>CM059499.1:45141640-47641640 GCA_030378355.1 Eleusine indica
CAACATCTTCTTAGAAAGAAATATTTGAGGAATAAAACAATTACCAAGGTTGAACAAACTACCGGGGATTCTCATTTTTGGTCCGGACTTTTGAAAGTCAAAAAGGACGCTTTGAGATTGGGTAGGTTCAATATTGGTGATGACATTCAAGTTAGGTTCTGGGACGATGTATAGCTAGGTGATGTCACTTTTAAACATCAATACCCAGATCTTTATGATATAGTGAGGAGGAAAAGTGACACGGTTAGTGCTGTTTTGGTAACCACACCTCTAAATGTTTCGTTGAGACGCTCTCTAGTGGGCTAAAATTTAATAGCATGGCAACATCTGGTTGATACGGTCATGGTCATTGAGTTAGATGGTTGATGACCCAAAATGGAACATTCATGGTACGCTCTATGTATAGAGTGTTGGCTATGTCTAATGTTATACCACAACGTCATGTTCTTTGGAGACTAAAATTTCCCTTAAAGATTAAAATTTTTGTGTGGTATCTGATTAAAAGTGTTACCCAAACCAAAGATAATCTAGCTAAGCGAAGGTGGAAAGAGAGAGTTAAATGTTGTTTTTACAATAGCTATGAGACAATTCATCGTCTCTTTTTTTATTGTAATTACGCTAGGCTGTTATGGAGAGTGGTACAAATTTCCTTCAATATACCTCAATCGGTCAATGTAAGGCATATTTTTGATAGGTGGTTACACGGGGTAGAGAGGAAACTTTGCCATCAAATTTGGGTGGGGTGTGCCGCATTGTGTTGGGCAATTTGGTTAAGTAGAAATGATATGATTTTTAACAATGTGCGAGCTTACTCTCCGTTGCGGGTGCTTTTCAAAGGAACATACCGGATCTGGTTTTGAGCATTTCTATAAAAGGAGGAGGATACGATGCACATTTTTGCAGTCTGCCATGCCCTTGAAGCCACATTAATGGAAATTTTTGCTTCTAATGGATGGTGTTTCGGTTATAGATTGCTGTCTTGTTAAATATTGCTTGCTGATGGATTTGGATTGCTTGTGTGGCATCACCTCAGTTTTTTGGTTCTCAGTTATAAAAAAGAATAATTATATGTATCTATTGATGCAAAGGCTGGAATATTAATAAAATATTTCCTTTTCTAAAAGAAATGTATTCCAAGCAACTTGTAGAGCTAATAGTTTTATAATGGCAGTGGTGGGTAATTTTTCTTTCTTTTTTCTTCTCTGATTAACATGGTAATTTCTAGACCTTAAGAGTGAATGTGGTGATTTTTTTTGTTGGTCAAATATATATATAATAGATGTGTTGGCCATAAACAACCTTGTAAATATGATTCTCTGCTAAGTTAGATACAAGACTATTGCTTTCATCCTCTAATCTTTAGACCTACAGTGCAATATGCTTCAGCATCTGAGTTCAGTAGCAACAAACTGGCAACGATGAATTGGACGTCATGCCTAACTATAAACGTCATCCCACGCCGTCAGGCGTGAGCACAGCGCTACCGCTGCTCAAGGAGGAAGTTCAACGATGACCTCACGAGCGCACAACGGTCCTGTTAACTCGTTCTTAAAGGTGCTCAGAGACGCGTTGGCTCTGTTACCGTGGACACACACCTGTTGCTGCCGAGGGGCATGGTGATGTACGACAACGGCCACATGACCTCCTCTACGCCTCACAAGACAAAACAGAGAGGGACCACTCGTCCCTGGAATATGGGAATGATACGGACCAGATTGTTGAGGTATCTCCTTAAGGAGCAGTTTTATGGTACATATTACCACATGTAATTATTAGTGGAAATATGTAAGGTTAGTAATATAATTGACATAATTATTAAAGTATTTACATTGCAATGTCACTGAGGTTAAATTAGAAAATTTCTTCGAATTGAAAAAGTGCGTTTGTGGCACTCCCGTACCGCATCACTCTTGCCGTCGGCTGTGATACCCCTGCCACAGAATTAGGGTTAGAATCACCAGGAAATAAACTCATGGCAAGGTTAAACTAAAATTTGTCCAATTCAAACCAATTTGAATGACACTTATACTACAAGTCCCAAACTTTCAACATAAGTCACCACTGCCAAAAATATATGTTGTTGGTCATGATCAAGTTTGAGAATTTTCTCAGATTTTTATTCCATTAATAGATGCCCCAAATAAATAGTAAAATTGTCAAAAACCAGCTCTATTCACAAAATTCCTAATTAAATCTTATCGAGAACTGATGGTAGTTACTATTTTTATACAATCCAGCACATTATGAGGAGCCTTCCTCATTTTTGATTTAATTTTATCAACTCTGAATTAATTCACACGAAAAGATCAAATGTAGCCGGCTCTCGGGGTTGGAAAAAATAAAAGAAAAAGAAAACTCCCTGTGGGACCCACCTGTCAGCGACTTCAAACAAACACGTTCCGCGTTCCCGCCTGCCCGTACGCCGCGTGGTCATCGATGTGTGGTTGGACGTCGACGACCCCACGCGCGTTCGGACATCCACGTTGTCGCCCGTTGCCCTATCCGAACGGTCCCCCCCCCCCCCCATTCACTCTCTCTCCATTCCACTCTCTCCCTCTCTTCCGCCAAGGAGCTCGCCATCGCCGCCGCGCAAGCCCTGACGCCCGGCCGCTGCACTGCCTCCCTACCCCTGCCGTGAGCACCACAAGCTTCATGCCAGCGCCCTAGTACTCCTCGCGGAGCTGCCGTCCTCTTTTCCCTTCGAGTCGCCAGCAATCGACTTCTTCTTCCCCGCCTCCGACCGCCGCTCCGCCGCGTCGCCCGAACTTACTGGTGAGCCTCGACCCAATTCCTTTAACATGCAGTGAGCTCTTGGCTTCGCGTACCTCTCCGGCCTCACTCGGCTTCCCCAAGCGCAGGTCCACCGCCGGAACGCCACCGCCGACCGCCATCGCTCCGCCTCGCCGTCGCAACACTAGCCCCGGTGAGCCACCATGCTCCCTCTCGTGCGCCGCGTGCTTGCTCTTCGCCACCCATCGCTGTGGCGCCAATGCAGCTCCTGCCGTTCCCCCGGCTGGCCGCCGTGCTCGCGCCACCGTCGCGCGCGCGCGCTCGACTCGGCCGAGCTGGCCAGTGGGCCAGCTGGCCACTGGGCCGTGCCCGCTTGGGCCAGATGTAGCCCAGGAGTGCCTCCTCCGCGTGGGTTCAGCCCATTGGGCTGCCTGGATGCGGCCCGCGAAAACAAAAATCGTTTTTTCTCATTTTAATCATTTCCAGAAAAGTGTAAAACTTGTAAAATGCATAGTAAAGTGATTAATAAGAATTTTGAAGTAAGATAAATTTTGTTAGCTTTGTCTGGACTAGTACTAGTAGGGAAAAATGCTAAATCACATTGCATGTTAATGCTATTTTTAGGAGTTAAATATGTAATAAAAACCCTTATAAATTCATAACTAATTATAGGGAGCTGATAAAATCTTGAAATTTGGCCACCAAATAGGTTTGTCAGTTTCTAGTCTCCCTGAAAAATGTCGTAGGGTGAGTCTCTGTTTATTAGCTATAATTAATTTAATACCGTTTTCCTTAGGTTAATTAATTAAAATTATAGGCTCGATCCTTGTGAGTGAAACTTGGCCAATAATTCACTCCTGGTATCTTCTAACTATATTAAATCACCCCGGCTCATGTAATGATCAGAACCATGTCAACTTAGGGCTGCTTTATGGGTACTTAGTGCTTTACGAGGGTTGTGCTCGAAACACCAAAACATTAATTGAATAGCACCTACTGGTCATGGACATCACATATGTAGCTTAACCCCGGCCGACACACACCCACCGTACTTTGGTACAACGTCGTCGTGATTGGATACTGGAGTCCATGAAGGAAATACACGAAACGCCCTCACCCTATGCCTCCACTAAATACGTTACGTTGCTGAACTAATCCACACACCCCGCTCACTTCCACAAGAAATAGTGTACATTAACGTATTTATTGAGGAAGTGCCATGAATCTTCTCTCATAAGCATCATCTTTTGCATCATATAGATCGTGCAGCGAACCATGTGGAGACGGGACCAGAGCAGGATCCAGAAGGAGCCGGAGGCGCCGTAGCTGAGCAAGAGCAGAACCCAGTAAAGCCCTAGTGCATTATCCCCGTTTTAAATTTTTATTCTATCACTAGTTAGGGATGTAAGCTTGACTGTGCATTAAGTGATAGGAGTTGGTTGAAACCCTAGCGTGCAGTAGGTTCCTCCTTCCAGATATTTAGCCTTAGGTCGGTAGTCGCTCTGCTTAATTAGGACGACTACTTATCGAGTGGTCTGGAGACCACTCGTAGACAGGAAATATTATCACTAGGGAATGATGCCGGTTGAAGGACAGTGCGGATGGAATCACAATGAAGACCGGACGGGCAACTAGGTGGAAAGGGAAGGACAGCTTGTCTTCAAGGAGGTAGCCCCGTCCGAGTCACCTAAGGCTACGCCTCGTGTCCGGTCCTATGAGGTCAAGTTTGAACGTACTGTTTGCATGCTAGAGATATGGGCCCAGTAAACCGACGTAGCTATGACTACTGCCTGGTCGGAAGATAGCCTTCTTCCTTCTTTGGTGGAACTGGGCTGAGAGGAGGGAGCAATCCACCCACGGATGGTGGCACGAGGCGCATCGCGTTGGAGGACCCTTCTAGGGGGAGTCTGGATCCGGAGGACCCTGCGGTACCGTAAGTGAAAGGTTGCTCCATGCGGCTTTCAGGAAGCACGTATGGGTCGAGCAAGCAGGTTTCTCCTGCAGGATGTAAATCGATTCAAATCGTTGCCCCTCATAGTAACGAGTACCACTTGATCGCTGCTCCGGAACAGTGTTGGAAGCCATTAAGATGATGAGTGGGTTTAATACTGCTGTTTGGAATTATTAAGATTGTATTGCAACCATGATTGTTATAGCTTTAGTGCAAACTAAATTTATTATTCTACATGACAACTTAACTTGATGCTAAAACTTGAAAAATAAGGATCCACTCCTAGGCTGGCTTTCTGGCAACATATACCCTATCCCTAGCCTTTGCATGTCTAGGTGTCGACTGTAGTTGGCCATTTTGACGGGTCAGTCTTGCTGAGTAAATTAGTTACTCAGGGCGTAGCTCTAGACTGCCACTGCGGTGGAAGATTACACTGGGAGGGCCAGCGCCTCGACTGCTGGAACATCGAGTGGGAGCTGTGCACGAATGAAGACGAGGAGTAGTTCTTTGCTTGCCGGTACGGTGCGTGGGCAAGGCACCTATTATGGTCGGGTCGTTCCCTGTGTGTCGCCGTCAGAGGGCGATTGTATCTTATCTATTTCGTCAAACTAGTGATTCAATGTTAAACAATTCGCTTCCGTAATTTACTTTTGATAAAACTCTGGTTTGTAATATAACTTCGGATTTATGAAAAACTTTGTTCTCTACCTATGCTCTTGTTGCAATTATTTGCTTCTGTCATGTGTTGTACTATTGGGCGTCACAGCGCGTGTCGCCACCCGTGGTAAGGCGGTTCTGTGACAGCGTGGTACCAGAGCTATCTCGAGAATAGTGCAATATTCAAGGACATATTTTCGAAAACCCTGTAACGAACGTGCGAGGACGTGCCCAATAGGATATTATTAGTTATGATTTCAGGTGGCAAAGCTAACTATAGGAGGTTGATTGTTTAAATACTGCATCTACAACATCGTCAACGTAGGTATGTGTCCCGCCCAGTGGACTGTAACATGGGAAGCTAGCATAATGGTGTGAACGCGGGCTGATTGCGTAAAACATCAATGTCCTGCCCTAGGACAATAATAAGGGATTATTTTCGGCTTGTTTCTTTTGATTTGATGTATTATTTCTGGAATGAATCTTCTGCAGGTACGCTAACCGCGATTCTCGTAAGAAACGGGTAGCATACGACTAACTTGAGAGATCGTCTGCCACCGACTATGCGTATGGTCCGATTTGCGGCCAACTTTTATTTTTGTGAGGACGTATAGGCCGAAAGCATGTGCATCATATAAATTAGTAAAGCATCAAGCCATTATGCGAATCTAAAATTTCAGCAAGTATGTTGCTCACACAAAAATCTATATCTCCTCACTCGAAAGTCAAAAGCATGTAAATAAATACTTATTGAAATCACGAACGAACTCTCTATATGTCCAGCAAGAAAATGTTGGTTTAAAGATTACCGGACAATACCATTCTTGGCCGTCCGAGTCAGCACGTCGAACTCGGGTTAATCAAAAATCAAGATTTTTAACCTGTCGTGTACAATCCATAACCCCTTGCTCCGATCACCCCTAGGGCTGTATTTGCATTTCCTGGAAAGGTTACGAAAGGTACACCAAGTTTGGTAGTTAAATATTTCGGGTTTGAGACCTTAGGGACAGCACTAGGAGCAAATTTTTAGAGTGACGCGGTTCTGTCCAGGAAACCGATTCGGGAACTTGACGGGTAGGGTAAAACTTTTAATATATCGAGTTCCAGGTGTTGGATGGAGGCGTATAAATATGCGTTAGAAAGGTTTTAAAATTCTCTGTATGATGGGTTAATTGCTCCAGAAATTTTGGCCTAGGACTCCAGATTTGAGAACATTTCCGGAGTGAACCCCGTGATGCTCGGAATAATATTTTCAGATTCTGACTTACTTCTTAGAAAATTCCTAACTCCTGATTCCCACACCGGATGGGGATGAGTAAGTACTCGTTAGAAAGATGGTGAAAGATTCTACCACTTTAGTATTCAGTTGCTGTCCAGAATCTGTAAGTAGGATTGCCTAAAAGTTCGACGAAGTGGCTGCTGTACTCTAGGTCAGAACGTACCATTTTAGCGGAATAACCGAATCCAGCCTAGTATATGTGACCACTCGTGGTGGTTAACTTCCATGTGTCACTCATCACATCGTATTGTTTTATTTTGACTTGCACTCTCTGCGTTTGGAACGAGTACTCACTATTTGGGTTTGTGTTCCAGATGGACGAGCACGGGTTTGAGGTGTTCCAGCACGACGGGTGGCGTTATACCACCGGTCTACACCACCGTGGCTTTTCCACCCTCCTGTGGGAGATGCTACGCGCCTTGGGCTACGAGGAGCGGCCATCGTACCATGGGCGTGAGACCCGCCGCCACGGTGTGCCATTTGCAGATGTGCATATCAGCGTCGCTCCACACCCACGCAACCCCGACTTGGCGGGGATGGAGAGCACAGTCACGGCTGGGAGCCTCAGGAAGGGCCTGGAGAGAGTCGCCTACCGTGCTCTCAATCACTTCTGTGGGCGCAACATAGCAGCGCTCTCGGGGACTCCGTTCGAGATGATCCCCATTTGGCACCAGGCTAACCCGGTATGGCAGAGGCGCGTGAGACGCGTCTCTCGCGACGACTACCCGGAGTACCACGCAGGATACCACCGCGTATCTCACTAGTCCGAGTACCTCCTCAACTTGGATGAGGAGTCTAGCAGCCGCAGCATGATCTTGCTAGCACACGCTGAGCAGATGTGGGTGCAGAGGAATGACCTGCAGGCACAGGTCGATGCACAACAGAGAGAGATTCAGCGGTTGACCGCTGCTCTTGAGGTGAGTGAGACTCGCGTGTCGGAGGTCACTGGGCAGCATGACACTCTCGCGCAGGAGGTGGACAGACGGGGTTTGATTATGCAGCAGCGGACCAACCACAATGAGCACCTGCAGCAGCTGGCAAGTGCCAGGCAGAAGATGGACCTTATGGCGGAGGACCTGGAGACCCTGGCTCACGAGAACCAGGACCTCCAGGCTCACTTGGACGCGATCGCTGCGCCGCCGGCAGCACACGTGGAGGAGGAGCCCGAGGAGGACGTGGGCGAGGAGTCCGATGTGGACTACGAGCCACCCGCTCCGACAGGCGCGGACCGTCCAGGACCCTCTGGCACCGCCGGAGACAGGGCATAGTAGTCGTAGTAGACACGACTAGGTCGTACATGTAGGGCACGGTAGATGGGTAGCTGTTGGACGCTCCACGTGTGGTTGTTGTATTTTGGGGATTACCTGCGTGAATAGCTTTTGGAAACTCGATGGCCACATATTCCGAGTTTATGTAGAATGGAACTGTTGACTTGTACTAGAACCATGTTAACTTGGAAAATTTTAGCTTTTATCAGCATTATGTTGTTACTAAATTGCTGCCCCATGATGCTGTGTTATATGATTTAGTAACCTGTAATGATCATGTTGGATAAGAGATTAATTGGAATCCTTATTCTTGCATTTCAGAATGGTGCGCACCCGCAATACCATCGAGCTGCATGGCGAGCAGCCCGAAGGTTCCAGAGCTAGGGGAAATGACTCTCCACGTGGGACTTCACCACCACCGCCACCACCCAAACCCATGCAGATGATGGCGCAGTTCTTCGCCACTATGATGGAGAGCCAGCAGCAGCAGGCGGAATTCATGCGGGAGATGGTATAGCAGATCCTAGCAGCCCGGAATGCTAGGGAACACAACGACGGTGCACCGCAGAGTAGCTCCTACGCTGACTTCCTCGCCACCAAGCCACCCACATTCAGCTCAACCACTGAGCCCATGAAAGCAGAGAATTTTCTTCGCATGCTCGAGTCCAAATTTGGGCTCCTTAACTGCACCCCTATGTAGAAGACGTTGTTTGCAGCACAGCAACTGCATGGTGCAGCTGGGGCATGGTGGGCCAACCATGTCACCTTTGTCGGTGCGGACCAACAGATTACTTGGGACAACTTCAAAGAGGCGTTCCGTGCTCACTACATTCCTGCGGGGCTCGTCCGCAGGAAGGCACGTGAATTCGCCGTACTAAAGCAAGGCAACCGTAGCGTCGAGGAGTACTGCGAAGAGTTCAACCGGTTGGCGTTATACACCCCGGAACAAGTTGACGCCCCCGCCAAGCGCAAGGATCGCTTCTTGGAGGGGCTAAGCGCAGAACTACATGACCGCCTCAACCTTAACATGGGCGGTACATTCATTGAGTTTGTCAATAACGCCATCGTCGTGGAAGACGGATATCGCAAGGTGATGACATATACCCTATCCCTAGCCTTTGCATGTCTAGATGTCGGCTGTAGTTGGCCATTTTGACGGGTCAGTCTTACTGAGTAAATTAGTTACTTAGGGCGTAACTCTATGTGATTTTCAGATGACCAGGGCGAAGACTGCCACTGCGATGGAAGATTACACTGGGAGAGCCAGCGCCCCGACTGCTGGAACATCGAGTGGGAGCTGTGCACGAATGAAGACGAGGAGTAGTTCTTTGCTTGCCGGTATGGTGCGTGGGCAAGGCACCTATTATGGCCGGGTCGTTCCCTGTGTGTCGCCGTGAGAGGGCGATTGTATCTTATCTATTTCGTCGAACTATTGATTCAATGTTGAACAATTCGCTTCCGCAATTTACTTTTGATAAAACTCTGGTTTGTAATATAACTTTGAATTTATGAAAAACTCTGTTCTCTACCTATGCTCTTGTTGCAATTATTTGCTTCTGTCATGTGTTGTACTATTGGGCGTTACAGCGCGTGTCGCCATCCGAGGAAGATCCTGGAACGGAGCCGTCTCCGTGATAAGGCGGTTCTATGACATCGGCACCCCTCCCGGCTACGTTTGATGGATTCTACCGCTGGTGTCCTGCCGCCGGCGGCGGCACTAGTGGCACCTGAACGGTGGATACCTATCATGCCGTGGGTGGCCGATGAAAGTGGCGGATGAGGGGACGCGCGATGGCCATGAGCCCTCCAGGCGGGAGCAGGAGTGCGGCGGGCATCTCCCCGAGCATCCTCATCATCGCCATCATCCTGGTGGTGATGGTGCTAGCCCCCGCCGCCAACCACCACTTAGTCATAGGTGGAGGCGAGAGAAAGAGGCGATGGTGAATGCAGAGCAGCTCATCGTGAAGCTGCCGCTGTTCACAGTGGCGTCGTCCATGGCCGGGGTGCCCAAGTCGTCACGAGATTGCGCCGTGTTAGAGCGTGTTCCGCCACGAAGACGAGCTCCACCGCGCCTGCATTGCGCCGCCACACCCGGCGCTGACCGAGCTGCTCCGCCACCGTTCCAACCCTAACGTCGCCGCCACCATGCATGCATACCCGCTGCCTAGCCACGGCCTCCTTGTCCCCCACTCGACTGCTCAAATCAACCCACACACCTCAGTGAACGGGCCGGTAACGATCGAGGCCAAAGCATTGTATCCCGGAGCACACACAGGAGGGCGCGCTGGTGTACAAAAAATCTGAACACGGTTTGATTAAATCAGAATACGTGTTGAGTAAATCTGAATATGCAGGAGCACAAAGCACTGTATCCTCTGGGAACACTGTTGAGACTCCGGCGCCTGGACCGTGGAGGCAGCGGTCGTGCGCCATGGCCATGGTCTAGGTGAAGATCGAGACCAGCCACACCCCTCTTGGGTTCGGGATCGGAGACCAGCCACCCCCACTCGACAGCGAGCTCCATTTCAAGCTCTGCCGCTCGGTCGCGGGTGGATTATGGCCCGCTGCACAGGCCAGGACAGCCTCGAGGTCGCGTCAGTGTTCATATGGGCAGCGTCACCCATGTGCACAGGCAGCTTCACGCCACGGTCTCCACCTCCTACTCACTGTGGCTTCCCTACTAACATTATTACTACTTCAAATTACTAGTGGTACTAATAGTGAGAAGATAACTAATTTAGACTGTTAGATTCTAATTACTATAAGTAAATACTAATAGTAATATGTACCATAAAACTCCTTTTCCTTGGCACTGTAGAAACTGGACATGGTCAATCGCAGGACTACTGTGGACTTTGAATTCCTGCTGCCTCTATTTCCTACTGCACTATCTAAGCATAGAGAGAACATCCTCCCCGATCATCACGGCCTGGTCGTTACCTACCTCCCAATATATATACATCAAAGAGATGTATCTGCATTCCATAGAAGTATAGAACTTACCATAAATAAAGGGTTAATGTCGACAGGACATGCACTTAATATCTTTTAAGGTATATGGGTGTACATATTCGTCCTATTCTTTATAAGAGCTCTCTGATGCTGGTGTGTTGTGTGTGCGTGTGTGTGACCAACTGCTAGTACTGCAAATATGCATACAATGTATACCGAAAAATAGTTATCAAACTCAGCTGTTAGAACAAAAGATGACATACAGCTAAAATAAATAGAGAAGTTTTACGGTATATATTACCACCAATAATTACTGGTGGTACTTAGAAGGTAATTAAAATCAAATGGTCCAGATTAATTATCCACTCACTTCTATTACCACCAGTAATCTGAAGTAGTAATAATTTTACTAGGGTAGTATTGGAAAATCAAAAATAACATAATGTAATGGTTTTTATTCATAGATTTGCTCCCATTCTTTTTTTAGTCCACCTGAATCTTGAGTGAGATTAACTAACTAATTTGTTTCTTAATTCTTTTAATCGGAGGACCATATACCCGAGTGAGGTCGTATACATTTGAAGATGCACTCGTATTCTACAACACGGATGATAGACAACAATGGCCAGTCCACAAATCGGAGGTTGTCGCCGTAGTGCTCAAGGGGGAAGAGGACCAGTCCATAAATCTACGAGCCGTATGGTGGCCGTGGTGTACTGCCGTCTGCCTGCCTCATCATCGTGACGAAGGAAAAGACCTGTCCAGCGAACATTCGTGTCCTGTGGCCTAGGATCAACTTACATAAGGGCAAGACGTGTGTCGGCGAAGATTGCAGCTCCATTGGACGAGTCATTTCTGGGAAGGTAGTAGCACCATCGGAGAAATCTTGGCTGATCCGGAGGAAGAAGAGGATAGAAGAACCTGGTCGAGTCCTGAGGTTAATGGAGGAAGAGGCACACGCCAGTCCGTTCATACCAGGCCCACGATAAAAAAAACCAGCACACTAAAATAGCTCTAAAGGCCCAACCACCAAAGCTCATCGTCAACCTCGGCACGAACATTCTCAGCTGCTCGCCGCCATTGCCGATCCCAACACTGAGTGTGAAATTGAAATGTTCCAATCATAGAAATCAATTGTTGGAGCACGCAAAATCAACTGTTCTATAGCATAATATGTATTGTTTCACATCCGAGGATGGATTAGTGGAGAATCGAGAGGATTCCTAAGAGAAGACCAAAAGACGAATGATGATGCACGGAAAATCGAGGAGGGCAAGAGTAACTGGAATTTAATTGCGGCTTCGAGTGACAACCCTCTATTACATTTGCACGTCCCTTTTCCATCCTGCCTTTATCGAGCGTAGGACGGAGTGACTTGCCGACTTGATCGCTGTCGTTCGAGGCTACCTCTGGTCACAGGCCACCGCCTGTCGTCTCTGTGCGCGAATATATTCTAATGTAGAGGGTTCGGGCATGCGGGGCTGAAGCTGAATGAGCTGGACATGGATCCAGGACTAAAAGCGGATGCCTCGGCAGGGTGCGGGCAATGCGGAAGAGCGGCAGCCGCAATGCGGACCAAACAATGGCAGTGCACGTAAACATCAAAATAATCATGTCAATTACATTACTACCTGTAAATTACTGGTAGTAATATATACCGTAAAACTGCTCAATAAATAAACTGCTAGCATCGATAACACTACATTTTTTTTTAAGAAAATGGATTAAATATCCTGTCTCTACGATTGATAACACTACATGATCAGATAAGCTGGAGAATCTCGCTACCTCTGCTAGTTAGCCGGCTCGATTCTGGACGAACCAGGTTGTTCAGATATGTCCGTGACACTGTGGAACTTGGACATGGTCAATCGCTGGACTACTGTGGACTTAGAATTCCTGTTGCCTCTATTTCCTACTACACTATGTTATAAGCATAGAGAGAATAGCAATCTTATATCCTCCCCGATCATCACGGCCTGGTCGTTGCCTACCCCACAATATATATGATGTATATAGGTGCATTGCACAAAAACATACAATAAATGACGGGTTACTTTTCAAGACTACTGGAAACTCAATGTCACAGGACAGAATGGTACATAATATTTTTTTAAGGTACTGTTCTTTATAAGAACCGCACCATTCACTCTTTCAGCTGCGGCACATCTTGTCTATATGACGTTAAGGCAGGGCTACGTCGCTAGCAATGGTGAGTGGATAATAGGATGTGAATGAGTTTGCTTTGCAACCAAGAGGTGATGGAACCCTCACAAAACATCGAGTATTGCCCTGGGCAGTGCTGCCCATAGACTGAGCCTAAAGGAAGAGAAGGCAATAGTAGGTAGACTGTTCCTGTGTAAATGCTAGGCGCACAAATTCTATCGCCGACTGTGGGAAGAAGGTACATATAGCTAAACTGACAGTGACGCTAGTTCCTTCGTGCCACATTATGATTGGTATGACAAGGCAATTGTCAATAGAGTATGGATAAACCAGATAATTTTTGAATTACATTTATCTAATGATATTGTGGTAGGTGTTTTTCTTCTAATGATGCCGTGGTTGGTATTTTCTTTCTTTCTTTCTTTCTTTCCTTCAAAGGAGCAAAGGTTCTTTTTGTTGGAAAAATATATGTAACGGCAAGTGGATTTTGTTTATACTCCAATGTTACGATTGTCAATCAAAATCTTATGTTTGAAATTGTTACCTCGCAAGTGAAAGAATCAGAATCTCTTATATTGGATAGGAAAAACAAGTTAAAATGAAAGAACCGGGACAATTAATTGCAGCCACGGCTGGAAAGCCTTGCCGGGGTCACACTAGTACAAATAGGGCCTGTAGTGATGCAGGCCCATATTTAGGACATTGCCAGCCGCCACTTGGAGGTCGGGCGGCAGGCCTAGCTCGATCACAGATAAATTCACAAGCACACGGATACCGCTATAGCACTTCACCTAAGAGTATTCCAAGATATCGAATTCACAGGGAATGTATGTGTCTAATCTTCCATCCTAATCTATCCAAGGATAATAAGAATATGGTAGGCAGATTATAGAGAGGATTCCTATAGTAAAAGATCCTAAAATAAGATAGGTACAGTCCATAACTGCTTACTTCGGGCACAAGCTTACCTCTGCATCCTTAGGCGACTCTGGCCAACGAGCACTATGACGTACCCAAATGTGCAGGATTACTATGGCCAAATAGGGCTGTCACCACCTATCGACTATCTCTACAAACTATGGGGCACACGGCAAACAAAGATAACCTCTAGCCTAGACACCACATCTATGCTATTTATTACTATCAAAGTCTCGACGTCATGCTTATAGAAGATTATGATACTCAGTATGATTCCAGTCAACTGTAGTAAACCCATGTTGATCTTTTTGGACACCTATTTTGCCCTGTACCGAATGACACTTAAACAGTGGCACCTTGAAGGTCCCATAACTGAGCGATTTGACCATAATATGCACTTTTCTGCATATCATTGTCATATGCATATACACACACCGCTGTTTTGGTTAGTGCTTTTTTTTGTCTTGGGTAATGGTGTATAATGTATAACCATTTATGTCATAACCTTGATCAGCTAGTTTTCAAAGCAATACATCACTCTTATCTGGGCTCTTATTGGTTCTATCTCTGAACCAACTGTCAACCTTCTTCATATGTTCCTTTGCCAACCAAGATTCACTTTGATCTGGATATTCTTGATGAAGTAATGCCTTGCGCTCATCAATGTAATTTGACACTTCTTTGATGTGTTGTAGCACAAGGAAATGAGCCTTCTCATAAGCATCACGCTGAGGAGTTTTTGCCTTCTTTCCAAGGGTGCCAATTCCAGCCAGTCTACCCTCATGTGGAGACTTGGGTACACCAATGGGATTTTCTAGATCAACGTAATTAGCATGCCATTCTACTACCTCTTCTATAGAGTAACCTTGTACAATACATCCCTCGGGCAAGGATCTGCTCCTCACATAAGAGTTCAAAGTACAAAGATGCCTCTCGTATGGATACATATTATGTAGGAAAACTGGACCGAGGTAGAAGACTTCTTTTACAAGATGTTCTATCAGGTGGACCATCATATTTAAAAAAATATAGTGGAAAGTAGATCTCAAAATTGCATAGAGTCTTTATGAGATTCTTCTGTAGCTCTGGCAAAGATAGTGGATCGATGACCTTCTTATCGATTGCATTCAAGAAGAAGCAAAAACTCATCACGGTTTCTCGAACATTAATGGGTACTATGTTTCTATCCCAACAAGAAACAAAGCAATCAACAAGATATGGCAGTTATGAGACTTCATCTTACCAACCAATTTTAGTTCCGGCACCAAGAGGAGCCCTGAAATCCTGCAGGAGTAGCCAGATGGCACCTTAACACTCTTCAGCAACTCACATAGTTCTCTTTTCTCCTTCTTGCATAATGTGATACAAGATGTGGGTAGATCTTCATCATCACCCCTGAGACAAAGCTTGGGCCTCAAGCCCATTTCCTCCAAGTCCATGCGTGCATTTTTATGATCTTTGCCCTTTCCTTTCATATTCAGGAAGGTTCCCACAAGACTATCACATATGTTCTTTATAATATGCATGGAATCGGTGCAATGGCGAACATCCAAGTACCTTCAGTATGGTAGCTCCCAGAAGATTGATTTTTTTTTTACACATCCCTTTTCCATCACTTTTAGGAGGCCATTTCCTCCTCCTAAGAACCGAACCCAATTTTTGTGCATCTTCATAAAGTTCTTCGCCAGTAAAATGCCTTGGGGCTGACGCTTTCTCAACACTGCCATCGGACTGAGCCCTCATCCTCCAGTATGCATGATTCTTTGAAAGGAACCATCAATGTCTAACGTATATCGGTTTCTTTTAGTTCTTGAGCCACACAGTCTCAGTGTCATACATGCATTGAGGGCAAGCTTTGCCTCCTCTTTTGCTTTGCCGTGACACAGAATAAAACGCCGGAAGATCTTGAATGGTACACAAGATCATTGCATGCAGTTTGAAGTACTCCCGCTTGTACTGGTCCTAGACATCGATACCATCAGACCATAATGTTTTAAGATCATCTACCAATGGCCTGAAATAAACATGGATTGTCATGTCAGGCTGCTTTGGACTAGAGATCAACACCATGAACATAATGTACTTCCTCTTATGATAGAACCTTGGTGGAAGGTTGTATATGCTCAACACGGCTGGCCAAGTGCTATAGGCAACACTCATGTCATCAAATGGATTCATTCCATCCGTGCTAAGGCAAATCTGATATTTCTCAACTCTTCAACAAAATCTTTGTATCTCAAATCAATATTTCTCCATTGAGATGAGTCTGCGGGATGTCGAATCCTTCCATCTTTCTTGTGTTTTTTGCTGTGCCAATGGAGAAGTTTGGCCTCGTTGCTGTTTGCGAACAAACGCTTCAGACGAGGGATGATAGGAAAATACCACATCACTTTTTGAGGAGGTCCATTCCTTTTCTTCGGCACCTCCTCATCACTCCCATAGTTTCTGCACTTGTAACAATCAGTTCCACACAAAGGGAATTTGGTCAACTGAATATATTCACCGTGAAACTATATGCAATCCTGCTTACATGCATATATCTTTTCTACGTCCAATCCCAAAGGGCAAATTATTTTCTTGGCTTCATAGGGTGCTATCAAGTAACAAATTGTCTCCCGGAAGCATTTCCCTTAATAGACGTAACAACGCAGTGAAACTACGGTCTGACCAACAATTGCGCTTTTAGCTTCAGAAGTTTCAACACTGAATTCAGCAGTTAGAAAGTCTTGTTACAGCGAGGATACAAGGACTTCTTGGAATCTCAGACCAAGTCTTGAAACTTTGCAAACTCTCCCTGGTTATACTAAAACTCATCATTTCCCTCGGCATCATGCACCATTTGGTTAACATTCTCAACAAAGTCAGCAGCGGAATCCTCATCGATAGATATGATGTCATCATCGGCAAGATGTGCACCTCCTGTAGAAGGCGGCGAGCATTGACCATCATTGCCATCCGGGCCTCCTTGCACCATTTCATTAGGGTTGAGTCCTTCTTCGCCATGCTTATTCTAAATTTTGTAGTTTGCTTTGAATCCATGCATAATCAAATGTGCATGTATGTGCATGGAATCCATGCATAAACAAAACATAATTTTCTTCTCTATCTGCTTCATGTGATGCTCTGCAACAGCAAGAAACACAAGACACTATTGAGGTAGGCATCACAAGCATGGTTCTCAAGGTACATCCAATTTCGGTCGGCCATCTGTAGTTGCAAACGCAATACATTATAATAAACACCTAGAGTTAGGCAACCTCTACAATCTTACAAGCTATATACGAACTCAGGGAATATACACTGACCTTTGAAGTTCACCAACCAATCCAAAATTAAAATCAATAGCAACAATATCCTTGGTCGTTCACGATATAGCCACGTCATTTGTCCATGAGCACCTAAAATGTACAAACAAAATATAAATGTGAGGAAACATTTATGTCAGGTTATGTTTGATTAATCATGATATAAAGTACTCCTGAAACAGCATCTGTTTCAGTATTTTGTATGTTAGCTAATTCCTTGCGTGATGTATCCTAGTAGTAGTAGTATAAGTATAGGAGTCTTTTCTTTGTTTTAATTTCCTTAGAGATAGATTTTAGCTTACCCGTCAAGGCATGTATCTTCTATATATTGTGAGCAATACATCTGAAAACACTGCAGCTCCTGCAGCACCAAAAACTCTATTGTCGTGTGGCTATTTTCTTTTCTGAACATTGTCCGACAATAGCTATAGTTCCAACAATTGGTATTCAGAGTGAGGTTTGTAGATTGATCAGAGATGGCTGGAACACCTCCACCTGCGAGCGTCGACGGTGAGAATAAGAAGGGTGTCGGCGACGACGGCAAGACCGCGAAGTCCTCACCTTCCCCATCTCGCTCACCAAGGAGATCGAGGCACGGGTCGCAATCTCCTTCACCAAGCAGGCATAGACGCGGCGGCCGCCGCTCCGTCATGCATAGGGTGATCAAGGAGGTCGGCGGTGCCGGCATGTTCCCAATTTTGACCAAGGCAAACTACAGCGACTGGTCTTTGGTGATGAAGGTGAAGCTCCAATCTTGGTCTTTGGGAGGCCGTGGAGTTCGACGACTGTGATGATCAGGTGGATTGGTGGCTCTGGAAGCAATATTGCTCGGGCTCCCACCTGAGTTGCAGGCGCCGATTGCCATAAAGCCATATGCGTAGGAGGCGTGGGAGGCGATACGGAAGACGCGGTTCTGTGACGAGCGCACGAGGAAGTCTAACGCCCAGAACGTGCGGAGACAGTACGAGCAACTCTGTTTCCGTGATGGCGAGGCAGTGGATGATTTTGCGTGCGGCTAGAAAACATCGTGACGCAGCTCGCTGTCCTCGGCAACCCGGAGGACTCGACAAAAGTGGTGGAGAAGTAGTGATTGGTGCCCAAGAAATTCAATCAGGTTGCAATCTCAATTGAGACACTGCTGGACATCTCCACGCTGACGGTCGACGACATCACATGTCGCTTGAAGGCGGCGGAGGATCACGGCTCAGACACACCAGACGTTGACGTGTCTGGCAAATTGCTGCTCACGGAGGAGCAATGGCGAGCACTGTCCAAGGAGAAACAACTCGGCGAGGGCAGCTCAAAGACAAAGCCCAAGAGCCGGAGGCGCGGACCAAAAGAACGGAGAGTAGGAGGCAGAAGCGGCGAACCCAAGGATGCCTTGCGCTCTGACGTCGACCGCGACAAGTGTCGGTCTGCACCTGGCTGAGATTTGTGATCTAAACTTGGTTGATAGCAGTGTCGGTCTGCACCTAGAGGGGCCCCGCGCACGAGCATTGTTGAGTACATTGGAAGAGACAGAGAAGCTTGAAGGCTGGTACATGGACAAATGGGCGTCGAACCACATGATAGGTCGCCTGGACGCCTTCTCCGATGTTGATCACAGTGTGGTCGGCGATGGCTCGGTTGTGGAGATCCGTGGGAAGGGTACCGTGATCTTTGCTGGTCGGAAGGGAGAACAAAAGGCGTTCACCGGAGTATATTACATCCCGCGTCTTAGAAACTCCATAATCTCTGTTGGGCAGCTTGATGAAGGTGGCGCCAAGGTTGAGATTGATGACAACATCATGCGTATCTGGGATCGTAATCACTGTCTTTTGGTTAAAGTGCAGCGAGGGCGCACTCGGCTGTACATTCTTCGGCTCGCCATCGCGAAACCCGTCTGCTTGGCAGCTAGGGCAGGTGCAGAGGATGCCTGGCTCTGGCATGATCGGTACGGGCATCTTGGTTTCGACGTGCTCTGGCGGCTGGCTCGCGGGGACATGGTACGTGGCTTGCCGAGCATAGATCACGTTGAGCAGCTTTGTGAGATGTGTGTGAAGACCAAGCATAGGCGGGCCTCACTTCCTGCACAAGCCAAGTTCCGACCGACCTCTCCACCCGAGCTAGTTCACGGAGATCTGTGCGGCCCAGTGTCGCCGGCTACGCCAGGAGGGTGAAGCTATTTCTTACTGCTGGTTGATGACAAGACTCGCTTCATGTAGCTCGAGCTATTGAGTGCTAAGAACGATGCGTCGTTGACGATGAAGAAGATCAAGGCATCGACAGAGGTTTATAGTGGACATCATCTCCGCGTGCTTCGCACGGACAATGGTGGAGAGTTCACGTCCACGGAGTTTGTGCAGTAATGTGCAGAACAAGGAGTAGAGGGACACTTTTCGGCTGCCCATACGCTGCAGCAAAACGGCATAGTTGAGAGGAGGAATCAGACAGTGATGGCAATGGCACGGGCTTTGCTGAAACAGAGGCGCGTTCCAGCTCATTTTTGGGGGGAGGCAGTACACGCAGCTGATTTTCTTCTTAATCAAGCTCCAACGAAAAGCTTGGAAGGGATGACACCGCATGAAGCTTGGACAGGGTGAAAACCTGCAGTAAGCCACTTGTGTACATTTGGTTGCCTTGCTTATGTCAAGGACACACGCCCGCAGCTGAAGAAGCTTGAAGATCGGAGTCATGCCATGGTACTCATTGGCTATGCCGATGGAGCCAAGGCGTACAAGTTGTTCAACCCCGCTACTGGCCGCGTCGTGGTGTCTCGTGATGTCATCTTTGACGATGCACTAGGCTGGGATTGGGAACGTGAAGCGGATGGGCAAGCGCAGAAGGTGGCCGACTTTACCGTCAATCTTCCGGGGTATCGTGTGGTGACCACACAACCACGGGAGATGTTTCCAGCACCGAGGAACACACCATCACCAGCACCGAGTGCTGAACGAGGCGCTGGTCAAACACCGCCTGCTACTCTGCCTCCAGCACCGGTGCCCGGAGCTCCATCATCCCCGATCTTCGTCATGCCGTTAGCAAATGATGAGGAGCGACTCGATGCTGATCAGGGTGATGTTCCTGCTCGCTATCGTCTAATCGACGATGTCCTGGGAGAAGCAGTCACACCACCGGATCAGGCAGCACGTCTCGCGGGTGACGAACTACACTTGGCAGGAACCAGGGAGCCAACTACGTTCACTGAAGCTGAGCGTGAAGAGGCGTGGCGCGTAGCTATGCAGGATGTGATGCGCTCGGTGGAAGAAAATGGCACATGGGAGCTAGTTGATCTTCCACGGGGGCATCAACCAATTGGGTTGAAGTGGGTCTTCAAGCTCAAGCGCAATGAGGCTGGCGCAGTGGTTAAGCACAAAGCTCGCCTCGTTGCTAAAGGCTATGTGCAGCAGCCTGACATCGATTATGATGATGCGTTTGCTCCAGTTGCAAGGATGTGAAGTCTGCGTTTCTCAAAGGAGTACTACGAGAAGAGGTGTATGTGGTGCAGCCTCCAGGTTTCGTAATAGAGGGTAAAGAAGGCAAGGTATTGCACCTGCACAAGGCGTTGTATGGTCTTTGGCAGGCTCCTCGCGCATGGAATGCATGTCTGGATAGCACACTGAAAAAGTTGGGTTTCAAGCAGAGTGCTCATGAACACGGAGTCTACGGACGAGGCCGTGGCTATGCGTGTCTGCTTGTTGGTGTTTATGTCGACGATCTGGTGATTACGGGGTCATCAGAGGGAGAGATTCGGCGGCTCAAGGAAGAGATGAAGTCACAGTTTAAGATGAGTGATCTTGGCTTGCTCACGTTTTAAGTCGGAATTGAAGTGAGGCAGGATCATGCCGGCATTGCATGTAGTCAGGGGAGCTATGCCAGGAAGATTTTGGAGGTGGCTGGTGTAACAACCCATAAATTAGTGTAATCAAAATCCATTGTCATATTCAAAATTTGGATCAAATTTGGATTTAATTGACGAGTGAATCTGCACCAATTATTGGTTAAATGAATTTTTCTCTACACAGTCGTTTTGGGCCGCATTCCTTTTTCCCTGTCGCACCGGCCCACTTCTTCTCTCCTCTCTGGATCACGTCCGTGTGGTGATCTGGCCCATCTGGCCCAGCTGAGCACCCCGCCTCCCTCTGCTTTTTCGCTCCACCGATCGCAGCTGCCAGACACTCGAGCACGGACGCCCAAAACCATGTGGTGTGATCTCAGGCCATCCGCGCCTCGAACCCTAGGTCGCCAGCTCCCTATAAAACCCTGGAGCCGCCGCCACCAACCATAGTCCCCCTCCCGCGTCGCAGGTGCTGAAACCCTTGCCGACGCACCCGTCTCCTCGCCGTCGGTGTGAAGCCGCCTCTAGGATCGCCGTCGGTAAGACGCTTCAACCTGGACCCGTTCGTCTTGTCCTTGTGCATGCTCTGGTCCTAATCATGAGCTAGTTTAGGTGAGGGGGAAGGAGAATTTGGAGGTTTGCCGCCACGAGCTCATAGTCACCGATTGCCCCCTCTCTGGTGAGTTCTATGCCTTTCTCGTCTCCGTTCTTGCTCCTTGGTTGCATACCCTTGTTTCCTCATTTGATCACGACCTCTTCGCGCTGCAGACCCCCGGGAACGGCGACGCAGGTTGTCACCACGGTCACCACTTGCCAGGACCGCGTGCTGGAGCCACAGACGACGCCGTCCCCCTTCAACCGGACCACCACGATGCAGCTTTCCTCTTCAAACCGCCACGGTGAGTCCATGCGCGTCTCTCCTTATTCCCCTTTCTGCACGGATATTCGCTCCTTGCATGTTTTGCTTTCGTCCCTACCGTTCTGGTGCGGGCGTGCGCTCGCACCATGCGCGACGCGCCTGCCTGCCTATGGCTTGCGCGTGCGCCAGGCCGCACGCCCAGCTAGGCTGCCTTTGCAGCCGGGCCACCGAGCTGGTTGGGCCAGGGAGAGGCCATGTGGCCCGGAAGCTAGCAGGGCCGAGACTTGGTCTCGTGGCCTGGTGGCCTGTTTGCAGCCAGGCCGCTGCTGTAGTGGGCTAGAGCAAGGCCTCACATACCACCTTGTTCTCGCTGGGCCGAGCTAGGGCTTTGTGGCCCGATTTGGTTGCAGGGCTGTTGACAGGCGGGGCTGGTCGATTGGTTTGGTGGGCCTAGATCAAGTTGTTGGGCCGAGTAGAGTTTAGTTTTGTTTTCTAGGCCAGGCTGTGTGATCTGGGCCGAATAAATTTAGGTGTGTTTATTCCTGGACCTGGTCCACCGTTGGCCTATCTCTGTTTGTCTATGTCAAGTGCGCCCCACAAGTCATTCATTCTCAGAATTGGAGGGAATATTCTCTGGAATATTCCCTGGATATTTCCAGAAATTCATTTATCTCCTGTTTATCATCCAAAATTCCTAGTAAACCCATTCTAGCTCTATTTTCAATGATTCCAGTTGTGTTAATTTCATAAATTTGTCCCCTATACGTTAGCGCTGTCCATTATTTCGAACTAGCATCTTTGTAGGTTCGTAATTTAATTGTTTCGAATTCATGGTATTCACTGCGACTTACCCGTCTGATCCTGATTTGATGTACTGACCCACCGGAGCTATAGGAGTACGAGAAGGAGCGTTACGAGGACCAGGACCCTACTTGGAACCCGGACTCTCAAGGCAAGTCGCTTCCTTGATCACTACTGTTTACCCAGTTTTTAAAACTGCATAAATTGTTTGCAACTGTTTTGCATGCCAACTGTTTAAAATGTCGCTAGATCACACCCAAGCCATATCATGCTTACCTTTCCATAGTTAAGCCATATGAATGTTTTGCTACTATGACGATGCTTAGTATACTTAGTCGCATAATTTCAAACTCTCACCTGGACACTATAAAATGAATTTGTATAAATGATTTAAAATGTGCTCTGTATATGTGATTGCAAATAACTCCACCAAAACCGATTTAGTGGGAGCGGGCGTAGGTGATACTAGGTGCCGGGGGGTAGATTGAGCAACCCCCATTGGGAGAGTGTCTGTGGCGGACACAGTTGTGTGGAGACTTGGGCTTTAGGTCTGTGTTGTGGTGCTGCTGTTGTGAGACTGGTTTGGACGAGGAGGATGAGGAGGAGATGCCTGTCCCGGCTGTCGACCGTACTTGTGCCGTATGTCTCCCTGGCATTTCTTAAACACCACATCAACCCTGTCTGGGCAGTGGCTGGATCTGGATACTTGCGAAGGACTGGTGCTCTAGCCGTAGGTGTACGGGGGTAGTGTTAGTGGTGTCCGTAGGTTGCGACCCGGCTCCACAAGAGGGATATCCCACCTGATCAGTGGTAGGCCCATCACAGCTTCAGGACCCTTAGTCTTGCGAGGCTCTGGGGGCTCAGTTCTGGAGATGCCGAAGGCACCAGTCGATGCTTGTGGATGGATTCTATGTGTGCTATATTACTATACATCAGATATACTATATAGCCACATCATGTGGGTACATGTGTTGTATACTCTGTAGAGTTACTATTATCTATGTACATAGCCGCGTCCTCGGTAATGGACAACTGCCTTGTGAGCATCCACGAGATTTGTTTTACTATATCTTTCCCCCTCTCTTGTTTTGCATCTGGCCTAGAGCTGTGGCCCAGTTGGGATTAAAATTTGAACCTTGTTGGGACGTGTTAATCCCAATGGGGCAAGATAATAAAACTTGATGATTTAAATGATTTGAAAAGTTTTAAAAGAAAATATTTGGCAACCTAGCTTTTTACACTCAGCCTCAACCCCTCCTTGAAATACCTTGCATGCATAGCATAATTTGCTAGGATAGTATGACTTGTTGAGTACGGCACCTACTCGGGGTTGATCGATTTGTTGAGTACTCCATGTACTCAGGGCTGCTCCCCTTCTCGCTTTCAGGGGATGGTGAAGCCAGCGAACTGGACTACAACTTCGATGATGTGGATGATGAGGAGTAGATCGGTCTCTCACCTACACTCGAGCTGCCTGCGGAGATGGATCACCCATGAAGACTTCTGTTGTAGATTTCGCTTCCGTCTGTATTGTTTCGCTTCCGCTAGATGTCATGTTCATCTTCCTTGGCCTGTGAGTCATGATCTTGTACCCAGATGATGATGTTCATGTTATGGGGTTATTACCATTTGGATCTATCTTATCTTCTTGTCTTGATCTTTTATGGTTTTATGATATTTACCTGTGAATGGTTGTACAAGCTACCCTCATGGGAGTGGCTATGAGGTACAAGCGGCTCAGTTTTGCCTGTTGGTAAAATTGGGTCGTCACAGCTGGGATGAGTAACTGCAATCCAGCTCACACTGCAATGGAAGAACGACTCAAACTGAGTCGTGATAGCACAGCGGCAGAGGTGGATGCTACATTGTATCGTCGCATTGTGGGGAGCTTGCACTACTTGGTTCACACCCGACCGGATATTGCTTTCGCGGTGGGTTTTGTGAGTCGATTTCTTCAGCGGCCGACTGAGGAGCATATGACGGCTGTGAAGAGAATTCTCCGCTACATTGCTGGTACGATCAACTATGGCTGTTACATCAGGAGGAGGTCTGAGAGTGCTATGCTGATTGGTTTCAGCGACTCTGATTTTGCTGGCAATACTGACATGCGGAAGAGCACAACAGGCACGATGTTTTTCCTTGGCGGAGGTCCAGTAAGTTGGCAATCACTGAAGCAGCGCGTGGTTGCTTTGTCTTCGTGTGAGGCGGAGTATGTAGCTGCCTCTGCTGCAGCAACACAAGCAATTTGGTTGGCTCGGCTGTTGGGGGATTTCATTGGATAAGAACCTGCAACAGTCAAGCTAAAGGTGGACAATATGTCCGCTCTGGTGCTGAGTAAGAATCCGGTTCTGCATGATCGAAGCAAGCATATTGATGATCGACATCGCTTTATTTGAGATTGTGTGGAAGAAGGGATTATCAGCGTCAGCTACATTGGAACGAACGACCAGCTCGTAGACATTCTCACGAAGGCACTTGGGCGAGTTCGATTCCAGGAGCTACGAGCAAGGATTGGAGTGGTCCAAATTGATCAAGATCGCAAGGATTAGGGAGAGATTGTTAGCTAATTCCTTGCATGATGTATCCTAGTAGTAGTAGTATCAGTATAGGAGTCTTTTCTTTGTTTTAGTTTCCTTAGAGATAGATTTTAGCTTGGCCGTCAAGGCATGTATCTTCTATATATTGTGAGCAATGCATCTGAAAATGCTGCAGCTCCCGCAGCACCAAAAACTCTATTGTCGTGTGGCTATTTTCTTTTCTGAACATTGTCCAACAATAGCTATAGTTCCAACATTGTTAAGGCCAAAATGACGTAAGTGTTGAAACTTCAGAACCGCAGATTTGAAGGGTGCAAGTTCAGGCCCTGTTTAGATGCTCGGTTTTTTTACAGTATTCTAGGAAATACTAGAGTTTTGAAAAATACTATGGTTTTGAGAAAGGAGAAGGTGGGAGTAACCAACTTTGCAGTTTACCAAACCAAAGTATTCCCAAAACTGGTGTTTTTTTTGTAGTTTCTAAAACTCCAGTCCGGAGTTCTTTTTCTTAAACTAAGTTTGCTGGGCGCATGCAGCTGTTTCATCTGATGCAACATGCTCTATTTTGTTTGTATGGTCAATGTGCTCGCAGAAAGTATTTTTATTTGTTGATTGATCGTACTTGACTAGAGCATGAGAGATTAGAATGGCCCTTGTGTCTTTAATTAACCAGCATATATCTATCTATTTAATAATAAAAGTAGATGACCTTCCCACTAGGATGCCTAGAAAAAAAGAGAAATAGCCTACAAATTCTGAGAAAAAAGCAAAATTTTCAGCCCTTAATCCATTCTCCACGTAATCACTACCGTTGATCAAAGCCAATTCTCACATCCGTACAGGCCACCTGCTAGGTTCGCGGCTACCCCATGGCTCTAAACAATGCCGCCGCCGCTTTTAACCTCTCGCACAGACGTATGTTGTCGTATGCCATAGATTCAGTTTGCTTCCCATCCCAGGATTGTGCACATCGCCGGCCATGCCTTGGACAGTAGTGAAACTCGACGCCTGTAAAGGACAGAATGTTGTGGTGTGGAAATGTTTTTGCACGGAAATTGTATGGATGCTACTACAATTCAAAATGCAAACATAGATATCTAGCCCGAGCAAGTGCACGGGCAACTTGGCTAGTTTATTTATTAATAAAAGAAGATGATTTTTTCACCTCGGTATCTAGAAAAAAAAAGAGAAATAGTCTAGAAATTCTGAGAAAAAAACAAAACATCTGGCCCTTAATCTTTCTTTGGACAGCATTGAATGATATCCAGCCCTTAAAGAATATCGACATCCCAACCCCCACCCCAGCTATCGATCTGATCAAATAGCATGCCTTTCTCCTCGGTTAAATCTATGAGCTCGAAGGCATGGAGCGCACAAGGCATGCAGAGGTAACGAAGGGTAATAGATTAGATGGAATCTTGGGGTGAAACAATTTATTGGAATGGGAAAGTTCTTGAAGAGCCGAAACATTAATCATCTGCTGAACCGGATCTGAAAGAGGTGACTGTAGGACTGGACATCGTCGCCGGAGAGGCGAGAGTATGGCGACCATCATCTCGATCACGGAAAGCTGACAAAAGATAACTACCTGCTGGTGACGGCCATAACCATCGCGGTGTGATGCACAAGGAGATGATGTCAAACCTGCAGGATTTATACACAGGCATAGACAGGAATGAATTGTTGGGCAGGAGGGTTCAGTTTGGCGATTTGTCAGACATAATAAAGCAGTAAAGCACGGAAATCGTTCCTTAAAATTTTTAGGGCAGCATGGAGCTATGAAGAAGCTGAGTTGTATTTTGATTTGTTTAGATATCTTCCGTCAACAGGGAGCAGGACATCAGCAAAGCAATGGACGAGGAGCCGTGCATGCCTAGAAAGCCGTGGATCAAGAACATCATCATGACGGCTGCGACGAGCTGTGCTAACGAACTTCACCAGCAGAAACATGTCTAATGGAGATTTGAGTGGTAGAGCATGGAGGTAGTCTTAGCAGCAGCCAGGACCTGCACTACAAGAAGATCAACGTGGAAGAGGTATGCACGTAAAATGGTTGCAGCATGTTGCCGGACAGTTGAAAGCTGAAAAAAGATTTTACAAAAGCTGAGAAGATCGTGCAAGGATTCATGTTTCCAAATGCATTAGTGACAAAACCATGCAATATATTGCAATTGATATGGTAATAAATTATTCGTAATGTTTAGACTGAATCATTAAAATTCCTACTAAAAATCACAATAACGACAGCTGTGGCATGGATGCATTAGAAAGTACCATATAAGATTTTCTCTAACTAGCAGCTAGCATGCTTTAATTTTTATTATCTGTATACTATTTGGTTTACTCTTCAGATACATACCTAAATCTACTATACTGTAATTTTGTTAATTAGTGACTCCTTTTAAGGACGGCTTAATCTTGAACTTATGTAATTGGAATGAAATTGAACAGATTGTTGGAAAACTGAACATATATTTGCATATGAAATTGCATACATTTGTTCATCACAACGAAATAAATGCATTTTATTTATTTTAGTATGCATATTACCTTTCCTGTTCTCTGCATTTTAATCTTCCTGGTTTAAGCGAACTGAACTTCCAGTAACCTTAAAACTCCATTTTAAATAATAGATACAAAAAGTGTGAGTTTTTTTAAAAAAGAATGGAATGGTATGTTGTAGCTAATGGAAATGTTAGAACAAATCCATCATTGCTAAGATGTATCAATACCTTGCATATTTACATATATTGTCATTAAGTTCTACATCATATAGGCGGATTACATCACCTGAGAAGAAATATAGATATAATTAAATCAACATGGAAGGATGATTCTTTTAGTAATAAAACCTTTAGTTGGATAGATAAGTTTTACAATTATTACGAGACAGAGACAAAGAGTTACAAGAGAACCTAATTGGACATAGATAGTTGTAATAATATCTTACATGACATATTTGCTCAGTACAATTTTTTAGCAGAGACAAAAGGTGCACTTATATGCAACATTTGTATCCATTTTTGTTCAATGTCTCATTCAAATCCAATGGTTTAGTCTATATTAGTAGGCTAGCCGTACTTATCATACTTATCAGCTTGGTATAATCTGACAGTATACTCAAGTGTTGACTTATACACCTATGTTTAATTCTATTCTGACAGTAGTCTAGCATTTGAGATATTAAGTCAGGTCATTCTTGATCAATATAATACTTTCATATTAAAACTTTAATATATTTCAACCATAAGATAAGTAATTCTTGTAACAGAACCGCCTTACCACGGAGACGATTCCGTTCTAGGACTTTTCTCGGGTGGCGACACGCGCTGTGACGCTCAATGGTATAACACATCACAGAAAAACATAGCTTGCAACCAGGACATAGATAGAGTAGAGTTTTATATAAATCCGAATTTAAATTACAAACCAGAGTTCTTAAAGTGCAGAAGCGAAATAGTTCAACAGTACTAAAGAGTTTCGACGAAAGTAAGATACACGCCCTCTCACGATGATACACAGTAGTAGAAGCCGGTCTTGATCGATGTCATGCCCCTGACACCGTACCAGTGCACACAAGCCTACTTCTCGTCATCGTTGGTGCAAAGCTCCCATTCAATATTCCAGCAGTCAGGACGCTGACCTTCCCAGTGAAACCTCCCACCGCAGTGGCAGTCTCCACCCTGGTCATCTGAAAATCACATAGAGCTACGCCTTGAGTAACTAATTTACTCAGCAAGATTGACCTGTCAAAATGGCCAACTATAGCCGACACCTAGACATGCAAAGGCTAAGGGTAAGGTTTAGGTTGCCATAAAGCTAGCCTAAGAGTGGATCCTCATTTTTCAAATTTTAGCATCAAGTTAAGTTGTCATGCAAAATAATAAATTTAGTTTGCACTATAGCTACAACAGTTATGGTTACAATACAAATATCAATAATTCCAAACAGCAGTATTAAACCCACTCATCATAAATGGCTTCCATCAATGCTCCGGAGCAGCGATCAAGCGGTACTCATTACTGTGAGGGGCAGCGACTCAAATCGATTTACATCCTGCAGGAGAAACCCGCTTGCACGACCCTCCGAGAAGGGTCCCCCACGCGATGCATCCCGTACCGCCATCCGTGGGTAGATTTCTCCCTCCTCTCATCCCCAGTTCCACCTTAAAGAGTAGGGTATCTTTCGACCAAGCGGTAATCGTAGCTACATCAGTTTACTGGGCCCATAACTCCAGCATGCAAACAATACGTTCAAACTTGACCTCATAGGACCGGACACGACGCGTAGCCTTAGGTGACTCGGACAAGGCTACCTCCTTGAAGACAAGTTGTCCTTCCCTTTTCACCTTGTTGATCGTCCGGTTTTTATTTTTAACCCCTCCAAACTTTCCTTCCACCGATATCATTCCCCAATTATAATGTTTCTTGGTCTACGAGTGGTCTCCATACCACTCGATGAATAGCCGTCGTAGATTAAGCCGAGTGACTAACGTCTTGAGGCTATCATCGGGTAGAAGGGACCTACTGTAATGCTAGGTTTTTACACAACTCCTATAAACTTAATGCACAGATAAGCCTACATCCCTAACTAGTGATAAAGTAAAAAGGTTAGAACTTGGTGGGATGCACCGGGACTTGCCTTGGTCCTACTCCTGGTTAGCTGAAACACCACCCGGTCCTTTTAGCTCCTGCTCCTATCCTGCCTCCACGTGGTTCACTTCGTGATCTATATGATGCAAAGGATGATGATTATGAGAGTAGATTCATGGCACTTCCTCAACAAATATGTAAATGTAGAAATGTGATATATAGAAGTGAAGGGTTGTATGTGTACTTATGATCGAGTAATATCAAGAGTGGGTTGAGCATGTTATCGTGCAAGAGTAAGCATAAATGAGATAAACCCGAAATTGCACTACCGAGTAATTAGGAAATATTAATGTACAAGACAATTAAATGATTTAGCATGATTTAGTAGTTATTTACTCATATGTTATCTACTATCAATAGAACATACCATGAGGGGTTCTTATGTCGAGTTTCAATTATACACATTCTTTGCTTGATTTTTAATAATTAAATAATGGACAAGAGAAATTAATTATTTCAACATGGTTTTGTTTGTCAATAGTGCATGAGTGATTGACTGTGAATGGAGAATGCCAGGAGTGATTTATATGCCAAATTTCACTTACATGCAATGAGGCATAAATTTTAAATAATTAGAACAATGCAAAAGGTTAAATAATTATTTATAGCTAAAATACAAATAATTATGACTTGTGCTTTTACAGTAAGATCCAACAAGTCCAAACATAATTATTCACTAAGTTTCATTAATTTATTGACCTCTGAGAATTCTTTGTGATTTTATTAGTGGTTTTACCTATTTATTTTATATCTGACAAAATACCCCAATGCAACGTGTTTTGGAATTTTTCTACAATAGTACAAGTCCAGACAGTGTCAATAAAATTTACTTTGCTTCAAAATTCATAGTAATTATTTTATTATGTATTTTACAATTTTTAACATTTTCCTAGAAATGAATAAATGGAGAAAACCATTTTTCTGCGCTCGTGGGCTGATTTCCCGCGGCCCATCGGCCGATTGCATGCGGGGCAGCGGTCCTCGGGCCGGATCTGGCCCGAGCACGGTTGGAGGCCCAAGGCCATCGCGCGGCCCAGCGGCTGGCTCGGCCAGGCCGAGCACGTAGGCACGGGAGCGCGCCAGCATGAGGCGGCGGCATGGCCACGGCGGCGAGCTGGAGCCGTTATGCAGCAATGCCACGCGAGGGGAGGGTCCAGGAGGGGGTTGCGGGGTTGCGGCACTTGGAACTGATGAAGCTAACTCACCAGAGCTTGTTCTCAGTGTGGGGAGGCATCAACGGTGGGTGGCGGCGGGCGACGAGGTCGTCCCGTGCGGCGGCTGCACAACACGGAGCCGAGTGAGGTCAAGAAGCAGCGTGAAGCCTAGGAGAGCGTGCATGCCCGGGGAATCGAAGCGTGTCTTACTGGCGAGTTCAGATTTCACAACGACAGCGACATGCAGGCCGGCGGCGCTCCGTCAGAGTTCCACCAAATACATTGCGCACGGAGGGAGAGGAGGGGTGTGGCTTCACGGGCTCGTTGAGGACGACTGGGCGCGGCTTCTTGTGGCACCACGGCTCGTGAGATGCGATGCAGTGGCAGGGCAGCGGTGGGAAGCGGCAGCAGCGGTGGCTCGGCCAAGCAGAGGAAAAACGGGTGCGAGGGCGAGGGTGAGTGGAGTGTGAGGGGGTGGGGGGGGCAAAACGGTGGGTTTGACCCTGGTTTCGGTGCCCAGGGGCCGACCAGGGGGGAACCGCCCGGCGCTGGTTGGGCGAGTGCGCGGTGACCGGCCATGGCGCCCAATCGGCAGGGTGGAAGGCCAAGCAGTGGCGCTGACGCACGGGCCGGGCCGGGGTTTATTGTTTTCAAAAATTTCAAACTGTTGGTTCTTGTTAATTTTGTGGAGATTAACTCGAAATTGACCTAGGCTAAACAAAAATATATGAGGGCTCCCCATGAAGTGCTCTAAATTATAAAAATACTACTACAAATCATTTGGTATTTGAGTTTGAATATAAATTTTTCAAAGAGGGGTAGTTTTTGACATTTTGACCATTTATTTGGGGCATTAAATGGTGAGATAAAATATGAGAAATTTGTCAAAATTCAAATACACCTTGTTGTCCAACATATATTTTTGGGTTGCACGTGTAGTATTAAAAATGGGAAGGTTGTAGTTCAAATGAGATTCGAAATTCTTGAATTAAATTCAAATTTGACCCTATTCAGTTCAAATCCTTGTTCCATGCTCTTATGCAGGTGGTGAGGGCTCTACGGGCTGGCTCTTAGGACTCCCACACACCAGGGGTGTCACAGCCCTCCCCCCTTAAAGAAATCTCGCCCTGAGATTAAGGGACGTTATAACGGGTTACCTAGGTGGTGGTGTAGGAACTCGGGGTAGTGACTTTGTAGAAACTCTTCTGTCTCCCAAGTGGCTTCTTTCTTGGGGTGGTTGCTCCATTGAACTTTGTAGAACTTAAATGGCTTCCTTCTCGTCTAGCACCTTCACCGGACGTTCTAAATACGCCAGGTCGGGCTGTAGTTGTTCAGTGCTCTGTAAGGGGACGTCTACTGGTGTCTTCAGACATTTCTTTAGTTGGGACACGTGGAATGTGTCGTGCACTCCAGCGAGTTCCACTGGAAGTTGGAGTCTGTAGGCTACAGGCCCACATCTAGCTACGACCGGATAGGGGCCAATGTAATGGGGTGCTAACCTTCCGCGAATCCCAAATCGTTGTACACCTTTGGTTGGTGATACACGAAGGTAAACCATATTGCCAGCTCTGAATTCCAGCGGGCAACGTCTTTTGTCCGCATAACTCTTCTATCTGGATCTCGCTGCTCGTAGATTTGATTGGATTCCCAGTACTTTCTCCTCAGCTTGCTGCACTAATTCCGGGCCGAATATTACTCTTCCCTGATTCTGACCAACTCAATGGTGTCTGACAACGGCGGCCGAATAGAGCCTCGAATGATGCCATCTTGATGCTTTCTTGATAACTATTGTTGTACGCAAACTCGACCAAGGGTAAGCATTCATCCCAGTTCTTGTTATGATTCAATACGTAGGCTCTCAACATATCTTCTAATATTTGGTTAACCCTTTCTCTCTGACCGTCAGTTTGGGGGTGATATGCCAAGCCTCGGATTAACTTGGTGCCCAATGACTCGTGTAGCTTTTCCCAAAAGCATCCCACGAACTGAGAGCCTCTGTCAGATACTATTGTCTTGGGCACTCCGTGTAAGCATAGGATCCGATCTATATACAATTGTGCATATCTCTCTGTTGTTAACCATGTCGATACAGGGATGAAGTGTGCAACTTTAGTCAGCCGATCAACAATCACCCATATAGAGTCAAACTTGCGTGAAGTGCGGGGAAGACCAACAATGAAATGCATGCTGATATCCTCCCATTTCCAAGTTGGAACACTAGAGGGTTGTAGCAATCCCGCCTTCTTCAGATGATCGGCATTGACTCGGAAGCAGGTATCACACTCTACGACATATCATGCTATTTCCCTCTTCATACGAGTCCACCAATATCTGGATCTCATATCGTGGTACATCTTGTTTCTGCCCGGATGCATGGAGTACTTTGCAATATGAGCCTCGTCCAAAATCTTCTTGCGAAGTTCCAAATTCTTAGGCACCACTAGCCGATCCTTGAACCATAAAACACCTTCTGCGTCTTCCCGAAAATATTGAACCTTAGCGTCGCCCTCTTTTAGTCTCCTTCTAAGGTGTGCTATGCCAACATCATTTTTTTGAGCTACTATTATTTCTTCCTGCAAGGTAGGAATCAATGCTAGGTTATAGAGAGCTCCATGGGGTGTTACTTGGACATAATGACCATCTTGAACTTGTGGGCTGATCATGATGTGATGGCATTGGGCCTTGCAGCTTAGTGCGTCAGCCACGACATTAGCCTTTCCTGGGTGGTAATGCACTTCCAACTCATAGTCCTTAATCAATTCCAACCAACGATGTTGTCTCATGTTCAGGTGATCCAGGATGAAGATGTACTTCAAGCTTTTGTGATCGGTGTAGATACGTACTAAATTTCCAAGCAGGTAGTGCCTCCACATTTTCAACGCTAGCACCACTGCTGCTAATTCCAGATCATGTGCAAGATAATTCTCGCAACCTTGATCCCATACAATTTTCTTTTCTTTCTTTAGTAGCTCAGTCATGGGTTTTGCAATCTTGGAGAAATTTGGGATGAAACAGCGGTACTAACCGGCCACTCCAAGAAAACTACGTATGTGGAATACTGTTTTCGATGTCTTCCAATTCAGTACATCCCTCACTTTGCTAGGATCCACCGCTATACCTTCTTCAGAGATGATGTGGCCCAGAAAGGGCACTTGTTTCAACCAAAACTCGCATTTGCTAAACTTAGCATATAGCTGATGTTCCCTTAACCTCTGTAACACGATGCGAAGATGCTCCACATGTTCTTCTTCTGACTTAGAGTAGAATAGAATATCATCAATAAACACTACTACAAACTTGTCCAGTTCTGGCGTGAATACCGAGTTCATGAGATACATGAAGTGTGCCGGTGCGTTTGTCAATCCAAAGGACATCACTAGATACTCGTAGAGTCCGTACCGAGTGGAGAATCCTGTCTTGGTGATATCTTCAGCACGGATCTTAATTTGGTGATATCCAAATCACAGATCGATCTTGGAGAAAACTTTAGCTCCTATTAACTGACCAAAGAGAATGTCAATATGAGGTAGTGGATAGTTGTTCTTGATAGTCACGTCATTGAGGGGTCGGTAATCCACACATAGCCTCAAAGATTCATCCTTCTTTTTCATGAACAACGCCGGACAACCCCAAGGTGAAGAACTTGGTTGGATAAATCCCTTGTCCAGCATCTCTTTCAACTGCTCCTTTAACATAGCTAGTTCCTTGGGTGCCATTTTATACGGTCTCTTGGATATGGGCGCAGTGCCTGGCTGAAGCTCAATCTTGAATTCGACATCCCGATCAGGAGGGAGTCCCCGGAGATCATCCGGGAACACATCTGGAAATTCACTAACCACCGGAATATTTCCTAGTTGTTCGGCTGTACTGTGGTGGACTACGGGGGTATCCAGTCGGGGGTAATTTACGCGAAAGCTCACTTCGCCATGGATGGGGGAGTTCAGGTGTATGGTATAGGTTTCTGTGTCTAGGCGGGCCTTATGGTACCTCATCCAAGGCATACCCAAAATCACATCAATGTTGCTTCCCTCAAGAACTATGCAATCTGCCAGATACACCCTTTCTGCTACTGTGATAGGTATTTTCCTGACCTCATATTTGGCAGGAGTGTACCCATGTGCTGACCTAATGAGGTATCGTGACTTCATATGGTGGTGGGGTAGTTGCCGAGTTTTAGCATATAATGCACTGATAAATTTATGGGAAGCCCCCGAATCAAATAGAACAAGAGCGGGGTGGTCTCGAATAGAGAACATACCAGTGAGGATGGGGCTGTTCTCCGGAATCTCCTCCAGAGTAGTATTATTCACCCGGCCAGTGCGGGAAGGTCCCTTGTTGTTGCGGTTGTTGTTGTTGCTCCTCTCCTGGTTCTGACCAGTATTCTTCTTGGAGTAAGTGCACTCCCTTGAGAAGTGTCCAAGACGGCCGCAGTTGTAACATGGAAAGGGTCCTGTCTAGGTGTTCGGCTGCTGTGGTGCGCAATACCCACCTTGGCCCTGCTATTGACGCGGTGCCTGTGGTTGCTCGGGTGGACGTGGAAATGGTGCCGTCACGGGGGGTGGAACGATACTTTTGTCCCGAAGGGTCTATGTACACCATGCGATACTTCTGTGGGGGTCCACTGGATGGCTCCATAGCACTAGCGGACCTGTTTCGCTCTTCCATCACCTTACAATACCCATCTTCTGCGACGATAGCATTGTTGACAAACTCAGCGAATGTGCCGCCCATGTTAAGATTGAGGCGGTCCTGCAGTTCTGCGCTCAGTCCCTTCAAGAAGTGGTCCCTACGCTTGGCGGGGGTGTCTACTTGTTCTGGAGCATACAGTGCCAAACGGTTGAACTCCTCGCAGTATTCTTTGACGTTGCGGTTATCTTGTTTCAATGCCACGAACTCTTGTGCCTTCATGCGGATGAGCCCCGCAGGAATGTAGTCGGCACGGAACGCCATCTTGAAGTCATCCCAAGCAATATGTTGGTCCGCACAACCAGAAGCGACATGGTTAGCCCACCATGCCCCCGCTTCTCCATGCAGCTGCTCTGCCGCATACAACGTCTTTTGCACAAGCGTGCAGTTAAGGAGCCCAAATTTGGACTCGAGCATGCGAAGGAAATTTTCAGCTTCCATGGACTCGAGCATGCGAGGAAGTCGGCGTAGGTACTGTTCTATGGTGCGCCGTCGTTGTTGCCCTTAGCATTCCAGTTTACCATGTTCTGTTGCGGCAACTCCCGCATAAATTCTGCTTGTTGCTGCTGGTTTTCCATTAGGGTGGTGAAGATTTGCGCCATCATCTGCATGGGGTTGGGTGGGGGTGGTGGAGTCCCCTGTCGAGGGTTATTCTCTCTAGCCCTGGAACCTTCGGGCTATTCACCGTGAAGTATGTTGGTGTTGCGAGTGCGCACCATTCTAAAATGCAAGAATAAGGATTCCAATTAGTCTCTTGTCCAACAACATCATTGCATAAATGAATTCAGATATCATAGCAACACAGTGCAACAATGCTAGTAAACAACCTAAATTTTTACAAGCATCCATAAGCCAACACAAGTTTTTAGCACAAGTCAATCAAGTCTGCAATACATACACTCGGAATATATGGCCATTGAGTTACCAAAAGCTATTAACATGGGTGATCCCCAAAATACAACAATCACGCGTGGATTGTCAAAAGCTACCCATCTATTCTGCTCTACATGCACGGCCTAGTCATGTCTAGTACGACTACTAAGCCCTGCCTCCAGCTGTGCCAGAGGGTCCTGGACGGTTTGCGCCTGTCAGAGCGGGTGGCTCGTAGTCCATGTCGGACTCCTCGCCCATGTCCTCCTCGGGGTCCTCCTTTGCGGGTGCTGCCGGCGGCGTAGTAACCACATCCAACTGTGCCTGTAGGTCCTGGTTCTCATGAGCCAGGGTCTCAAGGTCCTCTGCCATAAGTTCCATCTCCTGCTAGGTACTTGCCAGCTGCTGCTGCAGGTGCTCATTATGGTTGGCGCTGCTGCATGACCACGCCCCGTCTGTCTACCACCTGCGTGAGAGTGTTGCGCTATCTAGTGAGCTCTGTAATGCGAGTCTCACTCGCGTCTAGAGCAGCGGTCAGCCGCTGAATCTCCCTCTGCTGTGCATCAACCTGTGCCTGCAGGTCATTCCTCTGTTCTAAACCTGCTCAGCGTCAGCTAGTAGAATCCTGTGGCGGCTGCTAGACTCCTCATCCAAGTGGAGGAGGTACTCAGAGTAGTGAGATACTCGGTGGTATCCCACGTGGTACTCTGGGTATTTGTCGTGGGAGACGCGCCTCACGCGCCTCTACCAGACCGGGTCTGCCTGGTGCCAGATAGGGATCATCTTGAACGGAGTCCCAGAAAGCGCTGCTATGTTGCGCCTACAGAAGTGAGTGAGAGCCCTGTGGGTGACTCTCTCCAAGCCCTCCCTAAGTCTCCCAGACGTCACCATGCTCTCCATCCCCGCCAAGTCGGGGTTGCGCGGGTGGGAGGAAACGCTGATGTGCACCTCTGCAAAAGTCACACCGTGACGATGAATCTCATGCCCATGGTAGGAAGGCTGCTCCTCGTAGCCCAGAGTGCGCAGCATCTCCCACAAAAGGTTGGGAAAGCCATGGTGGAGTAGACCGGTGGTGTAGCGCTACCCGTCGTGCTGGAACACCTCGAACCCGTGCTCGTCCATCTGGAACACAAACCCAATGGTGAGTAATTGTTCCAAACACAGAGAGTGCAGGTCAACAACTAAATCATAAGGTACGATTAGTAATAAAAGGCATTAGACCACTACAATTGTTTACTTTTTCTAGGGTGGATTAGGTTACTCCTTTGAAAAGGGTGCGTTCTGTCCTAGGGTACAGCAGTAACTAAATCGAGCTTTTAAGCAAACTTACTTACAGATTTTGGACAGAAAATGAATACCAAAGTTGTAGAGTATTTCAACACCTTTACAACAAGTATTTACTCAACTTCATCCAATGAGAGGTTCTGAAAATACAATTTTTACAAGTTCGCAAACTATCTCTGAAATCTGCTATCGACAGAATAGAGTGTGTTCTAAAAATGGGTCGGAAGTCTAAAGTCCGGTGCTGTTATCCCTAGAAGTAAATTATCAGCATCATGGAGAATTTCAACATCTTTCTAATGCATATTTGCACGTGTCCAACAATTTCTTAGAACTCAAAATACGCCATTTACACTACCGGTAAATTTTTCTGAACCGATTTTCTAGACAGAACTGCATCGCTCTGTAGATTTGCTCATAGATCCCCCTTCCAGGTCCCAAACCCAAAAACTTACACTACCAAAGTTATAGAGCAATTCCTAAACTTTCTAGGGAGTGCTCATACAACCCTAGGGGTGGTTTGAAGAAAAAGATATGAATTTTACAAGATAGGTGATGAATCTGGATTTCAGATTCACACTAAACTGACATGCTGACTCGGATAGACCATGTTGGTATTGTCCGGAAATCTTTAAAGTCAAAATTCTTCCTGGATGTACAGAGGATTTGTTCATGATTTCAATAAGTAGTTATTTGCATGGTTTCAACTTTCGAGTGAAGAGATATAGAGTTTTGTGTGAGCAACATGTTTGCTGAAATTTCAGATTCGCATAACGACTTCATGCTTTGATATTCTACATGAATGCATATGCTTTCGGCCTATACGTCCTCACTAGAATAAAAATTGGCCATAAATAGGACCATACGTATAGTCGGTGGCAGGCGATTTCTCAAGTTAGTCATATGCTACATGTTTCTTACTCGATTCGTGGTTAGTGTACCTACAGAAAATTGATTTCAGAAATAATACATTAAATAGAAAAGAAACGAGCCAAAAATAATCCCTTATTACTGTCCTATGGTAGGACACTAATGTTTACCGTAATCAGCACGCATTCACACATTGCGCTTGCTTCCCATGTTACTGTCCACAGGGCGGGACATATACCTTCATTGACGAGGCCGTAGATACAGATATTTAAACAAACAACCTCCTACATTTAGCTTTGTCATCTGAATCATAACTAATAATAACCTAATGGGCACGTCCTCAATGTTCGTTATGGGGTTTCCAAAAATATGTCTTTGAATATTATACTACTCCCGAGATAGCTCTGATACCACGCTATAACAGAACCGCCATACCACGGAGACGATTCCGTTCCAGGACCATTCTCGAGTGGCAATACGCGCTGTGACGACCAATAGTACAACACATGACAGAACAACATAGCTTGCAACCAGAACATAGATAGAGTATAGAGTTTTACATATATCCGAATTTAAATTACAAACTAGAGTTTTTAAAGTGTGGAAGCGAAATAGTTCAACAGTACTAAAGAGTTTCGATGAAAGTAGGATACACGCCCTCTCACGGCGATACACAGTAGTAGAAGCCGGCCTTGATCGGTGTCATGCCCCTAACATCGTACCAGCGCACACAAGCCTACTCCTCGTCATCATTGGTGCAAAGCTCCTATTCAATATTCCAGCAGTCAGGACGATGGCGTTCCCTGTGGAACCTCCCACCACAGTAGCAGTCTCCACCCTGGTCATATGAAAACCACATAGAGCTACGACCTGAGTAACTAATTTACTCAGCAAGACTGACCCGTCAAAATGGCCTACTACAGCCGACACCTAGACATTCAAAGGCTAAGGGTAGGGCTTAGGTTGTCAAAAAGCCAGCCTAAGAGTGGATCCTTATTTTTCAAATTTTAGCATCAAGTTAAGTTGTCATGCAAAATAATAAATTTAGTTTGCACTATAGCTACAACAGTCATGGTTGCAATACAAATATTAATAATTCCAAACAGCAGTATTGAACCCACTCATCATATTAATGGCTTGCATCAACATTCCGGAGCAGCGATCAAGCAGTAGTCGTTACTGTGAGGGGCAGCGACTCAAATTGATTTACATCTTGCAGGAGAAACCTGCTTGCACGACCCATACGCGCTTCCTGGAAGCCGCATGGAGCAACCATTCGCTTATGGTATCGCAGGGTCTTTCGAGCTTGGCTCCTCCGAGAAGGGTCCCCCACACGATGCGTCCCATACCGCCATCCGTGGGTAGATTCCTGCCACCTCTCATCCCCAGTTCCACCTTAAAGAGTAGGGTATCTTCCGACCAAGCGGTAGTTGTAGCTACATTAGTTTACTAGGCCCATAACTCTAGCATGCAAATAGTACGTTCAAACTTGACCTCATAGGACCGGACACGACGCGTAGCCTTAGGTGACTCGGATGGGGCTACCTCCTTGAAGACAAGTTGTTCTTCCCTTTCCACCTTGTTGCCCGTTCGGTCTTCATTGTTATCCCATCCAAACTCTCCTTCCACCGATATCATTCCCCAATTATAATGTTTCCTGATCTACGAGTGGTCCCCAAACCACTCGACGAATAGCCGTCCTAGATTAAGCCGAGCGACTAACATCCTGAGACTATCATCGGGTAAAGGGGACCTACTGCAATGCTAGATTTTCACACAACTCCAATAAACTTAATACACAGACAAGCCTACATCCCTAACTAGTGATAAAGTAAAAAGGTTAAAACTTGGTGGGATGCACCGGGGCTTGCCTTGGTCCTGCTCCTGGTTAGCTGAAACACCACCCGGTCCTTCTGGCTCCTACTCCTGTCCTGCCTCCCCGTGGTTCACTTCGTGATCTATATGATGCAAAGGATGATGATTATGAGAGGAGGTTCATGGCACTTCCTCAACAAATATGTTAATGTAGAAATATGATATGTAGAAGTGAAGGGTTGTATGTGTACTTATGATCGAGTAATATCAAGAGTGGGTTGAGCATGTTATCGTGCAAGAGTAAGCATAAATGAGATAAACCCGAAATTACACTACCGAGTAATTAGGAAATATTAATGTACAAGACAATTAAATGATTTAGCATAATTTAGTAGTTATTTACTCATGTGTTATCTACTATCAATAGAACATACCATGAGGGGTTCTTATGTCGAGTTTCAATTATACATATTGCTTGCTTAATTTTTAATAATCAAACAATGAACAAGAGAAATTAATTATTTCAACATGGTTCTGTTTATCAATAGTGCATGAGTGATTTACTATGAATGGAGAATGCCAGGAGTGAATTATATGCCAAATTTCACTTACATGGAATGAGCCACAAATTTTAAATAATTAGAACAATGCAAAAAGTTAAATAATTATTTATGGCTAAAATACAAAGAATTATGACTTATGCTTTTACAGTAAGATCCAACAAGTCAAAACATGATTATTCACTAAGTTTCATTTTACTGGCCTCTCAGAATTCTTTATGATTTTATTAGTGGTTTCACCTATTTATTTTAGATCTGACAAAATACCACCATGCAACGTGTTTAAGCATTTTTCTATAATAGTACAAGTCCAGACAATGCCAACAAAATTTCGTTTGCTTCAAAATTTGTAGTAATTACTTTATTATGCATTTTACAATTTTTGACATTTTCCTGCAAATGAATAAATGGAGAAAACCATTTTTCTGGGCTCGTGGGCTGATTTCGCGCGGCCCATCAGCCGAACGCGCGCGGGGCAGTGGTCCTCGGGCTAGATCTAGCCCGAGCACGGTTGGAGGGCCAAGGCCATCGCGCGGCCCAGCAGCTGGCTCGGCCAGGCCGAGCAGCCAAGCGCGGGCACGCGCCAGCATGTGGCGGCATAGCTGCGGCGGCGAGCTGGAGCTGCGACACTGCAATGCCACATGAGGGGAGGGTTCAGGAGGGGGTTGCAGGGGTGCGACGCATGGCACTGATGAAGCTAACACACCAGAGCTTGTTCTCGGTGTGGGGCGGCGTCGATGGTGGGCGTCGGCGGGCGACGAGGTCGTCCCGGGCGGCGGCTGCACAACACGGAGCCGAGTGAGGTCAAGAAGCAGCGTGAAGCCCAGGAGAGCGTGCATGCCCGAGGAATCGATGTGCGACTTACCGGCCAGCTCAGATTTCACGACGACTGCGACATGCAGACCGGCGGCGCCCCGTTAGAGGTCCACCAAATACACCGCTCACGGAGGGAGAGGAGGGGCGTGGCTTCGCGAGCTCATTGCGGTGGAGTGGCGGGGCGGCGGTGGGAAGCGGCAGCGGCGGTGGCTTGGCCGGGCAGAGGAAAAACGGAAGCGAGGGCGAGGGTGAGTGGAGAGTGAGGGGGTGGGGGGGGGGCAAAACGGTGGGTTTGACCCCGGTTTCGGTGCCCAGGGGCCGACCAGGGGGGAAGCTCCTGATGCTTGTTGGGCGAGTGCGCGGCAGCCAGCCATGGCGCCCAATGGGCGGGGTGGAAGGCCAGGCAGTGGCGCTGACGCGCGGGCCCGTCTGGGGTTTATTGTTTTCAAAAATTTCCAACTGTTGCTTCTTGTTTATTTTGTGGAGATTAACTGGAAATTGACCCAGGCTAAACAAAAATATATAAGGGCTCCCCATGAAGTGCTCTAAATTATAAAAATACTACTATAAATTGTTTGGCATTTGAGTTTGAATATAAATTTTTCAAAGAGGGGTAGTTTTTGACATTTTGACCATTTATTTGGGGCATTAAATGGTGAGATAAAAATATGAGAAATTCACCAAAATTTAAATACACCTTGTTGTCCAACATATATTTTTGGGTGACACGTATAGTATTAAAAATGGGAAGCTTGTAGTTCAAATGAGATTCGAATTGTTTGAATTAAATTCAAATTTGACCCTATTCAGTTCAAATCCTTGGTCCATGCTCTTATGCAGGTGGTGAAGGCTCTAAGGGTTGGCTCTTGGGACTCCGTGACACATAAAATCTAGTTATGGATAGCAGTCTATGTACATGTCAAAAGCCAGGTCATACATTGATACTTAAGTCCAGCATATATGTTATTTGAGTAAAAGAAATACTACAAAACTGCTACGGCAGCCAAGCATGTTAGCTTCTTTTCACTAAACAGAAAAAAAAACAGCTCATTGTTACTACTGAACTTCTCTGCATTTCCACGTCTTGAATTTGTAAAGGTTCGGACACGCATATATTAAAACAAAAAACAAAAATTGACTAATTTCTCTAACAATTGCTGAAAATTTCATAGAAAACAAATTTCAGGAAACATATAGATTGGCAGTGAGGTTGCAGCTGACCTTGGTGGAATTCGCAATGGAGAAGGAAACCGGCTGACGGTGAGCTGCTGCAGCGCGATGCAGTTTCCCGATGGAGGCCGGGAGAAACAGGGCGGAGGGGATCTGGCCGGCCATGGAGGTCAAGAGAAAGAGTGCAGGAGAGAGGTAGGCGGCTGGAGAATGTCCGACAGGTGGCGTGTCGGCGAGTTGGGAGGTGGCCTCCAAGAGCGCGCGATGGCGAAGTCAAAGATGCGGGCGAAGAAGGCACGAGCGGCATCGAGGTTGGAACCCGATGTGGTCGAAGAAGACCTGCAGGCAGGAGAGAGGACGGCGGCACTCCGACTGCGCCGCCACCGAACTGCAGGGCACAAGATGCGGCCGTGAAGCACCTAATTTTTTAGTCAACGCTGAGTTTTTTTTAAAAAAAAAGCGAAGTGTTGTTAACGACGGGCACTCAAAATATGTCTGAAATGTTGCCGACTGGCAATGAAAAATACGTCTGAAAAATCAGCTAAAGACATTTTACGGAAAACCATCAGTAACATTTTTGACGGTTTACTAGTAACCGTCTCGGAATAGATGGATGGTTCCTCATTTCGCATCTGAAAATAGTTTAGGGACAGTATTCGTAAAATTTGTCGCTAAAATTACTGATAGCTTACTGACAAACCGTCTGTAAATTTCTGACGGTTCCACTAAAAACCGTCACAAAGTAGAAAAATCATCTCTAACTTAGTGACGGTTTCTGTACAACCGTCACTGCTCTGAGTAGCAGTGATGGATTTATGAAAATTTGTCACTACTTTGTGCCTCGAGAGCAAATAGTTATGACGGATATTGTAAAATACGTCACTATGGTTTTGTCAGTGAGGGTTTTTTAAACACCGTCGCTAATGCAGTGTCACTAAACGTCTTTTCTATGGTAGTATTTGTCCAGTGCCACGGCCAAGACACTCGGCAAATTGACAAACGTTTGCCAAGTGCCGCCGAGGCACATGACAAACTATTTGAAACTAGTCACCGTCCACTCCATCAACTCTGAATTTTCTTTTTGTCGAGAGGCGCCATGACACTTAGCAAAGTGTTTGTCGAGTGCCCCAAGAAAAACACTCGGCAAATATGGGGTTGCAGAGTAAATTTGCGCTGAGTGTTGTTTGCCGAGTGTTTAGCTGACTTTGCCGAGTGCTTCAAGAACTCGACAATTTAGGGATTTCCGGTAGTGCAAGATCAGGAAACGAATTGAAACATTGGCTAAATGTGCTTAGCACTGCGCAAGTGGCTGGACTTGTTGGAACACGTTGAACAGTGACTGTGACCAGTTGGGAGCAGAGCAGAAGATCCACATGCAATTATCAGAGGTGGATTATCCTAACGATTTGGCTGCTTGTAGAAGCAAAGAGATGAACGTGGGAGAATTTAAGACATAGACATCATGTGCATGCACACAACCGGCAAGATAATGAGCCGGCCGTGTTCGCTGGCTCGTTGCCAGATACAGACATGCTAAGGTTCGTGTGGGGTGGATAGGCAGACGACAATTGGAAGCATGTAACCATCCGATTCATGTAGAGAGCCATGAACAGCTAGGTTTGTTCAGGCTTGGATTTTGCACATGAAAGACAGTATGCAGTTCTTCCACTACCACGAATAGGCTCTGTAGCGGCGGCAGCCCAAACGCCGCAGCGGCATGGTTCAAAGTGAGCCGCCGCTACAGAGCCTAGGGGGGCTGCCGCGGTGTGAGCCGCCGCTACAGACCCCCCTATAGCGGCGGTTGATATTGTCAACCGTCGCTATAAATGGTCTATGTTTATAGCGGCGGTTGACAATGTCAACTGCCAATATAAAGTGCTCAGGCTATAAAAGTCGCGTTTGGACAGCTCCGCCCCTCACTCGAACAGTGGCTGTCCGAAAATTTGGGTAAATCACGAAAATCAAGGGGGGGAGGTTTTGAGTTCGTATTTTTTTGCAAAACTTTGCTCTCTGAGGTAAGGGGAACTCATCCCATTGGTTTTTTTATGCTCGCATTTTGAAATCAAATAGAATTTTGGGTTTTAAGTTTGTTAGGTTTTCATCAAATTTTAGCTAAATTTGTTTGATTTGGATGGTTCTTCTTGGTTATAGTTGAAGTTTATGAAGGCATACATCATCTTTTTCATCACTACACAAAAAATTATTATATTTAGCTTGTTTTATGTCAATGGGAATCTAGATCTAGTTTGGTTTTTAAACGAGAGAGAAAGTAATATTAGGACAAGAGGGATGTTAATTATTTTATTAAGTAATTTAATGTTTGTTTCATTTTACCTTGCATAATATTTCTCACTTCATGTATATTATTTTTCAATCTTTATATATTTAGTTAATATTTAAATTTTTCATTACACATAATTAATTAATTAATTTCTAATATTTTTTGGCTAGATGATAACAAAAGTTAAATAATATATAAAATAATTTGATGTTTGTTTCATTTTATCTTGCATAATATTTTTCACTTAATGTAATATTAAATATATATATATATATATATATATATATATATATATATATATATATATATATATATATATATATATATATATATATATATGGTGAATGTTTAATTTTTTTGTCACACATAATTAATTAATGAATTTTAATAATTTTTGGGTTTCCGTTCAAGGCGGTTCGCGATAGATAGATCTTGGATGTACGAGGCACCAAGACTGGGTCCAATATTTTTACGAGAAGTTTCCACATTCATCGAAGCGGCCGCACAACATATATAGTATGGTCGATATGGAATTTGATGAGCATATTGAAGTTGAAGTCGAGGTTGTCGATTCGCCTGGTGCGGATGCGATGGATTCACCTGGTGAAGCTGACTTTGATGTTGAGGAGTTGTTGTGTCACATTGAGCCGCAGGTGTTGATCAATGCCGGTATAACTAAAGGGCTTGATAATTTTCATAGAATAGAGAAAGCATCAAAGGATCCATTATATGATGAATCTAAGGGATGTGGCATAGAGTTCACCGTGTTGCGTACTGTACTTGAGCTGATGAAGTTGAAGGCATGCATGGCTGGTCCGATGCTAGTTTCACGAATTTGTTGGAACTTATTTCCGATGCGCTGCCGAAGCCCAACTTGTTGCCAAGGACAACATACCTTGCTAAGAAGCTGATTTCCCTACTTTCATTGGGTGTGCAAAAAGTTCACGTGTGTCCAAATCATTGCATATTGTATCGAAAGGAGCATCAGAACGTTGTGAGATGCCCAAGGTGCAAACGCAGTCGTTAAAAGAAGAACAACGATTGTGACGCTGATGGTGGCGTGAAGAATACAACTAAGGGAGAAAGAAGAAAAGAAGTTCTATCATCGATGACAGTGATGACAGTAAGGTTCCTGCCTTAGTCATGTGGTACTTACCCGTGGTCGATCGCATCAGACGCTTGTTCGCCAACTCTAGGGATGCGGCAATGATGATATGGTATGCACGTAAGGGGGACGGTAAACTCAGGCATCGCGTAGATGGAACACAGTGGACAAAGTTTGATGAGGATCATCGAGACTTCTCTAATGAGGAAAGGAACATACTAGCAATGTACAACATTCCACCATGGTTATGCCATAAGCGTAAGTACCTACTGCTGACCACTCTTATATCTGGGCCTAAAGAACCTGGTAACGATATAGACGTGTTCTTAGTACCACTGTTCGAAGACCTACAAAACTAAGGTTGGAGGGGGTCCGTATATGGGATGAGTATCGAAGAGAGTACTTCACGCTTAGAGCAATTATTTTTTGCACGGTAAGTAATTCTCCGGCACTAAGGGCGCTATCAGGACAGGTCAAAGGAAAGGCGACATGTTTCATATGCGTTGATGATACATCCCATGTGTACCTTCCAGCATCCCAGAAGCTAGTGTATACGCGAAACCGCCGATTCTTACCAGTAAAACACAGGTATCGCGCGATGGCTAGACACTTTAATGGCAAAGTTGCGAACGACACATTACCTCGATGTTATACTGGCAGGGTCGTGTTTGACCTTGTTAAAAATATCAGTGTTGTTTTTGGAAAGCCGGTGAAAGGAGCCAAAAAGGCAAAAGGTCTCACGCCGTTTAAGAAGAAATCCATTTTCTTTGTATATTTTAATTATTGGAAAGAATTGGAAGTGAATCATTCCTTCGACTAGATGCATATTAGGAAGGGTGTATTTGACAGTAGTAGTGGACTTATACTCGACCAACCCGGTAAGACAAAGGATGGACTCAACACACGTAGAGATCTTGTAGTGATAGGAATAAGATCAGAGCTCCATCCGCAAGAAAGAGCAAATGGAAAGTACTTTCTCCCCTAGGCAGCCTATACACTTATGATTGAGAAGAAAACAACATTCTGTAAGTGCCTCAGTGGGATTAAAGTACCGACGGGTGTCTCATCGAATATCAAGAATCTTGTAAACATGGAAGAGTTAAAGATAAGTGGGTACAACACTCATGATTGCCACATAATGCTTTTGTTGTTTCTCCCTATTGCTATAAGAGCTACTAAATCATCATGGCTGAAGTTGGCTGTATCTCACCTTTGCTACTTCTTTAACGCCGTATCGAAGAAGGTCATAACTAAAGATGAGTTAAATGACCTACGGACCCACATAAAGGAAACAATGTGCATACTTGAGATGGTATTCCCTCCATCCTTTTTCGATACGATGGAACACTTTATGATTCATATTGTTGACCAGATCTCTGCATTGGGCCCCGTCTACCTGCATCAGATGTTTCCGTCTGAGAGGTTCATGTATGTATTGAAATGCTATGTACATACTCGTTCACATCCAAAGGGTTCTATGATCGAGGGCTATACAACTGAGGAGATCATTGAATGTTGCTTAGATTACATTAATGATGGTAGCAGATCAATTGGTCTCCCCGTGTCTTGTCATGAGGGTAGATTATCTGGAAAAGGTACGAAAGGATGTAGATCATTCATCGACCATGACTTGAAACGATTGGACCAAGCATATTTCAGCGTATTGCAACAGACGCAGATTGTGGGACCGTACTTTGAGAAACATCTGTTAGAGCTCCGCCAGAACAACAAGGATGCAACGGATAATAGACGAGCACAAGCGCTCTTTCACATCATGGTTTAGCTCCCTAGATCTTTCAAGTGGCGAGTCCGTAGAAGAGAAAATGTTTGGAATGTTAGCTAATCGCCCGAGAAGAACTATGGTTACCTTTCAGGCATACGACATTAATGGTTTTACCTTCTACACCCAACAGAAGGATAAGAAGAGCAAGTGTCAAAACAGCGGTGTACGAGTAGAAGCCATTGACGAAGAGGACCAGACGATCTCGTATTACGGGTACATTGAGGAAATATAGGAGCTAGATTACGGTGCAAATTTACAGGTTCCTATATTTAAATGCAAATGGGTGAAGCACCCTAATGGCATCGAGATAGATGAATATGGTTTCACAATTGTTGATATTAACAATGTTGGTCACAAAGATGAGCCTTGGATACTTGCCAAGACCGTGGAACAGGTGTTTTATGTACTTGATCCAAAGGACGAAAAGAAATACATTGTTATTCCAGGTAAACAAAGAATCGTTGGAGTGGATAATGTGGAGGATCGAGATGACTACAATCAATATGACGAGGTGCCATGTTTAATAGATCTGAAAATTTTTAAAGTTTTGGAAGCAAGACTCTCCTTTGCTGGCGGAATGCCCTACATGTGCACCGATCACTGCCAAGGAAAAGTCGTTCAAGGATAACTCAAGTATCATGTAATTTTATTTTGTTAAGTATCTTTTATTATTCGAACCTTATATTATGTTCTATGTAATTTATGTTTATTTGAATATAAAGATTGTATCATGTAACTTATTTTTATAAGCATCATGTAGTTTGAAGTTATAGGGGCTAAAAGGTAAATATAAAAGAGTTTAACGAGCTATTTGTAATTTTATAAAAAGACAAGAATTAAAGTGTAAAAAGATTAGGACTGAAATGTAATTAATAAAAAGTATAGGGTTGTTTCTACAAAAGTTTAGGACCTAAACATAATTTTAATTACGTATAAGGGCCTAAGTGTAAGAATACAAAAGTAAAATATAATTAATTATAATGAACTCAGGGTTCTTTTGTAAAATTATTGGGCTAAGATATTCTTTTAAAAAAAATCAATAGTACAATTTTTAGAAAATCAATAGTACAATTTTTAGAAAATCAATAATAGGGTTGTTTCTGCAAAATTTTAGGACCTAACATTAATTTTTATGAAGTATAGGGACCTAAGTGTAAAAAGACAGGGCTTATATATTCTTTCTAAAAACCGCCGCTAATAAGGACTCCCCTATTATATAAAAGAAAAAACACCACGGCTTTTTAGCGGCGGTTTGCGTAGCCACCCGCCGCTATTCCTTTGTAGCGGCGGTGTGCTTTGTGAACCGCCGCTAATAAGGACTCCCCCTATATAAGCAACACGCGGCGGGCCCTTAATCCTAATCCCTGAGTTTGCTTTCGCACGCCGTCAGGCTGCCCAATTCCGCTGCCATCTCCGAGCGTCGCCGCCCTCCGTCTCCTCGTGCCCTCTCCGACGCCTCCCCGAGCGCTGCTGTCGTGGGCCCCTCTCATCTATCCCTGAGCACTGCCGCCGCGGGCCCCCTCCTCGTCCCTAAGCGCCACCGCATCGGGCCCCCTCCTCGTCCCCGAGCACTGCCGCCGCCGGCCCCCTCCCCGAGTGCCTCGACGGTCCCCACGCGGTCCTCCTCGTCCTTTTCCGAGCATCACCGTCACGGCCCCCCTCCTCGTTCCCGAGCCCCGCCTCGACGATCGCCATGCGGGCCCCCTCAACCTTCCCCGAGCACCGTCACCACGGGCACCCTCCTTGTCACCGAGCCACGCCTCGACGATCACCGCGCGGGCCCCCTCGTCCTTCCCCGAGCATCACCACCGTGGGCTCCCTCCTCATCGACAACGCGCGCGCCGGCGTCCTCCCTCCTCGAGCTCGCCGACCATCACCGCGAGGGACTCCCCCACCTCCGTCTTCTCTCTAGTAAGTGCCGCACCCTCTTCTTCCTCCCCTCTCCCCTCCTGTCCGACGCACTCCTGCCCGTCGACAACTAGGTGCGCCCTTTAGTCATGCTTTGTGCTCTGTGCTCTATGCTCTATGCTCTATGCTATGTGCTGAACCACCTCCAGTGCTAAATCACCATGTGCTCTGTGCTATCCTAACGACTGTCCTAATGACAACAATTGAGAATGGAGGGAGTACCTTTTAGATTAGTTAAAACCAGCAATGTGTGTAAAAAACCTCACTGTAACTTCAGCTTGGCCCTAATTAAACATATCAGAAACTTATCTACTTATCTAGTTTACTGGATTATATCTCTAAACTTCCATATATTACTCACTTGGTTGCTCTTAGAATCATTGAATGTTCCCATTGTCATCATAATTACCTGATATACCGATAACAAAATCCCCATGGCTGGGCTTCGGCTCCCTGCAGTATCACAAGGATGAGCTAGCGAAGGCTATTGGGACCAAAGAACATGGTGGTCGGGTACGAGGAGTGTCATCATCGGCAACATGGAAAGAAGGTTTCTCTGATACATCCTCACACCTCTACAAGAAGCATACATTGAACAGGAAAGAGCGAGAAGATAAAGCGAAGGAGGATTGGAGGCGGCAACTTCTTATGTTTGCTATCAATAAAGAAAGCGGTCGTTTGGACCCTAACCTGCAGGCTGCGATGGATGCCTTCTTACGTGGTTCGTCCACATCCACGCAACCATCCATCTCCACGCAACCATCCGTCTCCGGTCAACCATCAGTCCCTATGCAGTTAGAAACAAAGAACATCATTGAGGATACTCCTTGCAAGTTGCGTGTGCCATTTGGTTACAAGGGGAAGATGATGAAGGTTGCATCCGGCACGACATTTCTAGGAGAGATGCTCCATAACAAGGATATCCCCCCAGGTTCCGTGCGTGTCACCGTGTCAGAAATAGTACCTGGCTATGAGGACAACGAGATCGAATGCCTGATACCTGCGGCAGGTATAGAAACTCTCCAAGATGCCCTCGACTCTTTCATTATTTGGAAACGCCGTGATGTTGTCCTCTCAGCACGACTTTCTCCACCCCCGTTGTCTGGGCACGGGTCCTTTCATGTGAGCCAGCCAATCAATACAGGTGGACAGTCGTCTCCTATGTCTACGGCAGCCTCAGGAAACAAGCTCCAATCTCCTCATGCGGAAGCCGACTCGACTCATAGTCCTATAACCTATAGTGACAACAAGCCTCTTCCGCAGAGTGTTTAAGTCCATGCTCCGGTAATCCAAGTCTAGCCTGCACCAGTTGTCGTCAAGGCTTCGGTAATCCTAAAGACGATTACCGGATTTGACAAAGAGCCAAAGGACCCAAAAGCCAAAAGTGATGTTGATAAGTACTTGGCTGCATTGAAAAAACGTCTAGCAAGCATCGGCAAGCTCGTCTTGCAAGAAGAAGATCCTCGGGATGTATTATCGTACGATGATCAAATTTTGGAGAATCCTGCGGACGATGTGGACTACCCGAAATTTATACTCGGTAAACCCCTTATATCAAATAACATGTACAAGAACCTGCCGTGAGAGATGCGGAAGTTGCACGACTGGTACATGATGGCGTCAAAGGAAGGGGTCACCAAAATCACTTGTAGGATTCCAAAAGAGGTGTTCAAGGAATATGACAAACAAATCTTATACCTTTTTTGGAAGGATGTCCACTCGATGTTTCATCTAGACCCAATGGACATCACCTTCATCACCCTGTGGTGCATGTAAGACACCGATAGATCTTGCTGAAATGAAGACGGTCTTGACAACAGAAGCAAGGACTTATGTTGCAAATTACTTGTACGACTGCTTCATGAGGTGGTAAGATAGAGAGTGCATTATGGCCCCTTACAACTTCAAGTAAGTTGGATAACTACTGCCTTCGTCATGTATCCTATGTTAAAATTAAATCCAATCATAATTAACTTGTTGACAACAAACATTGTTGTAGTGATCATTGGATCTGTCTAATGATATTTCTGAAAGAAGGGTACCTTCTATCGCTCGACAGCCTAGACTACGACAAGAACTTATACGGCGACATTCTGGAAGTCATAGATCGGTAAGAAATTGGTCTACGTGTATATGGTTTGATGATGTTAATATCATCTATTGATCAGCTTTTGTCGATCGCGCAATGCTTACGAGAAATATATCGTAGTCGGTGGGGCATGTCATCCTACAAGGAAAAAGAAGATGTACTTCCGTCATAAGTTTTGGGTATGACTATACATGTTCTTATCGTACTATCCATTCATATAATTATCGTTGGTATAATGAACTTGTGTTCTCTACTTTATAGTGCAATAAATAAATACGAGGAAGTGTGCATTGTGGTTACTACAATTGTGTGTTCTCGGCTAGCACTTCAACTTACCTGGACCATATCATTGAGGAGTCTCAACAAGAGGTAAGTTGATTTTGTTTATGTCCATTTTACTTTACCTAGACCATATCATTGAGGACACTCTGCTCATGTGACACAGAAAGCCAGAAGGTCAAAGAGAGAATGGGCTGCAAAGATGAAAAGGAACGACACGATCAAAAAGGGTATAATTCCTGAATCACGTGTTCACTTGAGTACAAATGCCATGTATCTAGTTGTAGCTTCTCTTTGTCGTTTTATGTTGAGAGAGGTAATTAGTCTAGAAAGGAAGTGCTTTGACTCAAACCGTAAACTAGCAACAAAACATAGGTCTGTTTGTGAGTGGGCTGGTTCAAGCGCACCGTATGAGCCTAATGTGTCGAAAAAAGAGGATGACTATGCATTAAGGTTCATATAAAACATTTTGTAAGCTTGATTGAACATTCTGATGACAATATTGTATATATTCTATGATGAGATGTAAATATCTGTGATGAGATTATAAATACCTTTGATGAGATGTTGTAAATATCTGTGATGAGATTTGTAAATTTCTGTGTATGCAGAATCTGTGATTTCTGTATATTTACTAAATTTTTTTATTTTGGAAAATAACAAGTAGCGGCGGTTGATGTTGTCAACCGCCGCTAATAATGTGTGTGTAGCGGCGGTTTATTTAGGCGACAGAACACTCGCCGCTACAAACGCATATTTATAGCTGCATTTGCGTAGCGGCAGGGTGGCCTGCCCGCCGGTACAGTGCCTTTCTAACCGTCGCTACAGGCCTTTTTTGTTGTTGTGTTCAATGTCGAGGTGCTGCCTCATCAGCCCGAGTTACAGACTAAGATTATCAGGAACTGCAGGCTCAGCTGCCGCAACAGTTTATGGACCTCAAGGCGATCATGTTTCGGTTCTACGTCCAAGTCCACGGCCTGGCCTGCATGAGCCAAGGACGCTATGATTATTCATTTTGATGCTTTTTTTTTCTCAACATCAGGAAACACTACAGCAGCTCTGCATCCTGGAAGCTACGCCGACGGCCACTCCGGCTCCGGCGGCCACGCCACGTTGCCGACCACCGTCGGAGACGTCCACTGCATATCGACTGTTAGCCGCTCCGGCGCTGTCGACCAGTCACTAACCTGAATTCCCTCTAGGTTCTTAGCGCCGCTTAGGATCTAGATTGGGACCAGCCTGTGTGCGTTTGTGAATCAAACTGCTGCACTTTGCCTTCCCTCTTCGCATCAAAGCCGGTGATGGCAGAGATAGGAGGAGGAGATGACGGAGCAGGAGGAATACCTGTGATGGGCGATCGGGACAATCAAGATCCATGTCTTGCCGATCTGATGCAAAAACTTAACCTGACGGCTGAAGAGCGAGCAGTTGTAGACTTTAGCGATGATGAAGACGTCGGAGTAGAGGATATGGCTGAGTCGGCACTGGTGGGGAAGGTGTTGTCCCCATCAGTGTTGCACGTGACCACGATTAGAGGGGCCATGAAACCTGCATGGGGCAACCCGTTTGGGTTGAAGATCCGCTCAATTGGAGAGAAGGCAAACAACATGTTTGTGGCTGAGTTTGATAGTAAGGTGGATATGGATCGTGTGCTGGCCTGGTCACCATGGATGGTAGGGCGCCATGCTGTAGTCTTACAGAGGTATGATGAACGGCTTAGTGCATCGGACATCTGCTTTGATCGCATGGAGATTTGGGCGCGAATTCTAAACCTACCTCTGGGGTGGATGAAACGGGACAGAGGCAGTCGGGCCATTGGCTTGTTGGGTGAGGTGGTGCGAATGGACGTGGATGCTGATGGTAAGGTCAGCGGCGCCTTCTTGCGCGCACGTGTGGCGATTCAGATCGATAAGCCAATCCGACAAGGAGTCCTGCTCCGGATGAGTAGATCGGAAGAACCGAGGTGGTTTCAGGCGCAGTATGAAAAGCTTCCCTATTATTGCTTCTCTTGTGGTGTTATGGGGCACTCAGAGCTAGAATGTGCGACGCCGATGCCTAGGAACGCGTCAGGGAAGCTGCCGTATGATGTTCAGCTCCGAGCTCTAGAGGAGAGGAGAAAGAGGCTGCAGAGTTTCGCGGATGCAGCGGCCGAGTCGTATGCCCACGGTTCCTTCGGAACACGCAACATGCGTACACCTGATGCTCATAAACCGTGTGATCATCGCTCCACCTTTGGGGGAGTGGAGAACCAGCACACAACACCAGGGGGAGAGGAGGCGAGCCAAGAGAAACATGATGAGGTGTTGCCGAAGAAGCAAGTTCCTGAGACAAGGAAAGGCAAAGCTGAAGTGAAGCACCAGCACGACAATTCTATCAGGAGGTACCACGTGACACATGCATATGGGAGAAAAAAAGATAATCCAAAAGGTACACGTCAAGCTCACAATTGCCCCTGGATCTCAACCTACCTGCTGGGGACAACACGGAAATGGTTCCGGTTGGATTGGTGAGCTCCAGGGTCAACCAGCTGGGGAGAGGACATGAGCATCTCGAGGAGGATGCGGAGGAATTATTGAAGAAACAAAAGTTGTCGGCAAAAAAGAAATATTGCGCAATCGGCGGCGGCTGCGAGCGGTAGCCCCCGCCGGGCACAATGAAAATTTTATCTTTGAACTGCCGGGGTGTAGGGCAGCCCGAGACAGTTCGTGAAATACGTAGCTTATGTGAGCTACATCGTCCAGTGGTGGTGTTTTTGTCAGAAACTCGTTTGTTTTATGATAATGTTGATGTGTTGAAATATTCTCTTGGCTTTCCGAATGGGATGGGGGTTGGAAGCTATGGGAGAGGTGGTGGATTGGCACTCCTGTGGACTAGGGAGGTCGGAGTGAAACTAGAGAGCTATAATAAATTGCATATGGATGTGATGATACTTGACCCGGAATCCCAAGAAGAGAGGTGGCGCTTCACGGGATTCTATGGCGAGTCAAGAAGAGAATTGCGATATTAGAGCTGGGACTGTCTCAAGTTCTTGAATGGTAAAGGCACTAAGCCATGGTTGTGTGTAGGCGACTTTAATGAAGTGCTTGATGCGGGGGAACAAATGGGTGGACTGGTGCGACCTGAGTGCCAGATGGATGGTTTTCGATTGGCGGTGAGTGCTTCTGGTTTCACTGACCTGGGCTTTATTGGACTCTCCTATACATGGGACAACAGGCAGCAAAGTGATCGAAACATCAAAGTTCGGTTAGATGGAGGTTTTGCCAATGCACTTTTCCTAGACTTGTATAATGAAATAAAGGTCTGGCATGTGCAAACCGCAGAGTCTGACCATTGTTGTCTGGTGGTGAAGTGTAACAAAAGAAACCATCAGGCTAGCAGAAGAAAGAAAAACTTTCGGTATGAAAACATGTGGCGTAGAGATCCCTCATATATGGATATCATTCGTAATGCATGGGATTGTCCGGACCACAATGTTTCGCTTGAGCAGGTGCACAATCAATTGTGGACTGTGCAAGGATCATTGCAGCAATGGGAAAAGGATATTTTTGGGACAGTCCAAAAATTACTTGGTGTGCTACGCAAAGAGCTTGAGCAAATCAGAAGACAATCCTTGCATGCAGGCCCATCAAGGGAGGAGCGGCAGATTATGGCACGCATGTCTAAGATGCTCTCGAGGGAGGAAGTTATGGAGAAACAAAGGTCTAGGATAGATTGGTTACGAGATGGAAACCGTAACACAGCTATGTGCCAGGCAAAATCACGGGAGAGGTCAAATGCCAACAGAATTGTGACGCTGAAGAAAGAGGATGGTACGATGGCTCTCAATCATGATGAGATTGAAATGGTGGTGACTTGCTTTTATAAAAAACTATCTGAAGCACAAGAAAATCTTGACCCAGGGCCAGTGCTAAATCATGTACAACGGAAGGTATCGGATGACATGAATGCTGAACTCACAAAGCCTTATACAGTGGCGGAAGTGGAGAAGGCGCTATTCATGATGAATCCAAACAAGGCCCCAGGGCCAGATGGATTTACAGCGGGATATTTCCAGTACCATTGGAACACTTTGGGCACAAGTGTAACGAAGGCAGTTCTAGATTTTCTCAATGGGGGCAGGTTACCAGACAACATTAATCAGACCACAATTGTCCTTATTCTGAAAATCAAGAAACCCCAAGATATCAAACAGTTCAGGCCGATTTCTTTGTGCAATGTTATTTATAAGATTTGCTCAAAAGTCTTGGCACATAGATTGAGAGGTTTCCTTGATGAATTATCTCAGAAGAGCAGAGTGCTTTTGTCCCTGGAAGGTTGATAACAGACAATGTTTTGATTGCGTATGAGTGCACCCACTATCTGAGAAGGAAGAAAGGAAAAGTAGGTGCTTGTGCAATTAAGCTAGATATGGCAAAAGCGTATGATCGAGTAGAATGTGAGTACCTCAAAGGAATTATGCTCAAACTGGGGTTTCATCATTCTTTTGTCAGATTGATAATGAGGTGTGTGACTTCAGTCTCTTTTTCCTTTCGTATTAATGGTGCTTTATCAAAAAATTTCAGGCCAACAAGGGGGATCAGACAAGGCAATCCTATCTCGCCTTATCTATTTTTGTTGTGCTTAGAAGGTCTTTCAATGCTGCTTAAATCGATTGGTCCAGTGCATATATCTAGGGGTGTTCGAGTGGGTGTGCACTCTCCCTGGATATTGCATCTTCTCTTCGCGGATGATTGTATTGTTTTTTCAGAAGCGTCGCAAAGAGGGGCTGATTGACTAAGCGCTATTCTAAATATATACAGCAGAGGGTGTGGCCAACTTGTAAACCGTGATAAGTCAGCAGTTTTTTTCAGTTCCAACTGTACAGATGAAATGAAAGATACTATCCTTGCTGGACTTGATATCCAGAGTGAAGTGTTGGCTGAAAAATATTTGGGGCTCCCTACAGCTGTTGGACGGTCCACAAAAGAAACGTTTGAATATATACATTCAAGATTGAAAGGAGTCATTGGCAGATGGAGTGGTCGGGAAGCTAGTTGTGCAGAAAGAGAGATTCTTCTCAAATCTGTAGCACAAGCTGTCCCGACGTACTCCATGAGCTGCTTTTTACTGCCTGTGGATACATGTAAAAAGATGAGATCTTCCATATCAAACTACTGGTGGGGGAGCTCGGTGGATAATCGCCACATGCATTGGATGAGTTGGGAGCGATTAACATCACCCAAATGCAAAGGAGGTATGGGTTTCCGGGATTTGAGACAGTTTAATTTGGCCATGCAAGGAAAACAAGGATGGAGGTTAATGTCCAGACCGGATTCATTATGTTCAAAGGCCTTGAAAGGACGATACTTCCATGATTCTGATTTTTTGGACTGCACAAGAAAGAAGCATGCGAGCCATACATGGCGAGCAATACTATCAGGCCATGAGGTATTGCGCCAAGGGCTAATGCGTAGAATTGGTGATGGTGAATCAATGAAGATTTGGCAACACAGATGGTTACCACAACACTTTGATGGACGACCACTCACACCTGCTGACAATCAGAATGTTCACCGAGTGGCTGATTTGATTACTACAAGCGGTCAGTGGAACGAGGACCTTATCCGTCAGGTGTCCATCCCGGTGGATGTGGAAGCAGTGTTGAGGACACCAAAAAGAGGCCGCTTTGATGATGTCTGGGGATGGGAGCCGGAGAAGCACAGTCTGTATATGGTACGATCAGCATACAGAAAGCTTCAAAACAAGAGGCATGTGCAGGGTACAGATGTGTCAAGTTCTTCATCCAATGGCGTTTGGAAGAAAATCTGGAAATTAGAAGTGCCACCAAAAGTGCGAGTATTCTGGTGGAGAGCAGTGCCTGAATTCCTTCCGGCAAGACATGTGCTTAATCGACGCCACATTGAACCTATTTCAAACTGTGAAGTCTATGGTGCAGACAAAGAGATGATTCGTCATGTGCTAATTGATTGCACCGTAGCTAAGGAGTTTTGGGAAGAAACGAAACAATTAACTGGGGTCAAATTGTCACGGCTACATCCATGCACATGGGCAAGTGATCTTCTATCCGATATTGCACTAACAGAGCTAGAGCGATTATTATATGTGGTATGTGGTCTCTTTGGAATTTGAGAAATAAGAGGCGCCATGGTGAGAAGTTTCTAACTGTACGTCAGGCTGTGGAGTGGGTCAAGGACACAACATTTGATCTATGGAACATCATGCATCCATGCAAAGAGAAGGACAAGAATAAAGCGCAAGCTCACTGGAATGCTCCTGATCAGAATTGGAAAAAATGCAATGTCAATGGGGGCTTCTCTGAACATTCTATGCAGGGAGGCACAGGAGCTGTGCTTAGGGACTGCTCAGGCTCGTCTATTGGGGAAAAGCAAATTGGCATAATCATTGCCTTGATGCTCTCATGATGGAAGCAATGGCATGCAAGGAGGGACTTGAGCTAGCCAGACGATGCGGGGTAAAAAGAATCCATCTTGAAACGGATTGCATGGAGATTGTGCCGCTTTGGGAACTTGGTGACATGCAGAGGGCGACAATCCAACCGGTGATCCAGGTGGCCAGAGAACTTAGTTCTTATTTTCTGAGTTTTCGTATCTCTCATGTGAGCTGAGAATGTAATTGGGTAGCACATGAGTTAAGCAGGTTTCTAGTTCGGTGCGATCTAGAGAGTGGCGTGATGAAGCCCCAGATTGTGTGCGTAACTTCCTTGAGCAAGATTGTAACCTTATACCTTGATAAATGAAACCACCTCATCAGGCTCAAAAAAAAAACATGTCAGCTTGGCAATAACTCACAGAAAAGCTCATTGTGACTTTGGTTTGTCGCACAACAGGACCATAATTAATTGTGACATCCCTACTGCCATGGGAGAGTCATCCCCACATGGACAAGAGCCTAGGACAAAAATTGAACTGAAGTTTGATCAAATTTGAAGGCAAATTAAGCAAATTTGAATGACCATTGATCTACAAGTCATATATTTCTAACATAACCTAGTGCCACCAAAAATATATGTTGTATGTCCTGGTGCAATAGAATTTTGGTGAATTTCACATATTTTTATCTCGCCATTTAATGTCCCAAATAAATAGTCAAATGCCCCAAAACCACCCCTCTTTACAAAATTCCTATTTAAATTTTATTAAGAACCAATGGCAGTTAGCATTTCTGTAAAATCACTCACAATATATAGAGCCTGCCCATATTTTTGGTTTGTCGAGGTCGACTTCCAATTAATTCCAGTAAAAGTAACAAGCATTAGTGGTTTAGAGGGGTTTGGAAATAAATGAAAAAGAAAAATCCCCAAGGGGCCCACCTGTCAGTGACCCTAAACTAACACACCCAACACTGCCCATTTTCCCCCGCCTGCCCTACACCGCGTGGGCGTCGGCGACGGGCGAGCGGCACCCTGCCGCGGATCAACGCCCCCACCCCACTCCGACATCCCTCCTGTCTCCCCCCCCCCTTCCCCGTGGTCCGAACACCCCCCCTGCTCATTTCTCTCTCGCGCGTTTTCCTTTCTCTGCTCTCTCTCCCGCTGAGCCACTCGCCATCGCCACCCACGCAAGCTTCTGCTCCCGGCCATCTCACTGCCCCGCTCGAGCAGAGACAGCGCCTGGAGCCTTACCTCGATGCGTGGAAGCTCCACGGGAAGCCACTCCCCTTCTCCCGCACCGAGCTGTCGTCGATTTACCGGTCCTTCCCCTCCTCTGACCGCCGCTCCACCTCGTTGCATGAGCTCTCCGGTGAGCCTTGGCCCGATTCCTCCTGCATGCACGTCGCCCTCGACCCCGCAAACCTTCTGGAGCTCACCCAGCCTCCTTCCGTGCAGATCCAGAGCTAGAACGCCTCTGCCGACCATCGTCATCGCCGCCGCTCGTCACCGACCCAGCTAGGTGAGCTGCATTGTGTTCCATCCGGTCGAGCTGGCCACTGGGCCACAACCACCTAGGCCAGATCTGGCCAGGGAGCGCCTATCCGTGTGGGCTTTGGCCCACTGTGATGCAGGAATGCGGCCCACGAGCACTAAAAATGGATTTTCTCAGTTTATTAATTCCAGAAAATAGTTCGACCTTGGAAAATGCATAGTAAATTAAATATTGCAAATTTTGGGATGGAATAAATTTCAGTAGGCTCCTCTGAACATGTACTATTTAAGAAAAATACCAAAACACCTTGTATGTCTGTATTTTTATCAGCATTGAATTAAATGGCAAAAACACTAATAAATTCATTTATAAATATGGGTGTCTGATAAATTCTTGATACTTGGCATAAAAATCTGTTTTGGCATATTGGGTGACCCTGCAAAGTATCATGTGCTAGTTCTCTGTATTTTAGGCATTATTAATTTTTGTACCTTTTTCCTTGTTTTAATTATTTAAAATCACTGACAAATTGCATGTAAGTGAAACTTGGCCAATAAATCACTCCTCGTATGTATTATTCACAAAAAAGCACCCAATTTATTTTGACCTCTAGAACCATATTAATTGCTCACTTAAGCTCGATAATTTTCGTCAAAACACTATAAAAGGCTGGGTAGCATTTCAATGAGCGACACCCCGCTCACTTCTACATGAAATGTTGTGTATTAACATATTTGTTGAGGAAGTACCATGAATTTAATGAGGTTCTTATGCATTGCACCATTCGCATCATGTAGATCACGAGGTGAACCACGTAGAGATGGGACCGGACCAGGAGCCAAAAGGACCCAGTGGTGTTTCAGCTGACCAGGAGCGGAACCTAGGCAAACCCTGGTGCATCCCACCCGTTTTAACCTTTTTACTTTATCACTAGTTAGGGATGTAGGCTTGTCTATGCATTAAGTTGGTATGAGTTATTTGGAAACCTAGCATTGCAGTAGGTCCCTTCTTCCCGATAATTAGCCTCAGGATGGTAGTCACTCTGCTTAATTTAGGATGACTATTCATCTAGTGGTATGGAGACCACTCATAGACAGGAAATCTTATCACTAGGGGACGATGTTGGGTGAAGGAAAGTGTGGATGGGATCACAATGAGAACCGGACGAGCAACTAGGTGGAAAGGGAAGGACAACTTGTCTTCAAGGAGGTAGCCCCGTCCGAGTCACCTAAAGCTATGCCTTCTGTCCGGCCCATGGGATCAAGTTTGAACGTACTGTTTGCATGCTGGAGTTATGGGCCCATTAAACTGATGTAGCTACAACTACTGCTTGGTCGGAAGGTACCCTGATCCTTAAAGTGGAACTAGGGTTGAGAGGAGGGAGCAATCTACCCACGGATGGCCGCACGGGGCGCATCGCATTGGGGCACCCTTCTCGGGGGAGCCAGGCGTGGAAGACCCTGCGATACTGTAAGCGAAAAGTTGCTCCATGCGGCTTCCAGGAAGCACGTATGGGTCGTGCAAGAAGGTTTCTCCTACAGGATGTAAATCGATTCGAGTCGTTAGCCCTTACAGTAACGAGTACCACTTGATCGCTGCTCCGGAACAGTGTCGGAAGCCATTTAGATGAAGAGTGGGTTTAATACTGCTGTTTGAAATTATTAAGATTGTATTGCAACCTTGATTGTTATAGCTTTAGTGCAAACTAAATTTATTTTTTCGCATGACAACTTAACGTGATGCTAAAACTAGAAAAATAAGGATCCACTCTTAGGCTGGCTTCCTGGCAACATAAACCCTATCTCTAGCCTTTGCATGTCTAGGTGTCGGCTGTAGTTGGCCATATTGACGGGTCAGTCTTGCTGAGTAAATTAGTTACTCAGGACGTAGCTCTATGTGGTTTTCAGATGACCAGGGTGGAGACTGCCGCTGCGGTGGGAGGTTCCACTGGGAAGGCCAGCGTCCTGACTGTTGGAATATTGAGTGGGAGCTGTGCAGCAATGATGTCGAGGAATAGTCTATTGATTGTCGGCACGGTGTTTCGGGCAATACACCAATCATGGCCGGATTTTTTATTGCCCGAAACACCGGGCCGACAATCAACGGACTACTCCTCGTCATCATTGGTGTACAGCTCCCACTCAATATTCCAGCAGTCAGGACGCTGGCCTTCCCAGTGGAACCTTCCACCGCAGTGGCAGTCTCCAGCCTGGTCATCTGAAAACCACATAGAGCTACGCCCTAAGTAGCTAATTTACTCAGCAAGACTGACCCATCAAAGTGGCCAACTACAGCCGACACCTAGACATGCAAAGACTAGGGATAGGGTTTATGTTGCCAGAAAGCCAGCCTAAGAGTGGATCCTTATTTTTCAAGTTTTAGCATCAAGTTAAGTTGTCATGCGGAATAATAAACTTAGTTTGCACTTCTATAACAATCATGGTTGTAATACAATCTTAATAAATTCAAACTGTAGTATTAAACCCACTTATCATCTTAGTAGCTTCCGACACTGTTCTAGAGCAGCGATCAAGTGGTACTCGTTACTGTGAGGGGCAACGACTCGAATCGATTCGCATCATGCAGGAGAAACCTGCTTGCACGACCCATACGCGCTTCCTGGAAGCCGCATGGAGCAACCTTTCGCTTGCGGTACTGCAGGGTCTTCCAGGTCTAGACTCCCCAGAGAAGGGTCCCCCAACACGATGCGCCCCGTGCCGCCATCCATGGGTGGATTGTTCCCTCCTATCAGCCCTACTTCCACCAAAGAAGGGAGAAGGCTATCATCCAACCAGGCAGTAGTCATAGCTACGTCGGTTTACTAGGCCCATATCTCCAGCATGCAAACAGTACATTCAAACTTGACCTCATAGGACCGGACACGAGGCGTAGCCTTAGGTGACTCGGACGGGGCTACCTCCTTGAAGACAAACTGTCCTTCCCTTTCCACCTAGTTGCCTGTCTGGTCTTCATTGTGATTCCATCCACAGTTTCCCTCATCCGACATCATTCCCCAGTGATGATATTTCCTGTCTACGAGTGGTCTCCATACCACTCAATGAGTAGTCATCGTAAATTAAGCAGGGTGACTAACGTCCTACGACTATCATCGGGTAAATGGGACCTATTGCAGTTCTAGGTTTTCAAACAACTCCTGTAAACCTAATGCACAGAGAAGGCTACATTCCTAAACAGTGATAAAGTAAATAGGGTAAAACGGGTGGGATGCACCGGGGCTTGCCTAGGTTCTGCTTCTGGTCAGCTGAAACACCACCGAGTCCTTCTGGCTCCTGCTCCGGTCCCATCTCTACATGATGCGAATGGTGCAATGCATGAGAGCCATAATTGATTCATGGCATTTCCTCAACAAATACGTTAATGCATAATATTCATGTAGAATTGAGCGGGGTGCCACTCGTTAAAATGCTACCCAACCTTTTATAGTGTTTTGATGAAATTATCAAGTTTAAGTGAGTAATTAATAATTTAGCATGGTTCTAGAGGTCAAAATAAATTGGGTGCTTTTCTGTGAATAATACATACCGGGAGTGATTTATTGGCCAAGTTTCAGTTTCATGCAATTTGTCAGTGATTTTAAATAATTAAATCAAGGAAAAAGGCACAAAAATTAATAGTGCCTAAAATACAGAGAACTAACACATGTCACTGGGTGACCCAATATGCCAAAACAGATTTTTATGCCAAATATCAAGGATTTATCAGACACCCATATTTAATACAATGCTAATAAAAATACTAGCATACAGGGTGTTTTGGTATTTGTCTTAAATGGTACATGTCTACTGGATTCTAGAGAAATTTTCCTTGCCCCATAATTCGCATTAAATATTTTATTATGCAGTTTACAAGTTTAACACATTTCCTGGAATTAGGAATTTATAAAAAGTCAATTTCTATCCTCATCGGCCGATTCTCCCGCGGCCCAAGGCCTAACGCGCGCGCGGGAAGTCCTCGGGCCAGATCTGGCCCGAGTGCCGCCGGAGGCCCAAAGGCCTTGCGCGGCCCAGTGGCCAGCTCGGCCAGAACGGGCTGAGCCCACGCGTTCGTCGGCGTTCGCGGTCAAGCGCGGCGGCGCGGGTGCGGCGGCCAGCCGGAGCAGTGGCAGGACCTGCATTGACGCGGACACGACGTGGGGATGGGTGCGCGTTGCGTGAGAGCGAGGAGGGCGGCTCACCGGCTGTTGACTTTTGCTAAGCCATATTAATAAATCATTCCCGGCACGGGGCCAGAAACGGTTCACTAATATGTCCCAGAGTCAAGTAGGTAAAATCCGCAAGCGCACGGAGAATACCGCTGTAGCATTTCACCCGGAAGTATTCAGGGTATCGTATTTGTTTATCCCAAAGGAAGGGTATGATCAAGAAGCGTTACTAACATATAAGATCATGTTAACAATTAGCAAGGATATCTAACCAAGACAGGCGGGTACATGATAATAACTAGGTAGTGTGACACACACAGAAGATTCCTACTAAATAAATAAAGTCTAGTGGAGGAAAGACTAGGCTAAGCTACTCCTACTATACATTCCTATACAGTTGCATAGCCTAAGTAGAATACATACAGACCCACACTCAGGTTCAGCAGTCAATAGTATAGCACTTCAGGCACGGACTTACCCCTGCATCCACAGGCGACTTCCGCCAAGAGCCTACGCACTAGCCTAGCGGGGAGGATTTCAAAGGACGGACAGGGCTGTCACCACCTGCCGCCTACCTCAACGAACCAGTAGACTAACGAATAATTGATGCAAATCAGTCACCCAAGTACCATACTTGCATGACCAAAGAGCACTCTGCCCCTCCGCGATTACTATTAACGAGGCAGAGTTACCGTACGAGTACGATCACCAAACCCATGCTATACTTTATCAGCTAAAACTAAGCATAGAGACTATAACATATAAACTAGACTATAGTGACGGTATATAACTAGCATGACAATAGTAGTATAATAAATATAAACTACTATCACACAAGTAGACTATACTATCACATATATGGATCACAAAATCAAACAAGAAACTCATGACCCAAGCACAACTATATAGAAAAGATATATATATATATTGATAAGAGTAAAGTCTTACAAAAGGGAAAAGATACAAGAGCCATACCAATTCCAAGTGAAGACTTGGGACTAGAGAGCTCTAGACTCAGCCTAACTCCACTAAAACTCCAAGAACTACTATTAGCAAGAGAGAAATGCTTCTTGTGGTGTGTGTTGAGTGTGAAGGCACACCCTCCTATTTATAGCCTCAATAGGTCGGCAAGGGAGAGTAACCGCCACGGAAGGCATCTCAAACCGTCATCAGGAGTCGCGGAGGAGCCAACACGTGGAAGCCCAGGCGGAGAGGGCGCCTGGCTGGGTCGGCCGACCTGACCAGGTCGGCCGACCTGGGGGTGGCCCCTCCTGGCCTGTGCTTTCTCCAGGTGGCTGTCCTGTGGGCCCTGACGTTGGTTTGCGCAGTATTGCAGGGAGTTACGTCGGTTAAGTGCTGAAAATGGGCCCTTCAATCCGTGTGACGTCCATGTGGCACTCTCTGATTGGTCGAAAATGTGTTTTCTTGCCTTTTGAGGTGTTTCCTTCACATTTCCTCCTGCATGCACAAAGTTCTCCAAGTACAAGTGGAACTATATTATTGTGCTAAAGCATGCGTGTATGAAATGCCAAATTCTCCTTTATTTGAGTATAGTTGACGGTTGAAAATGGTACTTAACAGCCGTCAACAAACTCCCCCAAGCTTACCCTTTGCTCGTCCCGAAGCAAAGATAAACTTAAGTTGTTGATCAGGAGTTGCTACAATGTCCTACTCCTCAATAATACTATGCGCACAACAAAGTACTCTTCCTAGAATTAAATATATTGGCGCATAACTTACCCATTTACCTTGATCCATGGAGCTTTTACACCTCATTGTCTTGGGCGGTTGAGAGATACAACAATTGCAGGGCACCAATCACTTGCTCTAGATTCCGCTATGTTGTTCCGGAGGTTTTCAAAAGATTTTGAAAATAAAAACCAAGTTCCTCAAATGATTCTCTCGGATCACTCAATATGTGTATGATTCCTCACCAAGGCAAAGTGTTGCCTATAATCTCCTACTTCTAAATAAGGCTTTATGTGGAGCTCAAGGTAGGGATATATGAGGCACTCATGTTCACATAATATTGCTATGTCAAAAGACCGGATCCAAGAAAAACATCAATTCAAACAATCTTGATCAAGACGTGCAAGTGTGTGGGAGAACGGAGGAATGGTGGATGGGAAGAAATAACTCCTTTTTGAATTTTCCTTCTCTCTTTTGGAGTTTCTAGGCTATGGCTATCTTTTGCTTGCTCTCTTTTTTGAGCATTTTTTTTTTTTTGCATAGCCATAGTCCTAGTTTGCAATGAATACTTTGAGAGAGGAATTTTGCAATGGATATATGGAGTGTTTCTTTGGATGGATGGATGGATAGTGGCTTTCTTCCGGTGTAGAAGAATAGCTCACGGTGGATATGGTGGATATGGTGGATGCTATCTTCTTGACTTAGAAGGATAGCTCATGGCGGTGGATGTGTGTATATGATCTTGATCAAGAAAGCATGAAAAGAGTTCTACTAGGGTCACAACAATTTTGACTAAGCTCAATGTGAAACAAGCAGCATATGTGTAAAGGTTTTCAAATGTAAACACTACATATGGCTGTGGTGGGAATTTCATCATTGAGGAACTTATCAATTTGTCATTTTGAAAAATAAAACTCCGGAATTCAAGCTTTACATTGAGCAAGATCATAGCAGCCCTATCTATCATATCATACCTCTCAACAACTTAGAACTAGAGAATGCATATGCTACCCACAAGATTCATGTTCAAGGCAAGATTTACCAACAAACCTAACTCTTGAGAGAGTACTAAGTTGTAAACTAGCTTTAGAGAGGAATAAAGGACAGAGCAACTATTCATCATCTCAACATAGGAAAATTATACACATTCATACCGCGCATGAAAAAGGGAAATATTTTTGTTCTTTTTATGTTTTGCAAATTTTTATGGATTTTCAGATTTAGCAAATGCAAGAAATAAAGAGAAGGGGAAAGATACAAGTTACCGTGAGAAGGGAGGTCCTCCCCCAAGCTTGTTCTTGCTCATATCTGCTGGTTCGGGTCGTAGCCTTGGGAGCGGAAGAAGGCATCCCAATTGCTCCGATTCTGAGCCATCATCGCGTTCAGCTGGCGGAATTGGTTGTCGCTGAAATTCTGCCATTGCTGGGTGTCGGCGACATGTTGCGTGAGAGTTTGTTGCATGCTCTCGGTGCGCAAATCAATGTCGTTCACCCTCCTTGTCAACTCGGCCATCCCATAGTTGAGTTCACGGAACCCACGGGATGAGAATGACCGAGTGGCAAAGGATGGCGGTCCGCTTGAACATGATGACGTCTGCATGGGGTAATCGTACTGAGATTCCCATGCTCCGGCCTGCCATGTTGATGCACCCGCCTCGTCCTGTGGCGGGGGCTGCTCCCATACCGGATCTCCGGTCGGAGTGTGAAACTCCGGTGTAGGCTCCATATGCCTACGGGAACGTGTCGGTCGCCCTGAAACACTATGCCTGCGAACTTCTCCCACTGGCTCAAGTGGGAGGGTTAGTGCCCGACAGTGATACAAACGAAGACCCGGGTTAGGTAACGGGAATTCATTTGTATACCCGGGAAAGTGATAGATCAAGGTATTGTTTGGACCATGTTTCAAAGTATGTCCTTGCACAAAATAGTCCTCGCCTAGAAATTCTCTATCTACCGTCAAATATTCAACATGAACATTCTCAAGCAGACCACACTTCTGCGCAATGCGAGTAACTAAAGAGGTGCACTCAATTGGTCCTGTCAACTTTATATTGTCTAACCATTGATCAATCATGCATTCCGCGGGTGACACCCTAATTTTCTTAACCATGGCATAAAGTATTTTCAATTCATCTTGCCGGACAACCCTAATGTCACCTCGAGGAAACAAGGTCATAGCCAACCACACATGCATAAATCTAAGTGTAGGATTATGGATGGCACTTGTTCTAGGCTTGGGACCCCACTCGTTTCCGGAAATTTTTTTCCAAAAACTTTCTTTATGGAACCCCTTTAGCGCTTTATCTAAGTCTAGCCTACATTTAGGATTTAGACCTAGCATAGCATGAAGATCACCCCATGTGACCAAGCGCTCTTGCCCAAACAAGCGAAAAGAAATGCCTTGATCATACTTTCTAAGGGTGCATAAAAACTGCATAGTAAGCAAATGAGAACCCGGCTCATCTACTTCTACGAAATTTAGCCAACCCATAGTGCGAAAAATAGAGGCAAATTCTTCTCTCATACCTATTTTCTCGAGGAAGTCCGGATCGAAGCGTCGGGTGTGGGCGAATGGCCGTTCTCTCATGAGCGCGATGGCTTGGCCCTCGCGATCGTCCTTGATGTCGAGATGCTCCTCGGTGATGAGCAAGGCCGGCCTTTCCTCCGGAATTTCAGCTTCGGGGTCACCATGCCCCGGATCTGGTGTGAGCTCGACGGAGGATGCTTGACTCGTGCTTGCACGAGTGCTTTTTCTCCGCTTGATTCCGGCGACTTGCTTCATTCGGTTGAACATGGCTGCACACAAGAACAAACACAAGACAAGAACAAAAACAAGATCGAACAAGTGTTCGGGTGAGCGTTAGTGAAAACGACAAACCCGAGCTTCTCTGAAATTGGTTTTCTTCTCACAACAACTTGCAAATGCACTAAAACAGAGGGGAAATATTTTTTTGGGTTTTTGGGGCTGTAGTAAAGTTGAAGAACACGAAATTTTGGGAGAGCAACAAGTGAGCAAAGGAGGGGAGTGAAAGATAAGCTTGGAATGGTGAAGCTCCCCCTCCTGGGCGGTTTTTATGGCCAAGGAAGCGAGATGGCCGTTAGAAAGGGACAGACCAACGGCCATATAGCCGTTGGGAGAAAGGAGGACAGGAAAAGGTGGGGCCAGGGGGTCGGCCGACCCCACCAGGTCGGCCGACCTGGCAGGTGGGCCTCCTGGCAGCCCCCTTTTTCCTATGTGTTCCCCAACGGCTAGGGGATTTGTCCCCTGCTGCCTTTTTGCTCAAAAAGCTCGACAAAAAATCTTTTCAAAATGGAAAGCCCAAAAACCTATTTTCTAAATTTTCAAAAATGCAAATGAGTTTTGAAAAATTCCAAGGTGGCTGGAAAAATTCAAAAGTGCAGAAATGCAGTGGTCGGGAAAAATCAAAATGTGGTGGAAAGCAAATATGCAATTAAAAGAGCAAATATGGATAACTACCGGTTTAACCTCCCGGCGAGGACTCACCTTTTAAAGTCCGACGAGCGGGACTTTTCTCCGACGTTCAGCTCGATGAAGCGTTGTCCGGTCCCGGAGATGAAGACACGGATGATGCTTCTTGTTTCGTTCGCCACACCTTCTTGGTCTTTGTTGCGGTCGGTGGCTTCTCGGGCTTCGGAGGCTGCGGTTTTGCAGGCTTCACAGCCTGTTTCTTTGCAGACCTCGGAGGTTGCTGCCTTGGGGACTTCGGAGGCTGTTGCTTAATGTGTGACCTTTGCCTCCTTGCCTTCATCAGTTGTTGCTGTGCAGCCTTTTCCTTCTCAAGGAAGTTCTTCATGAATGTGATGAGGCTGTCCTTCTTTGGCGGAGTGACCTCCACTTCCTTGATGTTGCTTGGGTTCGGCCCGTACTTGATACGGATCATGTTGCACTGTTCTTTCCTTGGCCGAAAGTCAAACTTCTCCTCCTTGCCATTGATGTGGAAGCGGATTTCTCCGGCTCCTACATCGATGCGAGCATCCGCAGTGCTGAGAAATGGGCGTCCTAGGATGAGCGGTGTGCTCTTCCCGACGTCCATATCAAGCACTACGAAGTCGACGGGGATGAAGCAATCCCGGATTTTCACCGGAATATCTTCGGCAATCCCCGCCGGATAGCGGACCGTTGAATCGGCCAGCTGCAGCTGCATCGGCGTGGGGGATAGTGTGGTGTAGTTGAGCTTGTCGAAGACATCCTTCGGCATGACGCTCACACTTGCCCCAAGATCACATAAGGCATGGTCGAAGTTCTGTGTCCCGATCGAGCAGGTGATCGTGGGACACCCTGGATCTTTCTTCTTCTCAGGAAGTCGGTTGAGTATAGCAGCGCTACACTCTTCCGTCAGCTTGACAATTTCTGTGGTCGGTAGTGGGCGCTTGTTGCTGATAAGATCCTTGAGGTAGCGAGCGTACGTGGGTACTTGTATCGCATCCAGCAAGGGCACGTTGATGTGCAGCTTCTGGATTACCTCAACGAAGCGTGTGAACTGCTCGTCCACGGTGGGCTTCCTTCTTCTTTCGGGAAACGGCATGAGGTTCGTGTCATAGAACTCATGTGGGGCCGTTTTCCTGGGCGGCAGTTCTTCTTCTTCTGCCGGCTTCTCAGCTGATGTGTCCTTTCCTGCATGGTTAGGGTATGGCGGATCCCGAGTGGACTTACCTCCTCTCGTGGTAACCGCATTAACATTTTCTAAGGGGGTCTCGGGTTGCCCCGGGATTTTCCCCGACTCAGCAGTAGGAACAGCAGCAGCTAACTGAGCTAATTGGGTTTCTATCATTTTATTAAAGCTCAGCTGATTCTTGAGAGCAGAGGAAACACCCTCTATCTTAGTGTGGATGCTCTCAAGAGTCCTATCAGTGGTGGCAAGCTTTTTACTGATGTTATCATTAACCTTAGCTTGACCAAGCACAAGATCTTTCAAGGAGGGCTGATTATAACTGGAATTAAAACCAGAGAAGTTGCCAGAGTTACCTCCTTGGTAGTTGGGACGTGGTGGACCCCAACTTTGACCTCCTTGTGGACGGTAGCCGTTGTTGTTGTTTTTGCCCATGAACATTGCGTCCTCACGGGTCTCAGGGCAGTCATTGCCAGAGTGTCCCGTGTTGCCACAGACCTCGCAAGTCATACGAGCGTCTAGGGCTTTCACTTCTCCATTGGCTTGGTCGTCCATCTTCTTCATGAGAAGGTCAATCTTGGCGGCGAGCATGTCAACCTCCTTGACGGAGTGCATGCCTCGCTGGCGAGGTTGGAGGCGCTCTTCATTCCAACCTTGGTTGGACACCATCTTCTCGATCAAAGCTTTTGCCTTGCTTACAGTGAGCGAGAAGAAGGCTCCACCAGCAGCAGCGTCGAGGTGGTCGCGGGCCGACGGAGTAAGCCCGTTGTAGAAGTTCTGGATGATCAGCCAATCATCCATCCCGTGGTGGGGACATGCCAGGATGTACTCCTGGAGCCTCTCCCATGCCTCAGGAATCGACTCCTTCGACTCCTGCTGGAAGCTTGAGATTCTTCCGCGGAGGGCATTGGTCTTGCCCAGCGGGAAGAACTTTGCAAGGAACGCAGCTGAACACTTCTCCCAAGTGTTCACAGCTTCAGGGTTTGCGTAGAACCACTGTCTCGCTCTCCCAAGGAGAGAGAACGGGAACAGTCGAAGGCGAACAGCGTCGGGGGTGACGTCCTTCATTTTGAACGTGTTGCAAATCTCCAGGAATTGCTGGAGATGAGCACTAGCGTCCTCATTGGCTTTCCCACAGAATGGGCTAGCCTGCACCATGGTGATGAGACCGGTCTTGATCTCGAAGTTCGCATCTCCCACATTGCCAGCTGGTCCCGTAGGGATGTTGGCAGCGGAGGGAGCGGAGAACTCGCGGAGGGTCTTGTCGGCCATTTGCTCAGAGCTTGATGGTGCGGGGATGACAGGTTCGATTGGCCGAGTCTCCTTACGAGGAGGGGTGAGCCCGGCTCGTGTCCTTCTCAGGAGTGATTCAGGATCTTCAGTGAAGTTTGTCGGCAAGTCGAAACCAGTCATACACTACCCTGTTTTCATACAAAATGCAGAAAACAAAGCAAGGTTAGCCTGCCTAGGAGATAGCCTTAATAATTGCAACACTACTATATACATTAGTAATTTTTCTTAATCATACGCCTTCCCCGGCAACGGCGCCAGAAATGCTTGTTGACTTTTGCTAAGCCATATTAATAAATCATTCCCGGCACGGGGCCAGAAACGGTTCACTAATATGTCCCAGAGTCAAGTAGGTAAAATCCGCAAGCGCACGGAGAATACCGCTGTAGCATTTCACCCGGAAGTATTCAGGGTATCGTATTTGTTTATCCCAAAGGAAGGGTATGATCAAGAAGCGTTACTAACATATAAGATCATGTTAACAATTAGCAAGGATATCTAACCAAGACAGGCGGGTACATGATAATAACTAGGTAGTGTGACACACACAGAAGATTCCTACTAAATAAATAAAGTCTAGTGGAGGAAAGACTAGGCTAAGCTACTCCTACTATACATTCCTATACAGTTGCATAGCCTAAGTAGAATACATACAGACCCACACTCAGGTTCAGCAGTCAATAGTATAGCACTTCAGGCACGGACTTACCCCTGCATCCACAGGCGACTTCCGCCAAGAGCCTACGCACTAGCCTAGCGGGGAGGATTTCAAAGGACGGACAGGGCTGTCACCACCTGCCGCCTACCTCAACGAACCAGTAGACTAACGAATAATTGATGCAAATCAGTCACCCAAGTACCATACTTGCATGACCAAAGAGCACTCTGCCCCTCCGCGATTACTATTAACGAGGCAGAGTTACCGTACGAGTACGATCACCAAACCCATGCTATACTTTATCAGCTAAAACTAAGCATAGAGACTATAACATATAAACTAGACTATAGTGACGGTATATAACTAGCATGACAATAGTAGTATAATAAATATAAACTACTATCACACAAGTAGACTATACTATCACATATATGGATCACAAAATCAAACAAGAAACTCATGACCCAAGCACAACTATATAGAAAAGATATATATATTGATAAGAGTAAAGTCTTACAAAAGGGAAAAGATACAAGAGCCATACCAATTCCAAGTGAAGACTTGGGACTAGAGAGCTCTAGACTCAGCCTAACTCCACTAAAACTCCAAGAACTACTATTAGCAAGAGAGAAATGCTTCTTGTGGTGTGTGTTGAGTGTGAAGGCACACCCTCCTATTTATAGCCTCAATAGGTCGGCAAGGGAGAGTAACCGCCACGGAAAGCATCTCAAACCGTCATCAGGAGTCGCGGAGGAGCCAACACGTGGAAGCCCAGGCGGAGAGGGCGCCCGGCTGGGTCGGCCGACCTGACCAGGTCGGCCGACCTGGGGGTGGCCCCTCCTGGCCTGTGCTTTCTCCAGGTGGCTGTCCTGTGGGCCCTGACGTTGGTTTGCGCGGTATTGCAGGGAGTTACGTCGGTTAAGTGCTGAAAATGGGCCCTTCAATCCGTGTGACGTCCATGTGGCACTCTCTGATTGGTCGAAAATGTGTTTTCTTGCCTTTTGAGGTGTTTCCTTCACATTTCCTCCTGCATGCACAAAGTTCTCCAAGTACAAGTGGAACTATATTATTGTGCTAAAGCATGCGTGTATGAAATGCCAAATTCTCCTTTATTTGAGTATAGTTGACGGTTGAAAACGGTACTTAACAGCCGTCAACACCGGGCTAGCTCGGCGAAAGTGAGGCGGAACGACGGCGGCTGGCGACGGTGGTCCGGCGGAGTGGCTGCACGGAGGTGAGCCGAGTGAGGTCGAGGTGACGCGCCGGGTCAGGGTAGCCATGCGGGTGCAAGGGATTGGTCAGAAACTCACCGATGAGCTCGGGAGACACGGCGGAGCGGCAGTCAGAGGAGGGGAAGACAGCATTGATTGGCGGCAGCTCGGCGTGGAAGAAGGGAAAGTAGCTTCCTGTGGAGCTTCCACGCATCGAGGTGAGGCTCCAGACGTTGGCGCTGCTTGAGCGGGGCGGTGAGATGGCCGGGAGCGAGAGCTTGCACGGGTGGCGTTAGCGAGCGGCTCGACGGAAGCAAGAGCTGAGAAAGGAAAATGCGCGAGAGAGAAATGGGCGGGGGGGGGGGGGGTGTTCGGACCATGGGGGAGATAGAAGGGATGTCCGAGTGGGGGGTGGGGGCGTCGATCCGTGGGTAAGCCGGTTGCCCAGCCACCAGCGGCCACGCGGTGTACGGGCAGGCGGGAGATGGGCGGCGCCAGGGTTGTGTTAGTTTAGGGTCACTGATAGGTGGGCCCCACGGGGAATTCGAATTTTCTTTATTTTCCTAAACCTGCTAACCACCAGTACTTGTTATTTTAATCCGATGCTAATCAAAGGAAACCAAAAATATGGGCAGACTCCATATAATGTGAGTCATTTTATAGAATGCTAATTGCCATTAGTTCTTAATAAAGTTTGAATAGAAATTTTATAAACAGGGGTGGTTTTGGGGCATTTGACCATTTATTTGAGGCATTAAATGGTGAGATAAAAATATGATAAATTTACCAAAATTCTATTTCACTAGGACATACTACATATATTTTTGGTGGCATTAGGTTATATTAGGAATATTTGAATTGTAGATCAATGGACATTCATATTGGCTTAAGTGGCTTTTAAATTTGATCAAATTTCAGTTCAAATCTTTATCCTAGGTTCTTGTTCATGTGGGGATGTCACTGCCCTCCCCCCTTAAAGAAATCTCGTCCCGTGATTAAGGGATGCAATAGCGGTTTACCTAGGTGGTGACGTAGGAACTCGGGGTAGTGGCTTCGCAGGAACTCTTCAGTTTCCCAGATAGCCTCCCTTGCGGTGTGGTTGCTCCATTGAACCTTGTAGAACTTGAGCGTCTTCTTATGCGTAACTCGTTCCTTCTCGTCTAGCACCTTCACCGGACGCTCTGAATACGTCAGGTCGGGTTATAGTAATCCAATGCACTCCAAAGGAACGTCCATCGGGGTCTTCAGACATTTCTTGAGCTAGGATACATGGAAGGTGTCATGCACTCCAGCAAGCTCCACTGGTAGCTGGAGTTTGTAGGCGACCGGCCCACATCTTGCGATGATCGAATAGGGACTAATGTAACAGGGTGCTAGTTTTTCGCGGACTCCAAATCATTGTACACCTTTGGTTGGTGACACTCAGAGATAGACCATGCCATCGGCTCTAAATTCCAGCGGGCGATGTCTTTTATCCGCATAACTCTTTTGCCTGGACTTTGTTGTTCGTAGGTTTGATTGAATTTCCAGTACCTTCTCCTAAGCCTCCTGCATTAATTCCAGGCTGAATATTACTCTCTCCCCTAATTCTGACCAACTCAGTGGTGTACGACAACGGCAACCGTATAGAGCCTCGAACGGTGCCATCTTGATGCTTTCTTGATAACTATTGTTGTATGCAAATTCTGCCAAGGGTAGGCACTCATCCCATTTTTTGTTGTGATTCAATACATATGCCCTCAACATGTCTTCCAATATTTGGTTAACCCTTTCGGTCTGACCGTCCGTTTAGGGGTGATATGCCGAACCTTGAATTAACTTGGTGCCCAACGGCTCGTGTAGCTTTTCCCAAAAGCGTCCCACGAACTGAGACCCTCTGTTAGATACTATTGTCTTGGGCACTCCGTGTAAGCATAGGATCCGATCTATATACAATTGTGCATACCTCTCAGCTGTGTACCATGTCGATACGGGGATGAAGTGTGCAACTTTAGTCAGCCCGTCCACAATCACCTATATAGAGTCAAACTTGCGAGATGTGCGGGGAAGACCTACAATGAAATCCATGCTTATATCCTCCTATTTCCAAGCTGGAACACTCAAGGGTTGTAGCAGGCCTGCCCTCTTTAAATGATCGGCCTTGACTCGGCGGCAGGTATCACACTCTGCAACATATCCTGCTATTTCTCTCTTCATACGAGTCCACCAATATCTGCATTTCAAATCGTGGTACATCTTGTTGCCGCCTGGATGCATGGAGTACTTTTGCAATATGAGCCTCGTCTAGAATCTTCATGCGAAGTTCTATGCTCTTAGGCACCATTAGTCGATTCTTGAACCATAAAACACCTTTTGCGTCTTCTCGAAAACATTGAACCTTAGCGTCACCCTCTTTTAGTCTCCTTCTGAGGTGCGCTATGCCAACATCAATTTTCTGAGCTACTACTATTTCTTCCCGCAAGGTAGGAATCAATGCTAGGTTATAGAGAGCTCCATGGGGGGTTACTTGGATATATTGACCATCTTGAACTTGTGGGCTGATCATGATGTGGTGGCATTGAGCCTTGCGGAGTGCGTCAGCCACGACATTAGCCTTTCCTGGGTGATAGTGCGCTTCCAACTCATAGTCCTTAATCAATTCCAACCAACGACGTTGTCTCATGTTCAGGTGATCCTGGGTGAAGATGTACTTCAACCTTTTGTAATTAGTGTAGATACGAACTAAATTTCCAAGAAGGTAATGTCTCCACATTTTTAATGCTAACACCACTGCTGCTTTTTCTAGATCGTGTGCGGGGTAATTCTACTCATGCTTCCTCAATTGCCTTGATCCATAAGCAATGACTCTTCCATCTTGCATGAGCACATACCCTAATCCAATACCCGAAGCGTCACAATAGACATCGAACGGCTTCCCTAGGTCCGGTTGAGCTAATACTGGGCAGTGGTCAGATGCTTCTTCAGGGTTTGAAAAGCATTCTTGCAGCCTTCGGCCCATATGAATTTCTTTTCCTTCTTAAGCAACTCGGTCATGGGCTTTGCAATCTTGGAGAAGTTGCGGATGAAACGGCGGTAGTAACCAGCTAATCCAAGAAAACTGCGTATATGAAATACGGTCTTCGGTGTCTTCCAATTCACTACATCTCTTACTTTGCTACGATCCACCGCTATGCCTTCTTCCGAGATAATATGGCCTAGAAAGGGTACTTGCTTCAACCAAAACTCGCATTTTCTAAACTTAGCATATAACTGGTGCTCCCTAAACCTCTGTAATACAACACGAAGATGCTCTGCATGTTCTTCTTCTAACTTAGAGTAGACTATAATGTCGTCAATAAACACCACTACAAACTTATCCAACTCTAGCATGAACACCAAGTTCATGAGATACATAAAGTGTGCCGGTGCATTTGTCAAACCAAACGACATCACTAAATACTCATACAGCCCATATCGAGTGGAGAACGCCATCTTCGGCACGGATCTTAATTTGATGGTATCCAGAACGGAGATCGATCTTGGAGAAAACTTTAGCTCCTATTAACTGATCAAAGAGAATGTCGATGCAAGGCAGTGGATACTTGTTCTTGATAATTACGGCATTGAGGGGTCGGTAATCCACACATAGCCCCAAAGTCACATCCTTCTTCTTCATGAACAACGCCGGACAACCCCAAGGTGAGGAACTTGGTCGGATAAATCCCTTATCCAGCAGCTCTTTCAACTGCTCCTTTAACTCAGCTAGTTCCTTGGGTGCCATTTTATACGACCTTTTGGATATAGGTGCCGTCCCTAGCTGAAGCTCAATCTTGAACTCGACATCCTGATCTAGAGGGAGTCCAGGAAGAACATCAGGGAATATGTCCTAAAATTCCTTAACCACTAGAATATCATTTATCTGCCCGGCTGTGGTGTGGTGAATGCTTGGTGCGACCAGTTGGGGAGGTATTACCCGAAAGCTTACGCTACCATGGGTGGGACAGTTTAGGTGTATGGTGTAGGCGTCTATGTCCAACGCAGCATTATGTTGCCTCATCCAAGGCATGCCCAGAATGATGTCAATGTTGCACCCCTCCAAGACCATGCACTTGGTAGAGTAGCCTTTTGCTCCTAGGGTTATTGGGAGTTTCTCAGTTTCATAGAGAGCAGGAGTTTGCCAACCGGCTGATCTAATGGTGTATCGTGATTTCATAAGGGTATGAGGCAGCCAATACTTATCAACAAAGAACCCACTAACAAAGCTATGTGATGTTCTCCGGAATCTCCTCCAGGGTGGTGTTGTTCACGCGGCTAGTGCGGACAGGTCCCCTGTTGTTGCTGTTGTTATTGTTCCTCGGCGGGTTCTGACCAGAGCTTTTCTTGGGGTGCGGGCACTGCCTCGAGAAGTGTTTAAGACGGCCGCAGTTGTAACAAGGAAAGGGCCCTGTCTGAGCGTTCTGCTATTGTGGTGGGTGATACCCACGTTGGCCCTGCTGCTGACGTGGTGCTTGGGGTCGCTGTTGTGCTGGCTGAGGTGGACGTGGAAACGGTGCCGTCATGGGGGTGGAACGGTACCTCTGTCCTGATGGGTCTGTGTATACCATGCAAAACTTCTACGGGGGTCCACTGGATGGCCCTATAGCGTTAGCGGACCTCTTCTGTTGGGCCCTCACCTTATGATACCCATCTTCTGCGACGATGGCATTGTTAACAAACTCAGCGAATGTGCCGCCCATGTTAAGGTTGAGGTGGTCCTGCAGCTCTGCGCTTAGCCCCTCCAAGAAATGGTCCTTACGCTTGGCGAGGGTGTCAACTTGTTCTGGGGCATACAATGCCAACCGGTTAAACTCCTCGTAGTACTCGTCGACGCTGCGGCTGCCTTGCTTCAGTGCCGCGAACTCTCATGCCTTCCTGTGGATGAGTCCCGCAGGAATATAGTGGGCCCAAAACACCGTCCTGAAGTCATCCCAAGCAATCTGCTGGTCCGCACCAATAGAGGCGACATGGTTAGCCCACCATGCCCTAGCTGCGCCATGCAGCTGCTGTGCTGCAAACAATGTCTTCTGTACAGGCGTGCAGTTGAGGAGCCCAAATTTGGACTCGAGCATGCGAAGAAAATTCTCCGCTTCCATGGGCTCAGTGGTAGAGCTGAACATAGGTGGCCTGGTGGCGAGGAAGTCGGCGTAGGTGCTGTTCTGTGGTGCGACATCGTTGTTGCCCCTAGCATTCTAGCCTGCCATGTTCTGCTGTGCCTACTCCCGCATAAATTCTGCCTACTGCTACTGGCTGCCATCATTGTGGCGAAGAACTGCGCCATCATCTTCATGAGGTTGGGTGGTGGTGGTGGTGGTGTCCCCTGCGGAGAGTCATTCCCTCTAGCCCTTGAACCTTCAGGCTGTTCACCATGAAGCTCGTTGGTGTTGCGGGTGCGCACCATTCTGAAATGCAAGAATAAGGATTCCAATTAGTCTCTTATCCAACAAGATCATTGCAGGATACCAAATCAAGTAACATAGCAACACATGGCAGCAAATATGTAGACCACATAATTCTGATAAAAGCTGGCATTACTCGATTAACACAGTTCTTAATACAACTCATCAGTTTTGTACTACATAAACTCGGAATATGTGGCCATCGAGTTACCCAAAAGCTACTCACGCGGGTGATCCCCAAAATACAACAACCACGCATGGATCGTCAAAAGCTACCCATCTATCCTACCCGACATGCACAGCCTAGTCATTCCTACAACGAATACTAAGCCCTGCCTCTAGCTGTGCCAGAGGGGCCTGGACGGTCTGTGCCTGTCGGAGCGGGTGGCTCGTAGTCCACGTCGGACTCCTCGCCCATGTCCTACTCGGGGTCCTCCTCTGCGGGTGCTGCCGGTGGCGCAGCAATCGCGTCCAAGTGAGCTTGTAGGTTCTGGTTCTCGTGAGCCACGGTCTCTAGGTCCTCTGCCATAAGCTCCATCTCCTGCTGGGCACTTACCAGCTGCTGCGGTAGGTGCTCGTTGTGGTTGGCACGCTGATGAATGATCAAGCCCCGTCTGTCTACCTCCTACGCGAGAGTGTCGTGCTGTCTAGTGACCTCTGTCACGCGAGTCTCACTCGCCTCAAGAGCAGTTGTTAGCCACTGAATCTCCCTCTGCTGTGCATCGACTTGTGCCTGCAGGTTGTTCCTCTGCACCCAAACCTGCTCAGCGTCCGCTAGTAGGATCCTGCTACGGCTGCTAGACTCCTCATCCTTGTTGAGGAGGTACTCGGAGTAGTGAGATACACGGTGGTATTCTGCGTGGTACTCCGAGTAGTCGTTGTGGGAGACGCGCTTCACGCGCCTCTGCCAAACCGGGTCTACCTAGTGCCAGATAAGGATCATCTCGAACGGAGTCCCCGAGAGCGCTGCTATGTTGTGCCCATAGAAGTGAGTGAGAGTCCTGTGGGCGAATCTCTCCAAGCCCTCCTTGAGGCTCCCAGACGTGACTGTGCTCTCCATCCTCGCCAGGTCGGGGTTGCGCGGGTGTGGGGAGACGCTGATATGCACCTCTACAAAAGTCACACCGTGGCGGCAGGTCTCACGACCACGGTAGGAAGGCTGCTCCTCGTAGCCCAAGGTGCGCAGCATCTCCCACAGGAGGATGGGAAAGCCACGGTAGTGTAGACCGGTGGTATAGCGCCACCCATCATGCTGGAACAGCTCGAACCCGTGTTCGTCCATCTGGAATACAAACCCAATGGCGAGTAATCATTCCAAATGCAAAGAGTGCAAGTCAACAACAAAATAATACGGTACGATGACTGATATAAGGAATTCGACCATCATAATTGTTTACATATCCTAGGTCTTGAATCTGAATTTCAGATTGACATCACACCGACATGCTGACTCGGACGGACCAAAAATTTTTGTTAGATGTACAGAGAGTTCATTCATGATTTCCATAAGGATTTATTTGCATGATTTTGACTTTAGAGTGGAGAAATATAGATTCTTATATGAGTGACATGCTAGCTGAAATTTCAGGTTTCATGATGAATTGATGCTCCAACATTTTCCGTGAATGCATATGCTTTCGACCTATACGTCCTCACAAAATAAAATTTGGCCACAAATAGGACCATACGTATAGTCGGTGGCAGACGATCCCTCAAGTTAGTCATATGCTACACGTTTCTTACTCGATTCACGGTTAGAGTACCTGCAGAAGATTGATTTCAGAAATAATACATCAGATAGAAAAGAAATGAGCCGAAAATAATCCCTTATTATTATCCTAGGATAGGACACTGATGTTTTTTGCAATCAACCCGCATTCACACCTTTGTGCTAGCTTCCGATGTTACTGTTCATAGGGCGGGACACATACCTGCATTGACGATGCCGTAGATGCAAGTATTTAAAGAAACAACCTCCTACAGTTAGCTTTGCCACCTCAATCATAACTAATAATAACCTATTGGGCACGTCCTCACACGTTCGTTATGGGGTTTTCAAAAATATGTCCTTGAATGTTGCACTATTCCTGAGATAGCTCTGATACCACGCTGTAATAGAACCGTCTTACCATGGAGATGATTCCGTTCCAGGATCTTTCTTGGATGGCGACACACGCTATGACGCCCAATAGTATAACACATGACAGAAGAATATAGTTGCAATAAGAACATAGGTAGAGTACAAAGTTTTTACATAAATCCAAATTTATATTACAAACCAGAGTTTTAACAAATAAAATGGAGAAGCAAAATTGTTCGATAGTACTTAAATGGTTCATCGGAATAACTAAGATACAATCGCCCTCTCATGACGACACACATTAAAAATCCGCCCATGATAGGTGTATTGCCCGAAACACCGGGCCGGCAATCATCGGACTACTTCTCGTTATTATTGGTGCACAGCTCCCACTCAATATTCCAGCAGTCAGGACGCTGGCCTTCTCAGTGGAACTCCCACCACAGTGGCAGTCTCCACCCTGGTCATCTGAAAACCACATAGAGCTACGCCCTGAGTAATTAATTTACTCAGCAAGACTGACCCATCAAAGTGGCCAACTACAGCCGACACCTAGACATGCAAAGGCTAGGGATAGGGTTTATGTTGCCAGAAAGCCAGCCTTAGAGTGGATTCTAATTTTTCAAGTTTTAGCATCAAGTTAAGTTGTCATGCGGAATAATAAACTTAGTTTGCACTAAAGCTATAACAATCACGGTTGCAATACAATCTTAATAATTTCAAACAGCAGTATTAAACCCACTTATCATCTTAATGGCTTCTGACACTGTTTTGGAGCAGCGATCAAGTGGTACTCGTTACTGTGAGGGGCAGCGACTCGAATCGATCCACATCCTGTAGGAGAAACCTGCTTACCTGACCCATACGCGCTTCCTGGAAGCCGCATGGAGCAACTTTTCGCTTACAGTACCGCAGGGTCTTCCAGGTCCAGACTCCCCCGAGAAGGGTCCCCCAACGCGATGCGCCCCGTGCCGCCATCCATGGGTGGATTGCTCCCTCCTCTCAGCCCCAGTTCCACCAAAGAAGGGAGCAGGCTATCTTTCAACCAGGCAGGAGTCATTGCTACATCGGTTTAGTGGACCCATATCTCCAGCATGCAAACAGTATGTTCAAACTTGACCTGATAGGACCGGACATGAGGCGTCGCCTTAGATGACTCGGACGGGGCTACCTCCTTGTAGACAAGTTGTCCTTCCCTTTCCACCTAGGTGCTCGTCCGGTCTTCATTGTGATTCCATCCACACTTTCCCTCATCCGACATTATTCCCCAGTGATGAGTAGTCGTCCTAAATTAAGCAGGGCGACTAACGTCCTACGGCTATCATCAGGTAAAGGGGACCTATTGTAGTTCTAGGTTTTCAAACAACTCCTGTAAACCTAATACACAGAGAAGCCTATATTCATAACTAGTGATAAAGTAAAAAGGATAAAATGAGCGGGATGCACTGGGGCTTGCCTGGGTTCTGCTCCTAGTCAGCTGAAACACCACCGAGTCCTTCTGGCTCCTGCTCCGGTCCCGTCTCCACGTGGTTCACCTCGTGATCTACATGATGCGAATGGTGCAATGCATGAGAGTGGAACTTCCTCAACAAATACGTTAATGCATAATATTCATGTAGAATTGAGCGGGGTGCCGCTCGTTAAAATGCTACCCAGCCTTTCATAGTGTTTTGATGAAATTATCAAGTTTAAGTGAGCAATTAATAATTTAGCATGGTTCTGTGGGTCAAAATAAATTGGGTGCTTTTCTATGAATAATACATACAGGGAGTCATTTATTGGCCAAGTTACACTTTCATGCAATTTGTCAGTGATTTTAAATAATTGAATCAAGGAAAAAGGCACAAAAATGAATAATGCCTAAAATACAGAGAACTAACACATGCCACTGTGCAGGGTCACCCATTATGCCAAAACAAATTTTTATGCTAAATATCAAGAATTTATCAGACACCCATATTTATAAATGAATTTATTATTGTTTTTGCCATTTAATTCAATGCTGATAAAAATACTGGCATACAAAGTGTTTTGGTATTTTTCTTAAATAGTACATGTCTACTGGAGCCTAGAGATGTCGGACCACGGGGGAGACAGAAGGGATGTCGGAGTGGGGGATGGGGGCGTCGATCCGTGGGGAGCCGGTTGCCCAGCCGCCGGCGCCCACGCGACGTACAGGCAGGCGGGAGATGGGCGGTGCCGGGGTTTTGTTAGTTTAGGGTCACTGACGGGTAGGCCCCACGGGGAATTCAAATTTTCTTTATTTTCCTAAACCTGCTAACCAACAGTACTTGTTATTTGAATCTAATGCTGATCAAAGGAAACCAAAAATATAAGCAGACTCCATATAATGTTAGTGATTTTATAAAAATGCTAATTGCTATTAGTTCTTAACAAAATTTGAATAGAAATTTTATAAGGAGGAGTGGTTTTTAGGCATTTGACCATTTATTTGGGGCATTAAATGGTGAGATAAAAATATGATAAATTCACCAAAATTCTATTTCACCAGGACATACTACATATATTTTTGGTGGCAGTAGGTTATGATTGGAATATTTGAATTGTAGATCAATAGACATTCAAATTGGCTTAAATGGCTTTCAAATTTGATCAAATTTTAGTTCAAATCTTTGTTCTAGGTTCTTGTTCATGTGGGGATGTCACAGGCTATGACGAGCAGCCTTCCTACTATGGGCGTGAGAGCTGGCGCCACGATGTGACTTTTGCGGAGGTGCACATCAGCATCTCTCCCCACCCGTGCAACCCCGACTTAGTGGGGATGAAGAGCACAGTCACGTCTAGGAGCCTCAGGGAGGGCTTGGAGAGAGTCGCCCACGGGGCTCTCACTCACTTCTATGGGCGCAACATAGCAGCGCTCTTGGGGACTCCGTTCGAGATGATCCCTATCTGGCACCAGGTAGATCTGATTTGGTAGAGGCGCATGAGACGCGTCTCCCGCGACGACTATCCGGAGTACCACGCGGGATACCACCGTGTATCTCACTACTCCGAGTACCTCCTCAACTTGGATGAGGACTCTAGCAGCCGCAGCAGGATCCTACTAGCGGACGGTGAGTAGGTTTGGGTGCAGTGGAACGACCTGCAGGCACAGGTTGATGCACAACAGAGGGAGATTCAACGGCTGAACACTGCTCTTGAGGCGAGTGAGACTCGCGTGACAGACGTCCCTGGACAGCGCGACACTCTCTCACTGGAGGTAGGCAGTCGGGGCATGATCATGCAGTAGCGTGCCAACCTCAACAAGCACCTGCAGCAGCAGCTGCCAAGTGCCCAGCAGGAGATGGAGCTTATGGTAGAGGACCTTGAGACCCTGGCTCACGAGAACCAGGACCTATAGGCTCACTTGGACGTGATTGCTATGCCACCGGCAGCAACCGCAGAGGAGGACCCCGAGGAGGACATGGGCAAGAAGTCCGACGTGGACTACGAGCCACCCGCTCCGACAGGCGCAGACCGTTCGGGACCCTCTGGCACAGCTGGAGGCAGAGCTTAGTATTTGTAGTAGGCATAACTAGGCCGTGCGTGTAGGGCAGGATAGATGGGTAGCTTTTGACAAACCACGCGTGGTTGTTGTATTTTGGGGGATCACCTGCGTGAATAGGTTTTGGGTAACTCGATGGCCACATATTCTGAGTTTATGTAGTACGGAACAGTTGACTTGTATTAAAACCTGTGTTAATCTAGGAATGCTAGCTTTTATCAGAATTATGTTGTCTACAATATTGCTGCCCTGTGTTGCTATGTTACTTGATTTGGTATCCTGTAATAATCTTGTTGGATAAGAGACTAATTGGAATCGTTATTCTTGCATTTCAGAATGGTGCGCACCCGGAACACCAACGAACTTCATGGTGAACAGCCCGAAGGTTCTAGGGCTAGAGGGAATCACTCTCCGCAGGGGACACCACCACCACCCAACCCCATGTAGATGATGGCGCAGTTCTTCGCCACCATGATGGAAAGCCAGCAGCAGCAACAGGCAGAATTTATGCGGGAGTTGGCACAGCAGAACCTGGCAGGCCAGAATGCTAGGGGCAACAACGACGGCGCACCCCAGAACAATACATACGCCAACTTCCTCGCCACCCGGCCACCTACATTCAGCTCTACCACTGAGCCCATGGAAGCGGAGAATTTCCTTCGCATGCTCGAGTCCAAATTTGGGCTCCTCAACTACACGCCTGTGCAGAAGACATTGTTTGTGGCACAGCAGCTGCATGGCGCAGCTGGGGCATGACGGGCTAACCATGTCACTTCGGTTGGTGCAGACCAGTAGATTGCTTGGGACGACTTCAAGACGGCATTCCGGGCCTACTATATTCCTGCAGGACTCAACCGCAGGAAGGCACGAGAGTTCGCAGCACTGAAAAGCAAGGTAGCCATAGCGTCGAAGAGTACTACGAGGAGTTCAACCGTTTGGCACTATACGCCCCAGAACTAGTTGACACCCCCGCCAATCGTAAGGACCGTTTCTTGGAGGGGCTGAGCACACAGCTGTAGGACTGCCTCAACCTTAACATGGGCGGCACATTCGCTGAGTTCGTCAACAATGCTATCATCGCAGAAGATGGGTATCGTAAGGTGATGGCAGAGTGGAAGAGGTCCGCTAGTGCTATGGGCCATCCAGCGGACCCCCATAGAAGTTTCGCATGGTGTACACGGACCCTTCAGGACAGAGGTATCGTTCCACCCCCGTGACGGCACCATTTCCACGTCCACCTCAGCAAGCACAGCAGCGACCCCAGGCACCACGTCAGCAGCAGGGCCAAGGTGGGTATCGCCCACCACATCAGCAGAACACCCATACAGGACCCTTTCCCTGTTACAACTACGGCCGTCTTGGACACTTCTCGAGGGAGTGTCCGCACCCCAAGAAAAGCACTGGTCAGAACCCGTCAAGGAACAACAACAACAACAGCAACAACAACAACCACAATAACAGTTGACCTGCCCACACTGGCCGGGTAAATAATACTACTCTGGAGGAGATTCTGGAGAACAGCCCCATCCTTGCTGGTATGTTCTCTATTCAAGACCACCCTGCTCTCATTCTATTTGATTTGGGGGCTTCTCACAATTTTATCAGTGCGTCACATGCTAAAACTCGAGAACTACCTTATCACCTTATGAAGACACCATACCTTATTAGATCAGCTCATAGGTACACGCCCGCTAGATATGAAGTCAGGGGGATACCTATAACCCTAGCAACAAAAGTGTATCTTGCGGACTACACTGTTCTTGAGGAGAGCAGCATCGATGTGATTTTGGGTATGCCATGGATGAAGTATCATAAGGCCCTTCTAGACACTGACACCTATACCGTACACCTAAACTCCCCCACCCAAGGCAAAGTGAGTTTTCGAGTGAATCACCCCCGACTGGCAACCCCTGTAGTTCACCATGCCACAGCCACACCATTAGGTGATATACCAGTGGTTAGCGAGTTTCACGACGTGTTCCCTGATGATCTCCCTGGGTTACCTCCGGATCGAGATGTCAAATTCAAGATTGAGCTTCTGCCAGGCACTGCTCCCATATCTAAGAGACCGTATAAGATGGCACCCAAGGAACTAGCTGAGTTAAAGGAGCAGTTGAACGAGCTACTGGATAAGGGATTTATCCGACCGAGTTCTTCATCTTGGGGTTGTTCGGTGTTGTTCGTGAAAAAGAAGGATGAGACTTTGAGGCTATGTGTGGATTAACGACCCCTCAATGTCATGACTATCAAGAACAAGTATCCACTGCCTCACATTGACATTCTCTTTGATCAGTTAATAGGAGCTAAGGTTTTCTCCAAGATCGATCTATGTTCTGGATACCACCAAATTAAGATCCGTGCCGATGATATTCCCAAGACAGCGTTCTCCACTTGATACGGACTTTATGAGTATTTAGTGATGTCATTTGATTTGACAAATGCACCAGCACACTTCATGTATCTCATGAACTCGGTGTTCATGCCAGAGTTGGACAAGTTTGTAGTGGTGTTTATTGATGACATTCTAGTCTACTCTAAGTCAGAAGAAGAACATGCAGAGCATCTTCGCGTTGTATTACAGAGGTTAAGGGAGCACCAGCTATATGCTAAGTTTAGCAAATGCGAGTTTTGATTGAAGCAAGTGCCATTTCTAGGCCAGATCATCTCGGAAGAAGGCATAGCGGTGGATCCTAGCAAAGTGAGGGATGTACTGAATTGGAAGACACCGAAGACCGTATTTCATATACGCAGCTTTCTTGGATTAGCTGGTTACTACCGCCGTTTCATCCCAAATTTCTCCAAGATTGCAAAGCCCATGACCGAGTTGCTTAAGAAAGAAAAGAAATTCGTATGGGACGAAGGCTACGAGAATGCTTTTCAAACCTAGAAGAAGCATCTGACCACTGCCCCAGTATTAGCGCAACCGGACCTAGGGAAGCCGTTCGATGTCTATTGTGACGCTTCGGGTATTGGATTAGGGTGTGTGCTCATGCAAGATGGAAGAGTCATTGCTTATGGATCACAACAATTAAGGAAGCATGAGCAGAATTACCCCGCACATGATCTGAAATTAGCAGCAGTGGTGTTAGCATTGAAAATGTGGAGACATTTCCTCCTTGGAAATTTGGTTCGTATCTACACCAATCACAAAAGCTTGAAGTACATCTTCACCCAGGATCACCTGAACATGAGACAACGTCGTGCACTATCACCCAGGAAAGGCTAATGTCGTGGCTGACACACTAAGCCGCAAGGCTCAATGCCACCACATCATGATCAGCCCACAAGTTCAAGATGGTCATTATGTCCAAGTAACACCCCACGGAGCTCTCTATAACCTAGCATTGATTCCTACCTTGCGGGAAGAAATAGTAGCAGCTCAAGAAAATGATGTTGGCATAGCACACCTCAGAAGGAGACTAAAGGAGGGTGACACTAAGGTTCAATGTTTTCGGGAGGACGCAAAAGGTGTTTTATGGTTCAAGGATCGCCTAGTGGTGCCTAAGAATATGGAACTTCGCAAGAAGATTCTGGACGAGGCTCACATTGCAAAGTACTCCTTGTATCCGGACAGCAACAAGATGTACCATGATTTGAAATCCAGATATTGGTGGACTCGTATGAAGAGGGAAATAGCACTATATGTCACAGAGTGTGATACCTGCCGCCGCGTCAAGGCTGATCATCTGAAGAAGGCGGGCCTGCTACAACCCTTGAGTGTTCCAGCTTGGAAATGGGAGGATATCAGCATGGATTTCATTGTTGGCCTACCGCTTACATCATGCAAATTCGACTCCATATGGGTCATTGTTGACAGATTGCCAAAGCTCGCACATTTCATCCCGGTATCGACACGGTTCAAGATGCAGAAATACGCGCAACTATACATTGAGCGAATCATGTGTTTGCACGGAGTGCCTAAGACAATCGTATCCGACAGAGGCTCCTAGTTTGTTGGACGCTTTTGGGAGAAGCTACACAAGTCGTTGGGCAGAAAGTTGATTATAGGTTCTGCATACCACCCCCAAACAGACGGTCAGACGGAAAGAGTTAACAAAATATTGGAAGACATGTTGAGGGCATATGTATTGAATCATAACAAAAAGTGGGATGAGTGCCTACCCTTCACAGAATTTGCATACAAAAATAGTTATCAAGAAAGCCTCAAGATGGCACCGTTCGAGGCCCTATACGGTCGCCGTTGTCGCACACCATTGAGTTGGTCAGAATCAGGGGAGAGTAATATTCGGCCCGGAATTAGTGCAGCAGGCTGAGGAGAAAGCACTGGAAATCAAATCCAACCTATGAGCAGCAAAATCCAGGCAGAAGAGTTATGAAGATAAAAGACGTCGCCCGCTGGAATTCAGAGCCGATGACATGGTCTATCTCCGAGTGTCACCAACCAAAGATGTACAACGATCGTTGCAAGATGTGGGCCTGTCGCCTACAAACTCTAGCTACCAGTGGAACTTGTTGGAGTGCATGACACCTTCCATGTGTCCCAGATCAAGAAATGTCTGAAGACCTCAGTGGATGTTCCCTTGGAGAGCACTGAACAACTACAACCCGACCCGACGTATTCAGAGCGTCTGGTGAAGGTGCTAGACGAGAAGGAACGAGTTACCCGTAAGAAGATGCTCAAGTTCTACAAGGTTCAATTGTGCAACCACACCGCAAGGGAGGCTACCTGGAAAACTGAAGAGTTCCTACAAAACCACTACCCCGAGTTCCTACGTCACCACCTAGGTAAACCGCCATAACATCCCTTAATCTAGGGGTGAGATTTCTTTAAGGGGGGGGGGGGTGCTGTGACATCCCTACTGCCATGGGAGAGTCATCCCCACATGGACAAGAGCCTAGGACAAAAATTGAACTGAAGTTTGATCCAATTTGAAGGCAAATTAAGCAAATTTGAATGACCATTGATCTACAAGTCAAATATTTCTAACATAACCTAGTGCCACCAAACATATATGTTGTACTTCCTGGTGCAATAGAATTTTGGTGAATTTCTTATATTTTTATCTCACCATTTAATGTCCCAAATAAATGGTCAAGTGCCCAAAAACCACCCCACTTTACAAACTTCCTATTTAAATTTGATTAAGAACCAATGGCAGTTAGCATTTTTGTAAAATCACTCACATTATATAGAGCCTGCCCATCTTTTTGGTTTGTCGAGATCGACTCCTAATTAATTCCAGTAAAAATAACAAGCGTCAGTGGTTTAGAGGGGTTTGGAAATAAATGAAACAGAAAAATACCCGAGGGGCCCACCCATCAGTGACCCGAAACTAACACACCCGGCGCCGCCCATTTTCCCCTGCCTGCCCGTACGCCGCGTGCGCACCGACAATAGGCGAGCGGCACCCTGCCGCGGCTCGATGCCCCCTCCCCACTCCGACATCCCTCCTGTCCCCCCCCCGCCCCCCCCCCCCCCCGCGGTCCGAACACGCCCCCTGCCCATTTCCCTCTCGCGCGTTTTCCTTTCTCTGCTCTCTCTCCCGCTGAGCTGCTCGCCATCACCGCCCGTGCATGCTTCCGCTCCCGGCCATCTCAGCACCGCGCTCGAGCAGCGACAGCGCCTGGAGCCTCACCTCGACGCGTGGAAGCTCCACGGGAAGCCACTCCCCTCCTCCCGCACCGAGCTATCATCGATTTGCCGGTTCTTCCTCGCCTCCGACCGCCACTCCACCCCATCGCACGAGCTCTCCAGTGAGCCCTGGCCCGATTCCTCCCGCATGCACGTCACCCTCGACCCCGCAAACCTTCTGATGCTCCCTCGACGTCCTTTCGTGTAGATCTAGAGCCGGAACGCCTCCATCGACCACCGTCACCGCTGCTGCTCGTCGCCGACCCAGCTAGGTGACGTGCATTGTGTTCCATCCGCGCGTCGCTCAACCACCACCACCCCCTGGCCGCATTCGCGCTTGCCTCGGGCATTGTTGTCGCCCTGGCCGCCGGCCTCGCCCTCGCCGCCGCGCGTGGCCAGAGCGCCGCCACGCGCGCGCGCTTAACTTGGTCGAGCTGGCCGATGGGCCGAGCTGGCCACTGGGCTGCGCCCGCCTGGGCCAGATCTGGCCCAAGAGCGCCTTTCCGCGTGGGCTTTGGCACATTGGACTGCTGGAATGCAGCCCACGAGCACTAAAAACGGATTTTCTCAGTTTATTAATTCCAAAAAATAGCTCGATCTTGCAAAATGCATAGTAAATTAAATATTGCGAATTTTGGAATGGAATAAATTTCAGTAGGCTCCACTAGACATGTATTATTTAAGAAAAATACAAAAACATCCTGTATGTTAGTATTTTTCTAAGCATTGAATTAAATGGCAAAAACACTAATAAATTCATTTATAAATATGGGTGTCTATTAAATTCTTGATACTTGGCATAAAAATCTGTTTTGGCATGATGGGTGACCCTGCAAAGTGTCATATGCTAGTTCTCTGTATTTTAGGCATTATTAATTTTTGTACCTTTTTCGTTGTTTTAATTATTTAAAATCACTGACAAATTGCATGTAAGTGAAACTTGGCCAATAAATCAGTCCTAGTATGTATTATTCACAGAAAAGCACCCAATTTATTTTGACCTCCAGAACCATGCTAAATTATTAATAGCTCACTTAAGCTTGATAATTTTCGTCAAAATACTATAAAAAGTTGGGTAGCATTTTAACGAGCGACACCTCGCGCACTTCTACATGAAATATTGTGTATTAACATATTTGTTGAGGAAGTGCCATGAATCGAATGAGGTTCTTATGCATTGCACCATTCGCATCATGTAGATCACGAGGTGAACCACGTGGAGACGGGACCGGAGCAGGAGTCAGAAGGATCCGGTGGTGTTTCAGCTGACGAGGAGCAGAACCCAGGCAAGCCTCGGTGCATCCCACCCGTTTTAACCTTTTTACTTTATCACTAGTTAGGGATGTAGGCTTGTCTGTGCATTAAGTTGGTAGGAGTTACTTGGACACCTAGCAGTGCAATAGGTCCCTTTTTCCCGATAATTAGCCTCAGGACGGTAGTCGCTCTGCTTAATTTAGGATGACTATTCATCTAGTGGTATGGAGACCACTCATAGACAGGAAATCTTATCACTAGGGGACGATGTTGGGTGAAGGAAAGTGTGGATGGGATCACAATGAGAACCGGACGAGCAACTAGGTGGAAAGGGAAGGACAACTTGTCTTCAAGGAGGTAGCCCCGTCCGAGTCACCTAAGGCTACGCCTTCTGTCCGGCCCATGGGATCAAGTTTGAACGTACTGTTTGCATGCTGGAATTATGGGCCCAGTAAACTGATGTATCTATGACTACTGCTTGGTCAGAAGGTACCCTGATCCTTGAGGTGGAACTAGGGCTGAGAGGAGGGAGCAATCCACCCATGGATAGTGGCACAGGGCGCATCGCGTTGGGGGACACTTGTCGGGGGAGCCAGACGCGGAAGACCCTACGGTACGATAAGCGAAAAGTGGCTCCATGCGGCTTCCAGGAAGCGCGTATGGGTCGGGCAAGCAGGTTTCTCCTGCAGGATGTAAATAGATTCGAGTCGCTGCCCCTCATAGTAACGAGTACCACCTGATCGCTGCTCCGGAACAGTGTTGGAAGGCATTAAGATGATGAGTGAGTTTAATACTGCTGTTTGGAATTATTAAGATTGTATTGCAACCTTGATTGTTATAACTTTAGTGAAAACTAAATTTATTATTCCGCATGACAACTTAACTTGATGCAAAAACTGGAAAATTAAGGATCCACTCTTAGGCTGGCTTCCTAGCAACATAAACCCTATCCCTAGCCTTTGCATGTCTAGGTGTCGGCTGTAGTTGGCCATATTGACGGGTCAGTCTTGCTGAGTAAATTAGTTACTCAGGGCGTAGCTCTATGTGGTTTTCAGATGACCAGGGTGGAGACTTCCACTACGGTGGGAGGTTCCACTGGGAAGGCCAGCGTCCTGACTGCTGAAATATTGAGTGGGAGCTATGCACCAATGATGACGAGGAATAGTCCATTGATTGCCGGTACGGTGTTTCGGGCAATACACCTATCATGGCCGGATTTTCGATGTGTGTCGCCGTGAGAGGGCGATTGTATCTTACTTATCCCATCAAGCCATTTAAGTACTGTCAAACAATTTTTCTTCTGCATTTTATTTGTTAAAACTCTGGTTTCTAATATACATACAGATTTATGTAAAAACTCTGTACTCTACCTATGTTCTTGTTGCAACTATATTCTTTTGTCATGTGTTGTACTATTGGACGTCACACCGCGTGTCGCCACCCGAGAAAGATCCTGGAACGGAGCCGTCTCTGTGGTAAGGCAGTTCTATTGCATTAATCCAGAGTGTTCCCTCAGCAGGACGATGACTTGCAGCAACTAAAAATCTTTTCCTCATGTTTCATCCTCCCCTCTGATGCTCTGTCGGCACTGAATTTTATCGTCTACCCAAGCCGGTAAATAAAAGAGATACTGGAGATGAATGATGAGTAAGTTGTGCATGGTGGTGATCTGCCAATGGCTGCCGTCCACCCTCCCCGACATTATGTTCCCTGTTGGTGATCGCTCAGCCTTGCGATTGAACCGGAGCCACAATCGCCTCTGCCTCTCGATTTCCTACAACGGTAAACTCTCTCCCTCTCCCCCTGCTCCCTATGGACAGCCTAGATCTGGATCTTCAATCCAGGCTGGATCTTCAAGCTAAGATGTGGGAGATGCAAATCAGAATTCTTCCTACTGGCATCGTTTAGAATATACAAATTCAGTGTCACAAAGTAGAGTGTGGGTCTTAAGCTGCAATTGGCCCATGGTGGTCAGGATAACCTCTTTAGGGTTACGTTCTAATCAGACAGGGTCTTTTGATTCTCTGTCTCATCAAAAGGAGGTCAGGATAACCTCTTTAAGGTTACGTTGCAATCGGCCCATGATGGGATTCTTTATCTATAATCTTCGATTTTATCATTCCCCCAATTTAAGGTGTACTTTCATCTTTGGGCAAAAGGAGGTCCCCAATGGGCTCGTGAATCAAAGGAATTTGATAAAGAAGAAGAAGATTCTTCAAAAATAGTAGTTTACAAAAAGAAGAGAAGGTCGTATGTGGATGCAGTCAAGAATAATACAATGGATCGACAAATTCTTACGGGGGCAAATACAGTGCCAATCAGGCAGGCTTTTAGCAGATTAAGATCCAATTTCAAGCACGGAACATCTCAGCTGTCCCCACCCATCACCAATTTAGGGACCCTACACAAGGTACACAATGGCCGGATCTCGGCATTTGCCAAATTAAATTCAGATGCTTTTCTCCGAAACATAGCTCATGAGGGTCGAGTTCGGGAGACCGTGAAGAACATAGAGAAGGCAAAATTGATGGATCTCAGCAGCAGGAATCAAGGAAATTTGAATTCCAAAATCATTGGGCCGGTTCTAGAGGAAGCGACCCATTCAACCCCAAAGGAAAAGTTCGCTTTTGAACCACGGATCATAGTATGTGGTTTTACAACTACTATTTGTTCAAAATGTCTTCAAGCTGGTCATTCAAAGGTTGATTGCCTTAACAGGATCAAATGCCGCTTATGCCATAAGTTGGGTCATATTTGGAAATTATGTCATTCGACACCTGCTTCGGTAGGTTTCCAAGTGCTTGGGAGAAATTTTTGAGGCTATCCAAATATTGATTCCAATTGGGCCACAAACACAGTCTGCTCTTGGTTCAAGCAAGCCAAAGTGTTGGATGCAAATAAGGCCAGCGCCAGCTGTCCACAAAATTTTAATAGCTTCCGTTATTTGTTCCAGGAGTCTCTCCGCCTTCCTCATTCAAAGGTGCCAAACATGGCGTACCAAAAGGAAGACCCAGCACCCTTCACTCCGTATGGCTTTCAATGCATTCAGATGCAAGGCCATCGACTGATGATGCGAGCTGCCATGGTGAGGCTGCCTCAAAGAAACGAGGATGTGGCCATTGTCATGATCAATCCCATGCCACATCACCAGGTACTGTTTGCCAATATAAGAACTGCTATCCATGAGTTCCTAGTAGACAATAGAGGAATTAGGCTTCAAGAGATTCAACCTTGTTTGTTGGGTCAAGCTTATGTTCGCTTCTCGAATGTTCATGATAGAGATTTCTTTGTTGATAATAGCCCTCACCTATATGATGATATTCATCTTAGCCTTGTTAGACATGACCAGGGTTGAAATTATCATGCTCTGCAGCTTAATAGAGAGGTCCAGCTAATGCTTATGGGCTTTCCACTAGATTTTTGGCATCAGCACTGCATTGAGAGCGCAATCACAAATTTTGGGAGGTTAGTCACCTGGCAGAATGACACCCGACACCTTGCACGTCTAATTATGAAGGCTAGGGTGACTAATTTATCTGAGGTCCCTGAGTTTAGTGTACTCTCGAAGGGAGAGGGGTTCCAAGGTCACTCATGGACAATCCAATGTGAAGTCATGCATCAAAAGATGCTTGGGGTGGAACCAGCTGATGAGGATCCTGCTCCCAACCTTTACAATGGACATGACAATGTGCCTTTTGACTTGTTTGGATTTGGTCAAGAGGGTGCCCCACTTTTCAAACCACAGCTGAATGATATTTAGGCAGAAAATGAAGAGGATGCCAATGGATGGGGGCTCTGGCCTAAGAACAATAACCTTAATGCAGATCCAACTATAGGCCTCCCACAAGATGAACAGGATGAGGATGTACCCCAACAGAATGGGGATGCCATCTTACCTCAACAACAGCCTCCAGAAGAACAGCAACAAGAACAATCCCAAAGTATTGATTTCTCTGAGGAAGCTCTAGGATTGTCCGATAGTTCTGTTAATATCATGTTGCCTGACCTCAACATGGCACCACAGATAGACCTACCTCCTCACAATCATCAGGAACACATTATCAATGAGAACCATGCGATTCAACCACTTGTAGTGCTGGCTCTACCAGCTCAGCATGAAGCTCCAGCTTTTCTGCATGCTAAAATTCCTCAGGACGATCTAATGCAATTTCAGGAGCCTCTGCCCCAACCTGATGTTGGTATTGACTTGAATATAATACCACAGCTAATGGAAGTTGATCAACAGTTGGCGGATCCTAACCCTCCACTGGTAGAAATTGCAATGGATGAACCTCTGATTGAAGGAATCAACAATATTGAAGATCAGAGAGAGAACAACGATGATCAGCTCATTGTGGGCTTTATGCAGCATAGGACGTCTGCTGACCTAGTCTTTCTGAATAGCATGTATACAAATCTACCACCCTCTTAGAATTGGCAGTTTTCGCCACGAATGCCACCCATCGAGATAAAGTTGCACCCCGATTTTTTCAGAATGTGGGGCAAATACCTTGAACTTGCTAGAAATCCTGAACTAAGAGTCCAAATTCCATCTGATTGTGCAAGTTTCTTCACCTTGAAGTTGTTGTGCCAAGCAAACTTTGACTGGGCCAAAGGTTTCCTGCTATCATAGGCATGGAAAATCATAGCAGAATCAACAACAATTAAAAAGCAGTTCCCATTTGCACTACCTTTAGCATGCCCAACAACCATGGAGAATCTCTGCATTCATGATCAAGAGACTTAGCTGATGATAATATTTCCACAGACACTGCCTCTTCTGAGGAGCAAATGATAGAAGAAGAGGTGCAAGAGGTCCTTGAGACACAACCAGTATGCACCCCAATTAAGGGTGTATAGAGCAAACCTCACTGACAGCAGATTCCACTTCTTCTCTGCATGTCAGAAAAAAGAAGCAAATTAAACCCCCAGTCAATGCCACTAAGGTCCAAAGAAGTGATAGGATTAAGGACAAATTTAAAGGCTTCACGTCAGCCCATTGTGCTGATAAAAACTGTTTTGAATGTTCCTCTACACCCCCGGCTCTCACCACTAAAATTATTAAGAACTTGGGTGAATACTTTTGTAAGATACCTCCTAAGGAGCTATCTGATAAAGCCCTGTCAGCCAAGAAGCTAGAAAAAAAAGTAGTCATCTCACTGGAACCAGCAAAAGGAACTGATGAAACAAGAGAGTCAAAGAAAGTGGTTGTTGCAAAGAAGAAGGGCGGTGCCAAGAATAAGAATGATGCCAATGAAGACAAGCATAACAAGAAATAGAAGAAGTAGACTCCATCTTCTACACAAATGGGAGAAGAATTTCATGTCTTCTATGTCTTTTGCTGGTTCCACAAAATATTTGGTCATATATATTTTGAACTTTGGGTTCCTTCATCCATGAATTACATCTTAGAATTTGTGGTCTTAAACTTTAGTTTTATGCATTGGAATCTGGTCCTTTTCCAGTATCACTATTATCAGGCCTTGCTTCAAAGCAATTTATGGGAATCTTTTACATGTTTGTGGAATCTGGTCCCCTTCCAGTACTTAACTTATACCAGGATACATTCCTTCAATATAATGCCTCTCAATACCATAATGTTATGCATTATGGTCAATAATTTTTCAACTTATTCATTTCATGGATAATCACAATGCTTCAAACAAAAGGGTTTGGAATATCAGGGGTTTGAATGCTGATAAAAAGTGAAATGCAGTCAGAAGCAAAATAAATGAAACAAGCTGTGATATTATTTGCCTTCATGAAACCAAAAGAGAACACATTGACTTAACTTACTTAAAAAAAATTGCCCTGCTAGATTTGATATGTTGGAATTCCTGCCCTCCATAGGGGCTTCTGGTGGGACATTGATAGCTTGGTCCAGCCAATCATTCACAGGGAGTCTCATCTTTCAAAACCAGTACTCACAATCAATGGAATTTACAACTAAAGTAACTGGACAACAATGCATACTCACTAATATCTATGGCCCATGTACCACAGATGGAAAGGCTCAATTTCTGGCATTGTTTAGGAGCATTGATATGGCTGATAATGCTGATTGGATTATTATGGGAGACTTCAATCTGATAAGATTCCCAGCAAATAAAAACAAACCAGGAGGGGATATCAACAGCATGCTAGCATTCAATGATGCAATTAGCAACCTGAGAATCACTGAGTTACCTCTACATGGGCAGAAATATATATGGACCAATAAACAAGAGCAACCACTACTCCAAATACTTGATTGCTTTTTCACTTCGGCTACCTGGGCTACTATCTATCCAGGAACTTCAGTTTCTACCCTATCCAGAGACACCTCTGATAATGTTCCCTATGTTATCTCTATGACTACTACAGTCCCAAAGGCTAAGGTATTTAGATTTGAGAACTACTGGATGGAGCATTAAGATACTGGTCTCATTATGCAGCATAGATGGAATGTTCCTACTTCAAATACAGATGCTGCAAAAAAGATAGTAGCAAAGTTGAAGAACTCAAGAAGGGTTTTGAAGCAATGGAGCAAGCAACTGCCAAACTTATCAAAAACAATCAGCAACAACAAACAAGTCCTGTATTTGCTGGAACTATTAGAAGAATCAAGAGACTTGACTCTGGAGGACTGGAACTTCAGATCCATTATACAGAATCACCTCACCTTCCTACTGCATCAACAACTCATTTATTAGAAGCAGAGAGGTACAATCAAATGGGTAAGATTTGGGGATGAATGCATTGAATTCATTCATGCAAATGACACTACTAAGCATAGACAAAGTGTCATTACTTCACTCCAGGATTACTTGGGTAATGTACATCAATCTCATGAGGCAAAGGCAGAGCTCTTGTGTCAGTGTTATAAGGATAGACTTGGTACCTCTGATTTCTCAGGAAAGTAGTTTGATCTCTCAACCCTCCTTAATCCTCATACTAATTTGAACTGGCTTTGTGAACCATTCAGTAAGGGAGAAATAGATAAAGTGATTGCACAACTCCTATCTCATAAATCTCCTAGGTTAGATGGATTCAATAGTGACTTCATGAAAAAAATGCTGGCCTGTCATTGCAGAGGGTTTCTACAACCTATGCCAAGCTTACTGGGATGAAAATATTTTCTTGGATAGTATCAATGGGTCTTATGTCACCTTAGTCCCAAAGGTTAATAATCCAATGACTGTAAGTGATTATAGGCCTATTTCCTTGTCGAATTCTTGCATCAAACTGATCACTAAATTAATGGTTGATCGTCTCCAAAGGGTTATCTTAGAGCTAATACACCAAAACCAATATGGTTTCTTGAAATCAAGATCCATACAAGATTGCCTAGCTTGGGCATTTGAATATCTTTATCTCTATCAGAAAACAAAGAAGGAAATGGTAATATTCAAGCTAGATTTTGAAAAAGCTTTTGACAAAGTTGAGCACCAAGCAATGATAAATACTTTAAATGGCGAAAACTTTGGACAGAAATGGATCAATTGGATCAAGGGCATCTTAGGCTTAGGGACTTCATCTATCCTACGGAATGGAGTACCAGGAAAAGTGTTTTATTGCAAAAGAGGGGTCAGGCAGGGTGATCCTTTATCTCTACTTTTTGTCCTGGTAGCAAATCTTTTGCAATCAGTTTTAAATAAAGCAAAAGACTTGGGGGTCCTTAAATTACCATTACTTGAAAGGGCTAGACAAGATTTCCTGATTGTTCAATTTGCAGATGACACTTTACTAATAATGGAAGCTTTCCTAGACAACTAGTTGCTCTAAAAGCACTTCTAAACACTTTTGCAGAGTCCACAGGTCTGAAAGTAAATTATAGCAAGTCCATCATTGTCCCTATTAATGTATCTAGTGACAGAATGGAGATTCTAGCAAATACCATTGGTTGCAAAGTGGGCCAGTTACCATTCACTTATCTTGGCCTCCCACTAGGCCTGACAAAGTAAAAAAATGAAGACTTCTTCCCACTAGTACAGAGAACTGAGAGACGATAAATCAGCACTTCTATTTTCCTTTCTCAAGGTGGCGAACTTGAGATGGTCAACACTGTATTATCCTCTCTACCTACATTCTTCATGTGCACCCTCAAATTGCCTCTCACAGTCATAAAGCAAATTGACAAGTATCGAAAGCATTGCCTATGGAGGGGTTCTGACATCAATTACAAAAAACCTCCACTGGCAGAATGGCATATGGTTAGACGTCCAAAAAAGGAGGGGGGCCTTGGTGTGAAAAACATTGCTCTCCAAAATGATGCACTTTTAATGAAACATTTACACAAATTCTTTGATTGTGTCCACATTCCTGGGGTACATCTAGTATGGCAAAACTACTACAATGGTAGAAGTTTACCAGGTCAGACAAGAAAAGGGTCCTTTTGGTGGAGAAGCATTGTCAAGTTACTACCACAGTTCGAAGCAAATTCCAAACCAATGGTCAGCAATGGCAAAAGTATTATATTCTAGGAAGATTTATGGACTCATAGGGTACTAAAGGGTTTGTATCCTCACCTATGTTCTTTTACAACAAAAAGGAATATTGATCTACACTTAAATTGGAATATGGAATCACTTACTGACATATTTCAATTACCTCTCTCGGAGGAAGCTTTCAATCAGTTCAAGGAATTGCAGGAAAACCTTCTAAATTTAAATCTGACAGATGATCATGATCAATAGAACTACATTTTGGGTTCCAACAATTATTCCTCACCTAAGGCTTACAAACAGATAATTGGACATTCTATTGTCCATCCCTCAATTCATTGGATATGGGCATCTTTTTGTCAAATGAAGCATAAAATCTTTTTCTGGTTACTTCTAAATGATAGAGTGAACACAAGAGCGGTCCTAAGGAGGAGGAATATGGTCCTAAGTGATTACAATTGTGAAATGTGTATTCTGCAAGGAGAAGAAATCATATACCACCTGTTTCTTAGATGCAATTTTGCTAAGGCTTGTTGGTTGACAGTGGGAGTTACAGCAAAGGCCACACCCAATCCCGAGCGAGGAGTAAGTAGAATCAAAAGACAATTAAGGATTCCGTTCTCCATGGAGGTGATCATATTAATGGCCTGAAGTATTTGGTAGACTAGGAACGATTGGATTTTCAATGGTAGGGACCCATCCATTCTGTATTGTCGGGAAATTTTCAGGAGAGAATTCGCCTTGGTTATCCACAGAGCGAAGGAGGCGGACAAACCTCACATGCACGAATGGCTTCAAAACTTTTGATTGCCTTTTGTTCTTTCTTTACCTTTTGTTTTTTGCTTTTCTTGAGGTTGTACTAAACTTTATTACACTACCACAGAATCGGGATTTAGTGACACAAGTTTAGAGACGGTTAAAATGACCATGTCACTAGATTACCTATAGTGACGCGTATCTAAAACCGCGTCACTGCTATTTCACTAAAGAGTACTAATAGCGATGGGTGTATAGAAAGCAGTCTAGAGGAAAAGATTTAGTGACAGGTATAAAAATCCCGTCCCTATATCTTTAAGCAATAGAGACGGATTTTAGTAGTAGTGACGGCTTTGAAAAACGCGTCGCTATAGGCTGAAGATTTAGGGACGGTTTTTTTTAGCAGTGACGGGGTTGTGTCCCCGTCCCTAAAGATTGAAGCTATAGGGACGGGTTTCTATGGCAGTGACGGGTTTTGGTTGCCCGTCTCTATTACATAACCATATAGAGACGCGGATAGACATCAAGTCACTTGGTGATGTAGTGGTTAAGACTTTATCTGTTGATTTACAAGACTAGAGTTCGAATCCCATGGGCGGCTAAGTGTTTTTCTTTTTTATTTTTTTTCATCCCCGCCTCCCGTTTTCAATTTTTAATCTCCGCCTCCTCCTCACCTCACACCAGTCTCCAGCCAAAACCCTAGCCGCCACTCCTTCTCCCCGCCTTGCCCTCCTCTGCCGCCTTCATCCTCCTTGCCTCGCCCTCCTCCTCCCCACCTCGCCCTGCTCCGCCGCCCTCATCCTCCCCGCCTCGCCCTCCTCTGTCGCCTTGCCCTTTGCCATCTCGCCCTTACACCGACGACCTCCTCCCCCTCAGGCGATGACGCGGCCTCGTCCCCTCCTCTCCCTCAGAGGGCACCGGTGGCCTCCTCGACCTCACGCGGCAGATCTGGCGGCCCCGGCCCCGACCACGGTGAATCCAGTGGTCCCGGCCTCTCCACCTGGCGGCACCCTCGCCATCCCGCCTCCTCTTCTTCTCTACCCGGCGGCACCCTCTTCACCAAGTGACGGCGGCCTCCACTCGACCTCGGGCCCACGCTGCCCTTCTCCTCGCGGCGGCCTCGAGGATCACCATGGGGCCGTTGCATCCGGTGGCGGTGACCTCAGACTCGCCGGATCTGTCGGTGGCGGCTTCCTCCCCCTCCTCCTGGCTCGATGTCCTCCATCCACCTCCTCCCCTCAGGCAGCGTCCTCCCCACCCCATCCAGCGGTGACGGCGGCCTCAGGCTGCCAGATCTAGTGGTGGCTCCTCCGGGCTGGGCCGGGCTCCTTCGAGCTTAGGCAGGCCCTGTTTTTTTTATTTAATCAAAATTAGCTATAGGAATGGGGATACTATTCCTCCCTAAAAGGCAGTAGGGACGGGTATAGAAATCCATCACTATAGGTCTAGATTTAGTGACGATTAAATCTCCGTCGCTATAGACTGAGATTTAGAGACGTAAAAATTAAGACGGTGACCTTTTGCGTCGCTAAAGGGGTTAAAGCGCCGTAACTAAATGTTGTTTTTGTAGTAGTGTTATTTTGGTTTCTTAATATATATCTAATCAGCTCTGATTTCCAGCAAATTGGAGAGGTTCCTTGTGTAATACCATTTTTTTTCTCATGGCGTTGTTCATAACACTCCCATCTTTGGTCTCTTTATCTTCAATGCGAGTTCTCGATTCCTCCTATTCCCTTTGTACATGGCCATGTAAATAACTCACTGTAGACAGCTGTCTCCCTCTTTCTTCTATGCTTATGAACAAAGACTGTTCATAGCTGGCCGACTCGATACAATTGATTCCCTGCACTAATCAACCTGCATCAAGGAACACAGGAAACAACATTAAATTAATCAGATAGCTAGGGTTTTTATACGAGATAAGTGAAAATATTGATATTTCTGTCACCTGACGAGATCATACACACAAAACTTTAAGATCTTTTCAGTGTTGGTTCATTTTAGGGTAGTATCCGACCGTGGCATTACATCAAGCACTGACATGGATGGTGGTGTTGTGGAAGAGATTTTATTCTGTAATAAGGATGACCAGATAGAAAGTACTTAGCTTGACCTGAAATCTATTTAGGTATATTTCTCGCATTTTATCCTGAATGTTAAACATCTCACATTGTTTTGTTAAAAGAGGAATTTCCATGTTCCAGTACCCACAAATCTGGTATTCAACATTATATGATATATATTGAATATTTAGCATTGTATAATTTAACATGGTATAATATATATTTCATCAAAGAAACACATTCACATTGGAAATCACTTGACCCTATTTTGGTTTTCAATATTCATACTTTTAGCTTTCTTTTGTCCTCAATATAGTACACTAATATAATAATTCTAAAAAATGTTCAGAGTAAACACAATATGCCAAATAGGAATACAAAACAATTACACGGGCAAAATATTATAGTTTCTTCTAACAATAAAACATTAGAAAAATCAAACCATTGTGTAAATAGCAAAATGTCCGGTTGGCAATAACTTAGAGAAAAGCTCACTGTGACTTTGGATTGTCGCACAACAGGAACATAATTAATTCGGAGCGTTCCATCGGCTGGATGACTTGCAGCAACTAAATCTTCCCCTCATGTTCCATCCTCCTCTCTTAAGCTCTGATTTCTAGCAAATTGGAGATGTTCCTTATGTAACAGCAAATGTTTTTTCTTGGCATTGTTCATGACACTCCCATCTTTGGTCTCTGTATCTTCAGTGCGAGTTCTCGATTCCTCCTATTCCCATTATACATTGCCATGTAAATAACTCACTGTAGACAGCTGCCTCCTTCTTTGTTCTATGCTTATGAACAAGCACTGTTCATTGCTGGCCGGCTCGATACAATGGAGCTTCATACATGGTGTTTCGTTTCACTTGGTCTCATTATATAGGGTTGTTTTGCGTAATGTATGGTGGACAATAACTAATGCTGTGTATATTATTCACCAAACATTGCAGTGCTTTTTGTCATACGCATGTGGTAGTGAAATCACCATCATTCAAAGTGGAATCAGGGAAATTGAGAAGAAAGACTAACATCATTATCATCCAGCAAATACTTTGGAACCTACGTCAAGATATATTGGCGTTATATAACCTCAAGCACTACTGCTCACAACTTAGTAAGAAAAAATATTAATCTTTCATACTGTGCATCGACATTATAGGGAAAATTCATATGTTTTGAAATTCACTGAAATTAAATGCGCACAATTGGAGTCTAAGTGCATCCGTCAGCACAGACTATACCCCTTGACATGGCTGGTCTTTTGGGCTTCCATCCGATGCCTATTGAGATTTTTGCTATTTTGACCATGAAACAAGCGGGCTTCGTTAAAAAATGACCACAACATATTGGACTTTGCAAAAATGACAGCAAAACTAGTTATCAATCCAACAGAATGACAATAAGCTATTTTCTAGATGAAAATGTCCTGACCTCTCTCTCTCTCTCTCTCTCTCTCTCTCTCTCTCTCTCTCTCTCTCTCTCCGCATGCACCCGATCCAGGGCATGCGGCGGGGCCAAATCCACCTGCGACAGCTCCCCGATGGCCGCTGTCGATGCAATCATCCTCCTCGCCATGCTTGCAGCGCTGGTCTTCCTCGTCCCCTATGCCAAGCTCGTCCTCAAGCTCGGTGCGCAGCTTCACCCGGCCACGTCTTGCGTCTTCGCCACCATCTTCTTCGGCACAGCAGTCATCGTCACAATTGTTGTGTGGGTGGTGCTGGGTCATCTAGTGCGCAAGCGCGGCAAGCCGCGGTGCATGGGCCTCAATAAGGCCATGGAGTTCGAAGGTCTGCGTGTGGGCTGCCCTGCTTCAACCACGCGATTGGCACTGCTCGCCGTGGCCCGGGTGCGACCCGTCGAGCTCGGTGACGAGCACCACGAGCTGAAGGCTGAGCTCAATTAGATGGTGTAACCCAACGGCCGCACCATCCTCATCTTCCGTGAGCCTTACGGATGCCCCCAGAGAGAGAGAGGGGAGAGAGAGAGAGAGGAGCAACAAGAGAGGAGAGAGAGGAAGAAGAAATGAGAAAATAGCCCATGGTAATTCGATAGGATTGGTAACGATTTCATGGTCATTTTAACAAAGCTCAATATGTCGTCGTCATTTGAATAAAGACCGTTGGTTTTATGGTGAAAAGAGCAAGAAAAGAACTAAAAGCAAGGGAAAGGACAAGGAGGAACGAAGGGAAAAGAGAAAGCAATTAAAAAGTGAGGGGTCGTAGAGGGAGAATTCGTCTAGGTCAATCAAGGATGATCCTAATCTCCTAGTTGCCGGTGTCATTATACAGCTCCACTACTCCACGCATTACATAGATGGGTACTTTTTGATTCATCAACTAACGACTGTGTGTTAATTAGCTACACAAAAATTGTCCACCATGCAGTCTACTAGATCGAATGTTCACGCCATTCTGATCGCAATAAAGGAGAGAACAAACTCTTAATAAACACACCTTATACTTTTTTATCGCAATCAAATAAATCTGGTTTGCTTTCCATTATTTTCTCTACCAACGGAGCACTGATGGAGACAATCTCTCTCTCACCTACGACGATCACAGGCCCCAATGCCGCAAAACTTCATTCCACTGACCTTTGGCCTCCACATTGCTCCAAGACAGCGGAAGACATCGCCGTCATGCAACCATGCCAGTGTGTTGCTTGCGTTGTGTCTCAGTGAGCGTTGTCTCACACTGTGCAAACCTCAGTAATAGTGTCTGCAATAGCGCTTCTAGCCGCTGACATCATCATCTGTGTACTGCAATAGCGTCCCTCATAATGTCTGTTATTATAGTAAGAAACAAAGTGATATTTAAGGCTTCTATTGTAGTAGTGTAAGAAGGAACACTGACACACATTATCACTACTTGTTGTACCATCTTACGATGATGTCCCACACCATACAACATGGGGTCCGTTGCAAGCCCCATAATGGCCGTACTTACACATGTGTGACTTATGCTGGCCACATCAAGCTCTTATCCTTGGCCGTTATCAGCCACACCATCTTTGCCCATCACCTAACTCAATGCTTAGCATCGTCATCATCGGACCTACTGATGACCTCCTTGGATGCCCCTTAGCTTACAGCATCTGCACAGCCACCATGCACCAATAACTCCGTCTACATGCCCTCTCCATTGTAGCCACTATCCGCTGTGTGTACCAGTGACCATTACCCCCTCAACTTCGCTAGTGATGTGATGGGGGTGTTTCCCCTGTTGCTGGACTTTGAAGCTCTCTTTTTGACTTGAAGCATTTAATGAAGCTTATTGGTCAGTCCTCAATCTTTTTTCCAGTCTTTTGAAAGTTTATTCTTCTCCCATTCTAATGTTGCTGGAAACAAAATAACACAAAGTGGGATTTGAAAACTGGACGTAGACATAAGGTCTTGCTAATAAGCTATCAAATACATGTGAAATAGTCTTCTCTAACTTGCATGTTAAGTAGTTGTCCGCCTGTATGCCACTGTGGGCAAAGTCAGCATCGTACAATCGGATTCATTATTGTATCCACAACACTGTTCACAGCTTCCAGATGAAGCCCTTCTTTTGAAATTTCACTCGGAGCGCACTGTCTATACTCGTTCCTCCCTGTGTACCAATTTACTTGTTGTTCTAGGTGTGTTTTCTAATATCCAGGTTCATAGTATCTTTCATGAATCTAGACAACCAATTTGTCGAGGTTCATAGAGTATTTTATGAATCCAGTATATATATCCAGAACGACAAGTACTTTGGGATAGCTGGAGTATCTTCTTACGCACTATCCACGCATGGTGTCACACATATGAGAAGGTGCTGTTATCCCTATTGAGAACCTTAGTCATTGACTGTTATACTAGAAAAAGAGTAGAAAATCCCACGCATATTTAAATATAAAGGATACAAAGTTCAGAATGGAATTTCCTGCACCAGCGGCCACAATGGCACAAGAACATGTACTTTCTTAGTAAGTTCGTGATTGTCTTCAGTATGAGTTCTCAATTCCTCCGAATCCCATTTCTTAGTGCTAGCTAAATAATGCACTCTTGGCACTCTTCCCTCCTCGTTCCATTTGAAAGAGATGAGACTCTCAGTTGGCCTGTGATACACGATAAAGAGCAAGGGGCGGCACACGCACACAGGGTGTTGTTCCTTCCACTCTGGGCGTTAAATAGATAGATCTGATGTGCCACATAAGTACGCTTGACTATTGTCACATATTGTAGTATGCACTTTTCAGTTATCATCATCAGTCTCATTCTCATATAGAAAAGTCACTGGTAAAATTAGAACAAACGGCAGTTGCTACAATTATTGCTCTCGTCTTAATTCTAAACAATGTACTTTGCATGTTAAACATGTATCCTTATCTCTGAAAATCATACTACGACATGAATTCAGATAGCTACTTCCTTCCCACCGGCTAGGATGGTACATAAAATTTTTCTTGTCAACTGTATCTCAATCACATGTGGTGTGGTGACATTTGTAAATATTGTCTAATCCGTAGTCTGTGTCTAATAATGAACCAAATTTGTCAGGTCACCAGGGTTTGTTCTGGGCTTATTATCTTTCTACTTCATTTGTGTATAATGGATAACCTGCGGACGGTCTATGAAAATTTAAAATTGTACTGCTAGTTCTACAATCATCATCACTTCCTGTCTTTTTTCTTGAACATCATGATTAGTTCATTGTTAGTTCTATATAAATACTATCTTATTCTCAATTTATTTGTATCATGCATCACTCATCAAGGTTGTTGTGGTTGAAGTGTTGCTTTGCAGTCATCTGGCTCTTTCTTTTGTTTCGCCAGAACAATTATATATCATTGGTTAGAATTTGACTCAATTAATTTTAAATTGTTAACGTTGGGAACAAAAGCTTCAGTTCAAAATAAAGCTAGAATTGTTATATAACAATAAGAATTTATGAAGGGAGGGAGTATTTTGCAACACTAAGAAACACCCAAGACGCCATTCTCAGATGAGCCATCCTCTGACGATGTGTGACGAGAGGAACTAGCAATATAGCGTCTCTGCCTTTTGTTGCTTGTAATGCTTGTGACACCGTCACTAGTGAATGTTGGTCAAATCGCTTAATTAGGTTGGATAACCTTGTATTTTATATATCCTTGTTGTTAATTGATACAAAAAAAATCACCCCTCATCGATTGAAGGTTTTTGAGAAATTAGGTCTACTTATCCCATTCTTTTCTTAATATAATTCAGTTGAGAAAAAGGGTTATGCTCCACACCTCCCATGGTTAACTTTGTTTCCTCCATTAGCCGCGTTGGCCCAGGCCCATGTCCAGGAGAATTGGTGTCACCTACTCATGATGGCTTTCAGTTGATGTTTTAGCTGTGTTCTTTGCCTCCACAAACAAATAATAACTCAGTAATACTACACCTCCTTTAAGTTATCTACCAACTATGCAAGCGATATTGGTCCTAGGGTCAGGCAAGATCAATATATTTCAATGCTTGATGGGAAACACGTTAAGTTTTTTACACTTAAAATTCTGAAAAAAATGTATTCTTTGATAGACAAACAGAAACCATTGTAATCTTCTTTAATTTCCAATTTAGAACCTTTTATTTGTGCTGTAATATGTTTCTCTATTGTCAGGAATAAATGGGGACGGCTTTCATGCTATTTGAGCCACTTCTTCAATTTGTTCTAACTAGTAAGATGGCCCGCACATTTGCACTGCGAGATTTATATATGATTTATATTTATACCTTTTACTATTGACTGGACATAACTGTATAAAACTTTTATATTGAAAAAGTTTGAGTTTTTTTTATCATTTTCAATACGCATATGTCATATCTATAAAAAATCAAATTTGAAAATACACAGAGGAATCGCTACTGATAAGACACTATTTATGACCCTTTTGGTTGTAGTGGAATGTTTTGGTATCCTATAATATAAATATTTGATGATTATTGAAAATAAAAATATAGCTAAGATATCATCCAACAGATATGAAATATAGCTATCCCAATGTGTTATATCCATGCTCATATATGTTATGATGTCTGCTAAATAAACTGTGCATTAAAATATCATGGAAGGTAGTATAAATGATCCAATAATATTGACAGTGATTTTTTTTTGCATTTTTCTGATCATTTGTAAAAGTAATACAACAAAGGTAATATAAAGCATCGTATGGCTGTTTTCTGCTTGAGAACTTTTTTCTATACATACCAATATTAATATATGCAGTATTTATCATGATTTTTGGTGCCAACGTCAAATTCCAAATGTTAGTACTTCCGTTCTCCATCACATGCACAGAAATATGGAATATGCATCCCATTCCTGTTTGACAAATTAATTTCTAGTGACAAAATTTATTGTACATACGATGTGCTCCTATGCATGTGAAATATACCACAATGAGTTAAGAGATTCTCCTTTGTCTTAGACTAAAGCATGGGTATTGACCCTGTCCTATGCATGTTGTGTGAGCACTCCATGATGTTCTTTAAAATTTGTATCACTTATCATGCTAATTCAAACCATTGCGCACACACTGTCTACTGCCCCTATCATAACATTTGGTGCAGCCATATGCAATACATGACAATCACCGCGTTTATCTATGTTCATGGCCAAAGACCTTACCCCTTATAATTACTCTAAATCTTGCTCATCATGTATGTTCAGGACCATGTTGATGTCCCTGACACCACGGACACTGCTATCGTTTGGAGCCAAGCTTTTGATCACAGTGATGGAATGACATCCATCCACATCATCGTCAAACTCCTACTAACCTAGAACTCTGAGCTACTAATGATATGGAGATGAATTTGTCGCTAGCTATTCGATGCATTCCTATGCGGTCGACACTCCCCTACAAATCCCTATGTGAGTTGATGGAGGTAAGATAATAGCCTCTTTTACTCTGTTCATGGCCAAAGATGTCATCCTTATACTCCAGGCGTTGGTCATCGTGTTCTTTGTGAACCATGCTAATGTGCTTGGCATCACGGTCGTCGCCATCGTTTGGGGCCATGCTTTTTATTATAGCTGCATCATGACATCTCCCGCTTTCCTAGAACATTGATCGAGCTACTAATATGGAGGTGAATGCATGTGTCGCTAGCTGTTCAGGCATCCATATGCGTTTGACACTCCATTCCAAATCTATGGATCTAATAGTAGTGATGGGAACATGCATCGTGGGCTACCAGGTTTGTAAGATCGATTTGTATTGGCATGGGTGGTGCTATCGAATGATCTAATAGCAGTGATGGGAACAGGCATTGTGGAGAATCAGGTTTGTATGATTGATTTGGTTGAGCCTGATGAAAAATCCTGTGAATAAGGAGCATAAGATCTGGCATACCATGACGAATAAGAAATAAGTTCTGGAAGATGATAAGCAGTTTTGTTGTTTGTGTGTTGCTGTTTACACGGTAGTTTTTGTTTCCTTGTATGAACAGTTTTCTATTGGGACACTCTTTCTTATTTGTCTTTAGAGCACACAAACTTATTTCCCATCACGTGGATGTATTTTGAATTCGAGCCGACACGTTACTTAATAATAGAATGGCAATGGTGGGTAATTAATTAACATAGATAAGGGTATTTCTCTTTTTCTCTTCGATTAACGTGAGAATTCCTAGGCCTTGAGAGCAAACGTGAAGGCTCTCTCTCTCTCTCTCTCTATATATATATATATATATATGTATATATATATAATAGATGTGTTGGCCTTAAACAACATTGTAAATATGCATGATTCTCTGCTAAGTTAGATACAAGACTACTGCTTTCATCCTCATATCTTCAGTTCTACAGTGCAATCTGCTTCTGCTTCTGAGTTCAGTGGCAACAAATTGACAATGATGAATTGAACGTCATGCCCAACTATGAACGTCATCCCACCCCGTCAGGTGAGCACAGCGCTACCACTGCTCAAGGAGGTCCAGAGATGACCCTGAACACACGAGCGCACGACGGTCCACCTGTGTTGGGACGCAACCTGTCAACTCGTTCTTAAAGGTGCTCAGAGACGCGTTGGCGCTGTTACCGTGGACACGCACCTGTTGCTGCCGAGGGGCATGGTGACGTACGACAACGGCCACATGACGTCCTCTACGCCTCACAAGACCAAACAGAGAAGGACGACAATCCGTTTGTCGCAGGCGACCAATCGTCCCTTGAATATGGGAATGATAGCACCGGCTCCATTCTGGACGGACCAGGTTCTTCAGGTATCTCCGTGACACTGTAGAAACCGGACATGGTCAATCGCTGGACTACTGTGGACATAGAATTCCTGTTACCTCCATTTCCTACTGCACTGTTCTATTACCTTAGAGAGAGTGGCGATCCTATGTCCTCACTGATCATCACGGCCTGGTCCTTGCCTACCTCTCCCAACATCTACAGCAAGGGATGTATCTGTGCATTCCATATAACTTGCCATGTAAGTGACGGGTTACTTTTTAATACTAGAAACTCAGTGTCCACAGGACATGCAGTTAATATCTTTTAAGGTATATTTTGGTGTACACATCCGTCCTCGTCTTTATAAGAGCTCTCTCGTGCTGGTGTGCACTCCAACCAAAACGGTCTATAGAGACGGGCAAAAATCCCTTATAGCGGCGGTTTGGTCGTCCCGTCGCTACACTCCCACAGCCAAAAATCATGAGTTGTAGCGGCGGATAACTTAAAAACTGAACAAACCGATGATAGGAAACAATTAGAAGTAGCGGATGACATCATCATGCGCCGCTACCGACCAACTATGAAAATAAAAAAAATATAGCACATGAGCAGCAGGACCAGCCCAGCACCGCCATCAGCCGGACCCGTGCGTGGGCCGAGGGAGAGAGGGACGGATCCGGCCATCACCCTGTCCGCCGTCGTGCCTGGAGGGGCCGGATTCGGCCGCAAAACCCACCTGCTGCCATGACTGGAGGGAAGGGATCCGGCTGCCGCCCCATCCATCGCCGTGACTAGAGGGGTGGGATCCAGCCTCTGACCGCCCGCCACCGCGCCTAGAGGGGAGGGATCCGGCCGCCGCCCTGTCCACTGCCACGCCTGAAGGGGCCAGATTCTGGTCGCCGAACCGCCTAGAGGGGAGAATTCTGTCTGCCTCCCCATCTGTCACCGTGTCTGGAGGGGTCAGATCCGGCCGCTGCCCCGCCCGACATCATGCTTGGAGGGGTTAGATCTGGCTGCCTCTCACGCGCCTCCGCACCTAGAGGGACCGGATCCCCCCCCACCCCCCACCCGTCGCCGCGCCTAGAGGGGGGAGGGAGGGGAGGTGACGGTGGCGCTGGTGTCGGCAGGAGCGGAAAGGGTTTGAAGACGACATAGTTAGAAGTGGTTGTTTCAAAACCCTAGCTGTCTTTTTATACCGGTTGGAGGCATCTGAGCCAGATCCAGTAAATGTGCTATGTGAGCACACTAGCGATGGTTTTAGTTGTGAAGCGCCTCTAATAAGTAATTTTTAACATCGTTTGACTTATTGACAATCGTTAAAAATAAGAAAATATTATAGCAGCGGTTGACAATAAAAACACCGCTACATGATTTTTAATCACACTGCTATAGTATCGTTTTTTGGTAGTGATGCGTGTGCATGTGTTTGACCAACCGCTGGAAAGTAGACATACATCACATGTATACAGTGGCGGAGCGCCCAGTATGGCAAGTAGAGCGCTCGCCATACCTTGATTTTGGTACGAATACCCCCTCTGCAGTTCTGCTGTTAGTTGCGCTGCTGCCAGCCGCCAAGATCGGTGCTTCGCGTAACTCATCGGAGGGGAAAGTGAATGGTGAACCGTTTTTGTGGGCCTGTGTAGATGTTGGCTGTGGGTAAAATGGTTTTTACTACGGTTGGAAGGTGGCCATCCGGGAGCCCAATCTAGAACAGAGAAATACTATTGACCGTTGGAAGCGCTGAAAAATGAAGATGCATAGAAAATGAAGGAGCAAGCCCAAATTTGAATGTCCTTTTCTTTTGACTTCGCCATACCTCAGTTTTCTTCCGTCCTCCGCCACTGTATGTATACTGAAAAATAGTTATCGAACTCAGCTGCTAGAATAAATAAACTGCTAGTATCGATAACACTACATGATCCGACAAGCTGGAGAATCCCGCTACTTCTGCTAGTCTTCTACTTGACTTCCAAAGCTTGAAACCTTTATGTAATTTTTAACACAATATATTTCTAGGTTCTCTACGATAAATACTCTTCTACTTGACTTCCAAAGCTTGAAACACAAAGAAACTAGCATTATAGTAAAACAAAAAAATTCAACATATGCGGGGTAAGACAGCCCCCGACCTTTTTTGCTAAGAAGAATACCTTCTCACGCAGATCGAGAAACCCCCTGAACCCTGCCATAACCACCCTTACACAGCGGCACCGTGACCCATATAAGATGACCACGACCTGGGTCAGGTGATCTTAGACTCGTGTTTTGGTGTGGTGACAAGCGAGGGTTTTTTTTACCCAAGCCCATAAATTGGCTCCCACTAGGAGTTGAACCTGGGACCTTCAGGGTGCTACTAAGCAGTGGCGGATGTAGAATTTTAATTATGGGGGTACAAATTTAAACATACAGTCCACCAAAATTCAAATACTTGTAGAAACAAAATTTGAACACCATTTTCTGCCTTTGTTTTGCTCTCTGCTAGGCATTTAGGTCTAAAAGATTTATACTACCTCCGGATTTTATTTGTTGACATTGGGGTCAACAAAATAAAACCGGAGGGAGTATTTGACAAGGTTTTCTAGTATACAACAGATTATATAGTATATATGCATTACGAACTTGCAGAAATTTTGTGGGGGCAGTTGTACCCCCATGCACCCTCCTAAATCTGCCCCTGCTACTAAGCCACCTCAACCACAGTTTACAACTACAAATCGGGGTCTTAGAGATACGAGGTTAGTAACGGGTCAAAAACCATTCTCTAAATTACTATTAGTAATGTCTTCTAGAACCGCATCACTACTATTCAACATACGACCAATAGAAGTGACGGCTATGTAGAACCCCGTCTCTAGCAAAAGCAGTACAAAAGGTTCACGAAAAAGCCATCAATAAAGTACTAAATAATGTCTTTTTGACTTGGAACTTCATTGACACAAGATATTTCTAGGCTTTCTATGATAAATAGTTGTACACTTTTTTTTTGAAATGATAGTATTGTACGGGCTTATGTCCACCACGAAATCCTGGTCAGTGCTTGGTTGGACAGCAGTCTTAGGCTCGCCACACGAGAAACAATTCTAGAGCAGTTGGTTTTCTCTCCACGGACTGCGGCGTGGTTTCAACACCACAATGTGTAGCGCGCCAGACGTTGGGATGTAGGAGTGGCGAGGAGCTAAAGACTCCATAAAATACTACTCCCCCCTATTAAAATTGGCGTCGAGGAGCCAAATACTCTAAAATAGAAAGTGGATTTGGTGCCTACGGGCTCGGGCGTCCTAGGTATCACAACCTTTCATTCATTCGTAATCTTATGGCACTGCACTGCCGCTGGCAACGAAGGAAGCCCATAGATGACCACATCAGGCCGATCGATCGAGACATTTTGGCGCTGGTAACATGGAAACGACCCACCAGCTACTGAGGTGTGTGGTACTAGACGCCCTATAATGGGCCTGGTAATGGATCGTGTTCTGCGGGTCCTAAGAGGACCCTAACCAGCCCTTATATATTTTTATGTAAGAAATGAATAAGATCTCAGCCCAACACTTTTTGTTCCAGGTCTCAGGAAATCTAGTACAAATTTTTCGGCCCATTACCAGACCTACCTACAAGACAAGATGTAGCTGAGAGGGACGGCAGTGCATTTGTCGCATGACACTAGTCGACACTGCTCGCTCCTGCACTGGCTCGATTCTGGAAAGTCCGTGCTGTGCTATTATCTCAGTGACACTGCAGAATTTGGACACGGCCATTGGCCAATCGCTGGACTTCTGTGGGCACAAAATTCGTGTTGCCTCCTTTTCCTATTGTACTGTCTCTTATAGCCAAAGAGAGAATGGCCATCCTAAGTCCATTTCTATCATCACTTGGCCCGGTAGTTGCGTATCTCTCCCAATCTATATACAACAAAGAGAGGGATACGTAAATTGCATAAAAACTTATTATACATGGTGGGTAGCTATTTAAGACAAAAAATATATTGTTGGCATGACAGAATTACATAGAGGAGTTTTACTGTCCAAAACTACAACCTACTAGTTTTGAGAAACTACGAGCTAGTAGTTTGATCCACAGGTGTAGATCTGATAATCTAAAACAACCACTACTAGCAAGTATTTATCAGTTTTAGGATAATATCGGAAACATAAGAATGGTACATGTTTTATAAATAATTTTTGTTGTCATGAATAAAATTAAGTTAGTAATATATATGATTAATTACTAATAATGTTTTATGTTTTTAACATGACCTGACATTTTACTGATTTGCTACGTTTATTCTATTATTATGAAAAGAAATGAAAATTCATTAATTAGTGGTGCATCTACGTGTTGACACCGAATTTTGACCGGTCCCAGTGTTCAGCGGTGCGAAGGCAAGAATCGGCCGGAGATTAGCGAAGCTCAGCGTCCGAAGAAAATAAAGTGGGCCTGATAGATTTGTTTTATCTTTTTCTATTTTTAGTTCAAAATTTGTTTAGAAATAGATCGAGTCGGTTTTGAGAGTCCTAATCGAATCGGGTCAGAACCCCTTGCATAGGGTTATAAATATATAATAGGGTCTGTACGAAAAAATAACACCTTCGTTCAATACAATTCGGCGTATCGCCAACCTTTCCTACGCGACGAAATTCTCGTCTTGCGTGGGCTGCATCGGCTCCAATCTCGGTGAGAGACTTGGATTAGTCAACCTCGATAATTCTATCAATCTCAACTAGAACTTTCTCATTTGTTTGATATTCTAGTTATTATCGTTAGGATTGCTAGTTATCCGGTAATTAGATCTTTCTTGTGCTTATTCTATCGACTTTTGATTGCAATATTGTCTTGGTTGAGCCCAATCTATTGTAATTTTTAGGAGGTTTTATGAGTATAGTTTAGATCTTTTACTCGAGTCACTCCGTTGATTTTATCTATAAATAGCTTGAATCTAGCTCTATTTATCGTGTTTGAACACTGTCTCAATTAGGTTCGATGTTCGAATCAGCAAGGCTGCATTAGTGTTGATCTCTTGCTGGGTTGATAAGGTTAAGTTCGAGTCGTTTATAGATAGAGTCGATAGAGTTCTATCAGGACGTTGCCGATAGATTATCACGGTTCGATCAACTTTCGGTTTATGATTGATTTCTTATATATTTTGTTAGTCGATCGCCCCCCTTATTGAAATAAATTAGATCTGTGATTTAAGGCATATTTGCAATACCAGCTACTAGATCTATGGACTTAGCACTAATCAATAGGCAGAGTTCTGTGCATGATTACTGTACTTCCATCGACTCTGAGCTATCGACTTCACTTCATCAATAGAGCATGTTTTAACATATCTATCATAAGTCCATCGACTCTATTCTTTTAGTATGATTCCTATCGGCACCATTTATGCTTTATTTTATAATAATTTATTAAATTGTTGATAAGTCAATATGAATCAGCTGATTAGTTTATTTTAATATTATTTGTTGTTTATAGCCATCGGCTGGTTTTCACTAATAGTGATCATCGGCTTTCTTCATCGGCCTGTCATAGACCGGTGACCTGTAGAATCTGAATGTTTGTTTTCTTTATCGATTTGCAGGAAAAATCGACTGGCATGCCCCAGTTCCCGTATTGAGCCTGCACTGGAGCTAAGCAACTCTCCTAGGTCACGCGTGTGATTTTCGCGTCAACACGCTTTTTGGCAAGCCTAGTGGGACCAAAGAACTCCAAGGATCTATAACATGTCCGAACTCGGAATGCCAAAAGAGGGCAATCTTCTCCCTAAGCATGACATCAGTGTTGATCAAAAGACGGAGAATATGCTGTCGGTCAATGAAGATGATCTGAGTGATGAGGCAAAAGCACAAATTAATCAGAGAATGGCTTGAGTATGAAAACCTTCTATTGGGAACATTTAGCTCTGAACAATATGATTCATACAGCTATACACCATGCATTAATTAACCAGTCACCTGTATTGGTTAACACATTGAGGACCTTGATCGTTCAGACTGTGGAGGGGTCCTTATATGAAGATTCACCTCGTGGGCCGGTGTATTTTCACGTATCTGGGGATACTCATCGGTCTGCAATATGAACATCCAGTCCACAGCAGCCAAATGTGAACACGTTAGATCCCGTTACGTGTTCAAGGACATCTCCTTCTGAGGATATTCCACCTATAAAGAGCGTTGATGGTGGTACAATAGGAAGAACACCTCGGAGGATAATATTACAAAGGACTACTCCACAAACATAGCCACAACATTACAGACAAGAAGTAACAGAACCAAATGTCACATATAGCACTGCGCCCAATGTTGAGCCTAGTATGTTTGGGATGCCATCATCATCTTATCTACCAGGAGAATTAGGAGGCCAGCATACAGTTGTTAATTTTGGCTCGCCAACGCCAACATCTGGTCCCACATCGACTGTCCTAAATGTCAATATGCCGACTGATGATTGGGTTGTGAAGATTGCTGAGGTAATGAGGGAACAGTTTAGACTAAAGCCAAAATAGCAAACATATATGTATCGACCCCCGTATCCATCGAGTTATGATTTGATACCTATGTTGAGTCGATACAGGCCACCAGAATTCACCAAGTTTACTAGACAAGATAGTACTACCACTGTTGAGCATATCAACTGATTTTCAGTACAATGTGGAGAAGCTGGTAATACCGAAGCATTGAAAATCAGGTTGTTTCCATTATCATTGTCTTGATTGGCGTTTTCTTGGTTTGCATCATTGTCCCCAAATTCAGTTATTACTTGAGCCGATCTTGAACATAAATTCCATAAGTACTTCTTTGCTGAGACTAGAGAGTTGAGGTTGTCCGACTTAATTGCTGTGAGGCAGAAGACTGGGGAGTCTATACATGATTATGTGCAGAGGTTTAAGGATATGTGCAGCAAGTGTTTCAGCCTACAATTGACTGATAATCAGATGACAGAAATAACATTTAATGGTCTAGTTGCACCGCTAAGAGAGAATTTTCCTTCGGCTGAATTTGAGAGCCTTTCCCAGTTAGTGCAGAAGGTGTCGATCCAGGAGAATCTGACTCGGGGGGCATGATCAAGGCCAATTCAAGTCAACTATAATGATTATGAATCTAAGTCCGATGAAGAAGCTGAAGAGGTCGATATGGCTAAATGGACTAGAAACAAGAATGTGTTGTCGTGCCCATGGGTGAAGCAGAACGAGCCAAAAGAAAAATATGATTTTGATATCACCAAGGCCGATAAGATATTTGATATGTTGCTGTAGGAGAAACATATTCAATTGCCACCTAACCATGTGATCCCGCCTGCCGAAGATTTGAAGAAGAAGAGATAGTGCAAGTGGCATAATTCGTCGTCTCATAATACTAATGATTGCAAAGTTTTCAGGAGGCAGATTCAGATGGCAATCGAGCAGGGTAAAATAAAATTTACCAAAGGTGCAATGAAGGTAGATGGACATCCTTTCCTAGCAAATGTCAGTATGGCTGGTATCAATAATGTTGAAGCCTTTATTAAGCGATATCAGAAAAAGAGGGGCAAAGAAGTAAAGGAATCACAATTTGATACACATTGGGAGTGCCCTTTCTTTCAATACTGCTGGGACAACAACATGAAACTGCCATCAAATCGACAACTGTCCTGGATGTAATAGACGCGTGGAGCAGATGTATAGAGCAGCTACAACAAGTCATCGGCACCAATATCGTGGAAACGATTCTAAAGAGTCGATAGTGGGTTTAGCCGATCGACATCATATGGTCTCTACGTTTGATCGACTTGGAACAAAAAAGGTGGATGAAGAGGCCAAGTTTGACAAAGAAGTCGATGAAGAGATGCGGAAGCAAGAACAAAATGATTAATGGTATCCATCTGGCATTTTTTTCTAGAAGCCAGAAATGCAGGGTGCAGAGGATGTGGTGCAGACAAATAAGGGCTGGCAAATATTATTATGATGATAAAGATGATAAGCCACCAAAGAAAGTCTGGAGGCCAAAGGTGAAGTCACAAGTACAAGCGTCAAGTGCTGCAGTGAGTATGGTGATGATGTTGCCGCAAGAGTTCATGGCCTTAGAAGAAGAATAAGTGTTTGCTAATGAAGGGAGTTCAGCAGAGCTGATATTTGATGCACAACAAGCAGTGTTTGATAGGGCCAGATGAGTCTAAGCATCAACATTTAAAAGCTTTATACCTTAGAGGATTCGTCAATGGGATGCCTTTGGGAAAGATGATGGTCGATGGAGGTGCTGCAGTGAATATCATGCAGATCACTACTATCAAAAAGTTCAAAAAGACTGAAGGTGACTTGATCGACACGAATATGATTCTAAAGGATTATGGTGGTCGTACTGCAGTAGCCAAGGGAGTCTTAAATGTGGAGCTCACGATCGGTAGTAAAACTTTGCTGGTTATTCTCTTTGTTATTGATGATCAGGGTACCTATAGCCTTTTGTTGGGTCGTGATTGGATACATGCCAATTGCTGTGTTCCATCAATAATGCACCAGTCTCTGGCCCAATGGATCGGTGATCAAGTAGAGGTGATCCCGGCCGATGAAACCATCAATGTCGCATTGGCCGATTTAGTTCCATGGCATGCGGATGATATGGAGTGTTTATCTGGTAAGATTTGGGATGGAGATTACGTCAAGATTACTACCCAAGACCTTGAAGTAGTGGATCAGTCAAATTCAAAACTGTTTCTCTAACAGGCACCCTAATGGAATTTGCAGAAGACGAAAAGTTAGAAAAGGGATTCATGTCGGTCGATGAACTACAAGAAGTCGATATAGGAGATGGTGACAAACCAAGGCCAACATTTATCAGTAATAGGTTAGATGAAGATTCTAAAGTTGAATTGATCAATTATTAAAAGAATACCGGGATTGTTTTGCTTGAGATTGTTCTGAAATGCCCGGTTTGAGCCGATACATGGTTGAGCATCAGCTACCCATCAAACCTAGATATCTACCTTCTAAGTAACCATCAAGAAGAATTGATCCAAAGATTTATGATGATGTCAAGGCCGAGATTACCAAATTATATGACGCTAAGTTTATTAGGCCTTGCCGATATCCAGAGTGGGTTTCGAATATCATGCCTATGTTCAAGAAGTGCAGGAATTTGAGAGTTTGCATTGACTTTAGACCATTGAACAGGGCTATACAAAAAGATGATTACCCAATGCCAATAGCGGATCTTTTGGTTGATGCAGCAGCAGGGCATAAGATTGTTAGTTTTATGGATGGTAATGCTTGTTATGATTAGATTTTTATGGCAAAAGAAGATATACAAAAAACTGCTTTCAGGTGTCCTAGAGCTCTTGGATTATATGAATGGGTCATCATGACGTTTGGATTGAAGAATGCTGGAGCCACGTATTAGAGAGCCATGAATTGTATTTTCCATGATCTAATTGGCAGGTTAGTTGAGATTTATATTGATGATGTGGTAGTCAAATCTAAAAAGGTAGAGGATCATATATTCGATTTGTGCGAAATACTTGAGAGGACTAGAAAGTATGGTTTGAAGATGAATCCAAAAAAGTGTGCTTTCGGTGTATCAGCTGGCCAGTTTTTGGGTTTCATTGTGCATGAGAGAGGGATTGAGATTGGACCGAAGAGTATGAAGGCTATCAATGACATTGAACCGCCGATTAACAAGACAAAGCTTCAGTCATTAATTGGCAAAGTAAATTTCATTAGAAGATTTATTTCGAACTTATCAGGCAGACTCGATGCGTTTACACCATTGTTGAAGCTGAAGGCCAATCAGAAGTCCGTATGGGAACCAGAACACCAGAAAGCCTTGGATGATATCAAGAAGTATTTGGTTTCGCCTCCTGTATTAGTACCACCAAGAAAAGGACTGCCCTTCACGCTTTATCTTGCGGCTGACAAGAAGTCAATTAGGTCAACTTTAATTCAAGAACAAGATGGTAGAGAAAGGGTTATATTTTACTTAAGCCGAAGATTGATTGATGCTGAAACCAGGTACACTGAGATTGAAAGATTATGTTTATGTTTGTACTTCTCATGTGTGAAGTTAAGGCATTATCTATAATCAACTGAATGTGTGGTGGTCTGCATAGACGATGTCATCAAATATATGCTATCGGCTCCTATTTTAAAGGGGAGAATTGGTAAGAGGATGTTTGCTCTAGCCGAATATGATCTTATGTATGAGTCTGCCAAAGCAGTCAAAGGTCAAGTTTTGGTTGATTTAGTTGTTGAGCATTGTGGAGCAGAAGTGTCAATGGTAGAGCCGGTGCCGTGGTTTTTATTTTTTGATGGTTCTGTTTGCAAGAATGGATGTGGTTTTGGGCTCGTGGTCATATCGCCTCGGGGGGCAAGATTTGAGTTTGCATTTGCTGTTGAGATATTGACTAATAATCAAGTTGAATAAGAGCTGTGCTTAAGGGATTGCAGATATTGAAGGAAGTTGGAGTCGATTGTGTTGAAGTCGTGGGAGATTCATTACTGGTGCTCGGGTAGCTCGCTAGAGAGTTTGAATGCAAAGACGATATATTGAAAGTGTTTTATGTCGAGTGTCAGGAGGTGCTGCAACACTTCAAAACAGTAAGATTCAAGCATGCCCCAAGGGAACAAAATATGGAAGCAAATGACCTAGCGCAGAAGGCATCGGGCTATCAATTGAACACTAGTGGAGTTATTGTTGATATAGCTGATGTCGATGAAGAAGATTGGAGGTCCAAGATTGTCCAATACCTCAAGGATCTAGTTCAACGAACTCCTCGGAAGATTCGATATGTGGCGTTGATGTATGTTTTATTAGAAACTTTTTTATCGGACAATTGATGGTGTATTGCTAAGATGTTTAAATTAAGAAGAAGCCAAAGTTGTTATGTGTGAAGTCCATGAAGGCATTTGTGGTACACGTCAATCTGCCCATAAGATGAGATGGTTGCTAAAGAGAACTGGATATTATTAGCCTACCATGCTAGAAGATTGTTTCAAGTATTATAAAGGGTGTCAGGATTGTCAGAAATTTAGAGCAATACAAAGAGCACCGACATCAGTTATGAATCCAATTATTAAGTCATGGCCGTTTAGAGGATGGGGTATGGATATGATTGGCCAAATTTATCCAGCATCTAGCAAAGGTCATAAATATATTTTAGCGGCTACAGATTACTTCACAAAGTGGGTTGAGGCAGTTCCTATGAAGAATGTTACAACTAATGATGTAATCAACTTTGTGAACAAGCATATTATCTATAGGTTTGGTGTGCCACAGACTATTACGACTGATCAAGGTTCTGTCTTTACTTCAGAAGTGTTTTAAAACTTTGCTGATGGTATGGGTATCAAGCTATTGAATTCATCGCCTTATTATGCTCAAGCCAATGGACAAGCAGAGGTGTCCAACAAGAGTTTGATTAAGTTGATTAAGAGGAAAATAGATGAACAACCAAAGAAGTGGCATACTACATTGGCATAATCATTATGGGCTTACAGGACGGCTTGTCGTGGATCAATCAAGGTACCACCCTATCAATTAGTGTATGGGCATGAGGCTGATTTACCGTGGGAGAGAAATCTGGTGTCAAGAAGAGTAGAGTTGCAAGATAAGCTATCAGCCGATGAGTATCGACATACAATGAATGATGAGTTAGAAGATGTCGTGCAACATCAGATGAAGGCTCTGGAAAAGATTCAAGAAAATAAAGCTCGTGTGTCCAGGTCTTATAATAAAAAGGTGGTGCCTGAGACATTCTCAGAGGGAGATCTTGTCTGGAAGTTGATCATGCCCATCGGTTCTAGAGATAGTCGATTTGCAAAATGGTCACCAACATGGGAAGGACTGTTCAAAGTAAGTCGATGCGCGCTAGACACTGCATATTTTTTTGCAAGGAATAGATTGAGAAGAGTTCGGAAGAGTGATTAATGGTAAATACTTGAAGAAATATCATCCGAGCGTTTCGGTTGGCGCATGAACTCGATTACTGGATCATGCCCGATGTGGGAAATTTTATCCGTGTGGATAGACGATGGATGCTCATCGACTTGAGATGGTCGATATTGAGAATATCGCCCTTAGCAGGAAAAATATTAATGCCACGATCAGAAACAAGGAGCCATTGGAAGTATCGCTCATAGAAGAAGTTACATATAGCCATTGTTATAGGATGAAGATGGGTGGATTACTCGCAGGTAATCAGTTTCTGAGAAAACCTATTCTCCTATTACAGCTAGAGGATGAAGATGTAATTATTATCCTCCCAAATACAAGAAAGGAGGTACATAGAGGGAGGAAAAATACATTAGCAGCTTCCTTTGCTTCCCTGGAAGAGAGTCATTATCATCAGACATTACCTGCCGGACAAGAGGAAGAGAGTGCCACCCTACCGATGCCATTCTTGACACCTGAGCCTCCATCTAAAGGGAACTAGTGAGTTGATTTCTGAGCGGGGGTAGCTATAGATTTTGGATTGAAAGGATCACTCTGGGGACAGAAGAGGTGAAGAGTATTCGCCACAACACACTTAGCAGATTTGGAGATAGATGATACTTTTCCATCAAGGCTCTCAAGAGAAGACCCATGGTTAAAAGTGTTAAACTGAGATGAGAAAAGGAAGCTAGCAGAAGGGCCTATTTATAGGGTCTGAGCTTGGCGTTTGAGGAATCTAAACGTTGCTTCATCAAGAGGAAGCGATAAGGTTCGAGAGGGAAGGATAAATGAAAGGACAGTCAAAAATAAAGACAACAGTCGGATTGATGTAGAAAAATGGCAGGTTGCAATTAAAGAGCCACGAGTAGTTAGGAAGTATACTAAGAGACGAAGTCTGATGAACGGACGGCTCACAGGTGGCTACATCACGAAGTGGTAGGATGATAAAAGCGTGTGGTAAATAAGGAGAATAAATCCGGTGCATGAAGGATTTTGTACCCCGGACTCGGGGGCATGTGTTGACACCAAATTTTGACCGGTCCCAGTGGTCAGTGGTGCGAAGGCAAGAATCAGCTGGAGATTAGCGAAGCTCAGCGGCCGAAGAAAATAAAGTGGGCCTGATAGATTTATTTTATCTTTTTCTATTTTCAATTCAGAGTTTGTTTAGAAATAGATCGAGTTGGTTTTGAGAGTCCTGACCGAATCGGATCAGAACCCCTTGCATGGGGTTATAAATATATAATAGGGTCTATATGAAAAAACAACACCTTCATTCAATACAATTCGGCGTATTGCCAACCTTTCCTACTCGACGAAATTCTTGTCTCGCGCGGGCTGCATCGGCTCCAATCTCGGCGAGAGACTTGGATTAGTCAACCTCGGTAATTCTATCAATCTCAACTAGAACTTTCTCATTTGTTTGATATTCTAGTTGTTATTGTTAGGATTGCTAGTTATCCGGTAATTAGATCTTTATTATGCTTATTCTATCGACTTTCAATTGCAATACTGTCTTGGGTGAGCCCAATCTATTGTAATTTTTAGGAGGATTTATGAGTATAGTTTAGATCTTTTACTCGAGTCACTCCGTTGATTTTATCTACAAATAGTTTGAATCTAGCTCTATTTACTGTGTTTGAACACTTTCTCGATTAGGTTCGATCTGTTCGAATCTGCAAGGCTGCATCAGTGTTGATCTCTTGCTGGGTTGATAAGGCTAGGTTCGAGTCGTTTATAGGTAGAGTCGATAGAGTTCTATCGGGACGTTTAGCCGATAGATTATCACGGTTTGATCGACTTTCGGTTTATGATTGATTTCTTATATATTTTGTTAGTCGATCGCTCCCCTTATTAAAATATGTTAGATCTGTGATTTAAGGCATATTTGCAATATCAGCTATTAGATCTATTGACTTAACACCTATCAATAGGCAGAGTTCTGTGGATGATTATTGTACTTCCATCGACTCTGACCTATCGACTTCACTTCATCAACAGAGCATATTTTAGCATATCTATCATAAGTCCATCGACTCTGTTCTTTTAGTTCAATTCCTATCGGCACTATTTATACTTTATTTTATAATAATTTATTGAGTTGCCGATAAGTCGATACGAATTAGTCAATTAGTTTATTTTAATACTATTTGTTGTTTATAGCCATCGGCTGGTTTTCACTAATAGTGATCATCGGCTTTCTTCATTGGCCTGTCATAGGCCGGTGATCCTTAGAATCTAAACGTTTGTTTTCTTTGCTGATTTGCAGGGAAAATCGACTGACACGCCCGGGTTTCCGTATTGAGCCTGTATTGGAGCTAAGCAGATCTCCCAGGTCACGCGTGTGATTTTTACGTCAACACTATGAAACCTGTGTATATAGAAATGTCGATCCTCTTCAGATATTTGTAATGGACTGACAAACCTGGGCAAATCCACCAACTCTCACAAACATATGGACTTAACGTTAACAATGGTGCGTTCAAGCACATACAATATTCGAGTAATATGTCGAGGGCTCATCCTCTTCATACAATGTTGTTCTCTTCAACTGCCAACACATAGGAAGTGATTTTGTTTAGTCTTGGTGGCATTACTTTGTTGGTGAGCACTTGCGAGTCACCGTCTGCTCAAAGAGATATGAATCGTATTTACATGCAAAAAGTGCCAGTGTGTTTGTTGGTGAATTCGCATCTATATGAATACAGGTGTATGCGAAAGATGAAATGTACGAGTAACATTGGATATACTGCCGCTTAATGTTTTAGTCTTACTATTCTTCTATGAAGTAGACAGACTACTGTTAACTTAGCTATTTGATGTCTAATCTTAATTACTAATCAATTTTCTCATTATATTTGCCAACTCTCTGGGGCGAGAAGATGATGAAATGTCTTGCCACGCACATACTGGAGTTTGTGGGGATGACAGGTTCTGGGGAAATCTTGAGTTGTGTTTGAATAATGAGGCATCGGAGTTCTTTGCCTCCTGGCCGTCCCCACCGCCCACGGAACAAGCATCGCCACGAGCCCGTCGCGTACTGTCGAGTTCCTCAGCTCGCGCCCGGCCCACCACTGGCTGCACCGGACTTGAAGCGTGCGGTCGTCGAATCATTCGCCTTGGGGGCATACAGGGGGGATCACAATGCAAGATAGTCATAGGACACTACTCTTCCCTAGAAGACTTGATCCGGCTTGTGTCTGGGCAGAATTTCGCCACTGTAGAATTCCTGTTGCCTCCATTTCCTACTGTACTCTGTTACAACATAGAGAGAATGCTCATCCTATGTACATCTCGATGATCACCCACCCAGTCTGATTGTTGCTTGCCTTGACCTCCGGGAAAGAGATATATACGAACACTGCACAAGAATATTTAAGACTGAATTCAATGTTGATGGGACACAACGAAATACATTTAAAAAAATATATATATAATGTACATATGTATAAAAAATATTTATTTTAGAAATATGTATTAGAAATAATTTTAATGTGGCACACCTGAATTACTAGACTAGTGCACCTCTGGAAGAACAACTCTCACAAAAACATGAACTTCAAGTTAACAATGCTGCTCGCAATAAAATGATCAAGCACAACATGCCAGTACTCAAGTGGGAATGTGAGATCCCTGAAAAAAAACTCATGCTGGATAAGTTTAATACCATATATTAGAGGCGGTATATTACTTTATTTTTTATACCAGTCGTTGTCACACACTAATTTTCGAAACACAATACAAAACTCATCCCTTTCAAAAAAATTTAAAAATTCAGTGTGTTTATTAATTTTTTAAAAATAAAAACCTCACTATATAATAACAACAACAATCAAGCACAGTACCGGCGAACCAAATAACACTGAAGCGGCGGACATGTCCCTCCACCGTTATGCTTCCGTATCTAAAAATACGGAATTCAATGCCACAGAGAACAACTAAAGGATAGGCGATGATGCAAACCATGCATCAATGCCCGCCATGTAGCCGGATCAGGCGGTGGTTAGTTTCTTGATCGGGTGCATTCTATTCCTCTAGTCACGTCATTATGATTAGTAGTACCTCCATTTGGTACTAGTTGATGTTCCTGACCTAGCAAATATACTGAAACTGAACTGATAAGCCTTGCCGGAACGGCGTCAATTTTAATAGTGTGAGAGTAATATTTAGTCCATATAATAGTATTTTTTCAAATTAAAGAGTAAATCACCACTCCATAATAAAAATGAGTTTAGTTTCATGTTGTCTTAGTTTAATATGGACTCACGCGTGTCCAATTCATATATGTACATAACCTCAACCTTGGTTGAACGCAACTACGCTGCTAGCCTGCTACGTATTGTGCACGCATTGCCGGCAGCCCGGCACTTGCCCTTGCGAGGTATGCGTCGTCAGCTGCCTACCTGTGTTGTGCCGCGCCCGGCCGAGCAACACCGTTAGCCTGGCTAGTTGCCGTGCACTTTGCTAATGTGCCCTGTACTAAATGCTAACACCGACACCTGCAGCGTGTTGCTGAAGTTAGTGTTTTAAGCCCCTATCTTTGCTAATAATTATCTTGTGTTAATAATTACTAATGTTTTAGAAATTTATGAAGGTCAAAGTTAAGAAGAATAGACTTATATTTGGGATTGGAAATAGACTCATATTTTTTTCCTGAGATAAAATAAACTGCTGCGCCACAAACTACAGAGGACAAAGTTGGAAATTCTCTATGTTCAGATTCCGTTCTTAGTAATCTAGCCATTTTTAAGCTATCATTCTTTGAGATACCTAGAGAGGTGCTAATGAAACTTGACTACTATAGATTTAGAATTTTTTTTTTAGAAAAGTGATGAGCATAAAAAGAAAAAAAATGTCGTGCAGGCAATTTTTTTTAAAAAAACCAGTGTCCTGGAGACAAATTTCCCTAAAAAGAAATATAGACTTACAAAAGGGGGTATTCGATGTACACCAAAAGACCGAGATGGATTAGTTATCCTCGACATAGACTTACAAAAAAGATGTCTACTAAGCAAGTGGTTGTACAAATTTATCAATGAAGACCGGGTTTAGTAAAACCTCTTACCGAATAATATTGAGAGCCAAAACAATCACCCAGGTTGAACTTACGCCGAGGGATTCACATTTTTTGTCTAGGCTAATGAAGGTTAAAAAAGATTTATTGAGAATGGGAAAATTTAATTGTGGTGATGGATCTCAAAGAAGATTCTAGGAAGGTGTGGCAATGTTGCTTTTAAAGATATCTATCCTAGTCTTTACAATATTGTAAGAAAGAAGAGTGATACCAATGGTGTGGTGCTCAGAACTGTACCTTTAAATGTCTCTTTAGACGGACTTTGGTCGGTAAAAATTTACTAGCATGGTATCATCTAGTAAACAGAATTCAGAACATCCAGCTCTCTAATGTAAGAGATAAATTTAATTGGTCCCTCCACCAACGTGGCCATTTTTCAGTGACCTATGTACAGGACAATGGCTTAAATTGTTGTAATACCACATCAACATATCCCGTGGAAACTCAAATTGCCAATTAAAATAAAGGTATGTCTGTGATGCCTAATTAATGGCGTCACTCTAAGCAATGATAATTTAGCTAGGCAAAGATGGAAAGAGAGTGTCAGATGTTGCTCTTGTAATGAGGAAACTGTACAACATCTTTTCTGGGTCTGTCCCAATGCAATGTTAATTTGGAGAATTGTTCATGTTTCTTTTAATATACCTCTGCCTGCAGATACTAATCATATGTTTCATGGGTGGGTAGAACAGACACTGAGGTTATAGTCTTTAGCAGGAGCTGCCGCTATCTATTGGGCAATTTGGTTGAGTCGTAATGATATGATTTTTAATAGGATTTTCTCCCATGCAGTTGCTCTTCAGAGGGACGCACCGGATCTGGTTCTGGTCACTGTTGGATAAAGAGGACTTCAGATCTCCAATAATAGATGGTTGTCGTGTACTTGAGACCATCCTAATGCAGTTTTTTGCTTCCAATGGCTGGTGTTTCAGTAATAGGATTTCTTTTAATTGCTTTAAATGGTGATTTGTTCCACCCTGACTCATACTTTTTGGGTATACGTTATATATGTGCTTTTACATGATGATAAGTGCTAATTAACATGAACTATTCACTCATATTTTTGTTGAAATTTTTCATACATTTTTTGGAGTGCAGATTCATACTTTTTGGCTTGTAATAATGGACAACTACATGCATGAATCACTCGATGCAAAGACTAGAGTATTAATACGTTCCCTTTTCTAAAAGAAGGATGAGGGTTTGAAGTATATTTATTAAACATGTACAAGATGAATAACTTATAAATATTTATGTTAGGGGCAGTTTAAGACATATTTTCTATCTGACATTGAACTAATATGTGTTATACATGGTGATACCTGCTGCTCCCAACATATATGTTTAATGAGTATTATTTCAAATGTGTACATTATACCGTAAGAAATATTAAGTGCATGGCAAGTATCTCGTCGACATTAATTTTTAGTCTTAAATAGCAACCTGGCACGTGCAGCATGTATATATATCTTTGCTGAATACGTTGGGAGGCAGGCAAGGCAACGACCAGTTGAAGTGATGATTGGGGAGTACATCGGATGGCTATTCCCTCCATATGGTTATAAGAGAGTGCAGTAGGAAATGGAGGCAACACGAATTCTAAGTCCACAACACTCCATCGACGTTCCATGTCAGGGTTCTATATAGTGTCACGGAGATAATCGAGCAGCCTGTTCTGCCCAAAATCGAGCTGGTACTATGATTCACATACTCCAGGGACGATTGGTCTAATGCAATGAATATCCCGTGAGGGCCTGATTTTATCGGACGGCAAAACCGTCCCTTTATTGTACCTCATAGCCACTCCCAGGAGGATAGCATGTACAGTCATTCACAAGCGAATATCAAAATACCATAAAAGATCATGAATAAGATAGAACTAGATTAACATGAAGAAACTAGCATGAAGAACTACTCTTGGCGAACAGTGAAAGTCTTGGTGCATTCTCCATGATGAATCAATTTCCACAGGCAACTTGAGTTCAGACGAAACCTTCACTTCTCCTCACCATCCTTCTTGACGCTGTAGCTTGATTCTCCATAGCCTAAAAGCGAGAAGGGGTGCTGCTCTGGGTACATGCTGTACTCAACAAGCCACTCTAACGTAGCAATTATGCTATGCATGCAAGTATTTCAGGAATAGGTTAAGGCCAATTGCAAAAAAGCTAAGTTGGCAAATATTTTAGTTTACAATATTTCAAATTACTTAAATCATCAAATTATTATTATCTTGCCCTGCAGGAATTAACACGTTCCTACAAGGACCAAATTTTAATTCCAACTACTATCCTTCCACTAGGTCACAACTCTAGGCTGGAATTCAAAACGTTCAAAAGAGGGGGAAGAGTAAGAAAACAAAACTAATCACGTGGATGCTCACAAGGGAGTTGTCCATTACCAAGAACACATCTATATATATAGATTATAACTCTACAGAGTTTATACATCTTTACCCACATGATATGGCACTATAGCGTAGACCACGACCGTAGCCGAAGTATAGTGGCACACAAAGAATCCCTCCTCAAGCATCGACTAGTGTCTCCCGCATCTCCAGACGAACTGGGCTCCAAGATCCTCGCAACACTAAGGGTACTTGAGCTGTGATAGGGCTACCACTGTTAGGGCCGGGTCGCAACCAACAGAACCCACTAACATCTACCTTATATCCCTACGACCAGAACACCAGTCCACAAGAATCAGAATCCATCCATTGCCCACACAGCCACAGGACCAGTGTGGTATGTAAGAAATGTCAGAAAGTCATACAATACATGAACCGGTCCTCCTACAGCCGGGGCAGGTGGCTCCACCTCTCTCCTCCTATCCAACTGGCCACTGGTGTAGTCGACAATTTGTTAGCTAGGTGTTCTTCTCCCAATTCGTTATTGGCAACGTGGTGTTCGTCTCTTCAGCCAGATTGTAGAAAGACACAGGCTATCGAACATTGCAGGCATCAAATGTAACGAGCGCACCTAGACTGGCGATGGCTGGTAGCGCTGAGGACGATGCTGGCCATGTAGCCCCTGTTCGCTACTGGTGTTTTAATTTAGTGCCGGCACCTTCGCTGAATGAACCAAAGTTTTATACGGTATAAAACTTTGGTTCATCGAGGAGTCTAGGTGCGCAATAGGATACCTTGTTCGTCCTAGTACTTTGATTATAAATGTGTTATTTTGGTGCAATTAAGCTCAAACGATGCAATGAATCTTTGCACAACATTTGCAAGGCTTGAATCAGTGAGATGGAAAGTAAGATCATGGTCACCTGTGACATCAGCCTGCTCCAGTTCTGGCTCCCGCGTATCCATATGAACACGTTGTGCTACAGGTTCCAGTCGATCTTCTCAAGTTGTTTGTGGCCACTGCCATAACAATGTCTGCTTTGTTGACCGTTCTTCAAGAACTGCTCCTCTAATTGGCTTGCTTCACAACTTCAGTAAATTGATCACACTCCCAATTTGCGGCAGTCGTATGGGCCTTGTTCCCTGAAGATGCAATGAGAACAATCAATATTAATGTATGAACAGTTTACGTTGATGACAAAAGTAGATGCATGGAAGACAGAACGCCTCCAGTAGATGCAACCGAGAGACAACCAATTCGCCGCTAGATTATTCTTTTGTCTCTGCAGCATTCTCCACCTCCTGGTGCCGTAGTCGTATAGTCCTATATGTCCTGGTCCTCATATGGCACTGCTCCTTCTGACTCATCAGCAGCTCGTCGTTTCCATGATGTCGTCCCTGTTTGTCTCCATGATCAGGTGTCACGCGTGTCCACCAATATCATTATGATCTCCAATTGCCGCCCTGTTCAGCACTGCCGCACGAAATTGATCTCCCAGCCATGGAACTCCTTAATTCGGCCACATTAGCCATGTGCCAAATTAATTGAGATCGGTAACTGAGAGATTGATCATCGAGGAGGGTGGACATGAGGCCATCGGTAGCAGAAGAGGCATGAGGAGAGGAGGGGAGTAATGGGGGAGTGATGAAGGGCCATATTTCCATGGAACAGGAAATCAAGGGTCATGTATTTTGCTTTTTTGTGAGAATTTCTAGTCTATTTCTCTATTTTTTCAGCCAACATAGTGGAAAAGTCATCTCCTTTTATTATTAAATAAATAGATGAGTGTATAAAGCTTTTTAACAAGCAACCTATGACCTTAACAATTTATTTTTATGAATGCATTATCCTGACTGCTATATGTTGGATGTAATTAGAGAAAAATGTACAGGTCACAGCTGGGAAAAGATATCCCATTAGAACAAGGTGCCCAGACGTCCCATATAGGTTTTATTTCAAGTTCTGTAAAGTTCTCAGATGTTTCACAAAAGCGGCGGCTAAAAAAGATTTTGTTGTGGCAAATGATGCAAAAACTATGCATCTAACCCTACATTTCAAAGAATTTAAAAATGCACATCGGAGCAAATTGACCGAGACAAAAAGATTTCGTAGGATGTAATAAAACAATTATTACCTTAACAAATCTTGGCCAATATATATTGGACGTGGTTAGAAAACATTGTATAAGACAAGTGCGGGGCAGGGAATGGTATTCCACTGGAACAGGCAGTCTTGATGCCCAATGACGTTTCACGAGAAGTGTTGTAATTTTTTTCTGATGTTTTAGGAGATTTACATATCATTCAAGAAAGATGAAAAAACGATGCATCTAACCGTACATTCCAAAGAAGTTAAAATTACACTTTGGAGAAACATCATACACACTAAAATATTATGTATAGTCTTCATGGAACTTCTAAGATACTGTTCCTCGCAAAGAAAAAACTTGTAAGATACTATAAGTTGATACAAAACATGTGTGCTTCGATATCTAGCATGCATAATAATGCAGGAAATGGGACTAGTTTAATAACAAAACGAAGTAAACTTTCCACTGCTAGGCTTGAAAAAAAAAAGAGAAATAAGCTAAAAATTCTCAAAAAAAAAAAAAGCAAAACATCTAACCATTGATCACCACATCATATTAGCTCATATTTACATCTGGCCGCTGATATATCTCTCATGTACAACTTTTCCCACATTCACCTCTCCAACAACACGACTTGCTGTCAAATATCACAATCGAATCCCACCAACTACAGTGGATTTTTTAAAAATAATCCTATTTATTCAAGAATTACATAATTAATATCTAAATCTATAAAATTACAAGAACAATACTCTGACGCGTGCCCAGTGCACGAATACTCTATTTTCGGATGGTAGAAGCACGAAAATAGAGTTCTCTTGTGATGGGTGCTCAAAAACAATGTTTTCCTGCAGTAGGTGCTCGAAACGAGGATTTTTGTGTGCTGGGCGCATGAAACTCTTTTTTCGTACTTCAAATGTTTAAAAATTTAAAATGTCTTAAAATATTGTTTTTGTGAGTTGGCGCACAAAAATGTCTTTTTGTGCACCCAGCCCTCGAAAAGAGCGGCAACTGATAAAAAGTTATAGAAAAATATATTTTATTAGTTTTCTTACCCTCACCACATGAAAATAAGAATGAATTTTTTTCAACATGCAAAATTTTTTTTGGTGACTTTATGGTACAAGCTTTTGTTTTGTAAAGTTGCATAAGTTTTTAACCTCAAAAAATATATATTTTGTAAAAGGTTATTGGAATTTCAGCGCGAAGGGAAAAAGAAAAATAATGCAGCTCATCTCATCAAGTAGATATTCTGTTAATTTTGAGAAACTTTGTGAGCAGTAGGTTCTTCATTGCCAAGATAAAAAAATGATAAACAACGAGATCAACAAATAGTGTTAAATTGCAATGAGCTGCATCGTTTTTTCTTTCTCTTTGAGCAGGAATTTGAAGAACCTTTTATAAAATACCTATTTTTGACATTAAAAACTTGTGCAACTTTACAAAATAAAATCGTGTACCATAAATTTTATATAACCAATTTTGTATGTTGGGATAAAATTAATTCTTATTTTCATGCGGTGAGCATAAGAAAACTAATAATATATATTTTTTTGTAACATTTTGTCAGTTGCTACGCTGGTCGAGCGGTGGGCACAAGAAAATAAGTTTTTGTGCGCCCAAGACACGTAAACAATATTTTGACACAGTTTTTATATTTTTGAACCTTTGAAGTACGAGAAAAATAATTTTCGTGTGCTGGACACGCGATAGAGTATTATTTCTGTAATTGTATAGATTTAGATATTAATTTTGTAGTTCTTGAGCAAAATAGGATTATTTTTTTTAAAAAAATCAACTACAGTGTATATTTTTCTTAGAAGGAAAGTAGTCACACATATACACACATGACACATCATCAAACCGTATGTGCATGGCTCTTCTTCAGATTGTAACATACGTAGATTTACGGGGACCCCAATAGTCTCATATAAATATCTCAAATACTAAAAATTATATCTCTGAAAAATCTATCTCTAACTCAGATATGACTATTTTGTTCATATCTATAATGCACCTCTTATTAAGATCAATCGCTTGAAGCAGGAACACGAAGAAGCTCTTGGCGCATGCGACACCAACTCGTCCATGGGAAGGCTTTCACCATTGACGAACCAGTGCCTTTAACTGCACATCGTGCACCCATCAATGACCAGTTTTCCGCCATCGATTAAGGCAGCTGCCTTTGACTACACTGCAGACAGTTGGCCATCTGTCCTGCATTGAACAAATAGATATCATGATCTGTATTTAGCCACGGCGGTCTCATCCATTGCGCGGAGTGCAACCATCCTACTGGGAATGACTACCTTATAGGGTCTTAGGTGCCTTTTTATTTATTTTTTGTTCTATAATCATTAGTGACGGGGAATTGTTGTTAAAATACGTCACTAATGGACAACAATAGCAATGGACCTATAGCGAGCCATCACAAAAAATAGTGATGGGTTTCAAAACACGTTTATATAGCTTTTTTTCACCCATCGGTAAAAACCAGTGACGACTTTCTGAAACCCGTCTCTAAAAGCATTAGTGACAGGGATGAGTGTTGTCTCTCTAGGATGGTGCTGTGTAGGGATGGTGAAATCCCTATCTATATATGTGTGGTTTTAGAGACGTGAAATTTAGGTAAGATGGAGAAGAAATACGTCACTATATAGGTTAGAACCCGGTCTCTGAAGACCTGATCTGTGGTAGTGGGTATCCTTCATAATTCTTCTATTCAGCCGCTAGACCTATTGATGGGTCTGACATCACGGTGGGCAAGATCCTCGCCAGGATTTTCCCAATGATATGGTTGTATATATTGGCAATCTTGGTGTTGGGGCTGTGCCACTTATGGTGGTGCAGTTAATATGCAATTCTGTTGCAATTGAGCAGGTCATGACGTTTTCATATACAAGCTTCCTGTAAATAAATTATGGGAACAATTTGATGAGGTTGAAGTTGACATCACAGTGGGGGGGGGGGGGCATACATGAAGATTGAACTTATTATTGATTGCTAGCTGCATTCGCATGAAAGATGCAGATACATTCAAATGCATGTATCATAATAAGCCTGGCAATCATTGAATGTCCTGCCGGGTGAAACAAATCCACACAGGTTATATTTCCTATTTTTTCCTATCAGTTCTGTTTAAATACTATAATTTGATCACATAAATATAATATTGCAATCAGATAAAAATGAAATATTGACTGTTAATTTGATGGTTGGAATGGCCAGATTCCAATAGTGACATTGCAATCCCTTGTATAACAGATAAAACTATTATAACTTAGTTTGTCATTTCTATATATGTTGTTTAAAAATTTAGGCTTATATATTTTCACTGAAAAGGGGAGTTAAGACAAATTCATATGAGAGAGGAAGTTTGTATGCATACACGTGCTTGAGCATTTGCAGAAATCTAAACAACGAAATACCACATAAAAAAACATCATCCCTGCAAACGGATGCTCCTCTGCTGTAGCAGAGGAGCTAAATACTTATGCAGCAGATAATAGTTATAAACACCTAAATATGGACAATTGCGTTTGTGAACCCATTTTAAAATCTAATTGTATGTTTTGACCCTTTTTTTTAGGGTTTGCCTGTTAGACCCTGTTTTTTGCATGTGTGGCCCTATTATTTGCATTGAGTATGGTCAATCATACGATCATTTTCAAAAATACAGGGTCAAACGTACAAACCATAAAAACTGGGCCAAACTTGTAATTAAACATAAGAAGAGTCAGTTCCGTATTTAGCCCTTATAAATAAATAGCATACATAGAGAGGTTAAATCATGAGAACTTAAGTCTACTTTTCAATTATTTGTTATACTGTGTTCAAGCGGATGTAATATACTTTATAACAGGTTTTGCCTCACTCATCTGTTGCTCAAAAGTCCTAAGAGAAAAAATTGAGAAAGAAAGAAGCAAAACAGTAGGAAAAACATACAAAATACACTGAGGCAGATAGTTGAAAAAGGCCTGTTGGCAGTTGCTTCATAAATAAGGGTTCAAGAGAAAGGATAAACGTGATCTTATAAGATGAACCATAATAAATGGAAGCTACTGTTGGTGATGGTTTCTTGATCACCGTAGAACTATATCAAAATGCAGACTTCTGTTGTTATGTTTTCCTTCAGAAACATAGGGAAGAGTACCAGAGGTTGTTGTTTGTCGTTCTTTATTAATTACTGTGTGCTACGACAACAAAATTTTAAGTTTGGACATTTCCTCAAGTATTAATATCATTTTTTCTATAAAAAAAATTGAAACAACAAAGTTTTGAAAAGCAAATTGTTTTGTAAGAAGTTGTGGTAATCAAAATATGCAAATTTTATAGAGTTAAGAAATTAAATATTTACTATACTAGCCTCCCACGAGGGCACGGGCTAACACACTAGTTCATATGAAAGTAGGCCATTAACACTAATAATGCGCCCTGGAACAATGGTGCTCTGTCGGATATAATTTAATCCAAGCAACACCTTAGCCGTAAAGCCATGGCGTTTGAATAGCTACCCACCTCACTCTTTTTTATATCAATCAAATCAATCTGGTTTCCGTACCAACGGATGAATGGAGCACTAATGAAAGCAATCTCTCTCCCACCTATGACCCGCACGGGCGCATTTCCGCAGACTACATTTGAATGGCCTCCAGACTGCTCCAAGCCGATGGAATGCATCGCTGCCATGCAAACATGCCAATGTTGCTTGCACTGTGTGGTAATGAACGTTGTCCCTCCCTGTGTGAGCTTCAGTAAGCAGGAATAACGACACTGCTTTGTGCCGTCATACGACGACGATGTTCCCACGCTCTGTACGACAGTGCCATCTCATAGTTTTGTTGCAATAGCTTCTATTGCGGATGTTCCGGATGTTTGATGGACGCCTCCATTCTCTTTCGGACTTGAAACTATTTCCTTTGTAACTTAATTTTCTCCTGTTCTATTCTTACTAGAAGTAAAAAACAAAGTTGGTTTCAAAGAGTAAAACTTGGTCTAGCTAGCTATCACTCACGTGCTCCATAGTTTTCCCTGACTTGAATGTGAAATAGTATTCACTGTGCACGCATCACCATTGTCCCAGAACCGCCTTACCATGGAGACGGCTCCGTTCCAGAATCTCTCTCGGGTGGCGACACGCGCTGTGACGCCCAATAATACAACACATGACAGAAGAATATAATTGCAACAAGAGCATAGGTGGGGAACAAAGTTTTACATAAATCCGAAGTTATATTACAAACCAGAGTTTTATCTAAATAAATTGCGGAAGCGAATTTGTCCAACAATGATTCAACTAATTCGACGAAATAGATAGATACAATCGCCCTCTCACAGCCACACACAGGAAACCATCCGGCCATAATAGGTGTCTTGCCCAAGCACCGTGCCGGCAAGCAAGGATCTACTCCTCGTCTTCATTCGTGCACAGCTCCCACTCAATGTTCCAGCAGTCAGGGCGCTGGCCCTCCCAGTGGAATCTTCCACCGCAGTGGCAGTCTCCGCCCTGGTCATCTGAAAACCACATAGAGCTACGCCCTGAGTAACTAATTTACTCAGCAAGACTGACCCGTCAAAATGGCTAACTACAGCCGACGCCTAGACATGCAAAGGCTGGGGATAGGGTTCATATTGCCAGAATACCAGCCTAGGAGTGGATCCTTGTTTTTCAAGTTTTAGCATCAAGTTAAGTTGTCATGCGGAATAGTAAATTTAGTTTGCACTAAAGCTAGACCAATCATGGTTGGAATACAATCTTAATAATTCCGAACAGCAGTATTAAACCCACTCATCATCTTAATGGCTTTCGACACTGTTTCGGAGCAGCGATCAAGTGGTACTCATTACTGTGAGGGGCAGCGACTCGAATCGAATTACATCCTGCAGGAGAAACCTTTTGCTTACGGTACCGCAAGGTCTTCCAGGTCCAGACTTCCCCGAGAAGGGTCCCCCAACGCGATGCGCCCCGTGCCGCCATCCGTGGGTGGATTGCTCCCTCCACTCAGCCCCAGTTCCACCAAAAAAGGGAGAAGGCTATCTTCCGACCAGGCAGTAATCATAGCTATGTCGGTTTACTGGGCCCATATCTCCAGCATGCAAACAGTACGTTCAAACTTGATCCCATGGGCCGGACACGAGGCGTAGCCTTAGGTGACTCGGACGGGGCTACCTCCTTGAAGACAAGTTGTCCTTCCCTTTCCGTCTAGTTGCCCGTCCGGTCTTCATTGTGATTCCATCCACCCTTTTCTTCATCCGATATCATTCCCCAGTGATAATGTTTCCTATCTACGAGTGGTCTACATACCACTCGATGAGTAGTCGTCCTAAATTAAGCAGAGCGACTACCGACCTAAAGCTAATTATCGGGAAGGAGGGACCTACTGCACGCTAGGGTTTCAAACAACTCCTACCACTTAATGCAAAGGCAAGCCTACATCCCTAGCTAGTGAAAGAATAAAAATTTAAAACGGAGATAATGCATCGGGACTTGCCTGGGTTCTGCTCTTGCTCAACTACGGCACCTCCGGCTCCTTCTGGGTCCTGCTCCGGTCCCGTCACCATGTGGTTCACTGCGTGATCTATATGATGCAAAAGATGATGCTTATGAGAGAAGATTCATGACACTTCCTCAACAAATACGTTAATGTACACTATTTCTCATGGAAGCGAGCGGGGTGTGTTGATTAGTCCAGCAATGTAACATATTTAGTGGAGGCATAGGGTGATGGCGTGTCGTGTATTTCCTTCATGGACTCCAGTATTTAATCACGATGATGTTGTACCGAAGTACGATGTGTGTGTGTGTCTGCCGGGGTCAAGCTAAATAGGTGAGGTCCGCGGCAAGTAGGTGCTAATTAAATAACGTTTTGGTGTGTTAAACATAACCCTTGCAAAGAACTAAGTACCCAAGAAGTAACACTAAGTTGGAACCATATCTATATTAAGGATAATATTACACCTGAGACACAATTTATTAAGCTGACATGGTTCTGATCATCAAACAAGAAGGGGTAATTTACTATAGTTAGATGATACCAGGATTGAATTATTGGCCAAGTTTCATTAATTTACCATTACTTACTTATAAGCTATTTACTTTTTTCTTAACTAATTTAGTTCTAATAAAAAATACTAACATGCAAGAAAGTTTGAAATTTTTCTCCAATAGTACATGTTCAGAGGAGTCCAGAGAATTTTATTTTGCCTCAAAATGCCTAATAATGAATTAGTTATGAATTTATAAGGGTTTTTATTACATATTTTAACACTAAATATAAAACTAACATGCAATGTGATTTAGCATTTTCTACGGTTTTTAGAGGAACTCATAGAAATTTAGTTTGCTTGAAAATCATTAGTTGTGAATTAGATACGCATTTTACAAATTTCTGGCAAATTCTAGAATAAATAAACTAAAAGAAAAGATTAAACAGATTGAGGCCAATGGAATTTGGGCCACACGGGGGGCTACATGCGGGAAACCCCAGATCCCGGCGCAGCCGCACCGGATCCGGGCCGTGCGTCCCATGGTGGGGCACCGCCAGCTCACGCCGGAGCTGGGCGGCGCCGCCGCCGGAGCCGAGGGTTACGGTGGCCGCGGGCTCGGGGACCTCGTCGCCGGGAACGGGGATACCAACACGAGTTCGGGGGTGCGGGTGGAGAGGAGTTGCGCTCACCGTGGGTGTCGCCGGGGGTCGCAGGAGCTCCAAGAACGGGAGCTCGGTGGAGGAATTAATGCGGGTCGCACGGTGCTCCTCGCGGGACGGGGTTGAGCCGAGGTGGAAGAGGAGAAGCATGCGCACGGTTGGAGTCGTCGGATCCGAGCCGGGGCAGCGTGTGGCGGCGGTGCGGTGAGCTCAACTGAGCTCACCAATGGCGCCGGCGATGGGGGAGAAAAAGGAAAGAAAGGAGAGGCCGAAAGAGGAAAAATAGGAGGGGGTGCCGGTTCGAGGGGGGGGGGGGGTGTCAGTTTCGGGGCGGTCGGCCTGACCGGGAGCGGCCGAGCGCTGGCGTACGGCTGCCACGCGGTGGCGAGGCGCCGGGCGTCTGGGCCCGCACGGGAGGAGGAAGAGAGAGTGGCGGCTGACTTGGGGGACCCGCTCCCCTTTTCTTTTTCGTTGGTTTTCAAAACAGCGCTGCCTTAATAATTTTGTAGATTTAAAATCACGGATCCCATGGAAAATCTAAAAATATGTGCGTGCTCCTCGTGATGTACTATATTTTACAAAAATGATAGTACAAAATGGTTGTTACTGGAATTTAAATGACAAATTTTTAAAAAGAGGTAGTTTTGGACCTTTTAGGCATTGGTTTGGACTCCTAAATCATGGGATAAAATTCTGAAAAAAATCTTAAAAATTCTACTCCGCTATGAACATCAACATATATGTTTGGTAGGTATGAGTCATGTGGAAAAATCTGGACTTGTAGTTCAAACTATATTCAAATTGGCTTGAATTTGGTTTAAATCGTGTCAAATTTCAGTTTTTAAATTTTTGTCCTAAGTCCTCGGGCTTGTAGGGATGACTCTGAAGTGTTTCCCATAGGGACTCATGACACATAGGTGTCACAACCCTCCCCCCTTAAAGAAATCTCGTCCCGAGATTATAGGGTGTGATAACGGGTTACCTAAGTGGTGGCGCAGGAACTCGGGGTAGTGGTTTTGCAGGAACTCTTCAGTTTCCCAAGTAGCCTCGCTAGCGGTATGGTTGCTCCATTGAACCTTATAGAACTTGAGTGTCTTCTTACGTGTAGCTCGTTCCTTCTCGTCTAGCACCTTCACCGGACGCTCTAAATACGTCAGGTCGGGTTGTAGTTGTTTGGTGCTCTCCAGTGGAATGTCTACTGGTGTCTTTAAACATTTTTTGAGTTGGGACATGTGGAACATGTCATGCACTCCAGCGAGTTCCACTAGTAGTTCGAGCTGGTAGCTCACGGGTCCGCATCTCGCAATGATGGGGTAGGGACCGATATAACGAGGTGCTAACTTCCCGCGAATCCCAAACCGCTGTACACCCTTGGTGGGTGACACTTGGAGGTAGACCATATCACCGACCCAGAATTCCAAGGGGCGGCGTCTTTTATCCGCATATTTTTCTGCCTGGATTTTGCCGCTTGTAAGTTTGATTGGATTTCAAGCACTTTTTGCTCAGCTTGCTGCACTAGTTATGGGCCAAATATTACCCTTTCCCCTGATTCTGACCAACTCAGTGGTGTGCGACAGCGGCACCCATAGAGAGCCTCGAACTGTGCCATCTTGATGCTTTCCTGGTAACTATTGTTGTATGCAAATTCTGCCAAGGGTAGGCACTCATCCCACTTTTTGTTGTGATTCAATACGTGCGCCCTCAACATGTCTTCCAATATTTGGTTAACTCTTTCTGTCTGACCGTCTGTTTGGGGGTGGTATACGGAACCTCTAATCAACCTGGTGCCTAGTGTCTCCTGTAGCTTCTCCCAAAAGCGTCCCACAAACTGGAAGCCTCCGTGCAAACACATGATTCGCTCAAGGTAAAGCTACGCATATTTCTGCATCTTGAACCGTGTCGACACAGGGATAAAGTGGGCGACCTTTGTCAACCTATCAACAATGACCCATATGGAGTCAAATTTATGTGACGTCAGCGGTAGACCAACGATGAAATCCATGCTGATATCTTCCCATTTCCAGGCTGGAACACTCAAGGGTTGTAGTAGGCCTGCCTTCTTCAGATGATCGGCCTTGACTCGGCGGCAGGTATCACACTCCGTGACATATCGTGTTATTTCCCTTTTTATACGAGTCCACCAATATTTTGATCTCAAATCATGGTACATCTTGTTGCATGGAGTACATTGTAATGTGAGCCTCGTCCAGAATTTTCTTGCGGAGTTCCATATTCTTAGGCACCACCAGTCGATCCTTAAACCATAAAACACCTTCTGCATCTTCTCGAAAGCATTATACCTTAGCATCGCCCTCTTTTAGTCTCCTTCTAAGATGCGCTATGCCTCTATCATTTTTCTGGGCTGCCACTATTTCTTCCCGTAAGGTAGGAATTAATGCTAGGTTATAGAGGGCTCCGTGGGGTGTTATTTGAACGTAATGTCCATCTTGGACTTGCAGGCTGACCTGGATGTGGTGGCATTGAGCTTTGCGGCTAAATGCGTCAACCACGACATTAGCCTTTCCTGGGTGGTAGTGCACTTCCAACTCGTAGTCCTTAATCAATTCCAGCCAACGGCGCTGTCTCATGTTCAGGTGGTCTTGAGTGAAAATGTACTTCAAGCTTTTGTGGTCGGTGTATATACGAACTAAATTCCTAAGGAGGTAATGTCTCCACATCTTTAAGGCTAGCACCACTACTCCTAATTCCAGATCGTGCGCAGGGTAATTCAGCTCGTGCTTCCTCAATTGCCTTGATCCATAAGCAATGACTCTCCCATCTTGCATGAGCACGCATCCCAATCCAATACTCGAAGCGTCACAATAGACATCAAACGGTTTCCCCAGGTCCGGTTGAGCTAATACTAGGGCCGTGGTTAGGTGCTTCTTTAAGGTTTGAAAAGCACTTTCGCAGCCTTCATCCCATATGAATTTTTTGTCCTTCTTAAGCAACTCGGTCATGGGCTTTGCAATTTTGGAGTAATTGGGAATGAAACGGCGGTAGTAACCAGCTAATCCTAGAAAACTGCGTATATGGAAAACGGTCTTCGGTGTCTTCCAATTCAGCACATCTCTTACCTTGCTGGGATCTACCGCGATGCCTTCTTCCGAGACAATATGGCCTAAAAATGGTACTTGCTTCAACCAAAACTCGCACTTGCTAAACTTAGCATATAGCTGGTGTTCCCTTAACCTTTGTAATACAACATGGAGATGCTCTGCATGTTCTTCCTCTGATTTCGCGTAGACTAGGATGTCGTCAATGAACACCACCACAAACTTGTCCAACTCAGGCATGAACACCGAGTTCATGAGATACATGAAGTGTGCCGGTGCATTTGTCAACCCAAACGACATCACTAAATACTCATATAGTCCGTATCGGGTAGAAAATGCTGTCTCGGGAACATCTTCGGCACGGATTTTAATTTGATGGTATCCAGACTAGAGATCAATCTTGGAGAAAACCATAGCTCCTATCAACTGGTCAAAGAGAATGTCAATACGGGGCAGTGGGTATTTGTTCTTGATAGTCACCGCATTGAGGGGTCGGTAATCTACACATAACCTCAAGGTCTCATCTTTCTTTTTCATGAATAGTGCCGGATAACCCCAAGGTGAGGAACTTGGTCGAATGAAATCCTTATCCAGCAGCTCCTTCAGCTGCTCCTTCAACTCAGCGAGTTTTTTAGGCGCCATTATATACGGCCTTTTGGATATAGGTGCCGTCCATGGCTGAAGCTCAATCTTGAACTCAACGTCTCGATCTAGTGGAAGTCCAGGGAGATCGTCAGGGAATACGTCCGAAAATTCCCGAACCACTAGAATATCCTTTATTTGCCCGGCGGTGGTGTGGTGAATGCTTGGTGCGGCCAGTTGGGGAGGTCGTACTCGGAAGCTTACACTACCATGGGTGGGAGAGTTTAGGTGTACAGTGTAGGCGTCTATGTCCAATGTAGCTTTATGTTACCTCATCCAAGGCATGCCCAGAATAATGTCAATGTTGCACCCCTCTAAGACCATGCACTTGGTAGGGTAGACTTTTGCTCCGAGGGTTATTGGGAGTTTCACAATTTCATATAGAGCAGGGGTTCGTCCACCAGCTGATTTAATGGTGTATCATGCTTTCATAAGGGTGCGAGGCAGCCGGTACTTATCAACAAAGAACCCACTAACAAAGCTATGTGATGCTCCCAAATCAAACAGAACTAGTGCGGGGTGGTCTCGAACACAGAACATACCAGCGAGGATGGGGCTGTTCTCCGGAATCTCCTCCAGGGTGGTGTTGTTCACTCGCCCAGCACGAACTGACCCTCGGTTGTTGCGGTTGTTGTTGCCGCTGTTGTTGTTCCTTGGCGGGTTCTGGCCAGTGCTCTTCTTGGGGTGCGGGCACTCCCTCGAGAAGTGCCCTAGACGACAGCAGTTGTAGCAGGGGAAGGGTCCGGTCTATGCGTTCGGCTGCTATGGCGGGCGAAACCCTCCTTGGCTCTGCTGCTGACGTGGTGCCAGGGGTTGCTACTGTGCTGGCTGAGGCGGGCGCACAACAGATGCCGGCCCGGGGGTAGAACGGCACCTCTGTCCCGACAGCGTGGTGTACACCATGCGAAACTTCTGCAGGGGTCCACTGGATGGCCCCATAGCACTTGCGGACCGCTTCTGTTCTGCCATCACCTTGCGATACCCATCTTCCGCGATGATAGCGTTGTTGACAAACTCAGTGAATGAGCTGCCCATGTTAAGGTTGAGGCGGTCCTGTAGCTCTACACTTAGCACCTCCAAGAAACGGTCCTTGCGCTTGGCGGGGGTGTCAACTTGTTCCAGGGCGTATAGCGCCAACCGGTTGAACTCTTCGTAGTATTCCTCGACGCTGCGGTTGCCCTGCTTTAGAGCGGCGAATTCACGTGCCTTCCTACAGACGAGCCCCGCAAGGATGTAGTGAGCACGGAACACATCTTTGAAGTCGTCCCATGTAATCTGCTGGTCCGCTCCCACAGAGGTGACATGGTTGGGCTACCATGCCCCAGCCGCACCATGCAGCTGCTGCGCTACGAACAACGTCTTCTGCACAGGCGTGCAGTTAAGGAGCCCAAATTTGGACTCGAGCATGCGAAGAAAATTCTCCGCCTCCATGGGCTCAGTGGTTGAGCTGAATTTGGGTGGCTTGGTGGCGAGGAAATCAGCGTAGGAGCTGCTCTGCGGTGCACCGTCGTTGTGGCCCCTAGCATTTCAGGCTGCTAGGTTCTGCAGCGCCAGCTCCCGCATGAATTCCGCCTGCTGCTGCTGGCTCTCCATCATAGTAGCGAAAAACTGCGCCATCATCTGCATGGGGTTGGGTGGCGGTGGTGGTGGTGGAGTCCCTCGTGGAGAGTCATTTCCCCTAGCCCTAGAACCCTCGGGCTGCTCGCCATGCATCTTGTTGGTATTGCGGGTGCGCACCATTCTGAAACATAAAAATAGGATTCCAATTAGTCTCTTATCCAACATGATCATTACAGGTTACCAAATCATATAATTCGGCATCACGGGGCAGCAATTTAGTAGACTTCACTATGCTGATAAAAGCTAGAATTTCTCAGTTATCATGGTTCTAATACAAGTCAATCGTTCCATGCTACACAAACTCGCAATATGTGGCCATCGAGTTTCCAAAAGCTATCCACGCGGGTGATCCCCAAAATACAACAACCACGCGTGGAGCATCCATAAGTTACCCATCTACCCTGCCCTACATGTACGACCTAGTCGTGTCTACTACGACTACTACGCCCTGTCTCCGATGGTGCCAGAGGGTCCTGGACGGTCTGCGTCTGTCGGAGCGGGTGGCTCGTAGTCCACGTTGGACTCCTCGCCCACGTCCTCCTCGGGCTCCTCCTTCACCGGTGCTACCGGCGGTGCAGCAATCGCGTCCAAGTGAGCCTGGAGGTCCTGGTTCTCGTGAGGGAGGGTCTCCATGATGAGGACATCACTCCTATGGATACACACAACACTCGTCTAAATCTGGACTTGCAAGGTCCAATGACTAGAGCTCGTGCACGACGACTAAATTTAGAGGTGAGCTCGTTCCTACGTTCTTCGCTATATGTTACTTTTGAGAATGGTTTGCTACCTAATGATTATTTTATGATTAGAAACCATGGAGAGGACCAGGAGATGATGGGAGAAGGAGTTGGAAACGTGGAGGACCAGCAAGGGCTTGGAAGCCAAAGTGGAGGCCCAATCAAAACCGACTTCGAGTCTGTTTCGGGGCCCAGAACCAGTCTGCACTAAAACAGTCGCCCAGGACGCATACGGAGTCGGATTTGGACGTTCTACATATGCACGGAAAGATAAGCAGAAGACCTTTCCAATGCCGCCGGCCTCATGTCAAAATTCATCCGGAGTCATCGGGAATTGTCAAAACAAGAGAGAGTCCAGAATCTGTGTCGGTGCTGCGTCGCCTATTTTTGGCCTTTGGGCTTTGTATCTAGTTGATCCTAATTAGGGGCGCGTCCAGAGGGTCTTGCACGACCCTAGGGTCTTTATATACAGCCGCCGCCGCACCATTAGGGTTTGGGTTTTGCTTAGATCAATTCTGTTCATAAACAGTTTCGCCGTTCATCGGTTTGTGAGACCCCAACTTCGAGAGTTTGATCATACATCTGCAATTGTGTTGCATTCTTCGTTGTTCTTGCTTGTGTTCTTGATTCGCAGGCAGGGATTAGCCTTCTCGGCGAGGTCAATCGTCTTTGGACGGTTGATAACCAGAGGAGACGTCGTGCTGCGATTGCGGGGTTTAGAACGTGCTGTTCTGAAGCCGGATCGATTTGTGTATCGCCTCCGATCAAATCAACTTACCAAGAACCTTTCGGAAGATCGGGAACCCTTGTTGACATCACTCCAGGTCCTCCGCCATCAGGTCCATCTCCTGCTGGGCACTCGCCAGCTGCTGCTGTAGGTGCTCGTTGTGGTTGGCCCGCTGCTGTAAAATCAACCCTCGTCTGTCCACCTCCTACGCGAGAGTGTCGCGCTGCTCAGTGACCTCCGACACGCGACTCTCACTTGCCTCAAGAGCAGCAGTCAACCGCTGCCGCTGAATCTCTCTCTACTGTGCATTGACCTCTGTCTGCAGGCTGTTCCTCTGCACCCACACCTGCTCAGCATCCGCCAGCAAGATCCGGCTACGGCTGCTAGACTCCTCATCCAAGTTGAGGAGGTACTCGGAGTAGTGAGCTATGCAGTGGTATCCCACGTGGTACTCCGGGTAGTCGTCGCGAGAGACGCGTCTCACGCGCCTCTACCATACCGAGTCCGCCTGGTGCCAAATGGGGATCATCTCGAACGGAGTCCCCGAGAGCGCTGCTATGTTGCGCCCGTAGAAGTGAGTGAGAGCCCAATGGGTGACTCTCTCCAGGCCCTCCCTGAGGCTCCCAGCCATGACTGTGCTCTTCATCCCCGCCAAGTCGGGGTTGCGCGGGTGGGGAGAGACGCTGATATGCACCTCTGCAACCGGCACACCGTGGCGGCGGGCCTAACGCCTATGGTACGAAGGCTGCTCCTCGCAGCCCAAGGCACGTAGCATCTCTCACAGGAGGGTGGTAAAGCCACGGTGGTGTAGACCAGTGGTATAACGCCACCCGTCGTGCTGGAACACCTCAAACCCGTGCTCGTTCATCTGGAACACAAACCCAAATAGTGAGTACTCGTTCCAAACGACGAGAGTGCAAGTCAAAATAAAACAATACGATGCGATGAGTGATACATTGAAGTTAATCACCGCGAGTGGTCGCATATTCTAGGGTGGATTCGGTTATTCGGCTAGAATGGTACGATCCGTCCTAGAGTACAGCAGCTACTTCGTCGAGCTTTTAGGCAATTCTACTTACAGATTCTGGACAGTAACTGAATACTAAAGTGGTAGAATCTTTCACCATCTTTCCAACGAGTACTTACTCATCCCCATCCGATGTGGGAATCAGGAGTTATGAATTTTCTAAGGGAGAAGGCAGAATCTGAAAATTTGGTGTCTGGCATAACGGAGTTCACTCCGGAAATGTTCTGTAATCTGAAGTCCTAGGCCAAAGTTTCTGAAGCTATTTACCCATACTATAGAAAATTTTACTACCTTTCTAACGTATATTTATATGCCTCCATCCAACACCTGGAACTCGAGATACAAAAATTTTACCCTACCTGTCGAATTCTCGAACCGGTTTTCTGGACAGAACCGGGTTACTCTAGAAATAGGCTCATAAACGCACCATACAGGCCTAGAAAAGAAATGGTCAAACTACCAAAGTTTTAGAACATTTCACCTTCTATCCAAAAAGCACTCATGCAGCCCGGGATGTGGTTTGAGCAAGGAGTTATGGCTTTTACACGATAGGTTAAAAATCTGGATTGTAGGTTAACCCGAGTTGTCCGATAGGTTAAAAATCTGGATTGTAGGTTAACCCGATAGGTTAAAAATCTGATTCGGACGGCCAAAAATGGTATTGTCCGAAAATTTTTAAACCAAATTTTCTTGCTAGACGTACAGAGAGTTCGTTCATGATTTCGCTAATCATTTATTTTCATGCTTTTGACTTTCGGGTGGGGAGATATAGATTTTTATGTGAGCAACATACTTGTTGAAATTTTAGATTCGCATAAGGGCTTGTTGCTTTACTATTTTATATGATGCACATGCTTTCGGCCTATACGTCCTCACAAAAATAAAAGTTGGCCGCAAATAGGACCATACGCATAGTCAGTGGCAGACGATCTCTCAAGTTAGTCGTATGCTACCCGTTTCTTACGAGAATCGTGGTTAGCGTACCTGCAGAAGATTCATTCCAGAAACAATACATCAAATCAAAAGAAACGAGCCGAAAATAATCCCTTATTATTGTCCTAGGTCAGGACACTGATGTTTTACGCAATCAGCCCGTGTTCACACCATTGTGCTAGCTTCCCATGTTACAGTCCACTGGGCGGGACACAAACCTGGGTTGACGATGCCGTAGATGCAGTAATTAAACAAACAACCTCCTGCAGTTAGCTTTGCCACCTGGATCATAACTATTAATAACCTTTTGGGCACGTCCTCACACGTTCGTTACGGGGTTTTCAAAAATATGTCTTTGAATATTGCACTATTCCCAAGATAGCTCAGATACCACGCTGTCAGAGAACCGCCTTATCACAGAGTCGACTCCGTTCCAGGATCTCTCTCGGGTGGCGACACGCGCTGTGACGCCCAGTAGTACAACACATGACAGAAGAATATAATTGCAACAAGAGCATAGGAAGGGAACATAGTTTTACATAAATCCGAAATTATATTATAAACCAGAGTTTTATCAAAATAAATTGCGGAAGCGAATTTGTCCAACAATGATTCAACTAATTCGACGAAATAGATAGTTACAATCGCCCTCTCACGACGACACACAGGGAACCACCCGGCCATAATACGTGCCTTGCCCAAGCACCCTGCCGGCAAGCAAGGATCTACTCCTCGCTTTCATTCGTGCACAGCTCCCACTCAATGTTCCAGCAGTCGGGGCGCTGGCCCTCCAGAGGAATCTTCCACCGCAGTGGCAGTCTCCGCCGTGGTCATCTGAAAACCACATAGAGCTACGCCCTGAGTAACTAATTTACTCAGCAAGACTGAACCGTCAAAATGGCCAACTACAGCCGACGCCTATACATGCAAAGGCTAGGGATAGGGTTCATATTGCCAAAAAACCAGCCTAGGACTGGATCCTTATTTTTCAAGTTTTAGCATCAAGTTAAGTTGTCATACGGAATAGTAAATTTAGTTTGCACGAAAGCTAGACCAATCATGGTTGCAATACAATCTTAATAATTCCAAACAATAGTATTAAACCCACTCATCATCTTAATGGCTTCCGACACTATTGCGGAGCAGCGATCAAGTGGTACTCGTTACTGTGAGGGGCAGCGACTCGAATTGATTTACATACTTCAGGGGAAACCTGCTTGCACGACCCATACGCGCTTCCTGGAAACTGCATGGATCAACCTTTCGCTTACGGTACCGCAGGGTCTTCCGGGTCCAGACTCCCCCGAGAAGGGTCCCCCAACGCGATGCGCCCCGTGCCGCCATCCGTGGGTGGATTGCTCCCTCCTCTCAGCCCCAGTTCCACCAAAGAAGGGAGAAGGCTAACTTCCGACTAGGCAGTAATCGTACCTACGTCGGTTTACTTGGCCCATATCTCCAGCATGCAGACAGTACGTTCAAACTTGATCCCATGGGCCGGACACGAGGCGTAGCCTTAGATGACTCGGACGGGGCGACCTCCTTGAAGACAAGCTGTCCTTCCCTTTCGGCCTAGTTGCCTGTTCGATCTTCATTGTGATTCCATCCAACCTTTCCTTCATCCGATATCATTCCCCAGTGATAATGTTTCCTATCTACGAGTGGTCTCCATACCACTCGATCAGTAGTCGTCCTAAATTAAGCAGAGCGACTACGGACCTAAGGCTAATTATCGGGAAGGAGGGACCTACTGCACGCTAGGGTTTCAAACAACTCCTACCACTAAATGCACAGGCAAGCCTACATCCCTAGCTAGTGATAGAATAAAAATTTAAAACAGGGATAATGCACCGGGGCTTGCCTGGGTTCTGCTCTTGCTCAGCTACGGCACCTCCGGCTCCTTCTGGGTCCTGCTCCAGTCCCGTCACCATGTGGTTCACTGCGTGATCTATATGATGCAAAAGATGATGCTTATGAGAGAAGATTCATGGCACTTCCTCAATAAATACGTTAAGGTACACTATTTCTTGTGGAAGCGAGCGGGGTGTGTTGATTAGTCCAGCAATGTAACATATTTAGTGGAGGCATAGGGTGATAGTGTGTCGTGTATTTCCTTCGTGGATTCTAGTATTTAATCGCGACGATGTTGTACCGAAGTACGATGTGTGTGTGTGTGTCGGCCGGGGTCAAGCTGAATAGGTGAGGTCCACGGCAAGTAGGTGCTAATTAAATAACGTTTTAGTGTGTTAAACATAACCCTTGCAAAGAACTAACTACCTAGGAAGTAACCCTAAGTTGGAACCATATCTATATTAAGGATAATATTACACCTGAGACACAATTTATTAAGTTGATATGGTTCTGATCATCAAACGAGCAGGGATGATTTACTATAGTTAGATGATATCACGATTGAATTATTGGCCAAGTTTCATTAATTTACCACTTACAGGGAATTACTTATAAGCTATTTAGTTTTTGCTTAACTAATTTAGTTCTGATAAAAAATACTAACATGCAAGAATGTTTGACATTTTCCCCCAACAGTACATGTTCAGAGGAGTCCAGAGAATTTTATTTTGCCTCAAAATGCTTAATAATGAATTAGTTATGAATTTATAAGGGTTTTTATTATATATTTTAACACTGAAAATAAAACTAACATGTAATGTGATTTAGCATTTTTCTACGGTAGTAGGTGTTTAGAGGAACTCATAGAAATTTAGTTTGCTCGAAAATCATTAGTGGTGAATTAGATACGCATTTTACAAATTTCTAGTAATTTCTAGAATAAATAAACTAAAAGAAAAGATTAAACAGGCTGGGCCAATGGAATTTGGGCCACACGGGGGCTACACACGGGAAGCCCCAGATTCCGGTGCAGCCGCACCGGATCCGGGCCGTGCGGCCTACGGTGGGGCACCGCCAGCTCACGCCGGAGCCAAGCGGTGCCGCCGCTGGAGCCGAGGGTTGCAGTGGCCGCGGGCCCGGGGAGCTTGTCGCCGGGAACAGGGCTACCGACACGAGCTCGGTTGTGCGGGTGGAGAGGAGTTGCGCTCACCGTGGGGGTCGCCGGAGCTCCGAGAAGGGGACGTCGGTGGAGGAATTAATGCGGGCCGCACGGTGCTCCTCGCGGGACGGGGTTGAGCCGAGGTGGAAGAGGAGAAGCTTGCGCACGGTTGGAGTCGTCGGATCCGAGCCGGGGCAGCGTGTGGCGGTGGTGCGGTGAGCTCAACCGAGCTCACTAATGGCGCCGGCTATGGGGGAGAAAAAGGAAAGAAAGGAGAGGCCGAAAGAGGAAAAATGGGAGGGGGTGCCGGTTCGGGGGCCGGTCTCCGTTTCGGGGCGGTCGGCCCGACAGGGAGCGGCCGAGCACCGGCGTACGGCTGCCACATGGCGGCGAGGGGTCGGGCGCCCGGGCCCGCGCGGGAGGAGGAAGAGAGAGTGGCGGCTGACATGTGGGACCCGCTCCCCTTTTCATTTTCGTTGGTTTTCAAAACAGCACTGCCTTAATAATTTTGTAGATTTAAAATCATGGATCCCATTGAAAATCTAAAAATATGTGCGTGCTCCTTGTGATGTACTCTATTTTACAAAAATGGTAGTACGAAATGGTTGTTAATGGAATTTAAATGAGAAATTTTTAAAAAGAGGTAGTTTTGGACCTTTTAGGCATTTATTTGGACCCCTAAATCAATGGATAAAATTCTGAAAAAATCCTAACAATTCTACTCCTCTATGAACATCAACATATAGTTTTGGTAGGTATGAGTCCTGTGGAAAAAGCTGGACTTGTAGTTCAAACTATATTCAAATCGGCTTGAATTTGGTTTAAATCGGGTCAAATTTCAGTTTTTTAATTTTTGTCCTATGTCCTCAGGCTTGTAGGGATGACTCTGAAGTGTTTCCCATAGGGACTCATGACACATAGGTGTCACAACCATCATACAACCAAATTCGTTATTGTATCCACAGCAATGATAACAGCTTCCCCGCCGAGCATTTAGGTGATATCTTCACCACAAGAATGTTATCCATACCCGTTATCACCTTCTACACAGTCCACACCAGGCGTCCCGCTTCTGATGAATGGTGCTGCTGCCCGTGTTGAACTCCAATCAATGGCCGTTTATGGTCAAACGGGTAGCAAACCCCATGTATATTAAATATTGAGGATGCTTAGCTAGTACTAACACAGAGGATGCAATAATGTTCACAATGAATTTACCTCTGCCGGCAGCCACAAATGCTACAGCATCCACATGCTCTACTATTTCTTGCCGTAACTAAAAAAGATGGATACTCCCAATAACATTCTCATGGTCTTCGATACGAATTCGCCATGCCTCCGAGTCCCATTTCTTACTGCTAGGTAAATAATGCACTGTTAGCTCTCACGTCCCTCGCCGTTCCATGTGAAAGAGATGAGACTCTCTCTTGGCCTGAGCAACGAATAGCGAGTTAGGGGCAGCACATGGTCACACAATATGCTGTTTCCACTGCGGTTCTATATCTGTATGCTCCTGTTAAATAATATATTGAACTGTTGCCAGATGTAATAATGTGCCCTATTTATGTACTGCATCAATAATATCACTTGCGTATTGCAAAGTCACTAATAAAGTCAGGATAAACGGAAGATTATTGCTATAATTACAACCTTTGTCTTTACAATGTATACTTATATCTGGAAATCAGATAACGATAGAATTCAGACTACTACCACTACCACAAAAAGTGTCTATAGCGGCATTGCAAAAAACCTCAGAGCAGCGATTTTGAAAAAATCCGCCGCTATAGCAGCCTTCTAATTTTAAGCGGCGGACAATATGGTCCAGGTCTAAAAAATCGATTTTTAGGGGCAGATCACTATGTCATCCGCCCCTACAAATGGCCTCCATTATAGGCTTGGATGGCAATGTGATCCGCCTCTAAAACTCAATTTTTAGAGACGGACCACATTGTGTGCTGCTGCTAAAAATTGGAGGGCCTCATTTTGACCCGTTTGATCCAACTAGTGCAAATAAAGACAACCCAGCGCCTCTCCCAAAGCCTAAACCCCCTGCCTCTGCTCCTCTCTCCCTGGGCGCTCCCTCTTCCCCTCCCCCCGCCGCCACCTCGTCTCTCCCCGTTCCCCGCCCTTTCTCCACAAACCGTCGCAGGCTGCCACTTCTCAAACCGGGGGCTCGTGACAGAGGCAAGCGATAGGAAGCACTCGACTAATGATGCTGCCTCCCTTTCCCTTTCCCTTCTAGGCGCAACGGTGAGCAGATCTGGCCCCCTCTAGGCACGGCGGCGGGCGGGGCGGCAACGGGATCCGACCCCCTACCGACGCGCCGGACAGGGTGGCGGCAAGATCCAGCCCCCTCTAGGTGTGGCGGACGGGGCGGTGGTGGGATCCATCCCCCTCGAGGCTCGGTGACGGGCAGGGTGGCAGCGTGATCCGACCCCCCAGGCGCAACGGACGGGGAGGCGGCGAGATCCAGCCCTCTCGAAGCACGGTGGACGGGGCAAAAGCGGGATTCAGCTCCCTTAAGGTGTAGCGGCGGGAGGATCCACCCCCTCCAGTGGGCCAACGGTGCTGGGTGACCCCTCTCTGGCGCCGATCCGCCCCCTCTCTCCCTATCTTCTTCTCGGCCGGCGGTGGTGTTGGGCAGCCCCTCTCCGACGTGGATCCGACCGGATGCAAGCTTGGAGAGGGTTCCCAGCAGGCCACGGTGCTGGCCAGCCTGCTATTTTTTTTTTAATTTTTCCTAGTTAATCAGTAGCGACGGGTGAAGTTATCACCCGTTGCTACTAATCCCTTCGTACCGGTGGTTCGTTCATTCTCAAGTCATCCGTTGCTAGAGCTCCTGAATTTTAGCTATGGCAATGTAGGGGCGGTGCGACCAAACCGCCGCTATAGGCGATTTTGGCCCACCTCTACAGGACATTTTTGTAGTAGTGTACTCCCTTTCCACCATATAGAATGGTCCATGAAAAATAGTCTTGTGAATTTACCTTAACATCATCTGATGTGGTGGCATTTACACCGAATGTTAGTGACCTCCTAATTCCAGCAGGGCGACACCACACTGCACTTCCACTACTTCTTATCTGACAGTTGTTTAGCGTCGTACGACAACACACAATACTACCTTAATGGTTTCTTGCAACGGGTTGTAACTAACAATCTGCTGTTGTTTTTCTTACAAAATTTGTGGCAGTTCGAATGTCCATCACTAAGCTCGTACTCCGATCTGTTACTACCACTGGTTCACACGATGCCAAAAAATGGCGGCTCCGGTGAGGCCATGGCCGTTGAAGGAGAAAGGGTTTGTGGAGGGAGAATGGTTATGGAGGTGCAGGTGTGGAACGGGGGTGGAATAGGAGTGGATAGGATTTGCTCTGCTCCCACGTCCCTCTTTTTATAGGCCTGGTATCTATTATATATATATTTGATCAACAAAAAGAATCATCACGTTCATTGTCAAAGGCTAGAAATTATCACGTTAATCAGAGAAAAAAAAGAAAATTACCCACCACTGCCGTTACATAAATTTTAGCCTAAAATACCCTTACACTCTCTTCTCTATTATCCACAAATGCCCATATCTTTTAAATTAGTAATTATGCAATTAAATATGATCCTCCGGCCTCAACTTTTACTTATTATATATTATTTTGTTACTTGGCTTACAGCTATCTGCTGCCCAGACGCTTCCTAAACTGTTTTCATTTTGGAAGAAAAATTTGTTCACAAATTGCCTCATGTGCGAACCTGATCGCAATACCTGTCATGTATACACGGCTCCCATCTGACGTATCGTGTGTGGTATCTCCCAAAGGCTTGAACAGTTTGACCCATCCTTACGGAATGCTATGGATTGCTGATGTCATTTTTGACTCGGCGACATTTCCTCATGATCAACAGACACCGCGGACCGAACACGGGATGGAATCCTCCAGTCAAGAAAAGCAAAGCTGGCCTTGTAGTCTGCTCTGTTTTGAACGTTTGGCTCACCAAAAGATACTACTCCAAGTCAATCATTAACATGCCCACCACATGGCTGCAGAACAGTAAGCTTGATATGACCGAGCTGTTCACGCTAACCCTTTTGATGGCGCTGCAGCTGCTACGCCAAGAGGTTCTAGAGCTTGTGTGTTCTGTCTCTGAGAAGAATGCCGTACTCGATGAGCCCTTCGCCCTCCCTGATTCCGATCAAGCCGAGGTCACCGGGAGTCGATAGGTGCATTGGAGGTGGCACTAGGCGATATAGACTCCTGTTATGGTGAATTATACTACTTAAATCCTTGAAGTAGTTTAAATTAAATCCAGCCGTTGATTGGTAAGGATAAAATCGTAATTTACCAACGAATCGTTGTCTCTTAAAATCGATCTTAAGAACTAAACTCATGCCCTAGTAACATCGCACGCGCGAGCACGACGGGCGTCTCCCTCTCCGATCGGGTTGCTGCGCCGTCGCTATTGAACAAGATTAGGTCCTCCGTGGCTCCGTCCATTCCAAAACAAACCCGCTGTTTCTGTTTGTCTGTATCGTCACTTTATCACCAACTCACCACCCAGCAGCCTTCTGCCTTCAAGAGATTAAACACCGCCAGCGATGCCTAGCCAGATTAATGCCCATGACAATCAAAATCGATGGATTAGCATGTTTACAAGATAAGGGTGTGATCAATTTGGTCGATTTCGTGATTTGTTCAGCAAATTTTGTGGATTTACTGTTTGCGGTTTAGAAAGGGGAGAAGGGAATTTGAGGAAGAAACAGAAGCAGGAGCAGCCACCATTGAGCTCAGGCTGAGATGTGGGAATGTCCACAATGGTGCGCACAGCTGCGTGCAAGTGTCCAGCTCTGCTCTCGTCGCCGTTGTCACTGCTTGTCTAAGAGCGCCGCATGGAAACGCCACGGGAGAGCTGGGTGCGCCGTGGAGAAGTCAGGGCACTGTGGATATTTCTTTTCCCAAAATATCCATAACATTTTATACTACTTTAAAATACTACTTAATACTACATAAAGAATAAAAGTAGTATAAATAGATCTGAACCATTAGATTAAAAGGAATGAACGGTTCATATTGATTTTAGCCCATTGTAAAGATGCTCGTGATATATTGTTTGGAAACCGTATTCAACAAAGTCTGTGTCTTTGTTTAATCTAAAGCATCATAAAAATAAACGACGATTAACTTGATAATTTTATACAGAGCAAATGTGCAGGCTTCTTTTGACTATCAAATAAAATGATATTATATATTTGACTAACTCCACTCGCTCTTAAGGCCTAAAAATTTCCTCATTAATCAGTCTAAAAAATAAAAAAAATACCCTCAACCTTTCTCTAGTTTAGTATTTATACAATTAAATATGATCCATGGCCCTTAAATTTTAATTTAGTATTTATGCAATTAAATATGATTCAATTCTCTTGCATACGGAAGGTGGATATGGTCTAATTCTCATGCTATGAAATGTGGCTTCATTTGGTGAGCACTACGTGTCCTAATTTAAGTAAATAGCCTTTTTATTGTTTTTTGTGAACTAATAAATAAATGTTTTACTGTCATAGTAGGCACTTTCAAAGCATGCATAGATTGAGCCACTACACAAGAGATTGCCACAACAACAAGTTTACGAAGCGTGCATTCATTGTCAGCAAGCGTGACTTAGGTCATCACGTAGTAGAATCCTGATGAGTCATGTGACTTGGTGGTCGGTCTTCTGACATTGCAGCCACCTCGACAAACATGACAATGAACCCAGAAAAATAGAAAAAAAAATCAAGTCCGACCATGAGGATTTTATAGGACACTAGGAAGTATAATCCATATCAGTCTATTATATATATATATTTGATCAAGAAAAATAGACTCCACGTTCGCTCTCAAGGGTTAGAAATTCCCACGTTAATCGAAGAAAAAGAAAAATTACCCATCACTATCATTATGAAACATTTAGACTAAAATACCCTTCCACATAATTTTAACTTACCCACCAATAACATTATATAAATTACCCACCACTGTCATTATAAAAATAATAGACTAAAATACCATTCCATATAATTTTAAATAACTCACCATTAATTTAATTTAAATAATAAAGCAAAAATTCTAAACTAGTTTGGGATAATATATGCACGGTATCCATATATGACTTTGGAAATTTAACCTATTTAGAGAACAAGAGGGAAAAAAGCATGTGTTGTGGTAGCAACACATTAACCTGCTTGTTGGAAAACAAAATTCAAAAAGAATTCATGGACACACAACAACATAAATATATGTGTCTTTGAAATAAATATGTTTTCCGGGTTGTGGTAACAACATCTATATCAACAACACATACACATATACCCATTAAGAGAATACTTCCTACGTGGCTTTAGAAAAAAATAAAAAATTGTTCATGAATACACTCTACTTTCAATGCATGAGACTTCATGTATATTGACTCTCTAGCAGGATATATACATAAAACATGATTGTATTTTTTGGTCTTCAGAAAACATTGGAACCTAGATATATGTGTTCCATTGAATAATCAAACATTTATATGGACATTTAAAATTGTGTTGGATAATATTACACTCAATATATTATATAAATCTGAGTACTTTGCTTATAATGCCATGGTAGTTGAATAGTTTTGGTTTAATATTTATAGGGATGAAAGCAAAGATTGGATAATACCTTCAACACATCATACTCCACATTTTTTTGTCAGATTCGGGGCGGAGCGGATAATACGCGGATGTGGATGCGAATGCGAATGTTGGAGATGGTATGGATTCAGACCTGAGGCGGATCAGAAGCGGACTTTCAATTATCGGATGATACCTCTTCACGTATAGAAATATATGTTGATTAAGAATTTGCAGAGTACATGTATGATCGCAGCAGCCACCAAGGACAACCAAAAAAACACAACCCAATCTTTTAAGTGATTACTCATAGCAAATAAAAAATATATATGTTCTATATTTGAAAAATCATGCAAGTATAATAAACAAAATAAACTGTCCGAAGCAAACATTAAGCGTATCCTTATTTTTCTTTGTGGTATGACCACTTCAGTCCACATCACGATGTTGAGCGACGCGGTCAAGCCTCGTCCTCACTATCACTACATATTATATATTTGAGGCCGATAAAATTATCGGATAATCTTATTATGAGCATCAAATAATCCACTTCAAATTATTGGATTATCCGTATCCATCGGATTTTGTCAATACCAGAACCTATTCTACATCCTCATCTCATCGAATTTGGATTATCCATATCCGCTAAAAAACCTTAAATGCTCCCCCACATCCTTAAAAATCTGAATAAATACAAGCCCACACAAATATCAATAAATACAAGCCCACACATAACAAGTTGTTTACTTTTTTTAGTCATATCTAGATAGTTAATCGAATATTCATAATAATTTTCATAATATCTAGTATAATATATAAAACTAATCGTACAAATATGCGGGTAGATTGACAAGTTATTAGTAACGGGCCACAGCCTTGGCCCACCACTATTCTTTGCCAGCGCAAATTGGTGACGGGCAATGACCTGTTCGTTACTAAATTGTGACAATTAGTAACGCGCAGGCACCCTGACCCTGAGGCCAGTTTGGTAACCAGCCCTGAGATTCCCGTTACCAATCGAGTTCTGGCTTCTGTCACTAGAAACCATTTTTCTAGTAGTGATGAGCTCTCTGGTGCTGGTGTGTGTGTGTGTGTGTGTGTGTGTGTATGTGTGTGTGTGTGAATCTCGCTACTTCTGTTTTTCAGCCTTGGGTCCAGAAAGATGCATTAGCCGACAAAGTCCAGTGTTATTACAACAAACGTGATGAAACCAAGTGCTCTTACAGTCAAACACAGGTTAGCTGTCTCAAACAAGAGATACCGAAGGGAGTTCTTGCCTCTTGGCCATCGCGAGCATGCATGCCATAGACATTTGGCAAAATATCCCAGCACATGATCATGTCAGCTTTCGCTTCCTCGTTGTACTCCTTAGTGCACTGCTATAGTGGCACACCGCCATCTCACTGTTGAAGGCACCAATGGTAGATGGAGATCTGCAGGCACCCGTGAGTGCTGCTGAGAGGGGTAACATATGACATGACACGTGCGATCCTTGATCGCTCTGAAAAAAATACAGGGAGGGACATCAATGTGTCCATCGAACCACACTACACTAGCATGAGTAAATATATTGGACCTCTAGTTTTGAATCTCTCGTATGAGACCTCATTTTTGTATTATGAAACCACAGACAAAAAAGTCCCAGTTGGACACAAAGAAATCTATTGGTTCCGTCATATGCGCCAGCCATCACCTGATGTACGTTTCCATTGAAATCATAAGTACTTGTGTTAGTGGGAGGAAATTGAATGGAATATGAGCTGTCCTATAGCATGAATTGAACCATACCGAAGAATTAGCACGAATTCAACGATACCCACCGTAGAAAATTGCAGAGATAGTAATGGCATGTATTAGTTTGTCTCTGTGACTTTTTCCAAAACGCTAATTACTAAGCCATTGGACTTGGTGGTGTCAAATTCTTGAACTAGTAAGGGCATAAAACAAGGGATGCTCCTGAGGTTCAAGTCTCCTCAGTATCTAAAAACATTACAATATTTGAGCTCTATACATATGGTGACGTGCCTGAATTTCATATTTGTACCAGCGTTGTATTTTATGGATTTCACTGATAGAGTGGGTATACGAGGTTTTGGGAATAAGTATTTTTCTCCCACATCCGAAAATACAGTCCCCTTGCTTAGTTGAGGTTTCAATAATAAGCCACTTCTGCGAGGATATAGGATATTGTACATGGTGCTGTGCGTCCTTGGGAAGTGCTCTGATCGACAGGTCGCCAAAAATAAGATAGGGTCAGGTACACGGGCATGCAATACATGTTTACCGCAGCAGATTAGGCATCAGAGGCACGGGGGAATGGACATGAGCTCATATGGTCACTATATTTTTCAGTACACAACCACTACCAGAATCCCGGTCTTTGCCGAGTGCCAGAAACACATGACAAATGCCTAAATACACTCGACAAAGCCTTTACCAAGTGTAGCACTTGGTAAAGAGCACTCGGCACAAATTTACTCGGTAAAGCGCTCTTTGCACACGGCAAAATGTAAACTGCAAAAAAAAAAAAATAGCAAAAAAAATCGCACCAAGAAGTACTAGAACAAAGGAACATTTGGCATTCATTTTTTTTCAAATTAGAGTAGCCCTACCCGCATCCTGTGTGTCATGCACCTCCTCCATGGCTTCAATTGCGTTGCTGCGGCATTTCGCAATCGCAGCATCCACGTGTGTGTCATCCACCCATACCACAAGCAACAAGCGACTGCTGCAGCTACATCGATCGCCGACGGCAGGCTTGGTGGCCGCTGCTGTTGCTCACTAGTGGCAGGATGTAAGTGCCCCTGACCCTACTGGGGTTCATGGGTTTGAGACCTTTTTTCGGAAGTCTGCCCCTGCTAAAGATTAAACTATCACTCTAGTGCCGGCTGGCTCCCCAGAATTAAACGAGTAAATTTCAAGAACGTCTGACTTTTTTGACAAATGTTGTAGAAAAAAACTACAGCTTCTTATTCTTAAGCATGCTGCAGAAACTACAACTATTTTTGACACTAGCACCTTGCAAGTTTCTCGGCATGTTGATTGATATAGAGAAAGTATCAGGTGCTCCTGTGCTCCCATCATATAATACACATGCTAAAGTGCCTAAACAATTCAAACAAAAATATGTATAGAAAGAGAATGCAGTCCTCTGGCAAACAAGAACAAGTTTCAGTCTGTATGTTAAACCCTTTTGATGAATCTCAAACTTTGTCGCTGATGTTATCAGTTGTCACTGGCACATAAGCGTAACGGACAGCATGGTGGAGAGCTGTGATACTTGGATGATAACACAGGTGACAGTCTGTGTCGGCAGCAAGCCAGTACAGGATCATAACGGAAGATGATCTAGTTGACAGGGATCGCCGTGGATAGGCAATTTCACGTGGCTCAGCCACTCAGGTCGTCGAAGGACCTAACACTCGGCAAACTCTTCACAGCCGACGACAACGGCGCATATCGGCTCACTTGACCCCTTTTGCTGAGTGTCCGGAGGTAGACACTCAGCAATATCACTATTTGTCGAGTATTTGCCCTAGACACACGGCAAATGTTCTCTTTTTTTTTTGCTCTCCTCACCTCCAAACTGTTTTCCCTCTCCACCTACACTACTTGGTACAACTTGTTCGAAGTTGGTAATATTTTCGGTCTTTTTAATATATTTTATTAGTTTCATTCATTTAAAGGTATTTTCTTGATGAAGTCAATTTTGAACTACGAATAAGTCAAATGACGGAATAAAGTGAACGGAAAGTTAATTTTCGTGTTAGTGAGTACAATGTCAGGCTGTATCTAGGAAATAAAAGGAAATTTTGTGCATCATGCTCAGGAAATATCGCAAGAAATGTACAGTTAAATTGTATCTAAAATTTTTAGAAAGCAAACGAGAAAATTATGAGAATTGTCAGGATATTATGATATCATATGTGGACATTGTGAAAAAATTTACAGAAGGTTTTGCACAATTTGTCACGTATGATGCTTAAAAAACAAAGAATCTGTGAAAGATGTCCATATAGTTGAGAATGAGTTGTTAAGAATTTGAGTCAAATTGATCTTCAAATTTGACGTTGACTTCATTTTTGTATAGGTGCCAGATCATATAAATTGTGTCTTGTAAAAATTTGGTTATGTTTTGCATTTGTTTGAAATTTGTAAAATTTCTTTGAAGTTGAAAGTAAATATTTGCCGAGTGTTTGAGCAGGACACTCGGCAAACAGACCCTTTGCTCAATGTCCTTCCTAGACACTCGGCAAATGTGCCCTTTGCTGAGTGTTCTGCCGGGACACTCGGCAAATAGATCCAGCGCTTAGTGAGAAATGTGACCTTTCCCAGTCATTGTCTCTCCGTCACTCTCTTGCCACACATTCGCTCTCTCTCCCTGCCCCCACCCCTACTTTCGCTCACTGCCGGTCCAGGCTTGACGCCTCCCCGCCCCCGCTCCGCTTGTTTGTCCCCGCCCCAGCCCCAGCAATCGGCCCCGTGCCTGCTCTGGTCGCCGGCCCAGTTCATGCCCCCGCCACTGGCTTGACCGCCGGCCGCTGCCCCTACCCCGACTGCCGGTTCCCATGCCTGCAGCTCTTACCACCGGCCGCTCGCCCTGCGCCTGCTCTGTCGGACGTCCCAGCTGCCCCCGACTGAGAACAAACCATGCCCGTCGAGTCTCCTGGCCCCACCCCATTTGTGTCGATCCCGCCTCTGGCTGCCCTTCGATATCGCCATCCTGCTCCTGCTCTGTGGAATAAACCACCATCCTTACCATTGTAGATGTCGGCCATCATTCCATTTTGGTTGTCGACCATCGTGCCATTATTTTTCTTGCAGGTGTTGAAAACCTCACCATGTAAGGAAGGTGCTACCAAAATTTGCATTGACATTATTAATTTGTATTCTTTTGCAGTGAGACGCGACGTGAGGCATAAAAGAACACTCTCACCATCCTTGACACATCATATTGAAGGACAACAAGGTGAGGCATAAAAGATCCATTATTTCCGTTGAAGTTTGTAGGTCACATAACCTAGTTAGGCTCTCCCGTTTGAAAGAGGTACAATTAGAAATATGTTGATATTTGCTTATCTATAACAAAATCTGTTTTGAATTATCCATGTTTTTTGGGACAACCTGAGGATGTGTAGATGAGTCAATTTCCATGCTCTACTCTGTTCTGAGGTAGAGTTTTGGCATTAGCTCCCTATTGTTCTCCGGATACATAATCTCTTTGTCAGGATGAGTATTTGGAGAACAGCGGGGAGGTGCTATCGATATTCTGTCTCAGATTGGAGTAGAGCATGGAAACTTATCTCAACTACACATCCTCGGGTCGGATTAGGACCTATCTTCACCCATTAGACTATGCAGATATTCACTAGATACAATTGACTGTTTTATTTCACGGTGATATTTTAGAGGATGGTAGACTATGAGTGGATGTACATGAGCCACCCAAGTATGGATGATGACTGATGAATGGATTGAAAAAACTAATGCTTTCTTGAACGAAGATTTTGCCAAGATTGAAAGAAAGCCTCCTTGAACGTTATGTCCATGTGCAGTTTGTGAGAACCATAAATGACAAAAAACACATGTCATGGGTAAACATCTGATCAGGAATGGATTTGTGAAGGGATATTCTAGGTGGACCCACCATGATGACGCACATCGTGAGAGAGATGAGGTCGTCAGGCAATGCATCGAGGGTTGTGATGATTGCGGGGTAGGCGACATGTTATATGAGTATGATGAAGCAAGTACAGAGGTGGAGCAGGAGCAAACTACAAAGGCATTTTACCAAATGTAGTAAGCGGCAGAGCAACCCCTTCACGGGCATACCAAGGTTTCTTAATTGGATGCCATTGCGCACCTAATGGCTGTAATGTCCTAGTTTAGCCTGAGTCATGCCTATTTCGGTGTAATGTTGACAGTGTTTGGCACCCTGCTTCTGAAATATCACATTCTGCCAAAGAGCATGTATGAGACAAAGAAACTATTTCGTGTACTTACGATGTCATATGATCAGATTCATGCTTGTCCGAACGGATCCATCTTATTTAGAAAAGAACATAATGAAGGAAAATATTGTCCAAAGTGTAATGGTTCTAGGTATCTGGAGGTAGACTCCGATGACCCTCAATAGAGGTAGCTCACGGTCCCTGTCAAAACCCCACGGTACCTTTTATTCATACCGAGGATTCAACGTCTTTACATGAGCAAGGAGACCGCAAAATAGATGACATGGCATAAAAATCGACTTCGATACCATCTTGAGAAGCTTGTACATCCATCCGATGGTAAATCCTGGCAACATTTCGATGGGATTAATCCTGACAAAGGCGAAGAAGCTCGAAATGTACAAGTCTCACTGGCAACAAATGGGTTCAATCCATATGGAATGGGGGCTGCCCCTTACACTTTTTTGCCCATGTTAGTTATACCCCTGAATGTGCCCCCCCCCCTGCGTCCTCTTTCAGGAACATAACATATTCTTCCTATTCATTAAGTACACTCATTTGGTGCTTCTTATATGTCATATTCTTGATGATGTGTAGTCTTGTCCGTATTGGTGCGCCGCCTCTCCCGAGTGCTGGAAGGAGATGGCGGACAGGTAGCGCAGCGACAACTTGGAGGGGACCCACATCGTTTGCCGAGAGCGGCGTCTGATAATGAGAGGTGCACCATACCATCTAGGCAGTCTTAGCCTCGGGGAATATAAGGAAAGATACATATGTGAATCCTTAATTCTTTATGCCCACACTCAATTCTTTATGCTAATGCTCAATAATGTGGAATTTCTGATGATATTGTTTTATTCTCTATTGGTGTCTCATGGTGACCAGCCTATCAACACATTCCAAACATTTACTGTGTCCCATAAGGGCAAGGGGACGTCCGACGTCCAGTACATCCCGAAGGACCCACCCGAGGTGTACAACAATCCATCCATCCACAGTCGCCTTAGTGGTTACTCAGATATGGCCAGGAAGGTCCATGGGTTTTGACAGTCCAAATCTGACCGTCCAATACCTACATAAAACAATAAAGTAAAGAACCAACACAGTGGTAGGAGTTTATTACTGATGTACTACACAAGTGTTGGTGAATATTTGTTTGCAGGTGATTTATGCACGTATTTAAGAGAAAATCCATGTCATTATGGAAGAAAACACACTTCCATCCAATTAGTGCGGAGCACAAAGATCCACGGGCCCATAAATAGAGCAAACCGACGTTCCACGAGGCCTCAGGGGATAACCGACAAAGGGACCCACCTATCAGTGCCATAGAGGAAGTGGGGTGTGAGAGGCGCCGACCTATGTTCGGCCGAACTCCCTTGTTTGGCCAAACATAGTGTGGGCCCCCCTTCTCCTTTCTGTCCATGTGTTGCCTGTTACCGCATTTCTAAGGTCGGTTGGCCCGGTTAGGGTGGTAGCTACCACCTCAGAAACCGCATTTGGGCCCTATCTAATGAGGGGAGTGCCTCCACTCTCCACACACCTCAAGATATACTTTAGTGTTTCATTTAGAAGGCTTTAGCACTGCCAAATTGCTTACAAAATAGAGAGAGAGTGAGCGGGAGTTTGGGGAAGTGCCGGGCTTGTCAGTGTTCTTATCCACGCTTGTACCTCGATGGATGCTTGCCATATTTAGTTTTCTCTCTTGGTATTTAAGTTTCTTTTTTAAGTATGTTTTATACTTACTTGCTGTGTTCGCTCAATGCTCTACTTAGTTAGATACCTTGGTCTTATATCATCGCAATTAAAGATTAAGGGAGTAATGAAATCGTAGACGTGGTGTCTAGGCCGTAGCTTGCCTTTGTTTATCGCGTAGTCGACAGATTGTATTGACGTAGGAAGTAGGTGGTGATAGCACTATTTGTCCTTTGAAATCCTCCATGTTCTGCTGCGCAGTAGGCTCTTGGCCGCAATCGTATTGTGGATGTGTTGATGCGAAAATTACACGCGTGACCTGAGAGATTTGCTTGACTCTAGTGCAGGCTCAATACAAGGAAACCGGGGCATGCCAGTAGATTTTCCCTGCAAATCGATAAAGAAACAAACGGTCAAATTCCACAAGTCACCGGCCCAGGACAGGCCAATAAAGAAAGTTGATAATCACTGTTAATGAAAACCAGTCGATGGCTATAAACAACAAATACTATTGAAAATAAACTAATCGGCTGATTTATATTGGCTTATCGGTAACTCAATAAATGAATATTAAATATTACATAAATAGTGCCGATAAGAATTGAAACAAAGGAGCAAAGTCAATAGATCTACGATAAATACGCTAAAACTCGCTCTGCTGGTGAAGGAAAGTCAATGGGCCAGAGTTGATAGAAATACAGTAATCATATACAGAACTCTGCCCATCAATAGTGCTAAGTCGATAGTTCTGGTAGCTAGTATTGCAAATATGCCTCAAAATCACAGATCCAATCTTATTAAACAGAGTGGGCAATCGACTTCTAATATATAGCAATAATCAAGCGGAACACTGATAAGTCGATTGAACCATGATAACCTGTCGGTTAAGCGTCCCGACAGAACCCTATCGACTTTACCCACGACCGGTCCGTACCTAATCCTATCACTCAGCGAGAGGTCGAAATTGACACAGCCTCACTGGCTCGAGTAGATCGAACTTAATTGAGACAGTGCCCAAACAAAGCAAATGGAACTAGATACTATCCAATTATAGGTAAAGTTAACAGAGTGGCTCGAATAATAGATCTATATTAAACTTATAAAATCTTGTAAATATCACAATAGATCGGACCTAACCGAGACAGTATCCCAACTTGAAGTCGATAGTATAAATGCACTAAGATCTAATTACCGGATAACTAGCAATTCTAAAGATAACAACTAGAATATCAAATCAATGAGAAAGTACTAGCTGAAGTCAATAGAATTATTGAGGTTGACTAATCCTTCTTTTTCATAGGAACTCATGAACCAAGTCTGCATTGCCTCTGTCACATACCCCCATCACTATTATCTAGGACCCTACGACAATCCAGATCTGATAGAATTTATTAATTTTGAAACTAATAGAATCCCCCTCAAAACCAGAACTACCTCTTTAGATGAATGGAAATTTATCTTTCGGTCCTGGTCGTAATAGATCAAAGGGTGGAAACAATGGTACCAAAGGGTAACCACTAGCCGCACTTTAACCCTGCTTAATGCTCAAATTGATCATTCGATCACTCTGTCACTGGCAAATATGGAGAAAAATGAACCAATCTTGGCTGTTGCCTCATGCTTCTGGTCTGACGCCCTTAATGCCTCCTTCTTTAATGGATGTCTTCGTGTTGACCTCCATTAATATTTCTACCAATCATGACCCCTTCACTTTCCAGATAAATCCCAAACGCCACCGGCACAAACTTTTTGTAAAAAATCTTGGTAGTTGGGGCAAATACATCCCTGTACACCATTGCATAGGATCAGTCAGTCACAAAGAACTCTCCACATTCTAGAACATGTGGCTAAACCATTTCATCTTCTGTGGATTGTCTATTAACCCTACTGCCAATTTCCAAGGCATAGCTGAATCTTTGGCCGATGGTACACCCATCCCTCTTGGGTGTTATTTGCTTGGAGCAGTTTACCAAGTTCTTCACCGGGTTGCTATAAACCTGCATCGGAGGCCCCTGGTGGTTTATTCAGCTCTGGCTAAATATTCATTTCGCTAAACCCATGAAATTCAAAGCTTTCATTGCATATTCCTTCCCGTCCATCGAGGCTTCCGAATCCGAAGAGGCCAGTATTCAATGCACATCTCTAGGTCAAGCTGCAATGAGAGCTCTTGGATGCAAAACCACTCTAGCTGCCTTCAAAGGTTTCTTCCAACTTTTCTTTAATGGTGTAGTTCAGAAAAATCGGATATGGTTTCCCTATGAAGAATTACCTTTTAAGAATCTATCGGCTTTTGTCCTGATGATCCCACAGCCGATGATGAATCATAGGCAATTTTTCTATCTTCACTCCAACCATCCTCCGCGTTGACTTTTGTGGTGGTCATTGTAAGACTCGATCATATGAGTTCTACCACCCATCAGTGATTGCTTGACAGTTCGGCTTTGGTCAATTGCCAGTCCATCTCTTCTTCGCCTATCGTCTTTGAGCTTGTTAAGAATTAAAGACCTCACAGGAACTGATCAATATTAGGGGTCTATCTGATGACATCGTGGTGGGTGATTATAATGGCATCATCTTGTCACCCTCAGCATCAGACCTCTTCATTAATTGGTGGAAAGAATGGTAACAATATCTCTTCTGCCACAATCTAACTCCTCATCTGGTCGGCTATGTAGACAAGGTAAAATTCCCTTCATTCCCCCATTATTCATGTACAACTTTTTATCATGCTCTCAACATTTTCCTTGCTCCAGGAACCAGCAATTGATCCTCCAACTACTAGCATCAGTCGCAAGTTGTTTGCTTATCTGCTTACAGCAAACAACCTCATCATCGGCTACACCGCACCAACACCCGCTCAACTTCTTAGCTGTCATCGACAAAAGAAGCAAACAGCCACTCGGCAAGCAGTGAGGAAACAACCTTCAAGAAAGAGGGCAATCGAACCAGCCGTCGCATCGACTCAAACCGTCGAACGTCAAAAGCGTGCATGTACAGAGATGACTGACTCACCAACTCCTGCTACTCCATCCTCTTCGTCGTCAGCAATTGATGACTAGGCTCAAGAAGTGATCACCAGTTTAGCCCAAGCTCACTAGGTAATAAGTCTTTTCCTCTCACATATTTCACTTGCATTAATCTCACAATCTTCTTTCGCCAGACACTTCCAGTGACTCCTACTACTCCATCGAGTCCCGCTACCATACAAGTAGCCTAAGAAGTCGCCACCGAGCTTGCCCATGCATCGACTCCTGCCATTCTATCGACAACGGCTCCATCGGCTCAGGACAGTGAGTTATTAACACTAGAACCAATGCATTCTCCCGAGCCAATGGAACAACCTTCATCTTCAGTGGCCACGGTAAGAACACTCTTTTATCTTAAACCTTCCCTTTTCTTGCAAAATGTAGCTTACCTTTCTGTCTTTACTTTAGGAAATTGTACCGAGCTTTAGGAGTCGATCCAATAGTGCCGCTTAATTAGACTTCTGTGAGAGCGGCTGAGGAAACCATCTCCACCACTGCAACCTCATTGACTTGGGCTATCATGCCTTGGGTGGACCCGCAGGTCCTATCTTTGATTACTTTAACATGCAATTATTTCATATTTTAACTCATCAAATTTCTGAGACAATTTTGTTATCAGCCACTCAATCTCGTACTCCTATCCACATAGTGCTAGCCGCTGCTCCATGACCTGCTTGTCGTCCAGAGACGATAGTAAGCATGACTGCTTTTAAATCAACTCATTATTTTACTCTCCTTTATTCTGACATGCTTTTCTTTAGGCTTAAATCTCCAGGCTCACATCTTCAGTCTATTTGCCTCTAGAAATCCGAGCCACACTCTAGCAGATTCGTCAACAATTAGACGGGATCCCCATCAAATGACTTGCGCTGGATGCAACTCCCATCAGGTAGCACTACTGGGAAATTAAGGATATGCTACCACCTGGTCTTGTCACGGTACTGCAACCGGTGGCCTTTATCGAGTTTCATCAAATCCAAGTGCTTGAAGCCCAAACTCGAGTCGAACGCCGATTGGAACACAGGAAGACGATATACTTGATATCGGCCATCTGAAGACGATATTGTGGACATTAGCTGTGAATCATCTGCTCTTTTTATTTTATTTTTTCTGCTAAGGACGATATTCTTCATATCGGTCGTGATCAAGCGATCGAGATCACACGCGAACCCAAATGCTAGGATGATATTTCTTCAAATATTTCCCATTGATTGCTCTTTCGAATTCTTCTCCCTCTAATCCTTATAAAAAATATGCATTGCCTAGTGCACACCGGCTCACTTTAAATGACCCCTCCTAAGTTGGGGACCACTTTCCAGACCAACTATCTTTGGAGCTGATGGGCATAATCAACTTCCAGACAAGATCTCCTTCTAAAAAATTTTTAGGCAGCACTTTTTTATTGTAAAATCAGGACACATGAGCTTTGTTTTCTTGAATTCTTTCAAAGGCTCTCATTCAATGTTGCACGCCATCTTCTAATTCATCAAACATAACCTACCCGTAATCATCGGCTGACAACTGATCTTGCAACTCCATTCTTCTAAACCCTAGTTTTTTTCCCAAGGTAGAACTGCTTCGTGCCCATATACTAGCTAGTACGGTGGTACCTTTATCGACCCATGACAAGCCATCCTGTAAGCCTAAAATGATTCAGGCAATGTCGTATGCCATTTCTTTGGTTGTTCATCTTTCTTTCTCTTAATCAATTTGATCAAACTCTTATTGGATGCTTCTGCTTGACCATTGGCTTGAGCATAATACGAAGATGAATTTAACAGCTTGATCCCCATACTATCGGAAAAATTTTGAAACATTTCCGAAGTAAAAACAGGACCTTGATCAGTAGTAATAGTATGCAAAACATCGAACCTGTATATAATATGCTCCTTCACAAAGTTGATCATATCGTTGGTTGTCATATTTTTCATCGGCACTGCTTCAACCCACTTTGTGAAATAATCTATAGCCACCAGAATATACTTATGACCCTTGCTCGATGCTGGATAAATTTGGCCAATCATATCCATACCTCGTCCTCTAAATGGCCACGGCTTAATGATTGGATTCATAGCCGATGCGGGCGCTCTATGAATTGCTCCAAATTTCTGGCAATCCTGACATCCTTTATAATACCTGGAGCAATCCTCTAGCATACTTGGCCAATAATACCTAGTCCTCTTCAACAACCATCTCATTTTATGGGCCGATTGATGTGTACCACAGATGCCTTCATGGACTTCACACATTACAACTTTTGCTTCCTCCTGATTTAAACATCTTAACAGTACACCATCAATCATCTGATAATAGAACTTGTCTTCTAATAAAACATACCTCAATGCTATATATTGAATTTTCTAAGGAGTACGTTGAGTCAGATCTTTGAGATATTGGACAATCTTTGATCTCCAATCTTCTACATCCACATCAGCTATTTCAACAATGACCCCATCGGTATTTAACTGATAGCCTGATGCCTTATGTGCCAAATCATTTACTTCCATATTCTGTTCCCTCGAGACATGCTTGAATCTTACTATCTTGAAGTGTTGCATCAAATTTTGACACTCAGCAAAGAACAATCGTAATATATCATCTTTGCATTTAAATTCTCTTGTTAATTGCCCGAGTATGAATAATGAATCACCAACAACCTCAACAAAATCGACTCTAGCTTCCTTCAAAATCTTCAACCCTTTAAGAACAACTCTATATTCCACCTGGTTGTTAGTCGATGGCTCCACAGTAAAAGCAAATTCAAATCTTTTCCCCCGAGGCGATATAATCACAAGCCCGATGCCACACCCATTCTTGCATGCAGAACCATAAAAAAAAATAATCATGGCATCGACTCTACCATCGACATATCTGAACCACAAAGTTCAACCACCAGGTCATGCAGAATCTGACCCTTGATAGCTTTAGGAGACTCATAAGTCAGGTCATATCCGGCTTATACTAACATCTATTTTCCAATCCTGCCTTTCAAAATCGGAGCCGATAACATATACTTGATGACATCGGCTTTGCATACCACCACACACTCGGTCGATAATAGATAATGCCTTAACTTTACACATGAAAAATATAGACATAAATATAACTTTTTAATCTCCGTGTACCTGGTTTCGGCATCGATTAATCTTTAGCTTAATTAAAACATGACCCTTTCCTTGCCATCCTGTTCTTGAATCAGAGTCGATCCAATTGACTTCTTATCAGTCACAAGATAAAGTCTAAAGGGTAATCCTTCTCTTGGTGGTACCAACACAGGAGGAGAAACCAGATACTTCTTGATGTCGTCCAGAACTTTCTGATGTTCAGGTTCCCATACAAACTTTTGATCCACTTTTAACTTTAATAACGGAGTAAACACATCAAGCTTCCCTGATAGGTTTGAAATAAATCTTCTAATGAAATTAACTTTGCCGATCAAAGATTGAAGCTCTATCTTATTGATCGGTGGCTCGATGTCGTTAATAGCCTTCATGCTCTTTGGCCCAATTTCAATTCCTCGTTCATGTACAATAAATCCCAGGAATTGATCAGCTGACACACCGAGAGCACACTTTTCTGGATTCATCTTCAAACCATATTTTCTTGTTCTCTCGAGTACTTCCCACAAATTGGCTATATGATCTTCTATTTGTCTGGATTTAACCACCACATCATCAATATAAATTTCCACTAACTTGCCAATCAGATCGTGGAAAATATAATTCATGGCTCACTGATACATGGCTCCAGCATTCTTCAGTCCAAACGTCATGACGACCCATTCATATAATCCAATAGCCCCGAGACACCTGAAAGCAGTCTTCGGTATATCTTCTTCTACCATAAAAATTTGATTATATCCAACATTACCATCCATAAAACTAACAATCTTATGCCCCGCTGCTGCATCAACCAGAAGATCTGCTATCAGCATAGGGTATTAATCTTTAGGAGTAGCTTTGTTCAATGGGCACAATAATCTGGAAACCCATTATAGATTTGAAACGGGCACAATATTTGAAAGTCAATGCAAACTCTCAACTTCCCACATTTCTTGAAAACGGGCACAATATTTGAAACCCACTCTAGATATCAGCAAGACCTAATGAATCTAGCATCATATAATCTGGTAATTTCGACCTTGCTATCATCATAAATCTTAGGATCGACCCTTCGAGGCGGTTGCTTGTATGGTTGATATCCAGGTTTAATGGGTAGCCGATGTTCAATAATAGATCGGCTAAGACCGAGCATCTCAGAATAATCCCAAGCAAAACAATCCCAATACTCCTTCAACAATTTTATTAATTCAACTTTAAAATCCTCATCTAACTTCTTACTGATAAATGTTGGCCTAGGCTTATCACCATCTCCTATATCAACTTCTTGCAATTCATCGGCCAACATAAACCCTTTCCGCAACTTGCCATCTTCTATAAATTCCATTGGGGCGCCTGTCAGAAAATAGCTTTGAATTTCACTGATCCACCACCTCAATACCTTGATTACTAATCTTGACGTAGTCTCCATCCCAAATCTTGCCACACAGACACTCCATATCATCTGCGTGCCATTGCGCTAAATCAGCCGATGCAACATTAACGATTTCATCGTCTGGGATCACCTCTACTTGATCATCGATCCATTGGATCATAGACTGGTGCATTGTACATGGTACACAGCAATTCACATGTATCCAATCACAACCTAGTAGAAGGCTGTAAGTTCCCTTTCCTTCAATAACAAAGAATGTAACCAATAAAGCTTTGCTGCCGATTGTGAGATCCACATTCAAAACTCCTTTGGCTGCTGCAGTACATCCATCATAATCCCGCAAAATTATATTAGTATCAATTAAGTCATCATCAATCTTACCCGACTTTCTGGCAGTAGTGATTGGCATTATATTGACTACAGCACCTCCATCAACCATCATTTTCCCCATCGGCATCCCGTTGACACACCCTTTCAAATATAAAACCTTCAAGTGCTGATGTTTAGTTTCTTCTAGTTTATCAAACACTGCTTGCTGGATATCAAATATTAACCAAGGCACCTCATCATCAACAGCAAATAATTCTTCTTCTGAGGCCATGAACTCTTGCGAAAGCATCATCACCATGCCCACCGTAGCACCAGGTACTTGCACATGTGACTTCACATTTGGTTTCCAAACCTTTTTAGGTGGCTGATCATCACCTTTGTCATAATAATATTTGCCAGCCTTATGTATCGGCATCACATCCTCTAGACTCTTCGTTCTGGCTCCTAGAAAATATACCGGATGGACACCATCGCTCTTCCTGTTCTTGTTCCTTTTGCAATTCCTCTTCGACTTCTTTATTGAGTTTAACCTCTTCCTCAACCTTCTTTGCTCCAAGTAAATCAAACGCTGATACTCTGCCTTACCCATTGACTTTTCTTCTCATCGATTCTTTACGGTTGCTTTGTCGATCTTTGTGTTGATAGAACTTCGGAGCTTCCCTGTACATTTGAACCGCACGCTGACTGCAACCATGACAGTTGTTGATTGAAGGAAGCTTCATGTTATATTCCTAGCAATATTTAAAAAATGGACACTCACAGTGTGGTTTAAACTATTATTTTCTTAATTCTCTCTTCCTTTTCTTCTCATATTAGCTAATAAAAGCTTCCACATTATCGGTACCAGCCATGTTAATATTTGCAAGGAATGGATGTCCATCGATCTTCATAGGACATTTAGTAAACTTTATCTTGCCTTGTTCAATCGTCATCTGAATCTGTCTCCTGAAAAGTTTGCAATCATTGGTATTATGAGACGACGAGTTATGCCACTTGCAGTCCCTCTTCTTGTTCAATTCTTCACCAGGTGGAATCACATGATTAGGTGGCAACTGAATGTGCTTCTCCTGTAACAGCATATCAAATATCTTATCAGCATTGGTGATATCGAAGTCATATTTTTCTTTCGGCTCATTCTTCTTTACCCAAGGACACGACAAAATATTCTTATTTCTAGTCCGCTCAGCCATATCGACAACTTCAGTCTCCTCTCTAGACTCAGAATCATAATCATTATAGTTAACCTCAATCAACCTAGATCGTGCCCCCCCCCCTCGAGTCAGATTCTCCTGGATAGATACCCTGTACTAGTTGGGACAAGCTCTCAAATTCAGCTGAAGGAAACTTTTCCCTTAGGGGCGCCACTAAACCATTAAAACCAATCTCCTCCATCTGATTATATGTCAATTGCAGACTAAACACTTGTTGCACACTTCTCTGAACCTCTTCACGTAATCATGCACGGACTCACCATCCTTCTGCCTTACAACAATCAAATCTGACAATTTTATCTCCCTAGTCTCAGCGAAGAAATACTTATGAAATTTCTGTTCGAGATCGGCCAAAGTAATAATGGAATTTGGGGGCAACGATGCAAACTAGGAAAAAGCAAATTCAGACAAGGATAGAGGAAACAACCTGATCTTCAATGCCTCAGTATCTCTCGCTTCTCTACATTGCACTGAATCGACTGATATGCTCAATAGTGGTAGTATTATCTTGTTCAGTAAACTTTGTGAATTCTGGTGGCCTATATCGGCTCAACATATGAATCAAGTCATAGCTAGGAAGAGACGGGGGCCGATACATATAAGTGTGTTGTTTTGGCTTTAACCCAAATTGTTCTCTCATTACCTCTGCAATCTTTACTGCCCAGTCATCGGTCAAAACAATGACATTTACAGTAGTCAATGTAGGACTAGATGCTGGCACTTGTGAGGCTATCTATGAACCAAGGTTGCCAACTGTTTTCTAGCCTCCTAACTCCCCAGGCAATGCAGAGGATGATGGCATTCCAAATAGACTCGGCTCTACATTCGGTGTTGTACCATATGTCATATTTGGTTCTAACATCTCCTGCCTGTAGTGTTGTGGCTGCGTCTGTGGTGATGTCTTCTATAGAATAATCCTGGGACTGGACCCAGGTGATCTGCCTTTAGTGCCACCATTGGTATTCTTTGGAGGTCGAGTGGCACTTTCTAGCGCTGGCCCCAAGCTCGTTGTAGGCATTGTAGTACTAGAACTGGGCGGCTGCTATTCGGGTCCCTCAATTGTGGGCCGAGGAATATTCCCATGAATACGGAAGTACATCGGCCCATGTGCTGGATCATCATATACACAACCCTCCACTGTCTGAATAATTAAACCCCTCAAAGTATTAACCAACGTGTGATGTATGGCTACATGTATCATGCTATTCAATGTAGCCTCATCTATCACCTCTATTGGCTTATTGGTAAGTGACTTCTAAGTCTCATCTTTATCAACAAAAGCAGCCATGGGTAACTTTCCCTTCTTTATGATCTTATCATACCTGAACCTATTAAATGAGCTCAATAGAAGGCTTTTGTACTTAGCGACTTTCTGATCAATTTGTGCCTTTGTTTCATTGCTCAGATCGTCTCTATCAATAGGCATCATGTTCTCCATCTTCATATCTGCACCGACATCATATTTTGTTGGAGGGTTCTTAGGGAGCTTGGGATCTTTTGGCATTCCATGTTCAACCATATTGTAGGTCTTGAAATTCTCGGTCCCACTAGGCGTGCCAAAAAGCGTGTTGACGTAAAAATCAGACGCGTGACCTAAGAGATTTGCTTGACTCTAGTGCATGCTCAACACAAGAAAATCGGGACGTGCTAGTCGATTTTCCTTGTAAATCGATAAAGAAACAAACAGTCAAATTCCATAAGTCACCGGCCAGAACAGGCCGATGAAGAAAGTCGATAATCATTGTTAGTAAAAACCAGTCGATGGCTATAAACAACAAATAATATTGAAAATAAACTTACCGGCTGATTTATATCGGCTTATCGGCAACTCAATGAACGAATGTGAAATATTACATAAATAGTGCCAATAAGAATTGAATCAATAGAGGAAAGTTGATAGATCTATGATAAATTAGCTAAAACTTGCTCTGTTGATGAAGGAAAGTCGATGGGACAGAGTCGATAGAAATACAGTAATTATATAGAGAACTCTGCCCGTCAATCGTGCTAAGTCGATAGATCTAGTAGCTAGTATTGCAAATATTCTTCAAAATCACAAATCCAATCTTATTAAACAAAGGTAGCAATCGACTTCTAATATATCGCAATAATCAAGCGGAACACTGATAAGTCGATTGAACCGTGATAACCTGTCGGCTAAACGTCCCGACAGAACCCTATCGACTTCACCCACGACCGGTCCGTACCTAATCCTATCGACTTAGCGAGAGGTTGAAATCGATACAGCCTCACTGACTCGAGCAGATCAAACTTAATCAGGATAGTGCCCAAACAAAGCAAATAGAACTAGATATGATCCAATTATAGGTAAAGTTAAAAGAGTGACTTGAATAATAGATCTATATTAAACTTATAAAATCTCATAAAAATCACAATAGATTGGACCTAACCGAGACAATATCGCAACTTGAAGTCGATAGTATATATGCAATTAAGATCTAATTACCGGATAACTAGCAATTCTAAAGATAACAACTAGAATATCAAATCAATGAGTATGTACTAGTTGAAGTCGATAGAATTATCGAGGTTGACTGATCCAAGTCTCTCACCGAGATTGGAGCCGTTGCAGCCCATGCAAGATGTGGATGTCGTCGAGAAAAGGTTGGGCGATGCGCCGAGTTGTATTGAACGTAAGTGTTGTTTTTCTCGTACAGACCCTATTATATATTTATAGCCCCGTGCAGGGGGTTCTGACCTGATTCGGCCAGGACTCTCCAGCTTCGATGCAAACAAAACGACTAGACTTATTCCAAAACAAAATCTAAACTAAAATAGAAAGAGATAAAATAACCCTATCGAGCCCACATTATTCCTTTCGGCCATTGAGATTCGCTGACCTTGGTCCATATCAACTCTTCGTCTATGACCAATGGGACCGGTCCAAATTCCGGTGCTAACAAGCTGCAGGGAAAACCGGATGCCCAATGCAAGCAACCTAGTAGTACTCTTACCTTGATTAGGACCTTAAAATCATTAGGAATCCTCTCTACCCAATGCTACGTTTATCTTGGCGTCCTTGGATGAATTATAACTGAAGATATCCTATGTATTCGATACGTTGGAATACTCCTAGGTGAAAGCTATTTCGGTATCCGTAAACTTGCGGATTTATTTTGTTGTTGTTAAAATACCCAAAATGGGCCAAACTATGATCCGAGCGCACATGACCTTGATGGAGAGGTTGTCATGAGCGGGAAGAGGAAAAAAGCATGGGCAGTACTATCTCGGTGATAGCACACTCGACACACCTAATCCAATCTCTCCTAGATTTGGGCACGGAGCATGAGTGTTGATCCGAGCATACTCCCACGACTGAGCACTGCATACTCTTCCATCCAGGTTGTTCCTGTTTCTTTCATCATTCGTTCATTCTTATTATTGGGACGAAGACACTCCATGTTCACATTGTATGGAATTTTTTAGGCCTTGTTGGAAGGAGAGAGGAAGAGACAAGACGAGCTAGAGGCGACGGTGTAGCAGATGCAACAAGAGCAACACAGGATGTAGCTTGAGCAACAAAGGCGGGTGGACTAGATACTGGCCGATTAGCAGAGGAATAGTCAGGAGTAGATGTCGTAGTTCTACAACTACATCAAAAATCTTTCTATGCAGATGGGTCAGACTCCATCGTCGATGCCGCCACAGATGCCATAGGTAGCGCTACCGATCGGTTATTCTCCTATGAGTCTCTACTCAACCCTATGCTTTCATTTCAAGTAGTTGGTTAACTTAGAGAACATAGAGAAACTCAAAAATATAGGGAATTTAGAGAAATTTACAAACCTAGAGAAACTTAGATACTTAGAGAAATTAGAGAAACTTTGAAGCTTAGAAAAACTTAGAAATCTAGACAAACTTTGAACCGCAGAGATATGTAATATGCTGTACTTTTTGCTGAATCCTCGTGCATCGGTGGCATCCAATGAATTGTTTCAACAAGAAGAACATCCGGCGCACATTCGCATTTTGTTCCCGCCACCCTTCCAATGTGAACTTGTTTATCATTTATGTTTATGAACAAACTTGTTTATCTGTGGATTCAAGTGTTGTCGAACTACATGTGATACTTAGTTGTGAATTCGGATACTATAGAACTACTTGTGATGCTTATTTCTGAACTTATGTATTGTTGAGCAATTTCCAATATTAACTGTGGATTGTGGTTGTGAATTTATACACATGAACTGCCAGGGATGTGTATTGTTATTAATCTGAACTGTAGGTGACGATGCGTTTTGACTTGTGTGGCCAAAGCAAAAAAAATTGTTCTGAATGGTCACTTTGCCGAGTGTCGGGTGCCTGACATTAGGAAAAGTGACCACTTTTTGCCGAGTATCTTGAGTCTGGCACTCAACAAAGAGACCATTTTTTGCCTAGTGTCCCACTCACACACTCGACAAAGTTACCGATGTTGGTCGTAGTTATGTGCCCATTTATATACCGTAAGAGGACGGTGTATAGTTATAGCATATTTTCCCTTAGAGTACTCCAAGGTTTAATCGAATCCACATAGACTAGGGGGAATTAACTAAAGCAATTAATAAAAGATCTAGTTAAGCTTCTAAAGACGAGCCTGTTTTGTCGGTGGGCTGAGGGTGTGCCGATCGGCGCATCACTGTGTCGATCGGCATGAAGGCTTTTTCAGAGGACTCTTTTTAAGTTTGTAGAGTGGTTTAATGAAAACATATTTAGTGAGTTTAACCAGATAATCTGTTAGCTGAGATCGTAATCATGATGCATAATCTAGTAGCATGATAAATGGATTACTTGGTACAAAGAGCCTAAACAAGTGATGAAGAGTCTTTTCTGAGGGTCTCTTGTCATGAGCAGTCGCCTTAATTGGTCTACAACTTCGCCTCTACATGTACCTCCTACTATGCATAGTAGTTATATGTGCAAATCTGATTCATACAAGATATAGAGTACTACCATAATTACTATGATTAAGATAGCATCTAAGTAATTAGCCAATGTACTAAGTAAGGATTAAACACCTGCAAGAATCATAAAATCAAGGTGGTTGTGTAACCAAAACCTTTCATCAATATAATAGATGTTTACTTCAATATGATACATAGTACAAAATTCATCACCATCTAGTAGGCCTACCTTGATGGATCACCTCAAACACCAGTGGTTCTTTAAACTCCAAGCCTGTGACCTTGCAATCATCGACTTGGCTAGGTTAGCCAAGCTAAACCTAGCAACTAGAGATATGAAGAACGAGGCAAAGCCTTGATGGCTCTAACTCACGAGATCTGTTGTCCCTCCACGGCGTCCCATCTGGCCTTAGGGTTTACAAGTATCTACAAGCGCATCACTTGAGATAGATTCGGTTTCTTGGGAAAGGGGCCACATGTTGATCGGCACGACGGGCGTGTCGATCAGCACATCTGTGTTTGGCCCGATCATTCTTCTAAGTTGGTTCCCAAGTCTTCTATAGCTTCCATGTGGGTCCTCCCATTAGGTTCTCCAAAGTAAAGTCATGTATTGCGCGATTAAGATCTTGAAGTTTTCATTTATCTCTTTACGAAGCATATCTCTAAGATTTGTGCAAATAACTTGCTTCTAGTGGACCAGCCTTGATCAGCCCACATTACCCTTGTGCCCATTGGCACGGTGCATGTGCCGGTCGGCACCTGGGCCTCTTCTGCTACAATTCATCTCTTCAAGATCCAAGACCACTAGAATTGTCCCAAATTGTCGTTGTTTCACCTGTTTCTGCAATAAATATCCAAAACAACAATTGGACAAATATTCTACCATTTTTAGGGGTTAATGGCCCATAATAATGATGCTTAGGCACTAGAACAAGGTGCTTTTGACGTATAAAATGGCAAACTAACTAGCGTTAGCAACCGACACTTTGCCACGTGTCAGGCGCCAGACACTCAGCAAAGAGACCAACACTTTGGTGAGTGTCAGGCACTCAGCAATAGTGGTAGCGTCATCATTACCACAACTGTTAACAGGCCATTAAAAATGCTTTTTTCCCAGCGCCGATGAGGTAATCAGTAAACTCGTTGCCGAGTGCCCGTTGGAAAACATTCGGCAAAGAGCGCTTTGCCATCACTTTTATTATCATGTGCTCTCTGCCAAGTGTTGCACTCGGGAATGCCTTTGCCTAGTGTTTTTGTCCCTTTGCCGAGTGCCGACAAATACCTTTTTTTCCCGTAGTAACGGTTTTTTCAGCGCTGCTGGGGTCTCTCAGAGTCACAACATCCACCAACATGTGTGTCTATACGACCAGCACACCATGGGGCCTATTCCTTATGCTCGTTCACGCGGTAGCCGGCCAGATGGTGGCCTCTTCCGTCATTCTAATTATCAGTATGGTTGCCGTGTCCCTTCTTATTATGGCGCATACAGCAGACGCGAGGCGCTCATCCTTGGTGGCCGATTCCCAATACTGCTGTCCTGCTGCTGTGCCGGCTCTGGCAGCACCGGATCAAAATATTATATTTCAAAAACATACATATGCTTTGACACATGTTCTAACAAAAAGATTGCAGCTTCTTAAGCACGTTACAGAAACAAGGACTATTCTGGACAACCGTGCAACTCAAGGTTTCAGGTTTCGACAACTGAAAACTTGAAATACTACTATATAGCAGTGGTGCAATGTGTCACTTTTAGTAGCTGTTCCATTCCGGAGTTGTGGACGTTATTTCCATATACACTGCGGTTGCTCTGCATAACCACTACAACAAGAGATCTATTCATGAGGGGCTCATGCTCTGCATAACCACAACAACAAAAGAGGCCTATGGTGGCGGGTATAAAACCCCTATAGCAGCGGATACAGCCAACCGCCCCTACCCTAACGAAGCTAAAAATCAAGATTTACAGCCACGGTTGGAATCACCCTTGCAACCACCCGCCGCTGTAGTCCACATTTTCAACGGTGGGGCCTGCCATCACCCGCCGCTACTAATGATTTGCCAGAACAAAAAAAACGCCCAGAGCAGCTCTCCTGCTCTGAGCTTGCAAAACAATCGCAAGATTCAAGAAAACATCCACATGTACACTTCTTTTTTTCTGATCGTTGAAGTTAGTATAACATAGTTTACAACAAGAAAAATAGAAATTCATTATAACAGGATGCATCAGCTTCTCATGCTAGGCATCATCTCCAAATCATGTTCTGTAATTTGAAAAAATTACCGTCAGTTCATTTGAAGTTTGAACGGTTATTTGAGACAAGAAAATTAAGTACAACAGACATTCTCCAAGATATCATGATGAATGAATCGACAAAACAAGCAAGATCAGAAGTCAGAGCCAAGATTATCAAGAACGCACCTGCTTGAGAAAGTAGAACGCAGTTGCTGCTGGTTCCCTATGCCACCTCCTTCTACGCCTTCCTGAGGACGTGCCGGATCAGCTCAGCCAGCACCCTATCCATCGTTTCCATCCCGGCCGTGAACAGGTTCTACAACGCATGGTCCAAATAATCAAAGAAATATAGAACAAGAGAAATAGAATACTTCTCCTATGTCAGTTGAGAATGTGAGGAAGGAGCGACTCACCAGGAGAAGAGCTTTGATGTGTGTCTCAGAGATACTAAAGTCCTCGTCGTCCGGCAGCAGCTACTGCCCTGCGCATCCTGATGAGCAGCATGCAGAGCCGGTTCATCCCGATAGCTGAGGGGAGTTGAGAAGCCGCCAGTGCAGTGGAGGGAAGAGGAGGTCCTCACACTGCCGCTGCTCGCTCTTTCCTTCACACCCCCGCCTCCGGGCCACCACCTTTGCAGCCCAACGAGGAGGAGGCGGAGGAAAGAGAGGGCGGCAAATCTGGAGAGGTGAGGAACGAAATAGAGCGGCGGAAGGAGAGGTGAAGAAGCGGCTTAGGGTTGGCACGATTATATATTCCGTGATTGGAAAATGGGTTGTGGGCTGGGAGATGGGCCGTGCACAGAAGACAGCGGTGGCTGATCGCATTATCCGCCATTAAAAACAGATTTTAGCGGCAGTTGAATTTCTGGATTGCTCCTACAACTCACCAGTGGCGGGTGACATTTTTTTACTGCTGCTACGCCTATTTTTGCTCCGTCGCTATAGACCTCTCTTGTTGTAGTGAACGGCCAGTAATTATGGTTGTCCCATGTCAGAAAATCGTTGTGTCGTTGTCTTGAGCGGCTGTGTGCGACATGAACTGTAATAACTAACGTAACGTGTAGGGGACATAAATCTTATTGTCAAGAACTATGAGGCAACTTAAAACACTTACTTTTTTTAAGTGTACGTGTAGGGGATATAAATCTTATTGTCATATAACTAACTCACATAAGAACACAGTGACCATGACGCCATCCGACGTCTTTCACTAAAATTCTATTATTACTAAACCAGCCCTATTTAGCGAACATATCCATGACCACGGTCTCAAGCACATGACACCCCTAAATTATGTGGGCTCTTTCTTCTGGTTTTGCAACAATGTCCAAGAACATATTCAGTGCATTCCTCTGAAGATTACCTGCATAGAAGAAAGAACTCGTATGTTGTTAAAAACTAAGTCGTTTCTGCAAAGCCAAATTCCCCAGCTAAGAGTTATCATCCCAACTAAAATCTATGTTTCATATCCACCTCATTTAGCCATGTACCAAAAAATTGTCCCATACTATTTGGCGGTGTGACAATAAAAGAAAATTAAATGATTCTTTAGACAAATTTAGCAAGATGACAATCAAAAAATAAATGTTGTATGTCCTCATTTAGATTCCAAAAACAACATTTTACACTCCCATTCCAACATCATCTTGCTAAGTTGTCCTTTATTAGGACTATGCCTCTAACTAAGTACAACGTAAAAATCTAAATTTTAAAGGGCAATTTGAGTTTCCAAATGGTATGATTATGATGCGGATGCTGCCAACGTCCTATACATCGAACAAACAGAAAATCTCCCGTGTTGATGAAGACCCCAATAAAAACAGTCTCTTTGATCCGTGAGTTGTACACCTAGGGCCATGGCCACTAAGAGATGCCATGCGTCTCGATTATTACCCCCTAAGCATCATCTAAAAGAGACATTGATTTGGCTTGAGTATAGAACCACATGAATAGAAGCATCCTTTATCCTGACAATATTATATAAGTTTGGGAAACAATCCATCGAAGGCATACTACCTACCAGAATCTAATTTGAGTATCATCACTGAAGTTTAACTTCCCCATGCTAAAAAAATCATCTTTGACCCTCATAAGGCCAGCCTAGAAATGAGAGTCACTGGGGGCATGTTGAACGTGTGTGATAGTTTTGTTCCTCAAATATTTTTTTCTGAGAATTTGTTGCCAAATCCTGTCCTTATTAATTAACTTAAATACCCACTCACTAAGAAGGCATTTATTCTGTAATTCAAGGTTCAGAATTACTAAACTACCTTCAGATTCCCCATCTTCTATATTTTTTCTTATGACCATCTCCTTGCCAAAAGAATCTAGAACTGTACTAATCTAGTTTTTTTAAGGATTTCTCTTGGTACTTCATAAAAGGAAAGCATAAACATAGTGCTGGGATTTTATACCCCGAACATGAGAGAGAGAAAGACAGAGAGAGCAAGGGGCAGAGCGAGTGAGTAGACAGCAAAATTGCCAATAGTCCCCACCCTCAAGTACAGCCTCTCTATTTATAGAGGGAGAAGGGGAGTTTGTATTTATTCCACCTGTGTAGGGTGAAATATTAGAAGCAAGTCCTCAGATTTTACAATAAGGTCCTAGACCTCTAGATTCGATCTCTTTCATACAAATAGGGGATCCAAGCCCATGGTACATGTGGCCATCCCCAACAGTAGCCCCTCAACTATTCGGTCTTGACCGGCACAATAAGACCTAATAGTTATAACAAAAATCCAAAAAACAGAACTAATTACCAATGGAACTTATGGTTTAAAAAAATCTAGCTGAGGGTGGGCATTGTGGGCATAAACAAGCATCTTGCTGCTCGATTGTTTTTTCTTGTTTTGGTGTGTTTTAAGCAGCTTGGTGTGTGGAGCTTCTGCAGCTTGACAATGGCACACGAGGCTCGACACTTCGACTATGGTAAAAATTTCCTGCAAAAACAATTTGGCAGTTTGGAGCGTGTCTACCCTCGAAGGTGATGCGGCATGTCTTGCCGAGGTAGCGAGATATTGGAAGTGGCCCTAGCAGGTGGTGCAGCATGTCTCGCCGAGGTAGCAAGATATTCGAAGTGGCCCTCGCAGGTGTTGTGGCATGTCTCGCCGAGCTTGCAGAGGTTCCTTGCTCACTCCGGTATTGCACGAGGTACCCCTGCCAGTTGAGGTATCCTCGCTAGCTATTAAAATCCACGCAGCTTTAAAATAATTGGAGATGAAATTTTCTTCAACTTGGCAACAAAGGAAGGTGTGGGTCTTGACATGTATAATATTGCTCAGGCAATCTCCCTGCCAAACAGCTTTGTGCGTCTTGCCGAGTTTAACGAGGTAGTGCGTTTGGAAATGAATCAGTGTCTCTTGGCGAAGTAGTTCAGTGATCGGAGGTAACCTCGAATATTACATGGCATGTTTGCCGAGGTCAACGAGGTGATGCTCTGAGGTAATTATCAGAGGTACTTAGCTATATGAACCTTAAGGTCCCGGCAGGAGTGACCGTCAATAATGCTTGCTCGACCAGACGAGGTGCCCACGGGGGTTTGTAGAATACCTCCTCTTGAGTGTCAGTCGAGGGTGATCTTCTTGTTCTCTATTTTTATCCGAAGTGGTATATGAACAACCTCTTGTGTCTGCTTCTGAAACGATTTAACCAATCTGAGTAAGTTTGGTTGCTTCGGTGCATGCTTCCTTGGTTAACCGTGGCTGAACTTCTTCATTAATGCTTCCATGGATGTTGGTTGACCTTCCCTTAGCACCAATGAAAGAGACAACATGGTTAGAAATTAAACTGGATGGAAGTGAAACTATTAGAAGGTTCATAATGAAAATAAAATATCTCATGAAAAGAAACATGACCTTTTTAGCTGTGCAGCTTTGATTATTTAAGTTTGCTTGCACTTTTGCATGAACGTAGTGTTGCTTCTACAGAAGTGTCACTTCTGGAGGAACAATATTGCTCAAACTCACTAAACTTCACTCGCTTCTTTTTCTAATCTCATCTCTTTAGATAAAGAAAAATACGTGCCAATCACGGTGGGCGCCAATGATGTGATTTTATACCCCGAACATCAGAGAGAGAGAGAGAGGTTGGGGGGGGGGGGGGGGGGTGGGGAGCGAGTGAGCAGACAAGCAAAATGGCCAAGAGTCCGCTCCCTCAAGTCCAACCCTCTATTTATAGAGGGATAGAGGGAGTTGTATTTATTGTACTGGTAGGCTGAAATATTACAAGTAAGTCCTGAGACATTACAACAAGGTTCTAGACCTCTAGATTGGGCGTCTTTCATACAAATAATGGATCTGATCCCATGGTATATGTGGCCATCCCCAACACATAAATAAATTATGCAGGACCGTATTTAGGAGGATCAAACAACCACCTACGGAAATTACTTTCCCTTTCCATCCATTTAGCCCGTTTTGTAATCTTTCTTCAAACACTATTTCTGAGTTTCCTATGGTGCATTGGAATTTCAAGGTTTCTAAATAGAAAGGATCCCAAATCAAAATCAGAAAATTGTTAGTAATCCTTTTCAAGCTCATTATCGGTACCATCACAAAAAATCTCAATTTTATGGAAATTAATTTTGTGGCCTAAGAGTTGTTCAAATGCACAAAGCAACAATTCCATGTTTTTGCCTCGTCTAAATCATTTTCAATAAATCTACCTGAAATAGGTTTTCACTTTATCGTAGGTTTTCCCGAAATCAAGTTTAATTATTACCCCATCTTTCTGCTTCCTATATAACTCATGAATTGTCTCATGCAGCACCACCACCCCTTCCATTATAAATATACCTGGAATAAACACTAACCGTGGAGGATGAATCACTTTGTCAACTACTATGGACAATCTATTAAAATTAGCACGTCAGTAAAAATCTTAAAACTAACATTAAGAAGACAGATGGGTCTATATTGCTGAATGTTATTAGCCTCCACAATCTTTGGTAACAATGTAATCACCCTAAAGTTAAGGCTATGAATAGGAAGCTCTCCCTTATGAAACTGCACAAAAAGCTCCATCAGATCTATCTTAATAAGTTCCAAGAAGTTTTGATAAAACTCAGTGGGAAAACCATTAAAGGACCAGGAGCTTTATTATGTTCCATCTAGAAAATGGCCTCTCTAACTTCCCTTTCACTAAAGGGTTGAACTAAAACCTCATTTTCCTCTACCGAAATTTGAGGTAGATCATCTATAATTTCTTCACATAAACAGAAATCATTAGCCTTATGTGCTCTGAACAACTTTTTATATTACTCAGAAATATACCACTTAAAACACTTATGTTGGTACAAAGCCACACGGAATGGTTATGTACTTGTTTGCAAATTCCTACTACTAGATCAAAGATAACCGTAACACCGTACAGAGGGAGGACATGGATTGGCAATGTTAGAGGCCACACAAACGCATGATCAAGGAGCACAGAGCAAGTAGCTCAAGTTGTTCCCATGAGCATCACCTCGTGGATTTTCTCAATAGCTTCACAGTTTATCCTCGATGGCTCCTATTCCCATTGCAGATTTCTTGTGGCTAAAGTACTGATAGACAATAGTGGCCATTCCTGCAACCCTTTCATTTGCTCTTTCTATATGTGGAAGGGATGTTCAACATGTTGCTTCGTCGACTATGGTCAAATATAATTGACATGCATGCTTGGTGTATTGAATCTTTTAGGGATCAGGTGGTGTACCTATTCACCAACCACATGGATGTTTTTAATCGTCATAAAGTCTCTGCAACTACAGTTGGGCGTCCTATTTACCAACCATGTATTTGTACCGATCAATTGTGTTCCTCAACTTGAGGAAAGAAAGATTGCGTGCCCTAGATCTCGGGAGGGGAAGCACGGCCTCAAGTTGTAGCGTGCGCAATAAGGCTAGCCAACTAATAACGCAGATTTTGAGCAGTATTTCATGAATTTTCTATACACCACACAACTCTTATGCCAGTAGTTAGATTTATCTCATGTGACAGCATGTAAACTCCAGAAGACACCAAGAAAATTAAATTTACCTGGAACACACTACCATTTTGAGGGCTCTTTTCTACGATACACTATGTCTATTTAATAATTAGTTTCAACATTTTTGTTTCAATACTTATATTATAATGTAAAGCCCGACACAAATATACATTATCGCATTCTCAGTCATTAAAATAAATACAGCTAGATTTTTTTTGTTTATCTGTATGGTATTCTTGATAGATTAAATAATAAAACAATGAGCAAGTAATACAAGACATCAAAAACAATTCTTGGTCTATTTTTTAATGATAGAGAATGTAAGGATGTACATTTGTGGTACGTTTCAAATTCTAATGAGTTTTATACATTAAGATGGAAGCGTTAAAAATAATTATCAAATGATCATAGTGTGTCACAAACAAGAGAGATTAAAATCGTAATGTGTTCTAGCTGTATTTGATGTATTACATATTCAGGACGAAGCTGCAGCTTGATGATGTATTACGTACAATTTCCTCTTTTTTTCTGTACAATAATAGGGGGAAAAGGTATGTCCCTGCGTTGCATTGACCTCCAAGGAGGCCAATAGGGCATGGCCTACTTTTACATGCAGTGTAGCACCTCCTTCTGCAATCGCTCAGACATTGTTTTTAAAAAGAGGTTGGATTTCATTACTAAATTAAAACTTTTTTTACTATTGATACCTTAACATAATATAAATTTACATTGAAGCATACTACTACATCTCCATACGCCATCTTGCTCACGTCCAGCGATATCAACGACTTCAGGAAATTCCGTCGTGGCCATGGAAGTATAATAGGTTTGCATCCGAGAACCACAATTCCTACCAACAGAACACTCTACAAAACATGGCGACCAGACAAGAGGTATGGTAGGCACGTCGGAAGAACATCGGCCATAGGATGACGATCAGACAACCAACGCAAGAAAAAGTTTGATTCTATGTGGTTGAATCCATGAAACTGAAACTCTGTCGCCGGCGCTGTCATTGGCACCTAGACCTGACGGAAGCATGGTGCAGGGCTGTGAAACGCCGCCAAATTCAACAAGCCATTAATCCCACACTTGACCGTGAATCTTGGATAATCAGGAGATAGACTGCGTCGGTATCTTTTGGCGTTATGAAGCTGCAAACCAGCACAGGATTGCACCAAAGCTTTTACGGTTGCCCGGCTGTGCTATCAAGGAGTGCACGAGCAGCCATTCAACTGCACGCTCCTGCCTGCCTTCGCCGTCCCCTTTCGCAGTGCCCAGTAGGGGGGCTTCTTGAAAGAAAATGTCACTCATGACTGTCATATGACGCCTGCAGGCCAGGTTGCACCGTAGTGTCTCCAGCGCTCTCGTCCATCAAATCCACGCGCTCACACTGCACATGTGTGGCTGCGCCGGGAGAGAATTTGCTTTCGACAGCAACTTCAGGTTTCCAAACAGATAGATTTCGGTCCACTGGAGAAGATGAACGTTGGGATGGATTCGCACGTGTTCAGAATATGCATGGAACTCATTTTAGCCTGAGCAGTCACATGGATAATCTGATCTTCGGATACAAACAGTGTCGCATTATTTCATTGGTTATAGCTCTACAAAGTGGCTACGTACTTAAAATCCACCTTTGCCATTCTCCACACCACACAGGACAAAACCCTATACGTAGTCACGTTACTTACTCCCTTACTTTTTTCGTTACATTTGACCATTCATCTTATTCAAAAAAATTAAAAAAAGAAACGACATGTCTTCTGGTCAAAAAAAAAAAACAAAGAAACAACATGTCTTGGTTATCACAGCGTACATTAATTTGTGCTTTGACTGTAAAAGCTGTGCGCACAAATAATTATACCTGAGGGTGAATTTCTAATTTCAGGTGTATATAGATACAGTACGAACTTTTAAATACACATTACGTCCAGAAAATTCTGTTCGAGTGGTTTCTTTTCCACATCGAACCTAATTTATAAATATGCTGTATGCTCGAATTTACAGGTCCTGATGTACCATTTTTGTTTTGCAGCAGCAAGTACCACTTGATAAGATCTCTCTGATGTGTATGAATTCTCTGCTGTTAACCTATTGTACAAATAACACGGCGGAGCCAAGATTTAAAACATGAGTGTTCAGAGTCATCAAACAATTCTGAAACATGGATTTCTCACGTAAAATTATAGGTCAATGAACCCTGCCGAACTATCCCTGGAACTGAGGTGATCGGTGGATTAGAGAGTCTAGATCCCGGGTCAGTGAGATTTTTCAGTTTCCTCGCTATAGTGAGCTGGTTTTAGGGCACTTTATGGAGGCTTAAAAACAAAATTTACAATAAAATACGTTGCTTTGTATTTGCTATCAATATCTGTATGCACTAAGACCTCAAAATCACTATTTTTTGGCCAAAATCGATGGTTGTTCATCTGAGCACCCATGAACTATGTTGCCTCCGCCCCACCTGGCACCGATTGACCTGGTGCAGGTTATCTCAAGGCCAGGTTTCCGTCGCTCTTCCTAGACGAAAGGACCTTCTTGTGCCTATGGCATCGTTCACCACATATGCGCGCCCGATCACGGACTATCTGGCAGTCCTTGTAGAGACAAGACAACGAATTTCAAAGTCGTGCAGTCTAGTGCCCAGAGCTTTGGTTGGCTGGTAATGGTGCATTTTTCGGTTCATGTGTACTTTGTTCCACAAAGGCAGGAAGGAGGAGCCTTTATCTGTTATATTGTCATGTGGGTTGGCCAACAAATGCGCATTCCTGATGCCTGAAAGTTGCCTAGAGGGGGGGGGGGGGCTGTGAATAGGCAAATCTAAAAATCCTGCGAAATTAGACTTAAACAAATTTATCAGTTGGAACGGCAGTACCGGTGGCTAGGATTGGCAGTGTCGATGACCACTGCCGGTGCTGGATCGGCAGTGCCGATGAGATAGCGGTAAGTCAGCCCAAATCAAAACTAAGCTGGTTTCGTAGTTACTAAGTTGATGAATAGAACAACGACTGTTGAATAAGGCACTACAAAGTTATAGCAATAACTAAACAAGCCTACACAAGTAAATCGGTCGAATTAAAGCTAATACAAAAGAGAACCCTAAAACAACAAGAGGAACAACTAGTAAATAAAGGAAGCACACGAAGACATAAGATTTGATACTGAAGTTCTAGCTCACAAAGAACCCTCCGTCTCCGTTGAGAAGTCCACAAAGAAATGGGTCTCTTTCAACCCTTTTCTCACTCAAGCGACCACAAAGATCGAGCTCGAGTTCTCCACTAGCAAATCCCTTGCGGGATGAATGATACAAACTTCCCGAGGCATCACCACACAAGTTGGAAGCTCTACAGGCACCGCTAACCGTCTAGGAGCAAAGCTCCAAGGGTAACAAGCACAAGTCACAAAGATGATTAAATCGAATGCTCAAGAGTGCAATTGTGCTCTTTTCACTAGGAATCCATGGCTCACTCAAACCCTAGCTCAAGGAATGAAGCATTGACTTGGAGAGCGAGAGTGAGATGAATGGGGCTCAAAAATGCCTTTTGGTTTTCGGGTTGGAAAGAGGAGGCACGAAGTGGGGTGAGAACCTTTTATACAAAGGGCTCAAGAAGAGTCATTGGCCTGCCTGGACACCCAGCACCGGCATTGCCAATAGGGCCATCGGCACTGCCGGTAGGGTTTCTGACACACTGTCATAGATCTGCAGAGCAAGGACTCACCCCGCACCGGCACCGTCGATCGTGGCATCGGCACTGCCGGTGAGGCAGGCACAGAGAAGACAAGTGGTCTCTGGAGACCCTGACCGGCAGTGCCGATCAAGCAGACTGACACTGCCGATCATAGTCAGCCAGAGAACCCGAGGAAAAACAATCTCTATGGAGAGGGGACCGGCACTGCATATTAGGAGATTGGCACTGTCGATGAGCTACAGGCTGAGCCAGACAGAAAGAGTGGCTCTCTGGGAGAACTGACTGGCACTGCCGATCATGATGACCAGCACTGCCGATGAGCTACAACCAGATAGCCAGAGAGAACAGCCTTCTCTGGAAGGAGAGACCAGCACTGCCGATGGGGCCATCGGCACTGCCAATGCTGGCAAGATAGAAGCCAGAGAGATGTCTGGGCATCACAACGCCTCTGGAGAAAGGATCAGCATTGCCGGTGAAGTTCATCGACACTGCCGATTAAGGCAAAAATAGAGGGCGACAGAAGTGGTATTTTTGGGAAATTTGAGCATTTGACTTTGCCAACTTTGTAAATTATTCCCCTCTTAATAGTACGGCTTCCCTTTACTCAAGATAAGAAATAAAAAAAACATTGACTCTTCATTCTTGAGTGAATTTTAGACTTACAACTTGAGGCAAACGACCATCTTCTTTTCTCTTTTTGTTTCAATGCATTTCATTCATCAATTGAGATAGTCATCTACACACATTCTCAATAAGAACATTAGTCCATTTTTAATTGTATTGACACCAATCACCAAAACAAAATTAGGGGCCTAGATGCACATTCAATCTCCCCCTTTTTCGTGATTGATGACAATACAACTAAATTTCATAGGAATTTGCAATAAGATTTATTTTGTGATATAAAAAGAGATGTGGAGCTCCCCCTAAGTGTGTGCATATGAGAAATGATAAGCAACGACAAAAATGCACATATTTAAAGGAAAGTGTGAGAGCTCCCCCTAACACCATGCATATGAGTCAATTTGCAACAATTAAGCATAAGAGATTGAGACAATGCATATGACAAGTATTTTCACACAAATGCATCTAGAAAGTGAAAACCAACAATACATCATCACAAGGGATATGAATGGCGCACAAGAACTCATAAATCACAAATAGAGGTTTCCAAGAACAAACTTAGCCGTAGATTTACAAACCACAAGCAACACAAACTTGTCCATCACTCTCATACCTCACAAAATAAAAAAAATAAACTACGAAAGAGATACATTATTCTCACCCTTTGGCATCACAACACCAAAAAGGAAAATGAAGGCCAGAGACACTCAAAGTCTCACTCATCCGCGCTGTCGGCGTCATCATCCTCCTCCTCATCATCATTGTCTGCCTGCTGGACCATCTGTGTAGAGTGAGTGTAAAAACCCCAGGGATCATCATAAGAACTCATGTCTGGCAGAGGAGTGAACTCAACAGGAGGCGGGAGCTCAACACTAGAGGAAGCAGAGAAAGTCCTCATATTCGTCTAGATCTGAGAGATAGTCTGGCGCTGCTTCCTAACTGCCACTGCTGTGTCCCGACACATACAAAACATCGACTTGATAGCACGGGTGACCTTGGACGAGCGGCAGCAGGGGCTAGGAGCAGCACTAGGACCGGCGGCCGCTGCTGCTGCTGCTGATGTCTGAGGCACATCTGCTGCTACTGGAGGAGGAGATCCATCTCTGGGAGGTGTGGCAATGAGAGAAAATTTCTTCGACATGATGGATGGGTGCTTCTGATCACAAATTAACTGACAGCCCACAACACGTAGAATCATCTTCATGATGTAAGGAGCATAGACTAGTGACGACTTACTGGAGTAGGAGATGTAGAGAATCCCTGTCCAGATAAAGTCAAAGACACTGAAAGGGTGTGCTCCCTCTCTCATAGCAAACATCAAGGTCTTGGTGGAACTCAGAATATGTGTGTGATCCCCCACCTTAGGAGTCAAAGTTACCCGGAGCATGTTGTTGAGAACACAAAAGTATGGCTTCATGCCATGATATGAGCCGAACTCTACACCATGCTTGGGATCAACATACCGAGCATCATACACAAAGCCCCAATCACTCTCCTCCTGAGGATCAAAGATAGTCGCCTTGGGCTTCGCTCTGTCAGTCTCATCAAAGCCAAGAATCTGGGAGAAGTGAAAGTAGGTGATGCTGAAGCGATTGCCCTCAATAGACCAATGCAGCTTGGAATCCATGTGATTTTCCTCATTTATGTCAATCCACAGAGTAGAGTAAAACTGGGCAATGATCTCATCACTTCAGTGCTGATGCAAACCCATGATCTATGTCAAGTTCCTCCTATCACACTTTGACCGGATCAATTGAAAAGCGGGATCATTTGCTGCTGCCATCCTGACCCAGTCAATGCACTTCATGGATGCAACTCTGTGAGTGGTCTTCTTCAGAATATTCTTGTACCAAGACACCTGAGTCAAGTCCCGAACTCTGACATCTGATATGCCTGAGTGCTTGGGCTGTGTCCACGGGTTGGTCAGCCTATACTCTCTCATCTCATCCCTGGACAGAGGCACTGGAATCCTAAAGTCCTCTGAAACCTGTGGAGCAAGCATCTGATAAGTGATGGTGGAGCGCAAGGGTCCAGGCTGAAGCTCATGGATGACTTCATCCTCAGACCCATCACTCTCCTCATCACGCTCCTCATCCTCCTGCTGAGCTTCCTCTTCCTCTGAGCCTTCTTCGCTCTCCTCATTATCACTGGGAGAGGGAGAGCGAGGTGGATGGGCTTGGCCTTTGCCCGTCCCACGACCAAGTCCAACCCCACGTGAGGTGGTTTGACCGAAATCTCCGCCTCTGGCCCGTTTCCCTCGTCCACCTTGCCGAGCAAGGGGGGAGACGTCAGGGTTGAAGTTCTCATCAGAGTCACTAGCAGTCCTCAGATGTTTCTCCCTCTTGCCACCTGCCATCTGGCAAGGAGAGGTGAGTGGTGTGAGAAATTGCAACAAAACAGTACTAAACTGCTGTCTGTTTGCCCTGACCGGCAGTGCCAATGGGAGGCATCAACAGTGCCGGTGGGTCAAACAGAGAGCAGCTCAAGTGAAAATACTCTCTGGCTGGCCCAACCGGCAGTGCCGATGATTGCCATCGGTAGTGCCGATCAGCTCAAACAGACTGCTGCAACGGTCACTTAGGGTTTTGAGGTGTCCTGATCGGCAATGCCGATGGGGGTCATCAGCAGTGCCGAGTGAGGGGGATTCAAACCCTAAATCCACTAAAATTTGAGATTTAGCCACTAAAACTCTACCAAATTGCATGGGTGACTAAAGTACTCCTAGAGGAACATCTCTAACATGTGAAATTTCACGAAAACATGAGGCATTACGAGATTCAAAGAATGGAGATTTTCCAAAATACCTTCAAAAGTCCTTCAAATTCGAGAGGAGATGGAGGAGGAAAGGTCTTGGAGGCGATTTGATCCACTTCCCGCTTGATTCCACGAAGATTGGCAAGGATTTGGAGGGGTTGACTTCGGTTAGGGTTTGGGAGGAGAGAGAGAGAGAGAGAGAGAGAGAGAGAGACAATTGAGTCCTAGTAACTGAGAAGAGGCTCGCTTCCGTGACGGGACCGAGTCGATTTCAAAACGCGGGACCCCGCATCAGCAGTGCCGGTGTTGGGCATCGGCAATGCTGGTGCGTGTCAACGCACAGGGTTAAGGCCCGCATCAATAGTGCCGATGGTGAGCATCAGTAGTGCCGATGAGGGCTACCCGAGGGATAAAAATCCCAAACAGAAAGCTGTCTCTATAGGGTGGCTGATCGGCAGTGCTGATGGGTATACCGGCAATGTCGATCCTCTAAAGATCAGACAGAACAGAGCGTGAGGAGAGAGAGGAGAAGTTTTCAAAATAGGTTTTGATGAACAAGGAGCTATCTTGACATCATATGATTAGCCAATAAGCAACAATTCATAACAATGACCACAAACAACATCAATAGCAAAAATAATAGATTTTTGACATAAAGCAATAATTTTTGCAACAATAGAACAATCACTATTCAGATGTGCACATCCTCTACATCACATTGCTAGAGTCAAGAATGCTTAGTTCACTCCTAAGATAACAAAATCTCTCATCTTGGGGCTTGGTGAATATACCAGCTAGTTGATCTTCGGTTCGCACATGACTAACTTCTATATCCCCCTTGATATAATGATCTCGCAAAAAGTGGTGGCGGATATCTATATGCTTTGTGCGCGAATGCTCAACGGGGTTATAAGCAAGCTTTATGGCAATTTCATTGTCACATAGGAGAGGAACACGGTTCAACTTGTAACCATAGTCTCTTAGAGTTTGTCTCATCCAAAGTAGTTGTGCACAACAACTACCGGCTGCAACATACTCCGCTTCGGCCGTGGAAAGTGCAACAGAATTTTGTTTCTTGGATGACCATGACACTAGGGACCTACCCAAAAATTGGCATGTCTCGGAGGTGCTCTTTCTATCCACCTTATCCCCGGCATAATCCACATCAAAATAGCCTAATAGGTTGAACTTTGAACCCTTGGGGTACCAAAGCACTAGGTTGGGTGTGTGAACCAAATATCTCAATATTCTCTTAACAGCCACCATGTGACACTCCATGGGAGCGGCTTGAAAACATGCACACATACACATACTAAGCATGATATCAGGCCTAGATGCACAAAGATAATGCAAAAAAGTCTATCATGGAGCGGTATACCTTGTGATCAACAGGCTTGTCCTTTTTGTTGAGGTCGAGGTGACCATTTGTCGGCATGGGAGTTTTGATGGGCTTTGCCTTGTCCATATCAAAGTTCTTCAATAGATCTTGTGTGTACTTGGCTTGACATATAAAGGTGCCCTCCTTGAGTTACTTCACTTGGAAGCCTAGAAAGAATGTCAATTCTCCCATCATGGACATCTTGAACCTCTTGGTCATTATCTTGCTAAATTCATCACAAAAGGTTTGATTAGTCGAACCAAATATAATGTCATCGACATATATTTGGCACACAAATATATCATCACCAAAATGCTTTGTGAAGAGAGTTGCATCGACCTTGCCAATGACAAAACCCTTCTTAACAAGAAAATCCCTAAGGCATTCATACCATGCTCTTGGAGATTGCTTAAGCCCATAGAACGCCTTATGGAGTTTATAAACATGGTTAGGATACTTAGGGTCTTCAAAGCCCGGTGGTTGCTCCACATATACTTCTTCCTTGATTGGCCCATTGAGGAATGCACTTTTCAAGTCCATTTAGTATAACTTAAAATCATGGTGAGTAGGAAAAGCAAGTAATATTCTAATTGATTCAAGTCTTGCTACGGGGGCATAGGTTTCATCAAAATCCAAACCTTGTACTTGTGAATACCCCTTTGCCATGAGCCTTGCCTTGTTTCTTGTCACAACACAATCTTCATTTTGTTTGTTGTGGAACACTCATTTGGTGCCCACAACATTTTTATTCTTTTGCCTTTCCTCCAATGTTCACACTTAGTTTCTTGTGATGTTGTTCAACTCTTCTTGCATGGTCATTACCCAATCAGAACCCTCAAGTGCTTGTTCTACCCGAAATGGCTCCATAGAAGAGGCAAAACAGTAATGTTCACAAAAATTACTAACTTGAGATCTAGTGATTACCTCCTTATCAATGTCTCCAAAAATTGTTTGACGGGGTGATCATGTTGTACGTTTTGATGGACTCTTGGGTGTGGTCGATGTGAGCTTCCTTGACCACCATCTTTATCAACCTCTTGATCATGTCTTTGAGAATCATCACTTGATACCTCTTGATCTTGACCACTTGCATGATCAATTTCTTCATTTTCATGATGTTGGTATTGTCTTGGGGGAGAGGGTTGATTTTCAACACTTGATGTTTCTTGTGGTCTCACATCACCAATGGCCATCCTTTTTATTGCATTTCTAGGAACTTCATCATCTACATCATCATTAACAACTTGCCCCCATTGAGAGCCATTAGATTCATCAAACGTCATGTCACGTGAAATTTCAATACAACCGGTGGTTTTGTTGCACACATGATAGGCATAAACATTCGACCCATAACCAAGAAAAAAACCTTCATCAACTTTTAGAGCAAATTTTGAAGTTTTGGGTTTCTTGTTTAGCATTAAGCATTTACTCCCAAAAGTAGGAAATATTAGGTTTGTTACCGGTTTGTAGCTCCAATGGTGTTTTCTTCAATAGTCAATGGAGATATAACCGGTTGGAGGCATGGCATGCGGTGTTGACGGCTTCGACCCAAAAACGGACGGACGTCTTCATCAAGCATTGTTCTTGCCATCTCAATGAGTGCGCGGTTCTTTCTTTCGGCCATCCCATTTTGTTGACGTGAGTAGGGTGCCGAAAATTCATGCTTGATGCCTTCTTCATCAAGGTATTCCTCAACTTGAGTGTTCTTGAATTCGATGTCATTGTCACTTCTTATTTTCTTGGTCTTGTCTTCATATTTATTTTGTGCACTTTTCATGAATGTCTTAAGCACGTCTTTCACTTCACCTTTATCATGCAAAAAGAATACCCACGTGAAGTGAGAAAAATCATCAACAATTACAAGACCATATTTGTTACCACCAATGCTTATGTAGGAGATGGGGTCGAAGAGGTCCATGTGCAACATCTCCAATGGTCTTGTGGTTGTCATCACGTTCTTGAAGGGATCTGAAGCTCCCACTTGCTTTCCCACTTGACATGCACTAGAAATTCTATCTTTCTCAAAGCAAACATCGGTTAGTCCTATGATGTGGCCGCCCTTTTGTAGTTTGTGAAGATTTCTCACACCAACATGGGCTAGCCTTCTATGCCACAACCACCCCATGTTGGACCTTGCTAATAAGCATGTACCAAGTCTAGCTTCATCTGTGGAGAAATCCACAACATAAAGCTTTCCATTGAGCACACTCTTAAAAGCAACCGAGCCATCACTCCTCTTATAGACGGTCACACCACATTCGTTGAACAAGCAATCATAGCCCATTTTACAAAATTGTGAAATGGACAATAGATTGAAGTCAACGTGATCAACAAGCATAACCTTAGAAAGAGAATATGAAGGAATAAGAGGAACTTTACCATAACCTAACACTTATCTCGTTCCATTGTTACCAAATGTGATGTATTCATTCTTGTTGTGAGTTGGCCCAAATATATTGAACATCTTTTTGTCTCCGGTCATATGATTGGTGCATCTACTATCAATTGCCCAACTTGACCCTCTGGAGACATAGTCCTACAAAACAAATTAAGCTTTGTTTTTAGGTACCCAAATTTGCTTGGGTCCTTTCACATTAGTCACAAGTACTTTGGGCACCCACACACAAGCTTTTGGTCTCTTGTTGCGTGGCCCAACATATTTGGCAAAGACACGACCATGCATGTGTAACGCCTTGATTTTTTAAAATTTGGAATATTTTATAATTTTCAAGAATTAATTAGGTTGTTAACATTTTTCTAAGAAAAATAATTATTTTCTAAAGAAAATAATCAAATATAGGTTATTTTTAAAATATTTGTTGTTGCATTCATGTTGATTAGTTGCATCTAGGATTTTATTGTGTGTAAAAAACTATTTTTAAAATTCGATTAGGAATCGGTTTAGTTTTAGATTGAGGAAAAGGAAATCAGAAAAGAAAAGAAAAGAAAAGAGAAAGATTGGCCGTAGACCAAATTCCCCTCGCCCATTTTTTTCCCCCTCTCCCTCTCTTTCGGTCGTGGGCCGCTTCTCTCCCCCTTTCCCTCGAGGCCCACTTCCCTTTTCTCCCCTCCCTTCCCCCTCTCCCTTCTGGCCTGGGCCAAAATCCCCATTGGCGTGCGTGCCCCTCCTGACCATCCTAGGGCGCCGTGCCCCTACTGCTCCCCTTCGTCCACCCCTGCCACATCCCCACCCCCCCTCCCCAACGCGTGCGCCGCCGCCGCCCCGACATTGGAGCTCGGCGAGCTCCACGCCGACGCGTCACACGGCCGCGTCGAGCCCCGCCTACCCGCTGCCGGCCATCGCGAGGCCGCGTCGCCCCCCACTAGCCCCTCCTAGGCAAGCCTCGCCGCCCGGAGCATCTCCCCGTCGTCGCTGAACCACCAGAACCCGCCGCTAACGACAAGAACACCTCCCTGGCCTCCAATTCTTGCGTGTGACTCCTTGGGTGAGCTCTCCGCGCTCCCTTCTCCCCTCTAGACCCTTCCCCGTCGAACCCGCCCACTGCACTGCCGCCGATGGCTACCGGTCCACCGTGGACTAGTGGACCACGGGTCCACAGGGTCATAGACCCAGTCCATGGGATTTTTGGGTTAAAGTAATTAATTAAAATCCTGATAATGCTTGTTTTGCGCTTAGGCCCCTGGACTTTAATAAAATTATATTTTCAACCTCAATTTTATGCAGAACCCTTCCAAATTTATATTTAGGCCCCTGATCTTATTTACAATTATTTTTAACACTGTATTTTATAGAAAAGCCCCTAGACTTTTCTTAAATAATATTTTAGTCTTGTAATTTTACAAAAAACACCCCTGACTTATATTTACTTTTCTTAAATTATATTTTATATTTACATTTTACAGTTTAGGCCTTATGCTTTTCTAAAATTACTTTTAGGCCCCTAAACTGGTCTGTTTTTACTTTTTAGCTCCTGAAACTTTAAATCATTATAACTTTTCAACCATAGCTCGGAATTGAGAAATTCTTGCACCAGAGCGATCGTAGTGTTTAATATTATTTATTGATACTGTTTTACAATATTTTGCTAATTTATTATTTTAACCCAAGAACTTTAAACCTTTGTAACTGTTTACTCATAACTCAGATTGAGACAATTCGCTCACGCGATCGTAGCAGCACATACTTTTTCATAGTACTGTTTTCATTGTCTAATATAAATCTTGACTAATGATTCAGTTAAACATAATCATGAGAGATGGGTAATCCTTTTTAGCAACATGGAACTAGGGTGATCCAAGCAGGAGGATGATGATGATGGTGCGGGTATGCACATGTACTCGGTACAGTACAATGGGTTTGTGGTGGTACCTACTTAGGATCACAAGAATAGGTTCGTGGAGCGGCCATCCGGGAAAACAGCGCAAAGCACAGGGCTGATATGGGTAGGCTTGGTTGAGTATCAAGATGTCTTCCCAGTTTTGCGGGCAGTCAAGGAATGAGGATGTGACGGTTTACTCTCGGACTCAGGCGATGGATGATTCACTCCTAGCCACAACGCCAGAAGGGGCTTCTATGGAACAGCTTAATTCCGCAGCAGTGAAACCTTAGCATGGATTGTTTGCAAGCTAGGAAGCTCTTTGAAAGACCTTGTGGTGATCCCCTGGCCTCACACCTATGGTAGTGTGATTTGGGTAACATGGAGACTTTAGTCACTGCATAGTAACGGAATCACCAACCTATAGGTAAAGTTGTGCAACCTCTGCAGAGTGTCAAACTGTTATAACAGCCGTGCTCATGGTCATGAGCATCCTGGATCCTCCCACGTTTAGGAGGGTTGTTTATGGGTGAACTTGGTGGGTTGATAAGTTTGGTTTGGACGGTGTAACCCTTGGTTTACTACAGGTGGTTTAACCTGTAGTGTGCTTTCTTATGGGCGGTTTAACCCATGGTTGGCTACAGGCGGTGTAACCTATAGTGTGGTTTCTTATGGGCGGTTTAACCCATGGTTGGCCACAGGCGGTATAACCTGTAGTGTGGTTTCTTATGGGCGGTTTAACCCATGGTTGGCTACAGGCGGTGTAACCTGTAATGTTGGATAGATGAGATAACTTGGGAAAACTTTTCACTTAGTAAATAGGAGTGCTATTCAAATGGTCTTAGGTGTAATGCTCATTTATGCAAATGAACCATTGTGTTAGCCTTTCTTCTATTAATCTTACATGTCATATTTCCCCCCACTTGTTGAGTACGACATGTGCTCACCCTTGCTATTTCCTCTTTGTTGTTGTACTATAAAACTGCTGCTCAGAAGATGGAGAGATAGACTATAGTGATATAGACTACTACTAGGCGAGCGTGCCCTCGGTCGATTGCCTGTGGTGTTATGGTGTTTTCCGTTGCTAGTTATCGAGAGTGTCATTTTAGTCTTTCAAAACAATTATTTATGTAATAATGGTACACTTTAATAATGACATTGGTTATACTGTTATTCACTTGACTGTAGATATATGTGAAACTTGTTCCTGGGCACACATATGATAAGCACTTGGTTTTGTCCTTAAAACCGGGTGTGACAACATGTTTCTCATGAGCACATAAGATGCATCAAAGTCACAAAAGAGTGCACAAGAGTTATTAGGAACATTAGCATGAAAATCATTAACAAAAGAAGTTTGGTTAGTGTTCTTGTTCTTGACATGCTACTTTTGATAAGATCCTTCCTTGGTGAACTTAAGGAATTCCTTCCCATTCTTGTTTTCCCTAGCATTGTGCTTGGCACCCTCAACATAACCAATGACATCCATGAAAGGCATTCTAGTGTTAGAGTATGCACCTTTTGCAATCTTTGCCTTTTCACCATCAACAACATTTTTCTCATGTTGTATTTTGTTTTCAAGAGTCCTTACTTGCTTGTTCAAATCATCGATCAATTTCACATTAGTAGCACAAGCATCAACATCAATATTATAACACCTATCACATCTTTTGCTAGTGGAAGCATGAGAGCTGTTGGTGGAAGATGTGAAGGTTGAAAGAATCCTATATTGTTCTTCAAGAGACTTATGAGTCTTTTCCAAAACCTCATACTTCCCTTGAAGTTCATCTTTTGTTCTTTTAACATTCTCACAAGAATTTTCAATTTTGGTGAGAGACATTGTTAATTCCTCATTTTTCTTTCTTTCAAGTTCAAGGAGCTTCTGTAGTTCAAGGTTTCTCTCCTTTCCAAGAATGAGCAAGTCTTCTTGCTTTTCAAGAAGCTCCTCTTGCTTATCATTTTCTTCCTTTTGTTTTTCAAGAAATTCCATGAATTCAAGAATTTTAGGAAGTGAAGTATTAACATTATCATCATCATCATCATCATCATCATCACTACTACTAGCATAAGAGGAACGCTTATGTTTAGATTTTGATGCCTTGGATCCTCTTGCCATGAAGCACTTGTGAGTGTTGTCATCATCATCATCACTCAAGCTCCCAAATAGAGAAGCGTTGGTGGGAGTGACACCAATGGCAATTATAGCAATCCCTCCTTCATCTGAGTCAGATTTGGAGGAGGAAGATGATGAAGAGGATGAGTCTTCGAAATTCCATTCTTGACCAATATGAGCCTCACCTCTTCTACGCTTCTTGTACTTCTAGTCTTACTCTTGGTGCTTGTCTTTCTTTCTTTCATCCTTGTTCTTCTTCTTTGGACATTCCGTAATGAAATGTCCTTTATCACCATATTCATAGCAAGTCCTTTTTGACCTTCTTGCTTTGCCCTTGTCATAGCTGTTCTTCTTGTAGCCATCCTTCTTAAGAAATGACTTGAATCTTCTTACTAGCAAGGCCATCTCATCATCACTATCTTCATCACTAGGATCAACCAATTGAAAGTTGCATAGAGGGGGGGGGGGTGAAGAGGCAAATCTAAAAATTCTATGAAATTAGACTTAAAAAAATTTATCAGTTGGACCGGCAGTGCCGGTGGCTCGGATCAGCGGCGCCGATGGCCACTGCCGGTGATGGATCGGCAATGCCAATGAGATAGCACTAAGTTGCCCAAATCAAAACTAACCTGGTTTTGCAGTTACTAAGTTGATGAATAGAACAACAACAGTTGAATAAGGCACTACTATGTAATGGCAACAACTAAACAAGCCTACACAAGTAGATCGGTCGAATTAAAGCTAATACAAAAGAGAACCCTAAAACAATAAGAGGAACAACTAGTAAATAAAGAAAGCTCACGCAGACACAAGATTTGTTACCGAAGTTCGGGCTCACAAAGAACTCTACGCCTTTGTTGAGAAGTCCATAAAGGACAGGGTCTCTTTCAACCCTTTTCTCACTCAAGCGACCACCATGATCAAGCTCGAGTTCTCCACTAGCAAATCCCTTGCGGGATGGGTGATACAAACTTCCTGAGGCGTCACTACACAAGTTGGAAGCTCTACGGGCACCACTAACTGTCTAGGAGCAAAGCTCCAAGAGTAACAAGCACAAGTCACAAAGATGATTAAATTGAATGCTTAATAGTGGAATGGTGCTCTTTTCACTAGGAATCAATGGCTCACTCAAACTCTAGCTCAAGGAATGAAGCTTTGACTTGGAGAGGGGGAGTGAAATGAATGGAGCTCAAAAATGCCTTTTGATTTTCGGGTTGGAGAGAGGAGGCACGAAGTAGGGTGAGAGCCTTTTATACAAAGGGCTCAAGAAGAGCCGTTGGCCTATCTGGACACCCCGCACCGGCACTGCCGATAGGGCCATCGGCACTGTCGATAGGGTTTCTGACACACTGTCATAGATCTGTAGAGCAAGGACTCACCCCGCACTAGCACTGCCGATCATGGCATCGGCACTACGGGTGAGGCAGACACAGAGAAGACAAGTGGTCTCTAGAGACCCAGACCGGCACTGTCGATCATAGTCAGCCAGAAAACCCGAGGAAAAACAGTCTCTGTGGAGAGGGGACCGGCACTGCCGATCAGGAGATCGGCACTGTCGATGAGCTACAGGCTGAGCCAGACAGAAAGAGTGGCTCTCTAGGAGAACCGACCGGCACTGCCGATCATGGTGACCGGCACTGCCGATGAGCTACAGCCAGATAGCCAGAGAGAACAGCCTTCTCTAGAAGCAGAGACCGGCACTGCCGATGGGGCCATCGGCACTGTCGATGCTGGCATGATAGATGCCTGAGAGGTGTCTAGGCATCACAACGCCTCTGGGGGAGAGGATCGGCACTGCCGGTGAAGTCCACCGGCACTACCGATGAAGGTAAAAACAGAGAGCGACAGAAGTGGTATTTTTGAGAAATTTGAGCATTTGACTTTGCCAACTTTGTAAATTATTCCCCTCTTAATAGTACGGCTTTCCTATACTCAAGATAAGAAATAAAAATAATATTGACTCCTCATTCTTGAGTGAATTTTGGACTTTCAACTTGAGGCAAACGACCATCTTTTTTTCTTTTTTTGTTTCAATGCATTTCATTCACCAATTGAGATAGTCATCTACACACATTCTCCATAAGAACATTAGTCCATTATTAATTATATTGATACCTATCACCAAAAGAAAATTAGGGGCCTAGATACACTTTCAATGCCTCCATTTCCCACTGCACATTTTAATAATAGACATATAGGCAATTCAACACTGATCAGTAAATTTTCGTGATCCTATTTTATGAGTTTGGTTCTCCAAGCACTGCAGGGTATGATGACAGATGATCCTATTCCGGCCGTTACTTTATTCTTTCATGAATGAGTTCATGCAACTCATGAACGAGGTGTATGAATGAGTTCTCTGCATCTCTCATTTTTTTACAGATAAAACATACAATAACTCAGATCACTACAACAGATCAATTGACCTATTGATTTGAGCTTCTTGTCTGAACTTTTCTGCAGGCATTTAATTGAATCTGTCAAGGTGAGATGGTGAACTCTGAACAGAGCACCCCCACGGAAAAACACAGGAAGACCTGTCCAAAGTTGTTATGTACTCTATAATATGCGTCGTGTATGAATATCTCACAACGGAGTTGTAACCATTCTGTATTGTGCAAATGACATGCTACTCAACATCTTGATTCCAGATTAGCTTTCCAGCTCCATTAATTGATAAGTTTCGTAGTAGAACAATTGACTGACCGGGTGCATGTTCTCTGATGGCGACGTTTCCAAATCTCTGCGTCTGCTTGCGCTGACAGGGTGCAGCTCCGCCCCTGCCTGTGACTGCAGAATGAACCTCGGCCAGCTCGGACTGTGGTGCTCAGTGCACCTTTTTTGTGCGCGTAACACATGGCACATGAACGTTTTGCAATGTATTTATTTGTAGGAACGACCTTTAAAGATACACAGTAAGTCTCGTGCTTTTGTTACAATGGTTTAACAGGTTCCTTTTTTTTGTCATAGTGTACTACTCATAACACTATGAAACATAATGTAGAGACACTACTACAAAATCCAAAAGTACAATAGTGACGAACATTTAAAAAATCATTACTAAAATGAATAGAAGACACATGTTGCTAGTAAAAATACATTGCTAGTAACGGGCTTTGTATGGCCCGCTACTATAGATAGGTCAAATTTATAGTGACAGGCTATTTTTCTAGCCCGTTACTATGAATCTCACATACTGACCATTACATCGCATTTATGGGTCCTAATGAAATATTTGAGTTAATAAATATATACTTTTTTCTGACCCATAACCCTAACTTTTAGGGTCACTCCCTCCATCGCATACCCTTTCTTTCTCGAGGCTCTCCTCTCTGGTCTCCACCCTCTTCCTGCCGAGGGCCTCCTCTCTCTCTCTCTCCAGTATCGTCCCTCCCCCGGCAACCCTTCCTTCTCTCTCTCTCTCTCTCTCTCTCTCAGCATAGGCACTGCCCCTCCCCAAGCTCAACGGCGTCGGCGCCTCCCCTCGCCCTCCCGCATGGCGGCATGGGAGGATGACGATGCAACAATCCCTCTCTCTTTCCCCGACGGCAGCCCCCCCCCCCCCCTGACGATGATGCCCCCCTCTTCCTCACCAACGGCAACACCCCCCTCTGCCTCCCCCACGATGGCTCCCATATCCAGATCCATGTGCTCCACGACAGCCCCATACCTCGAGCCAAGATCATGCCCGCCACCGCGCCCCGACCCCAGATTCGGACCATGATGCCCACCTGTCCCTCCCGGATGGTGGGCTCCAAGCTCCCCTTGGGCGCAGTGGCGGGCTCAGCTCGGGCATGGAGGTAGCGGGCGCACTCCTCTGGGCCGTGCCCGGCCGATGTTTTTTTTTCTAATGCATGTTTTATGATGGGCTTTTGCCCATTATATTTTCTGAATACTATTAGTAACATATTCGTAGTAACAGACATCTCAGACCGTCACCAAGGTCCACTTGTGGCTTATTGCTACAAATGTTATTTGTGGTATGAAATTGGTAATTTTCTTGAACCGTGCTGACATGTGCCAAACACTCTGATATAAATTACTTTTATAATTTTTATCTCATTCCATTTTCAATCTTTTATCCAATTGGATCCAAAGATAATAAGTATATGTGGTCAATACAAATGGTAGAGTTAGACATACCTTTGTTGGACAATATCTCGAGAAAAATATGCGAGGGCTCTGTGAACGATGGACCAAGTGTACGAGTGGTGTTCTGAGGCTGAGAAAAATATGCGAGGGCTCTGTGAACGATGGACTCGAATAAATTGATAGTCTTGGTAATTATTGGTAAAACCTAACCTATCAAACATGTGCATAAGTCCTTGTTTTAGTATCTTTCTTCATTTACTTTTATTCTACAACTTGAGCTATATTTTTTTGGAATTTATTGAAAAAATAATTCTTTCTTCCCTAAAATCAAACAATTTTTCCGGGAGTGAATTGGCTTGATCTTCTATTATATATATATATTTGATCAACAAAAGGAACTCTCATGTTAGCTCTCAAAGGCTAGAAATTTTCATGTTAATCGGAGAAATTAAGAAGAGAAATTTACCCACCACTGCCATTACAAAAAAACATGGACTAAAATACCCCTCCACATATTTTTAAAATCACCCACCATTGCCGTTATATAAATAAAACATAAAAATCAGATATATTCTATATATTTTTCCTCCATGTTGCGCCAGCCAAAAAAAAACTATCAACCTCTTACTTGCATACAACATATTATGTTATATATCATATTGTTTCTAAAATCCTTACATGTTCATACAACAAGACATTACCAGATCACAAGAGGCCCTATCTATGGGATGAAGATGTGCAGGCGTGCAACGAGCCTCTTACAAAGAACCGATTCTATTTCTACATCCTCACCGAGAGTAATTTGATTGTGATAGAGCGCTTATTTAATAAGTCAAGTAGATAGAAGAAAGACGACGGTACAAATGCAAATATATTGAGTCCTGAAAAATTGTTCTTGGTGCATCGATAGTCGTCAAGCTTGATGGCGAGGTAATTCTTGAGATAATGACACATTGTTTATCCGTGTTTAGGCACATGGTTTCATGCGGCTCGATGGCATCGTATCAGGACCCTTCAGAAATAAGCATAGTGCACATCTACTTTTATAACGCTACCTTGATGAACAATGCGGTAAACAATCAAAACTTAGCCACACAAAAATCGTACCTCCCCAAATAAATCAAATCCCTATCCATTGAAATGATAATTTGTTGCAGCCGTGTTTTATGAAGGTGGCTAAGAAGACCAGCATAGTGAATCTAGAGCTATGCAAAGAACACGTAGTGCTATTGAAACATATAGTGGCTGACCAAGTGTAGTGCAATTTTTAACACGAGCAGTGGTCTTGATGCACAACCATTAACTGGGTACGTGTAACTCAAAACGACATTACTTTGACTAGACGGAATAAACCATGTCTATCGCATGCATTGGAAATATACTAATACAATAGCACTGAAGATATTGCAAGAAAAATTATCCGCGCATTGGGCTAACTTACTAGTTATTTATTAAAATGCTTCGATGTTAGACGTCCCTTGTTACAATAAAATTAAATGCTTTCATTCCGAAGTAAGAGATCACTGTATATTTTCTATTAAGCGACATGAACTAGGAAAAGTTCAAAAGTCAGTAATTCCTTTTCTTATATGACGAATAGTCAAAGTCACGCAAAAAAACCAATAGCAACAACAATTTTGGAACAGAGGGAGTACTGCTCACACTTTCATTGTTGCCTAAATTTGAATTATTAATACCATGTGACTACGGCGTTCTCTCATTATTCTGTGTATTTAGAACTTCAAGAAAATTTATTTTTCAGTTGCCTGAGCATTAGTCACTGTCTATGCCAGGAGCAATACATTGCCTGTAGCCAGTCCTCACAAAGTTGCGGCCATATATGTTCCAAGAATGACGATACAAGATCGTTTTATGCAACAGATCAAAAGAAAAACTCATATTTCTTACCGATACAGTCTACAAATATGGCACTCGCCATAGTAACTCAATTTAATTTGTTATAGTATATAGTGAAAATGTGAGGCATCATGAGCTCATGTCACGTCGAAATGTTATCAAATGTCACTTTTTTCGACAATCTAGTTTGTCCTCGTCCCCTCTCTCGTTTCTGCACTACTAGTATTTCAGAACTTCCTTAAAGCTGTAGTAGCAATGGTTTCTGAACAACAGCCTTTGGTGGCTTCTACTGAATGAGATGCAAAGAGGTGACGACTGATAATCCTTGTGTCACTACTACAGAAATGGTCATAAATAGTGTCTCATCAGCAACGGTTCAACCCAAACCACTACTAGAAACTTATCAGCAGCGGTTCAGAAGCTACGGGGCCCGACCAATTATTGCAGCCCCAACGAACCGCTGTTGATATTCTTGTAGCCACGGGGTGCTTCAGGAATAGTTCTCTTGTAGCGTTTGTCATAATGTTGTAGCCCATGTGTAGGAGCTGAGTCTGTGTTGCAGATATCCTGTTAGTTAGTCATGCGGCAGAAGCTAGTTTTCTTCTCTTTGCCACATTGTAGCTCTTGGATCATGCAAAAGAATAGTCTCATGACACGATTTTGGTTGAGTCCCTGCTGTTAGTTTTATTATGGCGTGATAGACACCTGAAAGAACAAACCTCCTAAAACCTCTCTCAACGTGTATCTCTATGTTCACTGGATTTTTTTCTTCTTCGCTCGCCAGCTTGACCTAATAATTAGGCCACTTGGAAGTGAACAGTATATCCACTCTAGCTTTCCAAACGATGTAATGAATAATCAAGAAAAGGGTGCCTATTTCATTCACATGTACATGCACCGGCCTTTGCTCCATTTCATATTACCCAATCTACTGTGGACCTAAACTGAAAACAGTCAGACCAAAACACCTAATAAGCATCATGACAGCTAATAAGGCTCACAGGGACAATTTCAAAGTCCGTGTTCCTTCATTGGCATGTTCCGGCAGCTGTCAGGAAGGATCTAGCATGGCACAACCGGAGTTTTGAGAGTGCCTTGTCCTCATTATTTCTGATCGTTTTCCGTGTGCACCGATTTCTGTCCGAGTAATGAGGACCCCATGCACAGTGCACTCGGCGTCCACAGGCGGAGGGCCTAGACCCGGTGGGGCCCAACCACTCGATGCCTTTTCATGCCGATTGAGCACGATCATCCACATCAACAATGTGCCTAACACATTAGACGCCACATCTGTTTCGGTGTCTCGACTGCATTCATAACTTCGAAAGACCCGTTCGGACTTCTAAGGTTCCTGCGCGATAGTGGCTCCATAGGCGGCAAGACGGTGGGATAGGCGGCGGTAGACGTGTCGCGATCACATGCTCAGCCTATACAACTTCATCAGCAGTAGTTTCCATGTAAAGACCTATGAGTAGCAGCTAAGTCGGGTTTACTGTACTTGACAACGTAGTCCTTAATTCGTGCTGCGCTAGCATTTTTGAATGAGAGAAACAAACGGAGGGCATTTGTACTATTTCAGCCACTTCTTTAGATCTTATCCAATTGCCATAAACGGCTTTATTATTGTACGTAGCTAGTATAACTGCTCAACTAGATACAAGACCATTGCTCTCATTCTTTGATCTTGAGATCTGCAGTGCTGTGCATGCCGCATGCGCCTGCATCTGAGTTTAGTCTTCATACGATAGCGGCTAATGATGCACAGTGCCAATGATGTGGCTAACTGTGTCTCCATACAATAGCGATGAGGAAAACAGTTCCCGAACTTTTAGGCCTGGGGGACTTTAGATTATGTATTTTTATGGCAAAACTATGCTCTTCAGAGCCAAATTGATTTCTTGATGGCTCTCATTTCTATTCAATTTAATATTACGAATTGCATGTGCACCTTTATTTCGTCCTGCTTGTCTCCTGAATGAGGTGAGTTTGGGTCTTGGCTTGCGAGATGGGAGGTGTGATATATATCTTGCTTTCATCTGTATTATCGTGGTAGCGATGGATACGTACACTACAGTCCAACTTCGACTTCTCCTATAACAAATATAGGTCAATTTATGCTCTCATGAATAAACTCTACCTAACTTGAATCTAGTTTATCAACGAAATAAGATATGATTAGTAGATTTATTATAAATAACACTTTACATTATATAATGTTTGTCTGAGGTTCCATAGTCCTGTTTGCACTAAAATACCACTCCTTAGGTTTCTAAATTGTTGTCAATATAGGACAACAATTTTAGGTGACTATTGAACTATATTTATTTTCCTAACAAATCAACTTAACGACACATAGGGAATATTAATTTTAAGCACGTGACTAGAAATATAAAAATCTCCTGGGAAACTGGGTTGAAACATTGTATACGGTGACTCCTTGCGCAAGGGCAAATCCATTGAATGTGCACACGGAGATTCCCGTTGTCACCGTCTATACTAGTGTTTTTTTGTCTTACAATAATTGGCCAGCTGCTCTTTAGGACCAGCATGCTACAACAACATAATGGGACAGAATCGCATCCAGGATTTTAACGACAATATATGCCTTAATTAGAAATACCAGTTACTGTAGAGCATATTATACAATACCCGTGCAGAATTAAGAAAGCAAGTGGTTCAGTAACGATGGAGGGCTCATACTCTTGACATTTAAATTTTATCACGTCGGCTCACCACTCCCGCAACTGCAGGCTACTATGCGCATTGACCTGAGATGTGGCGACCATATCTTTGTATGGCTCTCCACGCCGCACACCAGATCAAGGCAACAGTGACACAGTTAAGAGCTTTGCTTAGAGCGCGGGCAGGTGCTCATTTCCTCATCAGCCACATGCATGCGACATTGCGACATTGGGCATTACGTAATCATGGTGTGCCATTTTGTTTGGAGCCAATGGTGTGCTATTGGAATATAAGTGGTCTGACTTTAGTTTTTTGCTTTTTGGTAGCCGATGTCACGTTCCAATTATAATGGGTACAAACACGAACACCAAGACTTCATGAAGAAAACACTAAAACCAAGATATAGCACTGAGCACACAGTTCTGAAATCTATCTCCCTCTCTCTGGCCACCCCCACTCCGGTGTGTGTGTGCAGATGCATATGAACAATCTTGTAGTTATTAAACAAGATCCTGATATGAAACAAAATGAATCGACCAACATTATTCGCACAGGAGCAATGCAACACATTATTACCCTACAGTACCATTATCAAAAACCACCTGTCATATTTACAATTCATCAAATATCAAGTTTCAATGTAATCTATGTATTGACATAAAAAATATTGATAGTAACCATGGTTTTTTCTATGGTGTCCCAGATAAAAACCAACATTTCTCAGTGTCCAAAAAGCGAAATAGAGACTTGTGCGGTGTCTTGACAGTGTTGATGACTTTCAAGGACCCGTTCATAGCTGTGCGAGCAACCGAAGAAGGAGCGGGACATCTGAGGTTCCTGCGGTAGTGGGCTGCTGGCGATAAGGCGGTGGGAGACATGGCAGTGGACGTCCCGGTCACTGTACTGAGGACGCTATGCGAGCCTCAATCACATGCTCGTCTGCAAGGACAATGTTGGTGGCGAACTTTCTCGTGCAAACAAACTCCCGTAATACTGGAAGGAACGACCAGCCTGGCCCAAGTTCGACTACGATGTCAAGAAGCTTTCATTAATTTTATACAAGTTGATAAGTTGTAGTTTGCATTTGAGCCACTTGCTTGGTTCTTGTGCATTGCCATAAACGGCATTGTTAAGAATTACTCGGTTCCAAATTGTTGGTATCATTCCAAAATCTCTGTGAAAAAGGTGTACGCTTGGAAAACGAGTATGAGAGATTCAGACACAGATACATATAGGAAACTGAGGATGACAACAATTATGTGAAAAAGTTGAGCGTTAGAGTGATAACTATTTTGAAACGGAAGGAATGCATGCATTTTATATCTTTTGTTTCCTCCTGCTTGTCATAACTAGCAGGACTTATGCTAGTTACTCATTAAAGGACTAGAAATGTGAGGTTCTCAATCAGTTTGGACAGTATCCAGCAAGTTTGGTGTAGGGCTGCTGGTCCGATGTTCTGATGGACTACTCATTCCATTCTGTTTTCCTTGTTATTGTGACAAGAATGGAGGGAGTACAAACTAGTACTAGTCAGCTTGTCCTAAGGACTGCTCCGGCAGGGCGATTCGTGCGAACGCATACCTTCACCGTCTCTAGCTAGTAGAGCCCCAGTGCTGGGGACTTCGTTAAAAAAACATCACGCGAGTTTGTCATATGACACCCTGCGTCTGGTGAGGTTGCACCGCACCGCATCCTTTTTTCTTGTTCATCTAATCCACGTGTTCACACCACACATGCCGGCTTGTTTCGTGCCTGGCTGTGCCAGGAGCATGTTTGCCCGCCGCCGGGTGCTCTTGCCAAAGTGCGTTCGAGGTGCTGATTGATTCCCACCAACCATTCATCAATGCATCTCGTGGAAAATTCTTCCTTTGTGCAACTTGCAGCTCGCCAAAAGATCATTAGATAGACGCTCCACAATCCAGCAAGATCAGGAACAACAGATTATCGGCAACAATTTGTATTCCAAATTTCGTTTCAGCAACTTCATGTTCTCAAGCTGACAGATGAAAGAATTAAAGGTAGTCCTTGAACGTTGTGAGCTATCTATTTGACCAGATCTAGAGAGCCAATATGACCTATTACCTCTTAGGAGGTAATAATTCCATCATAATAAGACCCATCTCAGTACACTATATAGAAACAGGATTTTAGTGACACTTCGTCAGTGTTATTAGTGACGCATTTTTAACTCTCATTAGTGACACATTTTTGTCCAGACACGTCACTAATGTAGGAGTCATTAGTAACGCGTTTTGGTCTAGAAGTGTCACCAATGTGGGAGTCATTGGTGACGCATCAAGATGCGTCACCAATGATAGAATTGAAAAAAAAAAAGAAGAAGAAAGCAGTAGATCGGTTGTCCATTATACACAATGCTAGAAATAATATATATGTTCAGGAGACAATGTATATTTCACTGGGGCATATAATACTACAAGGAAACAATGTGCACATATTGAACTACAGGGAAATGGAGAAGCAAGCAAATTTTACATTGCCATGATGAATGGGGGGTGTCAACAAATTTACACAACAAATTTTACATTCTCATGATTAATGCAAACAAGTGCAAGCTAACAAGCCTAGAGTAGCCCGTGAAAGCAACTGCCATTTTTACTTTCATACTGTCCTAGCATGCTTGCAATGAAAAATTCGTCAGAATGTAGAATAAAGTGTGTTCTCTGCCCTAACAGGCTTACAATGAGCTCTTGAATCAAATAAGCAAGTAACAAATGCTAGTACACAGAAGGACAAGTCAGACACTATTCAGTAAATTACTAGCTGCTACGTCTACTACTGCGCTGAAGAAACAAAAGAAAAGATAGGTGCTTTACACCTAAGCTCATGCGCTACCTCATTGAAAAACCATGTCTTCACTGATGTAGCAAAAGATTAAGCTGCTGACCTAAGTGAAAAGAAAACAATTGCCTTTCGTTGTATGTGAAGCAGAGAGACGCGCTGAGCTATTGAATTTCTTGTGTTCAAGCTGGTGGTGGCACTTCTAATCATCAGATCTCAACCTTCTCGTTCTGACAAGCTGGAGTAGAGGACCGATGCACCCATCGCCTGAACTGATGCCCTGCAGAAACATAGCAGAGGACATATAAAAACCATCACCAGATTATTTCAAAAACTTGAGACCGGCAAAGATGCCAGGGAGGCCATGTTCACATCCAAGCTAAAAAAATGAAGAGAATATAGTTAATACAAGCAGCTTGTTCAATACTTTGTATAACTATTTATTTGAATAATTGTGCCTTGAAATTATAATGTCTAGTTAACAGATAAATACACTAGGTAGCTGTAGCATCATAACTATAGGTTAGATTTCGAACAAAGCTCTGAAAACATTTCTGTAAATGTACAGTCATTAATACATGCATATAACAGTCATGTTCATTTATCTAAAGAACGCTTAAGACCTGTTTGCACTGATTTACAATAATTAAAAGATAAAAACAGAGGGGTGAATTGTTCTCTAAAGCTAACCAGGCAACAACAGGATACAATCACAAGATAGTAATTTAATAGTTTAACACTGCCTGCAAACAGGTAAATTAATCTGAGGCGTGCACCATGCAGTTTTGCATATACACTCATGCATGACACAAAACTTCCATTGGCACTGTTTTGCACACAGATCGCAGTGAATTGTGCACTAGTGCAACAAGACCCTACTTAAACACATTGTCCTAATCAATTGAAATACTATACATCATTAGGTTTTCACGTTATATACATTACACATTACAAGGGCATTATATGTGCCCAATACTAGTCAATACTTAAAACAGCCAACACGAATTTATTCACTGGAGTAGTGTCTAACAGAGAGATAGGCAGCAATAAGATAAGCAGGAGCAAACAAATTACCAGAAAATGTGAAGCAACTGTTGCAATTCTGACAATTTCAGCTGCATTGGGAGTATACAAGTAAAAGAGAGAATTTCTATCAGAAATGGAGGTACTTAAATCATCTAACCTAAACTAGATGCTCAAAAACAAATCAAGGATCTGTATAATCCAATGTTTTACAATACAAAAAGAAATGTGGACCCACCTGGAAGTGTCCACTCTTTTCACCGTGTTTCCCTTCCAATGACACTTCTATTTTGTATGTCATTTATTTTGATGTCTACAATAATAAAAATTCAACCAATTAAGCCTGGCAGGTATATAACACTCATAAATCGACTTGGTCAAGTAAGCTAGCTTATGGCACTGATATCAAATATTGCTAGGCTAAATTGCTGCATATAGCTTCCTTTATACTCCAATCACATAGACCCATCTCAGCTTATATCTAACGTCTTATAAGGATGCTTATGCACTAGCTGATAAGCCCAAAGTCTTTGAACTTGTCACATGCAGAACATTCATGGATATTAGCATTTACATATAACGCAAGAATGCATAAACTAAACTAGTGTTTCCTGCAAAGTCCAAACAAGTTGTGCTCAGCTTCTATGTGAATCGGAGCTTCCAAAATCCCTAGACATTATCAGAACGCACCATATCCACTAACACAAGAGATCTAGAGCAAGAACCAGCAATGAAAGGGGATGGCCAGCTCACCGGGTTTGGATCTGCATCTGGAAGGACCAGAGACGTGGCACAGCGAGACGTCGTCCCTGACGGCTGTTGCAGGCCTGGCAACCCGCCACATGACGTCCTCGAGGTCGACCTCGTCACCATGCTGGACGGGGAAGAACGCGAGGTAGCGGCCATACGTGGCGCCGTGGAGGACGACATAGGCGGCGGCGCCCCTATGACCTAGGGTGCCCCAGGTTCGCCTCGAGGAAGCCCGGATCCGGAGAGCAGGAGGCAAGGGAGAGTGGGAAAGGGTTCAACACTTGCACACGGCAACCAGGGCACCTCCGCCAGCTGGCAGTAGTGGCGGCGACCATCGATGTGGGTGGCGGCAGGGTTGTGTGGCGGCGGCGAGGCGGGGGCAGAGGTCGGATTCGCGCCTGCCTCGGCCTCCACAGATCTGACTCCCACTCGCGCTGGAGCTGCTCCTCTCAATCCACCGCGGCATTGTCGTTGACAGCAGGGCGAGGAGCCGGCGACACGACGAGAGGGGAGGGGAGGTCGCGCCAGGCCCGCAGCGGGCAGAGGAGCGGCAGGAGGGGGAGGGAGATGGCAACGGGGACAGGAGCGCTGGGGCGAGAGAGAGAGAGCAGAGAAGAGCGGAGAGAGAAGGGCACGACGGATGCGAACGACTCATTGTGAAGTGAGTTTAAAAAAAATTCGAGTCCAGGTCCAAATACATAAGTGACGCGTTATGTTAAGCAATGTCACTAATTACAGGCCCCGTTATTAGTGATGCGTCAAGAGTAGAAGCGTCTTATTAGGAGACTTGGTTTAGTAATGCGTCCAGTTTTTACGCGTCACTATTATGCGATTAGTGATACTTTTGTTCAGAAGCGTCTACTAATTATGGTGTCATTTTTATGTCTTTTTTACATAGTGGTAGAGTGTTTCATAAGAACTAAATTATATGTCACATGAGTAATTTTGACTTGATCTGCAAGATAATTATGAGGAAAGAAGAGAAGGTGGAGTTCAATAAGATGAGAGGAGTTTCATACCAATAAAATTGTACAGAGTATTGAAACTGCGTGCTGAGACTGACCTAATTATTTCTTTGTCCTTTTCTTTTGGGTCAATCTATTGTTTTTGAAACCGACCACTTCTATGATTGAAAGTCACTTCTTTTGTTTGGAACACAAATCGACGTGAACAACGATGTACAGAATTTTCAGCTGGAAAGTAACACCATGCGTGATACGTACGTGACAACTTTCCTGTGGGCGTGATCTATTTAATAATAAAAGGAGATGAACTTCCTACCATGACCTAAAAAAAGTAAGAAATAGGATAAAAATTATCAAAAAAAAGCAAAACATCTAGCCGCTAATCTCCTCAACATAGTCAACAAACTTCATGGGCCAGAGATATCGAACCCCCATCAACCATAAAAACAAAACGTAATTATTTTTATTCTAAAGAAGAAAGGAAGCGTGCATTACACACAGCCAACTGTACGTGCATGACTTCCACTGTTATATGCATAAACAATTCCCAATCTTCACGAAGAAATCATATTTTATCTCAAAGCCAACGCTGACATCAATACAAAAAATGATATATCCATGAAAAATCTCTCTAACTCATATATATGATATATATCCATGAAAAATCTGTCCGTAACTCATATATGATGATTATCTCCGTATAAATCTAGACTTGCTTGGAATATATAACAAGACAAAGTCTCCGGCACCTGGGACACTACCGCGATATAGCTTCGTCCGTCAGAAAGTCTTGTCATTGATCAACAACCTGTTTCTTCAACTCCAAAGCGTGCATCACAAAAGACCAACCCACGACCAGTGATACATGTACGTCCTCTACATCACAGATAGGTGATCTATTCCTCTTCAAATTTGTTTACATCGAACAAACTGATGGTGATTCAATAATCAACCTGAACATTGAATCCGATAGAGGATCAGTATACCAGACATTCTAATTAGTGTCCTTCCTCAAGGTGGTGGTTCATCTGATAATGAACTGACATAGCTTAAATGACTAGTTTCTTTTTAGCACGAAATAGTTTAACAAGGTTGGAATAAAACCTTTAATATAGGTAACATAGGTGCAGGGAGGAATCATATATGGCCAGATTGACGATTGACTAGATTCTGCATGCTACTTCATCTCATAGCAAGCTGTCATATAGCTCAAGTACCTAGGTTTTTTCAATAGCAAGAATCTGTTCAACAAGATTTGAATTCAACACTTTTAAAATAGTCAGAAAGGTGCGTATATCGGTTGGGGAGGAAACGTATGGCCAGATTGATGATGGATTAGGATTGGTGCTTGCTTCGGCCAATCAGAAACTGACAGTGCTCTACGTGCTATTTGTAAATCGGAACTGCAGTGTATGTGTAAGGCTATTAGGAGGATGGGTCTTCTGTATCAGTATTTAAATATGGTAAGATTACATATTTAACCCTTAAGAAACAAGACTTCAACCAAATAATTGATCCTAAAAGAAAGAGAATACTTCGGAGAAACAAGCTCAAGTAATGATCCTACCCTTCGTGAATATATAAGAGCAATTCATTACTTATTAATTTGAATTAGAACTAATATTTTGAATTTAATTAAAAAAAAATCTTGCTCAAGTGCATGTTTTTGTTTTGCTTTTAATTTTTGTTTCCTTGTTTGGCTTGAATCCTGCTCCGATTTCAATTTCATTCAGGTTCTCAACCAGATTGATTTCCGGTCTCCGCGGCCTACCTCCTCGGCCTTCCAGTGGTGGGTGGCAAGGTCCACCGGCACCTGGAGTTTTGTGACTACTTAACTAGAGACAGCAGGAACACCATAGAGGGGGAGCACATGGATTGTCATCGTCACAGGCCACACAAACAAATGAACGGAGAGGACAGACCATGTAGCTCAGGATGTTACCACGAGCTTAGTCATCTGGTATTTTTCTGGAGATTCATGGTTTATCCTGGATGCCTTACATTCCCTGTTGCAAACTGCCAGTGGCTAACTTGCTCGTGGACAACGGCTATTGCTGCAACCCTTTCATTTTGCTATTGCTACAAGTGAACGACATAGAACCTGTTGTGTTGATTCCCTATGCTCAAATAGAATATAATTGACATGCATACGTGATATGTTTGCAGCATTTATATAAGGATCACCTATTCACCAACCCCATATAAGTTTGTAGCTGTCACAATCTCTCCAACTAGAAAGGACGGAGCTGCTTCCATGCATTCATATTAGTACAAAAATTCAGATATTGAAGTTGTCACGGGAACAAGAAAAATGCTTTCCCAAATAATGTACGTGTCGTTATGCATCTTGAATAAAAGTAAGGCACACATTGATATGGGAAATAAACCCTTGTATGAAATATTTGCAATGTTTCTGATGCTAGACTTTTTGCTATTTTCCTACCGTATGATTGGCTTGTTAGTATGCGTCCAATGTTGTAGACTGAGACTACACATTATATATACTTTTTGCAATATTTGCAATGTAACACGTATGAAATATTTGCAATGTTCTACTTTTTGTGAGATTTTCTTTGATTTTTCTTCAAGTAACACGTAGGCCTTGAAATGAGGCTCCATTATAGTAAATATAAGATAAGATTTGATGCTTTTGAATAACAAGCTGGAGATGTCTTGATTCTGTCTTAGGGTAACAAATTTGAATTTTTTTAAATAATATTATTTTATTTGGCAATAACAGAAATAATATTGTTTCGTGTGAAATTGCAAAAATAATATGCAGTCGTATGTTGGGCGATCGAAAATAGAGTAATCGAATGGCGGGCGTGCAAAATCATAGTAATCGAATCGTGGGCGCACGAAACAAGATTTTTCGTGTGCCCAAAGCACGAAACAAGATTTTTCGTATCTTGGAGGCTCGAAGCAGCCTTGTCGGTTGGTGGTATTGCAAAAAGTGTTGTTTTGGACAGTGGGCATGCGGAGAAAATAGGTTCAAATCTTGGCCATTAGAAAACAAATTTTCATGAATCCACCATGCGAAAATAGGTTTTATTTTTTTATTTTGCCCATGCAAAATTGGAAATGATTAACATTGGAGTTGAGCATAACTTTTATGTAGGATGTATAATAGTTATGTCGTATAGTTCTATCACTTTAGACGGTGGCAAATTCATACGGGTGCACAAGAAGAACTACATATAATAAAAGTGAAATACATATAGTACTGCAGTAGTACAATAGATACATGGCAATCTGCAGGATCCTAACCCCTACCCTGAGCCGGACCCCTACCTCTGCCCCGTGTTGGTCGTCGAGCTGATAATGGTACTTCTGCATGCTGCTAGGATGGCTGATCATATGTGGATGGAGTGAACCAGTCTGGGGCTCTCCTCTCACGGGTGGGCTGCACAAAACCCTCAGGCTGGCTCAAATACTGCTGCGTGAACTGAGTCTCTGGAGGTGGACCAAATATCTGTGACATTTCTTCAGGTTGTGTGCCAATGTCACCAAAGGCTGATCCACTGGAGTATGGTGATATACCGCAAGTCTGTCCTGGAGTGCTGAAAGTCGGTACACCTGCATATTGCAACACACACTTAAACAAGTTACAATGAAATATTGCATTGCATATAAACAAATATAATCCACTTACGATACATATATATATATATATATATATATATATATATATATATATATATAGGACCATGCCAGCTAGAGCATCCTGCTTGATCTGGTGGTGGATGTGGTGTCATCTCGAAACAGGGCATCAGTATGTTTTTAAAATTTAAGATTATGGTAATTGTAAAAAAATTTAATTTATTGATCATCGCAAAGAATGTATACTTTTAAGTACCTGGCGTGGATGTCATTCTAGGAGTTTGTGAAAAGGACCCTCTTGCTTGGCCTAGGTGTGGAGGAGGTGGGGTGCTATAGAAGTGCGTACTTGGGGTGCGCGGAGGTCTGTGTGCGACATAGGAGTCCTGACTTGGAGCGTCCAACTATCGGCAAGAAGCAAGCTCTACAATCCGACGACCCTTGGCGACCAACTTGTTGAATGCAACATCTATCTCATCCAGCTGTATCCCACATAGAGGTTGACTATCACGCATCCATGATGCCGCAACAATTTCCTCCGAGTATACTTCTGGCCCCAAGTCAGCCTGTGTTAAATGTTAACAATACATATATGAGAAAACAGGAGATGTAAATGATGCATAAATATAATTATATGTCTATGACGTACCACCATGTGGAGGGACACTCCAGCATGCCCTGGATACAAGGCAGAAGTGCTATCTTCAAGGGGTGTTGGTGGGTCACCAATGTGGAGCAGCCTTGTGCGCATGCGTGGGGCATACCACTGCAGGTAGAACTGGTAGGTGGCAGGGTCATTGGGAGCTGGCTCATCAATGACATCATTGAGAGCATTGGCCCACTCCTGCAACTACTGTGACATCCGATTACTAAGGGACATCTGGCTCCTCTGTCCTCCTTTTGTCGAGTACCTGTAAGTTGATGACAATTTAATAAAGTGATAAAAATATATCATAGGCACATAATTTAATTTAAAACTTATGAGTGGATGTTTGCTGGAACACGCTCTCCAAACGGGACTAGTATGTGCTGGTGACGTCCAAATTGCCTCATCACTCGATGAGGAGCGTAGTCCTCCACAAAAGCGTCGAACACAAGCTTTTTTGATGTCATCCAATATGAAGAGTCTCTGTAGCACAACTCTGAGATCCCAGCTTGTGCCCATTCTCCCACTAAGTACTGACTATATGGCTCCCAAACAACTAACTCTGCACGAAAGGTGGTCAAATTTCTCTGCGAAGGCCTCATATGCTGACCTCATATGCTGACTGAACCTGCAATCCCGACCATTGGGACTGCAAAGAAATTTCAAATTTGAGATTATTAACGTGGTATTGAAGTATTGAAGGAATAAAATTAGTTACGTACCAGTCATCTTGTCTAAAGTGACCCCATTGTCGGCCTATCAATGGCATCCCCACCATACACTTTAGTTGTGTAGTTCCTCGGTTGAACATAGGGACGCCCAATCTGAAAACCTCTCGAATGACCACAACTGCAGTAGTAGTGGCATACCTGTTATTTGTGATCCCGGGCGATGCTTCACGCAAGCATCACAAAGAGCTCGATACGTGGCACATAAAACAGCAGATCCCCAGGAGACTTCAGGAACACCCTCGCATCCCCGTCAGCAATAGCTCGTGCATAAGCTATCCAACGTGCATCTACGGTGTTGCCTTGGGTCGATGTGAACATGACCCAGCCGAACAACCATATTAGGTAGTCTTTGAGGTGTCGGGAGATCTGTTCGGCCATCCCATCATCTCTCATGTTGTCCACCTGCATTATAAACTTTGTATGTCACTACGATGTACAAATTAGAATAAGGAAACTATAATGAAACAATGGTCACCTTAAATTGCTCAAGCCACTGCTTTTTCGGGTCGTGATGTTGACTCATCGAAATCTCAAACATCCTACCCTGCAAGACACCTACAAACCTCCCGTTCAAGTCCTTCTGCCACCCCGCTGGTGTCAGAAACGGCCCAATAGCAGCACTCGCCATGGGTAAGGCAGTGAGCATCGAGACATCCTGTAACGTGGTAGTCATCTCCCCAAAGGGCATGTGAAAAGTGTGTGTCTCTGGCCTCCAACATCTCTAGTATCGCTCCCAACACCTCCTTTCAACCTAAGTGTGATGTCAAAACGATGTTCATTTACACCCATGGCACGCACCATATGCTAGAGTGACTTAGCATTCTTTTCAGCCAGGTGTTGCATCATCTGAAAACCATTTAGTGTATCCATGATGTTGCTATGGATAACAGCAGTGGAGTGCCTCTTCTGGTAGTACCCAATTAGCCCATGCACCATGCCTTCAACAATTCCAACCAGTGGCAATCCACGTAACCCCCTGATTACCTAGTTGTATACCTCTGCAACATTTGTAGTCATTATGTCGTACCTTGCACAATCAGTATCATATAACAATGACCATTTCTCCTTTGGTTTTGCTTCAATCCAGTGGGAGAAACATTTGATGCATCATGCAGCCCTTCTTCTGATGTTTGGAGGGTCAAGTCCATCTCCAAGATGTGGCAATGGCTCTGGTATTGTTTGCCCAGGAGCTACTGGTTTATTATTTTCTTCTTGCAAGTGAGCCCTTGTGTTTTTATCTAGTTCCATCCATAGAGCCTCAAATTTTCAAGTTTGGTTCTGGCTACACAACCTTTTGAACATTTGCATTAATGATTTCTTATGAAATTGCTTATAGAAATTAGCTCCCATATGACGTATGCACCAACGACTATGCAAGTCACACCACGGATATGGCTCTGGAGGATCCTCTTGCAATGTCTTAATAGCAGACAAGATCCCATTATGACGATCATGTATGATGTAAACATTAGGGCGATCCTGAACTATTCCCACTTTTAGGTGCCTAAAAAACTAGAGCCAACTCAACTTGTTCTCACCCTCTACAAATGCGAATGCCACCAGAAGTATTTTATTGTTCCCATTGACTCCTATTGTAGTTAATATTTGGCCTTTATACGTCCCTGTCAAGAACGTGCCATCTACACATAGGATCGGCTGACAATGATGGAATGACCTCACAGCCCAACGAGCCATGGCGTCTTTCAATTCTGAGCGATTTGGAAACACCTGATTCACATGAATCAAACTTGAACCATACTCCCATCAAGAATGATGGGGATCTGCTACATCCATGGTAGCTTTATCAGGCTGGTTCCATTCATCAGGAATAGGATTATTAGGTTCCTCATCATCATTATCTTCCTCATCTTCATCCTCATGCAACATATCTTGCTCAAATAACACTTCATGATTGACATTCTCTAACTCTTCAATAATTCTCTCATTCTCCCCTCCTGCATTAGTCTGCCCCTCAGCAACCTCAGGTTCATTCAGACACATATGTTGCACTATGTCCACCTCCAGAGTATCCTCGCCAATCACCTCCGATGATGCATTAACTCTCAAATTCTATTCAACCACTAATGTGGTGCAGCTATCGGAATCAACATTATTATCACAAAGTTCTTCCAGACATGCCTGCACTAGCATGATGAACTGAGCATGTCATCTCCTACACCAGTTCAACCAACTCAACCACTTTTCCGTACAAGAAACTACCTTGAACACCCAGAACACAGGGTCAAAAGTACGTGTCGAGAAACATTGCACTCTCACTGAATAAACATCCAGATCTAGTTGAAAATAATGGATCAACCATATCTCTATCTGCTTCATCTTACATGCATCTGGGTCAGGGTGAACTACATCCACGTACGGAAAATTGCTCACATCAACACCAGATGGACCCATTTTTACTTCTCCATTGCCATAGAAAATTCTAAGACTTGTCATGTTTTGTGGCTCTGCGATCATAAAAATACATTTTTAGTTTTCTAATACATTACAACCTGCTCATTTATATTACCTAACAATGTCTAAATATTTTCTTCATATTTCATTTGTTCACTAAAATAAATCTAACTACTAATATGAATCTATCAAATTGAAATGAATGCAACTAATAAAATTGAATATGAAAAAACATTACCAAGCAACGCCGGTGCAGCCCGGCCGCGTCCTCCAAAACCGGCACCCCGGACACCTCCTCCAAGCCCGACATCCCGGCCGCCTCCTTCAACCATGATAGCCTGGCCGCCTCCTCCAAGATCGGCAAGCCGACCGCCTCCTTCAACCCAGGCTGCCCGGCCACCTCCTTCAACCCCGGCAGCCTGGCCACCTCCTCTGACCCGCCTGCCCGACCCCCTCCTCCAAAGCACCTGCCCGGCCGCCTCCTCCCACGCGCCTGCCGGCCACTGCTGCCCGGCACCACCGCGCACAGCTCCCGCCGACAGAGAGAGAAGCGAGAGAGACAAGAGCGATGAGCGCGGGCAGGAGGAAGAAGCAAGAGTTTTCGTGTGCTGGGAACACAAAAAATTGTTGGATTCGGACGCCTGACATGCGACAATACTCCCGTGAACCCAAAAGCTGCACCTATGTAGGATTCCACTGAATTCGGGCGCCCACAACACGAAAACCAGAACACATGCAGGATTCCACTGTATTCGGGCTCCCAGAACACGAAAACCAGAAGATTCCCCCTTTTTCGGGCAACCACCATTTGAAAACATGTTTTCATGTTCCCGACACCTGAAAATGCTGTTTTCGTATTTCAACCGTACAGGTTACTTGTTTTCGTACTCTGGACGCTCGACAGAGTAATATATATGTTATTTCCCCATTTCTGGTATTATTTTTGTTATTGCCAAATAAAATAATATTATTTTTTAAAAGATATCTAACCAATTTGTGTACCACTGTGATCATCTTCACTGGCCCAAAAAGAAATTACTTACCACGTCAACTTGTACAAAGGCGTTCCCTCAGATAAAGCTTGCCCTTTAGTTGTCGTTGTTTTATGTCAAATACAAAATAATAATTAAGTTCCATAAACATGCAAGATATCCTAATTTTATCTCTGATTTGATGCATAAAATCGATTATCTGTGAGAGTGAAAGAGCAATAATTCGTTTGCTTTGCCCACATCCAGGATAGCCACCGGTGTATTTTCAGCAGGTGCAGTGTGGATTCTTTGCGCTTCCCATCACAATTGGACATATATCTGATGGGTAAAGGCTCGTCTATATATGTGTTTTTAAAAAAGGGTATATATTGATCAATATTCCGGCCTCTGTACCGTTTGGTACTTGTAGCCCTTAATTATTACACCAGACGAGAAGCAAGTAAAAGCACACTAAGGTATTTCAAACACAAAGTTTCTATTCATTGGGATATGACTAAAACATTATTCTATTGGAAAAGCGCCATCCGTTACTGACGAAAATCTCCATGGCTGTGGTTTCAAGCCTCCTACAAGTACCCGACATCAATGGGCATTCCTCCTCCTTCAGTAGTAACGACCAGAATCTCACCGAGTAAGTTCCTCTGAAAATAACCTGGAGAAGAGTAGGCAACAGCGTTTTATCAAAAACCACATCATTACGATACAACCAGATGGCCCAACACAAACTGGATATGCCACTTCATATGATTTTTTTCATGTGTGCATCCATATTTTCTAACCAATCAGAGAAAATATGCATGAAGCTACACGGTGGAGTAATACCGAAAGTGATGTGACACACTCCAAACACATCGAGCCAGTGTGGAATCAAAGAATAAACGTTGAATACTTTCACTTAGATTGCAGAAACAACATTTAGTACTCCCGTTCCAATTTCATATAGCTAGGTTATCTTTAGTAAGAGTGACACCTTTATACAAATACCACAAAAAAACTTTAATTTTAAGCGGTATTTTTATATGCCAAAGATGCATAGTGAAGGGCAAGGCTTGTGTTGTTGAGAGAGCACCATACATAGATTTGACTGAAAAAACACCATTTTGATGCGACTCCCATCGAAAGGAGTCATGAAGATTACCCAAATGAATGCTAGACACTGCCAAGACCAACTGGTGCCAAGACACCAAGTTTTGGTCCGTCAAACCTCTTCTGAAAGAGACACACAAAGGGCTATCCGACATTACCGAAGCTACTATAGCATTTCCGTCTGACTAAATTATAGATGATGGGAAAACGGTCCATTAGACAGGAGTCACCTAACCACTGATCTTCCCAAAATCTAGTTTGTGTTCCATCACCAAGATGAAGACTCTCCAGCCTAAGGAAATTATCTTTGACACCTAGTAAACTTGACCAAAAATGTGAATCACCGGGGGCATATTGTACTTGCGTTAGGGTCTTTGATTGTAAATATTTTTGTCTCAAAATATTCTGCCAAATACCTTCAGAGTTAAATAACCTAAAAAGCCATTTGCTTAATAAGCATTTGTTTGGTGTTTGAAGGTTAGTAATTCGTAGATCTCCTTGGTCTTTTGGAGTACATAGAATACTCCATTTGGTCAAACGATATTTCTTTTTATGATCATCATTCTGCCAATAAAATCTCGATCTATAATATCCAATCGCCTAGGACTCCTTTCGGTACATCTAAGAAAGTAAACTGCTTGTGCTGAAGAGTACTCAATTCAGTTCATGCATATATTTGTTATTTACACCCGAGAGTTTATATAATGATTTATGTGTAGCTACAAGCTATTCGTGACCTACTGCTGCATGAACAGACCAACGTGCCTCGGCTCCAGGATTGCACTTTTGTATTGGTCCACAGTTCAGTAAGCAATCATGCAGGCCATTACTCCGACCGTTCGGAAGATGACTCCAACACTTACCTGCATTTTTAAGATAAATAACACAGTGTAAGAGATATGGTAATTAATGATAGGATCTGTGATCCTTAAGCTCCTCGTGGAATGTGGAGACCTTGAAAAAGTTTCGAAAGTATTAAAACATAGGAACATTTAGCATTCAATTTTACTAGTCAAACTATCCGCTCATTTCCACGGCTAGACTTTATTTCTTATTATAGATATTAGTTATGTTAATGCTTTTTATTTTTGTATTATACATTTTATCCATCAAATTAACTGTTAAAGCTTAATTCACCAGAAAGGCAAATTTTTTTATCTTATTTTGACTAATAGGAAAAACAATTAGAGTATTTATTTGTTTTATACTGACATGATTTATAATTAATTATACTTTGGATTAAGAAATTCCCATAAGATGTTTTATTGAAGAAAAAAAGTGATAACATAAAAATTAATAGGTTTAGATTTGATTTTCAACCTCCAGAGATACAGCTTTAGGGCTGTATACTCCTACTTCCTTTTTCCGGATTTTAAAACCTCTCTTAGTGAAGCGTATTAATTATACATGTCTTGAACGTTTATTATAAAATTTTGTGACACGATAGAGATATGAAGACATTATATTATTAGAGGAAACAAACATGTTTATTAATAGCTCACTCAATCTTATATAGCTTCTCGTCACTGACTAATACATATATAGCTTCTGGTCATTTTTCTTTACTGAACTTTTGACCTGAATTTTCTCCATCTTCCTCTAAAATAAAATGGAAGACAACAATCTACTACCACAAATTGGGCATGTAGCGGTGGCACCCCAAAGGCCATAGCGGCGTGGCCCAAAGTGCGCCGCCGCTACAGATCCTAGGAGGCCTGTCGCGGCTTGAACTGCCGCTAAAGAGCCCCTTATAGCGGCAGTTGACAATACCAACCGCCGCTATTAAGAGCATAATAGCAGCGGTTGACAATATAGACCGCCGCTATAAACTGCCTAGGCTATAAAAGCCACGTTCGAACAGCTCCGGCCCTCACTCGAACAGTGGCAGTCCGAAAACTTAGGCAAATCATAAAAATCAAGGGGGAAAGGTTTTGAGTTTATTATTATTTTTTTGCAGAAATTTGCTCTCTGAGATAAGGGGAACTCATCCCATATAATTTTTTGTGCTATTATTTTGAAATGAAGTTGAATTTTGCATTTCAAGTTTGTTAGGTTTTCATCAAATTTTAGCTAAATTCGTTTGATTTGCATCATCTATTTCATCACTATACAAAAAAATTACTATATCTAGCCTTTTTTATGTCAATGGAAATCTAGATCTAGTTTCTTAGGTTATTTCTCAATAAAAGTTAAATAATATATATAATAATTTGATGTTAATTTGATGTTTGTTTCATTTTAGCTTGCATAATATTTCTCGCTTTATGTAACTTATTTTTTCAATATATATATAATGAATGTTTAATATTTTTGTTACACATAATTAATTAATTAATTTAAACATTTTTTTGGTTCACGTTCAAGGTCGTTCGTGATGGATAGATCTTGGATATACGAGGCACCTAGACCGGGTCCTATATTTTTACGCGAAGTCTCCAAATTCATCGAAGGGGCCACACAACATGCTTGACGTAAACGGACGACTGATATATATTATCCGTGTTTTGATTGTAAGAATCAGAAGTTGTGGAATGATATAGATGTAATCAACTCACACTTGGTGCGGAGGGGTTTCGTTGAGGGGTACACGAGACAGACAAAACATGGTGAGAACATTGTGGTCGATATGGAATTTGATGAGCATATTGAAGTTGAAGTTGAGACTGTCAATTCACCTAGTGCAGATGCAACGGAGTCGCCTGGTGAAGCTGATTTTGATGTTGAGGAGTTGTTATGTCACATTGAACCGCAGGTGTTGATCAATGCCGGTACAACTAAAGGGCTTGATAATTTTCATAAAATAGATAAAGCATCAAAGGATCCATTATATGATGAATCTAAAGGATCTGGTAAAAAGTTTACCATGTTGCGTACTATACTTGAGCTGATGAAGCTGAAGGCCATGCATGGCTGGTCAGACGCTAGTTTTACGGATTTGTTGAAACTTATTTCCAACGCACTGCACATGTACAAGAAGGATATCTTGCACAAGAAAGATCAAGAAGAGAAAGCCAAGGAAGATTGGATGCGACAACTTCTTATGTTTGCTATCGACAAAGAAAGCGGTCGATTGGACCCCAACCTGCAGGCTGCTATGGATGCCTTCTTACGTGGTTCGTCCACATCCACGCAGCCATCCGTCCCCATGCAACCATCAGTCTCCGGTCAACCATCAGTCTTCATGCAATCAGAAATAGAGGACATCACTGAGGATACTCCTCACAAGTTGCATGTGCCATTTGGTTACAAGGGGAAGACGATGAAGGTTGCATCCGGCATGGCATTTCCCGAAGAGACGCTCCATAACAGGGATATCCCCCAAGTTATGTGCATATCACCGTGTTAGAAATAGTACCGGGCTATGAGTACAACGAGATCGAATGCCCGATACCTGAGGCGGGTATAGAAACTCTCCAAGATGCGCTCGGCTCTTTCATTATTTGGAAATGCCGTGATGTTGTACTCTCCAAACGAGTTTCTTCACCCCTGTTGACTGGGCATGGGTCCTTTCATGCAAGCTAGCCAATCATTACAGGTGGACCGCCATCTCCTATGTCTGTGGTAGCCTCAGGAAACAAGCCCCAATCTCCTCATGTGGAAGTCGAGTCAACTCACAGCCCTATAATCTATAGTGACAACGAACCTCTTCCGGTCATCGCTGAAGGAATAGTATAGGCTACCCCTATAGTCATCGATCCTTTGTCAACAGCGGCTGCAACGGTTCAAGTTCAGGCTCCGGTAATCGATGTCTAGCCTACGCCAGTTGTCGTCAAGGCTCCGGTAATCCCAAAGACGATTACCGGTTTTGACAAAGAGCCAAAGGACCCAAAAGAAAAAAATGATGTTGATAAGTACTTGGCTAGATTAAAAAATATCTAGCAAGCACTAGTAAGCTCATCCTGCAAGAACAAGATCCTCGGGATAATGTGTCGTACGGTGATCTAATTTTGCACAATCCTGCGGATGATGTGGACTACCCGATATTTAAATTTGGTAGGACCCTTATATCAAACAACATGTACAAGAACCTATCGTGGGAGATGCGGAAGTTGCACGACTGGTACATGATGGTGTCGAAGGAAGAGGTCACTGCAATCACTTGTAGGATTCCAAATGAGGCGTTCAATGAAGGAGGCGATGAACAAACCTTAGGCCTATTTTGGGATGATGTCCACGAAATGTTTCGCCTAGGCAAGATGGACGTCACCTTCATCACCTTGTGATGTATGTAAGTTTCTCGTTCGATCTACTTCATATTTCAAGCATAATTCAATATATTATATTATATCTTTTTTTATAGCATGAACTATTTTTTCCAAAGAATGAGGGTCGATAGAAAAGATTGGAAGGTGGCCTATGTCATCCCGAACCGCATCAACCAAAGCCCGATCAACCCAACGGGTAAATCTAAAAAACTATCCGGATATGACACCGACAGAGATAGCTGCAATGAAAGTAGTCTTGAGAAATGAAGCAAGGACTCAAGTTATAAATTATTTATGCGACTGCTACCTGAAGTGGCAAGACCGAGAATGCATTTTGGCCCCCTACAACTTCAAGTAAGTTGGACCACTACTGCCTTCGTCATCTATCATATATTAAAGTTAAATCCAATCATAAGTAACTTGTTGTCAACATTGTTGTAGCGATCATTAGATCTATCTTATGATAATTTCCACAAATGGGTATCTTCTGGTGTTGGATAGTTCAGACTACGATAAGAAGTTGTACAGCGATATTGTGGAACTCATAGATAGGTAACAAATTAGTCTATGTGTATATGATTTGATAATGTTAATATTATCTAATAATATGCTTTTGTTGATTGTTTAGTGCTAACAAGAAATATGTCAAAGCGGGAGGGAAATGTCATCCAAGACGGAAAAAGAAGATGTACTTCCGTCATAACTTTTGGGTAAGATGTATATGCATCACATACATGTCTTTATCGTACTATCGATCATGTAAAGTATAACTAACTTGTGTTCTCTACTACATAGTGCTATAAGCAAGTAAAAGAAAGTGTGCATTGTAGCTACTACACGTGTGTGTTTGCGTCTAGCTCGTCAACTTACCTTGACCATATCATTGAGGAGTCTGATGAAGAGGTAAGTTGATTTTATTTATGTCCATTTTACTTTGTTCTACAGTAGATTTTTAAGATCTTATATTAACATACTTTACTCATGTGACACAAAGAGGCATAAGGGAAAAGGCACAATGGGTTGTAAAGATGAGAAAGAACGACGAGATCAGAATGGGTATGATTCCTCAAGAACATGTTCATTTGGGTAAAAATAACATGTATCTAGTTGTAGCTTCTCTTTGTCGTTTTCTTTTCAGAGAGCTAATCAGTCCAGAAGGGAAGTGTTTTGATTCAAACGGTGAACTAGCAACAAACCGTAGGTCCATTTGTGAGTGGGCTGGTTCAAGAGCACCATATGAGCCCAATGTGTCGAAGAAAGATGATAACTATACATTAGGATTCATATAAGACATTTGTGACTTTGATGTTATTGTAAATATTTGTGACTTTGATGCTATTGCACATAATTGTGACTGCGATGAAGTGACTGAGTATATTTTGAGAAGTTTGTGACTATGATGAAATGTTCTATAATTCTGGGAATTTTCTATGCAGGTGTTATTATTTCTATATATATACTAAATTTTATTTTTTTTCAAAAACAACAAATAGCGGTGGTTGAAGATGTAAACCGCCTCTACTGCTCGAGTAACGTTGCGGCGGTTGAAGATATTAACAGCCGCTACTACTCTGGCTAAATAGCAGCGGTTGACATCTTCACCCGCCGCTACAAAGTTATCTGTAGTGGCGGTTTGTTTCGGCGACAGGCCACCTGCCGCTACAAACGCTTATTTGTAGCTGCGATTGCGTAGCGGCGCGGTGGCTTGCTCACCGCTGCAGAGCTTTTGTAACCGCCGCTACAGGCCTGTTTTGCTATTGTGATTGTTTGCTCAAATTAATTTACCTCATCGTAATATATTCACTAACTACAGACAGGATCATGCAAACAGCTCAAGCACATCATTTAGGTTTTTTTTTCATATCATACGTTCTTCAAAAACTCGACCCACTGAGAGTAAGACCACCCCCGAGGTATTGCATTAAGAAGAAGACCTTCTCACACAGACCTAGAAAACCCCCGAACCCCTCTCCGTCCCTTACACGAGGGCCACGTGATCCCTGTGAGAACCGAGCCGGCGCTTAGCATCGTTACCCGTGACCGGACCGGGCATTAACTCATGCTTTGAGATTGCGGAGAGACGAGGAAAATTTTTTAACCTAGGCCATAATTCGTCCCCTTTGGGGATCGAACCTGGGGCCTGAGAGGTGCTACTCGGAAGCCCTAACCACTATGCTGAAGGCCCTTTCGCACATACGTTCTTCAATGTGGCGTCTACAAAAGAAAACTTTGTGTACAACAGTTTATGAACAAAGCCAAAAACATTCCCTAGTTTATTGATCGGACCTTAGCAAAGTAGGTATAGAAAAGTTATTTGCCCTAAATAGTCCAGGCCCCTTCGGTCTTTTTTTTTTTTTTTTTTTTGCTTCGTCTTCCTCGTGTGTTCTGAGGCAGCTATGCATGGCAATAGACACATTTAGGCTGCCACCCGTGGGGCCAGGGCGGGTTTATGGGCAGTTTATTCAGAGTGTCGTAGGGGTGCCTCACCGATCAGACTGAGCAAGGTGAATGTCTGTTGCAGGCAGGGCCATGCAAATAGCTCAAGCTCATTATTCAAAGATTGTTTTTCTCGTCATGACTTCTCGAATGTGGCTACTACAAAACAAAACTTTTCGTACAATGTTTGCTGAGCAAAGCCAAAAACTACCCTAGTTTATTGACTGGACCTCAGCAAATTAAGATTAGAGAAATCATTTGACCTAAATAGTCCAGGTCTGGTCTGAGAAGCTGTACACGGCCATGGAAACATTTGGGCTGGCACACGCGGGAGCTATCCCAAGGAATGGGCAATGGGTTCAGACTGCTATAGGGGTGCCCCACCGATCAAACTGAGCAAGCTGAATGTATGTTATGGCACTCTATGCCAGCAACGTACACGTATGGAATATTCATGTTGTAGCCTTGCAAACTTAGATCACATATGTGTCTACTATCTACCTGCTTCAGCTAGCTGATGTCTAACTGATACTGATTCCTTGCTATGCTATCAGCCGTCAGAGTGTAAACATGGTTTTAGTCTGGGGTACTTGATTATCCAAGAGGAAGACCCATACGTGAGGGCATTTGGAAAAAAAAAGGGTAACGTATGTGAGGTGAGGAGGAAGAGGAACATACGTGATGGCACTCCAAAAACCATTGTATGTGAGGTGTCATAATTAAGGATATTTTGGGATAATAATTTTATATTGACAGTGGTAAGTAATTTAATAATATTTATTAGAAGGTATTTTAGTCTATGTTTTTATAATAGTAATGATGGGTAATTTAATATTGTTTGAAGGGGTTTTTAGTCTAAGTTTTTTATAATGGCAGTGGTGAGTAATTTTTTTTTCTTTTTCCTCGGATTAACGTGGGAATTTCTAGACCTTGAGAGTGAATGTAGTGACTTTTTTTCCTGCTTAAATATAGTGTATGTTTTCATAATGGTAATGGTGGGTAATTTAATATTGTTTGAAGGGGTTTTTAGTCTAAGTTTTTTATAATGATAATGGTGGGTAATTTTTTCTTTTTCTTTTTTCTCGAATTAACATAAAAATTCTTAGGCCTTGAGAACGAATGTGGTGACTTATTTTCTTACTTATAAATATATAAATAATAGATAGGTTTGTTTTATCAATTTAGAGCAGCCTCACCCGCATCGGTCCTCCCTGTCACGCAACTCCTGCACGACTCCATTTACCATGCTGCCGTATCTCACAGTCGCAGCAACCACCTACGTGTGTATCATCCATCCATATAACAAGCAACAATTGGCTGCAGCCATATCCTGCCTCCTTCCTTCTGCTCGTTCACGCGGTAGCTAGCCGGACGCAAGCTTGCCCCTTACCGTCACTCTAATTAACAGATGGTCCTTGTGTGTTGTGTCCCATTCTACTCACTGTAGCACATGCACCATGTTCAGATGCAAGGCGCGGGTTCTTGGTGGCCGCTTGCCACTGCCGCAATCCAACTGTATTTGCTCACTAGTGGTAGGCGGTAACACTATCAACAATAGGGACTATAGTGGCGGGTAGAAAATGACTGTAGAGGCAGTGACGACCACTAGTCGTTAACTATGCGTAGCTACAAATCGAAGTCTATAGCGGCGGACTTTCTGATTTGCCAAAACGCCCGCGTGGGTAGTAATGTCAACCGCCGCTATACGAATTAATATAGAGAAATAAAAAAAGATCCAGGACCCTAGCCGGCGACCCGGTCGGATCCGGCTACCATGCGCCGCTTGTAAGATGCCAGAGAAGGGAGCAGTGGCTACATCTGGCCGCCCCCACGCCACCCCCACGCCGGAGAGGGCAGCCCTTGGATCTGACAGCCACGCGCTACGAGCGCACCATGTAGAAGGGCGGCGGTCGTATCTGGATGCCCCGTGTCGCTCGCGCACCGTTAGAGAAGGAGACAGAGGGATCCACCACCATGTGACGGCCGCCCAAAAAATCAATTCCAGCAGGGCTACTATTTTGACTCTCATTTTGATAGGACTCTCAAATCTCACTTCTAGACTCTCAGTTTTTGGAGGCTCCTACTCCCCCGGTCAACCATGTGTGCACATTTTACCGCCGACACCACCTCGCCGGAGCGCGGGTGCCACCGATGGCAGGCGCGGCGGCGGATCCTGGCTCCAGCGGGCGGCCCCTGGCATGGGCAACACCAAGGGTCGGCAGGGCGGCGCGCCTTCTAGTGGAAGCACCGCCAATGTGAGGCAGAGCTGCGACCGCTCGATGCAGGCAGAGGGCGGCAGGCCTCTTGGCGCAAGTGGCGGCGTGGGCCGATAGGCCAGCTTCCCCGGGCATAGGAGGAGGGCGGCAGTCTTGTCTCCATCTACAGCTCCACTCCAATACATGAGATGAAGAATCCTGTCAGAGTGGCTGTGCCGAGCCCGCCCGCCTCGCCAGAGCTGAGGGCGACTGTGGCTGTGGGCGTGGACACGCCGCCAAGATCCACGCCTCCGGAGGAGCCGACACGGGAGCGACGGCGCGGGAGGAGCGGCGCCGTGGGCGGGCGCGGGTGGAAGGGCGGAACGGCGGCGTCAGGCAAGCACCAGTGGAGGACGGGGGGTGCAGGCGCGGCGCCAGACGACGAGAGGCAAGCGGGCAGGGGCGGACGAATCGCCAGAGGCGGGCAGCCCGCGCAGGAAGAGCTCCTCCGATCTATTTCACGACTAGAGACTGACTGGTGGGTCCCATATGTTATAGGAAAATGAGAGCCCAAAAATGAGAAGTACTGCTGGAGTTGATAAAAGAAATTGAGCTACTAAAAATAGGACCCGACTCTCAAATGTACAAATAAGAGGCAACATTTGAGAGGTGCCACTGGAGATGCTGTAACAGGAGAAGGAGGTGGACGCATGCGTCGCCTAATTCGTCTTTGGCCACCGCCAGCTACGCCTGGGAGTCAATGTTCTTCTTGTCGGCAAAGTAGTCAGCAATAAGCTGTCCTCCTCCGTCATTTCGACACGTAGACGGTGAATGAAGTCGCCTAGCTTGCCTACGGTTTCTGGCAAAGGTATAATTGCCGATCAAGAATGGTTATTACACTCGGAGTCATAGATTCAAGCAGTTGAGATCCCGGCAACGAGAATAACTGCAAGAACAACCGTGACCGCCTAGCCCTCACAATCACGAGAGCGGCCATTAATTCACTGCCATGGGTGATGGACCATCTTCACCTTCCGAGTCATCACTCTCTTGATTGTTCCTTCTCGTGCGTGCGTTCCAGCTGAAGAAACCCCTGTCTTCGCTGGCAGTTGCCGGCATCGATAGTTTAGTGACCCAGCGGCTCTAGGGCAGCCGACGTTGTCACTTGTGCGGAACCTGACCGTCCACATCGACAACGCCAAAACACGTTCGAGACGACTGTTATTGTGGTGTATGCGGGGACATGTTCCTCGGCAAGGGCCCCGCGCCGGATCGAAGTTCTACGCGCACCACTGTCTTTGGGCAGGACCTGGTGGTAACTGCTGACAGCTTTCCGGCAGGATCTGGTAGTCACTGCCATCGAGTTGTGCTTATCTTATCCGAGCTACGACTACGATAACATGCTCAGTTGTAAGGCCAAGATCGGTGGGGGACTTTGTTGGTGCAGAGACTCACTCGCGTAATACATCAAGGAACACTAATCCTGAACTTGGAACTTGCTTTGGCATGACCTCATGTTGTCTGGAGATGATCCCATTATCCAAAGAAATGACTTCATGATGGCGATGGACCACTAAAGCACACGAACATGGAAAATAGAAACAAATAGTTTATGCTATGGCATCTGTCACCACCGCCAGTATTTTATCCAGACCTTTACTGTGGACTCCGAGTGCCTCTCATTCCATTTTGGTAGCTCCTAAAGGACAGTGCTGACCCATGGAACCGTTGAATTTTACATCTGCTTGTTATGGTTTTCCATGGTCAATTGTAGCATGCCAACATGTTGTGTTTTCTGCATCCCGTGGGTTATATAAACATTATTTGTCTGTAGCTACACTCTAACAATCTGAAAGCCATTGATCACGTTGCACCGAATCGTTTGCTCTGGTCCCTTATTCAATTCGCAATCCTGCACGCCATTACTCACATCAGCTTAGAACCTACGCATACATACAAATTAAGCTAGTAGCTAGCTGCACTTGCTGACAATGTCTACTAGCGATGCAACTCTTCTCTATGGCAGCAGGGAATAGCGCCATTGGAGCTGTTGTCACATCGGCTGATTGATTGTTGTATCCACAGTCTTTTGTTTGTTGCCAACCGTTGAGTGCTCCAGCTCTACCTTCACAAATGGCGCTCACAGTCCATACTTACCACTTCCGTGTGCAATGTCCATGCCTAGCGTTTGCGTGGCTTTCGGAACTGCTGCGGCTAACTCTGTCGAACATTATAATCACTAACCTTTCATCGTCGCCCACATGTGTGATCCAGTGTACGACCGTGCAGGACATACATTGTTTTCCAGTTTTCCTCGTTGGCACATTAGCCAGCAAGCTTGGCACCTCCATCGTTCTGCTCAATAGGATGGTCACGGAGTCCCTTCTCTTGCAAACACATACGTTCAGCTCACCCATGGAGATACTACGCGGTTGTCCTTAGTGCACCTCCGCCACTAAGGATCTACCTAGGAATCCATGGTGCCCATTCACACCACTACAATTAAGCTCTCTAGTAACAGGCCAAAAGTGACCTCAGTGGCGAACACAATAAACGCTACTGAGCCTCTGTCACTACCTGATGAAAAAGTTAGTGGCGTGCTCGAAGCCGCTGCTACTGTGAACGAATCTGTAGTGGCCCTCTTGACATCATCATTACCGCTACTAAGTGAATCTGAGTAGTTACGGTTTCGATGATGTCATTTGCCCGCCACTACAAGGGGCCTGCGACTATACGTCGCACAGTACCCGCGACTACATTTCAGTCAGTGCAAAGCTGGATAGTTTATTTTAGTTGGCATCTTTCAGATTTCACAATCAAAATGCAGATTTAACAATAATACTCTAGAAGTCACATTCACAGTAATGGAACAGCATAGATATATATAGATTCATAACAGTATATATATTTCACATATTTGTCTAACAACATATCAATAGTCATATCAAATTGTATCAAAACTGTCAGGCAGAACAAATGATATGGTACAAATGAGATAACTGTAGCAAAACTGTATCAAAACTGTCTCAAAAATTAAAAGAAAATAAGAATCTCCTCAGAAGTATACAAGGAACAAACTGTCTGATTCGTCCAACCTCCGTCGCAGTAGAAGAATAGCTGCATCCTCTGGAAGTGGCACTGCGGTGCAAAAGGCGCAAATGGTCCTTATGAGAAAGTTAGGGATACTGAGTCAGGAGGATGATCTAACTGAAGAGGCAAGGCAAGCCTACATTAAGCTCTTTGAGCACCCCATTTCTCAGGACCAGATTAGGATTGCTGCGGCTCTGTTTGGATGGGATGTGCCAGATGAATTGGAGGCACGCTCAACGGACCAGGTGCTCAGGGAAGCCTGATTGCGCTCAGGTGAAAGGTTGATCACATACTTCCATGGATATGGTACAAATGACTGTGTGTATGTGTGGGTGTGTGGGTGTGTGTGTGTGTGTGTGTGTGTGTGTGTGTGTGTGTGTGTGTGTGTGTGTGTGTTCCCTTGGCCTGATGAGGCTAATTGCGTGTTACCCTCAAAAAATAAAAATCACGTGCATGTTCTTTTTATTGGTCCAGAGAGGTAAGCATGTGGATGCTAATGCTATGGACTATGCATGCTTTCACACACGTGTCATCCAACTTTCATGCTTCTTAGATCTCATGGACCCGCGATCATAGATAACACTGATGAATAGATCATCATCTGATAAACATGTATTTCTGCTAGTTTGTGAATCGGAGTAAAAAGCTAACACGGTACTGTATGTATAAAAATATAGTTCTTTTTTTTTGGCATTTGTTGGATTACGTGTATTAGCTCCAGGAATGTGTGGTTGATGTCTAAAAGATATTGTTTTGCGTTGTTTCCCTATATTTTCCATGTGAGATTCATGACGAATTACAGTAATACTTGCGGCCCTTACCAGCAGGCACCTGTTGTGCATGCCACTGCTATTCAATCATCGCAAGCTACCTTATTGGTTGTATGTGGACAATGGTATATTCAAGCAGCAATCAGAGTACAATCCATGGTTGAACACCTTTTATGCACGACCATGCACGAGCAAAGGGAATTGCCCATGTTGCAAACTTGTTGAAAGAGCAGTACGAGAACTTCCACATCTGGTGGTGAAGCAAGCGGTGGGATCGAGCTGTTGTAATTGACTGAATCTGTGAGTCACGGATGATCTAAAAGGATTGCTTAATCTACACTTTTCTCTAAATCTGTTTCTGGTCTTCCTGCTGCCTCGCTTTCCTAATGAATCCTATGGTTCGCAAAGAATTCCCAGCACACCCTACTGTCTATGTTATATATAGTTTGGTGGTAAGCTTCCCAATCTATGTAGCTTGGAAACCACAATGAGACCGCCGCCTATTTATCACAGAATAATGATATCTGTCCCTACTGACTACAGTAAATCATAATTATTTCCCCAACATTCATGTCTTGCAACTAGAGTCTTCGTTCTCCTACTTAAATCAAAGCAAAACTAGATAAAATATCAGTCAATTTCGCAGTAAAGAAACAAATGTACATAAACGTTAAGATAGTTTGACTCCATGCATTGATGCTTCTGTAGTGAACTAGCAGACTACATTAAAAAAGCACTGATGATCATCAAACCCGCGCTGCTGACTGGGTCCTTTCCATACAATGGGGACTAGGTCACAGTGGTACCGCGGGGTACATCGATGTTGGCGGAAGCATGGTGGAATGTTAGGTCGTATTATTGCCTGGGACCTCCTTCATAAACAATAAGGCAGCAGTGAGGATATTTTTTTTTTCATTGTCTTCTTTGTTTGATCAGTGTGGTCATTCTGGATGCCTGATGATGACCTATCTATACTATGGGGAAATATTTGGTGCAATAGACTAATTTCATGAAATCTGTGCAAACAAGCATCAAACCATCTAATTTGCATCCGGCGTTCAAAAATTTGGCCACCAGATCCCCCAACCACGTAACCGTTTCTATAAATAATCCCTCACGTGCAGTCTCATTGTATCCAAAACACCTCATATAAAGTCTCATTTGTGTAAACAATCCCTAATCAAAATTCAGAACTCGATACGATAGGCACATCATCGTCCCATTCTCAGATCAACCACCAAGGACCAAGGTGACCGCACTGCCATGATTGTGTTTGGTCCATGTGTACTCCTGGGGAGTGACGACCTGGATGTTGGGGCTGATGTTGTGGGTCTTGTGCAATCACACACCATGTCTCTCTCTTTAAGGTTCTTATTGATGGAAAACAGTCGCTACGGATTGAGCTGCATCAGCCTCCTGATGGCCTTATTAATGGAGCTCTTCAGAAAACAATTCAACAATCAACGGATGCAAAAGGGGCCTTGCCAAGAGTAGGCCACAGGCAGAAACAAGACTCCAAAATTTGTGGTACTTACTGTGGTGGCGGCCGCCGCTGGGAGACAAGGTCAGCGAGCGTCCGACAGAGTTACAAAAAGAGGAACGTGTAGGGATTGCACAGAGCTTTAGGGAGGAAACAGATTTCGTTCAAGGAGTTTTCAGCCAAAGCGGTCGAGTAAGAAGATGGATGGATCTCATGCCAAATCACTAAATGCTGATCGACATCTGATGGCTGGATGGCTTGTTTAACTAATTGCACGAAATAAGTCTATTGCACCAAATATTTCCCCACTATACTAGTGATAGTATTTAGCTCTAATTCTATAGAAAATCAAGGCAATTTGGTTGTAGAATTCCTCAACCGAAACTGGAATTAATATAATCATTCCATTAGCTGGCAAGTGTATTTAGCTATAACTCCGTTTCTCGTCTAGATGCTTTGACAGGTTCTAGAAGCCTACATCTCGACCCGCTCTACACAACATAGTTTGAGAAAAAAACTGCAGTTCCTAACTATGTAGTTGTTGCTATTTTTTTATAAAAAAACACCCTCTATTTGGTTGAACAGGTGGGCAAGTAATGTCATCTAACATTCAGAACTTTTGATTCGTGCTCTACAATGATCGAATGATCAATAGGGGGCTTGAAATTGAAGCAAAATCCTGTCGTGGAACATGTGGTAGATTTGACACACTGTTCTAAACAAACTATGATGACCTTCCAAGTAACTGCTGTAATGACAATTGTTTTGTTAATGGTTTCTAACAGCTGAGATCAAGGTAAAAACGTTTCAGTAATAACCTGATAATGATAATAGTTTCCCGATGTGTACTCTATTGTGACCTTTATCCTCGGATGAAATTTAACGATCTCTGGCACACGTGGTACCCATAGTTCTGAGGCATCTTCAATCAAGTATGTACATACTCGCGAAGTATTACGTAGGGATGAGAGGAACTCAGTACATAGGGAGTACATGGATTGGCATGGTCGCAGGCCACACAAACTCATGACTGGAGACGACAGAACAGTTAGGTCATGTCGTTCCCTCGGGCATTACCCCAGAGTTCTTCTATGGAGGATGTTCATGGATCCCCAACGTCTTCAATTCCGGTTGCACATGGCCAGTGGCAATAATCCTCATAGATGAAAGCCAGCAGTTGAGCAACCCTTCCGTTTTTGGCTTCTATAAGAAAGAGATGAAACTTGTTTCTTTTGTCTGCTATGCTAAAATACACTTCGTATGGTCATGTAGTGTTGTTTACACTCTATCATTTACAAAGGGTTCAGTGCGTTGCTATTCAACAACTGTATGGATCTTTTTGTTTTCATAACAAATTCTTTAACAAGATGACGTAACAAACATAAGGCTAGCCTACTATGCCCTCATCCAAAATCTGCCTCAACTCCAATAACGTATGCCTGCTAAAGTTTACGATTTCAGTGATTTTAATTTATGCAATAGACTAAAGTTATAAGAGACACTGCAACAAGGACAAGAAGTTTTATGTGCTGGATGATGTCGCCTGAAAAGGACTCATTAATAACCCAGGTGGATAATAAAACTCAATTTGAAAGTGGCGCGGGCCTGCCCACTTACCTGCTAGGCCCGCCCCACTAAAAAGGCCCTTGCGGCCATAGCGACGGCATGCTCTTTTCATAGCGGCTCGAAGTGGACGCGCCACTCGGCCCGCTGGGCATCGCGACGTTCCCGCATACGCCCACAATCGGTCGCAACAGCCCACAACGCCCGCATACCCTAGAAGCGTGCTCCGGCGCCGCGACGCCAGGGAGCGGCGGCTCCTCCGCCGCGCGACGGCAGCGTTAGCGGCCTTTCCCTCGCGCTGGACAGCAGCGCCATCAGCCCTTCTCTTACGCTCGACATCGTCCGCGACCTCTTGCTGTTCAATGGGGCAGAACCTTTTCCTCCTCCGCGTGAAGGACACGACGCGATGGCGTCCTCTCCCCCGCGCACGATGGCGGCAAGCCGTGCCCAGGTACTGAATCCCTCCGTCCCATGTGGCATACTTGCATTGCGACGAAGTAGTAATAAAGATCTTAATGATTCCGATGGAGTGCTATCTCGGTAGAACGAGTAGGGCAAAGATTGCTATTAGGTATTCCGATCTGCTGATCTGATGTACCGCCCGGTCAGGCGCCGCTCTATTCTTTGATGTTAAAGATTACTACGGCTCAACCTGCACATGATCTATTCTTTGATGTTCCATATGGCCACTGAACTGTACCTAGTTGTAATATCGATTTATCTGCTTTATTGTACCATTTTATTTAGCACTGTCTGAAACTCACCCAAGGAGGCAGAGAGAGCGTTATTTACCAGTTGTTGGTGTGAAATGATGATCTGTCAAGAGGAAGTCAAAGTTAAGCTGCCTTCCCTTTACATAGTCAGTCCTGTGTATCATCTTTTAGGAGAATAAATACATGAATCAAGAGTGCAATAAGCCATGTACCAGTTGTACAGCCCTTTTATTCGATCACCTTCTCTTATGACCACTGTCCTGTTAGTTAGCTGTATGATTGATTGACTAGCAGAGAAGAATCATTGTGTGATGAATTGGTGGTGCTCAGGTAATGCAGTCCAAATCAATGATCTTCCATGTGAGTGTTGCCCTGTACATATCTGTCTGCCGAACAACAATGTGATAGTGAACAGAATTTTGTCATCCCCTATGCATCTTGCTACATTTCCTCACAATAAACAGACAGTATCACTCCTCCTGTAGGAACAAGTCCAGAACAAGGTGAAAAATTAAGGTTCAGTACTTGTAGTATAAAAGAGGCAACAAGGCAAGAGAAAACATCACAAAGGAATATAACTAGTAGTAACTAAATGTAATAGTACTATTAAGTAACCTGACCTGATAGCTACTATCTGACCTGACAGAACTTCTCATTAGCAAACCAACAAACTCTTAGGTTGTTAGGTTGGTTTCACGTTGTATTTTCTTGATATTTTCTTAACTTTATCTAGTGGCTTATACTAGTAATAATAAAAGAAGATACAGTACTTGTAGTCCTGTTTCTACCCACTAAGTAATGGAGTCCCAGCTCTTAGGTTGTTTTCACGTTGATTGTGTACTGCTTGAACACCTGGAGAACATTAGTGATCAGCAGTCATTTACTTGTGTTCATGCGACTCTATAGCTGATCAGCAGTCATTTCTAGCCTTATAATGAACAAATCCATTGTTTCTTCTCTAATGGGTATGTGCATAATTATCTGCAGAAAGATCCACTTTTGGTGAAAATGAACTAGTTTGACATCCACAAAGACGCAACTTCCCTACTCTTAGCCAAGAGCAGAGACCAACAAGAAGTTCTAGTAGCAGTGAATAGATAAATACTCAGGAAGAAGCACATTGATTTTTGTTGTGCTGTGGAATCGTCATTGCCAAGAGCAGAGAGCAGCAAGAAGTTCTAGTAGCAGTGAATAGATGATACTGAGCTTTTTTTGTTATAATCTTAGCCAAGCTTGTAAACTTTGTTCTAATCTTAGCCAAGTTTGTAAACTAATGATCTTGTACTTTGGCTGAAACCAGACTATGATCTTGGTTCACCTTCGACGCCCTGGTAGTGAGGAATGATTAATGAGAACTGATTAGTGATTGTTTGCTTGTAAACCAGACTACTTGCTTTAATGTGATTACTTAGGAATGATTAGTGATTGTTTGCTTTGACGTCCTGGCCAGAGCAGCGAGCAGGCGTCCTGGTAGCAGCAGCGAGCAGGCACTGGACTATGCGGACGCTTGCGATGCTTAGCCGACAAATCAAGCGCCCGCTTAGCTCACTGGATATTCTTCGTTCTTACTAAAATCTCAAGCATTAGTTTGGCAAAGTGGACGAGGGGAATGGGAAGGAGACGGGTGCTGGCTTTGTCGGCAGCGAAGGGAATATAAGTGAGTAATAATGCTATAGGTCCAACAAACACGTCCTACCAGCATCCAACTTTAGGCTCCCAGCCAATCACGATACAGCGAGGACCAGAGGGAGAGAAAGTCTACAGTAGCTATGCACAGTTGGACAGGAGTCGGACGCATAGCCTTTCCAAATATAATTAATCATTCTTCAAGGCATGAACAGAAGTCAGCTTACTAGGGACACATTCTTCTTTAATTTCAGGCTGATGTTCTACTTATGGTCATCTCTATTCCATAGAGGACCATATGGCGCGTAAGTTGTTATGTTGGTTGCCTTTTCCTCCAAGAGATAACGCGAAATGAACCTAGCTAGCTCAGGCTGTGCTACATGCCCTGTCCGTGAAGTTCCCAACGCCAACAGCGACAAAGATCGTGGGCAACTGCATGGCTCTACTGGTTCATGAACTGCAGCTTTAATAAAGTGGAAGGTATCACAGGCAGTGGTGCATTCAGGGAGCACACAAACAACAATAAACCAAATACAGCCACAGGGTTTCCGACAGCTTCAGTATGGATTCTCAAAGCCTCCCATTCCCATTGCACATAGATGGCTATAGAAACAAGACGACCCTCTGACCCTTCCATTTTCCAGCTTATCTAGCCAAGGCTGGTTTTATGGTTTCGAATACTGAAATATTGTCGTGTGTGATGTGGCGCTCACACATGTACTAGCACAGACGACCCGAGACAGATGGTGTCAAACAACACACAAGCCTGAGATGGGCAGCGTGGCGCTGGACCACAGTGGCTGTGTCATGACGGCATTCAACCTACTACCATTCACCAACAGCAACGGCACGGGGATATATATATGAGACGGCAGCTGGTATTCGTGCCAAGTGAGTTGAAGGCTGGGTGGGCGGCCCCAGTCGGTTGCGATCTCAGCCAGCCGTTTTAATTTTGAAAATATGCTGCCACCCTTCTTTACATCACTGTATACCTCTCGATGCAGAATGCTAGGACCTGCAAATATAAGTGAGTACAGATGTAGTGAATTGCAACATAAGTTAGTTCAGGTCATATAATGCAATACCCTACTGCTAAGATACTGAAATCAGAATTGATGTCCATGGTATGACCCAAATATTTCCAAAAATAATTCCAGTAATTAACCACACGCGTGAATGACAATTATGTTCCAAAAACATCGGAACAAATGAATGATGTTACTAACATATACTAAAGAAAAATTGAAATTAACGTTTTGTTCTTTGGAGAGAGATTTTTATCTGAATCCTGAAAATATAACTTTATCTATATCCTAAAATTATTGAACTTTTAGAAACGGGGGAGATTAAACATAAAACGTCACCAGATCAAATGTAAGGTTATTACACTCAAGTTATCACTCAACATGAAACTTCATACACAGAAAGTATCAGGGGCAGCAACCAAATGTGGGTTAATTGAAAGCTTTGCAAAAGCCTGATGATTTGGCAAGCCCTGGTTAAATCCTTGGCAAACACAACGTTTGGACAACCGATCTCAAATGAATTCAGTTGAGCTTGAAAATTAATTCCAAATGCATCCATTTCCCATTAGATCACCTATATCATGTTGACAAGAACACGTCTACCTATTGGTTGGATGTGCCACAACGCTTGCTTGTTTTCTAATGCAAACATCCAAAAAAAAAAAGGAAGCATCTGTACATGCTATTTGTATTGCATGAAGCAATGTGCACATATGAACTGGGTGAGGTCAGGATTAAGATGCTTTGACATAACAAGCATGTTCCACGTGATTTGCTTAACTCCAGTGCAGGCTTAAATTGAACACGGTCAATTAGCTCGAGGCATGTCATTCGCTTTTTCCTATAAAATGATAAAGAGAACAAACAATTCAATTACTTGGTTCATTGGGAAGTACAGGATGATGAGAAGTCGATGATCACTGTGGGAAAAGCAGCCGATTGAAGATAAATAAGCGACATATGGGAGCTATTGACTTATCAGCTAAAGCAATCCAATGAACAGTATTCAAACCAAAACAAAAAGGAGTAGGAGGTCCGATGCAATGATTGATCGATAACGATTGAAGGGTCCCTAATTATGCAATTTTATCGTGATAAACTATTGGCTAAACACCCCAATAGAATTTTGATAAAAGGATTATTGAGTAAATTGATTGCAATTAGCTAGTTCAATAAGATATCGGACTAAACCGTTGCAACCCTAAAGACCCTGGCAGATTGGACCCAACCAACACAGTGCTAAAATAAAATAATGCTAAATATTAGTAGATCTAGTCAATAATTCAATTAGCAAACTGACTCAAATAATTAGATCTAAATAGGATGAGATAACTGCTAATCAAACCACAATAGATTGGTTCTAACTAAGATGTAGTCAACAGGCAAGAAAACAATACTTGAGAAGCCCTAATTACTGGATAACTAGCGGTCACTCGCCAAGATCAGAATCGATTCAGCCAACGTGAGACAAGAATTCGTCATGTACAAGAGGCTTTGCACCAAAGGTTGTATTGGTTGTTGGTTGTTTTTTCTTTACAAAATTATTAGGTACATATGTTGCAAGTCCTTGGAAGAGCAATAAGAGTAAACTTGTGCTTCTAATTAAGAAGGTTTTCGGATGAACTTACTGTCACTTACCACATTAACGAGTCTGATATGACCGAAAAGGACTGCTAAACGCACATGTATCTCTTATTCTTCTCCTCGTGTTCCCACTACCTCCCTTTTTTAATGGACCTTTGGGTTGCCATAAAATTCCTAGCACACACGTCATTAATTCTTGATGTATTGTTTGTATATGGAAAGCTTGTCAATATATGTACCCTGATAGAAGAAAATCAACAACGACAATGCCATATTTTTATTCTACTGATGTTCTCTCTATATATGCTTCATCATAATTATGTCCCGAACTATCAAAAATCTTCAAGACTAGAGTCAGCACCTCAATTAAAACTAGGTAAAATAAATTTTCATTCATGAAAAAGGTATTTTGATCCATGCATTAAAGCTTCTCTAGTGCACTACCAGACAAAAGAGAGAAAAAGATAAACACTACAGTGCACACTCACCCCTATGAACACACGTACGCAAACCCTACCCCAATGAGCATCATCGAAGACTGAGCCGGCAAATCCTCAAGATTGACGAAGTCACCATTGACGCCTCGCTATCGACGGGAGTGTCGCCTACCACAGAAAGCACAAAGCCGTTAAATCCTAGAAAATTCGCTCCCATGAGGAGTCGAACCCAGGACCTGAGGTGCTACTGAGGTTCTTGTAACCACTAGGTTACAGGCCCTTTATCTCAAAATGATACTACACGGGACTATTTCATATACTCTCGTAGAGAGGAATCATCTCCATGCATGCAATAGAAGAACTACCTTAAGACACGAGACTATAGCCGATTCCAAAGTAAATTACTCTGATCATGTCGTCACGTTAAGGTAGTCACTTGTCATTTATTTGCTAGTAATATGTTTTTTTTCATCATCAATGATCCAGTGAGGCAAGTTTTGTGATGTGCTCTATTAGTAATACATTATTAGTCACGGGCTTTAAGCCTTTAACCCACTATATAGTGGGGGACGGATGCCTGCCGTTTGGAAATTGTACTAAAATATTAAAATGATGGAACACAGTGGTGGACACGAGCCCAGCACAGAAGTTATACCAGTAGTTATGCTTGTGCCGTGTTCAAAAGTAGTTGTGTCATTGTCTTGAGCCAACTGTGTGACAACATATAAACTGTAATAACAAGCCTAACTTGTTAGGGATAAAATTTTGATTGACATGACATATGAGGCAACATGAAACACATATGTAGGTACGAGGCAACTTTATGAAACACCTGTGTACATACTTGCTAACAGCTACTACTTGATTCAGGACGACACGAGCACCGTATCAAGGCAGGACATTGATTGGCATGCTCAGAGGTGACAGAAATGCATGAACCCAGGGCACAGAGCGTGTAGCCGAGGTTGTTCCCTTGGGTATATGATCTCATGGTTTGATTCCAGAACTTCATAGTTGATCCCCGATGCCTTCCCATCCCGTTGCGCATGGAAGGTGGCTAAACTACTCTTGCTATATGTGAAATAGATGGAACATGTTGTCTCGTCCGCTACGACCAAATACAGTTGGCATGCATACATGGTGTAATCGCATCCTTTATATATGGATCAGGAGGTGTACCTATTCACCAGCCGCATGGGTGTTTTTAGTTGTCATAAACCGGATGCTTGGATGGTAGCCGCACCAGCCACCGCCATGAAGGTTGTGCTACACTGCCGCAGTTTTGGGGGAGCAAAATCCACGCCACACTCGCCACCTTAAAAAAGGCACATGGGAGCTCCAGCATTTTTGCATCGACCAAACAGTGGCCAAGGAACCGTGACAACATCAACCGCCGCTACTTGTTATTTTATAAAAAAAATAAAATTTAGCAAATATACAAAAATCAGAAATCACAGATTCTGCATACATAGAAATTTACAAATCTCATCACAGATATTTACAATCTTATCATAGATATTTACATCTTATCACAGAATATATACAACATTATCATCAAAATGTTCAATCGAGATTACAATATGTTTTATATGAACCCTAATGCATAGTCATTATTTTTTTTAACACTCTGGGCTCATATGGTGCTCTTGAATCAACCCACTCATAAAGGGACCTATGTTTTGTTGCTAGTTCACTGTTTGAATCAAAACACTTTCCTTCTAGATTAATTACCTCTCTCAAGATAAAACGACAAAAAGAAGCTACAACTAGATGCATGACATTTGTACTCAAGTGAACGCGTGATTCAGGAATTATACCCTTTTTGATCTCGTCGTTCCTTTTCATCTTTGTAGCCGATTCTCTCTTTGTCCTTGCGGCTTTCTGTGTCACATGAGCAGAGTCCTTAATGATATGGTCTAGATAAAGTAAAATGGACATAAACAAAATCAACTTACCTCTTGTTGAGACTCCTCAATAATATGGTCCAGGTAAGTTGAAGTGTCAGCCGAGAACACACAAGTGTAGTAACCACAATGCACACTTTCTCGTATTTGCTTATGGCACTACAAATTAGAGAACACAAGTTCGTTACACCTACAATAATTATATGAATGGATAGTATGATAAGAACATGTATGAGATGCATATAAGTCTTACCCAAAACTTATGGCGGAAGTACATCTTCTTTTTTCTTGTAGGATGACATGCCCCGCCGGCTACGACATATTTCTCGTAAGCACCACCGCATCCCTAGGATTGGCGAATAAGCGTCTGATGCGATCGACCACGGGTAAGTACCACATGACTAAGGTAGGAACCTTACTATCATCACTGTCATCGACGATAGAACTTCTTTTCTTCTTTCTCCCCTTAGTTGTATTCTTCACGCCACCATCGGCGTCACAATCGTTGTTCCTCTTGTAACAACTGCATTTGCACCTTGGGCATCTCACAGCGTCCTGATGCTCCTTTCGATACAATATGCAATGAGTTGGACACGCGTGAATTTTTTACACGTCCAATAAAAATGGAGAAATCAGCTTCTTAGAAAGGTATGTTGTCCTTGGCAACAAGTTAGGCTTCGGCAGCGCATCGAAAATAAGTTCCAACAAATTCGTGAAACTAGCGTCCGACCAGCCATGCATGGCCTTCAGCTTCATCAGCTCAAGTATAGTACACAACATGGTAAACTATTTACCACATCCCTTAGATTCATCATATAATGGATCCTTTGATGCCTTCTCTATTCTATAAAAATTATCAAGCCCTTTAGTTATACCAGCATTGATCAAGACCTGTGGCTCAATGTGACATAACAACTCCTCAACATCAAAATCTGCTTGACCAGGTGACTCCGTCGCATGGTGACCAGGCGAATTGACAGACTCGACTTCAACTTCAATATGCTCATTAAATTCCATATTGAACACACTGTTCTCACCATGTTTTGTCCACCTCGTATACCCCTCAACAAAACACCTCCGCACCAAGTGTGATTTGATTACCTCTATATCATTCCACAACTTCTGATTCTTGCAATAAAAAAAAGACAATATATATCAGTTGTCCGTTCACGTAAAGCATGTTGTGCGGCCCCTTGGACGGATTTGGAGACTTCGCGTAAAAATATTGGACCCGGTCTTGGCGCCTCGTACATCCAAGATCTGTCCATCGCGAACAACTTTGAACGGAAACCCAAAAATTGTTAAAATGCATTAATTAATTATGTGCAATAAAAAATTTAAACATTCACTAAATATTACATGAAGTGAGAAATATTATGTAAGGTAAAATGAAACAAACAACAAATTATTTTATATTTTATTTAACTTTTATCACCATATATCAAAAAAATATTAGATATTAATTAATTAATTATGTGTAATAAAAAATTTAAATATTCACTATATACATAAACATTGAATAATAAATTACATGAAGTGAGAAATATTATGCAAGGTAAAATGAAACAAATATCAAATTATGTTATATATTAATTAATTTTTATCAAGAAATAATAACAAAATTAACATCCCTCTTGCCCTAATACTACATTCTCTCTCTTCGAAAAACCAAACTAGATCTAGATTTCCATTGACATAAAACAAGCTACATATAATAATTTTTTTGTATAGTGATAAAAAGTGATGATGTATGCCTTCATAAACTTCAACTACAACCCAATAGAACCATCCAAATCCAAAGAATTTAGCTAAAATTTGATGAAAACCTAACTTAAAACCCAAAATTCAACTTAATTTTGAAATGAGAGACAAAAAAAAAACCTATGGGATGAGTTCCCCTTACCTCAAAGATCAAATTTCTGCAAAAAAAAAAAAACGAACTCAAAACCTTCCCCTCTTGATTTTCATGATTTGCATAAATTTTTGGGCCGCCACTGTTCGAGTGAAACGGGAAGCTCTCGGGACACTCTATTTATAGCCTGGGCACTTTGTAGTGGTAGTTGGAATTACCAACCGCCGCTATAAACCTAGGCCATTTATAGCGGCAGTTGACAATGTCAACCGCCGCTATAGGGGGCTTCGTAGCGGCAGCTCACAACGCGGCAGGCCCCCCTAGTCTCTGTAGCGGCGGCTCACTTTGGGCCGCGCCGCTGCGGCCTTTGAGCTGCCACCGCTACAGGCCCGTTTTGTGGTAGTGATGCTCGGGGCATATTTTATATTTCACATATAGTTCAATGGGCCTGATCCATTTTTTATATGGCCCAAAAATAATTGAACTTAACCCAACAACATCCCATACCTCAATAAAAAGTGTTCACATAATGCAATTCATACAAGATACATGATACTCAATCCAGCCAACTAGCAAAAATCGACCAGCTAGCAACTAACACTGGCAAGTCATCGCCTCGTACATCGAGCTTTCTTGTTCATTTCAGCAAAGACTTTGGTGGCAGAGATTACAGAGAATAAATTGGCATGCAGCTTCCTTGTCTTTCCAGCAAAGATCAAGGCAGTAAAATGGCTGTCCTAAAATGGCTTACACTCAAAGGCACCAATTTTCTTGTTCTTTTCTGAAAAGCAAGCAAAATAATTGTAAATCATAGTACCATGGTCTTCTTGTGACTGTAATCCCATTTCCATCTATGTATTCTACAGACACGAAAGTGACAGAACAAATTTTCTAAAATGCCCATTCTCAAAGAGCTCATGTATTACCAACGATATTTTGCACTGTTTATACAAAACAGAGCAACAGGCAGAGGCACTTGTATTAGATACGGTTTACGAAACCAGAACCTCAATTTTGCAGCGTGTGAAATTTTTCCAATTTTCATAACTTCCTCATCTGGACTCCAAGTTAGGTGTTCCATATGTCAGTTTTGATAGCCTCAGTGAGGGCTTCATCATGCATGGACACTTCTAATAAGCAATTTGCTTTATTGGTTTGCCTTTCGTGCACTTCTTTGTTTCTTTAGTAAAACTTAGGCAAAGTACTCAGCAAATATGCCCACGACCCACAAAACATGCATAAACACAATATATGACACAATAAACGCTAACCCTAATTTAGACAGTTTGAGCCATTATTGGTGTGTCAAAACCAGATACTCCATTTTTCTTGAATGTCAATTTTGATCGTCAACAAACATCTTTATTTTCTCACGATGCAGCTCTCAGAATAGCCCTCTGAATGCTAACCATACAAGACAGTGTACCATTGGTCTTCATTATCTCCGTGGCCATTTCCAACAAGAGAATGGGCAATGAACCTGGCAAGCTCGGAATGTCAATCACGCTACCACAAAACTTGCAGTGAAAACCAAGATCATACACAACCGCAAGGTTCTACATGCTGGTTCTCAGTTGGAACTATACATGAGCAAAATGCAAATGAAGGATAGCTGTTGATAGTTCTACGGAACGCATGAACGCATGAACAAACGACAAGGCACGTACTTTGCACTTCATTGTATGGAACCATAGCAACCAGGTTTCCAGCAGGTCCCATTTGGATTCTCAGTTCCTCCTATTCCTATTGGACATCGATAGTTATAGGGACAAGGCTGGTTTATTCAACCCTTTCATTCCTTACTTGCTGGATTATCGTTTCCTATGCTTAAATTCTGTTACATCCACACATGGTGCCTTTTTTTTTGCACGGTGTAGTTCATATAATAAGGACCTGCATTTACTTACTCGCCAATCTTTTAAAAGCATTAAGTTGCATACAGGTGGCAATTGCGATGCGCGTACTTATCATGTGCCACCTCACTCCTGGATCGAACTTTTTAGTAAATGGAAATCATACTTTTGCATCCTAGAAATGTGGCCGTGCTCTAAGTGTGGATGCGAAGGTACTAGGTCGCTTGCTATTACTAATTATAGGAAAATGGTCGATGTGTTGGTTCATGCATACAAAAGTCGCTCACTTATATTTACCTTTAAAAACAAATTGCGCCTTATTATACAAGAGAGACAAAAATAGACCAAGGGGCGAGACGTCTGCCGGCATTGTATTAAGCGGATGCCGCACTTGAACCATGGGCGGCCAAGAGTTCGCCTCTAACACCTTGATTTTCAAATTTTTGAATATTTTAAAATTTTACTAGAATTAATTAGGTTGTTAAAATTTTAATAAGAAAAAGAATTATTTTCTAAAAAATAGTCAAATATATGGTATTTTAAAAATTTATTTGTTGCATTCATGCCACTATAGTTGCATTAGGATTTTATTGTGTGCAAACAGTTATTTGAAAATTTGATTAGGAATCCATTTTGTTTAATATAGAAGTTAAGGAAAAATAAATCACTAGGCAGCTCTTGGGCCTAATCACCATGGGCGGCCAAGAGTTCACCTCTAACACCCTGATTTTCAAATTTTTGAATATTTTAAATTTTTGCTAGAATTAATTAGGTTGTTAATATTTTAATAAGAAAAAGAATTCACTACTAAAAAAATGGACTAATGCCACGGTTTTTGTCGCAACACCCTGATTTGCGATGCAATACATGGGTTCTATTGCAACAATAATCGTTTTTGGCTGCAATACATCGAAATATTGCCACAAATTTGGTGGTGTTGCGATTTAAAGTGTGGTTGTTGCGAAAAGTCTAATAAATCACAACAACTATTTGTGCGTTGTAATTATGATGAAGTTATCGCAATGCTTTTTTGACATGGTTACGAGTGGTCCATATCGCAAGGAATACATATTGTTGTTATTAGTATTCCTTTGGGTTGCAAATGAGTCGATGTTACTGCAACGACAAATATTTGTTCTATTGCAATAACTCCGAATGTATCGTAACCCTTTTTTGACATGGTTGCAAGTGGTCCATATCGCAACGAATACATATTGTTGTTATTAGTATTCCTTTGTGTTGCAAATGAGTCGATTTTATTGCAACGACAAATATTTGTTCATTGTAATAATTCAAAATTTATCGCAACGCTTTTTTGACATGGTTGCGAGTGGTCCAACGGATATATATTGTTGTTATTAGTACTTACTTGTGTTGCAAATGAGTCGTTATTACTGCAATAACAAATATTTGTTCATTGTAATACTTCTGAATGTATCGCAATGATTTTTTGATGTGGTTGCAAGTGATCCATATCACAACAGAAAATGAAATGATGCGATATTTGTGTTAGATATTGCTACGCAAAACGAGGTTGTTACAAGGAAATATCAGAAATTGCATCGCAAACTCGAATCGTTGTGATCACTGTTAGGTATCACAACGAACAAAAATTCAATTGTAACACTATATCGTAGTTGCTATGTATATGAAAAAAGTAAAAGCAATATTAAAAAACATACACATGTGATGTCAAGAGAGTTAGAGATTTACATGACGAGGTTTTTTTTTGTTAAACAGGAGAAAATCTCCGAGTTAGCCAAAGTCAGTGGTGAATCTATAATAAGGGTATGCCAGCCATAAAAAAAATTAAAAGAAAACAGTTATAGGTAGGAATTGAACTCATGACCTTTATGTATATGTGATTTAACTTTAGTTGCTAAACCAATTAGGCTACACATTTTTTGTGATTATTATAAATAAATTACGCTATTTATGCTAACACAGTACGACTCCATCTAAAAATATTAGACGTCAATCAGATCTCATGAGGAAAATCACGATCCTTTCCTAATCGCATGAACTCACGATCGCCCAGCACATCCACCGCCCAGGGAGCCCAGGGCATCCTCCACGCAGGCCATCCTCCATCCTGCATGATTGGTTTTGCCCCATACATCGCACACCATCGCACGCCGCGCTCCTAATCTCCTCAGCCTCTCTCCTTTGCTTGGATCACTGAAGGACAACGACACAAATTCAGAGCAGCTGCGGTCTACGTATTGCTCGACGGCGAGTCGGCGACTACTACATCGCTAATTACGCGAACGCCGACGGCCGCGGCTTGCCGGACGCAACAAGCAGCGCAGGTCCCAAGTCCTTCTCCATCCTCTTTTTCGTGTTAATTTCAATACTTTTATGGATGCTAGGAATAATTATGGAAACGTTTTACAAAAGAAAAGCACCAGATAATAATAAATTCTATATTGCTAAGATTGAATTGTTACTTTTGTTTCAGGTAGTGATGATCTTTTGGTTGAGGATTGTTTTCGCTAATGCATACAATATTTTTATAAAGAGTATGTACTGTTATACTATTGATTTATGTAATTATTATTTTTGTAAGAATTAATGGTCAGCGTTGGAGACCACAAATATGTGTGCATCAAAATTATGTATATTGAGTTTTTTCTGTTAGGTCACGTTAATTGATAATGTGTGTCTTCTTGCAATAAATTCATATTATCTTGAATTTGTAAGTGTTTTTTAATACTAATGTTAATTCATACTTATTTGGCTATTTTCATTATTAGGCAACTGGCATGATGATGCTGCATTTGCAGTCTTGCCCAGCGTAGGGAGCGTTGTGCATGAAGAATTGATCAGCAAGGTATTTGACTCATCGATATAGATCGGTCAGCATCACCTTGGCCAAAAAAAATTAATCACCAAGGTATATATTTTGGCACTTGTGCATGAAAACTGAGCTCATTAGATAATTCATATGTATTGATGTTTGTTAATAAATATTGGTCTATTTTAATACTGATGGAGCACCACTTTCCCATTGCTAGGAATTCTGAATTCGTTGTTCAGCAGCCTGGTGTTTTGGTTGATTTTCTCCAATGGATTGTGATGATCACAGTTGGATGCTATTGTCTCAGTCTGATGATAAGTGGAAGGAGGGAATTACGAATTTCTTGGAGGAAACATTTGAAGGCACGTATCCTAGGGAGAGTGCTCCATGTCCATGCCGTGACTGTCGTTGCATGGCACCCAAGTCCAGATATGAGTTTGAATTACACTTGTATCGTAGAGGCTTTGATAAGCAATTCATTAGAAATAAACATCGTCTTGCACCAAAGCTCATGGTTGTGGAAGACAATGATAAGGATTTTGGTGAAGGTGAAGATGAAGGTGAAGGTGAAGGTGCTGATGATAGCTCAGTCAAGAACATACTCTCGTCACTAATTAGTGGCTCTATACATGGGGAACTTACTGGTACCAGGACTGAGAAGCCAAATGAGTCTGCGCAGAATTTTTTCAAATTAATGGAAGAAGCAAAGAAAGAATTGTATCTTGGATGCAAGGAGGATACAAAAGTGTCTTTCATTGTGATATTGTTTCAGATTAAAGTCATGCATGATATTAAGAACAATGCAATGGAGAGTATACTTCGCTTGTTTTCTCTATTGCTCCCTAAAGGATATTGTGTCCCAGATACCATGGTACAAGTTCGAAAGGTAATTAGAGACCTTGGCCTGGGCTATGAAAAGATCCATGCTTGTGTGAATGACTGTGTGTTATTTTGTGGAAAATATGAGAAGATGAACAAATGTCCAACATGTGGGGAGAGTAGGTGGGAAAACTCAGATTCTGAGGGGCTTGGTGACTGCACAACTGACAATGGAAAGAAGAAGTTATTTTCTTGTAAAATATTAAGGTATTTTCCAATTATTCCTTGATTGCAAAGATTATACATGAATGAGACCACGTCGTCGCATATGCTTTGGCACAAAAAAGTGGTTGAAGATGGCAAAGTTCGGCACCCATCCAACTCGTTGGCATGGAAGCACATAGATGACAAGTTTCTGGAATCCTTTGCATATGATCCATGTAATGTACGTCTGGGACTTGCATCAGATGGCTTCAATCCCTTTGGAATGTTGAATGTTAATTACATCACATGGCCAGTCATACTTATTCCTTATAATTTGCCTCCTAGGTTGTGCTTGAAATAGTCTTATTGGATGATGTCGATGCTGATTCCAGGGCCTAAATCTCCAGGACAGAACTTCTGGATTCCTTTGCATATGATCCATGTAATGTCGTTTGGGACTTGCATTAGATGGCTTCAATCCCTTTGGAATGTTGAATGTTAATTACATCACATGGCCAGTCATACTTATTCCTTATAATTTGCCTCCTTGGTTGTGCTTGAAATAGTCTTATTGGATGATGTCGATGCTGATTCCAGGGCCTAAATCTCCAGGACAGAACATTGATGTGTATTTGCAGCCTCTGATTGATGAACTAAAGGATCTCTGGATTCATGGTGTTGTAACTTGGGATGCAAAGGTGAAACAGAATTTTACGCTGCATGCAATTCTAATGTGGACAATAAATGATTTTCTGCATATGCTATGTTATCTGGTTGGAGCACAAAAGGAAAGTTCGCTTGTCCTTATTGTCACAAGCATATAGACTACTTGTGGTTAAAACATGGTAAGACATTGCTACATGGGGCATCGGCGTTTTCTATCTGTAGACCATGGGTGGCGAAGAAACAAGGTCAGCTTCAATAACATGGTCGAAACGAGGGAGGCTCCAGTACCGCCTACTAGAGAACAAGTATTGCAGCAGCACCAGAGTTTTGAGCAAGTAACTTTTGGAAAGTCTACTTTAGAGAAGAGGAAGCAGCGTGATGAGGATACCATATGGCACAACTAGAGGAAGAAGAGTGTTTTCTTTGATCTTCCATATTGGGATTCATTGCTTATTCGTCATAATCTAGATGTGATGCATATTGAGAAGAATGTATGTGAGAGCTTGCTGGCTACTATACTTGGTTTGGCAAGTAAGTCTAAGGTTAGCGAGAAGGCGCGGCTTGATCTACAGGAACTTGGTATAAGGCAGGATCAGCATCCAATGAAAGAGAAAGGTAAATGCACATTGCCACCAGCGCTGTACACCTTAGAAAAAAATGAGAAGGAAATTCTATGCAGATTTTTACAAGATGTTAAGATGCCAGATGGTTATGCTAGAAATATCAGGAGATGTGTTGATGTGACTGGTTGCAAGGTAACTAGACTGAAAAATCATGACTATCACATTATATTACAGAAGCTTTTACCCTTGGTAGTATGCCACATATTGCCGGAAGAAGTAGCAAGACCATTGATTGAGCTCAGTAGATTTTTTAGCGCAATATGTTCAAAGGAGCTTGATAATAAGGAACTTGATAAACTGCACAACTCGATTGGACAGACCCTTTGTCGCCTTGAGATGATATTCCCTCCAGCATTTTTTGATATCCTGATGCACTTACCAGTTCATATTGCTTGGGAGGCCAAACAGGGAGGCCCTGTTTGATACAGATGGATGTATCCAGTGGAGAGGTACCTACGTACACTAAAAGGCTATGTAACGAACAAAGCGTCCCCAGAAGGTTCAATAGCAGAGGGATATCTCTCGGAGGAGTGCCTCACATTATGTTCTCGGTTCTTTGATAATATTAATACAAAGCTTAATCGGCCAGAGCGTCATGAATCTAGCGCTATTAGTGAGCCACCATCTAGGCTAAGTATATTTGCTAACAGAGACTTTAGTAAAGAAAAGAATAATCATACTAATATTGTGATTGCATCTTCTTTTGAGTGGAAAAGGATGACACACTACATACTATCCAACTGTGACGAGGCAATTCAATGGAAAGAGTAAGATATACATGTCAAATCTGATTATTTTTTTATTATGATGTCTTAAGTAGGTACTGACATGGTTTACTTATTATTCTTTTCAGGGAGCATAAGCAGGAACTAATTAGCAGGAACCCAAAAAATGTTGAGAAAAGGCACAAGGAACACTTTGGCTCTTGGTTTCAGCGTAAAGTGAGTTTAATTTATGAGAACTTATGTTTGTCTCATATATATATATCAGGTAAATAACATTTTATTTTGCAAATAATAATGCGTGCAGATCAAGAAGCTACATGAAGAAGGAAAAGCAGATGATGTGATATATTATCTATCTCGCGGTCCAGATCCTCGACATCGTCTGCATAACAGGTGCTCCGTCAATGGATTTCACTTCCGGACAGCAGATGTAGAGAAAAATTTAACTACAAACAACAGTGGTGTCGTTGTGGAGGGTGATGGCATGGAATGGTACGGCGTGATTAAAAAAATAATCGTCCTAAATTTTCAAGGTGCAAAGGAACCGACGTTGTTTGAGTGTGAGTGGTATGATGTTCTGGCACCGACTAGGAACAAATCCAGAGGGTACAGTAAAGATCAATATGGGATTGTTGATATTGATACTACACGAACTCGCTACTCAGATGAGCCATACATCCTGGCGACACAGGAAGAGAAAGTATGTTATGTAAAATGTGCAAAGAAAAGTAATTGGAGCAGTGTACTAAGAATGAAGCCATGAAACTTGTTTGCCATGCCTAAAGGAGAGGGCTCTGATGACACTGTTGTTGATACAGATGTGGACTCACTTACTATAGGAGTGGAACATATGGATGTTGAAGACCGAGCCCAGGATTTGACAAATTGGAGTAGGCGTGACCTAGAAGGACAGAGTTGTGATGCTTCTGTAGTAAAAGAGGCATTTGCTACAGCCTTGCCTGTGCCGGATGATGCCGACATTCCACATGACGAATACGATGAATCTGATGAAGACACTGATGATGGAGTGATTCCTCCTATTGTGGAGTACGAGGAGGACAATGATTTCTTTGTGTAATTTTTTCCATTCAAACTAGTCTGGCTGCATTCTCTTATCAAGCTACTAGTTCTAGTTGCTTATTTTCTAGTTGCTATTACAACATGGCCTGGACTTCATCATTACGCAACGTCATGTTTCACTATTTTTCTTATTTTCGTTTAACGTAGTGAATAACTTAGGTAAAATTTTATTTACTAGAAGATTTCTTTCATGAACCTTGCACCCAGTAACAAGTCTGATGGAAAGCAATATGACAAGTTAATCTTAGTTTTGGTTCAGCACTCCTTTCATCAGGGACGCACTGCATGTGTCCAAAAATGCATGATCATAATAGAAAAAGGATGCTAAACTTCCAATCATAGCTTAAATATTAATAGACGATAATCACCAACATTAATACACACAACTGATTCATCCATTACATGTATAGAGTTTAACATAACCGATTACCAGAGCAGTAGTTCAACATAACTTAGTTCAGATAAGAGGTTCCACAGAGCAATACTAAACGGTTCCATAACCCTATACTATGAGGTTCCATAAACCTATACTAAGAGGTTCCTTAAACAGTGCATCTCCATCAACATAGCACACGATTACATTAGCAAAATAAGAGGAAGCCAAAGCTCCTCAGTCTTCATCACTAGTAGAAGCTTCCATCTTAGTGACTTTGTGGTGCAGTTTGGGTTCAACTTGCTCCCGCTTCCACTTCCGCTTCCCTTGCTCCATGGCTGCAGCTTGCTTTGCTTTAATGATCGACCCAAGATTCCATTCACAATATTTCTGCATGTTGCAATTCCAAGATTCAATCAGAAACATGTATCAAAGTCCTACTTGACTTTGAAAAATAACACTATCAGCAGGTCACATAGGCATGCTCAGCAGGTCACATATACGAAAAAGGAATATTGATATTAAAAAAGATACCTCAGTGCTGTCGTCGTCGCTGTGGATGTAGATGACCTCTTTGCTAACAGCCCACATGGTGGGTTCTGTGAGATGCTAAATTTGATTGCAAAAGTAGATGTAGAGGTGTTGTGATCAGTAGACATCAGATATTTGTAGCCATAATGCAAAAAAAGAAAAAAGTAGAATACAATGCACTGAAGGTGCAACAGCCCACATGGTGGGTTTTGTGAGATGCTAAATTTGATTGCAAAAGTAGATGTAGAGGTGTTGTTGGTAACATAGATGGGGAGTTAAGGAAATGTTTGAAGGCCATGCCACATGGGGCCATGCTTGCCTAAGTGGGGATGCAGTGTGGATCATTTGGCTTGCACATGTTTCATAGATTTTTTAGAAAAACATAACAAATATACAATTTGTAATGGTTGATCTGAGTGGCCTGACTCACCCAACCCGTTTGTGGCATAGGATCGAAGCAATCATGCAAACATGCATTCTTCAAAAAACTTTCATGCAAACAAGCAACAAGCTATAATGAACTATAATGCCAAAGAACGTGATGAAATTACCAGTTTATTGACACACGAGACATTGGGAGTGGTTGCAATGTTGTCTTCGTCGCTGTCGAGGATGTCGATTATCACCTTCACCTTCTTCGACAATGGGCCAGGGACCACGGCCGAGGTCGAGGTCGGCCACTTGCCGGAGGAGCGGCACAGCGCCTGTGTGATCGAGCCCTTGTTGGATCACAATCAATAGACAAAATCAGAATATTAATCTACATTTTAATCAGATAAGGTAAAACACAATAAATAGTCAGTACACATGCTATCTGCTCAAATTATAACATCCATTGGTGTTCATACTTTGACAAGATAAACTTAGGCGCCATCAATATTTACTAAAGGTGTGCATATATATTTGACAAGCTAAACTGAAACTATAATAACCATTGGTCTGTGTAGAACAATTATAAATATGCTAATTAACATGACACCTATGCTGAATCGAACACACTAGCTAACAGTTATAACGTGGATTGGCGAATAACTTCTACAAATGACAGTAAAATAAATTAAACATATACCCAAGATTATATATGACATGGACCTATTTGGCATGCTAAACAAGATGCCCTCACAATCAGTAATGCAGCATAGAGAACAATTTTTTTTGTACAAAAATCATCTAATTAAGGAGCAAAATCATACTGGTAAACCCTTTCACACAAAATATTTTATATCATATAGATTGCTATTTCACAGAATCAACAAAACATGACTAAATTTCTAGTTCATAGATTCAAATAAATTAGACTAAATTTCTAATTACCTTCTGGCGATTGTTGGGGCTTTTCGGGAGAGGAACGGCCCTGCTCGAAGTCCGGCGGCCCGCTCCCAAGCCCGAGGTGTGCCGGCTCGGGCCCTTGGTGGTGGTGCGGCCACTGACGGCTGTGGAGGCTGCTCGAGCCTGCCCCTTGGAGAACGAGGGCCCAGTGACCGCGGCGGTGGATCTCCTAGGGCTCGGTCCTTTGGTGGAGGTGCGGCCACCGATGGCTGCGGAGACCGCTCGAGCCCGCCCCTTGGAGAACGAGGGCCTAGCGACCGTGGCGGCGGACCTCCGAGGGCTCGGGCTTGGGCCCTTCCTGGAGCAGGGGCGACCGACCACGACGGCCGATCTGCCACGGTTCGGTCCGTTGGTGGACGAGCGGGCACCCACCACGGCGGCGGTGCTCCGACGAGGCGGCTCCTTGGTCTTCGAGGGGGTTCGGGAGAAGCACCCAAGAGCATCGCGCGCTTGCCACTGGGAGACATGCTTGCGGCGGCGAGCCATGGCTGCACTCAATGGAGATCGACTGCCCGGCGATGAGATGGGGTAGAGAAGAGATCTGTTTGCGATGTGACGTTTTGTTTGGGGGGAGGACGACGAAGAGAGGCGCAGCCATTCGACTTGTGCATGCGGGCTCGTTTTCGCTAGCCCACTGACTAGTGGGGCCGTAGGGAGGCAAAGGGCCCACATTTTTTTGGTGCGCTTTTGGACGTGGGACTGTCATGTGGCTCCCATGTTGGATCAGAGTTCTTCTCTTGTTCTGATCCAGTTCTTCCCTTCTCTTCTTGTTTTCAAGTTTGATTCATAGTTAAATCTTTAAACATGTGGTGTCATTGCATATTTTGACAGAATTATATCATTTTTTCCTACTTTCTTAGAATTTGGTTTTATATTGTTTTATACCATTTTCATCATGTCACAATAATATGATTATACACGTATTCATCTGATCCTACAAATAACCTCAGTACTCTGAAGTATTTAAGAACTTCACTAAAAACAAGTCAAAGCATCTGTTGATTTGAATCATGTAACATGAAACACTATGAAAATACATAAACATCTCATACATGCCCATGGTTCAAGATAAAACATGATCAACATAGCATTTGACTTGAATGATCATGGGACATGTGTCTTATAATCACCTTTCACCTCACAAGTATAGGAGTTATTCGTGGCAACAACTAAAATTAGAAGTTTATCTAATTGATGTGACATGAAATACTATGAAGATACAAAACATCTCAGAAGTACACTTGGTTTACAATGAAACAAGGTGAAATAAGTCACTCCCAAGTTAGACTTGGTTGACTTGAATGATCATGGGACATATGTTGTAGCATTATTGTTAGAATGTGTTCGATTCCTATCTCGTTCCATCATGAAGATCATGTGATATTCCTTGTGTTTTGATTTGGATTGGATTCGCTATACGCAAACTCGGGAACGCCTTGGTTGCCAAAGAACTGGTCACCACATTGCATGCACAAGTTGTTGAACACATTGAAGGGCACCACGATCATCGCCTTCATTCTTTCAATTTTGATGAGCTCATTCACCATGAAGTACAGATGATAAACGATTTCAAACATTACCCAATATTTGTAAACTTCAAGTTTGACTAACTTGTATTCTCTTCAAATTCCACATTTGAATTCAACCCAATTTATATAACCTCAAGAGTGAGCAACTTACATTCTCTTCAAATTATCAGGGCAACACCTTTTAAAACTGAATAAGTCTTTCTAATTATTAAAAAATTCGTCCAAAAAAATGCCAAAATTTTAGTACTTGGGATTGTTCCCTCCAACATTTTCGTATTGAATTAGACTTTTGCACATAGCCGCCATTTTTCTAGATGTGAAAAACAGCCCGCCAATCTTTTTAGATGGAAAAAAAGACCCACGAGTCTTTTTAGATGGAAAGTACCCAGTTCTTGTGCCACCCACGCCCCCCCACATGCGCGCCCTGCGGCCAAATCACCAGGTAATCACTGGACCCCCGAGTCTCCTACGCCCCTTGAAGCTCCCCACATATTCCTCACAGATTGCAGCGGTTGCGATAGAGGGACAGGCCAGGAGACGATACAGGGGACGAAGGTGCGCCTGCGCCATCTAATCCAACCACAGGTCCATTGCATCCATGTCCAAATCTAGCGATCGACGTGGCGATGTTGCATCAACTGAGGACGAAGACGCTGATGCTCATGCTGAGTTGCTTGATCCTACAATACCTAAGTGAGTTGGGCTCATCCCTGCTGCCTTCCTACAACTGATCGTGAGTTTGTGCATCTTGTGAGTTGCCGCACAGAAGATGTAATGGTGGATAGGCACCATTGCTGCGCATATAAGCCTCTCCCTTAGGTCCAAGATCTTAGTCTTTACCTCTCCTAATACTTGATAAATTGATCTCTTATCAAAGGGCACTTGATCTCTTATCCTTTAGCCTCTATTTGTTGAAATTGACGAATAGGGTATGAACTAACACTAGGCTTTTAGCTGTGTGATTATCGATCCACTCAGGTATTACTAGATGTAATTTTAGTTCGTTGCATTTGCTTTGGCCTAGGTTTTTTATTTGCAGAATTATGCGTTGTGATGGATGTTAGCAGTTTGCACTGAATTAGAATGACCAGCTTGGTTATATAATCACACTAAACTGTGATCGAATTGTAAATGTTCAGCCTGACACATGCTACTGACATATCTGTTGCTATGTGATATTATGTGTTGAGTGTTGACAGAGGTTATCATTTGTTGACAGATTGCATACATGTTTAATTTGTGAACATACGTGCTAGAAAGTTTATAGTTATCTACTATGCTTAGTAAACTTCATTGAATACGTAATGCAGTCAATCAGAATTGTCACATAATTTGATCTTTCAGGATGTAGACACAATTAATGTACTTATTATTAGTGTTATTGTAGGAAGTATTGATGTTGTCTTGCAACGAACTTTTTAGTTCATGTAAGAGAAGATGAGATTGGTTCAGAATTCTAAATATTTGGAGTAACTCTGAAAATGTATATTACTTCCATTTTCTTCTTTCCACTCTGTACACAACATGGGTACAGTCCTAGATGTTAGTTGTTAATGAGGAAGTCGTGTGTTTTGTACATGAAACTGTAATTATGTGGCAGGTCCTATACATGAGAATTACTCCTTTTAGATTTATTATTCTATTGGTGCAATCAACACTATCATTCTAGACAGTGAATACAATGATGAGTGCACTATGACTATTATGATGTTAATACTTTGAATTATTCTGATTCCCGAATAATATGCTAATAATTCCTTTTTTGATATTTATGTACACGTACAGAGCCCCTCCATGAGGTGAAAGCTGGAGCATAGTGGTCCATTGCAAGGGAGCAGATGGAGAGTCCCAACGCATCATTCGGGCTACTCTTGATAGAGCTGACATATCATTTAGGAACTTGTCAGGTTTCAAAGATCAGCTTGGGTATAGCATTCGGGACTACTTGTACTACATGAAGAGAGAGAGGGATTTGAAGTTGCAAGTATTGAGGCAATTGATATCAAACATGATGCAGAGAATATCCTTCAAACCATGGGTTCTGAAAGGAAATTGAGGTTCATAGTGACCAAGAAGCTAGAACCCGATAGACATGTCAGAATTACACCCCTGAAAAACCTGTGGCATGATGGGTCTGGGTCTCGTGATGAAGATGACGACGACGATGATGATGATAGTGACGAATCAGTTGATGCCTCTAAGGACTGGCTTGCTGCGCAAGGCCCTACTACAGGTTTATATGCTATTTCTATCACTCTAACATGTCTTATAACATTACTCTGTATTCACAAAATATTATTTCTAACTCGCAGACTTTCACAATGGCAATAGGGATGAAACTGTTGCAACTTATAGGGAATGGTTAAGGGTGCATGGCCACCTGAAAGAAATTTGTAATTCTTACGTGTATATGCAATGAAAAATGTGAACATACTAAGTGCATGTGTTTTTCATTTTTGATCAGTGCAATATAAACTAGAAGCTGAGCGTGCTGAGCGTATGCCACTACACGAAGATAGTAATGCTAGCAACAAGACAAAAAACACAAACTGGTCGTCACATGCTAGAAAAATTAAGAAGAAGAAAGCAGGTTTTCAAAGCTCCATACACAAACTGGCCGTCACACCCAAACTATTTCACTACGTATTGTCTATATTCACTGTTTGTAATCTCTGTTGTGGTTGAAACTAGGTGGCAAGAAGGATGGTCGCGATACCATGAAAGCCATGACTGCACTGGCCAAACGATCGAAAGGGATAGCTGATACTACCGCGGGCAAACTAAAAATAGAATTTTCTGCAAATTTGGGTGGTCCTTGTGGAGAGAATAGGCGTGCATTTGTGTTCGAAATAGTTTGGGTGACAAGGTTGAATACACCACTCATTGGTGTTAAACACTGGAAAGATGTCCAGCAGGAAGTCATGAATGATATTGAGCATACTATATTTGTATGTTAATGTTAACACATGGCACATCTTTTACCATTGTAACCTGTTATGCAACAGTAATTGCCTAATCACAATATATTAAATGTTTTTTATTTCCAATAGTTTGGATGGGACATTGAGGACAATGATTGTACAAGGAATCTTATATGGAAGATTGCTAAAGAACGCTACAAAGGATGGCGGTCAGCTTTAAATATTACATACAGGGCGCACGACAGCTACGACGCGAGAATGAAACATAAGCCAGAAGACGTATACTTTGAAGAGTGGCGCTATCTTCTCAAATCATAAAATTCCACTGTTTTGTAAAATTAACAACTCATCTTCTCTCATTAATACTTGCTATTAAAATTCCTTGATTAATAAAAGTTCAAGGTATGCCACTGTTTTGTAAAATTAACAACTCATCTTCTCTCATTAATACTTGCTATTAAAATTCCTTGATTAATAAACCTATCTTCTTCACTAATGATAGATGGTTAGCAGCCATAACTCTACAAATCGTAAAGAAATGAAAGCCATACATGTCATGGGATCCAAACCTTTCTCTCAGTTTAGTTGGGAAATAGTGACTAATGATTACATTCGTTTTCTCGTGTTCTAATACAATACAGTAATACACAATAATATATTAATTACCTTTCCTATTGCAATGTTAGAGGGGCATAGAAACAGGTGTTGAACCAAATGATTTGGAACTTTTCAAGACCACTCGCACAAAGCAGGGAAAATGGTCAAATGACTTGTCCCAGAGTATCTATGCGAGTCCTAATCTGATTAAAAATTTGCTTCCATGTTATAAGTTATCCTTTGGGTCAGACTGTGTTACCTTTTACTAATTTATATTATTTCTTTTCTCACTCAGATGAATGCGGCCAGAAAATTGTCGATGATAGATTCAGATGAATTGCTTGACCAAGACTCACCGAGCATCACATCATCCCGCACTGCTAAAGAGAATATTCTGTTCCAGCAAGCGTACAAGGAAACAACAGGAGCCAAGTCAACCAAGTCGCGTGGCCATGGTTACCTTTCAAATCCAGGTAAGAACCAAATGCTTTGGAACAGACTCGCGGAACAGGAACGCGAGGTTCAAAGATTGAAGGAACAACTCACAAAGGAAGCAGCAGAGAAGAAAGAGCAACTCACAAAGGAAGTTGCCGATAAGGAAGAAATGAGGAAAGAGCTTGAAGCCGCGATTAGAGAATCACTGATGCAGGAGTTCCAAGTGATGTTTGCACAGTCACAGAAACAAGCACCTGACAGTGAGGTACTCATATCTTAATTCATGCAAGTTTTACTTTGTAATATGACTACATTGGATAATTATTGACATAAGTACTATTTTCAAAAATTATTCTTTGCATCATGCAAACGCTAGTATTTTTATCCATCACTGCACAACTAGTTTTTTTTTTGGCATATTATCACAATAATCAACACATGATGGTATAGTGATCTAATTTTGCTATTGTGCTGCTTTGGATTGAACTATTAATATTAGACTGCTGATTACGTGCCATTTTTTTTCAAACTAATGTGCAGCGTGCTATTCAAATGAATGATATGACACAAGATGTAACTAGGAGTCCAGAAATCAATAGTGCAACAGTTGATGAAGACAAGACCGATGAACTCAACAAAACAACAGAGTGTGATGCTAGGAGCACCGAGGAAAACAATGTTGCAACACCACCATAGAGGATAGAAACAACGGATGAGGTAATTGTCTTACAATATATGTTCCAATGATCCATAGTAGAAACTGAATATAAATTAAGGATGCCACGTTTGATTATCTTCATTGGTTTTCTAGAGTTCAATGTTTAGCCCTTCAATTATTTAGCTTTGTTTTCTGCCCAAACTGTTAGTTTTACCAAACTGAGCATATATCCCTCAGTTCTTGGCCAAATGAGATGAATAATCACTCTATGGAAAGCTAATGAGTTTATCTACAACTTTGGTAGCAAAAGTTTTGCCACAAAAATTATTTACCTTGGTCGAAATCAGACAATATAGAGAGCTGTTCTGAGATTCCAGATTTTGCGGCAGTTCTGTAAACTGTCGTATTTTTCTCGTAACACCCCATTGGTTCAGGCTATGGAGGTGTTTAAGTACTCGTTGGAAGTCCATGAAGTTCTCTACACCTTTTCTTTGTATTTGAAAAATACTTACTGTTCACAGCAGTACTAGAATTCAAGTTTTTTTTTGAACTGTTTGCTGTTGGACTGCTAGATAGAACTGTAGAGTTCCTAAATTCAGTTTGTAGAAGTGTTTTTGCTCACTTTTCATTGAGTTTATCACCATTCATCTACTATGCTAGCTCTTTTAGAATATGAATTGGTTGGATGTGATGTAGGGCATAGGTGGCTTCAGATCAGGGTTGACAAAGATAGACAGCACCATCTGCATGGAACATATGCATATAACAATGTTGAAGTTGCTTGTGCCTTGTTTTGTGTTTCTGCCTGTAGCTATTTAGGGTTGAATTCAAAATTTGCTTCATGCTTCTTCTCAACTGTGAGACACAATGAACTCAGTCTTTTTATTTCACAACCCATGGTATACAATTTGAAACTTCAATCTGAATTAGCATGCCAAATGATAAGATTCCAGAATCATGTCCTTTGGACTCATTGTTCATATAAGTTTATCACATATAGGATGACACCCGAATTGTCGTATAGTATATGTAACAATGATGCAACACCACTGCCTTCAGTTCATTTCTAATATAGTTACAAGTTCGGTTGGCTAGTAGTCTTTGCCGTGATCATAATTCAGCTAACTAGTTGTTTGCTTGACACTGAATATGATTTGTCGTTTTTATTTCAGCTACCTATGTGCTTGCTTGTTTTTGTTTTACGATTGATTTCAGCATTTGAATTCCATCTAACGTTGTACAAACAACTCTATAATTTAGGTTGAGCCACCAAGCATTATCACCGTAGAGAAACAAATTATTCCACCAACTACCAATCCTAAAAATCCCAAAATATCAAAGAATCTATTCAATCAGAATCATGGGAAAGTTGGTGCAGCCTCACCACCAAAATATGTCACTACACAGCACCTTCAAGCTCAAACACGATCATTGAAAAGGAAGCAACAGGTAACAACTCGAACAGTTCATGCATATGTGTTTTAGTTTTCATATACTAACGTTGTTGCTTTAATCCTCCTATTTCACCTCAAACTTTGTTTCTCTTGAGCAGGACAAGTGACCTTCAATGGCCAATTAATACTCAAGATACCTTCATTAGTACCTACAGGTTAGGATGTCAATGCCAATATTGTTTCTTTACGGCCTAGCATGTACATCAAAATTGCCTTCACCAACTAACAATCATTCTTTTACATGTGCAGAACAACAATCCAATGGTGAGACAAGAGGTCTTGAACATTCTGGTGTAGCAATGATTCAGTTTTTATAGGTTCTCTAGAATTTTTCATTTGTTGCGTGTGATACAATTGACAATGTTTGGTAAATCATGTAAACTATCAAGATTGATGGAATTGACACTGTTCGGTTGTAAGTGAATGATGGCTGTAATATCATTATCAATATACATATTGCATCAGTGTCTATTGTGGTATAATTCTATTGCTTTTAAATTAATAACGCAGCAGTAACCACAAGATAAATGTTTCTAATTGGGTGGCTATTCACTATTGCGACGACCATAAACTGATGTGAAATCTGTCTGTTACAACGCCTCACGATCGATGCAATAACATCAAATCATATAGCAACCACACTTGTTGTGTTGCAATTAACTTGTATGAGATTGCAACCACTCTAACTTTGTTACGATACCCTATACGCATATAACCATGACTCATAACCGTTGCCATATCTTCTAGGTATATAGCGATGACGCATATCCGTTGCTATAACTTTAAGGTATATAGCCACGATTCATATGTCATTGCGATATCCTACAACCATATACCAACAACCTCTACTGTGTTGTGATACTCGTTAATTGTATAGCAACGCCAACAAATTGGTTGGGATTCCTCAGAGTTATTGCAGAAGCATATATCGTTGCAATATAATATCTTGCAACAGTACCAGTTCAGAGTTATTGCAGAAGCATATATCGTTGCAATATAATATCTTGCATCAGTCCCAGTGTGTTGTAATTGTGCTTTCTTGCAAGGACGCTATCTAGATAATAGCAACGGCAACCATGGTTGCCATCGCTAGACTAGCAATGCCCATGGTCGTTGCATTTACCTCCTTTCGCATCGCCGCTCTTTGTTGCAACAAAACGACATTTATTCCAACGCTTTATAATTGTGTTGCCATAGGCTATTTCATCGCAGGAAATTGCAACACCTCCCAACGCCCGTAAAGTGTTGTGATATGTACATATTGCAACGAAAATGACCTTATTACAACACTTTTGGGGGGTTGCAAAAGTCCATTTTTTTAGTAGTGATTATTTTCTAAGGAAAATAATCAAGTATAGGGTATTTTATAATTTTATTTGTTGTATTCATGCCGCTATAGTTGCATTAGGATTTTATTGTGTGCAAAAAGTTATTTGAAAATTTGATTAGGAATTGATTTTGTTTAATATAGAAGTTAAGGGAAAATAAATCCCCAACCAGCTCTTGGGCCTAATCCCCTCCCCTCGGCCCAATCTCCCCCTCCTACCTCTCCCTTCGGATTTGGGCCGAATTCTTTCCCCTATGGCCCACTTCTTTCTTCCCCCTCCATCTCTCCTTCGGCCTGCCAGGCCTAGCGCGGCCCGCTCGCCCGCAGCTTCGGCGCAGCCCGCCCGCTCTGCCGGTGACACCCCTAAACCCTAGCGTCGCCAGGTGAGACCGCCGCCGCTACCACCACGGCGTGCGCGTCATGTACCCTTGGGGCCCTCGCCCTATAAAAGGGCGGGACCGGCCCCTCCGCACCCCTTTCCTCTTCCCCGCCACCTCGCTCCCGTGCTTCGCCGCCAGCCGCCGCGGAGAGCCCCTCCCGTGAGCACCCCTCCCCGCCGGCCATACCGCCCCGGAGAGCCTCCCCGACGAGCTCGGCTGCGGCATCAATGGCCGCCAGTCCACCATGGACCAGTGGACCATGTGTCCACAGGGCCATAAACCTGGTCCACGAGATTTTAGGGTTTTAGAATTAAAATTAATTCGTTAATTCCTGGATAATGTTAGGGTTTTGCGTATAGGTCCTTACGCTTTGTTTTAATTAGATTTTAACCCTAATTTTATGCACCATCTTTACAAAATTATACTTAGGCCCTATAGTTATTAATAATTTATTTTTAGCCTCTTATTTTTAGAAAAACACCCCTATACTTATTTGTAATAATGTTTTACTCCTAAATTTTTATAGTTTAGTCCCTAAACTTTTTATAAATTATATTTTAGTCTTTTTCATAAATTATATTATGTACTCATATTTTATAGTTTACCCCTTGTACTTTTTTGAAATTACTTTTAGGTCTCTGAACTTGTCTGTTTTTATATTTTAGCCCCTAAAACATCAAATCTTCATAACTTTTTAATCGTAGCTCCGATCTAAGAAATTCTTGCACCAATGCGATCGTAGAAATAAATATTATCTATTCGTGCTGTTTTACACTAATTTGCTGATTTTACTATTTTAACCCTAGAACTTCAAACACGAATAACGTTTTACTCGTAACTCCGATTTAGTTGATTCTTGCGCTCACGCGATCGTAGCAACGCATACCATTTTATAAGATTGTTTCCATTGCTGTTTGGTGCTATGTATTATGTTGTGTCTTAGGTGTTTGTATGCTTGTCTTTTCGATGTGATGTTGAGTAGATGAATCGCAGTTAGAGAACTTCCGGGATCTTCATCCTGAAGACTTTGAGCAGCAGGAAAGAGAACCAGGCAAGTGTCCTTGATGCATTTTGAACCTATGTTTTACATTCCTCTCTATCTCTATGCATGCTTGTTAATCTTGAATCCCATATGTCATTACCCTGTTCCATATTATTCCTTGTCGCCTGGGTTATGGTGTGGTATATTAGTATGGGTACGTCATGCTTAGTTTGCTATGTCGGGAATGGAAGTGTCTAATATTAATCTTGACTAGTGGCTCACTTGGACATAATCATGAGGGATGGTTAATCCTTTTTAGCAACATGGAATCTAGGGTGATCCAAGCAGGAGGATGATAGTGATGGTGCGGGTATGCACGTGTACCCGGTACAGTACAGTGGGTTTGTGGTGGTACCTTCTTGGGATCACAAGAATTGGTTCGTGGAGCAGCCACCCAGGAAAACAGCGGAAAGCGCAGAGCTAATATGGGTAGGCTTTGTTGAGTATCGAGATGTCTTCCCAGTTTGACGGGTAGTCGAGGAATGAGGATGGGACGGTTTACTCTCGGACTTAGGCGATGGACGGTTCACTCCTAGCCACGGCGCCAGAGGGGGCTTTTGTGGAATAATTTAATTCTGCAGCGATGAAACCTTAGTGTGTGTTGTTTGCAAGCTGGGAAGCTCTTTGAAAAACCTTGTGGTGATCTCTTGGCCTCACACCTACGGTAGTGTGATTTGGGCAACATGGAGACTTTAGTCACTGCATAGTGATGGAATCACCAACTCGTTGGTAAAGTTGTGCAACCTCTGCAGAGTGTAAAACTTTTATAGCAGCCGTGCTCACGGTCATGAGTGGCCTGGATCCTGACACGATTAGCAGGAATGGTTGGGTGAACTTGGTGGGTAGACAAGTTTGGTTTGGTTGGAATTGGCTAGTTTCTTAGTAAATAGTGTTCTATGCGAACTGTTCAACTCTGTGTGAGTTGGTGGCTCTGGATACTATGTGAATCATAGTCCTGTGTGGGCTATAACTACTTAACATTAACGGGTTTTGGTTTTACAACTCACCTAGTAAATATAATTGCTTTTCAAATGGTCTTAGGTATAGATGCTCATTTATGCAAATGAACCATTATGGTAGCCTTTCTTCTATTAAGCTTGCATGTCATACTTTCCCCACTTGCTGAGTACGACATGTGTTCACCCTTGCTATTTTCCTTTATTGTTGTACTATAAACTGTCGTTCAGAAGATGGAGAGATGGACTACATCGATGAAGACTACTACTAGGCGAGCGTGCCCCCGGTCGATTGCCTGTGGTGTTATGGTGTCTTCCGCTGTTATACTTCGAGAGTGTCGTATTTAGTCTTTTCAAGACATTATTTATGTAACAATGATACGCTATAATAATAACATTGGTTACTCTATGATTCACTTTGCTATCGATATGTGTGAAACTTGTTCCTGGGCACACATATAATAAGCATTTGGTTTTGTCCTTAAAACGGGTGTGACATCACCTGTCTCTGTTGGCCATCTCACCTAGCTTGGCAGTCCTAATTAAATTCTCTTAATACTATTTGCGTAACGGATAAGAACGTTTTGCAAGTAGACTCTCGTGATTGATCTCATGATTTTTATAGAACGACTTCGCACGTTCTTTCAGGCCATGGTGTCCGAATGCTAGTAATGGCACCATGAAAGATAAGTTTAGTGCTTCACGCAGTAGCTGGAAAATGCACTGCCGTAGGCTATTGAATCAGACTCATATGTGACATCCACTCTAATAAGGCCATTACAATTTTCTTTTTTTTTAACTTTTATCTCCCTCGTTTTCAATATTTTCTCATATTGTCCTCTTGTGCACTAGTTGTGCGTTAAGCTCACGACTTCAGATACTCGCTAACCTTCTTATAGTTGTGTACCACCAGCAGCTTTGTTCCTCCAACGAGGCACAGTGCATGTACTAATCCACTATTGGATCTAAACATAAGTAGTCGTGCTCAATACAAACGATATAGCTAGATAAATCTTTACAGGACCATATCTCAAGAACGACACCATTTGTTCTACTCTCCGTCATCTCTTGCAAGCTTATAGCGTTTTTCCTCCAACATAGAAAAGCCCAGGTTGTTTATCTCATGCTGTCCAAATGGCAAAACACTTGTGTCATATCTGCTGGGTGGGCTGTGTGGCAGCCATTTCCAACAAGAGGCTGATGTTTACGTGCCAAAATAGACTGCCACACAGCCCTCCCAAGTGCACTCCAGCAGTAGCGCTGTAAACTGGCAGTGCAGGTTCACGATACTACAAATATCCCTTGACACACTGGCGTGCAGCTCCATTTGAGCTCAACATGGCTTCATGATGCCTCGTATTCCAAGTCAACAATACACTAATTAGCCTGATAGTTGGAATGCCACTTGCGGTCATCTCCCCGCACAAAACCTCTCTGTTGAACATAAAATGGAATGAGTTACGACTTCGTTCCTTGACTTATTGTGAGGTGTCCATAAACACAGTAAGAAGCAATCAATAGATACCAAGGTGAGATATTGTGACTGGGTCAATAGATACCATGGAAACATGGGAGGGAAAAGCGTGTTGGCTGTTTCGGCATGTAACGGAATCAGAATCAAGCATTGTTCAAAGGTAGAACAGAACCAAGCTTTGTTAGAAGGAATAGATTTTTATCATCTCATGGCAAAGCCCTCCTCTACGGGCCGCTCAGTACTTTAACATCCACACAGCCATCTGAGTGTATCATCTACTTTTGCTATGTTCCTAGGCATTTCCAGCGAGTAACAATTCAAAATAATCCCTGGCCAGCTGTAGCTGGTCATCACACGATGAGCGAACTTCACCAGCTTGAATCCGCTGCTCAGCGCACCTTGCTCATATTCCTGCTGCATCCCTCCTCGCCGTCGCGCTGGATGACTCCCTGCCACCACCACCATCGAGATGCTCCACATCATGAAGTCAAGTTGCTATCATTCCTGCCGGTAACCGTGATGCTCGGGTACCTGTTGTTATTGTGCCGCCCTCTCATGATCTCTGTTATGCATCTATACGGGCGACAAGTTTCCGTGGCTACACACGGCGGCTCGGCCTCGTCCACGGCCCCTAATGATATGGGTGCCCCATGTTATTCTTTATTAATAAAAATGGTTTTATTTGTGCAGAGAATCTATATCTACAAGCAGTTTACTTAACAATACCGCATGTAGACATGCATTTATGCATGCGGGTGACACATAAAATGCTTTACCGTTTTTTACATTCGCTGTATTCAGGCGGAAGTGAAAAACTTATGCATGAATACACTAGAACCGCCTGTGAAAATGCTTTATTTCTGTAGTAGAGTGTTGACTCCCTGGCCTGAGAAATTGGTTGAAGTGGGAAGAACCGCCGGTATTGGTACATCAATGGAGGATATAAACGCACCAACGTTAAAGACAAACTGAATACCTTGTACTCTTCTCTCAGGAATGATAGTACGTTGATGTCATAAGCAGGCTTCAGCTTGGACCTTGATGCCTCCCATTCCGACTGTACAACAATAGCTCAATACTTTCATTTTGCTCCTATGCAAAAGAGACAAACCTGGTTTATTCTTTTATATACCCAAATTAAGCTACAACCACACCTATCTAAAATATGGTGCGCAAACAGCACAAGGTGTGGTTGTAGCTTAATTTGGCCATAGCAAAGTTGTTTGCGCACCTTATATAGTTTAGATAGGTGTCTGTGTGCAGCTACTTAAGAAAGCATTTGAAAATTTCGGTGACATACAGCTGCCATGCACTGATCATGTGTTGACGTTTCCATTGATCCAATATTCAATTTCCAATTATGCAGTGCGTTACTCACTCTGTACATGACCAGCACACACATAGCACTGACAAAGACGACTTGTTGAAACTTCACATTTTCTAATCATGTCATCTAATTTTGCAAAGATACGTGTGAGGAAAAATGCACCCTGTCGCTTTTCATGGGCAACTCGGGCATCTCCCCAAACCCTAGCGGCAAGCTGGGAAGGCGGCAGGGCTACAGGTGGCAATCATGGCTCGCACGAGGGGGCACAATGGTGGCCAACATGTGGGGGCGGGGGGGGGGGGGGGGGGGCTCGTGCAGCAGGTGCGACGGAATCTATGGCAGGTAGGCGATGCTCGAGGAGGGTGTGGCTCATGAGGACGGCGCGGGAGAGGCCAGCATGACAGGCAAGGCAGTCATGGCTCACGTGGTGGGTGCAATGGTGGCCCGCGGCGAGCCTATTAGCCTTCTATGGCGGACCATGGTGGACCGAAATGTATAGACATGGATTGTGCCCAGATTGGGTTCGGGGCTAGCTAGATCCACAAGAAGACGGTTGGATCAATCGACTGGTGACTTGATCTGGCCACAGGGGACCTAGTCACTAGTAGAAATGCGCACACCAATAACGTTCCATTTTTGTCACAGCAGAGCAAAAATTAATCATAGAAGGCTTTCCATGATGAATTTATGACGAATTTGGATTCGTCATAGACCTACCATCATAGAAGATCTCACGTGACGAATCGACACATTCGTCATAGAAGACAAGCATTTTATGATGAAATCTTTCAGTTTTGTGGGGCAGGTCTAGGGTTCAAGATCTGACACCTGCAATTTGTTTTTTAACTTCCAAAAAACTTTGAGGAGCATGGTGGTAGAAATTTATATGTGGACCCCATAGACCAACCCACCTCAACTTTAATAAGGGAGTGCTGACATGTGGGCCTAGTGCAACGATGGACCTATAGTACTTACCTATGTGCTCGGCGCACCCGATGCCACATTGGACTGAGAGATCTAAAGTGCGGGCCTGAGTGGATCGAGAGAGTTTACATGTGGACCCAGCAAACGCATCTCAGGCCACATTGGAATGTTGGACCCACATATGCCATACGTGTCAGCTAGTGAAGTTCTATGATGAATCAAAACTGTCAAATCTGTGGCGCAGATGGGTTGGTATTCTATAACGTTCTGAGTTTTCTTTTCTCTGACGCCATTTTAGACTTCGGCATAAATTTTGACATAGAAAATTCGTCACCTGTCTACCATGACGATCCACTATTTTTTGTATAGTAGGGTTATCTTCAATGACATATTTTCAGAACATCATTAGCAAAACATCATTGTTGTGCATATTTCTACTAGTGTTTGCATGTAGCTGGATGATGAGTGTGACTAGTGGCCTGGTGGTCACATGTAGTGGATTATGAGGCTTGGTGCTTCACCTATGTTGTGCCTAGGCACCGGCGGCAAGAAGGACTACAGTGGCGAGGGCGTTCATCGTCCTTGGGTGTTGCCGGCTCCGGGAATGAGGTGGCAGAGCTGGCTAATCCTCTCGCTCGGTTTAACAATGAATACGTCTGGCATGGATTCATCTTGTATAGGGTGTGTAGGGGCGTTGTACAAATGCATGCTCTGTTTCGGCCCGGCGGGCAACAATGATGTGTTCGGGTGTCTCTTCCTCCTTGGGTGACAATCCAAATTCGGTCTGTCTAGGCGCTGGTGGCCAGGAGGCCATGGTGCCTTACATCACTAGTTTCTCCGAGGGGTTTTTGGAAGGAAAAAAAAATTCAGTTTACCGGATTGGACAACGGCGGCACTTTTCAATGTTGTGGCCTCGTTGGAGGCATTGTCTTAGAGATCCTCATGTTGTCCAACACCGGTTGCTTGTCATCTTGGATTTGCAGTTGAATTAGATCGTCTTGTTGGCTTGTTTTGTCTCCTTCTAGTTGCTGGAATATCGGTGAGGCTGTGCCTCCTTGTTATTACACACGATTATCTCTATGCAGTCTTGCAACTGTGAAGCCAGAGCTGCTAGTTGTGGATGTGCGACTATGCTTGTTGGCGATGACATGTAATGGGCTGATTAACCTCTTGAGCATGTGGTGTAATGGCTTTGAGGCGTTGAATGAGGTTTGTTGCATGATGTCGAAGCTAGCCTGCTATTGGGTGGCTCCATCGATGGAGAATGAGTTGTTGTGTTTTTAGTTGTGTCTCCATTTTGACTGTACACCTTGTAAGCTGTGTTAGTTTTTCTTTCCTTTTGGCTTCGGCTTGTATAGAATACTTTTAGTGCATTCATTTTTTTTCTTTTGACTTTGGCTTGTATTTACGATACTTTTGTGTCATGCTTTTCCTCTAATATAACCATCCACTATGTGGCTTTTGAAAGAAATAACATTCATTAATCGCTTGACCACATTCAAATAATGGCGCAAGCTACCGTAGTTTTCTCATGGAGAGGCTGCTCGAAAGCTGATAACGTTCTATTGATAGCTTGCGCCATGGGTTCCGGCTGTTCCTCCATTCCTTGAGATGCCTAGCTGCAATTAGATATCACCTCATCAACTCTGCGCGTTAGCATTACCTTCAACTTCAGAAATATGTCGATGCTGAGAATCCAATGCTCACCCTGTGCTGTCCAGTGCATGAGGCTCCTGTTTAGGAGCATGTAGTTATACGACAGTGTACACAGAGCACAAGCACAAGGACACCTTACTCCGTCAATATGACAATGTCTGCACTTGTAACAGCAGCACATGTTCAATGAATTATTTGTCTTTCTCTGATACCACTCATCAGTGAAAGAATCATTCTTTCGTGAACCAGAATATATATATCCAACTACGGTCCTTCAACATTGCGGCAACACTAAGCGTAGACAAGCTAAGGTACTCTTTGCATATACCATACACTATGGGAAATCAGCGCTTTGCCGAGTGTTCGAAGCACTCGGCAAAGGCAAGAAAACACTCAGCAAAGACTTTGCCAAGTGCCAACACTCAGTAAAGAGCACTCGGCTAAAAAGGTCCCGGCAAAGTGCTCTTTGCTGAGTGTTTTTTTTCGGGTGCTAGAATAAAGACACTCGGGAAAGATGGAACACTTTATCGAGTGCTGGAATCAAGACATTCGGCAAAGATGGAATTCATTGCCAAGTGTCTTGTCAAGTGCACTCGGCACAGGCTTTTTTTCATATAAAAAAAAGATAATTTTAGCTTAATTTTCAGCATTCAGCTTCCAAAGAGTATGTGCTAAGAGATGATATTTCACCATTTGAGTAAGTCAATCAATTTCAGTTTAAACCTTGAAACTATGTTGCTATTTCTTGATAGAGACTAGAGAGTCCTTTAAACCATTAATTCTGAAGTTAAGGCAATTTTCCTTTAAACACATATGCAATATAGAGATGAATGCTTAAACACATCTAATTTAAGTTTCACTGCAAGTTCATAGGAACCAACATATTTTCATTTTATTAAGTAAACAAGAAGTGGTTGCAAGACTAAAAGGAATATATGAATTAGCATGGCAATGATCGGAGTAATACTATGCACATTCTTTAGGCTGCAATTGCCACATAATAACCTGATCTGTCCACATAAAAAAGGCATAGAAGGTTCCAACTAGTAGCATATATGAAAGGAGGTTGAAACTGAAGCTGCTCTTATATTTTTGGGTCTACAATGAAAGCATGTAGGGCTCTCAAAATCTTTCAACTAAGTTAAATCCAATTGACAGCATGGGACTATTGGTAAAATTATACTTGAGAACTTCAAAATTTTAGTACAAAGGCTTGTTGCAATAGAAAAGCATAGGGCCTCACATTCAGGACCTTAGTGCAATAAACTTTGCATATGCCTTATTAACAATTCAATCTATTATTATGACTCTTTATTAGGATTGAATATGGGACTCACATATATCAATCACAGCCTGAAAAAGGAATATGAAAATGAGGAGAATGCAAATACTTCTATGATGCTAGAAAAAAAGATATGGTTTACTGCAACAAGTGTAATTGGAAGCAAAAAAAAGTGGAACTTTTTTTCAACCACTAAAATGGTCTTCAAAATTGAATGGGTCACAGATAGCACAAGGGGAAGGAGGCATCGAACCTTGCAGTCGAGGGAGATCTCGGCCGATCTAAAGAGTGCCCGTCGCAGCGCCATCTTCGTGGCTTGGCTCTAGTCGAGGGTTGCTGGTTTGGTCGGATTGGGGGAGATCAGGGAGGGAGGGGAGGAAAGAGAGAGACTGCGGAGAGAGGATAGAGGAGTGGCTGTGGCGGCGTCAGGCAGGTGCGGCGCTGATCGCGGCCAGGCAGGGACGGGCCCCGATGGAGGGACCGGCAGGCACAGGCACGTGGAGGCAGCCGGGGCAGGGGCGGGGCCCCACGATCGGGATAGGGGCGAGGCCGACGGGCGCACGCGTGGGAGGCTCGCGCGGGATCGGGGGAGGTGGTGAGCGGCGGCAGAGAGGCGGCGAGCGGTGAGCGGGACCGGGGGAGGCGGCGAGCGGGGGCGGGAGCCGGCGGTGAGCAGAGATGGCGGCAGGGAGAGAGAGCAGTGAGCAGATGGGAGAAAAAGCTCTTGCGCAGGGGAGAGAAGGACCAAATGGCTAATAGGTCGATCTATTTGCCGAGTGTCGGGGTAGGACACTCGGCAAAGCACCAGTTTGCCGAGTGTTCCAACTAGATGCTGGAGAAACATATTTTGCTGAGTGTCCCTCACTAATACTCGGCAAATGTCCATTTTGCCGAGTGTCTAGTTGGGACACTCGGCAAAAAAAAAAATCTTTGTAATGTGAAAAATTTATTTAGAAAACTCTAATAAATTCAGAAATTAATTAATTTATTATAAAGAGGAAATTTATATGATCTAATACCTATACAAAAATATTTAAAATCAATGTCAAATTCAATGTCAATTTGACTCAAACTCTTAGAAACTCCTTCTCAACTATATGAAACTTTTTTGAGATTCTCCATTATCTAAGCATTTTATGTGATAAATTATGCAAAAACTTCTCTAGCTTTTTCCTCAATCTCCACATATGATCTCATGATGTTGTGACAATTCTCATAAGTTGCTAAGTTTGTTTGATTTCAATAAAATTTAAATATAATTCGAACACACAATCGTTGTGACATTTTCATGAACAAGATACGTGAAATTTCCTTTTATTTCCTGAATAAGGCCTCATATTGAACTCACTAATATGAATATTATTTTTTTATTTGCTTTATTTTATTATTTTACTTACTTGTAGTTCAAATTTGACTTTATTCGATAAATTGCTTCAAATGTAATTAATTCACTAAATAAAGCAAACAAATATAAAAAAATACTAAATTGAAACATGGAGTAACACAAGTTGTATGTGTAGAGCATAAAAAGTTTTGAGAGTAGAAGAGGAAAAAGATTGATTTTTTACCGAGTGTCAAGAAATAACACTCGGCAAACTCTTATCTTTGCAAAGTGTCAGATAAAACACTCGGTAAAAAATAGTCTTTGCTGAGTGTATTTATTATGACACTCGGCAAAAATTTATTTACCGAGTGTTTTTATTATGGCACTCGGCAAAGTATTTTTTTACCAATGGCCTCAATCTTTACCGAGTGTTTGTTATTTGGCACTCGACAAAGAACGTTTTTGCCGAGTGCCCGATATATTACACTCGGCAAAGATCCAGACACTCAGCAAATAAGCGTTTTCCTGTAGTGATAGTTGCACAATATTTTCGAAAACTATAAATATTATTATCTGCAGTCACCCACAAGAGAAATGAGCATACATGTTTAACAAGTCGGATTCTTCCAACTTCTGTAAAACGTTTTAGATAATTATTTTATTCAATTTGTGAAGAAAACCGTGTTCGTGTAAGTTGCAAATGTAAGAATATGTATGGGACCAATATGCATGTAGATGGAATAAAATAAGAGAGGTGTGGACTGGGAAGGTTGACCCAGACAGAAATTCTTCAAATTACAACATGGTATCTAGAGCCTACCCTACTCGATCTGGTCGCAGCAACAGAGTCCGTAGATTGCTGCCGGTGCCGTGTTCTGCCGCTGGGTGCTGACTGCTGTCCGTGTACAAGGCGCACGCCAAGCCCGGATGGCCGCTTGTGGAGCAGCAGGAAGTACAGCGCGGGAGCAGCGGCTGGGGCTGCTCTGCTACTGGCTGGTGCGGCTACTGACGCGACGCTGGCGCCAGGAGCTGCGCAATCGCGCAGCCGCACGTGTGGGCGCGGCCAGTGAGCAGCGCGCGGGGCTGCCGAGCAAGCGCACGTGGGCTGAAGCGTGTGGCTGGCTGATGGATGCATATGTGCTTTGCTGCTGCTGGATGCGTGTAGCTGCTGCTGGTTGCCTGGAATCGAAGGGAGAAACGGCTCGCTGTGGCTGGCTTCTTGGGCGAGCGCTGCGCCCTCATGAGGACAGCAGCGGGTGAAGGCAAAGGCAGGTTGGTGCTACTTGCTGCTTCGTGCGTGTGGCTGTAAATTGAAGGCAAAGGCGGCAGCTGGTTTGGAGTTGATGCACCGCAAGGGAAGAAGAAAGGAGAAAGAGAAGCTGCGCTGTGTGGCTGATGCTGATTGACTCTGGATTAAAGGACAGAGGAGGGGAAGAGGAGGTTACTGGCAGAATAGAGAAGGGAAAAGGTGCTGCGGTCCTGATTTTCCGGTGGAGGTACCGGGCAAGTCCGATACCGATCAGAGTAGTCTGACAAAATTGAGGTACAAGTCTTTGGAGTCCACAAGAACGTCCGATCCTTTGGACTGTCCGACAATTCTTATTACTGCCACTGCTGCGTTATCTGGTCCTGATCGAGGAAGAAAGTCTTGTCCTAGTCTGTGTGTTGTGTAGTCAGTAAAGATGTTGACTTTTGATAAGGAGGTAGCAACAAGGAATAAGAAGAATGAGGTTGTTGTATGTGGTGGTGAAGGTGATTTACGCTTTTCCAAGAGTGAGATGAGGATGATGAGTTCAGTGGAGGTGCTGGTCGTGGCCATATGGGATGCTGAGTTGGAGGTCTCGGATACTCAACTAGAGGGAAAAAGCAGAGAATTGGGTGCACGAAGAATTGAGTTAGTGAAGAAAATAGAGATCATACATGCCGCTGCGGTTGCAAACATAGAAGCACCCATCACTCACTTCGGTAACATTGGCAACTACGCCCACACAGGAGGAGGCACTCAGGCACAGGCACTTGCATCTATATATAGGCATAACATAGATTGGGTTATTGATTCAGAAGCATTCAAGCATGTTACAGGATTGTTTAGCTCTTTTCGCACATATGTCCCATAGACTCATTCTGAAACCATTCAAATTGCTAATGGCTCCACCCACATCATTCATGATATGGATCTATAGAATGTATACCAACAACTAGCCTATCATCGGTTTTGCATGTTCCATCATTTCCAGTTAATCTCTCATCTCTTAGTTCCATAATTGACCAATTCAAGTGCATTGTTATTTTTCACCAGGACTTTCCTCGTGTCTTTCAGGAGAAAGGAACTCAGAGGAGGATTAGGACTAGAATAAGAGATAATGGGTTATGGTATATCATGTTTGGGGACAGCCGATCCTACTATTCCTACTCCTGGATCTCCTGCTCCATTGCCGCCTCCACCGCCTCCTCCGCCACCACGTCCTTGCACATGGCTCATTCATTGTCTGCGGCAGCCCCTTGTGCGCACTAATGGAACAATTCCCTATGGTCTGTTATGTGCTGCTGAGGAGCTTCATGATCTTCGAGATGCTCTCCTTGATCCTCGATGGAAAGGGGCCATGGACGATAAATATTCTGCTATTGTCAAGAATGGCACATGGCACTTAGTCCCTGCTCCTCCCAAGACAAACTTAATTGACTGCAAGTGGGTGTATCGAGTCAAGAAAAATGCTGATGGTTCCATTGACCGTTATAAGGCTCATCTGGTTGCCAAGGGGTTCAAGCAAAGGTATGGTCTTGATTATGAAGAGACATTCAGTCTAGTTGTTAAAGCAACATCCATTCGTATTGTACTTTCCCTTGGTGTTTCTCATGGGTGGTGTCTTCGTCAACTAGATGTCAAGAATTTGTTTTTACATGGTGTTCTAGAGGAAGATGTATATATGCATCAACCACCTAGTTGTATTGATCCTATTCATCCTCATCTTGAGTGCAAGCTTGACATGGCATTGTATGATCTTAAACAGGCGCCACGAGCCTGGTATGCTCGTTTAAGTGGCAAGCTTCAGCATCTTGGTTTCTCTCCTTCTAAGGCTGATACCTCCTTGTTTTACTATACTTGTGATGGTATTACTATCTATCTACTGGTTTATGTTGATGACATTACAGTGGTCAGTTCTTCAGAGGGGGCAGTGGTGACTCTTGTGAAGAACTTGAGAGAGGATTTTGCCTTGAAGGATCTTGGTCCACTCAATTATTTTCTTGGTATTGAGGTTCAGCACATTGCAGATGGTATTACTCTTTCTCAGGCTCAATACACCTCTGATATTTTAGCCCGAGTTGGTATGGAAATTTGCAAGACTGTTACTACCCATTTATCTGTCTCTAAAAATTATCATTGTATGATGGTTATCCTCTTAATGCTACTGAGGCTACAAATTATATGAGCATTGTGGGTGCTTTATAGTATTTAACATTGACTAGGCCAGACATATCTTTCTCAGTTAACAAGGTGTGTCAATTTCTTCATGCGCCAGCCACTGTGCATTAGGCTGATGTGAAGCGTATATTGCGGTATTTGCAGTTCACTCTCCATCATGGAATAAAAATCAGGAAAGCACCTTCGTTAATGGTTAGCGCTTTTTCTGATGCCAACTGGGTCGGTTGTCTATATGATCAGCGTTTGACTGATGGTTTTGCAGTATTTCTTGGTCCTAATTTAGGTCCTAATTTAATCTCTTGGAATGCATGCAAGCAAGCTACAGCTTCTCGGTCAAGTACTGAGGGTGAATATAAGTCACTTGCAAATGCCACAACCAAAATCATTTGGGTCCAGTCTGAGCTTCAGGAGCTTGGTGTGCTGCAACCTAAAGCTGCATGTCTCTGGTGTGACAATTTAGGTGCAACTTATCTCTGCTAATCCTGTGTTTCATGCTCAAACAAAACACATAGAAATTTATTTTCATTTTGTTAGAGAGAGAGAGTTGCATAGAAGTCATTGGATATTTGATTTATCTCCACCAAGGATCAGCTTGCAGATGGTTTTACAAAGGCTTTTTCATCTAGACGGCTTGAAGATGCAGGCATTGAGGGGTAGTGTGAGAAGATATTCCTTCTAGAAAGATTTTTTTTTTGCTATAGATAGTTATGTACAGCAGTTGTATCTAGATACGATCCTTGGAGATCAATTGTAATCTTCTTGACTTGCACGTCAAGCTTGTAACGTTGCCGGTGTATATAATGCAAGGCGTGGCACCGGTTGGTGTATGCTTTCCACAAATTATCACAAAGAAACCTCCCACTTGCGGTCAATTCCTGTAGCCCTACACCATGGAACATCTAAAACATTTCTTAGCATTCCAATTATTGCCTCCCTTCTCTACTGAACAATTTACCCACCCAAACCGACTTTTAGTGGTGCCATTGTGGAAATCTTTGGTGACAATGGAGGCAAGAAGAAGGACGTCCTCTCATCCGTTTCTCACACCCGTCAGCCATGTAACACCTGAGCGGTTATTCCCCTCAATCGTATTTCTATGTTTGTTAATCAATGAAAGAAATAGGATAAGGTATATTCATATAGTATCACAATTTTTACTGAAATTGCTGTCTAACAATATTGTCTCCAGGAGATGTATATTACACAATTAATCACCATATGTCATGATTGCTAGCTGTACATGAACAAGAAAACTATGGTGTTTTCCTCAATGTGTATGCTGAGACCTGTCTTGAAACAAAATGGCATAAACATTTTGAATCGGCTTTTAGTGAGAACCCAACATCTATAGGAACAGAAGCAATTGACGCCGCAAGAATCACACCGGATCCAACATGTACTTCACGCTGGCAGAATATGCTAAATCTTTCACCACTTCCACTCCTTTCCTGCCCCATTACTATTTGGACTATCACATTTAGCCAGAAGATGGGAGGGTCACAGGCAAAATTCAAGTCCTAGACAACGAGTGGGAACAGAGAAAAGAGAGAGAAAAAAGCAAATCAAGACAAACAATCGATTAGCCTTTCTTTGATCGCACATTGTGAGCGAGATGTTCCACTGCCTCTGATAGCAAAACTGATCCATTTACTTGAAAACTTTCACCATTTTTTTTAACATCCATGACATGCTTTCTTGGGGGTACAACAGAAGAAAATACCTGCTTCCTACTAGTACACAGGGAGCCTTTAGTTTTGGAGGAAAACAGCCTACAGTGGCAGTTTACAAAACCGCCACTAAGCTCACACCGTTGGGAACCAGAAGATGCTAGTGACAATGCGCGCCACCACAACTGGGAAGGAAACAAAAAAAAAGGGTGGTCAGACCCAAGCCCAGCCTGCAAACCCTAGCCGCCTAGCCCCTGTATATGTGCTGCCGAGACCATGCCGGATGCTCTGCCTTTGTCACTCGAGACCACTGGCGTAGCTTCCCCTACGATAGGGCGGGGCAGCTGCCCCGGCTAGCTGGCGGAAATTTTTTTGACACCCCCTGCTTTCTGATGTCTGATGCAGGCACGCCATGACCATGAGCCCCCTGATCTGCGAACTAGGAAGAAGAAGGTTAACCGTGCACTGGTTTGGGACACTAGGTAGCTCGGCAAGTTGACCAAGCCCAACTAAGCAAGTAAGCAATCAGCTGGACCAATAGCCCTCATAAAACATCTGCAGGCTCCCCTGCTCATCTCTCATTGTTTGTTATTATAAATAGTACTTGTATTCAATATGGGAGCACTAGACCCAAACATATACAGGTGCATGTATATACAAATATGCACAAAACTCCTTATACAATAGGAGAATTATAAAAGACATAATGCATCTAACATGCCCCCTCAAACTCATGGAGGATCAACAACACTGAGTTTTGAGAGATAAAACCAATGCTGACCTCGTCTGCAATATGAACAGTGGTAGAACACGTTGGCAAGGCATTGAAAGTATGGCTAGAAGGGTAATAAATCGTATGAAAAGAAGCATCAGAATCAAGAATCCATGGCAGAGTACCAGGAGAAAGAGGTAGAATATGGTCCCTCACTAGAAGACTGAGCAGCAGAAATAGCTGAGTCCGTCGATGTAGAAGGCCAAGTAACAAAACAAGTGGAACATATAGATGCAGAGGCAACAAGATGACGTAGCAGCATAAGAATCTTCTGTGTCTCTGAACCAGATAAGCATCAACGGGCATGAGAGCCTGACACATTGCTGTGAAAAATGTATGCTCCCATTTTCTCTAGCTTCAAATGGATCTATGATACGATATCGCAACACCTCCACTCCCATTGCTTACTGTTCATGAAATAACTCACTTCTGGTATTCCCTCCATCATCTTTATTCCATGTGAAAGAGATACACACTAGGAAGCTAGGGACATGTATACGTAGTGATGGTTGAATCCTATCCTTAAATAGTCGATAATATGGCGCTGTTAGATATATGTACGATTTACCATGACATACCGGCTGAATATAAGATGCAGTACTCCGTACTATTCACCTACTACCGATATTATGTCAAGCCAAATTGCTGGCTGCAACAACTTCTTTTTTCTGCCTCGGCTCCTGAAAAAATACTCTTCATGTCTAAAATCTATCCTTACCTCGCTGCAAGTTTGTTTTTTGTGTCTGACTATATCTAAATCTAAGTGCTACAGGTTCGTCACCATAACCCATTAATACTTGGATAACATATTTCTTAGAAACCTTAAACATATAGATCAGATAAACACTGTGTAATTAAATATAATATTATATTGTTATTGTACTATTCATAGTTGAAAGATGTGGGTTAGAAGCAAAGAAGAGTATTCGTTTGCTGCGTACAATCTCGACGAAAACAAATAAACAATGTATTTAGGCTGATTTTTTAATAATAAAAAAGTTGAGCAGACACACAGAAGCGGGGACTGTCTTCCTTTTTTCAAAACAACAATGCGTGTCGAGGACTTCAGCCAATCTCGCTATGCTCATCTCAAGAAGCCATCTCTCACTACAGGAATCCATGAGTTTGCGACGCAGACACACGGCAAAGGCCTGATTACACACGGCAAACGTTTTTACCGTGCGCAGCCCACGGCGAAGGCCTGATGGTGACAAGGCCCGACGGCAAAGCCGTCTTTGCCGTGTGCCTCTTTTCAGGCACACGGCAAAGCACTTTGCCATGTGTCACCGCTAGCACACGGCAATGATTGCCGCTTTGCCGTGTGTCTTTCCTAGAACACACGGCAAATACTTATACTTTACCATGTGCCATCCTCAAGACACACGGCAAACATGAGTTTACAATCAAAAAAAATAATTAGCTCTATTTGGTTATTTCTTGTTCCATCATTTTATAATATAAAAATGTTCCATTATTAACATCTATATACAATGTGAAACTTATTTGACATCCTACACAAAAGATTACAAAAGCTTTGAAGCTTGAGATGAAGACAGCGGTAGACTGGTTGGTACTCCTTCAGACTTGAGCAATGATGGTGAAAATTGAGTGCAATACTAGTAGCGAAGAAGATATAGGTCGGTGAGAAGAGGACTTTCTGTGAGAGACCTGAGTGTGTAAAATACCATATGAATACGATAGAATCATAAAATAAATTATGCTCCACTAGATTGCCAACCAAGACATAACCACTCACAAGATTGGGAAGCAAATCCAGTTGCTACTCAAATAAAATCACCACTGGACGATCACCAAAAATATAGTATTCTAACATCCACATTCGCAGCAAATCAAGGGAAAATGAAGTACCTTGATCTGCTTCCCGGTGGGTTGGCCACCTGTGACGCGAAGCCCCTGGAGCCCTGCATCAGAACGAACATGTCAGGACCTCACCAGGAAATAAAATCACAAAAAGCAATTCAGACGAAATCCACACCCGACATGCATCACCAACGCAAAGCAAGCCTAAGATTCGAACGCAAGCCTCGCAAGGCGAATCGAAATCGATAGAAATGGGCGCGAAAGGGAAGCGGGGAGAGAATAAGAGGAGACCTGTGCGGCAGCCACAAGCTCGGAAGCCGCGAGGCGGGTGCGGAGGAGGGAGAGGCCAGATCTGAGCTGCCGCACCACCGCCATCCCGGTTCGTTTGGCTCGTTTTCCGCAGCGGAGCAGACCATGCGGTAGGCGGAGGACGGGCAGAGCAAGCACGCGGTGGCCGTGGCCCTCATCACCGCGGCGGCGGTCGAGGCCGTGGTCACCGCCGCGCACGCCGTCGCCGAGGTGGTCCGTCTCACCGGCAGCTAGAGCCAGTCGCCGCCGTCGTCCGTGCACCAGCAGGCCACCGTCACGATCCAGTCGGCGTATCGCGGCCTCCTCCAGCCTGCCCCCCCCCCCTCCCTCTCCTCCTCCTCCTTCAGCCGGCGGCGTGGGGAGCATGGGGCGTAGGCATCAGCAGCGGAGCGGAGGGGAGCTGAGATAGGGTGGGGCGCGGGTGGCGGGTGATTTAGGGGTGAGAGCAGCGAGAGAGAGAGAGACAGAATTTGAGTGAATGAGAGGGGCGGAAACCGTTAAGTATAAATCGGTACTTTGCCATGTGCCCAGATATAGGGCACATGGCAAAGAGGTCTTTTCGCCGTGTGCCGTGGTCAGGGCACACGGTAAATATGATTTAAATATTTTATTTTTATGAACCTAACACCTTCTATTTGACTGACATAGTGTTCGAATTTTTTTTAAACCAAGAGAAGGTCTCAATCACGTGGATATAAATTTGGTAAACACAAATTTTTATTTTTCATGTACATATAGGTGATATTCAATTGAAATTCAATTCATAAACATTAAAATGACATATATATATATACTTGCAGCTAATAGATTAAAACTATGAAATTAAACCAAAAAAAAAAAGAAACCTTAAGATGAAGCATAATGTGTTGTCTATTGCTTTATGGAGAAAGTGTTATAATGAAATTCTAATTCGAATGTGATTGCATCTCGAATCTAACCATATTTCTCTCTTTTCCCTATTGATTGTCTTCCAGATACTTTCAAGTTATAAGCACTATATGTGAGAAAATGTGCAAAACCATCTCAACTATTTACCGTAGACTCCGTATAGGTTAAAATGATATACCGACCAATCTCAATAATTTTATACTTTATTTGAATTTAATAAAATTTAAATAATATTTGACCTGATGTTCGTGGCAATGTTTCGTGAATATGACTTTTCAAATTACATCTCAACTAATGAATTGGCCTTAAAGTAGCTTCAATATCATGAATATCATTTTTTAACTCACTTTGTTCTTTTGTTTCATGCTCTTCCAGTTCAAATTTTAATTATTATAAAAAATGGTTTGAATGAAATTAATTGGTTAAATATAGTGTACAAATAGTGAAATGCCCAAAATTGAAACATAGAGTACCAAAGAATGTATGTGGAGTGAAAAAAAAGTTTAAGAGTGTTGGACAATTATTTTTTATTTGTTTGCCATGTACCTTATCATGGCACACAACGAAGAGGTCTCTTTGCCGTGCGCCAGAATTAGGCACACAGCGAAGAGGTCTGTTTGCCATGTGCCGCGATAAAGCACACGACAAAGAGGGGTTTTGCCGTGTGCCATGAGCATGGCACACGGCAAAATAGGTCTTCGCCATGTGTTGGGCATGAAACACACGGCGAAAGAGGTCTTCGTCGTATGCCCGAAGAGAAGCACATGACGAAGTTTTTGACACACGGCGATTTTCGGTTTTCCGGTAGTGTCTAGTGCACTCGCCACAGGCTGTGGGACTGCATCTGGGAGACACCACCAGGACACATGCTAGTGATATGGCCGTTTCACGTCGTGTATATGACAAGCTGGCGGCCTAATGGGAGGCTGAGGGCAGTCGTCGTACCATGGACAAATTGTTGTGTCCAACATATATTATTGGTTCTTGTTCTCCATCCTCGCTTACCAGCAGGAAGCATGCTGACTGCAACGCATAGCGCTCGGAGCTAAGCGCGGCCCATCTACTGAGAGTTATAACTGAGACATGTTGTGTCTACCTTACACATAAGTTCCTGATGTCTCCATTTCCCATTGCACGTATTAATAAACATATAGGAAATTCAACGCTGGCCAGGAAATTTTCATCATCCTATTTTATAAGCTTGGTTCTCTACCGACACTGCAGGCTTATCATGACAGAAGGTTCTCAGCTGAAAATAGAATAAAGCACCTTTGATATATATACCCAAACATGGAAAACAAAAGTGACAAGATGCTGCACCCACATTAATAGCAGGAAAAAGCAACCTGTTTATTGATACGTGCATTAGTTTGTGTTTTAAACCAAAAGCTGTGCCCTCAAATAATTAAATCTGAGGCACAATTTCTAATTTTAGGTGTATTTAGATATAGATTAAACATTTAAATTTACACAAAGTTTTTCAAATTCTAGTCTCCAAACCGGACCAAATGTATGAATCTATTATCCATCACAGAAAACTGTTTCACTTGTATCTATTAAGTTCAAGATTCAACATGCTCGGATTTACAGGTCATTATGTACCTTTTTTTTTTGCAGTATCAGGTGCGACCAGTTCAGATCAATATTCAGGTCACTCTGACGTGTATGTATTGCTGGAAAATTATGTTCTCTGCTACTGACTCATTGTACAACTAACAGATATCCATAGGATCTTGTGCCTTGGCACACACTCCTACTACAAAACAAGCCATTAATGACAGAAGCCTTTTTTGCCAGTGACGGTCGATGACTGCTACATCTGAAGTCGATCGGGTCGGCGACCCTCAGCGCCCTGATGCGGTGGGCAGGCCACCCCTCCTCATGGGACTGCAAGCGGCGTCGACAGCAGGCGGCATCAGGCAATGACGCGGGGAGGGGGTGGCTTTGAGCGGCGGTGTGTGGGGCAGCCTGGGCAGCTAAGGTTGATCCACCCTCTGGACCTTGGCAGGCCGGACCGAGCCAGCCTCCATCTTTTGTTTATTTTTTCTGTGGTTTACAAGTGGCGGTTCTTCCTCCGCCTCTAGGTTATTTTCTGGCCAGTGACGGCAAGGTAGTGATGTTTTTAAAACCGTCAGTACAGTCTCTTTTGAACCGTCACTAATGGCCTCAGATGTAATAGTGTTTACTTGTCATGAAGTCTTCAACATCAGGAGGTGTCCTATTCACCAACCGTGTATTTGAATCAATATATTATTTCCTGAACTTGATGAAATAAAGATCGCGTGTCCTAGATGTAGGGAGAGGAACCACGGCTTCAAACTGTAGGGTGCACAGTGAGGCTAACCAACTAATTAAATAACGCAAATTTTCAGCAGTAGCTAATTAATCTTTTTACACTACACAACTCTTATGCCATTAGTTGGATTTGTCTCATGCCGGCGTTGACCTCTAAGGAGGCTAATAGGGCAAGACGTAATTTCACATGCAGTGTAGCTTCTCGTTCTGCAATCGTTCACACATTGCAACAGCATGTATTGGTTCACATGTTAGGTGTATATATATGAATCATTATGGTAAAACACATTTAATTATATACTCGACCTTCTGATCAATTGTTACTGTGCATTTGTCTCTATATCCTATTTTATAACATTTCTCAGATCCAGGTAAGATATCAACATGGGGGTACTATTGGAGAATGATGTAAAACAACAATTATAATAACTCATAATTACCAGGTCGTTGTTTGATATTCTTATTTTGTTGCATATTATTGTTTGATCGACCCTCTCCGAGATGAATTTCCTCCATCGCTCTCTATGAAACTAATTTGTATGTCAATGTGATATACTGCATAATATTTACCCAAGCTGTTAATGATAATTTGAACAGAAGATGAATTGCTCAAGTTAAATTAACTCTTCAGACCATAACACTAATACATGTGTGATGGTTTTAATGCCAACAGCTCAAACCTCAACATCTACATGCATGCTGGATACTTTTTTCGTCACATGTAGTTCAATGTTGCTCTTTTCTACTGTATTCCAAGTCAACTGGTGTTCGTGGTCTGATGCTGACACAAAAAAACCTCATATGGAATTATGTACCAAAAACCCAATATGGACAATCATCCTATTGCAGCCTTGCAAACTTTGAGCTAGTGCTAGTCTCCGTTGCTCCAATGATCTAATCATTGATGCTTGCATGCTGCACCACCGGTCATTCGAGTAGTATCCGTGCCAATGATTCACTCAGAGTGGTGGGATGAAAATCATCAGTCATAGTATAAAAGGAAGGTCACGTCATTGCGCATCTTAAATGGAAAGGAACATCCAGAAGTTTTGAACTAATTTTATAGCCTGTAATAAACTCTCCACTTCATTAATATCATTTCCATCTTCCTCCAGCTCTCTCTCTCTCTCTCTCTCTCTCTCTCGTTAGCACCATGGCACAACAGGAATGCCATTAATCCACTTACTTCAACAGTAGTGGGTGGTATTTGCACATGAAAGGGCAACATATGTCAATGGAAATCACAACTTAACTCCATGAACCCTAACATGATTTGATTCAAAGTAGCAATGGACTTCATGAAGAAGAAGGGCGCATGGGACAGCCTCATCTCTTGAAGCATCGCTGAATAACTATCAGATATATCATAGAGCATTTTCATTCAGAACCAGCAAAAGGATTATGCCCATTTTTATAGTAAATGATTTCCGTCCAAACTCCTGATGGCAATGATGATAAGGCAAACAACAGGTGCGTAATAAATTGGGCTCAACACTGCTTCACGAGGCCTCGTATTCCTTGTCAACAATACACTAATCAACCTTATAGTTGGAATGTTACTTGTGGTAATCCCCCCGCTCCAAACCTCTCTATTGAACATAAAATGAAATGAGATACGAGTTCATTTCTTGACTTAATGTGTAGAATGAGCTACCATTGTCATTTCTACAACGTATCGCTCCACATAAATATATAGTTGTCCCCAACCAAGAGAAGTTTTATTGCCTTCTTCCCTATGTATTCCTTTTTTTTTTGGCCTTGGACCATTCCAATTCTTTTTGAATTTTAAAACATAGAAATTGTACTTGTATTTAATATGCAAATGCAGCGTGAGGTGTCTATAAACACAGGAACACGCAATCAATATATACCATGCTGAGATATTGTGACTAGGTCAATTGCGCTCGAGAGTGGAAACATGGGAGGGAGAAGCGTTTTGGCTGTTTCAGCAGGTAAGAGAATGAGACTCAAGCATTGTTCAAAGCAAGAACACAACCAAGCTTTGTTACCAGCGATAGATTTTCATCATCTCAGGGCAAAGCTCTCGTCTGTGGACCACTCATAACTCTAATCATTTCCAGCAAGTAACATTTGGAAATAAACCCTGGCCAGCTCGTTCTGGCCATCACATGATGATCGAACTTCAGCAGCTTGACCCGGCTGCTCAGAACATCTTGCTCACATTCCTGCTATATCCCTCCTCACCATCCCTTTCGATGACTCTCTGCCACCACCACCATCAAGACTCTCCATTTCGTATAATCAAGTTGTTGTCATTCCTGCCACTAACCGTGATGCTCGTGTACCTGTTGTTGTTGTCCCACCTCCTCATGACCTCTGCTAACCATCTCCATAGGTGAGGAGTTTGCGTGGCTCCAAGGCAGCTTAGCCGCGTCCACTGATCCGGGTGGTCCTTGCTACCCGAGTGCGGCATGGAGGCCCCCCATCGATGGTGGGCTACTGCTTTGATATGGGTTTGGCGCCTGATATGGGGCACCCCATCTTTTCCTGTATTAATAAAAAAAGGGTTTTATTTGTGCAGACAGTGGTCTTGGCAGCACCGTGTCACGACCTGATCAGAGAGGTTGGCGCCAGAAGTAGTATAGCTTACTACCGTTTTGTCTATGATCTAGTTTTAGTCCTAGTAGGCCTTAGGACATGTAAGTGTGAGTGGACTGGGGGTTTGGGCCAAGGGCCTTGTAACAAACCTTGTGGCGGTGCGCATAAAGGCGACACCAGGTGGAGGTGAGCAAGACATGAGAAAGATGAACCCTGTTCTATTCATATCTTCTTCCCCTATTCTTCAACCCTAACTCCCGATTCCACTATGATTTCTGTCAATTCCTCCCTACCAGAAGTTGGATCATGACACACTGCCTGTAGAGAAGCTATGTCTACATGTGATTGACTTAACAATACTGCATGTAGACATGCATTTATACATGCGAGCGACATAAAATGATTGTAGCATGTTTTACACTAGAACTGCCTATGAAAATGCTTTCTGTAGTAGAGTGTTGACTCCCTGGACTAAGAACTACTCTTACTACTAAACCTGAGCCAGGCCATTGTCGGAAGAGCTACAGGGCCAGGAAGGAGAACCCAACAGTGAAAGGGTCGGAATGGGCCATGTAGTCGCGTGCGTTGTATTTGGCCTGCAGCCAAATGGAGTATAAGTGCAAGTGGCATGAGGGGAGAGATCAACTATTGTAAGCATCCTTACAACTGCCTTTCTCCTTCCGCTCTGGCACCTAAGAAGGAACCTACAAAGTTGGTGCAATAGATTGGCAAAGCTATCGAGAAGGCAAACCAGAAGAGTTTGGGGATTGAGCAGCTGTTGAAACAGTTGCCCGACGATGCGACAGCCCAGTGACAATTACTAACAAAGATCGAAGCCATGATGCGGCTGATGAAAGACATGGCAGAAGAAAGCACCAAGTGCATTGAAGAGTTGGAGAAGAAGGCGGAGATGTTGCACGCGCTCTCTCCTCTTCGTCCTTTCCACCACCATCAGGAAGATCAACCGGGGGCAAATCTCCTCCAACCATGGAGCGGCGAGTGGATCCGCCATCTACGGCCAACGGCCTACACATCGAGATGAGGAACCAAGGGATGGGAGATGGAATCCTTGGGATTCCTCAACATCCTCGGACATGGGTATGTCACATTCTCCATGTGCCCCCTCTATGCCTAATTTTCACACGAATCCAGTGTTTGGGAAGTACTATGAGCAGAGTGTTCCTCAGACAATCCTAACCACCCATCCAGCCTAGCCCTATGAAACGCATAAGAGCCTACCAAAGCTTGACTTCCCTAAGATCAATGGTGAGAATCCAGAAATTTAGCGACGCAAGTGTGAGGTTTACTTCGATGTGTTCCAGGTTCCTGAATCTCTGCACACTAGGTTTGCTACACTTAATTTTGTTGATAGGGCTGCACTTTGGCTTGAGACAGTAGAGGTGAAAGGTAGGATTGAGGTGTGGAAAGACATGTGTATCCTAGTGTTTGCTCACTAGGATAGGGACCAACACAAATTATTCATGCGCCAAATCTTAGCCCTACACCAAACGAGCTCCGTTGCAGAGTATATGAGAGATTCGAGGAATTGTGCCACCAAATTTTGTTGCATAACCCTATGGCCAGCCAAGTGTTTCCTGTTTCTTGCTTCCTAGAAGGGCTTCGGGATGATATCCACACTGCTATTTCACTACGTCGCCCTGGCGACATGGATACTGTTTGTTCTCTTGCTATGTTGCAGGAAGACGAGCACGATGTTGGTAAAACAAAGCACTCACACTGTGGTGAAAACACTGGGTGTTCTTCATGGAAGATTAATAATCCTTTTGACCTAAGTAAGGATTCATGCAAACCAGAGGAAGCCTCATCAGGGAAATTAGATGACAAACTGCAAACTCTATTGACTTATTGAAGATCGAAAGGGTTATGTTTAAAATGTGGTGAATAGTGGGGCAAGGGCCATACCTGTCCTGCGCAGGTACCTCTTCATGTTCAGGAAAAGATGTGGGGTGTTCTCCAGATTTCAGATTATCAATATCCTGATGAGGCCTCGGATTTTGATGATGGAGTTTGATTGCTAGCAGTTCAATTGGATGTAGTTGAAGCTAAAAGACCACCAAAAAAGTGTACGATCTGATTACAAGGGCTGATTGGCAACCAACATTTGTCAATTCAAGTGGATTCTGGTAGTGCAGCTACATTTATCAATGAAGAGTGGGTAAACAAACTGAAGCTCTCACCAACATCGACACCATCCTCTCACTATACTGCTGCTGATGGAGGTATCATGAGATGTGATTCTATGATTAAAGGGTTTACAATGGTGGTCCCAGGGGCAATCATTTTTTCAGGATACCAAAGTACTCAAGTTGAGTAACTATGATATGATTTTGGGTGCTGACTGGCTGGAGGAATGTAGCCCTATGTGGATTGATTGGAAGCTCAAGCAAATAAAATTCAGTTATAGAGGCAAGGAGGTATCTCTGCAAGGCTTTACAGATAACATTTCATCTTGTCCCCCTAATTCAGGAAGAGGACTCAAGGGTCTTCTCAATAGAAGTGTTGTTTCTCATTATGTAGAACTAGCTTCAGTTTCCATTCCTGCTACAGAGTTATCAGTTCTGATGGTGACAGAGTCTGATATCCAAATGGCAGTTCAAGTGGTGCTACAAAAATTTGCAGGACTTTTTGAAGAACCCATAGAATTACCTCCGAAATGAACTTTGGATCATAGTATTCCTTTAATTCCAAGGGCTCAACCAATCAAAGGCCACACAGATATGCTCCATATCAGAAAAAATGAAATAGAAAGGCAAGTGCAAGAGATGTTGCGCACAGGGGTCATTTGTTGGTGATTTCTAGATGCCTATTTTATCTACCAATAAGGGATGTTTTGCATCTTAATTTGGTGGTTTGGACTAACAATTAACCCCATATTTGCATATATTTGTAGTTGTTTTGTTTTGGATGTAATCGCAGGAAACAGGTGTAAAACAGGGCAATTATGGATAAAGAGCTGAAGAGTAATGAAGATGGGCCAGATGCGGAGCCACGCCGATCGGCGCGATGCTTGCGCCGATCGGCACAGGAGGAAAAGATGACGGAAACACGATCCGGTCTAGGAAAGACGAAGGCCCAGCCCAGTATGAGTTAGAGTCGGTGGAAGTTGACCTAATCCCATCGGGTATAAAAGGAAGATAATTATCAAGAGCCAAAGGAGAACGGGAAGAGACGACGATCGCGAGAATCAATTATTAGAACTAGGGTTCTAGGATATTGGCGGCGGAGGTTAGTCAACACCGACGAGATCCGCCAGAAGGGAGGTCGCGCCGATCGGCGCGACGCTTGCGCCGATCGGCTCGTGCGTGTTCTAGCGCTCTTTCTCACCCATCTACTATGTCTAGCGGAAGGATGAGTGAGTAGTTTCATATTCTCTTCTCTGGTGCAGGGATCTGGTCATGTAACTCTCATACTTGTTGATACTCTCTCGATGAATTTAATCTATGTGATGAACTTTATTGCACATCTATCTATCCCTTTCATTAGTGTATCGGCCAATACACTTTTGCCCATTACATAGTGCAAGAAACCAGTGGGGAGCTAATAGCCTCTGTAGTGACAGCCGAGGTGAACGAAACCACCATGTCATGTAGAATATTAGAGTCATCGCTTGAGTTGATAAGTATAAGGTTGCATGCTAGTGAACAAATCCTAAGGAGAGAATCCTTCATCATCCTGTTACCTCTTCAATAACATTCACCTTCCACTTTCTCACCGTCATCATTCACATCAACCAAACCATTGCAATTTGTTAGTAACCCTTTAATAGTATTAGTTCCGCTCGTTCCCTGTGGATTCGATAACCTTGGAATACTCTGAGGGAAAAAGAGCTATAACTGTACACCGTCCTCTTGCGGTATATAAGTGGGTGCGTAATTATTACCAACAAGCTACTTTTTCTGGCGCCGTTGCTGGGGAACAAGCCAGTTCTTTTACTATTAATATTTTACTAACTTCTAATCCTCTTTTTTCTAGTTGTTTTTGTTTTTGTGTTTTTTGTGAATTTTCAGGATGAGTACGACAGGACCTTCTCTGACGCTCAGGGAATTTTCTCTACCATCTCCAGACATGCTGGTGCCTCAATCCTCAGATGAGAAGGTCACGGCCTCCTCGTATGTGTTGAACCCCATTATCATTAGCATGGCTGAAGCAAACAAGTTCTTTGGGGCGAAAGAGGAGAACCCGGATACTCACTTACAAGATTTGGAGGCACTTTGCCAAACATTCTATCATGAAGAAGTGCCTCGAGATCTTTACAGGTGGCTGCTTTTCCCATTCTCTTTGGGAGGAAAAGCCAAAGAGCGGCACAAGGCAGCATCTCGAGAAGCAAAAGGTAAGTGGAGTGAGTTAGTTGGAAATTTTTGTCTTCACTATTTTCCTTTGCCAAAGGTGCAGAAGTTGAGAAGGGAAGTGATGAACTTCTTACAAGAAGATGAAGAATCTCTCGCGGAAGCCTGGACGCGTTTTCAAACATTGTTGAAACAAGGACCTGACCTCGGCATTGATGAGAATATGTGCGCTCAAACCTTCTACATGGCCATAACCAAGGCATCGAGGATGCATTTGGACGGATCGGCCGGAGGAAGTTTTCTGAGATTAACAGCCAAGGCATGGATCGAATTGTTAGGCAAAATTGCCAAGAATGAAGCTTTGCACAAGCATTGGGAAGAATATCTAGAACCAAATCGGCAATGCCCAGAAGTTATGCAAAAGGGAGAGTCACCAGCTGAACAGATCTTGATGTCCGAGAGTAGATCAATGATTACTTCGGAGCAGTTCGAGGAAATAAAGCCCGTCGGACCCGCCTCTGTGGATCTGACGTGTGCGCCGATCGGCGCAGTCTCTGAGCCGATCGGCGCAGTCGCGACGACAGGAGAACCGACCATCCTAAAGACTCCGTCAGGTAGCAAGGAATATACCAAGATAGAAGCTGCGATTCTGGACAACCACTTGAAGGAATTTGAGGGGAACTTTGCTAAACCAAAGGGGGATAGAACATTAGCGAATGCTAAACCACTTGACGAATTTGAGCCGATGGATTGGATTCCCATTGATTTTTTGCACGAGTTGCTCAATATGAGAAGATCCTTCAGTCCGCAAGACGCCTCCGAAGCCGGAATTGAGTATAATTTCCCAAGTAATCGCCTCAAGTCAGAAGTTTTCGATCAAGAGATTATTGGGAGAGTTTTAGGGAAGCTTTACAAGGATGATATAGAGCTTGATGGAACAGAGGTGAAACAAGCGAAGAGATTGCTAGACAGTTGCTTTGAGCTATCCCCCTACGAAGGATTATGTGGTGTGTATGCTGTAGGCCTCACTGAAGAGGAAAAAGAAGAACCGTACATACCATGTGAGATATCGGGGAAGAAATTTCCGAAAGCCTTATGTGACTTTGGTTCCCGTGTCAGCTTGATGACTTACGATGCATTCATGAGCATGCCTTATGGAACTCAACAGCGGCTGATGGGGACTGAACTTGAGCTGATCATGACGGATGGTAGGAAGACCAAGCCACTGGGAGTGATCAAGAATGTCGAAATTGAGATCAGCTCGAAAACAATGCCGGTAGATTTCTTTGTTCTGGACAATAAAGAAACTGGGGTTGAAGATATCATTGTAGGAAAGCCATTCTTAAGATTAGTACAAGCTGTTCTGGATGCTAGGAAAGGTCAAATTACGTTACACCTGGGAGAGGAAGAAGTGCGATTTCAATTTAATGATCCGTCTCATCAAGACTCTTCTTACTATCAGGAATTCTGCCCAGAAGAAGACGAGAGGATAGGGATGGATATGGGAGACCCACTGGACCACATTATGCGTGGAACTGACAAGTATACTGCCAGCGCTGATCGGCGCGACCCTTGCGCCGATCAGCTCAAGCATACAGCCAGCGCTGATCGGCGCGACCCTTGCGCTGATCGGCTCAACCAGGAAAATCCTGATTTTGAACCTCTCAGGGAGCTGGATCCAGATGAAGCGCCAGAAGTGGAACAGAAGGAACTCTCGAAGGAGCTACGCTATGAATATCTAGGAAAGAATAGAACATATCCAGTTATTGTGAACAACGCCCTAATGAAGGAAAAAACAGAGAGGCTTCTCGCTATGCTCAAAAAGTATAAGAAAGCCATTGGTTACACATTGGATGACATCAAGGGAATCAGCCCCGCATTTTGCACCCACAAGATTAACTTGGAGGAGAATACTAAACCAGTGGTTGAAGGGATGCGAAGGTCGAAGGAATCAATGAAGCCAGTGGTTAAAAAGGAGATTTTGAAGCTGCTTAATGCAGGTATGATCCACCCTGTTGCTGATAGTGAATAGTTTAGTCCAGTGCATTGTGTACCCAAGAAAGGAGGGTTGACAGTGGTGCCTAACGAGAACAATGAGTTGATCCCTCAAAGGACTATAACTGGATGGAGAATGTGCATAGATTATAGAAGTTTGAACAAAGTGACGAAGAAAGATCACTATCCTCTTCCGTTCATTGACGAGATGCTTAAAAGGTTAGCAAAGAGTTCATACTTTTGTTATTTGGATGGATATAGTGGTTTCTTTCAAATACCCGTAAGACCAGAAGATCAGCAGAAAACTACTTTTACTTGCCCTTTTGGGACATATGCATATAGAAGGATGCCATTTGGAATTTGCAACGCGCCCGCAACATTTCAAAGATGCATGAATGCAATATTCGCTGAATTCATAGAAGGTATTATGGAGGTATTTATAGATGACTTCTCTGTACATGGTGCTGATTTTGATAGCTGTTTGGAGAATTTGGAGAAGGTTTTGAAAAGGTGTGTTGAATGCGACTTAGTTCTTAATTGGGAGAAGTGTCACTTCATGGTAACAGAAGGGATAGTACTTGGTCATGTCATATCTAAAAGAGGGATAGAGGTTGATAAGGCAAAGGTATCTATAGTTGAGAAATTACCTCCCCCTACTGATCTTATAACTTTGAGGAGTTTTCTTGGACATGCCAACTTCTATCACAGATTGGTTAAGGATTATTCGAAGATTGCTAAACCCCTGACAGAATTGTTAAAGCAAGATACAGAATTTATCATGGACGTGGAAAGACTCTTGGCCTTCAGGAGATTAAAGGAAGCTCTATGCTCTGCACCCATTATGCAGCCACCTGATTGGAGTTTACCTTTTGAAATTATTTGTGATGCAAGTGACTATGCAGTTGGAGCTGTTCTTGGACAACGGAAGGAAGGTAAAGTGCATGCTATTTATTATGCTAGCAAAACTTTGAATGAGGTGCAGATTAATTATACAACAACTGAGAAAGAGATGTTAGCTGTTATATTTGCTTTTGAGAAGTTTAGATCCTACATTCTAAATTCTAAGGTGATTGTATATACTGATCATGCTTCTATAAGATACTTGGTTTCAAAGAAGGAGTCTAAGCCTCGGTTAATGCAATGGGTATTGATGCTGCAAGAATTTGATTTGGAGATAAGAGATAAGAAAGGAGAAGAAAATTATGTGGCAGATCATTTATCTCGTCTTGATTCAGCATCAACTGAGCCAATAAGAGATGAAATGCGACAAGAGCAGTTGTTTGCCGCATTTGATCGTAGAGAGAACTGGATGATGGATATTATCAAAGGTTTCAAGGGACAAACTGATCTAATGAACAAGAACACAAGGAAAAGAGTTAAGAGTGAAATGAGAAAATTTATATGGGCCGACCCATACTTGTATAGTTATTGCGAGGATGGAGCAGTACGGAGATGTGTACCCAGAGAAGAACGAGCGAGTATTTTAGCAAAATATCATTCTTCGGATTATGGGGGACACTATGGCTACTTCAGAACACAAGCGAATGTATGGGCGAGTGGATTCTATTGGCCTACTATGCATGAAGATGCAAAAAGGTATGTTGCAACATGTGCTTAATGCCAACGAATAGAGAATGTTAACAGTAGGAATGCAATGCCTCTTAAGTACAATCTTCAAGTCAATATTTTTGATGTTTGGGGTATGGATTTTATGGGGCCCTTTGTGAATTCTCATGGTTTCGAGTACATATTGGTCGCCGTTGATTATGTCTCCAAGTGGGTCAAAGCAATGGCATGCAAGGCTAATACAACAAGAGAATCAAGGAGTATACTTCAGGAGCAGATATTTCCTAGGTACGGAGTACCGAGGATAATAATTATAGATGGAGGATCCTATTTTACAGGAGGAGAATTTACTAGGTTTTTAACCAAATTTGGAGTTGAACATAGAATTGGAACAACCTACCATCCCCAGACGAACGGACAAGCAGAAACTTTAAATAAGCAATTAAAGGGAATTCTGCCGAAGATTGTTTCAAAGGAAGGAAAAGATTGGGCCATGAAGCTTAATGGAGCGTTATGGGCATATAGGACGGCATTCAAGACACCGATTGGTATGACACCATATCAATTCATCTATGGGAAATCGTGTCACCTACCGGTAGAATTGGAACATAAGGCTTATTGGGCAATAAAGGAAATGAATTTGGATCTTGATGCCGCCGACATGAAAAGGAAGATACAAATAAGTGAATTAGAAGAGATGCAATTGCGTGCATATGAAAATGCAGCCATATACAAAGAGAAAACAAAGAAGTGGTACGATAAGAAGCTTTTGAAGAAGGAATTCAAGGAAGAAGATCAGGTGCTCCTGTTTAATTCGTGATTCAGGTTATTTGGTAAAGGCAAACTGCGAAGCAAATGGGAGGGACCTTATCTTGTGAATACGGTGTTACCTTCGGGAGCGGTAATCACAATGGATGGCAAGAGAAACAAGTACACGGTGAACGGACAACGTCTAAAGGTATACCTAGAACCCGACACATTTGAATTAAAATCTTTTGATGTGTATTTCACTGCTTAGTACCCCGTGTGGTCGAGCTTAATGACGTAAAACAAAGGCTTGTATGTATTTTGATTTCCGTAGTTTTTCTTTTTTCTGATTTGGTAATTTATTGTACCGCGCCGATCGGCGCGTTGCTACGCCGATCGGCGCAGCCCTGCACCGATCGGCACAATAGAGTCCTTTTGGTTTTTGAGTCAGTTTTAGACCTTGCCTTTTTAAGACTCGTTAAATTCCACGGATAAGAGAAAGAGTCCTAGTCCAATTGGAAATCAAGGGATATAAATATGAGAGGACACCAACCCACGGATCAACTCGTATTACATCATCACCAAAATAAACCCTAAGAGCAGAAGTGATGGAAGGCGGCGCATCAGGCAGAAATCAAGGCGGCGTCGATCGGCGTGACTCATGCGCCGATCGACGCGACTCTGGAGCCGATCGACTCGTCGGGGGATATCCTCAGCCCTCTGCAAATTGGTCCTGGGAAGGAGTCGACGAATTGTTGACACCCACACGAGATGATCCTCTCGTCTGGTCAGATCTACGGAAGCAATTCATCAAGAAAAGCAAAGCTGACGCGTGGAACGCCGACAAGGTGAAGATGGACAATGAACTTCGGCAGACGATGAAGAGAGTATTGGTGCGCAAATGAAAATCTGTAGCGCCTATTAAAATTGAAGCAGTTTCTCAAAGGTATACCATGGAAAGTCTTCTTGATCTTGCTAATCCCTTGTCGTATGAGGATTTCCTATCTTTCGAAAGATCATTGACTGAACAAGAGAAGGAAGAGCTAGATGAAGAGAGCACCCTCACAATCCATAGGTGCCACCTGTATAGTGAACATGACATTGCCGCAAAGTATGAACTCAAGCTGCGAGAGGAAGCCGAAGAAGCTATGTACCAGCGGGATGCGGAGAAGGATCTTCAAGCTAGAAGGGATGAATCCTTTCCCAGGGTTCTTACCAATTGGGAGAGTTTTCAAGAAAATAAGATTCATAGGAACAGTTGTATTGAGGGTTGCAAGTGTTTCTTTTGTGCTAAAGATCTTCAACGCAAGGTTGAACTCCAATTGGCAGAAGATCCAGCTTTCATACCTAGAGATTTAATATATGATGATGGCTATCGCGTAGTACCTGGAGGGAGGACGCCTAAGGAGATTAATGATGAGATTTTACGAAGGCAGTAGAATAAGGTGATCTGTGAGCGTAATCTAGAGCAGTTAGCTGAGTATATGAAGGAAGATGATAGCTGCGCCGATTGGCACGACACTGGAGCCGATCGGCACGGCCTGAAGATGGCTGAATTTATTGATCTGACGGCTCTGCCAAGTGAAGACGAAGAACCTGCTGCAAGGAAGTGTGAGACTACACCAGAGGTTCGTAGATCTGCTAGACTCTTGGGTAAGCCAATTCAAAAGTATTTCGAACGGGATAGCGACTTTGATACGTCATACTATTTGGAAACTTTGGAAAGCGGTGATCCTAGTGTGCCTAGAGATTTTAGTGATGATTTTGATATACAAAGAAGCTTTGGTAGTCCTAAGTTTGAAAATCAGGAAACACTTGCATGCAGTAATGATAGGGCAGCAGGAACTTCAACAAGAGCTAATGGTAATGTAGAGGGAAGTGGAGGAAGTCGCAATGGTGAAAGAACACCACTGCGCCGATCGGCTCAACCTTTGCGCCGATCGGCTCGGAGGAATTTGAATAGTGCCTCCCCTTACAGCGTTGAAAATCATAACCTACAACTGCCTGCTTGCTGTTCTGTCTGCCGAAGAAACATTGAGCGCCTGTACCTAGATAGAGATCGTGCTTACTGGCATCAAAGAGATGTGGACCGCAGAATCCAGGATACAATCGAGATGAACGAAGCGGATAGAGATCATGCTTACCTAGATAGAGATCGTGCTTACTGACATCAAAGACGAATTTTCCAAGTCTTGAACAGGCATGGTCTGCATGATTAGTGTGTTGAGTTTCTTCTCTTGCCATGAGGACATTGCAAATTTTGAGTGTGGGGGAAGGGCTTTGCCATTATTCATAGTTTTTAAGTGTTTTTGAGTCTAGTTTCTCATTTGTTTTTCTTAATGAGTGTTTATTTAAGTTTGTTTGTTTTTCTTAATGAGTGTTTATTTAAGTTTGTGTGTGTGCTTAAGAGAGTCACGAGTCATGTTGAGAGTTGCTTCAAGGTCTTTTATGTAGTTTGAATTATTGCATTGTCTTTAATAAAGTTAGTGTTGATTGTCAAATTAAAAGCGCCCCATGCTATTTATCTTGTCTTTCTGATGATCGATTGGTTGATTACTTGAATTTGTTGGTTACCACTTAACTTTTGAGCTTTGTATTTGTGTAATTTTTTTTGACTCATCATAAGCTAAAGCAAAAGCAAGGTCTAAATATGCCTACATAGCCCAGTGAATGAGAGCAAGCTACACATCTGAACTAAGTGGATTGTAAGTAACTTTGTCAACTTTTTGCTTATGATTTCGACCAAGTTAGGAAAGGATGATCTATTTTGTTTATCTCTGTATTTCTAGCCATTCTTATCCATTTAAATTCTTTGCTATCATGAAAACCATACATCTTTGTTTCTCCCTCCTCCTTGATACAACCTATGTTCTCAATAAAAGGGAATTCAGAAAATTTCCGCTGCTAATACAAGACAGAAATTGCTGATCATATCAGGAATATAAAAAGGAAAAAAGTGAAAGAAAAGAAAACATAGACTGCGCCGACAGGCGTAGTGTTGCGCCGATCGGCGCTGTTGCAAAAGAAAGAAAAAAAAGAAGGGTTATTATAAAAAAATAGGTAAAAAAAATATATTCCCTAAGAGGTAGTAAGGTCATCAAAGAAAGCAGATTTCTGATTATTTCTCATTCTTTGCCATTGTTCACATTGAAATTCTTTTAGATCTTCTACATTCCTCTTCTCCATTAAAAGTTCCACGAAAATTCTTTCTTAATAGGCATGACTGAGCACATTGTTGACATGGTTAATCTTATGGTTAAATTTAGTTATATAGCCCTCCAAGATCCACATACAATCCTTGATTAGATAGGAGAGGGAAGGAAATACACTTGAGAGACCTAGAGAGGACCAAATGCTTGATGTTTGATGCTAAAAGATGAGTTGAGGAGAACTAAAATTGTTTTTGTAAAAGTTTTGTGGTAATTTGATTAAGTTCAAGTATGATATGTGTTGGTCGTACCTACGCACCCACTTATATACCGCAAGATGACGGTGTACGAATGAAGCACTTTTTCCCTTGAATTGAGTATTCCAAGGTTTATCGAATCCACTGGGATCTTAGGGATAATTAAACAAAGTTAACAGTAAAAGATCTAGTCAAGGCTACTGTCGAGTTTAGGTTGCATGATGGGGAGAGTGGCGAGCACAAAGGTGCGTCAGATAGTAAATCTATCGTTGCGCCGATCGGCGCAGGAGTTGAGCCGATCGGCACACTTGTGAATCTAAGCAATCTGTCGTTGCGCCGATCCGCGCTGGAGTTGAGCCGATCGGCACACTAGTGAATCTAAGCCAAAGTGCGTCAGATGGCTTGTAAGCCTATGTTGTTTAGTGAGTAGCCAGATATCTACTAGTGAGATCGTAACCAGAAAGTCTAATTAAATAGCATCATAATGGGTAATTACATAGATCAATGAAAATCTATAATGAATAAGACCACCCTGCTTTCCAAGCGGCTCCCGATTTATCGCTGTCGAGAGGAAACCCTTAATCGCGCGAGTATCTTACCCTACTCAACTATCCAATAGTGCTGCGCAGGCTTAGTGCTGTCACCGCTAAACCACACTACTAGTATCATCAAGCAACCATAATCAATACAATGTCCGAATACTATCCTAATCACCACGATCAAGATAATATCAACTTACTTAGCCTAGAACTAAGCAATTGGAATAAGCACATGCATGATTATAGAATCAAGATAGAAAAATCACCAAAACCATCATCAACATATTCAATCATCCTTGAGATACATAGAGTAAGATTCATCCCCGTCGAGATGGCCTACCTTGATGGATCAACTCTTAACTCCAATGGTTCTTGAAACTCAACTAGAGATCTATTCTAACGGGGCAAGCCTCGGTGGCTCTAACTCACGGATCTGTTGTCCCTCTGTCACCTCCTCTCTCTACGAACAGGGTTTACAAGTATTTATAGGGGTTCTACTCGTAAAGGACTCGGTTTCTAGCAAATAAGGCGGTTGCGCCGATCGGCGCAAGCCGTGTCTTGTCTGGTTTCTTCTCCGAGTCGATTCCTCTGTCTTCCATTGCTGCCCTGTGGGCATTTCCCTTCGAGACAAGTCTTGTACTGCACGTTGAGATCTTGAAGTTCCATAAATCTTCTTGAAGTTCCATAAATCTTCTAGACAAATATTTTCAAGTGTCTTGCGTAGATAAACTTCCATAAGCATGTGGAATGGGCCTCGGTCACTTCTGCGGGCCAAAACACCCTTGCGCCGATCGGCTCATGGACTGCGTCGATCGGCGCGCTGGGCTTCTTCAGTGCTTTTCGTCGGTTCTGGGCTCCTGTCCTTTCCAGCATCACTTTAATCACCAATTTTACCTATTTCTGCAATAAAGCTCCAAAACAACGCATATACAAATATATAGACAATATCATAGGTAAATGGCCTAAATTAGTATCAATTATGCTCTAATTGGGGTAAAATTCACATATAAAAGGGGCACTTGGGAAGTGCCAACAGTTACCCCACACTTAAACCTTTGCTCGTCCCGAGTAAAGTAAAAGAAAGAAAAATCGAAAAATATACTCTTTCTATCATAAAGGATATCTCAAATCAGCAAATGTTGAGCATTGTTCTATTATGGTGTAATTCATATTGGTATTCAGCAAAATAGATCAAATATGGGCATAAAGCTTAAAGTTATCCCCAAAGCAAAAGATCATGTCCAACTCATAAATTATAACTTTTCCACACATGAAAATCACTTAAAAGATTGTTGTGAACATAGAGAATCTATCTTCCAAATAATCCAAGGCAACAACTCATCTTTCAAATCACTCAACCTATATTCTATGTCATAATTATCAAATAATATTAATGTAAGGCTTATATGAGTAGCTAGGTGAGGGAATTCAAGGATTGCAAACATAAATCAATAATATATTGTAAAGCTAGGAGATTATTTTTCGTTGGAATTATAGAAACTTATCAAGATGGAAATTAAGAAAGAAAAATTTAAGAAAGGACTCACACTTTGGATATGTAAACATGTGCATAGCAAAAATTTGATCTTGGAAGATTGCACATGGTTGGAATGATTCATGGCTATATTAGAATGAATTTCGAGAATAAGCATGTCATATACCATCCCCCCACACTTAAAATTTATCTAGTCCCTTAGCAAATAGCAGAGCTTTTCTCTTCTTTTTTATTTGTTTCTCCCTTTTTTTTATTTTGCTCTCTGCTGCGCCGATCGGCTCAGGGTGCGCCGATCGGCTCTCAACCCAAATTTGCCAACATTTGTTGGTATTTGATTCATCTGGCTTCAACATTTATTCAAGAATTAAATGTAGCCAGAATATAGGATGTGGTGAACGAGTGATACTCAACAAGATATTTTGGGTTTATGGTGGGATACTCAACGAGGATGGGTTAAATGTAGCCGGAATTGAATTTTTGCATGAGTAATTTAAGGCTAGAAAAAGATACACAGAATTGCCATCTTAGTAAAGTTCATACCAAAAAGAATTAAATCATAACCGACTCAACCTTCAATTTAATGTTTATCTACATATCAAAGGTTCATGAGTATTGCTCAAAATATGGCATTGGTAGGTAAGGATCTTGAAAACATAAATTCTAAAGTTCACAACATGAAAATTTATTTATGAAAAGATTGGTACTAAGTTATCATCACAAACTGGACAACAAAAATGAAGCACATGGGTACTCAAAATTGCTCCACATAAGACATATTTGCTGAATAATCATTAAGTGTAAGTTCGAAATTTTATTCAATGCTCAATATTATTTGGTCTTCATCAACACTTTTCAAGAAAGAATAGATAATTTAATTATCCTAAAGAAGCAAAACCGCCACCATTATATTAAGATCAAAACTCGAATACATGGTGATGATTTTTGCACACACTTGCCTGAAAATAAAACTACTACTAACACACTTGCATGAAAATAAAACTACTACTAACACACTTGCATGAAAGTAAGCAAACCCGATACATGGTTTCCCAACCCGCTCACACACATATAAGCAAATAAAGAAAAAGATTGCAAAAGATAAAAGAAAACACAAACCGGGAAACCGATACTCGTGCCAACTCCTAGGCACTCTAGTCATTCGAAAGTGGAGATGGTGGCTGATTGAAGCCATAGCACCGCGCCTTGAGTTGCTTGAACTCCTCCACCATTACATCGTGGTTGTTCCTCCATTGGGACGTGGCGTCCTCCACGCGCTCGATGTAGTGCATGTTGTTGTTGAGGTACCCTTGCATGGGCACGAAAAAGTCTTTACCGGGCACAGGAGGCACCACAGGTACACGCCCTTGGTACCTGTAGTTGATACCCGCGCTGAAGTAGGGTGCGCCGACCGGCGCGTCGCCTACGCCGATCGGCGCAGAGGGCTATGAACCGCCCGCTGTGTCGCTCCACCCTGACTTGTACTGCTGAGGCTCCTGGCGTGACCACCAGGAGTCCCACTCACTGCCGGCTGCTGTAGATGTGTCCGGCTGTCGAACCCACCCACGGTAGGCCTTGAGAACTCGGCCCCCCTTCAGGAGACCTTCCTCAAGCCAATTTCCTCCCTCCAACTTGCGAAGAAGGAAAACTCCTAACTCCGTACACGGGAGCTTGACGTTGATGCCACCGACCTGGAAGCCGGTGCGAACACTTCCCGTGACAATATTGCCATGAGTCATATTCTCGCCGATCTCCGTCGCGCACTCCCACTTGTCATCGCGCGCTCCCGGTCCATCGCCGTCGCAGATGAGGGCTGCTAGGCGTTGAAAATAAGCCCCGAAGGCCAACTTCTTGCTTGCCTTGCCCCTCTTGTCGAACCAACCCTGCACCATCACCGACATGGGGTTGCAATGAGACGGACTCACGGTGACGTTGCTGGAGTCGACCTTGCCGCCTATGCGCGCCGCCAACCACCGATGGAAGACTTGAATTATCGGGTTGCGGATGTTGCTGCGCTTCATCTCTTCTACGAACGAGAGCCGCCTCCAAAAGGAGTCCAACCCCCCACGTCCCAAAATGCCGGCGACATTGGTGTCGGCATCGAACCCAAAGGCTTGAGCCGCCGCCTCCATGGTCACCGTGTAGCTGACGTCGCGGACGCGGAAGTTGACGGCCTCGTTGCCGTAGTCGTCGGTGCCAAGCCTCATCGTAGAGGCAACCTCGATGACGACGTCGTGGTTGTAGTCCAAGAGGAGGAGGTGGAAATCCACCCAGCCGAGGTTGTGTAGCATCCTCCTTAAGTCCTCCCATAGGCCGATCGTGGTGAGGGAGGTCTCGTCCAGGTCGAAGTTGGGGACGAACCTTTCCCTCACCGCGAGGTAGTGCTGCTGTTCCTCCGTGCTTCGGAGGGTGAAGCCCTCCTCCACCGTGTGCAGCATGAATACCGGCAATGGTGGTGATGTGGGAACCCCACGGCTTGCCGCCATTTGGCTCCTCGTAGCACGCCGCGTTGAAAGGGACGCGTCGGAGACGAAGTGGCGGGCGCGGATCTCGTATGTCGCCGTCGCCGAGCCGGTGGATGCACCACCCACCGACATGTCATCGCGAGCGCCGGAGCCACCCCTCGCCGAGGAATCACCGCTCGACTCGCTGCTGCCGCCGGAACTGCTTTCCCGACGCAGCCTCTTGCCTAACTTGCCGACGGAGGAGCGGAGACGATCCATCTGCGAGGAATGCGGAACGTGTGCGAGATCGTGGGTAGTGGGGAAGGTGGAGAGATTACCAGGATGGTGTGCCAAACTAGGGGCGCCTGGCCTCCCTTTTATAGTGCGGGAAACTTCCAGGAGAAGGAACCGCCAAAATTTTTCAAAATTTGAGAGCGCGCCGATCGGCACGGTAGTGCGCCAATCGGCACAACTCAAATTTTGAACGCTCTGACAACTGTGGCGCTTCATATCGCTTCTCGGTACATCATGTTGGTTGGCAGGGGAACAGCATGGAATCCCGATGTCTTCTTGACTGCGCCAATCGGTGCGGGCCCACGCCGATCGGCGCGCTGTCTCTTTTTCAGCTTTTGGTCAATTCCATGTCTCCTCTGCACTGCACACTTGCATAGCAATCATATCTGTTCCTCAAAATCAATGCCTGCCGCCTTTGTCACCCATTTGGGAACCGCATGGGTACCTACGCCGATCAGCGCAGAAGGGCGTCGAACGGCGCAAGTCCCTTGCACCTCGTCTTTTGGTCCGGCGCTGATGCTGATGCCTCGTGTTCATCTCTTTAACCTAATTTTCCACTTTTCCTAATGTTCCTGTAGTATTGACATACGTAGCGGGGCTCATCTGGTGACTGCGTCGATCGGTGCGACGTCCATTTTTGCTCCTGGCCCCTCGCTTCTTTGCTAGATGTTGCTCTTTATCCTTTCCTACGTCATTTAGCAACCATTTTGCACACAAAAAATTAATTCAAAAAGATTTTTGATTACCTTGAAAATAGCTCCGTCTCTAAAAATTACTGTGCTGGTTGATTTTTAGCACCCCTTCAATTCAGGGCGTCGTAAGCCTTCTGTCCTGACCTAGGAATAACGCACCGATCGGCACAGAAGTGCGCCGAGCGGCGCACGCTCTGTTCCTTCCTGTTTTTGGTCTTTTTTTTTTATATTCCTGCATTGTTAGTCTACAGTATATATATACACAGTTTTGCACGAATAAATAGACAACACAAGAGCACATAAGAATTAAGCACACATTTTTCTATTTTTTTATTCAGGAGATTGTTTTTATCACAACCAAGCAAATTAAAAACACCGGGTTGCCCTCCCGGTCAGCACTAATTAACTAAGTGAAATGGGTTGCGCTCCCACAAGCACTAAATAACTTCTAAATCCCTCGATCATTGGGTTGCCTCCCAAGAGCGCTCTAGTTATTTAGAGGTCAAAGAGCTTGACCTCCCCGCAAAGAATCAATCCTTAGTGTCGCGGTGCGGGATGTGAGGCCGCGACACTACAAGGTTCTCTTATCTTCTTTGTTCATATAGCTCGAACGACCTATCCATACATCCCCTCTAATTACTTTTGACGCCATGTTGCCACGGTGTCTTGTATCTCTTCACTTCATCAATTGATCGACACTCTTCTCCCTTTGGGAAAAATTTGAAAGAGTAGGGAGTCCCACTTATATTGAAGCTTATCTCACCACTCCCAACATCAATACTTGCCTTTGCTGTCCTCAAGAAGGGTCTGCCTAAGATCAACGGGGTCCTCGTCCTCTTATTCATATCAAGCACAATAAAATCAACAGGGACGATGTGATCTCTAATTTGAACAGGCACATCCTCAGCAATTCCATCAGGGAAGCGTACCGATTGATCGGCTAACTCCAAACACATACCCGTAGACTCTAATTCAGGCAAATTGAGACTTGTGAATATATGATGGGGCATAACACTTACACTTGCTCCAAGATCGCACAAGCACCTATCAAATATCCTTGTTCCAATCATGCATTTGATGCTTAGTGATCCAGGGTCGGGTTTCTTCTCTAGTGCAACATCATTGATTGCCACCGTTAGCTCCTTAGTGACCTTCACAACCTCCTCAGAAGCTAGAGATGTCTTGTTTTGCATCATGTCCTTAATGTACTTGGCATAGGTGGGAACTTGGATAGCGTCAACAAAAGGGACATTGATGTAAAGCTTCTTCATAATATCGAGGAACCTTGCAAATTGTTCATCGTGTTGTCGCGCTCTTTCTGTCTTCGTCAGTAATTGAGTATCTAGGATCATGGCAGGGCCATGCTCTTCTGTTTCCATGCCCATTTTCAGACCAGAGAGGTCAACATCCTCCTCGCGCCGATCGGCGCTTTCTGGGAGCCGATCGGCTCCGACAGGATCGTCGCGCCGATCGGCGCCGGGTGTGACAGGATCGGCGCGGGGCTCCTTTACTCCCGCAGAGTGCTCTGGATCTTCTGTTTGCTTTCCTGACCGTGTAGCTATTGCTTTCAACTGCTCTGCAAACATAGTATTGCCGGGAATAGCCCCTTTGTTTCCTTAAATGGCTTGCGATAGCTGTCCCATCTGTTGCTCCATAATCTTGGTATGCTTTAAAATCTGCTCATTGGAGCTCCCAATTTCTATCACCTTGTCATTAATTCCCTCAAGGACACGATCAATCTCTTTGAATTTGGCTTGATTGTCCTTGTTGATCTTCTCTTGAGCTTCGAAGAACTCATGACATTGGAGACGAAGTGGGATAGAGTTTTGCATGGACGAACTAGGAGAGAAAGAACTCCTTTATTGCTGATATTGGGGCTTCCATTCACTATTCTTCATATATTCTAGCATCTTCATCTCTTCAGGGCAATCTTTCTACACATGACCAAATTCTTCACACTCACTACATGTGGAGCGTGATTCCGCCAGCTTGAGTGTCTCTTCCTTAGGGATATGAAGATTATTGTCCAACCACCTTTGAATAGCATCAAGACGATCTATAATCAAGTCTTCCTGAGTCTTCTCAATCACACTCTTTGCTACTCCTTTTGAAGGTTGCAAATTCCTTGAACTTCTCTCACCATCCCATGATTGATTTTCAACTAGCAACTTGATCAAATTCTTAGCTTCGGTGGAGGTTTTTGACATGAATGATCCTGCAGCTGAGGCGTCCAAGTGTTGACGTGATAGAAGATTCAATCCTGTGTAGAACTTCTCAACAACTTCTCCAACCGTTAGACCATGATGAGGGCATGCATCCATATATTCATTGTATCTTTCCCATGCTTCTCCAATGCTCTCATCAATATTCTGTGTAAATCCAAGAATCTTATTTTTCAAAGCTTGAGTCTTACCAGGAGGGAAGTATTTGGCCAAGAATTCAGCTGCTAAAGTGTTCCACACTGTTTTTACTTGGTTTTTCAATCCATTGTACCATTGCTTGGGGCGTCCAACAAGAGAGAAGGGGAAAAGCCGCACACGTGCTTGATCTCCTGTCAATCCCGCTATCTTGAATATACTACAAACCTCAAGGAAGTGTTGCAAGTGATGATTAGGATCTTTCGAACCTGTGAACGGTTATGGCGCCACTATTCCAACATATCTCTCCAATTGATACGGAAGTTGATCTTGAGCTTCTTGGAAATCTGTCTTGACAATACTAGTCAATTGTGGCTTGAGACGATTAACCATAGGTACCTCTGCCATCTCCTCTTCTTCTCGCTCTTGAACTGGGTCTTCTATTGTAAATAATACTCGAGGTGTTGCGCGGACTGCTTCTCCAGCTAAATCTCCAAGTGACTTGCTTTTCTTCTCCGCTGTTCTCTTCTTGTGAAAGAGTGTTTCTGGATCATCGTGGTAATTAGAGGGTTTGTTTGACTTAGGACCGTCCATACCTGTTAGTTTCACTTAACAGAATATATATCCTAGAGAGACAAGTAAAGCACAATGAGTAAACACTAATACATCAAACAATATTTAAAAACCTGCTATGGTCCCCGACAACAGCGCTAGAAATTGTTGTGCTTGTTGGTCGTACCTACGCACCCACTTATATACCGCAAGAGGACGGTGTACAATTGTAGCACTTTTTCCCTTGAATTGAGTATTCCAAGGTTTATTGAATCCACTGGGACCTTAGGGATAATTAAACAAAGTTAACAGTAAAAGATCTAGTCAAGGCTACTATCGAGTTTAGGTTGCATGAGAGGGAGACTGGCCAGCGCAAAAGTACGCCAGACAGTAAATCTATCGTTGCGCCGATTGGCACAGGAGTTGAGCCGATCAGCACACTAGTGAATCTAAGCCAATCTGTGATTGCGCCGATCGGCGCTGGAGTTGAGCCGATCGGCACACTAGTGAATCTAAGCCAAAGTGCGCCAGATGCCTTGTAAGCCTATGTTGTTTAGTGAGTAGCCAGATATCTACTAGTGAGATCGTAACTAGAATGTCTAATTAAATAGCATCATAATGGGTAATTACATAGATCAATGAAAATCTATAATCAATAAGACCACCCTGCTTTCTGAGCGGCTCTCGATTTATCGCTGCCGAGAGGAAACCCTTAATCGCGCGAGTATCATACCCAACTCAACTATCCAATAGTGCTGCGCAGACTTAGTGCTGTCACCGCTAAACCACACTACTAGTATCATCAAGCAACCATAATCAATACAATGTCCGAATACTATCCTAATCACCACGATCAAGATAATATCAACTTACATAGCCTAGAACTAAGCAATTGGAATAAGCACATGCATGATTATAGAATCAAGATAGACAAATCACTAAAACCATCATCAACATATTCAATCATCCTTCAGATACATAGAGTAAGATTCATCCCCGTTGAGATGGCCTACCTTGACGGATCAACTCTTAACTCCAATGGTTCTTGAAACTCAACTAGAGATCTATTCTAACGGGGCAGCCCCGATGGCTCTAACTCACGGATCTGTTGTCCCTCTGTCGCCTCCTCTCTCTGCGAACAGGGTTTACAAGTATTTATAGGGGTTCTACACATAAACGACTCGGTTTCTAGCATATAAGGTGGTTGCGCCGATCGGCGTAGGATTGCGCCGATCGGCGCAAGCCGTGTCTTCTCTGGTTTCTTCTCCGAGTCGGTTCCTCTGTCTTCCACAGCTGCCATGTGGGCCTTTTCCTTCAAGATAAAGTCTTGTACTGCACATTGAGATCTTGAAGTTCCATAAATCTTCTTTAAGTTCCATAAATCTTCTAGACAAATATCTTCAAGTGTCTTGCGCAGAGAAACTTCCATAAACATGTGGAATGGGCCTCGGTCACTTCTGTGGGCCAAAACACCCTTGCGCCGATCGGCTCATGGACTGCGCCGATCGGCGCACTGGGCTTCTTCAGTGCTTTTCGTCGGTTCTGGGCTCCTGTCCTTTTCAACATCACATTAATCACCAATTCTACCTGTTTTTGTAATAAAGCTCCAAAACAACGCATATACAAATATATAGACAATATCACAGGTAAATGGCCTAAATTAGTATCAATTATGCTCTAATTGGGGTAATATTCACATATAAAAGGGGCACTTGGGAAGTGCCAACAATATGCCGATTGGTTAAAAGGAGATGAGAGAAAATCTTTGTGGTGGGATAACGAGTAAAAATGAGGATTGAGATTGATTGCATGAGAGATGGTGTGAAAATTCTTATTACGTATTTGATTTTGTATTGCTCGAGGACTAGCAATGATTTGAGTGTGGGGGAACTGTTGGTGGTTTCTAGATGCCAATTTTATCTACCAATAAGGGATATTTTGCGTCTTTAATTTGGTGGTTTGGACTAACAATTAACCCCATATTTGCATATATTTGTAGTTGTTCTATTTTGGATGTAATCGCAGGAAACAGGAGGAAAAGATGATGGAAACACGATCCGGTCCAGGAAAGACGAAGGCCCAGCCCAGTATGAATTAGAGTCGGTGGAAGTTGACCCAATCCAGTCGGGTATAAAAGGAAGATAATTATCAAGAGCCAAAGGAGAACGAGAAGAGACGGCGATTGCGAGAATCAATTATTAGAACTAGGGTTACATGATATTGGCGGCGGAAGTTGGTCAACACCGACGAGATCCGCCAGAAGGGAGGTCGTACCGATCGGCACGACGCTTGCGCCGATCGGCTCGTGCAAGTTCCAGCGCTGTTTCTCACCCCTCTGCTATGTCTAGCGGAAGGATGAGTGAGTAGTCTCATATTCTCTTCTCTGGTGTGGGGATCTGGTCATGTAACTCTCATACTTGTTGATACTCTCTCGATGAATTTAATCTATGTGATGAACTTTATTGCACATCTATCTATCCCTTTTATTAGTGTATCGGCTAATACACTTTTGCCCATTACATAGTGCAAGAAACCAATGGGGAGCTAATAGCCTCTGTAGTGACAGCCGGGGTGAACGAAATCACCATGTCTTGTAGAATATTAGAGTCATCGCTCGAGTTGATAAGAATAAGGTTGCATGCTAGTGAACCAATGCTAAGGAGAGAATCAATCATCATCCTGTTACCTCTTCGGTAACATTCAGCTTCCACTTTCTCACCGTCATCATTCACATCAACCAAACCATTGCAATCTGTTAGTAACCCTTTAGTAGTATTAGTTCCGCTCGTTCCCTGTGGATTCGATAACCTTGGAATACTCTGAGGGAAAAAGAGCTACCACTGTACACCGTCCTCTTGCGGTATATAAGTGGGGGCATAATTACGACCAACATCATTCAACCGAGTTTTAGCCCATTTGCTTCAGCAGTGTTATTGGTGAAAAAGAAAGGCGGGTCTTGGCGCTTTTGTGTTGATTATAGAATGTTAAATGCATTGACTGTCAAGAATAACCATCCCCTGCCTGTAGTAGAAGAGTTATTGGATGAATTAGGGGAGCATGTTGGTTCTCTAAAAATGACGTCCGTTTAGGGTATCACCAGATCAGGATGGCAGGTGGGGAAGAATTCTAAACTACATTTCGAACTCATCAACGGCTGTATGAATTCGCATTAATGCCCTTTGTACTCCCCAATGCACCATCCACATTCCATCATATTACAAACACTATTTTCAGTGCATCCTTAAGTAAATGTGTGCTAGTGTTTATGGATGATATTCTCATCTACAGCCCAACACTCAAAGCTCATGTTCAACACCTAGATCAAGTCTTGAGCATCCTTCAACAACACAAATTTTTCATTAAATAGACCAAGTGTTCATTTGCACAACAATCATTGGAGTATCTTGGACATATTGTCACATCCCAAGGCGTGGCCACAGACCCAGCTAAAATCCAAGCAGTGGGAAACTGGCCTCAACCTAACAATGTTAGGGAGCTCAGAGGGTTTCTGGGACTTGCGAGTTATTACAGGAGGTTCATTCAACACTATAGATTTCTTAACCGACCTCTTACTTAGTTGCTCAAAAAAGGGACTCCATTCTTATGGTCCTATGACTCTCAAGAAGCATTTCAAGCACTCAAACAAGCATTAAGTTCAACTCTAGTCTTGGCCCTTCCTGATTTCAACAAGGAATTAATTTGCAAACAAACGCTTGCAATATGGGTATTAGGGAAGTATTTATGTAGGAGGATCATCCGGTTGCATATCTTAGCCAAAGTCTTAACAAAACAAATCAAGGAAGATCCACCTAAGAGAAGGAATGTTTGGCTATTTTGCTCACAGTGGACAAGTGGTGCTCTTACCTTCAACACAAGTAGTTCATCATTCGTACGGATCAGAAAAGTCTGATGCACTTGGGTGACCAAAGATTAACAATTGGTTTTCAGCATAAAGTCTTTGTCAAGTTCATGGGGCTGCAATACCAAATTCAATATAAGAAAGGCATATCAAATGCCGCAGCTGATGCCTTGTCTAGGTGTGAACAAATGGACATTTGTGCAGTGTCAAGTTGTACCCCTACATGGATGGAAAATCTTATATTGGGGTATCAGGACAACAAAAATGATAGGAAACACTTGATTGCATTAAGTCTGCCAGGACCACGTCCAGAAGGATTCTCAGTAGTGGAAGGTGTTATCAGTTACAAAGGGAGGGTTTGGATTGGGCACAATTTCTTAGCGCAACAACATATATTGCAAGCCCTGCATACGAGTGTTATTGGAGGACATTGTGGTGTTCAGGATACCTACTAGAAAATTAAGGCACTATTTGCCTAGCCTAAACTAAAAAGGACAGTTATACAATTTGTTCAGATGTGCAGTTGACGATCGTTAACTCTTATTTCTGACCATCAATATTACTCAAAATTAGGGAGGTTTAACATTCCCACCATGCATTTTAGTTAGAAATAATCAATATCCACTTGTGCTTAGAGAAATGCTCACATGCAGGGATAATGCACAAAAGAAGTAAAGAAATGCCTCATGATCCGTCGAAATGAACTTGAAGCCAATCACAACGAAGCACACGGATTGACTGGCCCACCTACAGAAGCAAACCACCTCAAAACCCGACCTAATACTATCTCTGGACAAGAGGGCCCACATCTCAGTCAAAAGACGCGGTCGAGCATGTGGGGAATCCCCCCTGTTCAGCAGAACACTCTTGTTCGCCCGAACAGAGAGGGCCCCCTCGTGCCTGGCCGCCACATGTCGGCTCCTAGTGACTCCCCCATGTCGGTTGTACGGGTTAAGCGGCGGTTACCAACTCCAAGAACCGACTTTGGTCCCTACAAATAGAAGGGAGAGGCTTCACTCTACAACACACAATTAGAAGCATTACTCTCTTTGTATTTTGAGTTACTCTCTAGTTTTAGTGGAGTTAGGCTTAGAACAAAGTCTTCTTCACTTCCCAAGTCTTTCTTGGAGTTGTGGTATGGCTCTTGTATATTTCTCTTTTTGTAAGACTTTGTTCTATTTAATATATTTAATCTTTCTATATAGTTATGCTTGGGTCATGTGTTTCTTGTTTAATTATTTGATCCACTCATCTATGTGGTTAGTATGCTTGCATGTTAATAATGTAGTTATACTACATTACCACGTTAGACATAAGCCTTTACTATTGTCCTTATTTATATCATTATAGTGATGCATGACTAATGTCTGACTTACATTATTTCCACGTGCTTAATGTTCACTTAAATGTGATTACTCTTTTTATGATCCGTCACTAGGAGATTAGGGGTATTATTCTAGAGATGTAAGCATGGTTCTTAGATCAATAGAATGCATTATTTGTCGTGTAGCCCACGGATTGCTACGGGTAGGTAGTAGGTGGCGATGGCCACATCTATCCTTTGAAATCCCCCACGTTCGACTATGCATAGGCTCTTGGCCGCAATCGTATTGTGGATGTAGGGGAAAACTAGATGCCGAGGGTGTGATAATCTGATTGTCTTGCATTTATTATCTATCTATATAATAGTATATAATGTAGACTATGTAATGATATAAAAGCAACATAGGAACTTAGCTCTTACTTTGTCCTTCTCCACTAGACTAGTTTTTATTTATCTTGAGTATGCTATCTGCGTGTCCACCACCCATGATTCATATATATCCTTACCTCTATGAGGACTTTGTCTTATAATCTACTATGCATGTCTAGAACATGGTAATTACCTGGATCAATCCCGCGCCTTCCTTTGGGATAAAATAAATACGATACCCTGAATACTTCGGGTGAAATGCTACAATGGTATTCTCCGTGCGTTTTTAGATTACCTGCTCTCGTTAAATATTAACAACACACACTTTTGGCATCGTTTCTAGGGAAACTTAGTGACGATGTTAAGAAATGTCAACAAGCATTTCTGGCGCCATTGCCGGGGAAGTCAATAGATCAAGAAAATTACATATGTTTTATTCTTGCATATGTGATTATTTCGCATTCGCTCTAATAGGCTAATCTTGTCTGTTTTCTCTATTTGTGTGAAGACAGGGTAGTGCATGACCAGTTTCACCTTGCCTGAAAACAACTCTTGAGAAGTGTGCGTGCACGTCTCGTCCCTCCTCAGAATTTCATGTATGCAAGTGATCCAGTCATCTCCGCACCATTAAGCTTCAAAGTCATGGCCTAGAATAAACTTCGTGATTTCTCCGCTACCTCGGTGTTCAACTTGCTTGTTGCACCCAACGTCACGGGAGATGCAAACTTCAGAATCAAGACTGGTCTCATTACCATGGTGCAGGGCAACCCATTTTGTCAGAAGGCCAATGAGATCGCCGACACCCATTTACAACATTTTTGGAAGATTTGCAGCACCTTCAAGATGAAGATCATTTCTCAAGATTCCATTCGCCTTCGTTTGTTTCCCTTCTCCCTTCTACGGACAGCAAAGTAGTGGTTCTACGTGACCAAGGATGTTGTAAATACCTAGGACAAGTGTTTAACTACGTTCCTCGCCAAGTTCTTCCTGTTGGGCAAAACCAACGCCCTTCACGGGAGAATTTTGAGCTTCCACCAGGAGTCCAAGGAGTCAATCTCCGAGGCTTGGGAAAGGCTACAAGTGTACATTGCCGCCTATCCTCATCACGAAATGGATGAATGGCTTATCATCCAAAACTTCTACAACGGGCTGACTCTGTCAGCTCGTGACCACATTGATTTTGCTGCAGGAGGAGGAGCCTTCTTCTCACTGACCGTTGAAATAGCTAAAGAACTTATTGAGAGGATGGTCTCCAACCAAGGATGGAGTGATGATCCTTTTCACTCACGGCAGCGGGGCATGCACACCGTTAAGGAGGTGGGCATGCTAGCCACCAAAATGGACCTCCTTATGAAGAAGATGGACGAGCAGGCCGAAGGACATGAAGTCGACACTCTCAACGCCTTACACGCTCGCATGACATGCGAGGTCTGCAGCAACACAGGTCACTCAGGCAATGACTGCCCTGAGACTCGTGAGGACGTGCTCTACAAGAACAACAACAATAATAATGGCTATCATCCACAAGGAGGTAATGGGTGGAATCAACCACACCTGTACTATCAAGGAGGTAACAACTTTAGCTCTTCCAATAATCAGTCCTTCTTTAAAGATCTTGTCTTAGGCTAGGCTAAAATTAATGAAAACTTCTCTAAAAAGCGTAAGGCTGATGACAAGACTCTAGAAAGCATTAATGATAAGCTAGAAGGTCTTGCTTCTTCCTTTAAAAATCGGCTTAGCTTTATTAAGATTCTAGAAACCCAATTAGCCCAGCTAGCTTCTGCTGTTCCACCCTTAGAGTCAGGGAAGATTTCAGGGCAACCCGAGTCTCCCATGGAAAATGTAAATACGGTGACCACGAGATGAGTAAGACCACTCAGGACCCGCCTTATCCTAACACTGCTGGGAAGGACAAGGAAGTAGAAAAAGAAGTACATTCTGGCAAGGATGAAATTGTACATGACGGGAAGATGTCTCCACATGAGTTCCTTGACACCACCGCCATACCGTTTCCCGAACAGAGCAGGAAGTTGACTATGGATGAGCAATTCACCCACTTTGTTGAAGTTATCTAGAAGATCCACATTAATGTGCCCTTGTTGGATGCGATGCAAATTCCAACTTGTGCTCGCTATCTGAAGGACATCCTAAGCAACAAGCGACCGATGCCGACCACAGAAGTTGTGAAGTTGATGAAGGAGTGTAGAGCAGCTATACTCAACCGGCTCTCTGAGAAGAAGAAAGATTCGAGGTGTCCCACGATCACATGCTCGATCAGGGCACAGAAGTTTGACCAAGCCCTGTGCGACCTTGGTACAAACATAAGCATAGTGCCCAAGGAGGTCTTTGACAAGCTCAACCACATAGCTCTATCTCCTACGCCAATGCAGCTTCAGCTGGCTGATTCTTCAGTCTGTTATCCGGCGGGAATTACGGAAGATGTTCCTGTGAAAATCCGTGATTGCTTCATCCCCGTGGATTTTGTGTTGCTCGACATGGACGTTGAGAAGGAAGCGTCGCTCATACTTGGGCACTCATTTCTAAGCACTGAAGATGCACACATTGATGTTGGGGCTAGAGAACTTTGTTTCCTCATCAATGGCAACAAAGAGAGGTTTGATTTTCAGCCAAGGAGGGAGCAATGTTGGATGATCAAGATCAAGTACGGGCCAAACCCGAAGAATATTCAAGAGGTTGAAGTAACACCCCTGAAGAAGGACAACCTCATTCTCTACATGAAGAAGATCATAGTTAAAGAGATGTCGTACCATTTTAAGAAGAAGAACCCACCGACGATGAGGCCAGGACTATGGGCAAAGCCATAGCCTGTTAAATCCAAGAAGCCACCGATCGCACCAAAGATGAAGAAGGTGTGGTGAGTGAAGGAAGTGCAGCCGTCTGTGTCCACTTCTCCAGGACCAGCGCAGCGACATCAAGCTAAATGCGATGGAGAAAAGTCCTGCTCATCGGACTTTCAAAATTGGTGTGCCCTAGCCATAGGTCAATTGGTATTTATCTCATATTTCATTCCTTAAAGTTTTGCACATTTGAATTTTTCCAACTTTCGGATTTTTTTCAACTTTGCACTTGTATTTGCATATTTGTGTCTCACACATTTGCGTGTTGGAATTTACTCCAACCTTTTTCTTCTTTCAACAACAGTACAAAAATTGGTTTTTGTTTTTCATCTTTGAGAAAATATTTTTCTGAGCAAAATTTTCGTTGAACGCTTGGACCTAACCCCTACAGCTCAAGAAATATAGTGATTAGGGAGTGTGGGCCAAAGTGGGGGACCAGGGGGACCCACCCATGTTCAGCTGATCCTCCATGTTTGGCCGAAGGGGTGTGGACCCCATTGACCTTGGCCTTTTGCCAATGATTGGATTTGACCCCCTACTAGCCATTTTCGACTGTTAGAATTTTTTCCTATAAATTGAGTACCCGGGGGAGAGTGTTCTACCATTCGTTGATCATTTCTCATTTCACTCCCCTCTCCACTCATTTGCTCTTGTGCTTCCAATTGCTTCTCCAAAGTTGTTACTCCAAAAACCACCAAAAATATTTCCCTTTTCAGTTTTTCTTTTTCTTCTTTGATTGTTTAAGACTCTTGACAAGCTTAGCAAGATCAATGTGGCAAGCAGATTTTATTTCACTAACACATAACCCATGTTCGAGTTGTTCTTGTGTTTTCACTTAAGTGGTGCAGATAAAGAAAGCTAATTCATTGATGCTATGAGTAACACATTCAAGTTCACACCATTCACACAGTGCATGAACCGACGGGGTACATGCTGATTGAGGACGACATGGAGGAGGATGAACAACACGTTATTCTCGCCGACACTGACCTCGAGCGGCTGGACGAACGGGAGAAACGAGTGTACAACCGCCTAGGCAACCGCAAAATCGTCCACACTTGGGCATATGATGATGACCTAGACTCCACTATAGGTAGGGACCTCGAGATCCTTTCTATTTTGGAAGTTTTAGGTTGGACCGAATTTCCACATATCACTGATGAGGGTTCACGCCTCCTCACTATCTAGTTTTTGTGCACTTTGCTAAAAGATAACAACAGGATACTTTTCCGCTTGTTCGAAAAGAATGTTGTCTCACTTGAAAACACCTTAGCATCATTCTTAAGTTTAGAAGATTTTGCATCACGAACTTAGAGGGTGCTACCACGAGTTCTGAAAGGGTTCTTTTTGGCAAAGGATTTCGAGGAAATTTTCTTGTGAATGTCCTAGGACTAGTGTCATTCACAACCCAACTCTACAGTTATGGCATAGGTGGCTTGCTATGACTTGTTTCCCTAGACAAGACACTAGACTTGTTGTAAGGTTCATGACCATTAAGGTCACCCCAAGATATGAATGTTTTGGTGATGAATGACAAACATGAAATATGACTAATGTCTACATAAGTGTTGTGCGTGTAGGAAATGTTTTCTACTTAATGATGATCGTTGATAGTTGCCTTTGTGGATGATGCAATGACCACAAGCATGGAGCTTGATGATCTTGATGGAGTCCAAGGGTTGATGGTGATGGATCAAGGCTAAGGGCAAATTAGGAGCAAGTGTTTGGAACACTTGTTTAGTTGTCAGGGCTTTGAGTCCATAGGAAAAAACGGACTATCAAGGGGGTCTAGGTCATGTCTCTTAGGTCACTCTAGTTGGTGATGTGCATGGATGTTCAGTGAAATCACATGCACTAGGTGATAGTGGAGAAGCCAAGGAGCTGTTGGAAGAAGCCGAGAAACAAAGTCAAGCGAGAACAAGGAGTTTCATCATCTGGAGATGAAGACCGGACAGAGGGGTCGTAGAGACCGAACGGTACAGTCATTAGGAGGAATTCCAGAACATAGGGGAAGTTGGCCACGAGGAAAACTGTTGGAGCAGAATTTGTAAAGACCGAACTGTACGGCCTGTAGGAGGAAATTTTGGACAGACGAGGAAGTGGTTGTAACCGCTCTGTTTGAAGAACCAGCGATGAAGACCGAACTCTATGGTTTGTAGACCAGACTGTACTGTTTGTATGGAGACAGCTACGAACAGAGAGCAACGGCTCTGGACGAGCCATCCGGTTGATACCGGAGTGTCCGGTCTGGACAGTGATCGGACTGTCCGTTCAGTACGTCCAGAGAGCTGTTTCATATAGGAATGGCTAGTTTGAGATTGGAAGCCTATATAAACTCGTTGTTCGGGTCTTGGAGACTACCTTTGGCCATTGGGATTGTTGGGACCATCAGTTGGCAGCCAAAGGGAAAAGAGAGGAGCACTAGGAGAGGATATTGGATATCTTGAGAGTGCTAGTGAGAGTAACTTGAACATCTATCTACATCTGAGGCTAGGGTGTCCTTGAGGGTGTTATCTAGGTTGTTACTCTTCATCTATGGTGAGACCTAGACCGGTTAGGTATCGGTGATCGAGCCTATCATGATTGGTTATGAAGGCCATCACATATTTGTACACGGTTTGAGCCTGCCGTTAAAAGGGGCATCAATAGTGAGCACCCGTGTCAGCTCGGGGAGTCTGGCCAGTCCTTGAGAGAGGCGAGCTTGTGCCTTGATGGCAGCGGTGACGCAACCGTGTCTTCACTCCGGGAGTGATTGCGGGCTCGTGTGTAAGAACTCCACTTGGTGGCGGGAGGGACCGGTATTCTGGCGGGAGTGGTCCAACAAGGAGTAGGGGAAGGCGCCATCCTTCCGAGACTTCAGGAAAAAATCATGAGCCATCTCTAACTCTACTCCTTACTATGATGTTTTACTTTCCGCATTTACATACCGTGTTATTCAAGCTTGTGTGGTTGCCTTGCTCTAGTTGACTACCTTGTAGACTTGCATGAATAGGCTTCTTTACTTTCTAGTAGTGCTTAGTTTTCATACTTGATCACTAGCATGTATAGGAGTTGCTTTGGCTTGATTGATCACCCTACGATGCATTGTGCTACCCATGCTTGTGCGCTTACCTTGTGCTTGATTTAGTAGCCTTGCATGTGTAGGACTCTTTGCTAGCTAGATGTGTGCTTCCGCGTATCTTTGATTACTGGCTTGCATAGGAGTTGTATTGCCTTTGTGTGATCCACTAGTATGCTTAGGTTGTTGTTCCTTTCATAGGTTCATTATCTTGTTAGTGTGACCACCACTAGAATGGTGTAGATGTTGATCACCCTTGTATGAATTGTGCTACTCATGCTTGTGTGCTCTAGTTGTTTGTCTTGTAGCTTTGCATGAGTAGGCTCCTTTGCTAGCATGTTGTTTGGTTATGCCTGTCTTTGATTACTAGCTTGCATAGGAGTTGCTTGTCTTGTCTTATCTACTAGTATGCATAGGATGCTTTTCCTTTCATAGGAGTTGATTGAGTGTTCGGTTTTAGGAATTAGCGAATTTGGTACATACTGTGAGTTCCCGATTCACCCCCCCCCCCTCTCGGTCAATCGATCCTTTCACCTGTCCATACTGATGAATTGCGTGTCTTGTATGCTGCTATTGCTAAAATTCCTATTGCTCTTGTTGAAGCCATGATTAGGCAACAGTTAGATTATATTAAGGGATCGGGATCCATTGAATGCACTTCTTTAGTAATCCGTATTGCTGCACGGGTCGGGCTTTATCTAATGCTAGAATTGATTATCTTTCCGAGCCCCATCCCAAGATAAATTTTAAATTTCTTGAGCAAAGTCACACTTTAAAGAAGGGTCTCGATGGTTAATTATATTTTACTATCCTTGCTATACAAACGAAATCCCGCTTCCTAACCCAGGGTATCATTTGCATGCCACCAATAGTGCTGCCAACACTACATCACTAGTCCATAATTACACTGCGGGCTCAGAACATTCCGGCGATCCCGTTTGGATGTTCGCACCACATCAGTATGAGACCAGGGTTAACAAAACCGCGGTTAACCGACCGATTAATCCGGTTAACTAGAAAACCGGTCTGGGCCGGTTATCCCGATCGACTGGTTGACCGCCGATTTTGATTTAAATATTTTTAAAATTCAAAAAAAAATTATATATATTGAAACCGTGAAACCGAGCGGTTAACGGGAAAAATCGGTCAGTTAATCGGTGTAACCGTTCGGTTAACCGCCAATGTGAATTTAAAAATTTATTTTTGAAATTTTATGATAAAAACCGGTGTAACCGACCGGTTAACCGCCAAAACCGGTCGGTTAACCGATAAACCGGCCGGTTAACTGGACAGCAACCGCGCGAGTCAAAAAAACAAATTTTGTTCGGCTAACCGACCGGTTTTACCCGTTAACCGCCGAACTGACCCCGGCCGGTTATACCGGTTCGGTCGGTTATGTTAACCCTGTATGAGACTGAAGGTTCGTCATGGAAGCAACTTAGTAGTGCACATTGGGGACATGGCCCTGAGTTGATCGGGATGCCTCCACACCACAAAGGAGGTCGCACTTTTTTGGGCTCTAGTTATCATGACTATGGTCCGGAATTGAGGGATGTTACGAGGAGAATGGACGATCTGGATGTGAAAACGGGTGAAATGCAAAACACTCTTGCTATTCATGCCCAGACCACCTGAGAATAGCAGCAGCACAACAATGACCAGTTTTGTTGCCTCTAGGAGCAGCTACGAGCGCATCACGACTATACGACAGCTTACTACCGATGGGGAGGATTTGATCCATACCAACAGCTGTGAGCAAAAGAAAGCTTGGGGTAGCACCCCCGCCAAGGTGACTTTTATCTTTCCTTTTCTTTCTTTTTTTTTTGCCAGAATTACCCATAAAACCACATAACAATTTGCAAACCTAAAAAGAACAAAAATAGTAGGTTGTCATGCATGCTAAGGATGTTCATGGCTTCATATTGAGATGATGAATAGTTGCTCTATTTTATATGGTAGGTTGTCATGCATGCTATAGTCCCTCGTATACAACTTAGTACTCTCCCAATTTTTGAGTTTGTTGGCTAAACATGCTTGCCTTGAACTTTAATACTCGTGGGTTGCAAAAAGCATGATCCAAGTTTAGGTTGTTGTGAGACATGATATGGTTAGAATAGGGCTGCTATGATCTTTGTCCCAAAGTGAAGCTCAACATCCAAAGATTTTGTTTTTCAAAATAATAAAATTGAAAAGTTCCTCAATGATGAAAATTCCTACGACGGTCATATGTTGTACTTCAATGCATTCTACATATGCTACTTGTTTTCACATTGAGCTTTATCAAAATACTTGCAACCCTTGTGAGATCCATTTCACGCTTTTATGATCAAGATTCATGTACACATCCACCATCACTTGTTGATACTCCTACATTGAGAGATAGCAATTCCATTGTATCCACACACCACATGCTCAACTTCTATATTAGAAGTTGGCAAAATAAATACTCCATAATTATTATGTAACATCCAGAAATTAATTAAGACTTTATTTGGAAAAGATAGGACTTTTGGCCTATCATAACCTTTGTTATTTTCCCACCTTTCCTTAAAGAAGAAGGTGTAACCCAAGGGCTGGGCGTGGCTGCTGCTTAACACCAGAAAATAGGAGGAGAAAAGCCAAGGGAGAAGAGGAGGAGAATGAAAGAAGAGGGAGGAGGAAGGAAAGAAGGGGTGGATCCTAGGAGGGAAAACGAATCCATGGTTTGTCCCTCACCATGATTGGAGATCAAGGTAGGATCTTGATGTTACCCTCTCTGATTTTGGGTAGATTAGAACCTAGGTGTAGTGGTAACCATGTCAGGTTTCGAGTAAACTCCTAGATCTCTCTCGTTGTGGTTCCTACGTGTAGCAGATTCGATCAAATTTGAATATCTCTCTGTTTGGCCATGTTCCCGACCTTAAAAAATATGAAACCTTTCTAAGATCTATAGAGATTTTGATGATCTTTCCAACGGTGTATGATAGAGTTTTACCGGATCTGAGATGCCGGAGTTGTGCTATTTCTAATCAAACTGATTTCCAGTCTTGTAAATCTGATGTTTGTCTGTTCAAATCTGAATCTACCCTCCTTAGCTTCCGAATTAGGACTCATGATGACTTAGAAAAGTGTTTCATATTTCATAAACTTTCTGGATTGGGTTCATTTTGTCACCATATCTGGTGGGTAACTCCTGTTGTATGTTTTTAGTACAACTGTTCTACTTTTGCTGTCAGATTGTCAGTCTGTTAGAAAACCTCGAGTTAGTCCATCATAATGATTTTTATATAGGATGGTTTGAACTACAAAATTCACTCTAATGATGTTTTACGCACTATAACGAAAGATAGGATTTTTATGACAAAATGGTATCGAGATATCTGTAATTTGATGCAACTCTATCAGTTCTAGACAGTCTGTTTTGAAGTGCAGTTGAGGCTAATTTTCAAATATGATCAACTTTAGATCCTTTCATATTGGTGTAGCATACTTCCTGTAGTATCCAAATAATCTGGGTTGTCAAGTGTTTTTGCTTTTATATTAGAAGATTATGAGGAATACAAGCAACCATACTTCTGTCCTATTTGTAGTACTTGAGTAGTTTGGTAAGCGACGGGTTTGGACGCCGTAGAAGCTCTTTACTTGTTGCTTTACATATGCATGATTATTATGGTGCTAAGAAATGCTTGTGATCAGGTGGTGCTTCTTTGGACCATGTTTAGCTTTTTGGCTTGACTATTGGTGAAGGCAAGTAAATGTAGCGTCGTGGCCTACATGCTTTAACTCTGTTATTTGAATTGCCTCCACTAAATTTTAGTACTTCACACCAGCAAGATAATCTGTTAATTGGAAGTTATTTGTTTCTTTTGAAGTATTCTTATATAATATTATCGTACTTCTATTTCCATATGAAGTTTGAAGCACACATGAGTTCATACATTGCAATCTTGTTTTTTTGCACTATCCGTTGGATGCATAAGAAGACACCGTAGCCTAATGTTAATACGGTAAGTACCGGTACAGCAATGCACGTTGAATTAAGCAATGTGGTTGCAGCCCTCAGTTCCTTTTGTTTGCATTTGAAGGTAGAAGTGAAGTCATGCGTTGCATTAATCAAACTGTGGTTTGAATAATATTAAGATTAAATTTGATCCTTAATCAAACTATGGTTTGAATAATATTGTCAAAGCAGTTTACTTGTTGTGGTTTTCCATAAACCTCATACGCTTCTTATAGCATCTCAGGTACTTGATCTTGGAAGATTTGAACATGGGAAGGGAGTAGCAACACGTATGCATGATTTATTATCATCTCATTGTTCAAACACTTGAGTTTTCATAATAATGCTTGGCTGTTTGAGTCTTCCTTTTTGAGGAATAATCAGTTGGAGTTGCAAGTCTTATATAATCTGTTCATACTATTTGTTTGATGCTTCCACATACTTTGTTATTATAATAGTATAGTGTGGTAACATTCCAAAATTTCTAGGGTTGTGCTCTAGAATTTCTGGGGTGTTATAGTTGGTAATCAGAGCCAAGGTTTTAGGTTCTCGGCATAGTTTATTTTGCTAAAATTTCACACTCTCTAAAACTTAATACACTTGCACATTAGGAGGGGGGCTCGGCTTTTACCTCTCGCTTATTGTATCATGACGCCTCATTTGTTTTCTTTCTATGAATGTTGTAGTGGTATTGATGTTATGATCTTGTTATACGATTGGTGTGTCATAGGTTCCGGTTGACCTAGATGATGAGGATTGTTGTGGCCAATCTCGTGTTTATCTATTGGACTTAGTTGTTGTTGTTCATAGGATGGTTTTGCAAGTTCCTTCTTTATGTGAGGTGGTTTTCTAGGTCTTTGAATTAATGTATGTTCACTTCTTTTGATGCTGCATTTTGGTTTCGATATCATTGGGTGAGGAAGATAGGATTGAGGGTTATGAGGTTATGTTGCCAGTTGATCATATTTCAAATGGTGTGTTGTTATTCAAATGCCTTTCCTAGTGATTTTTGAGGTTGGACTCCTATAAAAGAGATTAAGTTAATTTTAGGAAGTAAACCTATAGTCAAAGTGTTGTACTGGATGACACGCTTGGAGCTAATCGAATAGAAGAAGTAGAAAGATGATCTTCTAGCAAAGTTTTTTTCTAGACATAGTATTTGGCAATTGGCTAATCCACCACTTAGTCTGGTGATGATTGAGAACGCCCTTTTCCCAATCTAGATGCTTTGTTCGGTAAGTGGAATGGTGTCAAGTTTTTTTTTTCATAAGATTCATTTGCAATCTCACTATCACCAGTTCAGTATTAAGGAGGATATTGAGATGTCATCATCTGATAGGAGATATGAACCTTTTGAGTATGTTGTTCTGACTTTTGGACTAATTAATACGTCCATTTCTTCTTTATGAAGAACATGGAGGTTGTTATTGCTTAATTCATGGCTTATTATGGTATTTGTCAGAAGGTAAAGTCTAAGTATCAAAGGTCGTATGGTTATTGAAACCTTTGGGTAACCTGATTGGAAATGAGAGAATGTTGCTTTGAACTTTTTGACTAGTTTACCACAGTATCCTTGTGGTAAGATTGCAATTTTGGTGGTCATAGATAGACTCATTAAGTGGCTTATTTCATTTGAATGAACAACACTGATGTTTTGACAAATTAGGTTCCTTTTCATATCCATGAGGTTGTAAGGTTGGATGGTCATTTTAGATTGAGATTCCAAATTTTGTATCAGGTATTTGGAAAAGTTTGTATGATGCTTTTAGAACAAAGCTTTTGGTTGAGTTTGTTTAAGCTATAAGTCTAGTATCAAGATAGCTATGTATGAAGTCTTGTACGTAGGAGATATGTCTCTCCACTTTGTTGAGAAAACATTGGAAGACAAGTCTTTGGTCGGTCTAGAGTGGATCTGACACGCATCTATGAAGGTGTGGGAGATATGTCAGAATATGTTGACTTCTCAGAGTCGAGAAAGGACCTATGTGGATCTTAAGTAGAGCTATTTGGAGTTTGCAGTGGATGATGAGGTCCTTCTCAAGATGTTCCTATGAAAGAAATTCTTCATTTTGGCATAGCCCGAGATACGTTGGACCTTATTTGATTATGGCTCGGTTTGGATCATTAGCATATCGTCTTCAGTTGTCGGAGTCAATGGCTGGAGTGCACTCGGCGTTTCATGTTTTGATTTTGAGGAAATATCTAAAGGATCCAGAGAAGAAGATCAAGGATAAACCAATTATTATTGAACAAGACTTGTCTATAGATTGTCAACACTTACGAGTATTGGAATTCTCGGAGCGTGTAATGCGCAAACAAATTATCAAGTATGTGAAGATCTTCTAGAGCAACCAAACAGAGTGAGAACTTACATGGGAATTGGAGACAGCCATGCTCAACAAGTATTCAGAATTTTTTTAGCCTAATAAGTGAATTCTTATACAGAATTTTTTTAGTCTAACAAGTGAATTCGAGGACGAATTCCTCAAAGGAGGGGAGAATGTAATATCCCGAAATTAATTAAGACTTTATTTGGAAAAGACAGGACTTTTGGCCTACCATAACCTTTGTTTTTTTTCCCACCTTTCCTTAAAGAAGAAGGTGTAACCCAAGGGCTGGGCGTGGCTGCTGCTTAACACCAGGAAATAGGAGGAGAAAAGCCAAGGGAGAAGAGGAGGAGCAGGAAAGAAGAGGGAGGAGGAAGGAAAGAAGAGGTGGATCCTAGGAGGGAAAAAGAATCCATGGCTTCTCTCTCACCATGATTGGAGATCAAGGTAGGATCTTGATATTACCCTCTCTGATTTTGGATAGATTAGAATCTTGGTTTAGTGGTAACCATGTCAGGTTTGGATTAAACTCCTAGATCCCTCTCATTGTGGTTCCTACGTGTAGCAGATTCGATCAAGTTTGAATATCTCTCTGTTTGGCCATGTTCCCGACCTTAAAAAATATGAAACCTTTCAAAGATCTGTAGAGATTTTGATGATTTTCCAACGGTGTATGAGATGCCAGAGTTGTGCTATTTCTAATCAGACTGATTTTCAGTCTCGTAAATCTAATGTTTGTCTATTCACCGGATCTGAGATGCCAGAGTTGTGCTATTTCTAATCAGACTGATTTCCAGGCTCGTAAATCTGATGTTTGTCTGTTCAAGTCTGAATCTACCCTGCTTACGTTCCGAATTAGGACTCATGATGACTTAGGAACGTGTTTCATATTTCATAACCTTTCTGGATTGGGTTCATTGGTCACCATATCTGGTCGGTAACTCCTGTTATGATGTTTTTAGTACAGCTGTTCTACTTTTGCTGTCAGATTATCAATCTGTTAGAAAACCTCGAGTTAGTCCATCATAATGATTTTTATAGAGGATGGTTTGAATTACAAAATTCACTCTAATGATGTTTTACACACTCTAACGAAATATAGGATTTGTATGACAAAATGGTACCGAGATATCTATAATTTGATGCAACTTTGTCGGTTCTAGATAGTCTGTTTTGAAGTGCAGTTGAGGCTAATTTTCAAATATGATCAACTTTAGATTCTTTCATATTGGTGTAGCATACTTCCTGTAGTATCCAAATAATCTAGTTTGTCAAGTATTTTTCTTTTATATTACAAGATTATGAGGAATACAACCAACCATACTTCTGTCCTGTTTGTAGTACTTGAGTAGTTTAGTAAGCGGCGGGTTTGCACGCCGTAGAAGCTCTTTACTTGTTGCTTTACATATGCATGATTATTATGGTGCTAAAAAATGCTTGTGATCAGGTGGTGCTTCTTCGGACCATGTTTAGCTTTTTGGCTTGACTATTGGTGAAGGCAAGTAAACGTAGGGTCGTGGTCTATATGCTTTAACTCTGTTATTTGAATTGCCTCCACTAAATTTTAGTACTTCACACCAGTATGATAATCTATTAATTGGAAGTTATTTGTTTCTTTTGAAGTATTCTTATATCATATTATGGCAATTCTATTTACATATGAAGTTTGAAGCACACATGAGTTCATACATTACAATCTTGCATTTTTGCACTATCCGTTGGATGCATAAGAAAATACCGTAGCCTGATGTTGGTGCGGTAAGTACCGGTACAACAATACACGTTGAATTAAGCAATGTGGTTGCAGCTCTCACTTCCTTTTGTTTGGATTTGAGGGTAGAAGTGAAGTCATGCATTGTATTGCATTATTTGCACCTACATTTGCATTCAAGTTTATACATATGAAGCAATTAATGTTTTATTTTTACAATGTGGTTTTATATTCAGTTGATATAATATTTTGATTAAATTTGATCCTTAATCAAACTGTGGTTTGAATAATATTGTTAAAGCAGTTTACTTGTTGAGGTTTTCCATAAACCTCATACACTTCTTATATCATCTCAGGTACTTGAGCTTGGAAGATTTGAACGTGGGAAGGGAGTAGCAACACGTATGCATGATTTATCAACATCTCATTGTTCAAACACTTGAGTTTTTATAATAATGCTTGGCTGTTTGAGTCTTCCTTTTTGAGGAATAATCACTTGGAGTTGCAAGTCTTATATAACATGTTCATACTATTTGTTTGATGCTTCCGCGTACTTTGTTATTATAATAGTATAGTGTGATAACATTACAAAATTTCTAGGGTTATGCTCTAGAATTTCTGGGGTGTTACATATCATGTTATGACACTTTCTCAATTGGTTGCATGGAAGGCATGGCTATCAAAAATAGAATAATTACTTGCTCCCAGTCATGAGCATGATGAAAAAAAAAGAGAAAAGAAATAGCCATGCCCAATTGCTTGTTCAAGAAAGAGAGAGTCTACACAAAAAGGAGTATCCACCATACCACCATCATTGCACCACTTCCCAACACATGCACATCTTCATCATGTTGTATGACTTGTTTCTCCGTGGGTTCAGTCCTTTGGTTTAGCGACATATGTGTTACAAGTTTGTCTCAATTGTTCCCTACCCAGAGCTCCACATAAGCCTTATTTAGAGGTAAGAACAAAAAGAGGCAACTTCAAAATGCCTTGGTAAGGATTTATACACATTGAGTGATCGAGAGAGTCATTAGAGGAACTTAGTTTTATTTGCCAAAATATTTTGAAAACCTCTAGATAGAAAGTGGAACAAAGGGATGAGAGAATGATGTCGTACAAAACACCGTTCTGTCTTTCAACCACCCAAGATGAAGAGAAGCCAAAAGCCCCATAGGAACTAAGGTAAAAAGGGCGAGTTACCAAATGCCAACTTATTCATTTAAAGGTAGAGTATTTTGTTGTGCACTCGGTACTATGAAGGCTATAGAAAACTTTGTAGCAACTACTGATCAGCAACCTAAAATTTATCTTTACATCTGGACGAGCAATGGTTCAGCTTAGGAGAGATTGTTGACAGTCGTTAACTACCATTTCTGACCATCAATATTACTCAAAATTAAGGAGGATTTAACATTCCACCATGCATTTTAGTTACAAAATAATCAATATCCACTTATGCTTGGAGAAATGCTCACATGCAGGGAAATGGACAAAAGGAGTGAAGAAATGTCTCATGATCCATAGAAATGAACTTCAAGCCAATCACAGTGAAGCACACAGATTGACTAGCCCACCTACAAAAGCAAACCGTCTCAACAACCGACCTAATACTATATCTGGATGAGAGGGCCCACATGTGAGTGCACAAGAGGTGGCCGAGCACGTAGGGAATCCCCCCTGTTCGGCCGAACAACCCTGTTCGGTCGAACAGGGAGGGGACCCCTCATGCATGGCCGACATGTGCTGGCTCCTGATGACTCTCCCACGTTGGTGATACGGGTCAGGCAGTGGTTATCACTCTAGGAACCGACTTTGGGCCCTATAAATAGAAGGGAGAGGCTTCACTCCACAAAACACACTTAGAAGCATTACTCTCTTTGTATTTCGAGTTACTCTCTAGTTTTAGTGGAGTTAGGCTTAGAATAGAGTCTTCTTCCGTTCCCAAGTCTTCCTTGAAGTTGTGGTATGGCTCTTGTATCTTTCTCCTTTTTTAAGACTTTTCTCTATTTAATATATTTAGTCTTTCTATATAGTTATGTTTGGGTCATGTGTTTCTTGTTTGATTATACGATCCACTCATGTATGTGGTTAGTGTGCTTGCATGTCAGTAATGTAGTTATACTATATTACCATATTGGACATAAGCCCTTACTATAGTTCTTATTTATATCATTGGAGTGATGCATGACAAATGTCTAACTTAGATCATTTCCACATGCTTAGGGTTCACTTAAATGTGATTACTCCTTTTCTGATCCATCGCTAGGGGATTAGGGGTACTATTCTAGATATGTAACTGTGGTGCTTAGATCAATAGAATGCATTATTTGTCGTGTAGCCCATGGATTGCTCGGAGTAGGCAGTAAGTGGTGATGGCCCAATCTGTCCTTTGAAATCCCCCATGTTTGGCTATGCAATAGGCTCTTGGCCGGAATCGTACTGTCGATGCAGGGGAAAACTTGATGCCAGGGTGTGATGATCTGATTGTTTTGCATTGTTTATGTGTCTATATAATAATATATAATGTAACTATGTAAAAGCAACATAGGAACTTAGGTTTTCTTTGTCCTTCTCCACTAGACTAGTTCTTATCTATCTTGAGTGTGCTATCTGTGTGTCCACTACCCATGATTAATATATATCCTTACTCCTGTAAGGACTTTATCTTATAATCTACTATGCATGTCTAGAACATGGTAATTACCTTGATCAATCCTCCACCTTCCTTTGGGATAAAATAAATACGATATCCTGAATACTTCCGGGTGAAATGCTACAACGGTATCCTCCGTTCGCTTGCGGATTACTTGCACTCGTTAAAGATTACCAACACACAATTCTGGCATCGTTGCTAGGGAAATTTAGTGATGATGTTAAGAAATGTGAACACTTGCTCCATCTGTCAGTAGGAAAAAATAGAACATGTCAAGCTTCCTGGATTGTTGCAGCCATTGCGAGTTCCCAATCTGGCGTGGACAATGGTGAGCTTAGATTTTATCGAAGGGTTACCTAGGTCTCACAACCATAATGCTATCTTTGTGGTGATTGATAAGTTCTCTAAATATGCGCACTCCATTGCCTTGTCTCACCCCATTACTGCACTACGAGTGGCCCGATCATATTTCACTCATGTCTATCATTTGTATGGACCTCCGAAGGCTATCATATCTGACAGAGACCGCATCTTCACGACTAATTTGTGAAAGGAGTTATTTAAACTTTCTGATACCCAACTGCTTATGAGCTCTTCATACCACCCTCAAACTGACTGTCAAACAAAGCAACTAAATCAGTGCTTAGAGACTTACCTCCATTGTGTTGTCCATTCCTCCCCAAAAGAGTGGAATGTTTGGTTACCTCTGGCTGAATTCTGGTACAATACCACCTATCAGTCTGTCATTAGCCGTACTCCCTTAGAAGTGTTTTGGATGGCCATCCTCCTCGTCACTTTGGTATCTCTGATTGCAATGCATGCTCGGTACCAGATATGGACTCTTAGCTAAAGGACAGACAATAAGTGACATGATTGTTATAGGAGCAACTTTTAAAGGCTCAACAGAGAATGAAGGCTCAAGCGGACAAAGACCGCATAGAACGAGAATTTCAATTTGGAGAACTAGTGTACCTCAAAGTGCAACCTTATGTGCAAATGTCATTGTCCCCTCGTAGTTGCCAGAAGCTTGCTTTTCGATTCTTTGGCCCTTACAAGATTCTTGAGCATGTTTGTTCAGTGGCATATAAACTGGATTTACCATCAAACTCCCAAATTCACAATGTGGTTCATGTCTCGCAGGTCAAAAGGCACTTTCCAACATCACTCCAGGTTAGTAATGATATTTCTATTGTTCATGATGATGTTTGTCTCATCCTAGCAGAGTGCTTGGACAAGAAACTAGTAAAAAAAGGAGATTCTACATTTCTGCACATGTTGGTGCGTTGGCACGGATTACCAACTTCATTGGCAACCTAGGAGCCCTTTGAAACTCTGAAACACGTCCATCCATCGATAGCATCTTGGGGACAACCTGCCACTTAAGGAGGGGGAATGTCATGACCTGATCGGAGAGGCCGGCACCGGAAGTAGTATAGCTTACTACCGTTTTGTATGTGATCTAGTTTTAGTCCTAGTGGGCCTTAGGCCATGTAAGTGTGAGTGGACTAGGGTTTTGGGCCATGGACCTTGTAACAAATAAACCTTGTGGCAGTGCACATAATGGCGACACCGGCTGGAGGTGGGCAAGACATGAGAAAGAACCCAGTTCTATTCGTATCTTCTTCCCCTATTCTTCAACCCTAACTCCCGGATCCACTCTGATTTCTATCAATTCACCCTAAATTTCTCCCTACCAGAAGTTGGATATTGACACACTGCCTGCAGAGAAGCTATGTCTACATGCGATTGACTTAACAATACTACATGTAGACATGCATTCATACAAGCGAGCAACATAAAAGGATTGTAGCATGTTTTACACTAGAACTTCCTGTGAAAATGCTTTCTGTAGTAGAGTGTTGACTCCCTGGCCTAAGAACTACTGTTACTACTAAACCTGAGCCGGGCCATTGTCGGAAGAGCTACAAGGCCAGGAAGGAGAACCCAAGAGTTAAAGGGTCGGAATGGGCCATGTATCGGTGCGTTGTATTCGACCTGCAGCCAAGTGAAGTATAAGTGCCGAGTGGCTTGAGGGGAGAGATCAACTATTGTAAGCATCCTTACAACTGCCTTCCTATCCTCTTCCATGAACTCTCCCGTTCTTGCTCTCTTCTTCTTCTCCAAGTCAGAACCAGCGATCCAATCGGGTCGCTAACACTTGGTATTAGAAACTATGATCCTCGGATCTAGAGGAGATGATCCACTACACCAAGCGCGCAAAGATGTCGGGAGCCATTGACCCCAACATCAAGCTGGCGATCGGGGCGGAGATGAAGGCCTTCGTCATCGAGCTGGACCGGAAGTTCAACGTGCAAGACGTGAAGTGGGAGGCACGCATGAGCGCACTCGAATCGGTGGCATCAGCGCTGGTCATGGTTGAGGAGTTGAAGACAGAGATCGATGCCGTGGTGGCATCATAGCTCTTCGCGCTCAAGTCCTCATTGGCAGAGCGCCTTCTTCAGTTTGAGGCGGCGGCGATCATGCACATGGTGGCGCTTGAGTCGGCGGCCGCAACCTTCGATCCTTGGAGGCCGTACATTGAATCTTTAGTTGGCGACGTCAAGTCATCAATTGTGGTTGTCAAATCTCAAGTCACCAAGATAAGCAAAGTTGTGGATCGCGAGGCCAAGGACTCAACGTTCTCGAAGCCAAGCATCTTGGGCGAGTATGGGATGGCTTCTGTGCGCCCATCTACCGGAGCTCTAGACGACGGCCCTAATGGGCACCGCGTCGAATTCCACTGCCGGGAGACTGGTCATGGCACGTTCTGTCCCAGCACCTCCTCCTGCACAATGGTGCTTTCTAGCTTGAAACATCTCACATTTCAATTATGCTTGGATCTCACTATGAGTCGCATGATGGGAAAACTTGGGGATCCAATCATTTGGGATCTATGTGTAGATTGCCTAAGATGCATTTTCCTATGTTCGATGGTGAGAATCCAAAGTTGTGGCAGACCCACTGTGAGAACTACTTTGATATGTACTCTGTAGAACCAAGTACGTGGATTAAGGTCGCTATGATGCATTTCACGAGTCCTGCTGCTAGGTGGTTGCAATCCGCAGAGCGTAAGATAGCGCAAGCATCGTGGGGTGATCTCTCCAAGCTAATTAAGGATAGGTTTGGTCGTGATCAGCATGACTCCTTGATTAGATAGCTCTTTCATATCAAGCAAACCACCATCATAGCTGATTATGTTGAACGCTTTTCCCAGTTAGTTGATCAGCTTGATGCTTATCAATCGGTCATTGATCCACTTTATTACACTATGAGGTTTCTTGATGGGATGCATGATGAAATTCGTATTGTTGTTTCGGTTCAAAGACCTTCGGACCTTGATGCTGCTTGTGCATTGGCCTTCTTGCAGGAAGAGGTCCAGGCGGCCACAAGGAAGAAAGAGTTCAAGCAACCTGGAGTTGGGTATTTCTCAAGAACCACTGCACGATCAGCTCTGCCACTTCACCTACCTCTAGGTACTACGAGCAGCAAATCCCTACTTCCACAACAACACGAAGAGTGCAGAGGACCTAAGGTGGCTAAGGGGAATTCGATTGAGGAGCGTCTTGCTTCTCTGAAGGCTTATCGTCATGCGCGTGGACTCTGCGACAAATGCGGTGAGAAATACTTAATAGGACATAAATGTGCCAAAACTGTGTAGATGCATGTGATACAGGAACTGTGCAACGTACTGTAGTTATATGAGGGTGTCGATGCTGATCAGCCAGACTCTGAGTCTGTTGAAGATCTCTAGCTTTATCCTTGGCAGCAGCCACAGGCACAAAGTCACCGCAAACTATGAATCTTATATGCGCTATTATGGGCATATCTCTGTTGGTGCTTGTTGATTCAGGGAGTTCCCACTCCTTTTGAATGAAACTGTGGCAGCCAAGTTATCAGGTGTGACCCGAATGCTTAAGAAAAGGTCTGTGCAGGTAGCCAATGGTACCCAAGTGGTCTGTCATTCTGAGATTGTTGATGCTAAGTGGTCACTTGACGCTTATGGATTCTAGTCTACACTGATGATATTTCCTCTTACTTGCTATGATTTGGTGATTGTATGGAGTGGTTGGAGAAACATAGTCCCATGAAGGTACATTGGGCACTGAAGTATATCGAAATTCCTTATGGGGAATCTTCTGTGTTTTTGCAGGGGTTATTGACCTCGACACCTGTTTTCACTATGGTGGAGGTTTTAACCCTAGGAGAGTTGTCTGAAACTGATCAGCAATTGATCCATGACTTGCCTGACAGTATTCAGCAACTATTACAGCAATACACCAATGTGTTTATCCCACCCCAAGGTCTGCTGCCATCCAGGGCTTCTGACCATTATATTCCACTCATTCCTGGAGCCAATTCTGTCAGTGTGAGACCTTACAGATATGCTCCTGAACTTAAAAATGAAATTGAACAGGAAGTAGCAGATATGCTTAAGCAAGGGATCATCACCCATAGCACTAGTCCTTTTTTTCATCTTCAGTCATTCTTTATCACAACTACTTGGTTGAAGTGGCGAGGAAGCGCCGGTATTGGTACGTCAATGGAGTATACAAGCACACCAATAACGACAAAACTGAATACCATGTACACTGCTCTTTGGAATGATAGCAGCTTGATCTCGTGAGGCTTCAGTTTGGATTCTTGATACCTCCCATTCCCATTATAGACCTGTAGCTCAACCCTTCAATTTTTCTCCTATGCAAAAGAGACAAACATGGTTTATACTTTGCTATGCCCAAATTAAGCTACAACCACCACCTGGTGTTTTTTGCGCACGTTCCATAGTTTATATAGTTGTCTGTGTGGAGCTACCTAACAAAGCATCTGAAATTTTCGGTGACATACAGCTGGCATCAGTGGCGGAGCCAGACACAAAACACAGGGGGGGGAGGGGGGGCGATAAGGAAAATTCGTCAAGCTCTTCAAGAACGAGAAGTATATCGATAGTGCACGAGTCTTTACTATAATTCGTAAAGATCCTACATGTTGTTGTGGTCTGATGAAGGATCAGATCCTACATGAATCAAGAATGCGCAGTTTTTGCCATCATGAACTTTCTTCCAACTGTGAAAACCATGTGTTGTGAAGGTATCCTAATCACCTCTCTTCTTTATATTTTTGTTAGAAACAAAGCAAAAAAGACAATATGCACAGTAGTTGCTCTCTGAGTACTCCAACCAACTTGGAAATTGACCAAACCAGTGGTGATGGAAACGGCGTTGATGCCCTTCAGGCCCAGAACCTTTATAATTCTGTAATTTTGGTTGCATTGGTCCTAACTGCAAGTATGCTCTCTACACTTCATTTTGTTGATTGCTTGGATACTCCCATATTTGTGGACGTAATCCCGGATCTCTTTCCAAGAACTCAATGCCGTGAAATACAACAGGTTGGTCTTGCCTTTGCCTATGATTTTCAGACTCAATTAAAGGAACCCGAACCAGAGCTTGCTGCTCTTCCACAACCTCACTCTGATTGTTCAAATCATCTCTTTTTCTTTTGAAAAACGAAAGGATTTTTTACTATTGTCTAACCATCGCTACCTAGATTGAAGGATTAAAACTAGTTACGACAAACCAATAGCATTTGGAATTTCGAACTGGACTGAGGGAAACAAGGAGAGAAGGAAAGGGATTCATTACTCAGTTGATGACCGGTGAATCATCGATTAGCACAGCAGGCAGCGCCGCAGCGATTGGCGAATCGTCGATCAGCACAGCAGGCGGAGGCAGCGACCGGCGGCGATGGCGTCACCGCGTCAACCGCTTCTATTCCCCATTCGCGTGCATCGAGGCAATGAGGCGTCTGCCAGTCTGCGTACAGGAGAAGCTAGTCTCCGATGCATCTGTTATGTTTAGCTCTGAAAGGCCAATCCGTAATGTTTGGTGGGTCAACTTGATGGGCTGGTTGCTGGTGGGTGCTTGTTGCTTGATGTCCTGGGCTTTGGGCTAGACATAACCAGGTAAAATGGGTGAATCTTCAGAAATTTCCCTGGGCCAGGGGGGGGGGGGGGGGGGGGGCGTGGCCCAGGCTGGCTGATGAATGGCTCCGCCAGTGGCTGGCATGCACAGATCATGTGTTGCACGTTTGCATTGATCCATTATTCATTTTGCAATAATGTAGTGCATTACTCATTCTGTACATGATGACCAGCACACGCACTGCACTGACAAAGCTGACTCTTGTTGAATCTTCACATTCTTTAATCATGTCAGCTTACTTCACAAAGATACGAGTGAGGAAAATCACCCCCGTCGCTTGTCACGGACAACTCGATCGTCTCTCCAAACCCTAGCCCACGGTACTCTCCCCACCCCCTCCCCACCACCGGATTGAGCCACCGAAAAAATGTGTGGCAAGCTGGGATGGCTGCAGGTGGCGGTCACTACTTGCACGATGGGGCACAATGGAGGCCTACACGGTGGGGGTGGCTCATGCAGAAGGCGCGATGGCTTCTGCACCAGGCAGGCGATGCTCAAAACGGGCATGGCTCACGAGGAGGGCACGGTGGAAGCCCGCATGGCGGGCAAGGCGGTCGTGGCTGGCGACATGAGTGCAATGGTGGCTCATGGCGAGCTTGGCATTCGATTTATCTTATTCCATGTGGCCCATGCGATGGCAGCCTGGGGCTGGCGTGGAGGGTGTGATGACGACCCGCATGCGATAATCAAGGAGGGTGGGGTCATGAGGAGGGTGTAGTGGTGGCCCACGTGGCGGTCATGGCTTGCATGGTGGGTTTGATGGCAGCCCACGGCAAGCCTAATAGCCTTCAACGACAGGCCTCTTTGTGGCCACTGTGGGCAGCAAGGTGTAGACATGGATTGTGGCTGGATTGGGTTCGGTGTTGGCTAGATCCGTAAGGAGAAGGTTGGATCAATCGATTGATGACTTGATCTGGCCGCAGAGGACCCAGTTTGCGGGAAGCTTGATGGCGATAATGACTGGCCATCTCCATGGTGGCCTGGTGGTCACATGTAGTGGACAACGTTAGTGCTGCGCATACCATCAGCGAGGATGAAGCTTGCGGCAGTGTGGGTGTATGTTGTTCCTAGGCATCGGTGGCGAGGAGGCCTGGAATGGTGAGGGTGTTCACCGTGCTTGGGTATTTTCGGCTCCGAGGAGGAGGTGGCATTGTCTGGCTAATCCTCCTATGCTGGGTTTTACAACACAACGAATATGTCCGGCACGGATGCGTCTTCTACGGGTTGTGCAGGGGCATTGTACAAATGCACGCCCAGTTTCGGCTGGGCAGGCAACAATGATGTGTGCGGGTGTCTCTTCCTCCTTGGAGGCGTTGCCATGGTGCTTCGACATCTCCGAATTCTATAGATTTTTTGGATGAAAATCCAAATTCAGTTTGCCGGATTGGACAACAGCGGCATTTTTCAACGTTGTGACCTCGTTGGAGGCGTTGTCCTAGAGATCTCTCATGCTGTCCAATACCAAATGCTTGACATCTTGGATTTTTAGTTGTGTTGGATCAGCTTGCATTGTTGGTTTCTTTTGTTTCCTTCTCACTGCTGGAGTATCGGTGAGGCCATGCCTCCTTGTTATTGCACATGATTATCTCTCTGCGGTCTTGCTACTGTGAAGTCGGAGCTGGTAGTCGTGGGTGTGTGACTATGCTTGTTGACGATGACATGTAATGGGCTGATTCAACCTCTCGGGCATGTGGTGTAATGACTTTGAGGCATTGGCTGAGGTTTGTTTGTTGATATCGAAGCTAGCCTGCTTTTGCGCAGCTAGCATAGCAATGATGGCATGTGACAGGCTCCATCGATGGAGAATGAGTTGTTGTGTTTTCAGTTGTCCGTATCTCCTTTTGACTGGACACCTTGTAAGGTGTGTTTTTTCTTCTTTTGGCTCTGGCTTGTATAGAAAACTTTTAGTGGGTTCTTTTTTTTTCTTTTGACCTTCTCTTTATAATACTTTCATGTCATGCTTTTCGTCTAATATAATCTTACACTATGTGTCTATCTTCCACTATGTGTCTTTTTAAAATACAACATTCGTCAATAGTGTGACCACAATCAAATAATGACGCAAGCTACTATCTAGTTTCTCATGGAGTGGCTGCTTTGAAGTTGATAACGTTCTATAAATTGCTTGCGCCATGGGTTCTGGCTCTTCCTCCATTACTTGAGTTGGCTAGCTGCAATCAGATATCATCTCGTCAACTCTTGGCCTGAGCATTACTTTCAACTTCAGAAGTATGTCGATGCTGAGAAGCCAATGGTCACCCTGTGCTGTCTAGTGCATGACACTCCTATTTTGGAGCTTGTAGTTATACGACAGTGTACACAGAGCACAAGCACAAGGACACCTTACTCCGTCAATATGACAATGTCTGCACTTGGAACAGCAGCACATGCTCAATGAATTATTCATCTTTTTCAAACCACTCATCAGTGAAAGAATCATTCTTTGGACAACCAGAATATATCCAACTACGGTACTCTTTGCATATACCTTAATTGCACTATATTTTTGGAAACTTTAAATATTGGGGTTGTTCTCTTCACCTGAAAAAAAAGTTTTTAACCGAAATATTTTAAAATAAAAAACCGAACCGTAATAACTGATTGCACCTGCCTAAGAGGAAGATGTAAGCATTATTTCCCCCAATTTTCTGTTACTGTCTGAAAAGGATCAGAAAGTCTTTACAATATCTCAAAGGCCGACCATGACAGGAGATAGTGAACGAAAATTCTAACCCTCTCTCGGAACAACATATAAAATAGCGGACTTTTCTTACTGTGTTCCCACTTTCCAGATCATCCATGGCATGAGATGAGGCGCTCAAGCACATGAGAATGGGTTCATTTGAAGCCATATTTACCTTGTGAATAGAACACACATTCTTTCAGTAGACTAGACATGGTTATGACTAGCAGAGATTCTTTTAGAGTTGTGCGTAAGCAGTCTAGCAGACGCACTAATAGAACACACATATTATTATCAGCAGTCACCCACAAGAGAAATGAGCATACATGCTAAACTAGTCGGATTCTCCGAATTTCTGTAATACGTTTTAGATAATTATTTTATATAATTGGTGAATAAAATCCGAACCAATAAAAAAGTTAATGTTTCTATGTGTATGTACATGCAATTAAAGCAAGCTGCATACCAATATCGTTACGGCTTATTCTTAGCACACACCACTTTTGATCAATCCTTTTGTAAAACTTTTAATTCAATTTTTTTCTTGAAACTTATGATCTAGAATTTCTTAATACTTTTAACAGAATTTTTTATGAAGAACTCATCAGTCAATTGAGCCCCCCCACCCCATGTGGGGCCCACCCCATACAGCTCACATCTGGTGGGCAGACCCCAACTGTGTGGGACCCAATGCGTATGAGGCTTTTCTTTTAGATAATGGGAAGATTGTATTAATCCCAGTTTTGGCTCTCGAAAAAGAGAGTTTCAACCAAATACAATCACCGATTAACTCAGTCATCATCAGATGTTTACAATTTGTCCTAGTGATTAAACGAAAAGCATATCCTCCCTATATCTTTATTATCTTCCATTGCAAAATCCGACTCCCAAACATCTTCAAGGCGACTCTTCAGAGAATGGCTGACAACAACAAAAATGTGGCACCACCAATGCCACAACAAAATTCACATGGGAGACTATATGTCAAGTCGGCGATGAGAATTCCAGCCAATGAGTACATATCCCATAACCATGTATTGAAGACGACAGACCGAATCACGCATAGGGAGGAGAAGTCGCAAAAACTGAATTGTGTCGGCGTCAGCTGACTCAAATAATTTGCCAGCAGCAGTGGTCGTGTGCCTTGAGAGGACCAAGTGACCAAGAGGGGGGGGGGGTTGAGGTGAATCGAGAACTCGCTATATGTACCAAATTTGCCAATTTCTAACACCGACCACTCAAAACAACTCCTACACAATTCTAGTGGTGATCACACTAACAAGACAATGAACCTATGAAAGGAACAACAACCTAAACATACTAGTGGACCAAACAAATGCAATACAACTCCTATGCAAGCTAGTAATCAAAGATACGCGGAAGCACACAACTAGCTAGCAAAAAGCGCTACACATGCAGCGCTACTAAATCAAGCACAAGGTAAGCACACAAGCATGGGTAGCACAATACATACTAGGGTGATCAATCAAGCCAAAACAACTCCTATACAAGCCAGTGATCAAGTATGGAAGCTAAGCACTACTAGCAAGTAAAAAAGCCTATTCATGTAAGTCTACAAGGTAGTCAACTAGAGCAAGGAAAACACACAAGCATGAATAGCACAGTATGAAAATGTGGAAAGTAAAGCATCATAGTAAGGAGTAGAGTAAGAGATGGCTCATGATTTTTTTTCCGAGGTCTCGGAAGGATGGCTCCTTCCCCTACTCCTCGTTGGACCACTCCCGCCGGAGTATTGGTCCCTCCCGCCATCAAGTGGAGGTGTCGCACATGAGCCCGCAATCACTCTCGGAGTGAAGATATGGTTGCGTCACCGCTGCCACGAATGCACAAGCTCGCCTTCCTCGAGAACTTGCCGGACTCCCCGAACTGACACGGGCGCTCACTAGCGATGCCCCTTTCACCGGCAGCCCAAACTGAGTACAAACATGTGACGACCTTCACAACCGATCACAATAGGCTCGATCACCGACACCTAACCGGTCTAGGTCTCACCATAGACCAAGAGTAACAATCTAAATCATACGCTAACGATACCCTAGCCTTTGATGTGGATAGATGCTCAAGATACTCTCACTAGCACTCTCAAGATATCCAATATCCTATCCTAGTGCTCTTCTCTTTTCCTCTTGGCTGTCACCAGATGCTCCAAGCTATTCTACTGGCTAAGAGAGGTCTCCAAGACCCCAGCAACGAAGTTATATAGGCTTCCAACCTCCAACTAGCCGTTGCTCCACGAAATCACCTTTCTGGACTCCAATGATCGGGCTGTCCGGTCACTGCTAGACCGGACCGTCCGGTCTCTTTGGAACGGTTCCCAGAACCGTTGGCTGCATTGTCTTGGTGATCTCCCTATACTGACCGGACCGTCCGGTCAGTAGACCGGACCGTCCGGTCTCTCCAAATGATGTGCATTCCATAGAGCTACCGAAGTTGCTTCCTCTCTGTTCTGGGCAATCTTCCACAGACCAGACCGTCTGGTCTCTATAGACTCCAGCCCAATCAGATTCCAAACTCTTCTGTCTGATCTCCTAGTGACTGTACAGTCCGGTCTCCACTGACCCCTCTGTCCGGTCACTATGTCTAGAAGCTAAAACTTCTTGTCCTCGCTTGACTTTGTTTCCCGGCTTCTTCGAACAGCTCCTTGGCTTCTCCACTGTCACCTAGTACCTGTGATTTCCCTGAGCATCCACGCACATCACCGACTAGCATGACCTAAGAGACATGACCTAGACCCCCTTGATAGTTCGGTTTCTCCTATGGACTCAAAGCCCTAACAACTACACAAGTGCTCCAAACACTAGCTCCATAGCTTGTCCTTAGCCTTGATCCATCTCCATCAACCCTTGGATTCTATCAAGCTCATCAAGCCTCCATGCTTGTGGTCATTGTCATCCATCGCCAAGGCAACCATCTACAATCACCATAGAGTAGAAAAGGTTTCCTACAAGCACAACACTCGTGTAGGCATTAGTCATATTTCGCGTTTGTCATTCATCACCAAAATATTCATACCTTAGGGTGATCTCAATGGTCATGATCCTTACAATCTCCCCCTTTTTGGTGATGGATGACAACCACTACTTATGATGATCCAAAATGAATGAGCAACAAGGAACCAAAGGAAAAGATAGGTTTGAGAGGATTACCTTGGTCCTTACCTTGAAATTAGTCTCCCCCTTAGAATGTGCTAGGTGTTGAGGGAGAACTACCCTATATACGTAGCGCACTTGATGTTGATCTTGAATTGAATTTTGCGCCCATCTTGGTGTTGTGGTAGTTGATCTTGTTGACATAGACACGCACCAACGACGGAGATGTTCATGTCGCTGAAGGTGTTCATTGTTGTTGCAGACATGCACCATCGATGTTCTTCTCCATGTTGGAGTAGATGTTGATCTTGATAAGATCTTCATACGTACTCCAAGTGAACATGCACAATTTTCTCGATCATCTTCATTTGGTCATCTCTCCTTCATGTGATTTTCATGTTCTTCTCCCCCTTTGTGTTGTCAATCTAGACTTGGGTTTTGGATCTTCATCTTCCTTCTCCCCCTTTGTCACCAATCACCAAAAACCTCAAACCAAAGACAAAACACAAGAGAACCAAGGAGAAAATAATAAATGGCAAGAGTTAGAAAAACTCCCCCTTCCATGGTGCTCCTCCTTGGTCATGATGATGTTCCACCATAGCTCCCCCTACACACATGACTCAACAAATTATTTTCTCAAGTATGCAATGGTTAGTCATTTGTGTGATGGGAATGTATGAGCCACTTGTCTTTGAGTCGCGCGTAGATTTAACCTCGGAGCTCGTTTGAAGATGACTCAATGGGCATGAAGCACAAAAATCACTATGTGATCATCTAGAGGGTCATATACTTATATTGTAAATAAGAAACTCCCCCTAGAAACATGCTTGGAAGCATGTAAGGTATCGCGATGCAAGAATGCAAATGCTAATGCAACAAGTATACAAATGCATGATGCAATGCTAAAAGAAAGAGAGAGAAAGGCTACAAATCAATGTGCCAATGACGAGTTGTTTCCTTCTTGAGCTTACTCACAATGTACCATTCTTCAAAGCCTTGGGCATACCATGAACCACCTTCCCAAGCTTAACCCATGTCCATTGCTATCTCAAGGAGGTCTGAAGTCGTCCTATAAGAAGAAGAGAAACAAAGCACAAACAACAAAACAAAACAAGACAAACAAAGACTACACATATTTGTAAAAGACAAGCTTTAGGGTTACTCATGTGAAGTTTGAAAGGTCGAGAACATTGAGTTCTCCCCTTAGCTTGTTAGGTCTTCTCGTCAAGTTGCATGGTGAAGATATCCGCCAATTGTTCATGAGTCTGCACACTCACCAATTAAATGGCCTTGTTCTCCACATGGTCTCTTATGAAGTGATGCTTGACTTGAATATGCTTTGCATGACCATGATCTCCGGTTTTGAGAGCCATCTTGATTGCCGCCTCACTATCACAATATAGTGGCATTTGAGTGTAGTTGAGGCCATAATATGAGAGTGTTTGCCTTATATAGAGAAGTTGGGCATAACATGCTCCCACCACCATGTACTCCGCTTCAGCTGTGCATAGAGCCATCAAATTTTGCTTCTTTGAGCTTCAAGATACTAGAGATCTTCCAAGAAATTGGCAACCTCATGATGTGCTCTTCCTATTCCCGTTGTATCCCGTGAAGTTCGAGTCCGAATACCCAAGTAACTTAAAGCTTGTTCCTCTAGGATACCATAATCCCATGGTAGGTGTGTACTTGAGATATCTAAGAATCCTCTTCATGGCCTTCAAGTGAGACTCCTTTGGATTTGCTTGATAGCGTGCACAGAAGCGCACACTAAACATGATGTCCGGTCTTGAGGCGGTGAGGTAGAACAAAGAGTCAATCATTGATCTATAGAGCTTGGGTTTCACTGGTTTTCCCTTTGCATCATCATCTAAGGGTTTGCTTGTTGCCATAGGTGTATGCAAGGGCTTGTAATTTTCCATGTTGAATCTCTTGAGAAGGTCCTTGGTGTACTCCTCTTGGTAGATGAAGTTCCTTTCTCTCAATTACTTCACTTGAAAACCAAGAAACACATGCAACTCTCCAATCATTGACATTTGAAACTCCCTTGCCATCATTTCCTGAAACTCCTTATTGAACTTCTCATTGGTTGACCCATAGATGATATCATCCACATAGATTTGGCATACAAAGAGATCCTTCCCAACATGTCTTGTGAACAAGGTGTTGTCAATGCTTCCAATCTTGAAGCCATTCTTGAGAAGGAAGTTCCTCAAATATTCATACCATGCCCGTGATGCTTGCTTGAGGCCAAAGAGAGTTTTCTTTAATTTGTATACATGTCTTGGATGTTTAGGATCCATGAACCCTGAAGGTTGTTCCACATAGACTTTCCCATTGATCTCTCCATTCAAGAATGCACTTTTGACATCTATTTGATAGAACTTGAAGCCATTGTGTGATGCATAGGCAAGTAAGATCCAAATTGCTTCAAGACGAGCCACTAGACCAAATGTTTCTTCAAAGTCAATTTCCGCCACTTGAGAATAGCCCTTGGCCACTAGAAAAGCCTTGTTCTTGACAATTGCCCCTTTCTCATCTTGCTTGTTCTTGAAGACCCACTTGGTGCCAACCACACTATGATTCTTGGGCCTCTCAACCAATTTCCATACTTTGCATGTCTTGAAGTTATTTAATTCTTCTTGCATAGCCATAACCCACTTGTGATTATCCGTAGCTTCATCAATATTTGTGGGCTCAATCATGGAGACACAAGAGAAGTTCTCAATTGCAACATTTGCCTCATCATCATTTCCTTCAATCACATAGTTGGGCTTGTATTGATTTCTCCTTGTCCTCACTCCTTGAGATGGACTCCCAATGATCAAGTCACGTGAGTGATTCTTGTTGATGGTTTTGGGTCTAGGATGATGATTTTCTGGAGTGGGAGGAGCTCTAGGTGAAGTATCTTGTGCATCATGGATTGCATTTTCTCTTGATATATGAGTGTCTTGGATTCTTAGTGAGGTGGGAGAATCACTCATATGCTTTGTTGTTTTAGAGCTAGATCTTGGTGTGGATGAAGAGGTGTTGTGTGAAGAGCTTGGAGGAGTGTCTTGAGGTGAAGTATGTGGGGAGGCTTGTGGCTCACTTCTTACTTGGGCTTCCTCATGGGTAGGTGCATGCACTCTCAATGAATCTTGGGAGGAGCTAGTGAGTGTGTCAATGGCATCTTGGGTTGGTTCTTGCACCACGATGGATGAGGTTGATTGACGTGGTGGAGTAGAGGGCCCACCAATATCATCAAAATTGGCCTCATGGGGGTAAGACCTCGCCCACGGGCATGTTCCTCATAGCTTCTCTTATTGGTTCCTCTTCAATGTTCACTTCATGAAATTCATCTTCCTTTTGAGAACCTTTTGACTCATCAAATTGCATATCATAAGATTTCTCCACACATCCTGTGGCTCAGTTGTAGACCCGATATGCCTTAGAAGTCCCTGAATACCCAACAAGAATGCCTTCATCAGTTCTGCTCTCAAATTTCCTTGGCTTCCTCCTCTTCTTGAGAATGTAGCAAGTGCAGCCAAAGACCAAAAAATAGGAAACATTGGGTTTCCATCTAACTAATAGCTCATAGGGTGTCTTCTTCAATAACCGGTAGAGATAGACACAGTTTGAAGTGTAGCAAGTTGTGTTGATTGCCTCAGCCCAAAACCTCTTATGAGTTCCATACTCATCTAACATGGCATGAGTAAGAGTGATGAGTGTCTTGTTCTTCCTCTCCACTACTCCATTCTTCTTGGGAGTATATGTAGTGGAGAATTCATGCTTGATCCCCTTCTTGTCACAATATTCCTTCACTGTTGTATTCTAGAATTTTGTCCCATTGTCACTCCTTATCTTCACAATGCGAGCCTTGAATTCATTCTTTGCTCTCCTTGCAAAATTTTTGAAGATGTCACTTGCTTGAGACTTGTCCACAAGAAAGAACGTCCAAGTATATCTTGTGAACTCATCCACAATCATGAAGCAATATAAGTTGCCTCCTAAACTCTTGTAATGTGTTGGCCCAAACAAGTCCATGTGCAAGAGCTCTAGAGAACAATATGTAAAGATGAATAACTTGGTGGGGTGAGATGATGCAACTTTCATTCCATCCTGACAAGCACTACACAGTCTGTCCTTCTCAAAGGTGACATCCCTGATTCCTTCAACTAGATTCCTCTTGACCATTTTTCTGAGTTGATTCATTCCAACATGTGCCAGTATTTTGTGCCACAACCATCCCTTTGTTGCCTTAGTGAATAGGCAAGTACTTGGTGGCATATTGCTTGATTTGAAGTCCGTGACATACTAGTTCCCATGTCTCACTCCATGAAACACTAGCCCTTTCTTTGTGTTTTCAATCATTGCACCATCCTCATCAAATGTGCACTTGAATCCAATGTCATAAAGCTGACCAATAGATAGGAGGTTGAAATTGAGGGTTTCCACAAAAAAGACCTTGGAGAGATGGAGATCCTCTGTAATGGCTACCTTGCTTGAGCCTCTAACTCTCCCTTTTGAGTTATCCCCAAAAGTCACCTTCTCACTGTCCTCGTCTTCATCATTGTTGGTGAACATGGTTGGATTCCCAGTCATATGCTGGGTGCACGCACTATCGAGTATCTAATGAGTGCCTCCACTCTTGTAGTTGACCCTGGTGGTAGCCATAAGACAAGCACTATAGGAAGAAGGGTTAGTATCCAAAGCATTGCTCATTTGACTTGCACTAACCTCATCATGACGAACCATGAGGCCGTCCTCATAATTAAGCATTCTTGCAATCCTTTCCTGAAGTCTCCTTCGTAGACCTCAAAAGGAGTTTATCCTGCACACAACATCATAAATACTTAAGAGAGTCTCACAAAGATCATCATTCGGATTTCTCACAAATCCATCAAATTTAAGGAAGAGATCCTGCTGGTGAGCTCGACAAAGATGCCAAAGTCGATATTGTGGTGGAGGAGGTGGAGGCACCAGAGCCGTAGTGGTGAGGTAGATAATCTCATATGATCGTGTGAGCATTATGGTTGCCGCTCCTCTCACACCGATGTGTGGTTCACCTGAAGTGCTTGAAGTAGATCTTGGGATGGCACTTGTGGTAGAGCTTGATGAAGCGCTTGATGATGAGCTTGGTGTAGGACTTGATCCGAAGGGGTGGTAGAAGCTGTTGCAAGACAATCTAGTAGAGGGATCAAAGAAGTTTGAGCTCGAAGCTACTTCTTTCCCTTTGCTTGAAGATGCTTCATTGTTTGCCTTGAATGTCTTCTTCCCCGTCAAGCTTGCGGTGATCTCCTCATCCTTGAAGAGTAGCCCGGTCACCTCATCGATAGAAAGATCCTTGTCCATCATAAGATCAAGGGTGATGTAGAGGAGCTTGCTGCTAGGGAGCAAGGTGAGAATCTCCTTGACAATCAATATCTTTGGAAGCTTAAGAGGCCTTTCATTTTCTGCAATTCCATCCACGATTCCTCGCAAATGAATAAGAGAGTCAAGTAAGTCCTCATTCTCATTAGCCTGAAAATCAAAGAATTCCCTAATAAGTGAGTCACTAGCATGATCAACAAGAGGCTCACAATCACCATCAACACTAGTCATGCTAGAAGAGCAAGCAAGATCAAGAGACACATCGCCATCAATCACAACATTAGGCACGCTAGCAGAGCAACCTATCAAGTCATCATTAGAAGAATCTAGGCACTCACTAGAACTAGGCACAATCACACAATCATCATTATCATCATACACATGATTATCGGTGAAGGTATTGGCAAAGTCCACAAGAGTATCGATCAACTCATCCGAAATCATGGCATTTAGGTAGCTTTTCAAGCGATCCTTCTATGAGCCATGACCCGACCCTGAATGGGATGACATCCCAACTCAATACGGTCACTACTCAAGTAGGTTAAGCCCTATGATGAGCACTTGGATCTGATACAACTTGAAAGGACCGAGTAACTGAGAGGGGAGTGAATCATGAACTCGCTATATGTACCAACTTCGCCAATTTCTAAAACCGACCACTCAAAACAGCTCCTACGCAATTCTAGTGGTGATCACACTAACAAGATAATGAACCTATGAAAAGAACAACAACCTAAGCATACTAGTGGATCGCACGAAGGCAATACAACTCCTATGAAAGCTAGTAATCAAAGATACACGGACGCACACAACTAGCTAGCAAAGAGTCCTACACATGCAAGGTTACTAAATCAACACAAGGTAAGCACACAAACATGGGTAGCACAATACATACTAGGATGATCAATCATGCCAAAGAAACTCCTGTACATGCTAGTGATCAAGTATGAAAGCTAAGCACTACTAACAAGTAAAGAAGCCTATTCATGTAAGTCTACAAGGTAGTCAACTAGAGCAAGGCAAACACACAAGCATGAATAGCACGGTATGTAAATATGAAAAGTAAAGCATCATAGTAAGGAGTAGAGTACGAGATGGTTCGTGATTTTTTCCCGAGGTCTCGGAAGGATGGCGCCTTCCCCTACTCCTCGTTGGACCACTTCCGACGGAGTACCGGTCCCTCTCGCCACCAAGTGGAGTTCTCGGACATGAGCCCGCAATCACTCTTGGAGTGAAGACACGGTTGCGTCACCGCTGCCATAAAGGCACAAGCTCGCCTCCTTCGAGAACTTGCTGGACTCCCCGAGCTGACACGGGTGCTCACTAGCGATGCCTCTTTCACCAGCGGGCTTGAATCGGGTACAAACGTGCGACGACCTTCACAATCGATCACAATATGCTCGATCACTGACACCTAACCAGTCTAAGTCTCATCATATAGACCAAGAGTAATAATCTAGATCACATCCTAAGGACACCCTAGCCTTTGATGTGGATAGATGCTCAAGTTACTCTCACTAGCACTCTCAAGATATCCAATATACTCTCCTAGTGCTCTTGTCGTTTCCTCTTGGCTCTCACCAAATGCTCCAAGCTATTCCACTGGCCAAGAGAGGTCTCCTAGACCCTAGCAATAATGTTATATAGGCTTCCAACCTCTAACTAGTCGTTGCTCCATGAAATCACTTTTCTAGACCATAATGACCGGACTGTCCGGTCACTGCCAGACCGGACCGTTCGGTCTCTCTAGAACGGCTCCCAGAATTGTTGGCGTCTCTGTCCAGGCGATCTCTCTATACTGACCGAACCATCCGGTCAGTAGACCAGACCGTCCGGTCTCTCCAAATTCTGTGCATTCCATAGAGCTCCCGAAGTTTCTTCCTCTCTGTTCTGGGCAATATTTCATAGACCAAACCGTCCGGTCTCTATAGGCTCCAGTCCAAACAGATTCCTCACAAAGTCTTCTCTCGGATCTCCTAGTGACCATACAGTCCGGTCTCTACTATCCCCTCTGTCAGGTCACTATGTCCAGAAGTTGAAACTTTTCGTCCTCGCCTGACTTCGTTTCTCGGCTTCTCCGAGCAGCTCCTTGCCTTCTCCACTGTCACCTAGTGCATGTGATTTCCCTAAGAATCCACGCACATCACCGACTAGCATGACCTAAGATACATGACCTAGACCCCCTTGATAGTCCGGTTTTTACTACGAACTCAAAGCCCTAACAATTAGACAAGTGTTCCAAACACTTGTTGCAGAGTTTGTCCTTAGCCTTGATCCATCTCCATCAACCCTTGGACTCCATCAATCTCATCAATCCTTCATGCTTGTGGTCATTGTCATCTATTGCCAAGGCAACCATCTACAATCATCATAGAATAGAAAAGGTTTTGTACATGCACAACACTCGTGTAGGTATTAGTCATATTTCACGTTTATCATTCATCACCAAAACATTCATACCTTGGAGTGACCTTAACGGTCATGATCCTTACATGCTCTGATAGAACACATTGCATCATTGCTGAATAACCATTGCCTTAAGTTGGTCATAGGATCACAACAAAAGAGGGACGAGGAAGAACCAACAGAAGAAGCAGGCAAATTCCTCAGTTGCCAACCAACGCGACAATCGCAATTGCCGTCGCCGCACACATCACAAATGATGAGGCTGAAGACCTAGATCCGTACTCGTCGAAAATTGGCGGACGGGGAACACACATCAGATTCAATTGTCCCATTGGAATAGAGAGGAAGAGGAGCATCGTTGTCAATCAAATGATGCCGCTGCTCCACCATGAATCCGCACGGGTTAGGAGATCCACCGCCGAGATCGGGGAAGGAGCCGATCTTGCCATCAACATCCTTGTTGTTGTGTAACCAAGCTCCCCAAAAAATTGATCTCAAAAGAGTGTTTTTACTAGCAGCCCAAAAATTATTTGGGAGAAGTTTTGTTCTCTCCTCCAACAGTTCTCCCGAAAAATAGATCACGAAAACTTTTGTTTAGGCCATGTCAGCATCTGAGATCACAACAACATTAATTCCCTTATAAATACAAGGATTGAGGCCTTTAATTTTTTTCCCTCGTTTCTAGCTACATATGAGGAGAATTTTAGTGAGGGAATAAATCTGAGTTGTTTTGGGAACTGGTTTCTTAGAATACACCCCATTTAGTAGATTTAGGGAGAGTTTATGGGGCTCCCTTGGAGATGCTCTCCCTAATAAATAGACCCCAAAAATATCTTTTTGGGAGGAGCCCAAAAACTGTTGGGGTCAATATATATCTCCTCCTCCAACAATTCCCCTAAAAGTGGTTCAATTCGATTTTAAATTGGGCCACGTCAGACAGCCCAACGATGACACGGTAACGGCACGTGCGAGGCGCAGTGCGGCTCGCCGATGGTATGACAACATCAAGAGCGAGGCGATGCGGGCGGCGTGGAGATGAGCGAGCGACGTGGTAGAGGGACAACTGAGCTGGCGTGATTGGAGGGGGTGACGCAAGCAGAGGCATGCCGGCCAGAGCTGGGTTGGAGTGGAGGCACATCGCCCGGAGGAGGGGGGCTATGAGCAGAGGCGCGCCGACCGGAGGAGGAGTGGAGGTGGCGCGGTCAACGAGTGACCCGACGTGGCGGGAGGAGAAGACGCGAGCAGAGGTGCGCTGGGCGGAGCAGATGTGGGTGGGGGGAGGGGGGGAGGCGCGCTCGCCGGAGGAGTATCGGAGGTGATGCGGTGGAGGAGCGACTCCGTTTGGTGGGTGGAGAATGGCGCTGATTTTGCTGCCGAAGCGGGATGCGTAGGATTAGAGAGCTCAATTCCTTTTCTAGTTTTTTCTACAATTGAGATTGTTTTAAGAAGTTAATAAAAATAGGAAGCTATTTAGGGGAGCTTCATTAAATCTGAAAATTTTGATTTAGAGATAGTTATTATGGAGCTCTTGGAGATGCATCTTAATCCTCAGCAGTTGGCTCGCGTGCAGTCGGCCTGTACTGTCGTGCTAAGCACCGTCCGTCCCCGTCGAGGCCATCGTGTGGCTGTCAGCGCATGCTAAAACTCCAGAGGCAGAAGCCCACAGCCCAATAACCGATCCGCTCAGTCTACACGCCTGAAGCCCACGTCCAATAACTGTCGTCCATGTGTCCCGGCTGATTGCCTGAAATACTACTGAATGCTGGTGTCTAAAACTGCAGTGCATGCACATTCCTGAACTGAGATGAATAGCACACAAAAGAAGAGCACATTATAAGACAAAATATCACTGTTCTATACACAATATCACTGGTTTGTGGGCACATTACAAGACAAAATAAATCGTAATTATAACATAGAATTCACAAGAGCAATGCCGTGCAATAGTAGTATCTCTAAAACTGAAACTGCTCTTCAATGCCGACGGTGCTGGAATTTGATCTCTACAATAGCACAATAAAAAAAAATATGAGTAACATTATAATCATTGAATTAGTATATTTAGTATATGGATAAGATTACCATAAACAATTGAGTGAAGCTATTTATAACCCCATACTATCCAGAGTGTCACATTATTCCTAGACGTGTTATCTTCTGCCACTTGTCCCTGGAGGCCACCATTCTTACGCTCTTCCAGCTAGAAAGAAAAGAAGTTAAAAGAAAGTATATTTCAAGCAAGTTTTTCAATAGAAAAGAAGTCAAAAGAAATTATATTACAGGCAGAACAAGCACATGATCAATAGAAACATATTACTAACCAATGCCTGAATGCCACATGCGAGAGCTCTGGCGGGCAGGGGCGGAGCCAGAACATGATTATAGGAGGTGCTGGCTGCATATTTAAACTAATTAGGCTATAAATTAACTCATTTTACATGGTATTTTTCTTGTTTACTGAAGAAAAAACACTAGTATTTCTAGAACCAAGGGGGTGCTGCAGCACGGGCAGCACCCCCTGCAGCTCCGCCCCTGCTGGCGGGTCAGATAATGTTGTTGCTGCCGCCACCAGTGATCAATAAGATCTTGCCTGGTGGACGGTAGGCCTTAAACGACCACACCATCATCTAACGTCTCTGCACGCTGCTGCGTGCTGAATTGTCACATTGACACCACGAAAGCTTCTTTGAGGAGCATGTACAAAAACACTCGGATGTTTGTTTCAGATGATATAAGTGGCCGAGCTTCGGGGAACACCCTACAAGGTGTTGTGTGCGTATATATAGAATAGCTGATGAAAGAAAAGAACTATTTGTCAATAAAAAAAGAAATGAGAAATAGTTCTATATGGTATGTTTGAACTACATATGACATGATGCTAGAATATGTCGATGCAAATCTACTCGGATTTCAAGAATGATTATATACAACTAAATGATGCTAGCCGCGCTAATAGCACGAACCGCCGTACTAGTTCCTTGTGTATCAGCATTTGGTGGCTCAACATCCAAAATGAGCTGCACAAGAACCCTCTGAAGTACTTCCAGAAGCATTACACTGGTCCAAAACTTCCTCAATGAGGATGTCAAGTTTGATATCTATCAATGAACAACATTCAGGTGAAGTAGCTACTTGCACTACCAAACCGAGAAATTTGTGAGAGAGATGTTTTCTACATCGCAAATCATCCACTTTGGGTTTTCGATTATATTTCTTCCATAATTATCTTGAGCAACTCTGTGGTGTGCTTCTCGTGTCCATCGCTTATGTATATATTGTGGGGGTAGTGCTTTTATGTTCATCAAATCAAGAACTTTCAAATCAAGAGCTTCTCGTGTCCATCGCTTTTACTTTCAAAGCAAGATAACCGTGGTCACAAAAACTTTCAAAGCATGTCCACACAATCAAGACTGCACGCGAGGCAACTTCCAAGGATTACGATCCGTGAGGCTCACTCTTTTTGTTTTCTTTAGCAAAAGGGCTTTTCCAGAGCACACTTGATTACCTGCCAGATATACTTCGCTACTAGACAATCAAACAACAAGTATTGGATGGTCTCTTTATCACCGCAAAACGAGCAGTGTTCAGAGCCCTTCCAACCTCATTTTTTTCAGGTTGTCTTAGGTCAAGATGCAATCTTTAAGAAATAACCACATAAACACCTTTATCCTTTGAGGTAACTTAATCTTCCACATAAAAGAAAAAGGAAATGGGATGCTACTGAGTTTTAGTTTCTGGTAGAGGGATAACCGAAAACTTTTTGCTCCCCAATTACCATTCTGTATTGTCATCCTCTTCTGACAGGGTTACTTGTGCGCAAATCTGGTCGAGTTGAGCTTTCAAGATCGCCGCCTCCCCCAGCACTCCTTCGGAACATCAAACCTCCATTCGTATTACTGTCACACCCCACCTCCGCGGCGTCCTGTGCATCATGTACCAATCCCTGGATTAGTAGTTAGTACGCAAATTCCAGATTATCTCAAATCCATACAGTACTAAAATACGAGAATATATGGATGACTTACCAAACATGGCTAAGTTACAATGCAGCGGAATTTAGGCGCGGAAGATTGGTTCACTTCAATCCATCACATCACGTCCATCCACAGGCAAACTTGAGCATACGATGAAACCCTACTGCTTTTACTCTTCGGGAGTTCGTTCACTAAAAACCACAAATAGCAAACCATGAGTACATAAGCTACTCAGCAAGCACTAACACTACTCAAGGTGGGGATGCGACGGATTTTGGTGAGAGAGTAGCCATGGCAGGAGCTTGGGTGAGTTTGGTGAAAGCTCGATTGGGGAGGTGGTGGTGGCTGGTTTGGCCTCTCGACGGTGCCGTGGAGGAGACGGGATAGTGGTGCCCATTTATAGGCGCGCGTGGGCGAGGCGGTCACCCTGGAGCAGTGCGCTCACCGGGGGCGCAGTCGACCGGCCGATCGAGCCTTGATGGCGGCGCAGCGAGGGCTGAGCGGCACAGCGGTCGTCGGCGTCATGTTACGTGCATCGAATGGGGTTGGCGACAAGCGGCAAGCAGTGGACAAGACCGGTCGCTACGTTGGTGATGAAGAGCTACGCGACGGTAGCTATGCTGCAAGCTTGCTCGCCATCAATGGCGGCCAGCCTGGCTCCTACACGCGTTGGAGATGTTCTCACCGTCTCGGAGTGGGGAAGGTGTGTCACTGACTGGGGGAGGCGAGCTACGACGCTGTGGGCGGAGGCGACAGCTCGGGGCGTAGTCATAGACCAGCAGTGCGTGTGCAGGGGCGTGAAATGACACAACGAGGGCTGGCAGCATCGGGTAGCGTAGGTGGTGTTCGCGCACAGTGGCGTGGTGGCGCGTCGCGTGTTAAGGCGGGAAGGTGGAGGAGCCGTGTGGCGTCACGACACGGGTGGCCGGCGCGGGTAGCTGCGATTCGGTACTGAGGTGGTTGGGTGTTAATGGCGGCAGTAGAGCAGAGCTTTGGCTTGGTCCACGGCAGAGGCGGCGGGGTCGTGCGTCTTAATGGCGAGAGCGGGGAGGAGTAGGTGGGGCTCTGGCCGGGTGTGTCGGCGCGTACGCGCGTAGCACAGGCTCGGGCGGCGCTGCATCGCTGGGGCCAGGCGGGGCCGACGTGCACTTATCAACGGGAGAAACAGCACGTCCATTCTGTTCTCCTGGAGGTGGAAGACGACGAGAGGGAGGGCCACGCCGTCTTGGGCCAAGGCCATGCGGCCAGAGAAAAAAGGAGGCCCATAGAAGAAAGGAGGAAGGGAATGTGGCGACTGGGCCTGGGAGATGTTCGGCCCAAGGGAGAAGGGAAGGGAAGGGAGAAGGGGCACACTCGGCCAGGCGAGCGCGCGACCCAGGCGGCTGGTGGGCGAGCTGTGCTGGTGGGCCGCATGGAAGGAGGCAGCCTATGCGGGGAGCGGAGGGAGCCAGGGGGAAGGCTGGGCCGGCGGGCTAAAAGGGGAGGCGGCGACCCATGTAGGAGTGGGTGGCGGAAGGGCATGGCCGGCTTGGGCTGGGCCGAGGGAAGAGAGAGGGGTTTCGGCCCAAGGGTGGGAAAGAGAGGAGGAAGGCTTTATCTTTTTCCTGGATTTTTGTTTTATTTGGCTTTTGAGCATAATTTTCAAATGGCTTTGCAGTTTCACTTGGAGCATGAACAATCAAAAATAAAAGCAAGAGATAAACAAACAATCACGTTGGCAAGTTTGTTTTCAAAATTTTGTTTTACCCTATTCCTCTCTAGTTTAATTATTTAGTGGGGATTTTGTTTCAAAAGAAAACTAAAAATCATGAGATCGTATTTACAAACTCTAAAAATTTAAATTAGCAGCGATTTTCCTTAATTAATTTAGTATTAAAATTTCAGGGTGTTACAGATCTACCCTACTTAAAAGAATCTCGTCCTCGAGATAGGAGTGTGCTAGTGGAGGAAAAGAATCTTAGGCCGGGTGTGGGACTTAATCCAGAAGGGCACAAAACAGCTCAATTATTCAACTGCCCGATACAGAGAACACTGAGGTTACATTCGCACTCAGGCGAGGAATTACGGAGCAGGCTTCGCCAGGGGCTGAGAGAAGAGCTTCCTCACGAGATAGGCCATCAGCAGCAGGATGGCGACGACAATCCAAACCAGTACATCCAAACCGAGCGACATGGCAGTTGCAACTTGATGCAAGCTGCAATCTGTCGGTGGTCTAGGAATGTCGGGTGATGAGGTCTGGCAATGGTGGTGCTCTTTTATGGTCGCTCAGATGTGCGGTGTGGTTGCAGGGGAAATGGTGATTCCGACAAGGACGGGCACGCATGTGGGTGCATAAGGGAGTGGGGAGAACTGTCACACTGTGCGGGATATGTGAATCTATTTCTCGGCGAGGCCATGGATGCAATGGGGTTACTGGCAATGGAGATGGGCTTTATCCAAACATAGGGGAGAGCTTTGGGCTCGACAGGGTTTGGATTGGAATTTTTTTTGTATAGGTATTTGGCTTTGATGAAATCTCTAATAAGTAGGGAGAGATCTACCCTACTTAAAAGAGTTTCGTCGGGGGTCAATGCTTTGGTTTTGGGTCAACATAATTTAGTAGGGTACTACCCTACTTAAGAATCTTGGCTGGGGTGGTATGTTGGTGAGTCTCTAGCGTTTATGGATGGTACTCGCTAGGTTCGACTGTAACTGTATGGCTATTTTCTTGGTAGAATATTTTATATAGGGTCTGGTAGGGGTCAAGGGTGTTAGCCAGGCGGTGGAGAATATGCTCGGCGAGCTTTACTGACTGGTATAGTGATTTGCAGTGGTGAGATTTTCTAATCTCGTCATGGTTGTGATTGTGGCAGCTATGATGCTTTCCGCTTTAGTGGCACGGGTTTCGTCTTCTTCCAGTTTGAGACGCAGGGATGGGCAGCGTGCATCGGTTTGTTTTTTGCGTTGGATGTGTGTTTCAAGGAGTTGGGTCTACTGGTTGCTAAGGTCATCCAGCATGTGGAGATATTTGGTGGTGTTGACAAGGGTAGGATCATGCCCAATAGAGTTTGATTCTATTAGGGATTCTATATGGGACTTCCACTGGGGTAGGTCCTTATTGGTGATGGGGAGGTACCTCATGCTTGATACTGCAAGAGGGGGCTCGTATAGCTGGCACAAGAGTTTCAGGGCTTTGCGGGGAACAAGTTGGTAGGTGTCTGGGAGACGTGATCCAACAGCGGTTACACTGAAAGGTTGTATAGTGGGGTAGTCTGGGCTGGTGTCAATGTGAGCGGAGACGACACAACTCAGAGTGCCGGATTTGTTGTATTCTCTACCAACATATTGGGGATGGAGTTTGAAGCCTAGGGCAATTATAGTGGTGTAAAGGAGTTGTGGGAAGCTAGGCTCATGTTGGCAATCGGTGATGACCCAAGGTTGGTCTTCGGTGGATGGAATTGATGCTGGTGTATTTAGGTTGGAAGAGGGGAAAGTGTTGGCTTGGTGAGACTCCATGAGTATCTAGGGATGAGAAAGGTGGTATTCACGAGAAGGGCTATTGATGGTAGAGTTGATGGGTAGTGATGGTGTTCATAGTCTTTATTTGTAGGCGGGGAGAATTGGTGACTTGAGGCTTGGGCGAGAATCCTGGGTTCTGTGGGTTAGGGCTCACTTTTAATGTAAGGGAGAAGTAGGTATTGTGCATTGGATACCAATCTGTGACTTTGGCTAGTGTTGTTGACTTGATGCACGGGATCTAAAGCCATTACTTCGGTAGCTTTCCCATTTTATGGTCAAGGTAAGGCTTGCCGTGAATTGCGGTAGCATAAAGGGATTTGGCGACATGTTATCACTAGAGTGGCTGAAAAAAGGGGAGCATGAATTTGGTGCTTTTGGTGAAAGGAGGGATAACCAAGGCTGGCCAGAAGCCGAGGGATACAAGATACGAGACTAGAAGTAGATATGTAGATCTGTTTTTCTTTATTCTTATATATTATTTACTTTTTTAGAATTCACAACTATTTTGTGACTTCCTGTTGTGTTTGTGTTCTTTGTTGGACTAAGCACACAACATCACTCAATCCAAATCCAAATAAGCAAACAAGGATTCACACAATCATGGTTGAATTACACACTTAGGTGTACTAGGCAAAGTACTGTTCCGATATGCATTGAGGGCATGCGAGTCTACACTAAATAGGTTGGATACTATTCATTTGGTGTAACAAGGGATACACGGCTTGTGGTGCTAGTACTACTAAAATTTGGACCAAGACGGCCTTGTTCCCATGACGGTGCTGTCGGTTCCTACCGAGCTTCACTTGACGGTGTCCTCAAGCTTCTCGGTCAGTAATTGGTATGGAGTGGAAGTTCCTTCTTCCTTGGGGACTGGCTGAGTCAGGGGGATCGACTCGAAAGTTTCTTTGTTGAGAGGGTCCTGGAAAGGTTCCTCTCTTTTGACTTCAGTTGATAGGGGATTGACTAAAAATCTTCGCTTCATGGTGAGGGAGGAGCTGACGGGTATTCCTTTAAGGATCATGTCTTTCACTCCTCTGGTGATGTGTAGAGTCTTGAAGGCTTCACGGCCGGTGAGGTAGGCCTGGTTGAGGGCACTCATGGCTGCTTCGACTATGGTAGCGCGACGCTGAGCTTCTGCTGCTTGAGCTTCGGCCGAGTTTGACTTGCTGCCTTCCATACTGTTCTTCAGCTTCTGCAGGCTCGTAGTTGTTCTGCTTGCTGGTCAAATAGCTTGTCAAGTGTGAGCAGGTATTGCATCATAGCGACAACAGTAGAGTCTCCATCCTGTCTTTCCAAGCTATCGACGCGGGCTTTCCAAGTAGGGCGGTCTCTGCCCAAAGGTGGAAGGTATCGCATGTTGGTGCGAGTGATAGGCTTCTCGAGCAACTGGCATAGGTATCGCAGGGCCTTATGAGCGACTAACTGGTAGGTATCCGAAAAGCAGAACCCAATAGTCGTCACTCTCCATGGCTTCATGCTGGGAGCTTCTAGGCTGGCGCTGATCTGGACTGTGACTGTGCAACGCTTGGTGCCGGACTCTTCATACTCTCATCCTACATACTCGGGGCACTCTGGGATGCCAAGTTGGGTTGTGGTAGCGAGTAGGATTTTGGGAAAACTAGGTTCTTCTAGGCAGTAGCTGGTGGTCCAGGTGATGTCTTCCATGGAAACGGGGGATAGGTTCAGTACGACCACTGGGATGGGATTTGCGGTTTTGTTGGTAAGGAATGATTGAGAGGTATGATGAATGGTTGGGCAAGGCTAGGGTCCTTTTATAGACTATAATTGGGTTAGTTGAGACTTGCTGAGAGGACTCGTGGTAGGGTGTATTGCGCAAGTTAGCTTCTTAGGGAAGCTTTCAGGTACATTAGCTCGCCATAACCATGCTTCGACAGGGTTCTCTAGTCCAATTTGATTGGTCGGAGGTGCAGCAATATGCACAGGTATTGGCGGTAAATGGAGGGCGGTGCCCTTATGGTGTAAGTGGCTTTTGTGTGCTTCGACCGGTCAAGGGGACAGCGGTCAATGTGCGAAAGTCGACACGTGAAAGGCAGTGTGTGTGCTAGGGGCGACACATGGGGCTACATCATCAGGGCGGCAGAGATCCTTTGAATGGGTCAAAAGATTTTAGACCATGATGATGTATGGTCTCCAGGACTGCTTGCGTGCTTCGAGGAACACGCTTTAGGAAAAGGTTTCTGAGACGCAAGTAGGCGTGCTTTACCACGGGATCGACAAGAATAAGAGGGCTTCCAGGTAAGGTTTTGAATTGCAGTTTAGTTTTGGTTTGAGTGGCAAGGATATACAAGGTATGGGTCTCTATATACGGTCTATGTACGGCTCTGGGTTTCGTCCTACGGTCAAGTATGGGTCTAATACCAATCTGTGACACCCCACTCTCTGGGGCGTCTACTGTGCATCCTGTACCAATCCCTGGATCAGTAGTTGGTATGCACAATCAGATTATTTCAAATCCATACAGTATTAAAATATGAGAGTATACGAATGACTTACCAAAACATGGCCTGGTTACAAGGCAGCGGAAATCAGACATGAAAGCTGGTTCACTTCAATCACTTCACATCATATCCACAGGCAGACTTGAGCATACGATGAAACCCTACTGCTTTTACTCTTCGGGAGTTCATTCACTAAAAACCACAAATAGCAAACCGTGAGTACATAAGGTATTCAACAAGCACTAACACTACTCAAGGGTAAAATCATGCATTGAGGCTGTAGCAAGGATATAGACAAAGGGTTTAATATTTGTGCTAGCAGCTAAGCAGGCGCGTTCACTAAGAATAGATATCAAGGAAAGAGGGGACCTGTCAATATTTTTAGTATGTTGGCCCTGAGAGAGATTACAATCAATCCCAATAGTTCCTATGTTTTAAAAGGAATGGATCTCCATATCCAAACCTTGCACTTCCAAAACACGGGTATCACATCACCCACTCACATCTCACGGAGACTGATTTGTGGCTAATCAATGAGAGCCCAATGATTGGTGTGCCCTGACCAGTGACAACGGACATCCGAATGATTTAGGGTTAACTCTGCAGAGCTTAGTATGTTGTACCCACAGGCTATGCACTCTTTGTAAGTAAGTGCATAACGCTCTCACTTCACCCAAGCACACCCACAAGTCCACCATGGAGCTCAGGGATTCAACCATGACACGCAGTCATATCCCCATTGATGACACACAATCATATCACCACAACAAAGGCCCACAACCAACAATCTTGCCAAGCACTCGACTTGCCACCATTTCACCGCACCGATCCCTAAGTCTGTTTCTACTTCGCCGGGTGATACTTCCTTTCTACTTTACCCAGGATCCGCGTTAGTCCTGCCCATACAGGTTCTATGGTCGTACTGAAAATATCACCAAGCTGAGGTCTCGCTATCGTTCTTGAGCGGCCGGACAAGCACTCATCCACGATAGGTGGATCTACACCGAAGACACCATCACCAAATACTCTGCACTAGTACTAAGGAGTCTAGCCCTCGACCAAATACATCCCACCCTGCATCACCATCACACAGTTGTTTTGACACCCATCCACACCGTACTTACATGCACACCATCACACACGTTTTCACCCATTTTCGAAATAGAGGTATGTAGTATGGTGTTGCGATGAACCTCATCACGGGGTTCCTAAGTGCTTCTAAGCATAGCAGCATTCCGTACATTAGGCGTCTAATGTTGGTGTTTGTAGAGCTTACGGGGTGGTAGGGTAAGGCGTACAAGGAGGGGTTGTGGTAACAACAACGGAATTACTGGTACTCAAGTAGGTAGCAATCATGCAAGCAAGTCACACAATAGCACTCAAGAGAGCATGCAATATAGAGTAGGCTCTAAGTAGGTTTCCTAGACTACTGTGATCGGATAAATATGATCTAGGGGATGTTAGAGCTTGTCTAGTTACGTTGTATCCTTAACATCATGGTTTATGTCGCTTTGAGTAATGGTGCCGGGGTCCGTCTCGAGACTTGGGCCTTCGGGCTTCGTCTCAAGCATCGGGCTCCTCAGGTTCTTCGCGTGCTATGGTACATGGCGCTAGCACGAAGAAAATAAAATAAGTAAGAAACAATCAGTACTCCAATTAAAACTCTAGATAGGTTATTTGGGAGGTTGGGTGTATACCAGTGGAATTATAGGTAGGTTGGGTCTCAAAAGGTCGACGGCGGAGGAATCGGTGAAATCGGAGGTCGGGCGGTGAAGATATGATGTTTAGGGGGGCAAGGGAAAAATATAGTGATGGGAGTGGAACTATGGTTGGTGGAAAAAGGTCCCTCATGTCGGGACGATCATGTAAGTGCAAGAATCGCCCAAAACGGAGCTACGGTTGAAAAGATATGATTTTTGGAATGTTTGGGGGCTTATCTGTAATTTTCATAAGGTCGTGGGGACCTATTTGTAAGTACAAAAATATTAGGGGCTTGGTTGTAAAAAGATAGGGGCTAAAATATAATTACAGAAAGTTTGGGGTCTTTCTATAAAATGGTAGGCTCAGACAGAATAGGAGTGAAGGTTAGGGGCTTATGTGCAAAAGGGCATAATTCTGGGATTTTCTAGAATTGTTTTTGTATAGAAAATCCATGGACCGGGTTTGTGGACTAGGCTCATGGTTTGTGGTGGACCATGGGGCTAAGGTGCAATTGTGCATAACTAAACAGGAGGGAGGTTTATTTGGAGAAAGGGCCGGGACTAGAGTGTAAAGTTGCCTTTCTTCTCACGTGGAACAGGGGCTCGGTTTCTTCTTCTCTCTCTCGCTCACCATGGCCAAATCGGGAGCTCGGGTTTTGCATAGGGGAGAAAAGGGGAGGGTGGCTGGGACGTTGGGGCTCTGGTGCGCGGGGTCGCTGCGTTCGCTGGAGGTGGGGGATGAGGGCGAGGGTGTGGGAGCGGTGGCGGATTTAGGAATTGCTGTGTAAGAAACAATCCTGGGCTTCATTGTTTAGTGATTTACCTGAAAAGCTAGATGTTCATTGTTAATATAGCTAGATGTGCCTGATCGGAGGCCTTTTATTTCTTTCCAAGTAATAGTCTATATAAGCATAGGAATATAACCTAAAAAGCTGTACATTGCAGCACTAAACCAGAACATGTACAAGGGGTTCACGTGAGTTGTGAGTGCATGTGTGCCTGGTAATCTCACCAGCAACAGATTGTTGTCTCTCTGACATGGTTCTAACAATTGGTATCAAGAGCTAGGTTCGTCCAAGGCATGAAGATGCCAGGCAAGAAGGTCGGTGACACCTCCAGTGACGGCGTCGTGATCCAGCGAGTAATTCGTGAGGTCGGCAGCGGGAGTAGCTACCCCGTTCTCACCAAGACCAATTACTTCGATTGGGCGCTGCTCATGAAGGTGAAGTTGAAGGCCAGAGCCTTGTGGAACGTCATCGAGAACGGCGGCACCGACGCCCAGGAGGAGATGATGGCGCTCGACGCATTGTGTGGCGCCGTACCACTGGAGATGGTGTCATCGATCGCCAAGAAGGAGACGGCCAAGGAGGCTTGGGACGCTATCGCGACCATGAGGACCGGCGATGATCATGTAAAGAAGTCGACAGCGCAGTAGCTGCGTCGGCAATTTGACCTCACCACGTTCGGCGACGACAAGACCGTCGAGGACTACGTGCTCCATCTGGAGGGCATGGTGGGGCACATCAACACATTGGGTGAGGAGTTGACGGATTCGAAGATCGTGGCAAAGATCCTGCGTAGCCTGCCGCCTCGGTTCAAGTAGATCGCGATCGCCATCAAGGCACTTCTCGACATGTCAACGATGTCGGTCGCTGATCTGACGAGGCGACAAAAGGAGGCCGAGGAGGCTTTCAAGGAAGCTCCGGCGTTGCTGCAGCATGAGGGCAAGCTGTACCTCATGGAGGAAGAAGCGCGAGAAAGAACACGGTGGCAGCGTGAGCAGCGGCTCGGCGTGTCACAGCGGTGGCGGCGGCAGGCACGGGCATGGGCGCGGACATGGTGGTCCACCAAGTGGGCCGCCGACTACAAACTGACCCACCGGCGATGAATGCCCGCGCTGTGGCAAGATGGGTCACTTGTCCCAAGAGTGTAGGTCTAAGCCCAGGAAGGAGCAGGCTCACGTTGCGCAAGACGAAGAGGAGGCCTCGCTCTGGCTTGTGACGGCATCACCAACACTCGCACTGGTGGTCGACGTGCCTGCCAGTGATGATTCGGTGCTGCAGGAGGCAGGCCAGGAGCATGGCATTCGCGGGTCTAAGGCGGCATCAATGGGATCCGTCGGACAACTCGAGATCCAGGAGGAGAAGGTGTTCGTCCACCTCGAAGAAGAATAGGATCAAGAGGCAAAGACCTGGGTCCTGGACACCGGCGCCACCAACCATATGACCGGATCCAGGTCCGCCTTGACCAAGCTGGAGACGGCGCTGCTTGGCACCGTGCGGTTCGGCAATGACTCAGTGGCATGCATCAAAGGTCGGGGCACCATTGTCTTCGAGTGCAAGAACAGAGAGGTCCAGTCGCTCCCCAGAGTCTACTTCATCCCGCGTCTAATGACGAACATCATCAGCATCGGCTAGCTCGATGAGGGCGGCTACAAGACCAAGATCAACGATGGGGTGATGACGGTTTGCAAGCCTGGTGGCAAGCTGCTGACGAAGGTGGCACGTGTAGGCAACCGCCTGTACATGATCCAGCTGAAGGTGGCACAACCGTTGTGCCTGGCGGTGCGCGGGCGCGGCGACGAGGAGGCATGGCACTGGCATGAGCCTTTCGGCCAGGTCAACATGGCGGCGCTGAGGAAGCTAGCTCGAGAGGAGCTAGGGTGTGGCTTGCTAGTGATCGGGCAAGTCGGTCATCTGTGTGAGGCGTGCCAAGCCGGGAAGCAGAGGCGCACCTTATTTCCAGCAAAGGCATAGTACCGGGCACGGCAACGACTCGAGCTGGTGCACGGTGATCTCTGTGGGCCCATCTCACCGATGACGCCCGTAGGTAACAAGTACTTTTTGCTGTTGGTGGATGACCTCAGCAGGTACATGTGGGTAGCCACGATTCCTTCAAAAATCGTGCAGCGGCTGCCATCAGGGAGATCCAGGCGCTGGCTGAGGGCGATTTCGGCGTCAAGCTGAAGGTGCTCCAAACCGATCGTGGTGGCGAGTTCACCGTGAGGGAGTTCGTGGAGTACTGCGTGGGCGAGGGCTTGCATCGCCAGCACACTGCGCCCTACAGCCTGCAGTAGAATAGCATCGTCAAGCGCCGGAATGGCACGATGGTGGCTACAGCGAGGATCATGCTCAAGGCGAAGGAGCTCCCCGGCTGGTTCTGGGGCGAGGCGGTTAACATCGCTGTGTATGTGCTGAACCATTGCACAACAAAGAGAGTGGACGGGATGCCCCTGTTCGAGGCGTGGCACGGGAAGAAGCCGGCGGTCCACCACCTCCGGACGTTTGGTTGTATCGTCTACATCCATAACACGACGCCGCGCCTGAAGAAGCTCGACGACCATGGCCGGAAGATGATCTTCGTGGGCTACGAGAACGGCTCTAAGGCATATCGCGCTTACGACCCCATCACGAAACGTGTTCATATGACACGTGACATGGTGTTCGACGAGCAAGCCCAGTGGGACTGGGGCACCAGCAGTAGCGATGACGAGCCGACTGGTGGTGACGACATGTTCACGGTGGAGTACACCACTTGTGGACAAGCCGCACCAGCTGTTGATGAGGTGGTCGAGGCGCCGTCAAGAGATGCACTAGGGGAGCAGTCACCACCCCTGGATGATGGAGCTGACGAGTTGGAGCCTGGCTCACCGGACGGTGCCGACGGTGACAACCTCGACACCGATCACGATGATGACGTGCCTCTTCGGTTCCACAGCATCAACAACATCATCGGGCAGGCCTCGCCGTGTGGGCTCGCACCACGCGCACTGGTGATGGTGGAGCTTCATGCGGTGAGTGCCGACGAGCCTGCCTCATTCGCCGAGCAGAGGGTAGCCCCAGTTGGAGGAAGGCGATGATGGAGGAGAAGAACTCCATCGAGGAGAACGGCACGTGGTTCTTCGCCGACCTCCCACCTGGACACAAGGCGATCGGTGTGAAGTGGGTCTTCAAGGTGAAGCGGGACGATCAACACGGGGCGGTGTCTAGGCACAAGGCGTGCCTCGTGGTGAAGGTCTACGCACAGTGGCACGACATCGACTACGACGAGGTGTTCGCGCCGGTGGCCCGACTCGACTTGGTGCGCCTGCTCATCGCCCTCGCGGCGCACGAGGGGTGGGAGGTGCACCACATGGACATCAAATCGGCGTTCTTCAATGGGGACCTGTAAGAGGAGGTCTACGTCGAGTAGCCGACCGGTTTCGTCATCACCGGCAAGGAGCACAAGGTGCTAAAGTTGCGGAAGGCATTGTACGGCCTACATCAAGCGCCGCACGCCTGGAACGCGAAGCTCGACAGCACCTTGTTGTCACTCGGCTTTAGGAGGAGACCTTTGGAGCACGCCATCTATGTCAGACAGGGTCGCGACGCTCGGCTAGTGGTCGGGGTCTATGTCGATGACCTCGTGATCATCAGTTCGAGTGCCGATGATATCAGGACCTTCAAGGAGGAGATGGCGGGTGCGTTCATGATGAGTGACCTCGGCCTGCTTCACTACTACCTCGACATTGAAGTGAAGCAGAGCGTGAGGGGGATCTCGATAAGCCAAGGTGCCTACGCCGACATGATCCTGGAGATATGCGGCATGGTCGGGTGCAACCCCTGCCAAACACCCATGGAGACGCAGCTCAAGCTGAGTAAGCTCAACGAGAGACTGCTGGTAGATGCGACGATGTATAGGAGCATCGTCAGGAGTCTGAGGTATCTGGTTAACACTCGCCCTGATCTCGCATTTGCTGTCGGGTTTGTTAGCCGGTTCCTGGAGGATCCGCGGGAGGACCACCTCGCCGCGGTGAAGCCGCATCCTACGTTATGTGGCCGGGACCCAGAATTGGGGACTCTGGTTCGGCCGAAAGGAGGGGGGTGAATCCAAGCTCACTGGCGTTAGTGACAGCGATTACGCTGGCGATGTCGATGCTAGGAAGAGCACGACGGGCCTGATCTTCTTCCTCAGCAGCAGCCTGATCTTCTGGCAGTCCATGAAGCAGATGGTGGTGGCGCAATCAAGCTATGAGGCGGAGTATATAGCAGCTACCAATGCTGCTTGCCAGGCATTATGGCTAGCTCGGGTGCTTGCAGAAGTGCAAGGATCAGCACCAAGAGCACCAATGCTGCGGGTGGACAACAAGTCCGCCATTGCTTTAATCAAGAATCCAGTGCTCCATGGAGAAAGTAAGCATATCCAGGTGAAGTATCACCTAGTCCGGGAGTCTACGGAAGATGGCTTGATCCGTGTCGAGTTCATCAGGGGCGAGGAATAGCTTGGCGACATTATTACAAAGCCACTCGGCAAGACCAAGTTTCATGAGCTACGTACCATGATCGGCCTGATAAATGTTGATAGCAAGCACGACAAGGCTTAGGAGGAGATTGTAGGAAATAATCCTTGCCTTCCTTGTTTAGTGATTTACCTTTCTATAGTTTGTTTGCTTAGTTTAGAAAGCTAGATGTGCCTGATCGGAGGCCTTTTATTTCTTTCCATGTAATAGTCTCTATAAGCATAGAAATACAACCTGAAAAGTTGTACATTGTAGCACCAAACCAGATCGTGTACAAGGAGTTCACATGAGTTGTGAGTGTGTGTGTGCGCGCCTGGTAATCTCGTCGGCAACAGATTGTTGTCTCTCCGGCGTAGTTCTAACATGCTGGCCATGGTCCGGAGCTCGGTAAGAAGGGAAAAATGGCAATTTGAGCTGCTTGGATCGAGGGAGGAGGTGGCGCTGGTGTCATTGCGGAGAGAAGACGCGGGCACATCCATTTATAGGCAGAGGGGCTGGGGGAAGGGGCCGGTGAGGCACCGGGTGGTGCGTGGAGCTTGAGCTAGCGATTAATGGTGGCTCTGTGCGTGGGCGGGTAGCATGGAACGCGTGCGTGTGTCAGTTAGCGAGGGCGGCGTGTCGCGAGGCGGGGAAGGCGTGATGCGGAGCGCGGGAGGCGCTTTGCGAGGTGGCGTGAAGGCGGAGTTGTGCCGGGGCGTTAATGGCGGTAGCGAGGCATCGAGTTAGTCTTAAATCGCTAGGTGCTGACATCAACGAGTCACATCGCAGAGGCACGCGGAGCAGTGAAGCCAATGGGGCCTAGAGGAGAGGTATTGGCGGTGGTGTTGGCTTGCGTCAGCGCAACGGGGCAGTTGGGGACGACATCCACCCTGGCCGAGACGGCGTCGGGGAAGAGCGCGTTCCATTCCTTCCTTCCTGGAGGGAGGAGATGAGGGGAGAGAGGGAGCTAGAGGCAGGGCGAGCTGGGCCGGCTAGAGGCGCGTGGCCCAGGCGGGGATGGAGGCGGCCGGGTGGGGCGGATGCGCATGCGCTGCCCAGGACGAGGGAAGGGAAAGGCTGAGTTGGCACTGGGCCGAGAGAAAGGAAGAGAAGGAGGGTCTCAGCCCAAGAAGGGAGAAAGGAAAGGGGAGACTTTATTCTTTTCCTGGGGTTTTTGGGAATTTGGAGAAATCTCTACACGGCTTTGGAGTTTTGAATTAGAGCATAAACACTCGAACAAATAAAATAAATGCAGAAGAAAAATAAACAATCACTTCGACAATGTTGTTTTTAATTATCAAAAATTTCTTTTATCCAATTTCTCTATTTTAATTACTTAGCGTGGTTTTGTTTAAAAGAGAAATTAAAATCATAGAATTGTATTAAAATTTAAATTTGCAGTGATTTATCTATTTAATTTAGTATTTAAAATTTTGGGGTGTTACAATTACTTATTACTTTCTCCACCGTGACTTTTTTGTCAAAAGTCAGATCAAACAGTCTTGGGAATTGTAGCTTTAAGGGAGTCTCCTTGTACCACACATCGTCCCAGAAGCTGGTTGACTGACCATTACCAATTGTCTTCACACAAAATTGTTGATATGACTCCTTCACTTCCATTAAACCTTGCCAAAGCTGTCAGTCCCCTTGTTTGTAAGAGACATGCGCCAGAGGCTTTCCCTTGAGGTATTTTTGCTTTAGAATATCTTGCCAGATCCCCGAGGAGGTCTCTAGGCGCCACAACCATTTTGGAATGCAGACTATTGTTCATGACATGTAAGTCAATCACCCCTAGTACGCCTTGGTCTTTTGGCATGCATATAGCTAGCCAATTAACCAGATAATATTTCTTCACCCCTTGCGATTCTTGCCACAACATTCTTGCTTGAAAAAAATCCATTCTCTTAACTACCATCTTCGGAACCTTATATAGCGAAAGCATGTACAGAGGCACATTGGAGAGGCTGCTGTTTGTTAGAATTAACCTACCTCCAAGGGTTAAAAATGTCACTGTATTGGGCACAATTATCTTCTATTTTGCCCAAATAGAAAATGTCACTTTTGTGAAAATTAATTTTCAGTCCTGACATCTGTTCGAAAAGGCAAAGAATAAACTTTAGGTTTCTAGCTGCCTCTAAATCATCTTGCATCATGAAAATTGTGTCATCTGCGTATTGCAGAATAACAATCCCATTATCCAAAAGATGAGGAACTAATCCTTTGATCAGCCCAACCTCTTGGGCCTTTTCTATTAATCTTACGAGACCATCGGCTACAATGTCAAAGAGCAGAGGGGATAGAGGGTCCCCCTATCTCTCTCCTTTGTGAGTAGTAAAATAAGGGCCCTCTTGATGATTAATTATGATGGCAACTCCCCCCCCCCCCCTAACTACTCGCATCATCCAATCACACCATTTATCATCAAAGTCTTTAAGCTGAAGAAGTTGGTGTAAAAAGGACCATATAACTTTGTCATATGCCTTCTCAAAGTCAACTGTGAAAAGAATACCACTTTGTTTCTTTCTCTTGACCTCATGAATTATTTCATGCAATGTGACTACTCCATCTAGAATATATCTGCCCTTAATAAAACCTGTTTGGGCCTCACCAATCACTGAAGTTATCACCTCAGCTAACCTGACTGACAGCAGCTTAGTGAGTATTTTATAACTCACATTAAGAAAAAAAATCAGTCTGAAGTTTTTAATCTCATTGGCGTTATCTACTTTTGGAATTAGTGTGACAATACCGTAGTTTAGCCTTTCTATTGGGAAAATGCCTTTATGAAAATCATCAAAAAGGCTTTTTATCTCATGCTTAACTAGCTCCCGGAATTTTTGGTAAAACTCAATAGGAATCCCATCCGGTCCAGGAGCACTGTTGCGTTTCATGGAGAAGACAACCTGTTTAATCTCTTCTAGAGAGAAAGGCTTGGTTAGGCTTGTCTTCTCTTCTTCAGATAATTTTGGCATCTACATGTTCCCCAATCTAATTGTGGAAACAGACGAGGGGCCAAAAAGCTCTTTGTAGAACTCTGTTGCATGCTTAAGAAGTTCCTCATCCCCTTGGATCACCTGATCACCTTTGTTTAAAGAGTTAATCCTAGTTTTCCTGCTTCGACCTTTAGCTTTTAGTTTATAAAACTTAGTATTTTCATCTCCCTCTAAGATGTTCCTTTCTTTAGCTCGTTGTCTAAGCTAGATTTCCTCATCCCTCACTCTTTTTGTGGATAAGGAAAGTGACGAATTGAACCTGATCAGCCAGCAAGCCACGACTTGACAGCGCCCATGGAAGAAAAACCAGAGTTTCCTTCCAAAGCAATTGTGCGTCCCTCCCTTTTCCTCAAGACTTTATGGTGGGTCTCACAGTGACTCCCCGAGTGCACAAACTCAGACATACAAGAATATCATTGAGTGAGCGGTTGTGTCCCCACTCGAGGATAATGTATATCAGTGGTGCACTCTACCGTGTGTTTTTTCTCGGAGTGATAAGGACACTCAAGGAACCACAACATTTTCCGGGTGTCTTTTGGTGTCACTCAGGTTAGTCTCAGGACACTTGGGGATGTTCAATTTTCTGGTAGTGATTTAAGTATCTATCCCTTGAGTTACTCTTTGCTGCACGTTACAGTACATAACTGATATACATTGCAAACATGACAATTCCAGTGCATTCAATACAACAGGGTCAATAATCACTATCGTTGTGGCTTTTCCTACGATTTGTTCAGTCGCCATATTTCAATACTGAAGTTTCAATCAGACCGCATTAACCAAACAGAGAATTAACACGGTTAACCAAATATCCAGGCCCAAGCACTGGGTCATTGAATTCGGGGTGGATTTGCTTATGCACGAGACGCTAGGAAAGGAAGAAATGGGCCTCTACAGCTGCTACTGGAGAGAGAAAGCGGAAGGGAATTTAAACAGGTGGAACTAAAACGTGGTGAGAATGGGTGCTTTCCCACCAAAGCAATTGTGAAACTCTCCTTTTGCTCAAAAAATTGTTTGTGGGTCCTACAGTGACTCTCTGCACACACTCATGGATACAAGAATATTATCGGTGTGATGAGGGTACTCCGGGAACCACAACATTTACCGTCTGTTATTTCTCGTCACTCAGGACCCTCAGATATACTCAATTTTCTGGTGGTGAAATATATATATGCATCCCATGGGTTATTGTTTGCTTCTCGTCTTTAGAGTGGATCACTGATATATATTGCAAACATGACGATTCGAATGCATTGTGCACAACATGGACAATATTCAAAAACATACATACCACCCCTTCAACGGCGCTGTAGGAGGCCGGAGAGGCAAGAATAGTGGATGGTGAGGATGGCAAGTGCTAGCTACTCCAGTTAAACACACTAGAATAAATGGGAGGCATGAGCGGAACTCATGTTGCGTTTAAGTAGTGTGTTGCCTGCCTCATTCTCACAGACTTGGCTAGTGTTTCTTGCTTTTGTGGTCATCCCTGGTAGTCAGTGCAAGCGATGGCTCGACAGGATGCAAGTGTTAGACTGTAATCACGGAATTGCTATCAGACTTGGGCAATATGATAGCGTCACTTGAGAAATTTTCGTATATCTGAACACTGCAATCCAAGGAAAAGGAATTCACTATGTTGCCTTTACACACGTCGTTTATTTCAAACATATTATCATATATATGCATCGACTGTATTTGTGAATTTACTTTTCTTATCACACTATGTAAGAAAGTGTTAAAGAAGACATCATGTTTAGAGACTCTAATTTGAAACGAGTCTGTAATGAATCATTAGAGACTCGTTTTTACCAGACGAGTCTCCCATATGTTTGTACTAATCTATTAGCATCTCTGGTGTCGGGTAATTGCAGACTCGGCCGAACAAAACGAGTCTCCAATGATAGGTCTGGGTTATCAGAGACTTCTTGTGTAACCGAGTCTGCGATTGAACACATATTGCAGATTCGTTTCTATAATCCGAGTCTCAGATTACAAGAACACACTTTGCACTGATGATTTTTATCTTCCTTGAATAACACTTGCTAATTTGTGTGGCCTATGAACGAGACGCCGCTGCCTCCGCCTGTCATCCGCACGCCGCCGCTGGCCTCTTCCCCGACTCACGCGTTGCCTCGCGGTGAGCTGCGCGTGGACAGCCGCAGAGGCGAGGGAGACCACGGTCGTCTCCATGGCGTCGCACCGCCTTAAGAACGAGCCTCCGCCTCTCGTCCGCCTTCGGTGAGCTGCGACAAGCGGAAGCAGAGTGAGGCGTGGGAGAGCAGGGCGTGCGAGACGACGACAACAGCGGGGCAGCGGCGGCGGCTCCCTGCCTTCCCCGGACAGACGGCGGCGGCGGATCTCCAAACGGACGGCGACAACATGTACGGCCCTTTCTCCTCCTCCTCCTCCTCCCCCTCCATCATTTTAGCCTTCATATGTTGAAGCCGGTACTCTCCTGCGCCCCTGTGCATGTAGTTCCCCGGACACCTCGGCGCAGCGGTTCGTCTCGGAGGACGGCGTGATCAACGCCGGCGGCGGCAGCTGCATCAACGCCGGGTTCTACACGCGTGCCAGCAACGACTACGTGGGTCGAGGCTGTGGTCGCGTTCCAGCCGGAGCTGGGGTCCTGGCAGGCCGCGCTGCAACAGGTGCTGCTCCAGTCCGGCATCACGCCCAACAACGGGTTCACGTTCGAGCACATCCAGGGGACAAGGTCGCAACTCCTGCGACCTCCTCAATCACCGATACTCTCCCTCTCCCTTTCTTCCTGCAACTCCCCCTGCCGGTACTGGTGTTATTATTTTGGTTGCTGTTCTTGATTGATAGCAAATGCCTGGATAATGATTATAGAAAATCATTTGTCAACCTTTTGTACAATGAAGCCAGAAAAGTTCATAGGATCAGTAATACAAGCTCTTCTCAAGTTCGCATGTGCATAACCTTTAATCTCCTTGTTTGTTTTTCAATTTTTTTGTGATTTTGTTTCTGAATGTCTGCATGCTCAGATTACTGTATTGCGTTGTTACGAGCCCTCTCCCTGTCTGTATTGCAGGCTTATTTTTCTTGAGGTCTTTTTTTCTTTGTTCTAAAGAAGAAGAATGATGACTGGGTTAGGATGGATTAACACAGGAACCAATAAGCGTGTGGAGCTTCTAATATATATATATATATATATATATATATATATATATATATATATATATATATGCCACTAAGTAAGGGGATTAGAAACGGATGGGCTAGCTGCAAGTCAAATACGAGTATGATAGTTATTACTGTATTTCTTTTTACCAGCAAGTTTTATTTTTATCGATTCCAATTTTTTTACGGCGATAGTTTATTTAGGGTCACTATTGAGACTTGAGCTGGAAATAGTCGTTACTGAAGGCAGAGGACGAGAGGGACCAAAATATTTCTTTTTCATTTTTTTTTTGTGATTTTGTTTCTGAATGACTTTTTCATGTTCTAGTATGCTATATGTTCTTGTTACTTGATGCTGCTCTGTTCATGGATAAAGACTAGAGACTATTTTTCTTATGCTTTTGTCCAAAACTGAATTTCTGTCCATAGAATTTTATTATATCCTTTGAGCTAAATTTATATTTAGTGAAAGAGTTTGGAAATTTATTAATTTCTTACTTAACTTAATTTGTAGATGGCAGACCGGAGGTGGATGTATCTTCCGAACCGTACATATGATGAGTACTTGAATGGTTTGGACTCATTCATTTTTGCAGCAGAGCCAGATAAGTCGACTCAGTGCAAATCCTCCATGTGTTGTCCATGTGTTGATTGTCAGAACAACATACAGTTCTCAAGTTCGAGGCATGTCCATGCTCATTTGATCATTCGGGGCTTCATGGATGACTATAGATGTTGGAACAAGCATGGCGAGGAAGGAGTTAATGATCGAGACCTACATGCCAGTTGTATGGATCAAGGAAAATCTACCAATCAGCAAACCGCTAATTAGGATGGTGAGAAAAGACTCCCTAGCAGTCAAGATGTTGAAGCACCATGTGGCAGTGAGAATGACATGCATGATATCAGTGATCAGGATCTAGATGACATCGGTGAGAATTATGTCCATATAGCCAACCAGGTGGAGGAGATACTTCATGATTCTATGGGGTATGATGGTTACACTAGTGTAGAGTTTGAGAAACTGAAAAGGTTGATGGTAGATATGAAGACCGCACTCTATCCGGGTTGCAAGGAGAAGTACACTAAGCTCTTCACATCACTGAAGCTTCTCTAGCTAAAGGCCACCCATCACTTGACGGGTCGAGGCTTCAAAGCTTTGTTAGATCTACTAAAGGACATGCTTCCAAATGGGAATTAGATACCAAATACCACATACGAGGCCAAGAAAAATATTTGCCCTCTCGGACTCGAGGTTGAAAAAATACACGCATGTAAAAATGATTGCATCTTGTACCGTGGTGACCATGCAGATCTAACAGAATGCCCTGAGTGTGGAACCAGTCGATACAAAAGGAGAAACGATGGTGGTGATAAGAAAAGGAGGCATGCAGCTCCTCAGAAGGTTGCATGGTATTTTCAAATAATTCTTCGGCTCAGGCGTTTGTTTGCATCAAGCAAGGATGCACAACTACTGCGTTGCCACAAAGAGGGGCGCAAGAAAGATGATTTTATACGGCACCTAGCAGATTCAGCCCAATGGCATATCACTGATTTCATGTATGGTGAGCTTTCAGGCAACCCAAGAGAGGAAACATTTTCAGGCGATCCAAGAAATCTTTGATTTGCACTAAGCACAGATGGGATGAACCCATTTGGTAACATGAGTAGCTCGCACAGTGTCTAGCCAGTGCTACTTTCAATCTACAATCTTCCACCATGGCTTTGTAACAAGAGGAAATACATGATGATGTCAATTCTCATATCAGGCCCACAACAGACAGGAAATGACATTGATGTGTATCTAAGGCCGCTTGTTGATGATCTAAAAACACTTTGGTCACCAGGCATTCCTGTCTATGACGGATATATGAAAGAATCTTTCACACTGCGTGGTATGTTGTTTTGCACCATAACTGATTTACCTGGTGGTCGTTCTGTGTCCGGGCAGTGTAAAGGGGGAAAAGATTGTGCTCATTGCTTAGATGACACGGAGACGCTTTGGCTCAACAACTTCAAAAAACGGGTGTACATACGACATTGATGTTTCCTTTCCCAGTCTCATGCGTATAGAGGTATGAAATGTCAATTTGATGGCACGAGGGAAACAACATCTGCTCCAAGGCATTTTAGTGGGGAGGATATCTACAACCAGGTCAAGGATCTTGCTACTGCACATGGGAAGAAAGTCAGTACCCTTGGAAAGCAAAAGTGCAATAAAGGAGATGGTGAACAGATCAAGTGGAAAAAGAAGTCCATTTTGTGGGAGCTCACTTACTGGAAGCATATAGTCATCCGCCATAGTATTGATGTCATGCATGTGAAAAAAAAACGTGTTTGGGAGTTTAAGTGCTACACTCATGAACGTCAAGAACAAAACAAAGGATCATGAAAAGGGACGAGCTGACTTGGAAGATATGGGCATAAGACATGAGCTTCAAAAAGGCACCGGACAAAGCTACCAGCATCTGCTATAAATCTAACCAAGCAAGAGAAGCAGGAATTATGTGAGTTTTTACGCAATGTGAAAGTCCCATCTGGATATTCATCAAACATCCGAAAACTTGTCCACCCCAAGGAGCACAAATTTCTTCCTATGAAGGCTCATGACTGCGATGTCATGCTCACCACAATGCTTGCTGTTGGTATTAGGAATATTATGCCAGAGAAAGTGCGAAGGGCTATCATGAGCTTGTGCTTCTTCTTTAATGCAATCTCTAAGAAGGTAATCGATGAGACATCATTGGCTGTGCTTGAAAAGAACTTGTTTGATACATTGTGTCTCCTTGAGGCATATTTCCCTTATGGTAGTGAGTCCTCATACCTCCTACCATAATGGATGAGTACTAGCTTGGAAACAGCATGGACAGAGCCAAACCCAAACTTTATATATGGACAACCAATGCTAACAGCTAATGAACTCAAGGGTGTTGGACCCGCAACAGCTGCTCTACACAGATACTACATGCAAATTTCTTTGGCAAAGCAGAAGCATGGGTTAGTGGTCGCGTACAAGCACTGCCATCTTTTGTGTCCATCACACTCAGAGATTTTCTATGTTCAATTCAGTGACATATATGAGCTCTTCAATTTTGATGCGTTGGATGTGTCCATTTTATGATGCTACACATTGTAATAACAATTCCACTTATTTAATAAAGTTTGCAAGACCTGTCTCTATATCTTATTGCATTTTTCTCACATGGTACATATTATTTTGTGACATGGGGTATTTATTTTTATTAGGTGCATGATTATGGAAACTAAGGAAAAAAACTTGTAAGGAATGGCTTCCGAAGCCTAGCAAAGAAGGAATTGATTATGTTTGCCCACAACATAAGTAACCATTAGGTTTTGGTTGTCATCATTCCAAAATGGACAACAGTTTTATACTTTGATTCACTAAGGTCGAGATCACATGGCCATAGCTTGTTGAAAGAGATAATTGATGAGTAAGTTCTTGCTAACCTTCAACTGTTTCCTAAGCATTTTATACAGGTACTCAACTAAACAATTTCCATGTTTATAGGGCCTTTGATTCATACTCCATAGCCTATGGGATGACCAAGAAGAAGTTGGTGCATGTAACAAAATTTTTAGTATGTGCTATAACTGATTTCATGGTTTTTCTTTCATTCCAATTCCAAGGTGAAAAAGACTTAGAAAAAAGAAATATTAACTAGCTACTTCTAGGGTACCAAAGCAACCAGACTAGAGATATGAGATATATGCATATGCTTGATTAGCTAGCTGATCCAACAGTTGCTATTTGTAATAATTGTGCATCACATGAGATGTGTAAGTCTAAGCTGTTATTTTATTATTCCCTTGTTTGAGTACTTTTGTGAATATCCTTTGCTTGTTGATTGCTTAGGGATAATTACTTTGTGAATATCTCTTATTTAATTTTGTTGATCAGCCACTAAACTACCTTTTTCATGTATCTAACTTCTGCAGTGCCATCAGCAACGTCCTGGCAACGAATGTGGATTCTACACAGCGCATCATATGTCCATAGCACGTGGATTGCTAGATATTGATGATCTTAAGGTAAACTTCTTACTACAGTAGATATAGTAAATTTGGAGTATTCACATATCAATTCTATGTAATTAATTTTTTGATGGTCTATGTTTCTAGAGCACTTGTTATCTTGCCATATGTACTTTCAGATTTATTAGTCTGACCACTTACTGAAAAAATGCTGCAACAAAACAGTAGTAGGGGTGCCAACTTGATGTCTTCGCTAAATTCATGGGTATCTCTCACTAGCATGCAATGCATAATAATTGATAAAGTAACCTATTAACTTTAATATATTGTGTTCAGATATGAGGAAAGTTGATTAAACAAAACTATCAAAATTATTGCCCCTGAATGTCATATTCTTAAAGTTTGCATTGTTAGTAATATTTGATCAACACAGTAAAGGGCTCTTTTTATGTCCAATGAGTTCTTCCTTTCTGATTTCTTTTTTGTTCCCATTCTTCATATGAACAGTTCTGCTTCTCCAAGGGTGTAGTGAGTACACTAAAACAGCTTGCATGAATAGAGATCAACACTTCGATATGTGATTGTGTTCTGTATGCTTCAATACATCAGTCTAAAACTGAGTTCATTGCTTAGTGTGCTGAGCAGTACATTTGAACCTACAACATGACTTGATGAATGTATTGACTTTTTGTTATATTTTCTAACCACACAGGAATTTGAAATGATGACTAACCCGCTTGGTGAAGATGAGTTGAGCAACATTCGGGAGAGGATAGCCTCATTCATACTATACCAGGTGATCGATAAGAAAGGGGAGTTTCATTGTCATGATCCAAGGATGGAGACATGATGCTAGTTTGTTATGTGTGATGTTATGTGAACAAGTATATGTTATTTTGTTTCCTGAGGTATAATTGCGAAGCGATGGCAGCTCTCCTCGGTGAAGATTCGAACATGTTATGTTTGTGTTCCTTCCTGAACGCTAGAACCACTAGAAACCTATGTTTATGTCTTTGAACCAATTACGTTATGTAAACTTGAAACCAGATGTTCTAGCCTACAAAAATTTGTCTATCTGTGATGTTTTTGTTAGAGATCTGTTTGCCCCAGGAGGTTGAAATGTCTATTGTGCTACTTTTGCTCTGTGATGTGTTTGGTCCTAGATGTTGAAATGTCTATTGTATTGTATAATGGACGGAACCTATATATATATTAGATTATCATTACAGGCTCGTATTGGCAAAACGAGTCCGCAATGAATGGTCATCGGAAACTCTTGTTGGCAATAAGAGTCTCCGATGACAACTCATTGCAGACTCGTTGTACCAATACGAGTCTTCAATGACTCCATCATCGGAGACTCGTTTCTACTAAAACGAGTCTCCGATGAAGGAGTCATTGCAGACTCGGAAATTCGAGTCTCCAATGACTTCACATCACAGACACAAATTTAGAGATGCAAAATAATAGAGTCTCCGATGTGACTTGAGCAGAGTCTCCAAATATGTTTTCTTACATAGTGGATCATTAATGAAATAAGCATTCTCACATGTGCAATATAGACATGATTTTTGTCGAAACGATCAGAAATACCGATGTCACGGATCATTACCCTTTATTATTGTGAGAGTTTCGGAAGAAAATTCTATGCAGCTGTGCTGCAAACCGAGAGCCATGCAGAACCACTGCGATACGTGCCACGGGCCCCTCGCTCAAACCCCTGCTACAGCGGAGGTTCTGCTTGGTGCACCGCCTAAGTGACCCTCTGCTTTTGTAATGTACCCATCGCCGAATCTGCATGAGTAGTAACAATATTGGTTGTGGTCCATATCCGAAGTTAGCGCACAAAGTTACCGAGTTCCGGAAGGCAAAAACAACACTAAACATGACTCTGAGTCTCAGAGGTTATTAAGTTGTCTGATAGACTTCATCGCATGGGAAGCAACCCAAAATCAACCATCAGTGCCGCGCCATAATGTACGAGCACGTGCGTTGTAAGACCCAGACTACAATAGCATTCCTACTTTTTAGCCCATCGAAATTTGATAGTATGTTTATGTGCGAGAAGTTGGTACGAGGCAACTTGAAACATACTGTTCATCCTCACAAAACCTCATTTGTTTATACCTTTTTTTTAGGCACGTTTGTTTATTAACTATGACTCCATGTTAAGGAAAACTGTTGTTCAGAGGAAGCGCTTTCCTTGGCAAAACCTCAGGGCACACAAACCCATGAATGGACACGATAAAGCATCACTAAGATGGATAGCGCTCCTGTCTTGTCTTTGACTTAATTTTATATTTACAATGCCTCCCATTCATAATTGGCATCCTCAGTAGCTAAAATACTTACAGATGATACACGTACACACATATTTCTGTGATGACCTATGTCAAAAAGATGCATCTTGTAGCATTGTTTGCATTCTACCGTTTACATATATATGGATGAATGTATGGCGTTACTGGATACGTCGTCATTCATCGAAAAGCTTCTGGTGGCATATATATACTCCCTCCATACTCAGATTAGAGGGCATTTAGGACATGATTTACAATACCAAAGAGCAATTAATCAATAGGTACATTTCCCTGTATACCCTTAATAAATAAGGTTCCAGATCCAATTCATTCACTACCTTTCCTCCGCCTGAGTGGTTGTCTGCACTAGTGCCGAGGCGTGAGGTCGTGAGTTCCTCTCACAAGCGGCATCAGTTTTTTTTGCATGGGGCTGTAGCGGGACATGGAGACATGCTCGACGTGGAGACGTGTGCACGAGCCTGGGTGCGTTTTCGGCCGAAAACACTGCGGCGCCAGAGCTGTTTTTCGTCTGAAAACACTGCGGCGTGTGTCGCTGTCAATTTTTGCTGGTTTGGCGCTGTTTTTTTTTTGCTAGTTCGTTCGGTGGCGCTCGTTTCTGTGGCTGCTTGTGCTCACGTCCTGGCTTATTTAAACGCACGTTCTAGTTCGTTTTCAATGCATTTTCAGTCTGAGAACTAGAGGAGTCGAGAACACATGTCCGGCTAGCTGTTCCATACATACTCCAGCGATGGTTCGAGGTTCGTTTTCCATGCATTTTCTGGTTCGTTTCTTTTGCATACATACTCCAGTAATTGCTTAGGAAGCACACCGCACCATGCATTAGTAGATCGTGTATACCTGAACTCCAGGAATGTCTGTATATATATCTAAGACATTCTTTCTCATTTGAATTATTTGTATCGCCGAGACTCAGTCAGGACGATACGACTGATCCTTCTCGTAATCCTATCAGTGTGGATGGACCGGAATATACTACGTCACTATGATCCCATTCTCCGATACAAACTTTGCAGCTTGAAGAGATGCAAGAACAGACCATTTCTTTCCATCATAAAAATACATTGCAATGTTGTTATCTAGACTTGTATTTATCCTATCAAGATCTTTGTCAATTCTTCAAGGTCGGGCCTGTTGGATAAATTAGCACTTTTTATTTTATATTAATCCAAAAATAAATCATAAGTATGATTAACAGATTGCATGATGAACTAGACAAGTCTACGCAAGATCTAGACAGGTCTATAAAGACAGACAAAAGCACAACATCTACCATACTAGCAACATCCATTATCGATAAACAGACCACGAAAGTCAGTATGGAAGATATGGTTTGAGGTGACAGTATGTACGTTTCCTTCTGGACTGGGTAGAGGAGGCAGCGACGACGTGCAGCACCGTCACGTTGCTGGCGATGGCAGGAGAGACCGACTTGATGTCGAGGAAGACGAGCTGTGGCGACGGGCTTGACGAAGATGAGAAAGCGATCGAGCAGTCGTGTAGAGCGTTTCTCAAAAACCTTATTCGCCCTCTCCCGGTGCAGGATCATAGAGTACGACGGTTCTAGAGACCTGCTCTCCCGTTCGCCGGTGCACGCCGATTATCGGAATGGAGAAGTGTTTCCTTGGCAGCGCAACAGTAGCGAGAGGCAAAACCCTAGGTGATTGCATGGTCTGATTTGCGGCGGTACCCGTACATATTTGGAGGAACCGCTAGGGTTGGGCATCCCGCAACCGAGTCGATTACCATATCAATACGTCGGTTTTCATAACGAAATATATGGAAATATATGGAACATGCAGCAAAAAAAAAGTACAAAAAGAAGCCGTGCTCCCGCAAGGCAAGGGACCCAATTTCGGTGGACCATTCACGCAGGTGATGCGCGGCCACGCCCATCGCCCATGCCCCGCCCCGTCCGGCTCGGCGAGGCGAGGCAAGGCGAGCGAGCGCGCGCGTGTGTTCTTCCTTCCTCCCATCCACACACTTGCAAGAGATGTTAGAGCAACCAACCTTATAAGTTGTACTCTCTCCACCTCCACTAGCAATGTGGGACTAAACCTTTGCACTCCCACCACTCATGAATGGGCCTTTGAGATTTTTTCAGGAATTATTGTGAATATAAAGGGGCCAAGCCCATATAATTCCAGCATTCCCCCACCAGATCTCAAAGTCCCAGCTAGACTTTGTCTCACCTCATGTTGTTTAATATATCAATATTTTCAGTGGAGACTGTTAAGTTGAACTTCCAACCTAGAACAATAAGATACACTCATTCACAACTTGAACAATGGACTACGCCTTGAATTGTAAGTTTTGTGCAAACAAGTTTCACTTACTGTCATAACTAATACTAGACCTTCAGTAGGCTTCTCCGCGGGTGGAGCATATAGGTCATACTCCCTTGGTCTTTCATGAGCTTAATAGAGATCACCCAAATCTCATAATTTGTGATCATACAACAATCAGGCTCATATAGGTGTATTCATTCAAGAATATTCTGTAGAACAACATCTTCACTATTTAAAGTCAACTAAATACATTAAGACAACAACCAACCTGCCATACAGATATCGAGAGTAATGCATCGCTTCTCGAGTGGGTCATCAAAAGATTACTCTCATGCTAACCAATAGCTTGTTCTTCCTAGATCCTACTTCACGAGATCTCCGATCACATAGGTTGGGTTACCACTATGGAATAGCACATATGGGTCTCACACCCATCTCCTTCGATGCACTGTTTATCACATTACGTGACAGCCTCTTGCTGAATTGATCTGTCAGGTTCTCACCAGCTGAAATATATTCTACTGATATAACTTCCGGAGTTTCTCATTTTTCTGAGAGACTTCAAACATCTCTAAATATGTCTTGATGACTTCATATTGTTCTTAGAATTGTTCACTTTGACTATCATAATTTGATTGTCACAATTCATGAGGATTGCCGGCGCAGGTTTCTCGACAATATGCAAGTCCATCAGGAGCTCACGTAGCTAATCGGTCTCAACTGTAGCTGTATCTAGTGTGGTAAGCTCTGCTTCCATGGTAGACCTTGTTAAGATGGTCTGTTTACATGATCTCCATGAAACAGCAGCACCACCAAGAGTAAATGCATATCCACTCGTGGCATACAGCTCATCAGCATCAGATATCCAATTGGAATCACTATAGCCCTCTAGTACTGCTAGATATCCAGAATAATGAATTCTATAATCTATAGTACCAACTAGGTAGTGCATTACCCGCTCAAGCACACACTAATGACCATCTCCCAGACAAGAAGTAAACCGGCTCAGTTTGCTCACAGCAAACGAGATGTCAGGCCTAGCAGCACTAGCTAAGTATATAAGTGATCTAATGATCTGAGAATATCATAATTGGTCTCTGCCAATTCTCTTATTCTTTCGAAGGATCAAGCTGGGATCATAAGGTGTTGAAGAAGGCTTGCTGTCCTTGTAACCAAAATGGCTCAAGAGCTTCTCAAAATAATGATATTGTGTAAGAGTAATCCCATTCTCTCTTTTGATTAGCCTGATGTTCAAGATAACATCAGCCTCACCCAGATCCTTCATATCAAAACTTTAGCACAGAAAAGTCTTGACCTCATTGATCACGTTAAGATTTGTTCCAAAGATGAGTATGTCGTCAACATACAAGCACAGTATAACTCCCTGACCCCCACCATGATGGTACTATACACATTTATCAGCCTCATTGACTGAAAAGCCTGCTGCTAGAAGTGTTGAATCAAATTTCTCATGCCACTGCTTAGGAGCTTGTTTCAGACCATACAAAGACTTCAACAAGTTACACACCTTGTCTTCTTGACCCTTTATTACAAATCGATCTGGCTGATCCATATAGATCTCCTCATCCAGCTCTACATTAAGGAAAGCTGTCTTAACGTCCATCCAATGAACGATAAGACCATGTGAGGCAGCCAAAGAAAGTAATACGTGAATAGTGATCAATCTAGCAATAGGTGAATAAGTGTCAAAGAAGTCTTCGTCTTCTTTCTAGGTATAACCCTTGGCCACAAGCCGAGCCTTATACTTATCAATAGTACCATCAAGCTTAAGATTTTTCTTGAACATCCATTTACAACCCATAGGTTTGCAACCATATGGTCTATCGACAACTTCCCAAGTTCTATTAGAAAGAATAGAGTCCATCTCACTATGGATAGCTTCTTTCCAGTCATCTTCATCAGGAGACGCATATGCATCTGAAATGGTTCTAGGAGTGTCATCCACTAGATAAATAGTGAAATCATCACCAAAAGACTTTGCAATCCTTTGTCTCTTGCTCCTCCTAGGATCTTTACTGTCAATCTCCTAATGGATTGGTTCATGTATTCGTTCAGCATGATTAGAAAATGCACTAGGTTCAGGAGTTGTCTCAGCAATCACATAAGAAGATAATCTAGACATGCTATATAAATCTTTCATAGGAAATATGTTCTCAAAGAAAGTAACATCATGGGACTCCATTAATGAATTAACATAAACATCAGGCACCTTTGATTTAACTACTAAAAATCTATAGGTAATGCTATGAGGAGCATATCCAAGAAATATACAATCCACAGTTTTAGGTCCCATCTTATGCTTCTTGTTAATTGGCGTGTTAACTTTGGCCAAACAATCCCATGTGCATAAGTAAGAGAGCGATGGCTTTCTTCCAATACATTCCTCATATGGAGTCTTCTCCTTTTTCTTCATGGGAACTCTATTTAGGAAATGGCATGATGTCAATAAAGCCTCCCCCCAACATACCTTAGATAATCAAGTCGTGTCCAACATGGAATTAACCAAGTCAGTCAAGGTGCGATTCTTTCTTTCAGCAACCCCATTAGATTAGGGCAAATAGGGAGGCGTCCTCTCATGTATCATACCATGTTCCGCACAGAATAAGTCAAACTCATTTGAGAAATACTCACCATCACGATCGGACTTAATTCTTTTGATCTTTTTCTCTAGTTGAGTTTCAACTTCTGCCTTATAAATTTTAAAGTAGTTTAGAGCCTCATCTTTCATTTTTAACAAATAAACATAGCAATATCTAGTCGCATCATCAATCAAAGTCATGAAATATCTTTTTCCACCCTCAGTCAATATACCATTTATTTCACAAAGATCAGAATGTATAAGTTCTAGCAGTGCCAAGTGTCTCTCCTTTGTAGCCTTGTGAGACTTTCGAGGTTGCTTAGATTGCACACAACTTGAGCACTTAGAACCTTTGATAATGGAAAAATTCAAAATTAAATTCAAGCTAGAAAGTTGAGACATAGAACCAAAATTTAGATGACATAAACGTGAATGCCAAACACTAGCATCGCTCTCACTAACACCATCACAAATAGAGTTCACAGACTTATTGCAATAATCTGAAAGGAAAAGCAGAACAAGTCTCCGCACTCATAGCCTTTACCACTAAATTGTCCACTCTTAGACACGACAACTTTATTCGACTCTGCTGTGGAGGCTTTCTTCCTTTGTGTTCTAGACACTTCTTTGCCCAATGCTCATTAAAACCGCAAACAAAGCAGGCTCCCTTCTCCTTGTTCTTCTTCTTGAAGGTAGTGGTCTGCTTAGGCTTATTGTTCTTTCCCTTGCCCTTACCACCATTGCCATGAGACTGTTGTAGATGATGAACCATATTGGCACTAGTGTGTCCCTTGTTAACTTTAGAATGTCCATCCTTCTCACGAGCTTTCTCCACAACATCAAGAGACGCGATCAAATCTGAGACAGATATGTTCGTCCTCTTGTGCTTAAGAGTTGTGGTGAAATCCCTCTAAGTTGGAGGCAATTTGGCAATAACGCCCCCAGCCATAACCTTCTTAGGTACGTTGATCTTAAGCAATTCGAGTTCCTTCACAATGTACTGTATCTTATGAGCGTACGTGATGATAGATTTGACATCTATCATCTTAAAATCATGGTACTGCTCAATAACATATAGTTCAACGCCAGCATCTGAACCACCATAGTCAGCGATCAGAGCATCCCACATATCCTTTGCGACTGTATGATGGATGTAGACGTCCTGAAGATGATCTACCAAAACTCCAATAACAGCGCACAAGAATATTGTGTTGACTTCACTGTAGGCCTTTTCCTGATCCGTAGTGAGATCGCCTTCAGGTTTGCCAGTGGACACCCAAAACATATTCATGGCAGTAAGCCACAGAGTGACTTTCACTTGCCATCTCTTAAAGTGCACGCTAGTGAATTTCTCTAGCCTTAGTGCATCGACAAATCCAGCCATAAAACTGAAGTGCCTATAGTAAGGTTTTTGGATTGTTGGATAAATTGGCACTTTTAGTTTTATATTAATTTAGAAATAAATCATAAGCATGATTAACAGATTGCATGATAAAATAGACAAGTCTACGTAAGATCTAGACAGGTCTATAAAGGCAGACAAAATCACAATATCTACCATACAAGCAACATCCATCATAGATAAACAGACCACGAAAGCTAGTATGAAAGCCATGGTTTGAGGTGAGAGTACGTACGTTTCCTTCTAGACTGGGTAGAGGAGGCGGCGATGACGTGCAGCACCGTCATATTGCTGGTGACGGTGGGAGAGACCAACTCAACATCGAGGAAGACGAGCCGTGACGACGAGCTTGACGAAGACGAGGAAGCGATCGAGCAGTTGGACAGAGCACTTCCCAAAAACCTTATTCGCCCTCTCCCGGTGCAGGATCGAGAGGACGATGGTTCCGGAGACGTGTTCTCCCATTTGCCGGTGTATGCTGACAATCAGGATGGAGAAGTGTTTTCTTGGTGGCGCAACAATAGAGTGAGGCAAAACCCTAGGCGATTGCGTGATCTGATTTGCGACGGTACCCATACATATTTATGGGGAGAAACCGCTAGGGTTGGACGTCCCGTAACCGAGTCGGTTACCATATTAATATGTCGGTTTCCATAACTAAATATATGAAAATATATGGAACACGCAGCAAAAAAAAAGTACAAAAAGAAGCCGTGCTCCCGCAAGGCAAGAGACCCAAATTTGGCGGACCATTCACGCAGGTGATGCGGCCACGCCCGTCACCGATGCCTCGCCCGGCGCGGTCCAACCCGACGAGGTGAGCAAGCATGTGTGTTCTTACTTCCTCCCATCCACACACTTGCAAGAGATGCTAGAGCAACCAACCTTATAAGTTGGACTCGCTCCACCTCCACTAGTAATAAGGGACTAAACCTTTGCACTTCTATCACTCATGAATGGGCCTTTAAGATTTTTCAGGAATTATTGTGAATATTAATAGGTCAAGCCCATATAATTCCAGCAGGGCCTGCTTGGTCGTCTTAATTTTTTCTTGTAGCAATTTTCCGCCAAAGAGGATGCAAAATAAATCTGGCCTGCTGAGGATCTCAATCAAACATTGATCCAACAACTTTCAGCGGACCAGGATCATAAACAGCGCTGCAGTGTTCTATCTGCTGGCTCCCTGTCCCGAGAAATATTTGTGCAAAGTGAAGAAGAAGCACGCTATTTCCAGATCCATGGAGCACACAAACAGCAGAACAACAATATACCGAACACTTAGACTCTGCAGTCGGAAATGATGGGAGCTGGATTTCTGATAGCTGTAGTGTAGATTCTCAGTACCGCCCATTCTCATTGTAAATCGGCAGGTTTCCAGATCCACTAATGAATTCGTAATAGTGCAGTATATTTCGACTCACTGTGTTAATTGTTGGGCCCAGTATCTGCAGCGTACCGCAGCGACGAACACATGCAAGCTTGCCTCGGCAAAAAAATCTAGCGAGAACGCAAACACGGGAGAGCAACACTCGGAATGAAAACACAGTGGCACACTCAGGTTGGGGACGAACGCCTACGGCAACCAATGCCTCTTTTCTGTATCTTAGTTGAAGCAACAGACAAACGAATGCATGGTACGGTGCTTATAAAGAAGGAACTGTGCGCCTCCATGCTGAGCACCGGAATTCTTGCCGTGACTCACACGTACGAAACATCTTCATCTCCTCGTGATCCGGCTTCCACTCGTACGTCAGCCACTACTCATGCCGCAACAACCATCCACCTGACCGGGGGAGCCACGCTGTTTCTGCCGCACTTTATCGATGACTTGACAGGTACCAGCTACACGCACTTCCACCTGACCACCTCATACGCGACATGAACATATATCAAGTTCGCCCAGGTGAAACATGCAGGTGCCATGGCGGCGTCGACAGAGGCTGATGTCTTATGAAGCACCGAGCAAGGCTACTAGAGGGAGAGAGTAAACGAGAACCAATTAAAATTCTCTACGAGATCTCGATCTAGCTATGTCCTGATTGTAAAGCAATGTACCTCTCAAATGAGCCATCAAAATTATACATAATAATTAGTGACGTGTTAACCCTAGAAATGGTTATGAATAAAGTGAAAGCAACCTTGAACAGATGAAGAGAAAAACCCAAAAGAAATGGTCAAGAAGACCCAAAAGATCATGTAGATATTGGATACTTCGATACTGGATTGGTCACTCCATCGGGGATACTCAGATTCGGGTTACCAGACACTCTGATATGAGATCGGGCACTCCGCCAAAATAGGGTTCTTAGATTTTGGATATTGGATACTCTAACATGAGGTCGGATACATTGGGGCTTGGGCACTCCCCACAACACAAATGAATCATTTCTTCACTATATGATCTTACAATACTTGGTTTTAACAAAAGAATACTTTCATGATCTACTTTTTTCACATAATAACGAGAGATCTATAAGGTGCTGAATTAGGATCGGGTTTGTCCCAGTTGGCTAGGGGTGGCGGTGTGCAAATGCCCCCTGTAACCTAGGTTCGGGACACCACAGTCATATAGTTTATTTGTCAAAGCATTGTATTGACTCAGTATTGTGATTCTATTAAACTGGTCGATATAGCATTAAATATTGTAACTAATCTAGTGTTGTATCGGCTCATAGATTCATACTTTGTATTGTTAAGATTTAGACAATGCTTAATCATGTATAGTCAGTCTACACCAATACTCTGTTTGGAAGCTATAAATGGTCGGCTTGCAGGCGCACACCTTGTCAGTTGAATGGTCAAACTGACTGGCACGGGGTGCACCTGCTACAACATGTCATTGGACCTACACTGGAGTTAACCAAATCTCCCAGGCCTCGTGTTTATACGCAAAGGATCGATAACTTGTTTTTCGCGTCAACACGCCTACAAAAGTCGCAGCCCCAATCCCATCTCCATATTTCCCTCTTTCACGCCTCTAGTCCGATGCGCGCGCTCACCTCTAAGTGACCTTGCCATCTGAGGTCTTTTTCTAACACCCATCCGCTTTATGCTAATCTCACCATGAATCAGGTTAACGAGGGAGAGAACGTGAAGATTAAAGTTTTGAGCCAATTCTGTTTTTGAACCTTCATATCTGGTGGGTTGAGCATTTTGGAGATCCATTTGTCGTTCCCTTGCCTCTATCTTCCTCTAGTTCTTCTGGCAACCATTTATCTTGATCCCTATCGCAGTTTGCTCGGAACACCATTCTTCTCGCTCTCGGAGGAAACGTGTCCAAGAACCAAGCTTGCTGTCCTGCAATCTTCTTCAACCTTCAGCCATTTGGAAGTCCAACGCTTGGATGAGTGTCGTCTCGGTGAGCTTTCGCACGCCATCCCAATCTCATACTTTTAGGTTTGTCATTTAAATTTGAGTCAAATTCATTTGTACTTGTCGTAACTTATCTGTTTTACTCCTGATTTGAAATGCAGACCCGCCGAAGACATAGGAGTATGAGCAAGAACTTCGCGAGGACCTAGACCCCCACGTGGGACCCTAGCTCTCAAGGCATGCCGCTTTCTTGATCACAATTGCTTTCTCAGTTTTCTAAACTACATGTGTTGTTTTGCAACCTCTTGCATGCCAATGGTTAAAACGACGATGCTAGTTCATACCCAAGCCACAACATGCTTACTTTTACACTGATAAGCCCGAGGAATGTTATACTGCTAGTGTGTGCGTGTGTGTGTGTGTGTGTTTGTGTGTGTGTGTGTGTGTGTTTGTGTGTGTGTGTGTGTGTGTGTGTGTGTGTGTGTGTGTGTGTGTGTGTGTGTGTGTGTGTGTGTGTGTGTGTGTGTGTGTTGCAAATAAATCCACTAAAACTGATTTAGCTAGGGTCAGCGTAGGTGATATGAGGAGTTGAGGGATAAATTGGGTGATCCCTATGGGAGAGTGTGTGGCAGACACAGTTGAGTGGATACTTGGGCTATGAGCCTCTGTTGTTGTGATGGTGTTGTTGTATGGTTTGGTTGGAGGAGGAGGGGGATGGAAATGTGTATCCTGACTATATTAGGCCGGTTCATGTGACATATGTCTCCATGTTTTTACTTAAACACCATATTGACCTTGTGTGGGTAGTGGTAGATTCTAGGTACTTGCTAAGGACTAGTTTTCTAGCCATAGGCGTACGAGGTAGGTATTAGTGGGTTCCGTTGGTTGTCAACCTGTCTCCACGAGAGTGATACCACACCTGATCAGTGGTAGGCCTGTCACAGCTTTAGGATCCGGTGTCTTGTGAGCTACTAGAGGCCTTATTCTGGAGATACATGAGACACTAGTCGATGTTTGAGTAGGGATTTTGTGTGTGCTCCAATACTTAGGCTATGGTCATCGTTTTATAGGGCCATATCGTGTGGGTACAGGTGTATCATTCTATAGAGTTATAATTTATTTGCATATCCGTGTCCACGGTTAGGGACATTGTGTGAGAGCTTTGAAAGGACTGAGTGACCGAGAGGGGGTGAATCGGGAACTCGTTATATGTACCAAATTCGCCAAATACTAAACCAACCACTCAAAACAACTCCTTCACAATTCTAGTGGTGATCACACTAGCAAGACAATGAACCTATGAAAAGAACAACAACCTAAGCATACTAGTGGATCAAACAAAGGCAATACAACTCCTATGCAAGCTAGTAATCAAAGAAACGTGCAAGCACACAACTAGCGAGCAAGGAGTCCTACACATGCAAGTCTACTAATTCAAGCACAAGGTAAGCACACAAGCATGGGTAGCACAATACATACAAGGGGATCAATCAAACCAAGGCAACTCCTATACATGCTAGTGATCAAGTATGAAAGCTAAGCACTACTAGCAAGTAAAAAAGCCTATTCAAGCAAGTCTACAAGGTAGTCAACTAGAGCAAGGCAAACGCACAAGCATGAATAGTACGGTATATAAATGTAGAAAGTAAAGCATCATAGTAAGGAGAGATTTTAGGAATGCTCATGATTTTTTCTCGAGGTCTCGGAAGGATGGCGTCTTCCCCTACTCATCGTTGGACCACTCCCGCTGGAGTACCGGTCCCTCCCACCACCAAGTGGAGTTCTCACACACGAGTCCGCAATCACTCCCGGAGTGAAGACACAGTTGCATCACCGCTGCCACAAAGGCACAAGCTCGCCTCCCTCGAGAACTTGACGGACTCTCCGAGCCGACACAGATGCTCACTAGCGTTGCCCCTTTGACTAGCGGGCTCAAACCGCGTACAAACGTGTGATGGCCTTTACAACCGATCACAATAGGCTCGATCACCGACACCTAACCGGTCTAGGTCTCACCATAGGCCAAGAGTAACAATCTTGATCACACCCTAAGGACACCCTAGCCTTTGATGTGGATAGATGCTCTAGTTACTCTCACTAGCACTCTCAACATATCCAATATATTCTCCTAGTGCTCCTCTGTCTTCCTCTTGGCTCTTACCAAATGCTCCAAGGTATTCCACTGGCCAAGACAGGTCTCCAACACCCCAGCAATGATGTTATATAGGTTTCCAACCTCCAACTTGCCGTTGCTCCATGAAATCACCCTTCTAGACCCTAATGACTAGAACGTCTAGTCACTACCAAACCGAACCGTCCGGTCTCTCTGTAACGGCTCCCGGAAATTGGCTACTCTATACAGGCAATTTCCTCATACTGACCAGACCGTTTGATCAATTTCTTCTCTCTCCATTCCAGAGAGCACCATTTTCTGCGACCTTCTTTTTCGGCTCCCATCCATACAGATCGGACCGTCTGGTCTGCTGACCATACTGTCCAATCAGTATGGGTCTTCATGCAAACAGACTCCTCGCAGACTGCTCTCTGATCTCCTAGTGACCATACAGTTCGGTTACCACTGACCCCTCTATCCGGTCACTACGTCCAGAAGCTAAAACTTCTCGTCCTCGCTTGACTTTGTTTCCCGGCTTCTTCGAACCGCTCTTTGGCTTCTCCACTGTCACCTAGTGCCTATGATTTCACTGAGCATCCATGCACATCACCGACTAGCATGACCTAAGAGACATGACCTAGACCCCCTTGATAGTCTAGTTTTTCCTATGGACTCAAATCGCTAACAACTAGACAAGTGTTCCAAACACTTGCTCTATTGCTTTTCCTTAGCCTTGATCCATCTCCATCAACCCTTGGACTCCATCAAGCTTGCAAGCCTCCATGCTTATGGTCATTATCATCCATTGCCAAGGCAACCATCAACAATCATCATAGAGTAGAAAAAGGTTTCCAACACGCATAACACTCGTGTAGGCATTAGTCATATTTCATGTTTGTCATTCATCACCGAAACATTCATACCTTGGGTGACCTTAATGGTCATTATCCTTACAATCTCCCCCTTTTTGGTGATGGATGACAACCACTACTTATGATGATCCAAAACGAACAAGTCCCGAAAGAATAGGAAGGAAGGAACAAAAGACTCGAACAAAAAACGAGGAACCAATAGAAAAGAGAAAGGTTTGAAAATTACCTTGGTCCTTACCTTAGAAGTAGTCTCCCCCTTGGAATGTGCTAGGTGTTGAGGGAGAACTTCCTAATTATATAGCGCATATAGACATTCATGTCGATGTAGATGTTCATTGTTGTTATGCACCATTGTCTTGATCATCATCATTTGGTCATCTCTCCTTCATCTTCTTCTCATCCATCTTCTTTTGATCTTCATCGCTTCTCCCCTTTGTCACCTCATAGCTTTTCATGTGTCTTCATGTTCTTCTCCCTTTTTGTGCTATCTTCAATCTTAACTTGGCTTTTGGATCTTCAATTCCTTCTCCCCCTTTGTCACCTATCACCAAAAACCACAAACCAAAGACAAAATACAAGAGAACCAAGGAGCAAATAAATGACAAGAGTTAGAAAACTCCCTCTTTCATTGTGCTCCTCCTTGGTCACGATGGTGTTCCATCATAGCTCCCCCTACACACATGACTCAACAAAATATTTTTCTTAAGTATGTAATGGTTAATCATTTATGTAATGGGAATGTATGAGTCACTTATCGTTGAGCCACGCGAGTAGATTTAACCTTGGAGCTCGTTTGAATATGACTCAATGGGCATGAAGCTCAAAGATCACTATGTGATCATCTAGAGGGTCATATACTTACATTGTAAATAAGCAACTCCCCCTAGAAACATGCTTGGAAGCATGTAAGGTATCACAATACAAGAATGCATGAATGCAAATAATGCAAATGTAAATGTGAGAAACCATATGGATATGTGCCATGGTTTGCAATATGTGATGAGTAATTGACTTTGATTGATTCGGTGTTTGAGTTGAAATGCAGGAATCTGGGGATTGCATGAGTTGTGAATGATTATGGTTTTGACTAACCGGAGTTGGTGATTGAGTTGGTGAAGTTGCAGGAGTAGGAAAATATGTTTGTTTGTCTCATGATGTGTAGGTCACTGGAGTCAACTTGGCAGTCAACGACGAGAGGATCGGGCACAAGTAGGAGACTTGGGACCGGACGATCGGGCTCATGTATGAGACTTGGGGCCAGACGATCAGGAGGCCGGGTGAAGTCTAGGGTGATCCACACCGTACACGTGGAGAGCCAAGGAGCATGGACGGTTTCACGTTTGAGCCTCAAAATCGTGGGTGTTGATCAAGACGGTGGGGTTGACCAAGTCAAAGATGATCGAGCGTCTGTGCAAGTAGAGGCTTTCGATGGACCGGAAGCGGGAGAGACTTGCCGACGAGAAGGATCACGGGACGAGGTGACACGCGTCAAGATTAGGAAGTCGCGCTTTGAGAAGAGTGCAAGGCGTTTTCCCGGTTTGGGCCTCAAAACCGGTGGCGGCGATTGGAGGTGCACGTGGCACCGTCGCGGAGCTTGCGTCGAGGCGAAGCAAAGTTGTGAAGGGCCTGAGAGCAATCGGGCGATGAGGAAAAAGGTGGACGGTTGTGCCCCTGGTGGTAGGTGGCAGTGTATTGTAGGTAGGGGATAGGATGGTCTTTAGGACAACCCCTAGGCCTATATAAGGAGAGGTAGGGCTGGTGGAAGAGGTGGACTTTTTGGGGTGTCCCTTGAGCCTCTCTTTCCCTTAGCCTTGCCTTAGGTCTTCATTCAAAGTGCTAGGAGAGGTCTTCATGTATTAGAGGAGAGTTGTGGGTGTGTGAGAAACATCTCTTACTCTTCCAAATAGTGGAGGGAAGAGGGTGGCTTCCTAGCCATGTATCCATGTATCTTGACTTGATGAATCAATGATATGAGATTCAAATTCGTGCTCAAGTTCTTCCTCTCTCCCTAAATCCTAAAATTTCTTTTTTCTCTATTTTTGGATCTATTTTCGTGGGAATTTTTTATCTCATTTTTGAATGAGTTTTTGGGGTGGATTTCTTGGGAATCTTTGTGCTATGATGAGCTAGAACAATTCTATATGGGTCCTTGACCGAATCAAGAGCTTTAGCACCTTCGATTTGGAAGATTTCTCAAGTTTCCCCTTTTTGGTGTTCTTGGCACAAGATCTTAAATTCATGATGATTCCTTGTGCTTTTTGAGTGGATCTCTTTAGAGGAGAGTCGTGATGTATTGAGGATGATCTGGTCTGAATTTCATGATTTTTGGAGTTTGTTTGATAGGGTTTTGAGATTTTTCTCTTCGAAACATTGCCTCCGATTTAACCCTGAAGGAACTTCGATCGACAAAGGAAGTTCCGTCGTGATCCTGAAGGAACTTCGATCGACGAAGGAACTTCCATCAATGAAGGAACTTCCGTCAAGGTCCAGAATTGCAATTTCTTAGATCTCTCTTGTTTTCCTTTTTGACCCTCTTGAGCTTCCGCTATGTGTCCAATTGTTTTGAATCACTCCTAGGGTTAGCACATCACAAGTTGGTGTGTGTGACCTTAGTAATTTGCTTAGAGGTTGATTTGGGTTGTAATTAGGATATAGGCCAAGTTCTTGAGAAGAATTTTAATTGGCTTCCATTCAACCCCCCCCCCTCCTCTGGTCGCCTTCTTGGTCCTTCAAAATGTAACAAGTATACAAACGCATGATGCGATGCTAAAAGAAAGAGAGAGAAAGGCTACAGACCAAAATGCCAACGACGAGTTGTTCCCTTCTTGAGCTTACTCACAATGGACCATTCTTCAAAGCCTTGGGCACACCATGAACCACCTTCCCAAGCTTAACCCATGTCCATTGCTATCTCAAGGAGGTCCGAAGTCGACCGACAAGCAAAGAGAAACAAGCATAAAACAAAGGCATATACAACAAACAAAGCTATACATATTTATAAGAGACAAGCTTTAGGGAGGGTTTCTCATGTGAAGTTTGAAAGGTCGAGAACATTGAGTTTTCCCCTTAGCTTGTTGAAGGTCTTCTCGTCAAGTGGCTTGGTGAAGATGTTTGCCAATTGTTCATGAGTCTGCATACTCACCAATTCCATGTCATTCTTCTCAACATGGTCTCTTATGAAATGATGCTTGACTTGAATATGCTTTGCATGACTATGATCTCCAGTTTTGAGAGCCATCTTGATTTCCCCCTCACTAACACAATATAGTGGCATTTGAGTGTAGTTGAGGCCATAATCTGAAAGTGTTTGCCGCATATAGAGAAGTTGGACGCAACAAGCTCCCGCCGCCATGTACTCCGCTTCGGCTGTGGATAGAGCCACCGAGTTTTGTTTCTTTGAGCTCCAAGATACAAGAGATCTGCCAAGAAATTGGCAACCTCCCAATGTGCTTTTTCTATTCACTTTACAACCCGCAAAGTCGAAATCCGAATACTCAAGTAACTCAAAGCTTGTTCCTCTAGGATACCATAGTCCCATGGTACGTGTGTACTTGAAGTATCTAAGAATCCTCTTCATGGCCCTCAAGTGTGATTCCTTTGGATTTGCTTGGTAGCGTGCACAGAAGCACACACTAAACATGATGTCCGGTCTTGAGGCGGTGAGATAGAGCAAAGAACCAATCATTGATCTATGGAGCATGGGGTTCACTGGTTTTCCTTTCACATTATCGTCCAAGGGTTTGCTTGTCGTCATAGGTGTATGCAAAGGCTTGCAATCTTTCATGTTGAATCTCTTGAGAAGGTCCTTGGTGTACTTCTCTTGATAGATGAAGTTCCCTTCTCTCAATTGCTTGACTTGAAAACTAAGGGACACATGCAACTCTCCAATCATTGACATTTGGAATTCCCTTGCCATCATTTCCCGAAACTCTTTATTGAACTTGTCATTTGTTGACCCATAAATGATATCATCCACATAGATTTGACACACAAAGAGATCGTTCCCAACATGTCTTGTGAACAAGGTGCTATCAATGCTTCCAATCTTGAAACCATTCTTGAGAAAGAAGTTCCTCAAGTGTTCATACCATGTACTTGGTGCTTGCTTGAGGTCATAGAGAGATTTCTTAAACTTGTGTACATGTCTTGGATGTTTGGGGTCCTCAAACCCCAGAGGTTATTCCACATAGACTTTCTCATCAATCTCTCCATTCAAGAAAGCACTTTTGACATCCAATTAATAGAGCTTGAAGCCATTGTGTGATGCATAGGCAAGTAAGAGCCGAATTGCTTCAAGACGAGCCATGGGAGAAAATGTTCCTTCAAAGTCAATTCCCTCCACTTGATAATATCCCTTGGCCACTAGACCAGCCTTGTTCTTGACAATGGCCCGTTTCTCATCTTGTTTGTTCTTGAAGACCCACTTGATGCCAACCACATTATGATTCTTGGGCCTCTCAACCAATTTTCATACTTTGCATCTCTTGAAATTGTTCAATTCTTCTTGCATAGCCATAACCCACTTGTGATCATCCATAGCTTCATCAATGGTTATGGGCTTAATCATGGAGACAAAAGAGAAGTTCTCAATTGCAACATTTGCCTCATCACCATTTCCTTCACTCACGTAATTTGGCTTATATTGATTCCTCCTTGTCCTAACCCCTAGAGATGGACTCCCAATGATCAAGTCACGTGAATGATCCTTGTTAATAGCTTTGGGTCTAGGAAGAGGTTCTTCTTGAGTGGGAGGAGCTCTAGGTGAAGTATCTTGTGCATCATGGATTGCTTGCTCTCTTGAGATTTGAGTGTCTTGGATTCTTATTGAGGTGGGGGAATCACTCATTTGCTTTGTTGTTTTGGAACTAGACCTTGGAGAGGATGTGGGGGTGTCATGTGAAGTATGCGGGCAGGCTTGTGGCTCACTTCTCGCTTGGGTTTCCACATGGGTAGGTGGATGCACTCTCAATGAATTTTGGGAGGAGCTAGTGGATGTGTCAATAGCATCTTGGGTTGGTTCTTGCACCTTGGAGGATGAGGTTGGTTGAGGTGGTGGAGTAGAGGGCCCACTAATATCATCATTGACCTCATGGGGGTAAAACCTTGCCCACGGGCATGTTCCTCATAGCTTCTCTTATTGGTTCATCTCTAATATTCACTTCATGAAATTCATCTTCCTTTTGAGAACCTTTTAACGCATCAAATTGCACATCATAGGATTCCTCCACACATCCTATGGCTGAGTTATAGACCCGATATGCTATAGAAGTTCTCGAATACCCAACAAGAATGCCTTCATCAATTTTGCTCTCAACCTTCTCGGGCTTCCTCCTCTTCTTGAGAATGTAGCAAGTAGAGCCAAAGACCCAAAAATAGGAAATATTGGGTTACCGTCCAACCAATAGCTCATAGGGTGTCTTCTTCAAGAAGCGATGGAGATACACACGGTTTGAAGTGTAGCAAGCCGTGTTGATTGCTTCAGCCCAAAACCTCTCATGAGTCATATACTCATCTAGCATAGCACGAGCAAGAGTAATCAGTGTCTTGTTCTTCCTCTCCACTACTCCGTTCTGCTTGGGAGTATATGTAGCGGAGAATTCATGCTTGATTCCCTTTTGTCATAATACTCCTCCACTATTGTGTTCTTGAACTCAGTCCCATTGTCACGCCTTATCTTCACAATGCTAGCTTTAAGTTCATTCTTTGCTCTCCTTGCAAACTTTCTGAAGATGTACTTGCTTGAGACTTGTCCACTAGAAAGAAGGTCCAAGTGTATCTCGTAAAGTCATCCACAATCAACAAACAATATAGGTTACCTCCTAGACTCTTGTAATGTGTTGGCACAAACAAGTCCATGTGCAAGAGCTCTAGAGGACGAGATGTAGACATGAATGACTTGGTGGGATGAGATGACGCAACTTGCTTTCCAGCCTGACATGCACTGCACAGTCTGTCCTTCTCAAAGGTGACATCTTTGATTCCTTCAACTAGATTCCTCTTGACCACTTTTCTGAGTTGATTTACTCCAACATGTGCCAATCTTCTATGCCATAACCATCCTTTTGTTGCCTTAGTGAATAGGCAAGTACTTGGTGGCATGTTGCTTGATTTGAAGTCCATGACATATAAGTTCCCATGTCTCACTCCATGAAATACTAGCCCTTTCTTTGCATTCTCAATCAAAGCACCCTCCTCGTCAAATGTGCACTTGAATCCCATGTCATAGAGTTGACCAATAGATAGGAGGTTGAAATTAAGGGTTTCCACAAAAAAGACCTTGGAGAGATGGAGATCTTCTATAATGGCCATCTTGCATGAGCCTCTAACTCTCTCTTTTGACTTATTCCCAAAAGTCACCTTCTCACTATCTTCGTCTTCATCAATATTGGTGAACATGGTTGGCTTTCCGATCATATGTTTGGTGCATCCACTATCGAGTATCCAATGGGTGCCTCCACTCTTGTAGTTGACCCTAGTAGTAGCCATAAGACTAGCACTAGAGGAAGAGGGGTTAGTATCCAAAGCATTGCTTAATTGACTTGCACTAACCTCATCATGACGAATGAGACCATCCTCATAGTTAGGGACCCTTTCAATCCCTTCCCGAAGTGTCCTCCGTATAGGATAGTGAGGAACATGATACCTCCATTGTCCATGAACATCCCCCATGTTCACATTGTCGAGGGTGATGTAGTAGTGAGGAGGATCATAGAGGCCAGTGACATGCTCAAGAACGTGTCCCACTTGTGAGTAGAGCACAAGTATCATCTTCATTGTAGGAGGAACCCCTGTCAGGAGTTGTGATTTACAGGAGGAGCCTATCAATCACTTCATACGATGGGATCCTCCGAAAACCTTTGAAGGAGTTTATTCTGCACACAAGATCATAAATGCTCATGAGAGTCTCACAAACGTCATCATTCAGATTTCTCACAAATTCATCAAATTAAAAGAAGAGATCCTGTTGTTGAGCTCGATGAAGATGCCAAAGTCGATCTTGTGGTGGAGGAGGTGGAGGCGCCGGAGCTATAGTTGTGAGATTTATCATCTTAAATGATCATGTGAGCATTGTGGTCGGCGCTCCCCTCACACAAATGCGTGGTCCACTTGAAGTACTTGGAGTAGAACTTGGAATGACACTTGGGGTAGAGCTTGATGAAGCGCCTGGTGAAGAGCTTGGTGTAGGTCTTGATCCGAGGGGGTTGTAGAAGCTACTGCATGGCAATCTTGTGGAGGGATCAAAGACGTTTGAGCTCGAAGCTAGTTTTTTCCTTTGCTTGAAGATGCTTCATTGTTTGCCTTGAATGTCTTCTTCCCCATCAAGCTTGCGGTGATCCCCTCATCCTTGAAGAGTATCTTGATCACATCATCAACAGAAAGATTCTTGTCCATGATGAGATCGAGAGTGATGTAGAGGAGCTTGCTGCTAGAGAGCAAGGTGAGGATCTTCTCGACAATCAATATCTTGGGAAGCTTGAAAGATTCTTCATTTGCTTCAATCCTGTCCACAATACCTCGCAAGCGAATAAGAGAGTCAAGTAAGTCCTCATTATCATTAGCATGGAAGGCAAAGAACTCCACAACAAGTGAATCACTAGCAAGATCAAGAGGCACACTATCATCAATCCCAGTCATGCTTGTGGAGCAAGCAAGATCAATAGAAAGATCATCATCAATCATATCATTAGACACACTAGTAGAGCAACCTATCAAGTTATCACTAGAAGAATCTAGGCACTCACTAGAACAAGGCACATTCACACAATAATCATTATCATCATACACATGATTATCGGTGAAGGTATTAGCGAAGTCCCCAACAATATCCATCAACTCATCTGGGATCATGACATTTAGGTAGCTTTTCAAGCGATCCTTTGATGAACCATGACCCGGCCCCGAATGGGATGACATCCCAACTCAATACGGTCTACTCAAGGTGGTTAAGCCCTATGATGAGCACTTGGCTCTGATAGCACTTGAAGGGACCGAGTGACTAAGAGGGGGACGAATCAGGAACTCACTATATGTACCAAATTCACCAAATACTAAAATCGACAACTCAAAACAACTCCTACATAATTCTAGTGGTGATCGCAATAGCAAAATAACGAACCTATGAAAGGAACAACAACCTAAGCTTACTAGTGGATCACACAAAGGCAATACAACTCCTATGCAAGCTAGTAATCAAAGAAACACGGAAGCACAAAACTAGCTAGCAAGGAGTCCTACACATGCAAGTCTACTAATTCAAGCACAATGTGACATTCTTGTAATTTTTTGCAAAGTGTTTAAAAAAATTCTTACCTCGCTGACTAGTGGGACCTGTTGGCCCCACCTGTCCATCTCCCTGTATCAGCACCACCCACCGCCCACGCCGGGGCAGTGCTGGCGCGCGCGCGAAGGTGCCATGCAGTGTGGCACCGCCCTGCGGTTGGGCCCTGTCGCCGCTTCAGCCAGGGAGTTTACCCCGCCTCTCCTCTCTCTCGCTCTTTTCTCTCATCTCTCTCACTCTCGGTTCTCTCTCTCCCTTTGTTTCTCCTCCGCCTCCGTCAAAACATGCCGAAGCTCGAGCTTCGCTCGTCGTTGTCGCCTCCCCAGCGAACTCCACGACCCACACCGCCATGCAAACCACCCAGCCTCCCGCCATGGCCGTTGATTGAAGCTTTTCCCTCGTAGCCCATGAATTGAAGCTGGTTTCTATTGGAAGCTAGAAACGAGCTCACCCCTGTCTCCTTTGGAATTCTCCACTCTCGGTGAGCTGCTCTCCAATTCAACAAGTATGGAGCTTCTGGATGTCGTTGCGCCTCTCCTGGTTAAGTTGTTAATCAAGTTCTACCAATGTGTTGGCCGAATTCCAGGTCTTCCTTGCCGGTGGCCATCACCGAGCTCACCCTATCGCCGTCCACCGTCGCCCCTGTTCCGGTGAGCGCCCGTCGTCGCCTACCTCTCCTCTACCTCCTCCTTGTAGTGTCGTCCCTGCCCATGCCTTCAGCTAGCCGAGCCGTGCTCAGGAGCGAGCGCTTGTCATAGCGTCAGCATCGCCGTACGCGCGCGAGGCCCGCTCGAGCTCCCTAGAACTGGAGCTTGGATCGCCTGCGGCTGGGTTGCCGTGTGGCCCTGTGTGGCCACTCTCTAATTGGCCCATTTTATTTTCTAGGATTTTACGTTTAAAATTAATTCCAGAACTTTGATAAATCATAGCAGTTGATTTAGACATCCTAAAATCATGGAACCAAATTTGATGGGTTCCTGATGGAACCAAATATTTATTTTCCATGATTTTTAAGCATTTAATTAAGTATCAGAAATACCCTTTTAATTGTTAATTAATTTAGTTTTTCCCTGAATTAATGTTTTACCTTAATAGGTTTATATTAATTTCTAATAGGGTAATTAAGGATAATTAACTTTGATTAAGGCATGTCAATCCCTTTTCATTAGTAGACTTAATCACTTTTAATTAGAAGGAAATACTTCAGACAAGATAATTAATTCTTAATTACTATTTAATCGCACCATCATTTCTTGCATGTGCATTCTACATTCGCATTATTAACATTGACGTACGACACATTGACAAATCGTATAGGACCCGAGATCGTCGAGCAACTTGTTGTGATCGAACCTGAGGTGGCGATCGTCAAGACCGACCCCACACCTGCAACGTCGCGTGTAACGTTCCGTCCCTCCGAGACTGGGCCCGCTTATATCTGGCAGCTCTCTAGAACCTCAAGACTGCCCTCATATACCAACACATGTCTTTTCTGTACACTTTGTCCTTACTCGTGTGCATCGAGGATAAACTTCCCGGTCAGTCACCCATCCCTAATTGCTCAAAGCCAAGCACGCTTAACTTTGGAGTTCTTTGCGTGAGCTTCCGGAAGTTATAACTTATTGGTATGAGTATTCTATCAATCCTATTAAGTCTTGGGCCAGGATGTTATACTCTCACCCCCTTAGAAGATCAACGTCCTCGTCGATCAACCTCAAGCTAGGAACGTCCCCTCTTTGCCATATCCGTATGCCCAGTGCTAGCGCATGTGTCATGCTATATGACCACTCCGGATCCACACCAGCCCTGTACACCATGCCTATGCAACTGCGATCCCACGCGCCCGTGAAACCGCAAGGGTCAGCTCTAATACCAACTGTAATGTTCCATCCCTCCGAGATCGGGCTCGCTTACAGCTGGCAGCTCTCTAGGACCTCAAGACTGCCCTCATATACCAACACATGTCTTTTCTGCGCACTTTGTCCTCACTCGTGCGCACCCAACACAAACTTCCCGGTCGATCACCCATCCCTAAACTGCTTGAAGCCAAGCACGCTTAACTTTAGAGTTCTTTGCAGATGAGCTTCCGAAAAAGAAGTTATAACTTATTGGTATGAGTATTCTATCAATCCTATTAAGTCTTAGGCCAGGATGTTACACTCTCACCCCCTTAGAAGATTGACGTCCTCGTCGATCAACTCTAAGCCAGGAACATCCCCTCTCGACCACGTCTGTGTACCCAGTGACAGCGCATGTGCCATGCACTCCACGAGACTCGCACAAAACGACGACTTACTGAGGTGATGGCAGCGTGAGATAACTGGGCAGGGATAGGCAAGTTAGGGTTAATTGCTGGTTTCTATAGGGAGAAAAGATCAAGTCGGCTCCAATAAGGACTCCTGGGTTCAATCTCCTCAGAGAAGTAGCAACACTATGGCTCTTACGGTTATGATCGGCTGAGTCACAAAATATGGCAAGCCGACTATGATCGAAACCAAAATAGAGTTCAGGATTTAGTCTTGCCTTGCTTTTTGCACTGGACGAATTTCTATCAAGTTTTCAAATGCATTTTGCACACAAATGCGAGAAACAAGTTCCCGCCGCACAAACTTTTTGAGGCACAAAAAAAAATGCCTAAACAAGCACACACGACCACACAAGTTCATCACACCACATAGCTAAAGCAAATTAACGAAGCTAACGTTTATTTATTTAGTACTAAACTGGGTGACTAGCTCCTATGCTCTGGAATTGCCGCCGGAAGAAGATTCTCAATCACTTGGAGTTGGCGGATGACGGACAGGCCGGCATGGTGGAGATGTTGTCGTCTCAGTGCTGTTGTTGGTCTCATCATTGGTGCTTCCTTTTAGTGCCCTCCATGCAACCTAGTTCAACGTTGTGTGTGCAAGTTGATCACAATCATTCGGAAGCTCCATCCATGCCTTCTCTAGACGCTCAATCACCTCCACGCAAGAGCTGATCTGCTCAAATGTTTGTGGCCAAATATTTATCATACTGTGGTGCTCCTCTTCGGTGTCGTTCTCTTGGTGTCAAAAGCAAGCTGATGCCTCTGAACTCTGCACCGGTGCTTCTACATGCAATCTGCTTGGTACGTGCTCTCTAGGATTTTTGAATCAGAGAAGAATTAGAAAAAAAACAAAGAGGAGATGACGATTATTAAAAAAAACTACTTTGAGAATAAAATAAAAAAATGATGTAGCCATTTTATAAACGTTAACTTAACTATGAGAGTAATGAAATAATCGTTTTATAGGATGTTAAATAAACAATAACAAAACAGAAGGAGACGAGTAAGACAACAGTTTTGTGAGACAAAAAAAAAGAAGAATAGATGAGTAGAGCTAGGGTTGCAAAAGAATTACAACTAGAGAATTTTCGGTTTAAGTAAAATAGTTTTGATAAGCTCAAATACAACCTTAATAGCGACCATTTCTAGCTAGGCTCGCGTCCTAGGGACAACCTCGGCTCTGATACCACTTTGTCACACCCGGTATTATTAAGGCAAAACCAGATGCACTCCACATATATGCCAAGATCAAAACCATACATGTAGTGATAAAATAATATACCATTATTAATAAAAACCAAGTAAACGTTATACCAATATTACAATAAAACTCATTGGTCTAAAGTAACATAACAGTAGCAAACAATTAACTAGCGGAGCGGGGCTTCCATTCACCACAGGAGTTGTCCCGCGAAACACGAGTCTAGTATGGTGCATCCGGGTCGAAATCATCGTCACCATTGAAGTCCTCTTGTCCTCCAAGGTATGAGCAACAAGTATATCGAACAACAACAGAATATAGAAAGGGTGAGTACTTGTCATGCTCAGCAAGTGACGGAAATAAATGACATGCAAACTAATATCAAGAAAGGCTTGACTCATGTTTAATGCACTACGCAGAACATAGTTAAAGAAGCAACCTATTTACTAAGTGTAATCTCCAAGCTCCAAACAGAACCAACAAGGATGACACAAACGCATCGGATTTTATAAATCCGACAACCGACTCACCAAGTATCCACCACTTGGCTACCAAAATCACCCACCAACCAACCATCCCTCTAATCGTGAAGAAGTCCAAGCTCGCTCTTGACCGTGAGCACGGCTGTCATGACAGTTTTATCCTTGCAAGGTTTGCACATATTTACCACGAGTCAATGATCTCTATTTCGCTTCACACTTTCGTGGAGTGTAGTCAGGTTCACATTGAATAGCCTTTTAATAGCGCCTCCTACCCTGTAAACACCCACTAAGAATTTGCTAAAACAGGGGAGTCTATTTTTCCTCCACCGCATAGCCCCCTCTCGCGCCACATAACAGCCAGATGGTGATATAGTAAATAATAGAATAATTATTTAATTAGCTAAGCCGCACCCATTTAAGCCTCGTGATTATGCTGTTCAGCCGGGTTACATGTCCACGAACCGGTCCTTAGAATCTATACTGGCAACTAGCACATACCCAAAATCTCGTGCACTCGGCACCATACAAACCATCCAGCCAGTCCAAATTTCCTATGCTCCATGTTGCCAAAAATTACAAGCCTAAGATGATTAAGTAGAGCATTAGTCAAGTTAATTAACTAGTCTCCATCCATATGACAGCAAGCTAAGCATTAACCTACCCAAATATCATGGACACTCTACCCATCAAATGGCTTCAAGGAATAATATGGAAAAACTAGTAAATCATAATGTAGGATTCATATTGATATGCATGCAATTTGTAATAGAAGAGATCTAAAGAAGTGGGTTCAAAATGATCAACGGACACTTGCCTTCTTCCAGTTGCTGCTCAAACACTTCGTCTTGAAGATTGTACTCAACTTCTTGATCCGGCTCTATTTCACGTAATCGTACCGATAAAACATCAATAAACACACTAAGAAACACTCTAAATCATAGCATCACAATAAATAAAATGCATCATTAAAAAGCCTACATTGTAACGATCGCTTGAGCGCAAGAATTGTATAAATCGGAGCTCGAGAGAAAAGGTAATAAAGCTTAGAAGCGAGAAGGGCTTTTCTCAATGATTACCAATATACGTGATGGTTTACTAACCAATACATGCTGCTACGCAAGCCTGACATCATGCTGATGTAAAGTACATAAATTAATCAAAATCCATTCAGAGATACGCCTGTACAGCGATTAAACTACAGCTTGCATGCAACCGTATTTGAGCTACGAATATGTACACTGCTGCATAACCTTGGCCAAGCGTTGCTCTACTGCCTGAGATCGCAAGAAGTAACTGTGGCTAGCACCGACTACCTACAGCAGCGACACCATGGCTCCCAGCAGCGAGCTCGCTCTACGAAACTTGACGAGAGTGAAGCAACGAACAAGGCAGGGCTCTACGTTGTCTTACCAAGGGGCTTCGCCACTTGCAGCGATGATTGATGAGGGTCCTCAGCGTTCGTCAGGGAGCAGATTGGGATCAACGAGGGTCCGGTTTCGGGAACGGCAAGACGACGGGGATCGCCTTCGTGAGTTCTGGGTTGCCCTGTAGTGTCGAGCCACGGTCAGTTGTGCCGGCGGCGGCTGGACGCAAGACAGTGGCCACTCGATGCGAGACTCGCACAAAACGGCGACTTACCGAGGGGATGGCGGCGTGAGGTTCCTGGGCAGGGATAGGCAAGTTAGGGTTAATTGCTGGTTTATATAGGGACAAAAGATCAGGTCGGCTCCAATAAGGACTCCTGGGTTCAATCTCCTCAGAGAAGTAGCAACACTATGGCTCTTACGGTTACGATCGGCTGAGTCACAAAATATGGCAAGCCGACTATGATGGAGACCAAAATAGAGTTCAGGATTTAGTCTTGCCTTGCTTTCTGCACTGGACGAATTTCTATCGAGTTTTCAAATGCATTTTGCACACAAATGCGAGAAACAACATGATGCATGTTTTACTTAAATAAATTTTAATTAATAAAAATTAGAATTATATTAATATTGGAAGTGATTTTATATTGCAAAATTTTGGGATGTTATAATTCTATCCCTTACAATGAATCTCGACCTCGAGATTCAGTAACCTAGGAAAAGAGATAGGAAAATTCCGCTTGACGTCGTCTTCTCTTCTTCCATGCTTTAACTCCAGTTTGGTGCTTCCATTATACTTAATTTACACACATGTGGGAGGTGCTCCACAGCCTCTGGCTCTTGGTCGTTCCTTCCTCTATCTCCAATTTGGGCCATATAGAAAGCAATATGGTTTAGGAGAGAGACAACATTGACGACAAGATATAGATAGGTATGCAGATAGATGTCGATGGATAGGATTGGATATCCGAACATCGGGATGTAACTAAAATAAAGATTCCTAGCTATATGCATCAATGAAGAAATGATGGATAGGTAAGTTAATTAGATGTGGCTATGTCGACAATTGCTGAAGCATTCCACAGCACGCATCAACACACCGAGCAAACTTTTTGAGGCACAAAAAAAATGCCTAAACAAGCACACACGAGCACACAAGTTCATCACACCACATAGCTAAAGCAAATTAACGAAACTAACGTTTATTTATTTAGTACTAAACTGGGTGACTAGCTCCTATGCTCTGGAATTGCCGCCGGAAGAAGATTCTAAATCACCTGGAGTTGGCGGATGACGGACAGGCCGGCATGGTGGAGATGTTGTCGTCTCAGTGCTGTTGTTGGTCTCATCATTGGTGCTTCCTTTTAGTGCCCTCCATGCAGCCTAGTTCAACCTTGTGTGTACAAGTTAATCACAATCATTCGGAAGCTCCATCCATGCCTTATCTAGACGCTCAATCACCTCCACGCAAGAGCTGATCTGCTCAAATGTTTGTGGCCAAATATGTATCATACTGTGGTGCTCCTCTTCGGTGGCGTTCTCTTGGTGTCAAAGCAAGCTGATGCCTCTGAACTCTGCCTCCGGTGCTTCTACATGCAATCTGCTTGGTACGTGCTCTCTAGGATTTTTGGATCAGAGAAGAATTAGAAAAAAAACAAAGAGGAGATGACGATTATAAAAAAAAAACTACTTTGAGAATAAAATAAAAAAAATGATGTAGCCATTTTATAAACGTTAACTTAACAATGAGAGTAATCATATAATCGTTTTATAGGATGCGAAATAAACAATAATAAAACAGAAGGAGACGAGTAAGACATCAGTTTTGTGAGACAAAAAAGAAGAAGAATAGATGAGTAGAGCCAGGGTTGCAAAAGAATTACAACTAGAGAATTTTCGGTGTAAGTAAAATAGTTTTGATAAGCTCAAATACAATCTTAATAGCGACCGTTTCTAGCTAGGCTCGCGTCCTAGGGACAACCTCGTCTTTGATACCACTTTGTCACACCCGGTTTTATTAAGATAAAAGCAGATGCACTCCACATATATGGCAGGATTAAAACCATACGTGTAGTGATAAAATAATATACCATTATTAATAAAAGCCAAGTAAATGTTATATCAATATTACAATAAAGACTCATTGGTCTAAAGTAAATAACATAACAGTAGCAAACGATTAACTGGCAGAGCGGGGCATCCATTCGTCACAGGAGTTGTCCGGAAAAACACAAGCCTAGTACGGTGCATCCGGGTCGAAATCATCGTCACCATTGAAGTCCTCTTGTCCTCCAAGGTCTGAGCAGCGAGTATATCGAACAACAACAGAATATAGCAAGGCTGAGTACTTGTTGTACTTAGTAAGCAGGGAAAATAAATGACATGAAAGCTAATATCAAGAAAGGCTTGACTCATGTTTAATGCACTACGTAGAACACAGTTAAAGAAGCAACCTATTTACTAAGTGTAATCTCCAAGCTCCAAACAGAACCAACAAAGATGATACATACTCATCGGATTTCCTAAATCCGACTACCGAGTCACCAAGTATCCACCACTTGGCTACCAAAACCACCCACCAACCTACCATCCCTCTAATCGTGAAGATGTTCAAGCTCGCTCTTGACCATGAGCACGACTGTCATGATAGTTTTATCCTTGTAAAGTTTGCACACATTCACCACGAGTCAATGATCTCCATTTCGCTTCACACTTCTGTGGTGTGTAGCCAGGTTCATATTGAATAGCCTTTTAATAGCGCCTCCTACCCAATAAACACCCACTAAGGATTTGCTAAAACAGGGGAGTCTATTTTCCCTCCACCGCATAGCCCCCTCTCGCGCCACATAACAGCCAGATGGTGATACAGTAAATAAGAGAATAACTATTTAATTAGCTAAACCGCACCCATTTAAGCCTCATGGTTGCGCTGTTCAGGCGGGTTACATGTTCACGAACCGGTCCTTAGAATCTAGACTGGCAACTAGCATATACCCAAAATCTCGTGCACTCGGCACCAAATGACAGCAAGATGATTAAGTAGAGTATTAGTCAAGTTACTTAACTAGTCACCATCCACATGACAGCAAGCTAAGCATTAACCTACCCAAATACCAAAGACACTCTACCCATCAAATGGCTTCAAAGAATAATATGAAAAAACTAGTAAACCATAATGTAGGATTCATATTTACATGCATGTAATTTGTAATAGAAGAGATCTAAAGAAGTGGGTTCAAAATAATCAACGGATACTTGCCAACTTCCGGTTGCTGCTCAAACACTTGATCTTGAAGCTTGTACTCAACTTCTTGATCCGGCTCTATTTCACGTAATCGTACCGACAAGAAATCAATAAACACACTAAAAAACACTCCAAATCATAGCATCATAATAAATAAAATGCATCATTAAAAAGCCTACGTCGTAACGATCGCTAGAGCATAAGAATTGTATAAATCGGAACTCGAGAGAAAAAGTAATAAAGCTTAGAAGCGAGAATGGCTTTTCTGAATGATTACCAATATACGTGATGGTTTACTAACCAATACATGCTGCTACGCAAGCCTGACATCATGCTGATGCAAAGTACATAAATTAATCTAAATCCATTCAGAGATACGCCTGTACAGCGATTAAACTACAGCTTGCATGCAACCGTATTTGAGCTACGAATATGTACACTGCTGCATTACCTTGGCCATGCGTTGCTCTACTGTCTGAGATCGCAAGAAGTAATAAGCAAGTAACTGTGGCTAGCACCGACTACCTACAGCAGCGAGCTCGCTCTACGAAACTTGACGAGAGTGAAGCAACGAACAAGGCAGGGCTCTACGTTGTCTTACCAAGGGGCTTCGCCACTTGCAGCGATGATTGATGAGAGTCCTCGGCGTTCGTCAGGGAGCAGATTGGGATCAATGAGGGTCCGGTTTCGGGGACGGCAAGACGACGGGGATCGCCATCGTGAGTTCTGGGTTGCTCTGCAGTGTCAAGCCACGGTCAGTTGTGCCGGCGGCGGCTGGACGCAAGACAGTGGCCGCTCGATGCCAGACTCGCACAAAACGGCGACTTACCGAGGGGATCGCGGCGTGAGGTTCCTGATGCTTGTTTTACTTAAATAAATTTTAATTAATAAAAATTAGAATTATATTAATATTGGAAGTGATTTTATATTGCAAAATTTTGAGATGTTACATCACGTCCGGACGAACCTCAAGGCAAGCCTCGGTGCATCCACATATGTTTTTAAATTCATCTCCTTATCATAGTCACTAGGTGATAGGAGTTGATTGACAACCACCTGCATCACTATCATTTCCTACGATATCTTTATGCTATACAGGTTCATGTCGAATTAGGACCATGTTGTGGCCTAGGGAGCAATTACTAAATAGTATCGATCTACATGCTGGTATATTTGACCCAGTAAGCTGATGTACCCTAGCTACCTCAGTGGTAGGACGTAGCCAATATTCTTTTTCTGACTGTTAGTGAGATTGAAGTCTCACGGGAGGGAAATAGTGATCGCCCATGGATAACGTCTGGGACGGGTATTAAGTGGAGTCTCTATATTCTCGAGGGAGTTGGAAACGGATCGACCTATGTTTGATGTTAGCAGAAAAAGTTGTCATATACGATCAATGCGGTGCATATGTGTCGTGTAGTCGGGTTTTACCCAGCTGGTGAAAATTGGTTTGAACCGCTATCGCTCGCAGCAATGAGTATCGCTTGATCGCTTGTCACAACGTAGATAATTGAGAGTAATGAAAAGAGAAGAATTGTTTCAACTAAATATTTCTTGCTTGCAAAACTTGATTGCAATAGTTGCAGGAGGCAAACCTTATTATTAATGAACATAAGTTTGAGCTAAATTTTGAAAGTAGGAATTCACTAGTAGTGCTATTTTCGCAAAATCTGAGTCAACCCACCAGTCAAAGGCCTATGCATTCTAGGTGTCGGTCTTAACGAGCCATGTTAACGGGTCAGTCTTGCGGAGTATATTAGATATTCAGGGCTTTATTCATAATGTTTTCGAGGTGGTGAGCCATATCCATATGGCTGGTCCGAGAACATGTCTGGAGAAGGGCAACTTTCGGAGGGAGGATCTATTCAGTGGGAACGTATCTCGTCCCCTGAAGAATAGAAGAACGGTTGTGTTTCAGAGAGCGTAGTTGTCGAATAGTTTGGAACAAAGTCTTTTGTAGTCGAACAAATTTCCGTCTCAAGTTTTAAACTCTTATGTCGCACTAAGTGTTTTCTGCTGCACAACTTTACTTGTTTTTGAAAACCTGGTTATATTATACCATGATGTAATATATTATGGACTTGTATAAATATATGTGTTGTTGTAACTCGCTTCATGGAGTGTTCTCCTGTACTCGATCCTGGTTATCTCAGAGGGGATGTTACAGCTGGTATCAGAGCAATACAGGAGCAATAGCATATCGTTCTCAAGTCGGTTTTCAAAAATTAACCTTGTGAAACTTGTGTAGGAGCCCAAGAGTTAGAATAACGAGTAGTCGAGACGCTAGAAGTCACGAGTAGATGATTGTTATTCGCTTTAGAGCACATTCTTAACTATTAACTCATTTACTTTTGTTTGCATAAGTGCATGCATCATGTCATTTTGTGTAAAATCAAAATCTTGGGGTTTTCTGGGTTAAATTTATACACTATTAGTTTTTTGCCTCGTTACTTTTGTTTACTTTGTTTTTACTGTGGGAAGAAGTGTTTAACTTGTTAAACCTTTTTCCTGCAGATGCCGCAGAGATAGAGACGTGCTCGCGAGCCTGACGCGCAGGAGGCACGTATCGCAGACTTAAAGCGTCAGATTTAGGACGTGGAGATGCGACTAGTCGAGGTTACCCTATAGAAGAACAGCCAGAGGGTTGTCTTTCGATAGCAGTTTTTGGCAGACAGTCGCTGGATCCGTGAGTCACACGCACGGATCGCTGAGCTCGAGGGGCAGGTTGTGGAGGCTACTAAGGACCGTGATGGTTTCCACCAGAGAGCGATGGACTTCAAGGACCAGATGGCAGGACTTATAGGAGAGCTGGATGTGGCCCATCAGAGGGTTACAGTTGTGGAGGGTGAGCTTACAGGTGTTACGCAGCAGCGTAACTAGGCGGTCAAGATTAAGATCGACATTGTAGACCAGAGGGAACAGCTCCAGCTATAGTTCTAGCATCTTGTGAAGGCGCAACAGATACTTGAGGAGCACCACCACGACCTTCACTAGCAGCTTGTGCAGCTACCGGAGCAGCAGCAGCAGCAGGGACAGGCAGCGGACGACGAGGCCCCTGTGTCGGGCCTAGACTCTGTAGGACCCCCTGTTGAGCCAGAGGACGATGTTGAGTCAGACGCGCACAACCATGCATGACCACAGTAGATGGTGCGGGAGTAGCGATAGGATGATAGGACAACCACAAGAGTTGGATGGTAGCCACATTTTTGCCAACAGGATGTCAGATTGTAGAGCCACCAGGTAGTAGGCCAGAGATATGGCCGTCTGGTTAGGACGGTGTGGGTACCCACATTTTGCTGACGTAGGTCAGATTGTACAGTAGGTCGACAGTAGACCCCCACTATAGCAACTTGTACTGGTAGTAGTAAAAACTGATGTATTATATTACTAATGAATAAAAATAGATGCTTTTAGTAGACTACTATAATAGAGTGTGTTGCAACCCGAGTTACAAACTAACTGTAATGTATGTCAGCTTCATTGCTCCACTGAGATGGCCAGTGATGGTAATGGCACTAGTGATGCGGAAGGGCAGCAATATCACTTGTGTCAAGTGAAGGATGCTCGTATAGCAGAACTGGAAAATCAACTACGAGAAAAGAATGAGTTGTTGGTTATTCAAGAGAGACAATTAAACGACAAGGATGAAGGGCTTGTGATCAAGGATCAGCAGCTTGAACCTGCTAACCTTACTATACACCAGCTAGAAATGGACTTAATTCAGATGCATAATAATGTGATAAATCATGAATTGGAGCAACAACAGTTAGAGGAAGAGGAAGAAGAACCAGAGGAAATTATGCATGTAGAATCAGTAATGGAATCAATAGAAATTCCGCCACAGGGTTCAGAAGTAGAAGATTCCATGAATCAGGAAGTGACCTCCGCATTTCGCTCGGTGCAGTGAGCACTATCGCTTTGTATCGTGTACCTTAGGAATAAAAGTGGCTGTAGTAGGTATGCAGTAGTTATGAGCTGGTATGACAAATAAAGTTGATGTAAACTATGTGTGTTGATCCATGCTTCATGTCGAATGTTAAGCTGCTATATTAAACTATTATTTTGTGCAAAGCTGTGCCATGGAAATGTTGTCATCAATTATTCCTGTTTCACTCATAAGCATTGAGATATTAATGAAAAGATTTTTCTTGGACAGAATGGCTGAAACAGGAAATGGAAATGGTGCGGAGAACTCACAGCATGGAGGAGCAGAAGTGCCACCACCCCCACCCACCTTGGCACAGGCTATTGCTGCTATACTGAACTCTCGTATGGAGCAATAGGAGCTACTCCGTCACTTGGTTCAGAATACAATCCCACAAGAGAATCGTCAAGGTCATCATGCTCTCGCTAATCAAGTAACTTACTCGGACTTCACAGCCACACATCCGCCTACCTTCTCAGATACGGGAGAACCACTGGAAACGGATCATTGGCTGCGTACTGTTGAATCAAAATTGGAGCTGATACCATGCACGGATACTTAGAAGACATTGTTCGCCGCCCAGCAGTTACAGGGGATTGTTGGAGCTTAGTGGCCAAATTACAAGGCAATGCATCCACCTGACCATCAATTCACTTGGGCAGAGTTTACTGAGGCCTTTTGAGAGCATCATATTCTAGAAGGTCTTATAAGTCAGAAGCGGAAGGAATTTCTGGCACTAAAGCAAGGTGATATGACGGTACATGTTTACTCAAAGATATTCAACTGTCTTGTCCAGTATGCCCCAGAACATGTGGATACAGAGGCTAAGAAGAAAGTTCTTTTCAAGGAAGGATTAACTACAAAGCTGTAGTCTCGTATTGTTCTGAATCGGACTGCTAGCTTCAATGAATTTGTCAGTTATACTATCATTCTTGAAGACTCTCTTTGCATCCATAATGCTGCAAAGGATAAAGAGAGGATCTCCATGGGCCAGGGAAGTGGAAGACCACCCAAGTACAGGTTGGTGTATACTTCGCCAATAGGTCAGCGCTATCGTGCTACACCTTTCCGCCCTAATACCTATAGGGCACCTCAGCAACCACCACAGCAATATCAATTTCATCCATCGTATCATCAGCAGAATTTGCAGCAACCATGACAAACCTATTGAGCACCACCATAGAATTCTCCACCCTGTTATAATTGTGGTCATCCTGGACACTTTGCTCGTAGTTGTCCATATGCATAGAAGGCAGCTAATGCCCCATGTCCTCAGGGACCAGGACCAAATCAGCAGAGGAATCAACCCAAGAATCCTCAAGTGAAAACGGGACGTGCTAACTTCACCACGACTGAGGAAATACTGGAAGGAGGACAAGTTCTTGCGGGTATGTTTTCTATTGCTGATCATCATGCATTCTGGAGCTACTCATAATTTCATCAGCAAAGCATATGTTCAACAGCATCATATCATGTCATCCGAACTATCATGTCCACATCTTATTTCTACACGTGGGGGTAGAATAGTTGCAAATCAAATTGCGGCAAACATACCATTAATACTGGGTAGCAAAGTTTATCCTACATCTTTGGTCATTTTGGAAGGGTAAGGATTAGATGCAATTCTTGGGGTGCAATGGATGATTTTCCATAAAGCAATCCTAGATATAGCTTCTCGAGCCGTATATTTGGGTTCTCCTGTCCATGGTCAAGATTGCTTGACTTTAACTCTCCTAAAAACCCTCTTGCCAATGGTTAATAAAGTCATTGGTAAAAGTCTAGATGTGATACCAATAGTCTGTGAATATCCAGATGTTTTTCCAGAAGATTTACCTGGATTACCTCCTGAGCGGGAAATAGAATTCAAGATAGAGCTTCAACCTGGAACAGCACCTATATCTCGAAGATCATATCGGATCCCTCCCAACGAACTTGCCAAGCTGAAATTATAATTATAAGAGTTATTGGACAAGGGATACATACGCCCAAGTTCATCACTTTGGGGTTGCCCAGCATTGTTCGTCAAGAAGAAGGATCATTGTTCTCACCAATTGTGACATCCCCACCCCACGAATGAGGGGGTAGTCGAAGGATCGAACATCGGGTGACGCCTTGACGAAGCAAGAGTCCAATAGTACACATATATTACCATAAAAGAATAATGTGCAATGTTACAATTTAATTATTACATCTTTGATTCAGATTTGAGTAGGTGGATAAGTTTAAAACTCAGTAACATAAATAGCGAAAGCAATATATCTTATGTTAGAATCCTATCATGAAGCACATCAAGCCTGTAGACGTGCCTCATTATCAAGCATAGCACCTGCACAAAACAATAGAGAGCAGAGCCCTGAGCAACTAATACTTCGTAAGACTTACCCATCAAAATGGCACGCTAAGGCCGACACCTAGTATGCAGTGGGCTGACCAAAGGTTGTTGGAATGATTGCAAAAAAAAAACAGCACTAATAGTTGATCCTTATTTTCAGGTTTTAGCCAAGTTAATAGGGTTTTTGTATATATTAAGTACTGTGCAGCTATACTATAACAAACATGGTTGCAATGCAATTTATAGAAATACAATATCATCATTCACTTTGTAATTCGAGGTGGCAGCGATCTGACAAGTGGTACTCAATAACCGCGTGGGACGGCGACTCAAATCGATTTACATCCTGTAGGAGAAACCCAAATACACGGTGTACACACACTCCTAAGGTCACGTACGACAACCTTTTGCGAGATCACCATAGAGTCAGTTGGGTTTCACGCGCTCCCGGGTACATGTCCTTCACGCGATACCCGGTATCCGTGGTTAGACCAGGCACCCTTCCACCACTCATACCACCCAAATGCCACCATGCACTTATGATCATTCCCAAAGAGCGATGAGGGACCATCCAACTACTATAATAATCAAGCTATGTCGGTTTACTAGTGTCCATATCACTAGCATGCACTTGGTACTGTTCAAACTTGATCACGGGTCCACACCTCGAAGGGGGTTCTTAATCGACACAAACGGGGCTATGGCAAACATCCAACCTTGTCACCTCAACCTACACATGCATTTCCCCATTCAGTCTCAAATTAATCCATTATTGTCATGTGAGAGTACAAGTGATAAATCCCCGAACCATCCTATATCGAGTAGTCTCCATACCACTCGATTTTCCTACCGATGACTCCGTATTAAGCATCGCAAATTCTAACGAATGGTTAAACAAGTATACTCATACCCATAGGATTTGTCTTTCCTACATGCAACTAGAGTTTCAATCATTTCCTACACGTAATGCACAATACATGACACGCATACATGTGATACAAAATAAAAGTTTTAAAACATAGGAGTGCACCGGGGCTTGCCTTGATTCCGAGCAATGCTAGCATACACAAACTCGTAGCCAATCTATCATCTATCTCTGCAGCACCAATCTCCTTGTCTTCGTTACCAGCTCGTTTCTTAGTAAGATGATGCGCTATGCAAGTCAAGAATGTGATAAGGAGATTCGTGGAACTTCCTTAATAAATGGATGCAATGATATGATGCATGCGAGTAGATATTTAGTTTCACCATTACATGTTAAATTATTTTACTATATATATATATATATATATATATATATATATTCTTCCTTGACATGCGAGATTGGGTATACATTGTAACCGACGATGATGCAAGCAACTTAAAAGCAATATAAGGATTATGGCATCATAACATAGTAAATAAATCCTTCTAGCAAAGTGCTATGGTGATCATCAGGGCATAACTATTTTTATTATGGAGCTTAAGAGAATGAAAGCATGCAATTGAATTTCTTTATAGATCCTAAGTCAACATGCATGATGGAATTTAATTATGTTAGTGTGCAATATAACAATATGAGTATGAGGTTATTTAAAAAGAAAGGTGACCATGTACTTAGTGAGATAAAACTCATCATGACGATTAGAAAGTGGGTTAATTTACTTTTCCCTATTTTATTTATTTACTTTTGCCTATTTAAACAAGTCATGCATATGGATTATGAGTGAGATGCAAACAATACTGGCTAACATAATTTAGTCAAAAACCCTAAATATAGAAGAACACCAGGAGAATGCTTTCCTAGAGTAATTCTCTTGAGAAGAAGATTAGTCAATGAGTTAATTAGCTAAGGGCTTAATCTCCTATTTAATCAAAATTTCATTCATAAATTAATTAACATTGTTCTTTGAGACATATGCCTATGAGCAATTTACTATATTTAGAACATACCGGGGGTGATTTGCTTAGACCAATTGGCATTGACAGGTAATGAGCAAAAAAAAATTAATAATATAATTTAGCTTAAATATTAAATAAGTAATTCTGGTATAAATAAATGAAATTAAAATATGGTATTTTGTGGCGTGTTCTAGAATTACAATAGAGACCCACATGCCAAGTTTCATGAATTTATCAATTATAAAGACCCATATATGAATTTATAGGTGCTTTATCTAATGATTTTAGATCTGGAAAAACTATTTCCATGCATGTGATTTTAGCATTTTAGTATATTAGTACATTACCATATGAATCCAACAAAATTTATTTTGGACTCAAACTCCAAGATTTTATTCTGTGTCAAGTTTTGAAATTAACAACAATTTTCTGCATAGATTTAAATAACAGAAGAGAAAATATGCTTGGGCCAGCAGATCGGGGCCAAATTCGGCCCAAAGAGCCCCAGACGCAGGGGATCGACCTGAGGTCCATGGCCATGGCGTCCAGCACTCTGGCGGCAAGGAAAACCGGACCTGCAACCACAGCGAGTTGCAGAGTCGATCCCGGAACATGCTAAACGGATGCCCAATGATTCTAGGGAGGTGTAAGCCCAAGGAATCAAGGATTTAGCTCACCAGAGAGGAGGAATCAGCGCTGAGGGGGGGGGGGGGGGGGGGCAGGTCAGATGGCTGGGCGTGGGGAAGAAACGTCGATTCCATGCAGCTCGGCGAGGGAGAAGGAGGGGCAGGTGCGCAGGGAGGAAGGAGGGGTCCCGGCGAAGCTGCGGACAGGGCTGGGCGGCGTGAGAGATAGTAGGGGAGGCTGCGAGCTCGAGCTCACGCTAGCTGCGCCAAGGAGCTCGCCTGCTAGAACATAGAGAAGAATGGCGAGAGAGAGAGGGAAGTAGATGGCTCGGGAGCGTCCAGGGGAGGTGCATAGTCCTCAGTGTGGGGGCGTCGATCCGGACCAGGGTGCGGCTGCCCGCACGCCGGCGTCCACGCGGCAAGCATCGGCTCGGCAGAGGAGGCGGCAGCTGGGTTGTATTTCTTTGGAGTCTATGGTAGGTGGGTCCCACAGGGTTTCAAACCGCTTCAAAAATAGCACAGCCAAGCACTTTCAGGCCACTACTTCAAGCATCAAACGAATTTTTGGAAGGAAACAAATTATACCATCCTGTAGATCAAAGTGAGGGTAAGATGATGGCGGAGACATGCAGCAAATTTATGGTCATATCTATGAGATATTCAATTTTGAAAAGGGCTATTTGATCAAGGAGGCTTGGAAGATTATTGTCTGGCTAAAGTGAAAACTTGGGTAATTTGAAAATCAAATTGAGGCACCAAACCATGTCAAAAGTGAGAGGAGTGGGGCATACATGAATAGCAATAGTTTTACAACAAAACCATGAATGATGTAGTTCAAGGAATGTCATGGTCTGAGAGATATAAAATTTTTAAATGGGTTAAATGACCATGGAAACTAAAATTTGCTTAACATTTAAGCAGTTTGCAAATTCCATTTGGGTCACCACATTAGGTCCAAATTCAAAAAGGGTTTCAGATCTATGAAGATCAAGGTTTGAAGAAACTAAAATTTTATGATGTATTTTTTTAAGTGAAATTATGTAGGAGTTATTAAATTTCAAATCTGCTTAGCTGATAAGGCTAAAATCTGTTCAGAAAAATGATCTTTGATAAAAATTTCCAAAAGTAATGATTTTGACTTTATTAAATCAATCAAAAATTTTATGGTGTTCATAACGATTGTATATCAATTATGGGCATGATCTGGTTGAGTAGTTTCTTATAAAATTTGAATTTCTAAAGTAATCCTGTTTATGAGCTTTGTTTCATTTATTTTACCTACTTACCTATGAGATAAAATCACTAAAAATTTTCCAAAATTCATATTTTAGTCATGGATCAAAGTTCCGAAATTTAATGGCATCTCATATTAGAAAATTGAAACTTCCAGTACAAGTCATATTCTGAACCAAATTCAAATAAATTTAAAATTTAAGTTTTTAGTTTGTTATTTCTTTTTGATTTATCTCCCTTAACTTCCTAGTATGCTAAAGTGACACCTGGGGTGTCACACCAATGCACCGACACATTTCATGTACCTGATGAACTGGATATTTATGTCAGAATTGGATAAATTTGTAGTGGTCTTTATAGATGTAATTCTGGTTTACTCCAAGTCACAAGAGGGACATGCTGAACACTTACGGATTGTTCTGCAATGCCTAAGAGATCACCAATTGTATGCCAAGTTCAGCAAATGTGAATTTTGGTTAAAAGAGGTACCATTCTTCGGTCATGTGATTTCTGCAGAAGGCGTGGCCATTGATCCTAGCAATGTTCAGAAAGTATTGGATTGGGAGCCACAAAAATCAGTCACTCAAATCCGAAGCTTTATAGGATTGACAGGCTACTACAGAAGGTTTATTCCTAATTTCTCAAAGATTGCTAAGCCAATGACAAAATTACTTGAGAAAGATCAAAAGTATGAGTGGAGCAAGGAATGTGATGAAGCTTTCCAAACTCTAAAGAGATTGCTAACATCTGCGCTAGTATTAGCCCAACCAGATTTGACGAAGCCATTTGATGTTTACTATGATGCTTCTGGCATAGGAGTGGGTTGTGTCCATATGCAAGAAGGTCGGGTAATTGCATATGCATCATGACAACTTAGGAAACACGAGGAACATTATCCAACACATGATTTGGGATTGGCATCAGTAGTTCTAGCCTTAAAGATTTAGAGACACTATCTTTTGGGAAATTTGGCACACCTCTACACGGACCATAAGAGCCTCAAGTACATCTTTACCCAAGCACATCTAAACATGTGCCAAAGGAGATGGCTGGAACTAATCAAGGATTATGAGATCGAGATTCATTACCATCCTGGAAAAGCAAATGTTGTGGCTGATGCTTTAAGTCAGAAAGTGCGTTGCAATAACCTCACCAGTCAGCTACTGACCAAGGAGTCGAAGAAAGAAGTGAACCCAGTCTTTGCGTTCTTCCATATGGAGTACTAACCAACTTGGCACTTATTCCCACCATTAGTGAGGATATTGTGATAGCTCAGAAGAAAGATGTGGGTATACAACATATAAAAAGGCGACTAAAGATTGAAAAGGTAAAATGCTTCCGGGAAGACGACGAAGGTGTTATTTGGTTCAAGAATAGACTGGTAATCCCTAAGAACTTCAACCTTCATAAGAAGATTTTGGATGAAGCTCATACTTCTAAGTATTCTATTCATCCTAGAACTAACAAGATGTATCAAGATTTGAAACAAAGGTTTTGGTGGACAAGAATGAAATGAGAGATAGGAAGATATATCAATGAATGCGATACATGTTGACGAGTAAAGGCTGATCATCTGAAACAAGCAGGACCACTTCAACCCTTGAGTATTCCTGCGTGGAAATAGGAAGACATCAGTATGGATTTCATTGTTGACTTACCGTTAAGTCCGCGGAAGCACAACTCTATCTGGGTTATTGTTGACAGGTTAACCGAGTCTGCTCATTTCATCCCAATGCATACTCGGTATACTATGGAGAATTCTGTCGAGCTCTACATATCTCATATCCTCTGTCTATATGGAGTATCAAAGACTATTATCTCGGATAGAGGAGCTCAATTTATTTCCAGATTTTGGGAGCAATTACATAAATCTCTTAGAACCCAATTGATTCGAAGCTCAGCATACCACCCTCAAACGGATGGGCAAACGGAGTGGATCAATCAATATTTAGAAGATATGATTCGCACATGTGTATTGACATATAGCAAGGATTGGTAAAATTCTTACCATTGACCGAATTCTCATACAATAAGAGCTATCAAGAAAGCGTTGGTATGTCACCATTCCGAGCCTTATATGGACATAGTTGTCGCACACCTCTGAATTGGTCTGAAAGTGGTGAAAGGATAATCTTGGGCCCGGATATAGTGAAAGATGCTGAAGAACAAGTACATCTAGTTCAACAAAATTTGAAGCGGGCCAAGTCACGACAACTCAGTTATACAATATAAGGCGACGAAAGTTGATGTTTGATGTTGGAGATCAGGTATATTTGCGGGTATCTCCCACAAAAGGTGTCCAACATTTCAGAATCAAAGGGAAATTGGCACCACGATACATTGGACCCTTTGCTATTCAAGAACAATGTGGGCCCGTAGCCTATCGATTAGAATTGCCAACAGATCTTTCTAGAATCCATGACGTCTTTTATGTGTCTCAATTAAAGAAGTGTCTGAAAGCACCATCAAACGTCATTATTAGAGAAGTGGAGCAATTGCAACTAGATTTGACCTACGACAAATGCCCTATCAGGATTTTAGATACCAAAGATCGAGTGACAAGGTACAGGACTACCAAATTTTACAAGATCCAGTGGAGTAATCACTCTGAGGCGGAAGCTACATGGGAGCAAGAAGAATTCCTGAGATCAAATTATCCGGTGTTTCTTCAAACCACGACCTCTTAGCACCGTACATTTCTAAATCTCAGGACGAGATTCCTATAAGGGGGAGGGCTGTGACATTCCTGTAATTTTTTGTAAAGTGTTTAAAAAAAATTCTTACCTTGCTAACTAGTGGGACCCGCTGGCCCCACCTGTCAGTCTCCCTGTCTCAGCACCGCCCGCTGGCCGTGCTAGGGAAGCGCAGGCACGCGCGCGCGAACGCGCCATGCAGCGTGGCACTGCCCTAAGGCCAGGACCCGTCGCCGCTTCAGCCAGGTGGTTTACCCCGGCTCTCCTCTCTCTTGCTCTTTTCTCTTATCTCTCTCACTCTCAGTTCTCTCTCTCCCTCTGTTTCTCCTCCGCCTCTGGCAAAACGAGCCGAAGCTCGAGCTTCGCCCGCCGTCGTCGCCTCCCTAGCCAACTACGTGACCCACATCACCGTGCACACCATCGAGTCTCCCACCATGGCCGTCGATTCAAGCTTTTCCCTCGTAGCCCACAAATTGAAGCCGACTTCTATTGGAAGCTAGAAACGAGCTCACCCCTATCTCCTTTGGAATTCTTAACTCTCGGTGAGTTGCTCTCCAATTCAATGAGTATGGAGCTTCTGGATGTCCTTACACCTCTCCTGGTTAAGTTGTTAATCAAGTTCTACCAACGCGTTGGCCGAATTCCAGGTCTTCCTTGTCGTCCGCTATCGCCTCTGTTCCGGTGAGCACCCGCCGTCGCCTACCTCTCCTCTGCCTCCTCCTCATAGTGCCACCCCTGCCCATGCCTTCAGCTAGCCGAGCCGCGCTCGGGAGCGCGCGCTGGCCACAGAGGCAACGCCACCGTGCGCGCGCGCTCGAGGCCTGCTTGAGCTCCCTAGAGCTAGAGCTCGGATCGGCTATGGCTAGGCTGCCGTGTGGCCCCGTGTGGCCCCTTTCTAATTAGCCATTTTAATTTCCAGGATTTTACGTATAAAATTAACTCCAAAACTTTGATAAATCATAGCAGTTGATTTAGACTTCCCAAAATCATGGAACCAATTTTTATGGGTTCCAAATGTTTTTCTCTACCACTTTGCAAAATAAAATTAAATATTTATTTTCCATGATTTTTAAGCATTTAATTAAGTATAATAAATACCCTTTTAATTATTAATTAATTTAGTTTTTCCCTGAATTAATGTTTTACCTTAATAGGTTTATATTAATTTCTAATAGGGTAATTAAGGATAATTAACTTTGATTAAAGCATGTCAATCCCTTTTCATTAATAGACTTGATCACTTTTATTTAGAAGGAAATACTTCAGACAAGATAATTAATTCTTAATTACTATTTAATCGCACCATCATTTCTTGCATGTGCATTCTGCATTCGCATCACTAACATCGATGTACGACACATCGACAAATCGTATAGGATCCGAGATCGTCGAGCAGCTTGTTGAGATGGCAATGTGCATTCTGCATTCGCATTACTCTCTTATCCAATGGCAATGCAGGTGACCAAGACTCGCAAATAGCCAGCACTTGGCTCCCGGCCTCGGTCGCCACCCTCCTGGTATGATTAGCAATTGACTCCGAAGCATGCTCCAGCGGATACTCCAAGGAGTGTCCGGTCTTCTCCACTTGGTTAGCATGGATTTAATCCAATGCTTTCCGAGCACCGTAAGATAATGCTGCAAAAGATTTTTAAAACGTCAGAATCTGAAGTCAACAAGAAAAATAATGAAGATATGATGGAGAGCTTACTGGCAAGATTACATTTGAAAGACTCGGAGATGCTCTTAGCTTCCTCTATATTCTCTTCGGCTTCCTCCAGCTTCTTCTTTAGCCGACTGATTTTGGAGCTTTGCTCTCCAACCGACTTTGAAAGGTCATCCTTCTCAGCAGTCAGAGCATCCAAGAATCTCTGCTGATTTGAAGTCAACTTCTCCAGGTGAGTGACTTTTTATCATGAGCTAAAGACACATATAAAACCTTTAGCGTTACAGTGAGCAAGGATCAAATGAAAAGTTGGTATGCGATCTTACCGACAACATCAGCACGACTTTGCTCTAGAGCTTTGGTCGCTTCCTTGTGATCGGTCTGCAGCCTTTCAATTTGCCTCTTGGCCTAGGAGAGCTGCTCGCTGGTAACTAGCAAGATACCAACAATAAGTCAACACCTTGAAGAAAGGATCTAACATGGAAAAAGAATATAGAACATACCGAAAGTCTCGGCTTCAAGATACTCAATCCTAGCCTGCTTTTTCTCCATAAGAGAATATATTTTTTGAATGCGAAGAAGGGCATGGTTAGTCGAAAGAATGATTCAAGAAAAAAAAAACTTGGTACTGATGTACCTTGTTGGCCTCTCGGTGTTGATGGATGATCTCTATATCTTCAACTTTAGGCCGACCCAAAGAAACCTTGACCAACACGGCCTTACCCTTGTTGAGAGGAGAAGAAATGCCAGTCGGGGAAGGATTGACCATCTGAGGAGTCGGCGCTGGCGTCGACTTAGGTGCTGGAGCTTTGGGCGACTTCCTCAACTCAGTCTGTGCACTTGATGGCGTGCGGACTAGTTGAGGCAAGTTGGTCGAACGAGGAGTAGGAGCAGATCGGGTGTCTTCAGACCCTTGGGCGGTCTGACCATCACTCGACCGACCACTATAACCACCGAAGGGTGTAATATTAAAGATTAAAATATGGATATTAACTACAGTGATGAAGAATCAAAAATGCGAAGAAGTTTACCTAGAGGCTTGTTTGATTTTGATTCGGCAGACTCTCTTCTTTGAAGAACTGGTCTGCGAGTCAGTCTCCTTCCTCTTCAGGAAAGACTGGCCGACTTCATCTGTCTTTTTCGCCGCTCTTGCATCACTCGTCGTTTTGCTCGGGGGCTCCGACTAGCGGTATGGTCGGTCAGAGTGTGCAGGGGTTGGCAGACTGGCATCTTGGGGGTGCTCCTCTTCATCATCATCATCATCATCATCATCTCCCATGTATTGCCAACAATGATGGGCAGTCTGCTTCTCGTCAGCTTAGGGAGGGCAAGTTGGCAGGAGATGAGGTAGAGATGCCTGCGACGGCCCTTGCGGTCGGCCGCGCGCTCACTAATGAGCTTGAACCACCAGTACCAGTCTACGGCGGCTTCTCAACATATTCTGGTCCCTCGGAATCATTCGGAGGGAGCGGAGGGTGTGACACAAAAGCGTCCAAAATCTACAGAAATATGAAGACATCACATGTTTTGATCAATCTATCAAAAAGAACATCAGAAATACTCAAAATGACCGAAGTTTACTTGGGCCCGTAGAGTGCCCACATTGTATGCATTTGCGATTAAGAAGTGATCATGAATAATGTCTCCTTTGAACATCTTCGATAGCCATGAACGACGCAGAGTGGAGTTCAGCGGATCAGGCACTTCCCTCGTTTCGTCATCAGAGGCATATTTTCAGACGGGGGGGCTCTACTGCTTCAGGGGTTGTACTCGGTGTACTATGAAGCTCGCTATGGTAATGCCGTTAACTCCATCATTCTTTAGCTGCGCAATTTTTTCTAGCAGAGTAACCACCTGGGGATCAGTCGGGTCCGGTCACTCTGACCACCACACTTGAGGAGTGGCTTTTGCACCAGAGAAATCAGCAAGAGCAGGGGGAGGATTGTCACAGTAGAACCACTCATCCCTCCAGTTCTTATTCCCGGTATTCAGCGGCACATTGATATACGCCTCTTTCTTGCGCAACTGGAAGCCAACTCCACCAATGGCGACTTAGTTTTCCTAAGTTGGTAGCGGTCGGAGGACAAAGAGATGGCAGAATAGAGTAAAGTGGGGCAGAACGCCCAGAAAAGCTTCGCACAGATGCACAAAGATGGTAATATGGAGAATGGAGTTGGGATTGAGGTTGACGAGCTCAATCCCATAGAAGAAGAGGAGCCCGCGCAGAAAACTGCAGCAGGGGACTCCAAAACCATGCTCGAAAAAAGAGCGAAAAACTACAATCTGTTTATGGATTGGGAGGAGGCGGGTTTCCTTCGGTACCTTCCAATCTATGCGCGCCTGTTCCGGGAGGATGCCATCCATCACCATTGAGTTCAGATCCGCGGTGGTGAGGTTGCTCTTTGAGAACTCTCGCAACTGTTCTGGGATCTCCAACTCCAAGGAGGACGATTCGACGGCAACGGCCTTCTTGGATGACTTGCGAGGCATTGTTGATGAGGAGGAGGTATGTTGGATCCGGAGACAGGGAACTAACCCTAGCAGGAACTCAGCGCTTGCTGGCGATGAAGATCTGTGGCGGCGGGGGAAAATGGCTAACCCTAGCTTTGAATCAGAGAAGTTGCGGGAGCAGGGGCGGTGCAAGTAAGACGAAGCACTACGAGTGAAATGGCAGCATGGACTTGGAGTCTACAGCCCCTTGCCCTTTTATACCTTTGCCTTTTTGACCTAGTCTTTGAGGTCCCCATGGGCTTTAGTGGGCTGTACAGTGCCAAGCTTTTTCTGCCTATAAAAAATAATGAGGCATTATTCTTTAAAAAGAATTAATGTTATAAGCCTTGAGAACTTGATCTCAGGGGCTTCTTTGATGAGAAGCAGTGGAATATCCATTTAAAAATACTTCCCATATCTATGTGATTTGATCATCGTATAGAAAAAAGGACTTGATGGTCGTATGGGTTCAAGTTCACAGGTACCTTATTGATTGAAGTCAGTAAGTAATTATCAATGTTGGGCTTGTTTTAATCCGAGTAATAACTCCTTAAGGAAAGGCTATATCATGACCGATGTCATTTAGCTTACTATTATAGTATGATTGATGTCATATAAGTTTGTATATAGACTACAACATGATTGATGTCATGGAATTTTGAGTCTATAAATTATTCGGATAAAGTGTAAATCACTCGACATAACTTTAAATCGGTTAGCATGATTGATGTCATGTAGACTGATCCTTTGGTTTGATGATCAGAGGATTATCATCTCGAGCTTGATGGTTTGAGTTGAATTTATAGAACAAAATGTTAAGAGGTAATATTATTAGACTCTTGCATTATTTGTTAGTCTCCAAATTATATAAAAGTTAGGGGCTACACCTGAACAGGTGCACCTAGTCGATGCACCAGATCCATCAGGAACTTCAATCAAGAGATCTTCCTAATTTATGACCTGTTTGCATCAACATTTAAGATCACTCGGCAAGTCACAGCTCAAAATCAGAAAGCACTCGGGGGCTGCTGTGGAATACTTACCTTCCGGGTATCCATAGATATGCCTAAGTCGGTGACCGACCGGGTAGCTTACCAATAATGGAACCGACCGAGTTGGCTTGGAGCGCAAGGCAATTAGAGATAGACTTTCTATGTAAATCCTTGTAGACTACGACTAGGACTCTTCGTGTACCCCCTGCCGACCGGATATAAGGTGGCAGGGAACCCGCCATTAGGGACACAAAATTACAAAGCAATACAAACCACAGAACACAGGACGTAGTGTTTTTACTCTCATTGAGAGGGCCCAAACCTGTATAACTCGGTGTCTTTTGCAACCATCGTAGTTCTTAGTCTCGACGTAACCCTATAAATATATTGCCGAGATCAAGTCTCGACTCTTCTCAAGAGATTAAACATGAAGGATTGCAAGCCTTTGCATACACCTATGGCGACAAGCAAACCCACGGATGATAATGTGAAAGGAAAACCGGTGAACTCCAAGCTCTACAGATCAATGATTGGTTCTTTGCTCTATCTCACCACCTCAAGACCGGACATCATGTTTAGTGTGTGCTTGTGTGCATGCTACCAAGCAAATCCAAAGGAATCACACTTAAAGGCCGTGAAGAGGATTCTTAGATACCTCAAGTACACACCTACCATGGGATTATGGTATCCTAGAGGAACAAGCTTTGAGTTACTTGGGTATTTGGATTTATACTTCGCGGGATGCAAAGTGAATAGAAAGAGCACATTGGGAGGTTGCCAATTTCATGAAAGATCTCTTGTATTTTGGAGCTCAAAGAAGCAAAACTTGGTGGCTCTATCTACAGCCGAAACAGAGTAGTCTCTCCGTTCTTAAATTGTTGTCATCGTTGACTTTTTTATTTAACTTTGACCATTCGTCTTATTTAAAATATTATTTCAAATATGAAAAATTTTAAGTTATATTTTAATTTCCTTTGATGATAAAACAAACTATAATAACATATATGATATTTTGAAAAATAATTTGAATAAGACGAATGGTCAAAATTAACTAAAAATATCAACGATGACAACAATTTAAGAACAGAGGGAGTACATGGCAGTGGGAGCTTGTTGTGCCCAACTTCTCTATATGCGACAAACACTCTCAGATTATAGCCTCAACTACACTCAAATGCCACTATATTATGATAGTGAGGCGGTAATCAAGATGGTTCTCAAACTGGAGATCATGGTCATGCAAAGCATATTCAACTCAAGCATCATTTCATAAGAGACCATGTTCAGAAAAAGGACATTGAGTTGGTAAGTGTGCGAACTCATGAACAATTGGCGGATATCTTCACCAAGCCACTTGACGAGAAGATCCTCAACAAGCTAAGGGGAGAACTCAATATTTTCAACCTTTCAAACTTCATATGAGTAACCCTAAAGTTTGTCTTTTGTAAATACTTGTAGCTTTGTTTGTTATTTGTGCCTTTGTTTTGTGCTTGTCTCTTTGCTTGTAGGTCGACTTTGGACCTTCTTGAGAAAGCAATGGGCATGGGTTAAGCTTGGGAAGGTAGTTCATGGTGTGCTCAAGGCTTTGAAGAATGGTCCATTGTGAGTAAGCTCGAGAAGGGAACAACTCGTTGTTGGCACTTTGGTTTGTAGTCTTTCTCTCTCTTTTCTTTAGCATCGCATCATGCATTTGTATGCTTGTTGCATTTGCATTTGCATTCATGCATTCTTGTATTGTGATACCTTACAAGCTTCTAAGCATGTTTCTAGGGGGGTTGCTTATTTACAATGTAAGTATATGGCCCTTTAGATGATCACATAGTCATCTTTGAGCTTCATGCCCAATGAGTCATGTTCAAACGAGCTCCGAGGTTAGATCTACTCGCGCGGCTCAAAGACAAGTGACTCATACATTCCCATCACACAAATGACTAACCATTGCATACTTGAGAAAATATTTTGTTGAGTCATGTGTGTAGGGGGGAGCTATGGTGGAACACCATTGTGACCAAGGAGGAGCACCATGAAAGGGGGAGTTTCCTAACTCTTGCCATTTATTATTTGCTTCTTGGTTCTCTTGTGTTTTGTCTTTGATTTTTGGTGATCGGTGACAAAGGGGGAGAAGAACATGAAGATCCAAAAGCCAAGTCAAGAATTGAGGATAGCACAAAAAGGAAGAAGAACATGATGATACAAGGAAAGCTATGAGGTGACAAAGGGGAGAAGCGATGAAGATCAAAAGAAGATGGATGAGAAGAATATGAAGGAGAGATGACCAAATGAAGATGATCAAGACAATGGTGCATAACAACAATGAACATCTACACTGACATGAACGTCTATGTTGTGTGTTGATGTCAACAAGATCAACTACCATGACACCATGACGGGCGCAAAATTCAACTCAAGCTCAATTTCTAGTGCGCTATATAATTGGGTACTTCTCCCCCAAGACCTAGCACATTTCAAGGGGGGTACTACTTCCAAGGTAAGGACCAAGGTAACTTTTCAAACCTTTCTCTTTTCTCTTGGTTCCTCGTTTTTTGTTTGAGTCTTTTGTCCCTTCTTATTCTTTTGGGACTTTTTGTTTTGGATCATCATAAGTAGTGGTTCTCATCCATCATCAAAAAGGAGGAGATTGTATGGATCATGATCCATTGAGGTCACCCCAATGTATGAATATTTTGGAGATGAATGACAAACATGAAATGTGATTAATGCCTACAAGAGTGTTATGCGTATAGGAAACCTTTTTTCTACTCTATGATGATTCTAGATGGTTGCCTCGGCGATGGGTGACAATGACCACAAGCATGGAGGCTTGCAAGCTTGATGGAGGCCAAGGGTTGATGGAGATGGATCAAGGCTAAAGACAAGCAATGGAGCAAGTGTTTGGAACACTTGTCTACTTGTTAGGGCTTTGAGTCCATAGGAAAAACCAAACTATCAAGGGGGTCTAGGTCATGTCTCTTAGGTCATGCTAGTCGGTGATGTGCGTGGATGCTCAGTGAAATCACAGGCACTAAGTGATAGTGAAGAAGCCAAGGAGCAATTCGGAGAAGCCGGAAAACCAAGTCAAGTGAGGACGAGAAGTTTCAACTTCTGGACGTCGTGACCGGATAGAGGGGTCAGTGGTGACTGGACTGTACGGTCACTAGGGGATCAGAGAGCAGTCTGCGAGGAGTCTGTTTGCACGAAGACCCACACTGACCAGACGGTATGGTCAGCAGACCGGACGGTCCAGTCTGTATGGATGGGAGCTGAAACATAAGGGCGTAGAAAATGGTGCTCTCTAGAATGGAGAGAGAAGGAAGTGACCGAACGGTCCGATCTAGTGACCGGATGGTCCGGTTAGTACAAGGAAATTGCTTGGATAGAGTAGCCAACGGTTCTGGGAGCTGTTACAGAGAGACCGGACGGTCCGGTCTGGCAGTGACCAGACGGTCTAGTCATTGAGTGTTTGCCTTGCTCTAGTTGACTACCTTGTAGACTTGCATGAATAGGCTTCTTTACTTTCTAGTAGTGCTTAGCTTTCATACTTGATCACTAGCATGTATAGGAGTTTCCTTGCCTTGATTGATCCCCTAGTATGTATTGTGTTATCCATGCTTGTGTGCTTATCTTGTGCTTGAATTAGGTAGACTTGCATGTGTCGGACTCCTTGCTAACTAGTTGTGTGCTTCGATGTTTCTTTGATTACTAACTTGCATAGGAGTTGTATTGCTTGTTGACGGTCGTTAAATACCATTCCTGACCATCAACATTACTCAAAATAAAGAAGGACTGTACATTCCTGTCATGCATATTAGTTAGAATTAATAAATATCCACTATAGCTTGGAGAAACACTGACATGTAGGAGAAATAACGAAATGGAGGAGGAAACATACCCACGTGGCAAAGAAACACTTCCACCAATCAGAGCTCGCCAACTAGGACTCCCACGGATTGACTGGCCCACTTATAGAAGCAAATCGACTTAACAACTGACCTTACAGTGTCATTGGGTTGTGGGACCCACCTGACAGGCCCACTTATAGAAGCACCCGAGGGGACTCCCCTCCCCCCCCCCCTGTTCGGCCGTACGGGGAGTGGCCCACTGGTGCATGGCTACCACGTGTTGGCTCCTAGTGGCTCCCCAATGATGGTTGTGCACGTTTGGCGGCGGTTCCCGACTCCAGGAATCGACTTTGGGCAGTATAAATAGAAGGGAGAGGCCTCACTCCAAAGCACACAAGAAGAAGCATTACTCTCTTTACCATTTCGTGATTCCCTTTAGTATTAGTGGAGTTCGGCTTAGAATAGAGTCTTCTTCAGTTCCCAAGTCTTCCTTGGAGCTGTGGTGTGGCTCTTGTATCTTTGTCCTTTTATAAGACTTTATTCTATTTAATATATTTAGTCTTTTTATATAGTTATGTTTGGGTCATGTGTTTCTTGTTTGATTATATGATCCATTCATATATGTGGTTATTATGCTTGCATGTTAGTAATGTAGTCATACTATATTACCATGTTAGACATAAGCCCATACTATAGTCTTTATTTATGTCGTTATAATGATTCATGACTAATGTGTGACTTAGATCATTTCTATGTGCTTAATGTTCACTTAAATGTGATTACTACTTTTCTGATCCATCACTTAAGTGATTAGGAGTATTGTTCTAGAGATGTAAGCATGGTGTTTAGATCAATTGAATGCATTATTTGTCGTGTAGCCCACGGATTGCTAGGGGTAGGCAGTAGGTGGTGACACCCCTATCTATCCTTTGAAACCCCCACGTTCGGCTATGCAATAGGCTCTTAGCTGGAATCGTACTGTTGATGCAAGGGAAAACTAGATGCCCAGGGTGTGATGGTCAGATTGTCTTGCATTGTCATTGTATCTATATAATATAATATAATATAGACTATGTAACTATATAAAAGCAACATAGAAACTTAGCTCTTTCTTTGTCCTTCTCCACTAGATTAATATTTATCTAACTTGAGTATGCTATCTATGTGTCCACTACCATGACGTGCGAGGTCTGTGGCAAAATGGGTCACTTGGGCAATGACTGCCCTGAGACTCGTGAGGACATGTTGTACATGAACAATACCAACAATGACTATCGTCCACAAGGAGGCAACGGGTGGAATCAACCGTGCCCATATTATCAAGGAGGTAACAACTTTAACTCTTTAAATAATCAACCCTCCTTTAAAGATCTTGTCTTAGGCCAGGCTAAAATCAATGAAACCTTCACTAAAAAGCTTTCCGCCATTGACAAGACTTTAGAAAGTGTTAATGCTAAGCTAGAAGGTCTTGCCTCTTCCTTTAAAAATCAGCTTAGTTTTAATAAAATGCTAGAAACCCAACTTGCCCAGCTAGCTGCTGCTATTCCTCCCTTAGAGTCAGGGAAGATCCCGGGGCAACCCAAGTCTCCTGTTGAAAATGTTAATACGGTGACCACAAGAGGGGTAAGACCACTCGGGATCCGCCATATCCTAACATAGCAGGGAAGGATAAGGAAGAAGAAAAGGAAGTACCTTCAAGCAAAGAAGATCTGGGGTGCCCCAAGATTGCTTGCTCGATCGGGGATCAGAAGTTCGACCATGCCCTGTGTGACCTTGGTGCAAGCGTAAGCGTGATGCCCAAGGCGGTCTTTGAGAAATTACACTACACAGTTCTATCCCCCGCGCTGATGCAACATCAGATGGCTGATTCATCGGTCCGCTATCCTAAAGGAATTGTAGAAGGTATTCTGGTGAAATCCGGGATTGCTTCATCCCTGTGGATTTTGTGGTGCTCGACATGGATGTTGAGAAGGAAACACCGCTTATTCTTGGGTGCTCGTTTCTAAGCACCGCTGATGCACACATTGATGTTGGGGTCAGAGAAATCTGTTTCCTTATCAATGGGAAGGAGGAGAGGTTTGATTTTCAGCCAAGGAGAGAGCAGTGCTCAATGATCAAGATCAAGTACGGGCCAAACCCAAAGAATATTGAAGAGGTCGAAGTAATACCCCCGAAGAAGGATCGCCTTATTCTCTACATGAAGAAGATCATGGCAAAGGAGATATCGTACCGTTTCGAGAAGAAGAACCCACCTACGGCGAGGCCAGGACTGTGGGCAAAGCCATAGCCTGTTAAATCCAAGAAGCCACCAACCTCACCAAAGATGAAGAAGGTGCGGCGAGTGAAGAAGATGCAGCCATCCATGTCCACTTCTCCAGGACCGGACGCCGCAACATCAAGCTAAATGCAATGGAGAAAAGTCCTGCTCATTGGATTTTAAAATTGGTGAGCCCTTGCCAAAGGTAAATTAGAATTTATCTCATATTTTATTTTCCTCAATTTTTGCACATTTGAATTTTTCCAAACTTTTGGATTCTTTCAAATTTGCCTCTGTATTTGCATATTTGAATTTCACACATGCATGTTGGAATTTATTCCAACCCTCTTCTTTGTTTGATAAAAATACAAAATTTGATTTTCAGTTTCCAACTTTGAAAAAATATTTTTTTTCTTAAGCAAAATTCAGTCAAAACTTTGGACCTAACCCCTGCAACTCAGAAAATATAGCTGTTAGGGAGTTATGGGCCAAAGTGGGGGACTAGTGGGACCCATCCACGGTCGGTTGAACACCCATGTTCGGCCGAAGGGGTGTAGGCCCCTGTTGACTTTTGCTAAGCCATATTAATAAATCATTCCCGGCACGGGGCCAGAAACGGTTCACTAATATGTCCCAGAGTCAAGTAGGTAAAATCCGCAAGCGCACGGAGAATACCGCTGTAGCATTTCACCCGGAAGTATTCAGGGTATCGTATTTGTTTATCCCAAAGGAAGGGTATGATCAAGAAGCGTTACTAACATATAAGATCATGTTAACAATTAGCAAGGATATCTAACCAAGACAGGCGGGTACATGATAATAACTGGGTAGTGTGACACACACAGAAGATTCCTACTAAATAAATAAAGTCTAGTGGAGGAAAGACTAGGCTAAGCTACTCCTACTATACATTCCTATATAGTTGCATAGCCTAAGTAGAATACATACAGACCCACACTCAGGTTCAGCAGTCAATAGTATAGCACTTCAGGCACGGACTTACCCCTGCATCCACAGGCGACTTCCGCCAAGAGCCTACGCACTAGCCTAGCGGGGAGGATTTCAAAGGACGGACAGGGCTGTCACCACCTGCCGCCTACCTCAACGAACCAGTAGACTAACGAATAATTGATGCAAATCAGTCACCCAAGTACCATACTTGCATGACCAAAGAGCACTCTGCCCCTCCGCGATTACTATTAACGAGGCAGAGTTACCGTACGAATACGATCACCAAACCCATGCTATACTTTATCAGCTAAAACTAAGCATAGAGACTATAACATATAAACTAGACTATAGTGACGGTATATAACTAGCATGACAATAGTAGTATAATAAATATAAACTACTATCACATAAGTAGACTATACTATCACATATATGGATCACAAAATCAAACAAGAAACTCATGACCCAAGCACAACTGTATAGAAAAGATATATATATATTGATAAGAGTAAAGTCTTACAAAAGGGAAAAGATACAAGAGCCATACCAATTCCAAGTGAAGACTTGGGACTAGAGAGCTCTAGACTCAGCCTGACTCCACTAAAACTCCAAGAACTACTATTAGCAAGAGAGAAATGCTTCTTGTGGTGTGTGTTGAGTGTGAAGGCACACCCTCCTATTTATAGCCTCAATAGGTCGGCAAGGGAGTGTAACCGCCACGGAAGGCATCTCAAACCGTCATCAGGAGTCGCGGAGGAGCCAACACGTGGAAGCCCAGGCGGAGAGGGCGCCCGGCTGGGTCGGCCGACCTGACCAGGTCGGCCGACCTGGGGGTGGCCCCTCCTGGCCTGTGCTTTCTCCAGGTGGCTGTCCTGTGGGCCCTGACGTTGGTTTGCGCGGTATTGCAGGGAGTTACGTCGGTTAAGTGCTGAAAATGGGCCCTTCAATCCGTGTGACGTCCATGTGGCACTCTCTGATTGGTCGAAAATGTGTTTTCTTGCCTTTTGAGGTGTTTCCTTCACATTTCCTCCTGCATGCACAAAGTTCTCCAAGTACAAGTGGAACTATATTATTGTGCTAAAGCATGCGTGTATGAAATGCCAAATTCTCCTTTATTTGAGTATAGTTGACGGTTGAAAATGGTACTTAACAGCCGTCAACAAACTCCCCCAAGCTTACCCTTTGCTCGTCCCGAAGCAAAGATAAACTTAAGTTGTTGATCAGGAGTTGCTACAATGTCCTACTCCTCAATAATACTATGCGCACAACAAAGTACTCTTCCTAGAATTAAATATATTGGCGCATAACTTACCCATTTACCTTGATCCATGGAGCTTTTACACCTCATTGTCTTGGGCGGTTGAGAGATAGAACAATTGCAGGGCACCAATCACTTGCTCTAGATTCCGCTATGTTGTTCCGGAGGTTTTCAAAAGATTTTGAAAATAAAAACCAAGTTCCTCAAATGATTCTCTCGGATCACTCAATATGTGTATGATTCCTCACCAAGGCAAAGTGTTGCCTATAATCTCCTACTTCTAAATAAGGCTTTATGTGGAGCTCAAGGTAGGGATATATGAGGCACTCATGTTCACATAATATTGCTATGTCAAAAGACCGGATCCAAGAAAAACATCAATTCAAACAATCTTGATCAAGATGTGCAAGTGTGTGGGAGAACGGAGGAATGGTGGATGGGAAGAAATAACTCCTTTTTGAATTTTCCTTCTCTCTTTTAGAGTTTCTAGGCTATGGCTATCTTTTGCTTGCTCTCTTTTTTTGAGCATTTTTTTTTTCTTTTCTTTTTGCATAGCCATAGTCCTAGTTTGCAATGAATACTTTGAGAGAGGAATTTTGCAATGGATATATGGAGTGTTTCTTTGGATGGATGGATGGATAGTGGCTTTCTTCCGGTGTAGAAGAATAGCTCACGGTGGATATGGTGGATATGGTGGATGCTATCTTCTTGACTTAGAAGGATAGCTCATGGCGGTGGATGTGTGTATATGATCTTGATCAAGAAAGCATGAAAAGAGTTCTACTAGGGTCACAACAATTTTGACTAAGCTCAATGTGAAACAAGCAGCATATGTGTAAAGGTTTTCAAATGTAAACACTACATATGGCTGTGGTGGGAATTTCATCATTGAGGAACTTATCAATTTGTCATTTTGAAAAATAAAACTCCGGAATTCAAGCTTTACATTGAGCAAGATCATAGCAGCCCTATCTATCATATCATACCTCTCAACAACTTAGAACTAGAGAATGCATATGCTACCCACAAGATTCAAGTTCAAGGCAAGATTTACCAACAAACCTAACTCTTGAGAGAGTACTAAGTTGTAAACTAGCTCTAGAGAGGAATAAAGGACAGAGCAACTATTCATCATCTCAACATAGGAAAATTATACACATTCATACCGCGCATGAAAAAGGGAAATATTTTTGTTCTTTTTATGTTTTGCAAATTTTTATGGATTTTCAGATTTAGCAAATGCAAGAAATAAAGAGAAGGGGAAAGATACAAGTTACCGTGAGAAGGGAGGTCCTCCCCCAAGCTTGTTCTTGCTCATATCTGCTGGTTCGGGTCGTAGCCTTGGGAGCGGAATAAGGCATCCCAATTGCTCCGATTCTGAGCCATCATCGCGTTCAGCTGGCGGAATTGGTTGTCGCTGAAATTCTGCCATTGCTGGGTGTCGGCGACATGTTGCGTGAGAGTTTGTTGCATGCTCTCGGTGCGCAAATCAATGTCGTTCACCCTCCTTGTCAACTCGGCCCTCCCATAGTTGAGTTCACGGAACCCACGGGATGAGAATGACCGAGTGGCAAAGGATGGCGGTCCGCTTGAACATGATGACGTCTGCATGGGGTAATCGTACTGAGATTCCCATGCTCCGGCCTGCCATGTTGATGCACCCGCCTCGTCCTGTGGCGGGGGCTGCTCCCATACTGGATCTCCGGTCGGAGTGTGAAACTCCGGTGTAGGCTCCATATGCCTACGGGAACGTGTCGGTCGCCCTGAAACACTATGCCTGCGAACTTCTCCCACTGGCTCAAGTGGGAGGGTTAGTGCCCGACAGTGATACAAACGAAGACCCGGGTTAGGTAACGGGAATTCATTTGTATACCCGGGAAAGTGATAGATCAAGGTATTGTTTGGACCATGTTTCAAAGTATGTCCTTGCACAAAATAGTCCTCGCCTAGAAATTCTCTATCTACCGTCAAATATTCAACATGAACATTCTCAAGCAGACCACACTTCTGCGCAATGCGAGTAACTAAAGAGGTGCACTCAATTGGTCCTGTCAACTTTATATTGTCTAACCATTGATCAATCATGCATTCCGTGGGTGACACCCTAATTTTCTTAACCATGGCATAAAGTATTTTCAATTCATCTTGCCGGACAACCCTAATGTCACCTCGAGGAAACAAGGTCATAGCCAATCACACATGCATAAATCTAAGTGTAGGATTATGGATGGCACTTGTTCTAGGCTTGGGACCCCACTCGTTTCCGGAAATTTTTTTCCAAAAACTTTCTTTATGGAACCCCTTTAGCGCTTTATCTAAGTCTAGCCTACATTTAGGATTTAGACCTAGCATAGCATGAAGATCACCCCATGTGACCAAGCGCTCTTGCCCAAACAAGCGAAAAGAAATGCCTTCATCATACTTTCTAAGGGTGCATAAGAACTGCATAGTAAGCAAACGAGAACCCGGCTCATCTACTTCTACGAAATTTAGCCCACCCATAGTGCGAAAAATAGAGGCAAATTCTTCTCTCATACCTATTTTCTCGAGGAAGTCCGGATCGAAGCGTCGGGTGTGGGCGAATGGCCGTTCTCTCATGAGCGCGATGGCTTGGCCCTCGCGGTCGTCCTTGATGTCGAGATGCTCCTCGGTGATGAGCAAGGCCGGCCTTTCCTCCGGAATTTCAGCTTCGGGGTCACCATGCCCCGGATCTGGTGTGAGCTCGACGGAGGATGCTTGACTCGTGCTTGCACGAGTGCTTTTTCTCCGCTTGATTCCGGCGACTTGCTTCATTCGGTTGAACATGGCTGCACACAAGAACAAACACAAGACAAGAACAAAAACAAGATCGAACAAGTGTTCGGGTGAGCGTTAGTGAAAACGACAAACCCGAGCTTCTCCGAAATTGGTTTTCTTCTCACAACAACTTGCAAATCCACTAAAACAGAGGGGAAATATTTTTTTGGGTTTTTTGGGGCTGTAGTAAAGTTGAAGAACACGAAATTTTGGGAGAGCAACAAGTGAGCAAAGGAGGGGAGTGAAAGATAAGCTTGGAATGGTGAAGCTCCCCCTCCTGGGCGGTTTTTATGGCCAAGGAAGCAAGATGGCCGTTAGAAAGGGACAGACCAACGACCATATAGCCGTTGGGAGAAAGGAGCACAGGAAAAGGTGGGGCCAGGGGGTCGGCCGACCCCACCAGGTCGGCCGACCTGGCAGGTGGGCCTCCTGGCAGCCCCCTTTTTCCTATGTGTTCCCCAACGGCTAGGGGATTTGTCCCCTGCTGCCTTTTTGCTCAAAAAGCTCGACAAAAAATCTTTTCAAAATGGAAAGCCCAAAAACCTATTTTCTAAATTTTCAAAAATGCAAATGAGTTTTGAAAAATTCCAAGGTGGCTGGAAAAATTCAAAAGTGCAGAAATGCAGTGGTCGGGAAAAATCAAAATGTGGTGGAAAGCAAATATGCAATTAAAAGAGCAAATATGGATAACTACCGGTTTAACCTCCAGGCGAGGACTCACCTTTTAAAGTCCGACGAGCGGGACTTTTCTCCGACGTTCAGCTCGATGAAGCGTTGTCCGGTCCCGGAGATGAAGACACGGATGATGCTTCTTGTTTCGTTCGCCACACCTTCTTGGTCTTTGTTGCGGTCGGTGGCTTCTCGGGCTTCGGAGGCTGCGGTTTTGCAGGCTTCACAGCCTGTTTCTTTGCAGACCTCGGAGGTTGCTGCCTTGGGGACTTCGGAGGCTGTTGCTTAATGTGTGACCTTTGCCTCCTTGCCTTCATCAGTTGTTGCTGTGCAGCCTTTTCCTTCTCAAGGAAGTTCTTCACGAATGTGATGAGGCTTTCCTTCTTTGGCGGAGTGACCTCCACTTCCTTGATGTTGCTTGGGTTCGGCCCGTACTTGATACGGATCATGTTGCACTGTTCTTTCCTTGGCCGAAAGTCAAACTTCTCCTCCTTGCCATTGATGTGGAAGCGGATTTCTCCGGCTCCTACATCGATGCGAGCATCCGCAGTGCTGAGAAATGGGCGTCCTAGGATGAGCGGTGTGCTCTTCCCGACGTCCATATCAAGCACTACGAAGTCGACGGGGATGAAGCAATCCCGGATTTTCACCGGAATATCTTCGGCAATCCCCGCCGGATAGCGGACCGTTGAATCGGCCAGCTGCAGCTGCATCGGCGTGGGGGATAGTGTGGTGTAGTTGAGCTTGTCGAAGACATCCTTCGGCATGACGCTCACACTTGCCCCAAGATCACATAAGGCATGGTCGAAGTTCTGTGTCCCGATCGAGCAGGTGATCGTGGGACACCCTGGATCTTTCTTCTTCTCAGGAAGTCGGTTGAGTATAGCAGCGCTACACTCTTCCGTCAGCTTGACAATTTCTGTGGTCGGTAGTGGGCGCTTGTTGCTGATAAGATCCTTGAGGTAGCGAGCGTACGTGGGTACTTGTATCGCATCCAGCAAGGGCACGTTGATGTGCAGCTTCTGGATTACCTCAACGAAGCGTGTGAACTGCTCGTCCACGGTGGGCTTCCTTCTTCTTTCGGGAAACGGCATGAGGTTCGTGTCATAGAACTCATGTGGGGCCGTTTTCCTGGGCGGCAGTTCTTCTTCTTCTGCCGGCTTCTCAGCTGATGTGTCCTTTCCTGCATGGTTAGGGTATGGCGGATCCCGAGTGGACTTACCTCCTCTCGTGGTAACCGCATTAACATTTTCTAAGGGGGTCTCGGGTTGCCCCGGGATTTTCCCCGACTCAGCAGTAGGAACAGCAGCAGTTAACTGAGCTAATTGGGTTTCTATCATTTTATTAAAGCTCAGCTGATTCTTGAGAGCAGAGGAAACACCCTCTATCTTAGTGTGGATGCTCTCAAGAGTCCTATCAGTGGTGGCAAGCTTTTTACTGATGTTATCATTAACCTTAGCTTGACCAAGCACAAGATCTTTCAAGGAGGGCTGATTATAACTGGAATTAAAACCAGAGAAGTTGCCAGAGTTACCTTCTTGGTAGTTGGGACGTGGTGGACCCCAACTTTGACCTCCTTGTGGACGGTAGCCGTTGTTGTTGTTGTTGCCCATGAACATTGCGTCCTCACGGGTCTCAGGGCAGTCATTGCCCGAGTGTCCCGTGTTGCCACAGACCTCGCAAGTCATACGAGCGTCTAGGGCTTTCACTTCTCCATTGGCTTGGTCGTCCATCTTCTTCATGAGAAGGTCAATCTTGGCGGCGAGCATGTCAACCTCCTTGACGGAGTGCATGCCTCGCTGGCGAGGTTGGAGGCGCTCTTCATTCCAACCTTGGTTGGACACCATCTTCTCGATCAAAGCTTTTGCCTTGCTTACAGTGAGCGAGAAGAAGGCTCCACCAGCAGCAGCGTCGAGGTGGTCGCGGGCCGACGGAGTAAGCCCGTTGTAGAAGTTCTGGATGATCAGCCAATCATCCATCCCGTGGTGGGGACATGCCAGGATGTACTCCTGGAGCCTCTCCCATGCCTCAGGAATCGACTCCTTCGACTCCTGCTGGAAGCTTGAGATTCTTCCGCGGAGGGCATTGGTCTTGCCCAGCGGGAAGAACTTTGCAAGGAATGCAGCTGAACACTTCTCCCAAGTGTTCACAGCTTCAGGGTTTGCGTAGAACCACTGTCTCGCTCTCCCAAGGAGAGAGAACGGGAACAGTCGAAGGCGAACAGCGTCGGGGGTGACGTCCTTCATTTTGAACGTGTTGCAAATCTCCAGGAATTGCTGGAGATGAGCACTAGCGTCCTCATTGGCTTTCCCACAGAATGGGCTAGCCTGCACCATGGTGATGAGACCGGTCTTGATCTCGAAGTTCGCATCTCCCACATTGCCAGCTGGTCCCGTAGGGATGTTGGCAGCGGAGGGAGCGGAGAACTCGCGGAGGGTCTTGTCGGCCATTTGCTCAGAGCTTGATGATGCGGGAATGACAGGTTCGATTGGCCGAGTCTCCTTACGAGGAGGGGTGAGCCTAGCTCGTGTCCTTCTCAGGAGTGACTCAGGATCTTCAGTGAAGTTTGTCGGCAAGTCGAAACCAGTCATACACTACCCTGTTTTCATACAAAATGCAGAAAACAAAGCAAGGTTAACCTGCTTAGGAGATAGCCTTAATAATTGCAACACTACTATATACATTAGTAATTTTTCTTGAATCATACGCCTTCCCCGGCAACGGCGCCAGAAATGCTTGTTGACTTTTGCTAAGCCATATTAATAAATCATTCCCGGCACGGGGCCAGAAACGGTTCACTAATATGTCCCAGAGTCAAGTAGGTAAAATCCGCAAGCGCACGGAGAATACCGCTGTAGCATTTCACCCGGAAGTATTCAGGGTATCGTATTTGTTTATCCCAAAGGAAGGGTATGATCAAGAAGCGTTACTAACATATAAGATCATGTTAACAATTAGCAAGGATATCTAACCAAGACAGGCGGGTACATGATAATAACTGGGTAGTGTGACACACACAGAAGATTCCTACTAAATAAATAAAGTCTAGTGGAGGAAAGACTAGGCTAAGCTACTCCTACTATACATTCCTATACAGTTGCATAGCCTAAGTAGAATACATACAGACCCACACTCAGGTTCAGCAGTCAATAGTATAGCACTTCAGGCACGGACTTACCCCTGCATCCACAGGCGACTTCCGCCAAGAGCCTACGCACTAGCCTAGCGGGGAGGATTTCAAAGGACGGACAGGGCTGTCACCACCTGCCGCCTACCTCAACGAACCAGTAGACTAACGAATAATTGATGCAAATCAGTCACCCAAGTACCATACTTGCATGACCAAAGAGCACTCTGCCCCTCCGCGATTACTATTAACGAGGCAGAGTTACCGTACGAATACGATCACCAAACCCATGCTATACTTTATCAGCTAAAACTAAGCATAGAGACTATAACATATAAACTAGACTATAGTGGCGGTATATAACTAGCATGACAATAGTAGTATAATAAATATAAACTACTATCACATAAGTAGACTATACTATCACATATATGGATCACAAAATCAAACAAGAAACTCATGACCCAAGCACAACTGTATAGAAAAGATATATATATTGATAAGAGTAAAGTCTTACAAAAGGGAAAAGATACAAGAGCCATACCAATTCCAAGTGAAGACTTGGGACTAGAGAGCTCTAGACTCAGCCTGACTCCACTAAAACTCCAAGAACTACTATTAGCAAGAGAGAAATGCTTCTTGTGGTGTGTGTTGAGTGTGAAGGCACACCCTCCTATTTATAGCCTCAATAGGTCGGCAAGGGAGAGTAACCGCCACGGAAGGCATCTCAAACCGTCATCAGGAGTCGCGGAGGAGCCAACACGTGGAAGCCCAGGCGGAGAGGGCGCCCGGCTGGGTCGGCCGACCTGACCAGGTCGGCCGACCTGGGGGTGGCCCCTCCTGGCCTGTGCTTTCTCCAGGTGGCTGTCCTGTGGGCCCTGACGTTGGTTTGCGCGGTATTGCAGGGAGTTACGTCGGTTAAGTGCTGAAAATGGGCCCTTCAATCCGTGTGACGTTCATGTGGCACTCTCTGATTGGTCGAAAATGTGTTTTCTTGCCTTTTGAGGTGTTTCCTTCACATTTCCTCCTGCATGCACAAAGTTCTCCAAGTACAAGTGGAACTATATTATTGTGCTAAAGCATGCGTGTATGAAATGCCAAATTCTCCTTTATTTGAGTATAGTTGACGGTTGAAAATGGTACTTAACAGCCGTCAACAGCCCCACCAACCTTGACCTTTTGCTAACGGTTGGATTTGGCTCCCCACTAGCTGTTTTCGACCGTTTAGGAATTTTCCTATAAATTGAGTGCCCCAGGGAGAGTGTTTTGCCATTCCAAGTTCACTTCTCATTTCACTCTCTCCTTCACTCATTCGCTCTTGAGCTCCCACATTGCTTCTCCAAAGTTGTCATTCCAAAAACCACCAAAAATATTTCTCTTTTTAGTTTGATTTGTTTTTTTCTAGATTGTTCAAGTCCTTTGCAAGGTTTGGCAAGATCAACACGGCCGACAGATTTTATGTGCTAACCCATAACCCGTGTTTGAGTTGTTCTTATATTTTTGCTTAAGTGGTGTAGATGAAAAAGGCTAAGGCGTTGATGCAGCAGGTGACACGTTCGAGTTCACGCCGTTCACACGGTAGCTCGAGCACACACTTCTCCATCGAGAACGAACCAACGAGGTATACGCCCGTTGAAGACAATATGGAGGAGGATGAGCCACATGTTCTTCTCGCGACACCAACCTTGAGCTGCTGAATGAACAGGAGAGACGAGTCTATCACCGCCTATGCAACTGTAGTTTCATCCACGCCAGGGCATATGACGACGACCTACTCTCTACTATAGGTATCAACTCTGAGTTCCTTTCTATTTGGAAAGCATTGGGCTGGACCGAATTTGCACACATCACTGAGACAGGTTCACGCCTCCTCACTATCCAGTTTTTGTGCACCTTGCTGAAAGATAACGATGGGTTACTTTTCCGCTTGTTCGGGAAGGATACCGTCTCACTTGGAAAGATCTTAGCATCATTCTTAAGTTTAAAAGTTATTGCAACACTAACTTAGAAGGTGCAACCACAGGTTTTGAGAAGGGATCTTTTTGGCAAAGGATTCCGGGGGAGTTTTCTCGTGAACGTCTTAGGACGAGTGACATTCACAATCCAACTCTACAACTGTGGCATAGGTGGCTTGCTATAACATGTTTCCCTAGACAAAACACTAGACCTATCCGTAATGATGAATTGCGTGTCTTGTTTGCTGCAATTGCTAAAATTCCATTGCTCCTATTAAAGCTATGATTGGTCAATGGTTAGATTATATTAAAGGATCGGGACCCATTGAATGCACTTCTTTAGTGACCCGTATTGCTGCAGGGATCGGAGCTTTATCCAACACTAGATTTGATTATCTTTCTGAGCATCATCCTATGATAGACTATAAATTTCTTGAGCAGGGTCACACTTTAAAGAAGGGTTCCGATGGTTCTATTATCTTTTATTACCCCGGCTATGCAAATAAAATCCCGCTATCTAACCTGGAATATCATTTGTATAGTTGTTGGGAACTAACCATACAACTGCAGAGAGAAGAAATGCTTGGCAGGTCCGCTGATCGACATACACGACAAAGCACAAAGCATGCCACCACTAGCGCAGCCAGAACTACACCACCAGTCCATGATTACACTGCAGGCTCAAAACATTCCGGTGACCCCGCTTGGATGTTCACGCCGCAGTGGTATGAGACTGGAGGTTCGTCTTGGCGGCAAGCTAGTAGTACACAATGGGGACATGACCCTGAGCCGATCGAGACGCCTCCACATCACGACGGGCGTCACTCATTTTTGGGCTTTAATCATCATGACTATGGTTCGAAATTGAGGGATCTTACAAGTAGGATGGACGATCTGGATGTGAGAATAGGAAAAATGCAACACACCCTTGCTACTCATGCCTAGACCACCAGAGAGTGGCAGCAACACAGTGACGATCAGTTTCGTCATCTCCAGGAACAGCTACAAGAGCACCACGACTACACGGTGGCATACTACCGTTGGAGAGGATTTGATCCTAACCAACAGCCGTGAGCAAGAGCATGCTTGGGATAGCACCCCCACCAAGGTGACTTGTATCTTTTCTTTCTTTCTTTTTTTATTTGTCGGACTTATCCTCATAAAACAAAATAAAAATTTATAAAACTAAAAAGAACAAAAATTAATAGGTTGTCATGCATGCTAGAGATGTTCATGCCTTCATGTTGAGATGATGAATAGTTGCTCTGTTTTATATCTTTTTATAGTACCTCGTATACAAGTTAGTACTCTCCTAATTTTTGAGTTTGTTGGCTAAACATGCTTGCCTTGAACTTGAATACATGTGGGTTGCAAAGTGCATGATCTAAGTCTAGGTTGTTGTGAGGCATGATATGGTTAGAATAGGGCTGCTATGATCTTTGTCCCAAAGTGAAGCTTAACATCCGGAGACTTTGTTTTTTTTAAATGATGAAATCGAAAAGTTCCTCAATGATAAAAATTCCTACCACGACCATATGTTATACTTCATTGTAAAATCTTCCAAATATGCTGCTTGTTTTCATATTGAGCTTTATCAAAATACTTGCAACCTTTGTGAGATTCATTTCATGCTTTTATGATCAAGATTCACGTACACATCCACCATCATTTGCTACTGCTCCTACATCGGGAGATATCAATATCATTCCATTGAATCCACCACCATATGTTTAACTTCTATTCCGAAAGTAGCAAAATCAATACTCAATGAATATCATGTTATGACTCTCTCTCAATTGGTTGCGTGGAAGACATGACTATCAAAAATAGAATAAATACTTTCTCTCAATCTTGAGCATGATAAAAAAAGAAGAAGAAGAAGAAAAAGAAATAGCCATGCCCAAGTGCTAATTAAAGAAAGAGAGAGTCTACTCAAAAAGGAGTATCCACCATTCTATTATCATTCCACCAAATTCCACACATATGCACATCTTGATCAGATTGTATGACTTGTTTCTCTATGGGTTCAATCTTTTAGTTTAGCAATAAATGTGTTATAAGTATGTCTCATTTATTCCTACCTAGAGCTCCACATAAGCTTTATTTAGAGGTAGGAACAAAAAGAGGCAACTTCAATGTCCTAGTAAGAATTTATACATATTGAGCGACCGAGTGAATCATTGGAGAAATTTAGTTTTATTTGCTAAAATCCTTTGAAAAACTCCGGATAAAAAGTGGAACACAGACATGAGAGAATGTTGTCCTATAAAAAACCGTTCTGTCTTTCAACCATCTAAGACGAAGAGAAGCCAAAAGCCCCGCAGGGACTAAGGTAAAAAGGATGAGTTATCAAATGCCAACTTATTTAATTAAAAGTAGAGTATTTTATTGTGCACTTAGCACTATGGGGGAATATAAAATATTATAGCAACTCCTGATAAACAACCTAAAGTTCTATCTTTTCATTGGGACAAGCAAAGGTTTAGCTTGGAGGAGTTTGTTGATGATCATTAAATACCATTCCCGACCATCAACATTACTCAAAATAAAGAATAATTGTATATTCTCATCATGCATATTAGTTAGAATTAATAAATATCCACTATAGCTTGGAGAAACACTGATATGCAGGAGAAATAACGAAATGAAGGAAACACACCCATATGGCAAAGAAATACTTCCACCAATCAGAGCTCGCCAACTAGAACTCCCACGGATTGACTGGCTCACTTACAGAAGCAAACCGACTTAACAATCGACCTTACAGTGTCACTGGGCTATGTAATAGGTTCTTGGCCGGAATCGTACTGTAGATACAGGGGAAAACCGGATGCCTAGGGTGTGATAATCTGATTCTCTTATATTAGTATTATATCTATATAAGACTATATAATGTAGACTATATAACTATATAAAAGCAATATAAGAACTTAGCTCTTTCTTTGCTCTTCTCTACTAGATTAATATTTATCTAATTTGAGTATGCTATCTGTGTGTCCACTATCATATTTATCTTTATCCTTACCCCTGTGAGGACTTTGTCTCATAATCTAATATGCAAATATCTAGAATATGATAATTACTCTGATCAATCATATGTCTTTCTTTGGAACAAAACAAATATGATACCCTGAATACTTCCGGATGAAATGCTACAACAGTATTCTCCGTCCGCTTGTGAACTCTCTGCATTCGTTAAAAATTATCAATAAATATTTCTGGTTTTGTTGCTAAGGAAACTTAGTGATGACGTTAAGAAATGTCAACATTGCCTTTGTATGATCCACTAGTATGCTTAGGTTGTTGTTTCTTTTATAAGTTCATTATTTTGCTAGTATGATCACCACTAGAGTTGTGTAGGAGTTATTTTGAGTGGTCAGTTTTAGTATTTGACAAATTTGGTATATATAGCGAGTTCCCAATTCATCTCCCCTCTCAGTCACTCGGTCCTTTCAGGCACTTTCAAGCCTAGCGACCCTGCTCGTTCTTAACTAGATATTATGTCTTTCCATCATAGTAGTTTCTACTATATAATAATTTTGGACATGAATAACATTAGGCCTAAATAAAGTTAAGTGTCTCAATGTTTATTAGATATGGATATATGGCTCTACATAAACAACATTCTAGTTTACTTGAAATAACCGGACCAAAATATTTCAGTTATTTAGGTTTCGTTTTCTATTTTTCTGTAATAATTTTGGTTTTTATTTCTTAGAAACCGAAGTATTTTTAAATCGAATCGTAATAACCGTATTAATTGAATGCCCAAGCCTAGTTTGAGTAATAAGTCAGCTGGTCAGATCAGAGGTGGCTCGTTGGAGCTATGAGAGGAGGCCTAGTTTGACGCCCCGATCGATCTCCAAGGCAGACATGACACGATCAACGTCGTCTCAGATTACGGTCTAATTAAGACAACTAGGACACGGCCAAAAAAGTCGTTCAAGATCACGGCTGCGACGCTCGCGATGGACGTTGTGGTCTCGGGTTGCGGTAGGGTGTGGGTGGGCGCGACTGATTGATTACATGAGTTGGACCGAGACACAAAAATAGAAATTACAATTAAAATTTGAACAAACGTGTAGGTAAAGGATTGTTATTTACATATAGAGAGGACTGTTGGACGAAAACCATCGAATATAGAGGGATGGAAACCAACAAAAATGAAAAACCACTCCCGTTTTATTAAGAAGTGTGCGAGAGCAGCAATAAGACGCCTGACGTCACTGTTGACGTTCTATGGATAATCGTGATAAAATACATGATCCTGTATTGGTTGTCCGCTTGAGTCATCGTACATCCGCGACGACAAGTACAACGCGTTACAAGCTATCAGTTTATTTTGAGAGCATAGACTGATGCTAACCTCTCATATACTGACTAGTCAGTCCACGTCATTCATCTGAGAGGAGTAGAGAAGATATTGTTGCGGAGGAAGACATAAAGTCATAATATCCGTCTTCGCACCAACGAAACGGCATCCGTGTGCATTACAGGAATTCTTTGGTTGATTCGATCTGAAGAGAGGGCCCTTCATGGCAGCCACACTACCTTTACTCTTTAGCGGTCCGTCACCCCATCTCCCAGCCCTCGCCGCCGCGCACGAATCCCTCACCACACTGCGGCCGCCGCATCCGCGAGAGCACTTCGCTTCCCACCAAAAACCCTAGCCCTCCAGCCCGCACAGCCGCGATGCCTCCGAAGGCGGCGAAGAAGGACGCTGCGCCAGCGGAGCGCCCCATCCTCGGCCGCTTCTCTTCCCACCTCAAGATCGGGATCGTAAGTACATCGCCGCCTCCCTTCCTTTCCTCCCCTTCCCTTGAATTGGTAGTGGTTCTAGACGCTGTGAATCGCTTGATCTCGTAGCGGTGCGGCGGCTCCATCTCCGATTGGGGCCGACGAGCTCAGCGCGTTCGCGGCTGACTGCAGCCGTACCGCGGGTTTAGGGTTTACGGTCCCAGTTGCCATCGCTAGTGCTCATGTTATGTGTCTGGGGGTGTAGGATGGTGATTTGGTATGCAATTGAGTTGTGGAACCCGAAGTACAAGTGCTGTCGGTGTTAGAGAAGTGTTGGTGGGGAGCAATTTAGTCGGTGCCCTTGGTTTGCAGTTGATGTGGATTTACCAGATTCTGTTGTTGTGCTGTGGCTTTTAAAACGTTTCAAGTGACTGATGTGAACAAATTGTTTGTGTTGTGGACTGACAGTACTGTGGAACGAGGTGTAGTTAAGTAAGTTTTGTTGACAATGGTTTTAGATTTGCTATAATGGGTAAGTATATACTTCTTGACAAATCAGTTAGTGAAATGTATTACTTTCTTTTGGTTGCTTAGCGTCGTCTGTATACTCAAGATTTTAGAAATGATTTGATTATGCACTAGTCCATATGTGTATACCTATATTTATTCTTCATTCCTTCTGATTTTATGGTGAAATGGGATTAGCCTCTGTTACTGATGCTGGGTGCTTGAATTTATATTCCTGTTTGTAACTTGATAATTGAGATGTGCAAATGGAACATGACAAGGTGAGGACTCAAGGAGTTAATGAGTTATTGAATGATGTATTTCCAGGTTGGGCTACCAAATGTTGGCAAATCAACTTTCTTCAACATTGTAACCAAGCTTGCAATCCCAGCTGAGAACTTCCCTTTCTGTACTATTGAACCAAATGAGGCACGTGTCAATGTTCCTGATGAACGATTTGACTGGCTTTGCCAACTTTACAAGCCAAAGAGTGAGGTTTGTTTCTTTTCGTTGCTCATATAGCAATAAGTAAACATATTCTACAAATAGTAACACCTGATAGTTTTCCTGTTGAAATTCTCTGCAGGTGTCTGCATATCTGGAAATAACTGACATAGCTGGACTTATTAGAGGCGCTCATGCTGGGGAGGGTCTGGGCAATGCGTTCCTGTCCCACATTCGTGCTGTTGATGGAATCTTTCACGTCTTGAGTATGTTTCTATTATAATTTTGTTATTTGTTAAAATTCTATTAGTTACTGCAACATTTTATTCAATTTCTACTGCTGTGTTGTTGGATAGGCTTGTTGTCCTTAATACATTTCTTGTTTGTGCTCTCACATAATCAAGGAAGGGTGTATATAAAATCCAGTTGAATTTCGCCTATAACAGAAAGATTACAGTTCCTTAGTAATGTATAAGAGGGGTCATCTTTTTCCATTTTAGGCATAGGAAAAATTTGTCTATATGGTTCATTCTACATATAGAATATTGATTTTTTGGTGGGAATTTCGCGTAAGTAAAGAAATACAGATGATCTTGAGTAAGAGTATCTGATCATATATGTCTTCGAATACAGGAGGATTTTCAATGTGGGCCAAAAGAATGTTATATACTAATTTGTGATTAATGATGAGGTTTGAATTTTACGGTGAAATGGGATTAGCCTTTTTATTCTTTTCACCCCAAAAGAATGTGGGCCAAAATAATAGTAAAAGCAGATAGCCTTTTTATTCTTATGAGTTCTGTATTATAGGTGTGAACACTTCATGGACAGCTGTTAAGTATTGATTGTTCTTCTGTTCTATATTTCTTTCACGTCTTGTTTCTTGTTTATTGTCAAAACCTCGCTTTCCATGAGTGATAAATAGTTTGGACTTTTAGTGGAGACTAAAGCAGAAGCTGTCACTTGACGAATGAAGCCGATTAAATGTGTTACTTGTATTGTTGTACATGGTTTTCAGGAGCATTTGAAGACCCAGAAATTACTCATATTGATGATACAGTAGATCCTGTTAGGGATTTGGAAACTATTGGTGAAGAGCTCAGGCTCAAGGTTTGTAGGATTCTATTGATTTGCACACCATTTATACAGCATTGTTAGATGCTCTTCATCATATTTTGCTGCATTTTATTTGCAGGATATAGAGTTTGTGGAGAAGAGAGTTGAGGACCTTGACAAACAAATGAAGAGAAGCAATGATAAACAGCTGAAAATTGAACATGAATTATGTCAAAGGGTAGGGTGCATGCGGAATCTCTTTAATTCTGCCTTATGTCTATCTATGGGTCTGTTATTGAGCTGAAATATAACTGGCATCTTTAACTAGGTCTTAGCTCATCTCAATGATGGAAAGGATATCCGCTTAGGAGATTGGAAAGCTGCTGATGTTGAGATCTTGAACACTTTCCAGCTACTTACAGCTAAGCCAGTTGTCTATTTGGTAAGAGGTTCTTATTCATTTGCACGGCACATTCAATTTTTTCTGAAAATCTTTTAATTCCTTTTTTCTTGGGGTATCTATGATTCTGAATTTTTGTATTATATCAGATTCAAGGAAAAAGGGGTACAGTTGTAATATGTATTTGTTGTGGCCCAGCTGCAGTCTGCATTGTTTCTCTTTTTTTTCCATTTGTTTGCCTATTATCCAACATCGGGAACCGTTACACAATGTTTCATGGCAAATGTCTGGTAGTTGATTAGTCATCTTTGTCTTAAGTCAATCCAACATTAGATGCCTTCTACATGATTTGGTACTAAACAGATTTATACATGAATAATAGCAACAAAATATGCATCTTGATGTCAGCGTTCAGGCCCAACCGACATTGAAATGGCTGGTACAACCTTTTGATTGATAGTAATAATTGAAAATTAAAATTGATTGGCATTTATTTTGCATCTTAACTGGCCTTTTTGATGGACACTGGAACAATTTTCAGAACTAGTCTGTTAATTTCTGCAGGTGAATATGAGTGAGAAGGACTTCCAAAGGAAAAAGAACAAGTTCCTACCGAAGATACATGCTTGGTAAGAATGTTCGGAAACTCTGGTTTTGTTTTTGAACAGAAACTACAGCAGGGGAAACCCCCGCTGTTTGAATTTATATTGATATATGAAAAGGAAAAAAAAGAGCCCACTGTACAAAACAAAAAGCACAAAAAAGGCCATAGGCCAAAGAAAAAGGCTATTATAGGAGCTATTCACACTCATCCACCCTAGAAAGGAAATTAGATCGATTAGATTCAGAAATTCTATGAGCCTGCAGGCGAGCTTCATCCGCAAAACTGATTTTGAAAACCTGGTTTTGTTGTCTAAAGTGTTGGAGAACTATTGATTCTTGGCTGTTGTCGCTCGGAAACGAGTAGCACTAGCTGTCTGCCATGTTGCTCCACGGCAAGTTAGTCGTTGTCTTGGCTTATATGGTGGAACCACATTCATCTATGATTGGATTGTAGATGCAAGAAAGCCTTTTTGGTCAGTGGTGGAACTTGTGATTATATCATATAAATGGATGACAATAGATGTGATTAAGTGGTGAAGAACTGTTTTCTCGTGGTGGGACTAAGAAACTTGGGGTTCTGTAAAATACAAAAGATGGGTTCTTTTGTTAGTTAAATTGCAGTTTAATTAGTTATAGATATTCCTCATGCTATGTGGATGCAAGAGCTGTACTTTTACTGATCCATTTAATACGTTGTACCCCTAGTGTCTTATCTGTTTGCCAGTACCAGATTTTTTTCAAAAAAGAATTAAACATGTGAAAATTGTTTGATTCTGCAAGTACCAGTTTTTTATACTAGGCTTACATCATGATAGATCATCTCGTTTTCATATTGCATTTAGTGCAGTGCAATTTTCTTGTTGAATAAGTAGGTGTCTGATTTGCTATACTGCAAATGTTTGTTCTTGAGTTGCTGGAAATTACTGTTTGATGTGTATGATCTGTCATTTGTTAAATCTGAGAGTACAATAAGGTTAGTTTGATAAGAGTATGGATAAATGGGACTTCAACTATTGATAATTAAATAGATTGCCTTTTCTCTTGAATTTTCCCTGTACACACGCCCTTGAATTTTACCATGTTTGATCGAAGTATAATTAGTCACTTTTGTTTCATCTACATAACCATGCTATAAAATACTCCCTTTTTGAAAGGAGCGTAATGGAGAATAAACTAATACGGAACTATTTTCTTCAGGGTGCAGGAACATGGTGGTGAAACCATTCTTCCTTTCAGCTGTGCTTTTGAACAGAAGCTAGTGGATATGCCAGAAGATGAAGCTGCCAAATATTGTGCCGAAAACCAGATCACAAGGCAAGTTTGTTTGCATTGTTATACTTGGTAAACTTGACTGTCTCAGTTCACGGGTTGACAAGATGTTAGCTATTTTGTGAGTTGACTATTTCTAGTGTAGCCCATGTCAACATTCAAAAATACACAAGCTTTTATTTTGGCGGTTTTCAGCAACTGCAATAAATTCACCTAGGGATGTGCACCAGGATAGAGTCTTGCTTAGCAAGGCATTTAAGTGGGGTAGCCTTTGTGGGCGAAAACAACTATGGTTCTCGTTGGAGAGCTGAATCAGCTGGCCATTGGCAGAAAAATTGAGCCCGTCATTTGAAGTAAAAAATACACTCAAATGCACGTTGAAATCACATTTGCTAAATGCTGTTTGATGGTGGTAAAACCAAATAAGTAGGGAACGCAAGGCCGGTATTGCTAAAATGAGTCAACTTTCATAGCGGAGCTATAGCCCCCCATGCTGGATAGCCCCTCAGTTAAAACAACCAAGTGTGCCTTCATCTCAGTTAAAACAACCAAATGTGCCCTCATCTCATTTAAAACGACCCAGTGTGCCCTTGTCTCAGTAAAAACAACCAATTGTGCCCACGTCTCAGTTAAAACAACCAAGTGTGCCCTCATCTCAGTTCAAACAACCAAGTGTACCCTCATCTCATTTGAAACAACCAATTGTGCCCTCGTCTCAGTTAAAACAACTTTCATCTCAGTTAAAGTAACCATGAGTGCCTTCATCTCAGTTGAAACAACCAAGTGTGCCCTTACATTATTGAGAAGCTGGTATAGTTACAGCTAAGACAGTAACTAGAATAATTCTTTATTAGCCTTCACTGTACCAGTCACTTTTAACTAGTAATAGTTCTGTTGGCTATGACAATAATTCATTAATATTGTCACCAACCCGAAAACAAAATTGAAAAATGAAGGTTCGTTACAATTACAAGGATCATTTTGGGAAAAACATGTATCTAGGCTAAGGCAGTTTGAAGTATTTTTGATAAACCCTTCTAGTCAAAAGTTTCTGCTATTTGTGAACATTTTTAGTTCTCATTATGTAACTAAACATTGTATTTTATGTGCTGCAGCATGATCCCAAAAATTATCAAGACTGGTTTCTCAGCAATTCATCTTATATACTTCTTCACGGCTGGTCCTGATGAGGTACATCTTCTGTTTTTCTTGTGCCAGTATTATGTGTTGCTTGATTTAAGTATATTACTATACGTTTCTAAATTGCTGTAGAAAGCTGCATGTTTATATTGTAGTAGTATGGTACCAATAGTTCTTGTGCTTATTCTGAACGCTAGTATTTATTTACTAAGTAATTATCTTCTACAATATGCTTCAGTTTATAGTTCGTAGTTGAACTATAGGTCATCTCTATCCATGCTCCTAGGGGTACGTGAATTAAAGTTGGCTGTTTTTTTAGATCTAAATTTGGCTGGTTTGATGACAACTCTGAACTCTTTGTTCAGGTTAAGTGTTGGCAGATTAGACGTCAAACTAAAGCCCCTCAAGCTGCTGGTGCAATTCACACTGATTTTGAAAGGGGCTTCATATGCGCTGAGGTAACCCTCATTTGATGTTATAGTAGATGAATTTATTGGTTATTATTATGATTCATAGTTGCTGTACGATGTCACATGCAACCTGATTTTTATTATACACAGATGTACAACTTAACAAACATATGATTGTTCTAGAATTTAGGTTTTCTGCATTACTTTCTTGTGGTAACTTCATGTAATTCTGTTGACAATGTTTATTGAGCCAACAAAACTCACTCTATTTTCTATTATATGTTTATACTTATGCGTTCTATTTAAAGAAAAATACAAGACAATTCATGGGCTGTGTCGAAGTTGTCTTTTCTTACTGCACAAGTCTGCTGCTGGTCTCTGTAACCACCCAGGCACCCATACAGACCTATAAATAAAGTTCTCTTGTAAAATTTAGTGCACAATGTTCAATAAAAGGATGGATGTAGTAGTAACTACTCAAGCCCTATACAATTTTATCCTGATACTATTAGACAAGTTTAGAATGAAGCCTAATGGCATTGATTATTTGGGTTTTTTGCTATGCATGTTTGATAAGATAGTTTTATGACTGGTCATCTACTTGTTGGATCAGGTAATGAAGTTTGAGGATCTAAAAGAACTGGGCAGTGAATCTGCTGTCAAGGTACACATGCCTTTTGCAATGACATTATTGTTCAAGTGTCTGTTTTGAGTTGTGATCTTAGAAACCTATCAATTGCATGTGTTCAGGCTGCTGGAAAATACAGGCAGGAAGGGAAGACCTACGTGGTGCAGGACGGGGACATTATCTTCTTTAAGTTTAATGTGTCTGGTGGAGGAAAGAAGTGATGAGTTCCACAAGATGACAAACATTCCAGTGTTACATCTTACCTGAATTTCAACATTTTTGAGTTCGCTAGCCAGTCAAGTGCTCATTTGGATTGCACAACTACGCTCTATGTACCATTGAAGGATTGTATTGAAATAACAGGTGTGGTTGTATATCTGGATGGGCTTGCTGTTATGAGGTTATACTTGTATCGAGGAACTTAGAAATAGTTATTTTGATCCACTTTGTTCGTCCCAGTTAACATTGTGGTCAGTTTTGGAGGGGAGGACTATTTGAAGTAACTAGGTAGACCCTGAACCTGAAGGTGTAACCGGGTACACTGAATGTGGTAGGCGGTAGCATCCTTTCGATGAAGAACAGCGGCATGCTGTAGGAAGCAGCAATCTTCTCTCGTTTGAATCTCCTGAGTTTGAGTTGAAACTTATTGATTTTGGGCTCCAAAATCCAATGTTGACAGAACATGCATTTGAAAACCAATGGACCTGCACGCCAAGGACCGAGGCCGATGAAGCAAACAAATACTATTGGAGGGATCTCTTTGGGCCTCTTCCAGTCCTGTCCGAGATCTAGCGGAAGGGGATTTATTTGGTCCTCTTTCGGGCCTGCTGTGTTCTATCACGGGCCTTCTCCATCCTGCTGATCTTCCTCGGCAGCCCGCACATGTAGTCCCTCGCCGTACGCGCTCTATACAGCCCCTCCTCGAGCTTCTCCACCCATCACTGCCGTATCAGGTGCTTCACGATCCTACGGTAGTTGGATGCCTTACATCCCTATCTACTCCGTGGCAATGGCGTAGTGCATGAACAGATCGGCGTCGTGATCATCAATCATAAGCATGGCGGGCATGATGATTTTCCCCTACATGATGATCCGCTGTGTCATGAGCCCTTTGCCTTTTTCACGACGTATCATATAAGAATGTATCTCCTCATATTGTTTTTCTGGACTTTAAAAGGTATTATAATGACAGGAACAGAGTTGCAAGACATTAGTCAGCTATAAACTCAAAATGCAATTCAGTTGTGCTGCGCCACGTAGCATGCTTGACTTTTTATTTTCTGTCCCCGTCATCAAGTTTTGGCCTGAAACTAGAGGCAGTCCTGGTTTGTTAGTGTTATTTGAAGCCCAACTTGATGGCCTTTGATGGTTATACTCGTATCGGTAGTCTCTGCCATCTAATTTTGTTTTATTTATTAGTTGCATAGTCAAACACTTTGTGCACGAATTCATGCCCGGCATACATAAGACAACTCGGTCTAAATGACACACATCACAACCAAACGTGGAGGAGTACAATAGATAGATAGGGCTGTCACCACATACTACCTACCTCTGCAGATCATGGATTGTGAAGCGTTTGATACTATCTAGCCGTCTAAGCATCATGCTTACACTTTTAAGTAGAATTCTAGCATTCATCAAACACTAGAGTCTCCCTAAACCTAATTGGATATCAAACACATGTTGAGACATAACAACTAGACTAAAGTACAAACTAGCATTATAACATTTAGACTATAGTCAAGGAATATGCTATTCACAATAATAAGGTAGCAAGTCTATATCATTATAAAAGCACACTAAGATCCAATGACATAGGTATGATATATAACCAAACAAGGAACATATATCATAGACAACTATATAAAAGAACTATAATAATGGAATAGAGCAAAGTCATATATAAATATAATAAAGTCAATGATACTAGAGCCATTATGAAACTCCTATGACATGAAGACTTGAGCAAGGCTCAACCTAGATTAAACTCCCACTAGGACTTGGAACTACTAAATGAAAGAGGGAAATGACTATTCTTGAGTGTGTGTGTAGAGAGTGGAGCTCTCCCCATCTATTTATAGGGCCCAATGGTCGGTTTCTAGGCTTGGCTGCTACAGAACCATCATGCACAGACGTAGAGGAAGCCCGGAGGAAGCACCACGTGGAGGCCTGCCCGAGATGGGCTCAAGACCAGGTTGGCCAACCTAGAGAGGCTAGTCGTTTGACCTGGTTTTTGCCCCTCTCGGCTTATGCTTTCTTGAGGTGGCTGGCAGGTGGGTCCTCTTTAGTTTTGAGGCGGTGTTCTGCCGAGGAATCCCATGTAGCCACGTAGTTAATCCATGTGTTGTCCAGTTGTCATCACCCTATTGGCCGGAAGGATGTTTTTGTAGATCTTTCTCTATTTCTCCACTCCTTTTTTACCAAATCCCTGCATGCACTTATTGCTCCAAGGAGAAGTGAAATCTTATTATTCCTAGCTAACATGCGTATATGAAATGCTAAGTCTTCCCTTATTTGTGGCTATATTGATGGTCGAAATTTGTACTTAACAACCATCAACATGCACCCTTTGATTTAATGATGAGTGCCTTAAATCATTTAATACCCTAAAAAAGGCACTCATCTTAGCTCCAATTATCCAACCCACTGATTGGACACTACCTTTCGAAATCATGTGTGATGCTAGTGATTATGCTGTTGGGGGCTTTAGGCCAAACCAAGGATAAGAACAACCACACAATAGCCTATGCTAGCAAAACTTGACAGGAGCACAATTGAATTAGGCTACCACTGAGAAAGAGCTCCTGGCTATTGTTTTTGCTATTGATAAGTTTAGAGCTTACTTAGTAGGAGCTAAGGTAATTGTTTACATTGATCATGTTGTCTTAAAATACCTGCTCACTAAGAAAGATGCTAAGCCTGGGCAAATTAGATGGATTCTCTTACCCCAAGAATTTGACCTTGAAATAAAAGATAAGAAAGGAGTAGAGAATTCTATAGCAGATCATTTGTCGCGTATGCAAATCACTAACATGTATGAACTGCCGATAAATGATTTTCTATGAGACAACATGCTGCTGAAGGTAACCGATACAAACCCCTGGTATGCAGATATTGTGAATTACATGGTTGCAGGATATTTTACACCAGGGGAGAACAAAAATAAGTTAATGTGTGCGTGGATGGGCTGCTAAGAAGATGTATCCCAACAATCAAAGGAGCCAAGATCATAGAAAAGTGCCATTCAACTCCTTATGGAGGACTCTACAGTGTGTTCTGCACCCAATCAAAGATTTGGCAGAGTGGATTCTTTTGGCCTACAATGTATGAAGATATAAAGGAGTACATTCGCAAATGCTGGAGGTGCCAGAAGCATGGAGGGATCACTTCTCGCAATGCCTTGCCCCTTACATACAATCTTCAAGTGGAACTTTTTGATGTATGGGGCATTGACTACATAGGACCTTTTCCAAAGTCTTATGATTGTGAGCATATCTTGGTGGCCGTAGATTATGTGTCAAAATGGGTGCAGGCTATGCCATGCCGAGCAACGGATGCAAATAATGCCAAGAAAATGTTCCACAAGGTAATTTTCCCTCATTTTGGAACACCTCGGATGGTGATAAGTGATAGAGGGTCTCACTTCATTGATAAGACCTTCCGCCATTTCTTAAGAAATCTTAGCGTAAACCATAACATAGCCACTCCATACCATCCTCAGACCAGTGGACAAGCAAAGACTTCAAACAAGTAGATCAATAATATCCTTCAAAAGACTGTGCTGGAAATGGGGACGGGATGAAAAAACAAGCTACTTGAGGCGCTTTGGGCATACCATACTGCATACAAGACGCCCATTGGCATGTCACCGTTCCAACTTATTTATGGCAAGACTTGTCATTTCCCTATCGAGACGGAACATTGAGCACACTGGGCCATCAGAAAATGGAACATGGATTTCCAGAAGCTTGGGATCCAAAGAAAAATGCATATATAATTAGAGGAATTGAGAGACAAATCCTATCATAGTGCCAAAATCTACAAGGAGAAAACCAAAAGATGGCATCACAAGAGAATTCAGCCGAAGGAGTTCAAAGTAGGAGATAAGGTGCTACTCTTCAACTCGAGTGAAGTTATTTGGTCATGGGAAGCTAAAGAGCAAGTAGGATGGACCATACACCATCGTCGACACATATTTTCATGGAGCAATCACGCTGCAAGACGACACAAGTAACCTTTTTAAGGTAAATGGTCATTGCTTAAAGCTTTCCCGATATAGTGAAAATTTAGAAAAAAAGATATAGATGTAGTCAATTTAATTAGCTTAAACATTCTTTTATAGACTTTCCAAGATTTGTATTAGAACTAATAGGCCTAACACATCTCTGCACCTCATCCCCTGCTGGCCCAACACACCCAAGGAACAAGGGGGCATTTGGGGCCCACCTATGTTTGGCTGAACACCCTTGTTCGACCGAACAGAGATTGGCGCCGCCGCCCCTCTGCTTTCTCATGCGCGTTAAACTAACCAATCCCGATCCTTTTTGACGTGTGAGCATGATCCCTTTGCAACAGAGAGCCAATAAGACAGAGTTTTCCCTGAACCCAGAGCAGAACAGAAACAAACTTCATCTTCCTCCCTTGGCCTCTCCACCTCCAAGCACCATAGCCATGGCCGACAAAAGCTTGGTCCCCCACACCAGCTCCACTTCAATCTTTGACCTCGACGGAGTTCCTACTCTGACAAATCTTGCTGTTCTGGCCATTGGCATGACTATGGAAGAGGTCAAGGTCATCTCTATGGTCCCTCTGGCAATCGGAGGAGGGTACTAGGGGGCGCAACCCTATGCCTACCTGCGCAATCGGCGATCCCTCTCCTATCAGCACACGCATTCCATGAAGGCCCGTGCGGCAACTCCAACAAAGAGGTCGGTGGCTAGCCACCTCTTCAAGGACGATATCATTGGGCAATCCTTGAAGCTTGGTGGGCGACACGTAGAGACGCTGCACAACAAGTAAGGAGATGATGTCTACTATTGCTATGAGCAGGACGGTCTGGATGACTCCCCATATAAGGGTCAATTCCAGGTCCAAGGAGCTAGAAAAGGCCATGGGAAGGGACCCTTGTAGCATCTCACCTCTTCGGATAGGAGGGAGATGGCGGAGTCAATTAACTCCTCCCCTTCCAAGCAAAGCATGGGGGCAACCCCAAACAAAAGGACTACGGGGCTGCAACAAGACAACAGGAATAGGTCCCCCTACAAGGGACCTACTGTTGCACAACTAGCACTAGATGTGAAGAATCTCCGCTCGGAGAACAAGGTGCTTGTTGAAAAACTGGCGGAAGAGCGTATTGAGAGGGAGGAGATGAAGGACACCATTGACTGTCTCAAGGAAACCTTAGAGACCATCCGTGGAGGCATGGGCGCTAAGATAAAGCGCATTTGTGTCAAGATAGGAAAGTCAGAAATTTACTATGGCAAATGATTATGCTTCTCTATCATTTATCTATGAAATAAAATAGGTGCTTAGTTTAGTTTCCCTTTATTTCTTTATTTATTTCATTCCATTAATATTACTTTATTAATGAATAAAAGACTCATTTTGCCCATAAAGCAGGTGAGTCCCTTTGCTCTTTACCTTTTCTTTTGTTTTTGTGTCAATAAAAGAGTACATGCAAGGAAACAAGTGTGGGATAGACCCTCGGGACCTACAACGCGAACAAAATTTCCTCATGATGAAAAGCACAATGTACATCGTCGCACTGAGCAGCACACCAAAGTAGGGCCCACTTGGCGACCAGGGAGGTTCGGTCGAACCCCATTGTTGGGCTGAACATCTCCTGGGCCCCCTCGGCCCACTTTTTCTCCGACATGATGGTTTGTGCGTATTATCCCTCAATCTCCATATTAGGTGCTTTAATTTAGTTTTCTCAGAGTTAAAATGATAAACTCAATCAAGAAAATTAAAATGAACCCTGATGATGTCTCCCACTCATATTGAAAGTTTCCATGGTTGGCATGCATGGTCTTTATTCCTTGTTTTTATACCATTGCTAGTGGAAAATATTTATAGGGGCCATATGTTACCTAATTTGTTGACTAGTGTGATATGGTTTGATAATGAGATTCTTGCTCTCTTTGCATGAAGTACTCGGATTCTATTTTTGAAAATTTAAACTTTAGTGCTTACTCCTCGATGATGGAAAATGAAAGCCCACCATAGCCAAATGATAGACCTTATTGAATACCCAATGCATTTGCTGCTTGTGACTTTGTTGAACCTTGTCAAATTCTTAACCCTTGTGAGTTACTTGTTGTGATTTGTTGATCAAGTTCTTGTGCACACTAATCTTCCTAAAACTTCTACCCTGGAAGTTAGCTTCGCCACCATCACTCCATCCATCAAATACTCCATGAAACTATTGTTATGACTCTCTCAATTGTTCCTTAGAAGGCATGGCTATAAAAAATAAAATAAATTCTTGCTCCCAATCAAGAGAATGACTAAAAAACAGAGAAGAAATAGCCAAACCCAAGATTGGCCAAAGAAAGAGAGAGTCTACATGTAAAGGAGCATCCATCCATTTTCCACCATCCCATACTTGATTGATGATTCATAACTTGTATTCTCCTTGGATCTAGTATTTGACTTGGTAATATATAAAGTACATGTATGCCCCTTTGTAAGGTTCAATACCATTGAGGTCACCCCAAGATATGAATGTTTTGGTGATGAATGACAAACATGAAATATGACTAATATCTACACGAGTGTTGTGCGTGTAGGGAACCTTTTCTACTTAATGATGATCGATGATGGTTGCCTTGGCGGTAGATAACAATGACCACAAGAAGAGCTTGATGAAGTCCAAGGGTTGATAGAGATGGACCAAGGCTAAGGACAAGCTAGGAGAAAGTGTTTGAAACACTTGTCTAGTTGTTAGGGCTTTGAGTCCATAGGAAAAACTAGACTATCAAAGGAGTCTAGGTCATGTCTCTTAGGTCACACTAGTTGGTGATATGCATGGATGATCAGTGAAATCACAGGCACTAGGTGATATTGGAGAAGCCAAGGAGCTATTGGAAGAAGCCAGAAAATGAAGTCAAGCGAGGACAAGAAGTTTCAACTTCTCAACGGAGTGACCAGATAGATGGTCTAGAGATACCGGACTGTACAGTCATCAGGAGATCAGAGAGCAGAACTATAAAGAAGTCTATTGCATGAAGACCCATAGAGACCAGACGGTACGGTCTACAGACCGGACAATCCGATCTGTGTGGATAGGAGCAGAAACAGAGAGGAGCAGTTTTGGACGCTCTCTGGAATGAGGGAAAGGTGAAGAGACAGGACGGTCCGGTCAGTACAGGAATCCACCAGGGGCAGAGCCAGTGGCTCTGGAGGAGCTGTCCAGATGGAGACCGGACGGTCCGGTTAGGCAGTGACCGGGCTATACGATCAGTAGGCCCAAAATGCTGATTTCGTGGAGCAATGACAAGTTTGAGGTTGGAAGCCTATATAAACTCATTGCTAGGGTCTTGGAGACCACTCTTGGCTGGTGGAATTGTTGGGAGCATTTGTAGGGAGTGAAGAGGAAAAGAGAGAAGCACTAGGATAGGATATTGGATATCTTGAGAGTGCTAGTGAGAGTAACTTGAGCATCTATCCACATCTAAGGCTTGGGTGTCCTTGAGGGTGTGATCTAGGTTGTTACTCTTGGTCTATGGTGAGACCTAGACCGGTTAGGTGTCAGTGATCAAGCCTATCATGATTGGTTGTGAAGGCCATCACATGTTTGTACACAGTTTGAGCCCGCTGTTGAAAGAGACATCATTAGTGAGCGCCCATGTCGGCTTAGGGACTCCGACAAGTTCTCAAGGGAGGCGAGCTTATGCCTTGGTGGCAGCGGTGATCCAACCATGTATTCACTCCGGGAGTGATTGCGGGCTCGTATGCGAGAACTCCACTTGGTGGCAGGAGGGACCGACACTCTAGCGGAAGTGGTCCTTTCATAGGACTATTATCTTGTTATTGTGATCACTACTAGAATTGTTATAGGAATTATTTAAGTGCTCGGTTTTAGGAATTGGCAAATTTGGTACATATACTGAGTTCCTGATTCACCCACCCTCTCGGTCACTCGGTCCTTTCAAGTGGTATCAGTGCCAAGTGCTCATTATAGGGCTTTACCACCTTGAGTAGTGATCGTATTGAGTTGGGATGTCATCCCACTCGGGGCCGGGTCATGGCACATGGAAGGATCGCTTGAAAAATATCTAAATGCCATGATTTCGGATGAGTTGATGGATACTCTTGTGGACTTTGCCAATACCTTTCCCGATGATCATGTGTATGATGATCATTGTGTGGATGTGCCTTGTACTAGTGAGTGCCTAGATTCTTCTAGTTATAACTTGATAGGTTGCTCTACTAGTGTACCTAATGTGATGATTGATGATGATGTGTCTCTTGATCTTGCTTGCTCTACTAGCATGACTAGGATTGATGATGATTGTGAGCCTTTTATTGATCATGCTAGTGGTTCTCTTGTTGAGGAAGTGTTTGCTTTTCGTGCTAATGATAATAAGGACTTACTTGATTCTCTTATTCGCTTGCGAGGTATTGTGGACTAAATTGAAGCAACTGAAGAACCTCCCAAGCTTCCAAAGATATTGATTGTTGAGAAGATCCTCACCTTGCTTCCTAGAAGCAACCTCCTCTACATCACCCTTGATCTCATCATGGAAAAGAAACTTTCTGTTGATGATGTGATCGGGCTACTCTTCAAGGATGAGGAGATCACCGCAAGCTTGACGGGCAAGAAGACATTTAAGGTAAACAAAGAAGCATCTTGAAGCAAAGGGAAAGAAGTAGCTTTGAGCTCAAACTTCTTTGATCCCTCCACAAGACTGCCTTGCAAGAGCTTCTACAACCCCTTCGGATCAAGACCTACACCAAGCTCATCATCATTCGCTTCGTCAAGCTCTACCTCAAGTGCCATTCAATTATCTACTCCAAGCACTTCGGGTGGACCACACATTGGTGTGAGAGGAGCGCCGACCACAATACTCACACAATCATTTGAGATGATCAACCTCACCACTATGGCTCCGGCGCCTCTGCCTCCTCCACTATAAGATCAACATTGGCATCTTCGTCGAACTCACTAACAGGATCTTCTTTCAATTTGATGAATTTGTGAGAAATCCAAAGGATGACCTTTGTGAGACTCTCTTGAGCATTTATGATCATGTGTGCAGGATAAACTCCTTCCGAGGTCTATGGAGGATTTCACCACATTAGGTGATTGACAAGTGCCTGCTGCAAATCACAACTCCTAACAGGGGTTTCTTGCTCGAAGAGGTGGTCAACAGAAGGCACGAGCTCTTAATTGAGAGAGTAATGGAGATGATACTTGTGCTTCACACACAAGTGGGACACGTGCCTGAGCACGTCACCGGCCTCTATGATCCTCCCCACTACTACATTGACCTCAACAATATGCACATTGGGGATGGTCATGAACAATGGAGGTATCGTGCTCCCCATCATCTGTAACGTCCCACCCCTCCGAGGTCGGGCCCGCTTACACTGGCAACTCTCAAGAACCGCAAGACTGCCCTCACAGACCAACACGAGTCTTTTCTGTGATCTTTGTACTCACTCGTGCGCACCCGGAAATAACTTCCCAGTCGGTCATGCATCCTTAAATTGCTCTGAGTCAAGCACGCTTAACCTCAGAATTCTTTAAAGATGAACATCCAAAAAAGAATTTACAACTTGTTGGTATGAGTATTCTATCAATCCTATTAAGCTCTGAGTTAGGATGTTACACCATCCTATGAAGAGAAGACTTCAGTAAGGGATTGCAAGGATCCCTAATTATGAGGATGGTCTTCTGGTTCGACATGATGAGGTTAGTGCAACTCAATTGAGCAATTGTTTGGATACTAACCCTTCTTCCTCTAGTGCTTGTCTTATGGCTACTACTAGGGTGAACTATAAGAGTGGAGGCACCCATTGGATACTTGATAGTGGGTGCACCCAACATATGACCGGGAAGCCAACCATGTCCACCAACATTGATGAAGACGAAGACAGTGAGAAGGTGACTTTTGGGGACAACTCAAAAGGGAGAGTTAGAGGCTCGGACAAGGTGGCCACTACAAAGGATTTCCATCTCCCCAAGGTCTTTCTTGTGAAAACCCTCAATTTCAACCTCCTGTCTATTGGTCAGCTTTGTGATATGGGATTCAAGTGCACATTTGCTGAGAATGCAAAGAAAGGGTTAGTGTTCCATGGAGTGAGACATGGGAACATGTATGTCATGGACTACCAATCAAGCAATATGCCACCAAGTACTTGCCTATTAACTAAGGCAACCAAGGGATGGTTGTGGCATAGAAGATCAGCACATGTTGGAATGAGTCAGCTCAGGAAAGTGGTCAAGAGGAATCTAGTTGAGAGAATCAAGGATGTGACCTTTGAGAAGGATAGATTGTGCAGTGCTTGTTAGGCTGGAAAGCAAGTTGCATCTTTCGACCCCACCAAATCATTCATGTCAACATCTCGTCCTCTAGAGCTCTTGCACATGGACTTGTTTGGGTCGACACATTACAAGAGTCCAGGAGGCAATCTCTATTGTTTGGTGGTTGTGGATGACTTCAAAATTTATACTTGGACCTTCTTCCTTGTGGACAAGTCTCAGGCTAGTGAAATCTTCAAAAAGTTTGCAAGGAAAGCCAAGAATGAATTCAAGGCTATCATTGTGAAGATAAGGAGATACAATGGGACTGAGTTCAAGAACACAACAGTGGAGGAATATTGTGACAAGACGGGAATCAAGCATGAATGATCTGCTACATATACTCCCAAGTAGAATGGAGTAGTGGAGAGAAAGAACAAGACGCTCATCACTCTAGCCTGTGCAATGCTAGATGAGTATGGGACTCATGAGAGGTTTTGGGCTGAGGCAATCAACACATCTTGCTACACTTCCAACCGTGTCTATCTTCACCGGTTGTTGAAGAAGACACCCTATGAGCTATTGGTTGGACAGAAACCGAATGTTTCCTATTTCTGGGTCTTTGGCTGCACTTGCTACATTCTTAAGAAGAGGAGGAAGCCCGGAAAGTTTGTGAGCAGAACTGATGAAGGCATTCTTGTTGGGTATTCAGGGACTTCTCTAAGGCATATCGGGTCTACAACCCAGCCACAGGTTGTGTGGAAAAATCCTATGATGTGCAATTTAATGAGTCAAATAGTTCTCTAAAGGGAGATGAATTTCATGAAGTGAACATTAGAGATGAGCCAATGAGAGAAGCTTTGAGGAACATGCCCGTGGGTGAGGTTTTACCCCACGAGGCCAATGATGATGATATAGGTGAGCCCTCTACTCCACCACCTCAACCAACCTCATCCTTCGTGGTGTAAGAACCAACCCAAGATGCCAATGACACACCCACTTGCTCCTCCTAAGATTCATTGAGAGCACACCCACCTAGCCATGAGGAAACCCAAGTGAGAAGTGAGCCACAAACCTCTCCACACACTTCACCTCAAGCCACTTCTCCAAGCTCTTCACACAACACCCCCACATCCACTCCAAGCTCTAGTTCCAAAAGAAGAAAGCATATGAGTGATTTCCCCACCTCAATATGAATCCAAGACACTCATATCTCAAGAGAGCAAGCAATCCATGATGTACAAGATACTTCACCTAGACTTCCTCCCACTCAAGAAGAATATGATCCTAGACCCAAAGCTCAACAGGGATCATTCACGTGACTTGATCATTGGAAGCCCATATCAAGGGGTGAGGACAAGGAGAAATCAATAAAATCCCAACTATATGAATGAGAAAAATGATGATGAGGCAAATATTGCAATTGAGAACTTCTCTTTCGTCTCCATGATTGAGCCCACAACTATTTAACAAGCAATGGATGATCACAAGTGAATTATTGTTATGCAAGAAGAGTTGAACAACTTCAAGAGATGCAAAGTATGGAAATTGGTGGAAAGGCCCAAGAATCATAATGTGGTTGGCTCCAAGTGGGTCTTCAAGAACAAACAAGATGAGAAAGGGGCCATTGTCAAGAACAAGGCTCGCCTAGTGGCTAAGAGATATTCTCAAGTGGCGGTCATTGACTTTGAAGAAACACTTGCTCCTGTGGCATGTCTTGAAGCAATTCGGATCTTACTTGCCCATGCATCATATAATGGCTTCATGCTCTATCAAATGGATATAAAGAGTGCATTCTTGAATGGAGAGATCAATGAGAAAGTCTATGTGGAAGAACCTCCAGGGTTTGAGGACCCTAAGCATCCAAGACATGTGTACAAATTGAAGAAAGCTCTCTATGTCCTCAAGCAAGCACCAAGGACATGGTATGAACATTTGAGGAACTTCCTTCTCTAGAATGGCTTCAAAATTGGAAGTATTGATAGCACCTTGTTCACAAGGCATGTTAGGAAGGATCTCGTTGTGTGCCAAATCTATGTGGATGATATCATCTATGGATCAATCAATGAGAAGTTCAATGAAGAGTTTCGGGCAATGATGGCAAGGGAATTCCAAATGTCAATGATTGGAGATTTGCATGTGTTACTTGGTTTTCAGGTCAAGCAATTGAGAGAGGGAAACTTCATATATTAAGATAAGTATACCAAGGGACTTCTGTCTATTGGTCAGCTTTGTGACATGTGATTCATGTGCATATTTGATGAGGATGGTGCAATGATTGAAAATGCAAAGAAAGGGCTAGTATTTCATGGAGTGAGGCATGGGAACTTGTATGTCACGGACTTCAAATCAAACAACATACCACCAAGTACTTGCCTATTCACTAACGCAACCAAGAGATGGTTGTGGCATAAAAGATTGGCACATGTTGGGATGAGTCAGCTCAGGAAAGTGATTGGAGATGATGATGATGATGATGATGATGATGATGATGATGAAGAAGAAGAAGAAGAAGAAGATGACTTGAGTAAGGACTTGACACTTCTCGTGAAGAAGATGAGAACCTTCAAAAACAAGTTTGCGTCCAAGTCCAAGGGCAAGTGCTTCAACTGTGGCTTTAAAAATCACTTTGTTCGAGATTGCCCTAAGCCAAAGAAAGAAAGATTCAAAGCTCAAGAGTCAAGTGATGAAGAAGAGGAAGAAGACCCTAAAGCCAAGTACAATAAGAAGAGGTACTTGAACAAGGATAGGGGCAAAGGCAAAGAGCTCAAGAAGAAGTTCTCACACAAGACTCTTTATGGGGAGTGGACAAGCGACAACTCAAGTGAAGCATCCTCCTATTAAGGTGATGATGATGAAGTGGCCGGCCTAGCCACGATCAAGACCACTCTACCTCGAGCTCTTCCTCCACCTCCCACGTGCCTCATGGCCGCGAGCCAACTTGGGGAGAGTAAGGATGAGAGCAGTGACAACAGTAATGATGAGGAGCTCTCCTGCATCGAGCTTTGGAGTATGCTTGAGCAATCCCGCAACATCACTGTCAAGAAATCCAAAATGTTGAAAGTGGTAAGAAAACAATATAAGTTGTCTAAGGACCATGTTGGTGATCTTGAGAGTGAGCTCAAGGACCTTGTCACATCTCATGAGGCCCTAAACAAGAATTATGACAAACTCAAGGGAGATCACGTAGAGCTACGTGAGAAGTACGAGGCCATTGAACTTACTTTTGAGGCCATCAATGTGGATGATCTTGCCTCTCCCTCCTCTAGTTCATCAAAGAGTGATGCTTCTACTATGTGTGATGAACTAACCACCTCGATTGAGGTTTCTTCTCTTGAGCCATTTGTTTTTGAGGAATATCACAAACTCAAGGAAGAGAGGAAGATGGTGATGGATGGCTTCGAGAGGCTCACACGAGGTAGAGCCATCCACAAGGAGATTCTTGGGAGAAACCTTGTGAACAACGTCTCCCACCGGGGACTTGGCTCATATCCCGTCACCATCAACATCATTGGGATGAGTGATTCCATCCCTGCATGGATCAAACCCCTACTCGCCGACGACTACTATTGCGAGAGGTGTTGCAAGGATGGCCACACCATCAAGGATTGTTCTATGGTGAGAAGTTTTATTGTTTTACATAATGCTAACTTGTTCCATGAGAACACTCATTTCAAGCTTTTTAGGGATAAGGATGGCAAGGTGAAAGCAAAGGCTTTGGGACCACCGAACAAGAAGAGAAAGGTCAAGAGAATATGGGTGCCTAAGTGCATTGTTGATCTTGAGAGGTCAACGAAGTACAAGTGGGTGCCCAAGAACAAGACCTAGATGATGGTGGTGGTGGTCGACCGGGAGCTTACTTGAAGATCAAGTAAAGTCCACCACAAGTGACGTGGACCTCAACGTCATATCTACTCATGAGGGAGGTAACCATGTTAGTTCTTGGTAGATGCAGTGTGTCCTTTCTTTTCTTACATTGCATGGTAATTAGGACTCCTTTGTGACTAGAATGTTTTGCATCCATGCATGTATAACTAAAAGAAAAAAACATATAAAAATTAGTCAATGTCTAAGCCACTCAAGATAGCTATAGGCAAGGGGGAGTGCTTTGAGATGGCGGTTTGGCTTCTCTCAAGGCAAGGGTATGGTTTATAGTGAGTAAGCTTGGGAGGGGTTCAAACTTGACATTGTTAGGTTTTCTTTGTGTCTTGTTTAATATTGCTTGTATTCACATGGCATGTTTACTTTCATTGCATATGTAAATGCTTGTTGCATGCATCATCTAGGAAACACAAAGGAGGCTTGTCACATTTGGAGAATTTGTGCCTCATGATCTATATGAGAATACATCTCCAAAAGTGTGACCAAAGGAAAGGTTTGTGTTCATGCCCATTGAGTCATGTTCAAACGAGCTTCGAGGATAAATCTACTCGCGCGGCTCAAAGACAAGTGACTTATACATTCCCAACACACTAATGACTAACCATTACATACTTGAGAAAATATTTTGTTGACCAAGGAGGAGCACCATGAAAGGGGGAGTTATTTCTAACTCTTATCAATTTTTGCTCCTATTATTTGCTCCTTGGTTCTCTTGTGTTTTGTCTTTGGTTTGTGGTTTTTGGTGATAGGTGATAAAGGGGGAGAAGGAACATGAAGATCCAAAAGCCAAGACTAGATCAATAACATAAAGGGGGAGAAGAACATGAAGATCCGAAAGCCAAGTCAAGATTGAGGATAGCAAAAAGGGGAGAAGAACATGAAGATACAAGGGAAGAAATGAGGTGACAAAGAAGAACATAAGATCAAAAGAAGATGGATGTGGAGAACATGAAGAAAATCAAGACAATGGTGCATGTTCACTTAGAGTACATATGAAGATCATGACAAGATGAACATCTACACAAACATGGAGAAGAACAACAATGGTGCATGTCTACAACAACAATGAACATCTACACCGACATGAACATCTACGTCCATGGTGCGTGTCTACATCAACAAGATCAACTACCACGACACCATGATAGGCTTAAAATTCAACTCAAGCTCAACTTCTAGTGTGCTACATGATTGGGTAGTTCTCCCTTAACACCTAGCACATTCCGAGGAGGAGACTACTTCCTAGGTAAGGACCAAAGTAATCCTTTCAATCCTTTCTTTTCTCTTGGTTCCTTATTTTTGTTTGAGTCTTTTGTCCCTTCCTTCTTATTCTTTTGGGGCTCGTTCATTTTGGATCGTCATAAGTAGTGGTTGTCATGCATCACCAAAAAGAGGGAGATTGTAAGGATCATGACCATTGAGGTCACCCCAAGGTATGAATGTTTTGGTGATGAATGACAAACATGAAATATGACTAATGTCTACACAAGTGTTGTGCGTGTAGGAAACCTTATCTATCTTATGATGATCATTGATGGTTGCCTTGGCGATTAATGACAATGACCACAAGCATGGAGGCTTGATGAGCTTGATGGAGTTCAAGGGTTGATGGAGATGGATCAAAGCTAAGAAAAAGCTATGGAGCAAGTGTTTAGAATACTTGTCTAGTTGTTAGGGCTTTGAGGCCATAGGAAAAACTAGACTATCAAGGGGGTCTAGGTCATGTCTCTTTAGGTCATGCTAGTCGGCGATGTGCATGGATGCTTAGTGAAATCACAGACACTAGGTGACAATGGAGAAGCCAAGGAGCTATCGAAAGAAGCCGGGAAACGAAGTCAAGAGGAGACGAGGAGTTTCAGCTTTTACAGGTAAAGACCGGACAGAGAAGTCTTGGAGACCGGACGGTTCGGTTTTAGAAGGAATTCCAGTATAGAGAAGATGTTGGACGCGAGGAATTCTGTTGGCAGAGGAACCATAGAGATCGTCCGGGTGCAAACCGGACGGTCCAGTCTGTATGGAGATGGTTCGGACAGAAGAGGAAGCATCGACAACGTCTCTGTTTAGAGAAAGGAGAGAAGAGACCGGACTGTACGGTCATTAGAGGAGGCGACATAACATAGAGAAGAAGTTTCTGTTGGGACCTAGAATTATGAAGCCAGGACTGTACGGTCTAAAGACCGGACTGTACGGTCAGTATAGATTAAATAGCAGACAGAGAGCAACGGCTCTGGAGGAGCCGTCCGTTGGAGACTGGACTATCCGGTCTGGACAGTGACCGGACTGTCCGGTCAGTACGTCCAGAAGGCTGTTTCGTGGAGCAACGGCTAGTTTGAGGTTGGAAGACTATATAAACTCGTTGCTGGGGTCTTAGAGACTGCCTTTGGCCATTGGGATTGCTGGGAGCATCTATTGGAAGCCAAAGGGCCAAGAGAGGGGCACTAGGAGGAGATATTAGATATCTTAAGAGTGCTAGTGAGAGTAACAAGAGTATCTATGCACATCTAAGGCTAGGGTGTCCTTGAGGGTGTGATATAGGTTGTTACTCTTGATCTATGGTGAGATCGAGACCAGTTAGGTGTTGGTGATTGAGCCTATCATGATCGGTTGTGAAGGCCGTCACACATTTGTACATGGTTTGAGCTTGCCGTTGAAAGGGGCATCGCTAGTGAGGGCCCGTGTCGGCTCGGGGAGTCTGGCAAGTGCTCGAGGGAGGATCTTGTGCCTTGGTGGCAGCGGTTACGCGATCATGTCGTCACTCCAGGAGTGATTACGGGCTCGTGGGCGAGAACTCCACATTGGTGGCGGGAGGGACCGGTACTCCGACGAGAGTGGTCCAACGAGAAGTAGGGGAAGGCAACATCCTTTTGAGACCTCGGGAAAAAATCTCATGAGCCATCTCTTACTCTACTCCTTACTTTTAGGCCTTTACCTTTCGCATTTACATACCGGGCTATTCATGCTTGTCTGCTTACCTTGCTCTAGCTGATTACCTTGTAGACTTGCACGAATAGGCTTCTCTACTTTCTAGTTGTGCTTAGCTTTCACTTGATCACTAGCATGTATAGGAGTTGCTTTGGCTTGATTGATCACCCTAGTATGTTTTGTGCTACTCTTGCTTGTGTGCTTATCTTGTACTTGATGATCTAGTAGCTTTGCATGAGTAGGCTCCTTTGCTAGCTTGTTGTGTGCTTCCGCGTGTCCTTTGGTTACTAGCTGGCATAGGAGTTGTGTGCCTCGTGTGTGATCCACTAGTATGCTTAGGTTGTCTTTCCTTTCATAGGATTATCTTGTCTTTCCTTTCACTTGATCCTTTCACACGACCATACGCGCTTCTTAGAAGCCGCATGGAGCAATTTTTTGCTTCGGTACCGCAAGGTCTTCCGTGCCTACCTCCCCCGTGAAGGGTCCCCCATCGCGATGCATCCCGTACCACCATCCATGAGTGAATTGTTCCCTCCTCTCAGCCCCAGTTCCACCAATCAAAGGGGAACGGTACCTTCCAACCAGACAATAATCGTCGCTACATTAGTTTACTGGGCCAATAACTCCAGCATGTGAACAGTACGTCCAAACTTGATCCCATGGGCCGGACACGAGGCGCAGCCTTAAGTGACTCGGACGGGGCTACCTCCTTAAGGACAAGCTATCCTTCTCTTTCCACCTAGTTGCTTGTCCGGTCTTCATTTGTTATCCCCTTCCAAGTTTTCTTCATCTGACATCATTCCCGAGTGATAATATGTCCTGATTTACAAGCGGTCTCCATAGCACTCGACGAGTTTTCATCCTAAGTTAAGCAGAGCTACTACTGTCTTGAGGCTATTATCAGGTAAAAGGGAACTTCTGCATTTCTAGGTTTTCAAACAACTCATATAAACTTAATGCACAGACAAGCCTACATCACACTATCTAGTGATAAAATAAAAAGGTTAAAACTTAGTGGGATGCACCGGGGCTTGCCTTGGGCCTACTCTCGACTACTAGAGTCGCTTCTTTCACCTTCTGGCTCCTGAACGGTTTCGACCTCCACGTGGTTCACCTCGGGATCTACATGATGCAGATGATGTTATGCATGAGAGATGATTCACGAAACTTTCTTAACAAAAGTTAAGTGTGATGTTATGATGCATAAAAGAGAAGGTTTATTTTGTATATTAGTGATAGCTTATTTGCGTATTCGCTTCATTGATTTTATTTTATTAACCGTTGTGTATTCAAAAAAAGTATGCATGTGTTGATTCGAGTAATGCATGTGTATATGAAACATAGCCAGTAGATAAGTGTAGCTAGCTAATATTCCATTGCGCAAGGGGGTGTTGCTAGAAATAAAATTCATGCATGTGAAAATAGGGCTAAGTGAATGACTATATAGTTAAGTGTAATATTAAACCTAGAGACCAGAATAATTAATTGAACATGATTTAGGAAGTCATATGTATATTATCAATTTATGATAGATAGAACATACTAGTAATGATTTATGTGCCAAATTTCATTGACATGCATAATGTCAATTATTTTAAATAATTAAATTAGTGTAAATCCTAAATAATTAATTATGATACAAATAATAGAAACTACAATGTTTCATTTCATAGGGTGATTAGGGATGGTGAAAGGAATCTACACCATAAGTTTCAGGGTCATATCATTCACAGAGGCCTCAAAATGATTTTATTTGTGATTTTACTATTTATTTTAGCTCTGATGAAAATATTAACAGGCATGGTGTTTTAGTATTGTTGAAAAAGACTAGAGGACTAAAACGAACAAGGCAAAATCTAGTTTACCCCAAAAATCATAATATTTATTTACTTATGAAGTTCACAAGATACAATACCATAAGCAAGATAGTCAGAAACATGCACTTATGCATATGTCATGAGTATGAAACTTTGGAGGTCAATTATATGCACCAAACATGAACTTTTAGGACTGGTTCCAAATCATCTTCGTTCATGAATTAATTGCTACAGAAATAAAAATTATAGGCATGCTTGGAGCAAATTAAATAATTGCATGCAAATGCTAAATACTATAATTCCATTTCAATGCACGAAGACATATTACAATGTAATACAAGATTCTCAGAACAAGAAAGACCATTATAGCATGCATATTTATTTCCCTAGCATTTAAACAGTCCTAAACATAGATAAATGCATAACTTTAGTTTTCAAAACATGACATGAGTATTTTAATTCATATATGAGTCACGTCCCGCACAGGGAACAATCATGCAAGGACATTCAATTTATAAGGCATTATATCAAGGGAGATGGACCAATCATACATAACAGATAAATAAATCCTCAAACATAATTATAACAGATCAGAGTATGCAACCAATCCCATTAGTTAGACCTCATTCTTCTGAATCCAGAGAATTTTGTTTCACATTTTTATATGATGTATAACTCCTGGAATTGATTTTAAAAGTTTATTTCCTTTTCTGGATCTATTTTTCAAAGGAAAACACATTTCAAAGTGTTAAACGCGCGCACAGGTGAGCTGCTCGCCGGAGTGCAGCCGCGCGCGACGGCAAGCTCGCCGCAGCTTGCTGCGGGGCTCATATGGGGTCGGGTCCAACAGGTAAATTGTTCCTGTCGTCGTTGCGCATGTGATGGATAGGTCGGTGATCGACGGGAGTGGCCGGAAAACGGCAGGCAACGGCACGCGGAGCAGAGCTCACCTTCAACGAGGCCGTGCCTACGAAGAAGAGCGCGGGAGGAGTCGCGGCTTGTCCTGGGTGCTTCGCCCTGGAGAGTTGGTCGTCGGCATCGGGTCTGCTGAGGCGCAGGAGGTCGGGAAGGTAGTGCTCGACGACAAAGCGGCGTATTCGGCCGACAGCAAGGAAAGCTTCATATATGACGAATTGCCGGAGAGATCTGCACGTGCAGCTGGACAGGGATGTTCGCAAGGGTGCGGATGTGGATCCTGTACAAGGAATCGATCTATGGCTCACCATACAAATGATGCGCAGCAGAGCAGTGGGTCGACGTCCTTCTGCCGGAGCTGGAGAAGAAAGGCGTCGATCTGTGCATGGAGCGCGAGGGAGAGCAGGGCTTCGGTTGGGGACGGTCCGGTGATTCCTGGCTCAGCTTCCAGCAGCAGGGCTCGGGCTCGGACAGTCTGCAGCAGCTCGAGAGGTCTGCATGCAGGGGGAGCGGCAATGGTGGCGGGCTGGCGGCTGAGGGAGGAAGAAGGGGAAAAGATGGGCGATCAGCTAAGGTTTCGTCCGGAACGAGGTTTTATAGGAGCTCAGGGGAATCGCCCACACAGCAAACACCGAGGATCAGCCGGCTGGCCAGCGTCCACGCGGCCTTCAAGGTCTGACGGGAGGGGAAGAAGAGAGGAGAGAGAGAACCCGATTTCAGGATTTTGACTTTTGAATTCAAACACTTCCTCTATATTTCGATCAAACAATGACCTTCTGGTACTTCAAACTATGCCAAATTTTAGGAGCATGATCTTCAGACTTTTATACACAACTTTGTTTCAGATCTCAAGTTTTGAAACGGCCCAAAGTTTGAACTACTAAATTCACAATTGGATCTGTTTTGAAATTGGTTTGAATTTTTATATGGTTCAAACCACTTTGTAAAATCTTGGTAAATTAACTAAAATTCTATTTTGTGCTTTAGTTTATTTTAGTTGTTTTATTTAGGCACACTTTCATGGAAGAAAGTTGAGTTCCCAACTCATGTCTTATTTTGATAATTTTTCACTTGAACTTTTGATTTGAATTTAATCGACTAAGGAGAAATAATTTAAATTTTTTTAATCGTCTCATTTATGGTTATATTGTTGTGCCTAGGGTTGCCATGCTGGTTTCCATGACACCCGGAGTATCACAGAAGCTACTTCTTTCCCTTTGCTTGAAGATGTTACATTGTTTGCCTTGGATACCTTCTTCCTCGTCAAGCTTGCGGTGATCTCCTCATTCTTGAAGAGAAGCCCAATTACAAGACAAAGCAACTCCTATGCAAGCTAGTAAGCAAGAACACACAGAAGCACACAACAAGCTAGCAAAGAGCCTACTCATGTAAAGCTACTAGATCATCAAGTACATGAAAAGCACACAAGAATGAGCAACACAATACATACTAGGATGATCAATCAAGCCAAAGCAACTCCTATACATGCTAGTGATCAAGTGAAGAATAAGCACAACTAGCAAGTAGAGAAGCCTATTCATGCAAGTCTACAAGGTAATCAACTAGAGTAAGGTAAGCACATAAGCATGAATAGCACAGTATGTAAATGCGAAAGGTAAAGGCATCAAAGTAAGGACTAGAGTAAGAGATGGCTCATGATTGTTTTTCCGAGGTCTCAGAAGGATGGCGTCTTCCGACTCCTTGTTGGACCACTCCCGCTGGAGTCCCGATCCCTCCCGCGACCAAGTGGAGTTCTCGCACACGAGCCCACAATTACTCTCAGAGTGAAGACACGGTTGCGTCCCCGCTGCCACCAAGGCATAAGCTCACCTCTCTCGAGAACTTGCCAGACTCCCCGTGCTGACATGGGCGCTCACTAGCGATGCCCCTTTCAACGACGGGCTCAAACCGTGTACAAACGTGTGGCGACCTTCACAACCGATCACGATAGGCTCGATAACCGACACCTAACCAGTCTAGGTCTCACCATAGGCCAAGAGTAGCAACCTAGATCACACCCTCAATGACACCCTAATCCGAGATGTGCATAGATACTTAAGTTACTCTCTCTAGCACTCTTAAGATATCCAATATCCTCTCTTAGTGCTCCTCTCTTTTCCTCTTGGCTCTTACCAAATGCTCCAAGGTATTCCACTGGCCAAGAGATGTCTCTAAGATCCCAACAATGAAGTTATATAGGCTTCTAACCTCCAACTAGTCGTTGCTCCACGAAATCAGCTTTTTGGGCCAACTAACCGTACAGTCTAGTCACTCCTTGACCGGACCATCCGGTCCCTTCGAAAACGGCTCCTTCGGAGCCGTTGGCTCTCTGCCCAGCTGACTTCCTACACTGACCGGACCATCCGATCTGTAGATCGGATCGCCCGGTCTCTTCATCTCTGTCCATTCCAGAGAGCATCCAGTTCTGCACCTCTCTGTCCTGACTCCCATCCATATAGACCGAACTGTATGGTCTGTAGACCCGACCGTACGGTCTCTACGAGACTTTGCACAAACAGACTCCTCGTAGACTGCTCCTGATCTCCAACTGACCGTACAATCCGGTCACCACTGACCCCTCTGTCTGGTCACTCTGTCTAGAAGCTAAAACTCCTTGTCCTCGCTTGACTTTGTTTCCCGGCTTCTTCCAACAGCTCCTTGGCTTCTCCACTATTACCTAGTGCCTGTGATTTCACTAAGCATCCATGCACATCACCCACTAGCATGACCTAAAGAGACATGACCTATACCCCCTTGATAGTCCGGTTTTTCTTATGGACTCAAAGCCCTAACAACTAGACAAGTGTTCCAAACACTTGCTCCATAGCTTGTCTTTAGCCTTGATCCATCCCCATCAACCCTTGGACTACATCAAGCTCATCAATCCTCCATGCTTGTGGTCATTGTTGTCACTCATCAAGGCAACCATCATCGATCATCATTAAGTAGAAGAGGTTTTCTACATGCACAACACTCGTGTAGACATTAGTCATATTTCATGTTTGTCATTTATCACCAAAATATTCATACCTTAGGGTGACCTCAATGGTCATGATCCTTACACCGCCGTTGCGAGGAAACAAGAGGAGGGGGTGTGGGGAGAGAGGAGGGATAGGGGCCAGAGCAGCCCTACCCGTTCGCCGCCTCTAGAGGCCGGAGCAGCCCCACCCTTTGCCACCTCTAGAGGGGCTGGATCTGGCCACGAGGGGCGGCGCTCTAAGGAGTGTGGCGAGGGGAAAGGAGGATGGCAACTGAGAGAGGAGGGAGAGAAAGGAGAGCAGAGTAAATAAATGGGTTGCTGCTATAAAATACAGTAGCTACGGGTGCATAAATGGGCTGCTGCTATAAAATATTGCAGTGACGGATGGACAAATGGATCGTCTTTAAAAGTGGGTTCTGATTTGTAGCTGTAGTTCTTTTTTGAGATAATTCCTCGACTGCTGTTGTAAAACATTCTAATCCTAAATATGCCAGTCCAAATTGACTTATCCCATATAAGCCATTAGATTGCAAATTTGATCCCATACATGCCATTGATGAATAGTAAATCGCATGAAATGATGAAAATGGCCATGCCTTTCTTCTTTCTCCAACCGTTCTGGCTCCACTTGCCTATCACCACGCACGCTTGACTCAACCGTCCATTGCACCCACACTTGACTCAACCGTCCATTGCACCCATGCTTGCCTACATCGGTCGTTGCGCTCGCGTCCATCCGTGCCTCAACCTGCCACCACGCCCGCGCTTGCCTCCGCCTGCCACCGCGCTCGCCTCCACCCACCTCAGCCGGCCGCCGCACCCGCACTCGCCTGTACCCACGCTTGCTTCAGCCTGCGCATGCCTCCACCCGTGGCTCAGTCGACCACCATGCTCGTCTCTGTCAGCTGCTACCCGCGCACTCGCCTCCGTCGTGCCCCCCCCCTCCGCTCGCGCCGCCTCAGCTGCCCGTCACGGCCGTGCTCACCATTAGGGGCAAGAGTAGATTAGTCAGTTTTAAAAAAAGTTTAGCAATTGAATGATATGAATGACACAAATAGGATAAATTTTATATCACAATGGCATATATGGGATAAGTGATTTTGTGATGGTGGATTCGGGATTGATGAACTTTGTAATGACATCTATGGAATTGATCCTTCTTTTTTTGCCCACCGCTATGATCCCGCCGGAGCCATTTTGTTCAATGTGCTCGTGGCCCTCTTTTGGGAACAGTGACAGCTTTGATCTTGATAGCTAACCGAGCGGCCGGGGTCAGTTAGGTAAGGTAGAATGGTCCACTTGTGGTTAAACAGCATCTTTAGGTACTCGAGAAAATGATAGTTCAATGTGCTATAGACTATGGTAACTAAGGTATTTTTATCTCCACGAGTTCTCTGAATGGGTCCTGTTCCTCAGCGTTACTTTTTTTAGTACTCTTCTTGGCAGAAGTTACAATTGAAATCATCGGAAATCACAAAACAATTTAGCATGTCGAGGGAGTGGGAGTGAATACCCGTATATTAACCTGTCAAATACCACTAGGTACAGGAAGCAGAGGTGGCGCTCAAGAGCCCTAACCAAGCCGGGTTGGTCGGTATTTCATTTACAGACCACTCATTGAGTACATCCTGTTCGTCTAATCAAGCGCCAACGTTCTAGATTAGGACCAACAGCAAAAAGGCTTGGTCGTTTTCTCCCTCAGGGGATGGAGAGCGGACACCGGACTCGACATGACTTGTCGCAGCAGCGGTGCTCGACATCGAGGACTCTGCCTCTGTTCCCAATTAGGTCGTCGAAGTTCACCTTTCAACTGAGTATGCTAAGTACTTAGTTCGGTTAGTCTATGCATTCTTTTCCAGATGCCACCCATCCTCAGACTAAGTATCAGACAGCTTGCGGAAGAACTCGTAGTGAGTGTACAAATAATAACGCAGCTTGTAACCTCATGGTCTTTTGCTAGGGACATGGATGTGGAAAATGAAACCGAGAACAAGTAACATTCTGGCACTCCTGGATTCCTATTCATAAATATGTGGGATCGAACTGATGCAGACAGATAAAGATATATATAATAGGGTAGATAAATGGAATAACTAATAATCAAGCCTTCCAGGTATAAGAATAGAACAAATTAAATGATTCGTTCGTGGATTATACTGGTCACTTTACGTAACGCAAACATGAGAACTATTGATTATACTGCTGGTCACATTTAATGGAAAATGAGTTGTTTTTGATGAAGCTATATTGATAATATTAGGTGTGGTAGTGGAAAATGTGAACTAGTTATTGCATCATAATGGGGAAAAAGTAACATTTTAGGACTGTTAAGTTTCCTAGGTACACTGATGTGAAGTTCCAAGGTTTTTTATTGTACATCAGGCTATTTTTACTGCTTCGATGCTAAACTAGTTAACTGGAGCTATAAGAACACCATGCCAATGAGCACTTGAGCAGCATCGAGAAAAATACTGTTTTCTGGAACTCGTGGTGAAGAATGTTCGAACGCCCAGAACAGGTTTTAAAAATCTTCACGACTAGCTTGATGTTCGAACTAATGCAGTTCACAGAAATAATCATCCTGCTGTGTGTCCAGCTAGGGGTGGACGAAAAACTCGAAACTCGCAGCTCGACTCGACTCGACTCATGACTAGCTCGGCTCGACTCGGTTCACTAACAAGCCGAGCCGAGCTCATGGTTTAGCTCGTCAAATTAACAAGCCGAGCCGAGCTAAGTCGCGAGCTGCTCACGAGCTAAACGAGCCCCACAGGACCTACAATAGTAATGCCCAAAGGAAAAATAAAATATGCCAATCACAAATCCTGATTACCTTCTTTAAACACGCTCTATAATTTTTGCTCCTTCCTATTCTGTTTTCACGGTCTCTTCGTTTCCAGGGAAGAAAAAACAGCGGCATTGAATAGGAATACGCAGAGGCTCTGTCGCACCATCGCCTTCATGGATCGCCGCCGTGCGAAAAGATCCACCGCAGCCACGGAATCCACGCCAGCGATGGAGCCTTCATCACCATGCACTACGGTTGCTGAACCGGTGAGTACATCCATGCTACTAGCTGTTGTCCCGTATGCCTTCATCACCATGCACTACGGTTGCTGAAACGGAAGAAGAATCCTCATATTTTGTATTACGTGCGGCATCTAAAAATCTTCTTATTTTGTATTACGTGCATATCATTTATTAGAGAAAATTTGTTGTGATACGAATGTGGATTTATGGTAGTTCAGATATGCCTGGTATGTCAGCTAATTCTGAAAGCAATGATAGTCAAGGAGATGTATGAAATCACGATAGTGTTTCTGTGTCATCTCCCAAGTCAAAGAGAAAGGCTAAAAAGCAGAGAACTGGTATTTCATTGTCTCCCGCCAAGGTAACAGTCAGAGGAGAAAAAGCTGATTGTTGGAAGCATTTCAAGAAGATCACGGTTCAATCCAACAGAGAAAGAGGAGTCACAGTGACAAGGGCAAAGTGCAAGTATTACACTAAATCATATGCTCCCGTAGAGGATCGGAAGGTCAGCTTGTTGTTACTCCAACTGAATATAATCATGAGGAAACCCATAAAATAATTGCTAAGATGATAATTGTTCATGAGTATCCATTTAAGATGGTAGAGCACAAATGGTTTAATATCTTGCTGAAATGGTTGAATGCTAACTATGAATGGATTGGTAGAAAGAGTATAAGAAATGAATGCATGAAGGTTTATGAGTCTGAGAAGGACATCTTGAAGAAGTGTCTTAGAGATGTTGAATCCATAAGTTTAACTTGTGATTTATGGACCTCGAATCAGAATCTTTCTTACATGTGTTTGGTTGCACATTACATTGATGATATTTGGGTCATGCAGTGTCGCGTGCTAAACTTTGTTGAGTTGGATCCTCCACATAATGGGTAGTAATAGCCCAAGCAGTATTTGAATGCTTGATTGAGTGGAAAATAGAAGACAAGGTAATGACAATCACTCTTGGTAATGCTGGTTCCAATGACACTGCTGTAAAAAGTTTGAAGTCCAAGTTCCTTGCTAGAAAGACTTAAAAATTCAATCCTATTTACTTCCATGTTCGTTGTTCTTCTCACATAGTGAATTTGGTTGTGAATGATGGTCTGCAACAACTGGAACAGTTGATAAGCAATCTTCGGGACACCATAAGGTATGTGTTTTTGTTATATTGTTTGTGCGAACAGATCCAATCTATAATCTAACCTGAACTATGCTTCTTGTAGCTGCATTTGTTTGGTTCTACGTCTGCATGATGAATGGGCAAACAGAAGTTAAAGGACTGAGTTATTCTTCGGCCTTGCAGCTGCAGAGAAATTTTATAAATGTTAAAAAGATATTCTACGTGTGTGGTGTGGTGCTTCTATTTTTCAAGTTGGAATATTAAACATGGTGCTAAAAGTCAACTATTTTAAAACATAGTGTCTGTTGTTTTTGTTAACTATTTATCTCCCAACATACTATTTTGCACCCAGACGTTTATTTTTTGCTTTAATCTAGTTTTTGAGTTGTCCTGTGTATCCTAGGCTCGCGAGGCTCACGAGATAACTCCAGCTGGTCATCAAGCCGAGCCAAGCCAGGTTTTAGCTCATTTGTCTGATGAGCTGAGTCGAGCTGAGCCTGTTTTCTGAAGAGCTAACTTGAGCCGAGCCGAGCTGGCTCGACATCCACCCCAGCATATGCAGTTCGAACAGACAAGAAGAACCATCCATACATTGAAGCTGCAAAAAGAAAGTTCATGCATGCATCTGCCATGGTTTTCTATAGGGAAAGACATCGTTCCTACCCACAAAATTGAACGGCTAGAAAGCATCACTTAGTTCCTATTTCTTTTTTCTTATTTTTTCTCTCGCTTAATACAACATAAACTTTCCCAAGAAAAATATTTCATTAATAGATTTTAGTATTCTGGTCTTGCCCAACTTGTTGGCTAAAAAAACTAAACAATATGCACGACAACTTGTTGCCTAAAAGAACCAAACAATATGCACAACTTGTGCCTGCCGTGAATAATGTGTGCCTCTTATATGCGACAACCACAATAGGTGTCACGTCTTGATGGTAAATTAGGAATTGAACAAAATTTGGAAATGCCAGGTACTGTACAGCGCAACATGGGTCCCGTCTCCCATGGGAGAGGCCATTATTGAAGAGAATCCAATTACCCTCAGCCCATACCGCAGGGCTACCAGTTGTTGTACATAGTGTTCAAAACTTATAGACGTATTTTGGTATAATCTTTATATCTCTAAAACACTTGTGTTTCCATAAACATGAGCCACACCACATCAAGTAATTCAAGTCGTCGAATCCTTCCTGGGAAAGACTAACAAGAGCATTTGGTAAATCCAGCATAGAAAGCTGTTCATTACCATGCTTGACACCAACATCCGATGGAAGGACCCTGATGGCGTGCCCGGCTAGCTTCACCCCTGACTAAGGATGTTGGATATGCAAATAAACAACTTACATTTAGATCCTTCATGAATTATTTATTGTTCTTTGGTCCTTCATTATTTGTCTGTACCTTCATTCCTGGTCCTTTCACCACTCTCGGAAATCTTATCTACATTCTTCATAAATCAAGAATTGTTTCTTATTATTTTGAAAAAAATGTTGTTTTTTCATTTTGGTCTTTTGATGGATTGACTACGCTGATATCATGATTCTACTAGCATCTGGCCGATGGTGGCGGCACGACGTAGAGGGACAGGTGAACAAGTAATTAGATCAAAATGATTAATGTGTTAAGGGGAACGGGCTAAATTGAGTCTGTGGGAAGGTTGTGCCTGGGTTCTTCCACCTTGATGCACAACGTGAAAATTATGTGGGTTACTTTGAAGATGCAACAATTGATGCACATACTTTATTGGGCTTATTGCGGGCTGATAGTCGAGCAACTTCATGATGGTGGCCATGCAACAATCGATCATGGTGATTAATAAGAAGATTATGTGGGTTACTTTGAAAAGGCAGCATCGTGAAGGGGGAGCTTTCTTTTGGTGTGTGATACAGAGAGAGGGATGGAGGCTTGACCGGTTGCGAGAACTTTATTTTTTTTCTCATCCGAAGGTCATTTGATATATTGTGTACTCGAGGTAAAGTCTTGTGTGCATGATCAGTACCCACGTGACCTTCCATTGATTGTTGCGATATAAATGGAGTATATGTAACACATTTGGGCTTTTTCGGGTGTCACTTGGTTTATATATTGTGGGTGTATAAGAACATTTTCAACTATCCAGTGCAGTATATAAGTTGGAAAACGAAGCACTTGATCAACTTGTTGAAGTATCTCATCACACCAAAATACAGTTTCTCTTAAAGCATGCATGCTCCATGAACAAAGACATCTTCAACTTCATTTGAATTATTTGTTCAACATCCGAAGTACATTATATCATAATGGTCATACATTAGAATACCTAAAAGATAGAGAGAAGCCACATGTTGTTCTAAATGTTTCTTGTACCCATAGAAACATTCCATATCGTGCCTCAAATTTGCATACTGAGTGGCAATAAAGTCAGTTGTAAGGCGAGGCCAAATAGACATGCGAATTGAATTTCCACTACAGAAATATCCACTCAATAGTAGTCACCATGCTCCAGATCGAACGCCAGCCTCCTCCCTTCGAGGATGTAGATGGCCTGGTACCCTTCATCTGGCGTCCGACAAAGGGCCACACGGTGGGGCGTTGTGCACCAATAATCACTGAGAAAATTGATGTAAAATTTACAGTAGGTAGAGGCTCCATTGTCATCGATGGTCTTGAAGAATGGAAACTCTGCTCTTATGACCCTGGTTGGGCTGAGAAGTTCTATGCTACAGCGTTCGTCCGCCGTGAGCAGACACTCCTCCTTGCCACCAAACCAATGTCGCTCTATGAATCCTTAGGACCTGCAGAGGAATGACATGCCCCTCGACATGTCATGAAGAATGAAGTTGATTAAATCTACTTCAATGGTCATCAAAGAGCCACCCAGGCATTGTTGTGTGTGGTCGCATCACCCGGTACGCCTCAGCTGCGGTGGTCTCTGTGGACTCCTGCTACGCGTCGGAGCACCACTGCCCCGCTGACCTCCACTTCCTCGACGACCCCAAGAACCATTAATCCCTCCCGCTCGATATCACCTGGACTTCCTCGTCGGCACTACATTGGCACAGTTGGGAATAATGTGATAATTGGATAAATACATGTGCTAGATTCAGGTTAAAGTGTTTTAGAGTCTATTTATTGTAAGTGGAAATACACATCATGTCAAATATCTATTAGACTATAAATCCTCTACATGGAGTATAGGCCACACAGTATAGAACTCAATGTTCCGTTGCCATGTTTTCAGTCATAAACTATCCTCTTCTAAAAACAAATATACTAAAGAATACAAATGAGGCTAAATTTTGGCTAGCCCGCGCAAATAAAACACCCTCTGATCATGGGATTTTAAAATTTCGTGGTCTAATGTAAATGTCTTTTCTTTGCATGCTTTCATTGAAGAGGGTCGGTACTATTTTCCTTTGCCTCCAAGGGAAATTTGGTAAACTAAGCAAGCGCAGACTTCAATATTCTCTTTCACCCTTGCAGTCGCCATGGCCCTTCACTGCTATAGAATCACCTCGCCATTCCCTACCTCACCTTCCCCTCAACCCCGTCGGCCCCTGCATCATCCGAAGTCTTCCTTGCAGCCGCCATCCAGATCTACTGATGTTGTTCTTTGTATCCTTGTGGTTCCCTTTCCATCCCATCCTCCACTGATGATCGATCTTTCCCTTGATTATCCAAGACCACATAGGCCACAATGATATCTGACTCCTCCTTCTTTACCCTTAATAGGTACACCATCCCTCTTGTCTTGTGCACAGAATCGATATTTTTTGTGCCTGTATATGCGTCTAAAAGGAATATTCATACTCAAAATTGTTTATTTTTATGAATTTGTAGATCTCGAGGGATATGAGAGAACAAGGTTTGTACAAATGTGGAGGAACCTGACGTTTTTTATGAGTATTGATTTATGGCAGGGGGAAGCCCTCACGCACAGATGTCGACCGAAAACCAAAGTACTTTTTTCTCCCCCTATGGGCCAAATTGTGCTGTCGCGGTTGTAGTGTAAATTCTCAGCTGCTTGGATTACATTATCGAATCTTTATACCTTGCTGACATTGTATTTTGCCGAACAAGGCATCACAGGATGCGAGGCGTAAACAAAAGAAGAGAGTGATGGCACAGGACAAGGGAAATGGCTATAGCTGAGGTATCTTTGGTTACAAAATGTCCACAGAACGTCACGAAAAAGTTTGAGGATGAAGATGCACATGCAGTCAAGTAACTGTACACACTTTGTATGATGCAAATATTTGTTCAAATTTTTATATCAAATACTGCAGCTATTTTTTAGAGCTTTAATGCTGCAATTGTTTTTGGTAGTTGTTCTTAAATGTTGGATCGGTAGGACCGACAAGTGGTCAGTGATTTGTTCTAATTAAGCTTTCTTTTATTTTGTATATCTTTGAGTTAACCTGCTGTAACTAATTTCTTATGCTTACAATTTTATTTCATTGACGCCTGGTTCTATAAATCCAATATTGTCTATCAATGATTCATATTTCGATCTAGAAATGGTATTTTGATAGATTGAGAAATGTCCACATCTTTAGTCGGGCCCTGCAGAGGTCTAAGCGAGATGGTTGCTATCCATATTTTTTATGGGAAGAAACGCCTAGAGGCACCTCTTGAAGCTGTAAAGCTTACATCAGGGGGTGGGACCTTACTAAGGTAGCATATTCTAGTCCTCCCTCACTTGAACAAGAAGGACCACTCTCATCTTTCAGATTTCATGGGCTTAGGGTTGCGGTAAGTATATCAACTCGCAGTCAAGAGCATTCTGTTCTGTATTAAAGTACAACATATGCATGTGCTCTGCTCCTAACGATTATAATCTTTACTAGTGGCAATTTTCCATGGACACCAGCTGTTATGTGGTGCAAGAACATGTGCTGATATGCATAGAACCGGAACATGCCAAGTGAGATATAGGCCGAAGAAGAAGTACTTCGACGACATACCAGCAAATGAATTGAGAACCACTACACATGTAACATGTATGACTGACACACAATGGAGGTCACCGGTACAAATGTGGTGTAGCACGAAGCAAAAGGTATGGTTCAATTCAAATTGCATGGTTCATCTTTGCCTATGTTATGAAAATTCATTTGTTGAGCCATGTTGACACAAATCTACCTTATGCAGAACAAGTGTGCCGCAAATAAACAAAATCATTCAAAGGTCTGATTACTTCATTGCACAGGCTGTTGGAGTTACATTGCACATGCCTATGTTATGGTAAGACACTATACTGGCATTACATTACTACTCATCAAATGTTGTTGAGGTGTGGCATGTGATGGGTTTGTGAATTGTATGATAATTGGCTGCACATCATTTGCAGAGATAGGAAAAATTTAAATATGTGGAGCCCACGCGGTGTTTGAGTTGTGGAAGGAATTTCATCGCAATAATAAAACTGGTTTCAGTTCCCTAGTCAAGAAGCAAATGTAAGTGTAGCTTCCATCTGGTTTCCTAGTGCACATAAATACTGCACTTGTACCTATATTTTTATTATGGACTGTGATCAGTTCTTTCATTTTGTTAGGAGGACATGAAAGCATTGGCCAATCAACCAGTAGAAGATGGTGAACAACCCAACTCTATACAAGAAGCTCTTTAGACCTTTGTTCATTCAACCATGTTTTTGGAGGTCGCTGGCCTTGAATCAAAAAAAAGTTCCAGAAGTGTAACTTGTGCGCAAGTTGAAATGCTCTATCTTTAAGTTGAACTCGAGAAACAAGGCACGACAGGTATTAAGGTGCAACTTGATAGGAATAAGGAAGAGTTGGAAGTGTTGAAGTAACAGATAGAAGAATAAGACGCAACTCACCAACAACAGAGAAATGAGATTGCATCTCTGACTAAAAAATTCAGTAATACGAGGACATGTGTCCATGTTCTTAGTGATGCGTATAATAGTCCGAGCTGATCTATGCTCTTCAATTAAGCATATTCTAGCCATTTTATATATTGAGTTGAAATATTGTTATTATTTCTTATTGGGGATTCGTAAGAACTATTTATGATGATATCGAAAATGGGCTAATAACGGGCTAGGAAAGAAACAAGACAATGCCCACCGCAAACATGGGTCATAAGCTGGCTAGGCCAATAACAGACGAACCATTCTCTACGTTGTTTCTAAATCAGGCCACAATTTGGAACGGTACATTGTAAGGATCGAAGTCCTACCGAGAGGGGGGAGGGGGTGAATCGGTAAGCCAACCATAAAATTGAATACTTCAGTTTTACACCACTAGATCCTAGCAATCGATGCAACCTAAGCAAATCTAGTAGGCCAAAACCCTACATATGCTAGTGTTCGTGATGAGAGCAAATGCGAAAGCTAAACACACTAGCCTATGAAAGCCACAATTCAACCTACTCACTAGAGCACACAAATACGGAATAGTAAAGAGAGGGTCAAAGAATGCTCATGAGTTTTTCCCGAGGTCTCAGAAGGATGGTGCCTTCCTCTACTCCTCGTTGGACCACTCCCGGTGGAGTCATGGTCCGTCCCGCCACCAAGTGGAGTTCTCACACACGAGCCCACAATTACTCCCGGAGTGAAGACACGGTTGTGTCACCACTACCACCAAGTCACAAGCTTGCCTCCCTCGAGAACTTGCCGGACTCCCCGAGCCGACACGAGCGCTCACTAGCGATGTCCCTTTCACCGGCGGGCTTAAACCGGGTACAAACGTATGACAACCTTCACAACCAATCCCGATAGGCTCGATCACCGACACCTAACCAGTCTAGGTCTCACCATAGACCAAGAGTAACAACCTAGATCACACCCACAAGGACGCCCTAGCCATAGATGTGCATAGATACTCTTGTTACTCTCACTAGCACTCTCAAGATATCCAATATCCTCTCCAAGTGCTCCTCTCTTTTTCTCTTGGCTCTTACCAAATGCTCCAAGGTATTCCACTGGCCAAGAGAGGTCTCTAAGACCCCAACAATGAAGTTATATAGGCGTCCAACCTCCAACTAGCCGTTACTCCACAAAATCACCATTTTGGACCCCAATGACCGGACTGACTGGTCACTGCCAGACCGGACCGTCCAGTCTCTCCAAATCCGATGCATTCCAGAGAGCTCCCGAAGTTGCTTCCTCTCTATTCCGGGCAATCTTCCATAGACTGGACCGTCCGCTCTATAGACCGGACTGTCCGGTCTCTAGAGACTTAACCCGAACAGATTCCTCACAAGGTCTTCTGTCTGATCTGCCTGTTCCTCTAGTGACCATACAGTCTGGTCTCCACTGACACCTCTGTCCGATCACTATGTTCAGAAGCTGAAACTCCTCGTCCTCACTTGACTTTGTTTCCCGGCTTCTCCGAACAGCTTTTTGGCTTCTTTACTGTCATCTAGTGCCAGTGATTTCACCAAGCATCCAGGCACCTCACCGACTAGCATGAGCTAGACCCCCTTGATAGTTCCATTTTTCCTATGGACTCAAAGCTCTAACAACTAGACAAGTGTTCCAAACACTTGCTCCATAGCTTGTACTTAGCATTGATCCATCTCCATCAACCCTTGGACTCCATCAAACTCATCAAGCCTCCATGCTTGTGGTCATTGTCATCCATCACCAAGGCAACCATCATCATTAGTAAGATCTATAGTAGAGTTTGGAGATGATATCAGCATAACACTCATGTAGATATTAGCCCACATTTTCATAGTTGTCATTAATCACCAAAACATCCATACCTCGGGGATCCAATCATCAATGATCATGAAGCTTACCATCTCCCCCTTTTTGTGATTGATGACAACCACTACTTAACATAAAACATCAAGGCTAAAAGGGCTACACTACGATCGAGAGGAACCTCAAAACCATAAGCAAAGAACAACCAAGGTCCTACTCAATCAAGCATCATCAAGAGCTAAAGGATAAAGAGAGAAAAGCACACTCTAGATAATAATGCATGCATGTCATGTTAGGATATTAAAGAAAGCATAAGGACATGCAAGCAGGTCATGAATGATGATATGCAACAGGATAGCATGAAACATGCAAGCAATTAAAAATAAGCAATCATCATCATGGCATCATACACAGTCAAATAGGATAAATAAAGAAAGACAAGGCACTGCGTATAAAAATAAACCAAGTGAGATCATGACGAGTCAAACACAAGCGAATGGAAACCACGACTCATCAAAATCCACGAACACCTTGATAAATCCATCAGATCCAAATGTATCTAACTCCCAAAACCAATGTACATGAATGCTCCCCTTAGATACAAGACTACTCTCGATCGTCACAGGATCACACTCCACCTATCTCTATGTCTTCTCCCCCTTTAGCAACAAGCACCAAAAAGAGAAGGAAAAACAACTAAGCGCTCATGGTCGAAGGAGGTGTTGCAGCAACATCCTCTGAGGACTCTGCTCTGGCCTGCTCCTGTGCTAGATTCTGCTGCTCTGCCTGAGCCTATGTCACCTGAGCGTCGAGCTGCTCAAAGTATGCGAGATCCTCTGGTGACTCAGACCCTCTATCCTGACCTGCTCTGACCATGGCTGTCTTCTAAGCAACTTAAGCCTAGAGAAGATGTTGACATGAAAATCACACGCACGACCTGAGAGATTCACTTGGCTCTAGTGCAGGCTCAACACAAAGAAACCAGGGCATGCCACTCGACTTTCCTTGCAAATCGACAAAGAAACAAACAGTCAAATTCCACGGGTCACCGGCCCAGAACAGGCCGATGAAGAAAACCGATAATCACTGTTAGTGAAAACCAGCCGATGGCTATAAAAAACAAATAATATTATTAAATAAACTAATCAGCTGATTTGTATCAGCTTATCGACAATTCAATAAATGAGTATTAAATATTGCATAAATAGTGCCTACAAGAATTGAGTCAATAGAGCAAAGTCGATAGATCTATGATAAACATGCTAAAACTCGGTCTGTCGATGAAGAAAAGTCAATGAGCCAGAGTCGATAGAAGTACAATAATCATGCATAGAACTCTACCCGTCGATTGTGCTAAGTAAATAGATCTGGTAGCTGGCATTGCAAACATGCCTTAAAATCACAGATCTAATCTTATTAAATAAAGGGGGCAATCAACTTCCATGAATACAACAATAAACAAGTGAAATACTGAGAACTCGATTGTACCGTGATAACCTGTCGGCTAAACATCCCGACAGAACCCTATCAACCCTTCCCAGAATCAAACCGTACCTAGTCCTATCGACTCAGCAAGAGGTCATAATCGATGCAGCCTCACTGGCTCGAACAGATCGAACTTAACTGAGACAGTGCCCAAACAAAGAAAATAGAACTGAATACGTTCCAATTATAGGTAAAATCAATAGAGTGACTCGAATAATAAATCTAAATTAAACTCATAAAACCTCCTAGAAATCATAATAGATCAGACCTAACCGAGACAGTATTGCAACTTGAAGTTGATAGAATAAACGTAATTAAGATCTAATTACTGGATAACTAGCAATTCTAAAGATAACAACTAGAATATCAAATCAATGAGAAAGTACTAGTTGAAGCCGATAGAATTATCGAGGTTGACTAATCCAAGTCTCTCGCCGAGATCGGAGCCGATGCAGCCCACGCGAGATGAGGATGTCGTCAAGAAAAAGTTTGGCGATGCGCCAAATGGTATTGAATGAAAGTGTTGTTTTTTCCATACAGACCCTATTACATATTTATAGCTCCATGCAAGGGGTTCTGACCTGATTCTGTCAGGACTCTTCGATTTCTAAACAAACAAATCGACTCTATTTATTCCTAAACAAAATCTAAACTAAATAGAAAGAGATAAAATTACCCTATCGAGCCCACTTTATTCCTTTCGGTCGTTGAGCTTCACTGACCTTGGCCGATTATAACTTATCATCTCTGACCAATGGGACCGATCCAAATTTTGGTGCCAACACATGGCCCCAAGTCCGGGGTATGAAATCTTCATGCGCTGGATTTTATCTCCTCGTTTACCGCACGCCTTTACCACAACCTACCAGCGTCCCATCCTTATAAATGCATCTTCTTCCTTCTTCCATTTCCGTTGAGCTCGACCCTTTTCACCTTCTTCTCTCTCCTCTGCTTCATTGGCGCACTCCTTCTCAGACGGCTCCGAACCCAAGCACCGACGAACTCCGGTGGCTTCAACCTCTCCTCCGGTAATGGCGAGTCCGCATCAGGTTCCCGAGGTAACCTTCTTCTCCGCTTTCCTCGGGTTCTAAATTTCAGCCATAGATTCATATTGTTCTGTTCTTGTTCACTGTACACCATTCATGCATACTGTGGCAGCCATCCTTATTCTAGCAATAACTTCTAGATTACTTTTGCATTTTTCTGAATATCTCTTAGTCCCTCGTTTAATATTAGTTCTTTTCCTATTCCTTGGGAACTTAAGAATCAGATCTACATCCCATCCGCTGTTGCAAAAAATCTTTTTTACTTAGGCTCATGCAATGACTTCAATCCCATAGACCTCATCAACTTCGAAACCAATAGAATCCCTTTCAAATCCACCTTGGCCACTCCTGAACCTTGGAAAACTGTTTTTAGAGCTTGGCAATCAGAAGTCAGAGGGTGGAGGAACTGGTACCGTAGGATGCCGAAATTAATGAGGCGCTGCCACTGTCCCTGGTTGATATGGCAAAAAATAAGCCCATTCTAGCTGCAGCTTCATACTTTTGGTCTGATGCACTGAACGCATTCTTGTTCAATCAAGGGCCCATGGCTCCTTCCCTTATAGACGTCGTCATGCTGACTGGGTTGAATTTCAATCAATATTTCGACCGCTTCCTTGTTCAAACCACCGAGAAACAACACAAATTCGATACTAGAAGCGCAAATAGCTGGCCCAAATTCATCATAGCATATCAGAAAACCGGACCATTCTCCCATAAGGAATTGACTGCTTTTCTAAATCTCTAGTGAGAACACTTTGTTTTCTGCGGGTCCTCTTGCATGCCAACAACCAATCTCCAAGGTATGGCAGAGATCTTTGCCGACGGTAGAAAGTTTCCTCTAGACAGATTTCTCTTGGGCTCCGTGTACCAACTCCTTCACCACACCGCCTTTAGCCTTCAAACCAATCAAACTATTTCAGCAGGGAGGCCATGGTGGTTCATACAGTTGTGGCTCAACATTTACTATTATCAAGCCATGGAGTTGGCTTCTTTCTTAGAAAACTCTTTTCCATCGACAAATGCGGCAGAAGGCGAAGAAATTTTAGAGCGCCATTGCACATCACTAGGCGAGGCCGCCATAGTAGTTTTTGGATGCCGGATGACTAGGGGGACTTCAACATTTACTTCACTCTCTTCTATAATAGCATCCAAACACAGAAACAAGTTTGGTTCCCTTATCAAGAACTAGAGTTCAATAATCCTTCCAGATTTTGCCCCGACAGTCCCCTCCAAGACATAGAATCAGTACTTATCTTGGAGGCCTGTATCAGACCCGACATCCTTCCCATCAAATTCCATGGCGGACAATGCAGGACTCATTCATATGAGTTTTATAACCCAGCAGTGTTATCCTGCCAGCTTGGTTTTGGACTGCTTTCGACCGGCTCTTTCTTCATTGGTCGACTTCGTGCCAGACAGGAGATTAAAAGCCATTTGGAATACAAGAAAATCTATGATATGGCTATGGAAATCCCGATGGGTAATCTGGTCGGCCTGCAATTACTTCCCTCTATGTCTGCTTTGTTCAAAACCTGGTGGAGAGAATGGAGAAAACACCTCTTATGCAACCAGTTGACCAGTCACCTGATGAGGACATCACTCCTATGGATACATACAACACTCCTCCAATTCTGGACTTGTAAGGTCTAATGACTAGAGCTCGTGCACGATGACAAAATTTAGAGGTGAGCTCATTCCTACGTTCTTCGCTATATGTTACTTTTGAGAATGGTTTGCTACCTAATGATTATTTTATGATTCGGAACCATGGAGAGGATCAGAATATGATGGGAGAAGGAGTTGGGAATGTGGAGGACCAGCAAGGGCTTGGAAGCCAAGGTGGAGGCCCAATCAAAACCGACTTCTTGTCTGTTTCGGGGCCCAGGACCAGTCTGCACTAAAATGGTCGCCCAGGACGCATACCGACTCGGATTTGGATGTTCTACATATGCACGGAAAGATAAGGAGAAGACCTTTCCAATTCCTCCAACCTTATGTCAAAATTCATCCGGAGTCATCAGGAATCGTCCAAACAAGAGAGGGTCCAGAATCTATGTCGGTGCTGCGTCGCCTATTTTTAGCCTTTGGGCTTTGTATCCAGTTGAGCCCAATTAGTGGCGCGTCCAAAGGGTCTTGCACAATACTTGGGTCTTCATATACAGCCGCCGTCACACCATTAGGGTTCGGGTTTTGCTTAGATCAATTTAGTTCATAAACAGTGTCGCCGTTCTTCGGTTTGTGAGACCCCAACTTTGTGAGCTTAATCATTCATCAGCAATTGTGTTGCATTTTTCTTTGTTCTTGCTTGTGTTCTTGATTTACAGGAACGGTGTTGTTTAGAAGCTGGATCGGTTTGTGTTTCGCCTCCGCCCAAATCAAGATTTATCATAACCTTTTGGAAGATCGGGAACCCTTGTTCACATCATCACCTCATCGGCATTGTCGATACGGTAAGTTTTTTAAACCTTCCACAGCTCACCTCACTTTTTCTCATTGACTTCTTAACAATTAATCATCTCAAAATACAAGACCCAGCCATAATCCCTTCATCAGTGAGCAACAGTGGGAAGCCGATCAAATCTTGCCGAACGGCTAACAACCCCATCATAGGTTGTACCGCTCCAACCCCAGCTCAAATCTTAAGCGACCGAGGTCTCCGAAAAATCGTGCAGAAAATATCTTAGAAAACAAAAGATGCCCTGCAACCTAAGCAGCTCAAGCCGTTGAGCAACAGAAACATGCTAGGATTGCAGTATCTTCATCGTCTCAGGCTACCCCTGCATCGACAACTCAGGTAACAATCTTCTCAAGTTTCTAAATTCATCCGCAACTTTATTTGGGATACGCAACTTTTCCTTGGTTGGACATCTTGCTCCATCGACTCTGGCCAGCATATCAGAAGTAGCCCAAGAAGTCATCATTGGGCTTGCCCACGCTGCTCAGGTATCAAATCCACACTCACTTTGTCTTAGTCGATTTATACTTCTTAACAATCTTTCTTTCAGACATTGCCGTCGATCTCCACTATCCCATCGACTCCTATGGCTTCACCAGATATGAAAGCTCCATTGGTATCGACAATCTCACCAACAGAAAAGCTTATAGATCATCTCGAGCCGATGGACCAACCTTCTTCTTCGGTAGCCACGGTAATAACATTTACTTTTTCATATAAATCCTTTCCTCGCAATATGTCATTTATCTTTCTGGCTCTTCTTAGGAAATTATACCCAGCTCTGGGAGTCAATTTAGCAGTGCAACTCTGTCAGACCATCCCTCGGTGCACACAACTTCCGTCGATTCTGAAGATGTGGATACTACAGACTCTGATGCAGCGATTGGACAAGCATCTGTTGCACCTTCATCATTGACTTTGGCTATCATCCCCTGGGTTGACCCACAGGTACTATTCTTTTATGACTTAGACATTTAATTACTTCATACCCTAACCTCTTTAGATTTAGGCTTTCTTATCATCGGCCAGGCAATCCCTAACTCCCATCGACTCCACGTTGGCCGATGCTTCAGAACCCGCTACTCCTCCTGAATCAGTGGTACAAACTTTAATTTCTTTTAGCTCAGCTCTTGATTATTCACTGGCTCATCACCTCTGTTCCCTCAGTAGGCCCACCAGTCTAGGCACATTTCATCTTTGCATGTTCCTCAAGAGATTCGCGTCGCCCTTCAAGATATCTGCTGCCGCTTAGATATACCAATTGAACGACTGGTCCTAGATGCCAACACAATCAGGACATGGTATCTTGAAATCAAGGACCTCCTGTCACATGGCCTTGTCACAGTTCTACACCTAGTCACCTTCATTGAATTCCATTAGCTCGAAGTACTTGAGGCTCAGGCTCGCATTGAACGGCGGTCGGCATAGAGGAGCCAAGCGGAAGTGGCCGATAAGAAGGCAGCCGAAGAGAAAAGCAAGTACATCTCCTTGGTTTCCAAGTTGGCCGACCTCGAGACAAAGCTGGAAGGCTTGCGGAAGGAACACGAAGAAATCCAAGCTGCATTGGCGGCAAAGAGCAAAGAGATAGCCGATGTAGAAGCATGCCTTGCCAAAGTACCTGAGGAAATTATGGTGCAAGAGACGGTCATCACATCGGCCTACGAGCAAGCCCTCAACTTGTGGAACGTGGCCTCAAGCACTCCCGGTTCGATCGAGGGAGACACTCTTATCATCATAGAAGTCAATCAGCTTCGCTTCGACGCCATCGACATTATCGATTTCTACTATCCCCAGGAGTAGATGTAGGCTCTTGTGTTATGCAAAACACAATATTTTGTCTTGTAATATTTTTTAGACTAAGGGCGATATCCTTAATATTGGCCATCTAAAGACGATGAGTAAACATTGGCTATGAATCATATTCTCTTTCTTTTTATTTTTTCTGCTAAGGACGATATTCTTCAAATCGATCATGATCAAGCACTCAAGATCATGACCCAACCCAAACGCTTGGATGATATTTCTTCAAATATTTCCCATTGATTGCTCTTCCAAACTCTTCTCCATCTAACTCTTGTAAGAAATATGCATTGCCTGGTGCACATCGGCTCACTTTAAATGGCCCCTCCCAAGTCAGAGACCACTTTCCAAATCGATTATCTTTGGAGCCGATGGGCATAATCAACTTCCAGACAAGGTCTCCTTCTAAAAAACTTTTAGGCACCACCTTTTTATTGTAAAATCTGGACACACAAGCTTTGTTCTCTTGAATCCTCTCTAAGGCCCTCATCCGATGTTGCATGACATCTTCTAATATATCAAACATAACCTGCCTGTAATCATCAGCTGATAACTAATCTTGTATGTCTGTTCTTATGAACCCTAGATTTGTTTTCCAAGGTAAAACTGCTTCATGTCCTTATACCAGCTGATACAGTGGCACCTTTATTGACCCATGGCAAGCCATCATCTAAGCCCATAATGATTCAACCAATGTTATATGCCACTTCGTTGGTTGTTCATCTATCTTTCTCTTAATCAACTTGATCAAACTCTTGCTGGATGCTTTTTCTTGACCATTGGCTTGAGCATAATACAGAGATGAATTCAGCAGCTCGATCCCCATACTATCGGCAAAGTTTTGAAACTCTCCCAAAGTAAAAACAGAACCCTGATCCGTAGTAATAGTCTATGGCACACCAAACTTGTATATAATATGCTCCTTCACAAAGTTGATCATGTTGTTGGTTGTCACGTTCTTCATCGGTACTACTTTGACCCACTTTATGAAATAATCGATAGCCGCTAGAATATACTTATGACCCTTGCTTGATGCTAGATAAATTTAGCCAATCATATCCATACCCCATCCTCTAAACTGCCACGACTTAATGATTGGGTTCATAGCCGATGTCGTGCTCTTTAAATTGCTCCAAACTTCTGACAATCCTAACATCCTTTGTAATACCTGAAGCAATCCTCTAACATATTTGGCCAATAATACCCAGTCCTCTTCAACAACCATCTCATTTTATGGGCTGATTGATGTGTACCACAAATGCCCTCATGCACTCCGCACATAACTACCTTGGTTTCTTCTCGATTCAAACATCTTAATAATACACCATCAATCATCCAATAATAGCTTGTCCTCAAGTAAAACATACCTCAATGCCATGTAACAGATCTTCCAAGGAGTACGTTGAGTCGAATCCTTGAGATATTGAACAATCCTAGATCTCCAATCTTCCTCACTGACATCGGCTATATTGACAATGACCCCATCGGTAGTTAGTTGATAGCCCGATGCCTTCTATGCCAGATCATTAGCTTCCATTTTTAGTTCCCACGGGACATGCTTGAATCTAACTGCCTTGAAGTGTTGCATAAAATTCTGACACTCAGCGTAGAACAATCGTAATATATCATCTTTGCACTCAAACACTCCTGCTAGCTGCCCGAGAATCAATAAGGAATCACCAACAACCTCAACAAAATCGACTCCAGCTTTCTTTGAAATCTACAACCCTTTGAGAACAGCTCTATATTCCACCTAGTTGTTCGTCGATGGCTCCACAGTAAAAGCAAATTCAAATCTTGCCCCCCTAGGCGATATGATCACAAGCCCGATGCCATACCCACTCTTGCACATAGAACCATCAAAAAACAATAACCATGGCATCGGCTCCACCATCGATATGTCTAAACCACAAAGCTCAACCACCAGATCAGCCACAACCTGACCCTTGATAGCTTAAGGAGACTCATAAGTCAGGTCATATGCGGCTAGTGCCAACATCCATTTTCCAATCCTGCCTTTTACAATTGGAGCTGACAACATATATTTGATGACATTGGCTTTGCACACCACCACACACTCGGTCGATAGCAGATAATGCCTTAACTTCACACATGAGAAATATAGACATAAACATAACTTTTCAATCTCAGTGTACCTGATTTCGGCGTCAATCAATCTTTGGCTTAAATAAAAGACAACCCTCTCTTTGCCATCTTGTTCTTGAATCAAAGTCGATCCGATTGACTTCTTATCACCCGCAAGATAAAGCCTAAAGGGCAATCCTTCTCTTGGTGGCACCAACATAGGAGGTGAAACCAGATACCTCTTGATATCATCTTTGGCTTTCTGATGTTTAGGTTCCCGCACAAACCTCTGACCTGCTTTCAACTTTAATAATGGAGTAAACACATCAAGCCTCCCTAATAGGTTTGAAATAAATCTTCTAATGAAGCTCTGTCTTGTTGATCAACAGATCGATGTCATTGATAGCCTTCATGCTCTTTGGCCCAATTTCAATTTCTCGTTCATGCACAATAAACCCCAGAAATGGGCCAGCCGATACACCGAAAGCACACTTCTTCGGATTCATCTTCAAACCATATTTTCTTGTTCTCTCGAATACTTCCTGCAAATTGGCTATATGATCTTCTATTTGTCTGGATTTAACTACCACATCATCAATATAAATTTCCACTAACCTGCCAATCAGATTATGGAAAATATAATTCATGGCTCTCTGATATGTGGATCCCACATTCTTTAGCCCAAATGTCATGACGACCCATTCAAATAATCCAATACCCCCTGGATACCTGAAAGAAGTCTTCGGTTATATCTTCGTCTGCCATAAAATTCTAATTGTATCCAGCATTACCATCCATAAAATGAACAATCTTATGCCTTGCAGCTGCACCAACCAGAAGATCTTCTATCAGCATTGGGTAATCATCGTTAGGGGTATCTTTGTTTAATGGTTAAAAGTCGATACAAACTCTCAACTTCCCACACTTCTTGAAAATAGGCACAATATTTGAAACCCACTCTGGATATCGGCAAGGCCTAATGAATTTAAGATCATATAATCTGGTAATCTAAGCCTTGAAATCATCATAAATCTTGGGATCGATCCTTCGTGGTGGTTGCTTGTAAGGTCGATATCCAGGTTTGATAGGAAGCCGATGCTCAACAATGGATCGGCTAAGACCGGGTATTTCAGAATAATCCCAAGCAAAACAATCCCGATACTCTTTCAACAATTTTATTAATTCAACTTTAAAATCCTCATCTAATTTCTTACTAATAAATGTCGGCCTAGGTTTATCACCATCTTCTATATCAACTTCTTGTAATTCATCGGCCAACATAAACCCTTTCCCCAACTTGCCGTCTTCTACAAATTCCATTGGGGCGCCTGTCAGAGAAACAACTTTGAATTTGACTGGTCCACCACCTCAAGACCCTGAGCAATAATCTTCACGTAGTCTGCATCCCAAACCTTGCCAGACAGACACTCCATATCATCTGCATACCATGGCGCTAAATCGGGTGATGCAACATTGACGGTTTCGTCGGACGGGACCAACTCTACTTGTTCACCGATCCACTGGACTAGAGACTGGTGCATTGTCGATGGTACACAGCAATTTGCATGTATCCAATCACGACCCAGTTGAAGGCTGTAGGTTCCCTTTCCATCAATAACAAAGAATGTAATCGGCAAAGTTTTGTTGCCGATCGTGAGCTCTACATTCAAGATTCCTTTGACTACTGCAGTACGACCACCATAATCCCCCAAAATCATTTTAGTATCAATTAAATCATCATCGGTCTTACCCAACTTTCTGACAGTACTGATTGGCACGATATTGACTGCAACACCTCCATCAACCATCATCTTCCCCATCGGCATGCCGTTGACAAACTTTTTCAAATATAAAGCCTTCAAGTGCCGATGTTTAGTTTCATCTAGTTTATCAAATACTGCTTGCTGGATGTCAAACACTAACTGAGGTACTTCATCATCATCAACAAATAGTTCTTCTTCTAAGGCCCTGAACTCTTGCGGAAGCATCATCACCATGCCCACTGTAGCACCAGGTACATGTACCTGTGATTCACCTTTGGCCTCCAAACATTTTTAGGCGGTTGGTCATCATCTTCATCATAATAATATTTGCTATCCCTTATCTGTCGGCATCGCATCTTCTGAATTCTTTGTTTCTGGCTCCTAGAGAATATACCAGATGGACACCATTGGTCATTCTGTTCTTGTTCCTCCTGCAACTCTTCGTCAACTTCTTTATCGAACTTAGCCTCTACTTCATTCTTTTTTGCCCCAAGTCGATCAAAAGATGACACTCTGTCTTGCCCATCAGCTTTTCCCGCCATCGACTCTTTAATATTGTTCTATCGATGCTGGTGCCGATAGTGCTTTGGAGCTTCCCTATACATCTGATCCGTACGCTGACTGCAACTAGGATAGTTGTCGATTGCAGGCAGCTTCATGTCATGGTCCCAACAATATTGGGAGAATGGACACTCCCAGTGCGGATGAAACTGTGACTCCTTTAACTCCCTGTCTCGTTTCTTCTGATATCGGCTAAAGAAAGCTTCAATTTTGTCGATACCAGCCATGTTAACATTCATAAGGAATGGATGTCTGTCAATCTTCATAGGTCCCATGGTAAACTTGATCTTCCCCTGCTCAATTGCTGACTGTCTCTGCCTCCTGAACACTTTGCATTCATTGGTGTGATGAGACCATGAATTATGCCACTTGCAGTACTTCTTCTTCTTCAATTCTTCAGCAGCTGGAATCACATGATTGGGTGGCAGTTGTATGTGCTTTTCTTGCAATAGCATATCAAATATCTTATCGGCCTTGGTAATATCAAAATCATTTTTTTCTTCTAGCTCACTTTGCTTCACCCAAGGACATCACACAACATTCTTGTTCCTAGTCCACTCAGCCATATTGACTTCTTCTGTCTCTTCCTCAGACTCAGATTCACAATCATGGTAGTTAACTTGACTGTGCTCCTCGAGTCAGATTCTCTTGGATTGACACCTTCTGCACTAACTGAGACAGGCTCTCAAACTTGACCGAGGGAAACTTCTCCCATAGAGGTACAGCTAAACCATTAAAAGCAATCTTTGCCATCTAATTATCTGTTAATTATAGACTAAAACACATAATGTGCACATCTCTTAACCTCTACACATAATCTGCATAGACTCACCAGCTTTCTGCCTCGCAACAATCAAATCTGATAATCTCATCTCTCTAGTCTCAGTGAAGAAATACTTATGAAATTTCTGTTTGAGATCGACCCAAGTAATAATGGAATTTGGGGGCAACGATGCGAACCAAGAAAAATCTAATCCAGACAAGGATAGAGGAAACAACCTTTATTTTCAATGCTTCAGTAGCTCCCGCTTCTCCGCACTGCACTGAAAACTGGCTGATATGCTCAACAGTGGTAGTATTATCCTGTCTAGTAAACTTGGTGAACTCTGGTGGCCTCTATCGGCTCGACATAGGAATCCAATCATAACTAGGAGGATATGGGGGCCGACACATGTAAGTTTGCTGCTTTGGTTTTAACCCAAATTGTTCTGTCATTACCTCAGCAATCTTCGCTGCCCAGTCATCGGTCGAAGCATTGACATTCGGAGTAACCAATGTAGGACCAAATGCTGGCATTTGTGGGGTTTTATGTGAACCAAAGTTAACAATTGTGTGTCGGCCTCCTAACTCCCCTAGCAGCATAGACGAAGATGGCATCCCGAATAGGCTTGGCTCTACATTCGGTGTTGTACCATATGTCACATTTGGTTCTGACGTCTCCTATCTATAGTGTTGCGGCTGCATTTGTGAAGATGTTCTCTATAGAATAATCCTAGGACCAGACCCAGGTGATCTCCCTGTGATGCCACCATTTGTATTCTTTGGAGTTGGAGTGGCACTTTCTGGCGCTGGCCCCGAGCTTGTTGTAGGAATCGTAGTACTAGTACTGGGCGGCTGTTGCTCGGGTCCCTCAATCGCAGTCCAAGGAATATTCCCATAAATGCAGAAATACATCGACCCATGTGTTGGATCATCATATACGCAACCCTCCACTATTTGAATAATCAAAGTCCTCAAATTATTAACCAACATAGGTGACTGTTTAATTAATGCATGGTGTATGGTTGTATGTATCATGTTGTTCCATGTAGCCTCATCAATTACTTCTATTGGCTTATTGGCAGGTGATTTCTCAGCTCCATCTTCATCAATCAAGGCAGCAACAGGTAACTTTCCCTTTTGTACGATCTTGTCATGCCTAGTCTTGCTAAAGTTGCTCAACAGAAGGCTCAAACTCAGCACCTCTCTGATCAATTTATGCCTTCGCATCATCGCTCAGATCATCTTTATCAACAAGCAACATGTTCTCCATCTTGAGATCCACACTGACATCATGTTTTAGTGGAGGATTCTCAGGTAGCTTAGGGTCTTTTGGCATTCCAAGTTCAAGCATGTTGTTGGTCTTTGAAGTTCTTGGTCCCTCTAGGCAAGCCAAAAAGCGAGTTGACGCAAAAATCACATGCGCGACCTGAGATATTTGCTTGACTCTAGTGCAGGCTCAACACAAAGAAACCGGGGCATGCCAGTTGAATTTCCCTGCAAATTGACAAAAAACCAAGCGGTCAAATTCCAAGGGTCACCGGCCCAGAACAGGCCGATGAAGAAAGCCGATAATCACTGTTTGTGAAAACCAGCCGAGGGCTATAAACAACAAAAAATATTATTAAATAAACTAATCGGCTGATTTGTATTGGCTATCGGCAATTCAATAAACGAGTATTAAATATTGCATAAATAGTGCCGACAAGAATTAAGTCGATAGAGCAAAGTCAATAGATCTATGATAAACATGCTAAAACTCGGTCTGTCGATGAAGAAAAGTCGATGGGCCAGAGTCAATAGAAGTACAGTAATCATGAATAGCACTCTACCCGTTGATAGTGCTAAGTCAATAGGTCTGGTAGCTGGTATTGCAAATATGCCTTAAAATCACAGATCTAATCTTATTAAATAAAGGGGGCAATCGACTTCTATGAATACAGCAATAAACAAGTGAAATACTGAGAAGTCGATTGAACCGTGACAACTTATCGGCTAAATGTCCTGACAGAACCATATCGACCCTTCCCACAATCAAACCGTACCTAGTCCTATCGACACAGCAAGAGGTCAGAATCGATGCAGCTTCGCTGGCTCGAACAGATCGAACTTAATTGAGACAGTGTCTAAATAAAGCAAATAGAACTGAATATGTTCCAATTATTAGTAAAATCAATAGAATGACTCCAATAGTAGATCTAAATTAAACTCATAAAACCTCCTAAAAATCACAATAGATCGGACCTAACCGAGACAGTGTTGCAACTTGAAGTTGACAGTATAAACGTAACTAAGATCTAATTACTGGATAACTAGCAATTCTAAAGATAACAACTAGAATATCAAATCAATGAGAAAGTACTAGTTGAATCCAATAGAATTACCGAGGTTGACTATCCAAGTCTCTCATCGAGATCGGAGCCGATGCAGCCCACGCGAGACGAGGATGTCATCGAGAAATGGTTCCGCGATGCACCGAATTGTATTGAACGAAAGTGTTGTTTTTCCCGTACAGACCCTATTACATATTTATAGCTCCATGCAAGGGGTTCTAAGTCGATTTGGTCAGGACTCTTTGATTTCCAAACAAACAAACCGATTCTATTTATTCCTAAACAAAATCTAATCTAAACAGAAAGAGATAAAATAACCCTATCGGGTCGACTTTATTCCTTTCGGCCGTTGAGCTTTGCTGACCTTGGCTGATTTCCACTTTTGCCTCTGACCAATGGGACCGGTCCAAATTCTGGTGCCAACAGAAGGGTGAGATCAGCCACGTCCCGTGGAGTGAAGCCTCCTCGGACAAGATCCTCTGCTATATGAGGTATGACAAGAGAAGTGTCCATAGAAGAAGAAGGTAGAGCTGTAGCTAACTCTGAAGTTGTCTGACTAGTGTGTACAATGTCTGAAAAGGTCAGAATCCTGACTGACAGCTGCTGGGGGATAGAGTGTCCTGCCATCTGTGAAGTGGAAGAGTAAGTCGGTGAAGTAAACAACGTAGATACTAAAAAGGCGGACATGGGGGAGAACTGTGCGGATGAGACAGAGTATCCTGCTCACCCTATCAGTAACACCCCTAAAAGTGAAGGCAGTCCAGAAGACTGGGCTGTCATCATTACAGTGAAGGGGCCTCTTTGAGTCGGCAGCGGCTGAAACTGTGGAAGTGAAGAAGGTCAAGGCTACTGACTAGACTGACCTCTGGTAAGCTCTGCCATCTGAGTCATCAGTGTAGTCATGAGCACCATTTGCTGTCTCTGAAGCTCTGCCTGTTCTCTGATCACCTCCATAATCTGACGTATCTCCTCAACTGAGCTCTAGATGAAGTCACCCAAGTGTCCTGCAAGCGCTACTATGGAGGCGGCGTGATCCGTTTCTGAAACTGCTTGCTGGGGTGGTGCTCTTTTACTCGCTGACTCAGGAACCATCATCTCTGGATGAGCCTACTGCTCAAGTGTAACTAGCGGTGACTCCTGCTTGTCTATCTGCTGACTCGAGGCTGACTGTGATCCCCTGGGGACCCATGGTGCATAGCTGGTGGTCACCTTAGGGAACACCTCGTACTGCTCCTCTATCACAAGTCCAAGTCTCTAAAGAAGATAGAAAATATATGGACCACAGACCAAGTGACGTCCTCCAACTCTCTCTGAATAGACCTCCTCCATTTCAGCAATAAATAGATCTACAAGGTCAAACTGCTGTCTCATTAGTAATGATGCCGCTGCCCACTGGTGCAAGAGTGTGAACTCCTCTCTGTACCCTAACCTAGGAATAATAGTCCTGGTGACTATCGACCTAACCACCATCACCTCTAAAATGAGTCTCGCATGGCGTCTGTCGAAACCTGGAGTGTGTGGTGGTGGAAAGGCGTCTGGCACCACGTCATCTAGAGGTAGCATCCCCCCCCCCCCCCCCCGTGGTCTGTGGGGTGGAGCGAAGGTCCCGTAGGCACTCCTATACAGTTGCAAATCGGAAACAAGTATTCCTGGTGCAGCTATGAGGTCCTCCCTGGTCAAGCGCTGGGGCTTTCCTCTGAACATGAACCAAATCTTAGAACGATCTCTGGCTACCCATAGTGAGGTGTAGAACTTCATCACTATATCCTCTCTGAACCTGTAAGGATTGGTGACCAACTCTGCTAGTCAGTGTAAGTATGTGAAGTACTGCTCCATCTCTGTGCCTGTGCCTCTCCTCACAGCGTGATACTTCGTGTACTGCTGCGGCACGAACAGTCCAGCCTTGCCCTTCCTGGCAAGGTACCATCTCAGACCCTCACTAATCCACCTCTCAATACCGGTCCAGTATCTCTCTCCTCCAGCAAGGTCCCTGGGTACTGGAACTCACTGCTCGAAGGATACGAGACGACTCACCTTAAGGTCCTTAGCAGGAACCTTAAGGATGTCACCCTCTCTAGCTGCAGCTGCAAGTCTCTGCAGTCTCCTGGTGCACACAACACACATGCACTACGGGTCTCCTACACGGTGAGCTGACCTCTAGGGTCCTGTCTGCACTGGCTACTCTAGCTCATCCTCCTCAAACTCCACAGATCCTGACTCAGACTCTGAATCACTATTGTCCTCTGACTCCTCGTACCCCTCCTGCTGCCAGGAGGATCCCTGCTCCATAGTTCTTGATGACCTCTCCTGATGAGAAGCCGGAGTACGCTATGACCATGGTGCCGGAACAACTCATGTAGCCAAGGCTAGTGTCCTCCTCCTGAGTCCTTGAGCATCATCTGTCTGCTCTGTGATCAACCGAGTCCCTGGAGTTCTACGGGAAGTCTCCATAGCCTCCAAGTGTCTGGCAACCCGTCTGGATCTCTCTGACTCTGGGTCCAGTCTAGTTCTGTTCTTGCGTCTAGGCTTCTCTACCACCTTGCTCTTTCCCCTGTCCTGATCACCTGCTCCTGCCATCTCTGCTACTGTCAAGTGTCACTACATGCACATCGATAGAGATAGGATAAGCATAGAACGTATATAAATCTACAAGCAAAGCACCGCTAGATAAGAATGCGCAATAGAAATTACAGCACTGAGATGAAGGACATGATCACTAGACAAATAAAGCAATGTGACAATAGTGATCATCGACTATAAGTGGCTGGTGCGAGTCATCTAGTGTATAGTCAAATAATAGGCAATTGATCTAACTATAGACTAGACAGGAGAGAACCCTAGACTTGCAATTATCAGATATGCATGGGATTAATTGCAAACTAGGTTGAGCCAATTAACTAATCAATGCAACTAAAGATTGGAATTTAATCTAACTGCGTCAATCAAGAAAATTGCTTGCTAATTAAGGCATGAACGATGAATGGAGGATAGGCACAATACCCTCGGTATCTCTGAAGCTGGAACCTTGAAGAGCACGTGACCAATTGCTGGAAAACACTCAAGCTTTTGGGTTGCCGGCAATGGAGGATGAGGGAAAAGGATCAACTTTTCCTTTGGCTTGTGGTGGAGCTCGGCTCTGGTGATGCTGGGCGTGCACGTGCGGGGGAAGGGGCAGCAGCAGCGCATGATGGCGAGGCGCACGATGGCAGGCGGCGGCGATGGCTGAATCGCATGGCATGTAGGCTCGTGCGCACGATAGAGCTAGGGTTTTGTGCGGGCACGCGAGCAGCAGGGGCATGCAGCGGTGCTAGGCGTGAGAGCACTCGACGATGCAGGTCGAGGCTGTATCGGCTATCGGTGGTGCGGGGACTGGGTCGGCGATGGCGAGCGTTCTCGGCAAATATGGCACGCACAGGGCAAGAACTCGACTTTGATTGTGTTGACACAAAGATCACATGCGTGATCTGGGAGATCTGCTTAGCTCTAGTGCTGGCTCAATACGAAAACCAGGGCATGCCAGTCGATTTTCCCTACAAATCAACAGAGACAAACGGTTAAATTCCACAGGTCATCGGCCTAAGACAGGCCAATGAAGAAAGCTGATAATCACTGTTAGTGAAAACCGATAAATGAGTATTAAATATCGCATAAACAATGGCGATGAGAACTAGATCGATAGAGCGAAGTTGTTAAAACTATGAAAGACATGCCAGACTTGCTCTGTCGATGGAATAAAGTCAATGGGCCAGAGTTGATTGATAAATAGTAATCATGCACAGACTCTCCCTATAAACCCCACAGAAATCACATAAGATCAGACCTAACCGAGATAGTAATGCAATCTAAGTTCATAATACGAGCCAAATAAAGATCTAATTACCAGATAACTAGCAATTCTAAAGATAACAACTAGAATATCAAATCAATGAGAATGTACTAGTTAGAGTCGATAGAATTACCGAGGGTGACTAATCCAAGTCTCTCACCGAGATCAGAGCCGATGCAGCCCGCACGAGACGAGGATGTCATCGAGAAAAAGTTTGGCGATGCGCCGAATTGTATTGAATGAAAGTGTTATTTTTTCTCGTACAAATCCTATTACATATTTATAGTCCCATGCAAGGGAAATCTGACCCGACTCGATCAGGACTCTAACAAACCGACTAGATTTATCTACACTGGAAAATAGAAAGAGATAGAATAACCCATACGGGCCCGCTTTACTTGGCTTGGCCGATTCTGAACCCTTGTCGCTGATCCATGGGACCAGTTCAAATTCTACACATGCCCCCCAAGTCCGGAGTACGAAATCTTCGTGCACTGGATTTTACCTCTTTGTTTACCGCGCGCTTTTGTCACCCCATTGCTTCATGACTTAGTAAATGCAGTCAGTCAAGAGCCATCCACTCGTCAGGCCATACCTTCGGTACACCAACCAAGCACTCATGGCCTTTAAATCTGGCCTGTTGTTCCTGCGTCGCCTCAACTGCTAGCTTTACTTTTTGACTGTCCTCATGCTTATCCTTCTCCCTCTGGTTTCCATGCAAGCCTTATCGCTTCCTCTTCCTTCAATGAAGTAGCTTTTGGACTCCTTAGAGGTTGAATCCAATTCCTCTAAATAACTCCTTCCGTCAGCCTTCTTCCCCTCATCTTGCTTACCACCTTCCACCATGGGACTCTTATTGAGAGCTTTGATAGAAAAATACCATCTATCTCCAAACCTACCAAACATTTTGTGGCGAATACTTTTCTCTTCTCTTGCCCCTAGAGTCCTCCTTTCAATCCAAAGCTTGCAGCTCCTCCTGCCTAGAAGCCAATCCGCTGATTCTTCTGCCCCTGGATAACAGCACAGGTGTCGAGAATGGCATCGGCGGAGCAGCCCTCTCTCCCTCTTGTCCGGCGGGTGATGTCTGATGACACTGCAATTCCTGAAGGGGATGCGGAGGAAGCTGTTGGTGCATTTTTCCTCTTCTATGTACTTCCCTCCATGCGCTTGGGATGTTAATAATTACATCTTCATCCCCTAGTTTTCATAGAAGAATAGGTTTCACCGAAACCGGGTAACCAACTTGTTTTTTCATCTTTAACATCGGCCATCTGTATTTAATGGAAACCTGCTCTACAAACGTGTTAATCTTTGTCTTGTATGCTGCACTTTTTACTTTATATCTTTTCCGCTAAGGGCGATATCTGTAATAGAATGCAGATTTTATACACCCGTGGGTAGCTACCCACACTGTTTCGTCTGCCATCGGATCAAAATCTGACGACCACTAGAGGGGGTGTAGCTACTCCACTAGAGGGGGTGTAGCTACCAACCGTGTCGTGGCTGCCATCAGATCAAAATCTAAGGACCACTAGAGGGAGTGTAGCTACTCCACTAGAGGGGATGTAGCTACCCACGGGTGTACCCAGTTATTTCCAATCTGTAATATCGGCCATCTGAAGTCGATGTGTGCACATCGGCTATAGAACACTCACTTTCTTGTTCTTCAATCTTTTATTTTTTTCTGCTAAGGACGATATTTCCATGTGGGTCATGATGAAGCACTCGAGATCATGAGCCAACCCAAACGCTTGGATGATAGCTTTTCAAATATTTACCATTAATCGCTCTTCCAAACTCCTCCCCATCCAATCCTTCTAAGAAATATGCATTGCCGCGTGCACATCAGCTCACTTCAAATGGTCCTTTCCAAGTCGGAGACCATTTTCCAAACCGACTATCTCAAGAGCCAATGGGCATAATTAACTTCCAGACAAGATCGCCTTCTGCAAAACTCTTGGGTACCACCTTTTTATTGTAAAATCTAGCCACGTGAGCTTTATTCTCTTGACTTTTCTCTAGGGCCTTCATTCGATGCTGCACGACATCTTCTAACTCATCAAACATAACCTACCTTTAATCATCGACTGATAATAGATCTTGCAACTCTATTCTCCTAGACCCCAGATTCGTTTCCCATGGCAACACTGCTTCATGCCCATAAAGTAACTGATATGGTGATACTTTTATAGACCCATGACACATAATTCTATAGGCCCATAATGACTCAGTCAATGTTGTATGCCACCTCTTAGGTTGTTCATCAATCATCCTTTTGATAAGCTTGACCAAACTCTTATTAGACGCTTTTGCCTGTCCATTGGCTTGAGAATAATAAGGCGACGAATTCAACAACTTGATCCCCATACTATCGGCAAAGCTTTGAAACTCTTCCAAAGTAAACACAGAACCCTGATCAGTAGTAATAGTCTGCGGCACACCAACCCTGTAAATAATATGCTCTTTCACAAAGTTGATCACATCGTTAGTTGTCACATTCTTCATTGGCACTACTTCAACCCACTTTGTGAAAAAATATGTCGCTGCCAGAATATACTTGTGACCTTTGCTTGACGCTGGATAAATTTGGCCAATCATATCCATACCCCATCCTCTGAACGGCCAAGGCTTAATGATCGGATTCATAGCTGATGCTGGCGCCCTCTGAATTGCCCCAAATTTTTGGCAATCTTGACACCCCTTGTAATACCTAAAGCAATCTTCTAACATACTTGGCCAATAATACCCAGTCCTTTTCAACAACCATCTCATTTTTATGGGCCAATTGATGGGTACCACAAATGCCTTCATGGACTTCGCACATAACCACCTTGGCTTCTTCTTGATTTAAACATTTTAATAATACACCATCAATTATCCGATAATAAAACTTTTCCTCTAATAAAACATACCTCAACACCATGTATCTGACTTTATGAGGAGTGTGCTACGTTGGATCTTTAAGATACAGCACTATCTTGATCCTCCAATCTTCTTCATCAACATTGATTTATCGACATCAACCTTATCGATACTAACTTGCTTACCTTCATCGAGATCGGCAATCTCAACAATCGTATCATCGGTATTTAGTTGATATCCCGATGCCTTCTGTGCGAAATCATTTGCCTCCATATTTTGCTCTCTTGGAACATGCTTGAAATTCATGGCCTTGAAGCATCGTATCACATCCTGACACTCGACATAAAACACCCCCAGAATATCATCTCTGCATTCAAAATATCCTGCCAATTACCCGTGTACCAGCAACGAATCACCAATGATTACAACGAAATCAGCCCCAGCTTCTCGCAAAACCTACAGACCTTTGAGGACAGCTCTATACTCAACCTGATTGTTAGTCGATACCTCCACATCAAATGCCTACTCAAATCTTGGCCCCCGAGGTGATATGATGATGAGCCCGATACCACATCCATTCTTAGATACAGAACCATCAAAAAACAACAACCATGGTATCGGCTCCACCACCGACATACTCGATCCACAATGTTCAACAACCAAATCAACCAGAACTTGACCCTTGACTGCCTTGGCAGACTCATAACTTAAATCATATTCGGCTAGAGCAAGCATCCAATTACAAATTCTCCCTTTCAAAATAGGGGCGGATAGCATATATTTGATGACATCAGCTTTGCAATCCACCACACATTTGGTCGATAGCAGATAATGCCTCAACTTTACACATGAGAAATATAAACATAAGCACAACTTCTCAATCTCGGTGTACCTGGTTTCAGAATCAATCAATCTTCCACTTAAATAGAACACGACCCTCTCCTTGCCGTCTTGTTCTTGAATCAAAGTCGATCCGATAGACTTCTTATCTGTAGCAATGTAAAGCTTAAAAGGTAACCGTTCGGTGGCACCAACACAGGAGGCGCGATCAGATACTTCTTGATATCATCCAGAGCCTTCTGATGTTCAGGCTGCCATACAAACTTCTGATTGGCCTTCAGCTTCAATAATGGAGTAAACACATCTAGCCTACTTGACAAATTGGATATAAATCTTCTGATAAAATTAACTTTGCCAATCAAGGATTGCAGCTCAGTCTTGTTGGTCAGCGGTTTGATGTCGTTGATAGCCTTCACGCTCTTTGGACCAACTTCAATTCCTCGCTCATGCACAATAAAACCCAGAAACTGGCCAGCCGATACGCCAAAAGCACACTTCTTGGGATTCATTTTTAAACCATACTTTGCAGTCCTCTCGAGTGCTTCCCGCAAATCGGCCACGTGATCCTCTATCCTCCTGGATTTAACCACAACATCATCAATATAAATTTCCACTAACCTGCCGATTAAGTCATGGAAAATATAATTCATGACCCTTTGATACATGGCTCCCGCATTCTTCAAATCAAACGTCATGACAACCCATTCATATAAACCAATAGCCCCTGGATACCTGAAAGCAGTCTTCGGTATGTCTTCTTCTGCCATAAAAATTTGATTGTAACCAGCATTGCCATCCATGAAACTAACAATCTTATGTCCAGCCGCTGCATCAACCAGAAGATCTGCAACTGGCATTAGGTAATCATCTTTTGGCGTGGCTTTATTTAATGGTCTGAAATCGATACCAGCATTAGTTGGCCACTCTTCTTGTACACAGGCATAATATTTGAAACCCACTCTGGATATTGGCAAGGCCTGATAAACTTAGCATCATATAATCTAGTGATCTCAGCCTTGATATCATCATAAATTTTTGGATCTATCCTCCTTGGTGGTTGTTTGAATGGCCGATATCCAGGTTTGGTGGGGAGCCGATGTTCAACAATCGATCGGCTAAGTCCAAGCATTTCAGAATAATCCCAAGCAAAACAATCCCAATACTCCTTCAGCAATTTTATTAATTCAACTTTAAAATTCTCATCTAATTTCTTACCAATAAATGTCAGCCTGGGCTTGTCACCATCTCCTATATCGACTTCTTGCAATTCATCGGTCGATATAAATCCTTTTCCTAACTTGCCATCTTCTACAAACTCCATTGGGGTGCTTGTCATAGAAACAACTTCTGAATTCAATTGGTCCACCACCTCTAGACCCTGAGTAGTAATCTTGATTTAGTCCCTATCCCAAATCCTGCCAGAGAGACACTCCATATCATCTGCGTGCCATGGTGCTAAATCGGCCGATCCAATGTTGACGGTTTCATCGGCCGGAACCACCTCCACCCGATCACCAATCCACTAGGTCACAGACTGAGGCATTGTTGATGGTACACAACAATTCGTATGTATCCAATCACGGCCCAGTAGAAGGCTACAGGTTTCTTTTCCTTCAATAACAAAGAACATAACCGGTAAGGTTTTGCTGTCGATCGTCAGTTCCACATTCAAAACTCCTTTGGCTGCTGCAGTACGACCACTATAATCCTGCAAAATCATGTTAGTATCAATTAAATCATCATCGGTCTTACCCAACTTCATAGCAGTAGTGATCGACATAATATTGACCGCAGCACCTCCATCAACGATCATTTTCCCCATCGGCAACCTGTTGACGAACCCTTTTAAATATAAAGCCTTCAAGTGCTGATGTTTTGCTTCATCTGGTTTATCAAATACTGCTTGCTGGATATCAGATACCAACTGAGGCACCTCATCATCAGCAAACAATTCCTCTTCCGATGACATTAACTCCTGCGGAAGCATCATCACCATGACCACTGTAGCACCGGACACTTGTACTTGTGATTTTACCTTTGGTCTCCAAACCTTTTTAGGCGGCTGATCGTAATCCTTATCATAATAATATCTACCAGCCCTTATCTGTCGGCATCGCATCATCTAGACTCTTCGTTTCTGGCTCCTAGAAAATATACGAGATGGATACCACTGCTCTTCTTGTGCCTATTCTTCCTACAACTCTTCATCGACTTCTTTGTCGAACTTATCTTCTTCAACCTTCGCTGCTCTGAGTCGATCAAAACCTGACACTTTGCCTTGCCCATCGACTTTTCTTTTCATCGACTCTTCAATATTGCTTTGTCGATCTTGTTGTTGATAGAACATTGGAGCTTCTTTGTACATCCGATCTACAAGCCAACTACAACTAGGACAATTGTCGATCGAAGGTAGCTTCATGTCATTCTCCTAGCAATATTTGAAGAATGGACACTCCCAGTATGGATCAAACTATGATTTCTTTAATTCCCTGTCCCTTTTCTTTTGATATCGGCTAATAAAAGCTTCAACATTGTCGATACCAGCCATGTTTACATTTGCAGGGAACGGATGTCCATCGATCTTCATAGTACCTTTGGTAAACTTGATCTTTCCCTGCTCAATCGCCATCTGTATTTGCTTTATGAAAACTTTGCAGTCATTGGTATTATGAGACAATGAGTTATGCCATTTGCAGTACCTCTTCTTCTTTAATTCTTCAGCAGATGGTATCACATGATTAAGTGGCAACTGAATGTGCTTCTCCTGCAATAGCATGTCAAATATCTTATCGGCCTTGGTGATGTCGAAGGCATACTTTTCTTTCGGCTCCTTCTGCTTCACTCAAGGACACGATAAAATGTTCTTATTCCTCATCCACTCAGCCATATTGACATCTTCGGTCTCCTCCCTAGATTCAGAGTCATAATCATTATAGTTGACCTGAATCGGCCTTGATCGTGCCCCTCGAGTCAGGTTCTCCTGGATGGATACCTTCTGTACCAATTGGGACAAGCTCTCAAACTAAGACGAAGGAAACTTTTCTCTCAAGGGAGCTACTAACCCATTAAAAGCAACCTCTGCCATCTGATTATCTATTAATTGGAGACTGTAACACTTGCTGCGCACTTCCCCGAACCTCTACACATAATCATGCACAGACTCACCAGCTTTCTGCCTTATATCAATCAAATCTGACAATCTCATCTCCCTGGTCTCAGCGAAGAAATACTTGTGAAACTTCTATTTGAGATTGGCCCAAGTTATAATAGAATTCGGGGGCAACGATGCGATTAATGAAAAAGCCCAATCGGACAATGGTAACGAAAACAACCTGATCTTCAATGCTTTGGTAGCTCCTACCTCTCCATATTGCACCGAAAACCAGCTGATATGCTCAACAGTGGTAGTATTGTCTTGTCCAGTGAACTTAGTAAATTCTGGTGGCCTATATCAACTCGGCATAGGAATCAAGTCATAGCTAGGAGGATACGGGATCGATACATATACGTCTCCTGCTTTGGTTTCAACCCGAACTGTTCCCTCATCACTTCAGCAATCTTCACTGCCCAGTCATTTGTCGAAACATTGGTATTTGGAGTAGCCAATGCAGGACCAGACGCTGGCATTTGCGAGGCTGTCTGCGAACCAAAGTTGACAACTGGGTGCTGGCCTCCTAACTCCCCAGGCAGTGCAGATGATGACGGCATTCCGAACAGACTTGGCTCTACGTTCGGAGTTGTACCATATGTGACATTCGGCTCTGACGTTTCCTACCTATAGAGTTGCGGTTGTGTCTGTGGAGTAATTCTCTGCAATATTATCCTGCGAGGTGTTCTCTCCATTGTACCACTATCAGCATTCTTCGAGGGTAGAGTAGCTTCAGAAGTTGATGGCCCTGAACTCGTAACAGGATGTGTTGTACTTGCATTTGGCTGCTGTGAACTAGGTACTTCAATTGTAGGCCGAAGAATATTCCCAGATGCTCGGAAATACATTGGCCCACATGCTGTATCATCGTATATACAACCTTCAACGATCTGAATAATCAAAGCCCTCAGAGTATTGACCAACATAGGTGATTGGTTAATCAATGCATGGTGTATGGTTGTATGTATCATGTTGTTCAATGTAGCCTCATCTACCACCTCCATTGGCTTATCGGCAGGTGACTTCCCAGTTTCATCTTCAACGATCAAGGCAGCAACATGTAACTTTCCTTTTTGTATGATCCTGCCAAGCCTAGTCTTGGTGAAGTTGCTCAAAAGAAGGCTTTCATACTCAGCAACCTTCTGATCAATTTGTGCTTTCGTTTCATTGCTCAGATCGTCTTTTATCAACAAGCAACATGTTATCCATCTTCAGATCCGCTCTGACATCATGTTTTGGTGGAGGATTCTCAGGGAGCTTGGGATCTTTTGGCATACCAAGTTCAACCATGTTGTCCGTCTCGAAGTTCTAGTTCCCACCAGGCGTGTCAAAAAGCGTTTTGACGCAAAAATCACACGTGTGACCTGGGAGATCTGGTTAGCTCTAGTGCAGGCTCAATATGAAAACCAGGGCATGCTAGTCGATTTTTCCTACAAATCGACAAAGAGACAAACAGTTAAATTTCACGGGTCATCGGCCTAAGATAGGCCGATGAAGAAAGCCAATAATCGCTGTTAGTGAAAACCAGCCGATGGTTGTAAACAGCGAATGATATTATTAAAATAAACTAATCGGCTGATATGAATCGATTCATCGGCAATTCGACAAATGAGAATTGAATATCACAAAAATAGTGTCGATGAGAACTAGATCGATAGAGCAAAGTTGATAAAACTATGAAAGACACGCCAGACTTGCTGTGCCGATGGAATAAAGTTGATGGGCCAGAGTCGATTGATAAACAGTAATCATGCACAAACTCTCCCTGTCGATAATGCTAAATCGATAGATCTGATAGCTGGTATTGCAAATATGACTCAAGATCATAAATCTAAATCTTATTAAATAAAAGGGGACAATCGACTTCTAATATACAGCAATAAATAGGCAAAACACTGAGAAGCCGATTGAACCATGATAACCTGTCAGCTAAACGCCTCGATAGAACTCTATCGACTCTACCTATAAACAGATCGAATCTAACCCTATCAACCCAGCAAGAGATCAAAGTCGATGCAGCCTCGCTGATTTGAACATATCCACCTTAATCGAGACAGTGTTCAAATACGACAAATAAAGTTAAATTTAATCTAATTATAGATAGGATCGATCGAGTGACTCAAATAAAAGATCTAAAACTCAGCCTATAAACCCCACAGAAATCACATAAGATCAGACCTAACCGAGATAGTAATGCAATCTAAGTTGATAATACGAGCCAAATAAAGATCTAATTAACAGATAACTAGCAATTCTAAAGATAACAAATAGAATATCAAATCAATAAGAAAGTACTAGTTGGAATCGATAAAATTATTGAGGGTGAGTAATCCAAGTCTCTCGCTGAGATCGGAGCCGATGCAGCCCGCACAAGACGAGGATGTCGTCGAGAAAAAGTTTGGCGATGCGTCGAATTGTATTGAACAAAAGCGTTATTTTTTCTCATACTGATCCTATTACATATTTATAGTCCCATACAAGGGAAATCTGACCCGACACAGTCAGGACTCTAACAAATCGACTAGATTTATCTAAAGTGGAAAATAGAAAGAGATAGAATAACCCATACGGGCCCACTTTATTTCCTTCGGTCGTCAAACTTCTCTTGGCTCGATCAATTCTGAACCTTTGTCACTGATCAATTGGACCAGTCCAAATTCTGGTGCCAATAGATTGAGAAGAACTTTGATGTTGACCTGAGTCAGAAACTTGATGAATGACCAAGATCCTCAAGGAATAGAACGACGGGCACAGAGAAAACTTGAGCTCGCGTTTTCAACGTAATGACCGGACCGTCCGCTCAACAGACCGGTTCATCCGATCACTTCGGGGGTTCTGAGAAATAGGGTTCTGTTGAAACAGAACTTGCGTAGACCGGATCGTCCGGTCTTTTAGAAGGGTTCCGTCCAGTCTCCATTTTCATCCTCCTCGAAGTGATGTGCATTGATGCACAGACCGGACTGTACAGTCTAATGACTGGACCGTACGGTCACTACCAAGATTTCACAGAATCAAGGAATTTTTCCAATTTCCAAGTGCCCTCACGCAACACTCAAATAAAACTTGCACTTGGAGCATGAAGGGAACTCTCAAACACTCATTTTCAAATAGTGGTTCTCTATGGTCTTATAATTTTCGTAAATGCCAAATAAAGAATCGAGCAAATAAAAACCAAGGGAATTAAGAACCAAATAGGTATGTATGAGCCTTAGTCCATGAACCACATGAGTGAGTTTAACCTCGGAGTTCATAAGAGCTTGGTCACTGGGCATGAAGCACAAACCTTTCCTTTGGTCACACTTATGGAGATGTAATCTCATATAGATCATGAGGCACAAATATCTCCGAATGTGGCAAGCCTCCTTTGTGTTTTTTATATGATGCATGCAACAAGCATTTTACATATGCAATGAAAGTAAATATGCCATATGAATGCAAGCAATACTAAACAAGACACACAGGAAATCTAACAATGTCAAGTTTGAATGCCTTTCAAGCTTATTCACCATAAGCCATACCCTTAACTTGAGAGAAGCCAAACCACCATCTCAATCACTCCCCCTTGCTTATATCTAAATTTAGTGGGTCAGACATTGACTAATTTTTATGTGTTTTTCTTTTAGTTATTTACACATGCATGGATGCAAAACATACTAGTCACAAAGGAGTTCTAGTTACCATGCAATGCAAGAAAAGAAAGAACACACTACAACTACCAAGAACAAACACAGTTACCTCCCTCAAGAGTAAATATGTCGTTGTGGTCCAGGTCACTTGTGGTGGACTTCACCTGATCTTCAAGTAAGCTCCCGGTCCATCACCACCACCATCATCTAGGTCTTGTTCTTGGACACCTAATTGTACTTCGTTGACCTCTCAAGATCAACAATGCACTTAGACACCCATATGCTCTTGACCTTTCTCTTCTTATTTGGTGGTCCCAAAGCCTTTGTTTTCACCTTGCCACCCTTGTCACTAAAAAGCTTGAAGAGGGTGTTCTAATGGAACAAGTTAGCATTAGGTAAAATAATAGAACTTCTCACCATATGACAATGCTTGATGGTGTGTCCATCCTTGCAACACCTCTTGCAATAGTAGTCATCAGTGAGTAGGGGCTTCACCCAAGTGGTGATGGAGTCACTCATCCCAATGATATTGATGGTGGCTGGATATGAGCCAAGTCCCCGGTGGGAGACATTGTTCACAAGGTTTCTTCCAAGAATCTCCTTGTGGATGGCTCTACCTCATGTGAGCCTCTCGAAGCCGTCCATCACCATCTTCCTCTCTTCCTTGAGCTTATGATATTCCTCCAAAACAAATGGCTCAAGAGAAGAAACCTCGACTGAGGTGGTTAGTTCATCACACGTAGTAGAAGCCCCACTCTTTGATGAACTAGAGGAGGGAGAGGCAAGGTTATCAACATTGATGGCCTGAAAAGTAAGTTTAAGGGTCTCGTACTTCTCACATAGCTCTACATGATCACCCTTGAATTTGTCATAACTCTTGTTTAGGGCCTCATGAGATGTGACAAGGTCCTTGAGCTCACTCTCAAGCTCACCAACACGGTCCTTAGCTAACTTACACTCTTTTCTTAAGACATCCAGCATTTTGCATTTCTTGACGGTAATGTTGCGAGCTTGCTCAAGCACACTCCAAAGCTCGGCACAGGAGAGCTCCTTGTCATTGCTATCATCGCTGCTCTCATCCTCACTCTCCCCAAGTTGGCTCGTGGCCATAAGGCACGTGGGAGGTGGAGGAAGAGCTCGTGGAAGTGTGATCTTGATCATGGCTAGGCCAACCACTTCTTCATCATCGCTTGAGCAAGAGGATATGTCACTTGAGGTGTCACTTGTCCACTCTCCAATAAGGGCCTTACGTAGGAACTTCTTCTTGTAGTCTTTGGCTTTGCCTTTGCCTTTGCTCTTGTCTTTGTTGAAGTACCTCTTCTTCTCTTGCTTGGCTTTGGGCTCTTCTTCTTCATCTTTTTCTTCATCACTTGAGTCTTGGGGGTTGAATGCTTCTTTCTTTGGCTTGGGCAATCTCGAACAAAGTGATTCTTAGAGCCGCAGTTGAAGCACTTGCCCTTGGACTTGGAGGCAAACTTGTTCTTGAAGGTCCTCATCTTCTTCATGAGAAGAGCCAAGTCCTCACTTAAGTCATCTTCTTCTTCATCATCATCATCCTCAATCACCACCTTCTTCTTGCTCTTCTTGCTCTAGATAGGCTCTTGCTTCTCAGCTTGAAGAGCTAGGTTGGATGGTTGTGGGTCATCCAAACCCAATTGGTAGCTCTCGAAAGCAGTGATCTTCCCAAGCACATCCTTGATGGTCTTTGTCTTGAGGTCACCTTGCAAGGTGTAGGTGATGATGGACTCATACTTGGGATCTTCGAATAACCTCACAAATCTTCTAATGACCTCCACACGCTTGAGCTTGAAATCATCACCAAGTGCATTGATCTCCTCCCCTAGCACATGAAAATGATAATACACAGTGTTAGCTCTCTCATGTGGTAACCTAGAGAAGTTATCATATTTGTTCTTCAACATATAATATCTTTCCTCTTTGACATCACTGGTACCCTCATGAATACCCTGAATATCAGTCCAGATATCATGTGCAAAAACATCCTTAGAGATGCATTCAAACAGAGCATTCTTGGCCTTAGCGTTGAACTTAATGAAATCAGGATCAAGCGGTTTTACATCCGCATCCGAATCATGGGTCACCTTCCATATCTCAGGATCAAGGGACTCGAGGTAGGCTTGCATCCGTGTCTTCCAATATCCATAGTCCTGCCCATTGAATATGTAAACACTCCACATCTCTCCCGACATCCTTACTCAAAGCGGTGAAGCCTTAAAGTTGAGCACTTGGCTCTAATACCAATTATAAGGACCGAAAGCATACCGAGAGGGGGAGGGCGGAGAGGGGGGTGAATCGGTAAGCCAACCATAAAATCAAATACTTCAATTTCACACCATTAGATCCTAGCAATCATTGCAACCTAAGCAAATCTAGTAGGCCAAGAACCTACACATGCTAGTGTTTATGATGAGAGCAAATACGAAAGCTAAACACACTAGTCTATGCAAGCCACAATTCAACCTACTGATTAGAGCACACAAATGTGGAATAGTAAAGAGAGGGTCAAGGAATGCTCATGATTTTTTCTCGAGGTCTCGGAAGGATGTTGTCTTCCCCTACTCCTTGTTGGACCACTCCTGCCGGAGTCCTGGTCCCTCCCGCCACCAAGTGAAGTTCTCGCACACAAGCCCGCAATCACTCCCGGAGTGAAAACATGGTTGCGTCACTGCTGCTACCAAGACACAAGCTCGCCTCCCTTGAGAACTTGTCGGAGTCCCCGAGCCGATACGGGCGCTCACTAGCGATGCCCCTTTCACCGGTAGGCTCAAACCGGGCACAAACATGTGATGACCATCACAACCAATCATGATAGGCTCGATCACCGACACCTAACTAGTCTAGGTGTCACCATAGTCCAAGAGTGATACCTTGATCACACCCTCAAGAACACCCTAGCCCTAGATATGCATAGATACTCTTGTTACTCTCACTAGCACTCTAAAGATATCCAATATCCTCTCCTAGTGCTTGTTTCTTTTCCTCTTGGCTCTTACCAAATGCTCCAAGGTATTCCATTGGCTAAGAGAGATCTCCAAGATCCCAGGCTTCCAACCTCCAACTAGCCGTTGCTCCAGGAAATCACCTTTCTGGATCCTAATGACCAGACTATCTGATCACTGCCAGACCAGACCGTCCGGTCTGTCTGTAACGGTTCCCAAAATCGTTGGCTGCTCTGCCCAGGTGATTTCCCTGTACTGATCGGACCGTCCAGTCAGTAGACCGGACCGTCTGGTCTAAATCTTGTGCATTCCAAAGAGCTCCCGAAGTTGCTTCCTCTCTATTCTGGGCAATCTTCCACAGACCGGACCGTCCGGTCTCTATAGACTTCAGCCCAAACAGATTCCTTGTAAAGTCTTCTCGCTGATCTACCTGTTCCTCTAGTGATCGTACGGTCTGGTCTCCACTGACCCCTCTATCCAGTCACTATGTCCAGAAGCTAAAACTCCTCGTCCTCGCTTGACTTTGTTTCCTGGCTTCTCCACTGTCACCTAGTGCCTGTGATTTCACCGAGCATCCATGCACATCACTGACTAGCATGGCCTAGACTCCCTTGATAGTCCGGTTTTTTTCTATGGACTCAAAGCCCTAACAACTAGACAAGTGTTCCAAACACTTGCTCCATAGCTTGTCCTTGGCGTTGATCCATCTCCATCAACCGTTGGACTCCATCAAGCTCATCAAGCCTCCATGCTTATGGTCATTGTCATCCATTGGCAAGGCAACCATCATCATCAGTAAGATTTGTAATAGAGTTTGAAGATGATATCTACATAGACAACACTCGTATAGATATTAGTCCACATTTTCATAGTTATCATTAATCACTAAAACATTCATACCTCGGGGATCCAATTATCAATGGTCATGAAGCTTACATACATACATGAGCCAGAATAGTAACGGACCAGAACCAGAGCACATGCGCTCATATTTGGCAATAGTAACATCAATTCTAAAATAGAACCCATTTAGATGTGGGTCCTCAATCGATTAAATTTTAAATGGTAATGTAATACAACATGCCAAAATAATGGGCCTTAACTGGGCCAAATTTAATTAGTGATGATTTTTGGCATCACATATAGTAGGTGCTACGTCAGACCAGTCTGACATGGCAACGGCTTTTTAGCGACAGAAATGATCGTCACCATTGGTTTCGTAGTATTGTTGCAATGGAGCTCTTTTTTTCACCAACCGTGGTTAATGACACACGATTTCCAATGAAAATTTTCCATCATTAAGGGTATTTTTGTCAGCAAGGCGGGCTCGCTGTAGGGTGCTGCAAGCGTCGTCTAAGGTCGGGACCAAAAGAAGAAATGGTCTATGCGTCGGCGTGCATTTCTTGGAGGGATCGGCAATCATCAGCGGTGACCGGAAAATGGCTGCCGGCGGTGCGCGGAATAGGAGCGGGGTTCGGCAGTGTCGCGCGACAAGGGAAAAGAGGGAGAGGGGCTGTATCTTGGCCGGAGAGTTTCACCAGAGCACGGAGAAGGGCGGCACACAGTCTTCTTTGCGAGAGGGAGGGCGGAGAGGTGTGCTCATCGGCAACGTGGTGGCTACGATGGTCGACGGCAACTGTGAGCCCGAAATCCAGAGGAACGGAGGCCGGATCTGTACATGCACGGGGTTAGGCAATTTCTATAGAGAGATTCGCACATGCATGAGGAAGCACTAGGACAAGATGCTCACCAAGCACAAGGACTTTCGGTGCGATATCATCAAAGCTCGGAGAAGAGGCCGTCGGAGAAAAACTCTGATTGAGACCGACACAGAGGGGGGATGGGGGCGAGGTTGGCTTGAGGTGGAAGAGGGGCTCCGGGCGCGGCCGTGGATAGGCTGGACGTCGACGGGGAGGCAGTGGAGCGGCCGAGCGATGAGGCTTAAGTGGCGGCAGCCATGGCTGGCTCATGATTCAGTCCAGGCGAGAAACATTGGAGATGGCCACGGGAGTGAGAGAGAGAGAGAGAGAGGGAAATGGTTGGGAAGGAGAAACCAGGGGCAGTCGACTCCGGTTTTGGAGCCTCGCTCCCGACGAGGTGGGAGCACCGGCGCCTGGCGATGGCCACTCGGTGGAGCTGCCGCCCACAGTGGCCAATCGGAGAAGATGGAGGCCACCACAGTGGCTGACGGGTGGGGCCCAGGAAGTTTAATCATTTGGTTGTTTTTCGAAAACTATTCCTTTTGTTATTTTTCCTTTTTTTAATTCTAGAACTTGAATGACAAAAATAAAAGTATGGGGATGTTCAGCACGATATGCTCTAAATTTTAAAATTTAGTTTGTTTGAAAACTGATATTTGAATTTATATGGAATTTTCTCAAATATGGTCTATTTTTACGCTATGGCATTTATTTGGGGCACCTCCAAATAGATAAACTTCATGGGATTTTGACCTAATTTTTTATTTTGGTGTCCTTGACAACATATATTTTTGCTGGCCCAAGTTATATTGCAAAGTTTTGGCTTTATGTTAAAATGTGGCTCAAGTTTTTTTTTATTTCATGCAAATAAGGTTCCATTTGATTTCAAATTTTTCTTGGGTGGGCTCTAGTTGTGTTGTTTGTTGTGCTCAACAGGCTTGTGTTATGTTCCAGACAACCTGGGTGTCACAGTGGCCAGTGAGCTCGCCGGCTATTTGGTGCACATCTCAACTGTCATCCCTCGAGTATTCCAAAGCAGCACTACATGTCTACATATGAAGCCAAATTAAGCTACAGTCAGTATCCTTGTGTTGCACTACAATGCCGGAAACTGCTAGGCATGTGCTGTTTTCACGTTACGCCAAATTGTTGGACCCGTACGCGGATATGAAGAGAGACTGCAAACACAACCGTCCAGATTGCAGTCCACTTCATGCTGATGCCTCAAATTCCTAGCCGAGAAGCTAGTGAAAGATATGGTTGAGAATCAAACTAACATCAGGGTCTACCTGCCTGCCTGCCTGTTGTATGGCTATACCTCAGTGGCTCACTCTCATCCAAGCAACAAATGCAAAGGATCTGCCCTGAATTGAAATATGCCAAGAATGAATATATATATATATATGCTGCAGCATACTCCCTCCATCCCAAAACAATTCATACTTTAAACATCTCCAGTTTTTCTAAAAATAACTATCATTATTATTTTTCGACGTAACTTTCTCTCTTTCAAATACATATCTATCTCTCTCCTTTTTTTCTATGCAACCACATTTTTCACCTCTTCAATTCACATATCCACACCTACAACATCAATTATAAAAGGATGGAGGGAGTACAGTGTAGCAACAGAAAACACAACACTATGTCATAAAAATAGTGTACTAATTCACTCGATAACTAACCTGTCCCCGTTGTAAAGGATTTTTCCATAATTACCATCAACAGTTGTTCCTACACTGGCCAAATAAGACTTAGCTGCACTTATAACAAAGGAGTCCATACTAACAGTAAAAGTTTAACCGAAAAGGGATAGAGGAGTTTTACTGGCAAAGAACAAGCTAGTAATTTTGAAAATAAGTGGCTAGTAGTTTAATCCAGTAGTATAGATTTAATATTCAGAATCCACTATATTATCCAATATTATATCAGAATGAGGGTTGTATTGTCAAAGTGTGCTAGAATTATAACAATTAGTATTTTCTTATTAAAAACAAATATAATATTTTAATTAATCCTTGATTTTACTTAAACGGGTGATTAATTTGTTCATAATTATTATCACGATAATAATAGAGTTCTTCTTGTCTCGTCATTTCTCCATCTCACGTAAACCATTCCTGTTGTGGCCTGAATCCCCCTTCTATCTCCAAATCCTTGGACATATGGGCGATGCCACCACCTATATGCTGCCAGGCCTGACCTCTCTCCTCTCTCCTCATCATGTCATCTAGTTTTGTCTGTCGGATGCTATCGATATATTTAATAATAAAACAGATGAACTTTCTAGCATATGGTTAATAAAAAATAATTACTTTAGAAATTCTTATAAAAAACCCAAAACATCCAGTAATCAAACTCATCTTTTTCATTTTTTAGATCCCATCAAACTCATCTTAATATAGAATCACGAGGATACCCGGCCCCTTGATGCCCACATCTCCCCTTGCTATATCTGCTTCCGATCTCGAACGAGGGTCCTCCTCTTGGCTGAATCATTGGAGCACCGGCGGCGTGCAAAGAAATAGAGAATGCACGATGCCTGTGACATTAGATCTGGACTCTGGAGCATCGTACAGAATAATTCGTAGGAGGCGAGGATGCATCCCTCTAGGGGCGGCAATACATGCATACTACCAGACGAAAGAGCGGACCAGGAGATGAAAATAGCGGTACAAATTTTTTTATCACGATATTTATGGCAGGTGTGAATGACTGATTAATGAGATCTATATTATAAAGATTAAACTTTAAGCCATCTAAACATATCTTATGATCTATTTATCCTCGTCATCTAATTCCTTCATTTTCATGTTTAAATTTGAGCCACAGATCAATTTCGGACCCATTGCCCAGCTAGGACATGACAATTTTTCCAGTTGAAACCCACCCTCGTCTGCCACCGTTTTGTGTATTTTTTTCACCGATGAAAGTTTACCCGTCCGCGTGTACTCGCTCATCAATCACGCGCAGCCTTCCCCTTTCCTCTCTCCACTCCTCTGCTCGATTCAGATCTACGCACGCGGCGGCCCTGGCGGCGGCTGCTGCGCGGGGCGAGTAGGGCGACCCGACACGGGAGCTGCGGCGACTGCACGAGGGCAAGGCTGGGCGACCCTACCATGGGCACGACTGCTGCATAAGGGCGAGGCGGGGCGACCGCGTTATGGGCACGACGGCGCCACCATGGCTGATGTCGACTATGGCGGCAAAAGCTCGTCCTCCTGCAGTTGTCTTTCCTCAATCACGCCGACGACGACGCGGTTTAGAAGGCGGGCGCGACAACGACAGCTGATGCTGGTCCTTGTTGGCAGCATGGTATCGACCACCTCATCGCCGATGCAGACCAATGGGCTCCAGGGGTACGGCGAGATCTACGTCAATGGGCAGCGAGTGACGGACAGAGACGAGGTCCTCTTCCACGGCGCGCGGGCCCTCAGCGGTTGTCCCAAATCAGGTTGGCTCCCTCTCCTATTTGTTCCGGTAGGGGAGTTCCCCATGGACACCGCACTCAAGATGCTGCAACCACTACGGTCTCTATCTTGTTCCCTGGTCCACAAGGCTCTACAACCAGTTTTGCCCCTGTCCATGGGAGTGTCGCCACCTCTATCCTCCCCAAAACTTGTGTGGTATGATTTTGGTTTTGATGCTTGTCCTCTTCAATGTAGGTTGTTCTAGCACTTAAATTTTGTTTCCTAAGAATCGTAAGTTGCAGACTCGTAGTTTGTGTGTACTAAGTTCAGATGGATTATGCATCTCGATTTAATTGCAGTCCCGTGGCGTGAGATGCGAGCACTGGGGATGAACACTGGTGTCCAACGAGGGCCGCATCAGCACAAATTTCCTGCCACTCAGGTACTCATCGTTTTCCCCATTTCAATTGCTCCATTCTGCCTGTCTCCATTTGAGCTCGCCATTCCAATAAATCAAGGATATCAGACAATAGTTTGTTTTTCATTTATTATTTGGTAGAGTCATGGAAACCTTGTTTTATTTGTTCTTGATTTGGTGCCCTTGAATTCTGGTTTGACCATGCCAGGAGTCCTCGCCTGACGCCATCCACCGCCTGGATTTGGGCCTCGGGGAGCCCATTCCCCCGCTCGATGGCATCAGCAGCGGCACGACTTCGATGCTGCTCCTGCTGCTGCTTTGGTGCAGACTATTCTCTGCATGTGGGCATGGTCAAGAAGGCGCCGCCGCATTACAACGATGACCACAAGTTATCCTCTGATTCCATTCTCTTTTAGAACATTGCATATCCCATGGGCGACGCCCACCGATCCCAACGCCATACGGTTGGGCAGAATGCGACGATCGAGGTTGATTATTGTCCAGCTCATCGTTCAGGTAATCACCTGCACCATATTGATTCCGACCATCCTGACGTGATCTACTGATCTGGTCAATTTTTCCTTCTTTTGTCCTTCTGCAATTTGTCCTCAGGGTTAAGATTTTGGGTGAAAATTATTTTTTTCTTGCGATTGGGTATTCTTACTGGTAGCTAGCTTGGCATACGAAACAATTAATTTTCATATTCTTCTTGCATTGGTGTTCCACTGAGATTAGTTTGGCGTACAGGATAATTAATCTTCACGTATTTTGGTTGGTTCAGTTTGGGATGAAAAATCAGGGGCTTATGGGTCACCATAAAGAATAAAGTTTTCCAAACATACAACTGAAGGGACGTGTTATGGTTCACAGCCTGAAGCACCAAATTTTCCAAAACTGAAGGGACTGTTATGTTTTTTTTTTTTTTGAGGAAACAGAGTGTTATGTTTTAGTGGTGTCATCTTCACAAAAATATTACATCAGTCACCTGATCACTAATTTGCTGAAGGCACATCATTCAGTCAATGATTACATTTACAGGTAGTAAACTGGTGTCTGGTAGTATGAAGTGCACATTTTATTCGGTAGGTTTCAGGATAACATTTTAATTCATATACTTCCATATGTTCTCTGTTTCTTGCTATCTTTGACAGAAACTGGAAATTTTTAGTGAACAAATAAGACCCTGCTTCAGTACCTATGTCTTCAGATACTATCCTAAGACTGAATCAAAGTTACACTTGATGATATTTTTCTCCCACATATTTCTTGTACTCCCCTTTTCTTGAAGAATTTCAGATATTGCGTTATTGGGCCAAGGTTGTGCCCTTCCGCCGCCGCGATACCTTGTGCCGCGATCACACCAGCACGCGGAGGAGATCGAATTTATTTTATGGTAGCAAAGGAACGGGAGTCGATGGATGGGGGAAAGATTGAGCAGGCGGTGGACAAAGATTGGAGTGGGGAAGAGAAACATATAGTACCTAAAGTAAGAAGAAAAAGGGTTGCTGCCTGCTATAAACCGGCAATATTACCGTTGCTTCCGAGTTCTCCTTTGATGTTTCCAATTTTGATTAATAGTTAAAAGGAAAACACTTGAAAAGTTCCTATTCTGCTACACACCTCATAATTCTTTGTCCCAACTCCCAAAGCCCCAGTCATGGGGATTTCACTGGTGAACGGCGATGGCATGCGACACTAGTTCCACCGTTTCTCGCCCCAAACGAAGCTCGACCATGCGCCACCCACTCCCTCACTAGTCAGAAATAGACTTCAAAATGTGTTTATATGTATACAAATAGACTTTGAAATGGATAACAACAGTATGATTCTTAAGGATTCTGTACAGCCCCTGTTGGTGTTAATACTTACTACAACAGAATTGAATGCTTCTAAAAGCTCCACTTGATGGGTTACTAGCAGGACAGTCTTTTCTAGTAAAGCTCCCATCACATATTCACCAATGAGCATCGTTGAAGAGTCTCTTCGTATCTAGGCTTGTCCATGGTAGATCCAAAAAGTATGTTGTCTTGCACAGATCCTGATTGGATCCACGCATTCTGAGACATATGCTACTTTACCAGAAACATTAATCTGCACATTCCTTCTGTCCTTGGGACCTCCTCTAGAATAGCTGCTAAAAGAGTTGATTTTCTTGAGCCAACCTCACCACATATTGCTAATTTTGTTCCTGCTTTCACCTCCAAATTGATATTCCTTAAATTAGAATTTTTAGAGCTGTCCCATGAGAAACACCCAGATTTGACTATATAGGATACTAATAAGGTGCACTATGATCCATCCAAGTTCGTTCCTTCTGAAGCTCAGATGTACCAAGAAATTCACTTATCCGTGAGAAGGCAACCCTAGCTTGAATTACAGATCCAATAACATTTGGAATATGATTGATAGGATCTTGAACAAGACGCTGTGTTGGATTCCCACTCGTCGCGTGCGAAAATACCACTGTCTCTGGGCTAATGATTCCAAGCATTTAGACAAAAGAAGTCCAAGAGCTATAACAACACCTTCATGCCTGAAAGCTTCTTTTCCAGATGATACATTGATAAATTCCCTTAAGAGCAATGTCCATATGAGATAGACTTAATGTTCATCCACTTATAACGTTTCACAACTTCTTATATTCAAGCCACTTGATCTTCTTTTGACATTGTATATTCATCTTTAGCTTTTTTGTCAATTGCACTCATTGTGACATATGAACATCATCTTTTTGTTCCGTTAAATGAGTGATGTGGATAATCCATAGCTTCACATGGTCTGACACGGTTCATCGCGCTAAGCCTTAACTCACTCTTCACCATTGCCTTTGGTCCTTCGGCGCCAAGCCTCTTGCTTGCCCTTCAGCCTCGCACATGGTCCATCGCAGCCGAGTCTTGCCTAACCTTCACCGCCTTTCCATGCAACTCTACTTTGTATACAACACCAACACTGTATCCCCTTTGTCAATTTGATCTCCAAGATGATATTTCCGAATTCATTACTTTTATCTTCTTGTAAATGATCACTAGAAATCCATGTTCCAATCTTATAATAACATCCTTGCTTTGATCATCGTCACTTTTTAACTCATGGATTCCAACTAATACTTGCATTGATATTTCCTTTTAATACCAAGTATTAACATAACCATTTTGACATCATCAACTATAGAGATGTCTAATTCTCCTTCATGAAGTGCCTTGGTCTTCTTTATGTATACTTGTTGCTTGTATCAACAATCAACACTATCATCAATATCATCCCTTGTCATGAATCAATAATATGTTGTGTTTGACCTTTGAACATGTGATGTGTCTTCATTTTTAAGCACGGGTGTTGATTATGTCCACCGACACCTTTATCATCATATTGATTACCATCATCCTTTGTCAAGCACCTTCACCATATAATATGAGAATTTCCAACATACGATCAATGAATTATCTTGTAATGGATCCATAGCCTTTATGAATATGTTATTCTTGACCTTTGCTTGATGCCGGAACATAACCTAACATTGAACTCACAAACTTATATAAAATGTTAGTTCCAACATGCATTGTCATTTATCACCAAAACTCATCATTAATTCAAGGCTAGAGACCTAGACCTTTCAATTTACAAATATATAACAAAAGTAGAACTGCAACAGAGGTGTATTAGTCAGTCAGATGCAGGACACGATAGTGTTGGAATTGCAGTTTGAGTACTAGGTATGACATCAATTATGAAAAAGCAAAATACATCATACCATAACTACTATATTAATTTAGGGTATCGATTATTTGCTGGTTTGCCAAGAAACAAAATGTAATGTGTTTGTATAAGTTTATTTCCCCTACTTTTTTTTTTGTTTCAAATTATAGCGTCTGTCATTCTACAAACTACAATATGTAATTGCTTTAATACCAAAAAAAAAAAAAGATAGGAGACCCTCTAATTTGATTTTCTCCTTATGTTGTGTCCTATTGTGATGATAATATATGAGATCATTTGCTCCACACAGTTGCTTCATATTTGAGATTTGAGATCAGTGGATTTGGTGCCGATATGTACTTGTATCAGCCTGTCAGGAACTACAGTTGCTTCTGTGACATATCCTTTGTATCTGCTGCAACATGTCTTGGTACTATTTGGTCTTTGAACCAAGACTAAGTATATGGTAAGAGTTTTCTAAGAGTTTAATTTGAATTGGCAATCAGCTTTTCCTGCAGATTTATTTTAATAGAAATGACGCTATGTTACCTGTTGTATCATTCGAATTCTTTTGAATATTTATTCTTTTTGTTTTGTTTATGAACAACAGTTATACTGCATAGATATTTCTTTGGTATTATAAACAATCCTTTTTTTTCATTTTAGGCTGAAGCACAGTTAAATTTGTGGTAACTCAAATATATAACAAAAGTAGAAAACCTTTACCAGTTGTGAATTAAAAATCAGTAGAAAACCAACCTAAGAGCTCGTGAATTGTGATGCGATTTGGATTTTGTATATCCCAATCTATTCTCTGCGGCTTGATGTTATCGATTTATCCTTTTTCTACCAACACGTGCATACATCTAGACCGATTGATAAAAGTTTAGGTTTCTCATCAATAGGTTGCATGCTATAGCTTCTGTATTTCATCAATGAATCAATTTCCAGTATTATTCTGTTCTCCTAATCCAAGTCTATAATCTAATTTGTTTGCAGATAGGTTATGACCTAATGATTTTCTTCTATGATTTTGCAGATTACATGGGAAATCTTTTGTGCATGTCAAATCTCAAGTTTAGTAATATGTACCAAAGAACGTTTGAGGCATTGGTAGCCAAGCCACGAGTACGTGAGACTAGCAGTACTGGTCAGCCTGTTTTCGAGTATCTTATTTTGATTTTTCAACATACGTCATTGTCTATGCTATAAACATAGACTGACATTTTTTTACTGCCCTTCACGACTGATTGAAAAATTAATCTTTTCATACCGATCTTATTTTCCTTTCAGATCATAGCTTGGTGATTTGCTATTGTATATCAGCCACTCACTAACCACCATGAATTATATCATTTGACATAAGTTGATGCTTGTCTCATGTTTTACTGATGGTTGTGAATCCGGTTGCTGTAGGGAGCAAGAGACTGGATATCATCCATGAGACAAGCTTTGCTGTCAAATTAAAGGGAGCATCATAAGGATTGTAGACCCAACAACAATATGCATTGGAGTCAGTAAAACAATTTCCAGCTATTCATCCATGGTACTATTGTCTGCTTGTCGTTCTTTGCAAACTTATTGATATTGATTTTCTGTTCTCTGATGATGATGTGGACTGTATTAATGGATATCGCATAATGAAGCTGATATTGATTTTCTATTCTCTGATCGCGAGTGTCATGCACGTGAATATCGCTTTTACTTGCAAAGTTTCCTTTGTATTAGCAGCTTCTCCAATATATTCACCCTTCTTTAGCGTTAAACCCATCCCTATATCAGAAGCCTGTCAACACCATGGGAGAAAAAAGTTTTATTTAATTGTGTATTCATAATTCTATTCATCAAGATAAAAATATAGCATTAGCCTACTTTTAACACATGTTTTCTATTATTACTAGTTTCCTTTAGGGTTCGTTTGTTTGCCCTGGAACGGGCCCTGAAACAGCCCGTTCCGGCTGGATGGAAGTGGCCTGGCTTGGAATCCGACCCGATAGCAAAAGTGTGTTCAGTTATCTTTTGTTTGGAGCCAAATCAGTCCTGGCAAGGTCGTCTCCTCTTCGACGGCCTAAAATACATCCCCACCCTCAATCCCCAAGCTCCGAGCCAATGACGCACGCACGCATGCGAGGCAGTGGCGGTGCAGGAGGCCAAAACCCTAGTGTAAGGCCATGGCGGCACAGGAGGCAACGGCTCGGCACGGCCGCCAAGCGATGACGACGGCAACCACCTGGCAGCCAACGCGCACACTTGCTGCTGCCTTTCGCCGGTATGTCGTCGGCTAGTCATTCTCCTCGTGCTTCCCCTTTCCCGCGTTTCTTGTTCTTGAGGATGGTGAGGTTATTCAGCCTGTGTGATGTTATTCAGCCTGTGATGTGCTCCCCTCAATTCAAATTGAGGACTCTTCGTTGCTCTTGAGCACCTGCACGTCTGAATGATGCTGAGTTGCCATTTCAGCTTGTAGTGTAACGACCTGCTTGCTGCTACAGTTTCTCTGCTAAGGAGATGCTGGTTTACTTCTGGTTAGAGATTTGGTCTAACTATGCTATAGTACGGCTCCTCATACTTGGTTGGCATGCACTTGATGTTACGCTATTTGCATGCACCCATGGAATGTAGGGCTCGGCAGAGTTTCCCATTGCCCCTGCACCCGTGGAATATAGTGCTAGTAGAGTTTTCCGTTGCTCTGCAGAGGGTTTCAGACTTCTGAGAGGATGAAAAAACTCATGTGCTTCAGTTTTGACATCATATCAGCAACTAGGAACTAGGAACTACTATGGGTAAAGGGCAAATATTCTTGTGCTAAGCCTCAATCCACGGCCTTCAGTTCTGGCATAAACTCTTGTTCGCATAGTATTTTTTGTCAGCCATATGACCGCTGAGCAGGTAGCAAAGTACTGTTTCATATCTGATTGCAACTGTTGCTTTACATATATTATGGTGATGTGAGCTGCTGTTTCTTTTTATTACTGTTGTGAAAGATGTAGCCTGCTGCTAGTTAAGTGAGGTTGCAGCTCTGCCAAGGTCACTAGCAAATCTTCTTGTTTCATAATGCTTAGTATTTAGAGTTATTTGATAAAGCTTGACTCCTATTGCGGTGGGTTATATTACTTGGACCTTCAAAGTAGTATAAACATGATCTCACCGTCCATTTAAAAGGATATAATAGTAAATAACTAGACAAATGATGTATTTACATCTAATGCCACTGCAGAGTAGCACGATGATTAGCCCAGTCGATCGAAACGATATAGCTCATAAGAACTTACGAACGCCTGTCACCAGCACCGCCACCGCAGCTGCGGCAATCCTCGCAGCACCGGCAATCAAGAGACTTCTTGCCGCCACAATCAGGAGAAGCATCTGCGAGTGCGATGGCTATCTCGCCGCCATTGACGTCTCGTCATCAGCAATTAGGAGACTTCTCGCCACTGCAATACGTAGCGAGGCGTGCGTATTTGATGAAGCAAACGACTACATGAAAGAGTTGTATATTCACTTTAAAAAATTCATATGATCATTCAACACTTATCCCATTTTCCTCCGAACCTGGCATGTCTCGTGTGTGAATTTCTATATAAAAATCTGATTGTTAACTCTATGAACAATAGGTAGAAATTGTTTAGTTAATATTGTTGCGGATTGTAGTGACCTAGGTCACATAGGCCGTACGCTGTTGCGAATGTACGCGATCAAGGTCGACCTGAAGCTCCAGCTCGCGCACACCGCCGCGCCTCCAACTGGAATCATCGATTCGGTTGACGCCGAAATCCACAGCGAGGAAGCAAATCGATTCTGCCGCCAACACTACCACGATTCCGCCGCCAACACTACCATAAAACAGCACTGTAGTGGCGGGTCGAAGTGCACTGTAACGGCGGTCCAACCAACCCGCCGCTATCAAACTACAGCTAAATTTTTTTTTACAGTGGCGGGTCATACATGAGATAAATACACCGCCGCAAATAATCCTGTTGTAGCAGTGGGTGACAATATCACCCGCCGCTAAGAATTTATAAAAAAAAATTAAAAAAACCCATCCTCGCCTCGATCCTCCTGCCAGTGCCAAGGCCAGATCTAGCCAGGGCCCGGCCGGAATCGCGCCGGGGAAGGGCGCCGGGGTGGTCGCGCCTCAGCCGCGCGCAACCCTATAGCCGCCACCGGATCCGCCCCTGCGGCGCGTCGAGGAGAGAAGGGGGATGGACGCCGCCGCCGGATCCGCCCCGTCGCCACACCGAGAAGGGAGGAGGAGCAGCGCCGCTGTCGGATCCACCCCCACCGCACGCCGAGAAGGGAGGGGAGGGGCGCCGCTACTAGATCTGCCTCTGTTGCCGCCGAATCTGCCCCACCGCCATGCTGAAAAGGGAGGAGGGGCGCCGCTGTCAGGTCCGCCTCGCCGCCACGCCGGGAAGGGAGGAGGAGGGGCACCGCCGCCGGACCCGCCCTGCCGCCGTGCCAAGAAGGGAGGAGGAGGGGCCGCCACCGGATCCGCCCCGTCGCCGCGTCGAGAAGGGAGGAGGAGGGGCACCACCGTCGGATCCGCCCCGCCGCCGCGCCGAGGAAGGGAGGAGGGCCCGCCTCCAAGCTGGATCTGCCCATCGTCGGAGGGAAGCCGGGGAAGGGGAGGAGGCCCAACGCCGGGAGCTGCTGCCGCCGAGTAAGGGAAGGGCAACGAGGCTGGCATGTGCTTGAGGGAAGGGAGGGGGCGGCGCCAACAGGAGGGGAGGAGGCGGGAGAAGAGGTGGAGAGAGGGACTAAGGAAGGGAGTCTAGGGTTAATGTTTTTATAAAGGCTTAATGTAGTGGGCTTTATTATTGTAATGGGCCAGCAGGTATATTGGCCCGCCGCTAAAAACCTATTTTTAGGGGCGGTTCATAATGTGAACTTTCGCTAAAAATCGATTTTATTTTTAGGGGCGGTTTACAATGTGAACCGTCGCTAAAAATTGGTTCTCTTTAAATTCGTCGCTATGGGAGTTTTTATAACGCTGCTAAAGGCCCTTTTTGTTGTAGTGCAATGCACCAAGACACGCTCTTGCGGGTCGCTACAAGCCACTATGCAAGATGCCGCAAATCGGCCACTAAGTGATTTTCGGGTCTATCGTGAGCCACCGCACCTCCGACGAACGCAACGCCTTGATGTCGGACCCCAACCAATCAACTGTGACATCGTATCCACCGTAGGTCGCACCAAACCCACGACGGCACTGGCAGACTGTATGATCCGTCGTTTATGGAGCTAAAGAACACGACGATAGTCGAAAACTAAAGGAAAATGATGGATAAATTAATGACTCTTTGATTTTTCTTCAAATGAATTTGTGTTTTCTTTAAGCCTGAGTGATTTATAAAATTAATGTTTGTCATTACTTTTTTTCCCCATAATACCCATACTACTTACTACTTAAAATATTACTTCATACTACTTAAAGGATTAATGTAGTATAATCATATCTAAACCATCGGATCAAGGAAAATAAACGGTCCATATTGATTCCAGCCCATTGTAAAGGTGCTCTAAAGCTTTTATGATTGGATCCGGTAGCAGCTTGTTATTTTGATATGGCCACTCATGTAAAAGACACACGGTGATCATTGTAAGGATCGAAGGCATACCGAGAGAGAAAAAGAGCAGGGTGGGGGGGGGGGGGGCTGGATTGGTGAGCCGACCACTATCGCCAAATACTACTTGTTTCCACGCTCAATACTAGCAATCATTGCAATCTAACAATTCTAGGAGACCAAAAGCCTACAAATGCTAGTATTTATGATATGAATGCAATACAGAAGCTAAGCCACAAGTCAACCTATCATTATAGCACTCAATTGTGGAATAGTAAATAGAGGGTCATGGAATGCTCATAATTTTTTCCTGAGGTATCGGAGGGATGACGCCTACCCCTACTCATCATTGGACCACTCCGACGGAGTACCGCTCCCTTCCGCCACCAAGTGGAATACTCGCACACGAGCCCATAATCACACAAGGTGAAGACATGGTCACGTCACCGCTGCCACCAAGGCGCAAGCTCACCTCCCTCGAGAATTTGACGAACTCCCAGAGCCGGCACTAGCACTCGCTAGCGATACACCTTTCAACGGCGAACTCATCAAACTGTGTTCAAACATGTGACGGCCTTCAATACCGATCATGATAGGTTCATCACTGACGCCTAACCGGTCTAGGTCCCACCATAGACCAAGAGTAACAGCCTAGGACACACTCTCAAGGACACCCTAGCCTTAGATGTATATGAATGCTCAATTTACTCTCTCTAGCACTCTTAAGATATGTAAATCTCCTCCTAGTTATCTCTTCTTCCCCTCTTGGCTTTATACTGAAGCTCCCAGCTATCCAAATGGCTAACAGTGGTCTCCAAGACCCCAACAACAATTTTATATAGTCTTCCAACCACCAACTAGTCGTTGCTCCATAAAACAACACTCTGGATGTATAGACCGTATAGTTCGGTCTCTCCTAGTCCGGATTGTCCGGTCTTCACCGGACGGCTCCTGCAGAGCCGTTGCTCTCTGTCCACTGATGCTCTCTGTATAGACCGTATAGAGTGGTCTGCAAACCAGACTATCATATCTCTTCTGCCCCTGTTCCACATAGAGTCATTGCTCGCCAATTCTTCTCTATATAGAAATTTCCTCATACGGATCGGACCGTCCGGTCTGCACACCGGACTTTCTAGTCTCTATGATTCTCCTCTAGTAGAGACTCCTTCATGCAGCATTCTCTATGTATAGATTTCCATCGTTGATGACTGTATTGTCTGGTCTCTGCACCTGACTGCCTGGTCTGCATCTCCATAAGTTAAAACTCCTCGTCTCCTCTTGACTTTATTTCTCGGCTTCATCCAACAGTCCCTTGCCTTGTCCACTGCCACCTAGTGCCTTGTGATTTCATTAACCATCCATGCACATCACCAACTAGTGTCACCTAAGAGATATGACCTAGACCTCCTTGTGATTTGGTTTTTTCTATGGACTCAAACCCTAACAACTAGCCAAATGAGTTTTTTTTTAAAAAAAACAACTAGCCAAGTGTTTAAATACTTGAAACTAACTTGTCCTTAGCCTTGATCCATTTCCATCAACCCATGGACTCCACCAAGCTCACCAAGCCTCCAGGCTTGTAGTCATTGTCATCAACCGCCAAGGGAACCATCATTAATAGAATTTGTACTAGAGTTCATGATTATTCCTGCACGCATAACACTCGTATAGATATTAGCCATATTTTTATAGTTGTCATTAATCACCAAAACATTCATACCTTGGGGATCCAATACCAATGGTCATGAAGATTACAATCATCTCTATTGGTTTTAAATATTCTTATATAGACGATTTAGGTTATGACTAGTGTCTGTGCCGCAACGCATAACATTTTAGTTATTATGTCCAGAATTTTATCTTAGATATAAGAGAACTTAGTATTGACATACCATGTAACAATAATTGATGGTATTATAGTGAATGATGTGAATCTGGCATGTGCTTATAGCAGTTCAGAATGCTAACTGTTCTTTACAGCTTGAATATAATTGTACTATTAAGTAGACATTTTGCAGATTCATATCCAAGGAGTTATGGATTAGACTGCCCATTTCTATTATTTTGCTTAATGAATCCCTTTTATTGTTTATTTTAAATAAAAGGAATTACTATTCAAATGTCTCATGGACTCTTCAATTTTTGTTATGTAGGACATTTGGCTGAAGGAACCTATAACATCATATCTCTCCAGCCAACGGAAGAGAAAGAGTTGCTGCAACAAATTCAAGATGTAGAAGATGACATGGAAGAGCCGCTATAACAAATTCATGATGTAGAAGATGACATGGACGAGCCTTTTCAGCAAATTCATAATGTAAAAAGCTGAAGGGATTCCATGTGGAAGTGCTCTTGCTCCCGCTTAGAGCAATCAACAACAAAAAGGAGTTGCCCCTAGATCACACCGAAAGAAGAGGAGGAATAGAGGCCAAAAAAGACTGCAAAAATTGAAAGCATGATGAAGAGATATCTGGGCATGAGGACCAAACAAGTTGAGGACAAAGCGACAAAGCTGGCAAAAGAAAAGGAGAGTGCTCACGGTCCAATTTTCTCCGTTAAAATGTGCATGTCAGTTGTGAGCACCATGGATGTGACTAAAGGGGACAAGGCAAAAGCTTATGTTGTCTTCAAGAACATAAAAAATAGAGAAATCTTTCTATCTTCTTAGGAGGAGGATCAAGAAGTTGTGATGATTTGGCTAAGGAGCGAAATGGCATAGCAAGTACGTAAGAAATTTGTTTTAAACTTTAGATCAAGAATCTACATACTATTGCTGTTACTAAAGTAGTTAACTAATGTTAGCACTACATATCCTTGACTTGCTTAACTTCATTCATACTATAAGTTTAGCACTATTTCATCTGTAAATTCATTTATATTAGGGAAAATTACATGGTTGCCACTGGTTTTGGACCTTAATTCGCCTCAGCCATTAAATTTTTTCCTTCGGCATAGATGCCACTGAAACGGACCTTTGACCAGGCTGTCTGCCATTGGACTGACCTCCCGTTTGCTGCTGTTAGATTTAGTAAATAAAAAAAATTGAGAAACTGTGTTTGTAAATCAAAGAGGCTGCAAAAGACGAAAATGTCCTTAAGCTTATCCCTTGAGCTATGCAGTGCTCCGGAACGAATCAACCAAGCTGGTGGCGGACAGGTTTGTGCGGAGGAGGGGCTAGCTGCGGGCTGCACGCAGGGCCGCCAAGCGAGCGCTGCGCGAGCACGCAGCCACACGCACGCGGGCCACGGCCAGCAAAGCGGAGCAAGCACATCGCAACGGGCAGCAGTAGCTGGCGACAAGACGCGGCCACGCGAGCAAGCAAACAGAGGCACAATGCAGATCTGAAGGCACATCTGACTTCACCTAGAAGAAGATGGGTACAACAAAATCTTTAAGGTCGGAACCTCAACGCTCATTCCTGCTTGCACAACGCATCTTAGTATCGTTCCATTTTCTATATTTTTTTTCTCTCAAAATCATTACGACTTACCTTATTTCCTTTTGTTTGTACAGTTTGTAGGTGTTGTTTCCTCTTGTTTGGAGGAAGACCACCCACCCATCGGGTGGCGGATAGCAAGAAGAGAGGAAGAGGCAGAGGGACTGGCAAGGCATCGAATGGAAGTTGAATCTGGGGATCATGGAAGCCTATCATGCTGCTCTGTTTTTAGTGGCATTCTTGTCAACAAGTTTAGGGGCAGAAATGTCAAAAAATTAGTAAATTATGTGGATCTCATGGCGTCTTTGCTTCATCTTAAATTAATGGCACACTCAGTTGCCACGTAAGCAAATCAGTGGCATTGGTGCCAATTCAAAAATTTTAGTGACAACCATACAATTCATATAATAAACCAATGGCAACTATGTAAAAGACCCATTATGTTATGACTGAGTTTTTCTGGACCATATAAAGTCATATATTTTAAGGAAAGGAGGCATATGAAGCAAGTACATTGCAACTTCATATGCTTAATGTTGCCTCTGGTTGATCAATTATGTCTGGCATGCTTCATGTCAATGTGGTAGCTATATTATGATAATCATTGTTGCTGCACACACAAATTCCCCAGTTTTTCTTCGCTTTGATCCTTTACCAACTGGTCTTGTTCATTTGTCTCCTTTGTCATACCACTGGAACTGATGTTGAACTTTTTTGTCTTTGTGTGTGCAGGAGATCCAAGATCTATGGTCTTCGCATATTTATCAACATCACTCAGTAACCTAGAGTGCTTGTAACTTATATAAGATTTATGCCTCTATCAGCTCTTATTTTTCTTGGTACCCATAAAGACTGAAAGAATGTATTATTGAAGTATTGTTTATGCCCTATATTTATGTGTTGAATTGTAAAAGAATTTTTTAACTGAAAGAATGTATTATTTTTTGGAGTCATATGTTGAATTACGAGAGAATTTCTGAACTGTCTGAGAGTGTGTTGAAGTACTATTTATGTCCTGTCTTTATTCCCTGTTCATTGATGCCAGCATCGTCTTCTACTCGAAGCTGTGCAGCATGCGGCGGAGCAAACCAACACTATACCATAGTTGATTATTACCCACCCTTCTACTTGACCTACTGTTGGTTGGTAAAAGTAGACACCTGATCTTCAGTTCGTAATTCGACCTTTGCAGAGAGACCATCGGTTACTAAAATTGGTCGGTAAAGAATTTTACCGATGCCAATTACACCGACCAATGCTATCGGTCGTTAAAGACATTTACCGACTTATGATAGGTCAGTGTAAGTGGCGTCGGTAAAGATACCGACTGATTGTACGTTGGCTATTCTGTACTGTTGTATAGTGCAAGATCTTCCAACGGCAGCCACAACGATGCCATGAGCATCTGCATCTTACTAGAAAGGTGAAAGCAAGAAGGTGGCCAAGCTGAGGTAATTGTGTTTCTACGTGCAATCAAGAAGCTTGCGTACTTTTAGTTCTGCCATACAAGCCTCAAGCCTGTTTAGCTCTTCACAAACATACCTAAATCAAATACAGATATATATGATTAGTCGTATCTATTAGTTTTGAGCTTATGTAGTAAATCTGTTTCGGATCAAAACGTGAAAATAAAGAAGAATTATTTTTTCAAATGTAAGATATCAATGTAGCTAGAACACATCAATAAAAGAGAATTAAGTGTGAGTTCTACTTGGATAGAATTTGCATCCATATTCCGTACTATACATTTGGTTCTCTGCAGAAATATGCAACACACAAAGTTGATTGTCATTATCTGAATTCAATATATTTTTCATATGTAGAACTACGTATACTGACAGTAACCATTTTATTTTCATGTACAGTTCATGTACAATGTATGAGAGCATTAGGGTTATAGCATCCGTCGTAATAGATGTACTCATGCAAAACTGCATACAGTATGACACGTACAATGACGTCACATTATTAACCATCTCATGGGTTCACCACATCGCCTGAAGATTAATTAAGGAAAGGAAACATAATTTTCTCGGAACAATACCCCCAATGAGTCTGAGCTGACTAGAAAAAATGATTGAAACTAAAATAAAAGTTTCTGTACAATCCAAACTATAAAATGACAGCACATTATTACCCATCTCATGAAATTTCAGCTTGTACAGTGCTAGATATATGCTGTTATAAATTTTGGATGAAATGAATAAATATATAAGCCTTAACTATTCATAGATATAATGAAATAAGTTGCACTTAATTAAATTGGTATAACAATATTAGATATTAGAGAACCACCCGGGTGTGAGAACATCTATATATTCGGATGCATTCAGATACTATGGTCATACAATTCCTGTTGTATAACAACATAAACCAAAGCTTCAATTATTTACTAATAATTCGCATCTCCAGTTCTGTCTCTTCTTTCTTTTTGATTTTTTATTCTAGTTTTTTTTACTATACGTATAATCACCTTTCCGGGGAAGGAGTAACATAGACGGAGGCACATGTAGACAGATACATACTTTTTCAATCTTTTGCCTAAGCGAAGTAGTAGTTGATCCCTCCGAGGTAAGGACGAATCAAGATACTACAATGGACAAAAAAATTGGATATCTCCAACTTAGTACTGATGGCCTAAGTTAATCGGGGATATGTGATATGAATGAAATTAATAGAGGGTTGAAAATTGGGAAGTTTTAGTATGATCTATTGTAAGATTTTTGAAAAAAAACATAATTTTGCAGTCATTGGGATGGTGCAATGGTGCAAAAAAGACCAGTTTACTTAGCTACAAAATAACATATTCTATCTCCTCAATATAATTTTGGGGAACAATGATTTTGAGGTGGATGAGTAGCATCTAGCAAGCGCTATTGTGCAGGCTACTTAATCTAGTTTTAGGAAAAAGCACAAGGAGAATACCTGTGCAAATTATTTACAGAACGAAAACATAGTATCTAGCACTCTCTACTCGAAAGAAAGGGCAACATTGCACTAGATGACACTGCGTATAATTATCCCTAATTTAAATTTCAATGAAAAGTCCATTAATGATCGCTTGAGGCACTCCATTGAAGCGAAAGGACATGCAGCTAATACAAGTTGCTCGAAACAGCAGCTCACTAGAGGTATCTGGATCAATGGATCACGTGTGGTTCGGCCTAGATACGAACCATGTCCATATTGAGCATTGTCTTCCCTTCGACGTGTTCCAGGGTGGTCATGAAAATGATTTAACTAACTGGAATACGTGGTCCATCATGGCATTCTTTTCCATCTATTTTTAAAACTGCAAGTCAGCTGATCAGACTGATGTGTGATTATTCCCTTTTAAGTTTGTACAATGAATAACTGCCGAAAGATATAGGGGGGTGGAAATCGAAGAATAAATTGAGAAAAAGAAAGTAAAACACTGGCACTACAGGTGGAAGGGGGTATATATTGGGGTAGATAAATGCAATTATAAATAATCTTAGAACTGAGATATCAGGTATGAATAAATGATACCTTTTTTAATTATATGTGGAATTACGAAAAGTTAAGGCTGGTAGATGATTTATGCTTTCACCCACTCGAATTTCTGTATTACCTCCAAACACTTTGTTTGCATTCAGAATTTATTATATTGTTGTTAGTAGATAGTTTTAGGGAATTCAGGAATACATTTTCATTTCTTTTTACCATCAAAGAAACATAAGTTACCATCATATTCCAAATTTAAAAGGTCACGAGCAGCATGTGTTTTTACTGGACCTAGGGTTCCATGTGCTCCGTACCGTGGGATTTTTTTTGTAACATCATCATGAAGCTGATTTGAACTCTCCTTGTGTTTGGACCATTTTGGACAGGTGCCGTCATATCCTACACATGTGTTTGAAGATTACTTCCTCCAATGAAGATTACTGGTGTTCCATGCAATGATTCCACCTTATGTCAAATTGCTACAAGCGTTCAAACTGCATCGCATCCTTTACACGTGGTTGAAACAGACCGACACGTTACCCATCCAGTCTTATATGGCACTAGAGAATGTTAAGAGAAGGAAGAATTACATATGAGTAGAATTTTTTTGGACACACTACACCTAATGATTTTCTGCATGTAAGGTACGACCATTGATGTCTGTCCTGTTCATTGTAAGACTGTCTAGAACTCTGGATGAGTGAGTGAAAAGAATCTCCCAGACTCAATGTAGTTAGTCCTGATTCCTCTAGTTCCCACCAGCTTCAGTACCATTTCATCATCGTAGAGATTGGCTACCCTGAATTCATATAGGCAATCCAGGCATTCGGAAAGCCTATGAGTTGTTACAAATAGTGCCAGCGAGTATGGAGAGATCACCATCGTTGCGGTTAAAGATGGCAACGGGTGTCAATTCGGGCATGTGCCCACGGGCAAAAACCCATTGGGCATGGATTCGGCCGTGAGTTCATGCCCACGGGCGCGGGCATGGGCAGCAAATAAAACCCACAGGCAAATGCTTAACGGGCATAAAAAATCCTTATCTGTACCCGCTTGCCCATCTGACATGTGGCCCAACTAAGATTTCTCCCATCCTAATCCCTAATCCCTTCTTTCCACCCCCACCTCCTAAACACAGCCGCCACCCACCCTTACCCTTTCCCCATCTCGCCCTTTCCAGTGTGCGCTGCCGCCACTCCCGCGCGAGGGTGACGCCGCTGTCGCCCCTCCTACGAGACGCCGTGCCATCACCCTCCTCTCGCTCGACGCCTCCGCCAGCCCTCCTCCGCGCAAAGGCCGCTAGCCTCTCCCATGCGAGCGGCCATGGCTTTTGCCGCCACTCCCGCGCGCCGCCGACACCGCCCCTCCTCCCGCGCGACGACGCCGTCCCCCTCCTCCATGCTAAGGCCACTGCCATCTCCCGTGCACGTGGCCATGGCCGCCACCGTGACTCCCGCGCACCGCTGCGGCCGCCACTCCCACAGGGACTCCGCTTTCCTCCCTCGCCACATCGTCTATGGGGCACGCGGGCATGCCCGCGGGCATTGGTTATCCACGGGCACGGGCACGGGCACAGGAGGCGTTCCCTGCCCGTGGCGGGCAACGGGCACGAGCACAGGCACGGGCACGTGAGGTTGCTATCCACGGGTAATTTGCCTATTTCCATCTTTAGTTGCGGTGCAATTTATACTCCACTACTATGTACCTACTGGGAAGTAGAGAACTAATTCACTCCTATGTTAGATGGTTACTGGTAAACTTGACGTTCTCACTCAAACAAAAAAAGGAAAAAGGTCTTTTGTAATAGAAAATAAGTAGGCACTACATAAATAAAAAAGGTTTTCTAATTGGCCAGGATAACAACCTAAGAAAGGAGTAGATATAACGCATGAATTGATCTTATGACTGACTTGGTCCCTCAAGGAGTGATTAGCCTACAGTATGCTGATGATACTTTATTGTTCATTGAGGATAATATAGTGTATGCTAGGAACCTAAAGTGGGCCCTATGTTGCTTTGAGCAATTATCAGGAATGCAAGTTAACTTTCATAAAAGTGACTCACTAACCATAAACATCAAAGAAGAAAGAACCAACAGATTTGCACAAATGTTCTGTTGTAAAATGAGCAACTTCCCTATGATATATCTAGGGGTACCTCTCGATTACAGTAATCTTGGACATGAGGACCTCCAACCAGTGATAGATAAACTTATGAAGAGAATTGCAGGTTGGAAGGGACGACTACTTTTCTATGGAGGTAGACTTGTACTTTTTAAAGCATACCTCTCAAGTATCCCTATCTATCTCTTGTCGATAATCAATTTTCTAAAATGGGCTGTGGAGACCATTAACTCCCAAATGGCTCTTTCCTTTAGGGAAAATATAGAGGAAAAGAGAAAGTATCATCTAGCCAATTGGGGCCTAGTAGCTCAAAAGAAGGTATACGGAGGGTTAGGTGTCAATAATATTAGAGATATGAATATTGCTCTCTTTTGTTCTTGGCTAAGGAGATATAATTTAGGGGAGAGCAAATTGGGGAAAAAGATTATTGACCATAAATACAATACGCAAAGTCCGCATCTGCTATGCAGCCCCCAGGAAATTGGTTCTCCTTTTTGGAAGGGAGTAACGTGGGCGATGCAAGCAGCCAGGACTGGTTACAGAAGGCAGGTGGGGAATTCAAGAAAAATGCGATTTTGGGAAGACCAATGGATAGGTAACACCAGTTTGGCTATCCAATACTGGAGCTTGTATGTTATAGTAAATGAAAAAGGTAAAACTATTTCAGAAGTGTGGAATGGTGGGAAGCTGATGCTCACCTTTAGAAGGATGGTAGATCAAAACTTATATAATTAATGGCTAGAGCTACTGGCCATAGTTGAATCTTTAGTGCTTAAGGAGGAACCTGATCTTATGATCTGGAATTATAATTCTAAAGGAATTTATGATGTCCAGTCCCTTTATGCAGTAATCTCCTGTGACATCCCCGCCCCACGAATGAGGGGGTAGTCGAAGGATCGAACATTGGGTGACACCTTGATGAAGCAAGAGTCCAATAGTACACATATATGAGCATAAAAGAATAGTGTGCAATGTTATAATTTAATTATTACATCTTTGATTCAGATTTGAGTTGGTGGACAAGTTTAAAATTTGGTAACATAAATTGCGAAAGCAATATATCTCACGTTAGAATCCTATTATGAAGCACATCAAGCCTGTAGACGTGCTTCATTATCAAGCATAGCACGTGCACAAAACAACATAGAGCAGAGCCCTGAGCAACTAATACTCAGTAAGACTTATCAATCAAAATGGCATGCTAAGACCGACACCTAGTACGCAGGGTGCAGACCAAAGGTTGTTGGAATGATTGAAAAAAAATAGCACTAATAATTGATCCTTATTTTCAGGTTTTAGCCAAGTTAATAGGGTTTTTGCATAAATTAAGTGTTGTGTCGTTATACTATAACAAACATGGTTGTAATATAATTTATAAAAATACAATATCATCATCATCATCATTCACTTTGTAATTCGAGGTGGCAGCGATCTCACAAGTGGTACTCAATAACCGCGAGGACGGCGACTCGAATCGATTTACATCCTGCAGGAGAAACCCAAATACACAGCGTATGCACACTCCCAGAGTCACGTACGACAACCTTTCACGAGATCACCATAGAGTCGGCCGGGTTTCACGCGCTTCCGGGTACATGTCCTCCACACGATACCCGGTACCAGTGGTTAGACCATGCACCCTTCCACCACTCATACCACCAAAATGCCACCATGCACTATGATAATCAAGCTACGTCGGTTTACTAGTGTCCATATCACAAGCATGCACTTGATACTATTCAAACTTGGTCACGGGTCCACACTCGAAGAGGGTTCTTAATCGACACAAACGGGGCTATGGCAAACAAGGTCCAACCTTGTCACCTCAACCTACACATGCACTTCCCCGTTCAGTCTCAGATTAATCCATCATTGTCATGTGAGAGTACAAGTGATAAATCTCCGAACCATCCTATATCGAGTAGTCTCCATACCACCCAATTTTTCTACCGATGACTCCATATTAAGCATAGCAAATTCTAACGAATGGTTGAACAAGTATACTCATACCCATAGGACTGGTCTTTCCTACATGCAACTAGAGTTTCAATCATTTCCTACACGTAATGCACAATACATGACATGCATACATGTGATATAAAATAAAAATTTTAAAAACATAGGAGTGCACCGGGGCTTGCCTTGATTCAGATCATAGTTAGCACTCTCGGGAGGATTAGTATTAGCCCCGGGCTCCTCCGGAACTATCTCGACCTCCACGATCCTGTCGTTGAGTCTTATTAGATGAAATGCAATGCAAGTAAGATAGAGAGGATTTATGACACTTACTCAACAAATGCATGCAATAACATGATGCATGTATAAAATACAGGGGTGCATTAGGGAAATATATGGGTGAGTTCTTATATTGCTTTCTTTTAACCTCGTGAAATGTGAACGACGTTTTTAGTGATGATGGTGCTATGATGAAACATATTTAGACCATGTAGGTGAGCATACATGATGACCAGATGTAAAGTGACGCAAAAAAAAAATCTATAATGCAGAGAGCAACGTGTATAAATATTTGCATGTTGACATGGTGATCAAGTTATTAGTATTTATGAAATTGCCATTATTAGGGATGAATTAAATTTATTATGATTACATATGGTTCTGAAAGATGGAAGCCAGTGAGAAAAATATATGTTGTGTGGGATAGTAATCAAGATTTTTCTACCAAAACTCATGGACAGAATATGTACCAATATTTCCTATTAATTAAAATGGTGCAAGCACTAGAATATTCATTGCAGGTAAAATACTAGGAATTTAAATAGGACATTTTGTGAGATGAATGATGATGGAAAAATAAACATGCATGCAAAATTTGAGATTTATTTTACGCTCTGATAATTAGTTATAATTTTATTTGTATGTTTGTTTATTAAATGCACTCATAAATAAATTTGAAGTTTCAGTGTGCTTTAGCTTTTGATTAAAACAGTACCTATTTAAGGGAGCACAAAAAGGTATTTATTCGCAATTTTCTATGAAGTGGAACTTTCTATGTGGATTTTAAAAGTTCAAACCCATTTTTTTCTTTACCCATTATTACATGCATAAATAAATATTTGAGGTTTCTATGATTTAGCAATTTCATCAAATATTACATATTACTATAAGTCCTGAAATGATTTGTTTGAATTTTTATCCCAAGCATATTTGTCTGTGTGCATTTTTCGAGGTTGGAAATAATTATTTTGACTATATTTAAACCTCACAGAAAAAAATACCTGGCTGCTGGGCCAAAAGAAACAGGCCCAGCAGATCACAGCGTAGGGGAAAGGCTCTCTGGGCCAGATCTGGCCTAGGTAGCACGGCCACGCCATGGCCAGCGCGGTCACGCGCGCGCGCCGAGGGTGAGCAACGGTGGTGCGGCGCCGGCGGGGAAGGGCAAGGCCGGGGAGGTCTCCTGCCGGATCAGGTGGCAGAAGGAGGTTCTGGCGAAGGCGCGGCGCATGGAGGACGACGAGGATCTGGCCGTAGACACTGCGCGATGCAGAGGGGCGGCTCGCGGACGGAGCCAGGCGACTAGCGGCGGCGTCGACGGTGTTCCCACGGCGGCGCTACAAACTCGGAGCCGACCGGAGTCAAGGGGAGGCGCAAGGGTCCAGGGAGGCCGCTGGAGAGGGGAATCGAAGAATGCCTCACCAGAGGGAAAACGAGACGTCAGAGCACGGTGGTTGGAGGCAGGGAAGAAGGAGTTCGATTCGCGGTGCTCCGGGAGAGAGAGGGAACGAGCTTGCGCCGGCCTGGGTAGGGGACTGAGGCAGAGCTCCGATAGGGCTGGGTCGACGGCGGGAGGCGGTGAAGCGACGGGACGACGCGTGGAGCCCGCTCAGCTCCAATGGCGGCCAACAGAGGAAAAACGGGAGAGGGAGAGCGAGAATGCAAGAGAGAGAGAGAGAGAGAGAGCTAGGGCGTCCATGGGGGATGTATTGGGACCGCAATCCGACCAGGAGCAAGGCTGGCCGTACGCCGGCGTCCACGTGGCAACAGGTGAGTTGGGCAGGATGGGCGGCGTTAGGAATGTTTCTTTAGAGTCCATGACAGGTGGGACCCGCTGGTTCGAACTCACCAGGAAAACAGGGCAATGAAGCATTTTGAAGCCGGACATTTGAGCACTACATTAATTTTTGTTGGGAAATATCGAAGTACCAGCATATAGAGCAATGTTTGGAGAACAATAAAGTCCAGACATGCAGAACATGCATTGGGAGATCTATGAGATATTCAAATTTAAAAAGGGCTAATTAATTCAGATAACTTGAGAGGAATTTGCTAGCCTGGATAAGGTGAAAACTTGGCTAGTTCGAAAATCAAATTAAGGCACCAACCAGTGTCAAAAGTAAATGTAACTTAGCAGAGTTGGAGAACAATAGTTGTAGAACAAAGTAATGGATGATGTAGTTCATGAAATGTCATGGTCCGAGAGATACACAATTTTGAAAAGGGTTAAATGACCACGAAAACTGAAATTGTTTAACATTTAAGCAGTTTGCAAATTCAATTTGGGGCATCAAATGAGTTCAAATTTTGAATATTGTCCCACATATGTAAATAAAAATGTTTGTAGTGACTGATAGTTGAGGACTTAGTTTTGGAAGTGCAATTATGAAGTAATTATATAATTTCAAAGTTGCTTACTTGCTAAGGCTAGATTCTTCTCAGAAATTGGATATTTACTCAAAATTCCAAAAATGATTTCTTCCTATATTATTAAATCAAGCCAAAATTATACGTTGTTCCTAAAGATTGGATCTTATTTAAGAGTATGATCTGGTCCACTGGTTTCTTTGAAAATTTGAAATCTGAAATTTTAAATTAACCCTGTTTCTGGACATTGTTTGATTTATTTGGCCTACTTCGCGAAGCCATAAAATCACCAACAATTCTTAAAATTCTTACTTGAGTCATGGATCAAGATTATGAAATTTAATTGGGTCACTTACATGTGTCAATTGGCAGCTCTAGTTCAAGTCATATTTGATCCAAATTCATATAAATTCAAAATTAAAGTTTTTAGTTTGTTATTTCTTTTTGATTTATCTCCCTTAGCTTCCTAGTATGCTAAAGTGACACCTGGGGTGTCACATATCCTTTAAAGGGATTCAACCTGTTTATTCTCCTGAAATTTGGAACCTTATGATTCCACCAAGAATTCAAATTTTCCCGTGGCTATTATCTAATAACAAAATTTTAATCTGAGATAACTTAGCCAAAAGAAGAGAAGTGGGCGATAAAACTTGTTTGTTCTGTAATGAAGTTGAAAGCATAGATCATTTATTTTTGAAATGTGTAGTAGGCAATCAAACTTGGAAATATGTCTCTTTGCTGCTGAACATAGATGTGGGTAGTGACTTTTTATCTGTTGCCAGATGGTGGATCAGCAACAAGAAGAATACTGTCGTGAATATCATTACTGCAGCAACCTTATGGTGCTTATGGAATACTCGCAATGAAATTTGTTTTCCGGGGCATTCGTGGTTGGGAATGAAGATGATATGGCAGAAGATGATGCTGATGCTGAAGACGTGAAGTGTGATCTGCAAGAAGGAAGTGAAGGAAAAATTGGAGGAACTCATGGCGGTCCTGGAGATGAAAAAGGAAGAACCATAAAGACTGATGGACTTCGCATGGCACCAAATGACAAATCGAGAGGCGCTGGACACACAGCTTGGAGCTGCGCCTGATATTTCAAGGAATCTGATGCCTGTATGCTGTAACAGAGATGGCTGTTAGTAGTTGCTCTGTTAATATTGGGGAGCCAGCAAATCAGCTGCCGCTCAATGCACCTGTAATTGAAAGTGATGGAAACACGATTGGGTTTCAATCAAGAAACTAGGGGAGAATCTCCCTTTCATCTAAAAAAATAACGCATGAATTGTAATTCCTTTCTGATCTGAAACAATCCAATCGGTTGTTCTCTGGCACAAGGGTGGAAAATATGCATCGGTAAATCCTGGGCATCCAATCGAACATATTCAGGCCAGATTCATAGTAATCGAAAGTTGACTTCGGGTCGTTTTGTCCCCTCAGGAGCCAGTGAGCAGACGCCAGAGACACGATGCGACATGGTGACTCTGCCTCTTTTTCCATACTCAAGGGCATTCAGTTCAGAGGACAAAGACCTGCTGTGGTGGGCGTGCCTGCATGACATCGATCTAGCAGGGCCTTGTTCAAGAGCTGCGCATGTGGTACCGCCCTTGCACGTACACTACACTCCTCATGGCAGTCGGAGTTGGGGCTTATCGTGCACGCGGAATGTTGCTGCGGTAGGTGGCTGGATCAACGCTTTCTGAAGAAGCTGCTGCGGCTGGCCATGCCCAGCAATCCTGGTCGTGTGGATTGCCTCCATGATTGATGAGCCACAATATCCACTAGGGAGGAAGGGCGTGCAGGTAATACAGCTGATCCCAAACCAAGTGCTCCCATTTCCAGCCCTCTGTTCCGAGTGAAGTCATCGAAATTCACCTTTCAGTTGAGTACTAACTATCTGGATCCTTTTGTCCACACATTCTTTGCCAGATGACACCCATTCTCAGACTATAGTCTACTCCGTATTAGCATCAGACCACCTGTAGCTTTACTCGTAGTGACTGTACGAATATTAAAGCAGTGCAAAATGACATCGCCAACTCGCTGAGACAACATACTCGTGGATTCCTATTCATATATGTGGGATATCAGTGCTTCAGATATAAGGATTTATATAATGGGGTAGATAAATGGAATAACTAATAATTGAGTCTTTCAGATCTGACTTTGGAACAAATGATGTGTCCTTGGGTTGTTATATAGGGTTCTGGAGGCCGTAGGTGGTTTTAGAAGTGAGATGCGCCTGCTGAGATCCCTTGATGAATTGGATGCTTTACAAAAACCCAAACAAGTGATTTTGCATCATTTATGTATTATGTTGATGCGAAATGGGAATTTGAGTCCATCAATATATTTGTTTGGACTTCTGAAGAGGAGAAAATTGAGAGCATCCAAAATACTAGAACAGTTTGATCTGACTTGTATCAGATATAAAAATTCTACCACTAGTGGCCAATTAGTAATTAATATTTTGTTAATCTAATTAATTTATAATGTTAATCTCATTATGCTTCGTAGGGTTAGGGTTCTTTCTTCTTATTCCTCTCCATGGGTGAACCGCCCCATACGGCTGGGTGGGGCGGCTGCCCCAGCTACTGGCGGTCAGGGAGCCCCCCCCCCCCACTCACCCATGCTCCTTCAGTAGACAGCAACATCCATGTAGATTGTAGAGCACGACAGCACCTTCGCCAATGGCTTCCTGCCTGTTCTGCTAACGAGACAAAGAAGAGGCACATGTGAAGGGCAGTGGTGGAGCTAAAATTCTAAATATGGGTGTTCAAAATCATGTAAATAACATCAAAATAAGATAAATATTAGAGCAAATATTGTTAAATTTTTCTAAACCAAAATTTATGTGGGCTAGCAAACAAATATGCATCATATACCCCTTCTTATTCTTCATTTTAAGTGTATATATGTGTAAGATAGTTTTAAAATTGATGATTGTGTTATAACTCATGGGTGTTCCAGTGAACACCCATGAATCATGCTAGTTCCGCCCTTGGCTAAGGGTATACTACAAGGTTTCAGGGCTATTGCCACAACATTCATCGCAATAATGCAATTTTCGTTGCAATAGACATGGGTAATTGTAAGGAAAGGTGATTTTGGTTGCGATAGATTAGATATATTGCCACGCTTGCATGTGCATTGTAATTAGGGTGACATTTTTGCAATGCTTTCCTGTAATTGTTGCAATAAGGTCATTTCGCAACAGAAGAACGAGGTGTTGCAATAAGAGGCATAGGTATAGCAAAGAAAATCTTTGTGGTTGCGATGGGGTCTATTACAACAATGCATAAATATATAGCAAGGAAAATTTGTCTGGTTGCGACTGTGCCTTAAATATTGTAACAAAAATGTCTGTCGTTACATTATCATGGTATCGCAATGAAAATTAAACTAAAGTCGCCCAACAGGGTATTCTTTCTCAACACATTAAACTAAAGTCAAATAAGTCCACCCTAGTAAGCAGCATCCAGAAATCTTACTGGAAATCATTTTTCACTTGGTAACGCCATCCACAAGCCATCAGCCTTCTTATGGATCATGATGTCTCCGAAAGACAACAGAAGCATCACAAAGGGACCATTATCTTGCCTAGGTATCTTATAGAGGACTGCGCGCTCGATGTACATAGGTCCACAACCACCAGTATCCTTCATGACAGCAGACAACAATTCCTCATTTCCATCGCACTTTCATCGTTGCGATTGCACTTGAGCGTATAGCAATGACACGTTCGTCGTCGCGATTCTAGTTGAGATAGCAATGACACGTTCGTTGTTCCGATTTCAGTTGAGCGTATAGCAACGCCACGACGTGTTGCGATTACAGCGGAACGTATAGCAACGAGGATCAGATGGTTGCAGTAGGGGGTCACATATCGTGACGAGCACCTGTGTGGCAATTGCGGGTATCGCTACACCTCGCGGACGTTGCAATATCGCGTATTTTCAACAAGGCTCCATTGATGCAATAGCCATTATAGCAACGCTGGAGCGTAGTTGCGAATCCGCTTTACTACAACACAATCATCATTGTCATATCATCTACACGCAACGCCACATGTCGTTGCAACACGTCATAGTTACCGCAACACTAAAAAAAAGCGATGCAATATGCTATCACATCAGCTGCAATTGCGACGTCTTCCAACGACCCAAAGTCATTGCGATAACGTAGTATTGCAACGAATATACCCATATTGCAACGTTTTCACTGCGTTGCAAAACACCGAAAACCTTGTAGTGGTATATGGATCATCGGCCAAATCAGATGATGCAATAGTAAAGGGGCCCAATAGGTGCACGACTTAGAAGCCTGTTCGACCTGATCTGCTGATCGGTAGTCCCGCAGACTGGTTATACTTACAAACGTGATCGACCATCGATTGGTATTTTATTGCGATCCCCAGGTCACTACTTGACGCATCAATGGAGTCGAGCGATTCAGAGAAAGTAGGGAGCGCCGCATCCCTAGCAGGCGCGGGCGTGGCCACGGTGGCACTTCAGCAGATGCGTCAACAAGAAGGTTGGAGCTCAAGCAGGACGAGGTTGAGGACGAGGATCGTCCAACTTTCCCAATGCTGCTCCAATTGGAAAGAAGAAATTGGTAACAAGAGGTAATTAACATTATTTAATATTAAAAGTGAATGATTGGCACTAGCAATTAAGCCTGAATCTGATGTCGCTTGTCTTGTTTGTAGATATTAAGTGTTTCTTTCCGACTCAATGACCTGCTCTTATGCTACATTGAAAAAGAGATAATCCGCGGACTCGAATTAAAAAGACATTTCAAGCAATGAAAGATCGGAACATGGATTTGCCTTTGCCTAGACAACCTATAACACATCATTCTTGAATTAGTGGTATGTGTTCTTCAACTTCTCATCATTGTTGATCATTTTTTGTGTTTATCATTTTTATATAAATTTAGTATAACTAGATTGGCTTGCCCGCGCAATTGCACGGGCTATCATGTAAATCACATTCGAAAATTTCATTAATACAATTTAATTTGACCTATTGCTTGAGTATAAACAAATATTTCACTATATATTTGTTCATAAATCCAATGTAAAATAAAATAAATTCAATATACTAATCTATAGCCTGTCAAATCGAACTGTGTTTTTAGGTGGTTGATTGTTGTTTTACTGTTGTAAATAAAAAAGTTACATTCTTAGTTGCAAGTAAATTGGAGAGATCATATGTTTTCATGACCTAATCGACTGACCGTGTCACAGTGATGTCCGTTCATCAGGCATGAACTACAATACAATTTTCGTAGGAGTCATAGTGATGTCCGTTCATCAGGAAGGAGATTTTTAGCACCTTGCACATGTTGTATAATTATGTGATAATTATGAGAACAAATTCTACAACTTCATGTCCTGGGGTTCCACAATTGAAGAAAGAAAATGCAGGGCGTATTGATCAAATTATTGGACCTGTGCTGGATATCACCTTTTCCCCGGGCAAGTTGTGTTATATTTATAACACTTTGATAGTCAAGAGTCGGGCGATTAGTCACCAAAACATGCTGCTTATTAGAGCTTAGTATTTTGAAGTTGTAATAATTTTATGTTGTATATAAGATGCATGAATACCATATCTTTTGATTTGTGTAAATACAAAATTGACGATTGGCGGTGAAGAACTGCTGTATTTTAAGTTTATTATCACAGATTTGGAATTTCAGGCTCCTAATAGAGGAATATTTCTTATTTCTAACTATAATAGGTTTTCACCATTCAATTGGATGCACATACTTTTTGTAATCGGATACCACTAATCCTTTATACAACAACGTTTTATTTCTGGCCTACCAAAGAGGACCGTGTAGAGCTGCTTTCTTGAGCCCTTTCTTGATAAAAACTTTTTGCTTCGGTTGGAGTACTAAGAGAAGCTCTGGTTCCACATTCGTGTAAATTATTGATTCATCATAAGCACGTCTTGCCCCTTCTGCTTGTAGTAATCCAATGAGTTATGTAGTTTCAAAAGCATGATACATGCAGCTGGCATACAACTGGCTTCGTACATTGTTAATGTGGACCTTTGTGGTAGTACAGGAAGACAGATCGCATCTGCTCCTTGCCCTTGTCGATCCATGCTTTCTGATCGCAGGTCAGTAGAAAGAAATCAATCGTGACATAGCATAATGTTCTGGTCTGATCCTGCTGACCCCATTGTCTCGGTTTTGAGTTTTGGAAAAAAAAAAGAAGACCATTACCATGAATATGACGTCCTTTGCTTCTGAAGGGCCACGGCCTTGCCATCGGCCAAAACATGAACAGTGCAGGCTCCCCAAACCCCCATCCTCTGCCGCAGCTTATAAGCCTACAATGCTTAATTTTCGTAATCTGCAACTTGAGTTGAAGTGGCACATTATTAAATGGCTCCGTAGAACTCTTTGTTCTCATCTGGTTCATATCATGACCCAAGAGTCCGATCTGGTCAGTGGTAACGGCTCTCCTACATGAATGAACCCAACATGCTTCCAGCCTTCCACTTGCGAAGCATTGTAATCGGTCCCATGTTCACCTTATGGATTCTACTGCATGCTGCTTAATGCTGATGATGGAAAACGTAGGTTGTGAGCATGGACAAGGTAGATGGCATTCACCTCTGAGGATTGCTTATAGATCTCTGGTTCTCCTCCCCAACCAAACACTTGCATCACGGCAATGCTTCTTGTGCTCTGATCTGCTCAGACATCGCCATTGGCCCGAGGACTTATCGTAGGTTCCGAAAGGCTTTGGCTTCTTGTCTTCTTTGAGCACGATGTATATGGACAGATCAATCATGAAGCTCCATCTTCCAAGACAGTATATGTATGTATAAATAAATGGATGTACATTACAGTTTTTTCAACGAAATATGCATTGTTAATTATCTCTATAGCTGGGGGGATTTGAAAGCTGGCCGATGGAATTCCTATCGTTACAGGAAGGTTAATGTGGGAAGGTATGTATGGGAAATACATCAACAGGCAGGTGTTAATATGAAATAATATGAAGAGTAGATTAAAGGCTAGATGTTTTATTTTTTGTGAGAATTTCCAGCCTACTTTTTTTTTTCTATACACCTTGGACTCTTGAAGGGAAGTCTATCTCTCCTTTTATTATTAAATAGGCTTCCATGTTAGCCCGCGCCATTGCATGGTGATCACTTCAAGTTGTATATCATACTCTTTTTGTCTATTTTTCAAATACACATTATAAATAAAGCAACATTCTTTCAAAATATTTGTTCTTCATATGTCAAATAAATCACTTCCAACATCTAAGAAATTTTGTAGATACCTGTACAGAAGGCGCCACAACATCCTAAACAAAACACACCATCTCCGTTTTATCATTTTTCCTCTATTCTCTATGTCCTGATTTCTTACCATCCAACTGAAATGTACTTGATTTTTTAGCTTAAAATTGTTGCAAATTATTCCTTTCCTGAGAAATTGGCATTATCGATCAATAAGTATAGTTTTTAACCCATGTAAACTTAACATATAGAAATGGTACATCAAAGTGAAAGAGTATTTTAATAGATTATCAGGACCTATTTATATTTGGTAAGCCCAAAAATATTGTGGAGTTAGCCTGTGTCTCTTTAAGCCAATGCTAAAATCTTTACCTGAAAATCTGAAACCTTTTTTTAGTATATGGACCTTGTTATCCCTGTATGTTTTTTCTAGGACACTACAGTCTGTACCATCTCTCTTACCCCCATATCCCCGTACATAAAAAAATGAGTTGGAAAAGGTAACAATCAGAAACAAATTCCAATATTACACCATTTTACTGAAAAAAAAAGATTGGTAATAACCTCCATTGAAAGTATGGAGACTGATTCTCAATTTTAAAGCAAGAATGCACATCATGTGTCAAGAATATGGCAGTTCACGTCTTTTATTTTTCAGTGTTTGTTTTTTGAAACTCGATAAAAGCACTGTAAAGATATATATGAGTTATCCACATGTAACCCAGGCGGCGATGCGGGCTATGTGTCGAGAAGGTTCATTGACAGGGATAACCCAGTTATGCTTGCACTGAATTCTCAACTGACCAAGCATTTATAGGCATAGATACTTAAAGATTCATTATTTGAATCAACCAATAGGAAAGGAAAATAAAATCAACAGAATATATATAACCTTTGCCACTGGTCGGTTGTGTGCTTGGTGCATGCAGGCGTATGCTTCAGTGTTGACATTTTTTCATCTTCGCCAACGTGCCCCCGTGCATGTATATAGTCCAGGAGGCTCTGATGCTGTGGATATCTTGAGGGTCATGATGAATTGACGGTTCGACCTGCTCCGTGCTGGACGTACAGCTTTGAACAAAATTACGGTTGAGATCTGGATACCATGGCAGCGATGTGATGGTTTGGGTAGAGAATAATGAATTGCTAGAGAAAGCAACGCGCACCAATTGTTTTCCCTGCTAACAACATGAAGAGGGTCTATGTCATTTACACAAAATGCAGTTTCTCGACCAATCTATTACGCATTCTTATGCCAACCTCGAAAACAGACCTGAACTTCTTTTGCCTGTTAATCGAATCAACAGACTGTTAAGAGATTAGAAAAATAAAAACACATATTCAACATCTGAGCCATGAAAGCACCAAGAGATTAAGAGCTTTAAATGCCAGTGTCGCTTAGATGGTATGATATATGTAGCCATGCGAAGTCAGAAATCTGGAAGAAAAACAAACATAGCATGCTGTTGACGGATGGATAGAAGATGCGAGGAAGAGGTTGAAAGCTGGGCAGAAGATAACGCAACCATGTGTGAGACTGATTATGTCTTTCCTTCGTTTCTCCTCCATGAAGCCTTCCTCCATGTGTCCAATAGCGGCGGCTGTACGAGAAACTGCGAGCGATCCAGATGGCGATGTGGCGGCTTGACGAGCTGGATGACGTTCCGTAGGGTATGTTTGGCGTAGGGGTCACGTAATCATCTTGTATTCTACGAGGATACCTCAGGGAACGGACAGGAGTGGTACCAAAAGATAACGTCTGGAGGGTTTAACGGCCAGATCATAAAATCGTATTGAAAGTAATGAGGATTAATGGTCAGATGTTTTGCTTTTTTGTGAAAATTTCTAGACTATTTCTCTTTTTTTATAGACACCGTGTTGAAAGAGTCATCTTCTTTTATTAATAAATTGATTTGCTATTAATATGTGGTCTATTTTTTCGCTTGATCAGTTTTATCCATCGTTTCTGCCCCACCTAAAATTTTGTGTGTGGTTCGCCACTATTCCTCTCCCCCATTCACAACAATTGTTTGGTTAATACTACAATTCCAAAACTACCCCCAAAATAAATGCGCAATAGTTTTGACAAAAATGTTTACAATATTTTGGACAGCGCTCCACATTCAAATTTGGGCATTCCAATTGTTGTAGGAAGTAGTTAGGGAAAATTTGTAATTAATAAACATGACCAAAATATTTACAATAAGCCTCTATTTTGGATACTAGGATCCATTTCATTTGAGGAGGTAAAATATATGGAGCTACCGAGATTTGTCTACATTTGCTGGTTGGTCGCCTCCTGACTCCTTAGTTGATCGATCAGAAGACTCTCTAGTCTCCACACCATGGCCGGTCGTGCCTGCTCTATCAGAAGTGAAGTTTCAGGCATTTGCAACCTCTCTACATGTGATCTTCTGACACATCAGTGCTCTAGCTTAATCATTCGATGACGGTTGGTTATATCTACCGTTCTTTTAGTTTCGGAGCGAGATCAACAAAGTGGTTGAGCTATGTGTGCCATTCCTCCCATGCACGTGCACTGTCCTCCGCGCCCCAGTCGGAGCCGGGAGGTTGCTAGCGTGCAAACAGAATGCTGATGTGGAAGGTGGCTGGATTAACGCAGCTGGAACAAACTGCTGCGGCTGTCCATGCCCAGCAATCCTGGTCGTGTGGATGCCTCCATGATTGATCGCATGAGCTATAATATCCACTAGGGAGGAAGATCATGCAGCTAATAGAGCTGGTCTCAAACCAAGTGCTCCCATATTTCGAGCCCTCTGTTCCAAGTAAGGTCATCGAAATTTACCTTTCAGTTGAGTACTAACCAGTCAGATGCTTTTGTCAACATATTCTTTTCCAAATGCCACCCATTCCCAAAACTATAGTCTACTCCGTAGTAGCATAGCATTAGACAGCTTATCGCTTTACTCGTAGTGAGTGTATGAACAACAAAGTACTGCAAAATGGCATGGACAACAAGTAATAATACACTGACACACACCCGCGGATTCCTATTCATATATATGGGGTATCAGTGCTTCAGATATAAGGATATATATATAATGGGGTAGATAAATGGAATAAGTAAGAACTGAGCCTTCCAGATCTCAGAATGGAACAAATGATGCGTCCTTGGGTTGTTATATATGAGGGTTCTGAGGACCGAGCGTTAGCTCGGTTGGTCAGTTCGCTGATGTGCGAACGATCGGTCATGGGTTCGATCCTTAGATCGACCACGAGCCTCACCACTGCACTGTTGCAGCACGTGGCACTGTAGCGCGCACAGTGCACGGCACTGTTGCAGCGTGTAGTGCTGCAGTGCGCACAATGCAGATAAAAAAATTCCCTCGTCCTCTCTAGTCAAAGCACAGTTAAAGACTCATGCCATAGTTCACAAGGTCAGCTGAGTCCCTGTGTATAGTTGGGGACGAGGTTCAGGGGTTTTCTCAGCCTACGTGAGAACGCTCTTCTTCTTAATGTAATGCCGTCGGGGGTGGCTCTTCCTCCGACAGATCGAGTTTTTTTATATATATATATGAGGGTTCTGGAGGCCGTAGGTGGTTTTAGAAGTGAGATGCGCCTGCTGAGATGACAGGATGAATTGGATGCTTTACAACACACAAACAAGTGAATTTGCCTCATTTATGTATTATGTTGACACCAAATGGGAATTTCAGTCCATCAATATATTTGTTGGGACTTCTGAAGAGGAGAAAATTTAGAGCAGTTTTACTATACAAAATACTAGAACAGTTTGATTCGACATTGTTGATCAGGTATCAAAAAACTACTAGTAGTCTAAATACACAGCTCGAAAACACAAGAAGTAATGATAAATCCGAACTCGTACAGATTATCACCTAGCCAAACACACTCAAGGTGGCGAGCAAGACTCCTAATGCTTCCCATCCCTATACTTTGTTTTCAAGAAGACCTCATAATAAGATCAAATAATTCTCTTCATCTTGCATCGAACAACATCTAGAAAAAGAGCTTCACATAGCAGGAAGGAGAGTGTCCTGCCATTATAGTTGTGATTCTAGAAGGAACCGATAAAAAGATTTGGCTTTGTTCGCTGGCTTCTCAGCACTGATAATGCTTGTTGGGGGGTCGCCTTGTGGGCCACCTTTCAAGGCTCACCAAAGTTGGGCCGCAAGCGAAATAAAGGATAGCCATCGAGCCTTTCTTGCTAACCTCGACTTCGAAGTGCAGGTATTTTGAACGGAGGTCCTCGGAGAAATAGAACCCACCGACGCTAGCACATGGAAGGTGGTCCCACTCGAAGGTAACAAGCACCTACTTGAAGGGTAGGGTCATTCGAAGAGCGCCTTCACACCCTCGGAGGTCAACGCATCGTCTGAAATAAGCCTTGGCTTTGTGCTCCATGGAAGACACGTGGCATAAGAGCCCGTGTTAGCGTGACGAGCAAGGAAGGGTACAAGAGAAGTGTCAATGACCAGTTTACCTCGTGTGACTATTTTGTATAGAATATTCGTAGAATATGGTAGGTAATCAGGAGTAAAATGGTCATTTGCATATGACCTAAGTATGGGCCTATAAATAGAACACTCTTACCTACTTGTAAAGGGATGAATCTTTTTGGGAATACGTGAAGGGAGCCCATTATTCGACTTTGTATCCATCAAGACTTACTTTTGTTATCTTTTCTATTCGTGGCACCGAAGCTCGTGCTTCATGACACCAACAATGGCGTCCACCGTGTTGTGAGCTCGTACACCAGCTCACGATGACTCAACTCCATGGACCGCTGCCTTCGAGGGCACCCTATCCCTCTGAACCAGCGCTCTAGGAGACCCCTAGCTGACGGATGACTAATCCACATCGCAAGTAACAAAGGAGAATATCCCCAAAGTCCAACCACCGCCTTAGACAGATGCGCACATTGATCCAAAAGACTCAGTCTCGTGCCCTGAACAACCGTCAAGCTCTAACCCTTCGGGAAGCAGCACCCCAACTTCAATGATAGCAGCACAAGAAATGGAGCTGCTGGCATAAAGAGTTGAACACCTCGAGCAACTTAAGCAACAACTGCAGCAAGAGCAAGAGCTAAGAAACAAAGCACTGATGGAAAGGGAAAGAACTTTACAAGAGAAAGAGTACATATCCCAGCTCAGACTCAAGAACTTGTAGCTAGCAAAGGAAATTGAAGAACTCCAGAAAATCACAGGCAGATAAAGTTGCCAATAATCCAACCCAACGCCTAAAACCCACCCATATCTCGAGTGAGGTGTGCCATTAACACCAAGTAATCAACCAATAGCCATAGAAATCCTGCCAATCTAGAGGGCAACCTCATTGAATGTAATTGACAAGGATTCACCCCTTTTTGAAGGGTTACAAAGAGCTCTGTACCCACAGCAATTCAGAATGATACCATTGGCCAAATTCAGAGGGAACTCCGACCCAAGACAATTCCTCATGAGCTATGAAGCAGCAATAGTATCAGCACAAGGAGATGAAACAACGTTGGCAAAAGCATTCGTTTGCGTCCTCGAAGACTCTGCTTTGAGCTGGTATTTCAACCTGCCCCCCCCCCCCCCCCCCATCACTATACAGCTGGGAAAACATCAGGGATAAGGTGATAACAAGCTTTCGAGGGTTCCGCACTAAACATAACTTAGCAAGAAAATGAGCTGTTACATGATTACTACAGAAGATTCCTTATCCTTCGAGCTTAGGCCCCGAGTGTCACAGATGAAGCAGCAATAAGCTCCGTACTCCGAGGCATACGAGCATGGCAGATGTCATCATACTACGCGCAAAAACCCCCGTGCACAATGTAAATCTTGTGCACGAATTTTGAAGAATACAACAGATTAGATGTGGATTACAAAAGGCGCAAGTAGAACCAGAGCAAGAATTACAACCAATCACACAACAAAAGTGGTCATTAAGAAAGACAATACAGAAAAACCAAGCATTCCATCGAACCATCGCCATTGTATTGCCATTAACATGGAAAAAGAAGACAGCCTAGACATGGCTCTCATAGATGCATCCATCTCAGCAATGACTTGCAAATGCAAGATGGCTTTGTGCGGTATCAATAAGTTAATATGTGGTATACACCCATCTTATCTTATACATACTGTAACTGCAGGCTCCTTTTATAGCCCTGACGTTAATCAAAATCAGTTCTCAAAGATTCTATGTTTCTAACGATCCAGATCAAAAGAGATTCCTCCTCTTATCCTCTCAATATCCCTACTCATCGGAGAGTAATAAGTAAATAAATAAAGAAATTTGACTTCCTCTCCTCTTAATTTCTCATGTATACCGTATCTAGCAATTACATATATAATCCTTCTCCTTCCTTTCTTTTACTCAAACTGGCAGCCGTCTCCCTATGTTATCAGAGCCTGTGATCCGGTCCTCGCATGGCCGTGTCAACCACACATGTCACGGAGCATGACAGCACGCAAACCAACTACAAAAGTCCAGGCGAGCGCGGAGATTGGCCATAAAGACCAGATGCATGTCTTCTCGGCTGCATCGAGATACATAGACTATATGAAATGCCGATGAGCTGAGCGCCCACAGTGCAATATGTGGACACCAGATTGATGAAGTGCAGAACCCCTCAATCTCCGCTGATGCAAGTAATGCATCAAATAAGGCTAGAAGACGCATAAGTTTCGGTGACATGCAGACATCAACATGGTTCAGGCTAGGCACCTGGTGCCGTGCTTAATGACACGATTAGGCTTAATGAGGAGAGAGGCTAATGGCGTGATGTTTTGAGATGACAGAGTGAATCAATCTTTGGATAGAACATGTAAGACTGATCAGAAAAGCATGGTGGATCTACGTACAGATGTGCATGATATACGAGTCATATCGCTTTTGTGTTTCAATGAAGTTATCACGGAAATATGGTAAATTATATATAGAAAAAAAAGGAACAACAAACGAACATTTGATAGTTTGCGTAATGGAATTATCTTTGATGTATATACTGGCAAAATAACAAATCTAATGCCAAAGCCCCTACATGAAGCGACAGCAAAAATGTGATACTAGGAGGTGGTGGTTATGTGGCAGGTTGGAGCTGCAATGTAAAAGTTTGTGCCCGAGCAAAATGGCACACTGTTGCAGGTATAATCTCTTTTCTTTAGCTTTAAAAGTGATTGCTTATGAACATATGCGATAGATGCTAATGCAATGGTCTATAATATTACGAAGCTATGCCTGCTAGAAACATAAATATCTACAATATACTCCCTCTCACTACTGGTGTATTCACGAACTGCCACTGGTGTTGAGTCCTAGTGACCGGTATTTTCGTTAACATCAGTACAAGCTTCCTAGTGGCGGGTTTCTGGAGCACCGCCACCGCTGAAAAAAGGGCAAGCGTCACTGTAGACTCATTTTGTAGTAGTGTCTGTTCAGGATTTGTTTACGATTTTGACATACTTGTGCTGGCCGCAGCTCAAATGAGTAGTTTGAACAACATCAAGAACCAAACAATGGGAGTATTATAACTGAAGAGCAATGGCGGTCAAGAACAAAAAGAAATATGTAAAATTATTAGGACAACGTTTTCTCTTTATATGAAGTTATATTACGCATCAACTCAAATCTGTTAAAAAAGGATATTGAGGCAAACGTGTGTATATAAGTGACAGTTTGGGCGTTGTCTCTTCGGTTTCACAGTCAGTTTATCGGCGTCTGCTTCTGTTCTATACACATGTCAGACTCATCAGACACAGTGCGTTTTCGCGTGGCACAGCATGGATTGTGGCATGGTCCTGGCGAAATCTTGGTCCTCCGAGCTATTGTCATAGGCTCGTAGGCAATTTTTAGTTTTTTGTGACACATGCTCTCTAGCCACCAAAATGATGAACACAGTGCCTAAATCAATTTTACAGCACCCGTCAAGACACATGTGGAATTAGAATTCATGTCCAAAACACTTTTACACCTTTCAGTTTGTTATAATGGCAGAATTTATATGTATAGTTCCTATTCAATGTACTTGTCCTTTTCTTGATGAGTAAATTCGTACTATGTTTATTTAAGAGAAATGTGTGCTAGTTACCATGTTGCTACATAGTAGGCAACCCCTGAAATAGCATTGTAACATTGGCCTGACCTACAAACTTCTCCTCTAATATCATTGTGTTTATCTATTAATATGAGAGTATCCATGCATTTATTTATCGGGAATAGAATAAGAAACAAATATGGATGCTACTTAGCCACAATGGATAAAGCAAGACCTCTCTCAGTTTGTAATCATTCTTCTAATTTTCAGCCAAGATCATGAATTCATATGGTGACTGTCACAGAACCGCATTACCACGGAGACGGCTCCGTTCCAGGATCTTCCTCGGGTGGCGACACGCGCTGTAACGCCCAATAGTACAACACATGACAGAAGCAAATAATTACAACAAGAGCAGAGGTACAGAACAGAATTTTATATAAATCCGAAGTTATATTATAAACCAGAGTTTTGTCAAAAGTAAATTGCGGAAGCGAATTATTCAACTTTGGTTCACTAGTTCACGAAATAGATACGATACAATCGCCCTCTCACGGCCACAAATAGGAAACAACCTGGCCATAATAGGTGCCTTGCCCAAGCACCGTGCCGGCAAGCAAGGAACTACTCCTTGTCTTTATTCGTGCACAGCTCCCACTCAATGTTCCAGCAGTCGGGGCGCTAGCCCTCCCAGTGAAATCTTCCACCGCAGTGGCAGTCTCCGTCCTGGTCATCTGAAAACCACATAGAGCTACGTCCTGAGTAACTAATTTACTCAGCAAGACTGACCCGTCAAAATGGCCAACTACAGCCGACACCTAGACATGCAAAGGCTAGGGATGGGACTTATATTGCTAGAAAGCCAGTCTACGAGTGGATCCTTATTTTCAAGTTTTAGCATCAAGTTAAGTTGTCATGCAGAAACATAAATTTAGTTTGCACTAAAGTTATAACAATCATGGTTGCAATACAATTCTTAATAAATTTCAAGCAGCAGTATTAAACCCACTTCTCATCTTAATGGCTTCCGACACTATTTCGGAGCAGCGATCAAGTGCTACTCGTTATTGTGAGGGGCAGCGACTCGAATCGATTTATATCCTGCACGAGAAACCTGTTTGCACGACCCATACGCGCTTCCTGGAAGCCGCATGGAGCAACCTTTCGCTTATGGTACTACAGGGCCTTCCGGGTCCAGACTCCCCCAAGAAGGGTCCCCCAACGCGATGCGCCCCGTGCCGCCATCCGCGGGTGAATTGCTCCCTCCTCTTAGCCCCAGTTCCACCAAAGAAAGTAGAAGACTATCTTCCGACCAGGCAGTAGTCATAGCTATGTCGGTTTGCTGGGCCCATATCTCTAGCATGCAAACAGTACGTTCAAACTTGACCTCATAGGACCGGACACGAGGCGTAGCCTTAAGTGACTCGGACGGGTCTACCTCCTTGAAGACAAGCTGTCCTTCCCTTTCCACCTAGTTGCCCGTCCGGTCTTCATTGTGATTCCATCCGCCCTTTCCTTCATCTGACATCATTCCCCAATGATAACATTTCCTGTCTACGAGTGGTCTCCATACCACTCGATGAGTAGTCATCCTAGATTAAGCAGAGCGACTACCGGCCTAAGGCTAAATACTGGGCAGGAGAAACCTACTGCACGCTAGGGTTTCAACCAACTCCTATCACTTAATGCATAGTCAAGTCTACATCCCTAACTAGTGATAGAATTAAAATTTTAAAACGGGGATAATGCACCGGGGCTTGCCTGGGTTCTGTTCTTGCTCAGCTATGGCACCTTCGGCTCCTTCTGGATCCTGCTCCGGTCCCGTCTCCACGTGGTTCATAGCGTGAACTATATGATGCAAAAGATGATGCTTGTGAGAGAAGATTCATGGCACTTCCTTAATAAATACGTTAATGTACACTACTTATCGTGAAAGTGAGCGGGGTGTGTTGATTAGTTCAGCAACGTAACTTATTTAGTGGAGGCACAGGTTGAGGGTGTTTTGTGTATTTCCTTCATGGACTCCAGTATTTAACCGCGACGACGTCGTACCAAGGTATGGTGTGTATGTGTCGGCCGGGATAAAGCTACATATGTGATGTCCATGACCAGTAGGTGCTATTTAATTAATGTTTTTAGCATATCGAGCACAACCCTCGCAAAGTACTAAGTAGCCATGAAGCAGCCCTAACGTGAAACCATATATATTAATGGTTAATATTGCACTCGAGACATAGTTTATTAAGTTGACATGGTTCTGATCATCAAATGAGTAGGGGTGATTTAATATATTTAGATTATACTAGGAGTGATTTATTGGCCAAGTTTCACTCTCATGCACCAAGCCAATAATTTTAATTAATTATCATAAGGAAAAAGGTGTTAAATTATTTACAGCTAATATACAGAGACTCACCCTATGACATTTTTCAGAGAGACTAGAAACTGAAAAACCCATTTAGTGGCCAAGTTTCAAGATTTTATCAGCTCCCTATAATTAGTTATGAATTTATACGGGTTTTAATTACATATTTAACTCCTAAAAATAACATTAATATGCAAAGTGGTTTAGCATTTTTCCCTACTAGTACTAGTCCAGCCAAAGCTAACAAAATTTATCTTGCCTCAAAATTCCTATTAATTATTTTACTATGCATTTTCCAAGTTTTACACTTTTCTGGAAATGATTAAAATGAGAAAACCGATTTTTGTTTTTGCGGGCCACATCCCGGCAGCCCAGTGGACTGAACCCACGCAGGGGAGGCGCTCCTGGGCCAGATCTGGCCCAGGTGGGCATGGCCCAGCAGCCAGCTGGCCCACTGGCCAGATCGGCCGAGCCAAGCGCGCGCGCGCGACGGCGGCGCTCGGCCGCGCGCGGTGGCGCGAGCACGGCGGATGGCCAGGGAAATGGCAGGATCTGCATTGGCGCGACAGCGATGGGTGGGGAAGGGCAAGCACGCGGCACGCGAGAGGGAACAAGGTGGCTCACCGGGACTAGTGCTGCGACGGCGAGGCGGAGCGACGGCGGTCGGCGGTGGTGTTCCGGCATGGTTCCTGCGCTTGGGCGAGCCGAGTGAGGCCAGAGAGGTACGCGAAGCCAAGAGCTCGCTGCATGTCAAAGGAATTGGGTCAAGGCTCACCAGGGAGTTTAGGCAACACAGCGGAACGGCGGTCGGAGGCGGGGAAGAAGAGGTCGATTGCCGGAGACTCGGAGGGGGAAAGAGGACGGCAGCTCCGTGGGGAGCACCAGGGCGTTGGCACGAAGCTTGTGGTGCTCACGGCAGGGGCGAGGAGGCGGTGCAGTGGCCGGGCATCGGGGCTTGCACGGCGGCGATGGCGGGCTCCTCGGCAGAAGAGAGGGAGTAGAACAGAGAGAGAGAGAGAGTCAGTGGGGGGGGGGGACTGTTCGGACACGGCAACGGGCGACAAGTTGGATGTCCGAACGTGCGCGTGGGGTCGTCGATCCGCGGCGTCGGCGTCCGACCGCACGTCGACAACCACGCGGCGTACGGGCAGGCGGGAGCGCGGGGCGGAGCCGGGTGTGTTTGTTTGAAGTGGCTGACACGTGGGTCCCACAAGGAGTTTTCTTTTTCTTTTATTTTTCCAACCCCGACAGCTGGCTCCATTAAATATTTTTGTGTGAATTAATCTAGAGTTGATAAAATTAAACCAAAAATAAGACAGGCTCCCCATAATGTGCTGGATTTTATAAAAATACTAACTATCATCAGTTCTCGCTAAGATTTAATTAGGAATTTTGTGAATAGAGCTGGTTTTTGAAAATTCTACCATTAATTTGGGGCATCTATTGATGGAATAAAAATCTGAGAAAATCCTCAAAATTATACTTGACCATGACCAACAACATATATTTTTGGCAGTGGTGACTTACATTGAAAAATTGGGACTTGTAGTATAAGTGTCATTCAAATTGGTTTGAATTTGGTTTGAATTGGACAAATTTCAGTTTTAACATAGCCAAGAGGTTATTTTCCCAGTGATTCTAACCCTAATTCGGTGGCAGGGATATCACAACCCTCCCACCTTAAAGAAATTTCGTCCCGAGATTATGAGAAGTTTCTACGGTTTACCTAGGTGTTGGTCTAGGAAGTCGGGGTAGTGACTTCGTAGAAATTCTTCCGTCTCCCAAGTGGCCTCTTTCTAGGTGTGGTTACTCAATTGGACCTTGTAGAATTTGAGCGTCTTCTTGTGAGTATCTCTTTCCTTCTCATCCAGTACCTTCACCGGGCATTCTGAGTATGTTAAGTCCGGTTGCAGTTGTTCGGTGCTCTCCAGTAGAACGTCTACTGGTGTCTTTAAACATTTCTTGAGTTGGGACACATGGAACGTGTCATGCACTCCAGCGAGTTCAATTGGAAGTTGGGGCTGGTAGGCCACGGGTCCGCATCTCGCAATGATGGGGTAGGGGCCAATATAACGAGGTGCTAGCTTTCCGCGAATCCCAAACCGCTGTACCCCCTTAGTTGGTGACACTCGAAGGTAGACCATATCGCCGACCCTAAATTTCAATGGGCGGCGTCTTTTATCCGCATAACTTTTCTACCTAGATTTTGCCGCTCGTAAGTTTGATTGGATTTCAAGCACTTTCTGCTCAGCTTGCTGCACTAGCTCCAGGCCAAATATTACCCTTTCCCCTGATTCTGACCAACTCAGTGGTGTGCGACAGCAGCGCCCATAGAGAGCCTTGAATGGTGCCATCTTGATGCTTTCCTGGTAACTATTGTTGTATGCAAATTTTGCCAGGGGTAGGCTCTCATCCCACTTCTTGTTGTGATCCAATACATACGCCCTCAACATGTCTTCCAATATTTGGTTAACCCTCTCAGTCTGTCCGTCCATTTGGGGGTGATATGCTGAACCTCGAATTAATCTGGTGCCCAGTGATTCGTGTAGCTTTTCCCAAAAGCGTCCCACGAGTTGAGGTCCTCTGTTCGATACTATGGTCTTCGGCACTCCGTGTAAGCATAGGATGCGATCCATGTACAATTGTGCATACCTTTCAGTGGTATACCATGTCGATACAGGGATGAAGTGCACAACCTTAGTCAGCCGATCGATGATCACCCATATAGAATCATACTTGCGTGAAGTGGGGGGAAGACCAACAATGAAATCCATGCTGATATCCTCCCATTTCTAGGCTGGAACACTCAAGGGTTGTAGTAGGCCCGCCTTCTTCAGATGATCGGCCTTGACTCGGCGGCAGGTATCACACTCTGTGACATAACGTGCTATTTCCCTTTTCATACGAGTCCACCAATATCTAGATCTCAAATCATGGTACATCTTGTTGCTGCCCGGGTGCATGGAGTACTTTGTAATGTGAGCCTCGTCCAGAATTTTCTTGCAGAATTCCATATCCTTAGGCACCACCAGTCGATCCTTGAACCATAAAACACCTTCTGCATCTTCTCAAAAGCATTGTACCTTAGCATCGCCCTCTTTTAGTCTCCTTCTGAGATGCGCTATGCCTCTATCATTTTTCTGGGCTGCCACTATTTCTTCCCGTAAGGTAGGAATTAATGCTAGGTTATAGAGGGCTCTGTGGGGTGCTATTTGAACCTAATGTCCATCTTGGACTTGAGGGCTGACCAGGATGTGGTGGCATTGAGCCTTGCGGCTTAATGCGTCAGCCACGACATTAGCCTTTCCTGGGTGGTAGTGCACTTCCAACTCGTAGTCCTTAATCAACTCCAACCAACGGCGCTGTCTCATGTTCAGGTGGTCTTGAGTGAAAATATACTTCAAGCTTTTGTGGTCGGTGTATATACGAACTAAATTCCCAAGGAGGTAATGTCTCCACATCTTTCAGGCTAGTACCACTGCTGCTAATTCCAGATCGTGTGCGGGGTAATTCTTCTCGTGCTTCCTCAATTGCCTCGATCCATAACCAATGACTCTCCCATCTTGCATGAGCACGCATCCCAATCCAATACCCGAAGCGTCACAATAGACATCGAACGGTTTCCCCAGGTCCAGTTGAGCTAATACTGGGGCCGTGGTCATGTGCTTCTTCATGGTTTGAAAAGCACTTTTGCAACTTTCGTCCCACATGAATTTCTTGTCCTTCTTAAGCAGCTCGGTCATGGGCTCCCAGCGGTAGTAACTAGCTAATCCCAGAAAACTGCGTATATGGAATACGGTCTTCGGTATCTTTCAATTCAGTACATCTCTTACCTTGCTGGGATCTACCGCGATGCCTTCTTCCGAGACAATATGGCTTAGAAATGGTACTTGCTTCAACCAAAACTCGCACTTGCTAAGCTTATCATATAGTTGGTGCTCCCTTAACCTCTATAATACAACACGGAGATGCTCTGCATGTTCTTCCTCTGATTTCGAGCAGGCTAGGATGTCGTCAATGAACACCACCACAAACTTGTCCAACTCAGGCATGAACACCGAGTTCATGAGATACATGAAGTGTGCCGGTGCGTTTGTCAATCCAAACGACATCACTAAATACTCATATAGTCCATATCGGGTAGAAAATGCTGTCTTGGGAACATCTTCGACACGGATTTTAATTTGATGGTATCCAGACCGGAGATCAATTTTGGAGAAAACCTTAGCTCCTATCAACTGGTCAAAGAGAATGTCAATACGGGGCAGTGGGTATTTGTTCTTGATAGTCACCGCATTGAGGGGTCGGTAGTCTACACACAGCCTCAAGGTCTCATCTTTCTTTTTCACGAATAGTGCCGGACAACCCCAAGGTGAGGAACTTGGTCGAATGAATCCCTTATCCAGCAGCTCCTTTAGCTGCTCTTTTGACTTAGCTAGTTCCTTAGGCGCCATTTTATACGGCCTTTTGGATATAGGTGCCGTCCCTGGCTGAAGCTCAATCTTGAACTCAACGTCCCGATCCAGTGGAAGTCTAGGAAGATCGTCAGGGAATATGTCCGGAAATTCCCTAACCACTGGAATATCCCTTATCTGCTCGGTGGTGGTGTGGTGAATGCTTGGTGCGGCCAGTTGGGGAGGTCGTACCCGGAAGCTTACGCTACCATGGGTGGGAGAGTTTAGGTGTACAGTGTAGGCGTCTATGTCCAATATAGCTTTATGTTGCCTCATCCACGGCATGCCCAGAATAATGTCAATGTTGCACCCCTCTAAGACCATGCACTTGGTAGGGTAGACTTTTGCTCCTAGGGTTATTGGGAGTTTCTCAATTTCATATAGAGCAGGGATTTGTCCACAAGCTGATCTAATGGTATATCGTGCTTTCATAAGGGTGCGAGGCAGCCGGTACTTATCAACAAAGAACCCACTAACAAAGCTATGTGATGCTCTCGAATCAAACAGAACTAGTGCGGGGTGATCTGGAATAGAGAACATACTAGCGAGGATGGGGCTGTTCTCCGGAATCTCCTCCAGGGTGGTGTTGTTCACTCACCCAACACGGACTGGCCCTCGGTTGTTGCGGTTGTTCTTGCCGCTGTTGTTGTTCCTTGGCGGGTTTTGGCTAGTGCTCTTCTTGGGGTGCGGACACTCCCTCGAGAAGTGCCCCAGACGACCGCAGTTGTAACAGGGGAAAGGTCCGGTCTGAGCGTTCGGCTGCTGTGGCGGGCAAAACCCACCTTGGCCCTGCTGCTGACGTGGTGCCGGGGGTCGCTGCTGTGCTGGCTGAGGCGGGTGCACAACAGGTGCCGGCACGGGGGCGGAACGGTACATCTGTCCAGACGGGGTGGTGTACACCATGCAAAACTTCTGGGGGGGGGGGTCCACTGGATGGTCCCATAGCACTTGCGGACCGCTTCCGTTCTACCATCACCTTGTGATACCCGTCTTCTGTGACGATAGCGTTGTTGACAAACTCAGCGAATGTGCTGCCCACGTTAAGGTTGAGGCGGTCGTGCAGGTCCGCACTTAGCCCCTCCAAGAAACGGTCCTTGCGCTTGGCGAGGGTGTCAACTTGTTCTAGGGCGTATAGCGCCAACCGGTTGAACACTTCGTAGTATTCCTCGATGCTGCAGTTGCCCTACTTTAGGGCGGCGAATTCACGTGCCTTCCTGCGGACGAGCCCCGCACGGATGTAGTGAGCACGGAACGCATCTTTGAAGTCGTCCCACGTAATCTGTTGGTCCGCACCCATAGAGGTGACATGGTTGGCCCACCATGCCCCAGCCGCACCATGCAGCTGCTGCACTGCGAACAACGCCTTCTGCATAGGCGTGCAGTTAAGGAGCCCAAATTTGGACTCGAGCATGCGAAGAAAATTCTCCGCCTCCATGGGCTCAGTGGTTGAGCTGAATGAGGGTGGCCTGGTGGCGAGGAAATCATCATAGGAGCTACTTTGCGGTGCGCCGTTGTTGTAGCCCCTAGCATTTCGGGCTGCTAAGTTCTGCTGTGCTAACTCCCGCATGAATTCCACCTGCTGCTGCTGGCTCTCCATCATAGTGGCGAAGAATTGCGCCATCATCTGCATGGGGTTGGGTGGCGGCGGTGGTGGTGGAGTCCCTCGTGGAGAGTAATTTCCCCTAGCCCTGGAACCTTCAGACTGCTCGCCATGCAGGTCGTTGGTATTGCGAGTGCGCACCCTGAAATGCAAGAATAAGGATTCCAATTAGTCTCTTATCTAACATGATCATTACAGGTTACCAAATCATATAACACAGCATCACGGGGCAGCAATTTAGTAACAGCATAATGCTGATAAAAGCTAAAATTTTCCAAGTTAACATGGTTCTAGTACAAGTCAACAGTCCCATTCTACATAAACTCGGAATATGTGACCATCGAGTTTCCAAAAGCTATTCACGTGGAGCATCCAAAAGCTACCCATCTACCCTGCCCTACATGTACGACCTAGTCGTGTCTATTACGACTACTACGCCCTGTCTCCGGCAGTGCCAGAGGGTCCAGGACGGTCTGTGCCTGTCGGAGCGGGTGGCTCGTAGTCCACGTCGGACTCCTCGCCCACGTCCTCCTCGGGCTCCTCCTCCACGGGTGCTGCCAACGGCGCAGCAATCACGTCCAAGTGAGCCTGGAGGTCCTGGTTCTCGTGAGCCAGGGTCTCCAGGTCCTCCGCCATAAGGTCCATCTTCTACTGGGCACTCGCCAGCTGCTGCTGCAGGTGCTCGTTGTGGTTGGCCCGCTGCTGCATAATCAAACCCCGTCTGTCCACCTCCTGCGCGAGAGTGTCGCGCTGCTCAGTGACCTCCGACACGCGAGTCTCACTCGCCTCAAGAGCAGCGGTCAACCGCTGAATCTCTCTCTGCTGTGCATCGACCTGTGTCTGCAGGTCGTTCCTCTGTACCCACACCTGCTCAGCGTCCACCAATAAGATCCTGCTGCGGCTGCTAGACTCCTCATCCAAGTTGAGGAGGTACTTGGAGTAGTGAGCTACGCGGTGGTATCCCGCGTGGTACTCCGGGTAGTCGTCGCGAGAGACGCGTCTCACGCGCCTCTGCCATACCGGGTCAGCCTGGTGCCAAATGGGGATCATCTCGAACAGAGTCCCCGAGAGCGCTGCTATGTTGCACCCACAGAAGTGAGTCAGAGCCTGGTGGGCGACTCTCTCTAGGCCCTCCCTGAGGCTCCCAACCGTGACTGTGCTCTCCATGCCAGCCAAGTCGGGGTTGCGCGGGTGTGGAGAAACACTGAGATGCACCACACCGTGGCGGCGGGTCTCACGCCCACGGTATGAAGGCTGCTCCTCATTGCCCAAGGTGCGTAGCATCTCCCACAGGAGGGTGGGAAAGCCACGGTGGTGTAGACCGGTGGTATAACGCCACCCGTCGTGCTGGAACAGCTCAAACCCGTGCTCGTCCATCTGGAACACAAACCCAAATAGTGATTACTCGTTCCAAACGCAGAGAGTGCAGGTCAAAATAAAACAATACGATGCGATGAGTTATACATGGAAGTTAACCACCGCGAGTGGTCACAACTCTAGAGTGGATTCGGTTATTCCGTTAAAGTGGTACGTTCTATCCTAGAGTACAGCAGCCACTTCGTCGAACTTTTAGACAATCATACTTACAGATTCTGGACAGTGGTTGAATACTAAAGTCGTAGGGTTTTTCACCACCTTTCCAACGAGTTCTTACTCAGCCCCATCCGATGTGGGAATCAGGAGTTATGAATTTTCTAAGGGACAAGGCAGAATCTGAAAATTTTGCGTCTGGCATAACGGGTTTTACTCCAGAAATGTTCTGTAATCTGAAGTCCTAAGCCAAAGTTTCTGAAGCTATTTACCCATATTATAGAAACTTTTACTACCTTTCTAACGCATATTTATACGCCTCCATCCAACACCTGGAACTCGGGATACAAAAAAAAATTTTACCCTACTCGTCGAATTCCCGAACCGGTTTTCTGGACAGAACCGGGTTACTCTAGAAATAGGCTCATAAACGTACCTTACAGGCCTAGAAAAGAAATGGTCAGACTACCAAAGTTTTAGAACATTTCACCATCTATCCAAAAAGCCCGGGAGGTGGTTCGAGCAAGGAGTTATGGCTTTTACACGATAGGTTAAAAATCTGGATTGTAAGTTAACCTGAGTTCGACATGCTGACTCGGACGGCCAAAAATGGTATTGTCCGGAAATTTCTAAACCATATTTTCTTGCTGGACGTACAGAGAGTTTGTTCATGATTTTAATAAGTATTTATTTGCATGCTTTTGACTTTTGGGCGGGGAGATATAGATTTTTTTTTGTGAGCAACATACTTGCTGAAATTTTAGATTCACATAAGGGCTTGCTCCTTTACTATTTCATATGATGCACATGCTTTCGGCCTATACGTCCTCACAAAAATAAAAGTTGGCCGCAAGTAGGACCATACGCAAAGTCGGTGGCAGACGATCTCTCAAGTTAGTCGTATGCTACCCGTTTCTTACGAGAATCGTCGTTAGCGTACCTGCAGAAGATTCATTTCAGAAACAATATATCAACTTTAAAGAAACGAGCCAAAAATAATCCCTTATTATTGTCCTAGGGAAGGACACTGATGTTTTACGCAATCATCTCGCGTTCACACCATTGTGCTAGCTTCCCATGTTACAGTCCACTGGGCGGGACATATACCTGCGTTGACGATGCCGTAGATGCAGTATTTAAGTAAACAACCTCCTACAGTTAGCTTTGTCACCTGGATCATAACTATAATAACCTATTGGGCACGTCCTCACACGTTCGTTACGGGGTTTTCAAAAATATGTCTTTGAATATTGCACTATTCCCGAGATAGCTCTGGTACAACGCTATCACAGAACCGCCTTACCACGGAGACGGCTCCATCCCAGGATCTTCCTCGGGTGACGACACACACTGTGACGCCCAATAGTATAACACATGATAGAAGCAAATAATTACAACAAGAGCATAGGTAGAGAACAGAATTTTACATAAATCCAAAGTTATATTACAAACTAGAGTTTTGTCAAAAGTAAATTACGGAAGCGATTTGTTCAACATTGGTTCACTAGTTCACGAAATAGATAAGATACAATCGTCCTCTCACGGCGACACACAGGGAACAACCTGGCCATAATAGGTGCCTTTCCCAAGCACCGTGCTGGCAAGCAAGGAACTACTCCTCGTCTTCATTCGTGCACAGCTCCCACTCAATGTTCCAGCAGTCGGGGCGCTGGCCCTCCCAGTAGAATCTTCCACCGCAGTGGCAGTTTCCGTCCTGGTCATCTGAAAATCACATAGAGCTACAGCCTCAGTAACTAATTTACTCAGCAAGACTGACCCGTCAAAATGGCCAACTACAGCCGACACCTAGACATGCAAAGGCTAGATGTGTGAGAAGATTCATGGCACTTCCTTAATAAATACGTTAATATACACTACTTCTCGTGGAAGTGAGCGGGGTGTGTTGATTAGTTCAGCAACGTAACTTATTTAGTGGAGGCACAGGGTGAGGGTGTTTCGTGTATTTCCTTCATGGACTCCAGTATTTAATCGCGACGACATCGTACCAAGGTACGGTGTGTATGTATCGGCCGGGGTTAAGCTACATATGTGATATCCATGACCAGTAGGTGCTATTTAATTAATGTTTTAATATATCGAGCACAACCCTCGCAAAGTACTAAGTACCCATGAAGCAACCCTAAGATGAAACCATATATATTAACGGTTAATATTGCACTCGAGACATAGTTTATTAAGTTGACATGGTTCTGATCATCAAATGAGCAGGGGTGATTTAATATAGTTAGATTATACTAGGAGTGATTTATTGGCCAAGTTTCACTCTCATGCACCAAGCCAATAATTTTAATTAATTATCATAAGGAAAAAGGTGTTAAATTATTTACAGTTAATATACAGAGATTCACCCTATGACATTTTCCAGGGAGACTAGAAACTGAAAAACCCATTTGGTGGCCAAGTTTCAAGATTTTATCAGCTCCCTATAATTAGTTATGAATTTATACGGGTTTTTATTACATATTTAACTCCTAAAAATAACATTAACATGCAAAGTGGTTTAGCATTTTTTCCTACTAGTACTAGTCCAGACAAAGCTAACAAAATTTATCTTGCCTCAAAATCATATTAATCATTTTACTATGCATTTTCCAAGTTTTACACTTTTCTGGAAATGATTAAAATGAGAAAACCGATTTTTGTTTTTGCGGGCCGTATCCCGGCAGCCCAGTGGGCTGAACCCACGCGGGGGAGGCGCTCCTGGGCCAGATCTGGCCCAAGAGGGCACAACCCAGCAGCCAGCTGGCCCACTGGCCAGCTCGGCCGAGCCGAGCGTGCACGCGCGTGACGGCGGCGCTTGGCCGCGCGCAGTGGAATGAGCACGGTGGCCAGCCGGGGAAACGGCAGGATCTGCATTGGCGCGACAGCGATGGGTGGGGAAGGGCAAGCACGCGGCACGCGAGAGGGAACAAGGTGGCTCACCGGGACTAGTGCTGCGACGGCGAGGCGGAGCGACGGTGGTCGGCGGTGGCGTTCCGGCGGGGGTCCTGCGCTTGGGCGAGCCGAGTGAGGCCGGAGAGGTACGCGAAGCCAAGAACTCGCTGCATGTCAAAGGAATTGGGTCGAGGCTCACCAGGGAGTTCGGGCGATGTGGCGGTCGGAGACGGGGAAGAAGAGGTCGATTGCCGGAGACTCGGAGGGGGAAAGAGGACGGCAGCTCCGCGGGGAGCACCAGGGCGCTTGCACGAAGCTTGTGGTGCTCACGGCAGGGGCGAGGAGGCGGTGCAGCGGCCGGGCATCGGGGCTTGCACGTTGGCGATGACGGGCTCCTCGGCGGAAGAGTGGGAGTAGAACGGAGAGAGAGTGAGTGGGGGGGACTGTTCGGACAGGGCAACGGGCGACAAGGTGGATGTCCGAACGTGCGCGTGGGGTCATCGATCCGCGGCGTCGGCGTCTGACCGCACGTCGACGACCACGCGGCGTACGGGCAGGCGGGAGCACGGGACGGAGCCGGGTGTGTTTGTTTGAAGTGGCTGAAAGGTGGGTCCCACAGGGAGTTTTCTTTTTCTTTTATTTTTCCAACCCCGACAGCTGGCTCCATTAAATCTTTTTGTGTGAATTAATGTATAGTTGATAAAATTAAACTAAAAATAAGGCAGCCTCCTCATAATGCGCTGGATTGTATAAAAATACTAACTACCATCAGTTCTCGTTAAGATTTAATTAGGAATTTTGTGAATAGAGCTGGTGTTTGAAAATTCTACCATTTATTTGAGGCATCTATTGATGAAATAAAAATCTGAGAAAATCCTCAAAATTATACTTGACCATGACCAACAACATATATATTTGGCAGTGGTGACTTATATTGAAAAGTTGCGACTTGTAGTATAAGGGTCATTCAAATTGGTTTGAATTTGGTTCGAATTGGACAAATTTCTGTTTTAACATAGCCAAGAGTTTATTTTCCCGGTGATTCTAACCCTAATTCGGTGGCAGGGATATCACAGTGACAATGACAATGATGACGTTGAGAATGAGAGGCGCTCAGGATCGTCAGTACCCGACAGTAAAAATCTACAAGCACTGGGATGGGGGCCTCGGGACGATACTTACCTATTGGTATTCCTGGACACCATGCCTGCAACGATCAGCCAGCTCAGTTTTTACGAGCAGAACTGGTGGAGCAGCCATGAGAGACATCGTTGGAGATGCTCGTGTTTATACACGCCTGTGGATGAAATAAACATGAGCTTTGCGCATCAATGTCTTGTTTTTTTTAGAAAATGTGGCGAGACCTCACTCCGCAATGGAGCTCCAAATGTTTGTCACCTAGGGCCGTCCTTTTCTTCCACGTGGCCTAAGCAAATAAAGGCACTGATTCTGTAACCCAAGCTCTTTGATGCCTAGACCCCTTGTGTCTTGGTTAAGCAAACCATTTCCCAGGCATCTAAAGTAGGGAACCTTCCAAACAAATAATGGACGGCAAACTAGATTATGGAATGACACTTGGATTGATAACACCTCACTAAGTGAACAATTCCCTTCTCTATACAATGCCATCCAACGTAAACAAACCACTCCTCTTAATCTCTCTTTTAGGCGCCCCATCATTGATGTCAAGCGAGTCGATAGGGACAACATGGTTACAAAAATAAGCCATTTTTATCTAAATGACAACGAGGATATCTTTAGATGAAATTTACATGATAATGGTCAATTCTCAGTCCGATCTGTGTACAATCAATTAATGGCTAATGTTTCTAACGAGAAAAATAAATTCTCTAAAAACCCCATCAAAGATTAAGATATTCTTATGGTACATAGGAAAAGGGGTTTCCTTGACAAAGGATAATACAGCTAAATGCGGGTGGAAGGGCAGCCCAAGTGTAGTTTTTGTAATGCTAATCAAACTACACAACATTTATTCTTTAATTGCCATGTCGCTAATTCCATATGGCAAATCATTTATATAGCCAGTGGTATTACGACGCCAAATAATATTGCTCATATTACTGATGACTGGCAAATAACTATTGGTACCAAGAAACAAAATCTAATCTTAGTGGAAGTGGTGCCATGTTTTGGTCTATTTGGCGATGACGACATTGTATTTAACAAAAACAATTTCTTACTTTTATACAGGCATTGTTCATGGGTACATGTTGGATCACATTTTGGCGGCAGCTACAAAAGGAGGAACGAAAAGACATCATGTTGGAATCATGCAGAGCATTGGAAGTTGTGGCTATAGAAATGTTTGCCAACAATTAATGGATGCTCGTTTAATTATAGGCTAGATGCTTAATCAACTTGTGTCTCTTATTATTATTCTTGAACTTTGTTATAATTACTTTATACTGGTCGTATGCATTCCAAAATGTAAAAGGCCAGAACTCTTGTAAAGATTTCCATTATCAAATAAAAAGCAGCATGACCGTGACTCAAAATGTATCTTAAGTGATGTAAATTTCATTTTTGGTGTCAGGAAAACAGAAAGTTTGGTAGTAAAGAAACTTTATTAATGGGCGAATTATATATAAATGTGTGTGTATTTGAGAATGGTGGTAAGAAGTAAAGAACCATCGCACTAAAGGGACACCAGGTACCACTGTACTCTGAATTTGAAATCAAATAATAATAGTAAATGACAAACTCAACTTTGTAGAAATGACACTTTCCTTTGCGGTCGCGCCTCTCTATATTTTGGTCTTTTGGTTTCCCATGCATTGACACTGACCTTTGCATCTCAGCCGGCACGGCCACGGTGAGGATGGCAAGGATGCACGCCACATGCCCGTACGAGCATGCATTAAACTGTTGGTCACTAATTCTATTAGTAGCGACGTACCATTGGTCACTAATTCTTTGGATATAACGATAGACGATCGGTCGCTAAAACTTTTAGTGACAGCAGCGACCAAAACTATAGGTCGCTAAAGATCTTTAGCGACCGATGGTGTGTCGCTGAAAGCCCTTTTAACGAGCCTACGTAGGATGTTGATATCATGCTGTGGTATAGTGACTACGCAATGATACAGTGACAACCGCTTGTGGCGCTTGCCTCTCGTCCACTGCCAGCGAAGCAGCGATCCCGGCCACTGTCGCCAGATAACTGTCCTCAAACACCACCGGCTTGAGGCACAAGGTCCACTAGGGGAAATGGGCACGTAGGCACGTAGCTCATACAGGTGACTTGTGAAAGCAAGATTAGGCTCACGATGTTTGATTGATTAGGCAAAACCCGAGTACATATAGAGGGAAGCCGCCACAGGAGGCATGCAAACCCTAGCACAGATGTGCATGCATGGGCTGAAGGCCCAATGCCGTGATTAAGCCTAAGAAACATAAACAAAGCCCAATTAATACATCAAACACTTCCCCCACAGACTGAATGTTGGGAGGAGACACCGAACGAACATTCAGGCTGAACTAAAATTCAGTGAAGGGAAGATGGTAAGCCCTTGGTGAAGATGTCCGTGTACTGCGAAGAGGTCAGAACATGAAGGACACACACTGTTCCAGCAGCAACTTTGCCACGAACAAAATGCAAGTCGATCTCTATGTGCTTTATGTGTTGTTGTTGCACTGGATTGGTGGAGAGATAGACGACACTTATTTTGTCACAGTAGACCACAGTAGCATGAATGATCGGCCGGTGAAGTTCAGCTAACAATTTCCATAGCCAACATGTTTCTGCCACTGCATTAGCAACCGCCCAATTGTCCGCCTCTGCACTGGAGCGTAACACTGTTACCTGACGCTTCGAAGACCAAGATACTAAGTTATCCCCAAGATAAACCGCATACCTAGATGTCGAACGATGGGTCTCTGGACAGCCCGCGCAGTCCACATCAGAGTAAGCTATCAACTCAGTGGACGAAGACCGTTGAAGCTGGAGGCGAAAATCTAGAGTTCCTTTGATGTAACAGAGAACACGCTTGATCAAGGCTAGGTGTGGCTCCCGTGGGTCATGCATGAACAAACAAATCTGTTGAACAACATAAGATGTATCCATCTTGTGAATGTGAGATATTGGAGAGTGCCGACAAGTCCATGAAAAATGTGTGGTGTGTTGATGGTCTTTAAGTACCAAATTTGATTGTTAATGACCTACATAAAAGGGCTAAAATTGATAACCAACATAGTTGTAGGAGTTTATTACTAATGATTTCCACAAGTGTTGGTAAATATTTGAGTGCAGATCAATTTATCATGAATTACGGAAGTTTCCAAGTCATTTATCCAAAAATTTACCAAATCAACCAATCACAAGCAAGCACAAGGATAGATGACATGGATTCATGGGATTCCTCCATGTAACTCAGTCAAACTACCAACCTAAAATGATTAGGACCCACCTGTCGGCCACCCCGAGAAAGCACAGGCCGGTTAGCCCCAACCCCAGGTCAACCGACCTATGGGCCTCTAGTCGACCGACCTGGGGGAAAGGCGGTTCGACCACCACCTCCATGTGTCGACTCCTGGTGCTCTCCTGAAGGCGGTTGTATGGCGGTTCTGTGGCGGTTACATCTCTAAACCGACCTTTCAAGGCTATAAATAGATGGCTCCACTTCACTTCACACACACACACACACATTATTATAGAGTGGTTCTATATAGCAAGAAGGTGTAGTGCTGCTCCTATGTAGTACTAGAATAGGAAGAGAGTGAGGAAGGAGCTTTGGAGTGGAGCCTTGTCTATGAGCCTTCTTCTCCACCCTTGTACCTCGTCGGAACCTTGCCCTTTTTGAGTAATCGAGTAAGTCTTCTGTGTTTATTTATGTTCTTAAGCTTTCCTTATTAGGCAGGTTGTGTGCTTAGTTATTGTGGGTTCAAAGTCTCATAGATCGTTAATAGATAGTATATATCTATTATACACATATCTAGGATACTTAGTTTAAGCAACGCAACTTAGCTAAGTAGTGACGTATAACGTAAGCGAGGTGCTTAGGTTAGAAGTCATCTTTGATCGTCGCCTTGCCCACGGAAGAGAGGTAGGTTCTAGGAATTGACAACCCTAGGACCCCAGGTAATCTTCCACGTCCGACCAGGAGATAAGCGTTTAAGGCGGAGTTGTCCTGAAGAATGCGTTTAGTACATGAATCCGTGCGCGAAGCAATAACCCAAGCCTTATCCTGATCTTAATTAGGATCTTACCCATAGATAAACCTCTTTATTCTATGCCACATTTATCCTCTTGTGTCCTTGGACCTGACTAGACTTAGGATAAACACAGACCATTCTTTGGATTCGATAACCCTTGAATACTCTCTCGGGAAAGTGCTAGTGTGGTATTATCTGTCTACTTGCGGATTCTTCTGTGATCGATAGATATTACCATCAGGACGCTCCTTGTGTTGCCATCAATTTCGGTGTCTCATTAAGGAGTGTCAACATGGCGTCAGCAACTGGAGCACCGTCAAGGGACAATTTAGCACTAGTGTCAATAGGGGTTGTGCATGGTTTGCAATCAGTCATACCTACATGCTCCAGAATCTTGAGCATGTAATGGCACTGAGAGAAAAAGACCAGCAGTACTATGGGTGACGGTCATCCCCAAGAAGTGGTGTAGAGGACCAAGATCTTTCATAGCAAACTCCAAGGTGAGACAACTGATCACTCGTCGGAGAGAGCCATTGAAGATTTAGTGAGAATAATGTCACTCACATATAACAAAAGGTAAGTTGTGTCATTACCGCGGTGGTAAATGAATAATGAGGTGTCCGACTGAGCGTCAATGAAGCCAACGGAGTGAATGTATGTGGCAAACTGGTTGTACCATGTTCGGGAGGCATGCTTAAGACCATAGAGAGATTTATTGAGACCGCACACATGATCCGGGTGAGAGGAGTCAACAAAGCCAGAGGATTGAGCACAATACACGATCTTGGTTAGCATACCGTGAAGGAAAGCATTTTTGACATCCAGCTGATGAATGGGCGAGTTCCGTGAAGTAGCAACTAAGAGAATGGTGCAAATGGTGGCCAGTTTTACAATAGGACTGGATGTTTCACCAAAATCAATGCCAAGGCGCTGTGTGAACCCCCGAAAAAACCCAGCATGCTTTGTAGCGATCCAAAGTGCCGTCAGGATGGAGCTTGTGATGGAAGACCCATTTTGCAGTAACAATGTTCACACCAACCGGGGGAGGAACGAGGTCCCATGTGTTGTTAGCTTGGAGTGCAGATAACTCTTCTATCATACTGTCCCGCCTATTCTGATCAGTTAGAGCACGAGAATATGCCTTGGGCAGTGTAGACAAGGTATCGATGTGAAGATCAAAAACATGCCTGGGCTGATGAAAACCCGTTTTGCCTCGTGTGACCATGGTGTGGTCATTGGCCATTGGTGCAATAGGAACTGCATCAAGGGGCACGGCACGACGTGCAGCACGAGCCAGAACAGGACGGGAAGGCTCCCCCACTCGACGAACGACTGGTGATGAGATAGCCGTGGCCGGGCAACATGACCGAGGCATGGCGAGGTGTTCCGGTGCGGGCAAAGAGCTTATTGGTGAAGCTGGATCAGTGGCCGGGAAAGGCGTGCTTCTCCTAGCAACAAACAAGGAACCCGGGGCAACAGTGAGCGTAGTATAACAGAACTTTCTTACCACAGAGACGACTCCATTCCAGGATCTTTCTCGAGTGGCGACATGCGTTGTGACGCCCAATAGTATAATAAGTGACATAAATAATATAGTTGCAACAAGAACATAGAGAGAGTATAGAGTTTTACATAAATCCAAATTTAAGTTACAAACAAGAGTTTTAAAAGTGCAGAAGCAAAATCGTTCGACAGTAACAAAATGGTCCAACGGAAATAAGATACAATCGCCCTCCCACGGCGATACACATTAAACATCCGTCCATGATAGGTGTTTTTCCTGAAACACCGTACCGGCAATCAACAAACTACTACTTCTCATTGTCTATCCATCGTTTCTACTCGATGTTCTAGCAGTCAGGACGCTGGCCCTCCCAGTGGAACCTACCACCGCAATGACAGTCTCCATCCTAATCATCTGAAAACCACATGGAGCTATGCCGTGAGCAACTAATATTCAGCAAGACTGACCCGTTAAAATGACCATCTATAGCCGACTCCTAGACATGCACAGGCTAAGGTGTTGTCATGCCAACCTAAGAGTGAATCCTTAATTTTCAAATTTTAGCATCAAGTTAAGTTGTCATGCGAAATAATAAATTTAGTTGGCACTATGACTACCACAAACATGGTTGTAATACAATACAATTAATCAATACAGCAAGATTCAACCCATTCATCTTATTAAGCTTTCAACTACGCTCCTGAGCAGCGATCAAGTGGTACTTATTACTATAAGGGACACGCGACTCGAATCGATTTACATCCTGCAGGAGAAACCAAATACAAAACGCACGCACACTCCGATGAGTCATGTACGATAACCTTTCGCGAGATACAACAGGGTCGGTCCAGGTCCTACTTTTTATGAGTACACGTCACCCCATGTGATGCTCCCGTCGAAGCCATCCATGGATAGCCCATACGCTCTCCCTTCCAACACATACCCATATTCCACCATAACCATCTTCATCACCAAAAGAAGAGTGAGGTATCGTCCAACCACTACGGAAATCAAGCTACGTCGGTTTATTAGTGCCCGTATCACTACCAGACATTTGGTACTATTCAAACTTGATCCCATAGGACCGGACACGACGTGGACCTTAAGTGACTCGGACGGGACTATATCCTTGAAGACAAATTTGTCCTTCTCTTTTTACCTAGTTGCCCGTCCGGTCTTTATTTGTTATCCAGACCCAACTTTCCTTCATCTAACATCATTCCTGAGTGATAATATGTTCTTATCTACGAGCGGTTTCCATACCACTCGACGAATGGTCGTCCTAAATTAAGCAGAGCGAGTACCATCTTAAAGCTATCATCGGGTAAGAGGGAACCTGCTGCAATACTAGGTTTTCAAACAACTCCTATAAATTTAATACGCAGACAAGCCTACATCACACTATCTAGTGATAAAATAAAAAGGTTAAAACTTGATGGGATGCACCGGGGCTTGCCTTAAGCCTACTCCTGGTTAGTGGGATCACTTCTTTGCCCTTCTAGCTCATGTTCCGGTCTCCACGTAGTTCACCTTGTTATCTACATGATGCAAATTTTTTATGCACATGATAGAAGGTTCATGGCATTCCATAAACAAATACGTTAACGTAATAACTATTATGTGATGTGCACAGGTACGAAGGGTGTGGTTGTGACGAGTAAGGATTGTGCGAAGTGAATAACAAAAGAGGAGTTCTGATTGTGATACTACATTCTGCTCATAAGATGTTTGTCCTGAAGGAGAACTACATCATCCCCATGTGTTGGGACTAAACTATAGTGCCTAGCGAAATAATAACGCTACAACGCAAATAATTATTTTAACAAGATTCTAGAAGTCAAATAAATAGTGGTGATTTATCGCAAATAGAATATACCAAGGACGAATCTTGGACCAAGTTTCAGTTACATGCACTGAACCAATAATTTTTAAATAATTAATATAGTGAAAATGCCATATATTTAGTTATGATAAAAAATACTAAACATTTAAATGTGTGGCTTTGCAGGATGGTTAGTAGAAATAAAACAGTTTCATATATCAAGTTTCAAGAATTTATCAAGTATCAAAATTTATATATGATTTTATTAGTGTTTTACATCTTTATCTTAGTGCTGAAAAAAATATTAACATACAAAGTGGTTTAGTATTTTTCTACAATAGTGCATGACTAGATGAACTCAGAGAATTTTAGTTTGCTCCAAAACCCCTAATATTCATTTAGTTATGCATTTTACAAGCTAATAAGCTTTTCTGGCTATTAATAATTCGCTAGAAAAATGGTATTTTGGGCTGGACCAATCAGGACAGGCCACATCGTGGGCCACATGCAACCTTGCCACAGAAGATGTAGCATCTACCAAACCAGCTGGTCGGCCATGGTGGTCGTGGCTCACTGGAGCACGGCGGCGTGCCGTGGGAGAAGACCAAACGACCACCAAAAATCACAAGAAAATTATCGGCATGCAGCACAGCTCGGCGCTCATCCACTTGAGGGGTTCCCGACATGCGGAGGTGGTCGGAACTTGGCCGGCAGGAGCACGACGAAGCTCGGGGAAGAAGCTCGGTTTTTGGATTAATACGGGCTGCTCGGTGCATCTCGCGGGGTGAAGCCGGGTCGAAGTGGAAGAGGAGGCCGAGGCGATTCGATTTAATCGCCAGATCCGCGCCGTGGCCGACCGGAACAGCGGGGCGGCGAGCTCCACAGAGAGGAAGCAATGGCGTGCGGTCGAGAGAGAGAAAATGAGCTGAGGGAGAGAGAAACTCGAAAGGGGAAATGGGAGGAGGCCGAAATCGGGAGCAGACACTCGGTTTTCGGGTGGACGGGCCGACCAGGTGGGGCGAGGTCCGACGTACGGACGCCACGCGGCGCGTCGGCGCCGGCAGCCCGGTCCCGCGCGGGAGGAAGAAGAGAGGGAGGTGGCTGACGGGTGGGATCCGCGGAATTTTTCTTTTTAGTTGGTTTTCAAAACAGCGCTCTCTTAATATTTTTATATCTTTAAAAATATAGATCCTATGAAAATTCTAAATATATGTGCGTGTTCATCATGATGTGCTTTAAATTTAAAAAATAATAATATTCAACAAATTGTATTAGATTTTAGTTAGGATTTTTTTTCCATTTATATATGTTTTTGGGAATTTAGTCATTTATTTGGGACCCTTAAGCTTGGAAAGAAAATCTGAGATTTTTCTTAAAATTGTTTTTCATCACTCAATACAACATATATGTTTGGTAGGACTATGTTATGTTAAAAATTTCTGACATGTAGTTCCAATGCCATTCAAATTTGATCAAATTTCAGTTTTAACCAATTCAAATGCATCTCACTTCTTTTAAACTTGGAATTATACTCATGTGAGGTTGGCCTAGGGTGTTACATTGGGAATATTGACACCAGGGGTGTCACACGTAGTCTCCCAGTTGCTGGCAGCGACAAGGGAATCTGGGGCAGCAGCGCGTTTGGTACCAAACCCACTGCTGGCAGAGGCCGGGGCGGCAGGCCTGCTGGCAACAACCCGAGAAGGAACAAGGACATCGGGACTGGCCGAGGAGCCTCTTGCGCCTGCAAAAAAGAGATTACCGATAGGAAGTAGTGTGTTATCAAAATCTGAGGGAAACGCAAAGTCGGATGAAGGAGGTGTTGAGCCGATGTGGCGGGATATGATGATGCGATTTGTGGCAAGTTCGAGGCAGCGATGGCCCTTGTGTTTTGGTGGATAGCCGAAAAAAATACATCGGGTTGATCATGGGGAAAGTTTGTTTGGGGCGGTGGCCGATAGATTGGGGTAGCATTTACATCCAATGGTGCTAAGGTGATCGTAGGTGGGATGAGTGCCGAATAAAGCAAAGAAGGGAGTAGAGAAGTTTATGGTTTTAGTAGGATCTAAATTAAGGAGGTAAGTGGCGGACTGAAGAGCTTCTACGCAATATGAAGGTGGGATGCTGGCTTGGAAGAGGGGAGAGCGCTTGATATTGTTGGTGGTGCCAATGATATGCTCGGCTCTACCATTTTTGGGAGAAGTATGGGGTAGGACATGCGCAAGGTGACGCCCTTAGTGAGAAAGAAGGACCAAGAGGTTGAATTATCAAACTCGCATCTGTTATCGCATTGGACAGATTTTATAGTGCAACCAAATTCGGTGGAAACATAAACAATGAGACAGCGTTGAGAAGGTGTCGGACTTAAGGCATAAGGTAAAAGTCCATGAAAAATGTGAGCAGTCATCGAGAATAATGAGGTAATATTTGTAACCTGAAACGCTAAGAACTGGTAATGTCCAAAGGTCAGAATGTACTGAATCAATATTCTTAGTAGCACGCAAAGATGACATGGGAAAGGGTTGGCGCACATGGCGACCAAGGTTACACGCATGACAAAAGGACTCTATCTCACTTTTATTAAATGACACTATTGGCGCTAACTTTGACAATGCTTCCGCACCTAGATGCCCAAGACAACGATGCCAAACGATACTAAGGGTGGCGGCAAGGAGTGCATGTTGAGGCGGTTGGAAGGAGTAGAGGTGCTCGGAGCTATCACATCTGGCGAGTGTGGTCTTTGTTGCCAATTCCTTCACAGAAAGACAAAAGGGATCAAATTTGAAGGAACAATTATTATCGGTAGTGAATTGGCGAAACATTGTTAAGAGAAGGACGCTCGGCATGAAATAAAGTGTGTCTAGTGGAGGTAACAGGTAGCAGTGACCCGTTACCGAGAATGATATGTTGAGGGGTAGAAGAGGAAGGAGGTTGTGTAGAGGAGAGGATACCAGACGATGATGCCATGTGGGAGTCGGCTCCGGGGTCCATGCACCAATCTAGGGACTGTGGTGGAGCGAGTGTCATCGTGCTAAAGGAATTAGCAAGAGACTGCTGATCCTAATAGGTGGACAGCGGGGAGGAGTTACAAGAGCCTGGTGTTGGAGAGCCAAGGGGGCCGCCGTAAGGAGCGCCGGGGTTCATGGCACAAAAACCTAGGGGGGGGGATAGGAGGGGCGTGGAAACGGGGGGGGGGGGGGGATAGGAGGGGCGCACGCCAAGCGCAGTAAGGGCATGACCGCGCTGCTCTTGCTGTGTGTGGTAGAGGTGGACGGGGTCAGGACCCGAGAACACCGGGGGCGTAGCCAGGCCAGACCTGGTAGGTGCCGGTGAAGGGGTGTAAGGTGGGAACACCAGAGGGGCAACTATTGTCGCGGCCGTAGCCACCACGCTGGTTGCGACCGCCACGGCCATTGTATCGAGGGTTCCCACCACCTCCTCTATTGGAGGTGGGAGGCCAAGGTGCAGTGGTAGTGGGAGGACAAGGCAGAGCGTGCTGCAGCGCTAGAGGGATTGTGGCTGTCATGGCTTGACGAGGTTGTTTGATCTTCATGTTGCTCTCCTCGATTTGCAAATCACCATGGACAATGACAAAATCAGGGAACAAGCGCTGTCGGGCGATATGGGTGGACATGTACTGAAAGCGCTCACTAAGCTCTTGGAGAATGGTGTGGACAAGAGTGCGATCAAGGACAGGTTCACCGAGATCGCCGAGAGCCTCAGCCATGGACTTCATTCTCGTGCAGTAATCCGTGACGAAGAGGTCCCCTTGAGAAAAGGTACAAAACTCGGTGTCAAGAATCAAAGCATGGGTCTCCCAATTAACAATGAACTGTTTGACGATGTTGAGCAGTAGTGAAAGGATCATAGTGACCGAGAGGGAGGGGGGCGTGAATCAGGAACTATCTCTATGTACCAATTTTACCAATTCCCAATGCCAATACACTCAAAACAACTCCTACTCAATTCTAGTGGTGATCACACTAACAAGATAATCCTATGAAAGGAAAGACAACCTATGCATACTAGTGGATCACACAAGTCAATATAACTCCTATGCACTTCTAGTGATCAAGCACGCCAATGCAATTCCTACACATGCTAATGATCAAATGCGGAAGCTTAAACACTACTAGCAAGCAAGGAACCTAAACATGCAAGTCTACACAATTGTCAATTAGAACATGGCAAGCATACAAGCATGAATAGCACGGTATGAAAAGACTGAAAGGACAAGCATTAAAGTAAAGAGCGGAGTAAGAGATGGCTCATGATATTTTATCCCGAGGTCTCGGAAGGATGGCGCCTTCCCCTACTCCTCATTGGACCACTCCCGCCGGAGTCTCGGTCCCTTTCGCCAGCAAGTGGAGTTCTCGCACACGAGCCCGCAATCACTCCTGGAGTGAAGACACGGTGTGCATCACCGCTGCAACCAAGGCACAAGCTCGTCTCCCTCGAGAACTTGCCGGACTCCCGGAGCCGGTACGGGTGCTCACTAGCGATGCCCCTTTCACCGGCGGGCTCAAACCGTGTACAAACGTGTGACGGCCTTCACAACCAATCACGATAGGCTCGATCACCGACACCTAACCAGTCTAGGTCTCACCATAGACTAAGAGTAACAACCTAGATCACACCCTCAAGGACACCCTAGCCTTAGATGTGCAGGATCGCTCCTTGTTACTCTCACAAGCACTCTCAAGATATCCAATATCCTTTCCTAGTGCTCTCCTCTTTTCCTCTTGGACCTTACCAAATGCTCTCAAGTATTCCACTGGCCAAGAGAGGTCTCCAAGACCCCAGCAACGAAGTTATATAGGCTTCCAACCTCAAACTAGTCATTGCTCCATGAAATCAGCTTTCTGGACCAACTGACTGGATTGTCCGGTCACTATTTGATCGGACCGTCCAGTCACTACAGACTCCGGCTCCAACAGCTCTACCCACTGCTGATCTCCTGCTGACCGGACCGTATAGTCAGCTGATCGGACCGTCCGGTCTGTTTCTCTCTCCAGTCCAGAAACATTTCAGACTCAGCTTACTCTCTGCCCTGTGCAACTCATACTGACCGGACCGTCCGGTCACTATAAATCCTGGCATAGACAGACTCCTCGCTGCTCACTGTAAGTTCCAGACATCTTCACCTAATGACCGTACAGTCCGGTCACCATTGACCCCTCTGTTCGATCATTATGTCCAGAAGCTTAAACTTATCGTCTTCGCATGACTTCGTCTCCTGGCTTCTCCGAACAGCTCCTTAGCTTCCCCACTGTCATCTAGTGCCTGTGATTTCACCGAGCAACCTTGCACATCATCAACTAGACATGACCTAAGAGAAATGATCTAGACCCTCTTGATAGTCCGGTTTTTCCTATGGACTCAAAGCCCTAACAACTAGACAAGTGTTCCCAACACTTGCTCCATAGCTTGTCCTCAGCTTTGATCCATCTCCATCAACCCTTGGACTCCATCAAGCTCACAAGCCTCCATGCTTGTGGTCATTGTCAGCAATTGCCAAGGCAACTGTCATCCATATGATTTGGAGTGGAGATTTAATGATGGTTCCATAGACAACACTCATGTAGACATTAGTCATATTTCATGTTTGTCATTTATCACCAAAACATCATACCTTGGGGTGACCTCAATGGTCATGATCCTTACAATCTCTCCCTTTTTGGTGATGGAAGACAACCACTGCTTATGATGATCCAAAACGAAGAAGCAACAGGGAACCAAGAGAAAAGAAAGGAGTGAAAGATTACCTTGGTTCTTACCTTGGAAGTAGTCTCTCCTCGGAATGTGCTAGGTGTTGAGGAAGAACTACCCAAACATGTAGCGCACTAGAAGTTGAGCTTGAGTTGAGTCGTTGCGCCCGTCATGGTGTCGTGGTAGGTGTTCTTGTTGATGTAGAAACGCACCATAGACGTAGATGTTCATGTCGGTGTAGATGTTAATTGTTGTTCTTCTTCATGTTGGTGTGGATGTTCATCTTGTCATGATCTTTATATGTATTCCAAGTGAACACGCACCGTTGTCTTGATCATATTCATGTTCTCCACTTCGCCACCATAGTCTTGGCATTTGGATTCTTCATGTTTCTTCATGTTCCTTCATATTCTTCTCTCTATCTTCAATTTTCTTCTTTCCATCTTTTATGTTGGATCTTCATAAACCTCTCCCCCTTTGACTTCTTCTCCCACTTTTTGACTGGTGTTGGCTTTTGGATCTTCATGTTCTTCTCCCCCTTTGTCACCTATCACCAAAAACCACAAGCCAAAGACAAAACACAAGAGAACCAAGGAGCAAATAATAAGAGACAAGAGGTAGAAAGACTCCACCCTTCATAGTGCTCCTCCTTGGTCACAATGGTCTTCCACCATAGCTCCCCCTACACACATGACTCAACAAAGAATTTCTCAAGTATGCAATGGTTAGTCATTAGTGTGTTGGGAATATATGAGTCACTTGTCTTTGAGCCGCACGAATAGATTTAACCTCGGAGCTCAGTTGAACGTGACTCAATAGGCATGAAGCACAAAGATCACTATATGATCATCTAGAGGGTCATATACTTACATTGTAAATAAGCAACTCCCCTTAGAAACATGCTTGGAGGCATGTAAGGTATCACAATGCAAGAATGCACGAATGCAAAGAATGCAAATGCAACAAGTTTACACATGCATGATGCGATGCTAAAATAAAGAGAGAGAAAAACTACAAACCAAGGTGTCAACGACGAGTTGTTCCCTTCTTGAGCTTACTCACAATGGACCATTCTTCAAAGCCTTGGGTACACCATAAACCACCTTCCCAAGCTTAACCCATGTCCATTGCTATCTCAAGGAGGTTTGTAGTCAACCTACAAGAGAAGAGAAACAAGCACAAACAAAGACATAAACAATAAAACAAACAAGCAAAGCTATACAAAATCTACAAGAGACAAGCTTTAGGGTTACTCGAGTGAAGTTGGAGAGGTCGAGAACTTTGAGCTCTCCCCTTAGCTTATTCAAGGTCTTCTCGTCAAGAGGCTTGGTGAAGATATCTGCCAATTGTTCATGAGTTTGCACATGCACCAAGTCAATGTCCTTCTTCTCAACATGATCTCGAATGAAATGATGTTTGATCTCTATGTGCTTTGCACGACCATGATCTCCAATTTTGAGAGCCATCTTGATCGCCACTTCACTATCACAATAGAGTGGTATTTGAGTGAAGTTGAGACCATAGTCCGAGAGTGTTTGCCTCATGTAGAGAAGTTGAGCACAACATGCTCCTGCTGCCATATACTCCACTTCGGCTGTAGATAGAGCCATCGAGTTTTGCTTCTTTGAGCTCCAAGATACAAGAGATCTTCCAAGGAGTTGGCAACCTCCCGATATACTCTTCCAATTCACTTTGCATCCTGCAAAGTCCGAATCCGAATATCCAAGTAACTCAAAGCTTGTTCCTCTAGGGTACCATAACCCCATGGTAGGTGTGTACTTGAGGTATCTTAGTATCCTCTTCACGTCCTTCAAGTATGACTCTTTTTAATTTGCTTGATAGGTTTGCACAAGCACACACTAAACATGATGTTCGGTCATGAGGCGGTGAGATAGAGCAAGGACCCAATCATTGATCTATAGAGCTTGGGGTTCACCGGTTTTCCCTTTTCATCCATGTCCAAAGGTTTGCTTGTTGCCATAGGAGTGCGCAAGGGTTTGCTGTTTTCCATGTTGAACCTCTTGAGAAGATCCTTGGTGTACTTTTCTTGATAGATGAAGTTGCCTTCTCTCAATTGCTTCACTTGAAAACCAAGGAACACATGGAGCTCTCCAATCATAGACATTTGAAATTCCCTTGCCATCATTTCCCGGAACTCCTCATTGTACTTCTCATTTGTTGACCCATATATGTTATCATCCACATAGATTTGGCACACAAAGAGATCATTCTCAACATGCCATGTGAACAAGGTTCTATCAATGCTTCTAATCTTGAACCCATTCTTAAGAAGGAAGTTCCTGAAGTGTTCATACCATGTCCTTGGTGCTTGCTTTAGTCCATAGAGAGCCTTCTTCAGTTTATACACATGTCTAGGATGTTTGGGATCCTCAAATCTTAGAGGTTGTTCCATATAGACTTTCTCATTTATCTCTCCATTCAAGAATGCACTCTTCACAACCATTTGATATAGCTTGAAGCCATTGTGTGAAGCATAGGCAAGCATGATCCGAATAGCTTCAAGTCAAGCAACGGGAGCAAATGTTTCCTCAAAGTCAATTCCCGCCACTTGAGAGTACCCCTTAGCCACTAGACGAGCCTTGTTTTTCATAATTGCACCTTTCTCATCTTGTTTGTTCTTGAAAACCCCAACCCACTTGGTGCCAACAACGTTGTGATTCTTGGGTCTCTTAACAAGTTTCCATACCTTGCACCTCTTGAAGTTATTCAATTCTTCTTGCATGGCAATTACCCACTTGTGATCATCCATTGCCTCTTCAATTGTTGTGGGCTCAATCATGGATACTAAAGAGAAGTTCTCAATAGCAGCAATGGCCCCATCATCATTTTCCTCATTGTTCATATAGTTGGGCTTGTATTGATTTCTCCTTGTCCTTACTCCTTGAGATGGACTCCCAATGATCAAATCCTGAGTATGATCCTTGTTGATAGCTTTGGGTCTAGGATGATGTTCTTTTTGAGTGGGAGCTGGTCTAGGAGAAGTATCTTGAGCATCATGGATAGCTTGCTCTCTTGAGATATGAGTGTCTTGGATTCCCAGAGAGGTGGGAGAATCACTCATAGGCTTTCTAGCTTTGGACTTAGAGCTTGGATTGGATGGGGATGCATCATTTGAGGAGCTTGGAGAAGTGGCTCGAGACGGAGTAGATGGGGGAGCTTGTGACTCACTTCTCTCTTGAGTGTTCTCTTGGGTAGGTGCATGCACTCTCAATGAATTTTGGCGGGAGCTAGAAGGTGTGTTGGTAGCATCTTGGTTTGGTCCTTGCACCTCGGAGGATGAAGTTGCTTGAGGTGGTGGAGTGGAGGGCTCACCAATATCATCATCAATAACCTCGTGGGGTAAAATCTCACCCATGGGCATTCTTCTCATAGCCTCCCTCATGGGTTCATCACCAATGTTCACTTCAAGAAATTCATCTCCCTTTTGAGAACCATTTGACTCATCAAATTCCACATCATAGGTTTCCTCAACAACCTGTAGCTGAATTATAGACCCGATATGCTTTAGAAGTTCCAGAGTACCCAACAAGTATGCCTTCATCCGTTCTGCTCTCAAACTTCCCAGGCTTCCTCCTCTTCTTGAGAATGTAGCAAGTGCAGCCAAAGACCCAAACATAGGAAACATTCGGTTTCCGTCCAACCAATAGATCATATGGAGTCTTCTTCAACAACCGGTGAAGGTACACACGGTTGGAAGTGTAGCAAGCCGTGTTGATTGCTTCAGCCCAAAACCTCTCGTGAGTCCCATACTCATCTAGCATAGCACGAGCAAGAGTGATGAGCATCTTGTTCTTTCTCTCCACTACTCCATTTTGCTCGGGAGTATATGTAGCGGAGAATTCATGTTTGATCCCTTTCTTGTCACAATATTCCTCCACTGTTATGTTCTTGAATTCTGTCCTATTGTCACTCCTTATCTGCACAGTGTTGGCCTTGAATTCATTATTTACTCTCCTTGTAAATTTTCTGAAGACATCACTTGCTTGAGACTTGTCCACAAAAAAGAAGGTCCAAGTGTATCTCGTGAAGTCATCCACAATCACCAAGCAATAGAGATTGCCTCCCAGACTCTTGTAATGTGTTGGCCCAAACAAATCCATGTGCAAGAGCTCCAGAGGACGAGAAGTTGACATGAAAGACTTGGTGGGGTGAGAAGAGGCAACTTGCTTCCCTTCTTGACAAGCACTGCACAGTTTGTCCTTCTCAAAGGTCACATCCTTGATTCCTTCAACTAGATTCTTCTTGACCACTTTCCTGAGCTGACTCATCCCAACATGAGCTAATCTTCTATGCCAAAACCATCCCTTGGTGTATTTTGTGAAGAGACAAGTACTTGGAGGCATGTTGCTAGATTTAAAATCCGTGTCATACAAGTTCCCATGCCTCACTCCATGAAACACTAGCCCTTTCTTGGCATTCTCAATAGTTGCTCCGTCCTCATCAAATGTGCACTTAAATCCCATGTCACACAACTGACCAATGGATAGCAGGTTGAAGTTGAGGGTTTCCACAAGAAAAACCTTGGAGAGATGGAGATCCTCTATAATGGCCACCTTGCCTAAGCCTCTGACTCTCCCCTTTGAGTTATCCCCAAAAGTCACCTTCTCACTGTCTTCATCTTTATCAATGTTGGTGAACATGGTTGGCTTCCCGGTCATGTGTTGGGTGCACCCACTGTCAAGAATCCAATGGGTACCTCCACTCTTATAGTTGACCCTGGTGGTAGCCACAAGACAAGCACTAGAGGAAGAAGGGTTAGTATCCAAAGTATTGCTCAATTGACTTGTACTAACCTCGTCACGTCGAATGATAAGACCATCCTCATAGATAGGGATTTTTGCAATCCCTTTCTGAAGTCTCCTCCTAATGGGATAGTGACGAGCACGATACCTCCAATGTCCATGACCATCCCCAATGTGCACATTGTCGAGGTTGATGTACTAGTGGGGGGGGGGTCACAGAGTCCAGTGACGTGCTCCAGCACATGTCCCACTTGTGAGTGGAGCACAAGTATCATCTCCATTGCTCTCTTAATTGAGAGCTCATGTCTCCGATCGACTACCTCATCAAATAAGAAACTCCTCTCAGGAGCTGTGATTTGTTGGAGGAGCTTGTCAATCACTTCATGTGGTGCAATCCTCCGAAGTCCTCTGAAGGAATTTATCCTACACACAAGATCATAAATGCTTAAGAGAGTATCACAAAGGTCATCATTTAGATTTCTCACAAATTTACCAAGTTGAAAGATGAGATCCTGTTGGTGAGCTCGACGAAGATGCCAAAGGTGATCTTGCAGAGGAAGAGGTGGAATAGGTGGGGGCGCCGGAGCCGTAGTGGTGAGATTGATCATCTCAAATGATCGAGTGAGCATTGTTGTTGACGCTCCCCCTACACCAATACATGGTCCACCTAAAGTGCTTGGAGTAGAACTTGGAATGGCATTTGAGGTAGAGCTTGACGAAGCGCTCGATGAGCTTGGTGAAGGTCTTGATCCGAAGGGGTTGGAGAAGCTGTTGCAAGGCAATCTTATGGAGGGATCAAAGAAGTTTGAGCTCGAAGCTACTTCTTTCCCTTTTCTTGAAAATGCTCCAATGTTTGCCTTGGAATTCTTCTCCTCGGTCCAGCTTGTGGTGATCTCCTCATCTCCAAAGAGCAACTCAATCACTTCCTCGATGGAGAGACCCTTCTCCATGAGAAGACTGAGGGCGATGTAGAGGAGCTTGCTACTAGGGAGCAAGGTGAGGATCTTCTCGACTATCATAATCTTGGGAAGCTTGAAGGATTCTTCATTTGATTTAATCTTGTCCACAATACCTCACAAGCGAATAAAAGAGTCAAGTAAGTCCTCATTATCATTAGCATGAAAAGCAAAGAACTCCTCAACAAGTGAATCACTAGCAGGATTAAGAGGCACACTATCATCAATCCTAGTCATGCTAGTGGAGCAAGCAAGATCAAGAGAACCAACATCACCAATCATCACATTAGACACACTAGTAGAGCAACCTATCAAGTAATCATTAGAAGAATCTAGGCACTCACTAGAACTAGGCACTACCACACAATCATCACAATCATTATACACATGATCATCGATAAAGGTATTGGCAAAGTCCACATGAGTATCCATCAACTCATCCGGAATCATGGCATTTAGGTAGCTTTCCAAGCGATCCTTCCATGATCCATGACCCGGCCTTGAATGGGATGATATCCCAACTCAATTCGGTCACTACTCAAGGCGGTTAAGCCCTATATTGAGCACTTGGCTCTAATACCACTTGAAAGGATCATAGTGACCGAGAGGGGGGGGAATGAATCGGGAACTATCTCTATGTACAATTTTACCAATTCCCAATGCCAATACACTCAAAACAACTCCTACACAACTCTAGTGGTGATCACACTAATAAGATAATCCTATGAAAGGAAAGACAACCTATGCATACTAGTGGATCACACAAGTCAATACAACTCCTATGCACTTCTAGTGATCAAGCATGCCAATGCAACTCCTACACATGCTAGTGATCAAATGTGGAAGCCTAAACACTACTAGCAAGCAAGGAACCTAAACATGCAAGTCTACACGATAGTCAATTAGAACATGACAAGCATACATGAATAGCACGTTATGAAAAGACTAAAAGGACAGGCATCAAAGTAAAGAGCGGAGTAAGAGATGGCTCATGATATTTTTTCCCGAGGTCTTGAAAGGATGGCGCCTTCCCCTACTACTCGTTGGACCACTCCCGCCGGAGTCCTGGTCCCTCGCACATGAGCCTGCAATCACTCCCGGAGTGAAGACATGGTGTCCGTCACTACTGCCACTAAGGCACAAGCTCGCCTCCCTCGAGAACTTGCCGGACTCCCGGAGCCGGCACGGGCGCTCACTAGCGATGCCCCTTTCACCGGCGGGCTCAAAGCATGTACAAACGTGTGACAGCCTTCACAACCAATCACGATAGTCTCACCATAGACCAAGAGTAACAACCTAGATCACACCCTCAAGGACACCCTAGCCTTAGATGTGCAAGATCGCTTCTTGTTACTCTCACAAGCACTCTCAAGATATCCAATATCCTCTCCTAGTGCTCTCCTCTTTTCCTCTTGGACCTTACCAAATGCTCTCAAGTATTCCACTAGCCAAGAGAGGTCTCCAAGACCCCAGCAACGAAGTTATATAGGCTTCCAACCTCAAACTAGCCGTTGCTCCACGAAATCAGCTTTTGGGCCTACTAACTGGACTGTCCAGTCGCTGCCTGACCGGACCGTCCGGTCACTACAGACTCTGGCACCAACGGCTCTGCCCACTGCCGATCTCCTACGGATCGGACCATACGGTCCGCTTTTTCTCTCCAGTCCAGAAACATTTTAGACTCAGCTTCCTCTCTGTCCTACGCAACTCATACTGACCGGACCGTCCGGTCACTATGAATCCTGGCACAGACAGACTCGTCGCTGCTCGCTGTAAGTTCCAAACATCTTCACCTAGTGACCGTACAGTCCGGTCACCATTGACCCCTCTGTCCGGTCATTATGTCCAGAAGCTGAAACTTGTCGTCTTTGCTTGACTTCATTTTCCGGCTTCTCCGAACAGCTCCTTGGCTTCTCCACTATTATCTAGTGTATGTGATTTCACCGAGTAACCTTGCACATCACCGACTAGACATGACCTAAGAGAAATGACCTAGACCCCCTTGATAGTCTGGTTTTTTCTATGGACTCAAAGCCCTAACAACTAGACAAGTGTTTCCAACACTTGCTCCATAGCTTGTCCGCAGCTTTGATCCATCTCCATCAACCCTTGGACTCCATCAAGCTCACAAGCCTCCATGCTTGTGGTCATTGTCATCAATCGCTAAGGCAACCGTCATCCATATGATTTGGAGTAGAGATTTAATGATGGTTCCTACATAGACAACACTCATGTAGACATAAATTACATTTCATGCTTGTTATTCATCACCAAAACATCATACCTTGGGGTGACCTTAATGGTCATGATCCTTACAAGTAGCTTCCTTGCTGATGGGATGCAGGTGTGAACGACCTCCAGGAGAGTGGGAGTAATGGAGCTTAATATCCAGGATTTGGCGACACAGTCCATATGGATCCAGTAAGGGGAAGAGGATATGGCGGTATCCGTGTCAAGAAGCATGTGATCTGTCAACTCGTATTTGCCGAGGGTGTTGAGGAAGAGAGCCTTCCACTTGGAGTAGTTTGAGGAGTTGATGTCGAGAATGACCGAGATCATGGCCTATATGTTGGGGACAACGATGGCTTGCGCATGAAGGGCAGCGATGGAAGCCGTAACTTGGGCATCGAGGAAGTCTTGGTATGCGGCATCCTGGTCGACCTTGGCCTTGGCATCACTATCTGCCTTGACCTTGGCAGAAGTGATGTCGTCCTTCTTCTGTTCTGCCCGAAGACGTTCAAGATCGTCATGTGCCTTGGCGATCACATCGGGAGCGGCCTTGGACAGCTCAAGGCGTTTGACGGCATCATGTATCAAGAGCGGGGGCCTCGATGGCTCACGATGATTGATTGATTAGGCAAAACCTGAGTACATATAGAGGGAAGCCGCAATAGGAGGCATGCAAACCCTAGCACAAACGTGCATGCATGGGCTGGAAGCCCAATGCCGTGATTAAGCCTAAGAAACATAAACAAACCGAATTAATACATCTGGCAACTTGAAACTGTTCGGCACAGGTTGCTGGATGGATGGATCATTTCTGAGCCATCTCTTACCTACCAGGTCTTCACTGTCCATCTTTAAATATAATGCCTAACTATTTCTTATTTTCCCTCGATGCATTCTATTCCGGATGGCACCCATAGTACAGAAACACTGCAGTCCGCTATGTAGTATTAATTCACATCAGAGAGCTGTGTGGTTTTTTCCACTGAGTCACTTGAAAAAGAGACAGATGGTGGATCCCTAGCATGTGGAGTAGAAATGATGCAGTCAACCTGCCCGTGCAGAAACCACGTTTAAAATCTCCGGCTAAGCCATTTAGCGGCAGTCTTCAAAAACAAGACTATAGCCTCATAGCGGGCTATTAGCAAGATTTAGCGTAATTTAGCACTAAAAATAATTTAGCGGAGGTTCTTTCTAGCAGCTATAGCGGACTATAGCAATAGCTATAGCCGGAGATTTAAATGTTGTCAAAAATGCATGTTCGCTGTCTAGTTTTGATATCTTGTTAAAACAATTAATGTAATGAAATTCCAGACGGCATGATCCTCTGTTCTGCAGAAATTAAAGGTTCTGGAAAAATGCATGGAGAATTGCCGAGATACTTTATACCAAGCTCATGATTTGTACATGCCGCCATTTGTATCTGCCAGCAGTTGTATAAAATTATTAAAGGTGTGGTTGTACCACAAACGAAGTTGCACGCAGCGTGTCTGGACAGCGGTGATACGCCAGAGCCAGCACGGGTAGTGGCCGTCGTTCCTATCGTGGTCGAGCCAGACTATAGGAGGGGTATTTTCATCGACAAGACATAACAGCCAAGATCGTGTCGTCCCCCGGGTCAGCGTCAAAGATCACGGGGTTGCGCGTCTTCTGCCATGAACAAGCACAGAGTAGGGCTAGCTCCGCAGCCCTATTTCCACCAAGCCGCCATGCAGAGGCTCCGCAAGCTCTGTCAGCAGTGTGGCTCTTGGAGATACGCAGGAATGGTCATCTGGCTTACGTCCATAATCCATCGGTTGAGGCACGATCCGCTGGGGCGAAAGGTCTTTGCAGGTAATACACCTGTTCTGAAACCTACTGCTGCAATTTCGAGTCCTCCTGTTCCCAATTGGTTCGTGAAAATTTACCTTTCAATTGAGTATACTAACCAGCAGAAGCCTATTGTCGATGCAATTTTTTCAAGATGCCACCCATTTCCAAACTGCAGTCAGCAGTCTACTCTGTATTAGCATCAGACATCTTGTGTGATTATTCCTATTGAGTGTACAAATAACGAAGCGGCTAGTGACCTCACCGTCTAAGGAGAGGTACATGGCAATGCGAAATGAAATGGAGGAAAATAACACACTAGCACTCATGGATTCCTAATGAAATATATGTAGACAGCTAAGTATATATATATAATGGCATTGATGCAGAGAGCTGAGGATATATATAATGCGGTAGAGAAATGGAATAATTAATAATCGAGCCTTTAAGATATACCAGATTGGAAAAATTGACGTGTTCTTCATTTATACGCAAATTCTGGAGGCTGGTAGGAAATTTATTGAAGCGAGATGCATGCCTTGCTGACATGTCTTATTGAACTTTTTTTTAAAAAAAAACTAAGACGTGAATTTGCATCATTGATATATCGTTTTGACAGCAATTTTGGAATTTGAGTCAGTACACGCACCAACAAGATGAGTCAGTACATGCACGAATTAGACATATGCACAATATCCAAGATTTTTAGATAACAGAGTCTTGTTCAGCATTCTGAATTGTAGGAGATACATTCAGGGGTTCAGGCACTGGCCATGCAATTGGTTTCTTCAGGAGTTTACCTCCACAAGAAGAGAGAACGTCGTCTGCGCCAACAGTAACAACCATGGTTTCCATTCCTGAATTCCGAAAGACAGGAATGTGGTTGGTTTTTGCCTTGTGACTGGTGATGACCATTCAAGATAGTGCCCTCGGGCTAGAAGGAGACGGCATAACCGAGCGCCCAGGTGACAAAAACTCTTGGAGTCCCTATGCACTATGATTAGGGATGCAGGTGGGTACCCAATGGGTAGTTGAGGATTAGAGCTCTAGTTCATTTGTTCTACTAGCTTCATAAGGTGAGAGAAAAAACTAGTTCATTTTAGAGACTTTTGGGCCGACCCACTGACCCAAGAAAATGAAAACCTGCATCCCTAATTGTGATCTCGCTGGCCGTTTGGTGCAACAGTTCCATAACACAGTTGTCGCCTGCTGCGTGCAGGTGCTCGCTGCGCTTCAACACGCGCAGCTACAGCTAACTGGGGCTGAGAGCTGGCATACGAGCTGTCTGCTTGTTCCACATGTTCCTCCTCTATGGGCATGTCACATATGTATGCCAGCGTTACAAACTAGGCATAGAGGTCTACCCGCCGTGGGCTCTTCCGCTGGGCTTAACACACGAGGCCATATCCTCAAATGGGTGGAACTCAGTTTCGTAGTTTCAGAGAACTCTTTACCCAGCTGGTAGAATTATTGTCAGGCTCCACCTACCCGATGCCACCTAATTCATCGACGGTATTCTACTCCTCCATTAGCATGTCTCAGCTATGCATTTATATATCTTGCTTCCATTGTCATAGAGAAACAACACTAGAAATACTACAGAAATGTCATAACTTTTCTTATGAAGGGAGAGAATACCAGACCAACCCAACGATGTCTAGTACCGTGCCAATGGATATTTGTTGGTTTCCAAATTCTCGAGGTCACAACCTTGCCGTTACCTACAAAGCCATCATAATTACTAAAGGCTGTATTGCGAAAACAAAAAAGTACCTTGCCCTTTTGGAGCATTAATCTGAGATTAAGTTGGTTTACATATAAATGATAGATGCATGAATAAACTCTATGAAAATTGTATTCTATGTTCATTTGATTTTGAATCATTTGAGACATGTGAGTCTTGTTTGCTTGACAAAATGACTAAAGCGCCTTCACTTAGAGAGAGGGCATACGACCTATTGGCCCTTGTACATAATGATGTATATGGTCCAATGAGTCGTACGACTAGAAGCGATTTTTAGTACATCATTACTTTTACTAGCAACTTCAGCAGATACAGTTATAAATAGTTCATAAAGCGTAAGTCTGAATCTTTTGAAAAGTTCAAAAAAATTCATAATAAAGTACAAAATCAATTGGGCAAAACAATTAAAACTCCACAATCTGATCAAAGAAGTGAGTATTTGATTCATTAGTTTGGTGATGATCTAAAACAACATGGAATTGCTCCACAACGGACGTTGTCCAAAACACCTCAATTGAATAGGGTATCAAAATAGAGGAATTGAACTTTGTTGTACATGGTTAGGTCCATGATCAGTCAAAGTGATCTTCCATTATCCTTTTTGGGATACGCTCTAGAGACTGTCACTTTCGTTCTTAATATGTTCCATCCAAATCTGTAGGGAAGACAAAATATGACATATGGATTGAGAAGCAGCTTGTGTTGCCTTTGATTAAGATTTGGGGTTGTGAGTCTTATGTAAAACATATGACATTGATTAGCTTTTTCAGAAGTCTGATAACTTCTTGATAGGATATCCTAGGAAAATCAAAAGATATTATTTCTACAAGTAGGAAGACGAGGTGTCTTTTCTGTAGAATGAAACTTATATGTGAGAGCACGATGCAACACGAAGAAATTCAAGAAACTAGAAAATATTTATTCTCCCATTGAACCTCAATTGGGATAGGTTGATACAAAATTATAGAGCATGTTGTTGAGGCAATAGCCTCGTGTAGGTCTGAATGATCACGTCGGGCACCTATAAAGTCCACGCTCCTAACAACGAAGTAGCGCGATATATTGTTGTTAGACAATGATGATCCTAACTTATACGGGGAACTAATGATGGGATCAGACTCTAGGAAAAGTTTTGGGTCCATGAGATCTTAATTAGAATCCATGAGTGAAAATCAATTTTGGATTTTTATTGATCCACACGATGTTGTAAAAACCATTGAGTTCAAATGGTCTTTTAGGAAAAAAGGTAGACAAAGCTGGAATTATTCATGTCTCTAAATTGTTATTAGTTCTAAAGTGTTTTAAACAAATTTAGGTTATTGATTATGCGGACACCTTTTCGCCCATAGCTATGCTAAAGTCTATTCAGATCCTCTTAGCAACTAACCGCATACTATGATTAATAGATATGGCAAATGGTTGTCAAAATGGCTTTCATTGACGGGAAACTAATTAAGAATGTGAATATGACATAGCCTGAAGTTTTTGTCGATCCACAAAATGCTAGGAAAATATTCAAGCTTCACAATCCATTCATGGATTGAATTAAGTATCTCAGAATTGGAACCTTTTGTTTTGATGAAGTAGGTACGGTTTGGATTCATCAAAAATGTAGAAGGGCCTTGTGTTTACAAGAAGGCTATTGGGTGTGCACTTGTATTTTTGGTCCTTTATGTGTATAATATGTTGTTAATCAGAAATGATATTCCAATGTTTGAAGATGCTATGTCTTCATCAAGATGCAGTTTCTTAATGAAGCACTTGGGAGAGGTTGTAACACTCCAACGTCCACACCCCAACAAGACTTGACTCAAATTTTGAGTGGACCCCACGCACCCACCAACTTGTTTACGGTTTTGTCCTCGTCTCGCGTAAAAGGGCTAACCTAAGGTTGATGGTGGTAGACAACCTAGGCTTATATGTTTCCCTTTCTCCCACTAGACTAGCAAGATGATACTAAAATTCTCACATTCTCATGTGCCACTATGGGTCTAATCTCAATGGGCTGGGAACGTATAGACACCCCTTCCCCCAACCCTTAAAGAACAGATGTCCTCGTCGAAACATCAACACAACATACACACACTGGACAAGCAAGGGCGGGCCCACTATGATACAAGGGTATTCAGTTGAATACCCATTATTTTGGGGAAAAAATTCATATATATAATATATTTTCTGTATATATATCAAAAAAGAAAAAAGAAAAGATGTTAACATCGTTTTTGGCCTTCTGGGTCCGTTTCCCTCCTTGTCGGCCCAACAGAGGCCCATCCGAATTGAGAAACCCCACAGGTTCAAGCCCAACCGGCCAACCCCACCGCGCCCCCGTGAGGTCGCCAATCCCGAACTGCCACCGCCAGGACAGCCCGCTGGCCGCCACCGCCGCATGGCCCCCCGGCTCGCTCCCGTGCCAGGACTCCCTGACGTCCCCGCCGCCAGGACTGCCCGCCGCACGGCCTGCCCCTCGGATCCCGCGCGACCTCCCTTGCCGGCTCCGTGCCCATATCTCCGGCGGTGGCCACGCACCCGGTGACGATGGCGCTAAACACCGCGGCACGCCGACGCCTACTCGGCCAGCCGCAGCCGCCCGCATTCGCCGGCGCGCTTGACGCAGTTCGTAGTCGCTGCCGTGGACAGACCACCCCTACAGCGTGCTGCCGACAGCCCGACACGGCTACACCTACCGCGGGCCACGTTAATTTGGTATGATTTTAATTGTTTTTTTTGTATGATTAAGCTCTTGAACTGTTTGTATGATTAATTCCTATTTCGCTCGAATAATTGTGATTGGTACTTGCTAATTTGGTATGATTAATTCCTATTTCTTAATAAGGTTACTTCTTTTTGTGAGAAACACAAAGTTAAAGTTGTTGACAGGAATGACAAGTACAATCCTATGCAAAGATCAAGACAGTTCTATTGAGGTGTCATTAATTACCACTGGTTTCATCCTGATATGTTTTTGGATGTTATTGATAGGCAAGTTCAAGAGCTTAATAATAGGTTTGATGAAGTAAATACTGAGCTACTAAGATGCATGGCTGCATTGAGTCCAACCAATTCATTTTCTACTTTTGATATTGATAAGTTGGTTAAGCTTGCTCAGTTTTATCCTCGTGACTTTGGATATGAAGAAATGAACCAACTTTCCTTTCAACTATAACTTTATATCGAGGATGTGAGAAGTGATGAAAAGTTCAAAAATTTGAAAAGTCTATCAGAGTTGTCTATGATGCTAGTTAAAGAAGGGAAGGTTTCTAGGTATGACATTGTTTATAAACTTCTCAATTTGGTTCTTAATCTCTTTGTTGCAACTTGTAACTGCTTATAAGCTTCTAAAATTGGTGCATAACTATTTATTCTCTCTGTTTCTAGATATGACATTGTTTATAGATCCTCAAATTGGTGCTTATTCTCCCTATTGCAACCGCTGATGTTGAGAGGGTATTTTTCTACAATGAATTTTATCAAAAACAAGCTGAGAAGCAGGATGGGGCAGAAGTATTTGAATAGTTGCTTGATCACCTTCATTGAAAGGGAATTCTTCTTACAAGCCAAAAATGAGGACATCATCACTTACTTTCAAAGCATTAAGAATCACAAAGTCAAGTTGTAATTGTAAGCTCTCTTCTTATTTTGTGTCGAGACTTGATCTCGGCAATATATTTGTAGGGCTACGTCGAGACTAAGAACTACGATGGTTGTAAATGACGCCGAGTTATAGAGGTTCGGGCCCACTCAATGAGAGTAAAAACCCTACGTCCTGTGTTCTGTGGTTTGTATTGCTTTGCACTGTTGTGTCCCCGATGGAGGGTTCCTTGCCACCTTATATATCCGGTCGGTAGGGGGTACATGAAGAGTCCTACTCATAGTCTACAAGGATTTACATTGAAAGTCTATCTCTAATTGCCTTGCGCTCCAAGCTGACTCGGTCGGTTTCCTTATTGGTGAGGTATCCGGTCGGTTGCCGACTTAGGCATATCTACGGACACCCAGAAGGTAAGTATTCCACAACAACCCCTGAGTGCTTTTTGATTTTGAGGCGTGACTTGCCAAGTGGTCTTCAATGTTAATTCAAACAGCTCATAAATTAGGAAGATCTCTTGATTGACGTTTCTGATGGATCTGGTGCGCCGACTAGGTGCACCTGATCAGGTGTAGCCCCTAACTCTTGTATAATTTGGAGACTAACAAATAATGCAAGAGTCTAATAATATTAGCTCTTAACATTTTGTTCTATAAATTTAACTCAAACCATCAAGCTCGAGCTGGTAATCCTCCGATCATCAAACCAAAGGATTAGCCTACATGACATCAATCATGCTGACCGATTTAAAATTATCCCGAGTGATTTACACTCTTATCTGAATAATTTATAGACTCAAAATTCCATGACATCAATCATGTTGTAGTCTATATACAAACTTATATGACATCAATCATACCATAACAGTAAGCTAAATGACAACAGTCATGATATAGCCTTTCCTTAAAGAGTTATTACTCAGATTAAAACAAGCTCAACGTTGGTAATTACATACTGACATCAATCAATAAGGTACCTGTGAACTTGAACCCATACAACCATCAAATCCTCTTGCTATATGATCATCAAATCACATAGATATGGGAAGTATTTTTAAATGGATATTCCACTGCTTCTCATCAAAGAAGCTCCCGAGATTAAGTTCTCAAGGTTTATAGCACTAATTCTTTTTAAAGAATAATGCCTCATCATTTTTTATAGGTAGAAAAGCCTGGCACTATAAGGCCCACCAAAGCCCATGGGGACCTCAAAGACTAGGTAAAAAGGGCGAAGGTATAAAAGGGCGAAGGGCTATTGACTCCAAGTCCACTCCGCCATTTCGCACATAACGCTTCGTCTTCCTTGCGCCTCCCCTGCTCCTGCAACTCCTCTACTTCAAAGCTAGGGTTAACCATTATATTACCGCCGCCACAGATCCTTATCGCCGACAAGCTCTGAGCTCCTGCTAGGATTAGCTCCCCGCCTCCGGATCCAGTGCGCTACCTCTTCATCGACAATGCCTCACAAGCCATCAGCGTTGAATCATCTACCTCGGAGCTGGAGATCCCGGAACAACTGCGGGAGTTCCCAAAGAGCAGCATCACCACCACTGATCTGAATACAATGGTGATGGATGGCATCCTCTCGAAGCAGGTGCGTATTGATTGGATGGTACCGAAGGAAACTCGCCCCCTCCCAATCCATAAGCAGATTGTAGTTTTTCGCTCTTTTTCAAGCATGGTTTTGGAGTTCCCTGCTGCAGTTTTCTACGCGGGCTTCTCTTCTTCTATGGGATTGAGCTCGTCAACCTCAATCCCAACTATATTCTCCATATTGTCATCTTCATGCACCTGTGCGAAGTCTTTCTGGGCATTCTGCCCCACTTCACTCTATTCTGCCATCTCTTCGTCCTCTGACCGCTGCCAATCAAAGATCACCAAGTCGCCATTGGTGGAGTTGGCTTCTAGTGTCAGATAGATCGGACATATCAATGTGCCACTGAACACTGAGAATAAGAACTGGAGGGACGAGTGGTTCTACTATGACAACCCTCCCCCTGTTCTTGCTGATTTATCTGGTGTGAAAGCCATCCCTCAGGCGTGGTGGTCAGAGAGACTGGATCCAACTGATCCTCAGGTGGTCACTCTACTAGAGAAAATTGTTGAGCTGAAGAATGAATGGATTGACGACATTACTATAGCGAAGAGCTTCATAGTGCGTCGAGTACAACCCTTGAAGAAGCAGAGCTACCCCGCCTGGGACTATGCCGCAGATGACAAAACGAGAGAAGTGCCTGATCCGCCAAACTCCACTCTGTGTCGATCACGGTTATCGAAGATGTTTGAAGGAAACATTGTTCAGGATCACTTCTTAATCGTGAAGGCATATAATGTGGGCACTCTACGGGCCCGAGTAAGCTTTGATTATTTTGAGTGTTTCTGATGTTCTTATTGACAGGTTGATCACAACATGTGATGTCTTCATACTTCTGCAGGTTTTGGACACTTTTGTGTCACATCCTCCGCTCCCTCCGACCGATACCGAGGGACCGGACTATGTAGAAAAGCCGCTGTAGACTGGTACTGGTGGTTCAAGCTCATCAGTGAGCGTGCGACCGACCGCAGGGGCCGTCGCAGGCATTTCTACCTCATCTCCTGCCAACTTGCCCTCCCCGAACCGACGAGTGAAGCAGACGACCCATCATCGTCGGCAATACGTGGGAAATGATGATAGTGATGAAGAGGAGCACCCTCAAGACGCCAGTCTACCAACCCCTGCACACTCTGACCGACAATCAAGCCAGTCGGAGCCCCTGAGCAAAACGGCGAGTGATGCAGGAGCGGCGAAGAAGACCGATGAAGTTGGCAAGTCTTCCCTGAAGAGGAAGGAGATTGACTCGCAGACCACTTCCTCAAAGAAGAGAGTCTGTCAAATCAAAATCAAACAAGCCTCTAGGTAAACTTCTTCGCGTTTTTGATTCTTCATCATTGTAGTTAATATCCATATTTCAATCTTTAATATTACGCCCTTCGATGGTCATAGTGGTCGATCGAGTGATGTTCAAAGCGCTCAAGGGTCTAAAGATACCCGGTCAGCTCCTAATCCTCGTCCGACCAACTTGCCTCAGCCAGTCCGCACGCAATCAAGTGCATAGACCGAGCTGAGTAAGTCACCCAAAGCTCCAGCACCTACGCTGACGCCAGCGCCGACTCCTCAGACGGCCAATCCTTCCCCAACCGGTATTTCTTCTCCTCTGAACAAGGGTAAGGTCGTGTTGGTCGAGGATTCATTGCGTCAGCCTGAAGCTGAAGATATGGAGATCATCCATCAACATCGAGAGGCCAACAAGGTACATCAATACCAAGTTTTCCTTTCTTGAATCATTCTTTTGACAAACCACGCCCTTCCTCACATCATGAAAATATATTCTCTTATAGAGAAAAAGCAGGCCAGGATTGAGTATCTTAAAGCCGAAACCTTCAGTATGTTTCAGATTCTTTTTCCATGTTAGATCCTTTCTTCAAGGTGTTGCCTTGTTGTTGGTATCTTGCTAGTTACCAACGAGCAGCTCTCCCAGGCCAAGGGGCAAATTGAAAGGTTGCATACTGACCACAAGGAAGCGACCAAAGCTCTAGAGCAAAGTCGTGCTGATGTTCTCAGTAAGATTGCATACCAACTTTTCGTTTGCTCCTTGCTCACTCTAACGCTAAAGATTTTATATGTGTCTTTAGCTCGTGATCAAAAAGTCACCAACCTGGAGAAGTTGACTTCAAATCAGCAGAGATTCTTGGATGCTCTGACTGCTGAGAAGGATGGTCTTTCCAAGTCAGTCGGAGAGCAAAGCTCCAAAATCACTCGGCTGAAGAAGAACCTATCAGAAGCCAAAGAGAAGATAGAGGAAGCTAAGAGCATCTCCAAGTCTTTCAAATGTAATCTTTCCAGTAAGCTCTCCATCGTATCTTCATTATTTCTCTTGTTGACTTCAGATTCTGATATCTTAAAAATCTTTTGCAGCATTATCTTACGGCGCTCGGAAAGCATTGGATTATATCCATGCTAACCAATTGGAGAAGACTGGTCACTCATTAGAGTATCTGCTAGAGCATGCTTTGGAAGCGATTGCTAATCATACCAAGAAGGTGGCGACCGAGGCCGGGAGCCAAGTGCTGGCTATTTGCTAGTCTTGGTCTCCTGCATTGCCATTGGATAAGACGAAGGAGGGCTTCAACCTAGACTTGACAGTAGATCAATGCCAATTGCTTATGGACTCTATGCTAGAGACCTCTCGTGCCTTGGTCGACAATGTAGAGGTTGATTCTATCGCGTCAAATCCTCGAGCAACTCTAGAGGTAGAATTGCAAGATGATGCTTACTCTCATTCGAAGGAGTTCTAATATCTGTAATGTCAGAAAACATTAGTAGTATTTATGTAGGAAGATAATATTATCTCCATGTCAATAACAATTCCTATGCTTGCTTAGTTTGTAAACAAGTTAAAAGATCGACGAAGTAGTCATAAGGCAATCTCCTATTACTTAAAGCAAAATGATCAGTACTTAGCTATGTTACTCGCGCTTTAGCACTTAAGTCTTTCTACCATAAGTCTTTAAGAGATAGAAACAGAAGTTGCACCGGTCTGCCTTAGCATACTAGGTTGTAATTCATAGCCACGTAACAAGCAGAATCGACCAATCAACACATGACCTCTCGCTCTTTGGCTCTGGCTTCAGTGTAGTGACAGTCTATTGTGCAGTATGAATTGTATAACCATGATGTTAGGCGTTGGACCAAAAAATCCTAAGATCATATTAAAATATGAGAAATCAGTCAGACCAAATCCAAAACCAGAATTTATTAAGGTTAAGGAGTAGTGGGATATTATTACTAGCCCCCTGGCTTGATTGTTTAATATTCCTAATTAAGGAATCGAGACAAATAAGAATGAAAATCATCAATAAAAGACTGAAGTTTCATTCAATAATAATGTATGAGAATACAAAAGATAGACTAAGTATAAAAGCAATGTAGCTGATTGATGTTCCACGAGTTTGGTATATCGTCGCCATCTTCATACATCAGTCGATAAGCCCACGGCCGAGTGACTTCTTTGACCACATAAGGTCCTTCCTATTTAGGGGAAAGTTTGTGTTGATTCTTGGTTGATTGTACTCGACACATCACTAAATCTCCAACATGAAATTGGCGACTACGTATGTTCTTATCATAGTGACGTCGCAGGCCCTGCTGATATACTGCTGACCAAATCAGAGTGTGATCACGCAACTCTTCTGCCGCAATCAAATCAATCTCTCGATTTTCTTCAGAAAGCTTCTCATCATATCCCTTGACTCGCGCTGATACAAGGTTTACCTCGGTCGGCATCATAGCCTCGGAGCCGTAGACCAACGAGAAAGGTGATTGGCCAATAGCCGGACTGACATTAGTACGCAGCCCCCAGAGAACTGAAGGCAGCTCTCAAACCCACCAACCGGCATAATGTTTGAGCCTGTCAAATATCCGGGGCTTCAACCCTTGAACAATCATACCGTTGACCCGTTCGATCTGCCCATTGCTTTGAGGATGAGCCACTGATGCAAAGTGGATTTTTATTCCCATCTCATCAGCAAAGTCACGGAACTCCTCAGATGTGAACTGAGTACCATTGTCGGTGATGATATCATGAGGGACCCCAAACCAAGTGAATACTTCTCTAACAAACTTGACCGCTTTCTTTGAAGTAATTATGCTGACCGGCTTCACTTCAATCCACTTGGTGAATTTGTCAATAGCGACAAACAAATGAGTAAACCCGCCTGGCGCTTTCTTGAAAGGACCGACAATATCAAGCCCCTAGATTGCAAAAGGCCAAGTGATAGGTATCCTCTGAAGTTGCTTTGAAGGCACATGTGTCTGTTGAGCAAAGAATTGATAGCCTTCACACTTCCGAACAACCTGGTGTGCATCTTTGGCCGTCGTAGGCCAATAAAACCCTTGCCGAAAAGCTTTGCCAACCAAAGTCTTGTAAGCTGCATGATTGTCACATACTCATGAATGAATTTCTTCCATCAACACTTTGCCTTCTGGTATCGAGATGCACCGCATCAAGATGTTTGATCATCTTTTTCTATAAAGCAGATTGTCCACCATTAAGTATCCTTGACTTCTAGCCTTCAACCTCTGCCCGTAGGCAGCGTACGCTTGCTCAAAAATTGGACAATCGGGTCACGCCAGTCGGTCCCTATATTGACATCACTTATGGGCTCAGCAACATCGATCATTAAGATATCAGAGCGAGGAGAAATAGTGGGAGAATCAAGGGTGTGTAAGAAAACACCGGGTGGGACAGTCGATCAAGACGATCCCATCTTGGCTAATTCATCAGCCGCTTGAATATTATCTCGAAGAACATGTGTGAACTTCAGTCCATCGAATTTGTCTTCGAGCTTCCTTACTTCTTGGTAGTAAGCACCCATGTTGTCATCCACACAGTACCAATCCTTAGTGACCTAGTTAATGACCAGTGCCGAGTCACCAAAGATGTCAAGATGCCAAATAAAGAGCAAAACAGCAATGCGCAGACCGTGCAGAAGAGTTTCATATTCTCCAGCATTATTAGACGCGCAAAACATGATCTAGAGGACGTATTGCAATTTCTCTCTTGTGGGTGAGATGAACACAATTCCTGCACCTGCCCTAGGTAACTAGAGGGATCCATCGAAATACATTTTCCAGTATTCGATATCTTGTGATGTAGGTGACATTTGAATCTCTGTCCACTCAGAAACGAAGTCGGCCAATGCTTGTCCTTTGATTGCCGAGCAAGGTTTGAACGTGACGGTATACTGACCAAGTTCAACTACCCACTTAGCAATCTTTCCTTCGGCTTCTCGGTTGTGAAGGACTGAGCCGAGTGCAAAGGATGTTTGAACTTCGATAGGATGAGCTTGAAAGTACTGCTTCAACTTCCTTGAGGTGATCAGGAACGTGTATAGCAGCTTCAAGATCTGGTGATATCGTGTTTTGGAGGCACTAAGAACTTCACTAACGAAGTACACCGGGTGTTGCACTTTTTGTACATGACCCTCTTCCACTTGGTCGACCGTTAAAACGGTACTCATAACTTGTGTTGTGGCCGATATGTAGAGTTGATGCTTTTCTTGCGGCTCCGGAGGCACCAAGACTAGAATATTGCTAAGGTGGACCTTCAACTCATCAACGCCAATTGCGCCTCTGCTGTCCAGACAAAGTCATCCTGCTTCTTGAGCAGTTTAAAGAGCGACAGACCCCTGACCCCCAGTCGAGAAATAAAGCGACTCAGGGATGCCATACATCCGGTCAGCTTCTGAACATCCATCTGAGAATTAGGTGGCCCCATATCAAGGATCGCCTTGATTTTATCTGGGTTAGTCTCTATACCTCGTTTTAAACAATGTAACCGAGTAGCTTTCTCGAACGAACCCCAAAAACACACTTTTCACGATTCATCTTCATCGAGTAATGTCTCAAATTGTCAAACATCTCTGCTAGGTCAGAGAGAAGTTCTTCAACATTCTGAGTCTTTACCACGATATCATCTACCTATGCTTCTGCATTCCGACCGATCTGAGTTTCGAGGCAGCATTGAATACCACGTTGGTAAGTAGCGCCGACAATTTTTAGACCGAACGACATGGTAATATAGCAGTAGGCGCCAAAGGGTGTTATAAAGGAAGTCTTGATTTGATCTTCGAGTTTCAGTAGGATCTGGTGATAGCCTGAATAGGCATCTAGAAAGCTTAAAAACACACACCCGGCTATTGAGTCTATGATCTGATCGATACGTGACAGAGTGAAGGGGTCTTTAGGACAGACCTTGTTCAAATCGGTATAATCAACGCACATCCGCCACTCTTTATTCTTCTTGGGTACAAGGACTGGATTTGCCAGCCAATCTGGATGGTACACTTCCTTTATAAACTTAACATCTAATAACCTAGCTATCTCCTTCTTCAATGGCGTCCTTGCGGTCTTGTGCAAACCTTCTAAGTCTTTGCCTGACCGGGGTGGCCCCAGGAGGCACCCTCAATTCGTGCTCAATATTTTCCCTATGAACTCCCGACATGTCAGAAGGCTTCCATGCAAAGATGTCCCTATTTTCTTAGAGGAAAAGAGTGAGCGTGAGTTCCTATTTCTCGTCGAGGTCGACCCCTGTATTAGCAGGGTCCTCTGGGTCGAGCGTGATCTCCTTGGTAGGGACATCGTCCGTCTGTATCTTGTCCTTGGCAGACTTCTTCACGGGGATCTCTGCGTCGGTCTGCACCTCATTGCCAACTGCCTTTTGGATCTCCTGCCGCTTGGACAGCATCAACTGTTGGTCAGCCATCTCACAACTCTACACATCGGAATCAAAAGAATTCCGAAGATCACAGTGGAGGGAGATTATTCCTTTAGGGCCTAGCATCTTGAGAGTGAGGTATGGGTAGTGCGAGACCGCCATGAACTTTGCCATCATCGGTCTACCGAGGATAGCATGATATGCTGACTCGAAATCGGCCACCTAGAAGATAACTCGCTCGGTCCAAAGTTCTCACGGGCTCCAAAGGTAACAGACAGAACGATCTATCCAATAGGAACCGAGGTCTTGCCAGGCACGATCCCGTGAAAGGGTGAGGAACTTGGCTAGAGGTCATTGACCAATAAGCCTTACTCTATGAGCGTCTTGGCGAAGATCAAGTCCAGACTGCTTCCTCCATCGATGAGTACTTTGTTGAACTTGACTTCCTTCATCGTGGTCACGAGTACCAACGGGTAGCGACCTGGCTTGAGCAGGTGCTTGGGGTGATCTGACCGACCAAATGTGATTGGTACCTCAGACCACCTCATATACTTGGGCTTAGCAGGCTCTACGGAGTTAATCTCTCGTAGTTCCAGCTTTTGCTTGTGTTTGGACATGTAGGCATCCGGGCCTCCGAGAATGAAGTTGACTTCCTTTCAGGGCAATTAGAACTCTCCTTCTTCGTCCTTGCCGTCACCGTCTTTGGTTTTGTCCTTGCCATTACGCCTTGGCGGATCCTTGGCCACCTTGAGCGCGGCAGTCGTGAAGCCTTTCAGTCGGTAACTGTCCTTTGCCTTGTGGTTTCCCTTTAAGTGCCAGAGGCACGGGCCACTTAGCAAGTCGTACATGGTCTGCTGGTTCATCCGATGGTTCTTCTGGGATCGGTCTACCACAGTGACCATGTTGTCATGCTTCCTTTTCTTGTCCTTCTTGCAGGACTCCGGCTTGCCCGAGCGCTTCTCCTTGCCTTTGCCGCGGATGTCATATTGTGCGTACTCAACTAACGCGAAGTTATCAGCAATCTCGAAGCACTCCCGAGCGATGAACTTGAGATCATGATTCCTCCGATCGATCTCCCGGATCAGATCATTGCTTTGTATGCCTGCTTGGAAGGCTGCAATGATCTGCTGATCTGGGACGTTAGGGACCTCGGTCTTCTTGGCACAAAACCTCTTGATGTAGTCGCGTAGGGAATCGTCTGGATTCTGCTTAATCCGAGTGAGGTCAAAGTGGTTGCCCGGACGATTGAACCTAGCTTGGAAACTCTCTACAACCTTCTATTATGGTCTCCCAAGAGGTGACCGATCTCTCTGGGAGAGATGTGAGCCAAATCCGAATGGCTGGATCAAGGCAGACCGGTAGGTAATTGGCCATCACGAAGGTATCGCCACCGGCTGATCGAATTGCCGTACTATATAGCTGAAGCCACTCTCGGGGGTTGGTGTATCCATCGTATTTCTCAATGGGAACCAGCTTGAATCGTTTCGGCCATCGAGCTATGCGAAGCTCAGGTACATAGGCCTTGATGCCGTCGAATTCTTCATCTCTCGGGGTAGTTGACCTTCTATATCGGTCGGGAGATGAAGATGGGTGATGATTATAGCAAGGGCCAACATCGTCATCATGGCGACAATGCCGATTATCTTCGTCATGATTCTCGCATTGGTCCCGATCGTCGCATCAACGTCGGTCGTCATGGTTGTATGTTGGAGGTGGATCGCACCGGTCTTCCCGTCGGTTGTCAGTCCTCCGATCACGATGCTCCTCCTCATGTCGTTGATCGTCCCGAGCCCGCTCTTCATAATGGTAGTTGATGGTATCCCGACCGTCACAGATGCTGAGGGAATTTCTCAGATCGCCATGCCTTCGTCGACCGCATGACGTCGCATGAATGGAACTTGCCACCGACTGTGGTTTGTCCCTAACCGCCTCTTGAACTGCAGCTACCTTGAGCATGGCCACCGCCTTATGCATCGCAGGGGTCTGATATGTTGCGTCATCCATCAAGCTGTCGAGCAAAGTTTTGGCCCTGGTGATGTTGTTCTGTGGGGTGTTGTAAATCTTGACGCCGTCTACTTCGATCTCCAGTTGTCCAAGGTCCAGTCGTCGTGTGAGGCAAGATCCATGCGATCCTCCCGCTTGGCGGTGATGTCCTCCGACGAGTTGTTGTCTTGGGGGTTTTCTTCCCTGTGGCCTTCTTCTGCACGACCATTTTCTTCGTGGCCGTCTCTTTCGCGGTCACACTCCTCATCGTTATCTCCTGATGGATTCTCATCTATCTCGACCATGTTCACGGTCAGAGGGTATAAGCAAGCAGATCCGACTGAATCCTCATCAAAGAAATAGACCGACATTGAGTCGTACCCGAGGGGTAGGTTTATATTGCCGAATCCGTGTGAAGCCAATGCTGGGATCAGATCTAATGAGCTCGGTGATCGCGCCATAGAACCGGCTGCAGTTGAGTCAGATCAGTAGTTCTCTAGACCTAGCTCTCTGTTGGTGTCGACGACAAATTCAAGCGATTCGAAGGAGATCTTGAAGTCCGGTGAGTACTGCATGTTGGGAATTTCGGCCATCGTAGTCGACGGAGAATCCCGACGAGCCATGCCCCCTACCTGGCACGCCAACTGTCGAGACTTGATCTCGGCAATATATTTATAGGGCTACGTCAAGACTAAGAACTATGATGGTTGTAAAAGACGCCGAGTTATACAGGTTCGGGCCCTCTCAATAAGAGTAAAAACCCTACGTCCTGTGTTCTGTGGTTTGTATTGCTTTGTAATATTGTGTCACCGATGGGGGGTTCCCTGCCGCCTTATATATCCGGTCGGCAGGAGGTACATGGAGAGTCCTACTCCTAGTCTACAAGGATTTACATAGAAAGTCTATCTCTAATTGTCTTGCGCTCTAAGCCGACTCGATCGGTTTCCTTATTGGTGAGGTATCCAGTCGGTTGCCGACTTAGGCATATTTATGGACACCCGGAAGGTAAGTATTCCACATTTCGCTATTTATTTCACTTATTGTCACTTTGATATGTTGACCATTTAGTATATCTATGTGTTGGCACTTAATCATCCATTACGGATACGTAATTTAAGTTGTCAAAAAAGAAATTTAGGCTATGAAAAAAATTTAGGCTGTAAAAAAAAAGGCTATCGAAATTTTTTTTGAGTGTCTCAAATTTTGAATACCTAAGACTGAAATCCTGGGCCCTTTGCTAAGTGTCTGCTGGTGGCACTTAGCAACACATGCACTTTGCCGAGTGTCTGTTAGTGGCACTCAGCAAAGAGATAACGGTCGGCTAAGTTTTTGATGGTGAGGCCGTTTGCCGAGTGCCACATTGACTGCACTCTAGAAAGGGGCATTTATGCCGAGTGTTGACCTATTGTTGAGTGCTGCGTGGTCGGGCACTCGGCAAATAGGGGATATGCTGAGTGTTTGGTCTTTGCCGAGCGTCTACGTGGTGGCACTCGACAAACAGCATTTTTGCCAAGTGTTCGAGAAATTACACTCGATGAAGCTTTAGGCACTTGACAAACGACGGTTTTCCTATACTGATAGGTCTTGTATTTAGTAGTTCTATGACTAAAGTCAAAGTATTGGTGGGTCTGTGAAACTAACTCTTCTTGTAGTGATGGTGCGCGCGAGGCATGCAGACCAACAGTTCTAGCGCTCAAAGCGTTGCTTTCCCTCGAGCGTGGCCAGGAATGTAGCAGTGTTTCAGCATGCGAAGAGAGGAAGCACACCATGCTAGGCCAGGGGGGTCAACGGTATTTTCATTTACCGATCACCCCTTCGGTACATCATGGTCGTTCGATTGTTGACAACCAAAATTGGCAGTCTAGGAAAGCCGGAGGTTCCGGTTTTCAAAACCAGATGGTCCAGTTTTCACAAACCAAGTGTGGTCAAAATTGTCTAAACTGAGGCTAACAGCGATTATTTCACAAGTTTAATGTTTAGACATGTTTTGCAAGTTATGGTTGTATTTTAAGGTGCATTTTGGCTAAATTTCACCCAAGAAGTAAAGAAGTGTTCAAAAAATTAATATGATAAAGCCAAAATGCATATTTAAAGTTTCCATGATGAATCCCTCATCGAGACGATCAAAATGGATATATGGAACCCATAATTTGGACCCCGGATGAAGAAGTTATGATTTTTAAAAAGTACTCCCACGCTGCAAAACCGGACAGTCCGCTTTTGTAAACCGGAGGGTCCGATTTTGACAGGTTTGCTAGGGAACCGGAGGTTCAAGTTTGGGAAACTGGATAGTCTGGTTTTGACTGTCCGAGACCAGAGTTCTAGATCAATTTTAGGTCGGTTTCTTTAGGGTTTTCCATATGGATGACACCTCGCACGGGGGAAGACTTCCCCACCCTTTATATACAAAGGGCCATGGCCAATTGAGGCAACATCCCAATCGAATCTATCAATTTACTTACATGTTTCTCCTTTTATCCTACTTTTCCAATCTCTCTTTTCTGTCCATCTACTGATCGCCACGATCATAGATGACGTCCTTGGCTTCTAGGGCACACCGACGACGCCCACGTCCTGACGGGGTCCCCCCCCGGATGAGAGCTTCGATGGCCTTTGCTAGTTTGCTCGTAAACTAGTTGTTCTTCGTCATGTAAGGTGTGGTTTACCCCTTTGCTGGTTTGCTTGTAAACCTAGCCGTCCTTCACCATGTAACGGTGACAGTTATCCTCTTTTCTGTCAAACCCAACAAAACCGGACCCTCCGGTTTGCCAAACCGGAACATCTGGTTTCCGCAAACTCAGCAACAAAAAGCGGGGTTGCAGGATGCACGTTTGCGTGCTCATGTTTTACGGTGTGCTTTAGCGTCAACACACCTTTTGGCGACTCCACTGGGGAATGTTATTCAAGTTGTTTAAATAACCGAATATTTCTACCCTAGCTAATTCTCTAATTGATCTATTCTTAGGATTTGCCATCACCATTGAATCTGGCCCTACAAGCCAATTCCATTGTTCCTACTCTTTGTTTCCTTGTTGGACAGGTACTGCTAGTAAGGAATCAAAAGCTTTGTTCGGATAGTGGTTTTAGATATACAAATTATGGATCCGATAGATATTTATAGAATCCCGTGTCAATTAATATGCATGCTTTGAATTATAATGCAACTAGATACATGCAACATATACTCACATATCCTCATATATCGGCACCAAATCATGTTCATATGTCGATTAATTATAATCAAGGCCAAACTAACATGGTGAGTTCGGCAAATAGTTATGAAGCATCATATACTACTCTTAATTCTCATAATTTGGTTTCTCAAGTTAGTAATAATTATAATCAAATTAATGAAAAATCAGCAAGCATGCATACATCTCCACATACTACTATAGCATACACTTTGCCCACTAATTCGGCTCCATATGTTGCTGAAAAACATAGCCGAATAAATGAAATTTCAGCAGGTATACACACTACTACATCATGTACTTTGTATACTACACAAGATTGTTTTGGCAATGGTTGTACATCAGCAAGTAGACTACACCAAACTAAAGAAGAATCTAATGATTTCATTAGTAAAGATTGGGCCAAACGGTTTGTAAAATTGTTTTCTCAAAAGCCAGTTAGCTCAGAATCATCACTTGCTAATGAGATAGAGGAAACAAACTTAGCCACACATAAACATGTTAAATGCAAAAAGACAACCATGTTTGATTTTCCTAGAGAGGTTGTGTTTTTTATCTAATGAATATGCTATTGATGATAAGCAACAACCTACAGCCGAACAAGGTTCGGTTAGTGAAAAGTTTCAGCAGGACCAAGAGCGAATTCAAGAAGAATAGGAGAAGGCATTGGAGTGCAAGGATTTCGGAAAGCCTGTATATTCTGGATTCAAACTAGAAACTCCAATTTGTACAATTAAGATTCCATACATCTCTAAAATACTGAAGAAGGTATGCTCTATTAGTATTTTACCTTTTCCCTAATCTGATCATGCATTTACTATTAATATGCCTATTGTTAAAAGTATCATGGGTAATGTAATGAGATCGATTGAGGATGGTAACATAATTAATGACAATAGTAGTGTTTCAAAAAATGTCGGCCAATGTTTTGTAAAAATTAAAAAGGTAGATGGTAGTAATGTTTTGACATTTGAAACTTCCTCATCATTATTGTCAAACTACTTTTCTACATGGTTTTCTTGTGATCAGTTTTGATTTGGGACTTTTAAACCCAACTTTCTGAAAACTGTAAAAACCGGAGGTTTCGGTTTTGTCTGGGAAAATCTGAAACTCCAGTTTCGGATACCAAGGTGTTGGGTGATATTGTAAAAACAGATCCTAATATATTGATCAATTCTAAAACATCTAGAAAAGAGAACACAAGAAAATGTATAGCCGAATGGATTGATGAGAAATCTGAACCATTCGTTTGCTTTGCTTTTAAGCCATCTCCACAAAAGAATCAGTTGAAGAAAATTAAGTACACTTTTGACTTGACTTTTTGTGATGAGTTATTTGATAGTTTGTTAGGGAACAATTTTATTAGGCTATTAGATCATAAAGTCATGTCAACTACTAAGGAATTAGAAAAGCAAATATATTGCAAGTGGCATAATTCTTTTGATCATAATACTAACAAGTGCAATATGTTTGGACAAATAGTTCAATCGGCCATTGACAAAGGACGATTGAAATTTGAAGAAGTAAATGAGAATGACCAGTTGACTTCAGTTGGTCTTCATGACAAAAAGATTCTAAATCGGTTGTCACAAACCGATTCATCTAAAACTGAAGAGTTGGTTGTTGGAGAAGATGACTTGAAGCCCTCATGTGAGGGAAAGATTACTACGCATGAGATAAAAGTTGATTCTCCTAGTAGTACTAATTCTTTAAATATTTTAGAAGATACATCAAGCACTAGGGGCCAACAAAAGGTTTCATGTTCTGTACATGACCAATTGACTTCAAATGGCCATCAAAAGTGAGTCTGGAAAAACCAGACCATGCAGTTTGCCACACCGGACCCTCTGGGTTTGGCAGGGTTCAGAAACATAAGATATTGAAATCTGGAAATTTGGAGATCAACAATTATAGGATTAAAGGAGGTAAAGGCCAAGTCAACATAAAAAGCTGAAGATCAATTTTAAGAAGCTTATGGTTAAATATGTGAAAATGAGAGATGCAAAAAGTGTTTATCAGCCAAACAACATCAAACAATCAAGATCACCTCCAAAGTACAAATCTGAAGATTGGAATCGGCAAAGAAAGGAGTTCCATACTACAATGTCATATTCTCCATTTATGTTGATTGCACCAATGTCATATAGACCACCCCCTGCAATTTTTCACCCTTATGCATCATGGGGATGGCATGGTTCATGTGTACAATTTCCAACATACTCTATACCTTGTTGTTTCCAAAATGAAGGTTCAAGGAGGCCAGTCCATCAAGAGCTGCATGTAAAAGACCATTTTGATCAAAAGAATCGGTCTAGTGTTCAAGAGAAGAAAAAGGTAGTCAAGCAAGTTTATCATGTCAAGGGATGGCCGTAAAGACAAAAGTTCAGATCTGTCCACAAATAATGAAAAGCCAACAAATATTTCGGCTAATATTGTCAAAGAGGAGAAGCAACAATTTGTTGATTCACTAGATGTCAAATCTGAATCGAAGAAGTTGGAGGTGCCAGAAATCAAAGTAGAATTGCCAATATCCAAGAGAGAAGTAAAACCGAGAGGTTCACTCGGTTTATCAAATTGGCAAATAAGAAAATTGCAAAAACTTACTACTGAGAAGTTGAAGGAGAAGAACATGGCATGGGTTCCCAAATGGAGTGTGCAAATTCACAGCAAGAATGATGCTCAAGTGAAGGGTGCAAAAGAGACGAAGCAGGAGAAAGTGAAAACCAAACTAAAGTATGCGCCCAATCATGAAAACTGGTCATTTCATCATCCACATTCATTACCTATGCCATCGATGCATATATCATGGAATCCATCCTCAAATATCTTTGCTTACCCTTCGTGGCCTTATTTTAATCCTTGGATGCTCCAAGAGCATCCATATTATGAAGGGCGTCCAAATTATTACATGATTTAATTATTAGTTGCTCAAAGACCGAAATATTTACTTATGTTGCTTTATATTAGTTCTTGGATTTATTTCGGTCATGCATTTTTATTATGGATCGATCACTTGTTGAATCTATTGTTAAATGCATAGATACTATATTTTGTTTTGATAGATATCCATTACATATCTAGGCATGACAATGATAATGTTTAGTTGTTTGGCACAACAAGGATCTGGTTTTGTTGCTCAATAAAGAAATTTTCTCAATAATCAAGTGACCGTTGTTTAACACTGCCAATGTTAAAACCCAGAAAAACCGAATGTTCCGGTTTCTGAAATAGGATGTTCTAGTTTTCACTGACAAGATGCTAATTTGGCTAATATTGTTTAAAAGGTTGGTAAGCCAAATTTAAAAATTAGTAGTCCTATTATTGGATATGTATATTGATGTAGCTAAAAAGTTTGGCACTTGATATTTTTGCATAATTTTGTAAGTTGTGAGTCATATTGCCGAACTATGGTCATTTGCACTTGAAGAATTTAAATTCATATCAGCAAGTTAATATGAATATAGAAGTGGATCATGGAGCTACATATATGGCCCATGAGTTGTATTGACCATGGGTGAGAAACAAATGACTTCAATGCTCAGAGGGCAAGGGCTATTATGCAAGATGAAGGTAAGACAAACATGTGTGTGGATCAACCTCCTTAGACAATTTTGATTTAAAAGATTATTTTCTACTAGCAAGCTTTACCAGAAAATAGGGGGGCATGTGTTGATAATCAAAATTGGCACTCTGGAAAAAACGAAGGTTCCGGTTTTCAAAACCGGATGGTCCGGTTTTTATAGACCAAGTGTGGTCAAAATTGTCTAAACTGAGGCTAACGGCAATTATTTCAGAAGTTTGGTATTTAGACATGTTTTGCAGGTTATGGGAGTATTTTAGATGCATCTTGGCTAATTTTCACCCAAGAAGTAAAGAAGTTTTTAAAAAGTTAATATGATAATAACAAACTAGAGGGTCCGGTTTTGACAGGTTTGCTAGGAAAACCGGATGTTCCGATTTGGAAAACCGGATACTTCGGTTTTGACTGTCCGAGACCAGAGTTCTAGATCCGTTTTAGGTCGGTTTTTTTAGGGTTTTCCTTATGGATTACACCTCCCACATGAATAGACTTCCCCATCCTTTATATACAAAGGGCCATGGCCGATTGAGGCAACATCTCAATCGAATATATCAATTTACTTACATGTTTCTCTTTTACCCTACTTTGTCAATCTCTCTTTTCTGTTCATCTACTGATCGCCATGACCATAGATGACGTCCAAGGCTTCTAGGGCACACCGACGACGCCCATGTCCTGACGGGGTCCCTCCCGGATAAGAGCTTCGACGGTCTTTGCTAGTTTGCTCGTAAACTAGTCGTTCTTCGTCACGTAAGGTGTGGTTTACCCCTTTGTTGGTTTGCTTGTAAACCTAGCCGTTCTTCACCACGTAACGGTGACAGTTATCCACTTTTCCGTCAAACCCGACATAACGGGACCCTCCGGTTTGACAAACCGGAACATCCGGTTTCTGCAGACTCAGCAATAAAAAACGAGGCTGCGGGCTGCACGTTTGCGTGCTTGTGTTTAACGGCGTGTTTTAGTGTCAACATCAATCAAACACATTCGGCTGAGATTCAGCCCAATAGAGAGTTGATTTGGGTCGTTTTCTCCCACAGAAGCCGCCAGACACGATGCGACATGGGGACTCTGCCTTTGTTTCCATAATCAAGGGCATTCGGTTCAGAGGACCACGTGCTGCTGTGGTGCGCGTTCCTTTGCGGCATCGATCAAGCAGGTCCTTGTCGTCCCATCGACATGAAACCAGAGATTAGCGCTCGGGTTCAATCGTTTGAGGAGGACTATGTCAGCAGTAACTTTAGTTTCAGAGCAAGATCAACATTGTCGAAGAGCTACCCGTGTTCCTCCCATGCACCTACACTACACTCCGCATCGCAGTCAGAGCTGGGGCTTGTCGAGCGTGCAGGCAGAATGCTGCTGCTAGGTGGCTGGATCAACACTGTCTAACGAAGCTACTGCTGCTGGCCATGCCTGGATATCCTGGTCGTGTGGATTGCCTCCATGAATGATCGCATTAGCTACAATATCCACTAGGGAGGGAGGCATGCTGCTAATACAGATGGTCTAAACCCAAGTGCTCCCATTTTGAGCCCTCTGTTCCCAGTAAGGTCATCGAAATTCACCATTCAGTTGAGTACTAAACAGTCTGATACTTTTATCGATGCATTCTTTTCCAGATGCCACCCATTCCCAAACTATAGTATCTACTCCGTATTAGCATAGCATCAGACAGCTTATCGCTTTACTCATAGTGAGTGTACGAATAACAAAGCAGTGCAAAATGTCATCGACAACAAGTAATAATAGGCTGACACACACTCGTGGATTCCTATTCATAGGTGTGGGTTATCAGTGCTTCAGATATAAGGATATATATAATAGAGTAGATAAATGGAATAAGTAATATCTGAGCCTTCCAGGCCTCAGAATGGAACAAAAGATGCGTCCTTGGGTTGTTATATGAGGGTTCTGGAAGAAGTAGGTGGTTTTAGAAGTGAGATGCGCCTGATGAGATGACTAGATAAATTGGATGGTTTACAACACACAAACAAGTGAATTTTCATAATTTATGTATTATGTTCACACCAACTGGGAATTTGAGTCCATCATTATTTTTTTTTGGACTTCTGAAGAGGAGAAAATTTAGAGCAATTTTACTGTCCAAAATACTAGAACAGTTTGATCTGACTTGTAGATTAAATATCGAAAGTCTACTACCAGTGGCCAATTAGTAATTAATATTTTGTTAATCTAATTAATTTGTAATGTTAATCTGATCAATAATTTAATCATTATGCATTTGTAGTGTTAGGGTTGCGAAAGGGCCTTTACCTCACTAGTAATGTGCTTGAGTAGCACCTCCCAGGTCCCAGGTTTGACTCCCAGTGGGAGCGAATTTGCGATCTAGGTTAAAAAAAATTCTCTCTCCTCTTCTCGCACCAAAACATTTGGTTAAGGCCTCATCTCTGGAAGCAACGGTGCCCATGATGGCCCCGGCCCAGGTTCTCACAAGGCTGGTGGCCCCAATGTAAAGGGGAGGGGGTTCGGGGGTTTTCTTGATCTGCGTGAGAGGATCTTCTCCTTAAATGCAATGCCCGGGGGCCGTCATACCCCCTGCAGGTTCAAGTTTTTTTTTAGTGTTAGGGTTCTTTCTTCCTATTCCTCTCCCCCATTCACAACAATTGTTTGGTTAATATTACAATTTCAAAACTACCCCCCAAAATAAATGCGCAATAGTTTTGACAAATATGTTGACCAATATTTTGGACAGCGCTTCATATTCAAATTTCTGCATTCCCTGTCTAGAATAGTTGACATGTCACAGAACGTAACTATGAAAGCGTATATAGATGTTTAAACGTGTTTTTATCATCTCAATAAAATATCTCATATGTCCTAGATATATTTTTAAAATTCATATTTACAAGAACATGACACGGTCTGTGCGGAGACAGACTCCAACATTTCTTGCGAAAACATCTCTATTTTATAGTATCTACAGGGTATGTTTCTAGTAGGAGTTAATTTCACAAACCCACCAATAGTTTGACTTAACAGTCGGAAAACCACCAAATATGGTGCATATATCACAAGACCACCAATACTTTGGGTTGTAGTTTTACAAAATCACCACTTTTCTTTACTTATACGTGTTGCATACTTATGGTTCCATGTGTCATTTGCAACACTTCAAATTGTAGAGCGTGTATCGACTTGCCAGATTAGCCGAGTCCAGCCAAATCAGCCTCCTTAATGCTCCTGCTCTTCTACAAGGTCAAGGACGTCAGCTCATGCTTATTGTGCCATGTCATCTTTGCTTAATTATGTGGCGTGGCCTCAACCGAGTTGGCAGGCCAATACGACCTATAGTTTCCACCACTGCAGCCTACAAATGACATATGGGACCAAGAATATCCAATACGTATAATACAAAAAAATAATGGTAGTTTTTTTAAAGCACAGCCCAAAGTATTGGTGGACATGTGAAATAGGTCTCGTATTTGGTAGTTCTATGACTATTAATTTAAAGTATTAGTGGGTTTGTGAAATTAGCTCTTCTAGTAGTGATGGTGCGCGCGGCGCATGCAGAGTAACAGTTCCAGCACTCAAAGCGTTGCTCGCCATCGAGCGTGGCCAGGAATGCAGCGGTGTTCCGGCATGCGGAGACAGGAAGCACACCGTTCTAGGCCAGGGGGTCGACGGTATTTTCATTTACCGATCACCCCTTCGGTACATCATGGGCGTCCAATCAAACACATTCGGCCGAGACTCAGCCCAATAGAGAGTTGATTTGGGTCGTTTTCTCCCACAGAAGTCACCAGACACGGTGCGACATGGAGACTTTGCCTTTGTTTCCATAATCAAGGGCATTCGGTTCAGAGGACCACGTGCTGCTGCGGTGCGCGTTCCTTTGCGGTATCGATCAAGCAGGGCCTTGTCGGCCGATCGACATAGATTGGCGCCCGGGTTTAATCGTTTGAGGAGGAATATGTCTGCAGTAACTTTAGTTTCAGAGCAAGATCAACACTGTCGAAGAGCTACCCTTGTTCCTCCCATGCACCTACACTACACTCCGCATCGCAGTCAGAGCTGGGGCCTGTCGAGCGTGCAGGCAGAATGCTGCTGCGGTAGGTGGCTGGATCAACACTGTCTAACGAAGCTACTCCCTCCATTCTTTTTTATAAGCATTTCTACACTCTCGTAGAAATGCTTATATATTGGAATGGAGGGAGTACAGCAGCTGGCCATGCCTGGATATCCTGGCCGTGCGGAGGATGGCATGCTGCTAATACAGATGGTCTAAACCCAAGTGCTCCCATTTTGAGCCCTCTGTTCCCAGTAAGGTCCTCGAAATTCACCATTCAGTTGAGTACTAACCAGTCGGATACTTTTATCGATGCATTCTTTTCCAGATGCCACCCATTCCCAGTCTACAGTCTACTCCGTAGTAGCATAGCATCAGACAGCTTATCGCTTTGTTCGTAGTGAGTGTACAAATAACAAAGCAGTGAAAAATGACATCGACAACAAGTAATAATACGCTAACACACACTCGTGGATTCCTATTCATATGTGTGGGGTATCAGTGCTTCAGATATAAGGATATATATAATGGGGTACATAAATGGAATAATTAATATCTGAGCCTTCCAGATTTCAGAATGGAACAAATGTTGCGTCCTTGGGTTGTTATATGAGGGTTCTGGAGGCCGTAGGTGGGTTTAGAAGTGAGATGCGCCTGCTGAGGTGACTGGATGAATTGGATGCTTTGCAACACACAAACAAGTAAATTTCCATAATTTATGTATTATGTTGACACCATCTGGGAATTTGAGTCCATCAATATATTTGTTTGGACTTCTGAAGAGGAGAAAATTGAAAGCTGTTTGACTGTTCAAAATACTAGAACAGTTTGACCTGACTTGTAGATCAGATATCGAAAATCAACCACTAGTGGCCAATTAGCAATTAATATTTTGTTAATCTAATTAATTTGTAATGTTAATCTGATCAATAATTTAATCTTATTCCTCTCCCCCATTCACAACAATTGTTTGGTTAATACTACAATTCCAAAACTACCCCCAAAATAAATGCGCAATAGTTTTCACAAAAATGTTGACCAATATTTTGGACAGCGCTCCACATTCAAATTTCCGCACTCCCTGTACACTTTTCACTTATGCTGTTGGAAGTAGTTAGGGAAAAATTGTAATTAATAAACACGAGCAAAATATTTACAATAAGCCTCTATTTTGGATACTAGGATCCATTTCATTTGAGGAGGTAAAATATATGGAGCTACCGAGATTTGTCTACGTTTGCTGGTTGGCTTGATGCATTCCTCAGCAAGACGGTGTCCCGTCCTGACTCCTGAGCTGATCGATCAGAGGACTCTAGTCTCCACACCATGGCCGGTCGTGCGTGCTGTGCCAGAAGTGAAGTTTCAGGCATTTGCAACCTCTAAACATGTGATCTATCCACAGATTAGTGCTCTAGCTTAATCATTCGATGAGGGTTGGTTTAGTTTTCGGGCAATACACCACCAAATCCGCCTGTAGTAATGGTATATCATATGGTCCTGTGCCTCATGTGCAATTGACTAGACAACTTAACCATGCTGCACAGTGCACCTCGCGGATTTCCTATAACAAATCTAGAGGAATGTCTTGCTGCTGTAAGAAAGGATTTTAATAAGTAACTTAGAGAAATTTTGGAATAGATATACAAAGCAAAACACACATCTATAAAAAGTCCTATCCTGCATATTTTGTTATTGCATTCCTTCCGCTCATCTATTATATATATATTTGACCAAGAAAGAGAGCCTTCACGTTCGCTCTTAAGATCTAGAAATTCCCACATTAATCCGAGAAAATAAAAAGAGAAATTTACCCATCACTACCATTATAATATAATTAGACCAAAATACCCATACACATGTTTTTCAAATAACCCACCAATATCATTATAATAAGTAGATTGTATATTGTTTTTAATTATCTACTATTTTTAATATTAGTCACGTGCAACTTTTTTTTACAGCTGTAAAATTGATCACATGTCATATTTCTCTGTTTTTTTTGCTGAATACAAAATTGCCCACGTGATGTATTTGTCTTTTTTTTCTGAATTTCGCTAATAGTACTGGCCTATCCATGTACTTTCCGCCAAACCAATAGTCTAAATCACATATTAAAATATTGTTCCATTCATTCTCTATTAGCTATTAGATCTTTTTTTTTTTTGCTATTTTTTTGAGGACCCCATCTCGCCTTAGCCCAATAAAGCTTAATAAAATCATATCCTTCCTAGCTATGTTACATGGAAACTCTTGCCTCTCCTTTGACTGTATCTGGTTTCATTGTTACAAAATTGCCCGCGTGATGTATTTCTCTTTTTTTCTGAATTTCTCTAATAGCACTGACCTATCCATGTACTTTATCTCAAACCAATAGTCTAAATCACATATTAAAATATTGTTTCATTCATTCTCTATTAGCTATTAGATGTTTTTTTTTTGCTTTTTTTTTAGAACCCCATCTCGCCTTAGCCCAATAAATCTTAATAAAATAATCTCCTCCCCAGCTATGTTACATGGAAACTCTCGCCTCTCCTTTGACCGTATCTCGTTTCATTGTTTCTATAGCTCCATTGACAGAATAGAAAGCAAAGAGACGACGAAGTGTTAGACAAAACTAGGACGGTAGAAACATAGTGATATTTTTTAAATCAACAAAGTATTAGTGGTACATAAGCTCAATCAAAAATAAGTGCTTTGAGAGCAACTTAACGTAACAAGGTAGCAAAATTTTTGAATCAATAAAGTTAAAGGTAAAAAAGAAAAATATTACAATAAATCATCCAATAGTAGAGATAAAAAATCATGTTTAATTCTTTGATTGATTAAAGTTGAACATAAAAAAAAAGAAAATATTTCAAATAATCTCAGTAGTCCATAAAGATATGGTGTATTAAAGGAAAAATCCTGAATAAACTTGAACAACTTTCAAAATAATAACTAAAAATGACACTCAACTTTTGTGTTGGACACAAGATTTTATAAAAAAGTTTAATAATTCAATTTATATATAGTGCAAGTATAACATTAAAAAATATCTTATTATTTCTATAAAATAAATCTTAGCGTAAATGCGTGCGTAGATGGACTAGTTTATATACATAAATCCATGGTTGATTGAGGCATCCCTAATTGATAAAACTCGCATATTTACCAAATCCTACTTTTTAAATCCTGATTTTCGTTCTTCATTATCTGTGCGGCCTTTGAAGGTGTTCTAGTTGGCCTGCCGACATTAAGACAGCCCAAGAGTACGCTTGCCCAACAAGATCCTCCCGAGGAAGAGCTTGGTTTTTACGGTGAGCGCATCAAAACTGGAGTATCTTGTTTAGGAAAACAGAGTATCCAGTTTCGACAGACTTAGTGGTGCGTTGCTACACGTGAAGGTGCTCATGTTTAACTTATGTTTTGCATCAACAATAAGCTGATTAAATTGAAGTGAAAAATCAGAATTGACCTAAAAAATAATTATATCCGACCAACTGAACCTCACACTGTATCCAATAATAGTGAGAGAGTAGAAATAGAAAGGAGTTTTGGGATAGGAGCACTTGTCCCTGAGCTATTCTAGACAGCAATCCGTAGCTGAATCGACCTCAAAGCCGGGCAGTGGAGCAGCGTCATCACCACGAGGTACACAACTCCACCCGTACCCCAGGATAGAAGCAGTCATATTCGGAGCAAAACTCAGAGTCAGACAGATGGAAAGAAACGGCAGAAGCAGGTGGTTCACCTGGGCACCGGCAAGGGCTATTAGTTGGGGATGTGCAGCACGGTTGTTGTGTAGGAATAATTCTGCCCATGGTGCGTGCCGAGGTGCAGATCGTGTGTGCGTTAGAGAATCTCTAATGGGACATACAAATTTGGGCTTCTAAATTTTATTTTGCAAGCCTAATTGCAAAATTTGGGAGACCAAATTTGCACCTAACTCCAATGGAAGCCGGCATACGGGCTCCCATTTTTCTGTGTGACCCACAAGTCAGAAAAAAATTCGTAATGCCTTCTCCAATCGGGCAACGCACTGAGGCCGCCGCTCTGGTGCCAGCGGCCGCCTCGTGGCTGCCACTTGTCCATCCACGCTCGCGGACCTGGTCCACCGCCCCCAATGGCGCTCGTCGAGGAGCTCAAGCACTGCCCTTCTTGGGAGGCGGGGGGGGGGGGGGGAGGAGGAGGAGGAAGGCGCCATTGGTGGGCTGAGGAAGAAGGCCGCCAAAGCCTATGGCTACGGCTGCCACCACCGCTGGTGGTGACAAGGCTGGTACCCACGGCTGGTGCCACCGCCCCGCACCCTTCCTCGTAGATCTAGCGTTCTTCTGCTCTGCTTCTCTCCTCTTCTCCCAGATCCAGCTATTGTGGTGCTCTTTTGCTCCATACTCCACCGACCATCCCTCTCAGGTCTAGAGGGAGGCAGGAAGCGGCTCGCCTAGCCGAGAGGGAGGCGTCTGGCCGGCGGCGAGGGAAGGGAGGCAGCGGGCTGGGCGGGGAGAGGGAGGTGGCGGGCCGGTACAAGAGAGATGGGCAGAAGAGAGATGGGTAGACTATAGGGGAAGGGAGGTGGCGGGCCGACGGCTGGGGAGGGGGGACTACCGTGGATGGCCGGTGGCAGGGAAAGAGGGCGGCGGGCCGGCGGCAGGGGACTACTGTGTCGGGCAGAAGAGAGATGGAGAAGAGAGAGAAAGGAGAGAAGAGAGGAAAAAAGAGAAAGAAAAAATAGAAAAATGAAAAAAAAATAGTAGGACCCATATGTTTTGGAGAGGGATAGGAGACTCCTAAACCTGGGACCTTGAAGCTAATTTAAGAGGACATGTAAAATAGGAGGGAGTATAGGAGCCACACAGGAATTGGTTTTTTTAGCTTTGGCTTCTAAAATTTAAAGTAGGATCCCTATTTAGGAGCCCCACTAGAGATGTTTAGGAGCCCCACTAGAGATGCTCTTAGAGTGTGCTAGGTTAGAGCTTGTGCAGTTTGGCTGCAGTTGTTGTGCAAGTTTCATAGTGTAGGCTTGTGGGCGTGCGTGTGTGACTGGCCGGCGATTGTGCATGTGCACGTGTTGGAGTCCATTGTTCAGGTCGTGACAAACTAGGACGTGTGCACGTCCTCTGGCGAGGTCAAGTTTGCATCGGTTGGGATTGAGCCGCGTATGGCACCGCACGGCAAGTTGGCTCGTTCGGTAAGTCAGTTTGTTGAGTCCAAGTCGAGTCGGTTGTTAGCCAAGTCTTCGGCATGGGAGACGGGTGCGCAAAGCACGTGGTCAAGCGGGAGACCAAATCCCGTGGAGAGCAGAGGCTCATGGCGAGGAGTTCAGGAATGCCAGGAAGAAGCGTTTGTGTGCGCGTTGATCGGCGAGGTGGTTGCGTGGGCGCTGCATCGCCTTGTGCTATTAAACTGGCTGTAATCGATGCGTGTTACAACTTGAGCCTATAATAGCCAAGATACTGGTCGTTCCGTGGCCGCGGCGTTCGACGCCAATATCCTGTCTACTGTTCATTGTCTTCAACCTCTGTCTCTGCGTGAGTTTGAGCGATTTTGAGGGCTCGGTTCCAACAGGTTGCAACGTCCTGGACACCTGGTCGAGTTTGGAGCACAGAGTAGGAAGAAGAAAAACATAGGTTGTGAAGATAAGAACTGCAGTGCGTCTCTTGACAATGAGGAAAACAAACATTTTTTAGATAATGGGAAATGAAGTCCCGACCTTCACCTCTAGAAGAGGCTATGGTCAGCATTATTACATCATGGAAGCAACCGCTCGAGCTGCGGGGTTATGCCCCAAGTGAGGAAACAAATGAGGGAGGAAAGAAACATAGTACACATGGATACATTATTAAGACGTAATTCTATTGCTGAAAACTTGCATGACCATCTCCTCCAATGAACGGCATGCTTCTTTCATCATGTTGGAGTCCTCCTCACACTTTTGCAGCAGCGCCCAATACTGACACCAATGGGTTCCCCTATATAGCACCTGCATAATAGCCATTGATTTATTGTCATCAAAAACACTATCATTTCTAATAAGCCATATGGCATGGCAAATTGCCACAGCCCCCACTAAAATTTTAAATTTGAGTTTAGAGTTATAGTCTAGTAGCCAATCTCCAAACATATGACTAACACTATTTGACATGTCTAAACCAAATGTTATCTGGCTAGCTCTCCATATGAACTTAACATAATGACAATCGAAAAACAAATGTTGGATAGTTTCTTCTTTGGAACAAAGCACATCTTTTTGTCACTATTGTAGTTTCTTCTAGCAAGGTTATCTTTAGTAAGAATCACCTCTTTAGTCAAGTACCAAATAAAAATTTTGATTTTTAAAGGTAGCTTCAGTTTCCAAAGGAACTTGTGCTGACAAATATTACTGTTGAAAATCATAGCATTATACATTGAACTAACAGAAAAGTCATTGCTTTGGTTTAGGTACCATTTAAAGGTATCATCTCTATCATTCAATCGTATGCGCTATTCTAGCTAGCAAATACAGCCCTAATCTTAGATTGTTAGCCACAAGTCCTCTACGGAAAGAGATATTCAGAGGTGTTGTACTAAAGACACAAGCTACTAAAACATTCTTCCTACGTGCTATGTTATATAGCGTTGGATACTATTGTTTTAGAGTAAAGTTCTCCACCCACTTATCTTTCCAAAATCTATTATTCTTGCCATTGTTGAGAGAGAAGGAACCAAAACTTAAGAAATGTTCCATGACTTTCATCAACCCTGATCAGAACTGGGAATCTCCAAGCCTCCTCTCTTCTTGGCCAATTGTTTCTTCCTTTAGATATTTCCTTCTAAGGATTTGTTGCCATGATTCATCCTCATTATCAATTAACTTGGATTTGCTCAGTAAGCATTGATTCTAGACATCAATGTTCTGAATGCCTGGACCTCCTTGTTTTTTGGTTGGCACAGAATACTCCACTTCATAAGTCTGTATTTCTTCTTGTGGTTGTCTGCTTGCCAAAAGAACCGTGATCTATAATACTCTATCTTCTCAAGAACTCCTTTAGCGACTTTAAAGAAGAGCATAAACATTGTAAGGCTAGTCAAAACAGAATTAATGAGAACCAACCTTCCTCCAACTGAGAGGTGCTTTCCTTTCCAGCTGCTTATTTTTTTCTCAATTCTTTGTTCTATCATACTCCAATCTGCATTGCTGAGCTTTCTATAATGCATTGGTATGCCTAAATATTTAAAGGGGTAGCTTCTAGATTGACAGCCGAATAGCTGTGAGTAATGTTCTTCATGTGCCACAGCCTCTCCAAAGTAGAATATTTGACTCTTATGGAAATTAATCTTTAGGCCTGAGATATTCTCGAATGCCAAAAGAATGAGTTTCATGTTCCTTGCTTTTTGTAGATCATGATCCATAAAGAGTATGGTATCATCCGTGTATTGGAGAATTGAAAGTTTGTCATCCACTAAGTGTGGGTTAACCCCGTTGATTTGGCCCTCCTGCTTTGCTCTATTAATTAGTATGGCTAACATATTAACCACTATGTTAAATAACAAAGGGGATAACGGGTCACCCTGTCTTAGTCCTTTGTTTGAAGATCGTTTATTATCACTCCCACATGTCCTCCCTTCATGAAGGCATCGATCCACTCACACAGCCCAATAAAAATGCATCCTAAGTACACTAATGAGACTGTGACAAATCAATGTATAATAAGATGAAAAAATCATAGAATTAGAATTGTGATCACAAAAATGTGCGCTATTTTCATTGTGCTAATGGGCCTAAGCAGACCGCCAGGCTTGGGCCAGCTCTTATTAAATTGGTTTGTTTGCTGCATTTCTAAGGCCCGGGTCCTCTGTTATCTGGGCCACAAGTCGGGCCGTGGCCTGTGTTGCCCAACCGGCAGGTCCGCCCCAGTGCATGGTATTAACTGAATGGTATATTTAAATTTAAGAATACAGTTTTTTTTCTAATCAGAATAACTATTTCATGATAGGGATTCAGTCACATCATGGTTTTAACAGTATTTTGTGATTAGGCCATTTGTGTTGGCCTATGTTTGTATATGTTTTGTTTTCTTTTTGGCATTATTTGAGAAGTACATGCAAGAATTTCGTACTTCTACAGTAATAGTAATTGGCAGGAACTGGATCACTCCAGTTTTTCTAACACTGGGTCACAGTCACAGGTGTTATATAACGGCACAAAAATTAACAAAGGAGTATATAAACATCATAACATTTCCGACAAAAGATCATCGCTAACATCAGGAGTGCTCTAATCCAGGTGTAAATATTTCATAAAAAATAATGAATAACAATGCTGATCATCAAACAAAGGAGGTGATTAGTTTGGACTTGGGGTTATATCCTTCTAATCCTGTTTTCATGTGGTTATAATCATGGTAAAATTGATTCTAATTTATATATAATGTTTGCATTAAGCATCCCGAGCTCCATTGCCATGTTGTTGTTATCATGATACTTTTCATCACTACAACAAATGGGCCCTGCAGCGGACAGGTCAAAAACCACTGTAGCTGCAGTTTTATCATCTCGTCGTTGTCATTATGTAGCCAAAAATCAGATACTATTGCAGCGGAGGACCAGTGGATCACAAGAGCTTCCACTAAAGAACAATTAGTAGTTGTGGATGACATCTTAACCCGCCGCTACCCACTGACCCAAAAAAAGGGAGGAGGCTAACGAATCCGTGTGCCTCTGTCGATCTGCGCCGCCGCAGCTCCGGCCTCGTGCACCTCTGTCCATCTGCGCCACCATGGCCCTGGGCTTACGCACTTCCGTTGATCAATGCCTCCACAGCCCTAGGCCCATGTGGCTCTGATGATCTGCACCTTCGCTACCATGGGCCTTGTGCCACCAAGGCCTCGGGTCCGCATGCCGCCATCGATCCATGCCATTGCGGCCCATAGCCTTGCATGCCACCATGACCCTGGGCACGCACGCCATCGTCGATCCATGCTAACATGGCCCTAGGCCCGCACGGCATCGTCGATCCATGCTGTCGTGGCCCTCGGCCTGCACGCCATCGGTTATCCATGTCGCCATGGCCTCGAGCCGTCATGCCGCCGTCGATCCACGCTACCACCGCCCCATGCATTGTTCACCTACCTCGCATGTCGTCATGGCCCTGAGCCCGCGTGCCGTCGTTGATCCATGCACCTCCCGCACATAGATGAAGAGAGGTAGGGGTGGCGCTCGGGGAGGTTGCCACGAGAGGAGGGCGAGGGACTCGGGGAGGTCGCCGCACGAGGAGGGCGAGGGGGCTCGGGGATGATGGAGCGGTTGGCAGCGACTCGGCGGAGAAAGGAGGAGAGACGAGAGGGTTGGTGGTGGCTGGGAAAAGGGCAGCGGCAGGTTAGGGTTTGAGCCCCCCCCCCCCCCCCCCCCCCCCCCCGTCTTTTTATTATAGCACCAGCTCGTAAATGGGCCTTTGCTAGCGGACTAGGCCGACTAACGGTTGATCCTAAAGCAGCCCACCTCTAAAAATTGAATTTTAGAGGCGGACCATATTATTATCCACCTATAAAATTGCCTTCATTTTTTAAATTTGATTTTTAAAGGCGGATTACTTATGATCCGTTGTTACAAATTATTTTATCACTATAGCAGTAGACTTTTTTTAACACGCCGCTACGTCAATTTTGGTTCCACCGCTAAAGCACCTTTTTGTGGTAGTGTATCGGTGACTGGTGTTCTTTTGCCATATTCTGTTTTGGCCCTATGAGAATATGTTACTTCAATCAAATATTTAGCAGCTGGATCAGAATCTTTTGTTAGGGCTATAACTAAAACTACTTAACCCGAATCTAGTTTTCTTTATTTGCCATTTCCTTTTTCCAGCACATGGACTCCTTTACAGTTTAGTTGGCAACAGTTTGCAGTAGCACATGGTTGAGCTGCAGAGTCACCAGTTACCGGACTGTCACGAAAAACTTTCATTAGTAGTTGAGAGACCCCCGCGTTGCAGCGCGGACTGCTGATGTTATGTACCCATGCAAATTTAACACATAAAATTAAACTCTCAACAAACAACAGAAACTGTCCCGCTTTTTTTTTTTCAATTTACGACAGCCCAGCAAAAATTATAAAACATGCATATGGATTTAAGATTTACAATTCCACCTGATACAAATACGTAACCCATAATTATACAAAGGCATTTTTTCGCACCCCCATCACGGTGTTAACTTTGTTCCCTTTAGTTTTCCTAAATTTCTCCTTCAATTACATGGTGGTTAGCTGGGTCACAATGAGCGCCTCGCTCCATTTCAGTTATCTTGCTCTGCTTTGCTTTGTGTAACCTAGTCTTCTCCAGCTAACGTTGTGTTCAGTTTTGGAGGGCTAGGTGTAACTATACAGGCAGCTTGAACGGGGCTAAACGGGTATCCACGTGGACGTTCTCACGGTGGCTACAAATCTATTCGGCAGAACCGCAGCATGATACACGGATCCATATTTCCCGTCTCAGAGCTGCTGACAGCTGACGTTGTTATAACGTTCAGTATTGCTGTTTGAAGTTGGCATCCATGCAACACTGGTCATGACCTAGCTATCAAGTTGGGAGAAACGGGCGCGGCCAGAGGTAGCTGGTTGCTGGCCGGCCGGCGCGTAAGAACCGCGGCGTGCTCCTTGAAGCATCACTCTTTTGTCTGTCGCTATCTTCTCTCGTTTGACATGGGAATAATCTCCTAAGTTGAGTTGACACATAAAGATTTTGGGCTCAAATATCCATAAATAAAGTTCTAATTCGATATGATCCCAAACGGAAACCAAAAACACGAAGAATCGGAAAAGCCTGAAACAACATCTCACAACATACATTCGAAAACCGAAATGCACGTGCACACCAGCCCATGATGCAGCAGTCGAAATTATTTGTTTTGGACCGAAAATGATCTCTATTTCCAGTCGTAACTAACTAACTAGGTCAGGATGACACTGACGGGCCTGTCGAAGATCCAGCTGAACGGGACCTCCGTGGGCCTCTTCCGCACCCTGTCAAGCGCCTTCTCCTCCATCCTCGTGATCTTCCGCGGCAGTCCACACACGTAATCCCTCGCGCGCCGCCCCTCTCCGGTGAGCCCTTCCGCGAGCTCCTCCACGCCCCACTGCCGTATCAGGTGCTCCACGATGGCGCGGTAATCCGACGCCGTGTACACCCCGGTCTGCTCCGCCACGGCGGCGTAGTGCTTGAACAGATCGCCGTCCCTTCCATCAGTCATTAATCCGGCGGGCATGGTGATCCGCCTTCGCATCATGTACGCGAACGCGCGGACCGCCGCGTCCGGGTCGCACTCGAACAGCTTCCCCACCACGCGCGTGTACGCCGCCTCGTGCCGCTTCTCGTCGGCCATGATGGCGCCGCAGATCCGTGCCAGCGTGGCGTCCCCGTGGACGCCGACGTGGCGGGCCGTGTTGCCGTGGGAGATCGCCGTGGCGCGCTCCTGGAACGCCACGTAGATGAACCCGTGGTACGGGCTGCGGGCCGCGTTCATGGACATTCCGGACGCGATGAGGCGGTGCACGGTCCGGTCCACTTGACACATGTCCACACGGCCCGAGAGGTACATGTACCTGGAAATGATATTGAGGGTCACCACTCACCAATGACACACAAGATTTTAGATGAATATAAATTTGAGTTTTGTAGATATAATAATAAGCCTGATTTGCAAGAACTAGTCTTTAATAGGTAATCTTGATTTTTGTCATAGAAGTCATCATGTACCGGCTCAACACGTCGCCGTGGCGGTTCTCCTCGGCGGACCAGCCGCGGATCCAGCGGGCCCACGCGGTGGGGTCCGCGCCCGTGAGGTCCCGCACGGCCTCGAACCGGTTGGGGACGCTCTGGTACGTGGGCAAGGCCTCCTCCGTGACCATGTTGCCCACCAGGCACACCAGGTGCGCGTCGGGCAGCTCCGCGGCGCGCGCGCGGAGGTCGAGGCACGCCGCGTGGAAGCCGTCCGGGCCAAGGGACGCCGGGTCGGGGAGCAGGTCCGAGGGCTGCCACGCCGACTCCACCGGCTTCAGAAGCGGCAGGAGGTTAGCCTCCGCCCAGGGCTCCAGGTGGGTCAGCACCTCCAGCTTCTCCGGAGACAGGTACCTCATCCATTCCTCCTCCTCTTCCTCGTTGTCGACCTTCTTCTCCTTCTGATCCCGCTTATTGGTGATGACAGTCATGGTCTCTCTGCTCGCAATGCTCTTGCACCTCCTGCACATCATACGCATAAACGTTCAAACGGATCTGAATAATGATGAACCCGCTATCTTTTCTCTCATTTTGTTTGCAAAGTAGAAAGCTTTATATATTATATTGAACCTCAAGTAATGTTTAGCAGTACAAATCCAAAATTATATATATATATACATGTTGATGATCCTTCGTTCTGTTGCAGCCGATGATGGTTTGTAGAACAAATGGTGGCTCTTAGTATTTGGCCTGAAAATTACTGGTACTCCATGTCCCCGCAAAGCTAAAGCTATGCTTGTTGCCATGTTTAAACGAGTAGTGGAGGAAAAGAAGTGGAAGCACCAAGCTCAGATGCAGTATCTGCGGAGGCTTATTAGCTTGCTGATGAGCGAGATGGATGTGGCTGAGCACGGTGTGGGTGTGTACCCTCTATTTATAGGCGAGCGACTCCCCCAGATTACTCTAACATGCATGAAAATGATATCAAGTGCATGTGCACTTACTGTAGTAGCTAAATGTAATAACACATGCAACACATGTATCCATGAAATATTTTGGCTAACATGTGCATCATAAAACATAATATAAATAAAGTAGGCGTATATAACACACAATATAAAGTATAGACACTCAAAAAATTTATTGTCGCCATTGGGCCTAAATTCTTGAGCTGAGTACAACTTATGCAACTGAATTTTTAACTTTTTAACTAGTTCTATTTTCTTTTCTCCGTCCATTCTTTTTCCCCGTCATTATGGTAGATTAATCTCGTTACATAGCACAAAATTGTATGCATGAGATAAAATTTAATTAAAATTTTACTTTATAGTTTTTCAATCCACCATGATCCCTTATAGTTACTTTACAGTACCAGTGACTCTATATCTCTCTATTATCAATTGTACATTACACATTTAATTGTTTTTTATTATATGATAAAAGAAAAAAGAAAGAATATTGCCGGTAAGAGTAGTGAAGTGGCTGTCCCGCGCCTAGGGATGGCAATTTCACCCATGGGTGTGGGGCCTGACGGGTTTTGCATCCGACTGGTGCAGGCATGGGTCTAGTTTTTTATCCATGGGTGCCACCTGCACCCGACCCGACAAACATGGTTTTAGGTTTGGGTGTGGGTTTTACTTCTCACCTGTAGGTGACCCTTTGGGACCCGAAACATACTCACATATAAGATTTAGTCTCATCTCATAATAAGTTAACCATAAATAAACGTCTATGTGATGAGAGTGATGTCTAAGTTATTAAAAATTTATATAGAATTATCTAAATACATACCCATGACTCACTTTTATTAATTGTCGTGTCATATATAGACATTGTGCATTTGTGTTGACCTCGTTAAAAAAATTGAAATATTTTTCATATGACATATGAAACCTGACGAGCACTCGGCACCCACCTGAAACCCGTGGGTGTGGGTGTGAGTCTCAATTCCCACCCATGGGTGCGGGTGTGGGTGTCAATTTTCACCCGAAGCCTGTTTCATAGTGGGTGGGTTTTTACTCTATCCGACCCATTGCCATCCCCACCCGCTCTGACCGACGGCCATAGATACCATGCGTTTAGTCTCCTTTTCTTATGAAACTAAAGATTCCAAAAAAATTGATATTGGTGGGTTGTATATTTACTGCTTCCATTATGTAGAATTTGTAGAGTAGATAACAATTTGGAGGAGGAGAAGGCATATGCATCAAATCCGTCTCAAGTATTTATTTCTTGACATGAAATGGTATGCCATGCATCTAATGTTGTCAACACACAACATATTGTTATTGAGATGCAACACCCTTAATTCTGTCAAACTAGTAATTCAGTTTGAGACTTTTCGTATCATGCGTTCAAGCAGATGCTTATCTTTGACCATTGACATTACTCCTTGTAGTAGTACGATTAAAATTTAGTATGGTATGCCCAGACATGCCTTTAAAAGCCAGATCCGTAATGTTGCAGAATGACTTTATTTTGCATATACATGTTTATACTACTAATAGCGAGATGGCAACAGGTTTACACTTCACTCACCATATTGTGGGCACTCCTGGAGAGAGGCAGCCTCAACCCCGGCTGGGCCAACAAAAATGAGGGCAGAGCAGGTACAGAGATGCTGTTATCAGGCAGTGAATTGATCACGACCGTACACCGACCCATTTTGGGGTGTGGGGGGGGGGGGGGGGGGGCTAGAACTTAGATGCGACTGTTGGATCACGAAAACAAAGATTCTGCACAGAGCTCGGGTCTCAGCACGCAGCCATGTTCTCCAAACCAGCGATAAGGTTAATTTGACAAGGAGGTTGGTTACTATTTACTTTCTGCAGGAAGAAATACCTTTTGATATGAAAAAGAATTAAGATGATGCCTGTTTCACCACATCTCATAATATTTCCAATTCCAACAGGTAAAGTTGTCCAGATCCTAGTCGCAACTTTCGTTCCATATATCTCTAGTACTGTTCTCATGTGGTTATTATCATTATTGCACAATCGGTTCTATCTTCTGTACAAATACTTTGAGCGTCCTTCAAGCCTCACTGTTATGTTCTTGTCTGTCCAGTTTAATTTTGCCTAGGACCTGAGAGGATATATTACATTACACAACCATAAAAAGGCTCAATAGAGGCCTAACCTAAATCATCATAGCGGCGGCCCAACAGAAAACCACCGCTAGAACTAGATATCTAGTTGTAGAGGTGGCCCACTTAACCGTCCGCCGCTACTCTCCATTTTAGCGGCGGCCCATTTTACAGTCCGCCGCTACGGTGCAGCTCAAGGCCCAGTTATCCTCTTCCATATATAAATGAAACCTTAATCCTTCATCTCTCCCCCATGCCCCCTACCTTCCTCTCTCTCCACACCACGCGGCACCCGGCCTCCCTTTCATCCCCACCCACCCCCTCCCCCCCCCCCCCCCCCGCGCGTGCGCCTCCCTCCCTCTCCAAAACAGCATGCCGCCCCTGCCTCCCTCCCTCTCCTCCCACGGACATGACCTTCATCACCTTGTGGTGTGTGTAAGTGTCATCTTCCATCTCCTTCCTATTTTGAAGCACATGTGAACATATTATCTTATGTTTTTTTAGCATGAATTTGTTATTCCAAAGGAAGAAAACTAATAGAAAAGATTGGAAGTCGTCTACCTCAATCCGTACCGCATCAACCAAAGACCAATCAACCCAACGATTAATGAGGATGACTACAAGAATAAGACATTGGAAGAGCTAGCTCAAATGAAGGAGGACATGACAAAGGAAGCAAGGACCCAGATTACAAATTACATTTACGATTATTTCATGAAGTGGCGGGTTAAAGATACCATTTTGCCCCCCTACAACTTCAAGTAACTACTGTCTTCATCATCTATCTTATGGTAAATTTAAATACAATCATAAGTAACTTTGTATCATTGGACCTATCTCTGTCTCATTCCTAAAAATGGGTACCTTCTAGTGCTAGACAGTCTTGACTATGACAAAAAGTTATACAGCGATATTCTAAGCCTCATATATTGGTAAGAAGTTAATCACTATAGGTATGATTTGATGACGATAATCTTATCTAATGATACGCTTTTTGTCGATCGTTCAGTGCTTATGAGAAATATGTCGAAGTGAGAGGGCCACACAATCATAGATGAAAAAAAAACATGTACTTCCATAATAGATATTAGATAAAATCTATATGCATCTCATACATGTCGTTATTGTATTATCCATCCATATAATTATCTAAAATATAACTTGTATTCTTTATTTATAGTGCTATAAGCAAATAAAATAAAGTATACATTATGACTACTACGCGTGTGTGTTCTCGTCTAGCATTTCAACTTACTTGAATCATGTCATTGAGGAGTCCATTTTAGTTTATTCTTGATTTTTGTTATGTTATGTTTCCATACTCTACTATATTTGACATAGAAAGGCGCAAGGAAAAAAATAGAATGGATTGCAAAGGGCAAAAGATTGGAAGAGATCAGAAAGGGTATGATCCTAAAGAAAGAGTTCATTTGAGTACAAATGATATGTATATAGCCGCATGTCTTTATTGTTTTCTTTTAAGAGAGGTAATTAGTCCAATAGGTAAGTGTTTTCATTCAGAGGGTACATTAGCAACAGAGCATATAAGGCACTTTGTGAGTAAGGTGGTTCGAACAACCATATGAGCCCAAGGTGAAGGAAGATGATGACTATAGATTGGAGTTTATATAAGACATGTTGTAATGGCGTATGCATGTTGTGTATATGTTGGAGTTTATATAAGATAACTTTGAATTGCGATGCATGTTGTGTATATGTTGGAATTTATATAAGACATTTTGTAATGACTATTATGTTTATATTGGTCTTTGAATATATATATATATATATATATATATATATATATATATATATATATATATTGAAATGTCTGTATATATTCTGTGATTTCTGTATGCGGGTTTGAATACTGGAATGAATATCATATTATTATTATAATTATTATTTGTAAACAAACAAGTAGTGTCAGTCCGTAACTCCAACCGCCACTAATATTATAGAAAATAGCAATGGTTGAAAATATTTGTCGCCGCTAATATTATTATCAATAGCGGTAGTTGGTAACATCAATCACCGCTAAAGAAGAGTTTACAACGGCGATTTGTTTTCTTCCGAGGATATCCGCCGCTACAAACTCCTATTTCTTAGCTATGGTGACGTTGCGACGGACAAGCCTGTTCAGCGCTATAGTGATGTTTCAACCACCACTATATGTCTTTTTTGTAGTAGTGCATACATTGCAGTCTGCATAAAGCAACTCCATATTCTTCTCATAAATACCGTTCAAGTAAACACATGAACCCTAATTCCGTCAAAAGAAGAAATAAGGCAAGTCCAGATGAACTTGGCACAACGATCAAGTCAAATCCCTGAACAACCAATTTAGGCGTTTTCTCAATAACGGCATAAGAAAAGGTAGGTGGGGTGGGGGGGGGGGGGTTCAAATTAAGCGATCGATCCGACCCAACAGTGAAACGAAAGGCCAGGACATGTACCCTTGTACAGTTTGCAGTAGCACGTGGTTGAGCTTCTCAGAGTCATCAGTTGTCGGACGGCCAGGACAACGTTGTCAGGAAAAACTTTCATTGTTGAGACTCGTGCCACGGGCACTAATGTTTAGCCACGCAAGTTTGAGACACAAAATTAAACTCTCAATAAATAAAAGCAGGTGGCCACTTTCTGTTTAATCTGCGACAGCCCAGCAAAGAATAATAAATCATGCATATGGTTTTAAAACTTACAATTACACCTGATATACATAACCCAAATACATAGGCATTTCTTTTCCACCGCATCACACTGTACAGCTTTGTTTTCATTAGCTTTTCCTATTGTAATTTCTCCTTCAATAGCTGGGTCACAATGAGCGCCTTGTTCCATTTCAATTAGCTTGTTTTGCTTTGCTTTGTGTAACCTACTAGTTTTCTTCGCCAGCTAACGATGTGTTCAGTTTTGGAGGGAGATTTAACTGTAGGCAGCATGAACGGGGCTGAACGGCTATCCACGCGTACGTGGACATTCTCCCCGCCACTGAACCTACTGAATATAACACTTAGGACGTTCAAATTAACCGGTCCGACCCGATAAGTGAAACGGAAGGCCAGGACATGTACTCTTTTACAGTTGGCAACAGTTTGCAGTAGCACATGCATGATTGAGCTGCCGAGTTGCCAGGTACAGATGGCCAGGACAAATTTGTCACCAAAAACTTTAATTATAACTCTGTGAAGCGTGTCCTGCGTTCTGCAAAGACATCACTCTCTTTATTTCGCACACTTACATCTATAGCAGACAAGTAAAGGCTGCTAGTGTTTACAGAGCACATCTAATACTACATGGACAGAAAGAGTTGAGATCCAGGCAAAGCGTCGGCACGTACCGGGAAAATTCGTTGGCAGCGCAATAAAAAAGCTAGTCCTTTACTTTCAGTTTATTGACATATAAGGCACACTCAACATTGTAAAACTGAACTGTTATCTCATGGTTCCATTTTTTTATCTTCGACCTTTAAGCCATCTCTTGCACAATTAAAAAGCGAAAGCTATTCGTCTAAAACTAGCAAGTAGGTCATTTGAACTGCAACAAAACGGCCTGTAGCGGCACTTTAAAAAACCTTGTAGCGGCGCTTTAGAAGAAACTCGCCGCTACTATGCTCCTCTAATTTTTAACAGCGGTATACAATGTGGTCCGCCGCTAAAAACTGATTTTTAGCGGCGGATCATATTATGGACCGTCGCTATAAATGAGTCTTATTTTTAGCGACGGTCCATAATATGATCCGCCGGTAAAAATCAATTTTTAGCGGCGGACCATATTGTAGGTCGCCGCTACGAATGGGAGCTCATTTCAGTCTGCCGCCAAAGCCCATTTCGTAGCCAACTATACAGTCAATATAAAAATCAGAACCCTAAGCCGGCCACCCCACTCCCTCCCTGCTCAGCCGCCTCCACAAGTCGGTGCCACCTCCTCAGCCTCTCTCTCTCGCGCGCGCGCGTGCAGCAAGCCGGTGCCGCCCCCAACCTCTCCTCGCCGGCACATCCCCCTCTATCCCCCTTCTCGTAGGCGTCGTCTCCCTCCCTCCCTCCCCTCCGGTGACCCCCCATTCCCTCCCCTCTCTCCTCCTACGGCAGCGGCGACGAAGGGGAGGCCTTGATCCGTCCTCCACGGTGGCGGATCCGGCCTCCTACGACGGCGGCGACGAAGATGAGGCCTCGATCCGGCCTCCACGACGGCGGCGACGAAGGGGAGGCCTCGATCTGGCCTCCACGGCGGCGGATCCGGCCTCCTACGACGGCGACGGTAAAGGGGAGGCCTCAATCCGGCCTCCACGGTGGTGCATCCGGCCTTCTACGGCGGTGGCGGTGAAGGGGGGCCTCGATCCGGCCTCCATGGTGGCGAATCCGGCCTCCTACGGTGGCAGCGACGAAGAGGAGGCCTTGATCCGGCCTCCTACGATGGCGGCGAAGGGAAGGCCTCGATCCGGCCTCCACGGCTGCGGATTCGGCCTCCTACGACGGCGGCGGTGAAGGGGAGGCCTCGATTTGGCCTCCACGGTGGTGCATCCGGCCTCCTACGACGGCGGCGGTGAAGGGGGGGGGGTCTCGATCCGGCCTCCACGGCAGTGGCGGAGAAGGGGAGGCCTCGATCTGGCCTCCACGACGGCGGATCCGGCTCCCTACGGCAGCTGCGGTGAAGGGTTGGACTCGATCCGGCCTCCACGGCGGCCGTGACCTGTTGTTGGATCCGGGCTCCTATGGGCCCGTGGGCTCTTTTTTTTGTTTTTGGGTTGAATGGGTAGCGACAGGTGAAGATGTCACCCGCTGCTACTAATCTCTATGTAGCTGCGGTTGGTTTGGTCTCGAGGACATCCGCTGCTATACCTCTCTATTTTTAGCTGCGGTTTCGTAGCGGCGGGTAGTGGTGTTTGGCCCACCGCTATAGAGGCTTGCGGTAGTGTTGCCAAAATTTTTGCTTCAAAATTGTTTCGATTGACGATACAAATAACCTTATTTCCATACATGGAACAATTGTTGCTTTAATTTCCCCATCATGCATGGTAGACGTCAACCACACTGTGGCCGTCATGCTGAGCATGAAGTCACATGCACACGATGCATGTACGCTGGTAATTAACACTGGCATGTAGTAATACTCCATTCCTTATTCGTTGTCCTGCGGCCAGCACACAATCGTTGTCTGAAACGACAACATGTCCGGAACGCAGGGAGTACAACGGTACTTATGCTGATGTGAACTTCTCATCGTGAAACAGTTACGTACAATCATGTGTGTGTACCATATGTAGCACTATGCATGCGTCCCACAGCGACCATCCAACCAGGCATATGTAGGTTGAAGCCCAGCTGGTAATTAACTTGCCATTTCCATGTTGAAACATCAACCGGATTGAATTGGAGTTCACGCTTGTTTTGGCCTCTTGCATTATTCAGCAACTCTCTCTCTCTCTCTCTCCTCTTTTGCTCTTAAATATAATACTCCGTATATACTACCACTAAGAGCACCATTGGGGATGCTCTTATGTAGCAAAAGCTACACAAACAGAGCACACAACTCGAAACCTTGTACCAGCTCATCGTGAAAATGGAGAAAGTTCCTAGGCTCCCACCGTAGTTGCATATGTGATTGATTCATAATACTGCAAAGTTGTCGGTGGGCTTTTGATATGTCAGCCATTATTTGGTCATCAGTGTTTTAGCTATGGATTCTCTGTTGGATTTATGCTTTAAAGCCAATCGGATTGGATCCACTAATGGGTTTGAATGGAGTTGATCCATTACGGTTATAGAGTCCTAATGGACCGCAAATGTTGATGGCCTAGCGATGTCTATATAAAGAGAAGAAGATGTGGGGGCAGAAGACCTACCTGCTGCTACAGTGCCACCGCCGCTACAGTAACCACGGTGAACAGTGCTGCGCTACTACTCCCATCTACATCCTCTGGATTGCTGTTGTTCGAGAGGTGCTAGCACACTACGTTCGGTGTTCCATCCCTGTACATGTGGATACCTTGGAGGTGCTGCGATTGGAGCACAAGGACGAACCGCGCGAGAGAATCGTGACAGACGTAAGCAACTGCACTGCCTGCTACTTCGATGCGCTCTCCTATCGACACGGTTCCGCTGCATCCGCGCGTCTAGTGGTAATTCCGTGATCTATAACTGCAGTCGTTTCTGGTTATGGGGTAAAAGTTTTTGCTAGTGTAGCCTTCCTATATCTCTACAGTGGTATCAAAGCCTAGGCTACTGAGTTTTAGATTCAGGATGTGTGCATATGGGGATATGCATGGTTGTAGATGAATTTTGATCAGGTTCATGATCTAGCTGTGATGGTAGTGCAATAAATTACTCCTACCGGTCGGACACCCGCTGTCGGAGTTAAGTGATGCACATAAACCTAGTCATGGTGAAATGTAGATCAATGAGATTAGTCGAATCGAATCTAGGTCAAGTCACAGGCGCATGTGATGCGTGGCGATAGTAGATTGGATCTACTACCGGGACGAGAAAGATGCGAAAACATACTGTTCAGTTAAACAGTCATAACTTTTGCATACGAACTCGGATTGAGACGTTCGTTATATGAAAATGAAAATTCATCTATAGAAAATTTTAGATCTGGCAGTGACTAGCTCTCCTAGTTTTGGCAAAATTAGATTTCTCAAATTCAGCCAGGAAGATAGAGTTTTTTGCGATTTAAGTTTAGACGTCGGATCGCCTAACTTGTTTTCGCAGGAATTGATGTGATTGGTATGGCCCTTATGTGCATGTGATGCATGTATGTAACAAATTCATGTCATGCATGTCATGAACAAGGCAATCCGGCTGGAGCCATATGTGTTGTCAAATTTGATGTAATGGCCTGCGTGCCAACATGTGATGATCCAAGACGTGAATGTGTAATTTTATTTACTAGTATGCGGTAGATAGTTCTTGAAGAACTCATCACTGGAGAATGGCGCACATGGATCATGAAGATGGAGATCAACATGATGGACAGGTCAATGGAGATGGAGATCGCTATTTGATTATGGGCCATACCATGTCACTACTATGTGAATGTCGTTCTTACCGTTCTACTTTTACATGCGACTATGATTGCTTTCGTACGTGCGATGGTAGAAGTAGAACGATCCCTCAGCAATGTTTAAGCTTGTATGCCCTCCCAAACCTTGCATGTCTTGTACAATTAGTGGCGGGTCTATAAAATTAGGGTGCCACTTGTTTTCCTTGAATAGATGGGTTTGTATCGGATACTTACTCGCATAAGGTTTGGTTATCTTAGACAAAGTCATCTTAATGGTTAAGGACTTTGGGGCATAAAGGTTGGGCATCGAGACATGGAGATGTCACCCAACAACAGTAACCGTGGGTGAATAGTGCTGCGCTACTACTCTCATCTACATCCTCTGGATTGTCGTTGTTCGAGAGGTGCTAGCACACTACGTTCGGTGTTCTATCCCCGTACGTGTGGATACCTTGGAGGTGCTGCGATTGGAGCAAAGGACGAACTACATGAGAGGATCGTGATGGACGTAAGCAACTGCACTGCCAGCTACTTCGATGCGCTCTCCTACATCGACACGGTTCCGCTGCATCCGCGCGTCTAGTGCTAATTCCGTGATCTATAACTGCAGTCGTTCCTGGTTATGGGGTAAAATTTTTTGCTAGTGTAGCCTTCCCATATCCCTACATTCTCTAGGATAACATTTGGCTGATATTTTGATCCGTGACAAGATGAGGTCGAAAAGCTACCTGAAGCGGTTTGTTTGTTGCTACACTCCAAAAGGGTAGTTTTAGTTATAGTACACCGCAAGAGTCAAAATTAGGCAAGGCACACTTCAAATTTGTGGATATTAGCTACAACACACTAAAGGAGGGAAAACAATATTTTTAAACATTTTTATCTTCTTTTCTAAGTACATTACAAGTTGAAACTTTACACAAAGATGCAATTATTTTTTTTTCGAACACCAAAGACACAGTTTTGCGTTCTATATCTAAGTGATTCTTTTTAGATTTCTCCCAGTTGTTTAAAGAATATTCACTCAGAAAAAAAATTGTACAGCAAACTATGCCAGCAGTTAAAGAAATCTAAAAAGGCACATGGGATGAACTTTTGTGCAAAGTTTTAACTCCCTTCATTTTTAAATTGTTGTCGTTGATTTGAGTTTTGATTGACCATTCATCTTATTTAAAATATTATTTCAAATATATAGAATTATAAATTATGTTTTAAAAATATTCTAGTGATAAAATGAATCATAAAATATATATGATATTTTTAAAATAGTGAATAAGATGAATGATCAAATGTAATTGAGAAGTTAATGAGGACAACGAGGGAGTAAGAAAGGTTGAAAATATCATTTTCCCTGCTTTATACTAAATCCTAATTTCCGCCGGGAGTTGATAGGAGTTACCGACCGATGCTGATGAAGATTAGGAGTGACCCACTGTTGCTACGTCTCCAATGGTCACTACTACAAAAATGGCTTTTAGAGGCGGGTGAAAAACTATTGTAGCGGCGGGCTGAACCGCCGTTACACAAACGCAACTAAAAATCATGAACTACAACGATGGACAATCTGCGGTCTAAACTAACCGCAGCTAAAAGGCTTGAATAGAGAAGCAAGTCAAAGGCTTGAATCCACCTCAACATGGATTAGGGGTGATCGGCAAGCCACCGAGACCATGGGATAAATTTGTGTCTCTCTCTCTTGTTTAATTCTTGTTTTTACATTACTAGAGATCACAATGATGCTTATCACCTAGGCTTGCAAACCTTTAGCTCTCAACAAAGGTGGTCTTTATTTCCTGCTAGTATTACTCTTGTATTATTTTTGCATTTATTTGTGCAGGTTATAAATTGTCAAAACCGCCTATTCACTCCCCTCTAGTCGGTATCCTAGATCCTACAAGTGGTATCAGAGCTGGTACTCCCATTTTAGCAAGGATTTAACCATCTGAAAGTAGGATAATGGCTAGCAACAATGTCAATGTCGGTCACGGTCCGTACTTTGATGGGTCAGACTTTGATTATTGGAAAACATGCATGAAAATTCATCTTCAAGCAATGGGTCAGACGTTGGTTATGCCGTGCTTAATCCACAAGAGCTCACAACTGCAGATCGAGAAAATATGAAAGCCAATGCACAGGCAATGAATGTGCTCATTCGAGCATTATGCAAAGAAGAATATCATAGGGTGTGCAAACTTACAATAACATATGAAGTTTGGCAAACCCTCATTGAAGCTCATGAAGGCACAAGTATGGTCAGGAGTGCCAAGCTATTCATTTGCAAAGGAAAATTTGAGAAATTCAGTTTACTACCAAATGAAGACTTGAAAACAAGTTTTTCTCAGTTGACACATATTGTGAATGAACTCATGGACCTTGAATTCAAGGTTGAAGATGTAGATATTTCTCACAAGTTTCTTAGAGCCTTGCCACCAAAGTATGAGACAATAGTCACCATGCTAGTAAGGTCGGATTTGACCAAGATCACTCTCTCACAAGTCTTGAGGAAAATTCTTACTCATGACATTTTCAATTAATAACAGCAAGAGCTTCATGGTGATCAATGTGAAAATAGCAAGAGGAATATTGCATTTAAGGCCAAAGCATCAAAAGTGGATAGTGATGATGAAGGTGCGAGTACTGACAAGGAAGTTGTCTTGATGGTGAGAAGGTTCAAGAAATTCATGAAGAAGAAATGAGACCGAAGATCATCAAGCAAAAATTCATTTGCAAACAAGAAATGCTTTGAATGTGGAGACATGGGACATATCTCCGCAAATTGCAAGAAGAAGAAAGAAGATGAAAAGTATACCAAGGGAAAAAAGAATTATAAGAAAGTGTTCAACAAGAAAGATGGCAAAGCCTATTTAGTTGAATGGGATTCAGATGAAGGTCGGATTCTGAAAATGAGGATAGTGATAATGAGAATAAGTCCTCCAAAGTGAGACTTGCAACTATTGCCATCAAGGAAGCTCCCTCTCTATTTGACTCACATGTGTGTCATATGGCAAAAGGAGAACCAAAAGTATGTGATTATGATGGTACTTTCACTTATGATGATCTCGTTGATATGGTGGGTGTGCTTGATGAATCTTTATGCAAAACTAAGAAATTATATAAAGAACTAAAAAGAAAGTATTCTTCATTACATGAGTCTTATGAGGAGCTAAAGACCTCTCATGAAAATCAAAAGGAGGCTCATGAGAAGCTTAAGGAAGCTCAAGATACTCATGTTGATAAACAAGATGTTGAAATTACTTGTGATATGCTTGATTGTGTGCCTAGTATGAATAAAGTTAGTACTAGTAGCATATCAACCTCATGTGATGATTTATTGGCTATACCATGCTCTTCTAAAACTTATTCATATGAAAATGCTTCAAGTTCATGTGATCCTTTGCTTACTGTTGAAAATGATGAATTGCGTGAAACCGTTGATTCTCTTGTTAAAGCTCTTGCAAATTGTCACAAGGGTGAAAATGTTTTTAACAAAATGTGGGAATGTCAAAGATTCACTCTCAAGAATGAGGGACTTTGTTTTATCCCCAAGAAAAATAAAAGTGCTTTTGTTGAGAAGAAAACTGCTTTCATTAAGGAAAATAGTTTGTATTGCTCTAAATGCAAAAATACCGGGCACCTTGAAAAGGATTGTACCAGAAGCAAGAATGTGATGTTTAGGGATATGGATGCTTCTTAAGTTCTTACTAAATCTTCTAATGGTTCTGTTTATGCCAAGTTTGTTGGTAAAAATAAGATGCATGCTCAAAACTCAAAAGCTGCCTTGCCAAAAGTTGGTGCAAAGAAGAGAAGTATTTGGGTGCCAAAAGCCTTGGTCACTAACCTCCAAGGACCCAAGCAAGGTTGGGTACCTAAAATAAACTCATTTTGCTTTGTAGGTGAACTATAAATCCGGAGGACATCATTGGGTGCTTGATAGCGGTTGTTCACAACATATGACTAGAAATGGAAATATGTTCACCTCAATGAATCATGAAGATTCAGAATTTGACAAAATTACCTTTGGAGATAATAGAGAAGGCAAAGTGAAAGGATTGGGAAAAAAAATGCTATCTCAAATGATTTATCTATCTCAAATGTCTTGCTAGTTGAATCATTAAGTTTCAATTTGTTATCGGTGGCTTAATTGTGTGACCTTGGACTTACTTGTGTTTTCTCCCCTAAAGATGTCACCATTACTAGCATCAAGAACAATGCATTAATTTTCAAAGTATTTCTCTTTGGAAATCTCTATCTTGTGGATTTCTCTTCTAAAGATGCAAATTTGAGCACTTGCTTATTTACCAAAGCCTCAAAAGGATGACTGTGGCATCGAAGGCTTGGTCATGTTGGAATGAAACAATTGAACCATCTTATGAAGCATGATCTAGTGATTGGATTGCAAGATGTGGTATTTGAAAAAGATAAATTATGCAGTGTTTGTCAATTCAGAAAACAAGTTGGAAGCTCTCATCCATCAAAAAGTGTTATGTCCACTACAAGACCATTGGAATTACTACATATCGATTTGTTCGAACCAACCACATATAGAAGCATTGGTGGAAATAGCTATTGTCTTGTTATTGTGGATAATTTCTCAAGATATACTTGGGTATTCTTTCTACATGACAAATCGAATGTATTCAACATATTCAAGAACTTTGCAAAAAGGGCTGAAAATGAATTTGAATTTAACATCAAGAAGATTAGAAGTGACAATGGCACCGAGTTCAAGAACTACAAAGTTGATGAATATTGTCAAGAAAAAGGAATTAAGCATGAATTTTCAGCAAAATATACTCTAGAACAAAATGGTGTTGTTGAAAGGAAAAGTAGAACTTTGATTGATATGGCAAGATCAATACTTTCGAAATACAATGTTTTGGATAGCTTTTGGGCTGAAGCTATGTCCACCACTTTTCATGCCTCAAATAGATTTTATTGCCATCGGTTGTTGAAAAAGACTCCTTATGAGCTGCTAGTGGGAAGAAAGCCAAATATATCATATTTTCATGTATCTGGTTGCAAATGCTATATATTGAGAAAAGGCTCAAGATTGTCACAATTTCAAGGAAAATGTGATGAAGAATTTTTACTTGGCTATTCTTCAAATAGCAAAGCTTATCGAGTATTCAATAAAAACTCTAGAATTGTGGATGAATCAAGTGATATTGAGTTTGATGAGACAAATGGATCTCAACAAGAGCAAGAAAATTTAGATGATGGGAGATGAAGGATTGAGAAGAGCTATGAAAAATATGAACGTTGGTGATGCTAAACCCAAAGATGAAGAAGATGGTGATATGAATACATCAATATTTCAAGTACCATCCTCCTCACTGTTGGCACCAAAATTTGGACCGGTCCCATTGGTCAGAGGCGGGGAATTGAAATCGGCCGAAGTCAGCGAAGCTCAAAGGCCGAAAGGAATAAAGTGGGCCCAATAGGGTTATTTTGTCTCTTTCTATTTTTGAGTTTGTTTGGAAATAAGTCTAGTCGGTTTGTTTAAGAGTCCTGACCGAGTCAGGTCGGAACTCCTTGCACGGGGCTATAAATATGTAATAGGGATTGTACGCAAGGAATAACACTTTGGTTTAACATAATTTGGCGCATCGCCAAACCTTTTCTTGACGACATCCTCGTCTCGCGTGGGCTGCATCGGCTCCGATCTCGGCGAGAGACTGGGATTAGTCACCCTCGGTAATTCTATCGACTCCAACTAGTACTTTCTCATTGATTTGATATTCTAGTTGTCATCTTTAGAATTTCTAGTTACCCGTTAATTGGATCTTAATTACATTTATATTATCGATTTTGAGTTGCAATACTGTCTCGGTTAGGTCCGATCTGTTGTGACTTTTAGGAGATTCTACAAATTTAATATAGATCCGTTATTTGAGTCACTTTATTGACTTTACCTATAATTGGATCATATCTAGTCCTATTTGCTTTGTTTGGGTACTGTCTCGATTAAGTTCGATCTACTCAAACCAGCAAGACTGTATCGATTTTGACCTCTTGCTGAGTCGATAGGACTAGGTGCGGACTGGCTATGGGAAAAGTCGATAGGGTTCTGTCGGAGCGTTTCGCCGATAGGTTATCACGGTTTGATCGACTTCTCAGCGTCTTGATCGTTTAATTTTGCATTCATTGAGGTCGATTACCCCCTTATCTGATAAGATTAGATCTATGATTTTGAGGCATATTTGCAATACCAGTTATCAGATCTATCAACTTAACAATATCGATAGGGAGAGTCTTTGCATGATTACTGTATTCCTATCGACTCTGGCCTATCGACTTTTTGACATTAACAGAGCAAGTCTGGCGTGTCTATCATAGATTTATCAACTTTGCTCTATCCATTTAGTTCTCATCGGCACTGCTTATGTGATATTTAATACTCATTTATTAAATTGTCGATGAACCGATTCAAATTAGCTGATTAATTTATTTTAATAATATCATTTGTTGTTTATAGCCATCGGCTGGTTTTCACTAACAGTGATTATCGGCTTTCTTCATCGGCCTATCCTGGGCCGGTGACCCGTGGAATTTAACTGTTCGTCTCTTTGTCGAGTTGTAGGGAAAATCGACTGGCACGCCCCGGTTTCTTTTGATTTTGAGCCTGTACTAGACTCAAGAAAATCTCTCGGGTCACGTTTGTGATTTTCGCATCAACACACTTTTTGGCACGCCTAAATTCAAGATCTATGACATGGCTGAACTTGGAATGCCAAAGGATCCCAAGCTTCCCGATAACCCTGCACCAAAACATGATGTCGGCACGGATCTGAAGATGGAGAACCTGATGCATGTTGACAGGGATGATCTGAGTGATGAAACAAAGGCAGAAATTGATCAGAAAATCGTGGAGTATGAAAGCCTTTTGTTGAGCACATTTAGCAAAACCAGGCATGGCAAGATCATACAGAGGGGAAAATTACCTGTGGCTGCTTTGATTGATGAAGATAAAACTGAGAAGTCACCTACCGATAAGCCAATGGAGGTGGTAGACGAGGCTACATTGAACAGCATGATACATGCGGCTATACATCATACATTGATTAATCAATCACCTGTGTTGGTGAATACTTTGAGGGCTTTAATCATTCAAACAGTAGAAGGGTGTGTATATGATGATCCAGCACGTGGGCTAATGTATTTCTGTATGCAGGGGAATATTCCTCGGCCTGTAATCAAGAGACCCGAGAAATTGCTGCCCAGTACTAGTATTGCAAATCCAACAACAAGCTCGAGGCCGACATTGGAAGGATCTACGCCATCCCTGAAAATAAACGATGGTAGAACTATAGGGAGATCGCCTGGGTCTGGTCAAAGGATTATTCTGTAGAAGACATCACCGCAGACACAACCACAGTGTTACAGGCAAGAGACTTTAGAGCCAAATGTGACATATGGTACAGCACCAAATGTAGAGCCAAGCCTGTTCGACATGCCCTCATCATCTGCATTGTCTGGGGAATTGGGTGGCCAGCACACTGTTGTCAATTTTGGTTCACAGACAGCCCCACAAGTTCCAGCATCTGGTTCTGCATTGGCTACTCCAAATACAAATGTTTCGACCGATGACTGAGCAGTGAAGATTGCTGAGGTAATGAGGGAACAATTCGGGTTAAAGCCAAAGCAGCAGACTTATATGTATCGACCCTCGTATCCTCCTAGCTATGACTTGATTCCTATGTCGAGTTGGTATAGACCACCAGAATTTACTAAGTTCACCGGACAAGACAATACTACCACTGTTGAGCATATTAGGCGGTTTTCAGTGCAATGTGGAGAGGCAAGAGCTACCAAAGCATTGAAAATCAGGTTGTTTTTGTTATCATTATCCGATTTGGCCTTTTCGTGGTTCGCATCGTTGCCCCCGAATTGTATTATAACTTGGGCCGATCTCGAACAGAAATTTCATAAGTATTTTTTCGCTGAGACTAGGGAGATGAAATTGTCAAATTTGATTGCTGTAAGGCAGAAAGCTTGTGAGTCTAAGCATGATTATGTGCAAAGGTTCAGGAAAGTGCGCAACAAGTGTTTCAGTCTCCAATTAACAGATAATCAGATAGCGGAGATTGCTTTTAATGGATTAGTAGCGCCTCTAAGGGAAAAGTTTCCTCTGGCTGAATTTGAAAGCTTATCTCAACTAGTGTAGAAGGTGTCTATCCAAGAGAATCTGACTTAGGGGGCATGGTCCAGGCCGATTCAAGTCAACTATAATGATTATGACTCTGAGTCTAGGGAGGAGATCGAAGATGTCAATATGGCTGAGTGGACGAGGAATAAGAATATTTTGTCGTGTCCTTGGGTGAAACAGAATGAGCCAGAAGAAAAGTATGACTTCGATATCACCAAAGCCGATAAAATATTTGACATGCTGTTGCAGGAGAAGCACATTCAGTTGACACCTAATCATATGATACCACCTCCTGAAGAATTGAAGAAGAAGAGGTATTGCAAATGGCATAACTTGCTGTCTCATAATACCAATGACTGCAAAGTTTTCAGAAGACAAATACAAATGGCAATTAAGCAAGGAAAGATAAAATTTACCAAAGGTTCTATGAAAATCGATGGACATCCACTCCCTGCAAATGTTAATGTGGCTGGTATCGACAATGTCGAAGCTTTTATTAGCCAATGTCAGAAGAAAAGAGATAGGAAGTCAAAACAATCACAGTTTGACCCACACTGGGAATGTCCAGTTTTTAAATATTGTTGGGAGAATAATATGAAGCTGCCTTCAATTGACAAATGTCCTAGTTGCAGTCGGCGTACGGATCAGATATCTAGATAGGCTCCAAAATTCTATCAACAGCGGGAATGACAAAGCAACATCAAAGAGTCGATGAAAGGAGAAGTCAATAGTTAGGGCAGAGTATCAGCTTTTGATCGACTTGGAGCAAGGAAGATTGAAGAAGAAGATAAGTTTGACAAGGAAGTCAATGAAGAGTTGCAGGGAGAACAAGTAAAGGAAAAGCAGTGGTGTCCATCTGGTATATTTTCTAGGAGTCAGAAACAAAGAGTCCAGAGGATTCGATGCCGACAGATAAGGGCTGGCAGGTATTATTATGATAAGGATGGTGATCAGCCGCCTAAAAAGGTAAGGAGGCCAAAGGTGAAATCACAAGTACAAGTGCCTGGTGCTACAGTGGGTATGGTGATGATGCTTCCGCAAGAATTCGTGGCTTCGGAAGAGGAGCTGTTTGCTGATAATGATGAGGTGCCTTAGTTGGTATTTGATGTTTAGAAAGTAGTGTTTGATAAACCAGATGAAACTAAGCATTGGCACTTGAAGGCTTTATATTTAAAAGGGTTCATCAACAGGATGCCGATGGGGAAAATGATGGTTGATGGAGGTGCTACGGGCAATATTATGTCGATCACTACTGCTAGAAAGTTTGGGTAAGACCGATGACGATTTAATCGATACTAACATGATTTTGCGGGATTATGGTGGTCGTACTGCAGCAGCCAAAGGAGTTTTGAATGTGGAACTCACGATCGGCAGCAAAACCTTGCCGGTTATGTTCTTTGTTATTGAAGGAAAGGGAACCTATAGCCTTCTACTGGGTCGTGATTAGATACATGTGAATTGTTGTGTACCATCAACAATGCATTAGTCTATGATCCATTGGATTGGTAATCGAGTGGAGGTGGTTCCGGCCGATGAAACCATCAACATTGCATCGGCCGATTTAGCACCATGGCACGCAGATGATATGGAGTGTCTTTCTGGCAGGATTTGGGATAGGGACTATATCAAGATTACTACTGAGGGTCATGAGGTGATGGACCAGTCAAATTCAAAGTTGTTTCTCTAACAGACACCATAATGGAGTCTGTAGATGGTAGCAAGTTGGGAAAAGGGTTTATGTTAGCCGATGAATTGCAAGAAGTCGATGTAGGAGATGGCAACAAGCCCAGGCCGACATTTATCGAAGAAGATATACTGAAGCCTACTTTTAGGATTACATGGAGAAAAGTTTGGGAGGGCAATCAATAGGAAATGTTTGAAGAAATATCATCCGAACGTTTGGATTGACGCATGATCTCGAGTGATTGATCACGACCGATATGAAGAATATCATCCATAGCAGAAAATAAAGGAGAAAATAAATCACAACTGATATTTATACATCATCTTCAGATGGCCGATATCAGGGATATCGCCCTAAGTTCAAAAAATATTACAGAACAAAATATAGTTGCAAATTTACAAAACAGATCATATCTAACGACTACTCATCAGGGCAGTAGAAGTCAATGATCTCAATTGCTTTCATTCAAAGTGCATCAACTTGTGCTGCTGTGTAAGCGTCTTCGTCAATGGTGCAAGAGATACTGGACACGATGCTCCACAGGTCAGTAGCTTGTTCATATGCCGATGTGGTGATGCCTTCTTGCTCCACAATTTCTGGTGGTATTCTGGCAAGTGTGGCTTCCGCATCGGCTATTTCCTTGTTCTTGGATTCAAGGGCTGCCTAGAGCTCGTCTCAGTCTCGTCGCAAATCAACAAGTTTCCCCTCAAGATCGGCTGATTTGGAGATGAAGGACGTGTACTTGTTCTTCTCTTCTTCGGCCCTCTTGTCAGCTGCCTCTGCTTGAATTCTCTGCGCTGACCGATGCTCAACGCGAGCTTGGGCTTCTAGTACTTAGAGTTGGTGGAATTTGATATATGCCACCGGCTGCAATACTAAAACCAGACCAGAGGGTAGGAAGTCATTTATCTCAAGGTATCTTGCTTTGATTGGGCCAGCGTCCAAGACTAGATTCTAGATGGGGATGTCGAGTCAATGGCGGATATCCTATAAAGCTGTGCGGACTTTTGGAGCCAAGTATATTGATGAAGTGCATCTGGAGATTTGAGCCTAAAAAGAGAGAGAGGGGATTGTTAAGAAGATGGCAGTCAAATATATATTATTAAGACAAGAGGGATTGATTCTTAGTGTTGTTTCTGGAGTCGATGAGGGCATCGGGGCATTGTGGTCAGGAATCGATGAAGGAGTTAGAACATCCGAGGATTGAGGGATGTATGCGATGATGGCCAATGACCGGAATTCCTAACGACACGGAGGATTCAGAGTTGAAAAGGATAAAGGGTTGAGTTGTAGATCAAAGAATAGTACCTACGGGTCGACCCAACGAATCAAAGCCAGAGTTGATGAAGTAGCATGTACTGGTTCGTTGACTTCCCCTGAAGAAGCAGTGTCGATGGGAGGGGAGTTGATACGAGTAGTGCACTCTAAAGGATGATCTAATATAGTGGTGCTACTATCATGTACAATCTCTTGAGAAGAAATGACAAGGGTAAATAACACTTTGACAAAGAAATAATTGTGAAAAGAGAGAAGTGTTTATACCGTAGCTGCTAAAGATGAAGGCTGCTCTATTGGCTTGGGTAGATTTGATAGATTTGCTGATGGCAACACAGTACCTAGAGTCGACAGATCCGTTGTCGATGAAGTGGTGGAAGTTGATGGCAATGTCTGAAAGACAAAAAAAAAATCATTAAGTTGAGAGTTGATGAAGACCATATGTGTTATAAGATTATTACCTGCGCAGCTTGGGCAAGACTAGCAACAACTTCTTGGGCTACTTCTTGAATGACAACCAAAGTTGATGGAGCGGTCTGTTAAATAAAAGAAAGAGTTGAGATAATAAAATTATGAGGAGTTTTATTAAAAGGGTTGTTACCTCAGTTAATGCAGGATTGGCTGAAATGGGTGGAACTAGTAAAGGGATTGCGATCCTGGCGCGCTTCTGCTGCTCAGCTGCCTGAGTCGATTGTGTTCTAGTGCTGGCTTTCTTTTTTCTCGACTGCTTCCTCACAGCTTAGCGAGTTGTCTTCATCAGGCCTCGACCACTGAGAAGTTGAGCAGGAGTTGGAGCATCACAGCCAGTGTTGGGATTGTTGGCCGTTCATCAATACGATCGGCTTCCCGCTGTTGCTCTTAGTTGGAGGAATTATGGCTGGGTCCTGCATCAAAAATAAATTAATTATGAAAGTCGATGAAAGTATAATTCAAATTGATATCAAATAGAGACTTACTGTGTCCACAACGTCGTCGAGATGGTCAGTCACTAGTTACAGAAAAGGTGTTTCTTCCATTCTTTCCACCAGGACTTGAACAATGTAGAAATGGAGGGCAGCAGTTGAATATTCGCCAGGTTGCCCATTGGGATCTCTGAGGCCATGTCATAGATCTTCTTGTATTGAAGAGGACTTTTGAGTGCTTATCTAGCCCGGAGACGACCGAAAAAGAAGGAACTGGCGGGAAGCCAACCAAAGTCGAGTTGAGAGGAAATTGCTGCAAGGTTGTAAAACTCGTATGAACGAGTTCTGAGTTGTCTGCCATGGAAGTCGATGGGCAAGATGCCAGGTCTGATGCAAGCTTAAAAGATGAGGGTTGATTCTCTGTCCTATAGAGGATTATCTGGCCGAAAGATGGATGGGTTTTCAAACTCCAGATATCCATAGGGGAACCATATTCGCTTATTTGCTAGGATACCATTGTAGAAGAGGGTGAAATTAATGTTGAAGTCTTCTATAGACATCCGGAATCTGGGAATTACCATGGCAGCCTCGCCTAGAGATGTACAATGACGCATTGGGATTTTCTCACCCTCTGCCGCATCTGTCGATGGGAATGAGTTTTCTTAAAAGGGGTCCAACTCCATGGCCCGAGAATAGTAGACATTGAGCCACAACTGTATGAACCACCATGGGCCCCCCGCTTGGATGGTTTGGTAGGCCTGGAGGCTGACGGTTGTGCGGTATAAGAGATGGTATACAGAGCCCATGAGAAACCTACCCAGGGGAATTTTGTTGCCATCGGCCAAGATATCAGCTATGCCCAAGAAGTTGGTAGTGGGCATACAAGATGAGCCACAGAAGATGAAGTGTTTGAGCCAAAGATTTAAAAATATGGATAGCCCTCAGTTGGAGACTGATCCGGTCTTCTGGTGAGTGGCGATATGCTTAGGCCAGCTATTTGACCCCTTGGTGTCAAACTTGCGCTGTTTATGGTTGTTTTTGATGAGGAAGGGATCATAATACTGGTCGACATTCAAACCAAGTAGCATCGTCACATCCATAAGGGAGGGTGCAATAGGGCCTTGATTGAATAAAAAGGCATTCAGAGCATCAGACCAAAAGTAAGAGGTTGTCGCCAGTATCGATTAATTTTTAGCCATATCAACCAGTGAAAGTGGCTGTGCTATGTCAATTTGGGCATCTAGAAGAGTGGTGGCTCGGGCAGTAGTGACCCTACGATACCAATTTCTCCAGCCCGGGATTGATGATGACCATGATCTGAAAACGATTTTCCAAGGTTCAGGGGAAGCTAAGATTGATTTGAAAGGAATCTGGTTGGTTTCACAATTGATAAGTTCTATGGGGTCAAAATCATTGCAGGGGCCTAGATAAAAATGATTTTGATCAACACCGGAGGGGATGCAGATCTGATTCTCGAGTTCCTAGTACAAGCGAAAGATAAGACTACAGTAAGTATGGCATGAGAAGAAGATGCAAGAGATTACTGCTAGTTCATAATAGCTACAGTGAGTATGAGTCCATGAACAGCAACCAAGAACATGGCGAGGTGAATCTGAAAATGAGATCTAAAAGCAAAAGGAAGCGGGAGAGAGGTTTACCTTAGGAACATTCTCGGGGGTTGCCATTAGCAGAAGGGTGGTTGAAGCCATCGATGCTCGTCGGTGCTTGAGTTTGGGACCATTTGAGGTGGGGGAGTGCGCCGGCGAAACGGAGGAGAGAGAAGAAGGTGAAAAGTCTCGAGCTCGGGTGAAAGTGAAAGAAGGAAGAAGGATCATTTATAATGATGGGACATGGTAGGTTGCGGTAAAGGCACAGGGTAAACGAGGAGAGAAAATCTGGCACACGAAGATTTTGTACACCGGACTCGGGGGGCATGTGTTGGCAGCGGATTTTGGACCGGTCCCACTGGTCAGAGGCACTTAATTGAAATCGGCCGAAGTCAGCAAAGCTCAACAGCCGAAAGGAATAAAGTGGGCCCAATAGGGTTATTTTGTCTCTTTCTGTTTTTGAGTTTATTTGAAAATAAGTCTAGTCGGTTTGTTTAAGAGTCCTGACCGAGTCGGGTCAGAACCCCTTGCACGGGGCTATAAATATGTAATAGGGATTGTACGCAAGGAATAACACTTTGGTTCAACACAATTCGGCGCATTGCCGAACCTTTTCTCAACGACATCCTTGTGTCGCGTGGGCACGGCTCCGATCTCGGCAAGAGACTTGGATTAGTCACCCTCGGTGATTCTATCGACTCCAACTAGTACTTTCTCATTGATTTGATATTCTAGTTGTCATCTTTAGAATTGCTAGTTACCCGGTAATTGGATCTTAATTACGTTTAATTTTGCATTCATTGAAGTCGATTACCCCGTTATCTGATAAGATTAGATCTATGATTTTGAGGCATATTTGCAATACCAGCTATCAGATCTATCAACTTAACAATATCAACAGGGAGAGTCTTTGCATGATTACTATATTCCTATGGACTATGGCCTGTCGACTTGCTCTATCGATTACTATATTCCTATTGACATTAACAGAGCAAGTCTGGCATGTCTATCATAGATTTATCAACTTTGCTCTATCGATTTAGTTCGCATCGGCACTACTTATGTGATATTTAGTACTCATTTATTGAATTGCCGATGAACGGATTCAAATCAACCGATTAGTTTATTTTAATAATATCATTCACTGTTTATAGCCATCTGCTGGTTTTCACTAACAACGATTATCGGCATTCTTCATCGGCCTGTCCTGGGCCCGTGACCCGTGGAATTTAACTATTCGTCTCTTTGTCGATTTGCAGGAAAAATCGACTGGCATGCCCCGGTTTCTTTTGTGTTTGAGCCCGCACTAGAGTCAAGCAAATCTCTCGGGTCACGCGTGTGATTTTCTTGTCAACACGCTTTTTGGCAGGCCCGGTCGGACAAAGAACTTCAAGATCTACGACATGGCTGAACTTGGAATGCCATAGGATCCCAAGCTTCCTGATAACCCTACACCAAAACATGATGTTGGTGCAGATCTGAACTCGCACGGTCCGACTGCCAGAGGGCCACGGTCTGACAGGCACCATGTCGTGGTCCGACCGGGACCACGCCAGGGTTAGGCCGCCAGGGTTGACCGAGCAGATTGGTTTCCTTCTCTTTGTCATCTCCATTGCCTTATCTCTCCCTTCTCCATACCCTTTCGACCACAACACACCAAACTCACAAAACACAGCTCCTATCCTCTTTCTCTCTCTCTCTCTCTCCCCTTGAAGGTGACCTCTATTGAAGGGAGGGTGCCCCCTTGCTCCCAGTCCGACCGAAGGCCGCTCCCGGTCTGACTGAAGGCTCCTCCAATATGTCCTCTCGCTTCCCTCGTGTCGCTAAGGAGGCTGCCAAGAAGATGATTGGCAAAAAGCTCAAGAAAAAGCAACGGGTTGATGTTATCGAATCTGATGATGATGGGCATGAGTCCGATTATGATCAGCCAGAAGACACTAAAGTTGAATCATTTGCTCCAGGAGCTTCTCACTCTCATTCTGTTGACATGGAGGATGCTAGTGACATTGATGAGGATTTTGATCCTACCCCATGGAACCTAGGAAAGAAGAAGTGGAGAAGTGATGAGTATATGCGGGCTAGAAACACAAGTGTGTATGGTGGCGATGCTGATTCTCCCATCCCTCAATTCCATGCTAAGGTACAACTAGATGCTTATCTTGAACATCTTGTAGATAAGCCAGTCTTTGCTCACAAATGGATTGATTGGACTTATATTGCTCAATTTGACTCCATCTATCCATTGATTCCACTCTTTCAATCAATTGGTCTTCATGCTTTTGTGGAGCACAAGTGTGCTTGGAACGACAACATCATTAGGCAATGCACTATGGAGTTTGATTGGGAGAGAACAAAGCTTACATGGATGACTAGCAGCCGGTAGCACACAACAAAGTTCTATGAATTTGCAGATGCCAACAAAATTGATTGCTCCCATCAACACATGACTCACAACATTTGGGATGAAGATAATCTTCCTGAGAATGAGTGGATTGGCTACTATCATCCAGGTCATGGCAAGCTTGGTCTTGTTATAGGGTTGAAAATCATGCCAACTGTGACCAACAAGATTGAGGATGACCATGTTTCCAAAAGGTGGCAATTCTGAGGTAATCCGTGACAAATTCTGGAATTTCATTCATCACATCATGAGTGGTCATAGAATTGATGTGACAAGGTTTATGTTGAAGTACATTGAGCTAATCTCCATGAGTGTGCAATACAATCTCTACTATGCTCTATACATTATGTCACTGATCTTCAGAAGACCAAGTTCAAGGTGAGGGATTATAGGACTCCTCATTCAGGCTACAGGCCCTTTTCTACTACAATACATGTGCTTGCTCAACCTAATCCAGTGCCCCCTGATCAGCAAGGCCATGTTGCACAAGAAGGTGAGCATGAGGAAGAAAATCCCCAATGGCAGCCATGGGCTCATCCACCTCCTCCAACGCCTGCTCAAGACTTTCAGGCTTTTCTCCCTCAAATTTAGAGCGCTGTCCAGCAAGGTATTCAGGCCGGTATGGACGCTTTTGACACTTCTTATGCTCAGCAGTACCATACTCCCATGATGCAGCAGCTCAACACCATGCAACAGAATATGGGTCAGATGAGATTAGATGTTGATGCACTCAACACTAAGTTTTAGACCATGACCACACACTCAGTTTTAGACCATGACCACAAACTACACCAATCTTCACAATGACTATCAGACCATGAGCACAAACTATACCAATCTTCACAATGATTATCAGACCTTGCAATAGGAGTTCCATGATTTTAGCAGCCACATGTTTAGTGTTTTCCCTCGTCCTCCTCCTCTGCCGGGGTATATGCCTTATCCCTACTATTCTCCACCACCTCCACCAGCGGATGAGTGATCTTTTTGGCAATTTGATGCCAAAGACGGAGTGGATGAAGTGAAAAATTGATGATGATGAGAAGATGAAGATCAAAAAGATGACTTTGAGCAAGATGGATGGATGGATTGGACCTTCATCTCAAATTCATGGCTTTCTCTTTCTTTGTTCATCTCATATGTATCTTTTTATGGATTTCTTAGAACTATGTCGCTTGTTGCTTGCATTTGTTTGAACTTAAGTTTAATTTATCGTTTGTACTTGAATATTTGGATTGCTCTCTTCATTGAATTTATGAGGCTTGCATTTCATTCTTGTTCTATCACATTTATGCTAACATTCAGGGAGAGCCTACACTATATGGCTCATTCATGCTTCACTTCATTGTATTGTCATCAATTACCAAAATGAGGGAGATTGAAGTATCTATGCCCTAGTTTAAGGGTTTTGGTAATTAATGAAGAATTGTGACTTAATGTATTTCAAGATTGGTCAATTCATACATATATATCTCAATGAAGATGAAGAAGGTGGCACAAGGCAAAGGTATAAAAATAGGTTTCCTACTTTACTAGTCATAAGGAGATTAGAGGAGAAAATGACCGGGTTGCTAGTATAGTTGCTGAACTATTAAGAGGGGTCGATGCTCTAGTAGCTTGATGAATATTTAGTTGCCACTTTGTGAGAAATCATTTATCCAAATTTCTTGTCAAAGTACTCCTCCAAATATCCTTTGAAAATCCTATACAAATTATACCAAATACCACCCAAAAATATTCCTTGAAAATTCCTGTCAAAGATGGCACTACCGGTCAGACTGGGGTCCAGTGGTGGTCTGACCGCAGCCTATTGGCGGTCTGACCGGAGACGTCTGGTAGTCTGATCATCCGTTCCGGGAGGGGTGTATTTTTGTGCTTGTGAGGGTCTGACCGCCAGGCTTGGTCGGTCTGTCCACCAGCCTCTCCCGGTCTGACCGCGAGCTGGTCCATGGTTTGAATTATTGGTGAACCTAGCTGTTGGGTTGTTGGCGGTCTGACCGCCAGGGTGCCGCGGTCTGACCGCTAGCTACGCAGGCTTTTGCAACGGCTAGTTTTGGATGCCTCCTCTATAAATACTCCTCCCACTCATGTACGGTCTCTCTCTTGTCCCTTGGCATTGCATACCTGATATATCAGAGCTCTCTCCTCACTCACACAAGCTTCCATTGATCCATTACAAGTGAGTGAGAATCTAGTGCGTGTTCTTGAGCGATTCAAGCATTGTGACACTGGTTGTTCATTAAGCAAGTGACGTCGACTTGTTACTCTTGGAGGTTGCTACCTCCTAGTCTGCTTGGTGGCGTGGAAACCGTGAGCCCTTGTAAGCTTCATGACCATTGATGATTGGATCCCCAAGGTATGAATATTTTGGTGATAGATGACAACTATGAAATTGTGGGCTAATATCTACACGAGTGTTGTCTATGCAAAAATCATCTCTAAACTCTATTACAAATCATACGGATGATGGTTGCCTTGGCAATGGATGACAATGACTGCAAGCATGGAGGCTTATGAGCTTGATGGAGTCCAAGGGTTGATGAAGATGGATCAAAGCTAAAGACAAGCTATGGAGCAAGTGTTGGAAACACTTGTCTATTTGTTAGGGATTTGAGTCCATAGGAAAGACCAGACTATCAAGGGGGTATAGGTCATGTCTCTTAGGTCACACTAGTTGGTGATGTGCATGGATGCTCAGTGAAATCACAAGCACTAGGTGAGAGTGGAGAAGCCAAGGAGTTGTTTGGACAAACCAGGAAATGAAGTCAAGCGAGGACAAGGAGTTTCAGCTTCTGGACGAAGTGACCGGACAGAGGGGTAAGTGGAGACCGGACTGTATGGTCACTAAGTGGACAGAGAGTAGTTTGCAAGGAATTTGTCTGCGCAATGATCAATAATGACCGGACGGTCCGGTCAGTAGACTGGATAGTCCAGTCTATATGATGACGCGCCAAGACAGAGAGGAAGCAAATTGGGAGCTCTCTGGAATGGAGAGAGAAAGTCTGACCGGACGGTCCGATCAGTATGAAGATCAGCAGTGGGCAGAGCCGTTGGAGCAGGATCTGTAGTGACCGGATAGTTCGGTGAGGCAGTGACCAAACAGCCCGGTCAGTTGGCCCAGAAATCTGATTTCATGGAGCAACGGCTAGTTGGAGGTTGGAAGCCTATATAACTTCATTGTTGGGGTCTTGGAAACCACTCTTGGCCAGTGGAATTGCTTGGAGCATTTGGTAAGAGCCAAGAGGCAAAGAGGAGAGCACTAGGAGGAGATATTGCATATCTAGAGGGTGCTAGTGAGAGTAACTTGAGCATTGATGCACATTTAAGGCTAGGGTGTCCTTGAGGGTGTGATCTTGGTTGTTACTCTTGGTCTATGGTGAGACCTAGACCGGTTAGGTGTTGGTGGTTGAGCCTATTGTGATCGGTTGTGAAGGCGTCACATGTTTGTACACGGTTTGAGCCCGCAGGTGAAAGGGGCATCGCTAGTGAGCGCCCGTGTCAGCTCGGGGAGTCCGGCAAGTTCTCGAGGGAGGCGAGCTTGTGCCTTGGTGGCAGCGGTGATGCGCACCGTGTCTTCACTCCGGGAGTGATGGCGGGCTTGTGGGCGAGAACTCCACATTGGTGGCAGGAGGGACCGGAACTCCGGCAGGAGTGGTCCAACAAGGAGTATGGGAAGTAACCATCCTTCCGAGATCTTGGGAAAAAATCATGAGCATTCCTTGACCCCCTTTTTACTATTTCGCAATTATGTGCTCTAGTAACTAGGTTGAATTGTGGCTTACATAAGCTAGTGTGTTTGGCTTCCGCGCTTGCTATCATAAACACTAGCATGTGTAGGGTCGCGGCCCACTAGAATTGTTAGGTTGCAATGATTTCTAGGTTCTATTAGTGTAAATTGAAGTATTCGAATTCATGGTCGGCTTACCGATTCACCCCCCCCCCCCCTCGGTACGCCTTCGGGCCTTACAAGTGGTATTAGAGCCAAGTGCTCTTCTTTGAGGCTTCAACGCCTTGAGTAAGGATGCCGGGATAGGTGGGGAGTGTTCTCATATTCGATGGGGAGGACTACGGGTATTGGAAGGCTCGTATGCAAGCCTAGCTAGAGTCCCTTGATCCAGAGATATGGATGGTGACCCATGAGAATGATGCGGATGTGAACCTGCTTGAGCCTGATTTTATTAAGAACAACGCTAAGGCCAAGAATGCTATGTTTGCATGCATATCTAAGGATGTCTTTGCTAGGTCAGATGCAACTTCCATAGCACATGGTATTTGGACTGAGATTCAGGGTCTCCATGAGGGTACCAGTGATGGCAAAGACGAAAGAAACTATGTGCTAAAGAACAAATATGATAACTTCACTAGATTGCCACATGAGAGAGCTAACACTATTTTTTCTTGCTTTCATGTACAAGTGGAGGAGATCAATGCTCCTTGGGATGACTTCAAGCTTAAGCCTATCGAGGTGATAAGAAGATTTTTGAGGCTATTCAAAGACCCCAAGTATGAGTCCATCATCACCTTCACCTTGCTAGGTGACCTCAAGACCAAGACCATGAAGGATGTACTTTGCAAGATCACCGCCTTCGAGAGCTACCAATTGGGTTTGGATGATCCTCAACCCTCCACCCTTGCTCTTCAAGCTGACAAGCAAGAGCAAGAAAAACAAGAAGAAGGCAGTAATTGAAGAAGAAGAAGATGATGATGAAGATGACTTGTGTGTGAACTTGGCTCTTCTCATGAGGAAGATGAGGACCTTCAAGAACAAGTTTGCCTCTAAGTACAGGGGCAAGTGCTTTAACTATGGCTCAAAGAATCACTTTGTATGGGAGTGACCGAAGCCCAAGAAAGAAGGTCTCAAGTCCCAAGAGTCTAGTAATGAAGAAGAAGAAGATGATGAACACCCCAAAGCTAGGCAAAAGGAGAAGAGGTACTTCAACAAGGACAAGAGCAAAGGCAAAGGTAAAGCTCAAGACCACAGGAAGAAGCTCTCATGCAAGGCACTTGTTGGGGAGTGGACAAGTGACAACTCAAGTGATGCGTCCTCTTCCTCAAGTGATGAAGAAGTGGCCGGCCTAGCCATGATCCAGACCACATCACCACGAGCTCTTCCTCCACCTCCCATGTGCCTCATGGCCGCGAGCCAACTTGGCGAGAGTGAGGATGAGAGTAGCGATGACAGCGATGATCAGGAGCTCTCCTGTGCCGAGCTTTGGAGCATGCTTGAGCAAACCCGTGACATCGCTGTCAAGATATCCAAAATGTTGGATGTGGTAAGAAAAGAGTGTAAGTTGGCTAAGGACCATGTTGGTGAGTCTGAGAGTGAGCTCAAGGACCTTGTACAATCTCATGAGACCATAAACAAGAGTTATGACAAACTCAAGGGTGATCATGTAGAGCTACGTGAGAAGTACGAGGCCCTTGAACTTACTTTTGAGGCCATCAATGTTGATAACCTTGCCTCTACCTCCTCTAGTTCATCCAAGAGTGATGCTTCTACTATGTGTGATGAACTAACCACCTCGGTTGAGGTTTCTTCTCTTGAGCCATTTGTTTTGGAGGAATAGCACAAGCTCAAGGAAGAGAGGAAGATGGTGATGGACCGCTTTGAGAGGCACACACATGGTAGAGCCATCCACAAGAAGATTCTAGGAAGAAACCTTGTGAATAATGTCTCCCATCGAGGACGTGGCTTATATCCCGCCGTCATCGACATCATCGGGATGAGTGACTCCATCCCCGTATGGATCAAGCCCCTACTCGCTGATGACTACTATTGCGAGAGGTGTTGCAAGGATGGCCACACCATCAAGGATTGTCCTATGGTGAGAAGTTCCATTGTTTTACCTAACGCTAACTTGTTCCATGAGAACACACATTTCAAGCTTTTTAAGAGCAAGGATGGCATGGTGAATGCTAAGGCTTTGGGACCACCAAACAAGAAGAGAAAGGTCAAGAGCATATGGGTGCCTAAGTGCATTGTTGATCTTGAGAGGTCAACGAAGTACAAATGGGTGCCCAAGAACAAGACCTAGAAGATGATGGTGATGGTGGACCGGGAGCCTCATGAAGATCATGTGAAGTCCACCACATGTGATATGGACCTCAACGACCTTTCTACTCATGAGGGAGGTATCCGTGCATTTTCTTTGTTCTTGTTAGTTGTAATGTGTTTTTCTTTCTCTTTCATAGCATTGTAACCTAGGACTCCTTTGTGACTAGTATGTTTTGCATCCATGCATGTGTAAATAACTAAAAGAAAAACACATAAAAATTCATCAATGTCTAACCCACTCAAGATAGCTATAAGCAAGGGCGAGTGCTTGAGATGGTGGTTTGGCTTCTCTCAAGGCAAGGGTATGGCTTATAGTGACTAAGCTTGGGAGGGGTTCAAACTTGACATTGTTAGGTTTCCTTTGTGTCTTGTTTAATATAGCCTGCATTCACATGACATGTTTACTTTCATTGCATATGTAAAATGCTTGTTGCATGCATCATATAGGAAACATAAAGGAGGCTTGTCACATTTGGAGATATTTGTGCCTCATGATCTATATGAGATTACATCTCCACATGTGTGACCAAAGGAAAGGATTGTGCTTCATGCCCATTGAGAAAGCTCTTATGAACTCCGAGGTTAAACCCACTCACGTGGTTCATGGACAAAGGCTCATACATACCCATTTGGTTCTTAATTGCCTTGGTTCTTATTCGCTCAATTCTTCATTTGACATTTGTGAAAATTATAAGGCCATAGAGTGCCACTATTTGAAAAGCAGTGTTTTAGAGTTCCCTTCATACTCCAAGTGCAGTGTTTATTTGTGTGTTAAGTGAGGGCACTTGGAAAAATGAAGAAATCCTTGTTTCAGCGAAATATTGGAAGTGATCGTACAGTCCGGTCATTAGACCGTACGGTCCAGTCTGTGCAGCAATGCATAGTTGCTTCGGGGGTTTGAGAAAATGTCTTGTGAAGACCGTACGGTCTGGTCTGCATGTCGTTCTGTTCACCTAGAACGTAGGTTTCCAAAATCCCTGAAGTGACCGGACAGTACGGTGATATGAGCCGACCGTCCGGTCACCTCATTTGATCGCGAGTTGCGTCTCAAAATCTGGATCGTTGATCTTATCCTTGAGAGATCACGATCGTCGGCTGATTGCTTTGACCCAAGTCAGGTTTTGGTCGTTTCCTTCTTCTTCCCTAAAACGCCAAGAGCACGCACCCGATGCCGTCGTTCTTCTCACCAATGTTGCCTTGACCATCGCTGCCGCCAAGCTTGCCCGCATAGCACCGCTGCTCGCCCCTCTTGCCGCGCACACGCACTCGCTTACCCCCGCACTAGCGTGCAGTCGCGTCCCACGCCCATGAACCCTAGGCGCCGCTGCGCCGCCATCGCCGAGCCTCGCCGTGCGCCCCACCCATCACCGCCTCTGCTCTCTCGCATGCGCACAGTTCAACCCCCTCCTGAGCAGAGCTCCACCAATTAGGGCAAAAGATTGCTCTTTTCCCTTCTATAGCCGGAGACCACAAAATCTCGAGTTTTTCCAATAATCGGCTCTATGTTCGTTGCGGCATTTGTCGTCAATCCTCCAGGGTATCGTGTTATCATCTTCCTTTTCATCGATTATACCTTGCTTGTTCGAGAAATTAGCTTAATTGATGCAATTAGTTCAAAATCCTATCTTTAGTTGCATTAATTAGGTAATTTGGCTCAACCTGGCTGCAGTTAATTCCCTGTACATCTGTTAATTGCAATTCTAGGGTTTGTCACTTGTTTAGTCTGCAGCTAGACTTATTGCCTATTTTTTGACTGCACACTAGATGACTCACACCAGCCACATATAGTCGATGATCACTGTTGTTACTTTGCATATTTGTCTAGTGATCATGTCCTTCATCTCAGTGCTAGGATTTCTATTGCACATTCTTACCTATTGGTGCTATGCTTGTAGATTTATATAGGTTCTATGCTTATCCTTTCTATACCTACATGCATCCAGTGACACTTGTCAGCAGCAGAGATGGCCGGATCAGGACAGGATAAGGGTAAGGGCAAGAGACCAGAGAAGCCCAGAGGCAAGAAGAGGACCAGACTATACCCAGAGTCAGAGAGAGCCAGGAGGTTAGCACAACACTTGGATGCTATGGAGGCTTCACGCAGGATACCTGGATCACTATTGATCATAGGTACAAAGACAAACAATCAGGGTCTGTCACACCCGGTTTTAAGGACAAAACCAAGTGTTATTCATATGTGTGCCCAGGAGCAAGTTTCACACATAGCGACAGTAAGTGCATAACAGTATAACCAATGTCATTATTACAATGTATGATTATTACATAAAAGATTGTCTTTAAAGACTAAAATGACTCTCAAACTAAATAGCAGCAGAAAACACCATAACACCACAGGCAATTGACCGGGGGCACGCTCGCCTAGTAGTAGTCTTCATCGATGTAGTCCATCTCTCCATCTTTTGAGCAGCAGTTTATAGTATATAGCAACAAAGGGAAATAGCAAGGGTCATCACATGCCGTACTCAGCAAGTGGGGGAAAATATGACATACAGGCTTAATAGAAGAAAGGCTAACATAACAGTTCATTTGCATAAATGAGCACTATACCTAAGACTATTTGAATAGCACTCCTATTTACTAGGTGAAAAGTTGTCCCCAGTTATCTCATCAAACCAACACTACAGGTTACATCGCATGTAGCCAACCATGGGTTAAACCGCTCATAAGAAACTACGCTACAGGTTACACCGCCTGTAGCAAACTAAAGGTTACACCGCCCAAACCAAACTTGGCTACCCACCAAGTTCACCCATAAACAACCATCCTAACTATGTGAGGATCCAGGCCGCTCATGACCGTCAGCACGGCTATTATAACAGTTTGACACTCTGCAGAGGTTGCACAACTTTACCCACAGGTTGTTCATTTCATCACTATGCAATGACTAGAGAGTCTCCATGTTGCCCAAATCACACTACCGTAGGTGTGAGGCCAAGAGATCACCACAAGGTCTTTCAAAGAGCTTCCTAGCTTGCAAACAATCCACGCTAAGGTTTCACCGCTGCGGAATTAAACCGTTCCTACAGAAGCCCCCTCTGGCACCATGGCTAGGAGTGAACCGTCTTTCGCCTGAGTCCAAGAGTAAACCGTCCCGTCCTCATCCCTCGACTGCCCACAAAACTAGGAAGACATCTTGATACTCAACCCAGCCTACCCATATCAGACCTGTGTTTTGCGCTGTTTTCCTGGGTGGCCGCTCCACAAACTACTCTTGTGATCCCAAGCAGGTACCACCACAATCCCACAGTACTGCACTGAGTACACGTGCATACCCGCACCATCCTTGTCATCCTCCTGCTTGGATCACCTAGGTTCCATGTTGCTAAAAAGGATTACCCATCCCTCGTGATCATTATGTTCAAGTGAGCCATTAGTCAAGATTAACATTAGACACTTCCAAACCCGACATAGCAACTAAGCATGACGTATTCATACTATTAAGCTACACCAGAACCCAGGCGACAAGGAATAATATGGAACAGGATGATGACACATAGGATTCAATATTAACGAGCATGCATAGACAATAGAGAGAAATGTAAAATATAGGTTCAAAATGCATCAAGGACACTTGCCTGGTTTCCCTTGCTGCTGCTCAAAGTCTTCTGGCTGGAGGTCCTGAAAGTTCTCCAACTGCTGGTCGTCTACTAACGTCACACCGGAAAGACAAGCATACAACCAAACTAAGAAACAACACACCACACAGTAACAAGCAACAATAAAAACAATACTATGAGAAAGTACGCATTGCTACGATCACGTGAGCGCAAGAATCGTCTCAATCCGAGTTACGAATAAAAAGTTATGAACGCTTAAAGTTCTAGGGTCTAAATTGCAAAATAACCTACTCGAAAATAATTAACTAAAAAAATAATATTTTATAAGTTAAAATAAATAACTTATTAATTTATTTATTAAATAAACATAAGGTATATAATTTATTTTGCAAAATAAATAAATCAGAATTAGATCCTATTATGAAAAACATATATTTTTCTTTATTATGTAAAAACAATAAAGATTAGGGACCTAATTGCAAAACAGATCTGATCTATATTAAACTATTAAAATAAATTTTAAAAATAAATCTAAGGGCTTATTTGCAAAAGCGCGAGGGTTGTAATCTAAATAAATTAAAACACAGAAATCTATCTGTGAAAACAGCAGGGCTGCCGGAATTGGTCAACGCCGACAAGGTTCACGGCGGTGCTTCGCCGGAATTGCTTGGTTCTCGTGCTAACTGGCATGGTTTCTCGTCCCGATCAGACAGGGAGAGAGATGAGAGGATCGCGAGCTCACTTACTGCGACGTGCGGCTCTAGGAAGGCTCAGCGAAGGCGGGCGACGAGGCTCGGCGGCAGCGGTTCAGCGACATCGTCGGAATCGGGTCTGCCGCGGCGAATTCACGTCGGGGTCTTCGGGCGTCAGCGGAGGATGCTCATCTAGTGCTTCTCATCACTCGGAGGCTCTCGAGGTGGCTCACTTGCTCCAGGCGACGAGCTCGTCGAAGCTCGGCTCCAATGGCGGCGGTGGCGCGAGCTAGCTAGGGTTAGGGCGACGCGATGGCTTCGGGATTGGCGAAATCGAGGGTGCAGAGGGTTTGGGTTTTATAGGGGGCTCCTGGGGACTCGTACGGAACATGGAGACAGCGTCCAAAGGCGGCACGACGGCAGGAGAAGCTGGAGTCTACGTCTAGCATGGGAGGTAGAAGATACAGCGAAAACGGGTTTTCAACTGGGCCGTTGATGTGAATAAGGGTTCCCGATCTTCCAAAAGGTTCTTGGTAAGTTCATTTGATCGGAGGCGACACACAAATCGATCCGGCTTGAGAACAGAACGTTCTAAACCCCGCAATCGCAGCACGACGTCTCCTCTGGTTATCAACCGTCCAAAGACGATTGACCTCGCTGAGAAGGCTATTCCCTGCCTGCGAATCAAGAACACAAGCAAGAACAACGAAGAATGCAACACAATTGTAGATGTATGATTAAACTCTCGAAGTTGGGATCTCACAAACCGATGAACGGCGAAACTGTTTATGAACAGAATTAATCTAAGCAAAACCCGAACCCTAATAGTGCGGCGGCGGCTGTATATAAAGACCCTAGGGTCGTGCAAGACCCTCTGGACGCGCCCCTAATTGGGCTCAACTAGATACAAAGCCCAAAGGCGAAAAATAGGCGACGCAGCACCGACACAGATTCTGGACTCTCTCTTGTTTTGGTGATTCCCGATGACTCCGGATGAATTTTGACATGAGGCCGGCGGCATTGGAAAGGTCTTCTCCTTATCTTTCCGTGCATATGTAGAACGTCCAAATCCAAGTTCGTATGCGTCCTGGGCGACTATTTTAGTGCAGACTGGTCCTGGGCCCCGAAACAGACTCGAAGTCGGTTTTGATGGGGCCTCCACTTTGGCTTCCAAGCCCTTGCTGATCCTCCACGTTCCCAACTCCTTCTCCCATCATCTCCTGGTCCTCTCCATGGTTTCTAATCATAAAATAATCATTAGGTAGCAAACCATTCTCAAAAGTAACATATAGCAAAGAACGTAGGAACGAACTCACCTCTAAATTTAGTCGTCGTGCACGAGCTCTAGTCATTGGACCTTGCAAGTCCAGATTTGGAGGAGTGTTGTGTGTATCCATAGGAGTGATGTCCTCATCATCCTCCCCCTCTTGAAGTAGAGTCGTCCTCGACTCGAGCTCATCCTCTTCTCCCAAGTATGGTTTCAAATCTGAAATGTTAAAAGTAGGACTAACCCCGAACTCGGGAGGCAACTCAAGTTTGTATGCATTATCATTAATCTTCTCCATTATTTTGAATGGACCATCAGCTCTAGGCATTAGTTTAGACTTTCTCAATTCTGGAAATCTATCCTTCCTTAAGTGTAACCACACTAAATCTCCTACATCAAGCTTTACTTCCTTTCTACCCTTACTACCAGCAATTTTATACTTTTCATTCATCTTTTCAATGCTAAGTCTAGTGGTCTCATGCATTTGCAAAATAAATTCAGCACGCTCCTTAGCATCAACATGAACTCTCTCATTAATAGGTAGAGGAAGTATATCAAGTGGAGTACGGGGATCAAAACCATACACTACCTTAAATGGACTTACCTTGGTAGTAGAATGTGTTGCCCGATTATAAGCAAACTCAACATGAGGTAAGCATTCTTCCCATTGCTTCAAATTTTTCTTCAAAATAGCTCGCAACATAGTACCCAAAGTGCAGTTCACAACCTCAGTTTGTCCATCAGTTTGTGGAGGACAAGTTGTAGAAAATAGCAACTTTGTACCCAACTTATTCCAAAGCGTGCGCCACAAATGACTCAAGAATTTTGCATCACGATCTGAAACAATAGTAGAAGGCATACCATGCAAACATACAATTTCTTCGAAAAAAAGATCAGCAATATAACTAGCATCATCAGTTTTATGACATGGTATAAAGTGTGCCATCTTGGAAAAATGATCCACAACAACAAAAATGCTATCGCTCCCCCTCTTAGTCCTAGGCAGTCCTAAAATAAAGTCCATAGAAATATCCGCCCAAGGAATAGAAGGAACAGGAAGTGGCATGTATAAACCATGTGGATTCAATCGAGACTTAGCTTTTTGACATGTAGTGCAGCGAGCAACAAAACGGTCAACATCTTTCCTCATCCTTGGCCAAAAGAAGTGTGTGGCCAAAATATCCTCTGTCTTCTTAGCACCAAAATGACCCATCAATCCACCTCCATGCGCCTGTGTGATAGTTTTTGGTACAGGCTAGCTCTTTCTGGCTTCAATCTTCGCCTCATCCACCTCAATTCCCTGTGGAGTCACAACATAGCCAAGAAAAGAGACTCGATCCGTGCAAAAGGTGCACTTCTCAAGGTTACCAAATAAACGTGCAACTCGCAAAGCATCAAAAACAGCACGCAAATGAATCATATGATCATCCATGGATTTGCTATAAATCAAGATATCATCAAAGTAAACATCCACAAATTTGCCAATAAAAGGTCTTAAAACCTCATTCATCAAACGCATGAAAGTACTGGGTGCATTAGTCAACCCAAAAGGCATTACTAACCACTCATACAACCCGAATTTGGTTTTGAAAGTTGTTTTCCATTCATCTCCAAGTTTCATTCTAATTTGATGGTAGCCACTACGCAAATCAATTTTAGTGAAAATTATAGCACCACATAACTCATCAAGCATGTCGTCTAGCCTAGGAATAGGATGACGATACCTAATAGTAATGTTGTTAATGTCTCTACAATCTACACACATACGCTAAGAACCATCTTTCTTAGGAACCAAAAGTACAGGAACAGCACAAGGACTAAGTGATTGATGAACATACCCACGATCCAAAAGGTCTTGGACTTGTCGTTGTATCTCCTTAGTCTCCTCAGGGTTGGTCCTATAAGCAGCACGGTTTGGTAAAGTAGCACCAGGAATTAAATCAATTTGATGCTCAATCCCTCTCAAAGGTGGCAATCCCGGGGGTATCTCAGCTGGGAAAACATCCTCATACTCCTGCAAAAGGTTAGTGACAGCAGGAGGCAAAGCACTAGAAGCAATATCACCAAGCGAAACCAAGGCTTGTTTGCATATCAAAGCATAGCAAATATCATCAGTAGAAATTTCAGCAAGCTCAGATTTTGTGGCAAGACATGAACGACCTTGTAATTTAATTGCAGTACCCTTAGAACTTGAAGAATCATTAACATTACTTGGTGTAGAAGCAGAAATAACAGGTTGCTGAATTTCAGGGCTTTTATTTTTCAAACTAGCAGCTCGTTCTAAATCAGCTTGTACAATTTCAGCAGGGGTCATTGGTAACAAAGTAATTTTAGTTCCTTTATGCATAAAAGTGTACTTATTACTTTTATCATGGTGTACAGCATCATTATCAAATTCCCAAGGTCTACCCAATAAAAGTGAACAACCTTGCATAGGTACAACATCACAATCAACAGAATCCACATAGGAACCAATGGAAAAAAGAACTCTGCAAGTTTGTGTTACCTTAGTTTTTCCAGAGTCATTTAACCACTGAATGTAGTATGGATGTGGATGTGGGCGTGTGGTCAAATCAAGCTTCTTAACCACATCAGAACTCACCAAATTGTTGCAGCTTCCTCCATCAATGATGACACGTGCTCGACGGTTCTTGATGACGAAGAAAATCTGGAACAAGTTATGTCACTGCATCATCTCGGGCTGCTGGATTTGTGTGCTAAGCACACGCTGCACAATAATATTCATGTAGCCCGTGGTATCTCCGCCTCCAAGGACGAGGTCACCGCTAGTGGCAGCGACATCCTCCTCCTCATCCTCCACATCGGAGGTGCTCATGTAACCGCCATCATCTGTCACCACATATGTCCACCTACTTGGGCAATCTTTCTGCACATGGCCAAGACCATGGCAGCGGTGGCACTGAATCCCTGTAGTGCGTCCCGTCGAAGCAACAGAGGAGGCACTACTAGCCGGTACCTGCATAGAATTTTTACCTGAGCGCGTAGAAGGGGCAGGGGCTGATCTTGGTGCTGCAGAAACAACACTAGCCGGTGGGGGCGGCTGGAAAGATGGCTTGGGCAGCCCCAAAGTCCCCGTCGGCCGTGGTGGGTAGAAATTCCTGGACTTGCTGTACTCCTCAAAAGCCTGGAAAAGTCCCTGTGATTCTTTCTCTGCAAGCATAGCATACTGGAAACACTGGTTGAGGGTATAAAATTCTTTATAATCAAGGATGTCCTGAATTTCTTTTCTCAAACCAGAATAAAAGCGGCAAATCTGATCCTCTACTTTTTCAACCACAGCACAACGAATCAAACCCTTCTGAAGCTCACTAAAATACTCCTGAACAGTTTTATCTCCTTGATCTAAACGCTGCAGTTTATTACGAATTTCTCTATAAAAAGAAGGAGGAATAAAACGATCACGCATTTCTACCTTAAGTTCTTCCCAAGTAGTAGCCAAATCGGTTTCAGCAGCTAGACCACTCCACCAAACAATAGCAAAGTCCTTAAACTCACTAGTGGCTTGTCTAACTCTATGTTGTTCAGGAACAAGATGGGCATTAAATTTTTGTTCTACTGTCATTTCCCAATCAAGGAAAGCATCACCATCGTACTGACCCGAAAATGAAGGAATTGAAAACTTAATTTTAGCATACAGATCATCTGGAGCATGGTTACCTTGTGTGTGACGGTTGTGGTTGTTGAAACCACCCATACCTTGAGGGTTACGTTGCAAACGACGTCGTAACCTTGCGGTCCTTGTAGCTGACCTATCGACGGTGCCATCAGCCTTATACACCGTTGCTTCATCATGATCATCTTCAACGTCGTTGTTGGTGTTGGTGTTGGTGTTGGTGTTGTTGGTGTTGGTGTTGGTGTTGATGTTGGTGTTGTTGTTATTGGTCTTGTGAGCGGTCTCCAATTCGACAACCTAATCGGTTAGCTTAGAGACTCTCTTATCCAACCGCTCAATGCTTTCTCCCAGGTGAAGCTTGGTGACGGCGTCGGTGACGCCCTGGTGATCGTCTCTGCCAAATCACTCTGAACCGCCTGCAAAGCCTTCTGTAACTGATTTTGGCTCACGCACTCATCCAATTTTGAGGGTGAAGCACCCTCTCCATCGCTTTCTGACATCAGAAACACCAAAACAGGAAACAAAAGGTGAAGGTTATCCCTACAAAACTACTAAACAGTGGTGCCTCTCAACACAGCAAAAGGAAGCTTCTTGCAAAGCTCTTACAAAGTTCTGAAAACAACAAAGCGAAGGATACTAGGGAGAAGTGTTCCACGATTGCAAGGGTTACAAAATAACCTATGTGCTGTCCAGAAGAAGTATGTAGAGCTAGGAAGGCCAAATATATATATATATATATATATATATATATATATATATGAGTGGCACACAATTCAAAAACAGATAGTAAAGCTGAATAAGTGCCCAAGTAACTTGTCCCTAGTTGCTGGTCTAACTATGTCCTAGAACAATAGTGATAGCAAAGAAGAAACAAGGAGACAACGGAACACAGTCGATAACAGGGGGCTTAGTGTAAAACAGCCAAACTCAGAAATTCCAGGGGGCTAGATGGAGCACTAGTAGGAATCCCAAATTTCTTTTTTTTACTTTATTTTTTTGATATTTTTTTCCAACTCACTAGCAAACAGGGAGAAACCACAAAACATTTCAGCTCAAACCGAGCTAGGACGTGGCCTACAGAAAATCTTGAAGTTTCAGAAAACGTCAGGTTTCAACTTGAATGAATTTTTTCTTTATCTTCCCGATTTTTTTTGAATTTTTTGACGAGGGCACACAGGGCATAGCCGAGTGTGGGTATGCTCAACTTTTTGTCAAGAATCTCCTATAAAAATTTCAGCCAAAATGGACAACCGAGCGAAAAGTTATGGCTGTTTCACCGAAGGGGTGTCGGAATCGGTTATGAAGAGCCCGGTGGTTTGAGTGAAATCCGAGTCGGGCTTGGGGTCGGGTAGGGATTTTTTTTTTAGCGAGGTGGATGCAGCGGAAAGTGGAATTTGTGAAAATTGGTCCGAGGTGGTGAGGGTGGGTTTAGGGTGGGATTAGGGTGGGCGTGTTGATCAATCAACCCTAGCACATAAAGCCGACAATACCGAGGATGGTGAAGGGGATGGCGGCTAGGGTTGCAAGGGAAACACTACTGACGACAAAAACACAAACTAAACCAGCGACTGAACAAGAACTAGGGCACAAACTCAACACTACGGACTCTGAAATTGAAATATGCAAAGGCTAAACACGTGGTTATGGGCGGGGGAAATTTTTTTTTGGTATTTTCTGTGGACGATAGGAAGAACACGAAAACAAAACTAAAGGATAGTGTGAACCTGACGGTGCACCTGAAGCTCTCATTACCACTTGATGTGAACAAGGGTTCCCGATCTTCCGAAAGGTTCTTGGTAAGTTGATTTGGTCGGAGGCGACACACAAATCGATCCGGCTTCAGAACAGCACGTTCTAAACCCCGCAATCGCAGCACGACGTCTCCTCTGGTTATCAACCGTCCAAAGACGATTGACCTCGCCGAGAAGGCTATTCCCTTCCTGCGAATCAAGAACACAAGAAAGAACAACGAAGAATGCAACACAATTGCAGATGTATGATTAAACTCTCGAAGTTGGGGTCTCACAAACCGATGAACGGCGAAACTGTTTATGAACAGAATTAATCTAAGCAAAACCCGAACCCTAATGGTGCGGTGGAGGCTGTATATAAAGACCCTAGGATCGTGCAAGACCCTCTGGATGCGCCCCTAATTAGGCTCAACTAGATACAAAGCCCAAAGGACAAAAATAGGCGATGCAGCACCGACACAGATTCTGGACTCTCTCTTGTTTTGACAATTCCTGATGACTCTGGATGAATTTTGACATGAGGCTGGCGGCATTGGAAAGGTCTTCTCCTTATCTTTCCGTGCATATGTAGAACGTCCAAATCCGAGTTCGTATGCGTCCTGGGCGACTGTTTTTGTGCAGACTGGTCCTGGGCCCCGAAACAGACTCGAAGTCGGTTTTGATTGGGCCTCCACTTTGGCTTCCAAGCCCTTGCTGATCCTCCACGTTCCCAACTCCTTCTCCCATCATCTCCTGGTCCTCTCCATGCTTTCTAATCATAAAATAATCATTAAGTAGCAAACCATTCTCAAAAGTAATATATAGCGAAGAACGTAGGAACGAGCTCACCTCTAAATTTAGTCGTCGTGCACGAGCTCTAGTCATTGGACCTTGCAAGTCCAGAATTGGAGGAGTGTTGTGTGTATCCATAGGAGTGATGTCCTCATCAGGCGTTTTCGTGTGAAGAAAACAGAAACAGAGAAGAAGAAGGCCTAGCGGGGGAGAAAGAAAAGAGGGAGAGAGTTGGGCTGCGGCTTGGGTTTCAGCCAGGTAACGTTCTCTTTTTCTTTTCTCTTTTCTGTTTTCTATTTGAAACAACCATTTTCTAAATAAAAATCTAAAACGAATTCTACATGATTTTAAAAATACTTTTGCACACAATAAAATCCTATATGCAACCAACCAGCATGAACGCAACAAACGCAAAAGGGTTTTATAATTATTAATTTCTTAACCAAGCTACTTTATTCTAAAATTTCAAAAAAAATTAGGGTGTTACAAACCTACCCCCTTAGGATGAATCTCGTCCTCGAGATTCGGTCGGATCGGAGAAAAGATTGGGGAACTCTTTCTTCAAGTCTTCTTCTCTTTCCCATGTGGCCTCTTCCTGGGAATAATTGCTCCATTGTACTTTGCATGTGCGGTACCTCTTTTTCCGGGTCACCTTCTCTACCGTTTCCAGAATCCTCACTGGATATTCTTGATAGGCGAGATCTTCTCCAACCTCCAATTCCTCCATAGGTACCTGTTCCTCTGGAACTCGTAGGCACTTCTTTAATTGAGAGACATGGAAAACATCATGCACCTTGGACAACTATGGAGGTAGCTCCAACTGATACGCCACTTCACCTCTTCGTTCCAAGATCTTGAAAGGGCCAATATACCGGGGTGCTAGCTTGCCCCTAACATTGAAACAACGAAGTCCTCTCATAGGAGACACCTTCAGGTATACAAAGTCACCAACCTCAAAACTCAAATCCCTTCGTCTATGGTCAGCATAGCTCTTCTGTCTTGACTGCGCGAGCTTGAGGTTTTCCCTAACAATATGAACTTGTCTCTGCACCTCCTGGAGAATTTCTGGTCCAAAAATTTGATTTTCTCCTGTCTCGTTCCAGAACAAGGGAGTCCTACACTTTCGCCCATACAAAACCTCGAACAGGGACATGTTCAAACTTTCTTGGTAACTATTATTGTAAGAGAATTCCGCATAAGGGAGGCTCTTGTCCCAACTATTACCATACTGTAGCACACAGGCTCTCAAAATATCCTCAAGAATTTTATTCACCCTTTCAGTTTGTCGGTCTGTCTGTGGATGGTATGCCGAACTAAAGTTTAGCCTAGTGTCCATCGACTCATGTAGCTTCTCCTAAAACCTTGAAGTGAATTGGGTTCCTCTATCTGAAACTATCTTCTTGGGCACACCATGTAGACACACAATCTTAGACATGTACAGTTCTGCCAGCTTTGGTCCACTGTACGTAGTTTTGACGGGAATGAAATGCGCCACCTTGGACAAACGATCCACTATTACCCATATGGAGTCATAGCCACTTTCCGTCCTTGGTAACCCCACAATGAAATCCATGCTAATCTCTTCCCATTTCCACTCTGGTATCTTCAATGGCTGCAAAAGTCCTGCTGGCCGCTGACGTTCTGCCTTGACTCTTTGGCAAATATCACATAACGCAACATATTCAGCAACCACCCTCTTCATACCATACCACCAATATCGACTCTTAAGATCGTGATACATCTTAGTGCTCCCTGGATGAATCGAGTGTGCTGACTCATGGGTGTCCCGTAGTATTGTTTCCCTCATCTCTTTCACATCCGGCATGCAAAGCCTTTCCTTGTACCATAGGGTTCCCAGATCATCAATGGTGAAGCCTGGAGCCTTGTCCTCTGCAATTTAGAGCTTGATCTCCTGTATCTTAGAATCTTCAAGTTGCCTCTTCCGAATGTCTTGCTCCAATGTTGAGTCAACCTCCATCGTCACTACCTTAGTGTTAGAGACCCATCCCAAGTTAAGCTTCTCAAACTCCTCGCACAATCTTGGTTGGGCGTCCCTTGCTGCGAGCATACTCAGATGTGACCTCCTACTCAAAGCATCTGTGACAACATTGGCCTTCCTTGGATGATAGTTGATATTCAAGTCATAGTCCTTGATGAGTTCCAACCATCGGCGTTGCCTAAGATTGAGGTCTGGTTGAGTGAATATGTATTTTAGACTCTTGTGATCCGAATATATCTCACATCGCTTGCCAATGAGGTAGTGCCTCCATATCTTGAGAGCATGGACCACTACTGCTAACTCCAAATCATGAGTTGGGTACTTCTCCTCGTGCTTCCTTAATTGCCTCGAAGCGTACGTGACCACATGACCTTCTTGCATGAGCACACATCCTAGGCCCTGTCCGGAAGCGTCACAATAAATGGGAAAGGCTTCTCCATATCGAGCATGGTCAGAATTGGTGCTGTCGTAAGTCTCTTCTTTAACTGCTAGAAACTGGCCTCGCATGCGGGCATCCACTTAAAGTCCTTACCTTTTTCTAACAATTCTGTCATAGGCTTGGCTATCTTGGAGAGCCCTTCTATGAACCGCCTATAATACCCTGCTAAACCAAGGAAACTCCGGATGTCGGTGACATTCTAGGGTGTATCCCAACTTAACACATCTTCCACTTTGCTAGGATCCATAGACACTCCTCCGGCAGAGATGATATGACCAAGAAAAGACACCTCCTTGAGCCAAAACTCACACTTGTTTAACTTTGCGTACAACTGGTTCTCCCGAAGCTTCTACAATACCAAGCGAAGATGTTCCTCATGCTCTTCTTCATTCTTTGAGAATACCAAAATATCATCGATAAACACCACCACAAAATTGTCCAAGTACTCCATGAATACCTTGTTCATCAGATACATAAAGTAGGCAGGGGCATTAGTCAATCCAAAGGACATGACAGTATACTCATAAAGTCCATACCGAGTGGTGAAGGCGGTCTTGGGTATATCGGATGCCCGAATCTTCAACTGATGATAACTGGAACGCAAATCAATCTTGGAGAAAACATAGGCTCCTCTCAACTAATCAAACAAATCATCTATCCTAGGCAGTGGGTACTTGTTCTTGATGGTGATGGCAATAAGGGCTCGATAATCTCCACACATCCTCTGGGTACCATCCTTCTTAGGGACAAAAATAACGGGAGCTCCCCATGGGGATACACTAGGTCGGATAAATCCCTTATCTAGCAATTCTTGTATTTGCTCCTTAAGTTCAGCTAGTTGAGTAGTGTCCATCCTATAGGGTCACTTGAATATAGGTGCAATACCAGGAATTAACTCAATAACAAACTCGATGTCTCGATCAGGTGGCATACCTGGCAACTCCTCTGGGAAAACATCAGGAAACTCGCATACCACTCGGATATCTTGGGTTGAAGTAACATCTAGTTGATTCAACTTCACACGGTTGACTGCTTCCTTGTTAGTGAGCAATGCATCAGCGACATACTCTAATTCCTTCCCAGTACTAGATGTGAGCTTCACTGCCTTCTTCAAACAATCTATAAGTCCCTTATGCTTGCTCAACCAATCCATCCCAAGAATCACATCGATCCCTTTTGACTCAAGAACAATGAGGTTCGCTGAGAAGTCTACCCCCCTTATATTAAGGTTTACCTTAGGACAAACATGCCTTGCATCCATCTCTCCCCCAGGAGAGCTAACAATCTTCCTATTCTTTAGCATAGATACGGGTAGGTTGTGTTTTTGAACAAAAGCAGCAGATATGAAGGAATGTGATGCTCCGGAATCAAATAAAATGACTGCATGATTATCATTTGCAAGGAACGTACCGAGGACCACATCTGGAGATTCCTGAGCATCATCAATAGCCACATGGTTGACACGAGCGCGAGCTTGGTTCTGCCTTGCTTGCGTTGGTGCAGAGTTCACATTGTGATTAGGAGCAGTGTTCCCACCTTGAGCTGGTGTCTGGTCGATGCGTCTCTGAGGACATTTATTGGCGAAATGTCCCGGGTCACCACAACGATAACAAGCTCCTCCATTTGCAGGGCCCTGTCCATTGTTGGTCTTCGGTGGGGCTGTCATAGCAGGACGTATAGTCTGGAAGTTGGGACGCTAAACCTGACGCTGAGGGGTGAAGAACCCTTGACCTGTAGGTTGAGTCCTCTGTTGTCCACTGTGTTGTCCAGGGTGGAATATATGTCCACCAGAAGATGATCCAATGTGAGGTCTGGTGTTGCTGCCTCCTTGCTGACCCTGATGCTCCATCTTGCGCTTGCTATCCATCTTCGCCCTTCGGTTCTCTAGGACTAGAGCTTTATCCACCATCTCCTAAAAGTTCGCATAGTCGCGAGCCTCTAGTGCATAGGCAAGGCCATTATTCAACCCATCAAGAAAACACTCACACTTCTTCGGGTCGGTGTCCATTTCTCCTAGAGTATAGCTAGATAGCTGGGTGAAGCGTGCAACATACTCACTCACTGTCATGGAGCCCTGCTTCAGATCCTGGAACTCCTTCTTCTTCAGACGTACCACTCCCTAAAGCACATGGTGAGACCTAAAGCTGTTCTGGAACTCTTGCCAGTTAATACTGTCTGGCTCCTCATGAGCTGCAACATAATCATCCCACCAATCAGTAGCGGGTCCAACAAGCTGGTGTGCGACAAACAACACCCTCTCCCTATTGTTGCATTGCGCAACTTGCAGCTTCTTGTCAATGGTCTTCAACCAGTCATCTGCATCCATGGGTTCCACAGAGTGAGAGAAAGTTGGAGGCTTGGTCCGCTGGAAATCTCCAAGCTTGTCTCTAGGAGGGGGAGCAGCTCCTACGACATTGTTGTTCTGTTGCTGCACCAGGGTCTGGTGCATGGTCTGGAGAAGTTGTGTCTGCATGGTCATGAGTTGTTGCATAGAGAGCTGCGGCAGTGGCTGCTCCTGTTCCTCATGGTTGTTGTGGCCATTGCGGTTTCCTCTCACCATCTGGTGTAAATTGTGATACAATCAGCCCAAAAAGGAATGCAAAGATATGGTAAAGCAGAGCAATAATGTAAAGGTGCGGAATAAAAGAGATATCCCCCCAAACTAACAAATCTTTATTAAAAGACTATTTGATAACAAGATGTGTCTTGCAAGACAGGCCTTGCAACACACGCATACTCATTACAAAAAGTCCAAATCACACTCATCACACCAATCACACTAGCATACCAATCACGAGGACGTGCTAAACTAAAACTCTCTCTCACTAAACTATTACAGCGATACGACTCGATGATGCTAATCGATAACTAACGACCTAACCTCATGACTCACAAAACTCTCCTAACGAAGACTACTCCTTGCTTGTCGGTGGTGAAGCTAGCGGTGGTGGTGCCTACGCAGCCTGTTGGAGAAATGTGGCGCGGGCGGGAGAGCTGGGTGGCACCGTAGCTCTAGGCGCAGGCGCCTCCTGTGGTTCTTCCTCAGAATCGTTGTTCTCTACTAGCATCTCCATCAACTCTCGGATCCTCTCCTCCTGCTCAAGGTAGTGTCGGTCGTGTCGGTCAAGCTCGTCCAAAGCGGCCGTCAACTCACTGTTCATAGCTGTAGTGAGAGCCACCTGCTCCCTCAGACGGTCCGAAGCGTTGTGGCCTGGGGCAGGCAGGACAGAGAACTCCAGACTGCCGCTGGCCCTCTATGGAAAGTGAGCAAACTGAGAAGTACGTAGAGTCTGATTGCGCTCACGGCGAAGCACGGCGAGAGCCTGTCGAGCAGCATCACTGATCCCAACATCGAACTTAGCTCTCCGTGCAGTGGCGAAGTGGACACGGCGAACTCGACGGGTGCCATCATCTGTAGCCCTCTCGTACAGCATCACCTCCACCTGCCAAGCATAGCGTCCGCCACGAAGAGGAGTCCTAGTCCCCACATACTGTGGAGCGTCGTGGTATCCCCGTCCTCGCGTAGTAGCTAGCGTGAAGTCCAGTGGAGTGAGCCTCAATAACTGGCTGGATCATCCAAAGCACACCCTCTGGGACCTGTGGAGGGGGAACAACAACACGCTTATGCGGGGTGATCTTCGTGTGAGCCATCTACAAAATTTTGAATAGGGGGAAAGGAATAAGTCAGTAAAAATTTATAAACTGAAAAAAATAATAAAGCAACAAAAGAAGTAAGTAACAAGGGATAACAAGTAAAACTGGAAGCCAAAAGTTTGAAAAATAGTTTTATTGTAATATAGGTGAGATAATCCCTAAGACATGACCACTCTATCTAAACTAGCGTCCTATGGTCGACATGGCTCTGATATCACTTCTGCCACACCCGGTTTTAAGGACAAAACCAAGTGTTATTCATATGTGTGCCCAGGAACAAGTTTCACACATAGCGACAGTAAGTGCATAACAGTATAACCAATGTCATTATTACAATGTACGATTATTACATAAAACATTGTCTTTAAAGACTAAAACGACTCTCAAACTAAATAGCAGCGAAAAACACCATAACACCACAAGCAATCGACCGGGGGCACGCTCGCCTAGTAGTAGTCTTCATCGATGTAGTCCATCTCTCCATCTTCTGAGCAGCAGTTTATAGTATATAGCAACAAAGGAAAATAGCAAGAGTGAGCACATGCAATACTCAGCAAGTGGGGGAAAATATGACATACAGGCTTAATAGAAGAAAGGCTAACATAATAGTACATTTGCATAAATGAGCACCATACCTAAGACTATTTGAATAGCACTCCTATTTACTAGGTGAAACGTTGTCCCCAATTATCTCATCAAACCAACACTACAGGTTACATTGCATGTAGCCAAACCACACTACAGGTTACACCGCCTATAGCAAACTAAAGGTTACACCGCCCAAACCAAACTTGGCTACCCACCAAGTTCACCCATAAACAACCATCCTAACTGTGTGAGGATCCAGGCTGCTTATGACCGTGAGCACGGCTGTTATAACAGTTTGACACTCTACAGAGGTTGCACAACTTTACCCAAAGGTTGGTGATTTCATCACTATGCAATGACTAGAGAGTCTCCATGTTGCCCAAATCACACTACCATAGGTGTGAGACCAAGAGATCACCACAAGGTCTTTCAAAGAGCTTCCCAGCTTGCAAACAATCCATGCTAACGTTTCACCACTATGGAATTAAACCGTTCCTACAGAAGCCCCCTCTGGCGCCGTGGCTAGGAGTGAACCGTCCATCGCCTGAGTCCGAGAGTAAACCGTCCCATCCTCATCCCTCGACTGCCCACAAAACTAGGAAGACATCTTGATACTCAACCCATCCTACCCATATCAGACCTGTGTTTTGCGCTGTTTTCCTGGGTGGCCGCTCCACAAACTACTCTTGTGATCCCAAGCACGTACCACCACAATCCTATAGTACTGTACCGAGTACACGTGCATACCCGCACCATCCATGTCATCCTCCTGCTTGGATCACCTAGGTTCTATGTTGCTAAAAAGGATTACCCATCCCTCATGATCATTATGTTCAAGTGAGCCATTAGTCAAGATTAACATTAGACACTTCAAAACCCGACATAGCAACTAAGCATGACATACCCATACTAATAAGCTACACCAGAACCCAGGCGACAAGGAATAATATGGAACAGGATGATGACACATAGGATTCAATATTAACGAGCATGCATAGAGAATAGAGAGAAATGTAAAACATAGGTTCAAAATGCATCAAGAACACTTGCCTGGTTCCCCATGCTGCTGCTCAAAGTCTTCTGGCTGGAGGTCCTGAAAGTTCTCCAACTGCTGGTCATCTACTAACGTCACACCGGAAAGACAAGCATACAACCAAACTAAGAAACAACACACCACACAGAAACAAGCAACAATAAAAACAATACTATGAGAAAGTATGCGTTGCTACGATCGCGTGAGCGCAAGAATCGTCTCAATCCGAGTTAAGAGTAAAAAGTTATGAACACTTAAAGTTCTAGGGTCTAAATTGCAAAATAACCTACTCGAAAATAATTAACTAAAAAAATTATATTTTATAAGTTAAAATAAATAACTTATTAATTAATTATTAAATAAACATAAGGTATATAATTTATTTTGCAAAATAAATAAATCAGAATTAGATCCTATTATGAAAAACATATATTTTTCTTTATTATGTAAAAACAATAAAGATTAGAGACCTAATTGGAAAACAGATCTGATCTATATTAAACTATTAAAATAAAATGTAAAAATAAATTTAAGGGTTTATTTACAAAAGAGCAAGGGTTGTAATCTAAATAAATTAAAACACAGGGATCTATCTATGAAAACAGCAGGGCTGCCGGAATTGGTCAACGCCGGCGAGGTTCACGGCGGTGCTTCGCCGGAGTTGCTCAGTTCTCGTGCTAGGGGGCACGGTTTCTCGTCTCGATCAGACAGGGAGAGAGATGAGAGGATCACGAACTCGCCTAATGCGACGTGCAACTCTGGGAAGGCTCAGCGAAGGCGGGCGACGAGGCTCGGCGTCAGCGGTTCAGCGACGTCGTTGGAATCAGGTCTGCCACGGCAAATTCACGTCAGGGTCTTCGGGAGTCGGCGGAGGATGCTCATCTAGTGCTTCTCGTCAACTCGGAGGTTCCCGAGGTGGCTCACTTGTTCTAGGCGACGAGCTCGTCGGAGCTCGGGTCCAATGGCGGCGGCGGCGCGAGCTAGCTAGGGTTAGGACGACGTGATAGCTTCAGGATTGGAGAAATCGAGGGTGCAGAGGGTTTGGGTTTTATAGGGGGCTCCTGGGGACTCGTACGGAACACGAAGACAGCGTCCAGATGTGGCACGACGGCGGGAGAAGCTGGAGTCCGCATCTAGCACGGGAGGTAGAAGATACAGCGAAAACAGGTTTTCAACTAGGGCGTTTTCATGTGAAGAAAACATAAACAGAGAAGAAGAAAAACGTATTTCGCTGGCTGGGCTCGCTGCTGGGCCAAGTGGGCTGTTCGTGCGCATATGGGCTAAGGTAGGCCTAGCGGGGGAGAAAGGAAAGAGGGAGAGAGTTGGGTTGCGGCTTGGGTTTCAGCCAGGTAACGTTCTTTTTTTATTTTCTCTTTTCTGTTTTCTATTTGAAACAACCATTTTCTAAATAGAAATCTAAAATGAATTCTACATGATTTTAAAAATACTTTTGCACACAATAAAATTCTATATGCAACCAACCAGCATGAATGCAACAAACGCAAAAGGATTTTATAATTATTAATTTCTTAACCAAGCTACTTTATTCTAAAATTTCAAAAAAAAAATTAGGGTGTTACAGGGTCGTAGGAGGAGCACCAGGCAGGGGACCACAGGGCCAGAGCTATACACAGGGATCAGGTTGCCACCGTGGTTGCAGGGTACTCCGACTTCTCGTCAGGAGAGGTCATCGAGACCTGCAGAGCAGGGATCCTCCAGGCAGCAGGAGGAGTCAAAGGAGGAGGAGAGCTCGGACTCAGAGTCTAAGGAGCTTGAGGATGAGGAGACTGAGCAGACAGCACAGTCACAGCAGCAGAGGACTGCTCACCGGGCAGGAGACCTGAGGTGCACCTATGTTGTATGCACGAGGAGGCTGTAGAGACTCGTAGAGGCAGCCGGAGAGCCGGATATCCTTAAGGTTCCTGCAAAGGACCTTAAGTCACTCCGCATCGTCTCCTTTGAGCAGTGGGTTCCAGTCCCCCATGGACCCTGCTGCAGGAGAGAGGTATTGGACCTGTCTTCAAAGGAGAATCGGTGAGGGACTGAGATGCTACCTTGACAGGAAGGGCAAGGCTGGACTGTTTGTTCCGTAGCAGTACACTACCTACCAAGCTATGAGGAGAGCCACAGGCATAGACATGGAGCAGTATTTCACTTATCTACCTGGTCTGGCAGAGTTGGTCACTGAGCCCTACAGATATAGAGAGGATATAGTTCTGGAGTTCTCTATGCTACACTATGGGTAGCCAGAGACCGTTCTGAAATCTGGTTCCTGTTCAGAGGAGAGCCCCAAAGACTTACCAGGGAGGACCTGATAGCTGAACTGGGACTGCTTGCTTTAGACCTGTGACTGTACATGAGTGTTTACAGAGACCTGCTTCCACCCTGCAGACCACAGAAACGAACGCTACCTCCAGACGAGATGGTGCCAGTTGCCTTTCCACCACCGCACACCCCAGGTTTTGATAGAGGTCCTGTGAGACTCACCGCAGAGGCCAAGGTGGTTAGAGCGATAGTCACCAGGACTATCATTCCTAGGTATGGGTATAGAGAGGAGTTTACACTTCTACACCAGTGGGCAGTGGCAGCCATACTGAGGAGACAGCCGGTTGACTTGGCTGCTTTGTTGATTGCTCAGATAGAGGAGGTTATCTCTAGAGGGTAGGAGGACATCACATAGTCTACGGTCCATATATCTGCTACCTTTTGAGGAGGATGGGACTAGTGACAGAGGAGCAGTATGACGCGTTCCCTGAGGTGACCACCAGCTACTCACCTCGAGTCCCCAGAGGATCGCAGTCAGCCTCGAGCAAGTAGACGGGAGAGGAGGAGCGGGAATCACCGCTAGTCACTCACGAGCAGGCAGCTCATACAGAGACGGTGGTTTCTGAGTCAGCTAGTATAGGAGCACCTCCTCAACCTACAGGGACACAGTTAGAGGACGCTATCATAGTTACATCACTTGTAGGACACCTGAGTGAGTTCATTTAGAGCACAACTAAGGATAGACGTCAGATGATGGAGGTCATCAGAGGACAGGCAGAGCTTCAGAGACAGCAGATGGCACTAATGACTACTCTCATGACACAGATGGTTGAGTTTACCCAGAGGCAGGCCAGTCAGCAATCAGGACCTACTCTTCCACAGTTTCAGATGCTGCAGACATAGCCAGGGCCCTTCACTGCCATGATGACAGCCCAGTCCAGTGGGTTATCACACTCAGGGGAGTTACCGACAGGGGGAGCATGACAGACTCACTCACCAGCTCAGTTCTCCCCCATGTCCGCCTTCTCAGTGTCTGCGTTGTTTACTTCACCGATACACTCTTCTACTTCACATATGGCAGGATCTTCCACCTCCTAGTAGCTATCAGTCAAGAGTTTGTTTTTTGAGATAGTGCACACCACACGTGCAGACTCCCAGACAGCCCCAGAGTCAGCTATAGCTCCACCCCTTTCTACTACAGACACCCTTCTAGTCACATCTGAGGTAGTAGAGGATCTTGTCCGCTAAGGATTCACTCAGGATGTGGATGACCTTGCACTTCTTCAGGTGACAGTTGCTGAGAAGATATCCACAGTCCCACCAGCAGGACAGGGTAGAGGGTCTGAGTCACCAGTAGACCTTGAGTACTTTGAGCAGATGGACGCTCAGGTGACGCAGGCTCACACAGAGCAGCAGAACCTAGCACAGGAGCAGCCAGGAGCAGAGCCTTCAGAGAACGCTGCTGCACTACCTCCTTCGACCACGAGCGCATAGATGTGCACTTTTCTCCCACTTTTTAGTGCTTGTTGCCAAAGTGGGAGAAGTATGTCATAGGTCTAGGGGGATGTGACACCTCTGGTTTCATGAATTCATCCTACCACAGCATCTTAGAACTTTCATCACTGCAAAGAGCCTAGGGCAAAAATTTGAACAGCAGCTGATCAAATTTTGAGTCGAATTCGAGCAAATTTGCATGACATTTCAACTACAAGTTCTAATTTCCCAAAATAACATAGGCATCATAAAAATATATGTCTTAGCTTATAACAAATTAGAATTTTGAGAATTTGCCTAGAATTTTATTCTCTTATTTAATAGCCCAAATAAATGCCCAAAAGATTTAAAACTACCCGCTTTGAAAAACAATTATATTCAAATTCAAATGGCAACTGCTGAGCATTATCACTTTTATAGGTTAAAGCCTATCATAGTGAGCACACACATATTATTATATTGTTCACACGATCTATATATTTAAATCTATGAAAATAACAAAAGCAATACATTTGAAATTTTTGAAAAGAATAAATCACCAGGGGCCCCAACCCGTCAGCCTCCCCAAAATAACACACCCTAGCGCTGCCCACACCCTCGCCTGCCCGTGCGCTGCGTGGTCGTCGACAACGGGCGCGAGCGGATCGATGCCCCCACCACTGTGACCTAACCTCCCCCCTGCCCCCACCCCATCCAAACGCCTTCCATTTCTCTCTCACATGCTTGCCCTATTCTTTTCCCCGCTCACGTGCCTCCACTTCTACCGCCTCTTCTCCGTGTCGCCTGGCCGCTGAAGTACACCGGAGCTCAAGTCGAGCTGCAGGGAGCGGCGCCAGGATGCCTTGAAGCCCCTTCAACCGTCGCCTTGTTTTCTCCCATCCAGCATTTGGAGATCGACGCGGCTCTTCCCGGCACCGGCAGTTTCGACCCCAATCCACTTCGCGGCATCGCGATCACTCCACGGTGAGCCTAGGCTCAATTCCTCGCACGGGGAGTTCGCCAATGTCCTTACGCACCACCTTGACCACATTCACACGCAGGTTCTGTCGTTGCTTCGTTGGATTTGGTGTTGCTGCCGCCGCCGACCCGCCTGGTCGCCTCGCCGACGAACACTCGCTCCCTAGCCCTCCTCGTCACCTACGACCTCGAACCGTTCTATTGCATGTTCCCGCGAAGCTCCATGGCAAGACCCGAACCCAGTTTCCCTTTTCCTTTGCATGCTAGCCAACGCCGAGCCTTGCCCTGTTTCCGCCGCCGCCGCAGGCCCATCTCCGGCCATCACCGACGGTTGTCGACCACTTCAACTGGTGCGCATAGGGAAGGGAAGCATTTTACTCTTTTAGTGTTGACCCTAGCCGAGGCCCACAGCGGGCTGCGGCGAGCCCGCCGGCCATCGCCGCCACACTCCGGCGAGACAGCCTCACGCGCGCGGGTATTGGATTCAAATAAATAAAAAAACAAATTGGTTTTCTTTTAGGAATATTATTCTAGAAACTCAATAGAACTTGTAAAATGCATAATAAAATATTTAATATGAATTTTGGGGCAAGGAAAAGTTCTCTGGGCTCCAGTAGACTTGTACTATTTTACTCAAGTGCTACAAAAGCATGCATGGTCCTATTTCTATCACAACTAAAATAAATAAGAAAAATACCACATAATTCCTAAGTAAATCTCTGTACATGATGTATTCTTGAAATTTGGAACATAAAACTCTTTTGTCATGCCTAATCATCCTGCCAAGTCACACATTACAATTTCCAGTATATTTACCACAACCAATTATGTAGCATTTTCACTAGAGTAATTATTTAAATTAATTAGATCATTGCATATTAATGCAACTTGCCCCAAACATCACCCCTACTGTAATCTACCCATAGTAAATTTGTCTATGGCATATCCATTGCAGAACCATGATAAATTAATTATTTAGCATCTTGCCTTGTTTTGGTTATTTAAAATTAATGGCTCGATGCATGTAGGTGAAACTTGGCAAATAAATCACTCCTGGTATGTTCTAATTGCAGTAAATTACCCATTTTTATTTGACCACTAGAACTATGCTAAACTAATTATTAACTTGTAGCTCTATTATTTCACTTAACACTAGTATAATTCCAGCATTTTGGATTCCATGATTCTCTTACATATCAACACTCCCCTTGAGCTGAAAATATTATTAGGCCCAATACCCATGCCCATGTACCTCACACATTATGTCAATCACAATTGACACACACAACGACCATACTTTCATACGTTGTTATCACGTTAACTGACTGGAGTCCAGTGAGAAAATACACCAAATAAACCCACCCTATATCTCTAATCCACACAATGCATCATCTTCAATATACATCCTAACATTAAGTATTTTGTGAAAAAAATTTCATAAATCTTTTCTCATGCATGTCATCATTTGCATCATGTAGACCCCGTGGTGAATAACGTTCAACTCAAGACTGTACAGGAGCCAGGAGGTGATGGAAATGATCCGCCAAGTCAAGAGCAAGCCTCAGGCAAGCCCCAGTGCATCCCACCAGTTTTATATTTTTACTTTATCACTAGTTAGGGATGTAGGCTTGTTTGTGCATTAAGTTTGTAGGAGTTGTTTGAAAACCTAGCATTACAGTAGGTCTCTTTACCGATGATAGCCTCAGGACGGTGGTCGCTCTGCTTAATCTTGGACGACTATTCGTCAAGTGGTATGCAGACCACTCATAGACCAGGAAACATTATCACTAGGGAATGATATCGGCTGAAGGAAAGTTTGGATGGGATAACAATGAAGACCGGACGGGCAACTAGGTAGAAAAGGAAGGACAGCTTGTCTTCAAGGAGGTAGCCCCGTCCGAGTCACCTAAGTCTACGCGTCGTGTCCGATCCTATGAGGTCAAGTTTGAACGTACTGTTTGCATGCTGGAGTTATGGGTCCAGTAAACTGATGTAGCTATGACAACTGCCTCTCCCTTCTTTGGTGGAACTAGGGCTGAGAGGAGGGAGAAATCTACCCACGGATGGCGGCACGGGGCGCATCGTGTTGGGGGACCCTTCTCGGGGGAGTCTGAACCTGGAAGACCTTGCGGCAGTGAACGGTTGCTCCATGCAGCTTATAGGAAGCGCGTATGGATCGTGCAAACAGGTTTCTCATGCATGACGTAAATCGATTCGAGTCGCTGCCCCTCACAGTAACAAGTACCACTTGATCGCTGCTCCGGAACATTATTGGAAGCCATTAATATGATAAATAGGTTCAACATTATTGTATTGAATTATTATTAATTGTATTGCAACTATGATTGTTGTAGTTATAGTGCAAAATTTATTATTTTGCATGTAAACTTAACTTGCTGCTAAAACTTGAAAAATAAGGATCCACTCTTAGGCTGGCTTTTGGCAACATAAACCCTACCCTTAGCCTGTGCATGTCTAGGAGTTGGATGTAGTTGGCCATTTTGATGGGTCAGTCTTGCTGAGTACTAGTTGCTCAGGAGCTAGCTCTTTGTGGTTTTCAGATGATCAGTATGGCCAATTTCTCGACTTTTGGAACGTCGAGTGGGAACCCTGCAGTCCATAAGAGGAGTACTCTGTTGCTTGCTGATATAATGTCGTGGGCATGACATTGATCAAGACCGGATCTACTTCTATGTATCATCATGAGAGGACGGTTGTATCTTAAGTATTTCGTCGAACCATTTCATTTGTTGTTGAACTATTTTGCTTCCGCACTTTGAAAACTCTGATTTGTAATTTATATTCGGATTTATGTAAAACTCTCTACTCTATCTATGTTCTTGTTGCAACTATATTATTTCTGTCATGTGTTATACTATTGGGCGTCATAGCGCGTGTCACGACCCGAGGAAGATCCAGGAACGAAATCATCTCCATGGTAAGGTGGTTCTGTTACAGCGTGGTATCAGAGCTATCTCGGTAATAGTACAACATTCAAAGACATATTTTCGAAAACCCCGTTACGAACGTGTGAGGACGTGCCCATAAGAATATTATTAGTTATGATTTAGGTGGCAAAGCTAATAATAGGAGGTTGTTTGTTTAAATACTTACATCTACGACATCGTCAACGAAGGTATGTGTCCCGCCATGTGGACTATAATCTGGAAATCTAGCACAAAGGTGTGAACGCGGGCTGATTGCGGAAAACATCAGTGCCCTGCCCCAGGGCAATAATAAGGGATTATTTTTGGCTCGTTTCTTTTCTATTTGATGTATTGTTTCTGAAATGAATCTTTTGCAGGTACGCTAACCACGAATTGAGTAAGAAACGTATAGCATATGACTAACTTGAGAGATCGCCAGCCACCGACTATATGCATGGTCCTATTTGTGGCTAAATTTTATTTTGTCAGGACGTATAAGCCGAAAGCATATGCATTCATGTAAAATATTGAAGCATCAAGTCATTATGCAAATCTGAAATTTCAGCAAGCCGTCACTTACATAATACTTCATATCTACTAGTACATTAAGTCAAACCAAGCAAATAAATACTTATAGAAATCATGAAAAACCCTATGTACTTTCAGCAAGAATTTTTTGGTTAAAGGTTTCCGTACAATACCATTTTTGGTCCGTCCGAGTTAGCATGTTGATTTGATGTCAATCTGAAATTCAGATTCTAGACCTATTTTATAAAATCCATAACTTTTTGCTCAGACCACCTATAGGTCTATATGAGTACTTTATGGAAAGGTTGTGAAACATTCTATAATTTTTGGTATTCTGACCATTCCTTTTTGAAGCTTTTAAGATACGCTTATGAGCACATTTTCAGAGCAACATTATTCTGTCTCTAGAAACAGTTCAGCAGACAAGTAACAACTTGCAAATTCTATATCTTGAGTTCTAAGAATTGGTTGGAAGTGTGCAAGTATGCGTTAGAAAGGTGCTAAAATTCTCCATAATTCTGATACTTTACTTCTAGGGCTAAATGAAATGAAACCTGGTTTTCGGACCCTTTTTCAGACCAAACACAGTGCTGTCCTCAGCAGATTTTCAGATTCTGACTTGCAACTTAGAAAATTCATAGCTCCTGAGCCGCTTATTAGATGAAGTTGAGTAAGTAATCATTGGAAAGGTATTGAAATCATCTACAACATTGATGTTCAGTGGTTTTCCAAATTCTGTACATAAGTTAGCTTAAAACTCTGTTTAGTGACTGCTGTACCGATAGGGTAAAACTGAACACGCTCTGAAAATTTTTGGACAAGTCTACTTCTCGATGTAGAAATCACTTGGATAAGTAATCATCACCAGAATATTTGTTTTCCTTGCTGAACTGCACTTTCCTACATTTGGAGCATCCTACTTGCCCTTGAATTTGTGTTTCCTCATGATCTTATTGGATAAGAAACTAATGGTATCCTAATGCTTGCATTACAGAATAGCTCGAACTCGCAACATAATAAGCTCTACGGCGAGCAGCCCGAGAGCTCCAAGGCTAGAGATGATAACACTCGGCAGGGGACTCCACCACCCCTACCCAACCCCATGCAAATGATGGCACAGTTCTTTGCCACGATGATGGAAAACCAGCAGCAGCAGGGGGAGTTCATGCAGGAGTTGATGCAGCAGAACACCGCAAACAGAAATGCTAGGGGCAACAATGATGGCGCCTAGCAGAACAGTACATACACTGATTTCCTCGCCACTAGGCTGCCCACATTCAGCTCCACCATGCAACCCATGGAAGCTGAGGATTTCCTTCGCATGCTTGAGTCCAAGTTTGGGCTCCTCAACTGCACACCCCTACAGAAGACCATCTATGTGGCACAGTAGCTGCATGGAGCAGCTGAGGTATGGTGGGCCAACCATGTCGCTTCAGTTATAGAAAACCAACAGATTACTTGGGGCGAGTTCAGGACAGCGTTCCATGCCCACTACATTCCTGCAGGGCTCATTCGTAAGAAGGCAAGGGAGTTTACAACACTAAAACAAGGCAATCACAGTGTCGAAGAATACTAAGAGAAATTCAACCGCTTGGCACTTTATGCTCCTGAACAGGTAGACACCACCGCCAAACGCAAGGATCGCTTCCTGGAAGGACTGAGCGCAGAGCTACAAGACCGCCTCAACCTTAACATGGGCGGTACGTTCGTTGAGTTCGTCAACAATGCTATCATCGCCGAAGATGGATACCGTAAGGTGATGGCAGAGCGGAAGATATCTGCTAGTGCTATGGGATCATCCAGTGCACCCCCACAGAAGTATCGCATGGTGTACACGGATCCGTCGGGCCAGAAGTATCACTCCACACCAGTGACTGCACCATTTCCACGTCTGCCTCAGCAAGCACAGCAGCAGTCTCAGGCATCGCGTCTACAGGAGAATCAAGGAGGATACCGTCCGCCACAGCAGTTGAACACCCAGACCGAGCCTTTCCCCTGTTACAACTTTGGCCGTTTTGGATACTTTTCAAGGGAGTGCACTTACCCCAAGAAAAACGCTGGCCAGAACCCGCTAAGGAACAACAACAACAACAACAACAACAACAACAACCGCAACAACAAGGGACCTATCCGCACTGGCCCTATGAACAACACTACCATGGAGAAGATTTCAGAGAATAGCCCCATCCTCGCTGGTATGTTCTCTGTTCGAGACCATCCCGCACTAGTTCTATTTGATTTGGGGGCATCACATAGCTTTGTTAGTGGGTTTTTCGTTAATAAACACCAGCTACCTCGTACCCTTATGAAATCACGATACACCATTAAATCAGTCGGTGGGCAAACCCCTGCTCTCTATGAAATTGAGAAACTCCTAATAACCCTAGGAACAAGAGTCTACTCTACCAAGTGCATGGTTTTAGATGGGAGCAACATTGACATAATTCTGGGTATGCCTTGGATGAGGCAGCATAAGGCTGTGTTGGACATAGACGCCTACACCATATACCTAAACTCTCCCACCCATGTTAGTGTGAGCTTTCGAGTAGTACCTCCCCAACTGGCCGCACCAAGAATTCACCACACCACAGTCGTGTAGATAAAGGATATTCCAGTGGTTAGTGAATTCCCGGACGTATTCCTCGATGATCTCCCTGGACTACCTCCGGATCGGGATGTCGAGTTCAAGATTGAACTTCAGCCAGGAACCGCACCCATCTCTAACAAACCCTACAAAATGGCACCCAAGGAGCTAGCAGAGCTAAAAGAGCAGTTGAAAGAGTTGCTGGATAAGGGATTTATTCGAACAAGTTCTTCACCCTGGGGTTGTCTGGCATTGTTCGTGAAGAAAAAGGATGAGACCTTATGGCTATGTGTAGATTATAGACCATTCAATTCTGTGACTATCAAGAATAAGTACCCACTACCACGCATCAACATTCTCTTTGATCAGTTTATTGGAGGTAAAGTTTTCTCCAAGATCGATCTGTGTTCTAGATACCACCAAATCAAGATCCGTACCGAAGATATCCCCAAGACAGTGTTCTCCACTCGATACGGACTTTATGAGTATTTAGTGATGTCGTTTGGGTTGACAAACACACCAGCACACTTCATGTATCTCATGAACTCAGCATTTATGCCAAAGCTAGACAAGTTCATAGTGGTGTTCATCGATGGCATTCTAGTCTACTCCAAGTCGAAAGAAGAACATACAGAGCACCTTCGCATTGTGCTACAGAGCTAGGGAACACCAACTATATGCTAAGTTTTGCAAATGCGAGTTTTGGTTGAAACAAGTACCATTCCTGGGTCACTTCATTTTAGAAGAAGGCATCATAGTAGATCCCAGCAAAGTAAGGGATGTACTGAATTGGAAGACGTCGAAAACTATGTTCCATGTGCGCAGTTTTCTTGGATTGGCTGGTTACTACCGCCGTTTCATCCCAAATTTCTCCAAGATTTCAAAGCCCATGACTGAGCTACTAAAGAAGGAAAAGAAATTTGTATGGGACCAAGGTTGTGAGAACGCTTTCTAGACCCTGAAAGAGCATCTTACGACCGCCCCAGTATTAGCTCAACTGGACCTGGGGAAGCCGTTTGATGTATATTGTGATGCTTCGGACATCGGGTTGGGATGTGTTCTCATGCAGGATGGACGAGTCATCGCTTATGGATCCAGACAACTAAGAAAGCATGAGCAGAACTATCCAACACATGATCTGGAATTGGCAGCAGTAGTGCTAGCATTGAAAATATGGAGGCATTATCTGCTTGGTAATCTAGTCGGTATCTATACCAATCACAAGAGCATAAATTACATCTTCACCCAGGACCACCTAAACATGAGGTAATGTCGTTGGTTGGAGTTAATCAAGGATTATGAATTGGAAGTGCATTACCACCCCGGAAAGGCTAATGTCGTGGCTGATGCACTAAGTCAAAAAGCTCGATGCCATCATATCATGTTCAGCCCTCAAGTTCAGGATGGCCATTGCATCCAAGTAACACCCCACGGAGCTCTATATAACCTAGCATTAATACCCACCCAACGGGAAGAAGTAGTAGAAGCTCAGAAGACCAATGCTGGCACCGCGCATCTCAAGACGAGACTAAAGGGGGGTGATGATAAGGTTCGATGTTTTTGGGAAGATGAAGGGGGCGTTTAATGGTTTAAGGATCGCATAGTAGTGCCGAAGAATTTGGAACTTCGCAAAAACATCTTGGACGAAGCTCATGTCGCGAAGTACTCCATGCGCCCGGGGAGCAACAAGATGTACCATGATTTGAGATCCAGATATTGATGGACTCGTATGAAGAGGGAAATAGCACGATATGTCGCACAGTGCGATACATGTCGTCGAGTCAAGGCCGATCATCTAAAGAAAGCCGGTCCGTTATAACCTCTGAGTATTCCAGTATGGAAATGGGATGATATCAGCATGGATTTCGTTGTTGGCCTTCCCCGCACATCACGCAAGTGTGACTCCATATGGGTGATCATAGATCGACTCACTAAGGTTGCACATTTTATTCCTGTATCAACATGGTTCACAATGCAGAGATACACACAATTGTACATTGACCGGATCCTTTGCCTGCATGGGGAGCCCAAGAGCATTGTGTCCGATAGAGGCTCTCAGTTTGTTGGACGCTTTTGGGAGAAACTACATGAGTCATTGGGCACAAGGCTGATTAGGGGTTCTGCATACCACCCCCCAAACAGACAGCCAGACGGAAAGGGTCAACCAAATATTAGAAGACATGTTGAGAGCCTATGTACTGAATCATAGCAAAAAGTGGAACAAATGCTTACCCTTGGCAGAATTCGCATACAACAATAGTTATCAAGAAAGCATCAAGATGGCACCGTTCGAAGCTCTATATGGTCGCCGTTGCCGCACACCCTTGAGCTGGTCAAAATCAGGAGAGAGAGTAGTGTTTGGGCCAGAACTGGTGCAACAAGCAGAAGAGAAAGTGCTGGAAATTCAATCAAACCTACATGCAGCAAAGTCCAGACAAAAGAGCTATGCAGATAAGAGATGCTGCCCACTTGAAATCAGAACTGGGGATCTGATCTATCTTCATGTATCACCCACCAAAGGTGTACAATGGTTTGGAATCCACGGAAAACTAGCGCCTCACTACATTGGCCCATACCCAATCCTTGCGGGATGTGGACCTGTGGCCTACAAGCTCCAATTGCCAGTGGAACTCGCTGGAGTGCATGACACATTCCATGTGTCCCAACTCAAGAAATGTTTGAAGACACCGGTAGACATCCCCTTGGGGAGCACCGAACAACTACAACCCGACTTGACATACTCAGAGCGCCCGGTGAAAGTACTAGATGAGAAAGAACGGATCACCCACAAGAAAATGCTTAAGTTCTACAAGGTTCAGTGGAGCAACCATAGTGAGAAAGAGGCAACTTGGGAGACAGAGGAATTTCTAAGGAATCACTACCCCGAGTTCCTACACCACCACCTAGGTAAACCACTATAATATCCCTTAATCTCGAGACGAGATTTCTTTAAGGGGGAGGGCTGTGACACCTCCGGTTTCATGAATTCTTCCTAGCACAACATCTTAGAACTCTCATCACTGCAAAGAGCCTAGGGCAAAAATTTGAACAGCAGTTGATCAAATTTTAAGTCAAATTCGAGCAAATTTGCATGACATTTCAACTACAAGTTCTGATTTCCCAAAATAACATAGGCATAATAAAAATATATGTCTTAGCTTATAACAAATTAGAATTTTGAGAATTTGCCTAGAATTTTATTCTCTTATTTAATAGCCCAAATAAATGCCCAAAAGATCTAAAACTACCCTCTTTGAAAAAAAAATTATATTCAAATTCAAATGGCAACTGTTGAGCATTATCATTTTTATAGGATAGAGCCAATCATAGTGAGCACACACATATTTTCATATTGTTCACAGAATCTATATATTTAAATCTATGAAAATAACAAAATAAATATGTTTGAAATTTTTGAAAAGAATAAATCCCTAGGGGCAACACCCGTCAGCCTCTCCAAACAAACACACCCCGGCACCGCCCACACCCTCGCCTGCCCGTGCGCCGCATGGTCGTCGATGACGGGCGTGAGCAGCACCTCTGTAGATCGACGCCCCCACCACTGCGACCCGGCCTCCCCTCTGCCCCCCCCCCCCCCCCGTCACGCACTTGCCCTATTCTTTTCCCCGCTCACGCGCCTCCACTTCTGCCGCCTCTTCTCCGCATCGCCTGGACGCTACAGTCCACCGGAGGTTAGGTCGAGCTGTAGGGAGCAGCGCCAGGATGCCTTGAAGCCCCTTCAACCATCGCCTTGCTTTCCCCCATCCTGCATTTGGAGATGGACATGGCTCTTCCCGGCACCGGCAGTTTTGACCCCAATCCACTCCACGGCATCACGATCACTCCACAGTGAGCCTAGGCTCAATTCCTCGCATGAGGAGTTCGCCAATGTCCTTACGCACCACCTTGACATCATGCATGCACGGGTTCTACCGTTGCTTCGTCGGATTTGGTGTTGCTGCCACCGCCGACCCGCCTGGTCGCCTCGCCGACGAACACCCGCTCCCTGGCCCTCCGCGTCACCTACGACCTTGAACCATCCTTCCGCATGTTCCCATGAAGCTCCATGGCAAGACCCGAACCCAGTTTCCCTTTTCCTTTGCATGCTAGCCGACGCTGAGCCTTGCCCTGTTTCCGTCGCCAGCGCAGGCCCATCGCCGACAGTCGCCGACCACCTCAACTGGTGCGCATAGGGAAGGGCAGCATTTTACCCTTTAGTGTCGACCCCAGCCGAGGTTCACAGTGGGCTGCGGCAAGCCCGCTAGCCATCGCCGCTGCACTCTGGCAAGACAGCCTCACGCGCACGGGTGTTGGATTCAAAAATATAAAAAAACAAATTGGTTTTGTTTTAGGAATATTATTCCAGAAACTCTGTAGAACTTGTAAAATACAAAATAAAATATTTAATGCGAATTTTGGGGCAAGGAAAAATTCTCTAGGCTCCAGTAGACTTGTACTATTTTACTTAAGTGCTACAAAAGCATGCATGGTCCTATTTTTATCACAACTAAAATAAATACGAAAAACACCAAATAATTCCTAAGTAAATCTCTGTTCATGATATATTCTTGAAACTTGGAACATAAAACTCTTTTGTCATGCCTAATCATCCTGCCAAGTCACACATTACAATTTTCAGTATATTTACCACAACCAGTTATATAGCATTTTTACTAGAGTAATTATTTAAATTAATTAGATCATTGCATATTAGTGCAACTTGGATCAAACATCACCCCTACTGTAATCTACCCATAGTAAATTTCTCTTTGGCTCTCTTTGGCATATCCATTGCAGAACCATGATAAATTAATTATTTAGCCTCTTGCCTTGTTTTGGTTATTTAAAATTAATGGCTCAATGCATGTAAGTGAAACTTGGCAAATAAAACACTCCTGGTATGTTCTAATTGCAGTAAATCACCCATTTTTATTTGACCTCTAGAACCATGCTAAACTCATTTATTAACTTGTAGCTCTATTATTTCACTTAACACTATAGTATAATTCCAGCATTTTGCATTCCATGATTCTCTTACATATCAACACTCCCCTTGACCTGAAAATATTATTAGGCTCAATACCCATGCCCATGTACCTGACACATTATGTCAATCACAATCGACACACACAACCACCACACTTTCATACGTCATTATCGCGCTAACTGACTGGAGTCCATTAAGAAAATACACCAAATAAACCAACCCTATATATCTAATCCACAAAATGCATCATCTTCAATATACATCCTAACATTAAGTCTTTTGTTAAAAAAATTTCATAAATCTTTTCTCATGCATGTCATCATTTGCATCATGTAGACCCCGCGGTGAACATCGTTCAACTTGAGACCATGAAGGAGCCAGGAGGCGAAGGAAATGATCCGCTAAGTCAAGAGCAAGCCTCAGGCAAGCCCCGGTGCATCTCACCAGTTTTATATTTTTACTTTATCACTAGTTAGGGATATAAGCTTGTTTGTGCATTAAGTTTATAGGAGTTGTTTGAAAACCTAGCATTGCAGTAGATCCCCTTACCGATGATAGCCTCAGGACGGTAGTCACTCTGCTTAATCTAGGACGACTATTCGTCGAGTGGTATGGAGACCACTCATAGACGAGGAAACATTATCACTAGGGAATGATATCGGCTGAAGTAAAGTTTGGTTGGGATAACAATGAAGGCCAGACGGACAACTAGGTGAAAAGGGAAGGACAGCTTGTCTTCAACGAGATAGCCCCGTCCGAGTCACCTAAGGCTACGCGTCGTGTCCAGTCCTATGAGGTCAAGTTTGAACGTATTGTTTGCATGCTGGAGTTATGGGCCCAGTAAACTGATGTAGCGATAATTACTGCCTGGTCGGAAGATAGCCTTCTCCCTTCTTTGGCGGAACTAGGGTTGAGAGGACGGAGCAATCTACTCACGGATGGCGGCACGGGGCGCATCATGTTGGGGGACCCTTCTCGGGGGAGTCTGGACCCGGAAGACCTTGCGGTACCGCAATAAAAGGTTGCTCCATGCGGCTTCCAAGAAGCGTATATGGATCATGCAAACAGGTTTCTCCTGCAGGATGTAAATCGATTCGAGTCGCTGCCCCTCACAGTAACGAGTACCACTTGATCGCTGCACCAAAACATTTTTGGAAGCCATTAATATGATTAATGGGTTCAATATTGTTGTATTGAATTATTATTAATTATATTACAACTATGATTGTTGTAGTTATAGTGCAAACTAAATTTATTATTTTGCATGTCAACTTAACTTGCTGCTAAAACTTGAAAAATAAGGATCCACTCTTAGGCTGGCTTTTGGCAACATAAACCCTACCCTTAGCTTGTGCATGTCTAGGAGTCGGCTGTAGTTGGTCATTTTGACGGGTTAGTCTTGCTGAGTATTAGTTGCTCAGGGCATAGCTCTTTGTGGTTTTCAGATGATCAGGGTGGCCAATTTCCTAACTTTTTGGAACGTCAAGTGGGAACCCTGCAGTCCATAGGAGGAGTACTTTGTTGCTTACCGGTACAATATCATGGGCATGACATTGATCAAGACCGGATCTACTTCTATGTATCGTCATGAGAGGACGGTTATATCTTAAGTATTTCCACGAACCATTTCATTTGTTGTTGAACTATTTTGCTTCCGCACTTTTAAAACTCTGATTTGTAATTTACATTTAGATTTATGGAAAACTCTCTACTCTATCTATGTTCTTGTTGCAACTATATTATTTCTATCATGCGTTATACTATTGGGCGTCACAGCGCGTGTCACCACCCAAGAAAGATCCTGCAATGGAATCGTCTCCGTGGTAAGACGGTTCTGTTACAGAGGAGTTGAAAAGCGATCCTATGTGATCGAGAGTCTCTAGCTTGTATCTAGGGGGAGCATATGTGTACATGGGTTTTGAGAGATAGATACATTTGGATTTTTTTGATGGATTTACCGAGATGTTTGTGGATTTTGATGAGTCATGGTTTTCATTCACTTGTGTTTGACTCATCTTGATCTCACTTGGTTTCTTTTCATACGCAGTACTTGTCTTTCTTTATTTATCCTGTTTGCCTGTGTATGATGCTATGATGATGATTGTTTTTTCTTAATCCTTATGCATTGCCATGCTATCCTGTTGCATATCATCTTTCATGTCGTGCATTGCATGTCTTTATGCTTTAATTCATATCTTCACATGACATGCATGCATATCATCTAGAGTGTGCTCTTCTTTCTTATTCCTCTTAGCTCTTGATGATGCTTGATTGAGTAGGACCTTGTTGATTTATTGCTTATACTTTTGAGGTTCCTCTCGATCATTGTGTAGCTCTTTTAGCCTTGTTATTTTTATGATAGAAATTATGATAAGTAGTGGTTGTCATCAATCACTAAAAAGGGGAAGATTGTAAGCTTCATGACCATTGATGATTGGATACCTGAGGTATGAATGTTTTGATGATAGATAAAAATTATGAAATTATGGGCTAATATCTACACGAGTGTTGTCTATGCAGAAATCATCTCTAAACTCTATTACAAATTATACGGATGATGGTTGCCTTGGCAATGGATGACAATGACCGCAAGCATGGAGGCTTGTGAGCTTGATGGAGTCCAAGGATTGATGAAGATGGATCAAAGCTAAGGACGAGCTATGGAGCAAGTGTTGGGAACACTTGTCTAGTAGTTAGGACTTTGAGTCCATAGGAAAAAACGAACAATCAAGGGGGTCTAGGTCATGTCTCTTAGGTCACACTAGTTGGTGATGTGCATGGATGCTCAGTGAAATCACAGGCACTAGGTGACAGTGGAGAAGCCAAGGAGTTGTTCAGAGAAGCCAGGAAACGAAGTCAAGCAAGGACGAGGAGTTTCAGCTTCTAGATGAAGTGACCGGACAGAGGGGTCAGTGGAAACCGGACTGTACGGTCACTAAGTGGACAGAGAGCAGTTTTCAAGGAATTTGTCTGCGCAAGGATCACTAGTGACCGGACGGTCCGGTCAGCAGACCGGACAGTCCGGTCTGTATGATGACGCGTTGAGCCAGAGAGGACGCAAATTGGGAGCTCTCTGGAATGGAGAGAGAAAGTCTGACCGGACGGTCTGGTCAGTACGAAGATCAGCAGTGGGCAGAGCCGTTGGAGCAGGATCTGTAGTGACCGGATGGTCCGGTCAGGCAGTGACCAAATGGTCCGGTCAGTTGGCCCAGAAAGCTGATTTCGTAGAGCAACGGCTAGTTGGAGGTTGGAAGCCTATATAATTTTGTTGCTTGAGTCTTGGAGACCACTCTTGGCCAGTGGAATTGCTTGGAGCATTTGGTGAGAGCCAGGAGGCAAAGAGGAGAGCACTAGGAGGAGATATTGCATATCTTGAGAGTGCTAGTGAGAGTAACTTGAGCATTCATGCACATCTAAGGCTAGGGTGTTCTTGAGGGTGTGATCTAGGTTGTTACTCTTGGTCTATAGTGAGACCTAGACCGGTTAGGTGTCGGTGATTGAGCCTATCGTGATCGGTTGTGAAGACCGTCACACGTTTGTACACGGTTTGAGCCCGCCGGTGAAAGGGGCATCGCTAGTGAGCGCCCGTGTCGACTCGAGAAGTCCGGCAAGTTCTCGAGGGAGGCGAGCTTGTGCCTTGATGGCAGCGGTGACGCGCATCGTGTCTTCACTCCGGAAGTCATTGCGGGCTCATGGGCGAGAACTCTATATTGGTGGCGGGAGTGGTCCAACGAGGAGTAGGGGAAGGCGCCATCCTTCCGAGATCTCAGGAAAAAATCATGAGCATTCCTTGACCCCCTCTTTACTATTTCGCAATTGTGTGCTCTAGTAACTAGATTGAATTGTGACTTGCATAGGCTAGTGTGTTTGGCTTCCATGCTTGCTATCATCATGAACACTAGCATGTGTAGGGTCTTGGCCTACTAGAATTGTTAGGTTGTAACAATTGATAGGTTCTAGCAGTGTAAATAGAAGTATTTAAATTCGTGGTCGGCTTACCGATTCACCCCCCCCCCCCTCTCGGTACGCCTTCGATCCTTACAGCCCTTCAAGAAAATTGTGAAGGAGCCCCGATGTTCATGTAAAAGGTCTTGTACTCGCCTCGCCGGAGCGGCAAAGGGTAACTCTAGTGAACCAAGGTTTGGAGAGGTTCAAGGGATTGATTTAGCTTAAGATCAAGTTGCTCTTGTGTGAGCCTTTCTTGTTGGATAAGTGTATACTTGATAGAGAAGCAAGTCAAAGGTTTGAATCCACCTCAATATGGATTAGGGGTGATCGGCAAGTCACCGAGACCACAGGATAATTTCGTGTCTCTCTCTTATTTAATTCTGGTTTTTATATTACTAGATATCACAATGATGCTTATCACCTAGGCTTGCAAATATTTAGCTCTTAACATAGGTATTGTCTTTATTTCCTGCTAGTATTACTCTTGTATTATTTTTGCATTTATTTGTGCAGGTTATAAATTATCAAAAACCACCTATTCACCCCCCTCTAGTCAGTATCTTAGATCCTACACCCGCCCCGTAAGGCCGCCCGCGCATGAGGCCACCACACGCAAGGCCTCAGTTCGCCACCCGCCGCTCGGTCACGAGGCCGCTGCCCGGCCCGCGAGGCCGCTCGGGGGTCAGATTGCCATGTTGCCAGATCCAGCCGCCCGTCGCGTCGCCGCAGCTCGCGCACGAGGCCGACGTCGGCCGCCTGTTGTTCGGTCACGAGTTCGTCGCCCTGACCACGATGCCGTCCAGGAACCAAATCCGGTCGCTCGCCACGAGGCAGCCTCCTGCCGCCACCGCCCGGGAGGTCGCCACCCGCTCGCGTCGTGACCGAGGGAAGGGGGAGGCGACGGCGTGGTCAAGGGGAGGCAATGGCTGGGAGAAGAGAGAAGGGAAGAGGTGGCAGCGTCGGCTAGGAGTGGGAGAGGAGAGAAAGGAGGAGACGACGGCTAGGACTAGGACTGAGAGCTGAGAGAAGGGTTACATTTTAGTCCCTTTTATATCTGTTGTGGGCTAGTATGCCTGATGAGATGCTGGGCCACTTTGCATGCGTTCAACGACGACTATCCAACCAGCCATATGCATGTTGAAGCCCAACAGGTAACTTGCCATTTCCATATTGACACACCAGCTTGAATTCATCCTGATAATGCCCTTGTGCCTCGGCTCACCTTTTTAAATTTCTTAGAGTGTCAGCGGCTCACCTTTCAATCCACACACTCTCCCATATAAGATCCAATTTGGCAGCGCTTTGGTTGTACTGTCTTCGGCTATGGCTATGGCTTCTCTGAAAAACCAGTTGTGTCGGCTATGGCTGTGGTTGTGGCTGTGGCTGTGTATGAAATCGTTTGATATAACAGCTTTTTTTTGTAGCTTCATGGAAGAAAGGGGTAAATATCCATGTTTCCATGGACATAGACTGCAGTAGCACAGCGTTTGGCGATTTTTTTGGTGAAGCCCCTAACAATCTACACAAGCAGAGCACACGATGGAAGGCTCCTCGACCCATGCTAACTTCCTCAAGACCTTGTACCAGCTTGCCGTTAAAATGGAGAAAGTTCCGAGGCTCCCCGTAGCCGTAGATGCATATGTAGTGATGGGTTCCCAATACTGTCAAGATAACGGGCTTTTAGTATGTCGACATTATTAGGACATCTCTGTTTCAGCTGTAGATTTCGGGTAGGTTAAATTGCTAGTTATAGCTGGTCCCATAGCAGTATGGTAAAACTGGAAGGAAAAAAGCACAATCACAGAACCGATTCTTCCTGTGAGCCTCAAACTCTCACGAAAATAGCAAAAATCGCCACGAAAATAGTTCGTGACAGCAAACCATCACGCAATAGCACCCACGAATACGACCTCACTAAAATCCAACTTTTGTGACAGCTGACACACGGTGACGGTTGGGATGCATCACTCACGATAATAGGTAATTTTCCTGTAGGTTTTTTATTTCTCTCACAAAAAATACTCACACTCACCAAAATTCTGATTTCTGGTAGTGAAGGATGGAAAAAACTGGTTTGGGGTGATGGATTTTGAAATTCTACAATCCAGGGGTGGGGTGGGGGGGGCATAGACTTTGAAAGCTGAGAGCAAAAGCAATCCTACCTATAAAAGCTGTTTTCTACAATCTAAATCTGAAATGTAAGAATAACCAAAATCGGCGTTGGCTCTCTTTTTTACGTTACGAATATGGTTTAGAACTTCAGCTTATTATTCCGCACAGGTTATATATCTGAAATGTAATTTTGCCTGATCTACTGATTCAAATTCAGCAAAGATATATACTGTGCTGCAGTATGCCTAACTAGTCAAACGAGCTTCTATTTGTTATCGTAATTATTTGTTTTAATAGTGAATTACGATGAACATAAATGAATTATGCATTAGAGCAAATTCTCTCTCCACACCCTGATACAAATTTTAAGTTTCATTCACATCTGAACAAATTAAATTATGTACATTTTCATTATGCATTCATCATTATTGTATTCATTTTAATTTTGTATCAACATGCGAGGTCAGTAATAATATCATTATCTGTGCCGCGGAATGTGTATATCCCTCCAACACACGTACATAAAGAGAGTGCATATTCAGTCAGCACCATCACCTTCACAACTGAACCACAGGCTCAAATTAGCCAGAAGAGTGGTACCACCATAGACAAGTAATTAATAATCTAAATAATAATTAATCATCTCAAAGGTGTGTAGTTTGCAGTAGCAGTGTTACACAAGCCATGCATTTATAGTGGGCATCGAAGGAGGCTAGATTACAGACAGACACCCGGCCTGAGTTTTACATGGATGGTACATGAATGTTCTTAGCTGGCGAGGGCACTGGTGTTGTAGACGAGGAGGGCGCCGCCGCCGAGGAGCCCAGCGAGGGTCACGGCCCAGATCAGAAGTCCGGTGGTTCCTGCAACGACCAAGGATATCGTCACGCTAATGAACTGTATTGCTATTCAGGACTCTGTGTGTGCTGATAAATGTTCAGCATATGTGACTTGCCAAAACCATAGAAGTCAGGCCGTGAAAAGGGTTCACCTTAACCTTATGTATTTGCTATATAAAATCATGATTATGCAGATAGAGATAGTTAAACTTGGATGGTATGGATGACCTGTTTCAGTCAAGTAGCTACTCCCACGTGTATATCTCAAAATCTAAAGAGTCTCAACATACTTGAGCTTTATAAATTAAGTATATGGTCATACTCACTTTTATATAATAGAAAATATGATATATGACTGTATGCTTAAAACTAGGAGACCCTTCATAAATTTTTATGGTTATCACTCTCAAAAATCTTATTTTGAATATATGTAAATATTTAAAATAATAAATAGGTATATACCCATACCCAAGATGGGATTTTAAACATGGGAATAACTACACCTACGAGTAGAATGGAAACATGTATATAGATTTGCACAGGTATGTAGAAAATTATTCCAACAGTTTAAAGTCAGTACGCTCACATGAACAAGAACTATAGTTGATTTAGCTGTGTGCATAGTGATACAAATTTAAAAGTTTGATAGATCGCGCATCTAGCTGGATCTGGTGATTTGTACAGTAAAATTCTGCTTGTTAGAAAATAATGGAAAGCAGAATTACGTACCACCGACGTAGACGTCGCCACTGGGAGACCAATCCTCCTCTTTGTAGATAGGGCTGAAACAGAAAAACATTGCCAAACACGTTAATTAAGTCGATCACTAATCCATTCAGTAACAGTCAACACTGCTAATCTTCCCAGACAGCATATCTTAATGAATCTTCCTGTAAATATATAGGTCTAATAACAGCATAGGAGGGAGGTTATTCACCTGTATCCGTCGACGTTAGCGCCGTACTTGTCGACGAACTGGTACACGCCCTTGCCCTGCAACAGGAACACAAGACAGGTCATCCTCTGCAGCTCTGCTCTGAAATCTTGTGACAAAACAAATCTTTCGACGGCAAATAAAACCGGCACCCATTCAGAAGAAACATTTGTAACTGATGAAGCACGAAGCGATGCTCACCTTGACCTTCCTGCCGGAGGCATCAACGTCGACGGTCAGGCCACCCCCAATTCCTGCGAGATAAATTAAGATTCATCAGAGTTCATCATCACCAACTCGATCACATCTCTGAATGACTCTTGATCTTATTGTGGCTTGCTAGCACGAACCGAAAGGTTTGTCAGTCTTGATCTTCTTGCCGGTGCCGCAGACGACGGCAAAGGAGGAGCCGGCACGGCCGAGGGACGGCAGGCCCCTAGCCCTCGTCGGAGCAACAAGAGGTGAGGAGGAGATCATGGAGGCCGCCATTGCTGCTGCTGCTTTGCTTGTGGCGTGTGCTGCTGTGCGTTCTTCTTGCCCCTCGAGGTTGCAAGCTAGGCAGCCAATATACATGTGGCGCCAAAACCTGCGGATAATGCCAGGTGGACATGTGTGACTGCCGCCATGCCACGTGGCATCGAGGGAGTGGCTGGGCCATGATATGGCAGTGCGAGAACGTTATCCTGTGGGGATTTTCAGTGGACGAGGGTGAAAGGTTTTCTCATTGGGATGGAGAAATATTTGTGACGGATGCGGTGGACAGGAGAGCTTTGCCAAGAACGAATCAACTGTCCAGAATGTTCTGATATGAGCATGCACCAACACATGTTGTGGTAGCTGCCATTTAAACAAACAGGGATCCTTAAGACGAGCAGAAGTTGCCCTTGTCAAACCTGCCCTCACGACCAACTCGACACTAAATATCTAATAACACAAATTTACACCAAGGGTACACTCGGTGGAAACATCAACTGTCCTCACGATTGTTTGAACTGGTGACAATGGGAACTGCCAAACCGCATAATTTTCACAAAATGGCTTCTCGACCCAACGATGTTGAGTCTATGCCAGAAGCAGCAAAACCATATGCTGCCTTCGCTGGCAAGAACACAACCTTACTCGGTAACAATTTTCAGATGGTCATTCTGCTAGTCTTTGGCAACGGTTACTGTCAATTTCAGCTGATATAACTTCAATTAAAAGGATGGTACTATGTTTTTGGCAATCACCTGCCCCAACATATTTTTGCACAATTTTATCTTAAAAAAAACAGAACTAGGTGAATTAGGCCCTGTTGTATTATTAATACGTTCTCAAATAGGTCTACTCCATTTCTGTGTACAACCGGTTGCCTAGCCTAGAGTACATGCCACAACATTGTTTTCACAAAACTTGGAAAAAAAACAGCTATTAAGCTAATCTTTGTCCTATCTTTCTAAACCTGTACTTGCAAGAGATCAAGCAAACATGTACAAATTTGATTGCAAAAAAAATACTTCACGCAAGCATCCAACCAAAAACGATAAATATAAATTATAATATATCACATTGTTAATTCAAGCCATGGATTTAATGCATACTTCTCATAAATCCAACTGAGAAAACAGAGCTAACAAAACGGGAGGATGTAAATCAGGATCATCATGCCCACATACAGATATGTAATCATTTCTGTCAGTCTCATGTTCAAGAAAAAAAACAAGGTGAATGCGATAAAAAAGATTGCAGAGTGACAGCAATTTCAAACAGCACATAGAGAACACTTATTATTACCCCCAAATAGCAAAGAGATGGAAATGATAAGTGTCTCATTCTAATCACTTCAAAGTTTTCACATCTTTCTGGTTATTTACATAACTCTCTACAAAAGAATTTAACACCCCTGGTGATTTACAAAAGCATGCTCCTACACCTATCCCATCTCACTGTACACAAATCTGTACGAATAATGATTGACACACGGCAACTATTCACACTTTGTGCCATAATTATCATCACAAATCAAGCATAAGGAGATACTGTGGTATGTGTGACAATTCGAATTGAGGGAGCAACTACGTTATCGAAAGGGCAGCAGTAGCTACTTAATTATAAGGTGATTGCAAGTTTGTAGGTAAAAGGTCTTTCCAAATAAATGTTTGTAGATGAAAGGAGGTAACAATAGGTAAAGAAGGATAACATGAATTATTTAACTAAAACAAATGGGGGAGAACAGTCAGAGAGTTGAAATGTTAGCTTATTACTTTTGTAAGCACCTACAAAGATGATATATCCAATCAATATGCAGAACAGCAAAAAGTTCGTCTGCATATTGGGATCACAGAACTTGACTAAGAAGAATTGAGGTTGTCTAATGAGGGCTACCAAGCAATTTTGAACTCAATTCATTAATGCATGGCTCCTGGCAGAATTTAGTTTGAATATGATCCACGATTCAGTACCACCATCGATGAAAAAGTTTGGCAGAAATACTGACATGACAAAGTTACAAGAGCAGTATCAATCAATGGGCGAACCTGTCAGATTGACAAGGAACAAGCCCCCTCTTGTGCCAACATAAGATCACAGTTAGCTGCAATGATAGGATAGAGCTACAGAAGCTTCATTAGGCTCCCTAATATGATGTTTCAAAAACGAATTTCAAGAAATATGGACAAAATTTATGTGAACCTACACTACAACCCTTTAGAGGATGTCTCAGTGCAGGAGTTAAAAGAAATTATGGACAGTTCATTTCTCACATTCCAAAGGAGCCTTTACTAAATAGCGGATAGAATCAGCTGGCAGCAAACGATTCAGATATTGACGCTGGGGAATTGATCCTTTTAGTACAAATGATGGAAGGAACCAGTTATCAGTATCAACATGATGAAATTGCAAGACATACTAAGCAGAAAGTGAAGCAGTCATAGAGATTAACAGAGTATTAGGACATGCGAGTTACGATGAACAAGCCAACGCAAATGGGTATCCGATTGAGAATCTAAGGAATATACGGTGCTCTGTCCACTACTGGAGTTACACCTGACACAGATAATCAAAGATATTCAATCAGAAACTTGGACTGGTGGAGAAGCTGCATTGATGTTTTTCCCTAAATCTAGGGAAATTTGTATGGATAGCAGGAGAAGACAAAAGGATGTGTTGAAGAAATGAGCTAGCCTTCTCAAACAGCTGATGGAATCTTAAGTGGACATTATGAAAGCTTTGATCAAATTCTCAGCTGATTGCCTCTGCTCGGAGGTGCCAGATATACGAGCAATATGGTCATGACGAGATGATTTCGGTTCAATGATTTCAATGTGCGCTCCAGAAATCTGCAACAGACCAAAGGATTACAAATCAGCAATATAGGAGTATGTATGGTCCTAATGTAGGAACTTGAGAAGAAAAACATAAGCATCCTAACTCCTCTTTTGAAATCAAACTGCAAAAGAATCAAATGATCATGCTGGAAGGCGACCCTTACTTATATAGAAAAGAAGGAACAATACTAAAAGGACTTACAATTAAATACAAAAAATACTAAATAGAAATGTTAGACTAATTAAGTGCTTTAGAAACTGGAGGACAAACTTTTACCAATTAAAGGGTTTGTTTTTTGAAACTGTTTTGATGCATCTACCAGAACCCTTTCTACTCAGTCTCACTAAATGCCAAACAAATCAAAGTCAGTAAAAAAAAAGTTAAGATACTTCATTCAGCACAGCGATATGGGAATAGAAACTGACCTTTCTAATGTTTTCCAAGTTTGAGCCACGCTTTCCCATGACTTTTGGCAGGCCACTCGGAGGAATAGTCATTTCCAAATGTGGACCACGTCTGAACATTCATATAATTAGAAAAACAAAAGGAATTATAATAGCAAGGATAAAATCAAATCATACCTAGAGAGGGAAAATTAGGATGGCAGAAGTACAGGATTTCTAGTAAGTTCAGTTCAACCATACCCTTCATAAGCCTTTGGCGTATATGGCGGAAGTCCTCCGTAGTCTTCATCTGCGGCCTAGTGGAAGTTATGAACATTAAGATAATGCAACAAAATCGTAGAATTAAGGAATGCGCTAAGACCAGAAAAGAAAAAGATGATGTTAATTTACAAATATGTACCTGAAAAGAGCTATATCCATATGATCTGCTACGAGGGAATATGCCCAGACCTCGCTCAGTTTCACCCCTTTGATCATAGCCCAGAGGAGCAACTTGTTGGCTGTAAGGTAATACTGCAGGCAAAGAAAGGCTGCTTGCATACAAGGGATCGTTAGTGGCAACTGTTAGCTTGTCATCCCTCTCAGAACTTCGTCTGTCCACCCTGTCTTTCAGAACATCGTCCCTAAGTCTTAAAACTATCTGTACAAGAGCATCACGCAGCTTGTCCACTTCTCCAGAAACCTATATGCATTTGCTAGCTGAGAATTGAGACACATCGGTGCTAATATTTTGTTTAGGTATTTGAAATGATAACACAAGTTCATACCTCAACAAGCTCATCACTGGAAGATGCCCTCCGGGGCTTATTGCCTTTCGATATTCGGATATCTGCATGAGTCTTCTTTCGCATGTCAATGACTATTGAACCAGCCTTGCCAATTAGACAGCCTATAACCTTATTTGGAACAAGAAGACGAAAATTCATTCTATCTTCATCATTATCATTGATCTTTTCCTGAAGGAGCAAAACAGCTTCCACTGCTGCAGATTTAACATCATCTGTCGCCTGAAAAGAAAACATAACCTAAAATAAAACAAATAATAACAAGATATAAGAAACAAATTACATGAAGGCGAGGAGATTTGTTCTAACCTCTGTGGATGTAATGGTAATTATGCTTTCCTCCCGGTCATTCTTTGCATCATCAACATCTATCATTGCACCACTCTCTTGCCTTATACCCTTTATGGTCACACCTCCTCTACCAATAACCAAACCAATTTTGTCACCAGGGCATAAAACACGAAATACTAACTCTCCTGAACATTTTGGGGTATTATAAGCAGGAATCATTGGAAGAACAGATTGGTAAATAGGCAATCGGCCATGATGATCAGCAGGAAGAGTAAGTTCAGGAACATGAGGTGTTGAACCTAAGATAGACAGATTTGGATGCCCAGAAGGTATAGCAGAATCTGGGGCTGGGTAGAAGTTGCTAGCGGAATAGACAGGAAGTTCTGAAGGAACTATAATGTTTGACAGTTCAGGAACAGAAGTTTCAAGAGGAATGATCTCTTTTGATGGGTATTTGTAGATGATTGTTGATATTCCGAACAATGCTTTTCGGACAGCTTCAGCACCACCGATTATCTGTTTAGCGCAAAGATATGTTTAAGGTAATAGTTAGTCGAACACGTGTGAATTGAAGAGTGATTGCACTTGAAATAAATAAATAATAGTTTGAAAGTCTAGTCACGATACAACTTAAGTGTGTGCATCACATAATGCATTGTGTCACGAATCAGAAAACACAAGGGTGCACCACATAAAGCATCGTGGATTGGAATTTTAGTCATGATACAGTTTAAGTGTGCACACCACATGTCACAAACAGAACACCAAAATAGACGGAAGTACAAATTGTACGAAGCTGGGAAAATAAAGGTACAATTTAAAAACTCACTACATATGGAAAGTTTACCTGAACAAAATTATCGAAACTCATAGCACAAGAGTGTCCTATGTCACTTGGATCTTTTGGGCTCACTTTAATGAATGCTCTTGATGTTGACCGAAGCCTTTTAATGACAACACCAGATTTTCCTATAATACTTGCTGCCTGACTAGCTGGTACAAGGATGCTTGCTTCTTTTGTATTCTTCTTATCAGAGTCAATGTGCTTCATATGTAGCATATCCTGTGCATCAAGAATAGCATGATGCACTCTAAGCAATGCATCTTGAGCTGCGCAAACAGGCTCACTGTCACCACCCTCGTCAGCATCCAGGTCTCTATGCTTCACGTAGCAATAAACCAAGATTACCCTTTTCTCTGAGCCAGGGTAAGGGTCAACAACCTTGACCCTAGCATTCGTATGTTGTCGGATAGAATTTATCACATTTCCATTCTTTCCAATAACACTACCAATCACAGCAGCTGGACAGAGTATACGGTAAACGACCAATTCATCATTATTGGAACTTTCGTGGGGATGGGAAAATGGTCTTTTATGCAGGTCTCTCTGTTCTTCTCTGTCATTGTCCCTTTGTTGGCGAGGGCGTTTGCCAGTCTGCCTCATGATTTAGCTAACTGCATAAGAAAACCAATTATAGAATTCATCCTAAATTTATACGGGTATATGAGAAACATCTAACAACGGCATGGTTTCTGGGGGGGGAAGAGAAAAAACAGATACGCAATAAGGGTAAACTTATAGCAAACAATAACTGAACTAACTGTATGATACTGTCTTTGATTGCTAGAACAAGAAATTAAGAGAGTATATCACAGAAACACACACATCTACATGACAACAACAGAACATGTCTACATGACACAGGGCAAAAAAGAGGAATATATCAAAATGAGTGCAAATGACATAACGAAGGAATATATCAAAGGACAAGACACAACGTGTACACGCCACTACTTTCTAAGAATTTGTCGTGAAAATGGATTAATAAAAGCAGATTTACATATATGCAGACACAAGGTACAGGAAGATAGCCTGAGGACAAGCAGGGAACACGACAAATTACCAGATTCAACATTCAATGCCAATAGAGAAAGAAGCACAGTCCGTTATCACTCATGGCATGTGACAATTGTTTGAGGAAACCCAAAAAACTAGAGTCAATGATTTTACTTAACTGACGGGAGACACATGCCAAAGAGGGGAATGTGACGCAAGATTAAGTGTTCCGTGGAAAAATTCCACCAAACAATGCAAGAAGAACTAAGTTCTGTTCTCAGTCATGGTACCCAACAATTTCCTGAGTCGCCACACTAGGCATATACTGCCAAGTGTTAATGAAATAGTAGACGACACATGCTAAAGCAGTAGACATGGATCAATACAAGAAATCTTTCATGCAAATACAGCAAGATGTATGAAAGACTAGGTTCCGGTATCCATCAAGGTCACAACGGTTGCCTAAGGAGCACCCATCACTGAACTGACAGGCCATGCACATATCATATTCAATGCTCAATGCCACAAATGCCATATGCAAATATGACATAAAACATATGAGGAGTTACGGTTCTGTTATCAATCATGACTGACACTTTGGCTAGACCGCCAGACTGCATCATCATACCAAAAAGTCAATCTGGCACATAGCAGTAAGCACACAAGGACCCGTTCAAACAGGTGTACCAGCAAGCGGCGAATGTAGAGGCTGGTCAGGCCAGATCTTTCGCGCACTACATGGGAGATACTGCAGCATAAGAAGGAATTCAGCACATGGTACCGGAGGCTAAGAATCGTCACGCTGACTACTGGGGCACCAAAATTATTGGAAAAACATAAACTGCACTGATCTCCTGCAGAGGCGGATTGACCGACCAATAGGGCAGATGAAAATTCCCCATCCCATCCCCGATTGGGATGAAATCTCCCCCTACTCGTCCCCGTCCCCGTCCCCGCCCCCGCCCCAAGCGCAGGGATTATTTACGACTAACCTAACCGAGGGGAAGAAAGATTCAGACTTTACCGAGAACGAGACCAGAACCAAGCCAATCAATCAACCCGTCCAAGCAAGAGAGGATTCGTTACCAGCGCAGAAGGAAGGAATCGGCGCCGCGGGGGGCGAGAAGGAAGAGGACGGAGGAGCCGACGGCGCTGAGAGTCTAGTCGACTTGTGTTGTGTGTACGGGCAGGTCTAGGTCTGGGTTTTATGAGGAAGAAGGCAACGTTGGATGCACCCGCCCGGCTGCCCACTGGATATGACTTTGATTTAGGAGAGATTTATATATCATTATTAGGCCTTTATTAAAGACATTTTTTAAAAAAGAAAAAGGAAATCACGGACAGGCACAATAGCTTATCAAATTTCGCAACAAAAATAATTCCTCATCAGACGAGAAGGATTGTTGTTGTGGGGCCTACATGATTCAATGTAGCCCATTCGATGTCGAGTCGGTAATAATATTACCTGGCATAAATTTTGAACCCTATTACATGGCACAAATTGAAACAGATCAACATTCGCAAGATTGACGCTTCGATGGAGAAGTACAAGTCTATCTCTATACTTCTTTAAATTAGATGAACACGTTCACACACAAAAAAAAAAATCTATTGTACGTCTATTGTTAAGAAAATCCGAAACTACTCCCATCCTATTGTTAAAGAGAAAATCCGAAATTATATCTCTTCTCTACACTTCTTTAAATTAGGTGAACATGTTCACACACAAAAAAAAAATCTGTCGTACATCTATTGTTAAGGAAATCCGAAACTGACTTCCATCCTATTGTTAAGAGGAAATCTAAAATTTTATTTATTATATAAGAAAATATAGGTGTCCATCAAAAAGGCCGCGATTCCTGTTCCAATAAGGAAAAGCATCACAACTGAGCCGAATTCAGAGTCAGAAACATGTTTTCATTGGCATCAAAATGCACTCCTATCCCATAAACTTCTTCTCTCTTACAGTGATTCCCGAAGCCAACTGCATTGACAGGACAGAGAGCTGTCACACTGACAAGAGGAGGGAGACAGGGAGCAGTCACACTGAAGAGGGAGACGTCGTCCACGATCGGCTTCATGTGGTGGTTGTCGCTCTAGAACACGACGCGCGTCACCTTGTCCACGACTGTGAATTCAAGTCGGGCGCGCTTGGACCCACCCGTGCCTCGGGACTCGTAGCGCACCTGCATCCTCGATCGCGCTGCGTATGCGATACACGTCAACGATCATGGGCTCCTGACACCCATCACCCGTATCCCCGACGGAGAAGAACAGCGCCTACCACTTCCCCGGCATGGTGGACACCTCCTGCACCAGCATCATGGCCACTAGCTCCACAGCGTATGAGCCCTACGGTACCGCGTGGTGCGGTGAGTCCATGTACTTGACCACCTTCGTGTCCGACATAATCATCCACCCTCGTAGTGGTGCACGTCCTCCATCATGGGCGGCACCAGCACGCCCCACGACATGTTCGGGAAGATGTACGGGCCCATCTTGAAGTCTCCATTCCTTAACATGTTACCTGCGCAAGTAGGATGGCGTACAAGATTAGTTAGCCTATATCATATTTTTGTTTTTCTTCTGAAAGGACAAATTTGAATCTTCAAATAGTCTTTGGTGCTGCCGGAACATTACCTATTTTTGTATTTTTTACTATAAGAATTTTTAAATTTTAGTGCCCCAATTTGAGGTCTCAAATTCTATATGGATCCTGTAGCAAAAACAAAACGCAAACCTAAACATGATGCCACTAGCCTGCTCCGTGTCCGTGCACAAGTTCCTCGCAATCCACTGGTCCACCTCATAAATGTGTCATTGCTAGCTGCCTACTCTGTGCCTTGCCCATTGACACTGGCACTCGCCCTGCTTCGCGTGTGACACTGCTATCCTGCTCCGCAACCGCGCGCCTTGCAGGCATGCCTTGTATTGCACGCTAACGCCAGTAAGGCGTTTAACATGTGTCATAAGGCAATATAAAATCACATGTTCATTCCATATTAGCATGAAACAATATATATTGAAATTTATGACTTGTAAATTTAAACTGATAGTTACCCTACATATGGCCATACATCAAAACTATATTTAAACAACATTAGATTGATTGGCAAAAGATTTTATGACCTTATTATTACATAGCATCATGATGCCCAAGCGAAGCAGTGATGCTCAATTGTTCATTGATCAAACTGTGGTGGTTTCAACAAACTGACAAAAGTACAGAGATTAAATTTGTACCTGAATTATGTCTAGCAATGTTCGGGGTAATAAAAAACATAAGAGGAAATGAAGAGAATGGATCTAACCTTAGAAAAAGCTTCGGAGAGCAGATAAATGAACAATACAGAGTTTTTGAAATCGAGTGAGACAAAAGAGTTAGAAAATCTTACAAATGTCTGTAGAAAAAAGAAGTCTATTTCTTTAAACCCGTAACAACGCACGTACATTTTGCTATTACAAGAATATAAATAAATAAAAATTATCTATATATAGAAAAGTACCATAAATTTTGAAAAAAAAATAGGTATTTAGGTTTTTTGTTCTTTGTGTAAAAGTATTATATAATAAAATCTTGGAACAAAATTAGGTACTTTGGGTAAGATCGGAGATCAAACTGAATTTTTAGTTTTTTTTGTATCCATGATTTTGACAACATTTTGGATAGTGATTATAGTGACAGCCTTTTGAATTCAAGGAAACAAGAAGCCAACCATGTACTGTGGTCATTCTTCTTCTGCGAAGAAAAAAGCCTTTGGATTGATGACTTTGCGCATTCCATGTCTACGTTTTTTTTTGACTTATTATTTCGGAACTTAGATAAGTAAACAACAGGGAGTATTAACATGATTGCACCTTACCTTTGGCAGATATGCAGCTTGCTCTTCGATTTACATTTACTAATGAAGCAAAAAGAGATAAAACTTTAAAGTTCAAACTGATATTAAATTAGGATATATGTAAACGTGGGAGTGTACTCCCTATGTATTGAAAATGTTGTCGCTTCCGTAGTAGCTTTTTAGTTTAAATTGTCTGTCTAAAATATCAAGATTTTAAGAATGGATGGGTAAAGGTTAGCGCTAATAAGTGGGCACACCTCACCTTTTTCTCATCTTAAGATTTTTTTGTCATCAAACAAATACCAATTTTTTCCTCAAGAGGACAAAAAAAATACAATGCGTCATCAATCAATTAATTATAATATATAATTGGCTATTGCTCATCTTCTTCTATAACATCACACTCTCCTTTTCTTTAAGACATCACACACTCTCCTGTTCCTATGAAAATGGGCTCTTTTGATATAGTACCCGTGTTGTCACTGACGGGCTCGTACATTGAATGTTCCTTGTCCATCGTCATGGCAGGTTAAAATAATACTTCTTCTGTTCTTAATTAGATGTCGTTTTGGCTCAGCTCACAAAAACCAATGCAACTAGCAAAATGACCCTCTGTCCGCATTAACCTGTTTGCACGGCACGCCAGCATCGTCTGCGTCCTCTAGTAGTAGCTATGCGTATTGAAACCTAATTGGAGGAAGCGGTGGAACTGGGTGCCTTAATTACAAGCAAGACGAAAAGCTGCGCTTTGTTCTACCTCGATAACCCAGAGAGACATGTATTCTGCGAAAAGTTTTGAACTCTAAAGCGGCATCTAAAGCGGGACGAAGGGAATACAAAGTAAGACATTTCAACCATAAGTTGAAACATTATAATCTCTATAATCTATTAATTGAGGTGTGATCGTTTACTTCATATCCACAAAGTTAGAGATTGAATCTAAATCGGTTTCGTAATTTCAATATCAAGTACCGAATTAAAAAAGTCATAAGTCCCTCGTCTGGAGCTCAAATGAGACAAACTCGGACTCTATCGCGTAGCCCACAAAAAGTTCTACAACTTTGGTATTTAATGAAAGTCCAGATCCCGTCGTTTTGGTTTTTAAATATGCGATGCAAAAATATTTGCTCTCATTCGGATTCCTCTGCGCAAGTCTCTGTGCGGGACCCATATCTCCTAGCTCCGAAGTCCAAATAATATGATCCATATATATTTCAAAAAGGCCTCGATGAGATCTACAATTATTATGTTTTAACTTTTCTTATTAGAGCAAGTCTTCAAATTCAAAATTACGTTACAATACAGTGCTATTTCTGAACTGCGTAAATTGAATTTTTTTTTCTTTCGGATAAAGTTTCTAGAAATCTTTAGTCATTGGGCCACGATCTTGGTATTGTGTTGGGCTTTATGAAGATCCAGGGGTATCTTATAGGCGTCATAGTTTTATGAAAAACCCTCTTTACATGGCGAGTTGGGCTTCATATCGGTACTTCTTATATTTGAGCTTTTTTTAATATCATGTCACTTAATTTTATAACATAGCACTCAAATGATACTACATATGAAAATCATTAATATTAGAGGTTAAAAACATATATATGATGAGAATATGATAAAAAATAGTCAAAAAATTATTACTTTTGATATATAAAATGGTATACTAAGAAGCACCAACGGTAATACAAATATGATCTTTTATGTAAAAATATCAATAATATTATATATATCTAATAATTATATTATATAAATAATTTATATTTAAATCATAAAAAGTCTTTTATTTTTTAACCAACGCACGGACACTTTGCTAGTATACTAATATTATAGGTTAAAATTAGGAGCCGTATGTTAAAATAATGCATAGCAATATTTAGTTCAAATTTAATTGTTGGAGCAGTCACATCATCGAAACAACCAAGGAATAAGATAATATATATGCGCGCCATTATGTTATAGCATGCCATCAGATTTAGTATATCGCTTTAGGGGGTGCTTTAGTAGGGGCGGGGCTCCTCTGTGGTAGAGGTAGGTACAGCAATGCTCAACATCTACCATCCAAATCATATCTGTTGGCTCGATCAACTACATCTATAATTAAGGGGAAAATCTGTGAACAAAGGAAAAAATATGGACCAAATTCTCTTTCGTCTTCCTCGAGAATGTGAGAATTGCTAGCGACGAGAGACGAGAATTGCAATTGTTTTGCTAAATCACCTGAACACGGACCTCATTCTTGCTTGTCACATATATCAACATCAAAGTGTGGATTCTTTCTTTAGGTTGACTCTATCGCGTAGATTACTGTTTATACATGAATTGAATAATCTCTAGGTGGCTATGGATCACAATAGCTCTCGTATAAGCTGTTAAGTATTTAGGTAATTTTATAATTAATTTAATCTAAAATAAAATACTGGTGGTGATAACGATTAACATCCTGAATAAACAAATAACACAATTTGGGTTAAAGATATACCTTATAGAGGGACCTGTGTCGTAAGCACTAGCGACTCCATTCTCACGAGTCATTTTCGTGAGTTTATTCGCTATAGCCGATCTTAGTCGATGCAGGACGTAGTGCAGTCCCACAAACGGTCTCCGGAAAGTAGTCGTAGTTTGTCTGTAAAGAGGTGTTCAATCGATCAGCGAGCAGTCGTGAAGACGCTCTCTAAAAACCTAATCGCCCGCACACCTGAGGCAGATGTTGCACGTGGAGGAAGGTTCCGGAGGCCCGCTCTCCTTGCCCTCTGTGCGCGCAGAGAACCTGGACGGAGAAGACTCAGAAGGCAACTCGAGAGGAAGATGGAAAGTGATTATCTCACGATTAGTCTTTAGGCGAGTCCGGGGAAGAATTATATATAGTGCGTCATAAATTGATGGAAATAAACGCTTCGCAATCAACACCGTAACGGAAGGAATAATTACAATTGATTTCCTTGCCTAACAGAAATATTAATCACGGCTGTTTTCAATATTGAACCACACGCAGCCAGGCTCACCTCGCCTCGCCTCGCCTCACCTCGCTACATCACATCATGCACGAGCACAGCAGCCAGCCAGCCTGCCTGCCTCGCCTTGCCACGTCAAGCATGCCCGCCCGCCTAGGCACGGCTAGGCTCGGGGGCAGCGACGGCGCGCGCGCACGTGTGGCTCGTCCTTGACCTTTTTCAACTTCTCTAGGTGATATATCGGTAATCCACCTAATAAGTTGAAACAATTAATAATAAGAATCCCATGTGATACTAAATCATTACAACATAATGGGTCTAGACTATTTAGAATTAATAGGAATTGTGGAATATATACCTTTTGGGTATCCATAGCTGGGCTAAAGTCAGTAAACAACCGGGCGACCCACCATAAGGGAACCGACCGAGTCGGCTTGGAGCACAAGACAATTGGAGATAGACTTTCTATATAAATCCTTGTAGACTACGAGTAATACTCTTTATGTACCCCCCTGCCGACCGGATATATAAGGCGGCAGGGACCTCCCCATCGGTGGACCAATTTTTATACATTGCAATACAAACCACAGAACACAGGACGTAGGGTTTTTACTCTCGTCGAGAGGGCCCGAACCTGTCTAATTCGGCGTCTTGTGTTACCATTGAAGTTCTTAATCCCGACGTAGCCCTATAAATATATTGCCGAGATTAAGTCATGACATTTGGCGCGCCAGGTAGGGACACAAGGCTCGCCGGGATTCTCCATTGACCACAATGGTCGAAATCCCTAACATCCAGTACTCGCCGGACTTCAAGATCTCCTTCGGGTCGCTCGACTTTGCCGTTGCCACCAACGGAGATCTAGGTCTAGAGGACTACTGATCTGACTCGGTAGCAGATGGTTCTACAGCACGACCACCGAGTTCGTCAGATCTGATCCCAGTGTTGGTTCCACTCGGATTCGGCGTGACAGACCCACCCGTGGGTATGACTCAAAGTCGGCCCGTTCCTTTGATGAGGATTCGGATGGATCTGTTTGTCTATATCTTTTGACCGTAAACGTGGTCGAGATTGATGAGAACCCATTTGGAAACAACGATAAGGAAGGTGACCACGGAAGAGACGGCCACGAAGAAGACGGCCACGCTGAAGACAACCACAGGGAAGAAAAACCCCAAGACAACAACTCATCGGCAGGACACCGTCGTCGAGCGAGAGGATCGCGTGGGTCTTGCCTCGCGCGTCGACTAGATCTTGGGCAACTTGAGATCGAAGTAGATGGCGTCAAGATCTATGATACCCCGCAGAACAACATCATCGGGGCAAAGACATTGCTCGACAGCTTGATGGTTGATGCAACATATCAGACCTCTACAATGCATAAGGCGGTGGCCATGCTTAAAGCTGCCGCTGTTCAAGAGGCGGTCAAGAACAAACCATAGTCAATGGTAAGTTCTAGTCATGCAACATCGCGCGGTCAACGAAGGCATGGCGATTTGAGGAACTCCCTCAGCATCCGTGACGGTCGGGATACTATCAACTCTAGTTTTGAAGAGCGGATCCGAGACGACCGATGCCATGAGGAAGAGCGCCATGATTGGAGGATCGACAACCGGTGGGATGACCGATGGGAAGACCGACACGATCCGCCTCCAAGAGATAACCGACGAGATGACCGACGGAAAGATCGACACGATCTGCCTCCAAGAGATAACCGTGACGACCGACGTTGACGTGACGATCGGGACCGGCGCGAGAATCATGATGAAGACAATCGATGTCGTCGCCATGATGACGACATTGGCCCTCACCATAATCGCCGCTCATCTTCATCTCCTGACCAACGTAGAAGGTCAACCACACCAAGTGATGAGGAATTCGATGGGATCAAGGCCTATGTACCTGAGCTTTGCATAGCTCGGTGGCTGAAAGGATTTAAGCTGGTTCCCATTGAAAAGTACGAAGGCCAGACCAACCCTCGAGAGTGGCTTTAGCTATATAGCACGACTATTCGATCGGCTAGGGGAGATACCTTTGTGATGGCTAATTATATATTGGTCTGGCTTGAGCCGGCCGTCCGGATTTGGCTCACATCTCTCCCAAAAAGGTTGGTCACCACTTGGGGGGACCTCAATAGAAAGCTCATAGAGAGTTTTCAAGCTACTTGTAGCCGGTCGGGCAACCACTTTGACCTCACCTGGATCAAGCAGAAGTTTGACGAATCCCTCCGCGACTACATCAAGCGATTCTGCGCCAAGAAGACTGAGATCCCCAATGTTCTGGATTAGCAGATCATTGCGGCCTTCCAAGGAGGCGTGCAGAGCGATAACCTAGTTTGGGAGATCGGTCAAAGGAATCATGACCTCAAGTTGACCGCCAGGGAGTGCTTTGAGATCGCTGACAAGTTCGCATCGGGCGAGTCGGCTTTGTATGACACCCGCGGCAAAGGCAAGGAGAAGTGCTCGAACAAGCCTGAATTCTCCAAGAAGGACAAGAAAAGGAAGAATGACAACATGGTCTCTGCGATAGAACTATCCAAGAAGAATCCTCGGATGAATTAGTAGACCATGGATGACTTGCTGAGTGGCCCATGCCTATGGCACCCAAAGGAAAACCATAAAGCAAAGGATTGTTACCGTCTGAAGGGCTTCGCGTCTGCCGCTCTAAAAGTGGCCAAAGATCCACCAAGGCAAAACGGCAAGGACAAAGCCAGCGACGATGGCGATGAGGAGGAAGGAGAGTTTTAGGAGCCCCGGAAGGAAGTCAACTTCATCTTCATATGACCTGACGCCTACACGTCCAAACGCAAACACAAGCTGGAACTACAAGATATCAACTCCGTGGAACCAACTGCACCCAAGTACATGAAGTGGTCTGAAGTTTCGGTCACTTTTGATCGGTCGGATCACCCCAAGCACCTGCCAAAACCAGGCCGTTACCCACTTGTACTCGCAACAACCATGAAGGAGGTCAAGTTCAGCAAAGTACTCATTGACGGAGGAAGCAGCCTTGACCTGATCTTCACCAAGACTCTCCGAGAGTTTGGCCTGACAACCGATGACCTCAAACCGAGCACTTCTCCCTTTCACGGAATCGTGCCAGGCAAGACCTCGGTGCCGATAGGGCAGATCACTCTACCTGTCACATTTGGTACCCGAGAGAACTTCAGGACCGAGCGTATTATCTTCCAAGTAACCGACTTTGAGTCTGCCTACCATGCTATCATTGGCAGACCGACGATGGTGAAATTCATGGCCGTCCTGCACTATCCTTACCTTACCTTGAAGATGTCAGGCCCCAAAGGAATCATCTCCCTCCACTCTGATCTTCGAAATTCTTTTGATTGCGATGTCAGGCCCCAAAGGAATCCTAGGGCTACACCCGTCAAACAACGACTTAGAAGATTTGCTCAAGATCGCAAGGACACCATGAAGAAGGAGATAACTAGGCTTTTAGATGCTAACTTTATAAATAAAGTGTATCATCCAGATTGGCTAGCTCATCCAGTCCTTGTACCAAAGAAGAATAAAGAGTGGCGTATGTGCGTTGATTATACCGATTTGAACAAGGTTTTCCCTAAGAACCCTTTCGCTTTATCGCGCATTGATCAGATCGTAGACTTAATAGCCGGGTGTAAGCTCTTGAGCTTTCTAGATGCCTATTCAGGCTATCACCAGATCCCACTAAAGGTCGAATCAGATCAAGACTTTCTTTATACCTCTCTTTGGTGCCTACTGCTATATAACGATGTCGTTCGGTCTGAAAAATGCTGGCGCGACTTACCAACAAGGTGTTCAACGCTACCTCAAAACTCGAATCGGTCGGAACACAGAAGCATATGTTTATGATATCGTGGTAAAGACTCAAAACGTTGGAGAACTTCTCTCTGACCTGGCAGAGATGTTTGACAACTTAAGGTGATACTCGATGAAGTTGAACCCTAAGAAGTGCGTCTTCGGGGTTCCTTCAGGAAAGCTGCTCGGTTACATTGTTTTGAAACAAGGTATAGAGGCTAACCCGGAAAAAATCAATGCAATCCTTGATATGGAACCACCTAAATCCCAAAGAGATGTTCAAAAGCTGACCAGGTGCATGACATGTCTGAGTCGCTTTATCTCTTGACTGGGGGTCAGGGGCTTGCCGTTCTTATAATTGCTCAAAAAGCAAGACAACTTCGTCTAGACAGTAGTGGCGCAGTCGACTTTGGATGAGTTGAAGGTTCACCTCAGCAACATTTCGGTCTTAGTGCCTCCGGAGCCACAGGAAAAGCTTCAACTTTATATTTCGGCAACAACTCAAGTTGTGAGTAACGTTTTAATGGTCGACCGAGAAGAAGAGGGACGTGTACAAAAAGTACAACACCCGGTGTATTTTTTTAGTGAGGTCCTTAACACCTCCAAGACTCAATACCACCAGATCTTAAAGCTGCTATATGCACTCTTGATCACCTCGAGGAAGTTGAAGCATTATTTTTAGGCTCATCCGATCGAAGTTCATACCACTTTTGTGCTCGGAGAGGTTCTTCATAACCGCGAAGTGGTCGACAAGATTGCCAAGCGGGCGGTCAAACTCGGTCAATATATCATCGCGTTCGTTCCACGATCGACGATCAAAGGACAGGCGCTAACTGATTTTGTTTCCCAGTGGACACAGATTCAGATGCCACCGTCACCGCAAGATATTGAGTACTGGAAGATGTACTTTAGCGGTTCACTCCAGTTCTCAGGGGCAGGAATCATACTCATCTCTCCAACGGGAGAGAAACTTCGATATGCCCTCCAGATCCACTTTCGCGCATCCAATAACGCAGCGGAGTATGAAGCTCTTCTACACAGTCTGCGAATTGCCATATCGCTCGGCATTCAGCGCCTCGATATCTTTGGTGACTCGGCTCTGGTCATCAACCAAGTCACTAAGGATTGGAACTATATGGATGACAACATGGCTGCCTACTGCCAAGAAGTACGGAAGCTGGAAAACAAGTTTCATGGACTTAAGTTCACACATGTTCTCCGCGATAACAACCAGGCTGCTGATGAGCTAGCCAAGATGGGATCATCGCGATCGATTGTCCCACTCGGTGTTTTCTTACACACCATTGATTCTCCCATTATTTCTCCTTGGTCAGACGTCTTAATGACTGATGTTGCTGACCCTGTGGAAGATGTCGACATGGAGACCGACTGGCGTGACCTAATTATTCAATTCTTGGTTAAGGGTACACTGCCTGCGGATTCTAATGAGCAACAGAGGCTAAAGGTTCGATCTCGGGGATATTTAATGGTGGATGACTTGCGCTATCGAAGAGGAGGATCGAATATCTTGATGCGATGCATCTCAATTCCAGAAGGCAAAGAGCTGATGGAGGAAATCCATGCAGGGGCATGTGGCAACCATATAGTTTCCAAGACTTTGGTCGGCAAGGCTTTCCAGCAAGGGTTCTATTGGCCCACGGCGGTCGAAGATGCACATCAGGTCATTTGGAAGTGTGAAGAATGTAAATTCTTTGCTCAGCAAACGCATGTACCTTCGCAACAACTTCATATGATACCTATGACTTGGCCTTTTGTAGTTTGGGGGCTTGATGTTGTTGGTCCTTTCAAAAAAGCGCCAGGCGGGTTTACTCATTTGTTTGTTTCTATTGACAAATTCACCAAGTTGATTAAAGCAAAGCCGATCGGCAAGATCACTTCGAAGAAGGCGGTCGAATTTGTCAGAGAGGTCTTCACTCGGTTTGGAGTTCCTCATGATATCATCACCGACAATGATACTCATTTTACATCTGAGAAATTACGTGACTATGCCGATGAGATGGGAATCAAAATTGACTTTGCTTCGGTGGCCCATCCTCAAAGCAACGGGCAGGTTGAACGAGCCAACGATATGATTCTTCAGGGTTTGAAGCCCCGGATTTTTGACAGACTCAAGCCTTATGCCGGTCGGTAGGTTTGAGAGCTTCCCTCAGTCCTCTAGGGGCTGCGCACTAATGTCAGTCGGGCTACTGGTCAGTCTCCTTTCTCGTTGGTCTATGGCTCTAAGGCTATGCAGCCGACTGAGGTAAACCTCGTTTTAGCATGAGTCAAGGGATACGCAAGAAGCTTTCTAAAGATAACCGAGAAATCAAGTTGATTGCGGCAGAGGAGATGCGTGATCACGCTCTGTTTCGGTCGGTAGTGTACCAGCAGGGTTTACAACGTTACTACGACAAGAATGTTCGAAATCATCAGTTTCATGTTGGAGATTTAGTACTGCGCCGAGTGTAATCAACCAAGAATCAACGCAAGTTATCCCCTAAATGGGAAGGACCGTATGTGGTCAAAGAAGTCACTCGGCCGGGGGCTTATCGACTGATGTATGAAGATGGCGATGACGTACCAAATTCATGGAATATAAATCAGCTACGTCACTTTTATACTTATTTTATTTTTGTATTCCTATACATTATTACTGAATTTAACTTCAATCTTTTTGATGGTTTTCATTCTTATTTGTCTCGATTCCTTATTTTACACATTAAATAATCAAGGCAGGGGGCTAAAAATAATGTTCTATTCCTCCTTAACCTTGATAAATGCTGGTTTTGAATTTTTACAGACCGATTCCTCATATTTTGATACTGTCTAATGTTTTTTGGTCTAACACTGTAGTAGGACGGTCATACAATTTGTACTGCACAATAGACTGCCACTACAATAAACTCAGAGCCAAAGCGCGAGAGGTCATGTGTCGATTGGTCAATTCTGATTGTTACGCGGTTACAAATTACGGCTAAATATGCTAAGGCAAACTGATGCATCTTCTATTTTATCTCTAAGATCTTATAGTGAAAGGGTTTAAATATTAAAGCGCGACTAATGCAGCTAAGTACTGCCTAAATTGCTATAAGTACCAAGAGATCGCTCTACTGACTACTCAGTCGAGTTTTTTAACTTGTTTAGTAATTAAGCAAGAAAAATAATAATCATTATCACCAAAGGAACATACTGTTTTCCTACTCAAATACTACTAATATATCTGATTACATAAATTATAGCTCTATCGAAGGAGAAGAGGCGTTATCTTCTATTTCTGGAGAGCTAGGAGGAGTCGGTACAACTGGATTGATATCAATGTTTTCAACCAGGGCTTGGGAGGTCTCTATCATCAAGTCCATCAGCAACTAACATTGGTTGACCGACATTGATGGGTTGAAGCCCTCCTTGATCTTGTCCAATGGCAGTTCCAAGGACCAAGATTGGCAAATAGCCAACACTTGACTCCCGGCCTCGATTTCCACCCTCCTGGTATGATTGGCGATTGCCTCTGGTGCGTGCTCCAGCAAGTATTCAATGGAATGCCCGGTCTGCTCCACTTGCTTTGCGTAGATGTAGTCCAGAGCCTTCCGAGCGCCATATGACAATACTGCAGACCGGCATCAAGATTAGAAGATGAAGCCTACAACGAAGGCTAATAAGAGGAAAACAAGAAGAGCTTACTGTCCTAATTACATTTATGCTAGAGGGAACTGGTCTTAGCATTCTTCAGGGACTCCTCGGTCTGCTGCAACTTCTTCTTCAATTCAGCAAGCTCAACATCTCGCTCGCCAAGAGTCTTGGAGAGGTCGTCCTTCTTGGTCTTTAGGACATCCAAATATTTCTGTTGATTGGAAGTGACCTTCTCTAGTTCTGCAATGTTTTCTTCGTGATTTACAAACATATGGAGAAAGCATGGAAGACAAGAAGATGTGAAATCTCTTACCTGCAAGGTCGAGGTGGCTCTGCTGTAAAGAAGCGGAAGCTTCCTTGTAACCGGTCTGCAGCTTCTCTTGTTGTTGTTGAGCTTTTGCCAGCTGCTAGCCGGTGACTACGAACAACAGCAAGTCAGAGATATCATGAAATGTTTATATATAAAGAGGACTTTCAATACATACCGAAGCTCTCGGCCTCAAGGTACTCTATCCTTGCTTGTTTTTTCTCCACCAGAGCATAAATTTTTTGGACAAGGGGAGACCATTATGATTAGAAGCAACGATGATGTGAGGAAGAAAAAAGCCTTCGTATTGACGTACCTTGGTCGCTTCTCGGTGTTGATGGAGAATTTCCAAGTCTTCGACTTCAGGTCGACCCGAGGTTTTCTCGATTGGCATGACCTTGTCCTTGATGGGAGAAGGCGCACTGTCAGTCGGGGAAGGAGAAGCGGTCTGCGAGGATGAACTTGAAACTCTTGGGATCGTCTTTGCTTGAGTCTACGGGGATGCACGCTTGATGGCGTGGTTGCAGACTGAGGTGGGTCAGTCGGACGAAGCGTAGGAGTCGACCAAGTGTCTTTAGACACAGGGGTGCTCTAAGTCTCGACTGGCCGCGTTGTATGTTCACTATATGACAAAAATGTTAGAAACTGAATATATTTTGGTTACACTTGATAAAGATTCGAAGTCGTGAAGAAAGTTACTCGGAGGCGTGCTTGATCTTGATCCGAATGACTTTCTTCTTTGAAAAAGTGGTCTGCAAATCTGATCACTTCCTCTTTGTGGCTTCGTCAGCTTTTTTCGCTACTCCTGCATCATGCGCCACTTGACTTGGGGTCTCCGACCGATTTGATGGTCGGTCGGAGGGAGCAGGGGAGGGCTGACTGACGTTTTGAGGTTGGTCTTCCTCATCATCATCATCATCTCCCAGATATTGCCTTTGGCGGTAAGCGAGTTTTTTTACCCGCTAACTAGCGAGGGGAAGATCGTTGGTGGGGACAGCAGAGTTGCCAGTGACGACCGATTCGGTCAGACACACGCTTGCTGATGATCTTGACCCACCAGTACCGGTCTGCGGCAGCTTCTCTACGTAATCCGGTGATGTGGACAAGGGTTCCCGATCTTCCGATAGGTTCTGATAATCTTGATTAAGGCGGAGGCGATACACAAATCGATCCGGCTTCCGAACGACACGTTCTGAACCCCGCAATCGCAGCACAACGTCTCCTCTGGTTATCAACCGTTCAAGAACGATTGACCTCGCCGAGAAGGCTTATCCTTCCCTGCAAATCAAGAACACAAGCAAGAACAAAGAAGAATGCAACCAAATTTGCAAGTATACGATGAATCTCACAAGTTGGAGTCTCACAAACCGATCAAACGGCGAAACTGTTATCAACAGAATAATCTAAGCAAAACCCAAACCCTAATGAAGAGGCGGTGGCTGTATATGAGGACCCTAAGGTCGTGCAAGACCCTCTGGACGCAGCCCTAAGTGGGCTCAACTCGATACATGGCCCAAAGACCGATTACGGTATCGCAGCACCAGGACAGATTCTGGAAGTCCAATTGTTTTGGCGATTGCCGACGGCTCGAGACGAATTTTGACATTGAGCCAGTTGGGTTGGAAAGGGCTTTTCGTTATCTTTCCAGGCATATATAGAACATCCAAATCCGAGTCCGTATGCGTCCTGGGTGTCCGTTTTAGTGCAGACTGGTCCTGGGCTCCGAAATAGACTCGAAGTCGGTTTTGATTGGGCCTCCACCTTGGCTTGGACGTCCTTGCTGGCCCATCATGTCTCCAATCACCTCCTCAGCTATCTCATCATCATCTCCATGGTTTCTAACAATAATTCATTCATTAGGTAGCAATCTATTCTCAAAATCACATAAATGAATCATTAGGAACAAGCTCACCCGTAAATTCAGTTGTCGCGCATGAACTTGCATTTTGGTTGGCGGAATGCTGGGTGTATCCATAAGGGTGATGTCCTCATCATTCTCCCCCTTTTGAATTAGAGTCATCCTCGACTCGAACTCATCTCTTTCTCCCATGTATGGTCTCAAATCTGAAATATTAATTGTGCAACTATTTCCAAACTTGGGATGCAACTCATATTTATATGCATTATAAAATTTGTCATCACAATGAGAATCTACAGTAGAAGGCATTTCGTGCAAATTAATAATCTCTTTAAAAACTTGGTCAGCAATATGAGCATCATTCTCACTCTTATCACAAGGTAGACAATGTGTGATCTTAGAAATACTAGAAAAAGATGACATGATATGGTAGTTGATATTAAAGTTTTCTAGTTGGTCATTTAGTTGCAAACCAAGAGGATGTTTCAGATTTGAACAAACATAAACTCTATGTATCATAAATACACCTCTATGATCATAGTTGCCAATAGCATAAAAAATGTTTCTTATCAATAAAGGCAACTTAGTTTGAGAAAACATTTGCTTCTTTAAAGTACTTAGATTACAAAGAACATCAAATTCAATATAACCCAAAGTATTTAGAGAAGACAATAATTTCTGCTCATTCTTTTCACATGTTATTAAAATCAAATATTTTATTTCAGCACTAGTAGGTGAACCATAAGCAAAAACATCAATCTTGTTCATTTGTTGTGGCAAAGGTATAAGTGAAGCAGTGGCACACAACTCCTCTTTATCACAAGGATCAGTAGATAAATCAACTTGTGGCAAAGGCAAATCAAGACAAGGTTCTAATACAACAAGATTGTTGGAACAATTCATCACATCAAGAAAGCTCTTACCTGAAACAACAACATGTTCTTCATCTTTCACACTATCCTCTTCTTTGTGTAGAACCTGAAATGTATTAGTTGCAACAAGAGGCAAGAAAATATGTTCATCATCTAATTCAGATTTTGATGTAAGTGTTGTAACATTTGAAGTAGTCCATTCTTTCCTAAATGGTTCATTCTTTCTTCTCTCAAGTCTTTATTGATCCTCTTCTAAAATTTCAGCAGCAGACATAGGTTTAAGAGTAACTCTTCTACCATTGTATTTAAATGAATAGGTATTAGCAATGGTATTGTGCAAAGCATTATTTGTAGAAATCCAAGGATTACTCAATAACAAATGACACGCTTGCATAGGCACTATATCAAAATCTGCACAATCCTTATAAGAACCAATAAAAAATTCAATGCGTGCAATTTTATCTACCTTTATATTACCACAAGAATTTACCCATTGGATGTAGTATGGACACGGGTGTGGCTGTGTGGTCAAGCCGAGCTTCTCGACCAATTCCAAGCTTGCGATGTTGTTGCTACTCTCTCCATCAATGATGACACGACAACGTCGATCCTTCACAACAAAGTGAGTCTGAAACAAGTTGTTCATTTGATTTTGCTCTACCTTCTCCATTTGAGAACTAAACACTCGTTGTGCTACAACACTTGTATCAACCTCATTTGACACCATCGACTCATCACCATCGGTGTTGTAACCTGTCATTGTTAATAGAAAACAAGAAAACACACAAGAGTATATTTTCCTATCACCACTGTTTGATCACGGTGGAAACTCTCAACAAGCAAATGACAGCACCTAACTGAGTTCTTACAAGATTCTTAGTAGCAAAACAGAGGATACCTTGGAGAGTGTGATCCGACGATTGCGAGGGTCCAAAGTTCTGTGCCTATTCAGAAGGATATATATGGAGCTAGGTAGGCAATTTATAGTAGCAAGGATTAGCAAAATTTCAATTCAGAAATTGCAAAACTGAATAATAGTCCCAAGCTAGTCTATGTCACTGGCCTAAACTTGTCTCGAACCTAGTTCAAGCAAGCAAGCAAATGGCTCAACAAAGGACACAAAGGCTGCAAGCAATTCTGAATTTTTTTCTCTTCTCCTTTCGTTTTTTTTCTTTTGTTATAGGTGCGGCTTTTTCTTCTTATTTTTTTTTCAGCACCTCTTTGCCTTTTACTTCTTTCATGATTTTTTTGACATAGAACTGCAGCAAGAGTTGCGAACTTTATAGCACAAAGAAAAAACCTAAACTTTCTTTTTTGCACTCTTTACGTAAGGAATAGATGTACATGTAGAACTGAACCGACAATTCCCATATGCAACAACGTGCAGCAATCTCTTGACTCAAGGAACAACGTGCAATAGAAAACACTCTAAGTTTCTTTTGCACACAAAAAATAGAAGGCTAGATGTTAAATAAATATTTAGTGCAAATAATTCCAGCAGTACTATTCTCTCAATATGTGCAACAATCTGATTTTTTTTTCTTGATTGTCTATGAACAAGGACACACACGACTCAAACAAGAACAAAGAACAAGTACTAGACCAACAACACAATGACCTTGTAGGGACTAAAATTCAGAGAAGCAAACTAAACTAAAAATTGCAAGGCACAAGGGGGATGTAGGACAGCGGAAACACGACGAACAAATATTTTTGTAGGGCAATTTTCGGGACTCTAGGATTGAACAAAATAACGAGGATAAGGGCGAACCTAACGGTGTACCTGAAGCTCTGATTACCACTTGATGTGGACAAGGGTTCCCGATCTTCCAATAGGTTCTGATAATCTCGATTAAGGTGGAGGCAATACACAAATCGATCCGGCTTCCGAACGACACGTTCTGAACCCCGCAATCGCAGCACAACGTCTCCTCTGGTTATCAACCGTTCAAGAATGATTGACCTTGCCGAGAAGGCTTATCCTTGCCTGCAAATCAAGAACACAAGCAAGAACAAAGAATAATGCAACCAAATTTGCAAGTATACGATGAATCTCACAAGTTGGAGTCTCACAAACCGATCAAACGGCGAAACTGTTATCAACAGAATAATCTAAGCAAAACCCAAACCCTAATGAAGAGGCGGTGGCTGTATATGAGGACCCTAAGGTCGTGCAAGACCCTCTGGACGCAGCCCTAAGTGGGCTCAACTCGATACATGGCCCAAAGACCGATTACGGTGTCGCAGCACCAGGACAGATTCTGGAAGTCCAATTGTTTTGGCGATTGCCGACGGCTCGGGACGAATTTTGACATTGGGCCAGTTGGGTTGGAAAGGGCTTTTCGTTTTCTTTCCAGGCATATATAGAACGTCCAAATCCGAGTCCGTATGCGTCCTGTGCGTCCGTTTTAGTGCAGACTGGTCCTGGGCTCCGAAACAGACTCGAAGTCGGTTTTGATTGGGCCTCCACCTTGGCTTGGACGTCCTTGCTGGCCCATCACGTCTCCAATCACCTCCTCAGCTATCTCATCATCATCTCCATGGTTTCTAACAATAATTAATTCATTAGGTAGCAATCTATTCTCAAAATCACATAAATGAATCATTAGGAACAAGCTCACCCGTAAATTCAGTTGTCGCGCATGAACTTGCATTTTGGTTGGCGGAATGCTGGGTGTATCCATAAGGGTGATGTCCTCATCATCCGGTCCCTCGATATCGGTCGGAGCGAGCGGAGGGTGTGACACGTAAGTGTCCAAAACCTGAAAATAAGCATCAAGACATTAGACTAGTCTTATCACTCTGCCAAGATGGATATCAAGTGAACATTGAACATCCAGAAGCTTACTCGGGCCCGGTGAGTGCCCACGTTGTATGCCTTTGTGATCAAGGCATGATCATGAAGGGTGTTCCCTTCAAACATTTTCTCCAAGCGAGACAGACACAGAGTGGGGTTTGGCAGATCGGGCACTTCCCTCGTCTCATCATCGGTGGAATATTTCCAGGCAAGATGGCTCTGCTGTTTGAGGGGTTCAACTCGACGCACTATGAAGCTTTTAGCTATTGTGACGCTGTCGACTCCCTCTTTCTTTAGTTCTGCAATCTTCTCCAACAACGCGACCACCTGGGAGTCATTTGGATCCGGCCTCTCTGACCAACACGGTCGGGAGCTGGCCATTGCACCAGTAAAATCCGCAAGAATAGGGGGAGGGTTGTCATAATAGAACCACTCCTCTCTCCAGTTCTTGTTCCCGGTGTTCAGAGGCACATTGATGTAGATCTCCTTGCACAACTGGAGGCCAACTCCACCAATGGCGACTTGGTTCTCCTTTGTTGGTAGTGGTCGGAGGAGGAAGAGATGGCGAAAAAGAGAAAAGTGGGGCAACACGCCTAGGAAAGATTTGCACAAATGCACAAAAATTGTAATGTGCAAAATAGAGTTGGGATTGAGATTGACAAGCTCAATCCCATAGAAGAAAAGGAGCCCGTGCAACAAGCTGCAACAGGGAACTACGAGACCGTGCTCAAAAAATGAGCGGAAGACAACAATCTGTTTATGGATTGGAAGAGGATGGGCTTCAGAACCAGGTACCTTCCAATCGATGCACGCCTGTTCTGGAAGGACACCATTGACCACCATGGTGTTCAGGTCTTTGGTGAAGATGCTGCTCTTTGAGAATTCCCGCAGCTGTTCTAGGATCTCCAGCTGTGAAGATGACAACTCAACAGCGGCGGTGGCATCTTAATGGGATGGTGCGTCGCGGTGGATCTGGAAATATCACCCTAACCCTAGCACAAGCTCGGGGGTTGGGGAATGGTGGAGGATCTACGACGGAGGTGAGAAATTGCTAACCCTAGCAATGAGGAGCTGAGGAGGCATGAGAACAGGGGAAGCACGAGGAAGACGAAGAGTTTGGGCAAAATGACGTCATGATGTTTATTGGTTGTTTCTTTCATTTTTATACCTTCGCATTTGACCTAGTCTTCGATGGGGCCATGCGGGCCACATGGGCTGTATAGTACGGGGCCAGTCTTTTGGTTAATTAAAATAAAGCAATGATCTTTTAATAGATCTCTTGCTGATTAAATAGAACTGGGTTTTAAGCCCGGGGAGCTTCTTTGATGAGAAGCTTTATTCTAAAATTATATATCACCCATATTTGTCTGATTTGATGATCACATAGCAGAGAACTTGATGGTTGTATAGGACCAAACTTAAATGGCTAAGTTACTGATTGAAGTCAGTTGTTAATTGGCTAAAGAGTTTTATTGGTCTGAGTAATGATTTAAGGAAAAGCTACTTTTTGATTGATGTCATTTTAGCTTAGTACTATATTATGATTGATGTCATAAAACTTTATATGGACTAGAACATGATTGATGTCATGATATTAAGTCCATAAATCACTCGGTCGTACATTCAGTCGGTCGGCACTCGGGGGCTGTTGTGAAATATATACCTTCCGGGTATCCATAGCTGGGCTAATGTCAGTAGACAACCAGGCGGCCCACCATAAGGGAACCAACCGAGTCAGCTTGGAGCACAAGGCAATTAGAGATAGACTTCCTATATAAATCCTTGTAGACTATGAGTAGGACTCTTCATGTACTCCTCTTCCGACCGGATATATAAGGCGGCAGGGACCTCCCCATTGGGGGACCAATTTTTTCACATTGCAATACAAACCACAGAACACAGGACGTAGGGTTTTCACTCTTGTCGAGAGGGCCCGAACCTGTCTAATTCGACGTCTTGTGTTATCATCATAGTTCTTAATCCCAATGTAGCCCTATAAGTATATTGCTGAGATTGTGACAAGCAGTCAGACTCATATAGGTGTGTTCCTCGAAAGATATCCTGTAGGATGAGATCTTTGCTTCTTATAAGCCATTTGGAACACATCAAGGTCGAAACTAGCCTGCCATACAGTATTCGGAAAGAAGTACATCAGAGATAGACCAGTTAAGGGTCTTTCCTCTCAGATTATTACTAGCTTGTTTCACTATTCTACTTCACGGGATCTTCGATAACATAGTGCAGGTTACCACTATAATAATATGTCAAGTGAGTCTCAAGCCCATCTCACTCGATGCACTGTCTATCGCATTACATGAAAGTCCCTTGGTAAATTGGTTTGTTGTTGGTCGTAGTTACGTAGCCACTTATATATCGCAAGAGGACGGTGTACAGTTGTAGCATATTTTCCCTTACAGTATTCCAAGGTTTAATTGAATCCACATAGTCCATTGGAAATTAAGCAATATAATAAATAAAAGATCTAATTAAGCTTCTAATAGATGAGGTTGTTTTGTCGGTGGGCTGGAGGTGTGCCAATCGACTCACAAAGCATGTCAATCGGCATAGAGCCTTTTGTGTGGGAAAGCTTAATGATTGCAGAGCAAAACGGACAAAACATATCTTAGTGAGTTAACCAGATATTCAGCTAGTTGAGTTCATAACAATGATGCATAATCTAATAACGTCATAAACAGAATTAATTGGTCCAATAAGCCATGGGTGATTGATGAATATATTTTTCTGTGGATCTCCTGTCATGAGCAGTCCCCTTAATCTTGTCTACGACTTCCTCTTCTCACGTATTACTACGAGTAATGCTTATTTAATACAAGATCCTGAGTACTATCCTAATCAACATGATTAACATAGCAATCTAAATACTTAGACTATGTATTAAGTAAGTATTAAGCACATGCAAGAATCATCAAACCCTGGGTATCCAAATATCCAAAACCATTCATCAACATAATTGATACAACTTCGATACAATACATAGTACAAGATTCATCACCATCTAGTAGACCTATCTTGATGGATCACCTCAAGCTCCAGTGGTTCTTGAACTTCCAAGCCTATGATCTTGCGATCATTGACTTGGCTAGATTAGCCAAGCTAAACCTAGCATTTAGAGATGTGAAGAATGAGGCAAAGCCTCGGTGCCTCTAAACTCACGAATTTTGTTGTCCCTCTGGCGGTGTCTACCGTGGCTTTAGGGTATAAAAGTATTTATATGGGTGTAACTTGAGATAGAGTCGGTTTGTTGCAAAAAGTGTAAGGTGCCAATCAGCACGGGGGCGTGCCGGTCGGCACAGTCCGTGTCTGGCCTGAGTTGTCTTCTAAGTCGGTTCCCAAGTTTTCTGTAACTTCCATGTGGGTCCTCCACCAAATTCCTTCGAAGTAAAGTGGTGTGAACAAGGGTTCCTGGTCTTCCGAAAGGTTCTGGTAAATCTTGATTTGGGCGGAGGCGAAACACAAATCGATCCGGCTTATGAACAACACGTTCAGAACCCCGCAATCACCGCACATCGTCTCCTCTGGTTATCAACCGTCCAAAGGCGATTGACCTTGCCGAGAAGGCTAATCCCTGCCTACGAATCAAGAACACAAGCAAGAACAAAGAAGAATGCAATACAATTGCAGATGTATTATGAATCTCACGAAGTTGAGGTCTCACAAACCGATATGATGACAAAACTGTTATGAACAGAATAATCTAAGCGAAACCTGAACCCTAATGGTGCAGTGACGGCTGTATATGAAAACCCTAGGGTCATGCAAGACCATCTAGACGTGCTCCTAATTGAGCTCAACTGGATACAAAGCCCAAAGGCCAAAAACAGGCGACACAACACCGACACAGATTCTGGATCCTCTCTTGTTTCGACGATTCCTGATGACTCCGGATGAATTTTGACATGAGGCTGGCAGAATTGGAAAGTTCTTCTCCTTATCTTTCCGTGCATATGTAGAACGTCCAAATTCGAGTCTGTATGCATCTTGGGCCTCCATTTTAGTGGAGACTGGTCCTGGGCCTAAAACAGACTCGAAGTCGATTTTGATTGGGCCTTCACCTTGGCTTCCAAGTCCTTGCTGGTCCTCCACGTGCCCAAGTCCTTCTCCCACATCTCCAGGTCCTCTCCATAGTTTTTAATCATAATATAATCATTAGGTAGCAAACCATTCTCAAAAGTAACATATAATGAAGAACGTAGAAACGAGCTCAACTCTAAATTAAGTTGTCGTGCACGAGCTCTAGTCATTGTACCTAGGAGTGATGTCCTCATCATCCTCCCCTTCTTGAAGTGTATCCATAGGAGTGATGTCCTCATCATCCTCCCCTTCTTGAAGTGGATTCATCCTCGACTTGAGCTTATCCTCTTCTCTCAAGTATGGTTTCAAATCTGAAATGTTAAAAGTAGGACTAACCCCAAACTCGGGAGGCAACTCAAGTTTGTATGCATTATCATTTATTTTCTCAATTATTTTGAATGGACCATCAGGTCTAGGCATTAATTTAGACTTTCTCAATTCTAGAGATCTATCCTTTCTCAAGTGTAACCACACTAAATCTCCTACATCAAGCTTTACTTTCTTTCTACCTGTACTACCAGCAATTTTATACTTTTCATTCATCTTTTCAATACTAAGTCTAGTGGTCTCATGCATTTGCAAAATAAATTCAACACACTCCTTAGCATCAACATCTCTCATTAATAGGTAGAGGAAGTATATCAAGGGGAGTACGGGGATCAAAACCATAAACTATCTTGAAGGGACTTACCTTGATAGTAGAATGTGTTGCCCGATTATAAGCAAACTCAATATGTGGCAAACATTCTTCCCATTGTTTCAAATTTTTCTTCAAAATAGCTCTCAACATAGTGCCTAAAGTGTGGTTCACAACCTCAGTTTGTGAATGATAAGTTGCAGAAAACAACAACTTGGTACCCAATTTATTCCAAAGTGTGCGCCAAAAGTGACTCAAGAATTTTGCATCATGATCTGAAATAATAGTAAAAGTCATACCATGCAAACGTACAATTTCTTTGAAAAAGAGGTCAGCAATATGACTAGCATCATCGGTGTTATGACATGGTATGAAGTGTGCCATCTTAGAAAAATGATCCACAACAACAAAAATTCTATCACTCCACCTCTTAGACCTAGGCAGTCCTAAAACAAAGTCCATAGAAATATCCGTCCAAGGAATAGAAGGAATAGGAACTGGCCTGTATAAATCATGTGGATTCAAGCGAGACTTAGCTTTTTGACATGTAGTGCAGTGAGCAACAAAGTGCTTAACATCTTTCCTCATCCTTGGCCAAAAGAAGCATGTGGCCAAAATATCCTCCGTCTTCTTAGCACCAAAACGACCCATCAACCCACCTCCATGCGCCTCCTGCAACAACAAAAGACGAACGGAACCAACTGGAATGCATAGGCAGTTAGCTCTAAACAAGAATCCATCATTCAACACAAATTTGTTCCAAGCATGACCTTCTTTACATTGTAGCATTGCATCCTTAAAATCAGCATCATCAGCATATTGTTCTTTAATTGCCTCAGGTCCAAAAATTCTATAATCAAGTTGAGACAACAAAGTATAGCGCCTAGATAAAACATCAGCAATCACATCATCCTTCCCTTTCTTACATTTAATAATATATAGAAAAGACTCAATAAACTCAACCCATTTAGCATGTCTACGGTTCAAATTACATTGTGAGCGAATATACTTAAGCGATTCATGATCAGAATGAATAACAAATTCTTTGGGCAACAAATAATGATGCCACGTCTCGAAGGAACATACAAGAGCATATAATTCCTTATTATAAGTGGAGTAATTTAAAATAGGCCTAGTTATTTTTTTGCTAAAGTATGCAACAGGTTTACCATCTTGCATCAAAACACCACCAATGCCTAAACCACTAGCATCACATTCAAGCTCAAAAGTCTTATCAAAATTGGGTAGTTGCAACAATGATGCATGTGTAAGTTTGTCCTTCAAAGCATCAAAGGACTCATGATGTACCTTACCCCAATGGAACTCGACGCCCTTCTTTATCAACTCATGCAATGGTGCAATGATGGTGCTGAAATCTTTGACAAAGCGACGGTAGAAACCTACAAGACCAAGAAAACTCCTCATCTGTGTGATAGTTTTTGGTACATACCAGCTCTTTATGGCTTCAATCTTCGCCTCATCCACCTCAATTCCCTGTGGAGTCACAACATAGCCAAGAAAAGAAACTCGATCCGTGCAAAAGGTGCACTTCTCAACGTTACGAAATAAACGTGCAGCTCGCAAAGCATAAAAAAACAGCACGCAAATGAATCATATGATCATACATGGATTTGCTATAAAACAAGATATCATCAAAGTAAACTACCACAAAATTGCCAATGAAAGCTCTTAAAACCTCATTCATCAAACACATGAAAGTACTAGGTTCATTAGTTAAACCAAAAGGCATTACTAACCGCTCATACAACCCGAATTTGGTTTTGAAAGCTGTTTTCCATTCATCTCCAAGTTTCATTCTAATTTGATGGTAGCCACTACGCAAATCAATTTTAGTGAAAATTATAGCATCACATAACTCATCAAGCATATCGTCTAACCTAGGAATAGGATGACGATATCTAATAGTTATGTTATTAATGGCTCTACAATCTACGCACATACGCCAAGTACCATCTTTCTTAGGAACCAAAAGTACAGGAACAATACAAGGAGTAAGTGATTGACGAACATACCCACGATCCAAAAGGTCTTGGACTTGTCATTGTATCTTCTTAGTTTCCTCAGGGTTGGTCCTATAAGCAGTACGGTTTGGCAAAGTAGCACCCAGAATCAAATCAATTTGATGCTCAATCCCTCTCAAAGGTGGCAATCCCGGGGGTATCTCAGCTGGGAAAACATCGCCATACTTCTGCAAAAGGTTAGTGATAGTAGGAGGCAACGCACTAGAAGCAATATCATCAAGCGAAAACAAAGCTTGTTTGCATATCAAAGCATAGCAAATATCATCAGCATAAATTTCAGCAAGCTCAGATTTTGTTGCAAGACATAAACGACCTTGTAATTTAATTCCAGCACCCTTAGAACTTGAAGAATCATTAATATTACTAGGTGTAGAATCAGAATTAACAGGTTGCTGAATTTCAGGACCTTTATTTTTCAAACTAGCAGCTCTTTCTAAATCAGATTGTACAATTTCAGCAGGGATCATTGGTAACAAAGTAACTTTAGTTCCTTTATGCATAAAAGTGTACTTATTACTTTTACCATGGTGTAAAACATCATTATCAAATTCCCAAGGTCTACCCAATAAAAGTGAACATGCTTCCATGGCACACCATCACAATCAACAGAATCCATATAAGAACCAAGGGAAAAAGGAACTCTGCAAGTTTGTGTTACCTTAGCTTTTCCTTAGCCTTGATCCATCTCCATCAACCCTTGGACTCTATCAAGCTCATCAAGCTCCATGCTTGTGGTCATTGTCATCAATCGCCAAACCAACCATCATAAATAAGATTTGTAGTAGAGTTGAGAGATGATCCCTGCATAGACAACTCGTGTAGATATTAGCCTACAATTTCAGAGTTGTTATTAATTACTAAAACATCCATACCTCGGGGATCCATTCATCAATGGTCATGAAGATTATAATCTCCCCCCTTTTGGTGATTGATGACAATCACTACTTAATATAAAAACATCAAGGCTAAAAGAGCTACACTACGATCGAGAGAAACCTCAAAGGCATAAGCTAAGAATGAACTAGGTCCTACTCAAACAAGCATCATCAAGAGGTAAAAGGATAAAGAGAGAAAAGCACACTCTAGAAATAATGCATGCATGTCATGTTAGGTGATAATTAAAGAAAGCATAAGGACATGCAATGCAAGACATGAATGATGATATGCAACAGGATAGCATGAAACATGCATGGAATTAAAAGCAAGCAATCATCATCATAAGATCATACACAGGCAAACAGGATAATTAAAGAAAGACAAAGCACTGTGTATGAAAAAATAAACCAAGTGAGATCATGATGAGTCAAACACAAATGAATGAAAACGATGACTCATCAAAATCCATGAACATTGATAAAACTATCAAAATAAGATCCAAATGTATGTAACTCCCAAAACTGGTATACCACGTATACTCCCCCTAGATACAAGACTACTCTCTCAATCGTAACAGGATCACACCCCCCCCTATCTCTATGTCTTCTCCCCCTTTGACAACAAGCACCAAAAAGAGAGGGAAAACTACTGAGCGCCCGAGGTCGTAGGAGGTGGTGGAGCAGCGACGTTCTGAGAAGGCTCTACGCTAGTGTCAGGGGTAAAAACCAGCGGTGCCACATGGCCCGGGTTAGGCTCATTAATCCCGCATCAGTACGGGATAAGCTAGCAAAACTTAACGTAATATGACTGGCACAAGACCGTCTGTGCCCCGTACGAAAGGAGCCAACGTACCAACTGAATTCCCAGGACGAGACCAATACCACCCCCACCTCGCTCGGCCCACCGAGGGTCGAGAACCTTCCTCACCTCGCTTGACCCACTGAGGGTTGAGAGCTACCTCCGCCTCACTCGACCCATTGAGGGTCGAGACAGCATCAGCTTTGGGCAACTCTCGAAGGGTCAAGGTCACTCCGCTCCGCTCGACTATGACGGAGGTCAGGTGGGCCAGCCTCACCCCACGGCCAAGTCAAGTGCTCTAGAGATAAGGATGCCCGCTCTGTCACTATAGTAACTTTGACCATGCAAGTGGACGAAGGGCCGCTGAACCTACGTTGCCCCCGCCAACCCTTGTCAGCGGACCTGTATCGCTAACCGTCGCGGGAGTGACGAGATGGAGACATTCGATTACACTACTAAGACAAGACAGGTTCTAGCGCTGAACGGGCCTGACCAAGCACAATCTGACAAATCGACCCTTGACGGAAGGGTCGAACGGGGTAAAGGACAACAACTACCATCTACCTCACATTAAATACCGTACCAAGCATGCGTCCATAGTAACAGGGAGTCAGAACCCCCTAAAATCCTACTCCCATTATCATCCCCTCATTGATGGGACGGGGCTTGACCTTGCAAGGCAGCACACACTGTGCTCCTAAAGCCACGACTCGATGACACACTAAACAGTGGCGGTGTAGGATGGTTTGATGGACAGCAGTGACCATACCTCGCTTAAACACCATGATGCCGACCATGCTGCATCACCCCATTCGATGGAACACGCCTCCTATAGGAACACGGTGACTCGACCGACCGGCGGATTGAGGGGAGCACACCTCCACACAGTGCCTTTCTTGACGCAAGGATCATGATGGTAGGACCTGCGGCGATCGACGACCATGACGCTGACCAAGGATCATATCCACTTTGACATGATTTCACCGACTCCCTACATGTTCTACTCTCTCTGTCTCTCTCTCTCTCTGTAACATGGGCTTGCTCCTAGAAGTATAAAAGGGGAGGTTCTCCTTCTTCCTGAAGACATCACTACACGTCGCTACCCAGATTGAACCCAAGATCAGTTCACACGCACACCCTCACATATCAAGACTTGGAGAACGCTCCTCTCTCACCTCCCTTATATACCCCGGTGCAAGTAACACGAGCTGCTACTCTAACTGGATGTAGGGGGATACCCAAAACTAGTATAATCCTTGTCTCCTCTTGCATAGTCATTACCGACCTTGAACGCGCATCCCCTAAACAAATTCTACTAGCCGGTGTTCGAAACGCCAACAGCTGGGCTGCTCCTGTGCTGGATTCTGTTGCACTGCCTGAGCCTATGTCACATGGGCGTTGAGCTGCTCGAAGGATGCGAGATCCTCTGGTGACTCGGACCTTCAGTCCTGTCTTGCTGTGACCGTGGGTGTCTCCTGTGCAACAAACGCCGGTAGACGAGCAAGATCATCCAGGTCTTCCTGAGTGAAACCTCTCTAGACAAGATCCTCTGCTAGCTGTGGTGTAACAAGGGTAGAGTCTGTAGAAGAAGAAGGTAGAGTTGATCTAGTAGCTGTGGTTGTCTGCGAGGCTGCCTGAGTGGTTTGCATAATATTTGAGAAGACCAGACTCCTGACTGGTAGCTACTGCGAGGTAGAAGGTCCTACCATCTGAGAAGCGGTGGACTGGGCAAGTGAAGTGAAGAGCGCAAACACTGAGAAAGCTGATAGTGGGGATAACTGTGTCGGTAAGAAGGTTGTCCTGCTCCCATGTCGGTAACTCCCCTGAAAGTAAAGGCAAGCCGCAAGACTATGTCATCATTATCATAGTAAAGGGGCCTCCCTATGACTGAAACTGTTGAGCCTATGGTAGTATAGGAACTCCTGTCTACTGACTGGACTGTCCTCGTGTAAGCTCAAACATTTGTCTCTGGAGCTCTGCCTGTGCCCTCAGCACATCTATGATCTGACGCCTCTCCTCAGTGGTGTTCTGAATGAAGTCACCAAGACGTCCTGCAAGTGCTGCTACAGTGGAGGTGATCTTTGTAGGTGCTGGCTGATGTGGTGCACTTGTACTGGCCGACTCAGGAACCACTGTCTCTAGGTGAGCCTGCTGCTCGTGTGTAACTGGCGGTTACTCCTGCTCGTCTGTCTACAGGCTAGAGGCTGACTGTGATCCCCTGGGAACTCGAGGAGCATAGCTGGTGGTCACCTTAGGGAACACTTCGTACTGCTCCTCCATCACAAGACCTAATCTCCTTAGAAGGTAACAGATATACGGTCCATAGACTAGGTGACGTCCTCCAACTCTCTTAGAGATAACCTCCTTCATCTCAGCTATCATCAAATCTGTCAGGTCAAACTACTGTCTCCTTATCATAGCTGCAACTACCCACTGGTGCAGAAGTGTGAACTCCTCCTAGTAGCCAGACCTCGAAATGATAGTGCTGAAGACTATCGCCCTAACCACCTTTGCCTCCGCAGTGAGTCTAACGGGGCGTATGTCAAAACCTGCAATGTGAGGCGGTGGAAAGACAACTGACACCATGTCGTCCAGAGGTAGCGTCCCTCCCTGTGGTCTGCGAGGCGGAGCCCAAGTCCCATAGGCACTCCTGTACAACTGCAGATCTAAAGCAATCGGTCCTAGTGCAGCTATCAAGTCCTCTCTGCTCAAGCGGTGGGGCTCTTCTCTGAACACGAACCAGATCTCTGACGATCTCTGGCTACCCACAGTGAGGTGTAGAACTCCATCACTATGTCCTATCTGAATCTATATGGACTGATGACCAACTCTACTAGTCCGGGCATATAGTCGAAATATTGCTCCAGGTCCGTGCTTGTGGCCCTCCTCATGGCCTGGTAGGTAGTGTACTGTTGAGGCACGAACAGTCCAGACTTGCCCTTCTTAGCAAGGTAGCGTCTCAGAGCCTCACCAATCCTCCTCCGAAGACTAGTCCAGTACCTCTCTCCTTCAGCAGGGTCCTTGGGGACTGGAACCCACTGCTCGAAGGGGATAAGGAGACTCACCTTGAGATCCTTGGCGGGAACCTCAAGGATGTCCCTCTCTCCTGCTGAAGCTACCATCCTTTGTAGCCTCCTCGTGCACACAACACACGTGCACTGTGGGTCTCCTACCCGGTGACCTGACCTCTATTATGGTCCTGTTTCCTCTGGTTGCACTGGCTCCTCCTCTGAGGACTCTGTCTCAGACTCTAACTCAGACTCACTCTCCTCTGACTCCTCCTCCTGCTGCCTAGAGGATCCCTGTTCTGTAGTCCTCGATGACCTCTCCTGATGAGAAGTCGGAGTACCCTGCGCCCAAGCTAGTGGTATAACTCTTGCAGCCAAAACCAGGGCTGCTGTCCTCCTTCTGGTACTCCTCCTGAGACACTAGGTGTCAGTGTCTGTGTGCCCTATGATCAACCGTGATCCTGGCATCCTGTGGGACGTCTCCATGGCCTCTAGGTGTCTAGAAATCTGTCTGGCTCTCTCAGTCTCTTTGTCCAGCCTCGTCCTCATCTTACCCTTGCTCTACACTGGCATCTTGCCCTTGCCCTTGTCCTGATCACCTGCTCCTACCAGTGTCACTGCACGCACGTAGGTAGGGATAGAATAAGTATAGAACCTATATAAATATACAAGCAAAGCACCACTAGGAAAAAATGTGCAATAGAAATCCTACCACTGAATGAAGGACATGGTCACTAGGCAATTAACCAAAGCAACAACAGTAATCATCAACTATATGTGCCTGGTGCGAATCATCTAGTGTACAGTCAAATAATGGCAAATTGATCTAACTATAGACTTGATGAGAGACAACACTAGATTTGCAATTAAAAGATAATTAGGCAACTAATTGCAATCTAGGTTGAGCTAATTACTTAACTAATGCAACTAAAAATTGAATTTTTTCATCTAATTGCATCAATTAGGTAATTGCTCAAAAATAGGGCATAATTTGATGAATTGGAGAAAAGGACGATACCCTGGGGGCAGAGATGATGAACACTGAGAACCACTTGCAGTTGATCACCGGTGATGGAAAAAAGGAGCAATCTTCCTTTAGGTCTTGGAGGTGGAGCTTGGCACTTGGCAGGGGGAGGCTCTGGTCGTGCACGCATGAGGAGAGGTGGAGGCGCATCGTCGGTGGTACTGTGGCAATGCTCGATGGCAAGCGGCGGCACACTAGTGCAGGCAGTGGCAGCAGCTTGCGGTGAGGCAATCGACAACACTAGGGTTGCAAGCGCACGACACGGCTGCACGCAAGAGAGCGGGCGCGAGTTGGAGGTGCGGCACACATGGGGGAAGGGCAAGGCAACGCGGTGGCTCATCGGTGAGGGTGCGGTGATGTCACCAAGGAGGGCGTCTGGGGGCGTGCGCTCGGCATCAGGACAGAACGAAGACGAGGCCAAACTGATTTTGACCTAGGTCAATCAAGCGACGAACGGCCGAGATCCATCAAGGGGGCACATCAACGGTCAAGATGGAAAGCGAAGCTCACGTTTCAACCATAGTGACCAGACGATACTGTCTGTAGACTGGACTGTCCGGTCTGGCCTCGAGTCTGCTGGCAACTCATACAAACCGGACTGTCCGGTCTCTTGGACCGTTCTGTCCGGTCTCTATGACCAGACTGGCTCGAAGCACCGTGCACAAGTGCATTGACCAGACTGTACGGTCCGAAGATCGGACTATACGGTCACTACCAGAATTTTGCTAAATCAAGGAATTTCCCCATTTTCCAAGTGCTCTTAGTTAACACCTAAATAAACACTACACTTGGAGCTTGGAGAGAACTCTCAAACACTCATTTCCATATAGTGGCTCTCTATGGCCTTAGTTTTGCAAATGTCAAATGAAGAATCGAGCAAATAAGAACCAAGGCAATTAAGAACCAAATGGATATGTATGAGCCTTAGTCTATGAACTGCACGAGTAGATTTAACCTCCGAATTCATGAGAGCTGGCTCAATAGGCATGAAGCATAATCCTTTCCTTTGGTCACACTTATGGAGATGTATTCTCATATTGATCATGAGGCACATGTTTTCTCCAAGTGAGACACGCCTCCTTTGTGTTTCCTATATAATGCATGCAACAAGCAATTTACATATGCAATGAAAGTAAATATGCCATGTGACTGCAAGAAATAGTAAACAAGATACAAAGCAAACCTAACAATGTCAAGTTTGAACTCCTCTCAAGCTTACTCACTATAAGCCATACCCTTGCCTTGAGAGAAGCCAAACCACCATCTCAAGTACCCCCCTTTCTTATAGCTATCTTGAGTAGGACATTGACTAATTTTTATATGTTTTTCTTTTAGTTATTTACACATGCATGGATGCAAATCATACTAGTCACAAAGGAGTCCTAATTACCATGCAATGAAAGAAAAGAAAGAACACACTACAACTACCAAGAACAAACACACACGGATACCTCCCTCATGAGTAGATATGATGTTAAGGTCCATGTCACTTGTGGTGGACTTTACTTGATCTTCAAGTAAGCTCCCGATCCACCACCACCACCATCATCTAGGTCCTGTTCTTGGGAACCCACTTGTACTTCGTTGACCTCTCAAGATCAACAATGTAGCTAGGCGCCCATATGCTCTTGACCTTTCTCTTCTTGTTCGGTGGTCCCAAAGCCTTTGCTTTCACCTTGCCACCCTTGTCCCTAAAAAGCTTGAAGTGGGTGTTCTCATAGAACTAGTTAGCGTTAGGCAAAACAATGGAACTTCTGCCCATAGGGCAATCCTTGATGGTGTGGCCATCCTTGCAACCCCTCTCGCAATAGTAGTCATCGGCGAGTAGGGGCTTGACCCAAGCGGGAATGGAGTCACTCGTCTCAATGATGTTCATGGCGGCGGGATATGAGCTAAGGCCACGATAGGAGACGTTGTTCACAAAATTTCTCCCAAAAATCTCCTTGTTGATGGATCTACCACATGTGAGCCTCTCGAACCCGTCCATCGCCATCTTCCTGTCTTCTTGAGCTTATGATATTCCTTCAAAACAAATGGCTCAATAGAAGAAACCTTGACTGAGGTGGTTCGTTCATCACACATAGTAGAAGCATTGCTCTTTGATGAACTAGAGGAGGGAGAGGCAAGGTTATCAACATTGATGGCCTCAAAAGTAAGTTCAAGGGCCTCGTACTTCTCATGTAGCTCTACATGATCACCTTTGATTTTTTCATACCTCTTATTTAGGGACTCATGAGATGTGACAAGGTCCTTGAGCTCACTCTCAACCTCACCAACACAATCCTTAACCAACTTACACTCTTTTCTTACCACTTCCAACATTTTGGATTTCTTGATGGCGATGTCGTGGGCTTGCTCAAGCATGTTCCAAAGCTTGGCACAGGAGAGCTCCTCATCATCGCTGTCGTCACTGCTCTCCTCCTTAGTCTCCCTAAGGTGGCTAGCGGCCATGAGGCATGTGGGGGTGTAGGAAGAGTTCTAGGTAGACTGGTCTTGATCATGGCTAGGCTGGCCACTTCTTTGTCACCGCTTGAGGAAGAGGAAGTTTCACTTGAGTTGTCACTTGTCCACTCTCTGACAAGAGCCTTTGCCTTTGCCTTTGCTCTTTGCCTTTCCTCTTGTCCTTGTTGAAGTACCTCTTCTTCTTTTACTTGGCTTTGGGGTCTTCCTGTTCATCACCTGAGTCTTGGGGCTTGAATGCTTCTTTCTTTGGCTTGGGGCCATCCCGAACAAAGTGGTTCTTGGAGCCAAAATTGAAGCACTTTCCCTTGGACTTGGAGGAAAACTTGTTCTTGAAGGTTCTCATCTTGTTTATGAGAAGAGCCAAGTCCTCACTCAAGTTATCTTCATCATCATCTTCTTCTTCAATCACCACCTTCTTCTTGCTCTTGGTAAGCTCTTGCTTCTCGGCTTGAAGAGCTAGGTTGGATGGTTGAGGATCATCCAAACCCAACTGATAGCTCATGAAAACAGTGATCTTTCCAAGCACTTCTTTGATGATGGACTCATACTTGGGCTCTTTAATCACTTCTTCATCACTTGAGGAAGAGGACTCATCACTTGAGTTGTCACTTGTCCACTCCCCAACAAGGGCCTTGCGTGAAAATCTTTTCTTGTAGTCTTTGGCTTTGCCTTTGCCTTTGCTCGTGTCCTTGTTGAAGAACCTCTTCTTCTTTTGCTTGGCTTTGGGATCTTCATCTTCTTCTTGTTCATCACTTGACTCTTGGGACTTGAAACCTTCTTTTTAGACTTCTGACACTCTCAAACAAAGTGATTCTTTGAGCCACAGCTGAAGTACTTGCTCTTGGACTTGGAAGCAAACTTGTTCTTGAAGGTCCTCATCTTCTTTATAAGAAGAGCCAAGTCCTTACTCAAGTCATCTTTATCATCATCATCATCTTCTTCAATTACTGCCTTCTTCTTGCTCTTCTTGCTCTTGATAGGCTCTTGCTTCTCAACTTGGAGAGCAAGGTTGGACGGTTAAGGATCATCCAAACCCAGCTGGTAGCTCTTGCCAAGTACATCCTTCATGGTCTTGGTCTTGAGGTCACCTTGCAAGGTGAAGATGATGATGGACTCATACTTAGGATCTTGAAATAGCCTCAAGAATCTTCTTATCACTTCAACAGGCTTGAACTGGAAATCATCCCCAAGAGCATTGATCTCTTCCACTAGAACATGAAAGCGATGATAAATAGTGTTAGCTCTCTTATGTGGCAATCTAGTGAAGTTATCATACTTGTTCTTCAGCACATAGTATCTTTCCTCTTTGACATCACTGGTACCCTTATGGAGACCCTGAATCTCAGTCCAGGTATCATGTGTTGTCGAACTCACATCCAATCTAGCAAACACATCCTTAGAGATGCATGCAAACAGAGCATTCTTGGCCTTAGTGTTGTTCTTAATGAATTCAGGTTCAAGCAGGTTCACATGCGCATCCGAATCATGGGTCACCTTCCATATCTCTGGGTCAAGGGACTCTAGGTAGGCCTGCATGCGAGCCTTCCAATAGTTGTAGTCCTCACCAGTGAATATAGAAACACTCCACATCTCTCTCGGCTTCCTTACTCAAGGCGGTGAAGCCTCAAAGTTGAGCACTTGGCTCTGATACCAATTGTAAGAACCGAAGGCGTACCGAGAGGGGGGGGGTGAATCGGTAAGCCGACCATGATTTCGAATACTTCAATTTCACACCACTAAAACCCGACAATCATTGTAACCTAACAATTCTTGTAGGACAAAACCATACACATGCTAGTGTTCATGATGAGTGCAAATACGGAAGCTAAACACACTATCCTATTCAAGACATAATCCAACCTACTCACTAGAGCACACAATTGTAGAATAGTAAGGAGGGGATCAAGGAATGCTCATAACTTTTTTCCCGATGTCTCAGAAGGATGGCACCTTCCCCTAATCCTCATTGGACCACTCCCGCCGGAGTGTCGGTCCCTCCCGCCACCAAGTGGAGTTCTTGCACACGAGCGTGCAATCACTCGAGGAGTGAAGACACGGTCGCATCATCGCTGCCACCAAGGCACAAGCTCGCCTCTCTCGAGAATGTGCCGGACTCCCCAGGCCGACACGGGCACTCACTAGTGATGCCCCTTTCAACGGCGGGCTCAAACCTTGTACAAACATGTGACAGCCTTCACAACGAATCACGATTGGCTCGATCACTGACACCTAACCGGTCTAGGTCGCACCATAGACCAAGAGTAACAGTATAGATCACACCCTCAAGGACACCCTTGCCCTAGATGTGGACAGATTCTCAAGTTACTCTCACTAGCACTCTCAATATATCCAATATCCTCTCATAGTGCTCTTCTCTTTTCCTCTTGGCTCTTACCAAATGCTCCCAGCTATTCCACAGGTCAAGAGTGGTCACCAAGAACCGAGCAACGAAGTTATAAAGGCTTCCAACCTCAAACTAGCTATTGCTCTATGAGATCACCTTTATGGACACACTGACCAGACTGTCTGCTCACTGCCTGACCGGATCGTCCGGTCACTGCTAGATCGGCTCCCAGAGTCGTTGGCTTGATTGTGCTAAGAAGATCTCCCACTGACCGGACTGTCTGGTCTCTTCCTGTTCGCCGATTCCAGAGAGCTCCCGAAATGCTTCCTCTTTGTTCAGCACTTTACTCATACTGACCAGACCATCCGGTCTATAGACCGTACCTTCCCATCTCTATGGTCTCTAGCACAATCAAATTCCTCGCAAAGTCTTCTCTCTGATCTTCCTTCTCCTTTGATGACCGTACAGTCCGGTCTCTACTGACCCTTTTGTCCGGTCACTCTGTCCAGAAGCTGAAACTCCCCGTCCTCGCTTGACTTTGTTTCCCGGCTTCTTCCAACAACTCCTTAGCTTCTCCACTGTCACCTAGTACCTGTGATTTCACTGAGCCACACACATCACCAACTAGCATGATCTAAAAAGACATAACCTACACCCGCTTGATAGTCCGGTTTTTCCTATCACTACTACAGAACATACATATAGTAACATATGCTTGTAACACTTGGACATTGATGTTACAATAGATTTTATAGAAACACAAAATTATGTGTTACAAATAACTCTATAACACATAATTTTCATTTTCAAACAATATGTTGCAAGAAACAGTTTTAGTAACAAGAAACTAGTGTTACATTAAAAGTGTTACAAACATTATTACTTATTGTAACATATCTAATACAAATGTCACAAGAAAAATACAGTTGTAACATAAAATAGTGTCGCAACAAAAATGTTACAGGGTTAGAGCCTCATAATGTCTTGCCTACTACTTCAATAACAGATTTATTTTTTTATCTTGTAATAACTTTAGCTCTGAATTTGAAATATTTTTCAAATCATGTGGTAGTGACTTCATGTTAGGATAAAACTCCATCCTCTCTAATGATAATGAAAATGACTATATGCTTATGTTAATCAAAATTCTACTTTAGCCTAGATGAAAATGTCACATGTTTGAAAAGTAAACACCTGAGTTCAATTTTTTATGAACAATGCATTATTTAGTTTTTGCATTACAAGTTATTTTTGTTTAGTACTACTGAAGCAGCATATGCTTCGATGGCATGCAGCTGATCATCAAAACTTACTTATATATCCACGTGTCAAGCAACGCTATTGGACTTCTTTCAGTAATACTTATATGATTCAACATTCACTATAACCAAATAAAGAGATTGTAACACACTCTCTCTGTAGTAGCACATATATGTGTTACAATAGACATTAGTTGTTCTTCCTTATATTATAAATTCTATGTTTAGAAATCACAATCACAACTATGTCGTAGTTGGCTGGTGTTACCATCAATCTTGAAGTATGCCACCAGAATTCGATTCCTAGTGCAAGACATTATTTTACATTTAACGCTTGTAACACTTTTGTTGAGTTGTAACACACATATATGTGTTACAATAAGCTTTACTTGTATAATTTTTTCTTATAAATAGTAACACATATGTGTTACAATAGAATTTGCTTGTTTCACATTTTCTCACAATCAGTAACACATAAGCATGTTATCACAAAACATGCTCTAGTAACAGCACAACCTATATCATTTATTAAATGTGTTACTATAGGTCTCAATAATATTTTTTTCTACCTCTAGTAACACATAAAAGTGTTGCCATAAGGTTGACCTGACATAGTGTATGGACTTAAAGCCCTAACAACTAGACAAGCGTTCCAAACACTTGCTCCGTAGCTTGTCCTTAGCCTTGATCCATCTCCATCAACCCTTAAACTCTATCAAGCTAATCAAGCTCCAAGCTTGTGGTCATTATCATCAGTCGCCAAGACAACCATCATCAATAAGGTTTGTAGTAGAGTTGAGAGATGATTCCTGCATAGACAACACTCATGTATATATTAGCCCATAATTTTATTTAATGGCCAAAACATCCATACCTCAGGGATCCATTCATCAATGATCATGAAGCTTACAAGTTGTTAATGACTTGCTCGCTTCCCCATGTCACTGCACTAAGTCCTCTTACTGACGCATCATCATGCGAGGTGCCAATCAACACGGCTTGTCACTCCGCTTTATGCAACATTGGAGGTCGTGTATTATCAGATAGGTTCAAACTTCAAAACTCCTCGCAAAATCCTTTGTCTCTTCTGAACTATGGAGATTCCCTTTTCTGATTGTGCCGATCGGCACCAATGCTGTGGCGGTCGGCATCGTATTTCTTTTTCTTGACCTTGCCTTCGACATCCTTATTCTAAAATATCATGAGAAAACAAACCAAAAAATAAATCTAGACAATTAAGTTCTCTTACCTTACATAATATCCTTCCTCGAAATTCTGGGTTGTTTCTTTAATTGGCCCCCTTTTCCATATTTCTCATCAATTAAGGGGGTACCAACAATGAAGTCCACCTGTGCGAACATGGTGTAGGTCGGCACACTGCCGTGCCGATCGACGCTAGTGTCGTTCCATCTTTTTGTTCTTATCTTTCTTATCCCTGCACTGTTAGTCACAAAAATACAAAAAGGAACTAACAGAAAATGCAAGGAGCACACAATTTAAAACAAACACTTGGACTAAAAAATTTTTATTCTAGGAGTATTATTGTTGTTACAAGCAAACAATTTAAACATCGGGTTGCCCTCCCGGCAAACACTAATTTACTAGGCACTCAACACCCAAACATTGGGTTGCCTCCCAAAAAGTGCTCTTAGTTCAAAAGGTCGTAGAGTTTGACCTCCCTGTTCAATCACCTTAGTGCCGCTGTTTAGGAACATGTTTGCGATACTACAAGGTTTTCTATTCCTTCTTCCTTCATCTTATGGAGCCTTTCCTTATCTTCTCTCCAATCACCATCAACTCTTCTGTGGTAAGCTGACTTATATCTCTCCACTATGGTGATCTCGCAACATTCTTCTCCCTTTGGACAAAACTTGAACTTGTAAGAAGCTCCACTTATATTAAAACTAATTTCCTCACTTCCAACATTGATGTTTGCCTGTGCTGTGCTTAAGAATAGTCTGCCCAAAATCAAAGGCATCTTTGTCCTTCTATCCATATCAAGCACAATGAAATCCATAGGGACGATATGATCTCCAATCTGAATAGGCACATCTCTTGCAAAGACCGTCCGGATAATGAACCAATTGGTTGGCTAACTCGAAGCACATAGCTGTAGGTTCTAACTCTGGCAAGTTCAGATTCATGAAAACACAACGAGGCATGAATGGAGAGAATTGCTCATCAGGAGGACGAGTCCTTTCAGTCTTGGTTAGAAGCTGCGTATCCAGAAAGCTAGCAGGACCATGTTCCTTGCCGTCAGTACCCATAATCAACCCATTTAGGTCAATATCCTTAATAAGCCGATCGACATCAGCTTTGTGCCGATCAGCATGACCCTTCTTTGCTCCAGCAGCGACTGTGGGATCCTTTGTTTGCTTTCCAAACCTCACTGCTACTGCCTTCAACTGCTTAGAAGAATGGGTGTTGCCTGGAATAGTCCCTTTATCGCCTTGCACGACTTTTGACAATTATCCCATTTGTTTTTCCATCATCTACATGAACTGGATGATTTTGCTGGTTCGAACTCCCATCTTCGATTACCTTGTTGTTGATTCCCTCATGGATTCGATCAACCTCCTTAAACTCAGCTGAAGTGTCCCTGTTAATATTTTCTAGGCTTTGAAAGAACTCTTGGCATTAAATGCGAAGAGGAATTGCATTTTGCATAGATGATCCAGGGGTGAAGCTACTCTTTTGCTGTTGATAGGGAGGTTTTCAGCCATGGCTCTTTACATCACTATGCATCTTAGCATCCTCAGAGAAATCCTTGCTCACATGACCAAATTCTCCACATTCCTTGCATGTGGAATGAGATTCAGCTAGCTTGACGGTGTCATTATCAGAGATATGGTCATTCTTGTGTAATCTCCTCTCGATAGCATCAGGATTATCCATGAGTAACTCATCATAGGACCTTTCCACTATGCTCTTCATCTTTCCAGAGGAGGGTTGGAGATTTCTTCTATCAGTGTTCCATTCGCTGCTCCATGCTGGATTCTGCCCAATCTTCTTAATGAGATCTTCAGTTGTCATTGGTGTTGAATCCATTATTGACCCATTAGCTGAAGCATCTAGGTGTTGAAGGGACATTTGATTTAATCCAGTGTAGAACCTTTCAATTAGTTCCTATTTGTCTAGACCGTGATGTGGGCATGCATCTCTATTCTCCAACCCTTTCCCAAGCTTCTGCAATGCTTTCATCCGTGTTTTGAATTAATCCAAGGATCATATTCTTCAAAGCTTGAGTCTTTGATGCCGTTAATAATGAATGGTACCACTGCTTAGAACGCCCAATAAGAGAGATAGGGAACAACCGCACCTTTATTTGATCTGCTTGCATGTGCTGTAACTGGAAGGTGCTACAAATCTCAAGAAAATTCTAAAGATGTGAGTTGGGATCTTCAGAACCTATTAATGGCTGCTACTGCACTACTCCCATGTAATGCTCCAACTGAAAAGGATTTTGCTGTTCCCCATGCTCCGTTTTTATGACCTTGTCGAGATTTGGCTTTAAGTGAGTTGCTATCAGTTGCTCGGCCATTGCTTCTACTCCCGAGTTTCTGAACAAGACTCTAGGGCTGACTGATCTGTTGTTGCTGCTGCTATCTCCCACAGGATATGCTATCAGTTGCTCGGCCATTTGTATTAACTCAACAGGATATGCGTACTAGAAGGAAATAGAGGGTGGAAGAAAACAAAACTAGATACTTCAATCTCAAACAATTCTTAATTCTAACAGTGGTTCCCAGCAACAGTGCCAGAAAACACGCTTATTGATCGTAGTTACGCACCACTTATATACCGTACAAGGACGATATATAGTTATAGCATCTTTTCCCTTAGAGTATTCTAAGGTTTAATCGAATCCACAGAGACCATTGGGATCTAAGCAAAGTAATAAATACAAGATCTAATTAAGCTTCTAATAGATGAGGTTGTTTCATCGGTAGGATGGAAGTGTGCCGATCGGCTCACAGAGCGTGTCAGTCGGCACGGAGGCTTTTGTGTGGGAAAGCTTAATGATTGCAGAGCAGAATACAAGAAACATGTTGTAGTGAGTTAACTAGATAATCTGCTAGTTGAGTTCATAACAATGATGCATAATCTAACAGTGTCATAAACAGAATTACTTGGTATAAGAAGCCATAAGTGATTGATGAAGAGACTTTTCCGAGGGTCTCCTATCACGGGCAATCCCTGTAATCTTGTCTATGACTTCCTCTCTACACATATTACTATGAGTAATGTTGATTAAATACAAGATCCTGAGTACTACCCTAATCACCATGATTAAGATAGCAATCTAAATACTTAGCCTATGTACTAAGTAAGAATTAAGCACATGCAAGAATCATCAAACCCTGGGTACCCAAATTTGCAAAACCATTCATCAACATAACAGATACAACTTCGATACAATAGATAGTACAAGATTCATCCCCGTCTAGTAGGCCTACCTTGATGGATCACCTCAAGCACCAGTGGTTCTTAAACTTCCAAGCCTATGACCTTGCGATCATTGACTTGGCTCGGTTAGCCAAGCTAAACCTAAAAACTAGAGATGTGAAGAACAAGGAAAAGTCTGGACTTTGCTATACTCGGGTCACCTGAATATAGCAAACCTCCTGTCACTGTCTAGTTTTGACAAGTGGCTCATTGTGTGGGAAAAAAAAGGAAAGTAGCAAGGAGGCGGGATTAAACCCTATAAGATTCTAGAAAAGTCAAAAGGAACAGACTTACCCGGGACCATGCTAACATCATAATCTTCTTCAACTAAACAATTGTGTATAGAGCAAATCACAGGTCCAAACGGAAAACAGATTTCACCACTGCACTTCTCATGACGAGATCTTCAAAAAGAGAACCCATTTGCTTATATTTTGATAACTTTTTTAAAAATTAGAAAACGACCATCCAACAACTAAACTTGATGAACCAACATTTTTCTTTTTTTCGTCAAACATTTGTTTTGTTCATCTAAAACTTTTGTCGTTGGCCCAATAGCGAGTGTTAATTTTTTTTTTACATTTTGTTGATACAATATATTTCTTGACGAGTGGACATTAGATTTGTTAGCTTAACATTTTTTTCAAAGTTGTTGCCTCGACATGTGACATAACGCTACTTGAATTTAGTGTTTATTTCCACATGGTTTGGACCCTTCAAATCCAACACCTTCTCTTTCGATGATAGAAATTGGTGGTTCTCCGGAATATTTATTGTGCAAAGAGGTTATAGAATTTAGTGCGTAAAAGAGTTATAGAATTTAGTGTGCAATTAGGTTGTAGAATTAGTGTGCATAAAAGTTGTAGAATTTAGTGTGTAAAAGAGTTATAGAATTTAGTGTGCAAAAGAGTTGAAGAATTTAGTGTTTATTGCCACATGGTTTGGGCCCTTCGAATCTAACACCTTCTCCTCCTGTGTTAGAAAAAATGTTAGACCAACAAAACAAAAATGTTGGACCAGCAAAGTAAAAAATATTGTTGAACAAGAAAAATTGTTAGACCAAACGACAAAAATAATAATGAACAAAATAAAATATTGGATGAACAAAATAAAATGTTGACACAACAAAATAAAATATTGGAAGAACAAAATAAAATGTAGATATAACAAATAAAAATGCTGGAAGAACAAAATAAAGTGTTGACACAAAAAAAAATGTTGGAAGAACAAAATAAAATTGATGTAACAAATAAAAAAGATAGAGGAACAAAATAAAATGTTGGCTCATCAAATACCGATTGTTGCATCAACATTTTTTTTGGATTTTGATAAAAAAAATGCAAATATAGTCAAGTGGAGTCTAGTTTGAAAGATCTCGTCGCGATAAACACAAAGGTCAAATCAGTTTTTTGTTTGGATTCACGGTTTGTAGTCTACGTATTTTTTTAGTTTGAAGAAAAAGGTGACGCACGCGTCAGAAATGCAGAAGTGCTCCAAACACTGGAGGCGTTCATGCATGTTGGAAACTGGACCTGTGATCCACTCTAAAAGTGTCAGGAAGAAAATAAGCCTCTAGTCGAACGGAGCCTAGTCAGCCCCAAAAGCCTCGGTGACTCTAAACTCACGAGTTATGTTGTCCCACTGGCGGTTTCTACCCTGACATTAGGGTTTACAAGTACTTATATGGGTGTAGCTTGAGATAGAGTCGATTTCTTGGGAAAAGGGTAAGGTGTCGATCGGCACGGGGGCGTGTCGGTCGGCACTGTCCATGTCTAGCCCAAGTTGTCTTCTAAGTTGGTTCCCAAATCTTCTGTAGCTTCCATGTGGGTCCTCTCACCAAAATCATTCGAAGTAAAGTCTTGTATTGCACAGTTAAGATCTTGGAGTTTCCTTTTATCTCTTCATGAAGCATATCTCTAAGATTATGCGAATAACTTCCTTCTAGAAGGTCTTGAGGAGTGAACCAGCCTTGATTAGCCCAAACTACCGATGTGCCGGTCGGCACGCAGGCCGTGCCGGTCGGCGCCTAGACCTTCTGTGCTACAATTCACCTCTTAAGGGTCCAAGTCCACTGGGAATGCCCTAAATTGTTATCATTTCACCTGTTTCTACAATAATTCTCCAGAACAATAATTGTACAAATATTCTACCATTTTTAGGGGTTAGTGACCTAAAATAGTGATATTTAAGCTCTAAACATAGCGCTTTTGACGCATAAAATGGCATGCTAACTAGTGTCAACATCTGCCAGATTGTTCAACGTATGGACATATTCGAACACTATAACTCCGGAGTTCTTAGTTTTCTGACAAATTTTAGCCGCATTTTTATATGTCTTGTGGTTTTCATGTTATCCTTAGAACTGTTCATGAAAACAACCGGTATTGGTTTTTCGACCACTGGTAAGTCCATAAGGAAATCACGAAGCCACTCAACCTCAATGCCAGCGGTATCCAGAGCTATAAGTTCTGCTTGCATGGTTGACCTCGTTAAGTTGGTCTGCTTGCAAGACTTTCAGGAAACAGTGCCACCTCCAAGTAGAAACACATATCCACTTGTGGCGTACATCTCATCAACATCAGATATCCAACTTGCATCATAATAACCCTCTAGTACTCTCGGGTACCCAGAATAGTGAATGCCATAGCTTATAGTACCCTTAAGATAGCGTATTACTCCCTTAAGAGCACGCTAGTGATCATCTCCCGGGTTTGACACAAACCGGCTCAGTTTGCTCAAAGCAAACAATATGTCAGGCCTCATAGTGCTAGCCAAGTACATAAGCGAACCAATGAATTGGGAATATCTCAATCGATCCCTTGCTATTTTATAGTATTTTCTTAATAGCACACTAGGGTCATAAGGCGTAGGAGCAGGTTGGCAATTGCTATACCCAAAACAATTCAAAACCTTCTCCACATAGTGGGATTGCAGAAGTGTAACCCCACCATTACCTTCTCATTGTAGCTTGATATTAAGAATAACATCTGCTACTCCCAAATCTTTCATCTCAAAACTTTTGAACAAGAAATCCTTTACCTCTTTAATCACATTAAGGTTGGTCCCAAAGATTTGTATGTCATCAACGTATAGACACAGGATGACTCCCTCGCCCCTACCATAGCAGTAATACACACATTTGTCAGCTTCATTCACAACAAAGCCGGCCAATATCAAAATCCTTTCGAACTTCTCGTGCCATTGCTTAGGAGCTTGTTTAAGATCGCACAGGGATTTCAGTAATTTACACACCAAACTCTTTTGACCATCTATTACAAACCCATCATGTCGATCCATGTAGATCTCCTCATCTAAATCTCCATATGTAAAAGTTGTATTAAGTCCATTTAATGGACGAGAAGACCATGTGAGGCTGCCAGGGAAAGTAATACTCAAATCGTGGTCAAACGAGCAACGGATGAGTAGGTGTCAAACTAATCTTCACCTTCTTTCTGTGAATATCCCTTAATCACATGCCTTGCCTTGTACCTCTCAATTGTACCGTTAGGCCTAAACTTTTTCTTGAACACCCATTTGCATTGTATGGGCTTGCACCTGTAAGGACGTTCAACGACTTCCGAAGTTCCATTAGACATATATGAATCCATCTTATTCCTTACTGCTTCCTTCCAAAGGTCAGCATTGGTGTGTCATCCACGAGGTACACAATAAAGTCATTCTCATGTCTCTTACCCTTTCGGGTGACTACATTATCATCCTCTTTGCGATTATACACATGGGGTTCCTCATTATGTGTTATCGGAGTAAAATGCTCATGGGGAATGATAGAATCATGATTAGACATGCTAGATGTATTTTTAAACGGAAATTCACTCTCAAAGAATATAGCATCTCTGGACTCTAAAATTGTACCAACCGACACGTTTGGTACTCTAGATCTCACGATTAAAAACCTATAACTCACACTATTTGTACCATAACCCAGGCAGATACAATCAACAGTTTTAGGTCTAAGTTTGCGCTTCTTGTTGATTGGCACATTCATCATGGTCAAACAACCCCATGTACGCAAATATGAAAGGTTTAATCTTTTCTTATGCCATCCCTCGAATGGTGTAGTTTCTTTATCCTTTGTGGGAACTCTATTCAGGACATGACACATTGTCAAAATCGCCTCACCCTACCATTCCTTAGATAAACCAGCTATCTCTAACATGACGTTAACCAACAGTTAGAGTGCGGTTTTTTCTTTCGGCAATTCCATTGGATTCAGGTGAATAAGACGGTGTACTCTCATGAATAATTCCATGTTCCACGTAGAATTCAGAAAAAATCAATAGAAACATATTCTCCTCCACGATCGAATCTTAAATGTTTAATTTTCCTCTCAAGTTGGTTTTCTACTTCAGCTTTATAGATTTTAAAATAATGTTGTGTTTCATCTTTTGTTTTTAACAAAATAGATATAGCAATATCTAGTATAATCATCTATAGAAGTCATAAAGTATCTTTTATCACCTCTAGTTAATTCGCCATTCATCTCGCATAGATCAGAATGAATAAGTTCCAATGCCTCTAAGTTCCTCGCCTCCGCAGCCTTGTAGGCTTGCGAGGTTGCTTAGATTGCACGCATGCATGGCACTTAGAATTTTTTTACTAGATTAAATTTCGGGATTAAATTCAGTTTTGCTAATCGCGTCATACAACCAAAGTTAATATGACAAAGTCGTGAATGCCAAATATTCGACTCATCCATAATAATGATATTGTTCACAACTTTATTACATACATAGTCAAGCAAATAGAAGTGGAGAAGCCTCCGCAATCATAGACTTTTCTAATAAATGTCTCATACTTGGAAAGTATATATTTACTAGACTCAGAAACAAATTTATAATTATCTCGACATAATGGAGAACCACTAAAAAGATTCTTTTTTATAGAGGAGACATGTTGCATGTGCTTCAATGGCACCGTCTTTCCCGAAGTGAACTTTAGAATGATTGTACCAACACCAAGAACATATGCCTGTGAACCGTTTCCCATCATTAAGGCTCCTGTTACACTGGCCTGATAAGAAGAAAACAAAGAAATATCATCACACACATGAACATTAGCCCCAATATCAATCTACCACTCTGGTGATTGACAGACTGAAAGAACAATGGGTGAAGAATTACCATAGCCAGAAGTCTCTTCATTAGTCTCGCTAATTACCATATTTGCAGACTTCTTCTCCTGTATAAATTTGCGGTCTGGGCACGCGCTTGCCCAATCTAAGGGCTCCTGCAAATAAAACAACCACCTTCTTTGTTTTGTTTCTTCTTAAAACTGGTTGTTTGCTTAGGCTTCTCTTGTTTGTCCTTCTTCTTCCTTTCTGTGAGTTTTTCTTCTGTACCACATTGGCACTGAAGACTCTCTCACGCCCTTTCCATCTGTGTCTTTTGTCTTGCCCTCTCTTCAACATCAAGAGTCCCAATGAGTTCACACACGCTAAACTCTTGTCTCTTATGTTTTAGGTAAGTAGCAAAATTCCTCCAAGAAGGTGGCAATTTAGCGATAACAGTATCGGTCACGAACTTGTCAGGTAACACACATAAAAATTATTCGAGTTCTTTAGCCAGAGCTTGAATCTCATGAGCTTGTTCATCTGCAGGATGATTCTCAACCATGTTATAGTCAAAAAACTGTTCCATTACATACAATTCAATCCCAACATCAGAAACGGCAAACTTAGCCTCCAGAGCATCCCACAGTTCTTTTGCAGAGGTGCACGTGATGTAGGAGTCTACATACTTATCAGCAAAAGCGCTAATCATGGTGCCTCTGAACAGGTTATCAGCCATTTTGAACTTTTCCTCCTCTTCTGGAGTGTATTGTTCTTGCTTCCCGTTCGCAGCCTGATAGCAATTTATTGGTGTAAGCCACAGGACCATTTGAACATGCCACCTCTTATAGAACGCACCATCAAATATATTTGGCTTCAGTGCAGCAGCAAAACAACTAACAGAAAATTGTCTAATATCTGGTTTTTAGATTGTTAAGTATTTAGGCAATTTAATAATTAATTTAATCCAGAATAAAACGCTGGTGGTGATAATGATTAACATACTAAATAAATAAATAACACAGTTTGGATTTAGGCAATTTTATGATTAATTTTATCCAGAATAAAACGTTAGTGGTGATAATGATTAACATACTAAATAAATAAATAAATAACATAATTTCTATAATTTTATGATTCTAGAACGCACCATCAAATATATTTGACTTCATTCTCATGAGTCATTTTTGTGAGTTTGTTCGATATAGCCGATCTTGGTCGATACAGAAAGAGGTACGCAATGTAGTCTCATAAACGGCCTCCGGGAAGTAGTCGTAGTTTGTTGGTGGATAGGTGTTCGATCGATCAGCAAGCAGTCGTGAAGACGCTTCCCAAAAACCTGATCGCCTGCACACCCGAGGCAGATATCGCATGCGGAGGAAGGTTCTGTAGGCATGCTCTCCCTGTCCTTTGTGCGCGCAGAGGACCCTTGCGAGTCCAGGGAGGGAATATATATAGTGCGTCATGAATTGATGGAAATAAACGCTCTCGAAAGGAATAATTACAATTAATTTTCTTACGTAACAAAAATATTAATCATGACCGTTTTCAAAATTGAAACACATACAGCCTGCCACGCACGCCCTGGCACGGCTCGGCGACGGCGGTGGCGCGCGAGCGTGTTGCTCGCCCTTGACCTTTCTCAAGTTCTCTAGGAGATATATCGGTAATCAATCTAATAAATTAAGATAATTAATGATAAGAATCCTATATAAAACTAAATTATAGGACTAGATTATTTAAAATTAATAGGAATAATATGAGTTTAATGACCCATAATATTCAGCGTAAGCTTTGGGCTCATGACGAATGAAGAAAAGTGTAAATGTCGTAATAGTAGTAACCACATTTTCCCCTCCATTATGTGATTGGAGCCGGCTGATGTGGTTTCGACGATTGAACATGAGTATTACTATTTACTGTACCCATAAAGTAATACCTCTATCATAGAGGAGCCCCGCCTGCAGTGGATATATAGAACCACAAAAGACAAACACCGGAAATCCTTGTCACAGAAGCACCACATGGTTACACGAACTTAAATTAATCTCTCTTTTTTTCCTTCTTGATCGCAGCTTGCAAGGCATGGAATGGCAGCACCGGCATCCAGGATCTGGCCTAGGGCTACGTGCCTGGTTACAGCTCAGATGCGCGGGAGAAAAAAATATCTCTTTTTTAACCAACTTGTTCGTCGTTAAGACTTCAGATGAGACGTAGGTTGTTGATTAAGGAGAAGGGAAAGTCAAAGAGCTGGAAGATTTGCCGAGTTGCCACACAAAGCTCTTCCATTATTAGTCTACTAGTATACTTCTGGTCAGTCTCCCCCTCTCTGCCCAGACCACCACCGTACCACCACCTCCCATCGGCCAGGGGTCGTGCCGAGCCGCCGCCGGTTCTTGGGCGCCGGCATTGATGCTGCTGGCGCATCAGTATCAGGTAATTTCTGTTCTCTTGGGCTCGGGTATTCAAGATCTAAGATCCTCGTCTTCGGTGACTGGTTCTTGGGCTTCTCGGCTTCCAAAATCAAGCTGGATCTTTTTTTTTTTGTTTGGGTAAAGGATGATATTTTCTTGCCACCGCCAGAGTGCTCGACGAAATGGTAGCAATATGCGTTTGCATTTGCCTATAGTGGCGCTGGCCTTGTCGGTGGTTTGCAATTTTATAGTCTGATTCGTCAACTGGTTTGCTTATCAGATGTTCTTGTAAACTGTCAAATTGGTGGAGTCCCGTAGTGCGGTTTGTGCCTGCAAACAGTGTATGCTTGCTGCTGATTGGCTGCAATTTCTTGATTCTTGTTGCATGCCTGCAATGTCCTTCCACTAATCAGCTTCTTACCCAGTGTGTGCTGTCTGTCGCGGTTGGGTTTGCTAAATTATGTTTGCTTATGTGTTGCTGAAATATTGTTTCGGTGTGCTCAATGGGGAAATGATAGATTGGTTGTTTATTTCAACGGAAAGGAAGATAATTCTATTTGGAGTAAAAGAGGGAAAATAACCTACCCTATAGGTGGATAGGGATGTTGCTAATTCATTATTTATTTGATACTTGTCAAATAAACTAATGTAAAATGGTGAGATGACCCTCTAAGTTGTTTTTTTGTTTGCGATCAAGGGTTGACATGAAGGAAATAGAAATAATTTATTTCTTACAATTGTGGGAAAACATTTGGAGTTGAAGAAAATATCAGCACCTGTGTTCGATGTGTAAATATAATTTGCCATTTGATCAGTGTGAGCTGATGGTGTGCCTACAATATGTTTAACAAATTGTGCTCATAAAATTTTTGCTTTTGTTTTGCAAACATTAAAGAAAATTCCTCTCTTTCTATGGTTGGAGGGTGCAGAGTGTCAAACATCAGGACATAACTTGGTTCGCTTCACCTATGGGCTCAGAATTCTATGCTTCCACTGCACTGAGCGCAATTTAATGTAGTTGGAAAGTTGACCTATTAGTATTTCAACTTAAAAAATATTACCTCCAGAGGACAACCTGTATAGCTAAAAATTGTACTAAGCAAGTTGTCCTAATATGACCATCAAAAACCAGTGGGACTGTTTTGTTTTAGTACGGAGATAGTCAAATCTGCACATGGGTGCACTTGGTCCTAATTATAAAGCCAAAGTATTTCTCACAGTCAAGTCTCAAGTGGTACCGGTAAGGAGGCATATATATGTTTAAAACAACAATGGCTATGACCCTATGAGTTTGTTATTTTAAGTCAGTCTGTTTGTATGTTATCACCCATCACAAAGAGAAACTGTCTTGATGCCTCACTGTTTATTTCTCAGGAGTTCAGCTCAAATTAGGTGCTCCACTTTTGGGACCTTCAACAATTTCAATTTCCAAAAATGGCTTGCTGTTTCATCTGTGGGACAGATACTAAACAAACTATTGATGCTGAAGGTTAGCACTTCATATATTTTAGCTCAGAAAGTCAGTATTCTAATATTTCCTGTTTAGTGTTTAGTTGTTTACAGAAGTGCTTCTCCTGATATACCTGCATTTATTTGCTGGATGTGCTAGGATTAAACAAGAAGGTGAAAGTTTTTTCTTACAATGAGATGAGAAAAGCTACGCATGGTTTTAGTGGGGCAAGTAAAATCGGTGAAGGCGGTTTCGGTTCTGTGTTCAGAGTAATTTGCATCGGTCACTTCAATGAGATATGATATTTATCATGTAAAATCGTCTTTCTTATAATTCGTTTTATTTGATCAGGGAAGGCTTAGAGATGGAACAATTGCTGCAGTCAAGGTTCTCTCTGCTAATTCAAGGCAGGGTATCCGAGAATTCGTCAATGAACTTGCAGCAATTTCTGATATCATGCATGAGAACCTAATTAAGTTGATTGGTTGCTGTGCTGAAGGGTCCCACAGGATTCTTGTATACAATTATCTGGAGAATAATAGCCTTGCACACACACTACTAGGTAATATGATAATTTTTTTGCTTCAGATCTTCATTTAAGAAGTCATTCATTAATAGCTATCTCATTTGCATACTGGTGTGGCTTTGCAGGATCTGGCCGTAGCAACATAAGATTCAATTGGAGAGCTCGCGTCAAAATTGCTGTTGGTGTGGCTCGTGGCCTTGCTTATCTCCATGAAGAAGTCCGTCCTCCTATAATCCACAGAGATATTAAGGCAAGCAATATCCTCCTTGATAAGGATCTCACCCCCAAAATTTCTGATTTTGGATTGGCCAGGCTCCTCCCACCAAATGCAACTCATGTGAGCACTCGAGTCGCAGGAACAATGTAAGCATAACCAGCCTTGACTGGAAGGTTTGAAAAAATTCTTGGTCGGGTATATTAAGTCCTTAACTGTATCACTGTTTTTCTACCAGAGGTTACCTGGCTCCTGAATATGCTCTCAGAGGACAAGTGACAAAGAAGTCAGACATCTATAGCTTTGGTGTTTTGTTACTGGAAATCGTTACTGGCAGATGCAACCACAATGCTAGATTGCCTCCTGAAGACCAATTCCTGCTTGAGAGGGTAAGCTCTATCATAATTAGTTAGCTTATGATTCAGTTTTTTATTCACATTTTAGCTACCTTTTCAATGCTGAAGCCTGAAGGTACCATTCAGGCTATCCAGTATCAGTTACTGGATGAGATATATCTGTGGTACTGCTCATTATATCTTTGACAGCCACATCCTTTACAGCATTGTTGAGGCTGAAAATTTGTCATTTGTATGCATCTGGATCATACAGCCAGCATTTTTTATGTAAAATTCTGTGTCTAGAATTATAAATTCCTTGTAAGATATCCACAATAATTAAACAAATATATCATTTTTCAAAGAATGAAATTCAAGATAACATTGCTGTATGTTTGAAACTCAGCTGTTGAGTTACTTAAATGGTCGATCTGCTTGTTCTCTTGCAGACATGGACTAATTATGAGCAAGGAAAATTAGAAGAGATCATTGATATTGATATAGGGGATGACCTGGATGTTGAGGCGGCATGCCGACTCTTGAAGATTGGTTTACTGTGCACCCAAGATGCGATGAAACTGCGTCCCAGTATGACCAATGTCGTCCAAATGCTGATTGGAGAGAGGGCTGTCTCCATGGACAAGGTTACAAAACCAGTTGTGATCAGTGATAACGAGCTAAAGGCTGATGACCAGCAGAGACTGACTGATGCCCTCCTGCAATGAAAACGTTTGCCACCACTGCTCTATCCACTTCATCAGAAGTAACGACTGAGTCATCACTGTGAAAAAGTACATGTGCCAGACTATTTTTGGTTGTACATTATTGAGCCAGATAGAGATATAGCATGTGTTGCCCTAGGTGAACGCCATGATGGCGACAATTTTTGCATTGGCTGTGTTGTGGTCATGTTCTTTTTTTTGTTTGATCCCGTGTACATATTTTGAAAAGAAAATCATGGGAGGAAAAAAAAAATCTTCCATGATCTTTTTTACCGTTGTGACTCAAAGAATGTTATCTACCAAGGTAGCTGATACACTTGCATCCATGTTTGTGAAGTAGTTTTCCTAATTCATGGAAGCGAGTTTGACCAAACATACTCTCTGGAATTTGGATCATGTTCAAATCTTACTACCTTTCTACTACTATTACATCAGTTATAGATAAGGTTCTATTATTAAAATGTATGTTGTAACAAGTACATAATAAGCACCATATATGATTCCAGGCCCAGTTTGTTACTGTTACTGATACAATTGTTCATGTTACTTCGTAGAGTACATGAGAACTCTGACCTGAAAGTCGTGCAATTAATAATATTTTAGACCTTACCATACCACAATTATTGTTTGCCGATCTTACAAATGGCTTGTAGTAGTCCCCTCGCATTTGGACAACATCGGAATTCAGCTGTTAATCAACTTGTATTGATATTATGAACTCAATTGGATAGGTATAAACTTATTAATTGCCTCAACGCAAATGCACTGACATGCCAAGTATAAATTCCGGATGTAATAGCATCTCCAAAAGCTCCCTAAAAAATTGATCCCAAAAGAATATTTTTAGTAGCAGCCCAAAAATTATTAGTGAGAAATTTTCTTATCTCCTCTAACAGTTCTTTCTAAAAATAGACCACAAAAACTTTTGATTGGACCATGTCAGCATCTGAAACCACAACAATATTAATTCTCCTATAAATACAAGGATTGGGGCTCCTAATTTTTTCCTTCATTTCTAGCTACAAATGAGAAGAATTTAGGGAGAGAATAAATCTGTAAGTTGTTTTGGGGAGCTGTTGGAGATGATTTTTTAGATTAATCCCTCATTAATTTAATTTAAGGAGAGTTTATGAGGACTCTTTTGGAGATGCTCTAACTGAATGTGTATGATCTCTGACGGCATAGGCGAAGCTACAACTTGTCGTTGGGGTCAGCTGACTGCGATGATTTTCATGTAAAACCTTGTGTTTACCTTACAAATCAAGCCTTGACCCCGACAAAAATTCAGAGTGACAAGGTCACTTACCCCAGCAACCAATCTCCCTGGCTTCGCCCCTACCTGACGGACATGTCAACGAGCATGAGACGAATGGACTATCGTTGAAAATTAAAGTCTGGATGAACAAAGGTCACAAAGGCAGCAGTTTTCAGTCGTGGAGAACTTAAGGCCAACAGCCAGCAGTCACCAACAATTTCTAAAATTTGGTTTCTAAAAACGAGTCACCATTTGATTATTACTTTGCTGTGGAACATTTTGTTTTCTAATAGTTGAAGTTCTTGTAGCATATATTTTTCATAAAAAAGTTCTGTAGTAATATTTCTTCCAATACCATTCCGGGAGTCTTAATGAAATGACGCGCAGTTCTCCTGCACGTTCGAGAAAAAAAAATACCATTCCGAAAGAGAAAATATATATTCCACTTTTGTGTTTTTGTTGTCGCTCGTCAGTTCAACTTTGAACTAACCCATGACAATAAAACACAAACAGAGGGAGTCTCTACAATCTATTAATTGAGGTGTGGTCGTCCACTTCGTGTCCACAAAGCTAGAGATTGAATCCAAATCGGTTTCGTAACTTCCATATCAAGTATCGAATTAAAAAAAAATCATAACTCCCTCGTTCGGAGCTCAAATGAGGCAAACTCGAACTCTATCGCGTAGCCCGCAAAAACTTCTATAACTTTGGTATTCAATGGAAGTCCAGATCCTGCCGTTTTGGTTTCTAAATATGTGATGCAAAAATATTTGTTCTGATTCGGACTCCTTTACGTAGGTCTCTGTGCGGGACTCATATCTTTTAACTCCGAAGTCCAAATAATATGATTCACATATGTTTCAAAAAGGCCTCGACGAGATCTACAATTTTTGTATTTTAACTTTTCTCAATAGAGTAAGTCTTGAAGTTCAAAATTATGTTGCAATATAGTGTTATTTTTGGACTGCGTGAATTGATTTTTTTTCATTCCGGATAAAGCTTCTAGAAATATTTAGACATTGGACCACGACCTTGGCCTTGTGTTGGGCTTCATGGAGATCAGGGGTGTCTTGTAGGCGTCATAGTCTTATGAAAAACCCTCTTTGCATGACGAGTTGGGCTTCATATCGATACTTCTTATATTTGAGCTTTTTTTTAATATCATGTCACTTAATTTTATATATAGCACTCAAACGATACTCTATGTGGAAATCATTAACATTAGAGGTTAGAAAACATATTTATGATGAGAATATGATAAAAAATAGGAAAAAAATTATTACTTTTGACATAAAATGGTATACTTAGAAGCACCAACGATAGTATAAATATGATCTTTTATATAAAAATATCAATAATATTATATATATCTAATAATTATATTATGTAAATAATTTATATTTAAATTATAAAGAGTGTTTTATTTTTTTAAGCCTCTAGCAATGCACGGATATTTTGCTAGTATAATTACAAAACAACTGAAGATATACAAAGCTGAATGCAGTGCCTTACTTTGGGGCTGCTTCCTGCACCTGTACATCGGAGACCAAGTGCACTCAGAAAAATCATGTCACCTCCTGAACGCTTCTGCTACACCATGAACTTTGATCCTAGACAAGCATTGGCACTGATATACAGGGCTATCTCCTCCCAATACGTTACTGCGCTGCACATTTTATGGAACCGAGGCACCTGCCTTGTCGGCCAAGTGCTTAACAACACTGCACACCTCTCCGGCCATGTCAGGGCGCATCTCCCTGTCAAATCAGCGCATCTCGGCCAATTGCGTGGCCAGCGTGACAGGCCAGTCCCCTGCTGATGTGTCCTTAACTGATCTCAAGTTACCCCTCTCCAGTGCTTCTCGGATGAGCCTCGAGAGATACCTGCAAAAAGAAGTTGATACAACAGCAGCTTAGGTAGTTAGGTTTCTAGTGATCGATTTAGGTGTGTCCTAAATCTTTCTAAAGTTACTTATGTCTTTGTTTGTTCTGTTCCTTGCGAAGTTTTGAAAAAAAGCTATAGATACAACTCGTTTGTCGAACCAACATCCAATCAAGACAATATAACAGATCTGAGTCTATGTGCTGTCATCTTTTTGTATTGATTGGACACTGATCAGATAAATTGGTTTGTTAGTATTATTGCGAAATTTTTCTGCTGCGTCCTTTCCGACTGTCCAATCCACGCGCAGTATCCATCCATGCAGTGTTCCGTTTCCGTTTCCGTTCCGTTCTGCCCGTGGATCGGCCAGTCGCGGAAACATTTCAGGGCCCACGAGGGGGAAGGATCGGGCGTTCGGTTCTTGCGTGGACTAGCGGCCCGGACCGGAAACAAACCGTAGCACGACTAGCGTGGAACGAACCCTGGTCGGGCGGCGGGAATCGAGCGACTCCGGCAGAGCAGAGCGGAGGTGACGCGGCCGTCTTCCCGCCGACCTGCATCCCCTTGAGCGGCGGCCTTCTCACGGGTAATCGAGCCTCCCTCCTCGTCCTTCCTGTGTCATGTTGGTTAAGGCGAGGGGAATGCGTCAGTTAACTGATGTTGTTACTCAATGTTCAGTTCAACCTTGTCATTCACTGGTCAGAATAAATTAATGCAAACAGATCGATCTTTAAACTATTATAATGAATTGCGCTAACAACCTTACTGTCCATTTTACTTTTTACCAAAAACAAAATGGTAGTGAATTCATGTATGGATGATTAGTGCATCGGTTATTAGCATCATCTATTTGGGAGTTTCACCTGTTTTGCCTCTCTACAGTGTTTCTAATTGATGTTTGCAGGCAAATGCATCTCTTATAGTCGTTCAAGATTCCATGTCTCATCTCGGTTAGCATGGCTAATTGCTTCAGCACTATTTAAATCTTGTCGCTGTCACCGATTAGTGCTTGTAGAAACACTTGTGCCCCTGTAATGCCTCCCAGCATCAGCTCTGGAACACCGGAACATTTCTCTTTGCTCAGTGTAACAGCGAAGATCATGCCTTTAAGCTTTAGACTATTTCCTTTGCTTGTTTCTGTAAGTTTCCATTTGCAGCTACTCCCTCCATCCCAATGTACTTGTCACTCTAGCCATCCTCTGTTTTCCCAAAATAATTGTCATTCTCTCTCTCTCTCTCTCTCTCCCTCTCTCTCTCTCTCTTTATGTTTGTTTGACCAGCAACTTGCTTAGTTTGTTATTTACTGAGCAGTACAATCTGAAGCTCCATGACTTCTGTTATAATAAGCAATGCAATTTGAACTTCTGTTGCCAGCATCACTTTATTTGTACACTTTTACTACAGCAATATTGTGTCCTTGAGTTCAGCACGTTTGTGCATTTCGTAGATAGTGCTGGCACCAGTTAGAGTCCAAGAGGACCTACCCCCATGGTCCTCAGATCATGTACCATCACCAATATATACCATTCCATTTCTCTCTTTTATTACTTTTTTTTAATTAACTTGACATGTGTTGAGCAATGTACTTTGTACTTTTCTGAATATGGATGCTCAAATTAGCACACTATTGATGATGCTAGCTTGTACTCCTGATTATTCTTTTCCTTTTTGTAAATCCAGTCCAGTTGAGAATTTATTTTTTTAGCTGTAATCAATTGTTGTTAAACCTGCATTGGTGTCCATACTGGATAAGCTTATGTCATTAATAAGCTTGTGTTAGTTGATGAATAAGCTTCTTTGTTTTTTATGGGTTGTTATAAATTGAATAAGCTTCTGTTAGTTGATGAATAAGCCTCTTCTTTTTTCATGGATTGTAATAATTGAATAAGCTTCATGCATGTTTCATAGCTATGGCTGCCAGAGGTTCTTCAAAGTTTAATATGATTACAAGGGGTTCCCCAAAGTTGAGTATGGCTATGGCAAATGCTACCAAAAAGAAGAATTTTCCTAAAGGTGGTGGTGGAAAGAAGAATATGGTGTTTACTGTTTCTTCATGCTTTCTCATAACTCATCAAATGGTTCACTTTATAACTCTGATTTTTTTTTTTGTGTATGAGAAAAATCAAGAGCCTATTGGAATCAAGCACTTGAAAAGTCCCTTATTGTGCTGCTGCACGAGCACAACAACACTGGTTTTAGAGATGATAAGAACAAATGGTCTACAGCGGCCTGGAACAAGATCGTGAAGGAGTTCAATGACCGGAACAGATATGCGCCTTTTACCAAAGGTCAAATCCAGGATAAGGAAACTGAGCTGAAAAGAGACTATAAGATATTGAAAGAGGCAAGAAGGCACAGCAAATGCACTTGGAATGAAGATAGGTGTATGATTGAGGCAGAACCAACTTTTTGGGAGAACCTCATCATTGTAAGATGATTTCTTCAAGATTACTTAATTCTGTGGTTATTTACAATATGCATCCGTTCGATCAATAATTTGCTTTGAATCTGCAGACATTTCCTAAAGCCAAGAAATTTCGGAACAACAAGGCATCTTTTCCACTATACGATGAATTGAGAGCTTTATGATAGTAAGTTTGCCACAAGTCATAATACTTGCCGTCAAAATAGATGCTTTTGAACTGCTTGTTGCTTACTCTTTCTTATACTTTAACTTCCTTGTTCATGTGTAGGTCATCCAGCTAAAAGAGTTTACAACTGCACCTCTAATGAGCCGCCACAAGATCCATCTCTTAGGGAAGTTGACAATACAGATGAGATTGACATGGAAGAGGTTATGGCTTATGATGTAGAAGATGAAGATACACAAGTGCAAATAATTGAAGATGGATATGCAAGTAGTGAAAGGAATGAACAGATGCTTCAAACAAAGGCTGATAGTCTATCAAGAGATGAAGAAGATGAAGCTGCAAGTGCTGAAAGGAATGGACAACAAAGAAGAGCTGCAATTGAATCAAGAAACAAACAAGAAAAGGAAGCAAAGAGACCGAAGAACAGTGGTAGCATTGAAGGATTGATGAAGAGACACCATGATATGAGAAGAAAACAAGTTGAGGATGAGGTTGCACAAGTCGCAAAAATAAAGGCGGCTGCTCAAGGTTCTGATTTCTCCATTAAGAGATGTGTATCTGTTCTGAACTTAATGGAATTGACAAAAGAGGAAAAGGCCAAAGCGTATGCTATCTTCAAGAACCAAGACAATAGAGAGATTTTTCTGAGTGCTTGCAGTGAGGATCCGGAATCTGCTATCATTTGGCTAAGGGATGAAATGGCTTAGCAGGTACGTTAGATATCTCCTTTTGTTCATGCATGATCTCTCTCTCTCCATCAGTTTGCTTCATGCTCAGGTCCCGTTCTTAATACTGAAACACTCGAGTTTTGTAGGACTATTGCGATCAAGGAGGGAAGATTACCACGCACCACGGAGGTTGTTGCCTTGGAACGGAAGGGCTGTTGGAACTTTTCTATTGTTAGCACTTTGCAGTTTAGCAAGCAGAGAACTGAGAACAGATAAACCGTACGTCTAACTCAATGTTATCTCTGATCTCCAAAAAAAAAGAAGGATGTTATCTCTTGTTTTTAATCCTTGCCGCACCAGCAAAATTTTACCTTCATCAGATGCTCGTCTCCAGTAGAACAACGCCGCTTGTACATTCCCACCACGATCACCTTCTTGACGGCGACAATGGCGTGGATGCGCAGTCCTCGCCAGTTGCCTTCCAGTAAAGCCTGAACGAGTGAGTGGCGCGGTTTCCTTGCGGTCTTGCAGGCTGAAGAGGCACGACTCATTGCCACCAACACAGGACTCCTCTTATTTACTTTAGAATTTTTGTTAGCACAATGGTTTCGTGGTGTAGTTGGTTATCACGTCAGTCTAACACACAGAAGGTCTCCGGTTCGAGTCCGGGCGAAGCCAATTTTTTTGTATTCCTTTTTTTTTTCTCTGCCATTTCTTATTAACCTGTTGCAGAACAGAGCAAAGAAGCCTCTTATTGTTCCATGGACGGAGCGAGCACCTCTCTTTCTATGCTCAGTCTTTTCTATGCTTAATTGGTATACTGCTCCAAATGCTATTCTTCATACGGCATGCCCAGATGCTAAGATCAGCTTTAGGATGTGCTCAATGTCAGCAGCCCAACGCTATTTGCTACTGCAAGAGATTAATTGAATGTGTTGACTTGGTCATCGACATACTTGCTCATAACAGTTACTGAACAATCTCACACCTTGAGGTTTCCACGATTTCTTTTTGAGAATTTGAGGATTTCACCTGCTATTCCTGTTCAGCTAAAGGTCGTCTTATGAACTTTTGCAGACCCTGCTTTGAAAGCCCACAATTGAATAATAACGAGTAGTAAAGCTGTTGGATTTCTTTTCTCCTAATATAATATATCCCAGATCGAGCAGTTCTATCTGTTTTCATAAACAAAATTTATAGTACGAATTTTGTAAACTTTCAAAATCCATATTAAGATCGATTCAAATAAAGAAGCTCACAAACAATTAGCACGAAAATGTGTAATTTCATATTTTTCAAAGTGGCCTTAGGTTTGATCTAAATCATATCTTACAAAGTCACCTACATTCAATTTTAAGAATCATGTTTTCTCTAAAAAAAATAGTGGGTCATGTGCACGACTTTACATTCTGGGCTGATTTCGTAAGTGCAGGATTACGTCCTATCCTAAGAACAAAATAGCGGATCCTATCACTTGCTTATCTAGCGCATTTATGATGGAAGAGATAAAGAAGTAATTGACCGTCTGTCCTTTCTGTTTTTAGATAATGGGAAAAAACTATGTGTCCAATCTGCTGTCTACTCTATATAGATAAGGGCAGATATCCAGTTGTTTGATCAGCGAGATTCGCTCATTGTTCTTGCAAGAGCATCTTGTAATAGAAGAATTGGCAAGCTAGGCGTTCACGTTTCACTGGCTCACCAACAAATTTATCTCTGAAAGTCCTTTTTTTTTTTTGAGAAACTATCTCTGAAAGCCCTTGGGAATTTTTTTGATATAAAAAAGGAAAAAGATTATCATTGGAACAAATATAAACTACCTAGAATATTTGAACGATTGGCATTAAAAATGGTTTTAGCTTTTCTAATCTGTGACCAAGAGGCACACATGATTTCCGAGGTCCGTTGCTTCCCAGAGCCGAGCCGAGAGCTTGACAAAGAAGGGGAAGCACAAAAAACTGATTCATCAACATACTTGTTGGTCGAACCATGTGAATACAATCCTTTCCAGTAATCTATCATGTATGTCTACGAAACATTCATGTCAAATTTAAGCAACACAGTTGTACCCACGGTTCACTAATACGGTCCACACACTTCAGCTAAATAAAACCAGAACTACCGTGTTAGAGTCAGTGGCATTGAAGTCGCATTAGTAGCAATCAAACAAAACTGAATATTTAATTACTTGAGGAACTAGCAATCATACAAACCTGAATGTTTAATTGGCAACTTGAGAACGAATAAGACCTGATCTAGACAGTCAAGTCATTTTTAAGGCCACGATTTTTTATTGTGAAGCCCGTCTGCATCACGGGAGGTCTGCAAGGATTTGCCGATTGCGGGAGAACCATTATTTTAAATTCTAAAATTGCGTAGAGCAATCCTATCTTCTAAGCATTCATTCACCCATTAGAGATTCCTGATACAGACCACACGAACATGTTTCCTTATCAATCACACGCACAAACATTATCCCAATCTATCAATACTAAAGAATAGGTCATCTATTTACTAATATCATCGCATACTTTCACTATCTACAATGACAGAACATCCTGTTTTACAGCATCAGCACTATAGGGAGTTCCACATCTGTGTCAGGTCATTTTCCTGCACCCAATGGGGAGTCAACTCCAATCCTGAACTAATCACTGTCCCAATGGATTCCTTCTCAGGTGTGTCGATGTTGACAAGATCGCCAAGGCTCACTGGTCTGATAAATGGCGCAGCCGGAATGCTGGAGAAGCAGAGCACTTGTTCGGCAGCAGCTCGGCTACCGTCGAAAGGCGCAGTGAGTGGTGAAGCCGTCAGGTCTGGTTCAGATAATGGCATGCCGGCCTGGTCTTCCGATGGTGGCCTAGGAGTGGTTGTCTTGCTCTTGTAGAACACTTTGCATAGCACCCAATCCTCCTGAATATTTCAGAGGCATGTTAGAGTTCATATGGATACAGTAAGTGATCCACGGAACGGAAAATCTGTAACAGTTGCAATTAAAACATTATTTGTTTGGGTAATGCAGTAGGCTTATTCGGAATGGACCGATTCAGTGACGTGCACACATTAAAAAGAAACGGACAGGAGGCTAGATCGAGAATGGTATGTCTAGGATGACTGGCAACTTGCAGGTAGCTAAATCAACATGCAAAACTACTCTTAGATCAACATCTTTAGCCTGACGGCATGTAGTTGAACTGACTTTATTAATGGTTCGTGACAGAGCTTTGGTAGAATAAGATATGACAACCTTGGTTCAGAAATTACATTGTGATTTAACCTTGCCACACTATCATATAATTTACCTTGCCCAGACCGTGCTGGTCGCGCCCGAATTGCAACAACCGTGGCTCCAGCCGGAACTCGTGCATAACCCACTCCGTCTTTCTCCCCTTTGGCGCTCGTCCCCGGTAGAAGACCAGCGTCTTGCGCATCCCCACCGTCATCGCAATATCATCGGCGACAATGGCACGGTCTTTGCCGGTGGCCTTCCAATAGCCCGAACGAGTGGCTCGGTTGGTGCGATCCCCCGTGGTGTACTTGCGGTCGCGCAGGCTGAAGAAATACCATTCATTCCTTCCATCTACACAGGATTCCTCTGCAACAACAATAATTAAAAGCGTTTTTTAAACTGAACACCAAGGTTTCGTGGTGTAGTTGGTTATCACGTCAGTCTAACACACTGAAGGTCTCCGGTTCGAGTCCGGGCGAAGCCAATTTTTTGTATTAATTTTTTTCTGACATTTCTTATTAGCCTTGTTTGTTCTGTATTTTTTTTTTGGAAAATGGATCGGAACCCAACAAAACAGAAGTTGGTGATATGCATCTGGGGTACGGTGCCTTATATACTAAGTGTTACAAAGTCAGATTTTATAAGCAAGATTCATTTTTTTTTTCTGCCATTTCTTATTAGCCTGTTGTAGAACAGAGCAAAGAGTACTCTGTTCTTGTTCTGTATCTTTTTTTTTTGTTGGAAAATGGATCGAGGAACAAGAACCCAATAAAAAGAAGTTGGTGATATGCAATCTGGGGTACGGTGCCCTTATAAAATAAGTTATTATCTAAAGTCAGATATTATTTTTGATACATATAACACCTGATTTGAAAGGAAATGAACGAAGAAATAAGTTCCAGTAGTTTTTCACAGACCTGGAAGTTCCCATGGCTCGCACTTGTTGAGATCGACGTTGACCATGGCGACTCCGCCGTTGGAGTGGTCGCGGCCGGAGAGCTTCTGGAGCAGGTAGTCGAGCACAAGCTCGTCGTCCCTCGGGTGGAACCGGAACCCCGGTGGCATTATCGCCTCCATTGTCCTTATCGTGCTCATGCTGGAGCCACCTACTGGCTTCTTTCACATAGAGACAGAAGAAGGTAGATCTTAAAGAGCCGCAGCAGGGCTTTCTATTGTGCCTGGGTTGAGGCTATTAATAGGGCACACAAGTAAGTCAAACATGGATGGAGCAAAGCAATTTCGTACCCTCTGTACATATTTAACTTGCTTGTTATATTATGGTTCAAGGAAACGGTACTCATAAATTCTTTGTGAGGAGAACAACTTACCTGGATTTGAGTTTTAAACTCGGTTTGAGTGTTATATTTATGGTTAATTACATTATTTGAGTGGTGTGCGACATCTCTGTGGATAACAAGGTGAATATGATGACTTCCTGAATCCTAAGATAACTTAGATAAGCCAACTCAGTCTCTGGGTGTGCATGCGTCTGTGTGTTTCGAAAAATAATATCCATTTAAAAAAATAGTACAGTGCGCTAAAAGGCTCTCTACATTTGCATGTCCCGTACATGACCCTACTTTCAAATATCGATAAATATTGTGCAACAATAGCATTGCTCTTGTTGCATGGAGGCTATCAGTAGCTGTTAGTACGGAGCCATGCTTGATCTAACCGATGTCCGTCCAATAGCTTATTTTAAGAAAGAAGAAAATGATGCAATAATAATAGGGTTCTAGCATCATGGACCTAAGTGAGGTGCTGGGCTAGATGATGGAGGCTTCTTCTTTTTTATTTATATGTTTTCCCACACCAAATTTGTGTTGGTTCACCTTAGAGATTTTTGTGTAAGAATTAAATGTACTTATGAAGTGTAGAACCCAAAGTTATATTCCCTTGAAACAATTTTTTCCTTTCTAAGTCTGTAATGCAAATAAATCCTCAAAAACTCATTATACGTGAAGTGAAGAGGCTAAGCCCTAGCACTACTGTCATCTAAATCTTTTTTTTTCATTTTTAATGAAATGGAACTCTTTTTTCTTTTTCAGTAGTGAGATGTTCCTGGCAATTCTTATTAATTGGCTTCCATTGCTTGCGGCTTATTTTGCTGAAACAATAGTGAATAACTAACAAGCAAAAGCTGGCACTTCTGCAATTGCAGCTTGCTAGCTAATTAAGTACAGTTTAAATTAAATAAAATCTGGAGAGAGTACCGCATGAGAGAGGAAGTCACTAAGGATACCCAAAATAACTGAATAACTTCAATTTTGCTAATTAGGTACTCTCTCTATTTCAAAATAATTGATACTTTAGTCTTTTCGATGCAATGTTTTCTCTTTCCAAAATATCCCTAGCTCTCTCTCACCTCTTCATTCCTGTGCATCTATTTTTTTCACCTCCCCCTAGTGACCGGAGCTAAAACGTCATTTATTTTGCAACAGAGGTAGTATATGGAGATGCATTGCCATGTGTGTGTATGTGTGTGTGTGTGTGGGGGGGGGGGGGGGGGGGGGAGTGGATGCACCATATTCGTATGTCATTCTCTAATGGGTCACTTCAGTTCATTTGAAGGCACTCGAAAATTCCTATCTGGTCATGTACCAACCAGAAGAACATAGCAAATCCACAACAAACAAGTTGCAGCTAATGGGCTTATGTCGCTATTGGCAAAAAGAAAGAAAAAACGACACATATATATTTTACAAAATGGTAAAGCCTAGGCTTCTTTTTGTGACGAAATTATTCAATTATTTTGGATATTAAGTAGCTAATAAAGTTGATCCATCTGTTTAGCCTGGCAGACATAATGTAAAGTTAAAAGGATATGCCTAGGACTAACTTTCATATACAAATGTAATTTTGAGGTACACCAACAAATTTTTCATATAGCACTGTTATTTCCATATCTGTGCTAACATTTCACCGTTCATCACCGCCAATAGCACAATCACATTTTATTTTCCAGCTTTCAGGATAGTGACAAGTGCTTAAAATCTTATTGATTAACAAGACGATAAGGACCAGCCGAAACTGACTGTCGGCATGGCCTCATGAGCGACGTTAACCGTGGGGGCCGCTTCACATGGTCTCTCACGTGCCACCACCCACGTGCCCACAGCCGGAGCCGTCCGACCCGAGATCAACGGTCTGGAAATTGTGAGCCGGTCGCTGTTCAATTGGGCCACCGGATGCTGCAATGTCTGGACAAAATGTGTGTCTTTCTTTTATCTGGAACAAGTTCTACCTCCTACTGGCACCTATTATTGGCTGCACTTGCACATGAGATGGGATAAGAGAGAATGAGACTGACGTATATATCTGAATATTGTCGTGATACATATTGCAGTGTGCTCATTTCTGGTAACAAGTTGAAAAGCCTGGTCGTAGTATTGAGCTTAGCTTAGACCATACATAAGTAAAAATATAGATATCTAACTATTGTGGAATTTTCTAGATGGTCCATATGTAGGGTGCGCCGCGCTACCATTTCTGCAATGCATTTGTTTCCTAGTGACTCTTGGTCCAGGTACGGTGTTATGAACTGTCGTGCGAACCTCTTCTACTTCAGCAGAAGTAAACCTTTTGAGCTGATAATCATTTATCAAGAATGTCTCACATGTTGGGCTTCCTATAGAGTGACATGTCTGACATGTTGGGCTTCTTACCAAGAACCTCTTCTACTTAATTTTGACATGTTTATGTTTTGCAGCATTGTCTTTTTTGTTCCCCTGAGATGTTGCATCTAATGGTCATGTATGTTTCAGCAAAGAATGGGATAGTTATTGTGGTTTTATGATGTACCATTATATTTGAGGACCTTCATGGTGCTCCGTGATACTAGTGGAAAAAGTGTATCATGTATGCGATTTAACAGTTCATTTCAATAGGTAATACTGTAATTAATGTCTTAATTACATGTAGTCATGAAGATGAAGCCAAACTACATATTTGAAGTGTACATGATGAATCCCTTGTCGAGACATTCAAAGCGAAATATGGAACACCTAATTTGGAGTCCGGATGAAGAATTTATTGCGTTTGAAAGATGCTTATGGACTGTAAAACTGAACCTTTCTTTTTTAGAAACCGGAGGTTCTGGTTTTTACTGGTTTACACTAGAAGGATCTAGATATTCTTAATTTGGAAACCAAAGGTTTTGGTTCTGGCAATCCAAATTAAAACTTCATGTTCTACAAGAAATTTGTACCTAACAGAATTAGACCTTTCCACCCTATATAAAAAAGGGCCACAACTGATTGAGTCCACCTCCAATCGTCAAAAGCTTGCAATTTACGTTTATCTTCAAACCCTAATTTCCATTTTCCTTCGTCTCTACAGCGTTTGAAGACATCCTAGCTGGCCTGCCGACGTTAGGACAACCCAAGTATATACTTGCCATGACGGGGTTCCTCCTAGACAGACGTTCGTTGGTTTTTGCAGCGAGCCTGTGAAAATTGGAGTATCCAGTTTGGCAAACGAAACAGTCTGGTTTCAGCATACTCTGCCGTTGCTGCATGTGTGCTTGCTTGTATTTAACGACGTGTTTTCGCGACAACACATATATACCTGCTGGCTGATAGTGTCCGAAATTGTAAGCACCTCCTGTTTTACCTTCAAGAACAAATAATTTATTAAACACTCAGCCTTCTTATCCCAGAGTGGACGCGAGCCACCAATTTGTACCAGCGTCAGGTGGACTGGAATATACAGAATTGAAGAAAAGACAAAACAATGTGAAGAAGAAAGAAAGGATTGAACTGCCCCCTCCCCTTGATCATGTTGCTCTGCCCTATCTCCTGGCAATGGCGGCATGACTGGCTAAAGGGAGGCGCTCGACACAGGAAGCAAGAGGGGTGCTGCGCAGGGCAGGACACAGGCTAGCGGCGCGCTTCCACGTCTGGTTGGTGGCCGCCATGGGCCGCGGCATAGGAGGATGGGCACTAGGCAGGGTGTGGCTTAGGAGGCAGGGCAGCATTACGACAGACACGCATAATGCTTGAGCTCACCGCAAAATTCATTGTCCCTGATGAGCCACTTAACAAATCCTTCCGTCGGTAGCTTGTACACATGATTAATCATTCTTGGTCAAAATCTTAGTCAAGCACGACGGATTTTGAGTTCTGGTCACATGTGTGGTCGTCAAAGGCCAGATGAGCAGCCCATGACAAGCTATACGAACACGACCACCTCTACAACTGTGTGGGGATTGCCACAGTTACTGTCGACCTCTCCAATGCTACTCGTTCTCACCGTTGATCGAGGACGCTGTCTGATGATGACAGGATAAGGACATATGTGAGATTAGGCAAGAAAAAAATAAAGGGCAAAATTGTCTTTGTGCAACAAAGTTAACACCATCACAAGCACTGAAGGACTTGTCGTTAATATGTGGTCCGGGTTTAAAAAGTTATGGCTAAAAGGCATAATCGCAAAATCTAGGTCAAGAACACAACTGGACTAGAAAACTATGGTGGAAATTGCCCCTTTTACAAATTTCTGACCAATAATTGTATCTTTTTGGCCAGGCACGGTAATATGGATTATGAAGGATTGAACAATTTTCATAAATACAGGGTGTGGTGACGGGTACTACGATTTCTTGGTTGGTGAAAGACGCAAGCTTAAGTCACAATGTTTTGATTGGTTGGTGAAACACGTAAATGCTGAGTCAAAGTGTTCCTATTACTGCATAGATATATAAAACCTGGCTCCGTGTGCCTTCTCTGTTTTGTGCTAGCACACAGTGATATAAGAGTTGTCACATATGACACTAACAATGAACTTCTATTCCAGCTCAGTTTTGGTATATCTGGACAGTGTTATAGAGTGTCAAAGTCATGAGAGTGGGATGCACCTGGAGACACAACTCAACTTCTGGGTTGTATCCTCGAGGATAGTGCAATGAGATTCGCGTGTGGCTGAGTATCCCAACATCGCACTGAGAGCAGCCATGGGGTGAATGAGGCTGGCGCTGCTGCAGTCTCGCGATCTACATCTCTGACGGTCAGTCTCAGTGCTTGCAGTGCCGTGAATTCTTTGGGCCCTGCTATCCCGAAAACCCTGGTTCACGCGCATCAGCAAGTTCCCAAGTTGCACGACCATGCAGCACAGCACCAGGTTATCCACCTGGAAGTGCGGGCCCACATAATGCGTTGTTGCTTTGAGCCTGTGTTTTCACTAGGTGACGTCGACGACCCGCCACTACAACAAAAACTGTCTTTAGTGGCGGTCCAATATGTACTGTAGCAGCGGGCCGACCGTAGTGCCACTGTGCAAACGCAGCTAAACATACATCTTAGTTGCGGCGGATCTTTTATGAGCCAATTAAATCGCCGCTGGAAACATTATTGTAGCGGCAGGTGATAATGTCACCCGCAGCCATAGAGCTAGGAAAATAAAAAAAAATGCTCAGATCTAGGCCCGTCCGCCACGGGCCCTGACCTGGGCCCTGACCTTGCCCTACGCATCGAGCCCACATCTAGGCCCATCCGCGCTGCCACACCACCACGGAGAGGGCATAGGACGCCGCTGGGGGAGGTCGCACCACCGAGGGAAGGCCAGTCGCACGCCGGAGGGAAGACCAGCCGCGCGCCGGATCTGGCCACCCGCCGCTGCGCTACCCACCGGATCTGGCCACCCGCCGCCGAGGGAAGGCCAGTCACGCGCCGGAGGGAGGCCAGCCGCGCCGCCAAGGGAAGACCAGCCGCACGCCAGAGGGGAGAGCCGCGCGCAGGAGGGAGGGCCGCCCGTCGGAGATGAGCTCGCGCGCCGGAGGGAAGCTCGCACGTCGGAGGGGAGCTCGCGTGCCTTAGGGAGGGCCGCCCATCGGAGGGAAGCTTACGCGTCGGAGGGGAGGGCCGCCCGCCAGAGGAGAGGTTGGCGAGAGAGAGAGACGCGCGCGTGCGAGAGAGAGCGCGACGACGGCTGAGGAGTGAGGAGGGAGGGATTGGGGTGGGTGCTGGTTAGGGTTAGATATTTTATAGTTCATACAAGAAGAGAGCAAGTGGGCTGCTGGCTGGGCCTGAGCTATTTTTAGCTGCGGTTGATAAAGTGAATCGTAACTAAAAATTGCTTTTTAGCTGCGGTTCACATTGTCAACCGCAGTTAAAAATCGTCGTGATTATTAGCTGCGGCTGATAATGTGAACCGCAACTAAAAATTAATTTTTAACTGCGGTTCATATTGTCAACCGCTGCTAAAAATCATTTGTCCACTGTAGCGGCAGATTTCTTTTAATCCGCCGCTACGTGATTTTTTATACCGCCACTAAAAATCATTTTTGTGGTAGTGCGCTCTGCCGCACCTTTTGACCAAAACTGCCGCTGGCCATCTTGGCCGGAAAATTTTTTGGTGCGGCCGGTTTGCAAACCTCCAGTTTGCGGACCCGACCTCAATGGCTGCCACGTGGACGTCGCTACTCAACCGACGCCCAGCGCCGTGATGGCTCCCGCACGGCACTTCGCTACGCCCGGTTCCCCTGGTGATGCCCACGGCTCGTCTCTCACGTGGCTCGCCTCCAGTTTCCTCTAGGTGAACAAGGTGAGCGGAGCAATCTGTATCTTCAGTGGCTGTGCTCCATCATGGTGGACTATTATGTAAACTAGTCACCAACCTGTGACTTCGCATGAGCTAGAATTTTTTTCTTAGAAAATGGATAAACATCTGGCCTCTATATAACATATACAACCTTTGATTATTACATCACCGCAGCATAATGCTGCCCACAATGAATAAAGAACACGGGTAAAAAAAAAACAGAACTAAATATATGCCAATCTATAATTATGCTTCCACCCAAGATTGGTTTGTTCCAAGGTAACAACCTCCAAATTGAGCTTGCCCTTTGAAACAGTTGTGACGAGCTGCACCGGCAGGGCTCATGCATGGTCATGGCCGAGCCTCCGCTGCTTTCCGATCTTGCTGCTAAGTGCTTAGAGGGTGCCCAAAGGTGGAGCCAACAGCTGGCTCTAAGTAAGATCCAGGTCAGTTAAAACCTAGCAGTAGAGTCAATCTGAAAAATGATGGCTCTAAACAGGTATCTTTAGTTGTTCCCAATGTCAGATAACAACATGAGTCATACGGATATATTGTAAACATCATCTTTTGTGGCTTGTGTGTGTCACGACAAAGATAATATCACAAATATAATCACAGTAACTTCAAGCAAAATAATTATCCACCTAGGGCGATCTCCTTTTATGCTACTAAACATAAGCAATGACCCACCTTTGGACGATCTCCTAGCTTATAATTAGTAATCCCAATTGTTCAACTCAAAATTTTTATTATTAGCATAAAATATTACATGAACAATTGAAATGCACAACTGAATATTGTAATGTAAATATTTAGTTTCCAAACTATTGCTTACTTTATTTTCAATATCCAACCTCATAGAAAATAAAAACATTAGCTATGTCATAATATGCATCGCAATTACTTTTGTGATGCATATATCTTTTCATGACATCAGGAAGTAACAATAATCTTGTTCCATTTATGTTAGAAACACAAGGATAATTATATTATGGTAAATAAAAAATGCTAAAACCTGGCTCTTGATGCCAAATGTAAGCAAAAAACCATTCACGGAAGCTACAAAAGATCGTTAGCACAAAATTGATTTAACCAAACAAGAGAAATAAAATTTTGATGTGTGCGTCACACAACCAATCCATTCATGTGTCATACACATAAACCCACCTGCTCGCATATTAACACCTTGCATCTTGGATGTATTTCTCTCCTCTCTACCTTTCTTCCTTACTAGTTCTCTTGATGATTAAAGAACTAATCTGCTATCATGTTTGTGAAAAACTTTCATGCATTGGAGTTCCTTTTGTTAGCACATGGCATCATCTATTTATATACCAGCGTGAGGGCAGCTGAAAAGCCTGGCTGTAACTCTTGGCTTTTCATTCTAGCTGCGGGTGGTAACATATTAGCTTAATGACCAAGGCTCTTAATGCATAGTGCTTTATTTCAATAGCATTAACGTATGCCAGTGCATGCTTGAAGCCCATGCATGTACAAGCCAACACAAACATTATTACTTTGTGTTCATGCTAATAACTGACCTTTGGGTCTATTCATAATGCACACACAAATATGATTAAAAGGGAGAGGAGAGGGTATTTCACCCCACTGATTCTTAATCTTTTAATATAGTAATCATCACACACATAGACCTTTATATAAGAATCACATTTTCTCTAAATACATGGACCACTTATTTCAGTTACTTCTAACACTTGATTCCTCCGTTCAAATCCAAGCTCCTTGGTCTGATATTATCATCCCTTTGGCCAACATGTTTCTCATGTTTCTAGGTAGCCATTTGACCCCTATCTCTTGTTGATTGACAACCCGACATGCCAAATTTGGGAATTAGCTCTCCACTGGCTATGTTTGCCGAGCATAGCCCTTGACTACCTCATACAAAGGGTATTCGACCAATAGGGGCATTTTTGTCCGATACATAAAATATACTAGCAAAATACGTACATTAGTGGCATGGTTCTAATTTAGATAAATTTATAATGGCATCAGGCTGATGTCAAAAAGTTTAGTGGGTGTATTTCTAATCAGGCAAAATTTCATTGACATGGTTCTAATTAACCCATAATCTAATTATAAGATTGTTTTCTTAGATGACTCATTAATTTAGTCTAACATTAGTGCTATTTTTGGCTGCTATCTTATATTTACTAATTGGAGGCTCTTTTCGAGGCCTCCTCATTAGTCAGAGGAAAATATTAGAAATTCTCACAAACATCCAACTGTTGATTTGATAGATTCTAATTATCTTTGTCAAGAACAAGTCAATTTGCCCGTGCATTTGCACGGGCTAACCATATGCAGAAAGGTTTGATGATGTTGATGATAGTATGCTATATTAGTTGTAACAAAAAATACTTTGTGTTTCTTCTATAGAACAATTAAGCCCAATTACATTTGTCTTCTTCAATTACAAAAATCTTGCTTTATAGAGTCCTTAGTCAACACAACAGTTAGGATCCATTGGGCTTACTTGGTCATACGGCTGAGAAGCAATACCTCCATGTCGCTTTAATACTCCAATGCTGCAGAGAAAAAAGATCTATGGCTCGGATAAAGAGAGCACATCCATCGGTATATAACTACACTATATAACTAGTTTCATTATGAATAAAGCACAAGCACAAAAATATCCATCCAATTGTTCTTGAGTTAAGATTATTGTGCATTCACGTTAGAAATAGAAAATATACCTGAAACCTTAGCCATCTTAATCACCCTGATCACAACATTTTTTCTCAGAGAATCTCCAATCAGTCTTGTAAACCTTCTCCACTCCTTAATAATTTGGTTTTATGTATTGGATTAGTTTGGCAAGAGATCACATGAGTATGATTTGTATACATATGTCGTATCGCGTCTAGCCAGCACGTAAGTCTAATTCATATACATATGTTGTGTTGTCTATAGTTAGTAAAGAGTTTTCAAGAGACAACGCGATGAAAGTCAAAAAGTTCACACACATTTTCCATATCGTAATAACTTTTTTCTTCTTCAAGCGCGTAGCAACGCACGGGAACTTTGTTAGTATAAGATATACCTGATGGAACAATAATTGATTTTTTTGGGGTCAGTAATTTATTTTAGCAATCAGAGGCAGTCATTACCAAACACTTGTACCTTTCTCTCTCTCTCTCTCTCTCTCTATCTCTGTGACCGACGCTTGGACCTTTCTCTCTCTCTGTTTGTGTAACCTAAATGGTCGTAGCAGATTATTTTGAAGTAGCATCTTATTTTGGATTTATGGTCGTGTCTATACTCTATACCGAACAATGATCATGACCACTGACGACGTGCTCAATTAGGTGAGTTCCCTGTAAGGCAACTGCCTAAAAGTGCAATTCAACGTTCACAAAAGAAAACATTCACCACACTGTGGCCGTCGCCAGTTCCTGGTCCAGTAGTCCTGTCTGTCCGTCCGCATCCGCGCATTCAGCTCTTTGTCCATCAAACCCTATGTGGTTGGGGTGCCACAATACGGCCACACACCCATGATAGTGCCATGTACCAAGAAGATGAGACAAAGAAATCATTCACCACGCTGGCTGTTCTGAATCCCATCTTATAAGATACTTATGACGACAGTTTTGCACCACTCCACATGCACCATACTACATAAATAATCCCTTGAGTGTCAAGATTATAGGCAGTCACTCATTCTGTCATTCACACACTGGGATGGTGAAGTTGAAGAGACTTCTCCAAGCTTCCAATTTCCCATGGAAGCCTCAGTACTCTTTGTGAACCAGGAATAAGGAGACAAAATTTGCTTACACGCTTGGGTATGGAGGGCACCGGGAGTTTGAGCCGGGCATGTGCTGGAGTAGGTTCGTCTTGGATGGCAGTCGTGGCTTTTGGACGTCTCCCTATCAGGTGCTGTTGGAGCTTTCCTTGCGTTGCATGCGCATGCATTCGGTTCGGGTTTCTATATAGCTGAGATTAGTCAGCCAGTTGCTTGGTTAAACAAAAGGTCTTACGTGTAAAGCATTCAAACCACGGAGAGTATCATAGATGTTCACCTGACAGGCACATAGGCGTCATTGAATACCCCACCGATTCTGGCTAGCGACGAGAGCCGTCATTAAATTACAAAGTAACTGACGATATTACGTGGTTGCACACGTACGTTCTCTTTCACCGTGATGCCGGTCCATGGCAACGTGCAATTAATACGTGTTGTATGTCTAGTTGCATGTGTCTAATTAATTTTGAAGAAGCACATGCAGAACTGCAATACATCAACTTCTTGGACCCTGCAAACAGTGAGTATTGTTCACATGTATTGCGAGAGGCCCCTACAGGCACTTATGAGGGATCGGCATGTTCGTCCTCCTTTTGCAGTGGATAAATACCTGATATACAATTGCATATCTCCCCGCGGCCAAGGCCAATAAATTATTAGCAACCAAACAGTGAGGTTACAAATTACATATAAAAATACTCCATATCTACAGCCCAGGAGGGCCTTGCTTGATGAACCATGAGGAGACAAAAAGTCACCTACACATTTGGGTGTGGGAGGCACCGGGACTGTGCACCTGACAAAGGCCGGTAACTCTTGGTCTCATTAGTTTCACGAAGGGAAAAAAACCCCATCATACCGATTCTTTCACGCGTCCCTTCTTGATTGACCATAGTCTGATTTGCTTCCCTATTCATTTTTCGAGTGTCATTCACGTAGCCAAGCAAGCAAGCTTCATGAAAACAAGAGAAAGAAAGGAATTAGTTTTATAAGCAATTCGATCCCGAATTCCATCATGGAGAGGCAGAGAAGCCAAGAGGCAATGTAGCAAAAGTGATCAGCCGGAGTCGCCGCAAGGTGGCACAACAATGCGGGTAGGACACTAAGCCAGATGGATGGTGAAGCACATCTGTTGTGCGACCCCGCAATGACTTATAAGAAAAGAAAAGAGAAGAAACAAAATCACGCAAATCTACAAGAAACATACCCTCAGCTTAGTGAAGGACCGAGAAGGCGACCAGAGGGGGGGGGGGGGGGGGGGGAGGGAGGGTGAATGGGAGCCAATTAAGATTCTTCACAAGAACTTGACCTATATCCCAATTACTATCCAACCTAACCTCTAACCAAATCACCAAGATTACACACACCAACTTGTGATGTGCTAACCCTCGGAATGACTTAAACCAATAGGACACATAGCGGAAGCTCAAGAGGGAAAAAAGAGAAACAAGGAAGATCCGAGAAATCATAAATCTGAGCTTGATGGAAGTTCGTGGTACCCGACAGAAGTTTCAAAGTCTTCGGCAAAGGTTCTGACACTCACGGAAGTTTCGGTCGACGGAAGTTCTGTCACTCATGGAAGTTCCATGGTCCTTGAGGAAAGTTTCGTCATGGTGACGGAAGTTCTGTCCTAGTGACGGAAGTTCTGTCTTGGGTAAAACAGCAGCTCCGTTTCGGAAAGAAAATTACCAAAACCCTATCAAACAAACTCCAAAAATCACGAAATTTGGACCAGATCATCCTCAATACATCACAACACTCCTCTAAAGAGATCCACTCAAAAAGCACAAGGAATCATCATGAATTTCAGATCTCGTTCCAAGAACACCGAAAAGGGGAAACTTGAGAAATCTTTGAAATCGAAGATGCTTATGCCTTTGATTCAGTCAAGGACCTATATAGGGTTGTTCTAGCACATCATAGCACCAAGATCCCCCATGAAATCCATCCCAAAACTCACTCAAAATTAAGATCGAAAATCACCATGAAAATAGCTCCGAAAATAGGAAAAAAGAGAAATTCGGGATTTTGGGAGAGAGAAAGAACTTGAGCACGAATTTGAATCTCATATCACTGATTCATCAAGTCAAGATACATGGATACATGGCTAGGAAGCCACCCTCTTCCTCCCACTATTTGGAAGAGAAAGAGATGTCTCTCACACACCCACTCCTCTCCTCTATTACATGAAGACCTCTCCTAGCACTTTGAATGAAGGCCTAAGGCAAGGCTAAGGAAAAGAGAGGCACCTCTTCCACCAGCCCTACCTCTCCTTATATAGGCCTAGGGGTTGTCCTAAAAACCATCCTACCCCTCACCTACAATACACTGCCACCTACCATCAGGGGCACAACCATCCATCTTTTTCCTCGTTGCTCGAACGCCATCAAGCCCTTCATGACTTTGCTTGACTCGATGCAAGCTCCGCGATGGTGCCACGTGCACCTCCAATCACCGCCACCGGTTTTGAGGCCAAAACCGGGAAACCGCCTTGCACGCTTCTCAAAGCATGACTTCTTGATCTTGACGAGTGTCACTTTCTCCCGTGATCCTCCTCGTCGGCAAGTCTGTCCGACCTCCGGTCCATTGGAAGCCTCTACTTGCACCGACGCCCGATCACCTTTGACTTGGTCAACCTTGCCGTCTTGATCACCACACACGGTTTTGAGGCTCAACCATGAAACCGTCGGTGTTCCTGGCCTCTCCACATGTACGGTATGGATTACCCTTGACTTCACCCGACCTCCTGATCGTCCGGCCCCAAGTCTCCTACTTGTGCCCGATCCTCTCGCCGTTGACCGCCAAGTTGACTCCAGTGACCTACACATCATGAGATAAGTAAACACATTTCCCATCTCCTGCAAACTCTCCAACATCCTTACCAACTCCGGTTAGTCTAAACCATGACATGCACAAACTCATGCAATTTCTAGATTCCAGCATTTCAACTCGAACACCGAACTCAAGCGGTGTCAATTACTCATCACATATTGCTAATGATGGCACATATCCACATGGTTTCTCAATCTCCCCCTTGATGAGTACATTGACAACACCAAATGCACAAAGATTAGAGATTGAAATGCGAAACCGAATAAGCACATACAAATGGCTAAAACCCAAAGAAAAGGTGACAAGTAGCCATCTAGCATAAGCGGGATCACAAAACCAAGAGTTGACAAAGAAAGCCACTCGAGAACACAAAGATTGTGAAAAGCGCATGAAAAACGCTCAAGGACATGATATGCTCCTCCTCAACTTGTGGTAGGTCTCATGTAATACAAAATGGATCATTTTAAGTTTCTTAGCATTATTTATGCATGACCTAATATTTTCTCCCCCTTTGGCAATGAACTCATCAAAGAAGCAAAAGAACAAGCAAACATGCAATGCATGAAAATGCAAACATAAGGAGCTTCAACAGTTATGCAAACAAGCATTTAACCTTGCTAATCAAAAACATAGAGCCATGAAGTGTAAAAGCAATAGTTCACCATCATACAAAGACCAAAAATAGATAGCAAGGCATAAACACCAAGAACTATACAAGCTAAGCAAAAAGATTGACTAGATTAGATAGAATCAAATTTGCTCATCATGAGAAAAGCTGCCACCACATGTGTAAGTACTCCCATCCAAGGCAAAAACAAGCATCAAGTGAATCAAAAGAAACTAGCCAGTCTCAATCTCAACCAAGGCAACAAGCATTCGCAGAAAATAAGCTCTACAAATGCTCACATATGCAATAGAGACTCATGTTGGTCGTATCTACGCACCCACTTATATACCACAAGAGTACGGTGTACGATTGTAGCACTTTTTCCCTTAAATTGAGTATTCCAAGGTTTATCGAATCCACTGGGACCTTAGGGATTTATTAAACAAAGTTAACAGTAAAAGATCTAGTCAAGGCTACTGTCAAGGTCAGGTTGCATGAGGGGGAGACTGGCCAGCGCAAAGGTGCGCCAGACAGTAAATCTGTCGTTGCGCCGATCGGCGCAGGAGTCGAGCCGATCGGCACACTAGTGAAACTGAACCAAAGTGCGCGAGATCTAGTGAATCTATGGTTGCGCCGATCGGCGCAGGAATTGAGCCGATCGGCACACTGGTGAATCTAAGCCAAAGTTGTTGCGCTGATCGGCGCAGGAGTTGAGCCGATCGGCACACCAGTGAGTCTAAGCCAAAGTGTTCCAGATCTTGTAAACCTATGCTGGTAAGTGAGTAGCCAGATATCTACTAATGAGATCGTAACCAGAAGTCTAATTGAATAGCATCATAATGGGTAATTACATAGATCAATGAAAACCTATAATGAGTAAGACCACCCTGCTTTCCGAGCGGCTCCCTATTAATCGTAGCGGGGAGGAAACCCTTAATCGCGTGAGTATCTTACCCTACTCAACTATCTAATAGTGCTACGCAGGCTTAGTGCTGTCACCGCTAAACCACACTACTGGCATCATCAAGCAACCATAATCAATACAATGTCCGAATACTATCCTAATCATCACGATTAAGATAATATCTACTTACTTAGCCTAGAACTAAGCAATTGGAATAAGCACATGCATGATTATAGAATCAAGATAGACAAATCACCAAAACCATCATCAACATATTCAATCATCCTTGAGATACATAAAGTAAGATTCATCCCCGTCGAGATGGCCTACCTTGACGGATCAACTCTTGACTCCAATGGTTCTTGAAACTCAACTAGAGATCTATTCTAACGGGGCAAGCCCCGGTGGCTCTAACTCACGGATCTGGTGTCCCTCTGTCGCCTCCTCTTCTGCGGGGAGGGTTTACAAGTATTTATAGGGGTTCTACTCGTAAAGGACTTGGTTTCTAGCAAATAAGGCGGTTGCGCCGATCGGCACAGTATTGCGCCCATAGGTGCAAGCCGTGTCTTCTCTGATTTCTTCCCCGAGTCGGTTCCTCTTTCTTCCACAGCTGCCATGTGGGTCTTTTCCTTCGAGATAAAGCCTTGTACTGCACGTTAAGATCTTGGAGTTCCATAAATCTTCTTGAAGTTCCATAATTTTTCATAGACAAATATCTTCAAGTGTCTTGTGCAGATAAACTTCCATAAACATGTGGAATGGGCCTCGGTCACTTCTGTGGGTCAAAACACCCTTGCGCCGATCGGCGCACTGGGCTTCTTCAGTGCTTTTTGTCGGTTCTGGACTCCTGTCCTCTCCATCATCGCATTAATCACCAATTTTACCTGTTTCTGCAATAAAGCTTCAAAACAACGCATATACAAATATATAGGCAATATCACAGGTAAATGGCCTAAATTAGTATTAATTATGCTCTAATTGGGGTAATATTCACATATAAAAGGGGCATTTGGGAAGTGCCAACAACTCATAAGAAAAGAGAAAAGCATTATTCTTATATGATCCTCATGTATCTTCTAATCCGTGCGGAGGGTCGCACGACTGGGTGCGGCAAACACCCTGAGGCTTCAAAGTACAATGTTTGGATTTAGCATTTTTATGTTACTTCTAATCCATGCGGAGGGTCGCACGACTAGGTATGGCAAACACCCCGAGGCTTTGAAGCACAGTCCACTTATTTTGCAAATTAAAAGGATAAGGATGAGCATGCCTTTGCGGCAAAAGGAACAAATGTTCCCACAATATTTCATCATGAGCTAAACATTTGTAAAGCCATATTTTGCAAATACATGGTGCCAAAGCCAAGATATCCTCTAGACTAGCCTCAACACAAGTCTTGACAGGGATAAAAGCAATTATACACATGGTGAGCAAGTCTTTGCAAGATTAGTTCATAAGGTTCACAAGAAGCTAAGTTTACCTTTAAGATTAGCAAGTTGCTCAAAAGAGTCTATAACAAGCCATCTAGAAAATCTAAGCATGAGAGATTACTATTACATCCACACAACTTAGCTCAGGCTCAGTCATAGCAAAGAGAAATGCAAGAAAGCATAAGAATCAAAGCTCATCTACCAACACATATATTACATATGAGATGCAATGCGAAAAGATAAGATACATATATACAAGAGAATACCAACTCCCCCTCAAATGATGCCATAAAATGGCAAACACCAAGCTCCCCCCGAAGAAAAGCGAATCGCGAAGCATCTAGAGGCTTGGTAAGGATATCAGCCAATTGGTGTTTGGTGTCGATGTATTTGAGCTCAACATCTCCCTTCTCAATATTATCTCTCAGGAAGTGGAATCTCACATTAATGTGTTTCACCTTACCATGTAGTACTGGGTTCTTGGCTAAGCATATGGCACTCGAGTTATCACACATGAGTGGAACACCCTTAAAGGTTAACCCATAGTCTCTCATGGTGGACACTATCCATAGGATTTGTGAGCAGCAGGTAGCAACAGCAACATACTCAGCCTCTGTGGTGGATTGGGCTACACTCGACTGCTTACGAGAAGACCAACAGATCAAAGAAGTACCCAAGAAGTGGCAAGTACCGGAAGTTCTCTTCCTATCAATTCTACACCCAGCAAAGTCCGCATCCGAATTTCCAATGAGATCAAGAGATGAAGATGCAGAGTACCAAAGACTAAACACAAGGGTGTATTTGAGATACCTGAAGATGCGCTTGACAGCCTTGCTATGAGTCACCCTTGGGGAAGCCTGAAAGCGAGCACAAAGACACGCTGCAAAGTGTATGTTGGGTCTTGTCGTCGTCAGGTATAAGAGGGAGCCAATCATACTCCTGTACTCCCTTTGGTCCACCGCTTCACAGTCTTCGTCTGGGTCAAGTGTCGTTGTAGTGGACATCGGTGTAGACAACAACTTCACATTGACCATGTCGAACTTCTTCAGGAGATCCTTCGTGTACTTGGCTTGATATATGAAAGTGTCTTGCTTGCATTGCTTGATTTGAAGTCCAAGAAAAAAGGTGAGCTCGCCCATCATCAACATCTAAAATTCACTTTCCATAGCTTCCTGAAATCTGAACATAAGAGCATGAGAGGAACCTCCAAAGATGATATCATCCACGTATATCTGAACCATTAGAAAGTCATTGCCATACTTTAGAGTGAGCAAGGTTTTGTCAACACACCCCATGACATACCCGTGCTCTAGCAAGAAGGTCTTAAGCCTAGCATACCATGTCCTAGGTGCTTGCTTTACCCCGTACAAAGCCTTCTGAAGCTTATACGCTAGGTTTGGGTATTTGTGGTGCTCAAAGACGGGTGGTTGTCTCACATAAACCTCTTCCTCTATGAAACCATTTAGGAAAGCACTCTTGACATCCATTTGGTAGAGTCTAATGCCCTTAGAGGCAGCAAATGCAAGCAAGATCCTAATGGCTTCTATGCGTGCAATAGGAGCAAATGTTTCAAAATAGTCTAAGCCCTCAACTTGGCTAAAACCCTGAGCAACAAGCCTAGCCTTGTTTCTCACAATCTCACCATCTTCCGCATGTTTGTTTTTGAACACCCACTTGGTTCCTATGACATTGACACCAACAGGAGGCTCTACTAGGGTCCACACTTTGTTTCTCTCAAAGTTTTCCAACTCCTCATGCATGGCATTAACCCAATGTTCATCAGATAGTGCGTGTCCAACATCCTGAGGTTCAAAGGTGGCAACAAAGAAAGAATTGGTAAAGCAGGCGAGATGTACAGACCTTGACCTTGTTGTCCTCTCATAGAGATTACCAATCATCTGTTGAGGTGGATGTCGACACTGAATGTGGTGAGGAGCCTCTCTCTTAGAGCGTAGCTCCCCCTCAACCACAGCTGGAGCTGGCTCAACAGCTGCTAAGGTCGATGTATAAGCTTCTGGACCCTCTGCTGGAGGGGTGGAAGCAGCAGGAACAAGCTCGGATGTGGGATGGAATGACTCATCATCGTCATCATCCAAGCCTTGTAGGTCCTCTTCTACAAAGATACTCTCCTCCATCTCCCTGTTACCTGCAGTCTCAACCACATTGCTTGCACAAGAGTTTGATTCATCAAAGGTTACATCGCAGGATTCTACGATGGTGTTAGTTTCCAAATTCAGAACTCTATAGGAATGGCCATGAAGGGTGTAGCCAAGAAAGATGCCATTGGACGATCTTGACTCAAACTTATCAAGATTGCCACGCTTGAGAATGAGAACTTGCAACCAAAGGCACGCAAATGAGAAACAGATGGCTTCCTCCCAAAACATAGCTCATAGGTAGTCACATTAAGAATTGAGTGTAAGAAAATCCGATTGGAAACATAGCAAGCAGTGCTAATGGCCTCAGCCGAGAACCGCCTCGGAGTCCTATGCTCATCGAGCATCGTCCGGGCTATTTCCACCATTCTGCTGAGGGACAGTGGTGCTGAAAACTAATGCTCAATACCATGCTCAAGGCAGAAATCATCAAAGGAGGAGTTCTTGAACTTGGTGCCATTATCACTGAGGATTGCTCGTAATGCACTAGGGAGTTCCTTGAACAACCTCAAAGCTAAGCTCCGAAAGTGATGAAACACTTCATCCTTGCTCTCAAGAAAGTAAACCCAAGAATAGCGAGAGTAGTCATCAACAATCACAAGGACATACCACTTCCCACCCACCGAACGAACCCGAGAAGGACCAACAGTGTCCATATGAAGCAGCTCTCCAGGGTGTTCAGTCATCACCAAATTAATTGGTGGATGAGAAGCGGCAATCATTTTCCCATGACGACAAGGAGCACAAACCAAATACTCATCAAACTTGAGCTTAAGCAATCCTCGGATCAGACCTAGGCCACTCAAGCGACAAAGCAAGTCAAAGCTCATGTGACCTAGTCTCCTATGCCATTTCTAGAGCTCAGAAGAAGATTGAGCAAACAAGCACTTTTGAGAACCAGGAGAAACAACAAAATTAGCCTGAAAAACTTTCCCAATGCTAAAAATCCCAGAAACCAAAGATCTATTCGAATCAAGAACACAAGAAGCATTCTTCTTAAAGTGCACTTCCAAACCAACATCAAGCAACTGAGAGACAGAGAGGAGATGGTACTTAAGATGCTCAACCAAACCAACATCCTTGAGAGTGAATTTTTCATTTACCTTTACCATGCCTCTTGCCTTCGCTCTCCCTCTCTTGTCATCTCCAAAGGTCACATACTCCCGGAGCTTCAAGGGAGTGAGGCTGGAGAACCACTTTGCATCTCCGGTCATGTGGCGCGAATACCCGGAGTCCATCAACAATTTGTTCTCCATGCCTCCACCTGCTGCCTACAAAGAATGAGAAGGAAAGATCGATGACTCAGTGCTGGGGTTAGAAAGAAAACTCTTGGGAAGCCAGCACTAAATCACACGACCTGCAGGGGTTAACACAGTTCTTTGCACATTACCATTCGAATGCATGAGACGAGAACCACGATGGGAAAAGCGTGGCCTGTCAAAGTGTTTCAACTCAAACCTGGGATTGTGAGGATAGAAATCATCTGTGTGAAAACCAAATCCACGCGAGCGATGCTCACCACGATGGGGAAAACATGGGGCGCCAAAGCGTTGCTATGCAAAGCCTCTGTTTCATGAATCAGAGCCATATGAGGAATGACCCTGTCCACGATAGGCACGAGAGGAAGAGTGAGGCTGAAAACCAACAAAATCATCATGATGCACATTCCTAGTTAACTCAGCTTGCATCCTCTCAATCCTCCTATGCCTATAATAGTACTCATCCAAGTAATCCTTACGACCACAAAACATGCAAATGTAGACACTCTCATGTTTAGGCTTAGCTTGCACAGTGGGTTTGGGTTTTGGCTTCTCGGCTTGCTCTGGGTTGAAGGAAGGATTGGGGTTAGGTGGATAGTATGTGTCAGTGGGCTTGATGGACTATTCCTCGTCCTTGTATCTAGAGCTAGGCACAAACTTTCCCACATTCTCACTCTCCTTGTCACACCTCTCAAATCCCAAGCCCAAGTTGTAGGTTGACCTACTGGCACTATCTTTTACTCTTGCCAAGTCACTCTCAATCTTCTCCTCACTCACTAAGGTTCTTTGGAGACGAGAGATGAGATAGTCATTTTCTTAGGCTAGGTTCTTGTTTTCCTCTCTTGTGATTGCAAGGTTATCCTTAAGAGAGCCACACACTACACAGGGTGGTGGAAGAACTTTTGAGCGAGTCTGATCTAACAGCTTGGACTCGAGCTTTTTGACTTTGAGGGTTTGAGCTTCCAACTTATTAGTGAGCTTGGGGCACTTCTGACATGCACCCAAAAGAGTTGGTCTAGCTTTGAATTCATCAAGCTCTTTAAGGGCACTCTCAAGCTGACTGACACCTTGAGCATGCACAGTTTCCCTCTGTGCAAGATCATTCATCACAACTTGACAAGACTCACACTCAACAGCAATATCATCTTTTGCAAGCTTAGACCAAAACGAGATGATTTCATACTCAGCACTCTCCAACTTAGACTTAAGCTCTCTACTCTCACATACAGTGCTGCGAAGCTTATCATCTTGCATGAGCAAAACATCATGCAAATGATCAAGTTCAGAAGAGAACTCATCAAGAGTGGGAGGTACCTCGTTTGTGTGAAAGTTGGATCCAGAGTCGGTGTCGTGGTCGTTCTTTGCCATGAAGCAAAACCCGGTGAAGTCATACTTCCTCTTGACTCGTGGCTTCTCAACCTCCTCCCCCGAGCTTGTAAGGCCTTCGCTTGATGTGAGGTCGACGTCGCTCAAGGCGGCAACGCAGGCATGTGCAATGGCCTTGGTGAACTTCTTGGAGTTCTTGCCTTTCTTGTAGAAGCGATTCTTCTTCTGCTTGAAATCTTCAGTGTTGTTGTCGTGGTACCCGACCTTCTTCTTCTTCTTTGGACAGTCAGCAATGAAGTGTCCCGGGTCACCACACTCGAAGCAGGTTCTTAAACCACCTCCTCTTCTCTCCTTGTGGTTGTTGTAGAACTTCCTGAACTTCCTTGTGAGCAAGGACAGCTCCTCATCAGAAATGCACTCCATCTGTTCATCGGAGGCTGCAACAAGAGAAGAAAGAGCAAACTCCAAAGAAGACTTGTCAAGTGAGGGGTTAGTTCCATAAGAAGCACCACTGTGACTACCCTTTTGAGAGCTAGAAAGCAAAGCCATGCTAGAAGCAGAATTAGCAAGATTAGGACAAGAATTTCTAGACAGTTCATGAGATTTTAGCTTGCTATACAGCTGCTCACAGTCCAGGGTATTGAAATCAGCAGTTTCTTCTAGTGCAGCAATCTTAACCCCCCAAGCATTTTCATCAATAGAATATAACAATTGCTTAGCTCTATCATTATCACTGTACACAAGGTTACCACAAGCCCGCAAGTTGCACATAATGGCCTCAAACCTACAAAAAGTGTCATCTAGTGACTCGCCAGGTTTTTGTGCAACGGTTTCGTACTGTCTATTGTAAGAATCCTTACACATAGACTTGACTTGGTTGGTACCCTCATGGTACGTGCAAAGCATTGCCCAAATGGCATTTTGTTGGTGGTTTCTAGATGCCCATTTTATCTACCAAAAAGGAATGTTTTGCGTCTTAATTTGGTGATTTGGACTAACAATTAACCCCATATTTGCATATATATGTAGTTGTTCTGTTTTGGATGTAATCGTAGGAAACAGGTGTAAAACAGGGCAATTATGGATAAAGAGCTGAAGAGTAACAAGGATGGGCCAGATATAGAGCCGCGCCGATCGGCGCGACCCTTGTGCCGATCGGCGCAGGAGGAAAAGATGACTGAAATACGATCCGGTCCAGGAAAGACGAAGGCCCAGCCCAGTATGAGTTAGAGTCGGTGGAAGTTGACCTAATCCCGTCGAGTATAAAAGGAAGATAATTATCGAAAGCCAAGGACGAAAAAGGGGAGACGGCAATCGCAAGAACCAGTTGTTAAAACTAGGGTTCCAGGATATTGGCGGCGGAGGTTCGTCAACACCAACGAGATCCACCAGAAGGGAGATCGCGCCGATCGGCTCGTGCGCGTTCCAGCGCTATTTCTCACCCCTCTGCTATGTCTAGTGGAAGGATGAGTGAGTAGGCCTATATTCTCTTCTCTGGTGCGGGGATCTGGTCATGTAACTCTCATGCTTGTTGATACTCTCTCGATGAATTTAATCTATGTGATGAACTTTAATGCACATCTATCTATCCTTTTTATTAGTGTATCGGCCAATACACTTTTGCCCATTACATAGTGCAAGAAACCAGTGGGGAGCTAATAGCCTCTGTAGTGACAGCCAAGGTGAACGAAACCACCATGTCTTGTAGAATATTAGAGTCATCACTCGAGTTGATAAGAATAAGGTTGCATACTAGTGAACCAATCCGAAGGAGAGAATCCTTCATTATTCTGTTGCCTCTTCAATAACATTCACTTTCCTCTTTCTCACCGTCATCATTCACACCAACCAACTCATTGCAATCTGTTAGTAACCCTTTAATAGTATTAGTTCTGCTCGTTCCCTGTGGATTCGATAACCTTGGAATACTCTGAGGGAAAAAGAGCTACAACTATACACCGTCCTCTTCCAGTATATAAGTGGGTGCGTAGATACGACCAACAAGCCCTTTTTCTGGCGCCGTTGCCAGGGAACAAGCCAGTTCTTTTATTATTAATATTTTACTAACGTCTAATCCTCTCTTTTCTAGTTGTTTTCGTTTTTGTGTTTTGTGTGAATTTTTAGGATGAGTACGACATGACCTTCTCGGACGCTCAGAGAACTTTCTCTACCATCTCCAGACGTGCTAGTGCCTCAACCCTCAGATGAGAAGGCCATGGCCTCCTCATATGTGTTGAACCCCATTATCATTAGCATGGCTGAAGCAAACAAATTCTTTGGAGCGAAAGAGGAGAACCCGTATACTCACTTACAAGATTTGGAGGCACTTTGCCAAACATTCCATCATGAAGGAGTGCCTTGGGATCTTTATAGGTGGCTGCTTTTCCCATTCTCTTTGGGAGGAAAAGCCAAAGAGTGGCAGAAGGCAGCATCTCGAGAAGCAAAAGGTAAGTGGAGTGAGTTAGTTGGAAATTTTTGTCTCCACTATTTTCCTTTGCCGAAGGTGCAGAAGTTGAGAAGGGAAGTGGTGAACTTCTTACAAGAAGATGAAGAATCTGTCGCGGAAGCCTGGACGCGTTTTCAAATGTTGTTGAAACAAGGACCTGACCTTGGCATTGATGATAATATGTGCACTCAGACTTTCTACATGGCCATAAACAAGGAATCGAGGATGCATTTGGACGGATCGGCCGGAGGAAGTTTTCTGAGATTGACAGCGAAGCTAGGGATCGAATTGTTAGGCAAAATTGCCGAGAATGAAGATTTGCACAAGCATTGGGAAGAATATTTAGAACCAAATCGGCAATGCCCAGAAGTTATAAAGAAGGAAGAGTCGCCAGATGAACATATCTTGATGTCCGAGAGCAGATCAATAATTACTTCGGGGCAATTCGAAGAAATCGAGCCCGTTGGACTCACCTCTGTGGGTCTGACGTGTGCGTCGATCGGTGCAGTCTTCGAGCCGATCGGCGCAGCAGCGACAACAGGAGAACCGATCACCCTGATGACTCCGCCAGGTAGCAAGGAATATACCAAGATAGAAGCTGCGATTCTGGACAATCAACTGAAGGAATTTGAAGGGAATTTTGCTAAACCGAAGGGGGATAGAACATTGGAAAATGCTAAACCACTTGACGAATTTGAGCCAATGGACTGGATTCCCATTGATTTTTGCAAGAATTGCTTAATATGAGAAGATCCTTCAGTCCGCAAGACGCCTCCGAAGCCAGAATTGAGTATAATTTCCCAAGTAATCGCCTTAAGTCAGAAGTTTTCGATTAAGAGATTATTGGGAGAGTTTTAGGGAAGCTTTATAAGGATGATATAGAGCTTGATGGAACAGAGGTGAAACAAGCGAAGAGATTACTGGATAGTTGCTTTGAGCCATCCCCGTACGAAGGATTATATGGTGTGTATGCTGTAGGAGTCACTGAAGAGGAAAAAGAAGAACCGTGCATACCCTGTGAGATATCGGGAAAGAAATTTTTGAAAGCCTTGTGTGACTTTGGCTCCCATGTCAGCTTGATGACTTACGATGCATTCATGAGCATGCCTTATGGAACTCAACAGCGGCTGATGGGGACTGAACTTGAGCTGATCATGGCGGATGGTAGGAAAACCAAGCCACTGGGAGTGATCAAGAATGTCAAAATTGAGATCAGCTCGAAAAAAATCCAGTAGATTTCTTCATTCTAGACAATAAGGAAACTGGGGTTGAAGATATCATTCTGGGAAGGCCATTCTTAAGATTAGTACAAGCTGTTCTGGATGCTGGGAAAGGTCAAATCACGCTACACCTGGGAGAGGAAGAAGTGCAATTTCAATTTAATGATCCGTCTCATTAAGACTCTTCTTGCTATCAGGAATTCTGCCCAGAGGAGGACGAGAGGATAGGGATGGATATGGGAGACCCACTGGACCACATCATGCGTGAAACTGACAGGCATACTGGCAACGCCGATCGGCTCGACCCTTGCGCCGATCGGCTCAATCATACTGGCAGTGCCGATCGGCGCGACCCTTGCGCCGATCGGCTCAATCATACTGGCAGCACCGATCGGCGCGACCCTTGCGCCGATCGGCTCAACCAGGAAAATCCTGATTTTGAACCTCTCGGGGAGCTGGATCCAGACGAAGCGCCAGAAGTGGAACAAAAGGAACTTCCGAAGGAGCTACACTATGAATATCTAGGAAAGAATAGAATATATCCAGTTATCGTGAACAACGCCCTAACGAAAGAAGAAACAGAGAGGCTTCTTGTTGTGCTCAAAAGGTATAAGAAGGCCATTGGTTACACATTGGATGACATCAAGGGAATCAGCCCCGCATTTTGCACCCACAAGATTAACTTGGAGGAGAATACTAAACCAGTGGTTGAAGGGATGCGAAGGTTGAAGGAATCATTGAAGCCAGTGGTTAAAAAGGAGATTTTGAAGCTGCTTAATGCAGGTATGATCTACCCTGTTGCTGATAGTGAATGGGTTAGCCCAGTGCATTGTGTACCCAAGAAAGGAGGGTTGACAGTAGTGCCTAATGAAAACAATGAGTTGATCCCTCAAAGGACTGTAACTGGATGGAGAATGTGCATAGATTATAGAAGTTTGAACAAAGTGACGAAGAAAGATCACTATCCTCTTCCGTTCATTGATGAGATGCTTGAAAGATTAGCAAGGAATTCATACTTTTGTTATTTGGATGGATATAGTGGTTTCTTTCAAATACCGGTAAGACCAGAAGATCAGCAGAAAACTACTTTTACTTGCCCTTTTGGGACATATGCATATAGAAGGATGCCATTTGGTCTTTGCAACGTGCCTGCAACATTTCAAAGATGCCTGAATGCAATATTCGCTGAATTCATAGAAGATATTATGGAGGTATTTATGGATGACTTCTCCGTACATGGTGCTGATTTTGATAGCTGTTTGGAGAATTTGGAGAAGGTTTTGAAAAGGTGTGTTGAATGCGATTTAGTTCTTAATTGGGAGAAGTGTCACTTCATGGTAACAGAAGGGATAGTACTTGGTCATGTCATATCTAAAAGAGGGATAGAGGTTGATAAGGCAAAGATATTTACAGTTGAGAAATTACCTCCCCCTACTGATCTTACAACTTTGAGGAGTTTTCTTGGACATGCCAACTTCTATCGCAGATTTGTTAAGGATTATTCGAAGATTGCTAAAACCCCTCACAGAATTGTTAAAGCAAGATACAAAATTTGTTATGGATAAGGAAAGACTCTTGGCCTTCAGGAGATTAAAGGAAGCTCTATGCTCTGCACCCGTTATGCAGCCACCTGATTGGAGTCTACCTTTTGAAATTATGTGTGATGCAAGTGACTATGCAGTTGGAGCTGTTCTTGGACAATGGAAGGAAGGTAAAGTGTATGCTATTTATTATGCTAGCAAAACTTTGAATGAGGCGCAAATTAATTATACAACAACTGAGAAGGAGATGCTAGCTGTTATATTTACTTTTGAGAGGTTTAGATCCTACATTCTAAATTCTAAGGTGATCGTATATACTGATCATGCTGCTATAAGATACTTGGTTTCAAAGAAGGAGTCTAAACCTCGGTTAATGCGATGGGTATTGATGCTGCAAGAATTTGATTTGGAGATAAGAGATAAGAAAGGAGTAGAAAATTCTGTAGCAGATCATTTATCTCGTCTTGGATCACCATCAACTGAGCCAATAAGAGATGAAATGCGACAAGAGCAGTTATTTGCCGCATTTGATTGTAGAGAGAACTGGATGATGGATATTATCAAAGGTTTCAAGGGACAAACTGATCTGATGAACAAGAACACAAGGAAAAGAGTTAAGAGTGAAATGAGAAAATTTATATGGGCCGACCCATACTTGTATAGGTATTGCGAGGACAGAGCAGTACGGAGATGTGTACCCAGAGAAGAAAGAGCAAGCATTTTAGCAAAATGTCATTCTTCGGATTATGGGGGACATTATGGCTACTTCAGAACACAGGCAAAGGTATGGGCAAGTGGATTCTATTGGCCTACTATGCATGAAGATGCAAAAAGATATATTGCAACATGTGCTCAATGCCAACGAATAGGGAATGTTAACAGTAGGAATGCAATGCCTCTTAAGTACAATCTTCAAGTCGATATCTTTGATGTTTAAGGTATGGATTTTATGGGACCCTTTGTGAATTCTCATGGTTTCGAGTATATATTGGTCGCCATTGATTATGTCTCCAAGTGGGTCGAAGCAATGGCATGCAAGGCTAACACTACAAGAGAATCAAGGAGTATACTTCAGGAGTACATATTCCCTAGGTACGGGGTACCGAGGATAATAATTACAGATGGAGGATTCCATTTTACAGGAGGATAATTTGCTAGGTTTTTAACCAAATCTGGAGTTGCACATAGAATTGGAACAGCCTACCATCCCTAGACAAATGGACAAGCAGAAACTTCAAATAAGCAATTAAAGGGAATTATGCAGAAGATTGTTACAAAGGAAGGAAAAGATTGGGCCACGAATCTTAATGGAGCGTTATGGGCATATAGGACGGCATTCAAGACACCAATTGGTATGACACCGTATCAATTCGTCTATGGGAAATCGTGTCACCAACTGGTGGAATTGGAACATAAAGCTTATTGGGCTATAAAGGAGATGAATCTGGATCTTGATGCCACCGGCATGAAAAGGAAGATACAAATAAGTGAATTAGAAGAGATGAGATTGCGTGCATATGAAAATGCAGCCATATACAAGGAGAAAACAAAGAAGTGGTACGATAAGAAACTTTTGAAGAAGGAATTCAAGGAAGGAGATCGGGTGCTCCTATTTAACTCGCGATTCAGATTATTTGGTAAAGGCAAACTGTGAAGCAAATGGGAGGGACCTTATCTCGTGAATACGGTGCTACCTTTGGGAGCGGTAATTATAATGGGTGGCAAGAGAAACAAGTACACGGTGAACGGATAACGTCTAAAGGTATACCTAGAACCCGACACATTTGAATTAAAATCTTTTGATGTGTATTTCACTGCTTAGTACCCCGTGAGGTCGAGCTTAACAACGTAAAACAAAAGCTTGTATTTTCCGTAGTGATTTAGCAATTTAGTGTACCGCGCCGATCGGCGCGACGCTGCGCCGATCGGCGCAGCCCTGCACGGATCGGCGCGGCAGAGTCCTTTTTGTTTTGTGTCGGTTTTGGACCTTGCCTTTTTAAGACTTGTTAAATTCCACGAATAAGAGAAAGAGTCCTAGTCCAATTGAAAATCAAGGGATATAAATATGAGGTGATAGCAAACCCATGGATCAACTCGTATTACATCGTCACCCCGAAGAAGCTATGTACCAGCAGGATGTTGAGACGGATCTTCAAGCTAGAAGGGATGAATCCTTTCCCAAGGTTCTTACCAATTGGGAAAGTTTTCAAGAAAATAAGATTCATAGGAATAGTTGTACTGAGGGTTGCAAGTGTTTCTTTTGTGCTAAAGATCTTCAACACAAGGTGGAACTCCAATTGGCAGAAGATCCGGCTTTCATACCTAGAGATTTGATATATGATGATGGCTGTCACGCAGTTCCTGGAGGAAGGACACCTAAGGAGATTAATGATGAGATTTTACGAAGGCAGCAGAATAAGGTGATCCGTGAGCGTAATCTAGAGCAGTTAGATGAGTATATGAAGGAAGCTGCTGGCTGCGCCGATCGGCACGATCTGAAGATGGTTGAATTTATTGACCTGATGGCTCTGCCAAGTGAAGACGAAGAAACTGCTGCAAGGAAGTGTAAGATTACACCAGAGGTTCGCAGATCCGCTAGATTATCGGGTAAGCCAATTCAGAATTATTCCGATTGGGATAGTGACTGTACGTCATACTATTTGGAAACTTTGGAAAGTGGTGATCTTAGTGTGCCTGGAAATTTTAGTGATGATTTTGATATGCAAGGAAGCTTTGGTAGTCCTAAGTTCAAAAATCAGGAAACACTTGCAGAATGCAGTAATGACAGGGCAGTAGGAACTTCAATAAGAGTTAATGGTAATGCAGAGGGAAGTGGAGGAAGTCGCAATGGTGGAAGAACACCACTGCGCCGATCAGCTCAGCCTATGTGCCGATCGGCTCGGAGGAATTTGAATAGTGCCTCTCCTTACAGCGTTGAAAATCATAACCTGCAACTGCCTGCTTGCTGTCCTGTTTGCCGAAGAAACATTGAGAGACTGTATCTAGACAGAGATCGTGCTTACAGGAATCAAAGAGATGTGGACCGCAGAATACAGGATACGATCGAGATGAACGAAGCGGACTACACTTTTCTCATAAGGAATATAAGACGAATTTTCTGAGTCTTGAACAGGCATGATCTGCATGATTAGTGTGTTGAGTTTTTTCTCTTGCAATGAGGACATTGCAAATTTTGAGTGTGGGGGAAGGGCTTTGCCCTTAGTCATAGTTTTTAAGTGTTTTTGAGTCTAGTTTCTCAATTTTTATGTGTTTTTTTTATGAGTGTTTATTTAAGTTTGTGTGTGTGCTTAAGAGAGTCACGAGGCATGTTGAGAGTTGCTTCTAGGTCTTTTATGTAGTTTGAATTCTTGCATTGTCCTTAATAAAGTTAGTGTCGATTGTCAAATTGAAAATGCCCCATGCTATTTATCTTGTCTTTCTGATGATCGATTGGTTGGTTACTTGAATTTGTTGGTTACCACTTAACTTTTGAGCTTTATATTTGTGAAAATTTCTTTTGACTCATCATAATCTAAAGCAAAAGCAAGGTCTAAATATGCCTACATCGCCGAGTGAATGAGAGCAAGTTAACTTGTTGCTCATGATTTCGACCAAGTTAGGAAAGGATGATATATTTTGTTTATCTCTGTATTTTTAGCCATTATTATCTAATTAAATTCCTTGCTATCATGAAAACCATACATCTTTGTTTCTCCCTCATCCTTGATACAACCTATATTCTCAATAAAAGGGAATTCAGAAAGTTTTCGCCGCTGATACAAGACAGAAATTGCTGATCATATCAGGGAATATAAATTCTTGCGCCGATCGGCGCTGTTGCAAAAAGAAAAAATGGAGGTTATTATAAAAAAAGGGGGTAAAGAGAAAAAATATATATTCCCTGAGAGGCAGTAAGGTCATCAAAGAAAGCAGATTTCTGATTATTCCTCATTCTTTGCCAATTGTTCTCATCGAATTTTTTTTTAGATCTCCTACATTCCTCTTCTCCATTAAAAGTTCTTTTCCAAGAAAATTCTTTCTTAATAGGCATGATTGAGCACATTGTTGATATGGTTTATCTTATGGTTTCATTTAGTTATATAGCCCTCCAAGATCCATATACAATCCTTGATTTGATAGGAGAGGGAAGGAAAATACACTTGAGGGACCTAGAGAAGACCAAATGCTTGATGTTTGATGCTAAAAGATGAGTTGATGAGAACTAAAATTGTTTTTGAAAAGGTTTTGTGGTAATTTGATTAAGTTTAAGTAAGATATGCCGATTGGTTACAAGGAGATGAGAGAAAATCTTTGTGGCGGGATGACGAGTAAAAATGATGATTGAGATTGACTGCATGAGAGATGGTGTGAAAATTCTTATTATATATTTGATTTTGTATTGCTCGAGGACTAGCAATGATTTGAGTGTGGGGGAACTGTTGGTAGTTTCTAGATGCCCATTTTATCTGCCAAAAAGGGATGTTTTGCGTCTTAATTTGGTGGTTTGGACTAACAATTAACCGCATATGTGCATATATTTGTAGTTGTTCTATTTTGGATGTAATCGCAGGAATTAGGTGTAAAACAGGGCAATTATGGATAAAGAGCTGAAGAGTAACGAGGATGGGCCAGATATAGAGCCGCGCCGATCGGTGCGACTCTTGCACCGATCGGCGTGACCCTTGTGCCAATCGGCGCAGGAGGAAAAGATGACTGAAATACGATCTGGTCCAGGAAAGACGAAGGCCCAACCCAGTATGAGTTAGAGTCGGTGGAAGTTGACCTAATCCCGTCGAGTATAAAAGGAAGATAATTATCAAAAGCCAAGGACGAAAAAGGGGAGACGTCAATCGCGAGAACCAGTTGTTAAAACTAGGGTTCAAAGATATTGGCGGCGGAGGTTCGTCAACACCGACGAGATCCACCAGAAGGGAGGTTGCACCGGTTGGCGTGACGCTTGCGCCGATCGGCTCGTGCGCATTCCAGCGCTATTTCTCACCCCTCTGCTATGTCTAGTGGAAGGATGAGTGACTAGGCCCATATTCTCTTCTCTGGTGTGGGGATCTGGTCATGTAACTCTTATGCTTGTTGATACTCTCTCGATGAATTTAATCTATGTGATGAACTTTATTGCACATCTACCTATCCTTTTTATTAGTGTATCGGCCAATACACTTTTGCCCATTACATAGTGCAAGAAACCGGTGGGGAGCTAATAGCCTCTGTAGTGACAGTTGGGGTGAACGAAACCACCATGACTTGTAGAATATTAGAGTCATCACTCGAGTTGATAAGAATAAGGTTGCATACTAGTGAACCAATCCGAAGGAGAGAATCCTTCATTATTCTGTTGCCTCTTCAATAACATTCACCTTTCTCTTTCTCACCATCATCATTCACACCAACCAACTCATTGCAATCTGTTAGTAACCCTTTAATAGTATTAGTTCCACTCGTTCCCTGTGGATTCGATAACCTTGGAATACTCTGAGGGAAAAAGAGCTACAACTGTACACCGTCCTCTTGTGGTATATAAGTGGGTGCGTAGATACGACCAACACATGTGCAGTATCAAGGTGAGCAACACGATCATGTTCATTCCTACCTAGAGTAGAAAGCAGGATATTGATAGCTTTGGAGTTGTTTTCATACCTGGTTAACTCACCTGTAGATGCAGTGTTAAGGTCTTGTGGTATAGCATACTCCTGCTCAACGATCTCCCAAATTGCACGTCATTGGCTTAAGAGATAAGCCTTGGTCCATGACTTCCAGTAGGGAAAGTCCTCTCCATCAAACATCCAGAGCTTGACTGCACGCTTCTCCATGTCGCCTTCAGATCACAAAGCCAGTGAAGGTCAACTAGTAATCAAACTAGCTCTGATACCAATTGAAGGACCGAGTAGGCGACCAGAGGGGGAGTGAATGGGAGCCAATTAAGATTCTTCACAAGAACTTGGCCTATATGCCAATTACTATCCAACCCAACCTCTAACCAAATCACCAAGATTACACACACCAACTTGTGATGTGCTAACCCTAGGAATGACTTAAACCAATAGGACACATAGCGGAAGCTCAAGAGGGACAAAAGGAGAAACAAGGAAGATTCGAGAAATCACAAATCTGAGTTTGACGGAAGTTCCGTGATACCCAACGGAAGTTTCGAAGTCTCTGGCAAAGGTTCTGACACTCACGGAAGTTCCAGGCGATGGAAGTTTTGTCACTCATGGAAGTTCCGTGCTCCTTGACGAAAGTTCCATCATGGTGACGGAAGTTCTGTCCTAGGCAAAACAGCAGCTCTGTTTCGGAAAGAAAATTGTCAAAACCCTATCAAACGAACTCCAAAAATCACGAAATTCAGAGAAGATCATCCTTCATACATCACAACACTCCTCTAAAGAGATCCACTCAAAATATCACAAGGAATCATCATAAATTTCATATCTTGTGCCAAGAACATCAAAAAGGGGAAACTTGATAAATCTTTAAAATTAAAGGTGCTCGTGCCTTTGATTCGGTGAAGAACCTATATAGGGTTGTTCTAGCACATCATAGCACCAAGATCCCCCAAGAAATCTATCCGAAAACTCACTCAAAATCGAGATAAAAAATCACCACAAAAATAGCTCCGAAAATAGGGAAAAAGAGAAATTCGGGATTTAGGGAGAGAGGAAGAACTTGAGCATGAATTTGAATCTCATATCATTGATTCATAAAGTCAAGATACATTGATATGTGGCTAGGAAGCCACCCTCTTCCTCCCACTATTTGGAAGAGAAAGAGATGTCTCTCACACACCCACTCCTCTCCTCTATTACATGAAGACCTCTCCTAGCACTTTGAATGAAGGCCTAAGGCAAGGCTAAGAAAAAGAGAGGCACCTCTTCCACCAGCCCTACCTCTCCTTATATAGGCCTAGGGGTTGTCCTAAAAACCATCCTACCCCTCACCTACAATACACTGCCACCTACCATCAGGGGCACAACCATCCATCTTTTTCCTCATCGCTCGAACGCCATCGAGCCCTTCACGACTTTGCTTGACTCGATGCAAGCTCCGCGATGGTGCCACGTGCACCTCCAATCACCGGCACCGGTTTTGAGGCCGAAACCGGGAAACCGCCTTGCACGCTTCTCAAAGCATGACTTCTTGATCTTGATGCGTGTCACTTTCTCCCGTGATCCTCCTCGTCGGCAAGTCTGTCCGACCTCCGGTCCATTGGAAGCCTCTACTTGCACCGACGCCCGATCACTTTTGACTTGGTCAACCTTGCCATCTTGATCACCACCCACGGTTTTGAGGCTCAACCATGAAACCGTCGCTGTTCCTGGCCTCTTCACATGTACGGTATGGATCACCCTTGACTTCACCCGACCTCCCGATCGTCCGGCCTCAAGTCTCCTACTTGTGCCCGATCCTCTCGCCGTTGACCGCCAAGTTGACTCTAGTGACCTACACATCATGAGATAAGTAAACACATTTCCCAGCTCCTGGAAACTCTCCAACATCCTTACCAACTCCGGTTAGTCCAAACCATGACATGCACAAACTCATGCAATTTCCAGATTCCCGCATTTCAACTCAAATACCGAACTCAAGCAGTGTCAATTACTCATCACATATTGCAAACCATGGCACATATCCACATGGTTTCTCACTCAGGAAGTCATGATGTTCTAACCATGCTAGCATGCCAATTGTTGAATATGATCCGAATTAGAGACCTCGCTAAAGACGTCTAGGAGGTGTGAGAGAGATGAAGTCCTCTCATATTACGTGTCGTATTGTTTAGAAAGTTTATCTTTAGTTTGCATCCTTATATATACATCTTGTACTGCATGGGAAGAATTGAGAGAGAGAGAGACTCATTGTAATCCACTATGTTCTAACTCTCTACTAGTGAAGATTGCCGGCCGGTGCCTATGGTTTTTCCCGCAAGGGTTTTTCACGTAAAATTTGTGTCTCATTTCGGTATTGTTTATGCATTATTTTATAAATCTCGTGTCTGGCTTATGATACCACTTTTGTGTTGTAGCCGATGCTTCCCAGCTGCGATCTGGTGTGACCGCTAAGCCAGAGAGAAATTCACCGCAGGTTACCAAGACAGATTAATTTCTATTCACCATCGTGTTCCATGCTGATCTTGGCGACTCAGCGCTTCGCCCGTCGAGTCTAAGGCAGTGTGTTCATTTCTGGTAACAAGTGAAAAAAGTTGGTCGTGGTATTGAGCTTAGACCATACATAAGGCAGTGTGGATTTTTCTAGATGGTCCATATATACGGTGCGCTATGCCACTATTTATTCAATGCATTTGTTCCCTAGTGACTCTTGGTTCAGGTATGGTGTTATGAACTATCGTGCGAACCTCTTGTAATTCAGCAGAAGTAAACCTTTCGAGCTGATAATCATTTATCAAGAATGTCTTACATGTTTTTTTTTGACAAACTTCGTGCCTATATTCATTCAACGAAAGATTACAGTCACTGGGCAAGTGTAACATCCCACCCATTAAGATTAGGCCCCTAGTGGCCCATGAGCACTTGTGTGCATGAGGAGGTGAGAATTTAGTACCACCTTGCTAGTCTAATGGGAGGAGGACCAAGATATAAGGCTAGGTTGTCCATCACCACCAACCTTGGGTTAGCCTTTTTACATGAAGCGAGGATATAAACGTAAATAGGTTGGTGGGTGTGTAGGATCCACTCAAAATGCGAGTCAGGCCCAGCCGGGTGTGGACCTGGGTCCTTATAAGTGGTATCAGAGCCGACCCTCGCGGGCACGCTGCGCGTGGTGGCCAGGAGGTCCGAACATATGGTGCATGACGCATGTAGGCCCATGCGTGGGACACGGCATGACATGTGATCCGGCACTGGACATGGACATGCCCAAGGGGGGAACGTTCCTAGTAGCTTGCCCAGTGTGGGTATGTTGTCTTTGTGTTTCGACGAGGATGTCGTTCCTTTAAGAGGGGGTGCCTGTAACATCCCACCTATTGAGATTAGGTCCATAGTGGCCCATGAGCACTTGTGTGCATGAGGATATAAAAATTTAGTACCACCTTGCTAGTCTAATAAGAGGAGGACCGACATATAAGGCTAGGTTGTCCACTACCACCAACCTTGGGTTAGCCCTTTTACGTGAAGCGAGAACGAAAGCTTAAATAGGTTGGTGGGTGTGTGGGGTTCACTCAAAATGCGAGTTGGGCCCAAGCGGGTGTGGACCCTGGGTCCTTACAGCAAGCATGCCCCAAAGACAAAGCACTCCTAAAAGGGTGTGGATGACAAGTCTCCCAAAGAGCAGAGTAAATGTTATACCAAGAACATATATCAACGGGCTAGTTCCTGAAGTGTCTTCGAGAAGGCCTCACTTAGAACAAGCATGAGGTTGTGCCTGCATGACGGGACATCCTCGGTGAATGATATGGTATGACGTTCACCTGAATGCATGAGGGAGGCAAATGCAACACCTTTGGTTGATAACACTTGAGAATCCAGATGTACTAGATCCGTGTCACATCAATCAAAGCACCCGTAGCGGTCACCATTATCGAGGCAAAAGCAACACCTTTGTTGTGGAGGACGTAGAGGACCCAGATACCATGAGTAGCCTGAATTGAAGTGCTTGAGACCCTACAAGAGCACTACACACACTATGTGGGACATCGACAACCTCATCGAACATCCCCACGTTAGTGGGCCCACTTTGGAAGGGGCAGCCCACGTGCTGTCCACGCGGTGGCTGGGGGCCACGCATAAGTGCCACGCTGGGGTCAGGGACCCAAAGTCGTGGACCCCACTTGAGCAGGGCGAGAGCCCAATGGTGGTGCGGGGTGGCCTCCCATGACGGCGCCATGGCCGGCAACCCCAAGGTTCTGACCAACAATGAATTGCTCGCCCAGGTCTGGGGTGAAGCCCATAGGCGATGCATGGTGGCCTTTGTCGGCAGCTTCAAGGGATGCAACCATAGGGCCAGGGCAGGTGACGAGTTGACCACACATCAGAGACCAACTCGTAGAGGCTACACATTAGCTAGGGTCACGCATGAGTGCTAAGGAGGCGCTCTGGCCCCCAGTATTGCCTTGGAGCTCAACGTCGTCTCCATGAGGAAGTAGTGCATGATCCTCATGACAGCGAAGGAGCAAGCCGAGGAACCAAGATCCATGATGTGGAAAGGTCTCCCTCGACGGCCCAACTGCCAGCGACCCCAAGGTTTGGGATCTGACATCGAAAGACCGAATTCTGAACGTGGGTGCATTTCCGGTGCGGGTGGAAGGGAGAGAGCAACGGGAGTGGGACAATGGTAGGGGAGAAGGAGGATTTGGAAACAAAGGAAAGAAGGATTTATTTGAGCACACCTTGGTCTAGACCCCACCAACACCAACGCTGGTTGCGACGACAAGACAGGTGGAGCTGCGGCCGGACGCCATAGTGAGGTGGAGAAGGAGTGCTCTGAAGGGATAAAAAAGGGAAAATCCATGCGGGACTTGGCCCTAATTCAACTTCATGACTGCTGGAGACAAACTAAACTACTCTAAACAACTACGGGTGGCTCCTCTCCGCTCGCCGGCTACCGGCGAGGTTGTCGGAGGTGGGGAGGGAGGGGGCCATAGGGGAGCTAGGGAGCTACGGGTGTTGGGTCTCGCTTGTGTCTCTCAGAATGTCTGATATGTTGGGCTTCTTATAGAGTGACATGTCTGACATGTTGGGCTTCTTACTAAGAACCTATTCTACTTAATTCTGACATGTTTATGTTTTGTGGCATTGTCTTTTTTTTTCCTGAGATGTTGCATCTAGTGATCCTGTATGTTTCAGCATAGAATTGGATAGTTATTGTGGTTTTGTGATGTACCACTGCATTTGAGGACCTTCATGGTGCTCTGTGATACCAGTGGAAAATGGGTATCATGTATGCAATTTAACTATTCATTTCAATAGGTAATACTGTAATTAATGTCTTAATTACATATAGTCATGAAGATGAAACCAAACTACATATTTGAAGTGTACATGATGAATCCCTTGTCGAGCCGTTCAAATTGAACATATGGAACGCCTAATTTGAAGTCTAGATGAGGAACTTATTGTGTTTGAAAGATGTCACATGCTGCAAAACTGGACCTTCCATTTTTAGAATTCGGAGATTCCGTTTTTAGAAACCGGACGTTAGAAGGAACCAGATATTCTGATTTTGGAAACTGAAGGCTCCGGTTCTGGCAGTCCAAATTAAAACTTCATGTTCTACAAGAAATTTGGAAGAGTTTTGACTCCTAACGGAATTAAACGTTCCCACCCTATATAAACAAAGGTCTACAACTGATTGAGTCAACCTCCAATCGTCAAAAACTTGCAATTTACATTTATCTTCAAACCCTAATTTCCAATTTTCTTCATCTCTACGGCGTTTGTAGACATCCTAGCTGGCCAGCCGATGTTAGGACAACCCAAGTGTATGCTTGCCATGACGGGTTCCCTCCCAGGCAGGCGTTCATAGGTTTTTGCAGTGAGCCCGTGAAAATTGGAGCATCCAATTTGGCAAAGCAAAAGGTCTGGTTTCAGCATACTCCGCCACGCATTGCTGCATATGTGCGTTCTCGTATTTAATGACGTGTTTTCACGTCAACACATATATTCCTGACTGATAGCATCCAAAATTGTAAGCCCGGCCTGTTTTAACTTCAAGAATGCATAATATGGTAAACACTCAGCCTTCTTATCCCACAGTAGTGGACGCGAACTTTTTTATTGACAAATGGACAACATTCCTGTGCACTATCTAAAGAGAGATACTCCACTACATTCACTAGAAATTAACTTGCAGGCATACAAAAGGTACGTAAATTGTGCATGATCATCATGTTTTGTCTGTGAGACACCGGGAATTCATTTTCAAGAGACTAAAGAGATATTTGTTGCTTAGTACTTAGCATTTGTCCGCAAATTATTTACATAATTAGACAGGCAAAGATGCTTTTGCACTGTGATGGATGCATCGCGCATCATATGGATAAACTCTATGCAAATAACCTGACTCACGGTGGAGATGTTTTGTGCCAAATGAGTTCAAAGAACTGATATAAGGTGTGTCGGGTGCTGTGGCTAGCTAGTCATCGGGTCTCGGATTCAACAGATGTAGTCGGACATGCTACAATTTCTTCGTTAATCTTAGTGACAAACTTGTTCCAGCTGTTAAATTAGTAAAACATCACAATCTGAACAAGTGAACGAGAGCACACAACTGTTCTTATCCACCTTTATTTTCCTCGTCATGTTGAGCTATTTGTACCAGCATCTCATTTGCGCCGTCTCTTGGTTATGCTGACAGTCATGGCCTCTTGGATCAGCCTTAACCTATTTGTGCAAGACTGTCATGACTTAGTTACATTGACACCTTGTCATTTGGCCGAAATTGAGGAACAGAATAGTCCATCTCTAAAGTACAAGGAGACATATTAATTCAATTTCAAAGACCTGACTATTTCAACTAATGTTAACATGTGGCACGATTATCTCAAAATAAAGGCAACTAAAATGAATGATCTCTATGTTACCGATTTTCTCTAATATACTTTTAGAAACAGATAACTGTGTTTTAGGCTTTTAGCCATAGATTTTAGAGATAATTGCAAAACAAGTCCTGTTTTAGACTCTAATTCTGAAAATGGTTCAGTTTTCAATTTTGTTGCAAAGCCGGTCCTGTTTCATTATAAAACCGGTCCTGTTTTGTTGTAAAACCAGACCGGTTTTGATGAAAACAGGACCGGTTTTATAACGAAAGCGAAAACAAAACCATTTTCAGAATTAGAGTCTGAAACAGGACCTGTTTTGCAATTGCTCCTAAATTTTAAGGCTAATAGTGATCCAGCCCCTGTTTTTCTGATTTTACGTTTTAGCCACGATTATTTTCAATCGAAGCTGACATTAGCCATCAATTTGTACCGGCGTTAGGTGGACTGGATTAAACAGAATTAAAGAAAAGAGAAAACAATTGGAAGAAGAAAGAAACGATTGAACTGCCCCCTCCCCTTGATCATGTTGTTCCACTCTATATTCTGGAAATGGTGGCGTGACTGGCTAAAGGGAGGCACTCGACACAAGAAGCAAGAGGGTGCTGCGCAGGGCAGGACACAGGCTAGCGGCGCGCTTCCACGTCTGGTTGGCGGCCGCCGTGGGCTTTGGCATAGGAGGATGGTCGGTGGGCAGGGTGTGACTCAGGAGGCAGGGCGACATTACGACAGACACACACGATGCTTGAGCTCGCCGCAAAATTCATTGTCTCTGATGAGCCACTTAACAAATCCTTCCGTCAGTAGCTTCTTTACATGATTAATCATTCTTGGTCAAAATCTTAGTCAAGCACGACGGATTTTGAGTTCAGGTCACATGCGTGGTCATCAAAAGGAAGATGAGCAGCCCACGACAAGCTTTACGAACACGACCACATTTACAACTGTGCGAGGATTGCCACAATTACTGTCGACCTCTCCAATGCTGCTCGTTCTCACCATCGATTGACGATGCTGTCTGAGGATGACGGGATAAGGACATATGTGAGACTAGGCAAGAAAAATAAAAGAGCAAAATTGTCTTTGTGCAATAAACACTACCACAAAAAGACTCTTTAGCGACGGTACATAAAATGTCGTAGCGGCGGATACAAAGGAATCCACCGTTACAGTAGCTACATGATTTCTAACGGCGGTTTCATATTGTGGGCCGCCGCTAAAAATAGCAGCTATTTTTAACGGCGGACCACAATGTGACCCGCCCCTAAAAATCGATTTTTAGGGGCGGTTCAGTTTGTCATCCGCTGCTAATTGGTCCAGTCTGTCTAACATAGACCCACGAAGCCCATCAATGAGTTGACGGTATAAAAATGGAAGGGGGGGGGGGGGCTTCAAACCCTAATCCCTCAGTCTTTCTCTTCCGGCGGTGCCTCCCTCCCTTCCTCCCCTTTCCCACATCGCCGCCTGCCCACGACCACCCCAGCGCTGCCGCCTCCCCATCCCATCCCAGCCAGCACCGCAGCCTCCCACTCTCTCCCCTCCAAGCGTAGCGGTCTAGGCGTGGCGGCCCAGATCCAAGCAGGGTCCAGGCGCGCCAGCGGGCGGCACTCCAGCCGCGGTAGCTGGCCGGACCTGGGCAGGGTCTAGGCACAACGGCGAGCGGCACTCCAGGCGCGACGGCTGGCTGGGTCCGGGAGGGGTCCAGGCGCGACGGCAGGCAGCACTCTAGGCGTGGCAGCCCAGATCCAACGGGGTCCAGGCGCGGCGACGGGCGGCACTCCAGCCGCGGCGGCTGGCCAGATCCGGGCAGGGTCGTGGTGCGGTGGCGAGCGGCACTCCAGACGTGGCGGCTGGCCGGATCCAGGCGGGGTCCAGGCGCGGTGGCTTGCGGCATTCCAGGCGCAGCGACGGGCTCCTCCCGTCCGGATCCGGTGCCTCTCCCCCTTTTCGACGGCTCGACGATGCTGATCCTCCCCCTCACCTTCGAGCGTGGCGGCGAGCTCCACTCTGAATCCAGCGCGGCACAGCGCGGTCGGGGCTCGTGGGCGCGGTGGCGCGAATGGGTCTAGATGGGCTTAGACGTGGGCTTTTTTTGTTTTCTTTGGTTGGATGCTGCTACTATTCATGAGGCAGCGGCGGTTTGTTCCTTCTAAGAAAATCCGCCGCTACAACCATTTTTTTTCAGCTGCGTTTGCGTAGCAGCGAGCTGACCAGCCCGTCGCTACAGTGCATCTACAACCGCCGCAATAGAGTGTTTTTGTTGTAGTAAAAGTTAACACCATCGCAAGCACTGAAGGACTTGTGGTTAATATGTGGTCCGGGTTTAAAAAGTTATGGCCAAAACGCATAATCTAAAAATCTAGGTCCAGAACATAATTGGACTAAAAAACTATGGTGACAATTGCCCCTTTTACAAATTTCTGACCAATAATTGTATCTTTTTGGCCAGGCACGGTAATATGGGTTATGAAGGACTGAACAATTTTCATAAATGCAGGGCATGGTGGCGGGTACTATGATTTGTTGGTTGGTGAAAGACGCAAATCGAAGTCACAATGTTTTGATTTGTTGGTAAAACACGTAAATGCTGAGTCAGAGTATTCCTATTACTGCATATAGTATAGAACTAGCAAAATACATGTACGTTGTTACGAGATTTAAGAAACAACACATTTAGCCCACTATATGAAAAGTATAGTAATTTTAAGCTATGCATACTATAATTAGACATTCATGATTGAACTAAGGACAATGATGGCAAACACGTTGTCAAGGTCTGCTACTAAAAGCTTACAGTAGCACGCAAGAGGCATGACCTCTTTACTCATCGGATTATCAAGATATGCTACCAAAAGGGTGCAAGATCATGCAAAAATCATTTTACGAGATAGACAAATTACTAAAATATTTTAGCATCAGCCAATGTCATTGTGAGTAGACAATATAAAACAAACTTTTAGCATTGAGTGAGGTCATTGAGAGAAGTAAAAAAAAAGGAGTCTGATGCTGAGATTAGTAACACAGAACTTTCACTAACATGTGTGCCAATAAACCTTTTAACCAGTCACTTGGATAATTTATAGGTCAGAAAAAATCAGAACATATAAGAATATTATGAACCAAACTGTTCTTTCAAACTTCACCCACTTTGCCTTGCTGTCTTTTCTAAACTACTATACTATTGGTACATCAAATTAATGAATTCATATGCGTGGAGCAAGTGCATAGTTAATAAAACACAAAAAATCAGAAAAGTTCTAATGACTTCACCCACTTTTTCAAGTGCTAAATCTGTTTATATACTTTCATCAGTCACAACCAGAAAAACAGAGCAGCTTTATAGGAAACAAAAACTGACACTTCACTGATTTTTCCCCATTTATAATTTTTTCATGCAACTGTTTCTGGAATTACTATTACTTGAATGCATCAGCAAGCTCATTATCAGTAGATGTTGAATAAACTGACAGTCCAACTCACAACGAGGACAAACTTATGGAGCCACAGGCCTTTTGTTCCTTCCAAGAACCACAATGATGATAACAAATGGAAGAAAACAAACAAAACGTAATGACATCATAAATGTAGATAAAATTACCGTACCAGAAAATATATATAAGGTATTTACCAAATTGTTCAAATTAGCAATTTGTATTGGTAACCTAGTGCACTCTCACTTCATCAGAATTCTGCAACAATTTGCCAAAACTTGTAAGCATTTGGGATTTAAATAGTCAAAAGATAAAGTTTACACTGCAGTAAGCAATATCAAATTGATTTCATGTTATATGCACAACAAAATAAATAATTTATTTACTACAGGGACCAAGATGAAACTTGCAAATATAAGTAGAAATCAATTTCGGCGGAACCACGTACTATTCAATTTTGACCGAATGGCACTCGGTGCTACTGCAACACAAGCTTAATAATTAAAGCAACATTACTGTGATCACATTTTGACATACCAGTCTATTACATCAAACTTTTCTGAAAGCATCTTGGCAAGATACTTTCAAAGTCCGGTTCGACCAAATGATGTAAAAAGGAGAGTTGTTGCATGAACAAAATAAAATGACAGTTTCAATGCTTTCTTCTGAATAACAGGAGCCATTTGCTCACTAAATATATTCAACCAAAACACACAAAGATGCACCAGTATTTGGATCACCATTTTCTCCCAGTTAACTAAACCACACTGAAAAATACTACAAGAGGCATAGAAAGAATGAATCCAGAGCACTGCAATAACACAACTTGAGAACTTTGAATATAAAAAAAAAGATCAGGAAGATAATTCACAAACATCTTAGTGAAGTGAAGTTTTAATATTCCATATTTAGCACCAGCAAAGACCAAAGATTCATATCCAAATGAGGTTTAAAATTAACCACACACCCATAAATATTTGTAGTAAGGTACTCTGTATAAAAGCAATCAGCCCCATAATTGCCCCATCTGATACTGTCAGATATACATTTACACATGTTAGATATTTAGAATTGTTGGGTTTCATTCAAGCTTTTCTTTTGTATCAGTTATTGCAAGGGCATGGAATAGCTTACCGAGAACCATCAGACTAACTTTCTGAATAAATATTCAGAAGTATATCTCCTACAGGTAATCTGAAAATAGAAAATGCAACACTAAAAATTATTAAGTCCAAGTAACTACTGAAGAACAAACCTTGCAAGCAACCCGCAACCAGAAAAAATAGTACAATAATCACGTTACCAGTACAAAACTCTATTTGGAGAGTAGCAAAAGCAATAGATTGAATAATGACGCATACTGCCATCAAACTTCCAATCATCTGTCATAGCAGTACATAATCTATGGAGCAGATCAACACCGAAAAAAATGTGAGATGTCTCCTACTGACGTTCTCAGTCACAATCCTGACAACAAACATAGAGTACCCGTAACTACTCACCTGTAGATGACTATTCCCTGTAGTATGATTCTGGATGTCTAGGATGCATGATGAGGCATGCTCTCTCTTTCTCATCCATCAGTTAAACAACAAAATACGATCTGGGGCATCGTATGTACGAACCTGTATAAATCTCGACGTTGAACACAGAAGTGCACGCCAGAGATTAACCTCTCAAGATCGCACGTCTCAACATACCTTGCACGCACCGTTCCCTTCTTTCTGCAGCATGGATTGGCATCCCCACGCCAAGAACCGAGATCGTAAACCACAGCGCACCAGCTCCAGCGTCATCTTCGTCCCTGACTGCCAGTGGCAGCATGACCCCGCCATGAGATTGCGAGCTTTGACGGTGATGACGCAGAGTTCAGATGGTTGCCCACCGCCGTCGATGACCACGAGCAGATGGATGACAATAATGAAGAAGGATACGCAGCTACGATCCGCGCGCCTCGGCGTCGAGACGCTCCCACGCAGATAACTCCAGCAGATCGCCACCTTAGTGTGTTCGGATCACAATTCACAAGGCGTGGGCTCGGGTTGCCTCTGTGCTAGGATCGTCATTTGTTCGTCACGAGCCGAGACTAATCGCGGAATCGTCTGATCGTCGGATGAAAATTCCCACCGAAGGGTCACGCGGTGAACCGAAGGCTCCCTGCCTACGACGACTCGGTGGGAATTGTATAAGTGGACAGATTACGGGCAGGGGGCAGAAAAATTACGGTGGAAGAGACGACCGTACTGAAATTAATAGTAGTATAAGAGAAAACTGCCTCCATGTGCCTTCTGTGTTTTACGTAGCACAGTGATAAAAGAGTTGTGAGACACATGACACCGAAAATTGGACTTCTATTCTATTCCAGTTCGATTTTGGTATATCTGGAGTCTGGACAGTGTTATGGAGTTGTCAAAGTCATGAGAATGGGATGCACCTGGAGGCACAACTCAACTTTTCGGTTGGCTCCGGGAGGATAGTGCCATGAGCAGCCAGCGCTGCTGCGCTTGCATGCTAGCCCACCTCGACGATATGAACAGTTGCGTGAATGAGGCTGGCGCTGCAGTAGTCTGTCAATCTACATATCTCACGCACGTCATGCTCGGTGCCTGCAGTGCCGTGACTTCTTTGGGCCCTGCTATCCCAAAAACCCTGGTTCATGCGCGTCAGCTAATCCCAAGCACTAAAGGACTTGTGGTTAATATGTGATCCGGGTTTAAGAAGTTATGGCTAACGCATAATCTCAAAAGCTAGGTCCAGAACACAATTGGACTAAAAAAACTATGGTGACAAATTTCTGGCCAATAATTGTGTCTTTTTGGCCAGGCAAGGTAATATGGGTTATGAAGGACTGAACAATTTTCATAAATGCAGGGCATGGTGGCGGGTACTATGATTTGTTGGTTGGTGAAAAACGCAAATCGAAGTCACAATGTTTTGATTTGTTGGTAAAACACGTAAATGCTGAGTCAGAGTATTCCTATTACTGCGTAGATATATAAAAACTGTCTCCATGTGCCTTCTCTGGTTTACGTAGGACACAGTGATATAAGAGTTGTGAGACACATGACACTAAACAGTGGACTTCTATTCCAGTTCGATTTTGGTATATCTGAACAATGTTATAGAGTTGTCCAAGTCATGAGAATGGGATGCACCTGGAGACACAACTCAACTTTTCCGTTGGAAGTGAGGCCCCATGTTATGGACTACGCAACGCAGCATTTCAGACCATGCAACGCAGCACCATGTTATCGACCTGGAAGTGAGGGCCCACATAATGAGCCCTACGGTTGATGACACGCTCTACTGTTGGCTGCCCGGCGTTCCCTGTAGCTCGGCGCATCGGGGCCGCCATTGTCCTTGAGGTGTCAGCCGAGTCTAATGTCCGCCGACTGTGTTATCAAAAAAAAAAAAATGTCCTCCGACTGTGGGAGCTGCGGCGACCACAACATGTCCCTCCCCAACACAATCACAGCCTAATCCATCTCTGCTGCTGGCAGCTGTAGTAGCACCGCAACGCTGTTGTGTTCTGCTCAGGAGGAAGGGCGGCACTACGACAGGCACGGGAGCCGTGCGGTTGGCGTGTGCGATGTGCGACCCTTGAGACCCGCCGCAAAATTCATTGTCTCCGGTGAGCCACTTGACAAATCCTTCTGCCATCAGTAGCCTCTACACAATATTTCGCACTTATTTGAATCATTCTTGGCCAAAATCATACTCAGGCACGACGGATTTTGGGTTCTGGTCACATGCCTGGTTGGGTTGTCGAAAGCCAGTTGAGCAGCCACTGGAAGCTATACGAACAAGGATATATATGAGATTGGATGGGGGAGGGCACGACCGATGTTAGCATAAGGAAGCTCCGTCCCTGGATAAACCCGTGTGGTTGATTGCCTACCATATTCACATCGGACATGCAGAAGATGGTCGCCAAGCTGCACCTGAAAATTTGTGTTTGGATGTGTGTAACAATGTCTCTGGCGAGTTGCAGGTCAAAGAAGATTTGAACTCCCTGTTTATCAGTATAAATAATTTTCAAATTTGAAGCCAATAAATAAGATTAGATGATAATGAACTGTTAGGCGTGGCAAACAATTTTTTTTTGAAATTAAGCGCTGCTCTAAACGTGTATGATTTTTTAATTATTTAATCCGTGATCCAAAGGAATTGAAGACTCATTCACTGTTGCCGTTAGCCATTATGTAAATATTAGCGCCAAATGTAAAAAATAATACAAGTATTGTTTTTACACAACAATGATAATGCAATAATATGTACCTACTACAGCAATTGTAGTTAAATAGGCTCAAATATCTAGATGTAATTAAATAAATTACCCATTACAATCTTGACAAGAATTATCAAAGACAAAATAATAGCACTACCACACAAAGGTACTGTAGCAGCAGGCTAAAATACATTGTAGCGGCAGGGCGACCAACCTGCCACTGGGCCAACGCAGCTAAAAATGAAAATTTGTTGCGGCGGGTCTTCTATGTGTCAACCCTCCCTCCCCCCCCCCCTCCCGCTAGAAACTAAATTGTAGCGGCGGGTGGCACCATCGATCCAAGAAAACAAAAAAAAGCTCACGTCCAAGCCCATATCAAGGCCCATCCACCGCCACCGCGCCGAGAACCGACCATCGCTCAGCCGTCGTAGCGCCCGCCGTCGAACATGGAGGGCCTCCGCCGCACCCGCTGCCACGCCTGGAGGCCCTGCCCGGATGTGGCCGTCATCGCTCTTGGAGGGCCCGAATCCGGCCACAACCGCACCTGGAGGCCTCGCCCGGATCTGGCCACCGTCACGCCTGGAGGCCCCGCCGGGATCCGTACGCCACCGCTACCGCCGCCGTGCCTGGAGGCCCCAGTCGGATCTGGCCGCCGAACGCTCGTTGTCACCGCCTGGAGGAGAATCCATCGCACCGGGATCCAGCCGCCGCTCTGCCCGCCACCGCGACTCATGGGGCCGCAGCGCCCGGATCCGGCCAGCCGCCGCGCCTGGAGGGCCGCCCGCTGTAACAGAACCGTATTACCACGAAGGCGATTCCGTTCCAGGATCTTTCTCAGGTGGCGACACGCGCTGTGACGTCCAATAGTACAACATATAACAGAATAATATAGTTGCAATAAGAACATAGATAGAGTGCAGAGTTTTACATAAATCTGAATTTAAATTACAAACTAGAGTTTTAAAAGTGCGAAAGCGACATAGTTTAACAGAAATAAATGGTTCGACAAAATAAGTAAGGTACAATCGTCCTCTCATGACGATACACATAGGACATCCGGTCATGATAGGTGTTCTGCCCAAAACCCCGTACCGGCAATCAACAGATTACTCCTCATCGTTGTCGGTGCAAAATTCTCATTCAATATTCTAGCAGTTAGGACACTGGCCTTCCCAGTGCAACCTCTCACCGTAGTGGCAGTCTCCACCCTGGTGATCTAAAAACCACATAGAGCTACGTCCTGAGCAACTAATATACTCAGCAAGACTGGCCGTCAAAATGGCCATCTACAACCGACTCCTAGACATGCACAGGCTAAGGGTAGGGTTTATGTTGTCAAAAAGCTAGCCTAAGAGTGGATCCTTACTTTTTAAGTTTTAGCATTAAGTTAAGTTATCATGCAGAATAATAAATTTAGTTTGCACTAAAACTATAACAATCATGGTTGCAATATAATTAGTACAATTTCATACAGCAGTATTAAACCCATCCATCATATTAATGGCTTCTAATACTGTTCTAGAGCAGCAATCAAGTGGTACTCGTTACTGTGAGGGGCAGCGACTCGAATCGATTTACATCCTGCAGGAGAAATCTGCTTGCACGATCCATATGTGCTTCATAGAAGCCGCATGGAGTAACCTGTGACACCTGTGGTGTCATGAATCCTTATGGGAAACACATCAAAGCCATCTCCACAAGCATGAGAAATTAGGACAAAAATTTAAAAACTAAAATTTGACCCGATTTAAACCAAATTCAAGAAAATTTGAATATAGTTTGAACTACAAGTCCAGATTTTTCCACATAAATCATACCTACCAAATTTATATGTTGGTGCTCATGGTTGAGTAGAATTTTGGGGAATTTTTCAGAATTTTTATACCTTGATTTAGGGGTCAAAATAAATGCCTAAAAGGTCCAAAACTACCTCTTTTACAAAAGATGATGGCACAGTTTTTCGCTACTATGATGGAGAGCCAGCAGCAGCTGGTGGAATTCATGCGGGAGCTAGCGCAGCAGAACCTAGCAGCCCGAAATGCTAGGGGCCACAACGACGGCGCACCGTAGAGCAGCTCCTACGCTGACTTCCTCACCACCAGGCCACCCACATTCAGCTCAACCACTGAGCCCATGGAGGCGGAGAATTTTCTTCGCATGCTCGAGTCCAAATTTGGGCTCCTTAACTGCACACCTGTGCAGAAGTCGCTGTTCGCAGCACAGCAGCTGCATGGTGCAGCTGGGGCATGGTGGGCCAACCATGTCACCTCTGTTGGTGCGGACCGACAGATTACTTGGGATGACTTCAAGGATGCGTTCCGTGCTCACTACATCCCTACGGGGCTCGTCCGAGGAAGGCACGTGAATTTGCCGCACTGAAGCAAGGCAACCGCAGCGTTGAGGAGTACTTCAAAGAGTTCAACCGGTTGGCGCTATACGCCCTGGAACAAGTAGACGCCCCCACCAAGCGCAAGGACCGTTTCATGGAGGGGCTAAGTGCAGAGCTGCAGGACCGCCTCAATCTTAACATGGGCGGCACATTCGTTGAGTTTGTCAACAACGCTATCGTCACGGAAGACGGATATCGCAAGGTGATGGCAGAACGGAAGCGGTCCGCAAGTGCTATGGGGCCATCCAGTGGACCCCCGCAGAAGTTTTGCATGGTGTACACCACCCCGTCGGGACAGAGGTACCGTTCTACCCCCATGCCAGGACCTGTTGTGCGCCCGCCTCAGCCAGCACAGTAGCGACCCCCGACACCACGTCAGCAGCAGGGCCAAGGTGGGTTTCACCCGCCACAGCAGCCAAACGCACAGACCGGACCTTTCCCCTGCTACAACTGCGGTCGTCTTGGGCATTTCTCGAGGGAGTGCCCGCACCCCAAGAAGAGCACTGGCCAGAACCCACCAAGGAACAACAACAACAGCAACAACAACCGAGGACCAGTCCGTGCTGGGCGCGTGAACAACACCACTCTGGAGGAGATCCCGGAGAACAGCCCCATCCTCGCTGGTATGTTCTCTATTCAAGACCACCCCGCACTAGTTTTGTTTGATTCGGGAGCATCACATAGCTTTGTTAGTGGGTTCTTTGTTGATAAGTACCGGCTGCCTCGCACCCGTATGAAAGCACGATACACCATTAGATCAGCTGGTGGACAAACCCCTGCTCTATATGAAATTGAGAAACTCCCAATAACCCTAGGAGCAAAAGACTACCCCAACAAGTGCATGGTCTTAGAGGGGTGCAATATTGACATTATTCTGGGCATGCCTTGAATGAGGCAACATAAGGCTATATTGGACATAGACGCCTACACTATACACCTAAACTCGTCCACCCATGGTAGTGTAAGCTTCCGGGTACTACCTCCCCAACTGGCCGCACCAAGTATTCACCACACCACCACAGGGCAGATAAAGGATATTCCAGTGGTTAGAGACTTTCTCGACGTATTCCCTGATGATCTCCCTGGACTTCCACCGGATCGGGACGTTGAGTTCAAGATTGAGCTTCAGCCAGGGACGGCACCTATATCCAAAAGGCCGTATAAAATGGCGCCCAAGGAACTAGCTGAATTAAAGGAGCAGCTAAAGGAGCTGCTGGATAAGGGATTCATTCGACCAAGTTCTTCACCTAGGGGTTGTCCGGCACTATTCGTGAAAAAGAATGATGAGACCTTGAGGCTATGTGTAGATTACCGACCCCTCAATGCGGTGACTGTCAAGAACAAATACCCACTGCCCCGCATTGACATTCTCTTTGACCAGTTGATAGGAGCTAAGGTTTTCTCCAAGATCGATCTCCGGTCGGGATACCATCAAATTAAAATCCGTGCGGAAGATATTCCCAAGACAGAGTTCTCTACCCGGTACGGACTATGAGTATTTAGTGATGTCGTTTGGTTTGACAAACGCACCAGCACACTTCATGTATCTCATGAACTCAGTGTTCATGCCAGAGTTGGACAAGTTTGTAGTGGTGTTCATTGACGACATCCTGGTCTACTCAAAATCAGAAGAAGAACATGCAGAGCATCTTCGTGTTGTACTACAGAGGTTAAGGGAGCACCAGCTATATGCTAAGTTTAGCAAGTGCGAGTTTTGGTTGAAGCAAGTACCGTTTTTAGGCCATATTATCTCGGAAGAAGGCATAGTGGTGGACCCTAGCAAAGTAAGGGATGTATTGAATTGGAAGACATCAAAGACCGTATTTCACATACATAGTTTTCTGGGGTTAGCTGGTTACTACCGCCGTTTCATTCCCAATTTCTCCAAAATTGCAAAGCCCATGACCGAGTTGCTTAAGAAGGACAAGAAGTTCATATGGGATGAGGGCTGCGAAAGTGCTTTCCAAACCTTGAAGAAACACCTGACCACGGCCCCAGTATTAGCTCAATCGGACCTGGGGAAACCGTTCGATGTCTATTGTGACGCTTCGGGTATTGGATTAGGATGTGTGCTCATGCAAGAGGGGAGAGTCATTGCTTATGGATCAAGGCAATTGAGGAAGCACGAACAAAACTACCCCGCACACGATATGGAGTTAGCAGCAGTGGTCCTAGCCTTAAAGATGTGGAGACACTACCTCCTTGGGAATTTAGTTCGTATATACACCGACCACAAAAGCTTGAAGTACATTTTCACTCAAGACCACCTGAACATGAGACAGCGCCGTTGGTTGGAATTGATTAAGGACTACGAGTTGGAAGTGCACTACCACCCAGGAAAGGCTAATGTCGTGGCTGACGCGCTAAGCCGCAAGGCTCAGTGCCACCACATCCTGGTCAACCCGCAAGTCCAGGATGGTCATTATGTTCAAGTAACACCCCACGAAGCCCTCTACAATCTAGCATTAGTTCCTACCTTACGGGAAGAAATAGTAGCAGCCCAGAAAAATGATGTTGGCATAACACATCTCAAAAGGAGGCTAAAAGAGGGCGACGCTAAGGTACAATGTTTTTGAGAAGATGCAGAAGGTGTTCTATGCTTCCAGAATTGATTAGTGGTGCCTACGGATATGGAACTCCGCAAGAAAATTCTGGACGAGGCTCATATTACAAAGTACTCCATGCATCCAGGCACCAACAAGATGTACCATGATTTGAGATCTAGATATTGGTGGACTCGTATGAGAAGGGAAATAGCACGATATGTTGCAGAGTGTGATACCTGCCACCGAGTCAAGGCCGATCATCTGAAGAAGGCGGGTCTACTACAACCATTAAGTGTTCCAACCTGGAAATAGGAGGATATCAATATGGATTTCATTGTTGGTCTTCCCTCGCACTTCATGCAAGTATGATTCTATATGGGTGATTGTCGATCGGCTGACTAAGGTTGCGCACTTCATCCCTATATCGACATGGTACACAACTAAAAGGTACGCACAATTGTACATGGATCGCATCCTATGCTTACACGGAGTGCCGAAGACAATAGTATCGGACAGAGGACCTCAGTTCGTGGGACGCTTTTGGGAAAAGCGACACGAGTCACTGGGCACCAGATTAATTCGAGGTTCGGCATATCACACCCAGACGGACGGACAGACCGAAAGGGTTAACCAAATATTGGAAGACATGTTGAGGGCGTACGTATTGGATCACAACAAAAAATGGGATAAGTGCCTACCCTTGGCAGAATTTGCATACAACAATAGTTACCAGGAAAGCATCAAGATGGCACCATTCGAGGCTCTCTATGGGCGCCGCTGTCGCACACCACTGAGTTGGTCAGAATCAGGGGAAATGGTAATATTTGGCCTGGAACTAGTGCAGCAAGCTGAGCAGAAAGTGCTTGAAATCCAATCAAACTTACGAGCGGCAAAATCCAGGCAGAAAAGTTATGCGGATAAAAGACGTCGTCCATTAGAATTCAGGGTCGGTGATATGGTCTACCTCCGAGTGTCACCAACCAAGGGGATACAGCGGTTTGGGATTCGCGGAAAGCTAGCACCTCGTTATATCGGCCCCTACCACATCATTGCAAGATGCGGACCTATGGCCTACCAGCTCCAACTGTCAGTGGAACTCGCTAGAGTGCACGATACATTCCACGTGTCCCAACTAAAGAAGTGTCTGAAAACACCAATAGACATACTCCTGGAGACCACTGGGCAACTACAACCCGATCTGACGTATTCCGAGCATCCGGTGAGGGTGCTAGATGAGAAGAAACGAATTACGCGTAAGAAGACGCTAAAGTTCTACAAGGTTCAATGGAGCAACCACACCGCCAGGGAGGCCACTTGGGAGACTGAAGAGTTCCTGCAAAGCCACTACCCCGAGTTCCTGTGCCACCACTTAGGTAACTCGTTATCACATCCTATAATCTCAGGACGAGATTTCTCTAAGGGGGGAGGGTTGTGACACCTGTGGTGTCATGAATCCTTATGGGAAACACATCAGAGCCATCTCCACAAGCATGAGAAATTAGAACAAAAATTTAAAAACTGAAATTTGACCTGATTTGAACCAAATTCAAGCAAATTTGAATATAATTTAAAAACTGAAATTTGGTCCAAATAAGTGCCTAGAAGGTCCAAAACTACGTCTTTTGAAAATTTTTTCATGTAAGTTCCAGTGACAACCATTGCATGTTATCATTTTTGTAAAATAGAGCACATCACGAGGATTCCACAAATATTTGTAGATTTCCCTGTGGATCTATATTTTAAAGTCTACAAAATTATTAAGCTAGCGTTGTTCAGAAATAAGGAAAAAGAGAAGGACCCGTGGGACCCGCTTGTCAGCCACCCTGAAAAAACACACCGGGAGCACCGCGCGCCCGCCCCGCTCGCGCGACGTCGCGTGGCCACCGGCGTACGGCCAACGGCCGAAGCCGCGGATCGACGCCCCCACCAGCCTGCGGACACTTGTTTTGTCGCCCCCGCTGTCCGAACGCGCCCTCCTGGCCATTCTCTCTCTCGCGCGCGCCATCTACTCTCTCCCTCTCTTCCGCCGAGGAGCTCGCCATCGTTGCCGCGCAAGCCCCATCGCCCGGACGCTGCATCGCCTCCCCGCCCCTGCTGTGAGCACCACAAGCTTCGTGCCAGCGCCCTGGTGCTCCCCGCGGAGCTGCCGTCCTCTTTCCCCTCCGAGTCGCTGGCAATCGACTTCTCCTTCCCCGCCTCTGACCGCCGCTCTGCCGCGTCGCCCATACTCACTAGTGAGCCTTGACCCAATTCGTTTAGCATGCAGTGAGCTCTTGGCTTCGCGTACGTCTCCGGCCTCACTCGGCTCGCCCAAGCGCAGGTCCGCCGCCGGAACACCACCGCCGACCGATGTCGCTCCGCCTCACCGTCGCAACACTAGCCCCGGTGAGCCACCGTGCTCCCTCTCGCGCACCACGTGCTTGCTCTTCCCCACCAATCGCTGTCACGCCATTGCAGCTCCTGCCGTCCACCCAGTTGGCCGTCGTGCTAGCGCCACCGCGCGCGGCCGAGCGCCGCCATCGCGCGCGCGCTCGGCTCGGCCGAGCTGGCTAGTGGGCCAGCTGGCCACTGGGCTGCGCTCGCCTGGGCCAGATCTGGCCCAGGACTGCCTTCCCCGCGTGGGTTCAGCCCACTGGGCTGCCTGGATGTAGCCTGCGAAAACAAAAATCATTTTTCTCATTTTAATCATTTTCAGAAAAATGTAAAACTTGTACAATGCATAGTAAAGTAATTAATAGGAATTTTGAGGCAAGATAAATTTTGTTAGCTTTGTTTGGACTAGTACTAGTAGGGAAAATGCTAAATCACATTGCATGTTAGTTTTATTTTTAGGATTAAAATATGTAATAAAAATCCTTATAAATTCATAACTAATTATAGGGAGCTGATAAAATCTTGAAATTTGGCCACTAAGTAGGTTTTTCAGTTTCTAGTCTTCCTAGAAAATGTCGTAGGGTGAGTGTCTGTATATTAGCTGTAATTAAATTAACACCTTTTTCCCTATGTTAATTAATTAAAATTATTGGCCCAGTGCATGTGAGTGAAACTTGGTCAATAATTCAATCCTGGTATCATCTAACTATATTAAATCACCCCTGCTCATTTGATGATCAGAACCATGTTAACTTAATAAATTGTGTCTCAAGTGTAATATTACCCTTAATATAGATATGGCTCCACCTTAGGGCTGCTTCTTGGATACTTAGTTCTTTGCGAGGGTTATGTTCAACACACTAAAAAATTAACTAATTAGCACTTACTGGTCGTGGACATCACATATGTAGCTTGACCCCGGCCGACACACACACACCGTACTTTGGTACAACGTCACCGCGATTAAATACTGGAGTCCATGAAGGAAATACACGAAACGCCCTCACCCTGTGCCTCCACTAAATACGTCACATTGCTAAACTAATCAACACACCCTACTCGCTTCCACGTGAAATAGTGTACATTAACGTATTTATTGAGGAAGTGCCATGAATCTTCTCTCATAAGCATCATCTTTCACATCATATAGATCACGCAGTGAGCCAGGTGGAGACGGGACCGGAGCAGGATCCAGAAGGAGCTGGAGGTGTCGTAGCTGAGCAAGAGCAGAACCCAGGCAAGCCCCGGTGCATTATCTCCGTTTTAAATTTTTACTCTATCACTAGTTAGGAGTATAGGTCTGTCTGTGCATTAAGTGATAGGAGTTGGTTGAAAACCCTAGCATTGCAGTAGGCCCCTTTTTCCCTATATTTAGCCTCAGGACAGTAGCCGCTCTGCTTAATTTAGGACGACTACTCATCGAGTGGTATGGAGACCACTCGTAGACAGGAAATATTATCACTGGGGAATGATGTTGGATGAAGGAAAGTGCGGATGGAATCACAATGAAGACTGGACTGGCAACTAGGTGCAAAGTGAAGGACAACTTGTCTTCAAGGAGGTAGCCCCGTCCGAGTCACCTAAGGCTACACCTCGTATCCAGTCCTATGAGGTCAAGTTGAACGCACTGTTTGCATGCTGGAGTTATGGGCCCAGTAAACCGACGTAGCTACGACTACTGCCTGGTCAAAAGATAGCCTACTCCCTTCTTTGGTAGAACTGGGGCTGAGAGGAGGGAGCAATCCACCCACGGATGGCGGCACGGGGCGCATCGCATTGGGGGACCCTCCTCGGGGGAGACTGGACCCGAAAGACACTGCGGTACCGTAAGCGAAAGGTTGCTCCATGCGGCTTCCAGGAAGCGCGTATGGGTTGTGCAAGCAGGTTTCTCCTGTAGGATGTAAATCGATTCGAGTCGCTGCCCCTCAAAGTAACGAGTACCACTTGATCGCTGCTCCGGAACTGTGTCAGAAACCATTAAGATGACGAGCGGGTTTAATACTGCTGCTTGAAATTTATTAAGAATTGTATTACAACCATGATTGTTATAGCTTTAGTGCAAACTAAATTTATGTTTCTGCACGACAACTTAACTTGATGCTAAAACTCGAAAATAAGGATCCACTCGTAGACTGGCTTTCTGGCGATATAAACCCTATCCCTAGCCTTTGCATGTCTCGGTGTCGGCTGTAGTTGGCCATTTTGACGGGTCAGTCTTGCTGAGTAAATTAGTTACTCAGAGCGTAGCTCTATGTGGTTTTCAGATGACCAGGGCGAAGACTGCCATTGCGGTGGAAGATTCCATTGGGAAGGCCAGCGCCCCGACTGCTAGAACATTGAGTGGGAGCTGTGCACGAATGAAGACGAGGAGTAGTTCCTTGCTTGCCGGTACGGTGCTTGGGCAAGACACCTATTACGGCCGGGTTGTTCCCTGTGTGTCGCCGTGAGAGGGCGATTGTATCTTATCTATTTCGTCGAACTAGTTGAATCAAGGTTGAACAATTCGCTTCCACAATTTACTTTTGACAAAACTCTGGTTTGTAATATAACTTCGGATTTATGTAAAATTCTATTCTCTACCTATGCTCTTGTTATAATTATTTGCTTCTTTCATGTGTTGTACTATTGGGCGTCACAGCGCGTGTTGCCACCCGAGAAAGATTCTGGAACGGAGCCGTCTCCGTGGTAAGGCGGTTCTGTGACATAACCTTTCGCTGCGGTACCACAAGGTCTTCCGGGTCCAGACTCCCTCGAGAAGGGTCCCCCAACGCGATCCGCCCCGTGCTGCCATCCGTGGGTGGATTCTTCCCTCCTCTCGGCCCCAATTCCACCAAAGAAGGGAGAGGGCTATCTTCCGACCAGGCAGTAGTCGTAGCTACATCAGTTTACTGGGCCCATAACTTCAGCATGCAAATAGTACATTCAAACTTGATCCCATGGGCCGGACACGAGGTGTAGCCTTAGGCGACTCGGATGGGGCTACCTTCTTGAAGACAAGCTGTCCTTCCCTTTCCACCTAGTTACCCGTTCGGTCTTTATTGTTATCCCATCCAAACTTTCCTTCAGCCGATATCATTCCCCAGTGATAATGTTTCCTGGTCAACGATTGGTCTCCATACCACTCAACAAATAGCCGTCCTAGATTAAGCAGAGCGACTACCGTTCTGAGGCTAATACCGGGTAAAAAGGAACCTACTGCAATACTAAGTTTTTAAACAACTCCTATAAACTTAATGCACAAACAAGCCTACATCTCTAACTAATGTGAAAATAAAAATGTAAAACTGGTGAGATGCACCGGGACTTGCCTTGGTCCTGCTCCTGGTTAGCTGAAACACCACCCGGTCCTTCTGGCTCCTGCTCCTGTCCTACCTCCACGTGGTTCACTTCGTGATCTATATGATGCAAATGATGATGATTATGAGAGGAGGTTTATGACACTTTCTCAACATATATGTTAATGTAGAAATGTGATATGTACAAGTGAAGGGTTGTATGTGCACTTATGATCGAGTAATCTCAAGAGTGGGTTGAGCATGTTATCGTGCAAGAGTAAGTATAAATGAGATAAATCCGAAATTGCACTACCGAGTAATTTGGAAATATTAAATCCTACAAGAAAATTAAATGATTTAGCATGATTTAGTAGTTATTTACTCGTGTGGTGTCCACTGTAAATAGAACATACCATGAGTGATTCTTATGTCAAGTTTTCATTATATACATTACTTGCTTGATTTTTAATAATTAAACAATGAACAAGGGAAATTAATCATTTCAACATGGTTCTGTTTGTCAATAGTGCATGAGTAATTTACTGTAAATGGATAAATACCTGGAGTGATTTTTGGACCAAGTTTCACCGCCATGCATGGAGCCAATTAATTCAAATAATTAAATTAGTGTAAATGCGAATAATTCCTACATGCCAAAATAATGGAGATAAAAAGATGGAAATTTTCATGGAGATCAGGGATGACTAATAGTGAGCCCATAACAAAGTCCAGCAATTTATTTAGTTATGGAATTTAGAAGGTAACAAGGCTTTCTGGGAATTTATTTAAACGAGGAGTAGTGGAAAAATGGCTCTAGCCAATCAAAGCTCAGGACACACGAGGGGTCACAAGGTTGTGGACTAGTGTGGCTGCAGTCACACGGGATCTGGGTTGTGTGGCCCTGCCTGTGGTGCCGCCGAAGGGTTGTCGGAGCACAGTGGTGGGCTCGCTGCCGCGGCCACCCGGCAAGCGGAGCTCGGCCAGGACCTCGCCAAACAATGCACGTGCAGGCTCGGATCAGTGGGAGGGTTCGCGAGGGAGGGGTCTCACCAGAGCATCGCCGATGGCGGCGAGCGACGAATGGCAACGTTCGGCGGCGGCTAGAGCTCGGGACAGTGGACGGAGATGATCCCTGCTTCATCCAGGAGCTTCAGTGCACCAAGATACATCCCGACATCGAGGATGTCACCGACGGAAAGAACCAGGCCTAGAGCTTGACGCGGTGGGTGGTGACCGGCAGCTGGCAGTGGTGAAAAAGCCAATGCCGAGCAAATCCCTCGACGAAATTGGTAGGAGAGGGGTCAGGAAGGAGCGTCGGGACGACTCGAATACATGGGAACGAGAATCGGGCCGTGGGGCTCACCGTGCTTGCAGCATTTCAGCTCGAGGCTGACGGAGCAACGTGAGGCAATCACCGGAGAAGAACTCCGATTGAGCGCGATTCCAGAGAGGAATGGGGGCGGCGTCGGCTCGAGTGGAGGAGGAAGCTCCTCGCGCATCCGTGAGTAGGTCGGACTCCGGTGGGGAGGCGGAAGGCGGCCGGGCGATGAGGCTTAAGTGGCAGCAGCCATGGTTGGCTTGGGTTTCAACCAGGCGAGAAGAAATGGAGAGGGCCACGGTAGAGAGTGATGGAGGAGAAGAAACTGGGCAGGGGAGGCAAAACCGGGAGCTAGCACCGCGGTTTTGGAGTCCAGACTTTGGACCAGGTGGGGGCAGGTATGACTGGGCGCCGGCCACGCGGCGGACTGCCGCCCGTGACGGCTAATCCACGAAGAAGAAGAGCGACCAGGCAGCTGACGAGTGGGACCACTCTGTTTTCCTTTTTCGTTAATTCTCCAAACCGCGCTTTCTTGTTAATTTCATATCTTTAATTCTATAGCTCGTATGTCAAAATTAAAAATATGTGCATGTCAAGCACGATGTGCTCTAAATTAACAAAATATGTTTGTCCCTTAGTCAAATTTTAATGGGGATTTTCCAAAGTTAGGGTGTTTTTGAGTATTTGGGCCTTTATTTGAGGCACTTAATCTTGGAAATAAAATCTGAGATTTTTCCTATAAATTATTTTTCATCATCACCTATAACATATATTTTTGTTGGCACTAGGTTGTGTTGAAAATTTCTGACTTCTAGTTCAAATGCCACTCAAATTTGATTAAATTTCAGTTTAAACTTTTGTTTTAAGCTCTTGTGATTTTTAAAGTGTTTTTCTTGGAATTTCATGACACCTTGGGTGTCACACCCACCACCGCGCCTGGACCAAGCGGCCGCCGCTACGCTTGGAGGGGAGAGGGAAGGGGAGGCGGTGGCGCTGGCTAAGGGGTCGAGACGGGGAGGCGACGACGCTGGTTAAGGAGTCAGGATGGGGAGGCGGCGGCCCTGGGTGGTTGTGCGCAGGTGACGTGGGAAAAGGCGAGAGAGGCGCCGCTGGAAGAGAGAATGAGCGAGGGAGTCAGGGATTAGGATTTGAAGTCCTCCCACCTCCGCTTTTATACTGTCAATTCATTGATGGGCTCCGTGGGCCTATGGGCCAATTAGCAGCGGATGACAAACTGAACCGCTCCTAAAAATCGATTTTTATGGATGGGTCACATTGTGGACCGCCGCTAAAAATAGCTGCTATTTTTAGCGATGGACCACAATGTGACCCGCCAGTAAAAATCAATTTTTAGGGGCGGTTGATGTTGTAAGCCGCCGTTAAAAATCATGTAGCAACGGATTTCTTTGTTACCGCCGCTATAACATTTTTTATACCGCCGCTAAAGAGCTTTTTTGTGTTAGTGTAGATAAAAAAAACGATGATAAATCAATAATAATTTAGTGACGTATTTAGTTCTACTTGTTTTCCTTTCTCCAAAACTAAACTATTTTTTATTTCCAGCTTGTTTGCCTGATGACATAAACTAGAAATTTGTGGATACACTAGTTTAGAAGAGCAGTATGTTAAGTGTTTACTGCGAATTGGTGAATAGTACATTATTTGCTATATGTTAAGTGTTTAGAAGTGCTTACTTGATCAGCCTCTTCCATGCTTAGTCCTTATAATTACCCAATATAATAGAGTCGGAAACCGCTTGCTCTGTCAGTTTATAGATACAGTGTGTGTTGGCGTTTAGTAATACGATTTGTTGGTTCATGAAAGACGCAATCCTGAGTCACAATGTGTGGTATTTATTGATTGGTTGGTGCAACACGTAAATGCCTTGTCAGACTGTGCCTATTACCACACAGATGTATAAAACCTAAGCTCCGTTTGCCTCCTCAGTTAAGCGAGACACATAAAACTCAACAATGAAGAAATTGTGTGCACGCATATGTCAGTTCCATTTTGGTATATCTGCACAGTGCTAAATGGTTTCCAAAGTTATGGGTTTGGGATGCACCTGGAATTTCAACTCTAGAAACAACACGGGTGCTTGCTTGGATCGGAGAGGATAGTGCCATCAGCTGTGCATGAGCTTGAGTCTCTCACGAGACCCTTTGAAGCTGCTGGCGCTGTTGTGCACCGACGACCTAGCTTCTTCATGTGAACACGGCGCCGCTGTGCTGCCACCCACCTCCATGGCATGAACAGCACGTGACTGAGGCTGGCGCTACAGAGCTCTGGCGATCTATATCTCTGAGCTCAGACAATTAGGCTTGGCGGTTGGAATATGCGCTTTGATTTTCACTGCTACTATGCCCACACGTTGCAGCAGATCATGGCCGCTAACCTGTCCTGATCTATAACGATGGGAGTGCAGGAGCCGAAAAACAATCAGGTTAGGAAGTCGATGTCATGTCGATCATCGCTAGCCGCTGTCCTCTCCTCTTCCTGGTTGTGGATCAATTGAATTCTAATCAGCTTTGGACGATACCACCGGTGGTGTTCTATTCGTTAACTCTGACCACCGGATGGGCATGGTAACTCAAACTCGAGTAGAGACACAGAGCAATGTACATGCAGATGAATTCTTGAATTGCAAACACTTCTTGTCCAACTATGTGTTCAGTTGAACGGAAGGCAATGTTTTGGTTGCTTCGGATCCGGTATACTTTAAACTAGTCCATTTGCTCGTGCATTTGCGCGGAGATTCATTTTATAGAAATAGTAAGATATTTTTTTCAATGTTATATTTACACCATATACAAATTTAATTATTAAACTATTTCATAAAATCCTGAGCCCAATACAAAAGTTGAGTATCATTTTTAGTTTTTATTTCGAAAGTTGTTAAAGTTTATTCAGGATTTTTCCTTTAATACACCATATCTTTATGGTCTACTGAGATGATTTGAAATATTTTTCTTTTTTTTACCTTCAACTTTAAATTTCTCTTCTTATTTTCTCGGATTAACGTGGAAATTTCTAGACCTTGAGAGCGAACGTGGAGGCTCCTAGAAATAAAAAAAGGAAAGAAGACCTAATAACTAATAGAGAATGAATGGAACAATATTTTAATATGTGATTTAGACTATTGGTTTGACGGAAAGTACATGGACAGGACAGTGCTATTAGAGAAATTCAAAAAAATGAGAAATACGACACGTGGGCAATTTTGTATTCAATAGAAAAACAGATAAATATGGCATGCGAGCAATTTTACGGCTGTGAAAAAAGAGTTGTACGTGACTAATATTGAAAATAATAGATAATTAATAAACAATATATGATCTACTTATTGTAATGGTATTGGTGGGTAATTTCAAAAATATGTGTATGGATATTTTGGTCTAATATATTATAATGGCAGTGATGGGTAAATTTCTCTTCTTATTTTCTCGGATTAACGTGGGAATTTCTAGACCTTGAGAGCGAACGTGGAGGCTCCTTTCTTGACCAAATATATATATAATAGATGAAAAATAGCCATTCAAACAGGACCGTGTGTCCAATTAAAACTTTGCTTCGGCAATTCTATATGTTGCACACAACTTCAACCCGTGCATAAATCCGGCGAGTTCTAGCCACCCGTACCCGTCTCCGACTGGGGACTTCTTTACCCGTCCTTGTACCCAAACTTCCTCACGGGTACAATTTCCTTCCAACACCCGAACCCGACCAGGAATCGGGTACCTAGTGGGTTCCCCATCGGCGCCAGTCTGTGGTGTGTCCTCTTCTTACGGCGTGCCGAGGCCGAGAGCCATGATGGCACACATGCAGATTGGGCGATGGTTGGATGTGGTGTCCAAGAGGCGGTAGGCGCGACGCGGAGGCGGCTGCATCTATGTATGGTTCCGTGAAGCCAGAGGTACGGTGTCGGTCTTGTGCGCTTTAGATACACAGAGCAGGAACTCGGAGCTAAGGTTTCGGCCTGGGCTCAGCGCAACCCAGGATTGGCCAAACTCCACCGTGCCCTCAGACCTAGCTCCTAGGTTGGTACGGTGTCGGGCGATCGACGTTCCTTTGCGGCGGCGGTGATGGCTGGTGGCGTTGCAAAGGCTAGTGCAGGTGGCTCCGGAGATGGAGGAGAGAGGAGAGGTTACGGCATCAAACAATTCCAGAGCCGTGGCGCACCTCGTGGTGGACGGGGACGCAGGAGCGGGCGCGGGCGCGGGCGCGGGCGAGGCGGCCGTAATCGTGGCCATAGTCCCTGAGGGCCCTCCTGCAGGTCGTAAGGATGACAACACTTTTGGTCGTCAAGGCCAGAACCTGGTGCCGGAGGTTGCTAACAATGGCACCGATGGGAAGAGAGGCAAGGCTAATGCTGCCAAAGAGGATGATGGCAAGGCAGTTGCCGGTGAACCGGCCAACAAGAAGGAGAAAGAGAAGCTGGTTCTCTCATGCGATATTTGTGAGGATGATCAGCATTTCACGAGAGCGTGCCCTCTGCTCCACAGCTCGAAATCAAGCCAATAACAATGAAGGTGTGTTGACTTTTAAGGAATGGAATAGTGAGATCCAACCAGGTCTGGGTTCACGTTTATGCAGTGCCATATGAGACTCGCTCCTTTCTGCAGCTTTGGGCAATTGGTTCGATCTTAGGGGCAACTATGAAAGTGGACATGAGGTATCTGAAACAAACTGGAGTTGTTAGGATCTTAGTGGCAGTACTTGATTAAAAGCTATTCCAGATGATGCTAACATTGTGCTTGATGACCTCATGTATGAAATCTTCTTCAAGGTTGATGAGGTGGTCAGCCGTGGTGAAGATTTTGATGATGCCGATGACCTTGACTATGATGGTAATGAAGACCAGGAAATGGAAGAGGTGGAACGGCCAGCACACACCGATGCTAAAATCCCACCCAGACAGGCTTCCAAAAACAATGAATCCTCTAGTACTCTCAATAAAAAGGGTGCAGGGGGGGGGGGGGGTGTAGAAACTTCAGAGTTTGACGAAGCAGCTTTCAAGGCTTCAGGTATGAGTGGGTTTGGGGCCTTGTACCATGGTATGTTCCAGTGCAGCGTGCTCCCCTGTTGGATTGGTTTTGGAGTCACATGGGAAGATGAACTGCATGGGCAAGCGGAGACTGTTATTGGCCCGACCGATGTAGTGGAGACTGTAACCGCGCAGCCAAGTGCCCCAGACGGTGGCCCGGGATTGTCATCTCCACCGGGTATCACTTTGGAGGTGTGGCAGGACACCACGCCTAGAGGCGGGTGGCACCTTGGCTGAGACTGAGATGGCACCTCCCTTCCTGGTGACCAGCCACGTGCAGCGGCTACTAGGCCCGGTGACTACCGTCGACGTGCAGGCCGATGGTGGCAGCGCCGCAACTAGGCAATTGTCTGGTCCTGACAAGCAGGTCGAAGACGTCCGGACCAATGACTTGGTTGGGCTTGCTCCGGCTGTGAAGATCGACGACGCCCAGTCCAGCGGTTTGGCAGGGCTTGCGACTGGTCCTGTTGGCACGCATCTCCTGCTCAAAGGGGGGAGGCAGACAGGGAAGACCAAGGAACCGGGCATTGAACTGAAGGAATAGACCCTGAGGCGCAGTAGGCACAACGCGGGGTCTGGAGATGAACATACCCTCGTGAAAGCAAAACGGGTGTCGGCAGCGCGCAACCTCGAATTAAAAGGTAATGAGAAATCCTTCCTTGCTTTTTCAAAGTCTCGCTTTTCTTTTAATTTAGGAAACCTTGGTATTTCTATGGGTAAAGATGATAATGTAATTAAGAGCACGATAGTTTCCATCAAAAACATAGAAATAGATAGGCTTGCTGTTGCGAGTAAAAAGAAGAAAAGTGATAATAAAATTGAAAATAAAACCTCTCCGTCAACAGATTATATTAATGGAGAAGAGGAGGAACGACTTGATGCCATCCTCGCCATGTCTGTGGTAATATAAATGAGGATGAGCATGACGAGGACTAGCTATGATCACATATTAAGTGATCTTACTCTGGTCCCACATAAGAATAAGTCCAAATCCGCTAAAAATAAAACTGGCAGACCTCCAAAGAAACATAAAACCCCGTCAAAATTGTGTCTCCAATAAAAGGAGTTTTCTGGAGTAGCAGAGGTCTTGCAGACTTGGCTAAACACAGGGATATGGTTAAAGAAGAGCAAATTGATTTTATTGTTCTCTCTGAGTCTGGTCGGGATAATTTTCCTGAGGCGACCCTAAAAAACTTTTGTGCTGGTCGTGACATCATTTGGCATAGCACGGCCCCACATGGACGATCAGGGGGCATTCGTTTAGGCATTGACCTAGCCACCTTCGACATTGGATCCATCGATGAAGGGGATTTCTATGTTAAATTTTGCCATCGGAATAAATCAGATGGATTCAAATTTGTGTTGTATACGGTATATGGACCGGCACAACAACCGGACAAGGAGGCGTCCTTAATTGTATTAGCGCATAAATGCTCTAGGGAAACATTCCCCAATATTGTAGGTGGTGATTTCAACATCATGAGACATCCACATGAAAAGAATAAGGGACAGTTTGATCCCAAATGGCCAAATTTATTTAATGCGGTCATTGAAGCTCTCGACCTTGTAACAGAACCGCCTTACCATGGAGACGATTTTGTTCTAGGATCTTTCTCGGGTGATGACACGCGCTGTGACGCTCAATAGTACAACACATGACAAAATAATATAGTTGCAATAAGAACATAAATAGGATAAAGAGTTTTACATAAATTCGAATTTAAATTATAAACCAGAGTTTTAAACACATAACATGCAAAAGCAAAATTTGTTCAACAGTAATTAAATGGTTCGACGGGATAAGTAAGATACAATCGCTCTCTCACGGCGATACACAGTGAATATCCGGCTATGATATATGTATTCCCTGAAACACCGTGCCGGCAATCAATAGACTACTCCTCCTCATTGTTGGTGCACCATTCGCACTCGATATTCCATCAGTCAGGGCACTAGCCTTCCTAGTGGAACCTCCCACCGCAGTGACAGTCTCCACCCTGGTCATCTGAAAACCACATAGAGCTACGCCCTCAGTAACTAGTTTACTCAGCAAAACTGACCCGTCAAAATGGCCAACTACAAATGGCACCTAGACATGCAAAGGCTAAGGGTAGGGTTTATGTTGCCAAAAAGCCAGCCTAAGAGTGGATCCTTATTTTTCAAGTTTTAGCGTCAAGTTAAGTTATCATGCAGAATAATAAATTTAGTTTGCACTAAAGCTATAACAATCATGGTTGCAATACAATCTTAATAATTCCAAATAGTAGTATTGAACCCACTCATCATCTTAATGGCTTCCGACACTGTCCCAGAGTAGCGATCAAGTGGTACTCGTTACTGTGAGGGGCAGCGACTCGAATCGATTTACATCCTGCAAGAGAAACTTTTCTTGCACGATCCATATGCGCTTCATGGAAACCGCATGGAGCAATCTTTCGCTGCGGTACCGCAAGGACTTTTGGGTTCAGACTCTCCCAAGAAGGGTCTGCGCCCCGTGCTGCCATCCATGGGTAGATTGATCCCTCCTCTCAGCCCCAGTTCCACCAAAAAAAGGAAGAAGGCTATCTTCCGACCAGGCAGTAGTCGTAGCGACGTCAGTTTACTATGCTCATAACTCCAGCATGCAAACAGTACGTTCAAACTTGACCTCATAGGCCCGGACACGGCGCGTAGCCTTAGGTAACTCGGACGGGGCTACCTACTTGAAAACAAACTGTCCTTCTCTTTCCTCCAAGTTGCCCGTCCGGTCTTCATTGTTAACTCATCCAAACTTTCCTTCAACCGATATCATTTCCCAGTGCTAACGTTTCCTAGTCTACGAGTGGTATCCATACCACTCGATGAATAGCCATCCTAGATTAAGCAGAGCGACTAATGTCCTGAGGCTATCATCGGGTAAAGAGGACCTACTGCAATGCTAGGTTTTCAAACAACTCCTACAAACTTAAAGCACAGACAAGCCTACCTCCCTAACTAGTGATAAAGTAAAAAGGTTAAAACTTGGTGGGATGCAGCGAGGCTTGCCTTGGTTCTGCTCCTGGTCAGCTGAAGCAGCTCCCGGTCCTTCTGGCTCCTGCTCTTGTCCCCCCTCCACGTGGTTCACCTCGTTATCTACATGATGCAAATGCGATGATGTGCATGAGAGAAGATTCATGGCACTTCTTGAACAAATATGTTAACGCAGTATTATGATGTGTAAAATTGGAGGGAGTGTAGTGTGTTTACGATCGATATATTCATGGTAGGTATATGATGAGTGTGCAATGACCAGCAAGAATATTACCGGTGTGTTGGGTATGTTGTTAAGCGTGAACAAGTTTATATGATATAAATCCTGAAGTGTAACATAGAACTAAATAGGAAATATTTCTCCCATAAGGTAACTAAATAAATTTAGCATGGATCTAGAGGTCACATGAACATGGGTGAATTACTGTAAATAGGACATGCCATGAGAGAATTATGGACCGAGTTTGATTGACATGCATGGGGTTAATAATTTTTAGTAATTAATACAATGAAAAAGGTAATAAATTAATTATGACTAAAATACATAGAACTATCACTTGTAACTTTCAAGGTGATTAAGTATGCATAAATATAATTGGTAACCAAATTTCAAGAATTTACTAGTCTTCTAAATTTATTTATGATTTTATTAGCATCTAATCTATTTATTTTGATTCTGATAACCAAATTATCATGCATGCAGTATTAGCAATTTTTCTACAATGCTACATGACTAGAGGAACTCAAAGAATTTTAGTTTGCTCAAAAACTCTTAATACCAATTTAGTTATGCATTTTACAAGCTAAAAGACTTTTCTGACTATTAACAATTCGCTGCAAAACTGATTTTCTGGTTTCGGCCACACGGATCGCTTGCCAAAGGGGCCTGGCCCAGCTCGAGCTGAAGCTCAGCCATGCGGCCGGAGCTTGCCGGAGGAGCGACGTCCCACCGGAACGGAGCCAAACGAGCACAAAAAATTCCAAATAAAATACCTAAGCGAAGCTTTGCTCGACGTGCACCCGGTTGAGGTGGTCCCGAGGGGAGGATCTCACCGGAATGGCCGGCGGTGAGCAGCGAAGCTCTGGGGACTTGTTGTGGTCGACAAATTTTTGCGGGTTGCACGGTGCGTTTCCAGCGACAAAACTTGGTCTGGTGGAGGGGGAGGGCAAGGGGAAGAGTTTGAGCCGGCTCATCTGTGCCAGGAGGGGTTGGAGCATCGACGTGGCGAGGTCTCGCCGACGACAATGGAGGTGGTGGTGGTGGGAGCTTTTTCTTCAAAAATGGAAGTGCCGAAAAGGGAATAAGGCAAGGAGCGAGTGGGGGAGAGGCCGGGCCTCGGTTTACACTCGATCGGACCGAATGCAGCGGGCTGCCCGCCGGTGTACAAGAGCCACGTGGTGCATCAGTGCTGGTAGCCTGGGCCCGCTCGGAGGAAGAAGACAGACATGAGGCTGACAGGTGGGGCCGCTGCTATTTTCTTTTTGGTTGATTTTCAAGACAACACTCATTTAATATTTTTATATCTTTAAAATTATAGATTCTATGGAAAATTCAAAAATATGTGCGTGCTCACCATGATGTGCTCTATTTTATAAAAATGATAGAGTTCAAAAATTTTCATTTGAATTGGAATATAAAGTTTTCAAAGAGGCATAGTTTTTAACCACTTGGACATTTATTTAGGGCAATAAATGAGGATATAAAAATATGAAAAATTCAACAAAATTCTAGTTCAGCGTGGGGTACAACATATATTTTTCTTTGGCCCATGTTATATTGAGAAAACTGAACTTATAGTTTAAATAACATGCAAGTTTGCTTGATTTTGGTTCGAATTGGACAAATTTCAGTTTAAATTTTTGTTCTAGTTCTTTTGAAGGTGCTGAGAGTCCTTGAAGTGTGCACTTGAAGAATTCAGGACATCAGAGGTGTCACAGTCCTCCCCCCTTAAAGAAATCTCGTCCCGAGATTAAAGGAAGTTATAACAGTTTACCTAGGTGGTGGCGTAGGAACTCGTGGTAGTCGCTTTGTAGAAACTCTTCAGTCTCCTAGGTAGCTTCTTTCTCACTATGGTTGCTCCACTGGACCTTATAGAACTTGAGCGTCTTCTTGCGAGTTACTCGTTCCTTCTCATCCAGTACCTTCACCGGGTGTTCTGAATATGTTAGGTCGGGTTGTAGTTGTTCAGTGCTCTCCAAGGGGACATCTACTGGTGTCTTCAAACACTTCTTGAGTTGGGACACGTGGAATGTATCACGCACTCCAGCGAGTTCCACTGGCAGTTGGAGTTTATAGGCTACAGATCCACATCTTGCAATGATCAGATAGGGGCCACTGTAACGGGTCCTAACGTCCCGTGAATCCCAAATCGTTGTACACCTTTGGTGGGTGACACTCGGAGGTAGACCATATCACCGGCTCTAAATTCTAGCGGGCGACGTCTTTTATCCGCATAACTCTTCTGCCTGGATTTTGCTGCTCGTAGGTTTGATTGGATTTCCAGTACTTTTTCCTCAGCTTGCTGTACTAATTCTGGGTCGAATATTACTCTCTCCCCTTGATTCTGACCAACTCAATGGTGTGTGACAACGACGACTATATAGAGCTTCGAATGGTACCATCTTGATGCTTTCTTGATAACTGTAGTTATACGCAAATTCTGCCAAGGGTAAGCATTCATCCCACTTTCTATTGTGATTCAATAAATAGGCTCTCAACATGTCCTCTAATATTTGGTTAACCCTTTCAGTCTGACCGTCCGTTTGGGGGTGATATGCCGAGCCTCGAATTAACTTGGTGCCCAGAGACTCGTGTAGCTTTTCCCAAAAGCGTCCCACAAATTGAGACCCTATGTCATATACTATTATCTTGGGCACTCCGTGTAAGCATAGGATCTGATCTATATACAATTGTGCATACCTCTCTGTTGTGTACCATGTCGATACGGGGATGAAGTGTGCAACTTTAGTCAGCCGATCAACAATCACCCATATAGAGTCAAACTTGTGTGATGTGCGGGGAAGACCAATAATAAAATCCATGCTGATATCCTCTTGTTTCCAAGCTAGAACACTCAAGGGTTGTACCAGGCCCGCCCTCTTCAGATGATTGGCCTTGACTCGGCGGCAGGTATCACACTCTGCACCATATCGTGCTATTTCTCTCTTCATACGAGTCCACCAATATCTGCATTTCAAATCATGGTACATCTTGTTGCTGCCCGGATGCATGGAGTACTTTGTAATATGAGCCTCGTCCAAAATCTTCTTGTGGAGTTCCAAATTCTTAGGCACCACTAGGCGATCCTTGAACCATAAAACACCTTCTGCGTCCTCCCAAAAACATTGAACCTTAGCGTCGTCCTCTTTTAGTCTCCTTCTGAGGTGTGCTATGCCAACATCATTTTTCTGAGCTGCTACTATTTCTTTTCGCGAAGTAGGAATCAATGCTTGGTTATAGAGAGCTCCGTGGGGTGTTACTTGGACATAATGACCATCTTGAACTTGTGGGCTGATCATGATGTGATGGCATTGGGCCTTACGGCTTAGTGCATCAGCCACGACATTAGCCTTTCATGGGTGGTAGTGTACTTCCAACTCATAGTCCTTAATCAATTCCAACTAACGACGTTGTCTCATGTTCAGGTGATCCTCGGTGAAGATGTACTTCAAGCTTTTGTGATCGGTGTAGATACGAACAAGATTTCCAAGCATGTAATGTCCTCATATTTTCAATGCTAACACCACTGCTGCTAATTCCAGATCATGTGCGGGATAGTTCTGCTCATGCTTCCTCATATGCCTAGATCCATAAGCGATGACTCGTCCATCTTGCATGAGCACACACCCTAATCCAATACCCGAAGCGTCACAATAGACATCGAATGGCGTTCCCAGGTCCGGTTGAGCTAATACTGGGGCAGTGGTAAGATGCTTCTTTAGAGTTTGAAAAGCGTCCTTGCAGCCTTGATCCCATACAAATTTCATTTCTTTCTTGAGCAGCTCAGTCATGGGTTTTGCGACCTTGGAGAAATTTGGGATGAAACGGCGGTAGTAACCAGCCAATCCAAAAAAACTGCGTATATGGAATATGGTTTTCGGTGTCTTCCAATTTAGTATATCCCTCACTTTGCTGGGGTCTACCGCTATGCCTTCTTCTGAAACAATGTGACCCAGGAATGGTACCTGTTTCAACCAAAATTCGCATTTGCTAAACTTAGCATGTAGTTGGTGTTCCCTTAACCTCTATAGCACAATGCAAAGGTGCTTTGCATGTTCTTCTTCTGACTCAGAGTAGACTAGAATGTCGTCAATCAAGACCACTACAAACTTGTCCAGCTCTAGCATGAACACCGAGTTCCTGAGATACATGAAGTGTGCCGGTGCATTTGTCAAACCAAACAACATCACTAAATACTCATAAAGTCCGTATCGAGTGGAGAACGCTGTCTTGGGGATATCTTCGGTATGGATCTTGATTTGGTGGTATCCAGAACATAGATCGATCTTGGAGAAAAGCTTAGCTCCTATTAACTGATCAAAGACAATGTCAATGTGAGGCAGTGGATACTTGTTCTTGATAGTCACGGCATTGAGGGATCGATAATCCACACATAGCCTCAAAGTCTCATCCTTCTTTTTCACAAACAATGCCGGACAATCCCAAGGAGAAGAACTTGGTCGGATAAATCCCTTATCCAGCAGCTCTTTCTACTGCTCCTTTAACTCTGCTAGTTCCTGGGGTGCCATTTTATACAGTCTCTTGGATATGGATGCAGTGCTGGGCTGAAGCCCAATCTTGAATTTGACATCCCGATCAGGAGGGAGTCCAGGAAGATCATCAGGGAATACATCCGGAAATTCCCTAACCACTGGAATATCCTTTATCTGCACGGCTGTGGTGTGGTGAATGCTTGGTGCGGCCAGTTGGGGAGGTATCACTCGAAAGCTTATGCTACCATGGGTGGGAGAGTTTGGGTGTATGGTGTAGGCATCTATGTCCAACACAGCCTTATGTTGCCTCATCCAAGGCATGCCCAAGATGATGTCAATGTTGCTCCCATCTAAGACCATGCATTTGGTAGAGTAGACTTTTGCTCCTAGGGTTATTGGGAGTTTCTCAATTTCATAGAGAGCAGGGTTTGCCCACTGGCTGATTTAATGGTGTATCGTGATTTCATAAGGGTACGAGACAACCGATACTTATCAATGAAAAACCCACTAACAAAGCTATGTGATGCCCCCGAATCAAATAGAACTAGTGCGGGGTGGTCTTGAACAGGGAATATACAAGCGAGGATGGGGCTGTTCTCCGGAATCTCCTCCAGGGTGGTGTTGTTCACGCGGCCAGTGCGGACAGATCCCTTGTTGTTGTTGCTGTTGTTGTTGTTCCTCGACGGGTTCTGACCAGTGTTTTTCTTGGGGTACGGGCACTCCCTTGAGAAGCGTCCAAGACGGTCGTAGTTATAACAGGGAAAGGGTCTTTTCTGGGTGTTTTGTTGTTATGGTTGGTGATACCCACCTTGGCCCTGCTGCTGATGCGGTGCCTGGGGTCGCTGCTGTGCTTGCTGGGGTGGACGTGGAAACGATGCCGTCACGGGGGTGGAACGATACCTCTATCCCGAAGGGTCCGTGTACACCATGCGATACTTCTGCGGGGGTCCACTGGATGGCCCCATAGCACTTGCGGACCTCTTCTGCTTTGCCATCACCTTATGATACCCATCTTCTGTGATGATAGCATTGTTGACGAACTCAGCGAATGTGACGCCCATGTTTAGGTTGAGGCGGTCCTACAACTCTGCGCTTAGACCCTCCAAGAAACAGTCCTTACGCTTGGCGGGGGTGTCTACTTGTTCTAGGACATACAGTGCCAAATGGTTGAACTCCTCATAGTATTCTTTGATGCTACGGTTGCCTTGTTTCAGTGCCGCAAACTCTCGTGCCTTCCTGCGGATGAGCCCCGTAGGAATGTAGTGGGCACGGAACGCTGTCTTGAAGTCATCCCAAGCAATCTGCTGGTCCGCACCAACAAAAGCGACATGGTTAGCCCACCATGCCCCAGCTACGTCATGCAGCTGCTGTGCCGCAAACAATGTCTTCTGCATAGGCGTGCAGTTGAGGAGCCCAAACTTGGACTCGAGCATGCGAAGAAAATTTTCAGCTTCCATAGGCTCTGTGATGGAGCTGAACGTAGGTGGCCTAGTGGCGAGGAAGTCGGCATAGGTGCTGCTTTGGGGTGCGCTGTCATTGTTGCCCCTAGCATTCTTGTTTGCCGCGTTTTGTTGCGTCAACTTCCGCATAAATTCCGCTTGTTACTGGTGGTTTTCCATCATGGTGGTGAAGAACTGCGCCATCATCTGCATGGGGTTGGGTGGGGGTGGTGGAGTCCCCTGTCGAGTGTTATCATCTCTAGCCCTAGAGCCCTCGGGCTGTTCGCCATGAAGATCGTTGGTGTTGCGAGTGCGAGCCATTCTTAAATACAAGCATTAGGGTACCATTAGTTTCTTATCCAATAAAATCATGAGGGAACACAAATTCAAGGGCAAGTAGGATGCTCTAAATGTAGGAAAGTGCAGTTCAGCAAGGAAAACAAATATACTGGTGGTGATTACTTATCTAAGAAATTTGCACATCGAAAAGTAGACTTGTCCAAATATTTTCAGAGTGCGTTCAGTTCTGCCCTGTTGGTACAACAGTCACTAAACAAAGTTTTTGAGCTATGTTATGTAAAGAATTTGGAAAACCGCTAAACATCAATGTTGTAGAAGATTTCAACACCTTTCGAACGAGTACTTACTCAACTTCATCTAATAAGGAGCTCAGGGGTTATGAATTTTCTAAGTTGCAAGTCAGAATCTGAAATCTGCTGAGGACAGCACTGTTTTTGGTCTGAAAAAGGGTCTAAAAACCAGGTTTCGTTCCATTTAGCCCTAGAAGTAAAGTATCAGCATTATGGATAATTTTAGCACCTTTCTAACACATACTTGCACACTTCCAACATATTCTTAGAACTCAAGATATAGGATTTACAAGTTGCTATTGTCTGCTGAACTGTTTCTGGGGACAGAATACTGTTGCCTGAAAATGGGCTCATAAATGTGTCTTCAAAGCTTTAAAACAGAATAGTCAGAATACAGAAGTTGTATAATTTTTCACAACCTTTCTAGAAAGTGCTCATACAGCCCTAGAGGCGATCTGAACAACGAGTTATGAATTTTACAAGATAGGTCATAATCTGAATTTCAGATTGATATCAAATCGACGCGCTGGCTCGGATGGACCAAAAATGGTATTGTCCGGTAATATTTAAAACAAAATTTCTTGCTGGATGTACAGAGAGTTTGTTCATGATTTTAATAAGTATTTATTTGCATGCTTTTGACTCTAGAGTGAGAAGATATCGATTTTTTATGTGAGCAAGATGTTTGCTGAATTTTTAGGTTTCCACAACGACTTAATGCTTTAATATTTTACATGATGCATATGCTTTCGGCTTATACGTCCTCACAAAAATAAAAGTCGGTTGTGAATAGGACCATACGCATAGTCGGTGGCAGACGATCCCTCAAGTTAGTCGTAAACTACCCGTTTCTTACTCGATTTGTGGTTAGCGTACCTGCAGAAGATTCATTTCAGAAATAATACATCAAATAGAAAAGAAACGAGCCAAAAATAATCCCTTATTATTGTCCTAGGACAGGACACTGATGTTTACCTCAATCAGCCCGTGTTCACACCTTTGTGCTAGCTTCCCATGTTACTGCCCACAGAGCGAGACACATACCTTCGTTGACGAGGCCGTAGATGCAGGTGTTTAAACAAACAACCTCCTACAGTTAGCTTTGCCACATGAATCATAACTAATAATATTCCTATGGGCACGTCCTTATACGTTCGTAACGGGGTTTTCAAAAATATGTCTTTGAATGTTGCACTATTCCCGAGATAGCTTTGATACCATGTTGTAACAAAACCGCCTTACCACGGAGATGATTCCGTTCCAGGATCTTTGTCGGGTGACGACACGCGTTGTGACGCCCAATAGTATAATACATGACAAAATAATATAGTTACAACAAGAACATAGATTGGATACAAAGTTTTACATAAATTCGAATTTAAATTACAAACCAGAGTTTTAAACACATAAAATGCAGAAGCGAAATTTGTTCAACAGTAATTAAATGGTTCGACGGGATAAGTAAGATACAATCGCCCTCTCACGGCGACACACAGTGAATATCTGGCCATGATAGGTGTATTGCCCGAAACACCGTGCCGGTAATCAACGGACTACTCCTTCTCGTTATCGGGGCACCGTTCCCACTCGATATTCTAGCAGTCAATGCGCTGGCCTTCCCAGTGGAACCTCCCACAGCAGTGACAGTCTCCACCCTGATCATCTGAAAACCACATAGAGCTACGCCCTTGAGTAACTAGTTTACTCAGCAAGACTGACCCGTCAAAATGGCCAACTATAGTGGACACCTAGACATGCAAAGGCTAAGGGTAGGGTTTATGCTGCCAAAAAGCTAGCCTAATAGTGGATCCTTATTTTCAAGTTTTAGCATCAAGTTAAGTTGTCATACAGAATAATAAATTTAGTTTGCACTAAAGCTATAACAATCATGGTTGCAATACAATCTTAATAATTTCAAATAGCAGTATTAAACTCACTCATCATCTTAATGGCTTCCGACACTGTTCCGGAGCAGCGATCAAGTGGTACTCGTTACTATGAGGGGCAACGACTCGGATCGATTTACATCCTATAGGAGAAACCTTTCTTGCACGATCCATACGCGCTTCATGGAAGTCGCATGGAGCAACCTTTCACTGCGGTACCGCAAGGTCTTCTGGGTCCAGACTCCCCCGACACGATGCGCCCCGTGTCGCCATCCGTGGGTAGATTGTTCGCTCCTCTCAGCCCCAGTTTCACCAAAAAAAGGGAGAAGGCTATCTTCCGACCAGGCAGTAGTCGCAGCTACATCAGTTTACTGGGCCCATAACTCCAGCATGCAAACAGTACGTTCAAACTTGACCTTATAGGACCAGACACGGCACGTAGCCTTAGATTACTCGGACGGGGCTACCTCCTTGAAGATAAGCTGTCCTTCCTTTTTCACCTAGTTGCCCGTCCGGTCTTCATTGTTAACCCATCCAAACTTTCCTTCAACCGATATCATTTTCAAGTGCTAACGTTTCTTGGTCTATGAGTGGTCTCCATACCACTCGATGAATAGCCATCCTAAATTTAGTAGAGCGACTAACGTCCTGAGGCTATCATTGGGTAAAGGGGACCTACTGCAATGCTAGGTTTTCAAACAACTCCTACAAACTTAAAGCACAGACAAGCCTACATCCCTAACTAGTGATAAAGTAAAAAGGTTAAAACTTGGTGGGATGCAGCGGGGCTTGCCTTGGTTCTGCTCCTGGTCAGCTGAAGCACCTCCCGGTCCTTCTGGCTCCTACTCTTGTCCCGCCTCCACGTGGTTCACCTCGTTATCTACATGATACAAATGTGATGATGTGCATGAGAGAAGATTCATGGCACTTGTTGAACAAATATGTTAACACAGTATTGTGATGTGTAAAATTGGAGGGAGTGTAGTGTGTTTACGATCGATATGTTCATGGCAGGTGTATGATGAGTGTGCAATGGCCAGCAAGAATATTACCGGTGTGTTGGGTATGTTGTCAAGCATGAACAAGTTTATATGATATAAATCCTGAAGTGTAACATAGAACTAAATAGGAAATATTGCTCCCATAAGGTAACTAAATAAATTTAGCATGGTTCTAGAGGTCACATGAACATGGGTGAATTACTGTAAATAGGACATGCCATGAGAGAATTATGGACCATGTTTCATTGACATGCATGGGGTTAATAATTTTTAATAATTAATACAAGGAAAAAAGTAATAAATTAATTATGACTACAATACATAGAAATATCACTTGTCACTTTTCAGGGTGATTAGGTATGCATAAATATAATTGGTAACCAAATTTCAAGAATCTACTAGTCTTCTAAATTTATTTATGATTTTATTAGCATCTAATCTATTTATTTTGATTCTGATAACCAAATTATCATGCATGCAGTATTAGGAATTTTTCTACAATGCTACATAACTAGAGGAACTCAGAAAATTTTAGTTTGCTCAAAAACTCTTAATACCTATTTAGTTATGCATTTTACAAGCTAAAAGACTTTTCTGACTATTAACAATTCGCTGGAAAAATGATTTTTTGGTCTGGGCCACACAAGAGGCCACACGGATCGCTTTCCGCAGGGGATCCGGCCCAGCTCGAGCTGAGGCTCAGCCTTAGCGGCCTGAGCTTGCCGGAGGAGTGACATCCCACCGGAACAGAGCCAAACAAGCACGAAAAATTCCAAATAAAATACCTAAGCAAAGCTTTGCGCGAAGTGCACCCGGTTGAGGTGGTCCCGAGGGGAGGAGCTCAACGGAATGGCTGGCGGTGAGCAGCGAAGCTCCGGGGACTTGTTGCGGTCGACGAATTTTTGCGGGTTCCACGGTGCGTTTCGGGCGACGAAACTTGGTCTGGTGGAGGGGGAGGGCAAGGGGAAGAGTTTGAGCCAGCTCATCTGTGTCGGGAGGGGCTGGAGCATCGGCACGGCGAGGTCTCGCCGGCTACAATGGAGGTCGTGGTGGTGTGAGCTTTTTCTTCAAAAATGGAAGTGTCGAAAAGGGAAAAAGGCAAGGAGCGAGTGGGGGAGAGGCCGGGCCTCAATTTACACTCGATCAGACCGACCGCGGCGGGCTGCCTACCGTTCTACGGGAGCCACATGGTGCATCGGCGCCAGCAGCCCGGGCCCGCTCGGAGGAAGAAGACAGACAGGACGCTGACGGGTGGGGCCCGCTGCTATTTTCTTTTTGGTTGATTTTCAAGACAACACTCATTTAATATTTTTATATCTTTAAAATTATAGATCCTACAGAAACTTTAAAAATATGTGCGTACTCACCACGGTGTGCTCTATTTTATAAAAATGATAGAGTTCAAAAATTTCTATTTGAATTTGAATATAAATTTTTCAAATAGGCATAGTTTTTAACTGCTTGGACATTTATTTGGGGCAATAAATGAGGATATAAAAATATGAAAAATTCAAAAAAATTCTAATTCAGCATGGGTACAACATATATTTTTCCTTTGGCCCATGTTATATTGCGAAAACTGAACTTGTAGTTTAAATAACATGCAAGTTTGCTTGATTTTTGTTTGAATTGGACAAATTTCAGTTTAAATTTTTATTCTACTTCTTTTGCAGGTGCTGAGAGTCCTAAAAGTGTGCACTTGAATAATTCAGGACATCAGAGGTGTCACAGACCTTAAAGAGATCATTATGTCCGGATGCCAATATACTAGGGCCTGTCCTAGAGATGATCCGACCTTTGAGAAATTGGATTGGGTGCTTGTAAGCACAGAATGGGAGAACAATTTGCCACTATCCATGGTGGAGACTAGAGATCGAAGCCAATCTGACCACACACCTCTTATCCTCAATACTGGATCATCAACACATCACAATAGACATCCCAACTTCAAATTTGAAAGGAGATGGTTCCTTTGACATGGTTGCTCATCTATGGCAATCAGAAATCCAGGGGATGTCGGCTATTCAAAGATGGAAAAATAAAATACGCCACCTTCGACAATACCTTAGAGGATGGGCCAAACATACAGCAGGCTCTTACAAGAAAGAGAAGAAAAAACTCATCTCCATGTTAGATGCCATTGATTAAAAGGCAGAAAACACTCAGCTTTCTGATAATGAGATAAATATGAAACATTATCTCAAACAAAGGTTGGTCCTCTTATTGTGCGAGGAAGAGATGATGTGGTACGAAAGGGCGAAGGTCAAAACCCTTCTTGAGGGGGATAATAATAACCAGTTTTTTCATCTTGTGGCCAACATAAGACATCGGAAACAACACATCTTCAAATTAGAATAAGAGGATGGGGTGATTGTAGGTGACATAGAGCTGCAATAATATATAACAAACTATTATAAAGGTCTTTTTGGCCAGCCACAAGATAGCAATCTTTCGCTTGAGGAAAATCAAATCAAAGATATTCCACAAGTAAGTAGAGTTGAAAATGATTTGCTAATTTCAGCATTTACTGAGTTAGAGGTAAAGGAGGCTGTGTTCCAAATAGAACACAACAAAGCTCGTGGATATGATGGCTTCCCCGCTGAATTTTATCAAGTTTTCTAGGAAATTATAAAAAAGGATTTGATGGCTCTCTTTGATGAATTCCATGAAGAGAAATTTCATATTTTTAGTCTTAACTTTGGAGTAATTACGCTAGCTACTCCTAAAGATTAATGGTGCAAAAGAAATCCAGCAATATCGACCCATATGTCTACTCAATGACAGCTTCAAAATATTCACAAAAGTTGGCACTAATAGAATCAATTGAGTAGCACAATATGTTGGTAGCCCATCTCAAACCGCCTTTATGCAAGGCAGGAATATAATGGAGGGAGTAGTCTTTTTACACGAGACTATTCATGAACTTCACACCAAAAAACTTGATGGGATGGTTTTCAAAATTTATTTTGAAAAAGTCTATGATAAAATCAATTGGTCCTTCCTTCAACAAACCTTACGTACGAAAGGCTTTGCACCTAAATGGTATCGTTGGATTGACAAATTTGTTAGGGGGGAAGTTTAGGCATTAAATTCAATGATGACATAGGCCATTACTTCCAAACAAAAAATTGCTTGCATCAAGGTGATCCTATGTCCCCTGTTCTGTTCAACATCATAGCTGATATGCTGCCGATACTAATTAAAAGAGCGAACAATGATGGACAGATAAGGGGTGTGGTCCCACACTTGGTAGATGATGGCTTATCCATCATATTTATTGACCATGACCTAGAACAAGCAAAAAACATGAAGCTATTGCTTAGTGTTTTTGAACAATTATCAGATCTCAAGATTAACTTCCATAAAAGTGAAATCTTTTGTTATGCAAAGCAAAGGATTTTGAGGATGAATATACCGACTCATTGGATGCAATGCTGGAGAGTATCGTTTCAGATACTTGGGTATTCCTATACATCATAGAAAACTCCATAACATTGATTGGAAGTGCATCGAAGAGAGATTTGAAAGGAAGTTATCTTGTTGGAAACTGAAGCACTTGTCATACGGAGGTAGATTAATCCTCCTAAACTTGGCGCTAAGTAGTCTACCCATATTTATGATGTCCTTCTTCGAAATACTGAAAGAAGTAGTTAAAAAAACTAGACCAATACAGGTCTAGGTTCTATAAGCAAGGCGATAAGAATAAAAAGAAATATCGCTTAGCAAAGTGGGACATCCTTTATCATCCTAAAGAATAAGGTGGACTTGGAATAATTGACCTCCGGGTTCAAAATCAATGCCTGTTGAGTAAGTGGATAATTATACTACTCAATGAAGATGGATCATGCTTGCCAATCATTGCTTAGGAATAAATATCTAAGCATGAAATCTATCTCACAAGTACAGAGTAGGCCTGGTGACTCCCACTTTTGGCAAGGTCTAATGAAGATAAAAGACCAGGCTCTAGCTTCTGGTTCCTTCAAAGTTAATGATTCAACACAAACAAGATTTTGGGAAGATACTTGGGTAGGAAACCACCCTTTCAAAGATCTCTACCCCACCCTATATAACATTGCTTACAACCCATATGATACAATGGATGAAGTGATGAGTTCTTCACCTCTGAATATTTCATTTAGGAGGGCACTAGTGGGGGACAAGCTTGAAGAATGGGTACGCCTGGTTGATAAAATAACCAAGATAGAACTAAATGATGAGAGACATTTTCATCTGGGGTTTACATAAGCACATACTTTTTACGATTCGTTCCATGTACTGATTTATGATAATACACCTTTCTCTCACAAGGTGATTTGGAAAATTAAAGTTCCTCTTAAGATCAAAATCTTTCTTTGGTATTTGCAAGGGGGGGGGGGGGGTGTTCTATTCGTCAACTCTGACCACCAGATCGCCGCCACATAGCTGTTGTGCTTGTCGCGCCCTCCGATCTTTCTTTACCAGTGATGCCGCAGCGATCGAGTACAAGAGTCATGGACTTCGTGGACCTGACCTTAAGGTGAATGATTTTCTCGGGATGCCGCTCACTCAGAATCGCACTTATTTTTTAATGTGCAACAGTGCAAGGCTTCCTGTTATATCATCCAGAGCCATTACAAACAACGCTGAGACCTTCTAGATTATTGTACGGCTGTTGTTATATCTTCATGCGCCTGTTAAGCAAGCAGCCACAGCTTGCTTCCCAACACGGCGTTTATAAATAAATTTCCAGTGACTGATGCGCGGACATTAATTACTCTGCTCCTGTATTGCAGGCTTATTTATCCATACCTACTTTCACATGGTCCATTATCTCTTTTATTATATTTGCAATTGCTCTCTTTTGCAGTGCCGGAAAACTAAAATACAGTATAATGAAAATAAAGTTTTGTTATGAGGTATATATGTGTTCTATAATATCTTTTCAGATGCTGCCATCCATGCAGGCTTGGCACAATCGATTTATTTTAAATTTCCAGTCCTTACGTTCTAAGACATGCATCCAGTTTCTGAATGGAACACGTGGCAGTGGAAGAAAAATGGAGTGGAGATGAAAATAGATTCGCTCCTTCTTGCCCCTTTGGGCGGTGGGTTCAGTTATAGGAGCCACTCAAAAGGTGGATATGAAGTACATGAGGAAGTCCAGTGTTGTGAAATTAATGGTTGTTGTATTAGATGCGGATGCCATCCCGGATGATGCTGACATTGTGGTGGATGGCTGTGTGTATGAAATTTTCCTCAAGGTGGATAAAGTCATTCGTGAAGAGCAAATTGAGGATGACTTGGATGACGTTGATGACCTCGATGATCCTGAGGAGGAACACCAAGAGGAAGAGGAGGAAATGCAGGATGTACATCCCCAGAATGATTCACAAAAGGAAGCATCCAACTCACAGAACGATCAACAGGGTTCTGTGGCAACAGAGAAAGCTCCTGACGCTCCAACTAAGGCTGCACACAAGTTGGTAGAAGAAGTCATTGAAGAAGGCGGCAGGGGATTTACTACAGGAAATTTGCAACAAGGTGTTGATGGAGGACATGGAGACTCTCGAACCCCAAGGTACTGGTTTTAGTGCAGGTGGGCATGTTTCAGGGGAGGCGGTTCCTCAGCAACCCTCACCTGTTACTTCACCTCTGGGTGCTAGTCACGGCTGGGATGCTGACCAGGACCTGGATCAGTCGGAGATGTTCCCTCTCTTGTCCTAGGTTGAGGTGCAACCTAAGCTGACGCCTGGCGGCGACAGGGCTGGTCTGACGATGCTGCTGAATGTTAACAAAGCTGCGGTGGAGCAGTTGCCCGAGGCACAGGCGGCTTCGATGGAGCCGCACGGGACACCCGTGGTTACCCTGTCCATGCCCAACCTGGAGGACTCTCACACTCCCGCCACTTCTGCACCAGGCCCTAATGAGATGGGGAAGCAGCCTGGAGACGGGTCCGGAGCCCCTGCTTCACCTGCTTCTTCTCCTGTAGGCAAGCGCGCCCCTACCATTTCGGCAAACCTGCTCGAGGCAACCGACCCGGCCAGCGATGCTAAATCTGCTCCCCCCTCTGCTCCGGATGTGGCTCTTTTGATGGAAATGGTGGCCCTGGGGCCAACTTTAGAGTTGGACAATCCAGGAAAGGAGAAATCCCCGGTCAAAGCTCCGGGGAAATCATCACTGCTAAAGGCAGACGAGGGTATGAAGCCGCCAGGGATGGTAGACGCGAACATGGTGGCACATAGGCGTGGCAGGAGAACCACTGCACACTATGATGAGCACACACCATGGCGAAGACAGAGCGCATGGCTGCCAAAAGGAACCTCGAGGGGAAAGGTACTTCCTTCACTACTTTCCCTGATTCTATAGTAGCAACTAAGATTAGCAACCTAGGTGTTTCTTTAGGTACAGATGATAATAAAGTTTTAAACTCTGTTGTCTCTCTTAAGAGTATAGAAGTAGATAGGTTGCCTGTCTCTGTTAAGAGTAAACCAACCGTTAATATAGCCTGTTTTAATCAAATTAATGATGAGGAAGAGGACAACTTCGATGCATTCCTCAACCACATTTGTGGTGATTTAAATGAGGAAGCAAATGAAGAGGGGCTTGATCACACTTGTTAAAAAGAACAAGGTCACTAGACCAGTTCAAAAATCAAACACCCCGCTAAAACAGTGTCTCTAATGAAAAGAGTTTTCTGGAATAGCAAAGGTCTTGCAGACTTGGCTAAACATATATACTTGAGGGATATGTTGCGTGAGGAGAAAATAAATTTTATTGCTCTCATGGAAACAGGTCGGGATGAATTCCCAAATGAGGCCTTAAAAAATCTTTGTGGTGGCCAGGATTATATCTGGCATTATATGGCACCACAAGGTCGATCCTAGGGCATGTTATTAGGCGTTGACCTTTCTATCTTTGACATCGGATCTATTTCAGAGGGGGACTTCTATGTCAAATTTACCCTTAGAAATAAGAGTGATGGCTTCAAGTGGGTCCTGTATGCGGTATATGGTCCAGCACAACAGAAACACAAAGAGGCCTTCCTCACAGAATTGGCAAACTCAGCATCTCATAAAACTCTACCGTATATCATCGGTGGGGATTTCAATATTATGAGATGACCAGAGGATAAAAGCACTGATAATTTTGATCACAAATGGCCACATATTTTTAATAAGGTCATTGAGGTGTTAGACCTCAGGGAGATCAAAATGTCAAGGCACCAATACACATGGGCTAGTTATAGGGATGACTCTACTTTGGAGAAACTAGACCATGTCATTGTGAGTACAGATTGGAAAGAAAAAATCCCACTTTCCAATGTCGAACTAAGGGATAGGAGTCAATCAGATCATACTCTGCTTATCTAAACACTGGTTCATCCACTCATGGAACTACCACCCCACTCTTCAAATTTGAAAGAGTGTGGTTCCTTAGAGATGGTTTCTTCAACATGGTCGTTGATTTATGGCGATCGGTAGATAAAGGAAACATCAGCAGGGAGAGGTGGCAAAACAAAATTAGAGCCTTGGGTAAGCATCTGTGGATGGGCAAAACACACTGCTGGCCACTATAAGAAAGAGAAGAAGAAACTCATTGCTTTGATTGATTCTCTAGATAAAAAGGCCAAATCAGCCCCCCTTTCTGATAATGAGATAAACTGGAAACTTTACCTCAAAGAAAGGCTGGTGTTCCTACTACGAGAGGAAGAAATGAAATGGTATGACAGAGCAAAGGCAAAAACCCTTCTCTAGGGGGATGACAACACCCACTTTTTCCACCTTGTTGCTATTGGCAAACACTGCAAACAACACATCTTTAAATTAGAACAAGAGGATGGTGTCATTGTGGATGACGAGCAATTAAAGTCACACATAACAAACTACTAAAAAGGTTTGTTTGGACCACCAGACACTAACCATTTTGATATGGTTGAGGATCGATTAGAGGACATCCCTCAAGTTAATTCAGCTGGAAAAATGAACTCCTCATAGCTCCCTTCTCAGAAAGAGAGGTAAGAGAGGCAGTTTTCCAAATGGAGCATAATAAAGCCCCTGGACCTGATGGATTTCCTGCTGAATTTTACCAAGTGTTCTTGGATATAATAAAAGGTGATTTGATGGCACTTTTCAAAGACTTCTATGAAGAGAAACTTCCTCTCTTTAGTCTTAATTTTGGGATAATCACTCTTCTACCCAAAACTAATGATGTCAAACAAATCCAACAATATAGACTGATCTGTGTCCTGAATGTCAGCTTCAAGATTTTTACTAAAGTTGCCACCAATAGGATTAATACAGTCGCTGGATCGATGGTAAACCCATCTCAGACTGCTTGATGCCTGGGAGAAACATCATGGAAGTAGTAGTTATCCTACATGAGACTATCCATGAATTACACACCAAGAAGCTTAACGGGGTCATATTCAAAATTGATTTTGAGAAGGCCTATGATAAGGTTAAGTGGTCCTTTCTTCAACAAACTATGAGGATGAAAGGCTTCTCTCCTAATAGTGTACATGGATTGATAACTATCTCTGGGGGAAGTGTCAGTATTAAAGTTAATGATGACATAGGACATTACTTTGAGACAAAGAAAGGTCTTTGTTAAGGAGACCCTTTGTCCCCTATTTTGTTTAATATAATGGCTGAAATGCTAGTTGTGCTCATCAAGACAACCAAGGCAGATGGACAAATTAGGGGTATAATTTCGCACCTTGTGGATAATGGGTTGACAATTCTACAATCTGCAAACGATATCATTATTTTTATAGACCATGATTTGGAACAAGCCAAAAACTTAAAGCTGTTGCTTAGTGTTTTTGAACAAATGTCTGATCTAAAAATAAATTTTCACAAGAGTGAACTATTCTTCTACGGTGAGGCCAAAGAGTTCGAGGATCAGTACGTAGAGCTCTTCGGTTGTAAAATGAGGGAATACCCATTTAGATATTTGGGTATTCTGATGCATCATAGGAAACTCCAAAATAGTGATTGGAGAATCATTGAAGAAAGATTTGAAAGGAAGCTTAACTGCTGGAAAGCGAAACATCTATCCTGTGGTGTAAGGTTAACGCTTATGAATTCCGTATTAAGCAGTCTTCCTATGTTTATGATGTCATTCTTCGAAGTGCCAAAAGGGGTCCTCACTAAACTTGATTTTTATAGATCCAGATTATTTTGGCAAGGTGGTAAAGAGAAAAAGAAATATCTCCTTGCATCTAAATTGTCGCCCAAAAGATCAAGGTGGTCTTGGCATTATTGACTTGGAGGTTTAGAATAAGTGTCTTTTAAGTAAATGGTTGTTTAAATTAATTAATGAAGATGGTATGTGGAAAAACTTGCTTAGGAATAAATACCTAGGCTCAAAAATATTGTCACAAGTCAGCATGAAACATACCGACTCCCACTTCTGGAGGGGCCTCCTCAATGTCAAAGACACATTCCTCTCCTATACATCCTGTAATGTTAAGGATGGCTCCCAAATACGTATTTGGGAGGACACTTGGAGAGGAAACCAGCCTTTTAGCGAGCTTTTCCCAAACCTTTATAGAGTGACATACAACTCCCATGACTCTGTGGTTGTAGTTATGTCAAACACGCCTTAGAACTTATCTTTTCAAAGAACCTTGGTTGCAGACAAGCTCACTGAATATATCAACCTCATAGCTATAATGCAGGGTGTCAACTTATCAGAGGAGAGAGATACAGTGTCTTGGAAACTTCATACGAGTGGAAAATTTTTGGTCCACTCTATGTACCAGCATTTGATTAATCAAGACACTCCTTTCCAACATAAACGTATTTGGAAGTTGAAAATCCCGCTAAAAATTAAAATCTTCCTTTGGTACTTCATTAGAGGGGTTGTATTAACAAAGGATAATTTAACAGAGACTTTGGATGGGCAGTAAAAAATATAGTTTCTGTAATAGTAATGAGACTATTCAACATTTGTGCTTTGACTGTCATCATGCTAAGAATATTTGGAGAGTGGTAAAGGCAGCTACGGGGTTAAATCCACGTAGTTCTATTACCCACATGTTTCGGTCCTGGCTTATGGGAGTCAATCCAAAAGAGCAAAAACTAATACCAGTTGGTGCAGCTGCCCTTTGTTGGGCAATTTGGCGTTGCAGAAATGACTTTACCTTTAACAATGTAAAATATATGTCTTTTTTGCAGGCTACATTCAGAGGGACATACTGGATGCGGTACTGGGCACTACTGCAGCCTGAGGAGTCCAGGGAAACATTCAAATTCATGAGCAAAGCTGTGGAGGTGGCTGCTTTGACATTGTTGGCCAACCACGGATGGAAATTCAATAGTAGACTTCATCCTCCATGAGTGCTCCTTTTATTCTCAGTCGATAGACTGATCATTTTTGTAATAAATATCAAAACCGGGCTGTGTGCCTTGCAGAGGCCGGAAACTCTTGTTTCCATTACCCAAAAAATATAGAAACATATGCTCTATATATCGTGAGAGTGTTTTGTGGTATCTGCCAAACTCGTGTATGCATACCGGTTTTAATGATGGGATGATGCGAACAGTTTGCCTTCCATATCAAAAAATGAAAAAAATAAATAAATGGGAATAGCTTGACATGAGAGTGGGATGCACAAGGAAGTCCGTATGCACCTTTATCATTGACTATCTTTGCTGCATTAGTACTGGGCAGGGGAGGTCGCTGCATCTCTGTCGTAGCACCAATATGCCCCCCCCCCTATGCACCTCCATCAGCCTTAGTACTGGGCAGGGGAGGTCGCGTGGTGAGTGGTCCTCAAAACCGTGGAGTGGAATTTCATCTCAAGGGCAAATTCATAGAGGAGTTTTAGTGTTCAAAATATTGACCAATAGTTTCGACAAACTATTGGCTAGTAGTTTGAGGGTAGTTTCATAATTACATCATTAATAAATAATTTGACACTTATTTTTATAATAGAAATCGAACCCTATCCAATCATGAAAATGTCAATTGATCTTAAAAAAAAGTAAAACATCAAGTAGAATAAATGGGCAACAAAGTGATCTGGTGGAGTGCCCCGGCCATGGGCAACAAGTAGAATAAATATTTGATGTAATGAACGGAGCTATTCCTATTAAGGGACAAAGCATGCACTTTATGGTTTAACATATTGGCAGCGCAGAATCAATCATTAATTATACATCAAATAAGCTGTGTAATTTTTGGGCCAGGCACAGTGGTTTGTAGTGTCTGTATGAAGAAATGGTTCGGGTACTTTCTATATATAGATGGATGGTTTGTTGGCGTGTAATTGGGTTGATTCATTGGTGAAAGATGTAAACGCGGTGTCAGACTGACTATTTTCTGCATAGATATATACAAAACCTTGATTCCTGTGGCCTCCTCTGTAAGCTTGTTTTGAATAACGCACAGTGACACAAAATACCAAGTGTGGTGACATATAACGTTCGCACTGATGACCTTGTGTGTGCGAATATGACGGTTGCATCTAAGTATAGATGTGCAGTGCCAAATGGTCGCAGAAGGCATGGGAGGCACCAGGAATTTCAGCTGCAGACTGATTGCCAAATATGGCTGAGGGACCATAGTGCCATCAGCTACGCGTGAGATTGAGGTAACCTGCATTCTCCCATGAGCAGTAGTCTATGCTGGTGCGTGCCTGTCCACCTCCGTGTCATAAACAGCTTGCGAACAAGGCCAGCACCCAGTCTCGTTGCTTGGAACGCCCCACTGCTTCCAGGACAGGTGCTGCATTCTCAAGCAGGTCATGGAAGCTGTCTCGTTGCTTGGTATGGGATTAGGACGAAGTGTAGGATCGCTGAGCGTGCATTTTTTCACTGAAGTGTACTACTGTGACAACATTTTTGCTTGGTCTAGAATATTGCGTCTAGGATCGCAGCAATGTTTGCCCGACAAAAGTTTGAAGCTGGGAGTCCTCAACAGCTGGGATACAAGGACTCGGAAACAGAGCATTTGCTAATGCCGCTTTTGCACATAGCCTCGAATACACTTACATGGTCAGGACGGTTTCGTGTAAAGTTGCAATAGTTTATCTGGCATTCATGTTCATGTCTGCCGATGGAGCAACGACCATGACTAGGGACGAAGCCGTCGACCAGGAGAGCTCCCGGAGTCCCAGTAAAGCAACTACGCAGGTCTTATGGAGCGGTGACCTCTCCTAGCGTTCTGCCACTGGCACAAACAAAAAGTTCCAGGCCCTGTTTGTGGCCGCATGATCAGGCTTCTGGACCTCGGCCCTTCCTGTGGCTGTCGCCCCAAGTGATGATAGAAAAGGAGGGCGGGATATAGAGCTCCTATATTGGCAATCAGATAGACACGGATGACGTGATGCATACCGCACGCATGCACTCTCTACGGTACTCTATAATTAACTCCTATATCAAGCTTATTGTCAAAGTCACCGACAGAGACATCAAACTGAAGTTAGGAGGCACTGGGAGCGATTGTAAAACAGTGGAAATATCCTTTGCTTGGTGGAGAATATTGGGATCCAGGATCACATATCTTGCTGGTGCCCTTTACAATCAGACGCCCGATGCTACACGAGATCCTTGGGTAAGAAGCTGCGCTGCATGCTCTACAGTTCAACATCCATCTAGAGTCATCTCGAACTCCTAGATATTAGATTCTGTTAGAGCATCTCTAGCCCACCGATCAAATTTGATCCCATAAACTTTATTTTGGAGGCCAGTTTTCATATTTTACGGGTTCAAATTTATCTAGTGCTCCAGCCAACTGACTAAATTCAGCCCTGCATAGGGCTTCCTCTTCGTGCCGCCGCATCCCTCTCCTCCCCGACTTCGTGGTGTGCTTGTGCCAATGTCTCCCTCTCCTCCCATGCTCGTGTCTCCTCCTCCCCTACTTGTGTCACCGCCTTCCTCTGCTCCCTGTCTCGCTCTGCCATGTCCATCTCCTCCCATGGTCACGCTGCTGCCTACCTCCCTTCCTCTTCTCGCGCCTCCCTCTCTTCTCTGTTCATGTTGCCGCCTCCCCTTTCCTTCCCTGTTCACGCTGTTGACTCCCCTTCCTCCTCTGCTCATGCTACCGCCTCTCTCTCGTCTCCTGCTCACGCCGCCACCACCGGGCTTGTGACGATGCCTTGCTCCCCCTGCTCAAGACGATGACACCCTTCTAGCCAAGCGCCTCTGCGCCGTGTGCTGGAACTAGTGTGGAATTGTGAACCGGCCATGCGTCCTCCAGAGGGGCGGAACCAGATGTGCCACAGCCGGATCTACCAGCAGCAAGTGGTGCGAGAGGATCTCCAGAGACGAGTACTGGTATCAGGCCGACAGCGGCGTCGGGTGGAAGGAAAGAAATCGTCACGCAGAAGAGAGTAATCAAGAGAGAGAGAGAGAGAGAGAAAGGAAAAAAAAATGGTGGGACTCTTGTTTGGAGGGGGATGGTGGGGCAGCAAATCTAGGAGGTCTGGACCAGAATTTGGTGACCTAACAAAAATAGACGCCCGGATAAAGGACTAGCTTGAGCCGTTTTACTGTTCAGAGTGACTAAAAGGTCCAATAGAGATCCATTTAGTCAGTGGGCTGGAGATGCTCTAAGATGTGTGTTCCCGTGTGAGGCACATGGCGTATCGCCGCTATTATACGGTGGTGCTGCGCACCAGCCCAGGGCCATGACACAAACAACACGATTGGTCCAAGAAGGGCAGCAGCACATCAGAAATAGAAGAAGGATGAGGGAGGCGGGAGAATCGGGGGGAGGCAAAAAAAAAATTAACGAAGTCTCAACTTGCCTTTATACTTTTAGTTGAACTGCCGCTTTTTTTTTTCTTTTTTTTTTGTTTTTTGTTTTTGCCAGTTCGGAGAAACGGTGCTGTTTAGCAGAACTTTCGACACTTTTCGCTTTTGAAACGCAGAAGAGGATAAAAGTTTGCTACCCCAAACAGGGCCTAATGCTGCGACACATTGACAAACAATGACAACGTTCTTTTTTTCACAGATACTCCTGGTGTTCTGCTCTGCTGGTAACGTGACGCACGTCCCGGCCGCTGGAGCTCTGCAACAACATTACCATCAACCAAGCGTCTGTGGATGAGATAACGAGAGTTCAGCATTGAGTAGCCTTTCCATCGAATTCGATTGACATATAATACTTGTTACAAGTTAGGGCCGGGTACTCTTTTCATTCTAGCCAGAGTGTTTAATTTTGAACTACTCAATATTTGCGCAGATATTTTTTTTTCTCTTGTTAGTGAAGTTAATTAACTCAGTTTTGTTTATACTACATTTTATATTAACAAATAATGTTAAAATATTTCGTTAATAGTTCAATGCAGTACAAGGTATGAATGCTTTCTATATTGATTATGTGGTTTTCTATGATTAGTTATATAGAAATTTTGTGAGGGTCCATAATTTCTCTTTTTTATGTTTTAATTTTCATACACACATATGAAACCTACATTATTATTTAGCTTCTCTAAATAGATCATTTATATACCATTTTTATCCCAATTTTTTGGATTTTGGTATTTTGTAATATTCTTATAAAATTACCGATGTCAGCATTTAGGCAAATATAATTAATTTAACTATAACTTACTGTTATATTCTCTTAAATGATTAAATTACCACGGTGATCCAGTGTATATGCTTTTGTAGTAGTCGTCTATTTTCATCGCATTCTTTTTCATCGGATTGTACCAGTCGCACCGAAATATAACTGGTCTATGCATGTCCAAACAAGAGTTATACTTCACCGTAGAATTCTGTATCCTTCTCGCCATGTGAACCTACAACTATTACTCTATTGTCTTGCTTCTCTCTGTTTTGTACACGGTCCAATGTCTGGTACCGCACACCGTAAACAATACATCGCGAATATACCTTAGCTCGTTCGTCTGGATAGCTCGACAATGCATATAGGCCATCAAAGACTTGTTGGATCCTACGCAAAGAATATATGTAAACTTGGTGGACATGTATACAAAGTAGATCGTCGTTTCACAAAAGTTAGTACTAAAAAAACTCACACCAGTCTTGAACCATGAGGCAAATGTGTTCTCAATCTTTTTCTCAACATTTTGCATTTCTTCTCCCATTAAGACATGCATGTGTTGCCTGCAATCATGAATTAACTCACAATTAAAGCTAACTAATAGGTTTTATAAAACAATAATGATCTAGTGAAAAAGGGTTACGCACGTTATATATGGTTGGACTTTGTTGCAGTTGTTTAGCCCATGCAAGATTATTTTGGCATGATCAGGCCGTGCTTCCTTAACAATCTCCGGGACTCCAAGAAAACAAATAGCATGCTGGAAAATACGTGGATTCCCTTGTAGTGTAGGACGAACATACTCTCTGTTCCTGCCCATCTTATTCAAGTATACCATGATGTGAAAGAAGGCGGGAGGGAAAATTCTCTCAAGTTTGCACAAAATCTCTGTGATGTTCTCGTTTAATTTATGCAAACCGTTTAACTCCAGAGTTCTACAATACAGCTATTGAAAGAAGTTGTCCAATTTAGCAACTGCTTCACATATCAGCTTGAATGATGAATATTTGGTTTTATAAACTATAATATTATTGTAGCATCTCCAAAAAAACTACTGTGATATGTCACAAATAAAATTATATTTGAATTACAATCACCACTTGCTATATATTGAAAAATAAAATATGTGCACTCAGAAAAATTGAAAAAACAAACAACAAATTATTCTATATAATATTTAACTTTGAGTAAAGTACATGGCCGGTCCTTAAACTTGTTCAGCTGTGTCACTTAGGTCCCTGTACTCTCAAATTGTATTTTTGACTACCCAAACTTAGGCTCGGGTGTCATTTAGGTCCCTATACTCTCAAAAATACAATGTATCCCAATCAAATTGATTACATTTGAATAATGAATGCAAATCTGATCACACAAATGCGCGCACTATATCATCAATCAATAAAAACAAACTTTATCATAAAATAAAAGGTAATAAAGAGCATAAAAAAATCTAGCAATATCTAGCTATTAGGTAATGAACAAAATATAATTTTGTGGTTTAGCATCATGGTGTGATTTAAATGACCACCACTTCATTTAGTATCTAGCTCTACCATTGATAAAGCATGTCTTTCATCCACACCTATCAATATTCTAGATACACATTTCGAGATAATTTATGTTTATTTAACTACACCCAGTTCAATTTATATAGTATGTTTTTATCAAAATATGTTTTCCACAAATATGGTGCATTTTTTTATTGAATCCTTGTTCTATGTGCATGATGATTAGTTTACTCATAGATTATTGAAAATATTGACTATGATTCGGTCTCAGTGTCACTTCTAAATATACTTTATATGAATGAACGAAGGGAGTATAATTAAGTTATATCTACAAAAAATAAGTTTTGATCAATTCAATTAAGACGACACTATATTTTTGGAGTATGAGACCTACATGACGCCTAAAGTCAAGTTTAGGGACTTAGATGACACTTGAAGTTAAGTTTAGAGAGTTAAATTTGTATTTTGAGAATATAAGGACCTAAATGACACCCGAGGCTAAGTTTAGGTAGTCAGAAATGCAATTTGAGAGTATAGAGACCTAAGTGACACGACCAAATAAGTTTAAGGACCAGCCATGTACTTTACTCTTTAACTAGGTCTACATTTGAGAGTATTCGAGAATTAAAGAAAATTCATATGTCTTCTAGTAACCAAATTAGGTCTACATTTCCATTGACAGAAGAGGCTACATATAGCAATTTGTTTTTGTGTTGTGATGGAAATAGATGATGTATGCCATCATAAACTTCAACTCCAACCTAATACAACCATGGAAATCAAAAGAATTTTGCTAAAATTTGATGAAAACCTAGCAAACATAAAACCCAAAATTCAACATGATTTCAAAATGAGAGCAGAAGAAACATATGTACCTTATAGAGCAAATTCCTGTGAAAAAAAACAAACTCAAAACTTTCCCCGCTTGATTGTCATGATTTTTCCAAATTTTTGGGTCGCCACTGTTCAAGTGAGAGAGGGAGTTGTCTGAGTGCGGCTCATATAGCATGGGCAATTTATAGCGGTAGTTGGCATTTTAAACTGCCGCTGTAAAGGCTTTGGTAGTAGCGGCTGGAAATGCCAACCTCCACTATAAACATTGAGCATTTATAGCGGTAGTTGATATTATCAACCACCGCTATTGTGGGGCCTTTAGTGGCATCGTGACAGGCCCCCCTGGGTTTTGTAGCGGTGGCTCAGTTTGGTCCACGCCGCTAAGGCATTTGAGTCGCTGCCGCTAAAGGCCCGTTTTCTTGTAGTGTATAAGACATCCAACTTCCACATTGATACATAGACCAGAATAGTGTAAGTTAGATGCAGCGTAGCCTAGCGCCTCCCTCAGAATTTTGACAGTCGTGGATGTTATATGGAAAGGGTTAATTGCAAAAACCACCCCATAAGTCAGTTAGAGTTTGAGATTTCCACCCATAAATCATTTTGTTGCAAATACGCGCTCACCCATTGAGTTTTGTTGCAAAAACACCCCAATTTGCACATGTTTAATTTATTCAACATGTTTTGTTTATTTGAAGTAGCCAATGATGTTCTTATAAAAAATACAAAATTTTAGAAGTATAATCTTCATATTTTTAAAGAGAATATATAGCAAACATATCAATTAAAATTTGAACGGTGTTCAACGATAAAGTTTAAAATTTGAATACATTTTTCATGAAAATAAGAAGAATTAAACACAATAAAAATCTCTAACAATGTTAAACTTATTAAACTTAGCTTCATTTAAATTTATATCGATGAAATCATATGAAATATATTAAATATGTGTCAACTGGGGTGTTTTTTGCAACAAATTATATTAGATGGATGGGGATTTGCCACAAAGAAACTTATGGGTGGGAACCTCAAACTCTGAGTGACTTATGGGGTGGTTTTTACAATTAACCCTATATGGAAATGACATGTGCACCTTGTCAACGTGGTTGCTTCCTGTCCTGTCTCGTGGTGTATTAGAGTCCACTCGTGGGTGAAACAGTTTTACCACCACGTCGCTGGTTTTGAGGTGGGCCCGTGTCACAGCCCGTGGGCCAGTGGCCTATACGGTCACGGCGATGTCAGCCCGTGTGTGAGCCTCACTTTTGATCTTCCTCCTTAGACGGCGTAGCCACAACGACCATGCGGCAGCGCCGCATGCGAGAGAGGAGGACAACGAGGGGACACGGCTTGTCTCTATATATCGTGAGAGTGTTGTGTGGCATCTGCCACCCTTGAGTATGCATAGTGGTTTTAAAGATGTGATAGTGCTAACAGTTTGTCCTGCCATATTGAAAAAAGAGAACATCTTGCCATGGGAATGGGATGCATAAGGAAGTAGAGATGCAGTGTCAGTTCTGGTCTCATTGCCTATAAGATCCTGGTCCAGAAGTTCAATCTGCCAGATCCGCATGTCTTGTTCCTCAACGACTAATCAACCTTGATGCGCCACCATGGGAGAGCATCGCCGCGTGCAGCCCTCCAAATGGAACTAATAGACCTAATGCAATTGGCATAACACTACACCCTTTTCCTCGGTTCGATCTGAAAGTAGTGCACACTGCCAGGGCAGTGATGGTTGTAAATCTTAGGAACTAGAGCATCATTGACTGAAAAACAACAGCATTACAGTCATTAAACGAAATTTCTAGTTTTCTATCCAATTTCTTTTTCCAATCATATACTTATGATACTCGTGACACCTGTATATGATGTCATGATACTTGTAAAACAATCATGCATCATTAGGCTGATCTAAACCATTAGATTAAGGTAATGGATGTCATGCATTCATTTGGGGTCTACTTGAAAAGTATGCTTGCACAGTGTGTCATGTTTACATACTTGCCCATGTGTTATAGACTATTGTGATACATGACAAATTAGATTATATTTGAGGATCAGCACATGCTTATATACAACATCGAGCTTCCATATTAATATATAGAAACATATAAGCTCTATATATCGTGAGAGTGTTGTTTGCCATCTGCCACAGTCGTGTATGCATAGTGGGTTTAAAGATGGGAACAGCTTGACATGGGAAAATTGAAAGAATATAAGGGAACAGCTTGACATGGGAATGGGATGCACAAGGAAGTCCGTATGCACCTTTATCATTCGCCATCTTGTTTTTCTGCATTAGCCAAGGCAAGAGCATCTCTGTCGCTGAATCAATCTGGATTATAGTTCCCCTGTATGTCACGCTATCAGCTTAGCACTGGGCAGGGGAAGTCACGTGGTGAGTGGTCCATCCAGATGGAAAACCCAGAGGAGGGCAAGCGGTACCACAAACTGAGGCACGTTGAAGGAAGTGGCTACTCTCAACATCTGCTCACTATGGAAAAACCGGTATGTGCCGCACGGCACAATCTGCCTGACCCACGACACCGATTTTGCCGTGGGCCGCCCACGGCACAAAACCGACGGCACCTCTCAGACGGCAAATAGTTTGTGCCGTGGGTCAAATGTCAGGCCCACGATACAAGCTGTGCCGTGGGTCAAAATGGCCGACGGTGAAAAGGCTGTCAGGCCGTTAGATCTGACGGCCGAACCCCTCTGTACTGTGTGCCCGACTCTATGGCACACGACACAAATAGAATCTGTGCCGTGTGCCTGATGCCTTGCACACGGCACAAACTAATTATGTGTCGTGTGCCTGATGCTCTGCACACGACACAAATTAATTTTGTGTCGTGTGCCTGATGCCCTGCACATGGCACAAATTAATTCTGTTCCGTGTGTAATGGTTTCTGTACACAGCACAGATGGTTTCTAAAACTGCACACATTTATAACATGAGGTACTACATATAACCTTTATAGCACATAAAAAAATTGGAGAGGAAAGGAGCTAAAAAAAAATTATGCCGTGTGCCCACATAATGCACATGGCACCATGCTACGACACAAGGCACAAAATAAACAGTGTCGTGTGCCACTAAGCGACACACGGCATAGAGCTGACGCCTTTTAAAGTTTGAAACGGCGATCCTCTATGTCGTGTGTCCCTTTTATGGCACATGACACACTTTTATTTATGTCGTGTGCTCCTTCTTTACACACGGCACAATAGTTTATACCGTGTGCTCTTGTTTTACCATGTGTAAATCTGTTGACACACGACATAACGTTCTTTTTGCCGTGTGTCCGATGGAAAACTCACGACACAAATTTGAGCATACGGCACATACCGGTTTTCCCGTAGTGACTTTCTGATGCACTTTACGGAAGTACGCATGGACGTCAATGCCAAAAATACATATGGGTCCAGCTAGAGGCGTGTCTGATGTAGCAACGCACTTGTTGAAATATGATCCAAATTCTAGCCTAGCTGGATACGTCTAGGAGGTATGAGAGGTGGAGTCCTCTCACTTTACGGGTCATATTGTGTAGAGATTTATTTTCTTAGTTATCCATTCATATATATACATTTTATGTGTTGCGCCGGTGGAGTTGAGAGAGACTTATTGTATTTTCCCTGCTTTTATAACTCTTCATCATATAGTGAAGATCGCTAGTTCGCGCCCGTGGTTTTTTTCCGTAAGGATTTTCTACATTAAAATTTGTATCTCGTTTCGATCTTGTTTATGCATTATTTGTCAACAAGTAGCAGCCGGACACGAGATTTAGATTAAAACAAATAAGGGTTTCATCCCGGCGCCGCCGCTGCTGATCCGTTTTTTCTGCTGCTGCCATCTTGACGTCTTCCTGTTTCGTTTGCTGTCGCGCGTAGCCTGCTGTGCAATACGGTTGAAGGACGGTATCCAATCCCGTTGTAGGCGGAGTTGCTTCCGTGTTGAAGTCGGCAAGATTCATCTAGTACAAAGGCTGCTTCATTGTAGTTTTCTTTTCTCCATCTCCTGATCTCGTTTTGTTCGTACGTGATTGTCTACTTTACTTCTGTGCGCATCAAGTCCCGAGGTGGAGCTCGGTTCCCTTCCGTCGTGAAAAGCAAATACAGTGGTTTTTTGCTTGGCGCACTCGACTATTGCACCGGAAGATTGGTTTCTATCTTCACTGGCAGAGCTACAGGGTATGCCGGATATGCACCGGCATACCCTGAATTTTCAGCAAGTGCATATAGTATCCTACTGCTATATATATATTGGAATCAGAAAAACTAAAACGAAAAACTATGGGTTGTCAAATAATAATTTGCTCAAACTTGAATTGCAGCTACATAATTATATTCATGACATTAGACAGGATGATGAATTATTTAAAGGTCTAGAAAATATTGTCAATCTCTCAGTTAAGCTTGTTGAAACAAAAAGATACAAAGTATATGATATTGTTTACGAGCTTCTCAAATTGGTATTGCTTCTACTCGTGACGATGGCAAGTGTTAAATGTGTATTTTCTACAATGGTTTTAGTGAAAACAAAGTTAAGAAATAAGATGGGGATAGTCTTTTGTATGATTGTCTAGTCACTTTCATTGAGCGATCTATTTTCTTTCAAGTTGATGAAGATGATATAATCAATACATTTATGTTTCTTGGAAATCATTGAATAAAATCATTAGCAAAATAACATTGTAAGTCTCCTGTACTCTATTATGCCTATATATCAATTATTAGTATGACTTTTGAAACTATTTAAATTGGATGGTTTTAATTTAATCCACAAATTTAAGCATTATTGTGTTAATTAGTGCATATATACCGAATTACATTGTTTAATTTACAATTATTACCAAATTGGTAAAATAGATTTACCAAATTATTTATGAATTTTTTTAAGCGGCATACCCTAAGCTAAAATCCTAGATTCGCCACTGCCCCGCAGATCCACCACAAGCCTCTTTTTGAATGCCACTGCCGAGTTTCGTGGTTAGGATTATACCCAATTTTCTTGTATCCTTTGGTATTGATTCGTTAGTGGCTTCAGCCCCGCATGGGTGAGGCCTTGCCAACCAGCGTCTCCGAGTTCACTAATTCCGTTGGTCGTATACCTCTCACCGACGTCACAACCGTGCATGCCAGTGGTATGAAAACATTTAGTATTATGTGCTTTTTTATAATTTGCAACCTTCATAGGTAGAAGCCAGGTTTTTTATCCAACGGCAATTCAGCAGGAGAAAAACCGATAGTACCAGCAAAAGAGTCGTGCGCGGAAGAGGGACGCACTGCTGGCTGGGCACAAATGTGCAGAAGGACTGATTATGCCTGATCATCGACCAACTTCGCATGAATCGGCATCCTCAATCAGCGCTTTTCTTTCTTTTTCTCAATGTCGTAATCAACGTGATCTCCCTTTCCCTGATCGAAGCCATTTATTGTCTTCACTTCCCATCTTTTGAATTCCCTTCATCCAAATACTCCCCCGTAATCTCTCTCCATCCCGATCCATCTCAAAATGCGCGCTTGTCCCATCGCTCCTCGCTCTCCTGGCAGCGTGACGCAATCCCCGCCGGCTCACCTCGCTGTCTAGGTTTCCCACATGGTGGCCGTAATGGACTTCCATGAGTACGAGTACTTGGAGAATACGGTGGAGCCCTCCGCCGCGCCGGACAACAGCTCTGGCGAGAAGAACCGCACTGGCCGCACCAGGTTCGTCGCGCCTGGCCCTGTCTACCCTCCCGATGTGGAAGACCAGTCATTAGCTCGGTAATTATTAAATCCTTCGCCGGCAGCGCGCCCCTCGCCATCACCCTCTATGTTGGTGGTCTTCATTCCCCCTTCTGAGTTAAACAATGGCGACTGAATCAGGTACCATTGTGTTCCTTTCTAGATCATGTTTGATTCGTTCCCTGATTTATTCGAATCTTCTACGTCTGCCATGCATAACGGTGTCAGCCTGTTGACCCGAGCAAGTCCACCATGAATGTGGTGCTGCAAATCCGCCACAGATCTAAGAGGCTCCTCGTCGTCACAAATCCACCACGTTCTCAACCTGGTGCGTTCTTTTTTTTCTTTCTGTTTTATATAATCACCTTGTACACTATTCGATTGGATGAAACAGCTGGAGGACTGTTTCAGTTTTGTAGACTGGAGAATACATTAGGCGTCATCGACGCCCTTGGTATTCGGCTTGGGAGCAGCATGTTCCGCGCGGGGGGAGGGGGGGGGGGGGGGGGGGAGGGAGAGAGAGAGAGAGGTCTAAGCTCCATGTAGGTTTTGTCTCTTCGTATTTCTCCTGTTTTTTGAAATATTTTTGTGCTCTAACTGTTGACATAAATATTTTGGGCCATGAGGTGCTTGTCAAAGAGCTCGCTTCAACAGTACACATGAATCTTCTGGTCAGTACAATTTATAAAATACTTTAGATTCCTCTTGAATTAGCTCTAGTATTTTAATTTGTAGCCTCTCCGCTGACAACCTCGCAGCTCTCTCGTGGTATGGCCCTGATTCCATGAGAAGCTGATTCGGTTCGTATTCTTCCTGTGTAACTCCATTGGTAGAAAGGAAACAACGTCAAAACTAATTTCTGTGATGTATTGTATTATTAGTTTGACCAAGAGATTTTTTCCTTCTATAACATCTTATCTATATGTTATTAGCTTTAAAATTTTATATCTATGGTGCACATGGAATTCCTTCATATAAAAACTGAATAGAGTCAATAGTGTTTGTTTTCTGATGCTTTAATGTCAGATTTGTGTAATAATAACTGAGTCATGTCTTACTATTCTTTTTAAAAACAGATATAGTACACTGAAATGGTAATGCGTTTTCTCATCTCATACCTGAGTACTTTTAAAAACAGATATAGTACACTGAGTAATTTTAGAAAATCAAAGTTTATCTTCTGTTCTGACAAGGATATAATGAAAATCACCGTCATCTCCCACCCGTCTGGGGCAGGCTGCTGCCATGTACAACCGAAACCCGCTGCCGCAGCAGGTCAGAGATGGCGGTGGCGGCGACCACGGTAAGGACTTGGGAGATGATGAAGAATGATGGCAGAATCAGCTGTCGATATATGCCTTCCGCTTCCTCTGGATCTTGTTTGATTCATCTACGAACTGATTGCTCATCCCCTATGTTCCTAGTGTGATGCTGTGTAGGTAAAGGCAGGGTCATACCTGGTTTTCCTGCTGCAACTACGTTTTGAAAGTCTCCCCCGCTTTCTTCACTCAACATCGTTTCTCTTCGGCTCGTCGGGTGCAGACTGCAGATTGCATAGGGAAATGTGTTTGATATTCTCTCGTCATTCCATTAGTTCAGTGGTTGTTCATTTTGATCTAATGTTTATGCCCCTGTTGATGCATAGTTGCAGCCATGCATAGCCATCGCGTCATCAGAGTTAATCTGCGACAGCGAGCTTTGGAAGGTCTTCACTCGGTGTTTTTGTCTAACTTGACCAAGGTACAGGAATAAATATGGAACAAAGTGAAGTGGATAAGTATTATTCTTAATTTGTACATCAGTCAGGATTAGTAGTATTGCAAGCTTTATAATTTCATGTTCTTAAAAACAGTTATCTGAGCGTTGTTTTTTTTCCAAAGCTACAGGATATGTTCTTTTTTCAAAAAATATTTCTATGCTTCTTTAGATTATAGTTTTATATATCATGTGTGTTAGAAATCTTTAGCATACAGGTAAGGGTGGAAGAGGAGGTTGCGTTGAGTGAGGTGACTGCGGTGCTGTCCATCATGCAAGTTATACCACTTGCTTGCATTCAGGTTCAGAGATCTTTCTTTTTTTAATTTTTCTAAAACTTTGCTCAGGGGCAGAATCCAAGACTTCACTAAGCCAATTATTTGATTAAATTTGCACAGGTTAAAGGTCAGCTGCGATATACAATTCTTGTGTGGTGGCCACTTTCAACCAAGAATTGGTTGATGATTTCTCATCTAAGCAGCTAGCCACTGAAAAAGATTTTCCTCGTCATCAAGATCAATGGATGAGTTAAATGCGCTATATGTGATCTTTATATTTAAGGTGTTACATTTCTCTCACTTATAATTGTTGTTTGTGCATTCATTTAAAAATGTTTTAGGGAACTCATATAAAGTGTTGGATGAAAATATTGGCGAGCCTGTTCGTGTAACAAAAGATAATAATTTTATTTTGGCATTTTGTAAATCTGTATCCTAAGAGATTCTAATGATAATATTTTGTTTATTGTGATATTTTCATGACTATTACTTACTAGGTTGTAAAGAAATTGAGTTTTCTATTTTACTTTATATTTTTGTTACAAAACCTTTTTATATATTTTCATATATGCACTTTTGTAGTTAATAGTCACACGTGCGTGACGCATATGCAAAAAACTAGTAGGTGTTAAGAATTTGTGACATTGTATCACATATTGGTCAAATCATGGACCCAGCTATTGATCTAAGGATGGATGACTGGGGGCCTGCTGAGATTAAGGGTTGATGAGGATAATGGGTAGACGATCTCTTGGCATATAGAAGGTCACAGTATATTTAATATTTATATTATAGATATGGAGAATAAACTAATATAATTATTTCCTTTTCATTGTACTTTGCTGGGTCATCAACATACCAAGGTTTACCTTACATGGAAGCCCAATCATATTTTGTATTCGAAAACACTAAAATTGATTGAAAATAAAGTTGCTTGTTTTTCCTTATAGCTTTTAACCTATCTTTTGATCCATTTATGATAGGGTTAATTCAAGAAACCACCCTATAAATCACTTGGAGTTTCAGCTCCCGCCCATTTGTCATTTTGCAGCAAATCGCCACTACTTAGCTAGTGAGTTTTCTTTATAAAGACCACACTAATTTGTACATTTTTAATGGATTAAACATGTTTTTGTTTATTTGGAGCAGTTAATAATGTTCTTATCAAACATACAATATTTTAAAGGTGTAATCCTAATATATTATTTTAAGATATATGTAGAAAAAAGTTAGTTACAGTTTGAATGATGTTCAACAGATTTTTAGATTTGGATACATTTTTCATGAATATAAGATGAATTAGATTCATTTAAAAATATTGAACAATGTTAAATTTATTTAACTTAGTTTCTTTTTGAATTTATATTGGTGGAAACATATGAAATCAATTAAACATGTATCGATGAAGTGGTTTTGATAACATAATACTGTAGGGGTGGAGGATTGCAACAAAAAGAATCCTGTCTCCATCGTCAAAATTGCTGAAATGCTTAATAATTATTGTTTTCTTATTTCCTTGTAGATTTCTTATAAGACCTTTTTTAACGTCTATGTTCCATGTTCAGTGCCTTTTTTAAAAAATAAAATCGTTCATTTGAATATGGTCAAGTAGTTTATTCCAATGTGTTCAACAACATGTTAATAGAGATCACTTAAACTACAATAGAATCGGAAAATGAAAACAAAAAATGTTGTTTCCAATGTCCTGCGAACGTGGCCATGCAGTTTAATCCCTTTTTCTCTTTAAACAATACAAATATATACCAGTACAGCCGGTTTTAGTTCAGCTTACAGTACGTAACACTAGGGACACAATAGATACAGAAGAAAACACGTCGCCATTGACTCTTAAACCACATCTCTAAAAACCTTTTATTACATATATAGTATTAAACAGTGTATTATAAACTATTTAAAAAACTGTTGTACTTACTAGTTATTACTGCCTACATTCATGCAACTGTACACACACACTAACAAAAACTACCTTTAGCGGCGGTCCTATATGTACTGTAGCGGTGGGCTGACCCTACCACCCCTGTGCAAACACAGCTAACAAGACACCTCTTTTGCGGCGGGTCTTTTATGAGCCAATTCAACCGCTGCTGAAAACATTATTGTAGCAGCGGGTGACAATGTCACCCGCCGCTGCCACAGAGTCAGAAAAAAAAACCGGATCTAGGCCCGTTCGCCACGGGCCCTGACCCGCGCATCCGTGCCCACATCTAGGCCTGTCCAGGCTGCCGCACCATCACGGAGATGGGGCAGGCCACCACCGCCCGGCCACCAGCGAGGACGCCCTGTCGTCGCCGCCGTGATGCCTCTCTGGCCACCGCCGTGCCGCATGGAGAGGGGGGCGGGCCAGATCCGACCGCCCCGGCTGTCACCGCACCACATGGAGAGGGGGCGGGCTAGATCCGGCCACCCTAGCCACCGCCATGCCGCATGGAGAGGGGGGCGGGCTAGATCCGGCCGCCCCGGCCGCCACCGCGCCGCATGGAGAGGGGGCGGGCCAGATCCAACCGCCTCGGCCACCGCCGCATCGCCAGGGAGAAGGGGGCGGCTAGATCCGGCCGCCCCTACCGCTGCTGCTTCGCCAGGGAGAAGGGGGAGGAGGGAGGGCGTGTCGTCGGCCACCTTCTCACCCGTCGCGCCAGGAGGAGAGGAGGGAGAGGATGGAGGACGCGCCGCCGAGGGAGGGCGTGCCATTGGGGAAGGGGCGCCGCCGCGCGCATGGCTGCCGGGGAAGAGCAGAGGAGCCACACTTGCGGGGGTGCTGGGGAGAGGGGAAAGTGGGCCGAGTGAGAGGAAGTGGCGGCGGGGTGAGAAGAAGTGGGTGGAGTGAAAGAGGTACGTAGGGTTAGTGTTCTTTTATACACACCCGAGGATAAATGGGCTGGGCTAAAAAATAGCGGCGGTCTGATTAGTAGGCCGCCGTTAAAAATGAAAATAACGGCGGGCTGTTAAGTGGGCTGCCGATAAAAATAAAAATAACGGCGGGCTGTTAAGTGGGCCGCTGCTAAAATAGATTTTCTGTTTATAATGGCAGTTGAGTTTTGAATCACCACTAATACGTTTCTACTGCCGCCGTTATAGGCCTTTTTTGTTGTAGTGACAATTGAGTTTCAAAAACGTTGTCTTCCACATGCTCATATCATATGATGCAAGAAGGTTCGGGCATTACAATCTGTCACTTTGTGCCATCGCATTGAATGCAGCCAGCTCTTCCAGCACGGTTTGTTGCGGCCTTCAGTGAAGTGCTTCAGAATTTAGAACGGAAGACTGCATATTGAAACTATGTGGGGAAGGTCTAAAATGCAAATACACGTAACAGATGGCAGAACAAATTTTCCTTTGAAAACAAAAGGCTGTAAGAACAAGAAGCGGTGCTCCTTCAAAATCCTGAAGAAAATCAAGACACATAATATTCTCTAGTAGCAGCATATTTGATTTCCATAGACCTGAACACATTATACAGTTTTGAAATGCTGACAATCAGACATACCTATGGATAAAAAGAAAAATATCCATAAAAATTTAGTAGATCATCACAGAGATATAATAATCACTACTACAAAATGACCCTACAGTGATGCTTGCCATTTTCCTGCAGTGGATGTACTATAAAACGAAACCCACCACTGGAAAACCAAAATCAACTGCAGTATAAAATGACACTAGGGTGTGGTTTCCTGCCCCATTCTCTCCTCTCCCATCACCAGTATCACCAGCCCTCATTTTTCTTTCCCTTTCTCTCTATCCAAGCCAAAGCCCTCTCCCTTTCGTTTTCCTAGCACACCATTAGCGTCCCTCTCCCTCATGCTTCCTTCTATCACGCCGCCAGCCCCCTCAATCCTCGCGCGCCAGAGAGGACCCTCTCCCTCCCTTCAGGCATGGTGCTGGTAGTAGCCCCCCTCCCCTCGAGCACGATGGCCAATGGATCTCGACCATGGGCACACCAGCGGATCTCGGCCATCTCATCATCTCTACGTGTGTCGGTGATCCCTCGACAACAAATCTATGCTTTTACTCCTAGCGTGCTGGCCAGAGTGCAGCTCCTGTGGCATCATTGCACATATCTGATGATAAGTGTGGCTTATGGTGGCGTGCCTCGATGCTAGTTTCGTGACGCCATGGCTCATGACGTATCTAGCAAAGGCGGCAACCCTAACTAGGGTTTTGATGGACTGGGCTAGGTCCATCAGGGTAGATTTGTCATTTTTCTTTTTTTCTAATTTTTTCTGGTACCCTGCCAGTGGTGGTTCTTCCTACCACCACCGGGCTCGGCCACTCTCAGTGGCATGAGCTTGGTGGTAGTTGGGAAAACCGCCATCTTAGGGTCTTTTCCACCGCCACTGTGGCTATTATAGTACTAGTGAATAACAGTAGGCAACTTCTGAACTTTCATAATATCAAAGCTCAGGAGCATCTCACTAAAAAAATGTTTCAACATAATGAAGCTAATAAGATTCATCATCCCAGGACTGTCACCGGCGCCCCTCAGGGCTGCGTAGAATACAAGTAACAGTCATATTTATCATCATCAACAGGAAGAATTAGGTTCCTCACTCTAGCACATTTGACCTGCAGATCCTCATCCATTTCTTGGATGTCAAGGATGGAGCCAGTAATATGTAGTGATTCTAGTATAGGGCAATTGTCAAGGATGGTGGTAAGTCCCTCCATGGTCAGCTCAAAATCCAATAGTTCCAAGGAGCGTAACTTGCACATAGTTGAAATCTCGCACAATCCTCCATCACTGAACTCCATATAACTAGAACCGTCAGAACCGTAGTACACAGTATCATCAAGGAGTGTCACTTTGAGTTTTCCCAGGTGGGGACAGGCTTGGCAGGCATATTTCAACAAATCCTCAGGACTGTAAGAGGCTGAAATTTCAAGATCTTTGAGGATGGTGAGCTTTTTGAGCGCCATAGTACATATATCATTGTCTACCTTACAGTTTGCTGAAAGATGGAGGCTTTTCAAACGGGGAGCTCTGCAAGAAAGACCATATACAAAATGGTGTATGGACATGTATTGGACAACATATGCAAATAGATTAGGATTCGCATTTACTATATAGTGAGAACAGCATAACTACAAAACTGGACAAACAATTTCATGTTATTATGTTATCATAAGTGTTGAATCAATTTGGAAGACATAATAAGAACCCCATAAATTTTATAACAGTTTGAAATGTGACATCATTCTGTTAACAGGGAAAGATGTGAACTCAAATGCAGTGCCCGACAGATGCCGTTCATAATAATGCAAATGACAACCCCCCCCCCCCCCCCCCCCCCCACACACACACACAGAAAAAAGTGAATCTAACAGCTCAATTCCGATCCATGTTCGATAACAGCCTCTCTAGTTGAATGAAAAAAAAATCCAGTACTGAAAACAGATCTATATAGCAGCATATGTAACAGGTAACATTAACTCCTTTTCTTCATTGTTGTTTTAAGGCACTACCAGAGGATTTTTTTTTAATTTCTGTTATTTTTTCTTCTCAAAATATCCTGATTCATAAACCTGCAAAATAAAGACTAGCAGAAACACGTACCTTTCCACTAGATAGAGCATGGAATCCATGTCGACTGGTCCGCAAAAAGCTTCACATTGCCCCTGGCTTCAGTCCACAGCGGCACGTGCCATCGTTGGTTGGCCCTGAGAACTCTACGAAACTGTGCTTATGTCGATAAGGCGCCATAGCAAAGGCTCGCTGATGGCTGCACGCCTCCATGCCTTGCACACGCACTCCGCGGCCTGCATGATCTCGCAGCAGGGCCCCAACCTTTGGAAGACATCGGCTAGTATGTCATGGGTCAGGCTTGTCCAGTCCCTCACCTCTACGGGCGCTGATACCGGTGAGCAAGGTTTCTTGTGGCAACGAGAAGATGAAGGCATGGATGGGATCTTGCCTGCGCTAGCACAAATCTTTTCAAGGAGAGGATGAAGCGTTGTCGGAACCAAAGAGGCTTTTATTGACACACATTGCATCAGTGAAGAAGATGAAGGATCCCGTGAAATGTTTTGATCGCCTTCTTGTATTCTCCTTTTCTTTCCACAAAAGCACCTTATTCTTTCTTAGTACTAACTTAGATTGCAGCGTGGCAGGAGGAATGGATTACGGCGTCGAGGGAGGAGGGGAAGGGAATGAGGTATTAGGGTTCTGCTCCAACTCACCTCGTGGCTTATATAGTGAGGTGCCACGGCCTTACGGGCTATGTAGGGTCAGGCCGACCACCATGGGCTACACCGGTAATATAAATGGGCCAACTAGGCTATCACAAACAGACCATGCTCTGGCTGGCTTGATGGGCCTGTGGCTAGGCCCCATCACGGCTTGTCATGGGCTTCATAATAACACGACCCATTGGCTTTGTGCCGGACCATGCTCGGTCAACACATTTAGCACGACCAAAATTGTCACATATAGTATCAGATAAAAAGTCAAAATACAAGTACATTGCATGCCACTAAAAATAGACTATTCTATACTGGAGGGAAACATAAATGTTTACCACTGAAAATCAATTTCCACTAGCTGACCTATCACTAGATTTGTGATGACCCAAATAGCCCAATTAAGAACCCTAATATAAAATAACATCCATTTCCCGGCCCACTCATACCCACCTGTTGCTGTTGCCATCTGTCTCTCCTCTCCATGTCTCTCTCAGATCCATGGCCAGGTCCCTACCTCTCAACCTCAAACACAGTCTCATGCATCACACATCGACGTACGATCATGACCCAGTTTTGAGTATGATGGGAGTGTAGGATGGTTCTACTCCTCATAGGAGATATGAGATAGCGTGGCACTTGGTAGGGTCACCGAAGGGCGATAATACTGCCATGTCAAACTTCGGGCTGCATGGCTCCACGCACCTTCCGGATGCATGTCTTTGCATGGCGGGCAGTTGCATGCGTGACGGCACTGGTACGGGCAGCGAGGGCACTAACGCGATGCCACATATGGCTCTAAGTGAGATGGCATGATGACAGCAAGCGCTGCTCTTGGTGCGATGCGGCTCCAAGAGGCAAGTTTTCGCATAGCTGGGTAGTGACATGACTGCGCTGCCTTGGTCGGTGGGGCACTAGTGCATAGTAGTAGTACCTGGAAATGATGTTGGTTAATACAAAACACAAAGAACCACCCTCAATCATAGATGAGAGAACCCGGCAAGAGTACAGCATATATCACCGTTATTTTATTTATTTCAGACACATATATATAACATATACCATACAGTCCAATAATATAGCAGATGGACTCCCCATCCGCCGTATCACACGTAAACGGCAGCTTATTCATACTCATACGACCACCGGCAGCTACCTTGCTACCCAGCTAAGCTCCACGAAGTATTATTATTTAAGGCAACACACGTACATTGGCATGTTGCTGCGCAATGCGTAGATTTCAGACGCGCCCACAAGTAGCGGAGCCGACTAGACTCGTCAGCTCCATCTGTCGGAAAAAACTATCGAGGACCATATTTCTCACCAATGGACTAGTTAGACCAGCCGAATCGACGCCTCTGCAGATGCACCGAACCAAGGCGCTGAGCGGTCTCACCATAAAGAGACTTTCAAGGAGTGTAGGAGGGACCACACTAACCGTCAGTCTATCTGTCAGGAGTTGACGGATGGCCTCAGTGGGGCACGCATTGTTAGACGGCCCCGGCGCCGGAGCCTGAGCCGACAGGGCAGAAACCTCGAGCAGGAGAAGCATGGCAACGAGCAGGACGGCCGACGATTTGGAGGCCATATTGCGACGAGCTAGCTGTTGGTGTAGGTGTTGTACTGCAGCTTAATTGGATGGATGGTGGTGTGTGTCTTCAAGCCTATCAATCACACCGGGTATTTATAGGCGTGCGGTTCTATGTGATATTGCCATGCATGAAGCAAGTCAACTACTTCGTACCCCGCATGTGATGCATTTTTTCGTAGTGTAGGTGTGTAGCTAGGTGCTCAGGTTAGAATATTTTTTTCATTCGGTAGCCTGCCGACGAGCGCAACGACTACTAACACATGTAGTGAAATTCAAGAGTGTACTTGTTCGTCCGGGCCGTCTGGGCAGGCTTAAGTTCAACCGGAGGAACATGCTCTCGTGGGACTTCCGGAGACTTTCCTATCCTGGCTTGGTTTTAGTAGGAGGTTGTACGCGCAAGGCAGATACTTTCCCTTATATGAGAACTAGCAAAGTGTCCGTATGTTGTCACGGGTTTATATATTTTAAATTATTTTATAATTACATATATATGTTTAATTTTTAAAATAAAAGAATATCATTAGATCTTTTCTTAATTGGATTTTGTAAAATATGCATCTTGTTTACTATTGTGGAAGTATAAAACATAATATCATAAAATGTAATGTTACTCCTTCATATTCTTTATATCAATTCTTTTTGGAATTTTGAATCACTTTGATAGCTACAGGACATATTAGATTGGGTAGCAATGTGTCCAGAGTTGCCATCGACTTCAAAACAACAATAGATAGGCTTGATAGTAATAAAATATCATACAATTTTGTTATATCGAATATGAATTTTTTTCATCACATCAATCCATTGTAGATGTATTTTGACTCGTATTGTTTTATGTGGTGGGCCGGCTGAAACTTGTGTGTTTGTCTCGGTTCATTCACCTTATTGAAGCAAATCGAAACCAGACCAGCTGCAATAGTTGCTTCGGAACTGAAAAGATATATATGCACAAAAATATAGATGCGATGAAAACAAAAATCATGATTTGCAATCCATATATATATATATAGCTATAACATTAATTCACAAAACTATAAACCAAGTATGCAGAGTATACAAAATAAATCTATGGTGCAATATTTTTAAAGATAAGATGTGCTAAACTGTCCTTCCTTAGAGAATTGTGCTATGTTCTTGCTTGTCCCGTCATCTTATTTTAGTTCGTATGGAAAACAACGAAAGGGTTACATTGACCTCGCCGAACAAAACAATCTAAACACAACATGAAGAGATTTTTACACACGTAGACACTGAACATGGAAGCTCAGACGTGAGATCGCAACAGATCTCCCAGCGTTCATGTCATGGCTGGTGAATGTTGGTCGATCGAGGCACGCCATGGCCGTTGTGGGATGACGTGCTTGATCTTGGAGGACCACGCCCACCCTATGCACGCCACGGCTTGACTTCATGACCGGGATGATGGTAGGGTTTTCAGTGCGTGAGACAAACTTAGGTCGATCAAGTCGCGATACATGGCAACATGTAGGTTGTCAATCACGGCTCCACACAAAGATTATTAGTTAGGATATCTTTCAAACCTCTATTTCCACAGGGTACTCTTATTTGCGGCAACATGAAGGCACTCAATCACGTATTCGCAAAAACAAAAAAAAAGCACTCAATCACGTCAGCACAGGAGGCAAGATTAGTTAGAATTTTTTATCTAATATAATGATTTTGACCTCCTCCGCCATTACCCTATGTAAAAACCTAAAATCATCATAAAAAAAGGAACATTCACTGGCCTAACCATTGTAACTTCACGTTCATAGCGCCTTTTTATTTTGTCCTGTCCGTTCCTCACTACAAATCAATAACAAACTAATAATTAAAGGAAAAAACACATGAACTGGGTGCCTATTCTTTCTGGCCCATGAGCCCACAAAAGGATATATCTCCTCCATCCCTTCTTCAACCTCTCGCTGTCTCACCGGTCGTCCATGGCTCCTAGTTCTCGGAAGACGACAGCGACTTGGTAAACGATCAAATATACACAACAAAATTTAGATAAAAAATACGAGCGCATAGCATACTTCAATGCGCACCTGTTTTGATGGTTTCGAGTCGACAGAGATAACCAAAAACTTGCCAACAGAGCGCCTGGATGTAAGAGATATAGGGTAAAGCTGCAACTGCAACATTGGAGGTGTTGTCATAAATTTGAACGGGGCTTAGTTTTTTGTCTCCTGGGGTCTCGTGGGGGACTCGGACTCAATACTTCTATGTATTAACTTATATACGAACTGACATAGTTTCGGATATGACTGTTGAATCGGATCGGAACATGAAAAAACAAGACGACCGTGGATAACAATTGGAAAACCCTGGACACGAAGTGGACGACCTCACCTCAATTAATAAGTTGTAGAGATATATACTGTCATTGGACTGTCTAGCTTACGTACTGATTTCAGCTGGCTTAAAAGTCTCTGTGGTCCTATATGGTACTCATTTTGTTTTTAAATTGTTGTCACCATTGATTTTTTTTAATTAACTTTGTTTATTTATTTTTTAAAAAATATTAAATATGTAAAATTACAAATTATGCTTCAATTTCCTTTGGTGATAAAACAAACCATAACATTAGAAAAAATTGAATAAGACAATGATCAAACATAATTTAAAAAGTTAACAGCGACAACAGTTTTAGAACAGGAGGAGAGCCTTATTCTGACTTTATTATTATATGTACTCCCTTTCATCCTAGAATATAACTATGTTCTGGTTAATGAACTTGCACATAAACCATGCGCACTCACATAAACTATGTTTACATTGTGGCCTTTCCAGACAATCAAGACGTTTTGTTTCCACCACCACCACCCCTTTGTGGACAAGTGTGTTTCGTGTACGCTCCTTTTTCTAATAAAATCAAGTTCATCTGCCCGCGCATTTGCGTGGTTAGTCTAGATTTCATTTTGTTGAAGTAGTAAGATATTTTTTTCTTCGATGTTATACTTGCACCATATATAAATTGAATTATTAAACTATTTTATAAAATCTTGAGTCTAACAAAAAAGTTCAGCGGCTAGTGTTTTTGTAATTATTATGCCAAAAAATGTTGAAGTTTATATTGTTTCTTTTTCTCCAATTTTATATTAGTATTGTATATTAACTAAATTATTAAACTATTTCATAAAATCCTGAGTACAACACAAAAGTTAAGTATCATTTTTTAATTATTATGCCAAATGTTGTTGAAGTTTATATTTGTTTGTTTTTGGTTTTTGGATTTTCTTTTAACACACCATATCTATATGGATACTGAGATGATTTGAAATAGTTTTTTTTCATCAACTTTATTGATTCAGAAAATTGAATATGATTATTTATCTCTACGACTGCATTATTTATTGTAATATTTTTCTTTTTTGCATTCAACTTTATTGATTCAAGAACTTTGCTACTTTGTTACGTAAAGTTACTCTCAAAGCACTCGATTTTATGAAGCTCATGCACCACCAGTAATTTGTTAATTTCAAAAATATCACAGTGTTTTCTCTGTCCTAGCTTAGCCTATGACTTCATCATCCATTTGCTTTCTCTTCTATTGGTGGAGCTGTGGAAACCGTAAAACCTAATACAATTAGACTCTTAATAAGAGAAGTGTGATCGTCTACACTGAATTTTCGTGTCCGCAGCAGTTGTACATAGCATGGAGAGTCATGCGTGTTTGAGTCCGTCTCCTCTACGTTGCTTCGAACGAGTCCGTCTCAAATACAATGAAGCAGATCGAAACCCAAGCAAGAAACGATACAAGCTGTTTGTCTGCCATGATTAAATTGGTCCAACTCCCACTTCAATCCTCGAGCTGAGTACCAGGTCTACAACAGTTCAGCCGCCATGGATTTGTCGAGAGAAATCTTCGCCTATAGCTGTACAATGAAGAAGAAGAATGCCACAAAGAGGGATATGGGCCTGACAGGCTTAAATTGAGATAATGAACTCCAATGACATAGAAATAAAAGGGCCCATAGAATATATCTTCCCCTAAAAAAAATAGAATATATCTTTATTCTTTTCATCTGTCTCTTGCGTTAGTATATGTTAATTCTGCTACCTATAGATAGCATTCATGCAATTAGGCAAGGACTTCATTGAGCTTGACTATTTTATTTACCTACAGGTTTGCATGGTTATTGTCTATCCATTTACATATGGAATCTGTAACCTTCTCTCACACAAACCAAATTAGTTATTTGTTCCAATGTTTTACACATGTACGAATGGCACTAGCAACATCTCATGTGTATGTGAGACATTTGAACAGGCATTCAACATTCTAGATGACTTGTGGAGCTAGAAAAGATTGTATATCCAGTGAACTGGTATTGGTCCGAATTATATTTGTTTCTTTAGTGCATTTTGTATAGGCATATGCATTTGGGAGAAAATTGGTACGATAATTTATGTAAATTAACAAATTTAGCTATTTTATTTATAAATATGTTGGTTTTTAAAAACCTGTAGCAACACACTGGCATTTTTCTAGTACAACTAGAGGAGAGGTGAGAGTGTCGATGTCAACATAGCTAGGGAGGGGAAGATTATATTCAACATATTAGGCTAAGGCGAGATGACGATGGAGTCCCACCTTCATAGAGTGAAGGTTGTCATGTGGCATAGGTGATGGGGTTATCGTAGAAGAAAAGGGCAAAAACGATCTAATGGCTTATAGAGAATGAATAAAACAATCTTTTAATATGTGATTATGGTCATTGGTTTGACGGGGAGTACATGAATATGTACACTGCTATCAGAGGAATTCAGGAAAAATAATAGAGAAAAGAGTTGGACATGAGTAATACTTAAAATAGTAGGTAATTAAAAAACAATCTTTAATCTATCATTGTAATAGCGTTGTGGGGTAATTTTAAAATTGTGTGTAGGGGTATTTTGGTCTAACTATTTTATAATGACAGTGATGAGTAAATTTCTCTTCTTATTTTATTGGATTAACGTGAGAATTTCTATACCTTAAGAGCGAATGTGAAGACTCCTTTTCTTGATCAAATATTTATAATAGATATTTTGAATATATGGTGCACATTAGACCCTCCATCGGAGTTTCAACAATAATGTATCTCTCAACAGAGACAATGAGAGAACTCGAACGCCACCATGAACTTGATGGAAGCACACATCCTTACAACCGCAGTTTGGCGATGGCAATATGGTCCTCGAGGTCATGGGCCACGACAGTGGAAGGTCTCCTATTTACTTCTAGAGATGATACCGAGTTTGTCTCTTACACCTAATGGCTGTTGGCACTATGGGAGAGGTCATGATGATGTCCTCCTGGCTGGGACGCCTTGGCGCACACTATGTAAGAAAAGTTAATTACAGACGTGGTTTAAGTGTCATTGGCGACACTTCTTTTAGCATCTCAAAATTTACATCGCTAATGACAAGTAATTGGTGATGCGAAAATTATGCGTGGCCAATGGCCTCTCCATAGTGTCATCAAAGACCAATAGTGATGTGTAGGGCCAAAACACATCGCTAATTATTGCCTCAAGGCGACACTTGTCTTTAGAACCATCGTCAATGATGAAATCATTCATGGCACATTTCTTTAAAAGGTACCGCTGATGCTTGAATGATTGGTGACACACTTTTTTCAAAATCATCACTGATGGTGTCTAGTTTAATACTTTCTTACATAGTGTGTCGCAACTAACCGCGCCTCCCATCACTGCTCGAGATACGTATACAATCATCATGTTTCATTTTTTTCTCTAAAAAGCAAGGTGCAGATCACAGAGGCAGATTGTAACATCCCACCCATTGAGATTAGACCCATAGTGGCCCATGAGCACTTGTGTGCATGAGAAGATGAGAATTTAATATCACCATGCTAGTCTAATGGGAGGAGGACCAACATATAAGGCTAGTTTGTCCACCGCCACCAACCTTGGGTTAGCACTTTTACGCGAAGCGAGTATGAAAGCGTAAATAGGTTGATGGGTGTGTGGGATCCACTCAAAATACGAGTCGGGCCTAGCCAAATGTGGACCGTAGGTCCTTACACAGATAAATAAATATCACAACCGGAGCACATTTGAGGACAGTTCATCATCTGAGGACTGTTCCCATCCCAGGGTTGCTGTAATGCGAAGAGTTTGGTCTTGACTTTGGCAAATTTCAAGTATTGCTCCTCATCCATTTTTTCGATGTCAAAGAAAGTGGCAGTAACATGTAGCAACTCTTGTACTACAAAAACACTTTTCAGCAATGGTTGTCGTTTCTCGATTAGTACACTACCGAAAATCCCGTCTTTACCAAGTGTCACACTCGGCAAAGGCTTAAATACACTCGGCAAAACCTTCACCGACTGTCAAAATACACTCGGCAAAATATAAATCACAAAAAACCCAAAAAAGTTACAATAATTTTTTTTTTGCACCTAGGAACCCCGCCCGCCTGTCCCTGTCGTGGTATTTATTGCAATAAAAGTCGCAACTCGGGGTATTTATTCGCGCGCTATGAGCTAAGTGCGGCCAGTGGGATTCAAACCGGCGAACTCCCCTTCGCGCGTGAAGCCCCCTGCCTCGGTCGCAATGAAGACAAGTGCTTCGGCAGATCTGCCTACTACGGAGGCAATGGCTAGGGTGGCGACAGCCATGGCTAAGGCGGTGGTGGCAACAGAGGTGGCACCGCTTCCTGGGTGACCACCCTTGCGGTGGCGGAGGTGGCCCGGCCAGAAAGACTGTGAAGGCGGCCGCCAACGAGATGGCGGCAGTGGTGGCGATGACGATAGCGTAGGGTTAGGGTGAGGCCTATCTCATCACAGTGCAGGCCACCCTTTGTTTTAGGTCTGTTGATGGTGCGATAGTGACGGATACCACTCATCTCTACCACACCTTATTTTTTGTAACTAATGATTGTCTTAATAACAACTTAGTAGGCTGTTCAAGGTCTGTTCCTAAAACCTCTTTTGTAGTACCGGAGGATAATTGTCTAGGATGGCCATGAGTCCTTCAGTGATGAGCTGAAACTCCAAAAGTTCTATGGAACACAACTCGCACATAGTTGAAATTTCACGAAAACCTCCATCGTTAAACTTTGTATCATAAGAACCATAGCACATAGTGTCATCCTCAGGCAGTGTCACTGTCAATTTTTTAAGATGAGGACGAGTTTGATAGACAGATTTATAAACAGATTCTCACTACTGTAAGAGGTGCACATGGGCTCTGCGTCTCGCATGATTTTGCTGCAGGCCCTAGCCCGAGGAAGACGTCGACTAATATGTCGCACTACGGGAAATTCATGATTTGCCAAGTGCTCTAAGAACTCGATAAAGTGTTTGCCGAGTGCAACACTAGGTAAAGAATACACGACGAAAAGAGTGTCGACAAAGTGCTCTTTGCCGAGTGTTTTTTATCACGTACTCGGTAAAACCTTTGCCGAGTGTATTTTGACACTCGGCAAAATATAAATTACAAACTCAAAAAAATTGTAAAAAAAAATTCGGTTTGCAGGGCCCAGAAAGGCCGCAGACCCCGACACTCTACTACCAAGTCACCATTGCTACACAATGTATTTTGACACTCGGTAAAATATAAATTACAAACCCAAAAAAATTGCAAAAAAAAATTTGGTTTGCCGAGTGCTAGCCAGCCGGGGCAGCTGGATGCAGGGCCCAGAAAGGCCGTAGACCCCCGAAACTCTACTACCGAGTCACCATTGCTACACAACACAGGGTATGAGTTTTCCCCGGCCTAGTCCTGCCAACGGTCCGGTTCTCAACCGGTTACAGTGGGTTGGTTTCCGATTGGTTTCGAATTGGATTGGGTGGAAACGGACCGAAGGGAATAATTGTTTGGTTTGGACCGGGTTCACCTAGAAAATAGTTTGGTTCGGTTCGGTTTGGGTCTGTATGGTGTGGGCTGTGAGGGGGTTGAAACCGTGGGTGGAGACTGGATGAAGACCGGCAGGCGGTCCTCCCTCGTAGTCACGGGCCGCGTCTGGAGAGCTGCTCCCTCCGCCGCCGCTCGTGCTCGCTCCCTCCTTCACCGACTCGCTCGGGCTCGCTCATCCATCCTCCGGCGTTCCCTCCCTCCCTCCTCCTCCCTCCATCCCTCCTCCTGTGTTGTTAATCCTCATCGGCTGGTAGGGTTAGCTCAGCGGCCTCCCCTCTACTCGGCAGCGGGGAGAGGCTCTACTCGACGGCGGCGATACCCACCACTCGACAAGTAGCTCGTCGGAGGACCCCGCCTCTTCTGGCCCGACAGGTATCTCATGAGTCATGACATATTTCGGTTCAGAGCTCCTAACTACACGCTAGTAGGTTCTTTGCATGCCTGAGACTAGAGCAGACTAAGCCTATGCTTGGTGTACATGCTGCCTGCATCTTTTCAGAACAGATTGTCTCTTTTTCCGAATAGTTGATGCATGCTCAAGTCCCTTCATTTTGCAAGTAATATTAGTTTTCTTCTTGTTGTTTTTTTTTGTGAATAAGTTGTTTTAGTTTTCTTATGAACACATACCTGTTATCAGATCTGATTATCCAGCTTAGTTCTCAGGAAGAGTCAATTTTCATATTCTGTTTCAGGAGATGCGTGTCTAAACATTGACAGATTCAGATGTGCAAATGCAGAAGTTCAAACAAGAATACTACATCTACGAGGTTGAGTTAATTAAATTGATTATATTACTAGCAAAATATCTGTGCATTGCTACGGTTTGTAAAAAATATAACACATAAAAATTACATATATATATTTGAATAAAAATTTGTCCGTATATTACAATAGATGCTAGAAGTTTACGAATACATCAAAATATATGCTAATTTAGGTTACAATTAATATTAGAAAGCTATATTACCCTTTTTTCTAAACAAGAGAACACAAACTAAATAAACGAACTATGATTGCACGCTATATTACACCCTTAATTTTAAAAATAAATAAAATTCACTCAAATTTTATACTTCACATTTTTGGAATGAAACCAAATTTTAGTTTAAACAAATTACTGGGAAATAATCTATACCTATGTTGAATATAATTTGTCTACAGTTTTATTTTTCTTATGTTTGAATTTCATCATCTGAATTTGAGATTCAAATAAAATTTTAATATGATGCAAACCAAAAAATAAACCAAAGTAACATTTTAGCTACAATTGTATTTACGTGTCTTCAATGGACCATAGCGACACCCTCGCAATACAATTCACTTTCTCTCAAAAATGTTTTAGTTTGTATTGTTTTTACATTGGTAACATGTAGATAGCCGGGTGGTTTCAAATTCCTAAAAGAAGATGAGTGTGATTAAATTGACAAATATGTGTAGCCGTTTTTTCTTTTTCTTTTGCATTGATGTTCATACAAAATACAAAGCATCAGTACAAATAACAAGAAAAAAACTAATAGTTAATGTAAAAGAAATTTGACAATGTGAGCTGGTTGTCGATTGTTTCTTTTGACCCATGAAGTCCAAGTTATCTTCACAGATGAATCGTTCTTTCATCAACCGTGGCCAAGGAAATAAGCAAGCAACGGATATATAATGCTGTTGCATGGCATGCAAGCAAGCAAGTGACAAAACGAATTGAACCCAGTAAAGAACTGAGCTCGATGCCGTTGCCTGTTGCCTCGTTGAGTCGCTTTGCTTGCGCACCTGTGCGCTAGCCGCTAGGGTCTCCTCCACTCCACGTGCTCCGGCCGCGGAACATGCGCGCGGCAGCCAGCGTCGTATCCGTAGTCCGCTACGGCATGGCACGCGCTAGAACCGAAAATTTGCATGCGCATGCGCATCACCGTCAAGCGGGCTGTGCTTAGAATACGCCCATCGCCGCTGATTGGTCGTCGCCATCTTCAAGTCCTCGAGAAACTGGACTCGGAAAGAAAGAGAAAGATTGTAGAGAAGAGATTGTGGATATATTTTAGTCTACTTCAAACAAGAATACTATATTGTTCATCATTTGACTTTATACAAATCCACTGGCTCTTGTCTTTCTGGTGAATTGGAGCCGATCGGCAACATCGCGTGTCCAAGGAAACGGTTTGGTTCCAAACGATCCACAGTTTGGTGCGCACTGGGACAGTTTGGTTTAGGCTGGCTCTGCTACAGTGAACAGGGTGGGTGGGTTCGGGCAAGACGAGGTAGAGACCAACCGGCCCAAGCAAGTAGCGCAGAGAGAATTAAGATCAGAGACAAAGAGAACTCCTTCCCAAGTTCAAGATAATGCCCGTGGCTTCGCTTTTAAGTAGATGGAACTCACGCTGAGATACCGAGGTGGAACTAAAATTGGCTGCGGGGGAGCGCGCTGCTGCTGCGCGTGAACGGGCCACAACATTCGGCCCAGTGCCGCTCAGATTGAGAAAGGCGGAAGCCACCTGCTAGATGCATCAGAGTATTTTATCATTTTGTTTCGATTGTAATTTCAGAATTGAAACATGTATATGGCTTGATTTAAAAATGATCAAAACAATTGAAAATAGTCTTTGCCGAATGTGAGTAAAAAATACTCGGCAAAAAGTTTTTTTATCGAGTGCTAAATTAGACACTAGGTAAATCACTTTTCTTACGTACTTCAAAAAAAAATAAAATATCAAATAAATTTCAAAAATAATATAATTTTGAAATCATAAAATTTATATAATCTATGACATATACAAAATAATTTGAAGTCAAATTCAAATTCGATTATCAATTTGGCTCCAAATTTTAATGACTCATTCTTAACTTTAAGGTTATTCTTCAGAGATTCTCCATTTTGTAAGCAGCATACGTGATAACTTGTGTGAAACCTATTTTACTTTTTATTGTACCTTACACATATAATACCATCATATCATGATAAATCTTATGATTTTAAGACTTTATTTGATTTTTTTAAAATTTAAAAATAATTCAGACACACGTTATTGGGGTCATATTTCTTAAACAAAATGTCAAATTTCTTTTTATTTCATAGTTAAGGTCCTAAATTAGGCTAAATAACATGAATATAATTTTTATACTTATTTATTTTTTTAATTTGAGTCACTTGTAGTTCAAATTTAACTTTATTCAAAAAATTATTTGAAATATAATTAATTAACTAAATATAGCAAACAAATACAAAAAAAGTTAAATTTTAGCATGGAGTAACTCATGTTATATGTGAAGAGTACAAAAAGTTTTAAGAATAGAAGAGAAAAAAAATTATTTATTTGCTAAGTGTCAAGTAAAAACACTCGACAAACCCTTATCTTTGCTAGTGTTCAAAAATATATACTCGATAAAGAATGTTTTGCTAAGTGTCAAAAAAAATACTCGGTAAACACTCTTCTTTGCCGAGTATATTTTTTTTAACACTCGTGCTTTGCCCGAGTGTTTTTTGTACAACACTCGGCAAAGACGTTTTTTTGCTAAATATGCGAAAAAAAAACACTCGACAAACATCAATTTTCGTGTAGTATCGCTAGCCGGTAGGCTCCCTGAGTTCCTTGTCTCTGCGGGCGCCGAATGGCGCCGTGCGAGGTTTCTTGCTGCGATGCTGCGACGAGAGGAGGAAGGCACGGCTGGGGTCATGGCTGCGTCAGCACAAATTGTTTCAACTTTCAAGGAGAGGACGGAGTATCGGACCAATCAGGCTTTTATTTTATTTTTATTTTTTTGCGGGAAAATCAATCAGCCTTTTATTGACACAGAAGACGAAAGGTCCCGCGAATTGTTTGATCGCCTTTTCGTATTCTTCATTTCTTTCCATATAAAAGCAGGAGGAATGGATTGCGTCGCGACGCAGAGGTGGGGAGGGGATGGGAATGAGGATAGGGTGCAGCGCACAACTCCGTCCTCCGCGTATGATCCGCAGTAGGTTCCGCACGCCCCTCTCTCCAAGCACAAGCTTCAGCATCTCCAGTCCAACCTTGGTTTCGGCCAGACCCGATCTGGCCTCATCGCTTCCCTGAGCCACCTCGCCGGAGACTCCGACCAACGGCGCGGCGAGACGGCGACCATGCCGAGAGGGGGGAGAAGGAGGAGGCAGGACGGCCTCGCCGTCATCCCCGAAGAGATCGTGCATGAGATCCTGGTCCGCCTTCCCGCGAAGGCCGTCCTCCGCTGCCGCGCCGTCTGACGGGACGTGGCGCCGCCTCACCTCCGACCCGGCCTTCCTCGTCACGCACCACCGCCACCAGCCGATGCTCCATCTCGTCAGGTCCTTCCGATCCGCCGACTCTCGCTTCCCTGACCGCCTCGACGCCGTAGATCTGCGGAGCGGCGATCGGCGGCGGGAACTTTGGCTCCCGCACTACATGTACGGTCCTTGCGATGGTCTTGTGGTCATCGGCAACCGCATCTGCAACCCGGCCACTCACCAGTGGGCGCCCTTAAGCCGGAAACGAGGAGTCTGGTTAAGCCACCTCGTCGGCCTTCTCTGGCACCAACCTTCGGAGGAGTACCGGGTTCTGTTCTGGAGAACCTCAAGCGTGCGTTCACAGATGTACTGTCCAAATGAGTACTGCGTGCTCACGGTTGGTTCGGACGATGATCCGAGGCCCGTCAGCTCACCAGGACCGGTTGCCACGAGCACGAGGGGACCAACCTCTGTTCACACGGCAGTTATCCAGGGCCAACCCGTGGAACTGGGTCTGATAAACGGGAGTGGACCAACCTTCATCGGTGCTCCGGTGCTTCTCCATGGCAACATGTACTTGCACTGGAAAAGATACGGCCACCATCAGATCCTAGTGTTCGACACAGTTGCAGAGCTGTTCTGGCATCTGCGGTCGCCACCTGTGAACCCTCGCCACATTATGCAGCTGTTCGACATGCTCGCTTGCTGTGTGCAGCAGCAAGGCTGCCATGATGGAGATGAGAATCTTCCTCCTGCAGAAGGGAGGCCACAATGGAGATGTATGGGCATTCCAGTACAGAATTAAGCTACCGGAGATGGAAATCCGACGGTTCCAGGAACAAGGAGATTTGTTGGTGAAGGTTGTGTCTGGGAAGGGCGACTTGCTTGTCGCCTGCTTTGGCTGGCTGTTGCACTGTGACCGAAAGGGCAATTTTGTGGCCAAGTTCCGATTTGATGATGATCTGCCTCTGGATATTCCTCATGTGTCGAAAGAAAGCCTTGTTCAGCATACGTTTTTCCTCAGAAGACACTGACTCCGATTAATTGATCCCCTCCATTGTGTCATGTTAAGCATAAGTAATTTTGATATTCTTACTTCTTAGTTATGCTCTGATATTAGTTGAGTACATATCATGCAATGACTTGTGACCATCACTTGTGTTTTATTCTACCACTTTAGGAAAAATTAATAATCTAAATCAGTTAAGTACTCCACCTGTCTTGTTAGAGAAGACTATATATGCACATGTTTACTTGCATTCTACTGATTCTTACATATTTTCTTTTGGTCTCTGTCTCGAGCTAATCTGAACCAGTGATTATAACATATCTTATTACATCATCATTTGCTCTGTCTAGCCAAATAAAAAAAATGTTCTTTCGTGACAGGGAAATATAGATTTGACATTGTTGCTGATGAAGAAAATCGATACCTAGCTTAGCGTTAGTCTTTCAGGCTTCATTGTCAGCTAGTTCTGGAAGCTAGTAGATTGAATAGATTGGATGCTATCGGTGACGGTACTATTTTCTGAAATTTCCGTGTTTGTCATTACATTGGAAAGAATCAAGAGATATTGTCAGTTTCAGTGTCAATATTTTGTATGTGGAACTGTTCCTTTGTATTGGGAGGGACTTATCCATTATTGAAGTAGATTTGGTGCCCAGGTGGGCGGGCGTCCCATAAACCAGAGCTGTTAGATTGAGATCGTACCATCCATAACAGTCATGCCACTTAACGGAGCAAATCGGTTTGTTAACGACGGTGAACGCGCAGCCCCTACGACTTGCTCAGCTGTTGACCATGGGCACGGATGGCAGTGGCGAGGGCGGCGATGGAGAGGGGGATTTCGCCATGGGCGCAGGTATCAGCGGCGAGGGCGGTGAAGGGAATGGGGATTTGGCCGCTAGGGCGGCTGTCAGCGACGGTGGCAGGGAATGGGACGGGGACATGGCTGTCGATGCGGTTGTCAGCGCCAACGGCAGCAACAGGGACGGGGATGGCGACTTGGCTGCGGCCGACCCTTGCGACGGCGTCCGGACAAGTTCCATAGCCAAGAGAAGGTGCGGGTGGATGAGCTGAGAACGAGAGAGAGAAAGGTGGGTGAGGAGGAGCTCGTTAGCCCAGACTTCGTCATGGATATTCAATGCGAAGGAGCAGGCTGGTGCTTCGATTTTTCTGTGGAGAACCAGCAGAGCAGCAGGCTGGTGCTTTGATTTTTCTGTGGACAACCAGCAAGGAGATCGAGCAGGGAAGAGCAGTGCAGCGGCTTGCATGAGAGGATAAGGAGAGCGGTGTGTAGCAGTGAAGGGCTACCACTCAGACTTACCTGTAACTCGTGGGAGAGGATAAGGGGAGAGAGAGAGATGCTAGCAGGTCTAACGGAGAGAGCACAGAGTCACATGGAGTCATAACCAGGACGCCCGCCCATATGGGCACCATTGTATTTCCGATTGAAGTATCCCTTACGGATAGAGTTTCGTCATGGGAACACTGGAATTGATCAGACTGTCATTATATGAAAAAGGAGAGAAAAACAGGCATCACATCACCGAATATGGCACAGACAAAATTGGAGACAGAATACAGGAGAGAGGGAGAACACTGATCACAGTACACTCCACTGGAGACACACCCACGCACACACAGACAGAGAGAAAAAAGAAACCTGTAAGCACTAAATGACCACCCAAGTTAATTTGATGACTAAAAAATGCAGAGAGTTGAAATCTGGTATATATGTACTCCTATATTGTACAGTGTGTAGTAACCTTCAACCAGGTGGAACTGTAGTTTTTATGGTCTTCATGATGTTATTTGAAATTCTGACTTGCTTCTATCATCTTGATTCTGCTGATTTTGGTGTTTATTTTCTTAACTCAATTGATGAACATAAATTGAAATTGAAATGTTAGCAAAACCTTGATCGGGTTGAATAATTATCCTTGCTCCATAGTCTACTTCATATTAAAAGTGATATTAGCTCTCTTTCGGTTTCAGGTACTGAAGGAGATTTCGACCTGCTGAGTATTGTTTGGGATGCAACACCTTAAACAACTAGATGCGCGGTGCGAACTATATTTTTGTTTCAGCAGAAACAAATATAGTCTACTTCATGCTAAAAGTGATGTTAGCTCTCTTTCGCTTTCTGGTACAGAAGGAGATTTCGACCTGCTGAGTAGTGTTTAGGATGCAACACTTTAAACAACTAGATGCGGTGCTGCGAACTATATTTGTTTTAGAAGAAACATTATTATTCAGGCTTAATGTTAATATTATTATTAAAAAATGTTGGTTCCCGTAAATTATCATAGTGTCATCTTAATCTTAACATGTTCGATTGAGCTCAGATTTTATTGGTGAAAACAAATTATCTATCTTACTTATACAAGATGATTTACCATCCGATTTGTTGCCTGTTGCAAGATCTAGTAGATAAAAAATTAATGCCCACTCTATTGGTACAAATTAATTTAAATCGAATTTCACTCAATTTCCATTTGATCCTCACGGATATTACTCATACTGGTGACTTGATAATTTACATTGAACCCTTAGACTTGAATACTTGTGTGCCACAAATCCACAAATCCACGGATATACATGTTGCACTAGAACAGCATCATGTTTATATCTATTATTGCATCGGATATCAGGAAAATGTATACATTAAGTTCATTATTTATGTCCCAAATATATAGGACCCCTGTGGCCCAGGCCATTGTTGTCGTCATTGTAACCCTGTTTGAGGTAAAAAAAAAAAACTGAAGTCATCGTTGCAGAACAAATAACAATTTAAGAACCGCACTCATGATTTGACTTAGCACACTTGATTTTATTTTTCATTGATAGTACCGCAGGAGGACACGACGTTGGAATTATCAAATAAAATTATTATTTATGACACATATTTGAAAAAGAATAACGGCGGCACCCGTAAGAATAGACATCCAAGAATAGACATCCATGTATGTTTGCGTGGTTTGGCTTGCTGTTTGCTCAATTTATTTTCACGTGTTCGGTTCTTCGCTCTAACTAAGTTATCTTGTTTATATATCCGCCACTAAACAACAACAATATACTGACCCTTGTAACAGCGCAGTGCATACTGTCGCTGCATGCTTTGTGTTGTAAAGTAAAATGGAGAGACAATGATGTAATGAACAGTTGTTCTTTATTGGTGAGGATCATTATATATTTATAGGGGAGAGAAGAGTGGGGTCAAGGAAGCCCCATATCTAGATGCGCTCGTGCGGACGGGCGTGTCCCCGTGCGGTTGCATGTGGTGATGATTAGTTGATCACCCATGTCCTCAATACTCCCTCTTGATCGATTGATCATCATCATCCATCAATGTAGAGCTCCTCAAAAATCCTGTGGGAAAAATAAGAGGAGATATAGTCTGATATGATATACTGCGTAAAACTCCTAAAACCCAGTGGGAAAAAGGAGAAGTTCGATACAACATATTCTATGTCTCTTATTATCACCATATAAAAACTCTTGTGGGAAAAGTTTAGTGATATGACATATAGCTTGTGTAATATTGCTTAGTTAAAACCTAATATGAGAAAATTACTTCTGAGTAAAACTCATATAGGAAAAAAAGTACAATGTGATGCTTTGAGGTTACATTACTCAGAGAGAATCTCCCCTTGATCCTTGCAAATCTCTAAGTCGTCGCATACCAATGCCATACACATATTTATGAAATGATGCGGCCAATAGAGACTTAGTAAACAAATCCACGAGGTTATCACAAGATTTGATCTACAAGATGTTTATTCCTCGCTTTCTTGAAGCTCATGGGCATAAAACAGTTTCAGTGCAATATGTTTTGTCATATTGCTCATTATGTAACTTGCTTGCATTTGAGCAACACAAGCAGCATTATCTTCATAGATAATGATCAGTGTTCTAATCGGACCAATCCCACATGTCTGTTGTATATGGTTTATCACTCTACGAAGCCATACACATTCACATGATGTTTCATATAATGCAACGATCTCATAGTGATTGGTGGACATTGCTACCAGAGTTTGTTTTGAAGACTTCCATGAAATAGCCATTCTACCATGTAAGAACACGTAGGCTGTCTGTGATCTGGTATTATGGGGATCTGAAAGATAGCCAGCATCAATGTACCTAATTAGATTGGAGTTTTGATTCTTTCTGAAGAAAAGACAAATATCTTGTGTGCCCTCGAGATATCTCAAGATATTCTTCACTCCTGCTCAATGTCGTTTGGTAGGAGCAGCGCTATGCCTAGCTAGTAAATTCATTATAAATGCAATATCAGGTCTGGTGTAATTTGCAAGATACAGAAGCGCTTCAATGGCACTAAGATACGAGACCTCAGGTCCAAGTATCTCTTCTCTTTCCTCCCTCGGTCGGAACTGGTCTTTATCAAGCTCCAAAGCTCTAACAACCATAGGGGTTTTAGCAGGATATGCTTTGTTCATATTGAATTTCTCTAATATTTTCTGGGTATAAGCAAACTGGTGTACTAGAATTCCAGTGGGAGATGCTCGAGTTGTAAACCCAAGCAAAATTTAGTTTACCCAAATCCTTCATCTCAAATTCCATCTTCAGAAGATTACGTGCTTCTTCAATATCTTCTGTATTTCCAGTGATATATAAATCATCGACATACACCTATATGATGCAAAGTAACCTTTTTTCATAAGATACTTCTTTAGTCGGTTGTACCATATTCGTCCTAGCTGCTTTAAGCCATATAGTGACTTCTTTAGCTTCACACAATACATGTTATGATTTGTGTTCTCATTTGGTACAAGAATTCCATCAGGAACTCTCATGTATATATCTGAATCTAATGAACCACAGAGACATGTGGTCATGACATCCATCAATTGCATAGACAGACGATTTTGTACTGCCAGTGACATTAGGTATCAGAACGCTATTCCACTCATCACCGGAGAATATGTCTCATTGAAATCAATGTTGGGTCTCTGTGTAAACCCTTGTGCTACTAGCCTTGCCTTGTATCTCACCACCTCATTATTCTCGTTCTGTTTCCGGACGAAAACCCATTTGAATCCCACAGGAAAAATTCTCGGAGGTAGGCATTACAGAGGTAAATACCTCTCTTTTTTTTTGTGAGGCTAGCTCTGCCTCAATTGCTTCTTTCCTGTGATTCCAATCTGAGCGTCTTCGACACTCTGATGGTCTTAGGATCTGGATCATTCAGAAAATTTTCTACAACCATAGCTGAGAATTAAGTGTCGATAATCATAGTTCTATGATCATATGATTCTCCAGTATTTGTATAGTGGATGGAAATCTCTTGTACCCCATGCGACTCCTCGTGATTTTCCAATACGAGTGTGTCGGGGCACTCCGATGTCCCAGCTTCAAAAATAGTGTGCACATTCGAGCTGGGTTGTGGAACCTCTGGGTTCACTGGGTGTATACTACCCTCAAGGTCTCTTTCAACCTCAGGTTGAGTTGTATTTAAAATGTTAGAGGATTTCGTCTGTCGATGTCTACTATGCACATTGTCCTTCTTAGTAGTCCTCTTTTTCCTTGGATGCTTACTAGAAAATCAACCTGCTTGGCGGCCGTACTTCTCCCCCTCTTCTCTTGAAATGGGAGTTGAATGGTTTTATTTGGTACCTCCACTCTTTCCGAAACATTCCTAGCTAGAATCAAGGATTTTGTGACACCTTTATAGTCATAAATGCATATGGCAGATTGTTTGCAATGTATTGCAAATCAATTATCTTCTGAATTTGAAGTTCAGTCTCTTGAGTACATGGATCTACATTTGGGACACTCTCTACATCCCAATTAATTTCTTGGCATTCATTATGGTACTTAAAATCTCACCCTAATGCTAGAAAATGATCTTCATTGAAGATACAATCAGCATGCCAGACCGTAAATAGGTCCCCGATCAAGGGCTACAGGTATTTAATGATCGATGGAGATTTATAACCCATGTAGATCCCCAATATTTTGTGTGGGCCCATTGCGGTACGCTGAGGTGGTGAGATCGGTACATACACAGCGCAACCAAATTTTTGCAGATGGGAAATACTTGGTGCATTTCCACGTAGCAATTGTAGAGGGGAACTGCTATGATATGCAGTTGGACGCAATTGTATCAAGTTAGTAGTGAGAAGTACCGCATGACCCCAACATGATATTGGTAAATTGCAATTATGCAACATTGGTCTCGTAATGAGTTTCATCCTCTTAATTAGGGATTTAGCCAAACCATTTTGCGTATGGACATATGGAACTAAATGCTGAACGTCTAATCCTTGAGCCATACAATAATCATTGAAAACTCTTGAGGAGAATTCTGTAGCATTGCCTATTCGGATTGATCGAATCTGTTGTTCAGGAAAATTTGCTCTCAATCTAAAGATTTGAGCAATAATTTTAGCAAATGCTTGGTTTCGTGTGGATAATAAGCACATGTGAGACCATGGTGTAGATGCATCTATCAAAATCATGAAATACCTAAATGGTCAAGACAATGGTTGTATAGGGCCACATATGTCTCCTTGAATTCTTTCAAGAAAGTTAAGTGGTTCCAAGTGGATTTTATGGTGTGGTGGCCTCAAAATCAGTTTTCCCGTTGCATATGAGGTGCAAATAAAATCCAAAGATTGTGGAAATCTAGCCTCATTTAAATCATGACCAATGGAATTGTTGATAATTTTCCTCATCATCCCGACTCCGGGATGGCCAAGGTGATCATGCCACGTTTTGAATGCATCCACATTCTAGAAAATTATCTTATATGCAACAGGTGGTACAGGTCTAATGTATGTGTAGTACAATCCAGACGATAAGGAAGGAATTCTTTCTAGAATATCATGACCATATCCGTTCTCTTTTGTAATGAGGAGAAATTCCTCATTATGATCTTCATGGGTTGTCACATGTAACCCATTCTGACGGATATCTCTATAACTCAATAGGGTATGGGTGGAATCGGGATATAATAATGCATTCTCGATTGTTATCTGTGTACCCTAGGGAGTATGATAGTGGCCTTTCCAGTACCAACTATCTCTGCATCACGTCCATCGATTATTAAAACATTCCCCTGTCTCTTTGTAAGAGTTTGAAAATATTCCACAAGGCACATTTCTTCCTCCATCAAATGGACTCCGTACAATCTATATAGATGAATTATAAATAATTCTCATCAGATACATAGAATACATAATTAATTTATTCAAGGTATCAAAGTGTTGGTCCCTATTACAATGAAGACAATATCTAATTATTACAACGATTGTTTTTGACTAATACATAGACATCTAAACTTCTAGGAGATAATGGACCCTAAGCAAGGTCTCCAAACACATCACTCAAAACTAATCCGATCATGGTGTTCTCTGTGTCCATGTAGTCTTTGACCATCAGTGGAGGCACCGAGTTACTTGGTCCTTCAGGGAGGACAACTGAACTCTCCTTCGCCTTCTTGGATTCTGGGTTGAAGTGAGCTTCAAATCCCAATCCTTGAGCTTTCTTTCCCAGGGATTTCTGGTATAGATCTATCAAGTGTTTTGGGGTTTGACATTTCTTAGTGTCATGTTTGAAACGCCCGCACATCTGGCAAGGGTATCAATCACTCTTGGAAATGTCTTTCTTGTCTTTCTTCCCTTTAGCCCGAGCATTCTGCCTATTCTTTCTCTTCCTGTTGCGACAGTGCTTGGATTTACCATCAAAGTTCTTTGAATTGCTTGTAAAAGCATTGAACTTATTCTTATTCTGAGCAGTATGATGAACTTTAGGGAGAGGAACACTTCCAACACGACGTTGGTGATGATTTTTCATAGTGAGCTCATCATGTTTCTCATCCTGAAGTAAATCATTGATCAACTCAAGGTATGTTGCATAATTGCTGGTTCAGTACTGGTGTTGTAAGACCCCTATCAGATGGAATCATAGTGTTGAGAGTCTTCTCACTCTTTTCCATCTATGTGGGCTCCTTCTCACAAAACCGCATCTTGGCACAGATCTTATGAACAACATGGTTGTAATCTCCAATGGATTTAAAGTCCTGGAGATGGAGGTGAGACCATTCATGGTTTGCCTCAGGCAGGATGACTGCCTTCTGTTGTTCATACCTGTTTTTCAGAGAAAGTCATAGTGTACTTGGCTCTTCCTCCAACACATACTCAACTTTGAGATCTAGATGGAGGTGCAACATCATAATGTACATGGCTTGATATTTGAGTCTATCATCCAGCACATTCTCTCTCTCTATAGGAGGAGTGAGTGAATGTAAAATTCCACAGGAAGCCAAGCTTATCTTAACGTCCATCGCCCATGTGGGGGTAGTTTTGTCCATCTTGAGCGAGCTCCTCAAACTCTCTGGCCATCATAGTACCTACATGGGTAAACCAGAGCCTTTTAATAAAAAATCATCATGGTGTCGTTGTAATAATCATGCAAAATTTATCTCATGTGTTCATGCCTCGACATATATATTCGAGAAATACGTGTTGATCAGAATAAAATGGAGGTAGCCACTCTAAATTTTGGATTTGGAATTTGCGACAAAAAGAATTTCAATCGCAAATTCACTTATTGCAAGAAAATAAATCTCATTTGTAAATCTTAAATATGCAAAAAAATATTGTCTCATTTGCATATCACTACAAGAAACTCTAATTCTCAATTGCAACTCATGTTGTAAAAACATAGTGTATATCATTTTAATTCTTTCTGAATTAAATGTGACCTTACAAGAAAAATTAATCTTAATTGCAAGACAAAATGTTGTAAAGGATGCTAGTGTTTTTATTTGATTCCACTCTAATTAAGTATAATATATTTAAGTGAGATCGAAGGATCTTGCAAGAGAAAAATAATCCTCTATTGCAACACATTTTTATGTCATGGGAGTGGCCATTCAACATTTCTAAACACTTCATGATATTATGGGAGAACCCATTCAACATAATTTACACATCAGTACAAGACTGGAAAGTAAAAAAAAATATACAACCTAAAACAACACTGCACACAATTAGAGCAAAGATTAGAGGCTAATCTAAAAGTCTAAAACAATTAAAAACTAAAACGGTCATAATTCACATGAACCAGAAGGGCCTCTATGAAAAATGGCCAGATACATCTGCCTCAGTCACGTGGGCCAAGGCAACCTGGGCTCCGACCCATTCGGCCTTTTGGCCTGGCAGCGCCACGCGCCTCCCACATGCAGGGGCAGAGGCGACCCAGCCCATAGGCCGTCAGGGGCGGTGTCGTCCTGGCCCAACTGCCGGGACCAGTTCCCCTATAAAAGGGTAGTTTCCTGATTAGGGTTAGGGTTAACCCTAACCACTTCTAGCTGCGACATCCAGCCGTCGCTGCCGTAGCTAGCGCCCGCTCCAGTGCCGCGGCGCCCAGCCACCGCCGCCAACGTCCGTTCCGGCGCTGTCGTGTCCAGCCGCCACCTCTGCCGCCAACCAACATGCCGCCCATGCCCGGTGAGATGCGCCCGCTCTGGGAGCTTGCGCGCCAGCCAACCCGCCTGCTCAGGTGTGCTGCGCCCGCATCGGATGCTCCCCCATCCCCCACCTTCTACGATCCCGCGCACTAGTGAGCCGCCTCAGCGACTCTGCGAGTCCTCCTCGTGGAGGACGCCATTGGAGTGGGGCTCCACCCTCATCGTCGCAGCCCATGCGTCGGGTCCCTTCCAAAGCGGCGTGGTGGGGTGCCGGTGAGGTGGGTGTGATGGTACAGGAGATGACCCCCCGTTCGGGGTGTGCAGGGTCGGCGCTTGTTGCTGTCCCGCCTCCCTGGATCCCACCGGCTCCGTCCCCTTGACGACGTCGAAGTCCGGCGAGCCAAGTGGGGTCCACGGGTCCGGATCTGCCGCCCTCAACGCCATCGAGGCACTCGGTCGCCCATGACCGTCGACGTGCATGCGCGTGTTCCAGCTAGGTGGAGAGGATGATGACATCGAGGTTGTGGCCATCTCCACTTCATCAGTGTCCTCTTCGACGTCCTCCTCCCCCTCATCTCCGGCCGGGACCAAAAGATGGAGGAAGAAGGGCGAATCAACGCGACTGTCTGGTTCTGATCCAGATCCGGCGGTGAAGGAGGCCATAACGGTTCCATCTGGTGCAACGGTCGGAGTCATGAACATCAATCAGGGATCCTCGACCGGTGTCGGTGTCGGTAGGCGCGCCTCTCTCGGCGCGTCGATGGGGACCAGAGGGCTCCAGCGATGGGTTGGGTGGTTAGGGGCTCATCGGCCTCGCGGACGGTTGTAGATCTGGCGTCCACCCCTTTTGCCATGATGACCACCACCATTCTGGTGGAAGTGGTTATGGCGGAAGAGGCCACAGAAGTGAAGACCATAGCGGTGGCGGAAGATGCGGCGGCCATGGTGGGTCCTCCGGTGGCGCGGTTGCAGGCCGCACAGAAGGATGAGGAGAAGAAGAGTGGTGAGTGCTGGGTTTGGCATGGTACTCACCGGCGAGGACTCCGGCGACCTTTCTCTCTCTCTCTCTCTCTCCTCTCAGCGGTTAGTAGCGTTCATGTTAACATGTTGTAAAGTAAAATGTGGAGACAATGATATAATGAATAATTGTTCTTTATTCATGGTGACCATTACATATTTATAGGGGAGAGAAGAGTGGGGGACAAGGAAGCCTCATGTTTAGAGGCGCCCATACGGACAGGCGTGTCCCCTGTGCCGTTGACGTGGAGTTGATCACCCACGTTCTCAACACTTTGTTTGCGCCCTGCGACACAGGATTCAATTTGCCACTTTGATATTTCCCATACCACTTCTTTCGCAATGTGAATGTCTCATAGGTATTAAAAAAAAATGGAGGACAATAGCTGATGCACCCCACAATGTGAATGGATTATTGCGGGCCTGGACAAGTCTTTTCACTCGCCCTCCCATGCATGTCATAGAAAAAAAACTGAACCATGGATGAAGGCATGTCCCAATGAGTGGAGCCATGGTTGAAAATATTGGGTGACCGTTTGGATATTGCACCAAATATATCTTCATAAAAAATATACACCAGATTCATGTGTAGGCACAAAACTTCTTCATTTCTCAATATTTCTAGGGCCATATATTAATAATAAATATGGTTTTTCTTCTCGAGAGAGTTTTGCTTCAATGTATTCAGAAGAAATTAGCACAAGAATCTATTACAACACACACCACACACTCATGATTCTTACTTTACATTCACGCCTTTTAAACACTGAAGACAACCAAAAACACTACCCTAATCATCCGGAACCTCGAGCCCCTGCTTTCGTCCACAGGAGACCCTCCTCACCAGCCACGATCAGAGCACCAACCAGGCTGCGGGATTAATAATGGAGATCGACCTGCCCAAGCAATTGGAACCAGAACGCATGGTATCAGTAAGTGGTTGATGGTTCATCTTCCTGACACACAACACAGCACTTCTTAGTATAATATTATGCAAAAAGAGTATTTTATTCCATATTTCTGACCTTTCCTGAAATCATGTTTAAAAAATATTTCTAAAAGTTACTGTTCTTATAAGTTTATATAGCAAAACATCTCCTCTACTTTGTGCATCTCCTAAAGCTTTGCATCAAAATGTCGGTCATCTATTTAGGGGAAAATTCCATTTTACTCCCCTGAACAATCCATTTTGCTCATATTAGTCCCTAAACAAAATCTTAGCTCAATTTAGTCCCCTAAACAATTTAAGTTGGTGCAATCTACCCCATTATGCAAATTTCTTTTTTTGTTTCTCTTTGTACCATTTGAATTTGAAGATAAAATTTTATATAATCATAGATGATATCTATCACTATACAAAAGAATATAGTTTATATTTTCATAAATAATTTCTATATGATTTTAAAACTATATAATTAAGATAATATTATATGCTTTTAAACTGAAAAATATCTTAAAAATATTCATTATAATTTTTCATGTAGGGGTTTATGGCATACATCATTGCGCAAAATTTCAGCACTAATTTCGAATGATATAAAAAGAAACAAAAAAGAAAAATTATATCTGGGAGTAGATTGCACTAATTTAAATTGTTTAGGAGAGTAAATTGAGCGAATATTTTTGTTTAGGGATTAAATTGGACAACGTGAATTGTTCGAGGGACTAAAGTAGACTTCTCCCTCTATTTAGATATCATTACCGTACACCTGAAATTAAGGCAAAGCAAATGCTTGTTGTTACAGCCAGAGGAAAAGGTTCTACGCACTGCTTCCTGGTTGCGAATTCTCAGGTTGTGTTTGGAATGAAGGAATGAAAAGCAGATGAATAGGGAAAAACGTAGGAACAAAGAAAACATAGAAATTAAGAAGGTGAAAATACCACAGGAATCTAAAACAGAGGAATGGTTAACTCGAGGTGTTTGAAATGAAGGAATGAAAAAATGTTAGTACAACTAAATTAAATCTTTAGAAGCTATTTATCATTATCAATACATATAAATCAAATTAGTAACATTCTTTCAGAGTCCACGTAGTTCAAGGCATATTTTTCTTATCCTCATTATCCTCTAGCTCCGGCAGTGTGTTCTCCCTCATCTTTTCTCATGTTTTCCACCCCCAAGCTGGTCATCGTGGAACAAATAGAGCAGCTAGAACATGTTTTTCACTAAGATCTCCTTTATTACCTGAACTTAAATCTTGCTTTACCTATTCTCTCTAATATCCATCTGCTATTTTCGTTTCTCGGTAGATGGTAATGGCGCTGCTGTTGTATCGGTCTTCGTGAAGGAAGAGAATCCAAGAGGTAGGAGTGGATGTTTTGATTCCTACGTTTTGCGTTGGAAGTCAAGCCTTTCCGGAGGAATTGTAGGCTTCATTCCTTTGTTCCAAACGGTAGGTGATGTAAGCAAAATACAGGAATCTCATTCCTTTAAAATTCCTCTATCCCAAACACAGCCTCAAATCCAAAGTAAAAGCGCGAGGGACCTGAAAGTTTAGAAGCTAAGAAAATTGTTTTGAACATTGGGTACTTTCGCATGCCGGACATCTATAAAATTTAGATACAAATACCGGAACATGGCATTTTTGGGTACAAATAACTGATCCTTGGGTACTGACTCGTGTTGTCACTACAGTAAATCAGCACTATGTGGCCCGGCTCTACAAAGCAACTGATAAAATAAAAACAAATCACCGGCGCTGCTTCTCGGCCAACCCCGCCCACCGCCGCACAAAGGAGAGGCCTGATCCGTGCGAGGAGCTAAGGATGCAGCCGACACGTGAGGAGCAGGGAACATCGCTGCTATCGCTCGAGGAACAGGGGCCGATGCCACTGAGCTCCTTCTCCTCCATGGCTGCCTCGGCCTGGGGCCGAAGCTGTGCCACCGCTGCACAGTGTTGGGAGAGGGAGAGTGGAGGATTTGAACCCTAATCCTTGAACGCCTATCCTCTCTCACTTATATACCTGGTCACAAGACCCATGCGGCTGGGCCTGATAAGCAAAATTTTTAGGGGTGGCTCATGATGTGACGATCCACTTCTGAAAATTGATTTTTCAAGACGGATCACGTTGCCGTTGGCCTCTATATATAGTTTTTTTTATAAAGGCGGGCCATAATATGATCGCCCCTAAAAATTGATTTTAGAGGTAGACTACTTTACACTCCACCACCAAAAATCATTTTATCGCTATTGCAGCGGATTTCTTTGGACTCGCCGCTACGAGAATTTCCAGTCCGCCACTACAGCGCTTTTTTGTTATAGTGCATCTCTCATTTTAATTTTTGGATATTTACTTACAAATACAGGAATGACCACTTGCAATAAACCTTGGATTTAAGAAGCATGCTAGCATAACAACAAAAGGTTTTAGATGAATTAGTGTTTCCAAACTTCAGGATCTGTATGCATCTTAAAGCAACCTTCGGATATCGTTTGTGAGGATAAAACAATGGAACGATAGCCAAGGATGAAAACAAAGAAACATAAACTTTATAACGACAATGCTTCTATGTGTAGGATTCTTAGTAAGGAGTTGTAAGGACCAAAGGCGTACCGAGAGGGGGGGGGGGTGTGAATCGGTAAGCCGACCACAAATTCGAATACTTTGATTCACACCACTAGAACCTAGCAATCGTTGCAACCCAACAGTTCTAGGAGGCCAAGACCCTACACATGCTAGTGTTCATGATGAGAGCGAATGCGGAAGCTAAACACACTAGCCTATGCAAGCCACAATTCAACCTACTCACTAGAGGGTCAAGTGTGGAATAGTAAAGAGAGGGTCAAGGAATGCTCATGATTTTTTCCCGAGGTCTCGGAAGGATGACGCTTTCCCCTAATCCTCGTTGGACCACTCCCACCGGAGTTTCGGTCCCTCCCGCCACCAATGTGGAGTTCTCACCCATGAGCCCGCAATCACTCCCGGAGTGAAGACACGGTGTGGGTCACCGCTGCCACCAAGGCATAAACTCGCCTCCTTCGAGAACTTGCCAGACTCCCCGAGCCGACACGGGCGCTCACTAGCGATGCCTCTTTCACCGGTGGGCTAAAACCGGATACAAACGTGTGATGGCCTTCACAACCAATGACGATAGGTTCGATCACCGACACCTAACCGATCTAGGTCTCACCATAGACCAAGAGTAACAACTTAGATCACACCCTCAAGGACACCCTAGCCTTCGATGTGCAAGATGCTCTTGTTACTCGGCACTCTCAAGATATGAAATATCTCCTCCTAGTGCTCCTCTCTTTCCCTCTTGGCTCTCACCAAATGCTCCAAACAATTCCACTGGCCAAGAGTGGTCTCCAGGACCCTAGAAACGAAGTTATATAGGCTTCCAACCTCCAACTATCCGTTGCTCCACAAGATTGCCTTTTTGGACACACTAACCGGACTGTCCGGTGACTACCTGACCGGACCGTCCGATCACTACTGGAACGGCTCCTATAGCCGTTGGCTTCGTTGTGCCTGCAACCTCCTGTACTGACCGGACTGTCCGGTCAGTAGACCAGACCGTCCGGTTTATCCAGCCGTCGGACATCCTCGTCAGACTCCATAGAGCTTGCTTCCTCTCTGTCATGTGCTGATCCACACAGATCGGACCGTCCGGTCTGTAGACTATACCATACGGTCTCTATAGACTCTAGCACAAACAAATTCCTCGCTAAGCCTTCTCTCTGATCCACCTGTTCTTCTAGTAATCGTACAGTCCGACCTCCTCTGACCCTTCTATCCGGTCACTATGTCCAGAAGCTGAAACTTCTCGTCCTCGCTTGATTTTGTTTCTTGACCTCTCCGAACAGCTCCTTGGCTTCTCCACTATCATCTAGTGCCTGTGATTTTCCTGAGCATCTATGCACACACCGACTAGACATGACCGAAGAGAAATAACCTAGACCCCCTTGATAGTCCGGTTTTTTCTATGGACTCAAAGCCCTAACAACTAGACAAGTGTTCCCAACACTTGCTCCGTAGCTTGTCCTTAGCCTTGATCCATCTCCATCAACCCTTGGAATCCATCAAGCTCATCAAGCCTCCATGCTTGTGGTCATTGTCATCAATCGCCAAGGCAACGTCCTCATCAATAAGATTCGTGGTAGAGTTTAGAGATATTATCTGCATAGACAACACTCATGTAGATATAGCCCACAATTTCATAGTTGTCATCTATCACCAAAACATTCATACCTTCGGGATCCAACCATCAATAGTCATGAAGCTTACAATCTCCCCCTTTTTGGTGATTGATGACAACCACTACTTAGCATAATTTTATCAAGAAACAACAAGGCTAAAAGAGCTACACTATGATCAAGAGGAACCTCAAAAACATAAGCAAAGAACAAACAAGGTCCTACTCAATCAAGAATCATCAAGAGCTAAGAGAATGAAAAGAGAAGCACACTCTAGATGATAATGCATGTATGTCATGATAGGATATTAAAGAAAGCATAAGACATGCAATGCAAGACATGAATGATGATATGCAGCAGGATAGCATGGCAATGCATAGGAATTAAAAGCAAGCAATCATCATCATGACACCATACATAGGCAAACAGGATAAATAAAGCAAGACAAAGCACCGTGTATGAAAATAAACCAAGTGAGATCAAGATGAGTCAAACACACGCGAATGAAAACCATGACTCATCAAAATCCACGAACATCTCGATAAATCCATCAAAATAAGATCCAAATGTATCTATCTTCCAAAACCCATGTACATGTATGCTCCCCTAGATACATGCTACTACCTCTCGATCGCACAGGATCACACTCCCACTCCCCCTAGACCTATGAATACTTCTCCCCCTTTGGTAACAAGCACCAAAAAAAGGAAAAAGGAAACAACTAAGCGCTCGTGGTCGAAGCAGGTGCTGCAACAACGTTCTCTGAGGGCTCTGCTCTGGGCTGCACCTGTGTTGGGTCCTGGTACTCTCCCTGAGCCTATTTCACGTGAGCGTCAAGCTACTCAAAGTACTCAAGGTCAACTAGTGACTCAAACCCTCTATCCTGTCCTACTGGTGAGACTGTGGATGTCTCCTCAACGATTGTCGCCTGAAGAAGAGCAAGGTCATTCACATCCTCCTGAGTAAAGCCTCTACGGACAAGATCCTCTCTACCTCAGGTGTGACAAGCGTAGAGTCTGTAGTAGAAGAAGGTAGAGTTGTAGTTGTCTCTGGGGCTGTCTGAGAGTCTGCTCGAGTAGTGTGCACTAAGTATGAGAATAGACTCTTGACCGGTAAGTGTTGCTGGGTGGAGGGTCCTACCATCTGCGAAGTAGAAGAGTGTCTCGGTGAAGTAAACAACGCGGATACTGAGAAGGCGGACACGGGGAAGAACTGAGCTGGTGAGCAAGTCTGTCCTGCTCCCCCTATCGGTAGCACCCCTGAAAATAAAGGCAGTCCAGAAGACTAGGCTGTCATCATAGCAGTGAGGGATCATGGCTATGTCTGTAGCAGCTGAAACTATGGAAGAGTAGAAGGCCCTGGCTACTGACTGGCCTACCTTTGAGTCATCTCTGCCATGTGGGTCATCAGTGTAGTCATCAGCATCATCTGATGTCTTTGAGGCTCTGCCTGTCCTCTAATGACCTCCATGATCTGATGCCTCTCCTCAGCTGAGTTTTGAATGAAGTCACTCCATCGTCTTGTAATTGCTGCTATGGAACCGGCGTCCTCTGACTGTGTACCTGTAGGCTGGGGAGGTGCTCCTGTACTGGCTGACTCAGGAACCACCATCTCTGGATGAGCTGTCTGCTCATGAGTGATTGACGGTGACTCCTGCTTCTCCTCTCCCGTCTGCTCACTCAAGGCTGACTGCAATCCCCTATGGACTCGAGGTGAGTAGCTGGTGGTCATCTCAGGGAATGTGTCGTACTACTCCTCAGTCAGAAGCTCTAGTCTCCTCAGAAGATAGCAAATGTACGGCCCATAGACTAGGTGTCGTCCTCCAACTCTCTTAGAGATCACCTCCTCCATCTCAGCAATAAAAAGATCTGCAAGGTCAAAGTGTTGTGTCCTCAGAATAGCTGCCACTGCCCACTGGTGCAAGAGCATGAACTCCTCTCTGTAGCCTGACATGGGAATGATAGTCCTGGTGACTATCACTCTAACCACCTTCACCTCTGCTGTGAGCCTAGCAGAGCGTCTGTCAAACCCTAGAGTGTGTGGTGGTGGAAAGGTGACTGACACCATCTCATCTGGAGGTAGCGTCCCTCCCTGTGGTCTGCAGGGCGGAGCAAAGGTCAGGTAAGCACTCGTATACAACTGCAAGTCTGAAGCTAGAAATCCCAGTGCAGCTATCAGATCCTTCCTGATCAAGCGCCGGGGCTCTCCTCTGAACAAGAACTAGATCTCAGAACGATCCCTGGCTACCCATAGTGTAGCATAGAACTCCAGCACTATATCCTCTCTAAATCTATAGGGAGCAGTGACTAACTCTGCTACTCCAGGTAAGTACGTAAAGTACTACTCCATGTCAGCGCTTGTGGCCCTCCTCATGGCCTGGTAAGTCATGTATTGCTGTGGCACAAACAGGCCAGCCTTGCCCTTTCTGGCAAGGTACTGTCTCAGACCCTCATTGATCCTCCTGTCAAGACCAGTCTAGTACCTCTCTCCTCCAGCAGGGTCCCTGGGGACTGGCACCCACTGCTCGAAGGAGATAAGGCGACTCACCTTAAGGTCCTTGGCAGGAACCTTAAGGATGTCTCCCAATCCGGCTGCTGCTACAAGTCTCTGCAGCCTCCTGGTGCACACCTCACAGGTGCGTTGCGGGTCTCCTGCCCAGTGAGCTGACCTCTAGGGCCCTGTTTGCGCTATCTGCTCTGGTTCCTCCTCCTCCAACTCCTCAGACTCTGACTCTGAGCTCTGCTCCTCCTCGGACTCCTCCTGCTGCCTGGAGGATCCCTGCTCCGCAGGTCTCGACGACCTCTCCTGACGAGAAGCTAGAGTACTCTATGACCATGGCGGTAGAACAACTCCTATGGCCAAGCCTTGAGCTGTTGTACTCTGTCTGGTACTCCTCCTCAGACCCTGTGGCTCACTGTCTGGCTGCCCGATAATCAACCGCGTCCTGCGTGCTGTCTCCATAGCATCCAGGTGCGTGCCAACCTCAGGGCTCTCTCTGACTCTGGGTCTAGTCTGATCCTCGTCTTGCTCTTAGGCTTCTCTGGCATCTTTTCCTTGCCCTTATCCTGTCCAGATCCTGCCATCTCCGCTGCTGAAACTATCACTGCACGTACGTAGGTATAGACAGGATAAGCATAGAACTATATAAATCTACAAGCAAAGCACCGTTAGGAAAGAATGCGCAATAGAAATCCTAGCAATGAATGAAGGACATGATCACTAGACAAATAAAGCAATACGACAACAGTGATTATCGACTATAAGTGGCTGGTGCGAGTCATCTTGTGTATAGTCAAATAATGGCAATAAATCTAACTGTAGACTAGATAGGAGATGACCCTAGACTTGCAATTAAAAGATATAGAGGGAATCAATTGCAACCTAGGTTGAGCCAATTAACTAATTAATGCAACTAAAGAGTAGGCATTTACTCCTAATAGCATCAATTAAAGCTAATTGCTCAAAATTCAGAGCATGACATGATGAATAGGAAGAAGTAGCACAATACCCTGAGAACGAAGTCGGGTTTTGCAACAAACTTGCGATCGATCACCGAGGAACACGCTACTGTTGCCGATGAATAGGAAAAGGTGACACATTGCACTCAGCAAGGGAGCTCGGGCTCTGTGGCAAGGTGTGCGCATGCGATGTGTAGAGCACGGCAGCAACGGCGATGCTCGACGACAAGGACGTTGATAGCTGGACACGCAGCGGCATGGAGGTAGCGAGCGGCAACGGCAATGGATAGAGGTGGCGGTGCTAGGGCTTCGGCGGTGGCATGGCTATGGCTGTGCCTGCGCACGAGCAGGCGAGTGATGGTGCAACTGGGTGGGGAAACACGCGGGCACGACAATGGCTCTGGTGAACGACAGTGATGGTTTGGGCGACGGCGACGTTGGCGGGAAGGAAAGGCGATGACGGCGTGTTCTTAGCGAGCACTCGGCTTCAGAAGGAGAAGAAAGATTTTGACCTAAGTCAAATGAAGATCTACGGCTAAGATCAATGAAGGATAGATCCACAGCCAGGATTGAAAGGCGTACTCGTGTTTTCAACATAGTGACCGGACGGTACAATCTCTAGACCGGACTGTCCGGTCCAGTCCCGAGTCAACTGGTGACCCACACAGACCGCACGGTCCGTGATAAGGCCACAGCGACGGTGTCCAGATTTTGTCCCAATCTTTCACAGTACAGCAAGTACTAGCAAGTATATATAGGTATTGAAACTTGTTATCTCAGCTATGAATAGATAGAACAACAATCTCAAGCTCAATGATCTAGCAATCACAATAAAATAGACACCACAGATTTGTTGTCCAATAGCAATCATAAACCAGCTAGAACATGATAGGAAAATACCGGCTTACAAGAACTTGATATAGATGCAAACCAGTAGAGATAAACTCTCCAACCCATTACTTAGACAAGCACGATCTAGAGATGGGGAACCAAAAGTTCCAGCATGCACCCAAGGGAAGAATCACTTGATCACACACTTCAGCAACCGGCAGAGATCGGCGACAGCAACCGATAGAGGAGGGCAACACCTCTAGGGTTTCTTGGAGGACACCACGACCACAAACACAATACAATGACGTCCTAGCTTACAGGGGTGCTGGCCCTAGGCTATATGGCCCGGTTCAACTCGAACACATCTAAAAACAGACTCGGACTCAACACAACCCAGCACTATTTTGCTTATTGCGACCGCTAGATAATTTATTTGACTATGGAGCCAGATCCGTTGGAAAGGTTATGAAATTATCTTTCCAACAAGAATTTACTCAGCCCAATCCAACTCAGTATGGCCTAGTTATGCTACTTTTACTCCACACCTGTCTGGCTGATCCTAAACCGAGTTCGAACTGATTTTGAGTTTCCATATCTTCTGATTTCATGACTGGGTGGACTTGAGTCCGTGTAGAATTTGAAAGTAAAGTATTGCATACCTTTGGGAAGGCCTGTAGCACCAATATATGTTCCTTACTTTTCACAAGTGGCACAACCATTGATCCAATCATAACATATTCCTTCGTTTCTCCTTTCTTTTCCTCAACCTTCAGATTGGTCCCAATGAAAACATTGCATGGAATAGAATAACTGGCTGGCAAATCCTCACTTTGCTCTTCATTATTCATAATATTTGTCAAAGATCCAAACTGAACATTGGAGTATTTTGATACATCATGTTCTGCAATATGTGTAAAATCATGCTTGTTTTTCAGAATACGTAGTTTTAATGACTCGATGAGCCATGGGCTCATCATCCTCCCTTCCTTGAATCAAAGCCATCCTCGGCTTTGACATAATTTGACGAGCTCCTTTCCTGTTCAGGTCAACACCAATAGCGCTGTTTAGACAATTCTTTGCATCACTATTATTTTTTCTTCATGTAATTCATCTTTGACCAAATCACAATGAATGGTATAATGTCAGGAGCAACAACTGAAAGAATTTCAGAAATACTAGGTGCACTTGTTACAGCAGGAACTACCACATCATTCTCTCCCCCTTGAAACAAAGCCGTCCTCGGCTTTGAGGTAATATCGGCACCATGTTTTTTCTTTGTTGCAGCAACAAAAACCTCAGCCTTAATATCACATTCCTTCATTGGCTTTAGAATGTGACGAACACCTTTATGCATGAAAGAATAATTGTTTGAGCGATCACCATCTGTTGCATCAAGATCAAACTGCCATGGTCTTCCTAACAACAAACTCCACGCACTCATCGGTGCCACATCACAATCCATAGTGTCAACATAATCTCTCACTGAAAATTTTACTCTGGCCCTATGGGTAATTTTCAGCGTGCCACTTTTATTCATCCAATGCATGTAACGAGGTGTCGGAAGCCGCCATGTAGATAAAGATAATGCATGTACCAAATCTGAACTAATCACATTATTGAAACTTCCACCATCAACAACTAATTTGCATACCTTCTTTTTAATCTTGCACTCTGAATGAAAAATATTACAGCGCTGCCCCTTGACATCTGCAATGACGTCATCTGAATTTACTTCCTGAGACATCAAAGATAAACCCATATGATCATCTATAGCTTCAATTAATGGTTCGACCTGATCAGCACAAGAAGACTCAAGAACTTCCAACTCTACGTTTGATTTGTGCACATTCGAACACACCTCAGCTTGCTTGGGTTTGGACAAAAGAGCACTAACAGCCTCCTTGACACAATGATGAATTGTATCATAATCTAGCTTTGGAACATCGAAGGACTCAAGTTCAACAATCTTCTTCTTCGACTCAAGTGGAGGATCAAATCGGTGTCGTAATTCCGATTTCATCACTGCCCAAGATATGCAATAGCCATCACCTTGGTATCCAAGATCTTGTTGCAATTGCCTCCACCATAGCAAAACAGCAAAGGAGAATGTTTGCTTTGCCAAATTTACTAATTGGTTTTAGTGGCAATTCACCAATCCTATAGAAAGCCTCTATGATCCTCCCACTCATAATACTCAGATCGAGAACTTGTTGTATATAGTGTCGGCACAAACTTCAAGTATCGGTCGAAATCATAGGAATCCATCACCACAAATCAGCAGCAAGTACTGTGAGCAACCCGGCAAAACTGATACCAAATGATAAAGTCACGGCGACGGTGTCCGGGTTTTGTCCCTATCTTTCACGGTATAGCAAGTACTAGCAAGTATATATATGTATTGAAACTTGTTACCTCAGCTAAGAATAGATAGAACAACAATTTCAAGCTCAATGATCTAGCAATCACAATAAAATAGAAACCATGGATTTGTTGTCCAATAGCAATCATAAACCAGCTAGAACACGATAGGAAAATACCGGTTTACAAGAACTTGATATAGATGCAAACCAGTAGAGATAAACTCTCCAACCCGTTACTTAGACAAGCACGATCTGGAGATGGGGAACCACAAGTTCCAGCACGCACCCAAGGGAAGAATCACTTGATGACGCACTTTAGCAACCGGCAGATATCGGCGGCAGCAACCGGTAGAGAAGGGCAGCACCTCTAGGGTTTCTTGGAGGACACCAGGACCAAAAACACAATACAATGATGTCCTAGCTTACAGGAGTGCTGGCCCTGGGCTATATGGCATGCAAGCCAGCCAAAAATCCGGGTCGACTCGAACACAACTGAAAACAGACTCGGACTCAACACAACCCAGCACTGTTTTGATTATTGCAACCACTAGGGAATTTATTTGACTATGGGGACATATACTTGGAAAAGACATCAAATTATCTTTCCAACGAGTATTTACTCAGCCCAATCCGACTCCGTATGTCTCAGTTATGCTACTTTTACTCTGCACCTATCTGGCTGATCCTAAACCGAGTCCGAACTGATTTTGAGTTTCCATATCTTCTGATTTTGTGACTGGGTGGACTTGAGGCCGTGTAGACTTTGAAAGTAAGGTATTGCATACCTTTGGGAAGGCCTGTAACACCAATATATGTTCCTTACTTTTCACAAAAGGCACAACCATTGATCCAATCATAATATATTCCTTTGTTTCTCCTTTCTTTTCCTCAACCTTTAGATTGGTCCCAATGAAAACATTGCATAGCATAAAATAACTGGCTGGCAAATCCTCACTTTGCTCTTCATTATTCATAATATTTGTCAAAGATCCAAACTGAATGTTGGAGTATTTTGATATATCATGTTCTGCAATATGTGTAAAATCATGCTTGTTTTTAGAATACATAGTTTTAATGACTTGATGAGCCATGGGCTCATCATCCTCCCTTCCTTAAATCAAAGCCGTCCTCGGCTTTGACATAATTTGATGAGCTTCTTTCCTGTTCAGATCAACACCAATAGCGCTGTTTAGACAATTCTTTGCATCACTATTATTTTTCTCTTCATGTAATTCATCTTTGACCAACTCATAATGAATGGCATAATGTTCAGGAGCAACAACTGAAAGAATTTCAGAAATACTAGGTGCACTTGTTACAGCAGGAACTACCACATCATTAATGATGCATCCGGCCCAGGTGGGGTTGAGAAAGCACGACACGTCGATCCGATTCTAGATCCGCGATCCGAATCCGGAGTCTTAGCACCACAACTCCGGTAGCTCGACACACCGATCCGGTTTCAGATACGCACAATCTGCCCCCTGCAATCTTAGCACCGCAACCCCAGCACACCCACTCGGGGAAAGGCCCAATCACCCTAAAAGACTAGTCCAATTGGGGAAGGGTGGCTCTCCCTTTTAAGATGGATTCCTCTTCCCAAGCTATGCAAGGTGGGATTATTCAGAGGCTCACATGGTCGCCGCCTTGTCACGATTAATAATAGAGGATGTCCTCATCATTCTCAACCCCTTAAACAAGGGCCCAGCTCTGATACCAAATGATGCATCCGGCCCAGGTGGGGTTGGAAAAGCACGACACACCGACCTGATTCTAGATCCGTGATCCGAATCCGCAGTCTTAGCACCACAACTCCGGCAGCTCGACACACCGATCCGGTTTCAGATACACACGATCTGCCCCCTGCAATCTTAGCACCGCAACTCCGGCACACCCACTCGGGAAAAGGCCCAATCGCCCTAAAAGACAAGTCCAATAGGGAATGGGTGGCTCTCCCTTTTAAGGTGGATTCCTATTCCCAAGCTAAGGAAGGTGGGATTATTCAGAGGCTCACACGGTCACCGCCTTGTCATGGGTAATAGTGGAGGATGTCCTCATCAGTTCAGTCTCTTGGACCATTCTGTCTGGTCTGTGTGACCAGACTGACTCATGACACTATGCACTCGGCACTGATCGGACTGTACGGTCCAGTGATCGGATTGTACGGTCACTATTGGAATTTCGCTGAAACAAGGAATTTCTTCAATTTCAAAGTGCCCTCACTTAACACCTAGTTAAACACTGCACTTGGAGTATGAAGGAAACTCTCAAACACTCCTTTTCAAATAGTGACTCTTTATGACCTTATAATTTTCACAATTGCCAAATGAAGAATCGAGCATATAAGAACCAAGGCAATTAAGAACCAAATGGGTATGTATGATCCTTAGTCCATGAACTATGCAAGTGGGTTTAACCTCAGAGTTCATAAGAGCTTGCTCAGTGGGCATGAAGCACAAACCTTTCTTTTGGTCACACTTGTGGAGATGTAATCTCATATAGAACATGAGGCACAAATATCTCCAAATGTAACAAGCCTCCTTTGTGTTTCCTATATGATGCATGCAACAAGCATTTTACATATGCAATGAAAGTAAACATGTCATTTGAATGCAAGAAATACTAAACAAGCACAAAAGAAACCTAGCAATGTCAAGTTTGAACTCCTCTCAAGCTTACTCACTATAAGCCATACCCTTGCCTTGAGAGAAGCCAAACCACCATCTCAAGCACTCCCCCTTGCTTATAGCTATCTTGAGTGGGTTAGACATTGACTAATTTTTATGTGTTTTTCTTTTAGTTATTTACACATGCATGGATGCAAAGCACACTAGTCACAAAGGAATCCTAGTTACGATGCAATGCAAGAAAAGAAAGAACACACTACAACTACCAAGAACTAACACGGTTACCTCCCTTATGAGTAGATATGTCGTTGAGGTACATGTCACTTGTGGTGGACTTCACTTGATCTTCAACTATGCTCCCGGTCCGCCATCACCACCTTCTAGGTCTTGTTCTTGGGCACCCATTTGTACGTCGTTGACCTCTCAATATCAACATTGCACTTAGGCACTCATATGCTCTTGACCTTACTATTCTTGTTTGGTGGTCCCAAAGCCTTTGCTTTTACCTTGCCACCCTTGTCCCTAGAAAGCTTGAAGTGGGTGTTCTCATGGAACAAGTTAGCATTAGGTAAAACAGTGAAACTTCTCACCATAGGACAATCCTTGATGGTGTGGCCATCCTTGCAACACCTCTCGCAACAGTAGTCATCGACGAGTAAGGGTTTTGTCGAGACTTGATCTCAACAATATATTTATAGGGCTAATGTCGGGATTAAGAACTATGACGGTAACACAAGACGCTAAGTTATATAGGTTTGGGCCCTATCGATGAGAGTAAAAACCCTACGTCCTGTGTTCTGTGGTTTATATTGCAATGAACATCTGATGCGTGTTGTCTCCTGCCCCTTGACGGGGGGTTCCTTGTCATAGTAAGGTTATAAGCCCTGCTAGTACACTGCCGATCGAAATAGAGCGTGATCACGCATCTGCTCTACTGCAATCAACTCGATTTCTCGATTATCTTCAGAAAGCTTCTCGTCATATCCCTTGACTCGCGCTGAAATGAGGTTTACCTTGGTCGACAGCATAGCCTCAAAGCCATAGACCAACAAGAAAGGAGACTGACCAGTACCTCGACTGACATTGGTGCGCAGCCCCTAGTGGACCGAAGGAAGCTATCGAACCCACCGACCAGCATACGGCATAAGCCTATCAAAAATCCAGGGCTTCAACCCCCGAAGAATCATATGGTTGGCCCGTTCGACCTGCCTCTTGCTTTGAGGATGGGCCACCGAAGCAAAGTGGATTTTTATTCCCATCTCATCGGCATAGTCACAGAATTCCTCATATGTAAACTGAGTACCATTGTCGGTAATAATGTCGTGAGGAACTCCAAACCGAGTGACGACCTCTTTGACAAACTCGATTGCCTTCTTCATAGTTATCTTCCCGACCGGCTTCGCTTCAATCCACTTGGTGAACTTGTCAATGGCAACAAACAAATGAGTAAACCTGCCTGGCGCCTTTTTGAAAGTACCAACAATATCCAGCCCCAAAATTGCAAAAGGTTAAGTCATAGGTATCATCTGAAGTTGTTGTGAAGGCACGTGTATCTGCTGAGTGCAAAATTGACAACCTTCACACTTCTGAACAACCTAGTGCGCATCTTCGACCGTCATGGGCCAATAGAACCCTTGCCGACCAAAGTTTTAGAAGCTGCATGGTTACCACATGCTCCTGCATGAATTTCCACCATCAACTTTTTATCTTCTGGAATTGAAATGCATCGCATCAAGATATTCGATCCTCCTTTTTGATACAGCATGTTATCCACCATTAAATATCCCTGAGATCGAGCCTTTAACCTCTGTTGCTCATTAGAATCCGTAGGCAGCGTACTGCTAATCAGAAATTGAATAATCGGGTCGCGCTAATCGGTCTCCATGAAACGTGTAGGCGTTTGGATGTGTAGGCGTTGGGCCCTCTGTAGATGAAGTTGACCTCCTTCTGGGGCTCCTGAAACTCTCCTTCCTCGTCCTTATCGCCATCATCATTGGCTTTGTCCTTGCCGTTCCGCCTTGGTGGGTCTTTGGCCACCTTCAACGTAGCAGTCGCAAAACCCTTCAGACGGTAACAATCCTTTGCGTTATGGTTTCCCTTTGGGTGCCATAGGCACAGGCCACTCAGCAAGTCATCCATGGTTTGCTGGTTCATCCGCGAATTTTTCTTGGATCGTTCTACAGCGGGAACCATGTTATCCTTTTTCCTTTTCTTGTCCTTTTTGAAGCACTCTGTCTTGTCCTAGCGCTTCTCGTTCCCTTTTCCCTGGATGTCATGTAGAGCTGACTCCCCCAAAGGGTACTTGTCCGTGATCTCAAAATAGTCCCGAGCAGTCAAATAGAGGTTATGATTCCGCCGACCAATCTCCGAACCAGGTCATCACTATGCAACCGTCCTTGGAAGGTAGTAATGATCTGCTGGTCTGGAACATTGGGGATTTCTGTCTTTTTGGTGCAAGTCATGCAAGGGTTCGACGGGTTTCTTCTTGAGTCGAGTAAGGTCAAAGTGGTTGCCCGGACGATTATAGGTAGCCTGAAAACTCTCGATGAACTGCTTATTGAGCTCCTCCCAATTGGAGATCGAGTTCTCAGGAAGAGACGTGTGCCAAATCCGAACGGCGGGCTTAAGGCAGACTAGCAAGTAGTTAGCCATGACCTAGGTGTTTCCACCGGCAGACCGAATAGCTGTGCTATAGATCTGGAGCCACTCCTTGGGGTTGGTTTGGCCATCATACTTTTTGATAGCAATAGGCTTGAAACTCCTTGGAAACTTGCACCTGTACAGCTCGGGGGTATAAGCCTATATTCCATCGAACTCCTCGTCGGTCGGAGATGGAGTCCTACGCCATCGATCTGGAGATCGTGATGTGGAGGGCGTACGACAGCTATGGTATGGACCCACATCATCATCATGGTAGCGGCGATGGTTATCCTCGTGGTAATTTTCACGTCGATCCCGATCGTCGCGTCGACATCGGTCGTCGCAATTATCCCTCGGAGGTGGACCTTGTCTGTCGTCGCGGTTATCCCTTGGAGGTGGACCTTGTCGGTCGTCGCGGTTATCCCTGGGAGGTGGACCTCATCGGTCATCACGGTTATCCGTCAGAGGTGGATCTCATCGGTCGTCATGACAATAATCATCCCTTTGGTCATGCCGCCCTTCTTCATAATGGCGGTTATCTCGAGCTCACTCGTCATGATGAGAATTGATGACATCTCGAAGATCGTGAGACCCTAGCGAGTCTCTCAGATCGCGGCATCCTCGATGATTGCATAAGGTAGCATGGCTAGAGCTTGCTACTGATTGAGGTAGCTCTTTGTGAGCCTCTTGAACGACAGTCGCTTTGAGCATGGTTACGACTGTCTTCATCGCAGGGGTCTGGTACGCCTCATCAGCCATCAAGCTGTCGAGTAACATTTTTGCCCCAGTGATGTTATTATGCGGAGTGTCATAGACCTTAATACCATCTACTTCGATCTCTAGTTGTCCGAGATCTAGTCTTTGCGCGAGGCGAGATCCTCGCGATCCTCTCGCTCGGCGAAGGTGTCCTGCCAATGAGTTGTTGTCTTGGGGATTTTCTTCCCTGTGACTGTCTTCAATGCGGTCGTCTTCTTCACAACCATCTCTGCCACCGTCATCTTTGTTGACGCAAAAATCACACGCGTGACCTGGGAGATCTACTTAGCTCTAGTGCATGCTCAATACGGAAACCGAAGCATGCCAGTCGATTTTCCTGAGAGTGACTAATCCAAATCTCTCGCTGAGATCTGAGCTGATGCAGCTCGCGCCAGACTAGTATGTCATCAAGAAAAAGTTTGGCCATGCGCTGAGTAGTATTGAACGAAAGTGTTGTTTTTTCTATACAGATCCTATTACATATTTATAACCCCATGCAAGGGATTCTGACCCGACTCGATTAGGACTCTTAAACAACCAGACTAAAATCTAAGCTAAAAATGGACAAAGATAAAACAATCCTAACGGGTCCACTTTATTTCCTTTGGCTATTGAATTCTTTGGACTCCGGCCAATTCTGACTCCACGCGGCTGATTACTAGAACCGGTCAAATTTTGGTGCCAGCAACCTTCCCCATCATTATTGCCCAATGGATTCTCATCTACTTTGACCATGTTTATGGTCAAAGGATATAAGCAAGCAAATCCATCCGAGTCCTCCTCAAAGGAACGAACCGACTTGGTACCCTGTGGGTAGGTCTGTGTCACCGAATCCAAGTGGAAACAGTGCTAGGATCAGATCTGATGAACTCGATGATCGCAACATAGAACTGGCTATGGCCGAGTCGGATCGGTAATTTTCCAAACCTAGTTCCCCATTGGTGTCAACGACGAAGTCAAGCGATCCAAAGGAGATCTTGAAGTCCGACGAGTACTTGATGTTGGGAATTTCGGCCATCGTAGTCGATAGAGAATCCCAGCGAGCCTTTCCCCTACCTGGCGCGCCAACTGTCGAGACTTATTCTCGACAATATATTAATAGGGCCACGTCGGGACTAAGAACTATGATGGTAACACAAGACGCCGAGTTATACATGTTCGGGCCCTCTCGATGAGAGTAAACACCCTACGTCCTGTGTTCTGTGGTTTGTATTGTAATGTAAAGATTTTGCTACCCCTAATAGGGAGATCCCTTCCACCTTATATATCTGGTCAGCAGGGGGGTACATGAAGAGTTCTACTCATAGTCTACAAGGATTAATATAGAAAGTCTATCTCCAATTGCCTTGTGCTCCAAGCTAACTCAGTTGGTTCCCTTATGGTGGGCTGCCCGTTTGTCTACCGACTTCAGCCTAACTATGGATACCTGAAAGGTATATATTCCACAAAAAAAAATTTGAAGATCAGAGTGGAGGGAGATGATTCCTTTGCGACCTGACATCTTCAAAGTGAGGTACGGATAACGCGGGACCGCCATGAATTTCGTCATTGCCGGTCTGCCAAGGATAGCATGGTAAGCTGACTCGAAGTCAGCCACCTAGATGGTGATGCGCTCGGTCCTAAAGTTCTCTCAAGTTCCAAACGTGACAGGCAGAGTGACTTGTCCAATTGGGATAGAGGTCTTGCCTGTCATGATTCCGTTGAAGGGAGATGTACTAGTTCTGAGGTCATCGACCGTCAAGCCTAGATCTTTGAGGGTCTTGGTGAAGATCAAGTCGAGGCTGCTTCCTCCATCAATGAGTATCCTATTGAACTTGACCTCCTTGATGGTTACCGCGTGTACAAGTGGATAGCATCCTGGCTTAGGCAGGTGCTTGGGGTGATCCGACCGATCAAAAGTGATGAAGTTGACCTCCTTTTGGGGCTCCTAGAACTATCCTTCTTCGTCCTTATCGTCACTGTCATCGGCTTTGTCCTTGTCGTTGTGCCTTTGTGGGTCTTTGGCCACCTTCAGTGCGGCTGTCGCAAAGCCCTTGAGATGGTAACAATCTTTGGCTTTGTGGTTTCCCTTGGGGTGCCATAGGCACGGGCCACTGAGCAAGTCATCCATGGTCTGCTGGTTCATCTGTGGATTCTTACTAGATTAGTCTACCGTAGCGACCAGGTTCCGGTCTTTCTCTTCTTGTCCTTCTTGAAGGACTCCGATTTGTCATGACGCTTCTCCTTCCCCTTGCCTCGTATGTCGTACAAAGCCGACTCTCCTGAAGCGAACTTGTTAGCGATCTCGAAGCACTCTCGAGCGGTCAGATCAAGGTTGTGGTTCCTCAGTCCGATCTCCCGGACTAGGTCACCACCGTGCACCCCTTCCTGAAAGGCCGTAATGATCTGCTGGTCCGGAACATTGGGGATCTTAGTCTTCTTGGCGCAAAACCGCTTGATGTAGTCACGCAGGGACTCGTCGGGCTTCTGCTTGAGTCGGGTGAGGTTGAAGTGGTTGCCTGGCCGGTTGCAAGTAGCTTGGAAAGTTCTCAATGAACGTTTTGTTAAGATCTCCCCAAGAGGTGATCGACTTTTCCAGGAGGGAAGTGAGCCGAATCCGAGCGGCTGGCTCGAGGCAGACCAGCAAATAGTTGGCCCTCCATTCACGCCGCTCTTCCTCGCAATGGTGATTGTCACGAGCTCGGTCCTCATGGTAACCGTTGAGGATATCCCGTCCGTCTCGGTTTCGGAGAGAGTGTCTTAGATCTCGACGTCCTTGACGGCCTTGGGTAGTTGCCCGGCTAGTGCTTGCCACCGATTGGGGTGGTTCTCTTACCGCATCTTGAACAACAACCGCTTTAAGCATAGCCACTACCTTTTGCATCATGGGAGTTTGATGTGTCTCGTCAGCCATCAAGCTGTCAAGTTGCATCTTCACCCCGGTGATGTTATTCTGTGGGGTGTCATAGACCTTGATGTCGTCCATCTTGATCTCTATCCCTCCAAGATCTAACTGTCGTGCGAGTCGTGATCCACACGATCCTCTCGGTCAGCGTCGATGATCACCTGATGTGGCTTCCTCCTCTTGGTCTCCGTCTCGACGGGATCCTTCTCCATCGTTCGCCAATCATGGGCAAGAAGTACCATTCGATTCTTCATAAAAGGAGTGGACTAACATTAAGTCGTACCCGGTGAGTAGGTCTGTTCCACCGAATCTGAGTGGTACTAGGGCAGGAATTAGATATGATGAGCTCAGTGAACGCGCCATAGAATTGGTTGTGGCTGAGTCGGATCATTGTTTTTCTAGACCTAGCATTTCGTCAATGTCCGCGGTGAAGTCAAGCGACCCGAAGGAGATCTTGAAGTCCAGCGTGTACTAGATGTTGGGAATCTCTACCATCGAAGTCGACGATGAATCCCGGCATGCCTTGTCCCCTTCCTGGTGCGCCAACTATCGAGACTTGATGTCAACAATATATTTATAGGGCTACGTAGGGATTAAAAACTACGATGGTAACACAAGATGCTAAATTATACAGGTTCGGGCCCTCTCGATGAGTGTAAAAACCCTACATCCTGTGTTCTATGGTTTGTATTGCATTGAAGATCTGATGCGTGTCGTCTCCTGCCCATTGATGGGGGCGGGGTGGGGGGGGGGGGGGGGGTCCTGCCGCCTTATATATCTGATCGACAGGGGATACATGAAGAGTCCTACTTGTAGTCAACAAGAGTTTACATAGTAAGTCTATCTCTAATTGCCTTACGCTCTAAGCCGACTTGGGTGGTTCCCTTATTGGTGGGCCACCCAGTCTTCTGCCAACTTAAGCTTAACTATGGATACCGATAAGGTAAGTATTCCATAGGTTTGATCCATACGGGGATGGAGTCACTCGTCCCGATGATATCGATGGTGGCGGGATATGAGCCAAGTCCCTGGTGAGAGACATTGTTCACAAGGTTTCTCCCAGGAATCTCCTTGTGGATGGCTCTACCTCGTGTGAGCCTCTCGAAACCGTCCATCACTATCTTCCTCTCATCCTTGAGCTTGTGATATTCCTCCAAAACAAATGGCTCATGAGAAGAAACCTCGACCGAGGTGGTTAGTTCATCACACATAGTAGAAGCATCACTCTTTGATGAACTAGAGGAGGGAGAGGCAAGGTTATCAGCATTGATGGCCTCAAAAGTAAGTTCAAGGGTGTCGTACTTCTCACATAGCTCTATATGATCACCCTTGAGTTTGTCATAACTCTTGTTTAGGGCCTCACAAGATGTGACAAGGTCCTTGAGCTCACTCTGAAGCTCACCAACATGGTCCTTAGCCAACTTACACTCTTTTCTTACCACATCCAACATTTTGGATTTCTTGACGATGATGTCGCGGGCTTGCTCAAGCATATTCCAAAGCTCGGTGCAGGAGAGCTCCTCATCATCGCTGTCGTCGCTGCTCTCATCCTCACTCTCCCCAAGTTGGCTCATGAAGATGAGGCCCGTGGGAGGTGGAGGAAGAGCTCATGGAAGTGTGGTCTCGATCATGGCTAGGCCGGCCACTTCTTCATCATCATTTGAGGAAGAGGATGTGTCACTTGAGTTGTCTCTTGTTCACTCTCCAACAAGTGTCTTGCGTGATAACTTCTCCTTGTGGTTTTTAGCTTTGCCTTTGCCTTTGCTCTTGTCCTTGTTGAAGTACCTCTTCTTCTTGTGCTTGGCTTTGGGATCTTCTTCTTCTTCATCATCATCACTTGAGTCTTGGGACTTGGAGGCTTCTTTCTTTGGCTTGGGACAATCTCGAACAAAGTGGTTCTTGGATCCACAGTTAAAGCATTTGCCCTTGGACTTGGAAGGAAACTTGTTCTCAAAGGCCCTCATTTTCTTCATGAGAAGAGTCAAGTCCTTACTCAAGTCATCTTCATCATCATCATCATCATCATTTTCAGTCACTGCCTTCTTCTTGCTCTTCTTGCTCTTGCTAGGCTCTTGCTTCATGGCTTGAAGGGCTAGGTTGGATGGTTGAGGATCATCCATACCCAACTGATAGCTCTCGAAGGTAGTGATCTTTCCAAGTACATCCTTCATGGTCTTGGTCTTGATGTCACCTTGCAAGGTGAAGGTGACGATGGACTCATACTTGGGGTCTTTGAATAGCCACAAGAATCTTCTTACCACCTCAACAGGCTTGAGCTTGAAGTCATCCCCAAGAGCATTGATCTCCTTCATTGGTACATGAAAGCGAGAATCAACAGTGTTAGCTCTCTCATGTGGCAATCTAGTGAAGTTATCATACTTGTTCTTCAGTACATAGTATCTTTCCTCTTTGACATACCTAGTATCATCATGGAGACCTTGAATCTCAGTCCATATACCATGTGCTATCGAACTCACATCCAATCTAGCAAAAACATCCTTAGATATGCATGCAAACAGAGAATTCTTGGCCTTCGTATTGTTCTTAATGAAATCAGGTTCAAGCAAGTTCACATCCACATCAGACTCATGGGTCACCATCCATATCTCTGGATCAAGGGACTCCAGGTAGGCTTGTATACGAGCCTTCCAATACTCGTAGTCCTCCCCATTGAATATGGGAAACTCCCCACCTGTCCCGGCATGCTTACTCAAGGCGGTGAAGCCTCAAAGATGAGCACTTGGCTCTGATACCATTTGTAAGAACCAAAGGCATATCTAGAGAGAGGGGGGGGGGGGTGAATCGGTAAGCCGACCACGAATCCGAATACTTCAATGCACACCACTAGAACCTAGCAATCATGGCAACCTAACAGTTTTAGGAGGCCAAGACCCTACACATGCCAGTATTCATGATGCGAGCGAATGCGGAAGCTAAACACACTAGCCTATGCAAGCTATGATTCAACCTACTCACTAGAGCACACAAGTGCGAAAGAGTAAAAAGAGGGTCAAGGAATGCTCATGATTTTCTCCCGAGGTCTCAGAAGGATGGCGCCTTCCCCTAATCCTCGTTGGTTCACTCCCGTCGTAGTTCCGGTCCCTCGCGCCACCAATATGGAGTTCTCGCCCACGAGCCCGCAATCAGTCCTGAAGTGAAGACACGGTGTGCATCACCTCTGCCACCAAGGCACAAGCTCGCCTCCCTCGAGAACTTGCCGAACTCCCCGAGCTGACACGGGCGCTCACTAGCGATGCCCCTTTCACCATCGGGCTCAAACTGGGTACAAACGTGTGACAGCCTTCACAACCAATCATGATAGGCTTGATCACCGACACCTAACCGGTGTAGGTATCACCATAGACCAAGAGTAACAACCTAGATCATACCCTCAAGCACACCCTAGCCTTAGATGTGCAAGATGCTCTTGTTACTCTCACTAGCACTCTCAAGATATGCAATATCTCCTCCTAGCGCTCCTCTCTTTTTCTCTTGGCTCTCACCAAATGCTCAAAGCAATTCCACTGGCCAAGAGTGGTCTCCAAGGCTCCAGCAACGAAGTTATATATGCTTTCAACCTCCAACTAGTCGTTGGTCCATGAGATTGACTTTCTGGACACACTGACCGAACTGTCCCGTCACTGCCTGACCGAACCGTCCGGTCACACCTGGAACAGCTCCCAGAGCCGTTGGCTTCGCTATGCCTGCAACCTCCTATACTGACCGGACCGTCTGGTCCATAGACTGGACCGTTCGGTTTGTCCAGCCGTCGGACAAGTCCGACGTGTCGGACATCCTCATCAGACTCTAGAGAGCTCGCTGCTTCACCGTCCTATGCTGATCCATATAGACCGGACCGTTCGGTCTGTAGACCGTACCGTCCGGTCTCTATAGGCTCCAGCACAGATAGATTCCTCGCTAAGTCTTCTCTCTGATCCGCCTGTTCGTCCTAGGACCATACAGTCTGGCCTCCTCTGACCCTTCTGTCCGGTCACTATGTCCAAAAGCTAAAACTCCTCGTCCTCGCTTGACTTTGTTTCCCGACTTCTCCAAACAGCTCCTTGGCTTCTCCACTATCATCTAGTACATATGATTTCACTGAGCATCCATGCATATCACCGACTAGGCATAACCTAAGAGAAATGACCTAGACCCCCTTGATAGTCCGGTTTTTCCTATGGACTCAAAGCCCTAACAACTAGACAAGTGTTCCCAACACTTGCTCCATAGCTTATCCTTAGCCTTGATCCATCTCCATGAACCCTTAGACTCCATCAAGCTCATCAAGCCTCCATTCTTGTGGTCATTGTCATCAATCGCCAAGGCAACCGTCATTATCAATAAGATTTATAGTAGAGTTTAAAGGTGATATTTCATAGACAACACTTATGTAGATATTAGCCCATAATTTCATAGTTGTCATCTATCACCAAAACATTCATACCTTGGGGATCCAATCATCAATGGTCATAAAACTTACAGGAGTTTCGATCGATAGGAATGGAAGTGATTGCATTTTTCTATATGCGTAAGGGCACACGGTATATTCCTTCATCTCACACTGATGTCGTATTAGTATTACCTACCACCAATGGTTGTCGCAAAGCAAAAAATTAATAAAGTACATGATCAGTCCTTCAACTTGTTCAACTGTGTATCATTTAGATTCCTATACTTTAAAATTGCAGGTTTGACTTCATAAACATAGGTTCGATAGGTTCGAGTGTTATATAGGTCCCTAGGTCCCTAAACTCGGTTCAGGTGTCATCTAGGTCCCATACTATTAAGACACACTATTATTTTAACTAATATGATTATAATATCGATAGACATGGATGGTTGTCGCGCTTTATTACTAAAGGAGTGGTGGAGCTAGGTGCTAAATGAAGCAACGATTCGGCTACATGACTAAACTAATAAGCTAATTTATTCGGCCACATGCTAAAGGGCACACAGTATAGTTCAACGATACACATTGGATGTTGCTAGGCAAAAAAAAAAATTGAATGCTCTTCATTGTATTTTTTTATATAACGGATATTTTTGTTGATCCATGATAGCCTGCATTACGGTTATTAGATTTTTATTCACTCATTTATTTTAACCAATTCAGCTGAGATAATTGTATTTTTAAAAGCATGGCCTAGATAACACTCGAAGTCAAGTTTAGGGACCTATAGTTACATTTTGAGAGTATAGTAGAGTATTGATATCCGAGCCAAAGTATAGAGAGTTAGAACTATAATTTAAAAGTATGGGGACCTAAGTGGTACAGCTCAAGTTTGAAGACCAATTATGCAGTTTACTCTAAATTGTGAAATCGTTCTAAAACACAGCCTGGACGAGGCTCTACCTAATTGCTAGAAAGTAAGAAAGTATAGGACCAGATACTCATAGCTTCGACAAACTCATGACTTTTAAAAATCTTATCCACCGAAGTTGCTTGCATACGCTATATGAGATGCTTTCTTTTAACGCAATCATAAATGTTATTTGAAATTAACTTAAGTGGAGTTTCCAAAGCCGATCATTGATACGTGGGAGAACAAATCTTTTAACACAACAACTGGTACCTTAGTCATATTATTATCGATTATGGGTCTATAAATGCATAACAGATGGCAGAACAAATCTTTCAAGGTTCATGTCATGTTGAGGTAGTATGGATAATTCGGAAGAAACTCATTGGCATACTATTATCAAGTTGCACCATATCTCATTTCAATACACACTTGAATCCCATTGTTACAATTAAGATACGATGGTGACCAAACCATACTGATAGGAAAAAGATCCAGAAAAATTTAGTTGATCTTCACAGAAAATATTAGTCTAGCAGCAGAACTGTTCAACAACAAACATCACTGCGACAAGGTTAGTAAAATTCGTCTTCTGAGGACTGTCCCCATCCCCAGGGCTCCCCATAATAACCGTAGTCATCTTCATCACCATCAAAGGGAAGAATTAGGTTCTTGACTCTGGCACATTTCAACTCTAGCTCCTCGTCCATTTCTTCAAAGTCGAAGAAACTGCCAAAAACATGTAGCAACTCTAGTAGAGGGCAATTGTCAAGGATGGCCTTAAGTCCTTCAGTGCTGAGCTCAAACTCGAATAGTTCCAAGGACCGCAACTCACACATTGTTGAAAACTCACGAAGTCCTCCATCGTAAAACTCCGAATCACAAGAACCCCAGAACTTATTGTCATCATCAGGAAGTGTCACTCTCAATTTTTTTAGGTGGGGACGAGCTTGACAGATAGATTTAAACAGATTCGCACTACTGTAAGGGGTAGAGATTTCAAGATCTTCAAGGAGGGTGAGCTTCTCGAGCGCCATCTTCAGTATTTCACTGCCTACCTGGCCGTAGGAGAGATGAAGACTTTTCAACGAGGGAGCGCTGCAAGAGGGAATGTGTTCACGTGTGTGAATACTTAAGCACTAAATAGTAAGATTTCCATAAATCTCATATCATTTTGAAATGTATCCGCAGACTATTACTAGTACTATGAAATGGTAAGTACTGATGCCCAAAACATATATAATGGCGCAGTGACAACATGTTTAACCAGATGACCCCGTACAAATAAGGGCAGGTACAATGCTACAGGTAAACAGGCTTATAAGTTATTTCATACATTGTCACATAGGATTTTTGATGATGTAGAAAAGAGAGAATGATGAGAGAAATAGATGGTTGTTTGGCATAGCAACCATCTCATACGCTAAAATTTAGAAGTATAAGATGGCTCTCACATCATTATACGGATTCTAGTAGTCTTTTAATCTATAAATATTTTTTTTTATATCCACAAATTAAGGAGTCATATAATTAATAGAAGACAACTAATAACACCATCCATTGTATAAGTCGTCTCATATCCCATTTTAAGATTATATGACATGGATAAAACAATTTATGAGACAATACCATTATACTTGGCCTAAGTAAAGCCCAGGCACAGCCTCTCGTGAGTATGGAAAGATTGTAAAATATTTTACAGATAAGAAACAAATCGGTGCTGATTGATAACAGCACGTAACCTGAACTCCATATACTTAAGGCATGATTATGTTATGGCAGTGGCAGGTACGCGGCAAAAATACTGGCAGAAATAGAATATACCTTTCTACCAGATAAATTAGGGAATCCTCGTCGACGGGTCCGGAGAAAGCTTCACACTGCCCTCGGCTTCGATCCACCGCGGCGCGTGCCATCGCTAGGCCGCTCGAAGACCCCGCGTTGATGTCGATGCGGCGCCACAGCAACGGCTCGTCGACGGCGACGCGCCGCCACGCCGTACACGCGCGCTCCGCTCCACGCATGATCTCGCGGCAGGGCCCCAGCTTGAGGAAGACGTCGACGAGGATGTCTCGGGGCAGCGATGCCCAGTCTCTCGCCTCCATTGTGAGGGAGCAACGTTTCTTGTGGCTGCGGCGGCGAGAGGAGGAAGAAGGCATGGCTGGAATCGAGGGATCTTTTGCTTGGCCAGTTCGAAGGTGTTTTTATTGACACACGCTGCGGCAGTGCAGAAGACGGAAGGTCGGTCCCTGACGATCGTTTCGTATTTCTTTGCATCATAACTGCACTGCACAGTTATTAACTATGTAGACGCTTCAGACTTTGCAACTTGGGGTGCACGCGCCTCCTCACCTTCACCAGCTTGGCACCTTCACATTCCACAACTGTTCGTTTTTTGTATTCTACCTTTCACATGACACAATATTCTGGATATATGGTACACATTTGGAGCCTTCATATCGGAGTTTAAACGTCAGACTTTGTCAGAGTGGGTAAAGAAGCAGCACACGATGACATCATCCATCAGTGATGCGTAGGTGGTGTTGATGGTGATGGAGATGGCGATGCCGATTTGGAACATGATGATGATGTGCTGCCGTGGTTTGGGCCTTTGATTCATATGCGGGTACACTGGAGGCCAACGATAGACGTTAGTACCTTAGAATGTAACAAGCCGACGTGAAGTCTCCATATGGGTAACACAAGCTCTGTGATCACAGACTGACACAAAAAGATAAACTAAAAAACAATGAGATTATGCTGTCGATCCGCCCTCCTTTTTTTCATCATCTATTCATAAGAAAACGGTATGGATATGTGCCGCAAACCAATGTTTGTGCAACACCTCGATTCTTAGCAGAAACACAGTTGAGAGCCTCGACAGCCTCCACCTTCCAGCACAACCACGTCATCTATGTCTCCACAGCGCCACCACTGTCTCCACCCTAACCGCGTGAACAACTTGTCAGCTACCTCACCATCTTGGAGTACGCACTTCTCATGTCGTATCCGCCGTGCGAACTCCACGCACGGGGCACACCACGGTCGCAGCCGCCCCCTGTGCCACTTGTCTGCCATGCAACAACTACGACTGCTATTTTTGCGGCACCGGGCCACCCTCTGTGCCACTCGTCTGACACGGGAGCTGGCCTTGTCCCAGTTGGCTAGGGGGGGGGTGTTGGAAGGCACCCCTAGCCACCCAGGTTCGAGCCCCCACAACCTTGAATTTGGATGCCTATTTTCTGGTTGTTTTCTTCTATTTAATGAAAAACAACCTAGTCCTCCTAGGTTGGGTCTCCTTTTTTGCGCGGCACCGTGGCCGCTGCCGCCTGCTTTGTCAGGCGCCCAACCAGCTCTCACCATTCACACCCTTGCACAACCAGATTGGTTCGCCGGGATGCCAGATCCAGTCGTGGGGCTGCTACATCTAGCCATCGGAGCCGGTCGTAGCGTACACCGAAGTTGTTGCCCAGTACATGTCTCTCGGCCACCAGAGCTTCATCGCCGCCATCTCAGCTAACCATGCGGTTTTTGTGACTTGCTCTGGCGGCGGCGCGGCAGGTGAGGGGTGGGATAGACCGACGGTGGGTTAGGGTTTTTCTGACCGCTCATGTCGGCTTCTCGTGAGCGACCCATGGGCCAAAACATATTTTCATCGCAGCTCCCACTAACTGAATATATCGTTTGATTTTATTCATTATTCTACCAACTTTGTAAACTGTAATTTGTGTATGGATTGATGTAGTGTTTATTCATTATCCTACCGACTTTTGCTTATCCGTAAAACCCGTCGAAAGGACAAAGACAAAGTTTGTGGAGCATTTCTTAGAACTGTAATTTGTGTATGGATTGATGTGCAACGAGGGGAGGGATAGGGCGACGGTGGGTTAGGATTTTGCTCACCACTCATGTCGCCTGCTCAAGAGCGACGTAGAGGCCAAAATGTTAAATCTAGCAGTTGTCGAAGATCGCACTGCAAGATTTCCAAATTTGCTAGAGGATGCTGAGAAGGATGTCATGCCAAACAACCCTGGCGAGATGAATAGGGCACGATGCAGTCCATGGTGAATGGATATCAATACCATTGGTTCAGATTCTGGTGCGTCGCTAGATTACGTTAGCAGCACGACAGGAGAGAAAGATGTGAACAACAGTTTCATGCACACAAAGGTAGCACTCACAGAAGGCCATGCCCGTCCTAACTACAGTGAGGTTGTCGCTGGTGTTCAACCAGTTTTTGTAGAGGAGTCAGGCAAACAGTTTGATTTTGGAGGGAACTTTGGTGTGTCAGATGGTGTTGGCATCTAGGTCAGAAATCTTAATGGTGTGAAGAATAGCATAGGCTGTCGAGGAGAAGAAAGGAATGTGTGAGGTGCTAGCCATGAACCTTTCTTTCGGGGCATCTGATAGGGAGACTTCTGACAAAGAGTTGAGCAAGGAGTGTAGCTCAACCTGGTAGCCAGGGTGAGTCGTGACTAAAGGTGGAACTCCGGGCCGTCACGATTGAGGATCGCCGCAACTAAGACATGCAGTCGTGTGACATCCCCGTCCCTCGAAGAAGGGGGGTAGTCGAAGGATCAAAATATCAGGTTACATCTTGATGAAGCAAGAGTCCAAAGTACATACATATATGAACATAAAAGGATAGTGTGAAATGTTACAATTTAATTATTACAACTTTGGTTTAGATTTGGGTATGTAAACAAGTTTGAAATTCAGTAACATAAATAGCGGAAGCAATATATCTCACGTTAGAATCCTATCATGAAGCACATCAAGCCCGTAGACGTGCTCCATTATCAAAAAGAACACCTACACAAAACCACATAGAGCAAAGTCCTGAGTAACTAATACTCAACAAGACTAACCCATCAAATTGGCCATCTATAGCCGACTCCTAGACATGCACAGGCTAAGGGTAGGGTTTATGTTGCCAAAATGCCAGCCTAAGAGTGGATCCTTACCTTTCAAATTTTAGCATCAAGTTAAGTTGTCATGTAAAATAATAAATTTAATTTGCACTATAACTACAACAAACATGGTCGCAATATAACATTATTAAATCAACATAATAATGTTCAACTCAAACATCATATTAATAGCTTCCGACGATGTTCTGGAGCAGCGATCAAGTGGTACTCATTACTAGGTTATGACTCGAATCAATTTACATGCTGCAGGAGAAACCCAAATACACAGCGCACACAAACTCCGAGGAGTCACATACGACAACCTTTCGCAAGATACAACAGGGTCGGTCTAGGTCCCACTTTTCCCAAGTACATGTCATCCCAAGCGATGCTCCCATCGAAGCCATCCATGGGTAGCCGATGCACTCTCCCTTCCAACACATACCCACATTCCACCACAACCATCTTCATCACCAAAAGAAGAGTGGGATATCGTCTAACCACTACGGAAATCAAGCTATATCAGTTTACTAGTGCCCATATCACTAGCATGCATTTCGTACTGTTCAAACTTGATCCCGTAGGGCTGGAAACGATGTGGGCCTTAAGTGACTCAGACGGGGCTACACCCTTGAAGACAAATCTATCCTTCCCTTTCCAACTAGTCGCTTGTCCGATCTTCATTTGTTATCCCATTCCATCTTTCCTTCATCTGACATCATTCCCAGATGATAATTTGTCCTTATCTACGAGCGGTCTCCATACCAGTCGATGAATTTCCGTCCTAAGTTAAGCAGAGCGACTATCGTTCTAAGGCTACCATCAGGTAAAGGGGACCTACTGCAATACTAGGTTTTCAAAAAACTCCTCTAAACTTAATGCACAGATAAGCCTACATCACCCTATCTAGAACTAAAATAAAAGCAGTAAAACTGGTGAGATGCACCAGGGCTCACCTTAGTTCATATCATTGTTAGCACTCTCGACAGAATTAGGTTCAACTCCGGGCTCCTCCGGAACGATTTCCACCTCCATGTTCCCGTTGTTGAGTCCTAGGGATGAAATGCAATGCAAATAAGGATAGGAGATGATTCATGATACCTCTTGAACAAATACATGATATGACATATGTTGCATGAAATAAAAATGCAGTGTGTTCAGTAGAAAATATCGTTGATGATTTTTTTTATGTTTTCTTCATTTAGCGCGTTATGTTAATAGGTTGTGTATGTAAATAAACCACGTATATGTACCGAGTTCAATACTAAATAAATAGGTACATGCAACATGATCAGAAGTCAAGTAAACTAAATAGGATTCTAATACATAGAAACACATTGCTAAATTATTTGGGCATGCAAGTGATTAACTTCGAGTGAGATGACTATATAGTTAAATGTGTTATTTAGACATATAGGGCGGGTTTATTTGTTATATTTTCTTAATTGACTCGTTTATGTTATAGCGACGTATATGTAAATAAAGTGGCGTGGATGTGAGCCGGTGGCGATCAAAATAAGTGTACAACTATAGGGTTTAGTGAAATATTAACCTACGAGACAAACTAATTATATTAACATGGCTCTGGAAGACTGATTTTATGAGAGAAGCGCAGAAATTAGGGAATCCTATAATTTAGTTATCCATTATTAGTACATGCATCAATAATACTGTCTATTAATTAAAACAGTGTAGGGCAAGGAAAAAGCTATTACAGTATAGTATATGGAATTAAAATATGATGCTTGGTGAGATGCATGCAGATGAGGAAATGAACGTGCATTCCAATTTTCATGATTTATCATGAAAAGGAAATATATAGGAATTATTTAGCATTTTAATTGATTGTTTTGCTCGGGAATAATTATTCCTAAACATGGGTGTTTATCATGCCTACAATATAGATCATACCAAGGGGAGTACAGTAGAATTTGTTTCATATTTTTGTCCCTTGTATTCAGTTTGATATCAATTTTAGAAATTTTAGCCATTTACAAGTTGTACATAAAGTTGATTATCAAGAGAACTGCTGCGAGAATGAAACTTTGCTTGTGCCAGAAACACAGGGGAGCATTAGTTGTAGCATAGGTTTCATGATTCTGTCATGGACATACTTTACATGGTGAAAGTGATAAAATTAAGCATGATTAAGGGGTTCCACCTGATTAGCGTATTTAAATAGTGAGTTGAATGCATTTACCAATTGTCGAACCATATACAGGGTACAAAGAAATGTTAAGAGCTTGAAAGAACAGTAAGTCATGTACAATAATTTACCATGATTAAAAATTAAGCTTAAGCATGCATACATATATACCTTCAATTTATTTATCACTTTACATGCTGAAATATTTGCATTATGTTAACATGCATGGTACAGGTCTAATCTACAAATGCTCATGATTTAATGTCAAGCAGGAATGTAGATATGTAATAAAAAAATTAAACACAATTTAATTTATACGCTGTGTACAAAACCTTTTCAGGACATGCAACTTTTTGTAAAATGCAGATATCATTATCATAGCCCTAACAAAACTTGTTTCGCTTCTGTTTGAGCTACCAGCAAATTTTAGGTATTTTTGTTTTAGATCAGAGAGGGACTAGTACTAATTAACATGTTCAGTTAACTAGCCTGCCTCTGCTTCCTACAGAACTTGAAGAACGACCCTGGTGCCTCTTGGTTCGGCAACAGCGGCAGCAGCTCAGGCCTCACGGACATGTAAGGTGATGGCCCAGCATTTAAATCTCCGGTTATAGCTGTTGCTATAGTTCGTTATAGCTGCTAAAAAGAACTTCCGCTAAATTATTTTTAGTGCTAAATAGCCCGCTATATAAGGCTATAGCTGTGAAAATTTTACCGGTAAAAGTTTTTTACCGGAGATCACCGGTAAACCCAGTTTTTCGGAAATATCGGAAATTTTTTAAAAAAATATTTGAAAATTTTAATAAAAGCGAAAATAATTTGATATAATTTAATAAAAATAATACATAATTTATTTGTTACACCGGTAAACTCGGTAAATGAATTTACCGGCCTCCATGGTAAACTTGAGACGCCGGAAATTTCGGAAATTTCAACCGAGAAATTTTTCACAGGGCTATAGCCTTGTTTTTGAAGGCTGCCGCTAAATGGCTTACCCGGCGATTTTAAACGTGGGTGATGGCTGATGGTAAAAAGGAGTCGGGAGCCTCACCAGAATACGACAAATCGCATCGGTGCTGATGGAATGGCAGGTTAAGCGCGCTGGTAACATCAAGGTCCTTCAGCGACGGAGGTTGTCGAATACCGGCGATAAGCAGTGGCATGCATAACCTGCACTGCACGCAGATTCCGTTGCTGCCGGGAAATCTTCAGAGCTGTTCAAGAGATTAGGATTGGGAGAAAGACTCACTAATATCAGGAAGCCAAGGACAACGGCCTCTGGCTGCAGTATTTCCTGCCTATCGGTCGCAGGGAAGAAGATGCCCCCAGGAGCATGGCAACGACAATGGGGGACAGGGAAAAAAAATCCCTATATGCGAGCACATCAGCTGCCACCCAAGTGAAACAAAAGTCAAGGACATGAAAATGGAAGTCAGGATGAATATATAGATGCTGGAGATTTGGGCGAAACTCACCATACCAGCAAAACAAAAAAAAATCGAGCAAAAATAACAGTTCTGCACTGCTGCTAGAAGGTGCTGGAGCAGAACTGCCTTGATCTCATGGGCTAGGGCAGAAGGGAGAGAAAAAAGGCCAGAAGAATCTTGAGGCAGCTTCTGTGTAGGTTCTCGCAGAAGCGCTTGGGTGGGGAAGCAGCAATGCGAGCTCGAGCTTCTGCTCACGACGGAAATGGCGACAGGACAAAACAGAGTGGGTGAGAGAGTGCGGGAGCACTTGGGCAGTGGATAAGGTGGAGGGGGCGTGAACCTGGTCGGGATTAAGGATAAGAGAGAGATGCAGGGCGTGGACAATGGTGCAGCAGCCTACCGCCACGGCTGCCCAACCGGTGAGCTCGAGGGCAGATGAAGGAAGACAATGACAGGTGGGGCCCTCAGCTGCATTGCACGCAGGCATAGTTTCTTCCCTTCTCTTTTCTTTTCAAACAAAGAAAAATTCGAAATAAAAGGTTGTGAGGCAGCTAAAATCGAACCCAAAATTGGGGTGGTTAAACATGATTGAATCTTATTTTTAGTGATCATAACGTTAACTGTTTTCAAATAACAATTTGAATTGCAAATTTTGAAACACAACAAGTTTATGAAGATTTAGGGATTTATTTAAAATAGTTAGGGTTAGAGGTATCCTAAATTCGTGAAACTTTCTTCAAAATTATACTTTGGCCTCTGGATTGAGAATATGACGTTGCATTGGTACACTTGTATGAAAGTTTTTGCACTCCCTAGTCAAACCAAGTTTGAACCAAATTTGAATTTTGTTTTTTTTTAATTCAAACTTTTGCAAAGCAATATGTTCTCTCTCGAAGTTATCTTCATTTTGGTTGATTCAGTAGGCCATTGGCAAGAATGCGAACTTTGTGATATCAAGGATGTCACAGGTCGAGTCACATGAGAGAAAAGAGTGGGGAAGGCAAGGAACGGAAGGCCAAGTCATGCCAGTCATTGAACCACATCGAGGTTGAAGTGCCATTGTGTACAATGACCTTGGTAGGAGATCGGTTGCGCATTAGTTCATCTTGAATGATGGAAGAGGGGAAAGTGGATTCTCTAAATCCAGCCGCAAGGCCACCACGGAGATCCCTTCCTCAGTAGCCATTGTTTCCAAGAAAGAGGTTCAGAGTGGATGAGCTTGTCAACGAGTTTCAACAAAAAAACATATGTTCTGGGTCTCCAGATCCTTAACACCAAGCCAACCTTCAATTTTTGGGAGACACAAAATATGTACCCATGGTTGTTGGTTTCAGTCTCATCCTGCTAGTCTATGGTGGTGTATACCAACTTAAATAGCAGCACTCCTACCCATGGTTGAATAAAGAAATCATTGGAAGAGAAAGAGAGCATTGCTATGAGTACAGACGCATGTGCGTGCGCACACGCACTTTTTCACGTATTGTCCCGTGTGACTTGTGACTTGCAACGCGCGATCTTGACGTCGCATGTATGTGAGCCTAAGAGCATCTCCAAAAGCTCTCTCTAAATCAAATTAATGGGGTTTAGACTAAAAAATTATCTCCAACAGCTCCCCTAAACAAGTCATAGATTTATTACCTCCCTAAATTCTCCTTATTTGTAGCTAGAAATAATAGGAAAATTGGGGACCCCAATACTTTTATTTAGAAGAAAATTAATGTTGTTATGGTTCCAGATGCTGACATGGCTCAATCAAAAGTTTTTCTGATCTACTTTTAGGGAGAACTATTAGAGGAGACAAGAAAACTTCTCCCTAATAATTTTTGGGCTACTTCTAAAAATACTCATTTGGGATTAATTTTTTAGGGAGCTTTTGGAGATGATCTAAGTGATTTTTGCCACTAGTATTCTCCATGATCTGAACCATTTTATACTAATCAATAGGATTAATACATGATTAATTGCCATAATTGGAGTTAATAGGCCAACATTTCTATTACCAGCTAATTAGTGGATGCAATTATAGAGGAAACAACTTTTGGATGACAGTCGTGCCTATATTAGGAAGTACCAATATCATCAAATAAGATACGGAGGAAGTAATAATGAACAACTGTAGCCATAGGGTCACGGTCAGACTGTATGATCCATTTTGGACTACCGATATCATCAAATAAAATACGGAGGAAGTAATAATGAACGACTGTAGCCATGGGTCTGGGTCAGACAGTATGATCCATTATCTAAAACTGGACGCTCTTAGTTAACGTCCATGTCTGGAAGTGGCGGGCCCAAGATTTTGGATATGGGTATTTAAAATTTTCAAAAATTGAAAATAATATATTTTGACATCTTAAAGTGCAAAATTGTTTAGCCCTTTGGACCATCAGGATGGGAGATGGAGGTGGGCTAGTTGATTTTTTAGGGTATGAATGAGTGAAGGCCTCTATTTTGGTGTTATTTTTTATTCTTTTTAGTACAAACACATGGTATACACTATGTTTATAATATTTTTTGCCAAAATAATGGGTATTCATTTGAATACCCTTGATACAACATAGGCCCGTCCCTGCGCTATATGTATCCTAGCGTCCTTCCTAGTTCTGAAATTTATCGCATACTATTACTATTATTAAGATTTCGTATTAATTTATTACTAAAAATAAAAAAATGGATACTGGGGGCCATAACAAACCAGAAGCGAATGAGAAAGTGACACCTGGCAGTAGGGATGGGAGTAGCGAAGCCATCTGAGTGAGGCGGCCACGATGCGGTCTGCCTTATACGCTGGTACGTGCAATCTCGCGTGAGTGGAAGGAATGCGAAAGACGCGATATGGTGCTAAGTTTAACACGTGAGGTGGCTAGCTATCGACCAAGACATGGGGGAGCGATAGCGGCAGAACGCGTTGTTAAGTAATAACGGCCCATGGATATCAGAATGAAACAGGAAGGGAACGCACACACGGCAGCCTTTGTTTCGGAACTATACCAATTTAGTACTCCCTCCGGAATTAATTTGTTGACGTAAAGTTAGTATAAATTTGCACTAGCTAACATTAATAAAAGAAAACCGGAGAAAATAGTAGAAAAAAGTTGAAGATAACGTAGGAGTAGGCCACCAATCAAGGTTCTTTGATTTCAAGATATTTATCTCTTAATTGTCCTAACATGGTCACAGGATATGTCTAGGTGGTTTCATGGCCGCGGGAGAACAGGAGGCTGCTCCAGCCTTTTTGAACAGCAGTTTTGTTTACATTGTTGCCTTGTGGGAAAGCAATCCAATTCTACATCCGAACAGCAGAAGCCGTTGTGGTCTCTTATAAACGGGCATGGGCACAACATGATCTTGTTGCCATCAATCTCATCCATGGTGTCACCTGCATACGGAAATAGCAGACAGATTTAAGAGTTACAAATATAGTTTTGTCCAATAAGCAGTTGTAAATTTCATACTCGCCGTATCATTTGAAATGAAGCAACAAACAAACATGAATTTTGAACTGATAGTATCTGAGCCCTTACCGTGTGAGCGGACCATAAAGCATCCGAGGATGAGCATCGACAGGATGACCACGTTTCTCATCTCCATCCTTCGCTTTGCCCTTGGCATACCCTTCCTGCCCACAGATTGCGGATGTGTATGACTGCCGAGGGATGAAAAGAAATATTAATATATAGTCACTTTTTATGTAGTAGGAAGCAACTGCCCGGTCCTAGGTCGCTTCTTCTCCAAGTTAAATATTTCTATTTGGTAACTAATTATTGTGGCGGAAGAACATCTATATATAGTAAAAAATGATAACTTTCAGCTATTGGGTTATTTCCTTCCAATCAATTGCGATCCCCTTCCATCACGCACATTCACGCTGGAGATCTTTCTTCCAATTGGCAGCCTGAGAGCATCTCCAACAGCCTAGGTATAATATTAGCTAAATTTAGAGATTTTATCTTTTTTTGTAAAAATAGAAATTATCCTAAAACCATGAGTAATCGAACAGACTAGCTAAACCTGACTCTTCATATTCAAAACAACCTCCATATCATCCATCCTCGTTCATCTCCTTCTTTTCCCAAATGGCGAACTAGCTGGCTCACGATGGACCTCCCAATTGCACTGCGAGTTAGCTGCCTGGTGAAGTGGTGATGGTCCTCCCGATCGTCACTTCGAGTTAGCTGCCTGAGTGCCTCCCGATCGTCACTGCAGGTTACCTCCACGTGCAACACTATGGGAAACAGTCGGTTTGCCGAATGTCCAAGGCACTTGGCAAAGGAGGAAAAATACTCGGCAAAGGTTTTGTCGAGTGCCGGCACACGGCAAAGTGCCCTCGGCAGCAAGTCTTCTAGCATAGGACCTTTGCCGAGTGTGAAATATTGGGCACTCGGCAAAGAATTTGCGGAGTGCTTAGGTGAGCACTCGGCAAAGAGTCTAGCTATTCGTCGAGTGTTCTGGTCCAGGCACTCGGCATTGTTGCCCAGGGTTTGCCTAGTGCTGTGACGGTTTGTCGAGTGGTGTCAGCAAACCCTTGTTCCAGAATCATTTTAATTATTTTTTCTTATCCCTACAGTTAAAAAAATTATATTAATATATATCACAAGTATAAATCTCAATAACATCACCGGCATATATCTTAAATAACATCACAGACACAAGTTTACAAGTTCACAAGCTAACAAGGCCTCAAATAAGCATTAAAAGGTTCAAAGTCATCAACTCCCCAAGTTTACAACTTCACAAGCTAACAAGTTCTCAAATACATAAGTTTACAAGATGACAAGTACAAATATATGACAAGTGACTAAGACTTTGGTCCGTGCGGTCCGAACGGGCTGCGTGCGATCCGTGCGCCCAATTCTCCTTCATTTGCAGGCTGATTATTTGACGCCCCTGCCGAGAAAGGAAGATTATGTAAGTATTTGTAAGTAACAAATTAACGACTTCTAAGTTTTCTAAGGTGTTTGTGGTTATCTAAGTTGTCTAGTGTTATATAAATAACAATCTGAGGCAAAGAATAGAGTGCAACGAAATCATATGATTGTCAAGATACTCACAGGAGACTGTGATGGTCCAGGAAACGGTGGAGCAAAGGTAGAAACCTGTGGTACAGGAATAGTTGACGGAGCGTGACCCATCTGCTGAGAAAGACCTTGCATGTAGGTGAGGAATTGCGACAGCGTCTCCTTTTGTCTCATGACCGTCGCCTCAAGCTCCTCCTGGGCCCTCCTATACTATGCCTGACTCGCCTCTAGCTACTATCGGGCCCTCCTCTCCTCTGCTAGCTGGGCCTACAAATGATGGAGCAAGTGTTAAGCATGAGTGTATGCATCTAAATGTGTAGAATGATAGAATGATGAATAACGTAGATGTATGTACCTGGAGGCCGGCCGAAGGGGTCGGTGGGGTCCGTATGGGTGGGCCACCACTCGTGGTCCGTGCTCAAATCTAGGGGAGCATGAGGGTACTAGCCGTGTCAAGTGTGATGTCACCGAGTTAGTACCGCCCACGCCGCTTGCCTCCTCTTGTCCTTATGACGCCTTCTCCGTCGAGGTCATGCGTACTCGGATCGAAGTCTTGCTCGTGGACCTCCTATGCCACCTCTGTGTAAGCATTGAGGCAGTTGTGCACATTCGGGTTGCTGTAGGCTTTGGGAGGATCATCCGATTGAATTGGATGTCCGATGTCGCCTTGCCCTTGCAGGCCAAATAGAAAGCCTGAAAAGTGTTCAGCTGTTGGTCACCATGTACTGCCGACTGAGCAAAAACAACATGATTAGAAATTATGCAAAATTGAGGGTTTGAATAAAGAAATCAAGCACAATTGAGCGTTAGAAGTTTCACGTACGTATCGTGCACTGTACTGCTGGAGGTTAAGACTGTCCTGATGGTGTGCGGGACCTGACATCATCAAATGCCGCTCACGAGGAGCGGCGTGCTTCTCCGCCCAGTCGTCCTCTGACCACCATCTCGCAATCGCATCCTAGGCCTCGGGAAACGATGCGGACCAGCATAGAATCACCTACACATCATCAAATCCATGACATATAAGAAGATAAATATGATGTCATGAAATGCCATAGCATCAAGTACATGACACAATTACTATTGTACATTTACTTGAAGGTATTGCTCCCAAGTCAGGTTCATCTCTCTTGCCTCTGTCTTTTTGACCTTCTGGTAGTTTTTAGCGTTGTAATCAACAACAGTCTGGATGCGTGCTTCATAAATCATGTCCATCACAAGCTTCGGGCAGGCTCTCTTTGCTTGCTGAATAGCCCATGCCTCCTGCCCTACCGGGCATCTAAAGAAATCCTACATGTACACATGATGTATCAATCAGTATTTTGAGAATCTTATATGAATGTGATATGTTCAGCAATATAGTGTGGCAAGGCTTACCCACAACTTGGCCACAACTCGCTCCGCCTTGTTGTGGAGCTCAGCATCCGGAGCGAGGTAGTAGTGGTCAAACGCGGTACATGGCCTGTCTCCATCAGTAGTGTGCACCATACTAGGCCAGTGTATCTTCAACAAGAGACCTAGAATGCCGTTGGGCACGCGTGCGTCACCACCTGGTCTTCGACAATTTCCCAGCTCCGATGGTAGTGATTACAAACAATTGTTAGTTTCCATTGTGATTAACAATATGTGAAATGAAAAATGAAATAATAACATCTAAAGTTACATACCGTGACCTAGCGGGCTTAATCATCGGACAAAGGTGCACATGTATCGGTCGCCTAGGGAGGGAGGAGGGACCTCGCTGCTAGACAGAGGACGCACCAGAGGAAGCGGACCCTCCCGCTGACTGCTCCTCTGTCTCCTCCTCGTCCTTATCCTCCTCCTTTTGCTGTTGCGGCTGCACCATCTCCTCGTTGTTGACGGTTGTTAAATACCAATTCCAACCGTCAATATACCTATAAAAGTAGAAAGACTTAGCATTTCAAACTTGCATCTTAGTTAGGAATAATAAGATTTCAGTTGTCCTTGGAGAAATATGTGCATGCAGGGATTTGATACAATATATGTGAAGAAATGGAGCACAATTCGGGGAAACACGGGTCCAACCAATGAGACGGTGCCAACTGGACCTCTCACGGATTGCATACGTGGCTACATGGGATTCCTCCGGGAAACATCGAGTCAAAACAGAAGAGGACACACCTATCAGTCACCTCGAGAAAGCACAGGGCAGGTGGCCCAACTACCTGGTCGGCCGACCAAGGGGGAGGTCGGCCGACCTGGTCTTGAGGCGGTTCAACCTCCCCTTCCACGTGTCGTCTCCTCAGCCCATTGGCAACATCGATGACTCAAAGTTTCATGGCGGTTACTCACTAGAACTGACCTTTGGACACTATAAATAGAGGGGGAGGGCTCCACTCCAACACACATACTCAAGAGCTAGTCATTTCCCTCTTTTACTTATTATTTTCCTAGTCATAGTGGAGTGTAGTGTAGGAGGAGCCTTGCTCAAGTCTCCAAGTCATAGGAATATTGGTATGGCAGGTTACACGGTATTTATCCATATTTCCTTTTTTCAAAACTTTTTCATCTCAATTTGCATGTTTGATTTTTCCAGTGCATGTTGGAATTTATTCCAACCAAATTTCAAAAGAAAAAATGGAATTTTTTAGAGTTTATCTTTTTGAGATTTTGGATTTGCAGAAAGTCTGAGAATGTTTTTTGTTGAAACATATTTTCATTCTTGTGGGCCTCCACTAGTGGAGCCCACTAGCCAGAGCATTGGACCAGAGGAGCCATCCTTTGATCGGCCGACCTAACCCCTTGGTCACCAACCACTCTTCAAAATGACTGTTGTTCTGCTCTGCTATTTAAGTCAATGACCGGGAGAGGTTGTTCTTCACTCCATTCTCATTCTCCACCTCTCCACTTTGGTCTAGCTCTTTGCTTCCATTTTCTTCAAGCCTTTTCATTCACAAACACTCTAAAAATTCCACCAAAAATATTTGCTTAGATTCGCATTTGCATTTACAAGTTGGTTTCATATTTGCAAGAGTTTTCAGCGGAGTTTTCATTTGGTGTTTTTCACTAAACTTAACCCCCGTTCGAGTTGCTCTTGTTTTTTTTATTTAAAGTGTGCAGCGATGAACAAAATGAAGCAAACCTTAAGCAAGATGAAGAACAAGGTGATGAGAAGCCCAAGCAATGCAACTCCTACACCTTCAATGGTGTATAGCACTTGCTCTCGTCGCCAACGTCTTGAGGAAGAGCCAGAAGAAGACGCACTGATCGAGGAACCGACGCAAGTAGAGCCGGAACCATTGCCGGACTTTAGCAATGTTCAACTCCGACTCAACACCGACCGCGACCTCGACTTGGTTGGAAAGAGAGAACATGATATCTATCGGATGATCACCAGTCGGTCTTACATTCCTACGCGAACGTATGATCCGGACTTTCTTTCCAAGATAGGTATGGATACTGAATTTGCCTCTATCCTTCATGCTGTGGGATGGGATGGTTTTGTTCCGATAGTTGAGCCTTGCTCTCGCCTGCTTACCATTCAGTTCTTATGCACCCTTCAGTGGGAAGGTGATAGGATTTCGTTCCGATTCAATGGAATAAAAATCTCACTAACCTGGAGGCAATTCAGTGATTTGCTAGGTTTTTTCCCTATTACTGTTTTGGAATCTCATTCCAAAAACATTGGTTTCAATAAAAGCAGTTTTTGGGAAGAAATAACAGGGCATACCCTCGCCTTGTCACCTAGGAATATGGATATCCATAATCCTACCTTGCGTTTTATGCATAAATGGCTGGCAATGACTTTGTTCCCTAGAAAGGTTGTTAGAACTAGGCGGGGGGGGGGGGGGGGATGAAGTGTTTCTTCTTTACTACATGGTTCATAAAATCAAAGTCTCGCTTAGCCATGTTTATGCAATGGGTCGAAGTTATCAAACAAGAAGGAGATTTTGAATTCACGTCCCTGATTTATCGCCTTGTGCGTAGTTCTTTAGATCGGGACATTCTCTAAAACAAGGACCCAATGGCTCTTTGGTTTATTTGTTTCCCGGTTGTGCAAATGAAATCTAGTTACCTAACCCGGATTTTCATTTGTATAACTATGATGAACTAACCATTCCTCTAGAGACATGCTTTACAGCTCGCAGGAACAGTGTTTTCAGTCCTATGACCAGAAACAAATCACGGAGGAACACCGAGGCATACTTCCCGAGGGAGGAGCCAAGCACGGGTTCTTGGGATCATGCCATTCCTAACGGAAGTGGCAGTGCATCCTGGGATACCGATGAATGGCCCGGGGGAGTCTACGGTAGCTCAAGTTCTAGTGGCTTACCACCACCGTTCAGCACACATCACTCTCGCAGCGGTTCAAGAAGGGGCACAAACGACATCACAAGACAAATTGACAGTATGTCCCTCTAGATCAATCAGTTGGACCACACCATCCACACTCATATCTAGTAGGAAATGAGTGGAGGGATGACGTCCAACGGTAGCTCTCAAGAAGTAAGAATAAGGTCTCTTGGGATAAGAACCAAATGAGCTCTTATTTCCATTCTCAAGGCTACTTCGGTCAGGGCCACCGCCATTCGAGTGAGCTCAAGCCAGCTTGGGCGGAGTTCCTCCCCCTAATGTGAAGGTAACTTGTATCATTTCTCTTTCCAGTCACCACATGCATAATAAACTAAAAACAACAAAAAGATTTATTTAAACTTTCACATGCATGATAAATAGAAAAAACTAAAAATAATAATAATAGTAGTAATAAATAAATCCATGCGCGGTATGAATGCATAAGGATTCCTATGTTGAGATGATGAATATTGCTCTATCTATTATAACTTTCATATGCCCACTTTATAACTTAGCACTCTATCTAGTTTTGGTTTGTTGGCATGATTTAAATTTCACCTCAAACACACTAGTGGGTAGCATAAGCATTATCCTTCTAAGTTATTGGGAGATATGATATGGTTAGTTAGGGCTGCTATGATCTTGCTCAATTTGATAAACTTGACACCCGGAGAATTAATTTGATAAAAGTGACAAGTTCCTCAATGATATAAATTCCTACCACAGCCATATGTTGTGCTACATTGCAAAACCTTATACATATGCTACTTGTATTATCATTGAACCTTGTCAAAATTAAGTGACCCTAGTGAGAAATATTTACTGCATTCATGATCAAGCCCACGGAAGTTTCCACATTGGAAATTAGCAATCATTCATGTCATACCATCCATCCACAAAATAAAGACTTTGTCTTCATGATTGATCTCTCCCAAAGGCAATCAAGGTTATGGCTATCGAAAAAAAATATAGAGAAAAAGATTCTTGCTCCATGAAGAGCTTGACAAAAAAAAGAGAATTCTCGCCCCATGAAGAGCTTGAGAGAAAAAGAAAGAAAGAAAAAGATAGCCAACACTGCCAAAGAAAGGGTGAGACAAATAAAAAGAGTCTCCATTCCACTGCACCAAATCCACCACACATGCACATCTTGATCATGTCTATACATATGAAATATTTTCTCCATGGATCTACTCTTTTGACTTGGCAACATATGAAATACAAGTATGCCACATTTATCCTTACCTTGAGCTACACATATGAGCCTTTAGAGGTATGATTCTTTTAGCATCATAAGCCTTGGTGAGGAATTTATACACTTTGAGCAATCTGAGTGAATCATTAGAGGAACTTAGATTTATCACAAAAGAATAACCTCCAGACTAAAGTCAATCACAAAGAGTAGATGTAATGGTAGTCCTACGAACTGTCCTGTCTTCCAACAGCTCAAGATTTGGAGAAGCTACACCCCACAGTTAATAAAAGGTAAAATACTCCTGCCAACTTATTCAATTCTTTATAGACTGTCTTAGTTGTGAATTTGGGTATAAGTCAAGTATAAGACATTGTAGCAACTCCTAATCAGCATAAACCTGAGTTTCGCCTTTTCTCGGGATGAGCAAAGGTTTATCTTGGGGGGTTTGTTGACGGTCATTAAATACAAATTCCGACCGTCAATATACCAATAAAAGTAGGAAGACTTAGCATTTCATACTTGCATGTTAGTTAGGAATAATCAGATTCCACTTGTCCTTGGAGAAATATGTGCATGCAGGGATCTGATACAATATATGTGGAGAAATGAAGCACAATCCGGGAAAACACAGGTCCAGCCAATGAGACGGTGCAAACTGGACCTCCCTCGGATTGCATACGTGGCTACATGAGATTCCTCCGGGAAACACCGAGTCCAAATAGAAGAGGACCTACCTATCAATCACCTCGAGGAAGCACAGGGCAGGAGGCCCCACTCCCTGGTTGGCCGACCAAGGGGAGGTCGGCCAACCTTGTCGTGAGGCGGTTTAGCCTCCCCTTCCACGTGTTGTCTCCTCAGCCCTTTGGCAATGTCGATGGCCTGAAGTTTCATGGCTATTACTCTCTAGAACCGACCTTTGGACACTATAAATTGAGGGAGAGGGGTCCACTCCAACACACACACACTCAAGAGCTACTCATTTCCCTCTTTCACTTAGTATTTTTCTGGTCCTAGTGGAGTTTAGTGTAGGAGGAGCCTTGCTCAAGTCTCCAAGTCATAGGAATATTGGTATGGCTCTTGTATCTTTACCTTTATTCTTTTATATTATTATTATGACTTTCATCTATTCAATTAATATAGTTCTTCCATATAGTTATGTTTATGATATATGTTCCTTGTTTGGTTATATATCATATTCATGTCATAGAACTTTATGCTTTTATGATGATATAGATTTGTTACCTTATTATCATGATTGTCATATACCTTGACTATAGTCTAAATATTATAATGCTAGTTGTACTTTAGTCTAGTTGTGATGATTCAATATGGGTTTGATATCCAATTAGGAATGCAATTGCTTAGCTCATCACTTGTTAATCCGCAGGGTTAGAGTTATGAATGCTTAGTACTTGTTTATCCAAACGGTGATTCTAGTGTTTGATTGATGCTAGAATTCAACTTAAATGTGTAAGTGCAGTGCTTAGACGGCTAGGTAGTATTGATCACCTCGTAATCCACGGTTTGTAGAGGTAGGCAAAAGGTTGTGACAACCCTATCTGTCCATTGTACTCCTCCACATTCGGTTACGACATGTGTCCAAGACGGAGTTGCCTTGTGTATGCCGGGCATCAATCCATACACGAAGTGTTTTTTTGTTTTGAAATGCGTACACGTAGACTATGACTAGTATAACCTTGCATGTAATTGTTTGACTATGTAAATATATAGGTAGACTAACATTAGAGATATAGCTTTGCTTTCCTAAGTAAAACTTTCTAGTGGCTTAGGACTTTATTTATCTTTAGGAATGATTGCTCTGTGTGTCACACTACCTCTATCCTTATTATATACTTACCCTTGTATGAACTCTGAATACTCATACCAATCATATATATATGCTATAGCCTTCCTTTGGTAGAACTATAAATGACAAGCTATTGGAGCAATCCAATAGTGAAATGCTACAACAGTATTATCCGTGCGTTTGCGGGTCTTACTATATTAACACTGAAGTGCATCTTTATATTTATGTCTACTGTGACGTTAAGAAGTGCCACAAGCACTTCTGGCGCCTAGCCAGGGATGATTATATTGATGTAACTTAATAAACGTTAACAAGTGTCAACAAGCATTTCTGGCGCCGTTGTCGAGGAAGGCATAGACAAATATATATTGTTAATAATAAAGTAACCATATTGATTGTATGATAGTCACAGGCTAACCTTGTATGTTTTCTGCCTTTTGGTGTGAAAAAAGGGTAGTGTATGACTGGTTTCGATCTTCCTCAGAACTTCATCGAGAATCTGGAAAGAGTTCTAAGGAAAAGTAGACTTAACATCTCTTCTCCTCGACACTCTAAGCCAGCAGATCAACCAATCATCACCGCACCACCAAGATCTAAGCCAATGGCTGAGAAGGCTCTCAAGAACTACTCCACCTCTGCCTCGACCTCCACCCCTGCCTCTAGCTCCACCCTGCTCGTCATCACCTCTCCCGCCACTGTACAATGAGGTGAGCGTCCTCGAGAGCCTCTTCAATCTACCCACCATCTTTGCCAAACCACTTGCAATTCGAAGGAGAAAGAATATCAGCATATATACTTTAAAAAGAGAGTAAAAATATAGAATTAGAAAGAACATATATTATAAATTAACTAATATAGAACATACATTTATCAAAAATAATCATCATCATCAGGATTAGCTTGATCATTACTCTCATCATCACTATCTACCATATCGACATCATCAAGCCCGTTATCAACCTCATCTCCCCCGTCCTCATCAGTGCCCAATTGTAATCGCTCAAGAAATTGTATGTCCTCCGCATTATCAACCTCATCTCCAACGTCCTCGTCAACAATCGTTGCATTGTCGACTTCCATCCCAAACATTTCATTTAAGTCTATCACAAAACTCCCTCCTAACCCATCGTCTCGAAAGAACTCATCTTCTTGACATGTGTTTGGGTCTCTGCTGTAATCAGCATCGTTTGGAATAGGATGTTTACCGCCTGGTAGAACCTTGTACACAACATCCCAATCTATGAGATTGTCGTCGTCTTGGCATGGGTATGAAAGATAATTATGTGGCCTGTTGAGCCATGATATAAACATCGCCTCCTTGTAAGACGGATGACTATAGAATTTCCACTAAACCAACATTAGGTGTCTCTCTCAACTGTTCCGGATCAAACCACTAACATTTGAAAATGAAAGGAGTTAGAGGTTTGGAACCAGAAAATTCGAGTTTGTATATCTCTTCAACTTTTCCATAATAATCAACCCCATCAATGTCTGGTGTGAAAACTCCACTATTTGTGCTTTTTCTGTTTGGATGACTCTCCTCGTAACCTATCGTGTGAAAACGATATCCGTTGACGTCCTATCCGTTAAATGCCTAGACCTTATATTTATAGCCACCGGCAACCTGTCTCAACTCGAGACTCATTGATGCATCACTATTACTCTGCAAGTTTCCATCGGATAATTCATTAATTATGTGCAATTTGTAATGTCAAACTAAGTACAAGATAAGTTGGATAGTACCTTATGTTTGAACCAAGAAATGAAATCGGGCGTACCATTTCCCGTACCCTCTCTAAGTAGGGTGTCAATTTCGTTCGGTGAAGGATCCCTTGATTGACGCTAGAATTGATGACTAAATTACCTATACCAACATGGAACAATAAGGTTGGATGGAAAACTTGTAATATGTATTGCTCGAGAAAAATTTAGTTGTGAACTTACAATATGTATGGATCAACTTCGGAAAGGTTATCCAATACATATAGCATGATTGCGCGCCACTTTATAGGCTGCAAGAACTTGTTCGTAGCACCACTTGTTCGTAGCCAATACGAGGAAGTGGATTATGCACCCTAGGAAGGTTGTCAACATAGTATTTTGATGTTAAGTTTGACACCTCCTTGAGAATGTATGCCTCCGCAATGGAAGCTTCAATTTTGCACTTATTTTTATATTTTTTTTTGGAGAACTTTTAGACATCTCTCAATTGGATAGCACCAACAATTCTGCACGAGCCCACCCATTTGGAACTCATATGGAAGGAGCAATATCGTATGTGGCATCAATGTGAAGAAGCCGAGTGGAAATGTCTTCTCCAGTTTATAGAGCAACACAGGTGCCATTCTTTCCATGTCTTCAACCACTTTCTTTGATACTTCTTTAGCACAAAGCTGGTGGAAGAAATAGCTCAACTCTACAAGCACTTGCCACATAGGCACAAGACGTAGCCTCGAACCATCACTGGAAGAAGCCGCTCAAGCCATATGTGGAAGTCATGACTCTTGAGCCCATTGATTTTCATAGTAGTTAAGTTCACTCCCCTCCTCAAATTCGCTGCATCAGGGAACTTACACACTTGGAACCATTCTAGTACTTCCCTCCTCTGTTCCCTCGTCAGGACGAAATCGGCCTTAGGCTTCTTCCATGACTTGTTGCTAGCTCTAGGAGGCTCCATGCTTAGCTTTGGTCTATCGCATAACTTCTCTTGATCCACTCTTGCCTTATTGTTATCCCTTGTCTTATCAGGAATGTACATGATTGTTGCGAAAGATAACGCACCGATATTCGCCTCGGTGTGCATTGCGTCAATATTATATGGAACAAGGATGTCATCCATATATGAAAGCCTCCACAAGCCTGAAATTTGAGTCCAGGCATGGTGCACATTATATCCCTGGAAACAACCTTCCTTTTCATCGACCTTGAAAGCCTCTAAGTTAGCACGAATCGTGGCACCAGTCACAATCTGCGGTGGAGGGTCGTTAACTTGAACACCCTTTGTAAAGTTTTTTTTGTCTCTTTTGAATGGATAGTCAAGAGGGAGAAATTGCCAGTATTTGTCGAATGAAGAAAACTTGCCACCATTTTTCAATCTATAGAACTCCACTTTTCCCTTGCATACTAGGCACGGAAACTTTCTGTTAACACACCAGCCGCAGAAGATCCCATACGCCAATAGGTCATGTAGAGAGTAGAGGTACCAAACAAGCATTTTGAAGTTTGTCCTTATAGCCCGATCGTATGTCCATACCCCTTCTTTCCGAATGAGTTCTAGATCATCAAACAGTGGTTGCATGAACACACTCATTTTATTTCCTGGGTGTTCAGGAATTATCAACGACAAGAATATGTTTTGTTGTTGAAAAAGGACGCCAGGAGGGAGATTGAGGGGTATAACGAAAATGGGCCAACAAGTGTACGAGGAAGCCCCCATTCCATAAGGGTAGAACCCATCTGTTGCCAGTGCCACACGTACATTGCGAGCCTCTCTAGCTTTGTCAGGATCAGCACGATCAAGAGAGGCTGTTGGAGTTGGAGATGCTCTGAGCTTGGCAGCTTAGGTGGTACTACATAGTCTTGGATAATAGTAGCAAAGTGCCTGTAATTTTCTACGGGTTTTAAAAATATAACAAAATAAATATCCATTGGTTCAAAGCTATAGTCTGATAGAGAATTTTATTACACAAAAAATACAAGCTATATAATTTGATATTACATGGCCTAATACTAATTTTGTCATAAAAAATTATGATTTTTTTTTAATTTTTACCATGTTTTTTTAGACATAGAGATAAAATGAGTAGAACATTAAGAAACTCTAATTCTGCAATTACTTGGTGAAGTAAGCTATCAACGATGCTCTCTTTTCAAGCACATTGAAAGAGGTAAATTCATATTCTTCCTGTTTTCCTTACTCACAGCAAAGAAGCAGGAAAGTGAATATGCTCCAAAGAGTTGGTATAATTTGAGATGAGCAATGATCATCGCAGCAGTTAGCACTTAGCGCCTAGTGTAAATATACATGTAACATGCATATCTCATACCTCTTCGTTGACAAACTTCATATTTTGATATTATGTGAAATTCAATCCCAAGCTCAATGTCTAACCGAAATGTCGTAACAGCTTTTGATCTTTCGCAAAATTCAATTCTGAGCCTCTAACTCTTGAGCTCTGAATTTAGCATTCAGTTGAAGTTGAATGTTTATGTTGCAACAGTATTTCAAATTATATATTTGTGAGAACTAATACAAATGATTACGCCTATATTTCTTCAATAAAAATTCAATTATACAGGTTTCAATGTGCGAACCAGCCAAAACTGATTTCTTTTTATATAAAAATGAATGGCAAAGCCCATGAGATTGGCTCCACTCCCATTGGCTTACGCCGACACCCGTTATTGTTGAAAATTCAAGCTCCAATTGGCGGTTACAGTTGGATTGAGGATAGTTGCTAATTATCAAAACAGAACATCACAGACATATATAACTAACCTAGACTATTTTGGAGCTCAAACAAGAATGATGTTGAGACGAACAACAACGCCTCCAATGGTGGTGGTGGTGCTAAAGTCTGAGGCGAGGCGGAGCAATGCAACGAGAGGAGAGGCAACACATGCATATGTCAGGACTCAGGAATTTTTAAGAACATAGGTCTAGTACAACTCAAGTTAAACTTGAACTCATACTCGAAATCACATAGGATTAACACCAAATTGGCATGAGCGGACACCAAAATTAGGGATACGACCGCACCAAACTTATTAAGGAGTATAGAAAATGACATCACACGTGTTTCATCAAGTTACAAATGGTAATGATTTCCCCAAAAGAATTATAACATTCAGCCGAAACGTACCTTTGGGCCAGATAAAGCAGTGAATCCTCATTGATGGGTCCATGGAAAGCTTCATATTGCCCCGTGCTTCAGTCCACTAAGGCGCACGCCATGGCTAGCCCACTCAGAAACATCGTGCTGATGTCGATGCGGTGCCAAAGAAAGGGATCGTCTACTGTGACGTACTGCCACACCGAGCAGGAGTGGTCAGTGCCCCGGAGCAAGGTCCTAGACTGAGGAAGATGTGGATTAGTATGTCGGCGGGCAGGCCCGCCCAATCCCTTGTCTCTGCACGTGTTGATGCCTCTCAAAAGGTTTTTAGCGGTGGTTTACATTCTAAACCGCCTCTAAAAATAGTAGAACATTTTTAGCTGCGGGTTTTTTCAATCCTCCGCTACGTGATTGTGGTAGTGAATGCTTGAAGAAAGTGCAGATTGCCTGCCATATGTGTGTGCTGTAATTCCAGTCAAACATAGAACTGCTCACAAACTACAGTTCTTACCTGCAAACTCCAATCTAAAATACAAACTCTAGACTTTGTACACCACAGGCATCACAACAGCGCCCAGCTCCATGGATTCAACCGCTCCGCCGCCGTGGCCCTGGTTCTGTCTCCCTTGTGTTCTGCAGACATTTATACAGCTTTTGTAAGCAAAATGTACAAGAAATGAAGGATGATATATGCTTATGTATGTGCATCAGTCGCCTGGAAAAGATCAAAAAGTATTTGCTTCTTACGAACACTAGCATTCAATTGCAGGTTGATAGGAGGCCCAATACCCTATACTACTCAGTTTCATAATTTTTCACAAATAACTACAATATACTGTCAGCATATTTGACCCCAACAAGTATAGATGTGTGTGACTACTGACTGGCCGTGGCCCTGGTTCTGTCTCCCTTGTGTTCTGCAGACATTTATACAGCTTTTGTAAGCAAAATGTACAAGAAAGGAAGGATGATATATGCTTATGTTTGTGCATCAGTCGCCTGGAAAAGATCAAAAAGTATTTGCTTCTTACAAACACTAGCATTCAATTGCAGGTCGATAGGAGGCCCAATACTCTATACTACTCAGTTTCATAATTTTTCACAAATAACTACAATATACTGTCAGCATATTTGACCCCAACAAGTATATATGTGTGTGACTACTGACTGGCTACCATATGGATTATCACATCAAATTTATTTCATTTTTACTAGTGAGAAGCCTGAATATGTTTTTGATGATAAGCGGCAATGCAGGTGTTTCAAATGTGCATCTAGACATGTCTAGAGTCCTAGTCTTGTAAGAATGTTCTTGGCATAATGTAAGGACCGAAGGTGTACCGAGAGGGGGGGGGGGGAAGGGGGGGGGGTTTAATCAGTAAGCCACTCACGAATCCAAATACTTTAATTCACACTATTTGAGTCTATCAAGCGTTGCAACCTAACAATTCTAGTAGGCTAAGATCCTACACATGCTAGTGTTCATGATGATAGCAAGCGCGGAAGCCAAACACACTAGCCAATGCAAGCCACAATTCAACCTAGTTACTAGAGCACACAATTGCGGAATAGTAAAGAGGGAGTCAAGAAATACTCATGATTTTTTTCCGAGGTCTCGGAAGGATGACGCCTTCCCCTACTCCTCGTTGGACCATTCCCGCCGGAGTCCCGGTCCCTCCCGCCACCGATGTGGAGTTCTCGCACACAAGCCCACAATCACTCTCGGAGTGAAGACACGGTTGCGTCACCGCTGCCACCAAGACACAAGCTCGCCTCCCTCGAGAACTTGTCAGACTCCCCGAGCCGACATGGGCGCTCACTATTGATGCCCCTTTCACCAGCGGGCTCAAACCGTGTACAAACATGTGACGGCCTTCACAACCAATCACGATAGGATCGATCACCGACACCTAACCGGTCTAGGTCTCACCATAGACCAAGAGTAACAGCCTAGATCACACCATCAAGCACACCCTAGCCATAGATGTGCAAGATGCTCTAGTTACTCTCACTAGCACTCTCAAGATATGCAATATCTCCTCCTAGTGCTCTCCTCTTTTCCTCTTGGCTCTCACCAAATGCTCCAAGCAATTCCACTGGCCAATAAAAGTCTTCAAGACCCCAGCAACGAAGTTATATAGGCTTTGAACCTCCAACTAACCGTTGCTCCACGAAATCAGCTTTCTGGGCCTACTGACCGGACTGTCCGATCACTGCTTGACCGGACAGTCCGGTCACTGCAAACCCGAGCACCAACGGCTCTGCCCCTCTGATGACTTCTACTAACCAGACTGTACGGTCAGTTGATCGGACCGTATGGTCCATTTCTCTCTCCAGTCCAGAAACATTTCAGTGCTGCTTCCTCTCTGCCCTGTTCCTCAGTTGCACTGACTGTACGGTTCGGTCACTTGACCGTACCGTCTGGTCTCTATAGCTCCTGCACAGACAGATTCCTCGCTTTTTCGCTGTAAGTTCCAAACAACTTCACCTAGTGATCATACAGTCCGGTCACCACTGACCCCTTTGTCCAGTCACTATGTCCAGAAGTTGAAACTTGTCGTCTTCGCTTGACTTTGTTTCCCGGCTTCTCCGAACAGCTCCTTGGCTTCTCCGTTATCACCTAGTGCCTGTGATTTCACCGAGCAACCTTGCACATCACCGACTAGACATGACCTAACAAAAATGACCTAGACCTGCTTGATAGTCCGGTTTTTCCTATGGACTCAAAGCCCTAACAACTAGACAAGTGTTCCCAACACTTGCTCCATAGCTTGTCCTCAGCTTTGATCCATCTGCATGAACCCTTGGACTCCATCGAGCTCACAAGCCTCTATGCTTGTGGTCATTGTCATCAATCGCCAAGGCAACCATCATCCATATGATTTGAAGTAGAGGTTAGAGATGATTCCTATATAGACAACACTCGTGTAGATATTAGCCCATAATTTCATAGTTGTCATTTATCACCAAAACATTCATACCTTGGGGATCCCATCAATGGTAATGAAGCTTACACATAAAATCTAATCATTCTGTTCTTCTTGTAAAAAAATAAAGCTTCTCTGCATTCCACTATTCAAATTAAAGTATGTCATGAAACCAAAAATAATCATGCCGTTCATCTGTTACTGATCAATTTTATAACAATTTTGACAGTAGGCACCATCACTGCTTTGTGTTGCGCCCAAAAATAAATACTCTTGTAGTTTAATTCTGTTTGCCCCTTGTTCTATCATCTAATCTCTTCTTTTCTTGGATACGTACTCGAGTGCATATGCCCATATATTATGTTTCTTATTTAGTTTGTTTCTAATCGGACAATGGCACTGATATCAGTAAACTAACATTATATGAACATTGGGAGTCAAAGTTCCAACTGAACTGAACTCCTGTGCATTGTGTTACTTCCACTTCCACATCAATGTGTTGCTATGCCTTTTTAAAAATGGACCAGCCGTAGTCCTGTTTCTAAGATTGTCAAAGTATTTGATGATATACCTCATTCAATGTTTGTTCTTTATATGTTTGATGACCACTTTGTTAGCTCTTTTGTTGTATACTTCAGAGATGAACCGAATTGAGATGAACCTTGAAACTGCCTTGATTTGTCTTTGAAGTGAGATAGCTTAGCAAGTAACACCTCAGTCCCTTTCAAGTTCACCAAAACCTTTAGCTTGTACAGTTCGAAGTCAAGTTCATTGAATGTTTTAGCTCTGTTATTCTCTCATTTTAATTTGATAAAGTGGATTAACTATGCAATGCGGCTGATTTTCTAAGTAGCATTAGTTATTGAACTATCCTGTACATCTCTGAACATAGGATACATTGTAATGGAACATAGCTTATAATGTTTCCTTCAAAAGGAATTGCTCTTGCTTCAGTTGTTCAAGGAACCTGGTCTGAAATTGTATAGTTGTTTAGCATATAGATCATCACAACCTGATCATTTTCACTTGACACACTTTATTGGCTTCTTCCATTAAACTGTCTTGTCCATCGACTATTACTCTGATTTGCTGGAAACTTTATTGACCTCACAGATCACTTTGATTTGGATTTCACTCTTCATGCTTATATTATAAAGTAACATGTACGAAAGCTACCTGATCCATCAGTTCTGTTGTAACTTCTATAGCAATAATATAGCTACTTTACTTTTCTCTATCAGTGCTTTAAAAATGTTCTTGTGCTTGTCATACTCTGAATCTTGACAATACTAATTGTAGGTGTGACTGAGGAGGCCCTAACAATGGTGTGCTTGAAGTAAGAGTTACAGGCCAAACTGTCGTCCACCATCTGATTGCCAAAGAGTGTTAGAAGTTCTTTTCTTGCATTGTCAGGCACAGAACAGATTTCTTGAACAAATTTCTGTTGTTTATTATTGTAACCATCACCATGGCTTCTCTATCTGGGTGTGATCTTAAATGGCCATGGTGCTAACTTCTTTCTTGATGAATCTGGGCATTACATATGGCCATGATGCTTGCTCGGGCATTGATATTGCTTCTTTGCAGTAGAACAGGTTGTACTAAAGAAAAATCTGACACAGTTTTGAATTCTTGCCGGAATCAAAGATTCCCTGCCGAACTGTTTTTTGGAAGCTAAATGAATCTGTCCGGAACAAAATTGTGTGATTTGGTAAACCCAGCCGAATCAAGTGAATCACCCGGATTCACTGGATCCAGGCCTAGAACGAAGCTGCACCCAGAATTATTCCTCACACACCGACCAAGGCCTTATTCTTTTCTCCTCATGGCAGTTTCCAAAACCTGATCGTATTCTACGAGAGGGATCAGCGCTGCGCCGTCTCCGTGGAATTGAGACTGCAGATCGAGTGTGCTGACTGGGCTGATTTAGCAATTGGGCCAAAGTACTAAATCTAGGCACACTCCATGTGGGCCTTTTTGTTTGACATTGCTTTGTTTTTTCTTTTTATTTTATATACATATACATAGGAGATTATATATACAAAAGTTTTTGTCAAAAATAATGGGTATTCAACTGAATACCCTTGAATACATGCGGGCCCGCCCCTGCCTCATGACAACCTCTCCATCCAGGTCGTGCGTGCTAGGATCAAAGTCTGGCCCATGGACCTCCTTTGCCACCTCTGAGTAAGAAACAGGACGGCTGTGGACGGTCGGATTGTTGTACACCTCGGGCGGGTCCTCTGGGTTGTAGTGAATGTACGATGTCGCCTTGCCTTTGTGGGACAAAGCAAATACCTGGAACATGGTGACACCATTAAAAAATTGTGCTATTGCAATAGAAAACATCTATTGCCATGACAAGCTGATTGTGGCGATGGCATTGGTCTATTGCCACCAAAATATTAGCACTAATGCAATGATTTTTATTTCATTGCAATAATTGTCAATGTATTGCAACAAGTGCTAAGCATGAGACGCCGACTAAGAAAGAAAAATAATATAATTAAAATCTATGCTCAATTGACTGTTATAATCAAAAAATGATTTGCCTTACATATCTGTCCCTGTATTCGTCGAGCCTAAGATTGCCCTGATGGTATGCGGGGCCTAGCATCATCAAATGCCGCTCCTGGCAAGCGTTGTGTGTCTCCTCCCAGTTGGAGCTGCAATACTTGTCCACCATCATTTCCCAGCACGGGGAATGCGAGGCGCACCATGATGGAATCACCTACACATAATTAAGTATATGACATATCATATCAAATTAAATGTACTTAATCTCAGCTTCTTGCTGGCATTTTCTTGATAGTCACATTATTGGCAACATTGTAATCAATAACGGCCTGGATGTGCACCTCGTAGTGCATGTCCTTCACAAGTTTATGGCATGCTTTATGTGCCACCTGAGTGGCCTGTGCCTCGTACCCAGACTCGCATCTGAAAAATCATGCATATATACACAATGTATGTAAGGACCGAAGACATACCGAGAGTAGGGAGGGTGAATTAGTAAACCGACCATGAATCCAAATACTTTATTTCACACCAGTAAATCCTAGCAATCGTTGTAACCTAACAACTCTAAGAGGCCAAGACCCTACACATGCTAGTGTTCATGTGAAAAAAATGGTAGCAAAAGGTGAGAATTTTCAGATCGTAGCATGATAGTGAGCATCTAACATATGTAGAACTAGGTAAATTTCCCGGGCGTTTCCACTGGAATTTGGAGGGTGACATCTATTCAGGATGGTTGCTGCAAAATTAATTTGGCTAGAGATTTATGTATATCTCGGGAACACAAACACAATGTGGCAATCATATGGCAGCAAACAGTGAGCATTTTCATCCTAGTATATATAAAGTGAGCATTTTCAGATTCTAGCAAACAGTGAGTAGAAAAAATGCCAGCAAAAAAAGGGCAAATGATCCTAGCATGAGAGTGAGCAGTTTCAGATCCTAGCATATGGGAGCAAAAAAAAATGGCAACAAACAGTGATCATTTTCAGATCATAGCATGACAGGGAGCATCTAACATATGTAGAACAGTGAGCATTAATTTGGCTGGAGATTTATGTATATCTCGGGAACACAAACACAATGTGGCAAGCATATGGCAGTAAAGTTAAGTATATGGGAAGCATATGGCAGCAAAGTTAAGTATATGAGCTTATAGCATAGAGCACATGAGCACAAGAGCACAAAGCATAAAACAGTGGAGGATGCAGTCTAAAACAAGTCTCCATCCACATCACACCTTCTCCAAAACAAAATCTTTTAAACTCTGGTAGCTTTTTTAAGCACCAAAACAAAGTACCCCGTCCAAAAACTGCATTATCACCATGTGAAGATATTAATAAATGCACCCTGATGACATCTTTCAAGACTCAAGTGCACTAGCACTAACACTTTCAAGCCACAACGGTACAGAATCACTAAGCATCTGATTCGTTACGCATTCTATAAACTCAGGTTACCTTTTAGTAGTAGGCCGATATAATTTTGATAGAGAAGCAAAGTCTAGTAATAAGTAGCATATGGCCATGGGAGGCGTCGGCGGCGGCCGTGCTGCTGGTGGCGGCCGCGGTGGCGCTGGTGCTGTGCAGCGAGGCAGCGCGCGCGCAGACGCTGGTGTTCGCGTGCGACGCGTCGAACGTGACGACAGCGACGTACAAGCATTGCCGCATTTCATCGAACAAGTGGAGGATGCAGTCCCGTGCGCACCAAGAAAACAAGAACAGAGGGCGAGATAGGGAGGGAGGAGGGTTGAGAAAAAGGGCGCACCTAGTCGTCGACGGCAGGAGGGCGTCGGACAGGAGGGGAGAGGGGAGGAAGAAGAGGGTGCCGCGCTTACCAGAGAGAAGGCAGAGGCCGTCGAGGAGGGGGAGTCCCTCGCGGTGATGGTCGGCGAGTTTGAGGAGGGGGAGGACGCCGGTGCGCGCGTTGTCGATGAGGAGGGAGCCCACAACGATGATGCTCGGGGAAGGACGAGGGGGCCCGCGCGGCGACCGTCGAGACACTCAGCGATGAAGGAGGGGACCGGCGGTGGCGGTGCTCACGGACGAGGAGGGGGCCCGATGTGGCGGCGCTCAGGGACGAGGAGGGAGCCCGCGGCGGCGGTGCTCGGGAAAGGATGAGGGGGCCCGCACGGCGACCGTCGAGGCACTTGGGGACGGAGGAGGGGGCTGGCGGAGGCAGTGCTCGGGGATGAGGAGGGGGCGCGATGCGGCGGCGCTCGGGGACGAGGAGGGGGCCCGTGGCGGCAGTGCTCGGGGATAGATGAGGGGGTCCTATGGCGGCGGCGCTCGAAGAGGCGTCGGAGAGGGCATGAGGAAACGGAGGGCAGCAGCGCTCAGAGATGGCGGCGGAATTGGGCCGCCTCACGGCGTATGAAAGCAAATTTCAGGATTAGGGCTAGGGGCCCGCCATGCGTAGCTTATATAAGGTGAGTCCTTAGTAGCGGCGGTTCACAAAGCACACCGCCGCTACAAAGGAATAGCGGCGGTTGCCTTTGTGAGCCGCCGCTAAAAACATGTCGGTTTTTTTTTAAAACAAATAGTGTTATTCATTTTCCAAAAATTATATTATTCATTTTAGCTCTTGATTTTTTTATAAATAATATATTAGCCCTAGAATTTTACAAAAGAACCCTTGAGTTCATTATTAATTATGTTTTAGTCTTGTCTTTTTACACATAGGTCCCTATACTTCATAAAAATAAATGTTAGGTCCTAAAATTTTGCAGAAACAACCCTATTATTGGATTTCTAAAAATTGTACTATTGATTTTCTAAAAATTATATTATTCATTTTCCAAAAAATTGTATTATTGAATTTAGCCCCTGATTTTTTTATAAATAATACCTTAGCCCTGTAATTTTACAAAAGAACCCCTGAGTTCATTACAATTAATTATATTTTAGTTTTGTATTTTTACACTTAGGCCCCTGTATTTAATTAAAATTATGTTTAGGTCCTAAACTTTTGCAGAAACAACCCTATACTTTTTATTAATTACATTTCAGTCCTAATATTTTTACACTTTAATTCTTGTCTTTTTATAAAATTACAAATAGGTCCCTAAACTCTTTTATATTTATCTTTTAGCCCCTATAACTTCAAACTACATGATGCTTATAAAAATAAGTTACCCAATCTTTATATTCAAATAAACATAAATTACATAGAACATGATACAAGGTTCGAATAATAAAAGATACTTAACAAAATAAAATTACATGATGCTTGAGTTATCCTTGAACGACTTTTCCTTGGCAGTGATCGGTACGCATGTAGGGCATTCCGCCAGCAAAGGAGAGTCTTGCTTCCAAGACTTTAAAAATTTTCGGATCTATGAAACATGGCACCTCGTCATATTGATTGTAGTCATCTCGATCCTTCACATTCTCCAATCCAACGATTCTTTGTTTACCTGGAACAACAATGTATTTCTTTTCGTCCTTTGGATCAAGTACATAAAGCACTTGTTCCACGGTCTTGGCACGTATCCAAGGCTCATCTTTGTGACCAACATTGTTAAGATCAACAATTGTGAAACCATATTCATCTACCTCGATGCTATTAGGGTGCTTCACCCATTTGCATTTAAATATGGGAACCTGTAAATTTGTACCGTAGTCTAGCTCCCATATTTCCTCAATGTACTCGTAATACGAGGTCGTCTGGTTCTCTTCGTCAATGGCTTCTATTCATACACCGCTATTTTGACACTTGCTCTTCTTATCCTTCTGTTGGGTGTAGAAGGTAAAACCATTGATGTCGTATGCCTAAAAGGTAACCACGGTTCTTCTCGGGCGATTAGCTAACTTTCTCAACATTTTCTCTTCCACGGACTCGCCACTTGGAAGATCTAGGGAGCTAAACCATGATGTGAAAGAGCGCTTGTGCTCATCTATGATCCATTTATCCGTCACATCCTTGTTGTTCCGGCGGAGCTCTAACAGATGTTTCTCAAAGTACGGTCCCACAATCTCCGTCTGTTGCAATACGCTGAAATGTGCTTGGTCCACTCGTTTGAAGTCATGGTTGATGAACGATCTACGTCCTTTCGTACCTTTTCCAGATAATCTACCCTCATGACGAGACACGGGGAGACCAATTGATCTGCTACCATCATTAATGTAATTTGAGCAACATTCGATGATCTCCTCAGTTGTGTAGCCCTCGATCATAGAACCCTCTGGATGTGAACGAGTACGTACATAGTGTTTCAATACATACATGAACCTCTCAAATGGAAACATCTGATGCAGGTAGACAGGGCCCAATGCAGAGATCTGATCAACAATATGAATCATAAAGTGTTCCATTGTATCGAAAAAGGATGGAGGGAAGACCATCTCAAGTATGCATATTGTTTCCTTCATGTGGGTCCGTAGGTCATTTAACTCGTCTTTAGTTATGACCTTCTTCGATACCGTGTTACAGAAGTAGCAAAGGCGAGTTACAGCCAACTTCAGCCATGGTGGTTTAACAGCTCTGATAGCAATAGGGAGAAACACCGAAAGCATTATGTGGCAATCATGAGTGTTGTAGCCACTTATCTTTAACTCTTCCATATTTACAAGATTCTTGATATTTGATGAGAAACCCATCGGTACTTTAATCCCACTAAGGCACTTACAGAATGTTGTTTTCTCCTCAATCGTAAGTGTATAGGCTGCCGGCGGGGAGAAAGTACTTTACATTTGCTCTTTCTTGCGGATGGGGCTCTGACCTTATTCCCATCACTACAAGATCTCTACGTGCGTTGAGTCCATCCTTTGTCTTACCGGGTTGGTTGAGTATAAGTCCGCTACTACTATCAAATACACCCTTCCCAATATGCATCCAGTCGAAGGCGTGATTCACTTCCAATTCTTTCCAATAATTGAAATATACAAAGAAAATGGATTTCTTCTTAAATGGCGTGAGACCTTTTGCCTTTTTGGCTCCCTTCACCGGCTTTCCAGAAACAACACTGATATTTTTAACAAGGTGAAACACGACCCTGCCAGTACAACATTGAGGTTCTGTGTCATTCTCAACTTTGCCGTCAAAGTGTCTAGCCATCGCGCGATACCTGTGTTTTGCTGGTAAGAATCGGCGGTTTCGCGTATACACTAGCTTCTAGGATGCTGGAAGGTACACATGGGAAGTATCATCAACGCATATGAAACATGTCGCCTTTCCTTTGATCTGTCTTGATAGCGCCCTTAGTGCCGGGGAACCACTTACCATGCAAAAAATAATTGCTTTGAACGTAAAGTACTCTCTTCGATACTCATCCCATATACGGACCCCCTCTAACCATAGTTTTTGCAGGTCTTCGAACAATGGTACTAAGAACACGTCTATGTCGTTACCAGGTTCTTTAGGTCCAGATATAAGAGTGGTCAGCAGTAGGTACTTACGCTTATGGCATAACCGTGGTGGAATGTTGTACATTGCTAGTATCACTGGCCAAGTGCTAAGCGGATTCCTCATTTGACCGAATGAGTTCATCTCGTCTGTACTCAATGCAAACCGTATGTTCCTTTCCTTATTAGAGAAGTCTCGATGATCCTCATCAAACTTTTTCCACTATGTTCCATCTGCGGGATGCCTGAGCTTACCGTCCCCCTTGCGTGCATGCCATGTCATCATTGCTGCATCCCTAGGGTTGGCGAACAAGCATCTGATGCGATCAACCACGGGTAAGTACCACATGACTAAGGCAGGAACCTTACTGTCAACATTGTCATCGATGACAGAACTTCTTTTCTTCTTTCTCCCGTTAGTTTTATTCTTCACGTCACCATCAGCGTCATAATTGTTGTTCCTCTTGTAACGACTGCGTTTGCACCTTGGGCATCTCACAACGTCCTGATGCTCCTTTCGATACAATATGCAATGATTTGGACATGCGTGAATTTTTTGCACGCCCAACGAAAGTGGGAAAATCAGCTTCTTAGCAAGGTATGTTGTCCTTGGCAACACGTTGGGCTTCGGCAGCGCATCGGAAATAAGTTCCAACAAATCCGTGAAACTAGCATCCAATAAATTCCATATCGACTATACTGTTCTCACCATGTTTTGTCCATCTCGTGTACCCCTCAACAAAACCCCTCCGCACCAAGTGTGACTTTATTACTTCTATATCATTCCGTGGCTTCTGATTCTTACAATCAAAACACGGACAATATATATCAGTCGTCCGTTCATGTCAAGCATGTTGTGCGGCCGCTTCGATGAATTTGGAAACTTCTCGATAAAAATATTGGACCCGGTCTGGGTGCCTCGTACATCTAAGATATATATTGAATATTACATGAAGTGAAAAAATTATGCAAGATAAAATAAAACAAACATCAAATTATTTTATATATTATTTAACTTTTATCACCATCTAGCCAAAAAAATATTAGAAATTAATTAATTAATTATGTGTAACAAAAAATTTAAATATTCACTAAATATATAAACATTGAAAAATAATATACATGAAGTGAGAAATATTATGCAAGGTAAAATGAAACAAACATCAAATTATTTTATATATTATTTAATTTTTACCAATAAATAATAAAATAATTAACATCCCTCTTGCCCTAATACTACTTTCTCTCTCTTTTAAAAACCAAACTAGATCTAGATTCCCATTGACATAAAACAAGCTAAATATAATAATGTTTTTGTGTAGTGATGAAAAGAGATGATGTATGCCTTCATAAACTTCAACTATAACCAAGTAGAACCATTCAAATCAAATGAATTTAGCTAAAATTTGATGAAAATCTAACAAACTTAAAACTCAAAATTCTACTTGATTTCAAAATGAGAGCACAAAAAAACCAATGGGATGAGTTCCCCTTACCTCAGAGAGCAAATTTCTACAAAAAAAAAAATAACAATCTCAAAAACTTTCCTCCTTGATTTTCTTGATTTGCCCAAATTTTCGGGCCGCCACTATTCGAGTGAGGGCCGGAGCTGTCCGAACGTGGCTTTTATAGCCTGGACACTTTATAGCGGTGGTTGGCATTGTCAACCGCCGCTAGTATGCCCTAAATAGCGGCGGTTGTCATTGTCAACCGCCGCTATAAACATGGGCCGTTTATAGCGACGGTTGACAATGTCAACCGCCGCTATTGGGTGCCCTGTAGCGGCGGTTTTAGTTGGGGCAGTGCCCATTGGCTCTATAACGGCGGCCGACTTTCGCTCGCGCCGCTACGGCGGATTGCCTGCCGCCGCTACAGGCCCTATTTGTGGTAGTGTCATGGAGGGTCAGCTTCTTGTGCGCCATAAACGAATTACTTCATTGCCGACATTATTGCTCTACAAAAAAGAACGTCTTCACATTTAAATACATATGGATCACATAATGAAAATGACAGAACCACTTTATAACTGGGTATGTAATGTATTTGATAATAAGTTCACTAGATCAATGAATGTTTTTATAAGAAGCGGCATTCACTTAAGGTTATTGAATTCACATTTCATTACCAGCATCTTGTCATAGTAGTACAAAAAAATTGGAGCAAAAGTTTCACATGAATATGGCATTGTACGAGTTTGCAGTAGTATTCTATTACATATGAACGAAGTGGCAAGCCCAAAAAATGTCGATGCAGTGCCCAACAGATGATGTTTATAGTGATTTAATATATGACTCCATAAAATAATTAAATCTAATAGCTTAATTCCACGATACGTAATCCATGTTCTATTATAGCCTACCCAGTGGAATCAAGTAAGACAGCCAAATAGATTTACTTATGTAAATTAAATGTTCTGTTATGTATAGCGATTCGCAGCAATACCACCTAACATTGACTACGATTGTGTTAACGAATGTTTTCTCCTAGTGTGGTATGTATATAGAGACTAACAAAGTCCCCGTGCATTGCTACGGGATTTTTAAAATATATAATAAATTTAAGATATACCTATTTTAACAGAACATTAAAACAGTGTGAGAATTCATACAGATGTTCAAACTATACAAGTTGTTCAAATTATTTCCATCAACCAATCATTGTCATCGAGATGCAATGTGTGAGAATTTATAAAACAAAAAGTGTGGAAGCTATTGATAATTTCATCAAACATGTATGTAATCAGCATGTGAAAGATTGGAAGCACACCATTACCTGTGCTTGTAAAATGTATCCATCACTGCTACCATTGCTCTCTCTTGATTTAGTATTGCAGGCTTAAAGAGTTATTAAAAGTAAAAATGTTAAATGTCATAATTTCCATGCTATAGCTGGTTGGATTCCAGTGTTTCCTAGAAAGTATCAAGTGGAGCATTATCCAAATGTTTAATTTGAAATAGCAGCGAGTAAATCCTCATTTATAGTCACAGCTTCCAATTTGTGCGATAATGTTATTGTAAAATAGCTGCAGCTTAAAGCTTTACCCTCTGAAAATCAGTATTAGTTGTAACACAAAGAGAACCAAACTATCAGAAAAGAATTGCATACATCAAAGTATGCTTGACACATTTTTAGTGATACTATACTCTTACAATCTTGTAAAATTACATCGCAGTTTGGAAGACCCGTTATGATGTACAGATGTAAAATAAGTAGCACTGCTAATAGCCTTCTAGTACTGATAATGCTGGTAGTTTAAGCATAAAACAGGTTTGGAACTGACTTCAGATTTGACGTCTTTGCTGCCTTTTGATTTCTGCAGATACAGCATATACATAAGCACCCCATATTTGTCCTCAATACACTGGTTATTCATTGTTGGTCAGAAGTTGTGCCGTCCCCATCCAAACTGAAAATATATGAACTGAGAAAAGCGCAGCTGGAGCCCTGGAGGAGGCTAGTCAAGCTAGCTATGACCAACGACGCGCCCCTCTTCGATGTGTTCTCGCTCTGCCACAGCCCCTGACAAGTGCAGAGAGAAGAAAAGAAGGAAGATTAACACCATTCTGTAGAACATAGATCATTGATTGTCAGGACTCAGGAGGACGTCTAACGATTTTGCATATGCAACGCGTGAGACCGTCATCATAGTTCAATTATTATCCATGGATCATACACAAACAACCTTGTGACGCTGGCGACCTCGGTTCTCGCATGGGCAATCTAGAGAGATGCGACACAAACGGAGGTAGATCGCGTAGAGATAGACACAGTGTGAACTTGCGAGGATGACCTTGTGCGACGCGATGCAGGCTGACGCGAATAATATGAGATATACACATACTGACATATAATAATATAAACTATGTGTTCGATCTTGCAGAGGCGGGAAGACTTTCTATTTTCAAAAAAAACAATATCTCTGGGACCTTGCCTAAAGCCGATATCAGTCATGGTGGCAGTCACATTTGATGTCGGCGATGCTCCCAGTAGCAGTTGCAGTTGCGGAACTGCAACCGTGCCACATGGTGGTCGCGTATCCCTCAGGCGGTGGGCTGGGGATGGCCAACAATCCAAGGTCAGCAAACGGAAACGCACAAGGCATGTAGATGCACAGATAGACAGACGGAACCACAATTAGAAGAGTCTGTTAGTCCTAGCGTACGTATCGTAAGGTAAGAGTCTTGTAGTCCTTTCGGAAAGTCCTCAATTCCTTTTAGCATACATAGAAAAAGTCAGACGCGTGTGCAACATTGTTTTCACGCTGCAACACCATGTATGGACGTCTAACGTGTTTACCTCGCTTAATCTTATTAAGGAGTAGAGATTAGTAGCAGTAGTAACCCAGCCTACTGCTCCATTGATGCAGGTGGAAACATACTGTTGCTATTCCTATCGGATCGGCATGGAACAGGGATCGATCACCTGAGAGGTTCTCCCTACAATAGCGTTAACACGTGGGCCTGTGATTTGCACAATGGCAATGTCGCATCTGCAATAATGGAGAGACATCGCGTGCCGGTGCTAAGATGCAACGGGGCCTCCTACGATCGCAGCCAGCAATCCTCGCCTCTCCCTCGCTGGATCTGGCGCCAGCACAAGCAGGCACTGCTTTGTGCGGGAGCAGGGGCATTGCTTGGTGCAGTTTGTCCTGCTCTGCCAGATGCAGCGTCGGGCTGAATGACCCAGCAGCGATGGAGGACGGCTATCTGATGGCCTCAATGACCTGGTTTACTTTGGCGTTGACGGCATCAGAACTCACAATGTGTGCCCTGTTTCTCGGGCCAGCCACAAGATGATTATGGCAGTGGCGGAGAGACTGACGGCCATTAGGGTGGTGCGAAAATCGGTCGGCGTGTGAGCTTGTGATAGTGCAGTAGTGTTTTGACACTTGCTCCAGGAAGGTAACAGAATCCATTTTTTTTCTGCATAAAGATGTTGTTCATCAAGCCCCACATAATAGAATCCCAAAAACTGACAGCTAATACTAAAAAAAATTGATGTGAGATTTTCCCACATAATGGAAATGATCAGAGTATCAGACCCACCGTTCCTGAATTTAGTGACAAAGGAAAATCCTAGCATTTAACCTCTCCTGAGGTGTTTCGGGAAAGCGTCATTCCTTTCAGAGTCCATGTACCATGACTAAACAATTGCTTTTGTGGTCTGCACAAATAAAAAACGCAGTTTACTAGTGGTAGACGATGGACAACTCTAGAATGTTTGCTAAATGTCTATTGGTAAGGTCCTGGGTCCGATCAGTGTTTTAATGTACAGTACCTCATCAACTTTAGTTTTGTTTTCAGTTATGTAGAACTCACACAGAGACGTGCTTCAGGGTGGACCGTGCATAGACCTCGTTTGCCAGCACCGTCGACATCCTTTTCTAACAGCCTCATACAGTCGAGCTGAAGAAGATCGATCACTTCATCATTATTTTTTTTTGAAAGACCCAGCAGGGGATGCCCCCACTGATTTTATTAAAGCAAAAAGATACAAAGAAATACATACAAATCAATTGGTCTGAACAGCCAGCCCAAAAAAGAAGCAAAAAACAGAGCACTATGCACTGTGAAAGGAAGAAGAAAGCACTAAAACAGAGACTATTTACTAAACCAAACTGTTGCTCCAGTTGAGGAAGAGGGCTCGAAGAGTTTCCTTCATTCTATATGCCTGTAGCAAGCACTCATCTCCAAAGAATCTCTTCCTAACGATCACTTCATTATTGCCACAACGAATCTCTCATAGTTCACGTGCAGAAGGGGAACGTCAAAGAAACACTAACAAAACCGGATTTAGAGGTCTGCATGCAAATGGTCAATAAAATCATAAGTGAACAAATTGTGAACTGATTCGACTTGTACTAATCTAAGTAATGACTGCTTTAGATATATGCAATCAAATGATACTTCTCCGAGAGGGCAAATGATAGCCTCCCGCAGAATTTATTTATTGATAACAGAAACTCAGTACATAAGATATTTCCAGATAACACTTGTTCTCATTTCCAGACCTAAATATCATTCTTCAAGTGATAATTTTTTTAGATATATGGCACCTTGCCACTACCTTCCAGGAGGCATGTATGGGATAGGGGATCGAACCCCTGCCGGCTTGAGCGCTCCCATGTGCCTTTACCACCAGCCCGCAGGCCCGTCAAGGGATACTTCACAATTGTCAGAATGGAGCTCATCATGAAGATAATAATACTGAGGATGACAGTCAATTCCCCAGTGGTTGATCCCGTTAAATTTGTTATAATCATCCCAAGATTGTCGATATATTTGATAGAATTGGTCATCCATGTTCCATTCATCCCAATCCTCTTCCCAGTCATTTACACTAGTAGGAAGAATCAGATTTTTCACTCTAGCACATTTTTCCCTTAGATCCCCTTCAATTTCACCATCAAAGTACCCTTCAATGTGAAGAGACTCGAGTAGGGGACAGCAATCAAGTATGGTCGTCAGTCCTTCAGCAGATAGGTAACAATCAAATCGTTCTAAACAGCGCAGCTCAGACATCATTGGAATGTTTCCTGTAATAGTCTCCCGTACCAAGTCCCGACCATAACAATAATCATGGAGAGCAGGGATATTAGTATTAGTGAACTTCAATGTCAGTTTCCTGAGAAGGGGAGAAGCTTCGCAAAAAGATTCAAACAGGCCTTCAGTGTCAGTGTTAGATTGTGATGCTGAAATTTCAAGATCCTCAAGGAATGGGAGCTTCTCTAGCACCACAATGAGTATTTCTTTGATCCTTGGAAACTCGAGAGATGGAGGCTTTTCAAATAGGGTGCACTGTAGTAACGAATGCCTTATACTAATTAAAATACAATACACATTTACTCGATAATTAATATTAGGACACTATAATAAACTGTATTTTCCATAGATATAAATATAAATTTTAATGATGGGAGTATACAATTCCCCTGCTATATCTTTACAAAACTACCTATGGGGGAAGTTACTGTGATACCCCTGCCACCGAATTAGGGTTAGAATCACCGGGAAATAAACTCATGGCAAGGTTAAACTAAAATTTGTCCAATTCAAACCAATTTGAATGACACTTATACTACAAGTCCCAACTTTTCAACATAAGTCACCACTGCCAAAAATATATGTGGTTGGTCATGATCAAGTATAATTTTAAGGATTTTCTCATATTTTTATTCCATTAATAGATGCCCCAATAAACAGTAAAATTGTCAAAAACCAGCTCTATTCACAAAATTCCTAATTAAATCTTATCGAGAACTGATGGTATTTAGTATTTTTATAAAATCCAGCACATTATGGGGAGCCTGCCTTATTTTTGGTTTAATTTTATCAACTCTGAATTAATTCACACGAAAAGATCAAATGTAGCTGGCTGTCGGGGTTGGAAAAATAAAAGAAAAAGAAAACTCCCTGTGGGACCCACTTGTCAGCGGCTTCAAACAAACACAACCGGCGCCGCTCAGGGCTCCCGCCTGCCCGTACGCCGCGTGGACGCCGTCGACTCGGCATTCGCCTCGCCCCCGTATCGACTCCTTCACCTGCCGTTCGGACATCCATCCGGTCGCCCACCTGGTCGGCTCTTCCTTTCTCTCTCTCCCTTGCATTACCTCCCGCTCGCACTCTTGCCGTCCGAGCTCGAGCCCGCCATTGCCCCCGTTGCACCGCCTGGCTAGCTCAGAGCTCCCGTGGGCAAATTCTTCCACCAAAACAGGCGCGAAGGACTCCTCCCACCGTTGCCACCGGACGCTTCCCCAATAAGTGCATGAACTGAGAGTATTTTGCGGATTCTTCCGGCCACCGCGGCGGCCACCCTTGCCGGCGACCTCGGAAATTCTCGGAGCACGGTGAGCTTCACCTTTAATACTCTCGCTAGAACTCTCTACCCTTTTCCGTTCGACACTTTTGACCCGAGTCGGCTCCCTGGTCTACAGCCTCGTCACCAGAACGTCGTCGTCGCCGCCGTGGCCCACCTCGGAATCCCAGTCTCCCCCCCCCCTCGATGACACGTTACTCTGGTGAGCCACCCGCCATTTATCCGCGAGCCGCGCGCATGCACTGGCCACCCACGTGCCCGGGCCACCGCACGGCCGAGGGCGCCGTCGCCGCGCGCCCGGCTCAGCTGAGCTGGCCAGTGGCCAGGATGGCCGCTGGGCCGCAATGGCCTTCGGGCCCGGCCTCACTCTCGGGCCAAATCTGGCCTGAGACATCCCGTGCGCGCGCTCGGCCGATGGGCCGCCTAAGATGCCGCCTGCTGGGCTGCCTGGATGCGGCCCGCGTAATCAAAAATCGATTTTCTCGTTTTATTCATTTCCAGAAAAGTGAAAAAACTTGTAAAATGCATAGCAAAGTACTTAATAGGGATTTTGAAGCACGATAAATTTTGTTGGCTTTGTTTGGACTAGTACTAGTAGGAAAAAATGCTAAATCACATTGCATGTTAGTTGTATTTTTAGGATTAAAATATGTAATAAAAACCCTAATAAATTCATAACTAATTCATTATTAGGTATTTTGAGGCAAAATAAAATTCTTTGGACTCCTCTGAAATGTACTGTTGGGGAAAAATGTCAAACCTTCTTGCATGTTAGCATTTTTTATGAGAACTAAATTAATTAAGCAAAAACTAAGTAGCTTATAAGTAATTCCCTCTAATTGGTAAATTAATAAAACTTGGTAGTTAATCCTAGTTTTCAATGCCTAATCATCCTGCAAAGTGACAAGTGATAATTCCCTGTAATTTAGTCATCGTTAAATATATACCTTTTGCCTTATGTTAATTAATTAAAAATTATTGGCCCAGTGCATGTGAGTGAAACTTGGCCAATAATTCAATCCTGGTATCATCAAACTATATTAAATCACCCCTGCTCGTTTGATGATCAGAACCATGTTAACTTAATAAATTGTGTCTCAAGTGTAATATTACCCTTAATATAGATATGGCTCCACCTTAGGGCTGCTTCATGGGTACTTAGTTCTTTGCAATAGTTGTGCTCGTTACACTAAAATATTAATTTAAATGGTACCCACTGGTCATGAACACCACCTATGTAGCTCAACCCCGGTCGACACACACACCGTACCTTGGCACGATGTCGTCACGATTAAATACTGGAGTCCATGAAGAAAATACACTAAACACCCTCACCCTGTGCCTCCACTAAATACATTATATTGCTGAACTAATCAACACACCCCACTCACTTCCATGAGAAGTAGTGTACATTAACGTATTTATTGAGGAAGTGCCATGAATCTTCTCTCATAAGCATCATCTTTTGCATCATATAGATCACGCAGTGAACCACGTGGAGACGGGACCGAAGCAGGATCCAGAAGGAGCCAGAGGTGCCATAGCTGAGCAAGAGCAGAACCCAGGCAAGCCCCGGTGCATTATCTCTGTTTAAATTTTTACTCTATCACTAGCTAGGGATGTAGGCTTGACTGTGAATTAAGTGATAGGAGTTGGTTGAAACCCTAGCATGCAGTAGGTCCCTCCTTTCCGATAAATAGCTTTAGATCGGTAGTCGCTCTGCTTAATTTAGGACGACTACTCATCGAGTGGTATGGAGACCACTCGTAGATAGGAAATATTATCACTGGAGAATGATATCGGATGAAGAAAAGGGTGGATGGAATCACAATGAAGACCGGACGGGCAACTAGGTGGAAAGGGAAGGACAGTTTGTCTTCAAGGAGGTAACCCCGTCTGAGTCACCTAAGGCTACGCCTCATGTCCGGCCCATGGGATCAAGTTCGAACGTACTGTTTGCATGCTGGAGATATGGGCCCAGTAAACCGACGTAGCTATGATTACTGCCTGGTCGGAAGATAGCCTTCTCCCTTCTTTGGTGGAACTGGGGCTGAGAGGAGGGAGCAATCCACCCACGGATGGCGGCACGGGACGCATCGCGTTGGGGGACCCTTCTCGGGGGAGTCTGGACCCGGAAGACCCTGCGGTACCGTAAGCGAAAGGTTGCTCCATGCGGCTTCCAGGAAGCGCGTATGGGTCGTGCAAGCAGATTTCCCTGCAGGATGTAAATCGATTCGAGTCGCTGCCCCTCACAGTAACGAGTACCACTTGATCACTGCTCCGGAATAGTGTCGGAAGCCATTAAGATGATGAGTGGGTTTAATACTGCTAGTTAAAATTATTAAGATTTGGTTGCAACCTTGATTGCTATAGCTTTAGTGCAAACTAAATTTATCATTTTCGCATGAACACTTAACTTGCTGCTAAAACGTGAAAATGAGGATCCACTCTTAGGCTGGTTTTCTGGCAATATGAACCCTATCCCTAGCCTTTGCATGTCCAGGTGTCGGCTGTAGTTTGCCATTTTGACAGGTCAGTCTTGCTGAGTAAATTAGTTACTCAGGACATAGCTCTATGTGGTTTTCAGATGACCAGGGCGAAGACTGCCACTGCGGTGGAAGATTCCTTAGGAGGGCCAGCGCCCCGACTGCTGGAACATCGAGTGGGAGCTGTGCACGAATGAAGACGAGGAGTAGTTCCTTGATTGCCGGTACGGTGCTTGGGTAGGGCACCTATTATGGCCGGGTTGTTCCCTGTATGTCGCCGTGAGAGAGTGATTGTATCTTATCTATTTCATCGAACTAGTTGAATCAATGTTGAACAATTCGCTTCCGCAATTTACTTCTGATAAAACTATGGTTTGTAATATAACTTCGGATTTATGTAAAACTCTGTTCTCTACCTATGCTCTTGTTGTAATTATTTGCTTCTATCATATGTTGTACTAATGGGCGTCACAGCGCGTGTCGCCACCCGAGGAAGATCATGGAACGGAGCCGTCTCCGTGGTAAGGCGGTTCCGTGACAGTTACTGTTTGTTCTTAGCCCGACAGAAATGCTAAAGAGCACATGGAAACAGTACAACCTCTTATACTAATCACCATCCACATAATTATGTACATCAATTTTAATTCTTCATAATATACCATATGATCCTAGGTAACAGAACAGAACAGTTACAATTTGGCAATGCGATTGAGAAACATTCGACTTCCCCTTAAAAGTACAGTGCCATCATCAACTGACAACTGTCGCCACATACTGAAAACTAATCTTGGATTCCCTATCATCTTGGCACCATTGCCGTCTCCATACAGCAAATATATAGAATTTAATCCATTTTTTGTTAGCATTAGTTTGTAATGCTTGTTTCTGAATTTCCTTCTAGTAACGCTTATTTCTAACATTACAGAACACACTATCCATACCTTTCGACCAGATAGAAGAGCAAGTCGTGGTTGCAGATTCCAGAGGAGAAGGCTTCACACTGCCCCGCGCTGCGGTCCACAGCAGCACGAGCAACCGCGAACTTGACGGGGAGCGGTACCGAATCCGAACCCATGTCGATGTGGCGCCATAGAGAGGGCTCCTCGACAGCGTCGCGCGGCCAGGTTGTGCACACGAGCTCCGCGCCCTGCATGATCTCGCAGGGCCCAAGCTTGAGCAAAATGCAGAGAAGGATGTCACGAGGCAGCGCCGACCAGTCCCTCGTCTCTAGTGCCTCCGTCGTCGCTGATGCCGGCGATGGAGGCTCCATGATGCGGAGGCAGGGGGTGGTGGAAGGCATTGCTCCGATTTGAGAATCCGTGGATCAGCAGAAGCGTATATAAAGGAAGAGCACGAACGGTTCGACTGATGGAAATGTTTGATGGAGCACTCCGTGGAGATGGCTGACGGCCCAGTCTTTTGGAATTCCTCATCACATAACAATTAATAACTGAAACTCTTTGAAATTTGCATTTACTGCCGTTAATGCGGGTGTGCATTCGCTCCAAGATGGTGATAGCAGAAAATTATTTTTGGGTGCCAAAATTAGATCTTGTTCATCAAGCTCAATACAATCTAATAGTACTCGTCAAACAAATTTGATTTGGCCATCCTACAGAATCGAAATGGTGAGATCTGACGCTTTTGGCAAGGACCAGCTGGACCCGGGCCACTACAAGTGTAACCTGATCATCATCTTTAGAATGTTATTTTCAGCAATGCAGAACTCACACCGTTCCCCTTGTCAACCGTATGCATAAGTGCTTTAGTATGGACATCTTTTGCCAACAGCCTCATGCACTGCATGAGCACTTACAGGCTTCACAGGCACAGGAGTGAAAGACTTGAGCTCCAGAAGATAAAACTTCTTTATTGCCACACAACAAATCCCTCATGGTTCATGTAAAACGTCATCAGTATGAAGAAAAGAAACCTAGTTAGCAGAAGGTAATGTCAGAGAAGCACTGACAGACCAGACTTAGCTGTGTGCCTGTAAACAGCTCATCACAAAAGGGACATTTATTTGTTTCATTCCATCGTAATAGTGCAAGGGAATTACATAGTCATTTGTCAAATGCCTCCATTAAACCGCAACTTCAGGAAGCAATCGGAGGTGACAAATACTTCGAAGGCATGCAGAACTTAATACTAAGGACAATTGTCTACCTGACTGACGAGACTTATTCTCCACAATATAATTATAGGGCTACATCGAGACTAAGAACTACGATGGTTACAAAAGACGTCAAGTTATACAGGTTCGGGCCCTCTCGATGAGAGTAAAAACCCTACGTCTTGTGTTCTGTGGTTTGTATCGCCTGTAATTTCGTGTCCCCGATGAGAGGTTCCCTGCCGCCTTATATATCCGATCGGCAGGGGGTACATGAAGAGTCCTACTCGTAGTTTACAAGGATTTATAAAGAAAGTCTATCTCTAATTGCCTTGTGCTCCAAGCTGATTCGATCGGTTCCCTTATTGATGAGGTACCCGGTCGGTTACCGACTTAAGCATATCTATAGATACCCGGAAGGTAAGTATTCCACAGCAGCCCCCGAGTGCTTTCTGATTTTAAGCTGTGACTTATCGAGTGATCTTCAATATTGATGTGAACATGTCATAAATTAGGAAGACCTCTTGAGTAAAGTTCATGATGGATTTGGTGCACCGAATAGGCACACCTGATCAGGTGTAGCCCCCGATTCTTGTATAATTTAGAGACTAACAAATAATAAAAGAATCTAATAATATTAGCTCTTACATTTTGTTCTATAAATTTAACTCAAACTATCAAGCTCGAGCTAATAATCCTCTGATCATCAAACCAAAGGATCAGCCTACATGATATCAATCATGCCGACCGATTTGAAGTTATGCCGAGTGATTTACACTCTTATCCGAATAATTTATAGACTCAAAATTCCATGACATCAATCATGTTGTAGTCTATATACAAACTTATATAACATCAATCATATAACAATAAGCTAAATTACATTAGTCATGATATAACCTTTCTTTAAAAAATTTTTACTTGAATTAAAACAAGCCCAACATTAGTAGTTACTTATTGACTTCAATCAATAAGGTACCTATGAACTTGAACCCATACGACCATCAAGTTCTTTTGCTATATGATCTTCAAATCATATAGATATGGGAAGTATTTATATTTTTTTAAATGGATATTCCATTGCTTCTCATCAAAGAAGCCCCCGAGATCAAGTTCTCAAGGTTTATAACACTAATTCTTTTTAAAGAATAATGCCTCATCATTTTTTATAGGCGAAAAAAGCCTGGCACTGTACAACCCACCAAATCCCATGGGAACCTCAAAGACTAGGTCAAAAAGGCAAAGGTATAAAAGGGTAGAGAGTTGTTGACTCCAAGTCCACGCCGCCATTTCGCTCGTAGCACTTCGTCTTCCTTGCGCCTCCCTTGCTCGCGCAACTCCTCTACTTCAAAGCTAGGGTTAGCTTTTTCCGCCGCCGCCACAGATCTTCACCATAAGCAAGCCTTGAGCTCCTGCTAGTGTTAGCTCCCTGCCTCCGAATCCAGCGTGCCACATCTTCATCGACAATGCCTCGCAAATCGTCCAAGAAGGCCGCCGCCGCTGAATCATCTTCCTCGGAGTTGGAGATCCTGGAACAGTTGCGAGAGTTCTCCAAGAGCAGCCTCACCACTGCCGATCTGAACTCAATGGTGACCGATGGCCTCCTCTCGGAGCAGGTGCGCATAGATTGGAAGGTACCAAAGGAAACTCGTCCCCTCTCAATCCATAAATAGATCGTAGTTTTTCGCTCCTTTTTTGAGCATGGTTTTGGAGTTCCTTGTTGTAGTTTCCTGCGCGAATTTCTTTTCTTCTTTGGGATTGAGCTTGTCAACCTCAATCCCAACTCCATTCTTCACATTGCCATCTTCGTGCATCTGTGCGAAGCTTTTCTAGGCGTTGTGCCCCACTTTACTCTGTTCTGCCATCTCTTCGTCCTCCGACCGCTACCAACCAAGGAAAACCAAGTCGTCATTGGTGGAGTCGGCTTCCAGTTGTGCAAGAAGGAGGCATATATCAACGTGCCACTGAACACCGGTTCTACTGTGACAATCCTCCCCCTGCTCTTACTGATTTCTCTGGTGCGAAAGCCACTCCTCAAGCGCGGTGGTCGGAAAGACCGGATCTGACCGACCCCCAGGTGATCACTTTGCTGGAAAACATTGCAGGGCTAAAGAATGATGGGGTTGACGGCATTACTATAGCGAAGAGCTTCATAGTTTGCCGAGTGCAGCCCTTGAAGCAGCAGAGCCACCCCGCCTAGATGTATGCCTCTGATGATGAGACGAGGGAAGTGCCTAATCCACCGAACTCCACTCTGCGTCGGTCACGACTATCGAAGTTATTCGAAGGAGACATTACTAAGGATCACTTCTTAATCACAAAGGCATACAACGTCGGCACTATTCGGGCCCAAGTAAGCTTCGGTCATTCTGAGTAGTTTTGATATTCTTTTTGCCAGACTAATCATAATATGTGATGTCTTCATATTTCTGTAGGTTTTGGACACTTTTATGTCACACCCTCCACTCCCTCGGAATGATTCCGGGGGACCGGATTAAGTTGAGAAGCCGCCGCAGATCGGTACTGGAGGTTCAAGCTCATCAGTGAGCACGCGGCCGACCACAGGGACTGTCGCAGGCACCACAACCTTGTCTCCCGTCAACTTGCCCTCCCCAAGTCGACGAGTGAAGCAGACCGCCCATCATCGTCGGCAATACGTGGGAGACAATGACGATGACGAAGAAGAGCTACCCTAGGACGCCGGTCTGCCAACCCTTGCACACTCCAACCGACCATCAAGCCGGTCAGAGCCCCCGAGTAAAACAGCGAGTGATGCAGGAGCGGCGAAGAAGACCAATGAAGTCGGCAAGTCTTCCCAGAAGAGGAAGGAGACTGACTTACAGACCACTTCTTCAAAGAAGAGAGTCTGCCGAATCAAAATCAAACAAGCCTCTAGGTAAACTTCTTCGCATTTTTTTGATTCTTCATCTCTATAGTTAATAACCATATTTTAATCTTTAATTTTATACTCTTCGGTGGTCATAGCGGTCGGTCGAGTGATGCTCAGAGCGTCCAAGGTTCTGAAGACACTCGGTCAGCTCCTACTCCTCGTCCGACCGACTTACTTCGGTCAGTCTGCACACCATCAAGTGCACCAATCGAGCCGAGGAAGTCGCCCAAAGCCCTAGCTCCTACACCGATACCAGCGCTGACACCTCAATCTGTCAATCCTTCCCCGACAGGCATTTCTTCCCCTCTCTATAAGGGTAAGGCCGTGTTGGTCGAGGATTCATTGGGTCGATCTGAAACTGAAGATACGGACATTATCCATCAACACCGAGAGGCCAACAAAATACACCAATATCAAGTTTTTTCTTTCCTTTGACTTAATATTTCGACTAACCATGCCCTTCTTCACATTCAGAAAATATATTCTCTTATGGAGAAGAAGCAGGTTAGGATTGAGTATCTTGAAGCCGAGACTTTGGGTATATTCCAGATTCTTTTTTCATATTAGATCCTTTTTTCAAGATATTGACTTGTTGTTGGTATCTTGTTAGTTACCGGTGAGCAGCTCTCCCTGGCCAATAAACAGATTGAAAGGCTGCAGACCGACCACAAGGAGGCGACTAAGGCTCTAGAACAAAGTCATGCTGATGTCATCGGTAAGATCGCATACCAACTTTCATTTGCTTTTTGCTCACTGTATCGCTAAAGATTTTATATGTGTCTTTAGCTCGCGATAAAAAAGTCACCGACTTGGAGAAGTTGGCTTCAAACTAGCAGAGATTCCTGGACGCTCTGAATCCTGAGAAGGATGACCTCTCCAAGTCGGTCGGAGAACAAAACTCCGAAATCACTCGGCTGAAAAAGAAGCTGGAGGAAGCCGAAGAGAAAATAGAGGAGGCTAAGAGCATTTCCAAATATTTTAAATGTAATCTTGCCAGTAATCTCTCTATCGTATCTTCATTATTTCTCTTGTTGACTTCAGATTCTGACATTCTAAAATTCTTTTGCAGCATTGTCTTACGGCGCTCAGAAAGCATTGGATTATATGCATGCTAACCAAGTGGAGAAGACCGGTCACTCCTTGGAGTATCTACTGGACCATACTTCAGAGGCAATTGCTAACAATACCCGGAGGGTGGCGACCGAGGCCGGGAGCCAAGTGCGGGCTATTTGCCAGTCTTGGTCTTCTGCATTGCCATTGGATAATATCAAGGAGGGCTTCAACCTAGACTTGACAATAGACCAATGCCAATTGCTTATGGCATCTATGCTGGAGACCTCCCGTGTCTTGGTTGACAATGTAGAGGTTGATCCAATCGTGCCAACTCCTGCAGCATCTCCAGAAGTAGAATTGCAGGATGATGCCCCCTCTCCTTTGAAGGAGTTGTAATATCTGTAATGTCAGAAAACATTAGTAGTATTTATATAGGAAGACGATATTATCTCCATGTAAATAATAATTCTGATGCTTGCTTAGGTCGTAAACAAGTTAAAAGATCGACAAAGTAGTCATAAGGCAATCTCATGTTACTTAAAGCAAAACGATCAGTACTTATATGTGTTACTCGCGCTTTAGCACTTAGATGTTTTTACCATAAGTCTTTCAAAAATAAAGACAGAAGTTGCAATTGGTCTGCCTTAGCATATTAGGTTGTAACTCATAGCCGCGTAACAAGCAGAGTCGACCAATCGACATATGACCTCTCGCTCTTTGGCTCTGGGTTTAGTGTAGTGGCAGTCTGTTGTACAGTATGAATTGTATAACCATGATGTTAGGCGGTAGACCAAAAATCCTAAGACCATATCAAGATATGAGAATTTGGTCGGACAAAATCCAAAACTAGAATTTATAATGGTTAAGGAGTAGTGGGACATTATTACTAGCCCCCTGTCTCGATTGTTTAATATGATAGATTAAGGAATCGAGATAAAAAAGAATGAAAATCATCAATAAATCTTTCATCAAAAAGACTAAAGTTTTATTCACTAATAATGTATGAGAATACAAAAGATTGACTAAGTATAAAAGCGACGTAGCTGATTTATGTTCCACGAGTTTGGTATATCGTCGCCATCTTCATACATCAGTCAATAAGCCCCCGGCCTAGTGACTTCTTTAACCACATAAGGTCCTTCCCACTTAGGACATAGTTTGTGCTGATTTTTGGTTGATTGCACACGGCATAGCACTAAATCCCCAACATGAAACTGGCGATTGCGTATGTTCTTATCATAGTAACGTCGCAAGCCTTGCTGGTATAGCGCCGACCGAAATAGAGCATGATCACGCAACTCCTCTGCGGCAATCAAATCAATCTCTCGGTTTTCTTCATATAGCTTCTTGTGAAATCCCTTGACTCGCGCTGATAGAAGGTTCACCTCGGTCGGCAGCATAGCCTCGGAGGCATAGACCAACAAGAAAGGTGACTGGCCAGTAGCACGACTGACGTTAGTATGCAGCCCCCAGAGAACTGAAGGCAGCTCTGGTACCCACTGACCGGCATAAGGTTTGAGCCTGTCAAATATACGGGGCTTCAACCCCTGAAGAATCATACCGTTGGCCCGTTCGACCTACCCATTGCTTTGAAGATGAGGCATTGATGTAAAGTGGATTTTTATGCCCATCTCATCGGCAAAGTCACGAAACTCCTCAGATATAAACTGAGTACCATTGTCGGTGATGATATCATGAGGGACCCCAAACCGAGTGAAAACATCTTTGACAAACTCGATCGCTTTCTTCGAAGTTATCTTGCCGATCGACTTCGCTTCAATCCACTTGGTGAATTTGTCAATAGCAACAAACAAATGAGTGAACCCACCTGGCGCTTTCTTGAAAGGACCAACAATATCAAGCCTCCAGATTACAAAAGGCCAAATCATAGGTATTATCTAAAGTTGCTGTGAAGGCACATGTGTCTGTTGAGTAAAGAATGACAACCTTCACACTTCCGAACGGCCTGGTGTGCATCTTCGACCGCCGTAGGCCAATAAAACCCTTGCCGGAAAGCCTTGCCGACCAAAGTCTTGGAAGCTGCATGATTGCCACATACTCTTGAATGGATTTCTACCATCAACACTTTACCTTCTGGTATCGAGATGCACCGCATCAAGATGTTCGATCTTCCTCTTCTATAAAGCAGATCGTCCACCATCAAATATCCTCGACATTTAGCCTTCAACCTCTGTTGCTCATTAGGATTTGTAGGCAGCGTACCCTTGCTCAAGAATTGGACAATCAGGTCGCGCTAGTCGATCTCTATATCGATATCACTTACAGGCTCAACAACATCGGTCGCCAAGACATCAGGCCGAGGAGAAATATTGGGTGAATCCAGAGTGTGTAAAAAAACACCGGGGGGGGGGGGGGCAATCGACCGAGATGATCCCATCTTGGCTAACTCATCAGCTGCTTGATTATTATCTCGAAGAAAATATGTGAACTTCAGTCCATCGAATTTGTCTTCAAGCTTCCTTACTTCTTGGCAGTAAACACCCATGTTATCGTTGACATAGTTCCAATCCTTGGTGACTTGGTTAATGACCAGAGCCGAGTCACCAAAGATGTAAAGACACCGAATGCCGAGCGAAACAGCAATGCACAGACCGTGTAGAAGAGCTTCATATTCCACAGCGTTATTAGACGCGTGAAACATGATCTGGAGGACGTATCGCAACTTCTCTTCTGTGTGTGATGAACACAATTCCTGCACCTGCCCTAGGTAACTGGAGGGATCCATTGAAATACATTTTCCAGTACTCGATATCTTGTGATGTAAGTGGCATTTGAATCTCTGTCCACTTGGAAATGAAGTCGACCAATGCTTGTCCTTTGATTGCCGACCGAGGTGCGAACGTGATGATATACTGAACAAGTTCGACTGCCCACTTAACAATCTTTCCTTCGACTTCTCGGTTGTGAAGGACTGCACCGAGTGCAAAGGATGTTTGAACTTAGGTAGGATGAGCTTGAAAGTAATGCGTCAACTTCCTTGAGGTGATCAGGAGCGCGTATAGCAGCTTCAAGATCTGGTGATATCGTGTTTTGGATTCACTAAGAACTTCATTAACGAAGTAGACCGGGTGTTGTACTTTTTGTATGTGACCCTCTTCCTCTCAGACGACCGTAAAAACGGTACTCACAACTTGAGTTGTGCCCAATACGTAGAGTTGAAGCTTTTCTTGCGGCTCCGGAGGCACCAAGACTGGAATATTGCTGAGGTGGACCTTCAGCTCATCCAACGCCAATTACGCCTCGACTATCTAGACGAAGTCATCCTGCTTCTTAAGCAGTTTAAAGAGCGGCAGACTCCTGACCCCCAGTCGGGAAATAAAGCGACTCAGGGATGCCATACATCCAGTCAGCTTCTGAACATCCTTCTGAGAATTAGGTGGCCCCATATCAAGGATCGCCTTGATTTTATCCGGGTTAGCCTCTATACCTCATTTTGAAACGATGTAACCGAGTAGCTTTCCGAAGGAACCCTAAAAACACACTTTTTTGAATTCAGCTTCATCGAGTAATGTCTCAAATTGTCAAATGTCTCTGTCAGGTTAGAAACAAGTTATTCGATGCTCTGAGTGTTTACCATGATATCATCTACATATGCTTCTGCATTCCAACCGATCTGAGCTTCGAGGTAGCGTTGAATACCACGCTGGTAAGTCGCGCCAGCGTTTTTCAGACCGAACGACATGGTAATGTAGCAGTAGGCACCACAAGGAGTTATAAACGAAGTCTTGATTTGATCTTCAACATTCAGTGGGATCTGGTGATAGCTTGAAAAGGCATCCAGAAAGCTTAAAAGCTCACACTCGACTGTTGAGTCTACGATCTGATCGATACGTGGCAATGCGAAGGGGTCTTTGGGACAGACTTTGTTCAAATCGGTACAATCAACGCACATCCGCTACTCTTTATTCTTCTTGGGTACAAGAAATGGATATGCCAGCCAATCTGGATGGTACACTTCCTTTATAAACTTAGCATCTAATAACCTAGCTATTTCCTTCTTCATGGCGTTGTTACAGTCTTGTGCAAACCTTCTAAGCCTTTTCCTGACAGGGGGTGGCCCCAGGAGACACCCTTTATTTGTGCTCAATCTTTTCCCTAGGAACTCTCAGCATGTCAGAAGGTTTCCATGCAAAGATGTCCCTATTTTCCTGAAGGAAAAGAGTGAGCGCGAGTTCCTATTTCTCATCGAGGTCGACCCCTACGTAAGTGATCTTAGCAGGGTCCTCTGGGTCGAGCGTGATCTCCTTTGTAGGGACGTCGTCCGTCTGTATCTTGTCCTTGGTAGATTTCTTCATGGGGATCTCCGCGTCGGTCTGCTCCTCATTGCCGACTGCCTTCTAGATCTCCTGCCGGTTGGACAGCTTCAACTGTTGGTCAGCCATCTCACAACTCTGCACATCGCAATCGAAAGAATTCCGAAGATCGGAGTGGAGGGAGATTATTCGTTTGGGGCTTGGCATCTTGAGAGTGAGGTATGGGTAGTGCGGGACCGCCATGAACTTCACCATCGCCAGTCTGCGGAGGATAGCATGGTACGCTGACTCGAAGTCGGCCACCTAGAAGATAACATGCTCGGTCCTAAAGTTCTCATGGGTTTTAAAGGTAACTGGTAGAATGATCTTTCCAATGGGAACTGAGGTCTTGTCGGGCACGATCCCGTGGAAGGGTGAGGAACTCGGCTGGAGGTCATTAACCGACAAGCCTAGCTTCGTGAGAGTCTTGGTGAAGATCAAGTTCAGACTGCTTCCTCCGTTGATGAGTACTTTGTTGAACTTGATCTCCTTCATCGTGGCCAAGAGTACCAGCGGGTAGCGTCCTGGCTTGGGCAGGTGCCTAGGGTGATCCGACCGATCAAATGTGATCGTTACCTTAGACCACCTCATGTATTTTGGCGTAGCTGGCTCTATAGAGTTGATCTCTCGTAGTTCTAGCTTTTGCTTGTATTTGGACACGTAGGCATCCGGGCCTCCGGAGATGAAGTTGACTTCCTTCCGGGGCTCCTGGAACTCTCCTTCTTCGTCCTTGTTGTCACCGTCTTTAGCCTTGTCTTTGACATTGCGCCTTGGCGGATCTTTGACCACCTTGAGCGTGGCAGTCGTGAAGCCCTTCAGTCAGTAACAGTCCTTTGCTTTGTGGTTCCCCTTTGGGTGCCACAGGCATGTGCCACTTAGCAAATCGTCCATGGTCTCCTGGTTCATCCAAGGGTTCTTCTGGGATCGGTCTATCGTAGCGACCATGTTGTCATGCTTCCTTTTCTTGTCCTTCTTGGAGGACTCTGGCTTGTCCAAGCGCTTCTCCTTGCCTTTTCCACGGATGTCGTCCAACGCCGACTCGCCTGATACGAAATTATCAGCAATCTCGAAGCACTCCCGAGCGGTTAGCTTGAGATCATGATTCCTCCGACCGATCTCCCGGACTAGGTCATCGCTGCGTACGCCTCCTTGAAAGGCTACAATGATCTGCTAATCTGGGACATTAAGGATCTCGGTCTTCTAGGCGCAGAACCGCTTGATGTAGTCTCGTAGGGGCTCGTCAGACTTCTGCTTGATCCGAGTGAGGTCGAAGTGATTATCCGGACGATTGCAAGTAGCTTGGAAACTTTCTATGAGCTTCCTATTGAGGTCTCCCCAAGAGGTGACCAATTTCTCTGGAAGAGATGTGAGCCAAATCCGAACGGCCGGATCCAGGCAGACCGAATTGCCGAACTGTACAGCTGAAGCCACTCTCAGGGGTTGGTCTGACCATCTTAGTTTTCGATGGGAACCAGCATGAATCCTTTTGGCCACCGAGCTATGCGAAGCTTAGGTACATAAGCCTTGATGCCGTCGAATTCTTCATCGCTCAAAGTAGTTGTCCTTCTATGTTGGTCAGAAGATGGAGATGAGCAATGATTATGGCGTGGGACAACCTCATCATCATGGCAACGGCGCCGATTATCTCCATCACGATTCTCGGCACCGGTCCCGATCGTCATGTCAACGTCGGTCATCACGGTTGTTTCTTTGGATCGCTTCGGTCTTCCCGTCGGTTGTCGGTCCTCCGATCACGGCGCTCCTCCTCATGGCGTCGATCGCCCCGAGCCCTCTCTTCGTAATGGGAGTTGATGGTGTCCCGACCGTCGCGGATGCTGAGGGAATTTCTCAGATCCTCATGCCCTTGCTGACCACGTGATGTCGCGTGACTGGAACTTGCCACCGACTGTGATTTGTCCCTGGCCGCATCTTGGGCTGCAGCGGCCTTGAGCATGGCCACCGCCTTATGCATCGCGGGGGTCTGATATGCTGCGTTAGCCATCAAGCTGTCAAGCAACATTTTAGCCCCGGTGATGTTGTTCTACGAGGTGCCGTAGACCTTGACGCCGTCTACTTCGATCTCAAGTTGCCCAAGGTCCAGTCAGCGTGCAAGGCGGGATCCACGCGATCCTCTCGATCGGCGGCGATGTCCTATCGACGAGTTGTTGTCTTGGGGATTTTCTTCCCTATGGCCTTCTTCTGCGTGTTCTTCTGCGCGACAATCTTCTTTGTGACCATCTTTGCGATCACCCTCCTCCTCGTTGTCTCCTGATGGATTCTCCTCTATATCAACCACGTTCACGGTCGGAGGGTATAAGCAGGCAGATCCGACTAAATCTTCATTAAAGAAACGAACTTACTTTGAGTCGTACCCAAAGGGTAGGTCTGTTTTGCCGAATCCATGTGGAGCCAATGCTGGGATCAGATCTGATGAGCTCGGTGATCGCGCCATAGAACCGGCTGCGGCCGAGTCGGATCGATAGTTCTCTAACCTAGCTCTCTGTTAGTGTTGACGGCGAAGTCGAGCGATCCGAAGGAGATCTTGAAATCCGACAAGTACTGTATGTTGGGAATTTCAGCCATCGTAGTCGACGGAGAATTCCGGCGAGCCTTGTCCCCTACCTGGCACGCCAACTTTCGAGACTTATTCTCGGCAATATAATTATAGGGCTACGTCGAGACTAAGAACTACGATGGTTGCAAAAGACGTCGAGTTATACAGGTTCGGGCCCTCTCGATGAGAGTAAAAACCCTACGTCATGTGTTCTGTGGTTTGTATTGCCTGTAATTTCATGTCTCCGATGAGAGGTTCCCTGCCGCCTTATATATCCGATCGACAAGGGGTACATGAAGAGTCCTACTCGTAGTTTACAAGGATTTACAAAGAAAGTCTATCTCTAATTGCCTTGTGCTTCAAGCCGAGTCGGTCGGTTCCCTTATTGATGAGGTACCCGGTCAGTTACCGACTTAAGCATATCTATGGATACCCGGAAGGTAAGTATTCCACACTGACAACATACCGGCAGTCTGGGACAATGATAGAATGATAGAAATCCATTCAACAGGCCATAAGATCCTAGAAGCCATTAGCGTGGCAGTAAACATTCTGCATTTCTACTAGGCACCACTGCATTCATAGTAGATCTAATACCGTCAGTCATCTTGTACAATATATTTGGGTGGATGGACCTGAAACTCATAGCCAGCTGTAGAGTCATTGGGGAGCTTCAACGACTTTATCGTTGCACACTTGGCGCTGATGGCAGCAACGTCCATGGTGACATTGAAGCACTGACGAATGTCGAGCGACTCCAGGTGGGGGCAGCCGTCAAGGATACCTGCCAATCCCGTGTCGGTGAGCTCACAGTTGAACAGCTGAAGGGAGCGCAACTCGTGCATCTTTGCGATCCCCCTGGCTTCTTCATCCTTGTCAAAACAACCACCTTCGATGCTAATAAAGCAGTTTTTACTCAGCCTGAAACGTTTCAGATTTGGGCATGATTCACCAACGACTCCATATGCCTCTTCATAGACGTTGGGACTGATGGAAAGCTCCAGCTCCTCAAGCAGAGGGAACTTTCTCATAGCCTCCATGAATGCTTCTTGACAGACATCATAGCAGGAGATGAAGCGAAGGCTCTTGAGCATGGGCGCCCTGCAATTTCACGAAGTAATCTATAGTTATTCAATTCATAGACGGCAAAAGCACGGGCCTCAGTATTTGATAGTCTGCAATTTTAACACCACTGAACTTCAGACTAACGAAGATACAAAGCTATAAACTTTATGGTCATTTTCTCAAGATGCACCAGTAAACAATTAGTATAAAGCAAAGATAATAATTCTGAAACAGATCCCAAATTTTCATTGAATTGCAGATGCAGTTAATTCTCGGGCAAACACAAGTCAAGGGATTTCTCTGCTCTGCCTAATCAGATGCTCTTAAACTACCAAGATATGCGGGCTAATCTTAGTAGTTTTCAGGGAAAGTTTTCAATTCTAGGGACAGATCTGTTGGTCACAAGATCACTTGTGGTAGATCCACTTCACCTTGTTTAAGCTACAAACTGCTGGTGTTTGTATAACATACTTTCTACTTGTACGCGAGTAATTCTGAAATTTCTTGAATCTACGCATAACAAACTGAGATAATTATGCTAAGCAAACAGAACTATCAATGGAATTAGGAAATCTAGCCCAACTCATGCCAAAGATTGGAAACATCCTTAAGAGGAAGAAAGTTCTCCCTCCAAATTTATCTTGTCCGAGATTTCATTAAATTACATTAAACCGGGAACATGTAAAATAAATTAATCAAGGGGCCATGGATTTATTCTGTTCAACGATGGTAAGTACGAAGAGGTGGAAAAGATCTCACCTTTCAGACAGGTAGAGGATGAATCGGTCGTCGCCGGCGTACTCGCCCCAGAACGCCTCGCACTGCCCCGCGCTACGCCGGACTGCGGCCGCCGCCATGCCGTGGAGGTCGACCTCGAAGTGGAGCTCCGCGTGGAACAGCATGTTGATGCGGCGCCACAGCTCCGGCTCGTCCCTGGCCGCGCGGCGCCAGGACCGGCACACCCGGCCGGCGCCCATCAGGATCTCGATGTGGTCCAGCTTGTGGAACACCGCCGACAGCGCGTCCGGCGGCAGCTGCGACCAGTCACGCGGCGGGTGGCCCCACCGGCGGCGGTTGCGGCGGCTACGCGAGGAGGGCATCGATCAATTGCCGGAGAGGATCGCCGGTGTTGGGAGAGACGGGACTTGGGAGTGAGGGAAGGATTGAGGTGAGCAAGGCTATTTTCCTGCCATTCCAACGGTCGGCTCAGCGGCGACAGAGGTCTCCTCTGCTTTTTCTTGTGACGTCACGGGAATTCAAGCGACCTGACGCTGACAGGGCGGGCCTTTCCAAAGATAAATTCAAACAGAAATTTTCCCAACTCTTGACCCGTTGGTTATCGTCACTAAACAAACTAGATGAATACCCCGTGCGTTGCTGCGAAAAACCGTTAATCAATTTTTTATGGACATCAGATGAGTGACCAATGGAGTAAAGTATGCACACAAAAAATTCTATTAGCATGTTGCACTCATATGAAAGGAAGATGAAAACTTCCCACTTTAGCTAATAAGCTCACCTGCTAGTTGTCTTGTTATGATCTCGGTTAATCTCATTTGAATATTTGATAACTTGTTGGGAGAAAGAACATTTTACATAGAAGACAAATCTTCAGCTACATAGGAGACAAAACTTCATCTCTAAATCCGTGTTCTTTAAAAAAGTTTGGATTCATATTCTACACTGCAACCACCTTAATCTGAAAATATGGTGCATAAATTGACTGTCTAAGGATCTATATTTTTTAGTTCATAATATTTTGTTAATAATTAACAGGCAAACCAATGAAAATTTGACACCCTTTCTTGTAGAAGTTGTGCATGATTTGCTCCATGACAGTTATCAGTTACCCACTAAATCACACAAAGCTATGTAATTGTACATTCTAATCTTATGAGGTTTGCTTCTGTTGTCGAACAACTTAAATCCAGATGTGGAAGATGCATCACATAAGAAAGAATGACAGTGAATGGTATTATCAAGAAGAATAGAGCTGTGGAAAAAAGGATAAAAATTAGGTACTCGTGCAGAGTGGAATACTTTGCAAGTTCAGAGCTGTAGTACTTGAGCAGGCGGCAGATGTTGGAGCAGCTCAGCTGCAGGAACGGCTAGCCACCAATGTGACATATGAAGGGGAAACTCTTGAATATCCAATCACGACCGGCGGATGCAGGTTGGTCGTGATAACTGTCGACAATAATCCTTGCCTGTCTAATATTACTAGATAGTTTCCTAATTATTAGTGATTGCTTTCCTTAGTTGTTTAGCTATTTTTAGCAACAGCAGATGGTATGGCTAATTAGTTTCCATGTAAGTTCTTATATAAGCATAGGAATATAATCTCAAAGGCTGCCAATTGTAGCACTAAAACCTACGTGCTCCTCTCTTCTAGCGTGAGTTTGTGTTCACGTGTGTGTGTGTGTGTGTGTGTGTGTGTGTGTGTGTGTGTGTGTGTGTGCGCGTGTGTTGGCCAGAGAACTCATCGGCAATCAGGGAGTTGTCTCTCTGACGAGGTTCTAACAATTGGCATCAAAAGCTAGGTACGAACCTGGGCGATGGCTGGTGATGGCGATGACAAGGCCGGCGCCAAGGGCGACACCTCCGGCAAAGGCGTGGTGATCCAGCGGGTGATTCATGAGGTGGGAGGCGGGACTAGCTACCCTGCCCTCACCAAGACCAATTACTTCGATTGGGCGCTTCTGATGAAGGTGAAGCTCACGGTGCGGGCGCTGTGGACCGTCATCGAGAAGGGCGGTGCTGATGCGCAGGAAGAGGCGATGGCGCTTGACATCTTGTGCGGCGCGGTGCCACCGGAGATGGTACCGACGCTCGCCAAGAAGGAGACGGCGAAGGAGGCCTGGGACGTGATCGCGAGCATGAGGATCGGAGACGACCGCGTGAAAAAGGCGACGGCGCAGCAGCTGCGCCAGAAATTTGATCTCGCCACGTTCAATGACGACGAGACTATCGAGGATTTTGGGCTCCGGCTGGAAGGAATGGTGGCGCATCTCACCACACTGGGCGATGAGGTGAAGGACGCGGAGATCGTCGCGAAGATGCTTCGCAGCCTGCCGTCTCGCTTCAAGCAAATCGCGCTCGCGATCAAGACTCTGCTGGACATATCAACGATGACGGTCGCCGAACTGACGGGCCGGCTCAAGGAAGCGGAGGAGTCATTCGACAAGGCGCCGGCGTCGCTGCAGCACGAGGGCAAGTTGTACCTCACAAAGGAGGAGTGGGACGCGCGGTGGAAAAAGCGTGAGGCGGAGTACGGCGGCGGCGCGAGCAGCGACTCGGCGCATCGCGGCGGTGGAGGCGGCAGACGCGGGCGTGGCCGTGGGCATGGTGGCAGTTCGTCGAATGGGCCAGAAAATTCGAACCGGCCCAAGGGCAACGAATGCCATCAATGCGGCAAGACGGGCCACTGGGCCCGGGACTGTCGGTCGAAGCCCAAGAGGGAGCAGGCCCATGCGATCCAGGATGACGAGGAAGCCTCACTCTGCTTTGCAAGCTGCTCCACAATTCCTCCCTCACCGGCACCGTCATCAGTGACACCACCAACAGTCACATGACTCGTCGGGGCCGATTCAGCACTGACGGGAGCACCGCATTGCCACGGTGATGGCGGATCTGGGCACGTGCCGCCTGTGGCCCAAATCGAGATCCGTGAAGAGAAGGTCTTCGCGCAGCTAGGAGAAGAAAAGGAGCAGGAGGCGGAGACATGGGTCCTAGACTCTGGGGCAACCAACCATATGTCCGGGTCTAGGGCCGCCTTCTCGAAGCTGGATCCTTAGGTGCGCTGCACTGTCGTCTTCAAGTGAAAGAATGGCGAGCTCCGGTCGTTTGTTGGGGTCTACTTCATTCCCCGGCTGACAACGAACATTGTCAGCCTGGGCCAGCTCGACGAGGTCCGCTTCAGGATCAAGATTGATGCTGGCGTGATGAGGATTCGGGAGCCCTACGGTCGACTGCTAGCCAGGGTGACACGTGAGGCGAATCGCCTGTACCTGCTCCGAATCAAGATAGCATAGCCGGTGTGCTTGGCGGTGCGCGGGCGCGGTGACGAGGAGGCGTGGCGCTGGCATGCGCGTTTTGGCCATGTCAACATGGCGGCGCTAAGGAAGCTAGCTCGGGAGGAGCTAGTTCGGGGCCTGCCGGAGCTCGGGCAAGTGACGGAAGTGTGCGTTGCGTGTATGGCCGGCAAGCAGAGGCTCACCTCGTTCCCGGCGCAAGCGGAGTACAGGGCGCAGCGGCGTCTCGAGCTGGTGCACGGCGATCTCTGCTGGCAGATCACGCCGGTGACTCCGAGCGGCAACAAGTACTTCCTGCTGCTCGTCGACGACCTCACCCGATACATGTGGGTGACCATGCTCCCGTCCAAGGATCGAGCGGCAGGGGCGATCAAGGAGATTCAGGCGCGCGCGGAGGGCGAGTCCAAGCTAAAGCTCGGCGTGCTCGACACCGACCGCGGCGGCGAATTCAACTCGGTGGAGTTCGCGGAGTACTGCGCGGCGGATGGTGTCCACCGCCAGCGCATTGCTGCGTACAGCCCGCAGCAAAACAGCGTCGTGGAGCGCCGGAACAGAACGGTGGTGGCGACGGCGAGGAGCATGCTCAAGGCGAAAGGGCTGCCGGGGTGGTTCTGGGGTGAGTCCGTGACCACCGCGGTGTACATCCTCAACCGGTGCCCGACGAAGAGCATGGACGGCATGATGCCGTTCGAGGCGTGGCATGGGAAGAAGCCGGCGGTGCACCACCTGAGAACGTTCGGCTGCATCGTCTACGTCCGGAACACGACGCTGCACTTGAAGAAGCTGGAGGACCGCGACCGGAAGATGATCTTCGTCGGCTACGAGCGCGGCTCCAAGGCGTACCGCGCGTACGACCCCGTGGCGAAGCGTGTCCATGTGACACGCGATGTGGTGTTCGACGAGGGGGGGGCCAGTGGGACTGGGGCTCGGAGGAGGCCGGCGGTGAGACAATCGACGACGGCGATGTGTTCACGATGGAGTACTCTATCTCTACCCAGGGACCTCTAGTGATCGAGGATGTCGAGGAGGCACCAGCAGCTACGGCCGAGGAGGGCGAGTTGGCGCCGCCGGCTTCGCCACATGCCGACGGAGGCACGGCTCGAGCAGGACACGGCAAGGTGGAATTCGCTTCACCACCAAGTGAGGCCGATGAGCGGCTGGACGCCGACCACGACGACGACGCGCCGCTACGATTCCGACGGATCGACAACATCATTGGCCCGGCCTCGCCGCTCGGCCTCGCGCCGCGAGCGTTGGTCGTGGAGGAGCTCAATGTCGTGAGCTATGACGAACCTGCGTCGTTCGCGGAGGCGGAGCGCAGCCCCAGCTGGCGGAAGGCGATGCTGGAGGAAATGGAATCCATCGAGGACAACAAGACGTGGGCGCTCGCGGATCTCCCGCCGGGCCGGCGCGCGATCGGCTTGAAATGGGTCTTCAAGGTGAAGCGCGACGAGCATGGGGCAGTGTCCAAGCACAAGGCGCGCCTCGTGGTGAAGGGGTACGCGCAGTGACATGGCATCGACTACGACAAAGTGTTCGCGCCGGTGGCGCGGCTCGACTCGGTGCGCCTGCTCATCGCCCTCGCGGTGCACGAGGGGTGGGAGGTGCACCACATGGATGTCAAATCGGCGTTCCTGAACGGCGACCTAGAAGAAGAGGTCTACGTCGAGCAGCTGGCCAGATTCGTGGTCGCCGGCATGGAGCACAAGGTGCTCAAGCTGCGTAAGGCCCTGTACGGGCTGCATCAAGCACCGCGCGCGTGGAACGCGAAGCTGGACGACACGTTGTTGTCTTTTGGCTTCAGGAGGAGCCCGTCGGAGCACGCCATCTACCTCCAGCAGCACAACAACGAGCAGCTGGTGATCGGGGTCTATGTCGATGACCTTGTGATCACCGGCACGAACAGCGGCGACATCAAGCGGTTCAAGGAGCAGATGGCGGCCGCGTTCAAGATAGTGACCACAGCCTGCTTCACTACTACCTCGGGATTGAGGTGAAGCAAGGAGCGAGGGGGATCTCGCTGAGCCAGGGCGCCTACACCGGCAAGATCCTGGAGAAAAGCGGCATGGCGGGCTGCAATTCCAGCCACGTGCCCATGGAACCGCGCCTGAAGTTGAGCAAACTCAGCTCAAAGCCACCGGTCGACACGACGATGTACAAGAGTATCATCGGGAGCTTAAGGTACCTGGTCAATACCCACCCTGATTTGGCATTTGCGGTTGGATATGTGAGCCGGTTCCTGGAAGATCCATGCGAGGATCATCTCGCAGCTGTGAAGCGCATCTTGCGCTATGTGGCCAGGACCTAAGGATGGGGTCTCTGGTTCAGCAGGAGGGAGAAGGAGAAGCCTCATCTGACATGCTTTAGTGATAGTGACTTCGCCAGGGATGTTGATGCAAGCAAGAGCACAACCGGCATGATGTTCTTCCTCAACGGCAGTCCGATCACCTAGCAATCCATGAAGCAGAAGGTGGTGGCAAAATCCAGCAGTGAGGCAGAGTATATAGCAGCTGCTAACGCTGCTAGTCAAGCATTGTGGCTCGCTTGTGTGTTGTCTGAGATGCAGGGAGCAGCAACAAGAGCGCCGATGCTGAGGACGGACAACAAGTCCGCCATTGCTTTGATCAAGAACCCAGTTCTTCACGGACAGAGCAAGCACATTCGAGTGAAATATCACTTCATCCAAGAGGCTGCAGAAGAAGGCTTGATTCGTGTCGAGTTCATCAGGAGCGAGGAACAGCTTGGCGACATTCTTACGAAGCCGCTCGGCAAGACCAAGTTTCATGAGCTACGTACCAAGATCGGCCTCATCAATGTTGAGCAGGATAAGTCTTAGGAGGAGATTGTCGACAATAATCCTTGCCTGCCTAATGTTACTAGTTAGTTTCCTAATTATTAGTGATTGCTTTCCTTAGTTGTTTAGCTATTTTTAGTAACAGCAGATTGTATGGCTGATTAGTTTCCATGTAAGTTCTTATATAAGCATAGGAATACAATCTCAAAGGCTGCCAATTGCAGCACCAAAACCTACATGCTCCTCTCTTCTAGCGTGAGTTTGTTTTAACGTGTGTGTGTGTGCGTGTGTTGGCCAGAGAACTCGTCGGCAACCAGGGAGTTGTCTCTCCGACGAGGTTCTAACAATAACTGCAATAGAACCGTAGAAGAATCGAGAGCCATGTCATGCAGAGGGAACTCGAAATGAATTTACATGAGCCTGAATACTATTACGTGAACCAAGTAATCATGCAGTATAGAACGATTCATACGAATATGAACACATGTAGAGATAGTTTATGCAGGATTTTCTAAGAGGCAAGGCATCGAACAGGTTGATTGCAAAACAATGGATCTTTGAAGTAAGGTCAGTGCACAAGAACTGATAAGTTAGAAACTGAAGAAGCTGGATGTATGGAGAGTGAAACCAAAAGGAGTATATGATGACAAGTTGCAGAGGTACGACAATAACAATTGATAGGATTGATGATCTGATCGAGGCAGGAGATAGCATCTTCCCAAGAGGAGGGACTCAATGGAGTGAGGCACTTCATTATATAGTAGGATTCGTAGTCGGAGTGAATGATGGAAGATTAATACCATGCATTAGCGCTATTAGTTTTGTTAGGTCTTGACTGCATATCCATTCCTCTATCTCTAATAACGCCATTCCCTGGTAATGGAGGCGACAAGTTCTGCACACTACCACAAGTAGGGCCTGTAGTGGCGGCAGGCAAATCGCGGTAGCGGCACGACCCAAAGTCGGTCGCTGCTACAGAGCCAATGGGCACTGCTCCAACTAAAACCGCCGCTGCAGGGCACCCAATAGCGGCGGTTGATATTGTCAACCGCCGCTACAAACGCCTCATGTTTATAGCGGCGGTTGGCATTGTCAACCGTCGCTATTTATGGCATACTAGCGGCGGTTGATAATGCCAACCGCCGCTAAAAAGTGCCTAGGCTATAAAAACCGCGTTCGGATAGCTCCGGCCCTCACTCGAACAGTGGCGGCCCAAAATTTTGGGCAAATCACAAAAATCAAGGGGGGAAGGTTTTGAGTTCATTTTTTTGGCAGAAATTTGCTGTCTGAGGTAAGGGGAACTCATCCCAAACATTTTTTTGTGCCATTATTTTGAAATCAAGTTGAATTTTGTATTTCAAGTTTGTTAGATTTTCATCAAATTTTAGCTAAATTCGTTTAATTTGTATGGTTCTATTGGGTTGTAGTTAAACTTTATGAAGGCATACATCATCTATTTTCATCACTACATAAAAAAATTACTATATCTAACCTCTTTTATGTCAGTGACAATCTAGATCTAGTTTGGTTGCTAGAAGAGAGAGAAAGTGTTAGGGCACAAGGTATATTCATTTTTATAATTTTTTAATAAAAATAAAATATTGTATAAAATAATTTGATGTTTGTTTCATTTTAGCTTGCATAATATTTCTCGCTTTATGTAATTTATTTTTCACTATATATATAATAAATGTTTAATATTTTTATTATACATAATTAATTAATTAATTTAAACATTTTTGGGGTTCACGTTAAAGGTCGTTCGCGATGGATAGATCTTGGATGTACGAGGCACCAAGGCCGGGTCCAATATTTTTACGTGAAGTCTCCAAATTCATCAAAGGGGCCGCACAACATGCTCAACGTGAACGGACGACTGATGTTATTGTCCATGTTTTGATTGCAAGAATCAGAAGTTGTGGAATGATATAGAAGTAATCAAGTCACACTTGGTGTAGAGGGGTTTTCTTGAGGGGTAAACGAGATGGACAAAATATGATGAGAACAGTGTGGTCGATATGGAATTTGATGAGCATATTGAAGTTGAAGTCGTGGCTGTCAATTCGCCTGGTGCAGATGTGACAGAATCGCCTAGTGAAGCTGATTTTGTTGTTGAGGAGTTGTTATGTCATATTGAGCCGCAGGTGTTGATCAATGCCGGTACAACTAAAGGGCATGATAATTTTCATAGAATAGAGAAGACATCAAAGGATCCATTATATGATGAATCTAAGGGATGTGGTAAAGAGTTCACCATGCTGCGTACTGTACTTGAGCTGATGAAGCTGAAGGCCATGCATGGCTGGTCGGACGCTAGTTTCACAGATTTGTTGGAACTTATTTCCGATGCACTGCCGAAGCCCAACTTGTTGCCAAGGACAACATACCTTGCTAAGAAGCTAATTTCCTCACTTTTGTTGGGCGTGCAAAAAATTCACGCATGTCCAAATCATTGCATATTGTATCGAAAGGAGCATCAAGACGTTGTGAGATACCCAAGGTGCAAATGCAGTCGTTACAAGAGGAACAACGATTTTGACGCCGATGGTGGCGTGAAGAATACAACTAAGGAGAGAAAGAAGAAAAGAAGTTCTGTCATTGATGACTGTGACGATAGTAAGGTTCCTGCCTTAGTCATGTAGTACTTACCCATGGTCGATCGCATCAGACGCTTGTTCGCCAACCCTAGGGATGCAGCAATGATGACATGGCATGCATGCGAGGGACATGGTAAGCTCAGGCATCCCGTAGATAGAACACAGTGGAAAAAGTTTGATGAGGATCATCGAGACTTCTCTAATGAGAAAAGGAACCTACAGTTTGCATTGAGTACAGACGGGATGAACCCATTCGGTCAAATGAGGAATCCACATAGCACTTGGCTAGTAATACTAGCAATGTACAACATTCCACCATGGTTATGCCATAAGCGTAAGTATCTACTGCTGACCACTCTTATATCTGGGCCCAAAGAATCTAGTAACGACATAGACGTGTTCTTAGTACCATTGTTTGAAGACCTAAATAAACTATGGTTGGAGGGGGTCCGTATATGGGATGAGTATCTAAGAGAGTACTTCACGCTTAGAGGAATTATGTTTTGCACGGTAAGTGATTCTCCGGCACTAAGGGTGCTATCAGGGCAAGTCAAAGGAAAGGCGGCATGTTTTGTATGCGTTGATGATACATCCTATGTGTACCTTCCAGCATCCCCGAAGCTAGTGTATACGCGAAATTGCCTATTCTAACCAGCAAAATACAGGTATCGCGCGATGGCTAGATACTTTAATGGCAAAGTTGAGAACGACATAGAACCTCGATGTTGGGCTGGAAGGGTCATGTTTGACATTGTTAAAAACATCAGTGTTGTTTTTGGAAAGCCGATGCAGGGAGTCAAAAAGGCAAAAGGTCTCAAACCGTTTAAGAAGAAATCCATTTTCTTCGTATATTTCAATTATTGGAAAGAATTGGAAGTGAATCATGCCTTCGACTGGATGCATATTGGGAAGGGTGTATTTGATAGTAGTAGCAGACTTATACTCGACCAACCTGGTAAGACAAAGGATGGAATCTGTGCACCTAGAGATCTTGTAGTGATGGAAATAAGACCAGAGCTCCATCTGCAAGAAAGAGCAAATGGAAAGTACTTTCTCTCCCCCCCCCCCCTGGCAGCCTACACACTTACGATTGAGGAGAAAACAACATTCTGTAAGTGCCTCAATGGGATTAAAGTACCGACGGGTTTCTCATCGAATATCAAAAATCTTGTAAACATGGAAAAGTTAAAAATGTTTGCCACATAATGCTTTTGGTGATTCTCCCTATTGCTATCAGAGTTGTTAACTCGCCATGGCTGAAGTTGGCTGTAACTCGCCTTAGCTACTTCTTTAACGCGGTATCGCAGAAGGTGATAACTGAAGGCGAGTTAAATGACCTACGGACCCACAGGAAGGAAACAATGTGCATACTTGAGGTGGTCTTCGCTCCATCCTTTTCGATATGATGGAACACTTCATGATTCATATTGTTGACCAGATCTCTGCATTGGGCCCCGTCTACTTGCATCAGATGTTTCTATTTCAGTGGTTCATGTATGTATTGAAACACTATGTACGTACTCATTCACATCCAGAGGGTTCTATGATCGAGCGCTACACAACTGAGGAGATCATCGAATGTTGCTCAGATTACATTAATAATGGTAGCAGATCAATTGGTCTCCCCGTGTCTTGTCATGAGGGTAGATTATCTAGAAAAGGTACGAAAGGACGTAGATCATTCATCGACCGTGACTTCAAACGAGTGGACCAATCACATTTCAGCGTATTGCAACAGACACAGATTGTGGGATCGTACTTTGAGAAACATCTGTTAGAGCTCCGCCGGAACAATAAAGATGCGACGGATAAATGGATCATAGATGAGCACAAGCGCTCTTTCACATCATGGTTTAGCTCCCTAGACCTTCCAAGTGGCAAGTCCGTGGAAGAGAAAATGTTGAGAAAGTTAGCTAACCGCCCAAGAAGAACCGTGGTTACCTTTCAGGCATACGATATCAATGGTTTTACCTTCTACACCTAACAGAAGGATAAGAAGAGCAAGTGTCAAAACAACGGTGTTCGAGTAGAATCCATTGACGAAGAGGACCAGACGACCTCGTATTACGGGTACATTGTGGAAATATGGGAACTAGACTACGGTGCAAATTTATAGGTTACCATATTTAAATGCAAATGGGTGAAGCACCCTAATGGCATTGAGGTGGAAGAATATGGTTTCAGAATTATTGATCTTAACAATGTTGGTCACAAAGATGAGCCTTGGATACTTGCATTATTGTTTATTAGGCGAACCTTGTATTATGTTCTATGTAATTTATGCTTATTTGAATATAAAGAAAGTGCAAGAAAAATAAGAGGACTGAAAGTATATTTTTTTTTAAAAGTGTAGGGGTGTTTCTGCAAAAATCTAGGACCAAAAAAAAATTTTGTTTACTTCTAGGGTTTTTTCAGCAAAAGAACAAGGCTCTGGTTCATTTTTTGAAAATAAATAATATAATTTTTTTTAACAAGGCAGCTCTTTAGCTAAAAGGAAAAAACAGAAGGGTTTAGGGATCTATTTGTACTTTTGTAAAAGGACAAGAATTAAAGTGTAAAAATATTAGGACTGAAATGTAATTAATAAAAAGTAAAGGGTTGTTTTTGCAAAATTTTAGGACTAACATTAATTTTATTTGGTATAGGGGCCAAAGTGTAAAAAGATAGGACTAAAATATATTTAATAAGGAACTTAGGAGTTCTTTTGTAAAATTACAATGCTAATATATTATTTATAAAAAAAATTGGGTTCAAAATAAAATTAAGTAAATCCAAAAACAGGTGGGCACAGGGGATATTCTTTAGCGGCGGCTCACAAAGCAAACTGCCGCTACTCCTTTTTAGCGGCGGTTGGCTTTGTGAGCCGCCGCTAAAGATGACAACCCTATATAGCAGGGGGCGTAATGGGTCCCAAACCCTAACTCCCGGTGTCTTTTTCTACGCCATCAGGCTGCCCAACTCCTTCGTCTCCTCCGTCCTCGAGCGCCGCCGCCTCATCCGTCCCCCAGCGCTGCCGCCTCCTCATCCTCTCCTCATCGACGGCTGCCATGTGGGCGGCCTCCTCGTCTCCTGGTCAATGGTTGCCGCGAGCCCCCTCCTCGTCCCAAGCGCCGCTTCGTCCCCGAGTGCCGCCGCGTGCGCCTCCTCCTCTCCTCGTCGACAGCTACAATGCAGGTCCCCTCCTCGACCCTGTCCGCCACATGAGCCTCCTCCTCGTCTCCTCGTTAACGTCTGTCATGGGCCCCCTCCTTGTCCCTAAGGGCCTCCGCATGGGCCCCCTCCTCCTCTTCGACCCCGCCCGCATGGGTCCTCCAACTCTGCTCGTCGACAGGTGCTACGTTGTCCTCCTACTCCTCTCCGACCCCGGCCGTCGCGTGGGCCTCTTCCTCCTCTTCTCGTATTGAGGTGCTCTCGGTATGCTTTTATTCTACTGCATTCATGTGCTCTGGTATGCTCTTTTTGCGAATTGCTTAATCTCTGTCATGCTATACTTGTCACTGTGTGATCTTCATTTCCTTTGTGATGGTGTGGCCGACCTAGCAGTGCTCATTGTTTCTATACTTGTCGCTATACTTGTCACTGCTGTCTCATGAATATTGGAATCAACTAGAATTGCTTAATCTCTGTCATGCTATACTTGCCATATGGTTCTGCTGTCTCATGAATATTGGAATCAAGTAGAGCAAATTGGAATAAGCAATTCTTGCTTTTGCTATCTTCAACATATGAGAATTGGTGCTGCTTGGATTATTTTTTATTTTTATTGTAGCATCAATTGTTGCTGCCGTGGTTTGTTCAAATTGAATGGTGTATGAAATGCTAGTTTGGTTTAAACCGATATAAGTTTTCATCTTCTCTTTTCCAAGTGATACACTACTTCTCACCACTAGTTGTGCTATCAGAGGGCCTTGAATATCAGAAAACACTAGTTAAGATGTGTTATCCCTCTACTGTTTCTTTTTCAGCTTGTATTGGTGCTATCCCTCGCCACTAGTTGTGCTATCCCTCTACTATTTCTTTTTTAGCTTGTATTGGTGCTGCTACACTCCCTCTACCTTTAGTCATGTTTTTTCTTGCAATTTGTACTTAATATCATGCTGAAAATGCTCACTTTATATATACTAGGATCTGAGAATTTAAGATGTGGCCTATAAGTTCCCTATACATCCAACTGATACAACCAACATCGGCATTATTGTATTCCTCAAAATAAAAACTGAGCACTTAGCACTTAAGCTTCAGTTCAGTTAGTTGCTATCATATTTGTTTTGCTTGCCAAAGCACTCCTATGTCTGCCAATTATACTTGTTGTCATATTTGTTTTTCTATCAGTTAGTTCACTTAGCACTCCTATGCTTGCCAATTATACTTGCTGTCATATTTGCACTCCTCTACTTTTTACTATTAGTTTAGCTTCTCTACTTGTTAGTTCACTGTTAGTTCAGCTCCTCTACTTGTTCGATGAAATATATACTTGCTCACTGTATGCCATACTTCTACTCATACTTGCTGCCATTTTTTTTGTGCTCTCAGTATGCTCACTGCCCTATATGCCATTTCTAAAATCCATAGTATTATTTACTTGTGGCCATATATATGCCATATTACTTGCGGCCTATAATATATTTGCTTATGATACCTATGCGATGTTCCTATGAATGAATGGTACATATAGTTGATCGACACATGCTCAATGATGAAAGCGGGCTAAGTGAGACTAGTTCGGTGACATGGATCATATCCTAGGATATCGGATACATCCTGCTGTATAGGTCAAGGATCTTAGAGCGTTGAAAGGCCGTTAATTTGGTAACCCGCGCTTAGAGCAAATTTTGACTTTTCTATTCTTCTCCTTGTCTCTCTGTACTACTTATCTATTCTATGTAGGTGATCGACACATGCTCAATGATGAAAGAGGGATAATTGAGACTAGTTCGACGACATGGACCATATCCTAGGATATCGGATACATGTTGTTGTACAGGTCAAGGATCTTAGAGCGTTGGAAGGCCGTTGATTCGGCAACCCGCACTGAGAGGAAATTTTGATTTTTTTTTCTTTTCTTTTCCTTGTCTCTATGCTCAATGACGAAAGCTGTATACTCCTTGTTTTCTAAACTAGTCATCATATCTGACATTAGGTGTCAAAGTCTTCTCGTCATGGTGGACAATATGCCCTCTCAAGAGGAAGATGCCCTCAAGGCGCACTCACAAGAGAGGTCATCTTCAGACGATGAAGGATCAAGCGAACACTGGGAAGAACCAGAAGATCCGCATCTTCCACTACCAAAGCAACGTCGATTGGGGAGCCCGGATCCTGATTTCATGCCTCAAGATGAGGTATCTTGTCAAAGATAATTCCCTCATTTGTTCAACTAATTTGTAAACTAAAATCTACTACTTACATCCTAGGGCCCTCGACGAAGTGCCCGTCGGCTATTTGCAGCAGAGGCTGCGACAATTGAGGCCCTCGAGCAGCAAGTGGAAGAGGTGCCTACCCAAGTGTCCACACACAAACACAAGCGCGGTTAGCACTCCACGAACAAGGCAGAGGGCATCTACGAGGTTACTGCACAAGGCCCCAAAGATGGAGAACCAATTGAACCCGCTGGTGTCAACGTCACATGGTGGAACCGTTGCGGCAAAGTGGTGAGGGACCATTGCAAAATCACATGGCAAGATTGGCACCAAGTACCGGATGGTAGAAAAGATGATATGTGGGCTGACGTCACGGCAACCATCCGGTTCCAGCCAGTAGATCTCGAGAGAGCCAAGAAGGCCACGATGTCCACTCTCAATCACATCTTTCGAGATTACAAGTCCAAGCTCAACTGTGAATATGTCAAGAAAAATCGAACCCCATTCGACAAGCATGGAAATATCAGTCAGCAGGAATAGGATGAGTTTGTTGAGCAGAAGACAGGCAGTGCCTCAAAGGAGCTCAGTGAAAAGATGGTTGAGCTGAACAAGCGGAACAAGTACAAGCCGCGGTTAGGTCCGAGCGGATACAAAAAGAAGATTCTGATATGGAGAGAGCAACAAGCCAAGCTCCGCATGGAAGGAAAACCTGATCCATTGCCAAATACCAATGAGCGTACCAGGAACTGGGTGTATGGTCGCTCTGCCTTAACCAAAGAAGGAGAGATCATTGTTAAGAATCCCGTGACAAGTGAAGTTGTGCAACCTTTGAAAGGTCCCATCACGGCGCAGAGGGAGGCTGGTTTGTTTACACCTGAATATCACAAGGATGAGCTAGCGAAGGCAGTTGGGACCAAAGAACATGATGATCAGGTACGAGGAGTGTCATCATCGGCAACATGGAAAGAAGGTTTCTCTGAAACATTCTCACACCTGTACAAGAAGCATACATTGCACAAAAAAGGAGCAAGAAGATAAAGCCAAGGAGGATTGGAGGCGGCAACTTCTTATGTTTGCTATCGACAAAGAAAGAGGTCGTTTGGGAGCCCAACCTGCAGGCTACGATGGATACCTTCTTACGGGGTTCATCCACATCCACGCAGCCATCCATCTCCACGCAATAATCAGTCTCCATGCAATCAGAACAGAGGACATCACTGATGATACTCCTTGCGAGTTGCATGTGCCATTTGGTTACAAGGGGAAGACAATGACGGTTGCATCCGGCATGGCATTTCCAGGAGAGACACTCCATAACAGGGATATCCCCCCAGGTTACGTGTGTGTCACCGTGTCAGAAATAGTTTCTGGCTATGAGGACAACGAGATCGAATGCCTGATAACTGAGGTGGGTATAGAAACTCTCCAAGATGCGCTCGACTCTTTCATTATTTGGAAATGCGGTGATGTTGTCCTCTCACCACGAGTTTCTCCACCCCCGTTGTCTGGGCACGGGTCCTTACATGCAAGCTAGCCAATCAATACAGGTGGACAGCCGTCTCCTATGTTTGCGGTAGCCTCGGAAAACCTAATCTCTTCATGCGGAAGCCGACTCGACTCATAGTCCTATAATCTATAGTGACAATGAGCCTCTTCCACAGAATGTTCAACTTGAGCCTTCTCCTGTTGTCGTCAAAACTCTGCCAATTCAACTCCAGTCTACAGCAATTCATGTTGAGCCTCCGTCAACAGCTGCTGCAGCGGTTGAAATTCAGGCTCCGGTAATCCAAGTCCAGCCTGCGCCAGTTGTTGTCAAAGCTCTGGTAGTCCCAAAGATGATTAGCGGTTTTGACAAAGAGCCAAAGGACCCAAAAGCAAAAAATAATGTTGATAAGTACTTGGCTGGATTGAAAAAATGTCTAGCAACCACCGGCAAGCTCGTCCTATAAGAACAAGATCGTCGGGATGTATTGTCGTACGACGATCAAATTTTGGAAAATCCTACGGATGATGTGGACTTTCTAAAATTCATATTTGGTAAACCCCTTATATCAAAGAACATGTACAAGAACCTTCCGTGGGAGATGCGGAAGTTGCACGACTGGTACATGATGGCGTCGAAAGAAGGGGTCACCGAAATCACTTGTAGGATTCTAAAAGAGGTGTTCAATGAATAATACGAACAAATATTATACCTATTTTGGGAGGATATCCACTCAATGTTTCGTGTAGACAAGATGGACGTCACCTTCATCACTTTGTGGTGCATGTAAATATCGCGTTCAATCTACTTCGTATTTCAAGCATAATTCCATATCTTATCTTATGCTTTTTTTATAGCATGAACTCCTTTTTCCAAAGAAAGGAGACCGATAGAAAAGATTGGAGGGTGGCCTACGTCAATCCAAACCGGATCAACCAAAGCTCGATCAACCCTACGGTAAATCCGAAAAACAATCCGAATAAGACACCGACAGAGCTTGCTGACATGAAGACGGTCTTGACAATACAAGCAAGACTTATGTTGCAAATTACTTGTATGACTGCTTCATCAGGTGGCAAGATAGAGAATGCATTATGGCCCCTTACAACTTCAAGTAAGTTGGAAAACTACTGCCTTCATCATGTATCATACATTAAAGTTAAATCCAATCATAATTAACTTGTTGACAACAATGTTGTAGCGATCATTGGATCTGTCTGATGATATTTTCCAAAAAAGGGTACCGTCTAGCGCTTGATAGCCTGGACCTCAACAAGAAGTTATACAGCGACATTCTAGAAGTCATAGATCGGTAAGAAATTGGTCTATGTGTGTATGGTTTGATGATATTAATATCATCCAATGATAAGCTTTTGTCGATCGTGCAGTGCTTACGAGAAATATGTCGTAGCCGATGGGCCATGTCATCCTACAAGGAAAAAGAACATGTACTTCCGTCATAAGTTTTGGGTAAGATTTATATGCATCTCATACACGTCCTTATCGTACTATCCATTCATATAATTATCATAAGTGTAAGGAACTTGTGTTCTCTAATTTATAGTCTCATAAGCAAATACAAAAAAGTGTGCATTGTGGTTACTACACTTGTGTGTTCTCGGCTGGCACTTCAACTTACCTAGACCATATTATTGAGGAGTCTAAACAAGAGGTAAGTTGATTTTGTTTATGTCCATTTTACTTTATTTTTTATTTTTAATATCTTATATATTAACAGACTCTGCTCATGTGTACACAGAAAGCCGCAAGGGCAAAGAAAGAATGGGCTGCAAAGATGAAAAAGAACGATCAAATCAAAAAGGGTATAATTCCTGAATCACGTGTTCACTTGACTACAAATGCCATGTATCTAGTTGTAGCTTCTCTTTGTCGTTTTATGTTGAGAGAGGTTACTAGTCCAGAAGGGAAGTGCTTTGATTCGAAGGGTTTACTAGCAACAAAACATAAGTCCTTTTGTGAGTGGGTTGGTTCGAGAGCACCATATGAGCCTAATGTTCCGTAGAAAGATGATGACTATGCATTAGGGTTTATATAAGACATTTTATACTATCCATTGAATATTTTGATGAGATGTTGTATATATTCTGTGATGACATGTTGTAAATTTCTGTGATGAGATGTTATAAATATCTGTGATGAGATGTTGTAAATTTCTGTGTGCAGAATCTGTGATTTCTGTATATTTACTTTATTTTATTTTTTTTGGAAAATAACAAGTAGCGGCGATTGAAAATGTCAACCACCGCTATTGTTAGCTACTAGTAGCAGCGGTTGACATCATCAACCGTCGCTACTAATAGCTAACAATAGCAGCAGTTGAAGATATCAACCACCGCACTAATGCGTCTATAGCGGCGGTTTGTTTCGGCGATAGACCACCCACCACTACAAACACTTATTTGTAGCTATGTTTGCGTAGCGGCGTGGTGGCCTGCCCGCCACTATAGAGCTTTACGAACTGCCGCTATAGGCTGTTTTTGTTGTTGTGGCAGCAACCTGAATTGATGGTTTGAGTAACGGGTGCTGAGTTGTTGTGTGGCGTGGCCTCTTCATCTGTGTAGTGGGTGCTCGAGTAAGCCAAACGTTCTAGGGAGAAGACAACTAGAATGACGTACAGGATGAGAAGGTTCTATTTAGATCGGACGGTGCTAATTAAAAAGGTGATGTGGCTGCACCACAGTTCAGAGAATAGAAGTTAATGATGGTTAGTAGGTTGCACTTTTAAAAGATATGTATTGCAAAACAATGGAAGTCTGAAGTAAGGTCAGTGCACAAGAACTGATAAGTTAGAAACTGAAGAACCTGGATGTATGGAGAGTGAAACCAAAAGGAGTACATGAACAACAATGACAAATATACTTATGACCTTTGCTTGATGTTGGATAAATTTGGCCAATCATATCCATAACCCATCCTCTAAATGGCCATGGCTTAATAATTGGATTCATAGCTGATGTCGGTGCTCTCTGTATTGCTCCAAACTTCTAACAATTTTGACACCCTTTATAATACTTAAAGAAATCTTCCAGCATAGTAGATCCATCGACTCAGCTCTATCGACTTTAGTCTATTTATAGGACCTGGCGATGCGCCAAGTTGTATTGAGGAAAAGGGGCTGGTGGAAGGATCTATTTATAGGACCTGGACTTGACCTTTGGGGAATCCAAACGCCATTCCAAGTTGATCGGAGGGAACTCGAGGGAGAAAGATAACCACGAGGATAGTTAAAAGGCAATACCAACAGTCAAGACGGCGCAGGAAATGCCAAGTCACAATTAAGGGTCACGAGTGGTTGGATGGCGTACTGAAGATGCGACCTGACTAGTGGATGGTTCCCGATTGATTGCATTTATTAGAATCTGAAGCAGCAGGGTGGTAAATGAGACGCGCGGTAAATAAGGAGATAAAATCCGGCGCCCGAAGGATTTCGAACCACGGACTCGAGGGGCATGTGTTAGCACCAAAATTTGACCGATCCCAGTGATCAGCCGCATGAAGTCAGAATCGGTCGGAGTCAACAAAATTCAACGGCCGAACGAAATAAAGTGGGCCCGTTAGGGTTGTTTTATCTTCGTCTATTTTTAGTTTAGATTTAATTTAGAAATAAACCTAGTCGGTTTGTTTAAGAGTCTTGACCGAGTCGGATCAGAATCTCTTGCATGGGGTTATAAATATGTAATAGGGTCTGTACAAGAAAAACAACACTTTCGTTCAATACAACTCCGCGCATCGCCAAACGTTTTCTCGATGACATCCTCGTCTCGCGTGGGCTGCATCGGCTTCGATCTCGGCGAGAGACTTGGATTAGTCACCCTCGGTAATTTTATCGACTTCAGATAGTACTTTCTCATTAAGTTGATATTCTAGTTGTTATCTTTGGGATTGCTAGTTATCCGGTAATTAGATCTTTATTTGGTTTGTATTATCGACTTATATTGCATTACTGTCTCGGTTAGGTCCGATCTTTTGTGATTTCTGGGGGTTCTATAGACCGAGTTTTAGATCTTTTATTTGAGTCACTCGATCGATTCTATAGCTTGCACATGTACAGACGGATTTCTGACAGCCGTCTGAATATGTTGCGCTACAGACGAGTTTCCTTGCACCTGTCGCTACTTCTGCCCTCTCGTCAAATAGCTCTAACGTGTGTTTAGAACGTCGTCGTTATAACTTCTAACATTTTGGATGGGTAAAGCAACAACCGTTGCTATATGTAAAACCCGTTGCTATAAACTCACTACTTCAAACGGTGTTTAGTTAGCCATCACTGTTGTTGGCTATAGTCGAATACCACTGACGGTTCTGTAGAAAACCGTCTCTACTGGTGTCTTAGAGACGGTTCCTATTTCCCCGTCACTAGGTCACGTCGCTAAAGGCCTGATTTGAGGTAGTGTATATCAATGAAAATCATGTTTACCTTTATTAACATGTCATAACAATATGTCTAGAATGTTTGACATGTCACATAACATAACTATGAAAGTGTATGTAGATGTGTAAACCTGTTTATATCGTCTCAATAAAGCATCTCATATGTTCAAGTTATGTTTTTAAATCCATATCTACAAGAATATGACATGGTCCGTGCGGAGATGCCTCCAACACATTTTGTGAGAACGTCTCTATTTTACAGAAAGATGAAATAAACGTATCTAACTCTCAAATAAAGCGTATCTACATGGGGGTGTTTCTAGTAGTGAGACCTATTCAACATTTTGGGTCATGACTATTTGGTCTTGTGGGACACGACCATTTCATGTGGACTGGCCCATTTCATGTTGTGGGCCACACCTATTTCGTGTTGCGGGCCAGTCCTATTTCATGTTGTGAGCCAGAGCCATTTCATATTATGAGCGTGAATCATTTCCCACTACAGACTAAGCATATTTTATGTTGTGGACCAGGCCTATTGTAACACCCAGGTGATCAAGTAACCAAAACCATTCTTGATCAGCCCGAATCACCCATGTCCCGATCGGCACGGTGGACGTGCGGTCGGTACCCGAGCCTTCTCTGCTACAATTCATCTCTTTTAAGTCCAAATCCACTTGAAATGTCCCAAATTATAAGCTTTTCACCTGTGTCTGTAATAAATCTGTAGAACGACAATTGTACAAATATTCTACCATTTTTTAAGAGTTAATAACCTATAATAATAATATTTAAGCTCTAAATAAGATGCTTTTCACGCATAAAATGGTACACTAACTTGTTGTGGGCTCTCTCAGCGACGAGTTCAAGTTGAAGGATATGGGCGATCTTCATTTTTTCCTCGGTGTCTCAGTTCAGCGCACTAAGGCAGGGTTCTTCTTGTCCCAGCACCGGTACACGGAGGATATCCTGGCGCGTGCTGGCATGACCAACTGCAACACTTGCAGCAGTCCTGTCGACACCTCTGCCAAGCTCGCCTCGCGTGGCAACCCCGTCTAGAATGTCACTGATTATTAGAGAATCACCAACGCTCTCCAATACTTGTTGTTCACAAGACCTGACATTGCGTACGCTGTTCAATAGGCATACCTTCATATGCATAAGCCCCGAGAACGTCACGCCAACATGCTAAAGTGTATTCTCCGCTACCTCAAGGGCACCCTCGACCATGGCCTGAAACTTCATCAGACTTCCACGACCACTCTCACTACATACACCTGTCGGTCCACTCCAGGATATGTCGTTTTCCTTGGTGACAACCTCATCTCGTGCTCCTCCAAACATCAACAGACGGTATCTCGCTCCAGCGCTGAGGCAGAATACCGAGCCGTTGCAAACGCTGCTGCTGAGTCATGTTGGCTTCAACAGTTGCTGACTGAGCTTCATCGCCCGCTCCAGCGTGCCACCATCGTGTTCTGTGACAATATAAGTGTTGTGCATCTCTTCAGCAATCCCGTCCAACACCTTCAGACATAGCATGTGGAGATTGATCTACACCTTCATACGCGAATGCGTGGCATTTGGCAATGTCCGTGTTCTCCACGTTCTGACGGGCTTGCGGTATGCTGACATATTCACCAAGGCCCTTCCGACAGTTGTCTTTCGGGAATTTGCTCCAGTTTGAACGTTCGTGGTGCTCCCACTCGAACTGCAGGGGGGGGGGGGGGGTTAGTGTATAGTATCATGGTAAGGTACGTGCATGTACCTTTCACTCCAAGGAGAAGATCACAACGGCAGATTACATGCCGGTATTAGAGGATAGCCATCGGCAACTAGAGATAGGTTTCTGTTTTTATTTGATTCAATCCATAGGATCGCACTGCTGTATTATTTGTATACCGATGACCCTAATGCAAAGCCTAAGTGCAATTCTCCTATTTGCCTTCAATATTACGGTAACACTTTTGCTACTGATAATAATATAGTAGTTTCATCAGACAAGACTATCCAAAGGCAACAGTGTACTAATTTGGATAGAACCCAGATGCCATCGTTAGCCAAAATGACCATGGGCACTTTGCATACCGATAGAAGTCTATACAGAGGAAAATCGAAATATATAAAACGGAATTCAGGATATCCTTAATTTCCTTATTTTCACATTAACGCAGAGCGAAAAATCTGCTATTCAAAATTTCGGTGACAATTTTCGATGAATAAATGAGAGTTGTTCAGAAAATTTCTGCATAATTGAACATTTGAAGCCTTCTTTCTTTGAACCCCATGCCTCCTTTTTCCAAGCTTCAGGGAGATAAATCTTTTGCAATTCTAAGAATGTATTTGCGGGATGAAGAGTGATTCAGGAGCAACATAAATGAAAATTCAATATACGCGGTTATATTTCCTCCCAAATATTATATGGCAATTTCTGTACAGGGTCAATATATAACAAGGAAAAAAAAACCAATCTGAACTTTGCTACTGCGTGAGCAGCCTAAGCTTTCCAGATCAATGGCCTCCTCCCGTTGCTGCCGCTGCCGTTGCGAGCAAACGTCCACGGGCTGGGCGGCGCTGCCCCGCGACATCCTGGTCATCGTCTTCCTCAAGCTGGGTCCCCGAGAGAACATGCGGGGCGCCGAGTTCGCGTGCAAGCACTGGCGGCGTGCCGCGCTGTACGAGTCCGAGCTGTGGCGCAACGTCGAGATGCCCAAGGTTGGGAAGTGGTATAGGGGCTGGCGCGCAATGGTGCGAGCCGCCGTCGACCGCGGCGCAGGCCAGTGTGTCTCCTTCTCAGGACCTTGCGATAATCTTTCGCTTCTCCATCTCGTGGAATGGTAATATCAAAATATAAAATTTTCTTAATTAGTTGCTACTTTCATTACTACGATTATTTTTAGAAATTTATTATGATTTTTTCTTAGTTCCTATGCTATGATCCACGCGCGTTAATTTATTATTATAAACTTATTAGGGCCAATTCCTTAGGTGCCATTACAAATTTCATTTATCTCGAATCCGCCATTGTAAAACCACTTATCCCATGTGTGCCATTGTATTACAAATTTTATTCCATCTATGCCATCCACGTCATCATCAGCACCTAATATTTCCCTAAATGACTAATTTGCCCTCATATTCAGCCACGTAGAAGGCCACACGGGCACGCTACACATAAGATCGCGAGCAGGCCAGTCATAGGCACGCGAGGGCTGCGCGCAGGCGCACTGGCGCAAGCAAGCGGCAGCGACGGCACACGCGGCGGGCGGCTGCTTGGCACACGAGCTCGGCATAGGGGTCGGCGGGCGGCATGACGCAGGGGCGGCGCGTCGGTGGGAGGTTGCGCGACAGGCGAGCAGGCCACGGTGACGGCGCATGGGCGGTGTGCCGGCGGGAGGCGGCGCGGCATGTGAGCAGGTCGGAGTGACGGTATACGCGACGGGCGGCTGCGCGACATGGGAGCAGGTCGGAGCGACGTGGCGCATGCGGTGGGCGGCTGCGCGGCTTCGGGCACAGCGCAGGGGTGGTGCGGGGGCAGCTCACCGTGGGACCAGCAGCTTGTGGTGGAGCTCGCCTGGCGAGGCTGGAGGAGGAAGAAAGTGAAGGGCACTTTTGTCTTTTCCCATGTTTGATGGCATATTTGGAAAGAAAAATTGCAATCTGATGGCATCTACGGGAATTGCGTTGGCATATTTAGGATTAGAGCATTTTGTAATGGCATATACGGGATTATCCCAACTTATTATGACTTTTTCATAGTTCCTACTTCCATTACTATGATCTTTTTAGATGAGTATTTTAATTTTAAGGCATTATTCCTGCAGTGCACCATCTCTCAGAAGCCTCGACCTTTTCGATTTCGTTGCGTCTAAGCACGTATTGTAGGAGGTCATCATGAGGTTCGACCTACTTGAGGATCTCGAAATCTCACCTGAGTATGACTGTTCCTATCAATCGACAAAGTTGTTTCTGCTTATTTGCCGAGCTTGTCCGCAGCTCAAGAGACTCGTACTGGCTGGCCAGGAACTCAACTACGATGACACCGAGCAGATTCATGACGGTGAAAGGAAGCTTAAAGTTCCAGTGCTGCCTAGGCTGCGCTACTTAGAACTGTCCAACTGTGAAATAATCATTCCAGCGGTACTTGTTGATAAACTTGACATTTGCCCTCGTCTCAACTCTCTCCACGTTTCTAGCTATTTGAGTTTCCCGTATGAGATACGTCACAAGTTGGATGAAAACATACGGATAAAATGTCCTGAAATGACTGATCTGACTCTTCCTGGTGATGGCCTAACTGATGACTCAGATGAAGATGCTGAAGACTACAATCGTCACTGTTCAGTGAAGGACTATTGTGATACAGCAGTATACCTCAGCAAGAACTGCGGCTGGATTGATGAAAATGAGATCAACAGTTATAAGAGGAGACTGAGGTCCCACTGGAGTATCAAGGAAGATAACTTCTCGCATCAACTTCAATTGAAGTTTGAAACACATCTTCATTTTGGTCTTATGTACCAATAATATTCTGCATACTTATGTTGCTCCTGTGAACCTCCTTTTTATCTTACATAAAAAATAAAGATTTATAGGTTGTTAAGGTACGCCGTAAAGCCCATTTGAAACAGAGAAAACTGTCTACAACACATAAACAAAACGTGGTTTTGTCCTGAATACATCGATAAAATTGAATCTAGGTGGAACACACTACGGTTCTCTAAAACTTCATCTGTTACACTATGATCATTTAATTATTATTTTTAACTTCTATATCTTAATATATGAAAGACGTTAGAATTTAAAACTTGGCACACAAAAATATATACTTTTGCATTTTGTACCATTAAAAAATAAAGCTATAACTTTTTTAATGATGTCTATTGTCTGCTCATTGTTTTAATATTTAATTTATCAAGCTAGCCATCCAAACAATCCAAAAAGATTATAGCTCTATTTTATAATGATAGAGGATGCAACAACTTATATTTATGCAAAGTTTTAAATGCTAACGTATTTTATATATTGTGATAGAAAAATTTTAAAATAGTAGTTAGATGATCATAGTGTGTCACAAAAAAAATTATAATCATAGTGTGTACCGGTTAAATTTAATTTTGTTGATGTGTTCATGACAAAACCATGTTTTTTGGTGTGTTCGAGACTAATTTCTCTTTTAAATTATGTCCATATATGAACAACAGCGCAGGGAATGCAGGATGTCCTTTTATTTTAGTTTTTTTTATATTTTTCCCACTTTTCCATACATAATTTAGATGACAAAATGGCTAACATTAATAGCAGCATAGGATGAATATATAACCGTGGACTTTTGTGACCAATAGCAGCATATAACTAAGGTGGTGTTTGGTTTGAGAATCGTAACAGAACAGCAATCGTAATGAGAAGAAGCTCATATCATAATCCAAGTAACAAGAAACCTGACATTGTTTGGATCATTTCTGTAACGGAAAACAATGAAGCTATAGGAAACATATTACTCCATCTTCACGCCCTGCATATGATTGCTACTCCCATGGCTGAGAAATTGTGCTGTTAGTTGCACCCCTACCCGTTGACCGATATTCTCACTAGTACAAAGAGGGCGTTTAGTGACGCATGTCCAAAATTCAACAGTGGCGGTCGACCCAAAACCCATCACTAGGAAGACCTGCACTGACACGAGCGAAAATATCCATCACTGAGATTTAATACTAGTGGCAGTCCATGATGATGTCAGCAAGAATCACCACTGGGAATCAATACCGGTGGTGGCTCGCGCAAACATCAGTGACCACCAACCCCAGTGACGGTTTTATTGATGTCATCCACTATCACTAGAAAATTATAGGCTCATTCGGGCCTGCCAGAGGCCCAAACTAACGCTAAGTATAAAAGAAAGCTAGGGTTTCTTCCCACGAGCACCCCCACTCACTTCCCGTCTTCTTCACCACGTCACAGGCCCCCTCCTTCTCTTCGTCCTCCCCATCGCATGTCTCGCCTTCCTCCACCTCCCCTCATGCAGGCGCCATGTCGCCCTCCTCCCCAGCATGCATCACGCCGCCCTCCTCAACAACACCTCCTCTTCCCCGCCCTCTGCTGCAAACACGTCGCCCGCGGTAGATCTGGCCTCGAGCGCGTGCGAGAGTGGATCCGGAGTCAGGTCCTCGCGCAGTGGAAAGTAGCGGCAGGGGCCTCGCGTAGCAGACTACCGGCGATGGTTGCGGGGCTTGGCACCGTGGACACCTTGAGGTTGCGGCAGCATGGCCTCGCATGGCGGATGACAAGTGGCGGTGGTGGGGCTTTGCACATGGCAAGCGGCCTGCAGTGGGGCCTCTCGCTGTGGACAGCAGGCAGTGGAAAGGTTGGATGCGGTCTCAGTGGCACGGATTTAGGGCCCTAGCGGCTAGGGTTCATGGGCTAGGTTTGGGCCCGACCTCCTTTTTCCTTTTTTTGTTTCCTTCCTAATGGCGGTAGAGTGCACCACCAGTGTTATCCCCTCTCTCCAAGGATCATTTCCACCACCACTGAAGGCCCTCTTAGTACTAGTTTATGTCTAGCTCCCATAGGCCATGTTCAGCCAATTTCCAAGGAGTCCACACCTGGCCCCCAGATTGGACAAGACCGCCATCACATTCTCAAGAAGAGTAGAAGATCAAGGTCCTGGACCACTATGGCCATCGAGCACCTCTACGTTCTTCCTGATTGCGAGATCTTGTCCTGTTTCATGCCACCACATGAGGACAACTTCTACTGTTGGAGCGGATCTCAGGAGGAATTGGTGGGGGGAGGAGATGGGAGTGATGAGGCGGAGGATAATAACATTGTAATGCCCTAGGGTCCACACTCAGCTGGACCCGAATAAGAATTTGAGTGGACCCCCCTCATATGCTCACAAACCTGTTTACGCTTTCGTCCTCACTTCGTGTAAAAGGGTTAACCTAAGATTGGTAATGGTAGACAATCTAGGCTTATATATTAGTCTTCCTCCTACTAGACTAGCAAGGTGGTACTAAATTTTCAACACCTCATGCACACAAGTGGTCATCGACCACTATGGGCCTAATCTTAATGGGCTCGGATGTTATAGACAAGCCCCCCCCCCCCTCTCTCAAATGATCGACATTCTCGTTGGAAAACCAACACAACTTTCCCACCTTGGGCAAGCTACTTGAAACATTCTCTTTTGGACACGTCCATGTCAAGTGCCAGCTCATATGCCATGTCGTGCCCCACGCATGGGCCAACACATGTCATGCACCATATATCTGGACCTCCTGGCCATCACTTGCACCATGTCTGCAAGGAGTCCAATGGGCAAAGAAGAGGATTTCCAGTCCAGGTCGGCATTTCCAGTCCAGGTCGGCTCTGATACCACTTCCCTTGGGTCCACCCCGGTTAAGTCTGACTTGCATTTTTGAGTGGACCCCATGCACCCACCTAACTGTTTATGTTTTCACAAGGTTGATGGTGGTGGATAATCTATGCTTATATGTTGGGCTTCTTCCTACTAGACTAGTAATGTGGTACTAAATTGCCACCTCCTAATGCATACAAGTGCTTATGGGTATCTATGGGTCCAATCTCAATAGTGTGGGATGTGACAAACACCGTATCAAAATCACTATGAGCCTAATATCAATTTGGAGTGGGGGGGGGGGGTGCGCACAACGGGTTGGCCTTGACAAAGATGATGAAGGTGGGCTTACGCAGGGTGGAATAATATAAGAGCTTCAGGATGACATGCTGTGATAGGCTTGTCAATTTTTGTGAGTAGTGTGTAAGTACTTGTTGGGATAGGTGGGATAAATTTGCTTTAGCTAGATAGAATGGGGAGAGGAGGTTGTCCCACTTGTAATAATGAGGATGACACTCAAATTTCATGTTAGAAATTAGGAGTAAGTCGAACTATTAGAGAGAATGGGGGTGTTTTCTGTTCTCTCTCCTTCGTTGAAGATGGTATTAGAGATGTCACTTTTTATGATCAGAATCACATAAGTCTATTTTGGAGGATTAGAGTGACATATCTATTTGATCACTAAAAGCAGCGTTGATCCACCTTAAAAACAAAATTTCCTTGGGACGACTGCCTATTTATCTTTTCAAGATTTTCACTCTAAAATCATGTGATTTGTTGGCCTTAGGATGCAAATCCAATTGCACGCCTTCAATATCAAGTTCATGGGACTCGAGGCAGGAGAACTGATGTCATTGCAAATAGTACGATCAGAAATTCACATAATTTCAATTGCAAAAATCAATCGAATAACATTGAACTATTCGGGACCTTTCTGCCTTCTCGTTTAATTGCAAAAATCATTTGAATAACAAGTCCCAAGTAGCGAGGCGGTTTAGGTCGTGTCATCCGAATAACAATCTAGGCTGATCATGAGGTTGCACCAACATCGGTGGATTTAGGCATGGATTAGGACCAACAAGAACAAGTCCCAAGTGGCGATGCGGTTTAGGTTGTGCCATCCTAATAACAATCTAGCAATCATGAATTTGGCGAATTGATGAGGTCATCAATGGAACTAGAGTTCTAACTTAGAAATGTGTCTTATTCCGTGGATAAAAAGGTCACCGTGCACCTTGCTAGAGGTCGCGATGATGGCGGCAACATTACAGGGACGGTTGTGCACATCGGACGAGACCGATAGCTGTCATTAGCGACCGCGGTGCCCAAGATGTTGGGCGTGTCAGCAGCATGGTGGTCAATAGCAGGCCACATCGTCCTATTAAAGGTCCATTCAATGACTATGAGGTGACTCCAACACTAGTGGATCAATGCCAATAACATGTTCCACGTCGCATAGCAGTTACCTGAGACCAAGCAACACAAACCGTGACCATGACCGACCTCTGCAAAGTTCGACATCTTCATCATGTTGCAAATGGAGCATCAACATCGACTATTGCATTTCATTGATGTATGACAGTCATGCGAAGCGTCTGTGCACTTGTTGGAGGCCGCGGCGGTGGCGGCAACACCACGCGGACAACCGCACACTTCGGCCAACATCGACGACATTCCCTTAATGTCTGCCACAGTAGCGGCAAGATTGTCAATATATCGCGACAGATTAATAACAATGTAGGCTTCGATGGCGAGGTGGCGCGAGCACTAGTAGAAATATTTTAGTTCTACCAAGTAAGAAAATACAAACATATCTCTACTCCTATTAATTTAGATGGAAACATTCACGCCATCTAAAAAATCTGTCGTACGCCCACAAAGTTAGAGATTGAATCCAAATCGGTTTCGTACATTTCATATCAAGCATCGAATTCCAAAAACCATAAATCCCTCGTCCAGAGTTGAAATGAATTAAACTCGGACTCTATCTCGTAGCCCTCAAAAAGTTCTACAATTTTGATACTCAATGGAAGTCAAGATTCCTCCGTTTTGGTTTCCAAATTCACGATGGAAAAAATATTTATTCTGATTCGAACTCCTCTACGCAGGTCTCTGTGCGGGCTCATATGTGCTACCTCCGAAGTCCAAATAATATGATCCACATATGTTCCGAAAAGGCCTCGAAGAGATCTACAACTTTCGTGTTTTAACTTTTCTCATTAGAGCATGTCTTCAAGTCTAAAATCACGTCGCAATACAGTCCTGTTTCTATTCTGCGTGAATTGATTTTTTCTATCGGATAAAGCTTCTAGAAATCTTTAGCCATTGGGTCACGACCTTGGTCTTGCATGTTGGGGTTTATAGAGGTCCAGTGGTGTCTTGTAAGCGTTATGAGCTTGTGAGAATTCTCTTTGCATGGCGAATTGGGCTTCATATCGGTACTTCTCATATTTAAGTATTTTTTAATATCATTTTAATTTTACAACATAGCACTCAAACGACACTACATGTGTAAATCGTTAACATTAGAGGTAAAAAAAATATTTATGATAAGAATACGATAAAAACGATAGAAAAATTATCACTTATAATATATAGAATGATACACTAAGAAGCATCAACAATAATATAAATATGATCTTTCGTGTAAAAAATATCAACAATTATATTGTGTAAATAATTTACGTTTAAATTATAAAGAGTGTTTTATTTTTTTAAACCCGTAGCAACGCACGGGTATTTTACTAGTATCTATATATAATATCTTTCCAATAAAATTATATATATAAGTATATCCTACAGAAAACATAATATTTTGGTCTAGTGGCCCTATTAGCGCGGGTCGCGCTAATTGTGTACAGAGAAAACACTTTTAACAAGAGAGGGGTAGACCCGTAATAAAGAATAAACAACGGACCTGGTTAAAATCAAAAGGTAGAATAAACAATCAATCTCGGCATTCTCGCAATCACCGGAGACAAGGTTCTCAGATCCCATCCATGGCCTCCTCCACCCGCCGCTGCCGCCGCCGCTGCGAGGAACCGTCCCCGCCGGCGATGGACTGGGCGGCGCTGCCCCACGACATCCTGGCCAGCGTCTTCCTCAAGCTGGGGCTCCGCGAGGTCATGCGGAGCGCGGAGTTCGCGTGCAAGTCGTGGCGGCGCGTTGCAATCGAGGAGCCAGCGCTGTGGTGCCGCATCCAGATGACCCCGGTCCGGAGGTCATGCAGGGGCTGGCGAGCGATGGTGAATGCTGTCGTCGAACGCGCGGCCGGCCAGTGCGTCGCCTTCTCAGGGCCTTGCGACGATCAGTCGCTAATCCATCTGGTGGAAAGGTATTGTCTAATCATAATGATAATTCACCATTTTCTTACTGTGAAGAAAGTTGAGAACGTGTTTCTACAGTTATTTGCACGACTTTATTTTGAACTTGTATTCTGACTGGAAGACATTCCTGCAGAGCACCTCTGTTGCAAAGCCTTGATCTCTACGATTATGTTGCATGTAATGATGTATTGACCGAGAGCATCACCAGGCTCCACCACCTCGAAGATCTTGAAATTTCACCTGCTTATAACTGTTCAGACGCGTCCAGAAAGTTATTTCAACCAGTTTGTCGAGCTTGTCCCAGTCTCAAGAGACTCGTAATGGGCTACCAAATACTTCACAATGACATGCCGAGTAGGAGCCTTTTTGATATTAGAGAAGAGCTTCAAATTCCAGTGATGCATGAGCTGCGATACTTGGAGTTGTTTAACTGTGAAATCTCTCGTAAAGCACTGTTGGCGATACTTGATAGCTGTCCTCAGCTTGAATCTCTCCACATTTTGGGCTCTTCCGTTTTCCCACATTTCGGCATGTGTGGCGAGCTAGGGCTAAAATGTGCTAGAGTCCAGAACTTGACCATTCCTGGACATGTCCGCAGGTGTCAGAGATGAGGAAAACAACTCAGATGTGCAGCCAAAAACTACAGCTCAGAGGAGGACCAGTGTGGTCGCCATTAGTGATCTTTGTTTCACAACAATTTTGTCTGGGTCTACGAAAATTAAGATGAACTGGTATTTATGGGATTTTGGCATGAGGTCTGTCTGCGCTATCAAGTAACTGAACTTATGGCATCGAATCGAGGCTTCTTATGGCATCCAATTTGGCTTTATTAAATTTTCTGCTATATTTATAATGTCATATGTAATGTTCTGTCGACTTGCTTGTCTGAATCGACCTTTTATGTTAAATATGGAAATCTGAATCAGTTATCATTCTTTTCATCTATTGGTTGTTGTGGAAAGTTTTTAAAGTCCATGTTAAAATTTTCCATAGACAGTGGTGAATGCCAGGTTAGCCTTCATTTAAAATTCTGAGAACTTTTCTTTTCTGAACTATGTTTGAAATGGAGAGGGTGCCATGCCTGATTTAAGACGACAGGCTTAAACTTGTGGACGGCGTTGTAGGTGCTGCAATATTGACACATTGAAAGAAGTAGTAAGATATTTTTTCTTTAATGTTATATTTGCACCATATATACATTTAATTATTTAGTCAGAAAAATATATACATTGAACTATTAAACTATTTCATAGAATTCTGAGTCCAACACAAAATTTGAGTGGCTAATGTTTTTGTAAATATTATGTCAAAAAATGTTGAGGTTTATAATGTTTCATTTTTCTTCAATTTTATACTTGCACCATATATTAACAGAATTATAAAACTATTTCATAAAATCCTGCGTCCAACACAAAAGTTGAGTATCGTTTTTTTATTTATTATGTCAAATGTTGTTGAACTTTATATTTGTTTGTTTAACACACAATATCTATATGATTTGAAATATTTTTTACCTTCAAGTTTATTGATTCAGGAAATTGAACATGACTCTTTATCAGGATGATTTATTGTAATATTAATTTTTTTGTGTTGAACTTTATTAATTCAAGCACTCGATTTGATGAAGCTCATGTACCAGTAATAATTTGTTAATTTAAAAAATGACAGTGTATTATCACTGTCCTAGCTTCATCTATCACTTCGTCATTCCTTTGCTTTCTCTCCTATCTATGGAGCGGTGAAAACCATGAATAAAATCAGAGGAGAGAGAAGAGTGTCCATGTAACATAGTTGGGATGGAGAAGATTATATTCAACCTTATTGGACTAAGGTGAGATGGTGATAGAGTCCCACGTTCATACAGTGAAGGTTATAATGTGGCATAGGAGATGGGGTTATCGGGGAAGAAAAGGGCAAAAAAAAAATCTAACTGCTAATAGAGATTGAATGAAACAATATTTTAATATGTGATTTAGGTCATTAGTTTGATGGAGAGTAATTAATATATCCAGTGCTATGAGAGGAATTCAGCAAAAAAAAAAGGGTTTTACTTGAGTAATAATAAAAATAGTAAGTAATTAAAAAACAATATATAATCCATTATTGTAATGACGTTGGTGGGGTAATTTTTAAAAAAATTATAGGGGTATTTTGGTCTAATTATTTTATAATAACAGTGGTTGATAAATTTCTCTTCTTATTTTCTCATATTAACGTAGAAATTTTTTAACCTTGAGAGCGAACGTAAAGGATCCTTTTCTTGGTCAGAATTATATATATATATATATATATATATATATATATATATATATAATAGATACTACTAGAGGAGATTGAGTAGTACTACCTAAACTATTAGATTTAAGAAGATGAATGGCCCACGTTCATATGGGTGCAGCACAAAGGTACTCTATGTTTATATTTCTACCTATGGGGATTGCAATTTGCTTTTTCAGGAAATGAAGATTGTATGGTAATATAGAAAACACATAGGATCCTTGAAATCTTCAGTGGCTGCACAGAGAATCAATGTACATTTGCGATATGGTATTGGCATAATCTGGCTTGGATTACTTGACGTAGTTCAGATCAAAGAATTGTTGTGTCTTTTGCAACTCAAGTAATGACTGTGCAATTGACCACTGACAGTCATAATAAAGATATACTGCCAAGGATGGCATTTCTGCCAAGGATGCCAAAGCATTTATTCAGACAGGACATAAGTTTAAGTGATAAGTATTAGAGATGAACACATAAGCAAATTCACTTACTTCGCTACATATGTTGAGTTCATAAAGTCAAATCTATGCATATAGCATATACTTGAACATTACTAGAAGGTAGCCCTTTATTTTGCCCTGACAGGGATTACATATCACTCAGACTCCCAATCAAAATCACGAGCGCAGTCAGTGGCGCTGAACGTTTCATGGTCGTCCTCATCACTTGCACAAAGTACAGGGACGGGGAGTGTCAGAGTCTTGATCCTCGCACATTTCTTTCGCAGCACGTCATCAACAACAATGTTCTTGCAGCCTTGCAGGAAGAGAATCTCAAGGTTGGGGCAGCCATCAAGGATGATTTTGTGAGGTCGTCGTTGGTGAGGTCACTACGAGTTAGTGTGAGGCTCCACGGATTAGGCATCGCTGCCATTCCGCGAGCTTTCCCTTCTTCGATGATCTTCAGCAGCGCATCATCATAAAAGATGTTGAAGCAGCCATGCAGAGAGAGAATCTCCAGGTGTGGGCAGCCATCAAGGATGACAGCGAGGTCGTCGTTGGTGAGTTTATTAAGAGTTAGTGTGAGACTCCGCAGCTCGTGCATCGCTGCTATTCCGCGAGTTTCCCCTTCAGTGGTGGCAGACCAGACATTGCACATCCAGAAGCGCTTCAGCTGCGTGCATGCCTTGCCAGTGGCCTCGTAGACGCCGGAGCCACGGAGGTTGTTACAGAACACAAGCACGAGGTCGTCAAGCAGAGGGAACTTGGTGACTGTTTTGGTGAAGTCTTCGTTGAAGACGCCATTGCATGATATAAGGCCGAGGCCTTTGAGAGATGGCGACCTGCAGCACATGCAAATGTGTTTGTTGTGGCGATTCATTTGGTTCAGGTGAGAAGAAAAACTGGTATTCAAGTGTAAAAACGAAAGGATCTAATATTAGGAAAAAGGGGAAAATGTTACGTGATTACGGTATCAGATAAAATTAAATTTCGGATCCAGAATCGGAAAAATACCTGTCCGCTATATACTTGAGTAGCTCGTCAGTAACAAAAAATTTTCCCACAAACAACTCCAGCTGCCCACCGGAGCGGTCTACAGCCATCTTTGCCATGGCGCACAGGACGTGACGGTTTATCTTTGGCCCAAAATGGTGCAGATCATCAATCACCTTATGGCGCGCCATGTTCACGGACCGCCACACATCGGGAACCTTGGCAGCCTGGAGCCATGAGTGGAAGACGAGGCCAGCGCCCATAAGGACCTCGATGGCTCCAAGCTTTGTGAACACCGACGTGAGTGCGTCCAGAGGCAACTCCGACCAGTCCCTCGAGTCAGACGTCGCCTGCACAGGCGTCACATCAGTCCTCCCCTTCTCCGTTCTGTCGTTGCAGGTCCTGAGAAAAAAGAAGGCTAGCTAATAACCATCCGCTAGCAGCTATACTACCACGCACTGAGAGAGGCGTGAATCTGTGGGAGATTCCCGTTTGATTTCCATACGTACATTCGGCGGCAAGGTGGTGACGCCATTTAACTTTCTCCAGTTGAGGAAAGACGAGCACGTAGAAGATGAAGTGATATAGTTCTACTTGGAACTCTGATTTCTTCCGCTGGATCTGGGCGCAATTTATAGAACCGGGAACCTTTCATTTCATTAGTTAATGCTTCCTTGAGAATCAAAACGGCGTTGAACGCTCGAGAAAGACGATTGAGCTGGGCAATTTATGGACGGGACCATATTATTCTTGTCAAGAAAGTAGGAACGGCACCCCTCGTGGAGGTGCCCACGCTGATTAGCACATGTGCTAAACGCTGAAATGTTTGTCTACTGGCTAAAGAACAAACATTATATTCACTTGTGGGGAAGCGTGCTGTGTCGTCATCCTGCAACGACACTCTGCAAGACAATCCATAAAACCTAATTATATGTTTTCATGAGTACTAAAGCAACAACGAAATTATATGATCCGTAGCTAGAATTAAAATGAGAGCGATTTGTTGCCAAAAAAAAAAATGAAACTGCATAGCCACCTCCTCCAGGCTTGATTTTGATTGATGTCGATCCTTTTCACCTTCATTGGTAACAATCTCCAAACAGTACAGATCTCGGATGCGCCGGACCAGCTCCGGTGGAAATGGGCACCATCAGGTATCTACTCGGCCGCAACTGCATACAAGGCTTTGTTTATTGGTCAAACGGCAATCGCGGGAGCGGCCGAACTGCAGAAGACAAAGGCACCCCGAAGTCCAAGTTTTTCATGTGGCTTGCCCTGTTAGGTCGTTGCTGGACGAACGAACGACTGCATCGCCACGGGATCACTGATGATAGACGGTGCTCCCTCTGCCTACAGCAGCTAGAATCCATCGCCCATTTGCTACTGCTATGCCCCTACAGCAAGGAGGTTTGGTTCAAGCTGCTGCGATCAGTGGCTTTGCAACGGTTCACGCCATCCGTCCAGCTTGACGTTGCTGACTGGTGCTTACAGTCCCGCAGCTCCACCCCTCACTCACAGCGTCAGCAATTCGACACTATGGTGATCCTGGTCTGCTGGGAGCTCTGGAAGGAGCGCAACCGACGAGTATTCCAGTCCGTTGTTGTAACAGAACCGCCATACCACAGAGACGATTCCGTTTCAGGATCTTTCTCGGATGGTGACACACGCTGTGACGCTCAATAGTACAACACATAACAGAAGAATATAGTGTAACAAGAACATAGATGGAGTACAGAGTTTACATAAATCCGAATTTAATTTTCAAACCAGAGTTTTCAAAGTGCGGAAGTGAAATAATTCAACAGTACTAAAGAGTTTCGACGAAAGTAAGATACAACGCTCTCTCACGGCGATACATAGAAGTAAAAGCCCGTCTTGATCGGTGTCAGGTTCTTGACACCATACCAGTGCACACAAGCCTACTCCTTGTTATCATTGGTGCAAAGCTCTCATTCAATATTCTAGCAGTCAGGACGCTGGCCTTTCCAGTGAAACCTCCCACCGTAGTGGCAATCTTCACCCTGGTCATCTGAAAACCACATAGAGCTACGCCTTGAGTAACTAGTTTACTCAGCAAGACTGACCCGTCAAAATGGCCAACTACAGCCGACACCTAGACATGTCAAGGCTAAGGGTAGGGCTTATGTTGCCAAAAAGCAAGCCTAAGAGTGGATCCTTATTTACCAAGTTTTAGTATCAAGTTTAATTGTCATGTAGAATAATAAATTTAGTTTCCGCTAAAGTTATAACAATCATGGTTGTAATACAATCTTAATAATTCTAAACAGCAGTATTAAACCCACTCATCATCTGAATGGCTTTCGATACTATTCCGGAACAGCGATCAAGTGATACTCGTTAGTGTGAGGGGCAGCGACTCGAATCGATTTACATCCTTCAAGAGAAACCTGCTTGCACGATCCATACGCGCTTCATGGAAGCCGCATGGAGCAACCTTTTGCATATGGTACCACAAGGTCTTCCGCGCCTGGCTCCCCCGAGAAGGGTTCCCCAACGCGATACGCCCCATGCCGTCATCCGTGGGTGGATTGCTCCCTCGTCTCAGCCCCAGTTCCACCTTAAGGATCAGGGTACCTTCCGACCAAGCAGTATTCGTAGCTACATCAGTTACTGGGCCCATAACTCTAGCATGCAAACAGTATGTTCAAACTTGACCTCATAGGACCGGACACGAGGCGTAACCTTATGTGACTCAGACGGGGCTACCTCCTTGAAGATAAGTTGTCCTTCCCTTTCCACCTAGTTGCCCGTCTGGTCTTCATTGTGATCCCATCCACACTTTCCTTCATCCGACATTATTCCCCGGTGATAATATTTCCTGTCTATGAATGGTCTCCATACCACTTGATGAGTAGTCGTCCTAAATTAAGCAGAGCGACTACCATCCTGACGCTATTATCGGGTAAAGAGAACCTACTGCAATACTAGGTTTTCAAATAACTCCTATAAACTTAATACACAGATAAGCCTATATTCCTAACTAGTGATAAAGTAAAAAGGTTAAAACTTGGTGGGATGCACCGGGCTTTCCTTGGTTCTACTCCTGGTTAGTCGAAACACCACCGGGTCCTTCTGGCTCCTGCTGCTGTCCCGTCTCCACGTGGTTCACCTCGTGATCTACATGATGCGAATGGTGCAACGCATGAGAACCATATTCGATTTATGACACTTTCTCAACAAATATGTTAATGCAACAATATTTCATGTAGAAGTGAACGGGGTGTCCTATACTAGAGTATTACTTGCCTTTACAGGTTTTGACGAAATTATCGAGCTTAAGTGAGCAATTAATATTTTAGCATGGTTTTGGAAGTCAATTTAACACAGGCAAACTTACGGTAGGTAGTACACACCAGGAGTGAATTTTAGGCCGAGTTTCAATTACATGCATGTGGCCATTAATTTAAGTAATTAAATTAGGGTAGAAACTAAATAATTTCTACAGACCCAAAATAATGCAAATCAAAATATGAGACTTTGTAGGTTAATTATATGCATCAAACATAAACTTTTAGCACTAGTTTTATTGAATAAACATGCCCGAGATGAAATAATTCATTGCATGTATATGCTTAGTAGTAGAATTTCATTTTAACGCATAGAGACATCATACATTGCAAACCATGACTTACAGAACAAGAATGAGTATTATAGCATGAATATTATTTCTGTAGCATTTAAATGGTCCTAATCATAGATAAATGCATAACTTTAGATTTGTAACATGGCATGGGCATTTTAATTCATGTTTAAGTTGCATGCAACATAGGTGACCTGCGTGCCAAACCATTTTATTAAAAAAAAATCATATATCCCCATATATTGGCCAATCAAGCATAACCTAGAAATAAATCCAAAACAAATATTTAGAACAGATCAGGACATGGGACCAGCTCCATTAGTTAGATCTCGGTTTTGAGAATCCAGAGAACTTTGTTTTATAATTTTTCACTAATTAAATCATTCATAATGGATTTTACAAGTTTGGTTCATTTTCTGGATTAATATTCAAAGGAAAAAGCATTTCACACCTCAGCCCCGCGCGTGCAGGCGAGGTCTCGCCAGAGCTCGGCGGCGCTGGCCGGCGAGCTTGCCGGAGGGCGCTGCAAGCCTCGACCGGGGTCGGGCCTAAAGTAAGAAATGGTCTAAGCGTCGGCGCACATCTCCTGGAGGGATCGGCGACCACCAGCAGTGATCGGAGGAGGGTTGCTGGCGACGCGCGGAACAGGGGCGGGGTTCGGCAGTGTCGCGCGACGAGGGAAAAGAGCGAGAGGGACTGGATCTTGGTCCGAGAGTTTCACCTGAGCATGGAGAATGGTGGCACACAGTCTTCTTTGCGAGAGGGACGTCAGAGATGGGTGCTCATCGGCGAGGAGGTGGCTGCGGTGGTTGACGGCGATTTCGAGCTCGAAATCTGGTGGAACGGTGGCAGGATCTGTACATGCACTGGGTCAGGCAATTCCTCTAGAGAGATTCGCACATGCAGGGGGAAGCACTAGGCCAAGAGGCTCACCAACGAAGACAAATTTTGCAATGGCGGCCAGGTTACCTGCCGGTGATGCCATCGGAGCAAATCTCAAAATACTCTCAGTTCACAGCACGTATGAACCTGAGATTTTGTCAGAGAAACAATAGGACGCATGACGCATCCATCTATGGAAGTAGCTCAGGCCAGGGTGGAGTAAATCGACAGTGAGGCGAGCCTAGGCTTGAGGCACCAATGGTGGGTGGCTCGGGTGCATGAGCAGAGAGGAAGAAGAGAGAAGTGAGGGCCGGGAGGGGTGAAACCAGGGGCGCAGGACACCGGTTTTGGAGCTGGTTTCAGACAAGGTGGGGGCGTCGATCCGGCCAGAGAGGGCGACGCCCCATCGACGGCGCCCACGCGGCGTACGGACAGGCGGGCAAGCGGGGCGGCGACGGTGTGTTTCTTCACCGAGGCTGACTGGCGAGTCCCACGACCAATTTGATTTTTTTCTATTTATTTCAAAATTCTGACAGCCGACTGTTTTTGTTAATTTCTTGGGAATTAACTGAGAGCTGATCCAGGCAAAACAAAAATATGGGCAGACTCATCACATTGTGTAGATAATTAAGAAAATGAGTCTGGACCTTGGATTATGTTGGAATTAAATAGAGATTTTCTCCAAGAGGGGCTGTTTTTAGGAATTTGGACATTTATTTGGACTACCAAATAGAGGTATAAAATTCTAATAAAATTCTAAAAAAATCTATTTTTCCCTCCTATATAACATATATTTTTTTTTTGTAAGGGTGACCTACGTTTGAACTTGTAGTTTAAACCTTGTTCAAATTTGATCAAATTTTATTCAAATGGCATTCAAAAGTCTCCAGAAAATTTTTAATGGGCTCTATTGCGGTTACTTCATGTGACTAGGTTTTTCACTCTAGCTTTCGCGACACCTAGGGTGTCACAGTTGTAGAGCAGCCCTCGCAGCTGCTACGACGCATCCGGGACGAAGCTGCGCTCTGGTCTCATGCTGGTTTCGGGTCGCTACTTCACCATGCTCCGCCACGGTGATGCTCTCTAGTTTCTTTTTGTAGTAGTGGTCGTCTATGTACATTTGCTGTTTTCCTTCTTCCTTTTTTTTTCCTGCTGTACGCGGAACTCTGTTTTTTCTCCCTCTTAATGAAACACGCACCCAGGTGCGTTCTCAAAAAAAAATCTCCAAACAGTCAATATATTTTCTTCTGAAAATTGCAGAGAATCCTTTGCGGAACATCTTCAGAAGAAGGCAGTTTGAAGTCATCTATTTTTCTTGCAATGACTAGCATATACTCGACCACTAGATACCAAACTTTTTACTATGAGCTTTGACTGGAAATATTAATCTGCCTGATCATGCAGAGAGAAGTGCTGATTTGATCATGATCAGGAGAATTATTAGAAACAGCAAAGATGAAATAGGTTCAAAATTTGCATTATGCTGATGCACATATTCTATTGTAGCAAATTTGAAGTTCCAAGTGTCAATTCCGTAGATTACCACAGAAGGCGATTAGTTGTTCGATTTTAAACTTTTGTGCCACTTCTTGTGACACCTCTGGTGTCATGCAACTCTTTAGGCCAACATAGTAGAGCCATCCTCACAAGCATGAGCACTTAGAACAAAAATTTAAACAGAAAATTTAGCTAATTTGAATGAAATTCGATCAAATTTGAATAGCATTTGAACTAAAAGTCCAGATTTTTCAACATAAGTCACACCTACCAAAACTATATGTTGATGATCATGGTTAATTAGAATTTTGAGAATTTTATCAGAATTTTATTCCTTTATTTAATAGTCAAAATAAATGCCCAAAGTCATAAAAATAACCCATATTGAAAAATTCATATTCAAACTCGATTGGGAACTATTGATCATTAGCATTTTTATAAAATCAGGCACATCATGTTGAGCTTGCCCATGTCTGTGGTTCCCACTGATCAGTCCTAGAATTAACCCTGTGAAAAGAACAAGGGCCGGTAGTTTGCAAAGTTTGAAAAAAATCAAGTCCAGGCAGACCCATCTGTCAGCCTCGCTGAGGAAACACACCCGCCTCCCCGCTCGCGCGACACCGTGTGGATGACGACGTACGGGCAGCGGCCTTGCACACGGATCAACGGCCCCACCATCCATCCTGACATCCATCTTGTCACCCCCCCCCCCATTTCCCTTCTCTGCTCTCTCTTACCCAGCACTCAGCCACCATTGCGGCATGGGTCCGAGCTCTTGCGCCCGGCCGCTCCACTACCCCGCGTGAGCAGCACTGACGCCTGGAGCAACAACTCAACACACTGAAGCTCCACGTGAAGCCGACTTCGTTTCCACCTCCGACCGCCACTCCCCCGCTCGCGCGTGCTCTCTGGTGAGCCATTCTTTGATTAACCTCTCCGGCAACTCCCCCCTTTGGTTGCGCACCACCTGAACCTACCTTGGCTCGCACGCGAGCCGCACTGGCATCGGAACATAGCGGTTGTAGCCGACGCTCACCACGGCTCCGCCGCAAGCCGCCTCGCCTCAACGCACCACGTGCACGGTCGATTTCTTCCACATTTTGCTTGCGTCGCCCGTCTCTTTGGATTCCATGGAGCTCACCGTTGGAACTCCACCGCCGCCTCGGTTGACCGCCGTGGCTACACCACCGCCCGCGTGTCCCGGCCCGGCCATGTGTCCTAGGCCGTGCATGGCCTTCGGGCCCTAATCCCACTCGGGCCAGATCTGGCCCAAGAACCCCCCCCCCCCCCCCCCCCCCCCCCGACCTCAGCCGCTGGGCCAAGCGGCAGATCTGGCCCATGAAGCCAGAACGAGAATTTTATTTAGTTTTTCCATTTCTAGTGATAACAGTAAACATTGAAAATGCCCAAGAAAATATTTACTGCGAATTTTAGAGCAAAATAAATTTTCTTGGTCTGCACTGGACATATTCTATTAGAGAAAAATGCTAAACCCTATTGCATGTTAATGCTTTTATAAGAATCAAAATAAATAGATAAAACACTAAAAAAATAAGAAACAAATCTGTGAGGCTAATAAATTTATGACACTTGGTGAATAATCATGATTTGACATAATGAACCTCGCTGCAAAATCCCAAATGCTAGTTCCCTGTATTTTAGTCAAAATTAATTATTTAAACTTTTAATTTGCCTTAATCCTTAAAAATTCATGGCTTAATGCATGTAAGTGAAAGTTGGCCAATAAATCACCCCTGATATATACTATCTACAGTAAATCACCCATGTGCACTTGACTTCCAGAACCATGCTAAATTATTTAGTTGTCTTATAGGGTCAATATTTCCTAATGAATCTATAGTGTACTTTAGGGTTTGTTTCTTATATCTTGATTCTTTTATAATAACATACCCAACACCGTAAAGATATGGCTGCTCGTCGCACACTCACCATATACCTGCCATGAACATATCGATCATAAACACACATACGCCCCCTTCAGTTTTGTATATTACATTTTTAGATTAACGTATTTCTTGAGGAAGTGTCATGAATCTTGTCTCACCGTTATCATTATTCGTATAATGTAGATCACGAACTGAACCTGGAGGCAGGGCAGGAGCAGGAGCCAGAAGGACCAGTAGGCGATTCGGCGAACCAGGAGAAGGCTCAAGGCAAGCCCCGGTGCATCCCACCAATTTTATCGCTTTTTATTTCATCACTAGATAGTGTGATGGAGGTTTTTCCTGTGCATTATGTTTACAGGAGTTGTTTGAGAACCTAGTACTATAGTAAGTTTCCTTTACCCGATGATAGCCTCAGGATGGTAGACATTCTGCTTAATTTAGGATGACTATTCATCAAGTGGTATGGAGACCACTCATAAATCAGGAAATATTATCACTTGGGAATGATATCGGCTGAAGGAAGGTTTGAATGGAATAATAGTGAAGACCGAACCGGCAACTAGGTGGAAAGGGATGGACAACTTGTCTTCAAAGAGGTAGCCTCGTCCGACTAACTTAAAGCCCGCGTCATGTTCAGTTTTATGGGATCATGTTTGAACGTACTGTTTGCATGCTAGAGTTTATGAGCCCAGTAAAATGATGTAGGTATGACTACTTCTTGGTCGGAAGGTGCCCTACTCCTGGAGGTGGAACTAGAGCTGAGAGGAGGGAGCAATCCACTCACGGATGGCAGTACGGGATGCATGGCATTGGGGGACCCTTCTCGGGAGAGCTATACATGGAAGACCCTGTGGTAACGTATGCGAAAAGTTGCTCCATGCAGCTTCCATGAAGTGCGTATGGGTCGTGCAAGCAGGTTTTTCCTGCAGGATGTAAATTGATTCGAGTCGCTGCCACTCACAATAACGAGTACCACTTGATCGCTGCTCCGAAACATAGTTGGAAGCTTAATAAGATGAAAGAGTTGAATATTGCTTTATTGATTTAATAATGTTATATGGCAACCATGTTTGTAGTAGTTATAGTATAAATTAAATTTATTACTTTGCATGACAACTTAACTTGATGCTAAAACTTGAAAAGTAAGGATCCACTCTTAGGCTGGCTTTTTGGCAAAATTAACCCTACCTTTAGCCTGCGCATGTGTAGGATTCGACTGTAGTTGGCCATTTTGATGGGTCAGTCTTGCTGAGTATTAGTTGCTCAAGGCATAGCTCTGTGTCACTTTCAGATGATCAAGGTGGAGATTGTCGCTGCAGTGGTATGTTCCACTAGGAGGGCCAGCGTCCTGACTGTTGGAACATTGAGCGGGAACTGTGCCCTAACAATGAGAAGGAGTAGTCCGTTGATTATTGGTATGGTGTTTCATCTAGCATGTCACTCACATGAGAATCTATATTTCTCCACTCTAAAGTCGAAATCATGTAAATAAATACTTATTCAAATCATAAACAAATCCTCTATACATCCAGCAAGAAGTTTTGCTTTGAAATTATCCGGATAATGCCATTTTGGACCTATCCGAGTCACCTTATCAAAGTGTCGCCAATCTGAAGTTCAGATTCCTGACCTATATTTTAAAATCCATAACTTTTTGCTCAGACCACCTCTAAGGTTGTGTGAGCACTCTCTGGAAAGTTTACGAAACGCTCTACAACTTTGGTAGTTTAAGTTTTCGGGTTTGGGACCCGGAAGGTAGAGCTATGAGCAAATATTCAGAGTAACCCAGTTCTGTGCAGAAAAATTTGTTCAGAAAATTGACCCGTAGTATAAATTCCGTATCTTGAGCGTGACATCCCCGCCCCATGAATGAGGGGGAATAGTTGAAGGATCGATCATCGGGTGACGCCTTGATAACGCAAGAGTCCTAAAGTACACACATATGACAATAAAAGAATAGTGCAATGTCAGAATTTAGTTATTATAACTTTGGTTCAGATTTGAGTATGTAAACAAGTTTGAAATTCGGTAATATAAATAGCGGAAGCGATACATCTCACGTTAGAATCCTATCATGAAGCACATCAAGCCCGCAGATGTGCCTCATTAACAAGAAGAACACCTACATAAAACAACATAGAGCAAAGCTCTGAGCAACTAATATTCAGCAAGACTTACCCGTCAAAATGGCACGCTAAGGCCAACGCCTAGCATACAGGGGGCTGAACAAAGATTATTGGAATAATTGTAAAAACAGCATTAATAATTAATCCTTATTTTTAGATTTTAGCCAAGTTAATAGAGTTTTTGCATTAAATAAATATTATGCATCTATACTAGAGAAAACATGATTGTAGTATAATTTATAGAAATACAATATCATCTTTATCATCTCACTTGTTTTACTTTAAAATGGCAGTGATCTCACAAGTGGTACTCAATAACCGCGAGGGACGGCGACTCGAATCGATTTACATCCTGCAGGAGAAACCCAAGCACACGACGCACACACACTCAAAAGAGTCGCATACGGCCACCTTCAAGAAACATCATAGAGCCGATCCGGGGCCACCTCTCCCGAGTACACGTCACCCCATGCGATGCTCACGTCGGAGCCATCCATAGGTAGCCCATGCACTCTCCCTTCCGACACATACCCTAATTCCACCATATCCTTCTTCATCACCAAAAGAGAGGTCGGGTTGCCATCCAGCACTACGATGATCAAGTTACGTCGGTTTTCCAGTTTCCATATAAAGATATGTATTTGGTACTGTTCAAACTTGATCACGGGTCCATATGAAGGGGTTCTTAATCGACATAAACGGGGCTATGGCGAACAAGGTCCAACCTTGTCACCTCGACCTACACATGCACTTCCCTGTTTGGCCTCCATTTAATTTCTTTCTCATCATAAGAGGGGTAATAGAGATGAACTACCATGTACCGAGTAATCCCCGGACTACTTGATGCTCGCTACCGAGACTCACAAATTAAGTTTAGCGTTTCTAACGGGGCTTGTATAAACTAAACCCATACCCATAGGATTTGGTGTGCTACATGCAACTAGGCTTCAATCAAATCCCTATACGTAATGCATAATACATGACGCACATACATGTGGTACAAAATAAAAGTTTCAAAACATAGGAGTGCACCGGGGCTTGCCTTGAGTCCGAGCAATGTTAGCATACTTAAAGTTATAGCCAAATTGTCCTCTATCTCTGCAGCACCCATCTCCTCGTCTTAGTTACCGACTCATTTTTCCTAGTAAGATGATGCATGATGCAAATCAAGGATATGACATGATAAGGAGGCTCGTAGAACTTCTTTAATTAATGGATACAATGACATAAAGCATGTGATTAGATATCCCGTGTTACCATTAAGTATTAAATTATTTTACTAAACATATTTCCTTCCTTGACATGTATGATTGGTTGTGCAATGCAACTATCATTGATGTGAACAACTCAAGCAGTGAATAATCGATACTAGTCATTGCTAAGGTACTGCAATGATCTTGTTTAATGGACTTGGTAGAAAAGAAATGATGCAATCTAACTTCTTGATCAACCTTTTGTTAACGTGCATAATCGAACTAATTATGTTGGGGTGTAGCCTGACAGCATGAGTGTGAGAACATTTAGTCAACAATGACCACTAGGCATTTAGCAAGATACTACTCATCATGGCATGATGAGGTGAGTTAATCTATATCTATCTATTTTTTATTAACTTTTTAATTACAAGTCATGAGTTATTTCTACGCAACCGTGCATTGATTTAATTATGAAGTAACCTTACCTGGACATGCAACATGATCAGTGGCTACCTAATTTAGATCAAGTTTTAAGATTGCAGAGGACGATGCAAGCATGTTCCTGAGAATAAAATGCGCATGCATAATTTAATCAGCTAAGTATTTAAGCTAGTAATTAGAGGGAAAGAATTTTTCAATTTAAATTTCTATACAAATGTATATAATTAGAGGCAAGCTAATTTAAATAGAACCTAATTAATAGAGAGCAAAGTGTATATGCGATTGCTATTAAAGTAAACAAGCTCGAGTTACTCATATTCACGATCATGCCACTAGCTAGAAATGAACAAGCTACTTGGATTTAATATGGTTCAGGAAGACATTGATACATGGGAAATTTGGTAGGTTGTAGGAAATGACATGAGTGATTTATGCACCAAGGTTCGTGGTATGAACATGCACCATTAATTTCTAATAATTAAAATGGTGCAAATAGTTAAAAGGCTATTATAGAGAAAAATACTTCAACATTAATTATGACACTTGGTGAAATGCATGGAAATGATACACTACACATGCATGGAAAAGTGGATATTTATTTTTATGCTATGATAATTAGTTATGATTTTATTTGTATTTTTGCTTATTAAATGCACTCGTAAATAAGTATGAAGTTTCAGTGTGCTTTAAAAATTGAATAGAATAGCACATAATCAGAGGAGTCCATAAAACATTTATTTGTAATTTTTCATAAGGTAGACTTTTCTGTGTGGATTTGTAAAGAAAAAAATCGTTTTCCTTTGCATATTAAAAACATGCATAAATAAATATTTGATGTTTCTGTGATTTGGTTATTTTTTATAACATAGTAAATATTACTAGAAATCTTGAACCTGTTGTTTTTTGCAATTTCCTTCTAAAAACTTATTTCTGTGTGCATTCTGGAAGCTTGAAAAATTATTTTTTTTGCTTTATTTTAAACAGCAATGCAAATACCTGCCCTTTGAGCCGAAATGGCTCGGCCCATCAGGTTTGTGCAGGGGAGAAACGGCCACCTGGGCCGGATCAGACCAAGGCACGCTGCGAGGCCCGTGGCCGTGTGGCCTCTCTCGGCCCAGCCAGCCAAGCCAGGCAAGGCCATGGCCAGGGCGCCAGGGCGCGCGTGGCCTCGGCACGACGGCGCGGCTGCGGCAGCCGGCAGCGTCACTGGCACGGGCCCGGTTCAACCCAGGCGAGAGCAGGGAGGCCAGGCGGAGGGGAGGCCCACGGATCTGGGCGGGGCAGGCCGCGGGAGTTGCGGCTCGACGCGGGAAGTCGGCTTGCGGGTGGAGCCGAGGCGGCCATCGGCGGCGGCGGCGGCGTTCCGGTAGGACGGCTGCCGGAAATGGCGCCGAGAAGGTCCAATTGGATTCGGAGGGAGTAGGGCACCTCGTCGGAGAGAGGAACTGGATGTGGGCTTGCCGAGGAGGAAGAATGGGGCTGACGGTTGGTTGCCGACGGTGGAGAAGAAACTGTGAAATCCGCTGGCGTTGCTGCAGGGAAGAGGGAGAGAGATAGAGGGAGAGTAGGTCAGGGAGGCTCAGTGGGGCAGCTCGCCCCGAGGAGGGAGGGAGCCTTGCGGCCAGGCCACGAGACATTGCTCTCGGGTGGCCATGGCGGCTCGCGAGAGAAGAAAACAGGGAGAGAGAGTGAGGTAGAGAAGAGAGGGGGGGGGGGGGGGGGGGGGGGGTTGAATGCCTAGCACTGGTTGTGTTTCTTCAGGCCTCCTGACATGTGAGACCCACCGGGTCCAATTTCTCCAGAGAACAAGGTTTTCAAGCAACTTTAGCAATGGTTCCGGAGTATTAAAACAGGTCCAAATTCAACTATTTCTTCACCATTTGATATATCATGGTTTGCAGCATCCATTTGGGTGACATGCACAGAAAGAGAAGGCCAGGATTGAGAGAAGTTGCATTTTTAAAATGCAATCATGGTCAGATAAACTTTGGAAAATTTTTGGAACCTGAATTCCTTAACATTTAAGCACTTAGCACAATAAATTTGGGGCATCCAATGACATCAAATTTTAAATTGGGTTCCACCATCATGATGCGAAATGTTTGTAGTATATAAAAATTGATGATGTCATTTTAGAAGTGAAATTATGTAGGAGTTGTTAAACTTCAAATATGTTTAGCTGATAAGGCTGAAATCTGCTCAGAAAATTATATTTTCATAAAAATTATAAAAGTAATGATTCTTGACTTTATTAAATCAAGATAAATTTATATAATATTTATAATGATTGGATCTCAATTATGAGCATGATCTGGTTCAGTAGTTTCTTATAAAATTTGAATTTTTAAATTAACCCTGTTTATGAGCTTTGTTTCATTTATTTAACCTACTTACCTATAAGGTAAAATCATCAAAACTTCTCCAAAATTCTTATTTTATACATGGATCAATATTATGAAATTTATTTAGGTCAGTTATATTAGAAAAATTGAACTTCTAGTTAAATGCTCATTTGTGTCAATTTCAAATAAATTCAAACGTAAGTTTTAAAATTTGCTACTCCTGATTTTTGTTTTCTTTTCTTGACTGCCTATGATGCTAAAGTGACACCAGGGGTGTCACAACCCTCCCTCTTAATGAAATCCCGTCCCGAGATTAAAGAAGGTGAAAAGGTTCGGGATTAGTTTACAGTCTACGGTCTTTGGCTAATGGCTTCGTAGAAATTCCTTGATTCCCATATAGCCTCATATCCATTATGGTTCTTCCATTGAACCTTGAGTAACTTGATTGCCTTCTTGTGAGTAACTCGTTTCTTTCGTCAAGCACTTATATCGCGTCCTTGGCGTAGGTGAAGTCGGGTTGCGGTTGCTTTGGGGTTGCAGTTGCTTTGTATCTTCTATGGTGATATTCACTTGTAGTCTTATCTTGGGGTTGTGACACACAGAGTGTATCATATACACTAGCAAATTCGACTAGTAGCTGGAGCCTGTAAGCTATGGGTCCACATCTTGTAGTGATTGGGTAGGGCCGATGTATCATGGTGCTGAATTTGGAAGACAATGGAAGAATTTGGGCCGGAATCAAAATGAGTGACGAAGAGCCGAAAATCTCAATAGCAACAAGTCCATGATTTAAGGAGACATGGATAAAGATGTGGAAAAATTCTAAAGATTGTTGGTGGTCGACAAATTACCAAAAGAGGGCCACAAATTGGGGGCTCTACAAGGCTAACAACAAAAGGGGATCCTTATAAACAACTATTCTAGCATACAAGAGTCAGTAATTTTAGATGGTTTGAATCAAATAGGCAATCAAATGAAAATAGGCCAGTAAGGTCTTGGGTCTCTTGGTTGCTTCACAATGACAACGATGGTTTTGAAACAACCAATAAAAAGTAGGTTCAACAATATGGTTATTCGAATTTTATATTCTTGCTCGTTATTAATGGTTAATCATGCATATTGGTCCTTAATGCATATATGAATGCTCCCCAACAAACACTCGACTGTTATGGTGCAATTTACGTGCATGGCATGCGTGCATGATGCACTTGCATAATGACATGTTGCACATGAATGATAATTGATGGTGCACATATATTATGACGTAAGCACTCAATATGGATGTGAACATTCAGTAAATAAACGAAACACTAGATGCACAATGTTCAGTTCATTTATAATAGAAAGAATGCAATGTTCACGTCAATTTTTAAAATTTTAAAGCAAAAGAAACATTGGTGCTGACAACAGTGAATTAAGAAAAATAACTGATCAAGATGACAGAGGCATAGTTTACCTGCTCATGAAGCTAACAATTGCAAACTCCTGTGATTTCTAACTAACATGTATAAGTAAACGCCCGCCCGACGCCCGCTCGCCCGCCGGGGCCCGCCTCTAACGCCGTGGCCGAGGTCCTAGGGTTAGGGTTCCTCGGTTCTTTTTTTGTTTGTACTCTCTCGTCTCGTGTGCTGTTCGAGTTCAAGTTTGGCTGATGAACGAAGGGAAGCATCACCTATTCAATTGAGGAATTTAGTCAGGGGCATATTTGTCCTTTTGTATTTAATAGTTTTGGTTAAAAAAAAGAAAAACCAGTCAGACCCGATTGAGCTGCTATATATTCACAATTGACTTGCTACTACGTGGGTCTTGCATGTTAGATATAGGATAGTGTTCTTATAAAGTTTTTGAGCAATTATGACTCCTTTGGTATTTTGATTTATTTTTAAAATCTTCAAACATATATAATATTTGAATCTTTAAATATATTTTTTAAAATTGCAATACTTTTGTAAGTTCCTATTTGTTTAACAGTTTATATTTGACTCAAAAGCTCATAACTCTTTTGTAGTTTAGTAAATTTAAACACACTGTGATGTAAATAAATTTATCAAAAAATTTAAACCCACACCAAAATTTGATATACTTTTGAAATATAAAAATGTAAATTGTTACACTTTGAATTGTACACTATAACATCAGACACTGCTAACCACAACGCCTGGTCGATATTGTAGTTGGCCACTACAATATTGGACGTTGCTGATATCAGCGTCTGACCGATACTGTAATTGGGCACGGCAATATCGGATTTTGCTGACATCAACATCTGACTGATATTGATGTATAGCCCAGACATCAATAGCATCGACTTTGCTGATGTTATCAGAGTCCGATATTGTTAGTTGCACTATAATAGTGTTTCTAGCTGCTAACGTCAGCCTCTATGTACTGTAAAAAACGAAGTGATACTAAAAGCTCTTATTGTAGTAGTAGAACATGGTCATTATTCCAAAAGTAGGAGGACAAAAGCATGCTGCACTGATGCCAGTGGCGGGCACTGCTTTTACAAATTGGGTGTACAGAGTAACCAAATATTTATCACATCCCATACATAAAAATTTAAGGTCCATAAAATCCAGTGATAGATTATTACAACTGAGAAAAATTATAAATTAATTGAGGAGGTGGCTTTTAGAATCAAGATATGACAGATTTAACACTAACTTGTAGAAAAAAATGACTTTTCAATAAACGTAATCAAGCAGCCGATTCAATCAACATAGAGTTCGGCAGTTCGCTGCGTGACTGCTGCTTGTTTTGCATGGGCTCACGTATCCACTGGGCTAAGATTGAGGAGAATGCATGCTGGCCCAACACGATGTTTAGTTTGTATAATATATTAAACATAAAGAATATTGGGATTTTGTCCAGAATTATTGGATGCCCTTGACCTATGCTGCATGCGTCCGCCACTGATTGGCGCCCACTGGATATGAACATGGTCATTATTTTAAAAGTAGGAGGACATCAGCATGCTGCGATATGCATGCCTTCTCATGGAGACTTTGATCGAGCCATGGAGGTCTTCACTAAGAATCCGTAGAGGTTCAGCAATAATTTAACTTAATAATGAATTTCTTTGTTTTATTCTAACTCTTTTGTGTGGCTGATGGGTGTGTGCACTATATGGGCGACGGAGTCTTTCCAATAGCCTTTTGTAACAAGATATGATCACAAATATCTTGAGATGTAGAGGCCATGACCTTTTTATTTGTTTGATAAAATATATTCCTTTTATCTAACAAAGATTATATCTACTTTATTCAGTTACAAAATTGTTTAAATTTATATCTCATGCATGGCCAACTTTAGCTTGTTTTGTCTGCTCCTAGAATTGTCTAGCTTGACCTTCGTAAGTTTTTACTTCTTAGCGGAATCGCTCACATTCATTATTTCTATTTATTGTTATACAACGGAAATTCCTCGATGCCGTTTGTATTAATCATCTCCCTTTTCCGGCAACTACTCTCTCTCTCTCTCTCTACCCACGACTGCTTAGATCATATTTGGCACAACTCTAACTCGCTGGATCCCAGTCCACAAAGGACTTAAAGAATGCGGCTTACAATGCATGGAAGGCAAAACATGTTACTTTCTTCATATCTTAATCCATATCATTATTATGTTATTGGTCTAATTTCCTGCTTGCGCGATACAAGCTTTTTTGCAGGCAGCCTCAGTAGAATAACAGCCATCGTTACTACAACGCCAGCGGCACTGAATCGTCAGGACACTACCCACTGATGACACGCGGAAGCAAATTCCGGGACCGGCTTGTTCATTGATGCCACGGCCTGTTCCTCAAACATTAAATTATAATCTTTTCAGTGTGTCAAAATATTCACAAACGGCTGCGTATTCATAATGTTTAGCTATGTATATATGAGAATGAGACGTATATTAATAGCCCTCACTTACATTGCGCCGGAGTTGCAAAGTATCCGAGAAGGATCAGTGAAAGAAACAACGCCATTGCAGACATTTGCTGGGTGTACTTCTCCATGGAGGATGAAGGAGACAATTCATTTTTTCAGACGACAGGTCATGTTGTATATATAGCGGGGGCACCATGCCAGGGTGGTCATGCCATCTATAATCCTTCACCAAATCATAATGTTTAATTTTTGCTATAATTATTAAAGATTACTGTAGCTATTTCATTACAGATTCCCAAATTATCTATTGCAGTGGTTAATTTCCTGCCATTGTTACACTGTTTTTAATTTCCTCCCTAAAGAAACGACAATTTGCTTAGGCATACTTTTTGTGCATGATTACATTTTTTTTTGAGGAGTACCAGCCCTTTATTGATTCAAAGAGGTATATGAATTACAAACGCCTTCAGGCGGCTGGAGGAACCATACATGCCTGCCAAATTCAGCAGTCACCATGCTCCTAGCTAAGTTGTGAGCATCGAAGTTGGACCGCCTATTTTCATGTACAAACTCAGCTAATTGGAAATCTTTTGCTCTCGCCTGGATCTCCCGGACAAGGTGTCCAAAAGTGCCCAGTCCTGCCTCTCGCATGCTTTTAACTGCATTACTACAATCACTTGTGATCCTTACTCTTCGGAGTGCTAGATCACTCGCCAGTGCCAAGCCTTCTTTACACGCAACAACCACTGCCGCTTCTGGGTCTGCTAGGCCATCGATTACTAGGACCAATGCTCCCAGAAAAATTCCTGTACTATCTCTCGCCACCACAGCTGCAGCAGCTGTCCCTGAGTTCTTTGACAGTGCTGCATCAACATTCAGTTTCATCACCCCCTCCGGTGGAGGAATCCACCTGGGGTGGATAGATCGTGCTTGCTTTTGGTTCGGGGGTCTTCAGTTTCTCTCAGTTCAACTCAGATATGAATCTGTCCACAAAGGCATGAATGGATAAAGGACTCTGGAATATATCCTCATGAATTGCCTTACGACGAGCATACCAGATAGCCCATAGAATGACCACAATCCTTGTGAAATCCTCCTGTGGAAGAATACTTGCTGCTTCCAGTAGCCAGCTCTTTGCATCATCGTTGTGTATCTCACACATTTTCTTTGTTAGTTCCTCTTTTTGAAGAGCCCAAACATAACGAGCCATGTTACACTGAATCAATGAATGCTTCCATGAATCCGGAGCCCCACAGATCGCACATAAGTCAGTGTCTGCCATATTCCTGTGCTTTAGCACATCCTTGGAAGGTAACGAATTTCTCGCTAACCGCCACAGGAATACCTTGATCTTAGAAGGAACTGGAACCTTCCACAAAGTCGACCAGTCCCTCTCAGCTGCCCCTGTATCAGATGGAGCAGCATTTGCCACCATGGCCTTCCTCGAAGCTAACAGCTTGTAAGCAGACCGGACTGAAAAAACACCATTCTTCTCAAAATGCCAAGCCCAGAAGTCTTCTTGCCGTCTAGTACATAGCGGAATGTTGGTTATTATCCCCACCTCTTCTGGAGTAAAAAACTATGATAGCTTCTCTTTATCCCAAGTCGCCGAGGTACTATTGATCAGCTCGCTCACCAACTGTGGCGCATCTTGTCGTGAGCAGCCCGTCGGTCTCCGGAGGCCCTCCGTTGGAAGCCAATCCATCGACCAAACGCTTGTTGAGTCCCCAGTACCAATGCGTCTGATTAACCCCAAGGTCAGCGTATCCCGTCCATGAAGAATGGATCTCCAGACCCGTGAGGTTGAAGAACCCGGATTTGCTCCGAGGAAATCCACACTCAGGAAATAGACCGCTTTGAGGATTCTAGCAATCAGCGATCTGTCATCTTGCAAAATTCTCCAGGCCTGCTTTGCTAACAGGGCTGAATTAAACAGCTCCAGATCTCGAAATCCCAGCCCACCATGGTTCTTTGGCTGGATCATATCATCCCACGCTACCCAGCAAGTCTTCCTATTGCTGTCTTTGCTTCCCCACCAAAATTTTCTCACTAAACTAGTGATATGTTAACATAGGCCGCTAGGGAGCTTGAAACAGGAAACCGAATATGTGGGTATGGCCTGAGCTATTGATTTTATTAAGATCTCTTTTCCACCAGCTGATAGACACTGCTCCATCTAGCTTTGTATTTTGTTCCACACTCTATCCTTCAGATATTTGAAAACACCAATACTTGTCACACCCACCTCTTTGAGAGACTGATTGTGGACATTTAAAATATTCATAATGTCCTCTCTCATATTCTGTCTAACTCCTTTCGCAAATTGAATAGAGGACTTATCCATGTTGATCTGCTGGCCTGACTTCTTACAGTATACTTCTAGGACCTTATTCACCTCCAATACATTCTCTCTATTTGTCCTGAAAAACAGCAGGCTGTCATCTGTAAAGAGTAGGTGACTAACCATCAGAGCTGACGGCGCCACCTTTATGGCTGAGGACGGATGACTGACTTCTTGACTTTAACAGCACGAAAGGCCCTCTCCTGCCATTGTTACACTGTTTTTAATTAAAGAAACGACAATTTGCTTAGGCATACATTTTGTGCATGATTACAGGTAGATATGAAAGTGGCGCGGGCCACGCCGCTAACCCGCTGGGCCGACCCCCGCCGCGAGCCCACATAACGCCGCAAAGCGGCCCGCATAAACAGAGCGGCGCAAAATCTCAACCCGCATCCGCCGGCGGCGCCGCAAGACCATGGCCGCCGCGATCTCCCAACCGCATCGCCGCCTCCGTCCGCCGGCGAATCGTCGCATCTCCCCGCTGCACCGCAAGGGCCCCGAACGATCTGCGGCGTGGGCAAGACGAGAGATCGCCACCGCCGGAATATCCTGGCCCCGTCACCACCTCCGGCCGCCGGCGAGTCCATCCTGCCTGTGGATGCTCGTGCTCCACCAACCACGAGTTGTCCTCCACCTTCTAATGCTGGTGGTGGGCTTGGATTGAATCTTCTTCCGCCTCTGCATTCGTCTTCACAATCGTCGTCTGCCCATGTCCAAGGTCCTCTCGTCGACTCGGCAGTTGCTACTAAGGTAATTTCTTGTCACTAGATTCTTGGTTGTATTAGTGCAATTGTTCTGGAGGAAATGGCTATCAGTTTGATGCATAAAAGTTGTTCGATAAATTGCTAACATAAATTGTATTTGTGCAATTGTTCTGGAGGAAACTGCCTACTCTGAAATGCTTGTGTTACTGAAACTATGAACTGTCATTACTGTGCTAGGAACCATCGAATCTTGGAAGGCACTATTTATTTCTGTGCATCTTATTGTTTTTTCAATTGGATTTTCAGACTGCTAACCTGGTGGGTGCCAACTTGAAAGGAGCGAACCTTGAAGCAGCTAATCTGAAGGTAATTATAAATTGTATCACAATGGTTTCTAGAATTTGATGTTTCGGAGTATTAAAACTAAGAGCTGAAGCAACTTTGTCATATTGATAATCACTAAGTCACAAGCAACTTTCCCTTTTGAACAATGTGCTTTATTTGAACTTACTTCGCCATATGTGAACAATATATAGTAAGATACCCTCTGTCAGTTTATAGAAAGACCGTCAGTTTCCCCTCAGAGAACACATCCTTGAACTTACTTCGCCATATGCGAACAGTATGATAGCCGTACCAGAAATTTAATTCTGTGATTTATTTTCTGCTAGCACAAGCGACTACTAACTAGTATAGGTATTTGCAGATTGAATTTTATCCATATTAATCACATATTTAACAGCATATGAATGATGACAGTTTTGACTAAAGTCAGATTACCAGTTAAAATCGCAACAAAACTAGTAAGAACGAGAAGGATGAAGGTATACCCTACGAAGGGACCAGTGCTAAGGGCACTGGCGGCTCCATTCACACCAGTCATGGTATGTTGCTTCAAGCAGTCGATCACAGTCGATGCAGGACGAGCCGTGATGCAATGCAGTCCTCGAATAGCTACTGGAGCGCGTCGGGAAGACGTGAGCAGTCGTGCCGTCATGCGCCCCCTGAAAATCTGATCGTTCGCACCACCTGAGTAGGTGTCGCCTTGCGGGAGAGGTTCTAGAGGCCTACTCTCTTAAGGCTCTATGCGCGTGGAAGGCAACTTGAGAGAAAGATGGGAAAGTGGTGATCTCACAGTCAGCTTTCAGGCAAGTTCGGAGAGGGATTATATAGTGCATCATGAATTGATGGAAATAAACGCTCCGCAATCAGCACCGTAACAGAAGGAATAATTGTAATTGATTCCCTTGCGTAATGGAAGCATTAATCACGACCGTTTCCAAAAATTGAAACGCGCGCAGCCTGTCTCGCCATGTCACGCACACACGTATGCACGCCCCGGCTCGGCTCGACTCGGTGACGGCGGCGGCGCGCGCGTGTGTGACTCATCCTTAGCCTCTCTCAACTTCTCTAGGGGATATACTGATATTCCACCTAATACGTTGAGACAGTTAATAATAGAAATCCTATGTGGGACTAAATCATTATAGCATTAAATATGAGTCTTGACTATTTAGAATTTAAAGGAATAATATAGGCTTTTTCTTGAACACCCATTTGCATCCAATAAGTTCGCAACCATAAGGACGCTTAACGACTTCCCAATTACCATTGGACATAGTAGAATCCATCTGGCTCCTTACTGCTTCCTTCCACGGGTCAGTATTAGGAGAGGAATATGCCTCCTCGATGCTACTAGGCGTGCCATCCACAAGATACACAATGAAGTTATTGTCAAAGGATTTTGCAATCCTCTGTCTCTTACTCTTTCGAGAAACTTCATTATCATCCTCCTCAGGATTTTTCAAGTGGGGTTCTTCATTGTGTATAACCAGTATAAACATCTCATGGGGAATTACAGATTCATAACCAGAAATGCTATGTTCATTCTTCAAAGGAATATTACTCTAAAATAATGTAGCATCTCTGGACTCAAAAATTATACCAACCACGATGTCAGGTACTCCAGATTTGATGACTAAGAATCTATAACCCACGCTATTAAAAGCATAACCTAGAAAAACACAATCAATAGTTTTAGGTCCAAGTTTGCGCTTCTTGTTAATTGGCACATTCACCATGACCAAACAACCCGAAGTGCGCAAATATGAGAGATTTTATGTAAAAGCTCTGTACTCTATCTATGTTTGTGTTGCAACTCTATTATTCTGTCATGTGTTGTGCTATTGGGCCTCACAGCGCATGTCGCCACCCGAGAAAGATCATGAAATGGAATCGTCTCCGTGGTAAGGCGGTTCTGTTACACTTCTATACAATCCCTTCATTCTCCGATGTTTAGTCTGGCAAGAAGTCTCTCTTGTGCCAGCTCTCCCCTTACCTGAATTTGTGTTTTGTGCTCAATGATATTAGTTGCTCAGTTGATGGAACCTGTTTATCTTTGCATGGACCAACTTGTTCATTTGGGCATGGCTCGTTTAGTAACATCCGAAGAGATATCTTGGCATCCATCCCTCAAAAAAGATACAGGCGAGAAAACTTGATAGTTCTTTGTTCTTGTGCCTATCGTCATCCTTATGGATAATCTTACATGGGTCATCTTTTTCATGTCAGCATCATAATAATTCCATCCCATCACTACCACAAATAGGCTCTGTAGCGGCGGCAGCCCAAAGATTGCAGCGGCGCGGCCCAAAGTGGGCGCCGCTACAGAGCCTGGGGGGCCTGCCGCCGTTTAAGCCGCTGCTACAGAGCCACCTATAGCAGTGGTTGACATTGTCAACTGCCGCTATAAATGGTCCAGGTTTATAGCGGCGGTTGACAATATCAACTGCCGCTATTTAGTGCATAGTAGCGGCGGTTGATAATTCCAACCGCCGCTACAAAGTGTCCAGGCTATAAATATCGCGTTCCGACTGCTTCCCGTTTCACTCGAACGGTGGCGGCCCAAAAAATTGGACAAATCACGAAAATTAAGGGTGAAAGGTTTTGAGTTCGTTTTTTTTTGCAGAAATTTGATCTTTGAGGTAAGGGGAACTCATCCCATATAATTTTTTGGGCTCTCATTTTGAAATCAAGTAGAATTTTGAGTTTTATGTTTGTTAGATTTTTATCAAATTTTAGCTAAATTCATTTGATTTGGATGGTTCTATTGGGTTATAGTTGAAGTTTATGAAGGCATATATCATCTCTATTCATCACTATACAAAATAATTATTATATATAGCTTGTTTTATGTCAATAGGAATCTAGATCTAGTTTGGTTTTTAGAAGAGAGAGAAGATAGTATAAGGGCAAGAGGGATGTTAATTATTTTATTATTTCTTGATAAAAATTAAATAATATATAAAATAATTTGATGTTTGTTTCATTTTACCTTGCATAATATTTCTCACTTCATGTATATTATATTTCAATGTTTATATATTTAGTGAATATTTAAATTTTTTGTTATTAATTAATTCCTAATATTTTTTGGATAGATGGCGATAAAAGTTAAATAATATATAAAATAATTTGATGTTTGTTTCATTTTACCTTGCATAATATTTCTCACTTCATGTATATTATATTTCAATGTTTCTATATTTAGTGAATATTTAATTTTTTTATTATTAATTAATTTCTAATATTTTTTGGATGGATGGTGATAAAAGTTAAATAATATATAAAATAATTTGATGTTTGTTTGATTTCTGGGTGTCACACATAATTAATTAATGAATTTTAATAATTTTTGGGTGTATGAGGCATCAAGATCGGGTCCAATATTTTTACGAGAAGTTTCCAAATTCATCGAAGTGGCCACACAACATGCTCGACATGAACGGATGACTGATATATATTGTTCGTGTTTTGATTGCAAGAATCAGAAGCTGTGGAATGATATAGAAGTAATAACGTCACACTTGGTGCGGAGGGGTTTTGTTGAGGGGTACACGAGATGGACAAAATATGGTGAGAATAGTATGGTCGATATGGAATTTGATGAGCATATTAAAATTGAAGTCGAGGTTGTCAATTCGTCTGGTGCGGATGCGATGGATTCATCTGGTGAAGCGGATTTTGATATTGAGGAGTTGTTGTGTCACATTGAGCCGCGGGTGTTGATCAATGCCGGTACAACTAAAGGGCTTGATAATTTTTATAGAATAGAGAAAGCATCAAAGGATTCATTATATGATGAATCTAACGGATGTGGTAAAGAGTTCAACGTGTTGCATACTGTACTTGAGCTGATGAAGCTGAAGGCCATGCATGGCTGGTCAGACGCTAGTTTCACGGATTTATTGGAACTTATTTCCGATGTGCTGCCGAAGTCCAACTTATTGCCAAGGACAACATACCTTGCTAAGAAGCTGATTTCCCCACTTTTGTTGGGCGTGAAAAAAATTCAGGCGTGTCCAAATCATTGCATATTGTATTGAAAGGAGCATCAGGACGCTGTGAGATGCCCAAGGTGCAAACGCAGTCGTTACAAGAGGAACAACGAATGTGACGTCAATGGTGGCGTGAAGAATACAACTAAGGAGAGAAAGAAGAAAAATAAGTTCTATCGTCAATGACAGTGATGACAGTAAGGTTCCTGCACGACTGGTACATGATAGCGTTGAAGGAAGAGGCCACCGAAATCACTTGTAGGATTCCAAAAGAGGTGTTCAACGAAGATGACGAACAAATGTTATACCTATTTTGGGAGGATGTCCACTCGATGTTTCGTCTAGACACGATGGACGTCACCTTCATCACCTTGTGGTGCATGTAAGTGTCGTGTTCGATCAACTTCGTATTTCAAACATAATTCCATATATTATCTTATGCTTTTTTTTTGTAGCATGAACTCTTTTTTCCAAAGAAAGGAGACCAAGAGAAAAGATTGGAGAGTTGCCTATATCAACCCAAGCCGGATCAACCAAAGCTCGATCAACTGAACGGTAAATCCAAAAAATTATCTAGATAAGACACCGATAGAGCTTGCTGAAATGAAGACGGTCTTGACAACAGAAGCAAGGATTTATGTTGCAAATTACTAGTACGACTGCTTCATGAGGTGGCAAGATAGAGAGTGCATTATGGCCCCTTACAACTTCAAGTAAGTTGGACAACTACTGCCTTCATCATGTATTCTATGTTAAAATTAAATCCAATCATAATTAACTTGTTGACAACAAATATTGTTGTAGCATTCATTGGATCTGTCTGATGATATTTCCGAAAGAATGATAACTTCTATCGCTTGACAGCCTGGACTATGACAAGAACTTATAGGACAACATTCTGGAAGTCATAGATCGGTAAGAAATTGGTCTACGTGTGTATGGTTTTATGATGTTAATATCATCTACTGATAAGCTTTTGTCGATCGCGTAGTGCTTACGAGAAATATGTCGTAGCCGGCGGGGCATGTCATCCTACAAGGAAAAAGAAAATATACTTCTGTTATAAGTTTTGGGTAAGACACATATGCATCTCATACATGTTCTTATCGTACTATCCATTCATATAATTATCGTAGGTGTAATAAACTTGTGTTCTCTACTTTATAGTGTAATAAGCAAATACGAGGAAGTATGCATTGTGGTTACTACACTTGTGTGTTCTTGGCTGACACTTTAACTTACCTGTACCATATCATTGAGTCTCTATAAGAGGTAAGTTGATTTTGTTTATGTCCATTTTATCATACCTTGACCATATTATTGAGGACTCTGCTCATGTGACACAGAAAGTCACAAGGTCAAAGAGGGAATGAGCTGCAAAGATGAAAAGGAACGACGCGATCAAAAAGGGTATAATTTTTGAATCACGCGTTCACTTGAGTATAAATGTCATGTATCTAGTTGTAGCTTCTCTTTGTTGTTTTATATTGAGAGAGGTAATTAGTCTAGAAGGGAAGTGCTTTGACTCAAACAGTGAACTAGCAACAAAACATAGGTCCCTTTTATGAGTGGGCTGGTTCAGGCGCACCATATGAGCCTAATGTATCAAAAAGAAGATGATGACTATGTATTAGGATTCATATAAAATATTTTGTAAGCTCGATTGAACATTCTGATGATAATGTTGTATATATTCTATGATAAGATGTAAATATCTGTAATAAGATTATAAATACCTGTGATAAGATGTTATAAATATCTGTGATGAGATTTGTAAATTTCTATGTATGCAGAATCTGTGATTTCTGTATATTTGCTAAATTTTATTTTATTTTTTGAAAATAACAAGTAGCGGCGGTTGATGTTGTCAACTGCCGCTACTAATAGCCAACAGTAGCGGCGGTTGAAAATGTCAACCGCCGCTACTAATAGCGAACAATAGCGACGGTTGACATCTTCAACCGCTGCTAATAATATGTCTGTAGCGGCGTTTATTTAGACGACAGACCACCCGCCGCTACAAACGCATATTTATAGCTGCATTTGTGTAGCAGCGGGGTGGCCTGCCCGCCGTTACAATGCCTTTCTAACCACCGCTACAGGTCATTTTTGTTGTTGTGCATCGTGGTTTGGCATGCAGAAGGCTTCTTCTGCCTCTGTTGAAGCGATTTTTCATTTCAAAGATGATCGTGACCCGTGACACCTTTGTGCCTAATACGCTCCACCATGAATAGATCTAGAGCAGCTCCTGCTATGTCTCGGCATTGATGCTGTGCTGCTCGAAGGCCAACTCCTAGTCGTAGCATGGGCTGACCATCACCCTCGTCCTTTGATATCTTCTGCTTGACACCTTCATTATGAGGTAGCAAGGGCACAACCCTAAAGCTGGCTGCATTTCCCTTTCTTGATTGGATTCTTTTCTTTTCTTTTTTAATGCCAGTTCCTCATTGTCCTATGGCAGGAGCACACATGAGCTGCCTCACGTAGAGACTAGAGTCATTGTCAAAATCCATTTTTGTACAGGACTGGTTTCTTCCTCAAGGTCCTATGGATGGAGGATGCATGGGCTGCTCCACGTGGAGGGCTGCGGCTTCTGTATGCCTATGCCTGTGCACATGGAGGGCATCCATTAGCCCCTAGGCACCGAGCACATTTAACGTCCGCACAGAATGCGCGCCGTCACTTCATCCGTTAGTCTCCTGTGCGTGTTCATTTTTTTCCTTTTGCGCAGCGTGAAGCTCGATTTAAATCGACAGATTTTTTTTTTCAAATCGGTTTTCTCCACTTCCATTCCATCAGAATGGAGATCATTACAGCAGTTTTGGGTTTTAAGATGCTTAAATTGAACTGCAAGAAGGCTGATTTGGGTGGAATAATCGCTACGTTGGTGACGGAGATGATCGATTCCTATAGCGAGCACTTTGATTTCATGACTGGGACCTCCATTCAGCTGATGTTGGTGGTTTTCGGCAACCACTGTTTTGAGCACGAAGGCAGTGACGCCCGTGGTGCAAGAATCTAAGAGAGAATCGGGAGAAGGTTGAGGAGAGCTCTTACTTATGTAGGATTATCGTCGGGTCCTTGAGGCCGAGGGTTGTCAAGCTCTCACCATCTCCTTCGCCCTCGGCCATGGCGGAACGTCAAGGAGGGAGGGACCACAGTGCATGCAGCAGACGCGCACCTGCCCGGCTGCATGACCTGCGAAGTGGTAATGATCAGACGAGTGTTGTCCTATTATTTTTTTTATTTCTTTGCCTCAACAGATTGGCACAGGGGGGAGGGGAGGGGAGGGGGGGGGGGCGCGGGTCACCAAGGGAACCAGAGCCCACGTGAAGGCTAGAGTCCTTGTCAAAATCCATTGTTTTGTTTACCTTTTTGTGACACTCCTAGTGTCATCATGGTCCCAAGAGAAACACTTAGTCATCACAAGACCCTATTACTAAAAATTTGAAAATTAAGTGGTCAATTCAAATCAAATTCAAACCAAATTGAATGACCTTTGCACTGCAAGTCCCAAATTTTCAGTAAAAATCACCACTGCAAAAATTATATGTTGATGGTCATGGTCAAGTAGAATTTTAGGAATTTTCTCAGATTTTTAGTCCTTCAATAAAGGCCTCAAATAAATGGTAGAATGGTTAAAAACCAGCTCTGTTCATAAAATTCCTCATTTGTGGGACGCTTTTGCTGAGTAAATTAGTTACTCAGGGCATAGCTCTATGTGGCTTTCAGATGACTAGGACGGAGACTGCCACTGCGGTGAGAGATTCCATTGGAAGGGCCAGCGTCCCGATTGCTAGAACATCGAATGGGAGCTGTGTACGAATGAAGATGAGGATTAGATCTTTGCTTGCCGGTACGGTACTTGGGCAAAGTACCTAGTATGGCCGGATGGTCCCTGTGTGTTGCCGTGAGAGGGCGATTGTATCTTATCTATACCGTCGAATTGGTGAACCAATGTTGAACAATTCGCTTCCGCAATTTATTTCTGTCAAAACTCCGGTTTGTAATATAACTTCGGATTTATGTAAACTCTGTTTCCCCACCTATGTTCTTGTTATAATTTATTTTTTTTCCGTCATGTATTATACTATTGGGCGCCACAGCGCGTGTCGCCACCCGAGGGAGATCCTGGAACGGAGCCGCCTCCGTGGTAAGGCGGATCCGTGACACTTTTTTATCGGATTTTGTTTCTTTCCTTTGTTATATCACAATGGACTTTTCTTTTTAATTATGAGATTGCTTTCGTGGAGGCTAGAGTCCTTTGTATGGGCTGCTCTTTTTTCGTATTTGAATATTTTATTGATAATTCTTGATTTAATCTAGTTCATCCAATCTTCATAAAATCCAACGAATCATATTTTCTTTTTTTTTAGATTAACGTGGTAATTTCGTAACCTTGAGAGCAAACGTAGTGACTTTTTTTCTCTTCAAATAAGAAGATAATAATAGATAGATAGATGTGATGGCGTGTGAATCCTCCTCATGACCCCAACGCCGTTGCCGGCTTCTCGATGGACAGCCCACAGTCCCCAGCAATGAGAAGCACATATATTCGTTATCGTGGTTTCAAGCACATGACACAAACATGACCAATAAGAGAATCAAAACTTTTGGTTTTTCTAAAATAGTTTCATTTTATTACGACTTAACCAAATACTTTTTCCAGCCCCCGACACCAAACATCAGCGATGTCTTGTTCGAAAAGTTTGGACTTCAGATTAGATATATCTCTACCGAATATATTTCTAACCAAAATATTGAGAGTGTCAAAACCACCTGAGTGTCAAGATATATACTGAGAGCCATCATTGGCTTCTCGATGAGCAGCCACCTTCCCTGCTGCCGTCAACGGATGGCAACGATGGGGAGAAGGACGAGGACACGAGGTGTAGACGTACGATGGACTGGTCGGAGCTGCCACGGGACGTGCTGCTGGTCGTGTTCCGCGGGAGGAGCCCGACCTGTGGCGCCGCATCGACATGCGACGCCTCGCCAAATTTGCCACCCGCTGCACTCCGTGCACTGGCGCACACTGCCCTTATGCGTGAGCCGGGCAGTGCGAGGCCATCGGGGAAAAGGGCATCTCCAAGGACTACAACGCCAGATTATTCTCCAGTGGTGTCACGTGAGGATACTTCACTTAATCAGGCAGTCGCTGGAGCTACACTCTCACCCCGTCGTCGCATCCGAGCTGCTTGCCGCCAAGTCTGCGCTCGATGAAAATTATTACTCAAAACCGTTCTACCTATCGTCAAATTAATCAACAAATGGCAAGATTTCAGTTATGATTGAAAGCTCAGGGAGAACTAGAAAATTTTGAGCCAATAACCTGAGGCTAGAGCTCACTTTAATATTCAATATAAGGAAGCGCTCGATATGAACACTATTACAATAAAGGCCTGCAATATCGGATATTTAGGGCCTCCAATATCAGACATATTGCACGCTATTGCTCTAACGGTATTGCTAGCTTCACCCAACAATATCGGCCACTAGTTGTAACTACAATATCAGACATGCTGACATGCTCTACTGTCAGATTAGAGATCACAGAGGCTTAGAAGCAAATAAAAAAAGAGATTAACCTTCATTACAACATAGCTCATTCTTTTATCCATGCAAAAGCCACTTAGGTTTACAAAAATATAAATGAAAGTACACATTATATGAGACTACTATATTTCTTCTGTACTTAAGTTCATTCAGTTCTCTACTACATGTCATATATTATCAGGATCCAGGAAAAATATATGATATTTAAGTATACCTCATTGATCATTTTTTCAAGATGGTCCAGCTGAGCTCGTGTTGTCTGCTGGTTTCATGTTGTCAACTTCATGCCTAAAAGTATCACATATGAGAAATATCAGCACTGCTGAACTCATTGACAAATTGAATAGGTGACTATCGAAGTTGGTTAAAGAAAGGTTGTCATATGAACACAACTCAAGGATAGCCATAAGCACTCAATATGGATGTGAACATTCAGTAAATAAAGGAAACACTGGATGCACAATGTTCAGTTCATTTATAATAGAAAGAATGCAATGTTCACGTCAATTTTTAAAATTTTAAAGCAAAAGAAACATTGGTTCTGACAATAGTGAATCAAGAAAAATAACTGATCAAGATGACAGAGGCATAGTTTACCTGCTCATGAAGCTAACAATTGCAAACTCCTGTGATTTTTGAGTAACATGTATAAGTAAATGCCCGCCCGACGCCCGCTCGCCCACCGCGGCCCGCCTCTAACGCCGTGGCCGAGGTCCTAGGGTTAGGGTTCCTTACTTCTTTTTTTGTTTGTACTCTCTCGTCTTGTGTGCTATTTGAGTTCGAGTTTGGCTGACGAATCAAGGGAAGCATCACCTATTCGATTAAGGAATTAAGTCAGGGGCATATTTGCCCTTTTGTATTTAATATTTTTGGTTAAAAAAAAAGAAAAACCAGTCAGGCCCGATTGAGCTGGTATATATTCACAATTGACTTGCTACTACGTGGGTCTCGCATGTTAGATATAGGATAGTGTTCTTATAAATTTTTTGAGCAATTATGACTCCTTTGGTATTTTAAATTATTTTTAAAATCTTCAAAAATATATAATATTTGAATCTTTAAATATTTTTTTTAAAATTGCAATACTTTTGTAAGTTCCTATTTGTTTAACAATTTATATTTGACTCAAAAGCTCATAACTCTTTTGTAGTTTAGTAAATTTAAACACACTGTGATGCAAATAAATTTATCAAAAAATTTAAACCCACACCAAAATTTGATATACTTTTGAAATATAATTTGTTATACTTTGAACCGTACATTGTAACATCGGACACTGCTCACCTCAACGCCTGATCGATATTGTAGTTGGGCACTACAATATCGGACGTTGCTGACATCAGCGTCTGACAGATATTGTAATTGGGCACTACAATATCGGATTTTACTGACATCGGCGCCTAACTGATATCGATGTATAGCCCAGACATCAATAGCGTCGACTTTGCTGATGTCATCAGAGTCCGATATTATTAGTTGCACTATAATAGCGTTCCTAGATGTTAACGTCAAACGAAGTGATACTAAAGGCTCTTATTATAATAGTGGAACATGGTCATTATTCCAAAAGTAGGAGGACAGAAGCATGCTGCACTGGTGCCAGTGGCGGACACTGCTTTTACAAATTGGGTGTACAGAGTACATAAAAATTGAAGGTCCATAAAATCCAGTGATAGATTATTACAACTGAGAAAAATTATAAATTAATTGACGAGGTGGCTTTTAGAATCAAGATATGATAGATTTAACACTAACTTGTAGAAAAAAATGACTTTTCAATAAACGTAATCAAGCAGCCGATTCAATCAACATAGAGTTCGGCAGTTCGCTTGTTTTGCATGGGCTCACGTATCCACTGGGTTAAGATTGAGGAGAATGCAAGCTGGCCCAACACGATGTTTAGTTTTTTTTTTTGAGCCTCACACGATGTTTAGTTTGTATAATATATTAAACATAAAGAATATTGGGATTTTTGCCAGAATTATTGGGTGTACATATGTACAACCTTGACCCATGCTGCATGCGTCCGCCACTGATTGGCGCACACACTGGATACGGACATGGTCATTATTCCAAAAGTAGGAGGACATCAGCATGCTGCGACATGCATGCCTTCTCGTGGAGACTTTGATCAAGCCATGGAGGTCTTCGCTAAGAATTGATAGAGGTTTAGCGATAGTTTAACTTAATGATGAATTTCTTTGTTTTATCCTAATCCTTTTGTGTGGCTGATGGGTGTGTGCACTATATGGGCGACGGAGTCTTTACAATAGCCTTTTGTAATAAGATACGATCACAAATATCTTTTTTTAGATGATGGAAAAAGAATCCGACCTTCCCCTCAGTGAGGTTAGAGCCACAGTTTACACATTATTATTGTGACTCTAACAACTCACGAAACTCATACACCACACCTGACTTTACTAAAAGAAAAGCACCAACAAAGTTCGGATGGCAGCATTATTAGACAGCAATTCTATTGCTAAATCTCCATCCATGGTTGGCAAAGACTTGCATGACCATTGTCTCCAAGGATCGGCATGCCTTAGTCATCGTGGTGGTGTCCTCCTCGTGCTTCTGTAACAACGCCTAGAAACGGAGCCACTGAGTTGCCCTGTAGAGTACCTGCATATATGTTTTCATAGGAGAATTATCAAAAACACAATCATTTCTACTAAGCCATAAAGCCCAACAAATTGCAGAAGCACCCATGAGCAGAAGTTTCTTTAGTTTAGAACCTATTCCTAATAGCCAATCATTAAACATATGGTTAATGTTGTTAGGACTCTTAATATTAAAGGTGAGGTGCACTGCTCGCCAAATGAACTTAGCATAATGATAGTCAAAGAAGAGGTGTTGGATTGTTTCATCTTTGTAGCAATACATACATTGTTTACTACCATTCTAATTCCTTCTAACTAAATTATCTTTAGTTAAGACCACTCCTCTTTTCAAATATCACATGAAGATCTTAATCTTTAGCAGAAGCTTAAGTTTCCAAATCTTGGTGCACTTAATGACATTGCTATCATGAATCAAGGCAGAATACATTGAATGTATAAAAAAGGTACCATTTTGTTGTAAATCCCAATGAAAAGTATCATTTTCATCATTCAATCTAATATGAGCAATCCACCTTACTAAGTTATGCCATAGGACTAAGTTTTGGTTGACAAGACTCCTTCTAAAGGAGATATTAAGTGGGACTGTACTAAAAACTAAGCCCACTGTAGCCTGTTTCTGTCTAGCAATATGATAAAGTGAAGAATATTGTTGTTTAAACGTAAAGTTACCCAACCATTTGTCCTCCCAAAATCTAATGCCCTCTCAGCTTTTTAGGCCAAAATTCTCAAAACTCAATAACCTATCTTTCACTTTCATCAATCCTGACCAGAAATATGAGTCGCCTGGTTTTCGTTGTATTTGGCCAATCGACTTATTCCTTAGATATTTCCTGCGAAGTATGGTTTGCCATAGGCCATCTTCATTTATTAGTTTGAACAACCATTTGCTTACTATACATTGGTTTTGTATGTCTATATCCTTAATACCTAGCCCTCTTTGTTCTTTCGGTTGACACACTATACTCCATTTGGTGAGTCTATATTTCTTCTTATGATTATCACTTCGCCCAAAGAATCATGATCTATAATAGTCCATCTTCTCAAGAACGCCTCTGGGGACTTCAAAGAAGGATAGCATAAACATTACAAGACTAGTGAGGACAGTATTAATGAGTATTAGTCTTCCTCCCACTGAAAGATGTGTACCTTTCCAGCAACTAAGTTTCTTCTCAATCTTTTGTTCTATCCCGTGCCAATCCTTATTACTCAATTTCTTGTAGTGCATTGGAATACCTAGGTATTTAAACGGATTGGACCCATGTTGGCACCCAAAGTGTTGAGAGTATTGTTCCTCCATCTCTTTTGCTATGCCAAAGCAAAAAATGTCACTTTTATGAAAGTTTATTTTTAATCCCGAAAGCTGTTCGAAAGCACATAGGACTAGCTTTAAATTTTTTGCTTTCTCAATGTCATGTTCCATGAAAAGGATTGTATCATTGGCATATTGGAGGATAGGGAGACCCTCATCCACCAAATGTGGCACGACCCCGGATATTAGTCCTATCTCCTTAGCTCTATTAATCATGATTGCTAACATATCTACTACAATGTTGAATAATATTGGAGAGAGAGGGTCCCCTTGTCTTAAACCTTTATATGTAAGAAAGTTATCTCCCACCTGATCATTAATCTTTATTCCTACATGTCCCCCCTTTATAAATGAGTCAATCCATTGACACCATTTCATAGAGAAACCTTTCATCTCAAAAATTTGTCTCACAAAAGTCCATTTTACTTTATCATAAGCCTTTTCAAAGTCAATTTTAAATATAACTCCGCTCCGTTTCTTCCTATGCATTTCGTGTATGGTTTCATGTAGAATTACCACCCCTTCCATAATATTTCTTCCTGGGAGAAATGTAGTCTGTGATGGCTGAATAACTTTTTGCGTTACTGTTGCTATCCTGTTGGTAGCCACCTTTGTAAAGATTTTGAAGCTAACATTCAACAGACAAATCGGTCTATATTGTTGAATCTTAATAGCCTCAGTACATTTTGGTAACAAAATTATTATACCAAAGTTAAGACTGAAAAGTGGGAGACTTCCTCTATGAAAATCATGAAATAAGGCCATCAAGTCTTTTTTAATTAGATCCCAAAAGGCCTGATAGAATTCAGCTGGGAAACCATCAGGACCTGGGGCCTTATTATGTTCCATTTGGAAAATTGCTTTTCTTACTTCTGCCTCCATAAATTCCTCAACTAAGGCCCTATTTTTCTCTTCCGAGACCTGTGGTATGTCATCTCTACGGGAGGCATCTAGCTGGAAAGCATTGTCCTCAGGAGGACCAAACAAACCTTTATAGTACCTAGTTATATATTTTTTTAGCTCCTCATCACCATGTATTATCTTATCCCCCTCCTATAGTTGGAAGATTTTGGTTTTTCTATGTTTTCCATTGGCTACCAATTGGAAATTTTTGTATTAGAATCCCCTTGTAGTAACTCCTTTGTTTTAGCTATTTGGTACCACTTAATTTCTTCATTTCTTAAAAATTCTCCTAGACGTTTGTGAAGACACTCCTATAAGTCAACCTCTTGTGGTGACAAAAGTGTGCACTCTGCTTTCTTGTCTAGGGTATCAAGTTTGTCCAATAATTCTTTTTTTTCTTTCTTATATGCCCCACTAACATTCTTGGCCCAACCTCTAAGATACTGGCGGAGTCTTCTTATTTTCGACTACCACTTTTCCATAGGAGTCGTGCCATAATCTTCCTCTTCCCATATCTTTTTGACTATGCCTGGAAAATCCTCTCTGAGTAACCAGCCTAATTCAAATTTGAACAAAAGTGGATTATTACTCGAGGACCTTTCCCCCGTATTAAGTAATAGAGGGGTATGGTCAGAGACGTCACGAGGCAGAACTACCACTGTAGACAAAGGATAATGTTGTTCCCATTCAGTAGATATTAGAATCCTGTCTAGTTTCTCATATGTGGGCTTTGGTAGTGAATTAGCCCATGTAAATTTCCGTCCTGACATCTCAAGTTCCCTCAGATTTAGACCATCAATAACAGCATTGAAAAAGAAAGGACACCTCTCCTTAAAGTTATCATTATTTTTGTCACTAGGTTTCCTTAAGATGTTAAAATCTCCTCCTATAAGGATTGGATACTGTTCATGACTACACATGGAAACTAATTCAGCCAGAAACTGTTCTTTAAATTGATGTTGTGCAGGACCATAGACCACTACAAGTGCCCATTTGAAGCTATTATTTTTATTGCACAAATGGAATTTAACATAAAAGTATCCCTCATCAATTGCTCCGATATCAAAAATATCAAGGTCAATACCTAAAAGTATGCCACCTGACCGCCCCTTTGGTTCCTTAACATGCCACAGAAAATTTTTCCCTGCGCATAGATTTTTTAGGAGCGGATTTGTGAAACTCTTCCTTCCAGTTTCTGAAATCGCTATAAAGCTCAAATATTGTCCTTTTGTTAGATCCGTAACAAATTTGTGTTTCTTTGGGTCTCGAAACCTGTCACTATTCCAAAATATACCTTTCATTATTAACTATTGTTGATTTCCCCCCTTCTTTTGGTCTTAGCTTTGTTTCTTGGATCTTTACCGGGTGGTAAGACATCATAGTCATCACCCGAATCCATTACCTCCTCCATTATGTCACTATAGAGATGATTTAAAATAAATTTATCCATCTCTTGTTCCTCCAACAATTCGTTCTCCTTTTTTTCTAGAAGGTCGATTTTCTTATCTACCAAGCTGGCACAAAATGAACTATTCGCATTTGTTTTTTTCAGCAATGAAATAGAGTCACTAACAATGTTATTATCTGATCCTAGTGAAATGCCAACAGATCCTAAATTTGAAATTATAACATCATTAGAAAAGTCAATGCAAGTAGTAGGATGTAAGTTGTCACCTTCATTATGCTGGGCCTTAATCCGGATGGCCTGCTCCACAGAATCTTCATCCACGCTGTCAGCATGACGCTTACTGCGCCTGGAATAAGCTTGTGCCGGGGACGCCTCAGGAATTGCACCCATCTCCTCGGCCAGTTGTGAAGTGTTCTCACCTTCTGACTCATTGAACTCATCATCCAGGTCCTCCATATTTATTCCTTGCTCTGCTGCCATCGCCTCAATAGCCTGGCGCACCTCTTCTGAGTCAATAGAGTCGACCGGGCTGCTAAGTTCTTTGGCCTTATTATCAAGCTGTGCCATAGGTGGTTCAGATGATGTAGCAACTACCAGCGTTTCCTTCTCCAGCAAGCCGTGCGCCTGCGACGTGAGATCAAGCCCAGCCTCGGCACCCTCCAGTCGATTCCCTGGGAAGCTATGCCCAGCTGTAGGAAGCCGAGTTTCTTGTGCATCCACTAGTTCCTGCCCTTCAGGCCAAGAAGTAGTGGTTCCGTCAAAGGCAGGCCCAGGCGTGGCAGCAAAGTGCTTTGGCACAGGCTGATGCTGCTGACCCGTAATCACTACCTCAGTCAGGATTGGAGTTGCTCCCACCATAAAGCCATGTTCCTTATTCTGAATAGCTGCAGGAATTTGAAGGAGGACAGTCTTCACTACATTCTTCCCCATACCATTCCCAGTGTTATTGTTGGTAGATTTGCCCAAGTTCTCACCCATTTGTTGTTGCTGTGCTATACCAAGCATATTGTTATGCTGCCCATTATCTTTGACTCCGCCATCATGTGGGTTTGTTTCATCCCCGTGGTGATCACTATCCATGTCCATTGGCATTGGGTTAGAGCCATCTCCATCCATCTCCACCCGACATTGGATTCGATACATGTAATCACCAATAACCACATTGACAAATTGAGGAATCAAATTAGGGTCCATGACCATCACTTGCATACGACAAATGCCATGCTTCCTAGTAAAAATCATGTCTACATCCTTAGTAACTCCTAGAGTAGTGCCAATAGCCCAAATAATTAGAAAATCATGCAATTCAACAGGTAAACCAATAAATTGCACCCATATTTTTGGTAAGACGTATGTCACTTCATTAGCAGTGATCCTCTCCTGTATTTGAAGCTTGGCACTCTGGAATTTAGTATGGACTACACCCCACTCCACCATCCTTTGCATCCTCAGCTTTGGATGGGAAAATAGTTTTGAACGTGTTAGGGCCAATGGCCTCTACGTTCCAGGTCCACGTGCCCGGAACGAGTCGAGTTGAGATCACATTTGGTATGGTCAATTCACCATCGGTGGCTCTTATGAGTGCAGTTTTTGACTCAGTGTTCTGTTTCTGGCCGGCGTCATACGGTATGTGAAAGAAACCTAAGCCTTCAACTACGTAACCACTTGGAACAGCAGCTTGCTTAACCGCGCGATATTTAGGGCATTGGACCTTAACATGACCCTGAATGTCACATATGTCACAATATAAATCTACCTGATAGTCAGTCATATCGTGACCCTTGGTGTAACATCGATAACAGTAAGGAGGTTTTCCACTGTTATTCTTATTACCAATGTTTGATGACTCAGGTATCTCATTAGAAGGTGAAGCCTTTGAAAGATGTTTAATGGGCTCCAGTTTGGTTGTATTTTTACCGTCCGCAGCGATGTTGTTGCTCGGCTCCTCGCCCCTCCTTGCCTCCGTAGCGTTCTGCATGGCTGCAAAAGCCTGTTGAAGCAAGGTCGCCGCTTGTGACGGTAAGTCAAAGGACACACCACCCACGGACACTTGCCTGGTGGTTTGTGTAGTCCCCTGAGCCAGTGCGGTCGTCCTGCCTGCCTGCGGCGCTGGAGTCTCCGATCCCTCGTGCGCATTGGACGGGTCATTGGAGATTCCACGACCACCGCGTCCCCAGTGCTCCGTCCCTGAAAGGATTGGCCCCTGGGGTGGCGACCACCATGCCAGCCTCGGTTGTGATTGTATCATTCGCCACCGTGCCAGAGTACTGGCCACGACCGCCAACCCCCAGGTGAAAGGTGTGCGGTGCACCCTAGAAGCCTCCTCTGCCGACCATCCCACATTGACCTGATCCACGACCAGCAGTCGATCCACCACCGCGTTGATGGTTGCCGCCGCCACCATGAGTACCCCCATTATCCATTGGCCGCCGCGCAATGTCTACGTACGAGAAAGCAGTATGCGAGCGAAACGGCGTGTGAGGAGCCCTAGCGAAATGATCACAAATATCTTGAGATGTAGAGGCCATGACCTTTTTATTTGTTTGATAAAATATATTCCTTTTATCTAACAAAGATTATATCTACTTATTCAGTTACAAAATTGTTTAAATTTATATGTCATGCATGGCCAACTTTAGCTTGTTTTGTCTGCATCTCCTAGAATTGTCTAGCTTGACCTTCGTAAGTTTTTACTTCTTAGCAGAATCGCTCACATTCATTATTTCTATTTATTGTTATACAACGGAAATTCCTCGATGCCTTTTGAATTAATCATCTCCCTTTCCCGGCAACTACTCTCTCTCTCTCTCTCTCTCTCTCTCTGTCTATCTACCCACGACTGCTTAGATCATATTTGGCACAACTCTAACTCGTTGGAGCCCAGTCCACAAAGGACTTAAAGAATGCCGCTTACAATGCACCGTGGAAGGCAAAACATGTTACTTTCTTCATATCTTAATCCATATCGTTATTATGTTATTGGTCTAATTTTCTGCTTGCGCGATACAAGCTTTTTTGCAGGCAGCCTCAGTAGAATAACAACCATCGTTACTACAACGCCAGCGGCACTGAATCGTCAGGACACTACCCACTGATGACACGCGGAAGCAAATTCCGGGACCGGCTTGTTCATTGATGCCACGGCCTGTTCCTCAAACATTAAAATATAATCTTTTCAGTGTGTCAAAATATTCACAAATGGCTGCGTATTCATAATGTTTAGCTATGTATATATGAGAATGAGAAATATATTAATAGCTCTCACTTACATTGCGCCGGAGTTGCAAAGTATCCGAGAAGGATCAGTGAAAGAAACAACACCATTGCAGACATTTGCTGGGTGTACTTCTCCATGGAGGATGAACGAGACAATTCATTTTTTCAGACGACAGGTCATGTTGTATATATAGCGGGGGCACCATGCCAGGGTGGTCATGCCATCTATAATCCTTCACCAAATCATAATGTTTAATTCTTGCTATAATTATTAAAGATTACTGTAGCTATTTCATTACAGATTCCCAAATTATCTATTGCAGTTGCGGCCGAGTAGATACCTGATGGTGCCCATTTCCACCGGAGCTGGTCCGGCGCATCCGAGATCTGTACTGTTTGGAGATTGTTACCAATGAAGGTGAAAAGGATCGACATCAATCAAAATCAAGCCTGGAGGAGGTGGCTATGCAGTTTCATTTTTTTTTTTTGGCAACAAATCGCTCTCATTTTAATTCTAGCTATGGATCATATAATTTCGTTGTTGCTTTAGTACTCATGAAAACATATAATTAGGTTTTATGGATTGTCTTGCAGAATGTCGTTGCAGGATGACGACACAGCACGCTTCCCCACAAGTGAATATAATGTTTGTTCTTTAGCCAGTAGACAAACATTTCAGCGTTTAGCACATGTGCTAATCAGCGTGGGCACCTCCACGAGGGGTGCCGTTCCTACTTGACAAGAATAATATGGTCCCGTCCATAAATTGCCCAGCTCAATCGTCTTTCTCGAGCGTTCAACGCCGTTTTGATTCTCAAGGAAGCATTAACTAATGAAATGAAAGGTTCCCGGTTCTATAAATTGCGCCCAGATCCAGCGGAAGAAATCAGAGTTCCAAGTAGAACTATATCACTTCATCTTCTACGTGCTCGTCTTTCCTCAACTGGAGAAAGTTAAATGGCGTCACCACCTTGCCGCCGAATGTACGTATGGAAATCAAACGGGAATCTCCCACAGATTCACGCCTCTCTCAGTGCGTGGTAGTATAGCTGCTAGCGGATGGTTATTAGCTAGCCTTCTTTTTTCTCAGGACCTGCAACGACAGAACGGAGAAGGGGAGGACTGATGTGACGCCTGTGCAGGCGACGTCTGACTCGAGGGACTGGTCGGAGTTGCCTCTGGACGCACTCACGTCGGTGTTCACAAAGCTTGGAGCCATCGAGGTCCTTATGGGCGCTGGCCTCGTCTTCCACTCATGGCTCCAGGCTGCCAAGGTTCCCGATGTGTGGCGGTCCGTGAACATGGCGCGCCATAAGGTGATTGATGATCTGCACCATTTTGGGCCAAAGATAAACCGTCACGTCCTGTGCGCCATGGCAAAGATGGCTGTAGACCGCTCCGGTGGGCAGCTGGAGTTGTTTGTGGGAAAATTTTTTGTTACTGACGAGCTACTCAAGTATATAGCGGACAGGTATTTTTCCGATTCTGGATCCGAAATTTAATTTTATCTGATACCGTAATCACGTAACATTTTCCCCTTTTTCCTAATATTAGATCCTTTCGTTTTTACACTTGAATACCAGTTTTTCTTCTCACCTGAACCAAATGAATCGCCACAACAAACACATTTGCATGTGCTGCAGGTCGCCATCTCTCAAAGGCCTCGGCCTTATATCATGCAATGGCGTCTTCAACGAAGACTTCACCAAAACAGTCACCAAGTTCCCTCTGCTTGACGACCTCGTGCTTGTGTTCTGTAACAACCTCCGTGGCTCCGGCGTCTACGAGGCCACTGGCAAGGCATGCACGCAGCTGAAGCGCTTCTGGATGTGCAATGTCTGGTCTGCCACCACTGAAGGGGAAACTCGCGGAATAGCAGCGATGCACGAGCTGCGGAGTCTCACACTAACTCTTAATAAACTCACCAACGACGACCTCGCTGTCATCCTTGATGGCTGCCCACACCTGGAGATTCTCTCTCTGCATGGCTGCTTCAACATCTTTTATGATGATGCGCTGCTGAAGATCATCGAAGAAGGGAAAGCTCGCGGAATGGCAGCGATGCCTAATCCGTGGAGCCTCACACTAACTCGTAGTGACCTCACCAACGACGACCTCACAAAATCATCCTTGATGGCTGCCCCAACCTTGAGATTCTCTTCCTGCAAGGCTGCAAGAACATTGTTGTTGATGACGTGCTGCGAAAGAAATGTGCGAGGATCAAGACTCTGACACTCCCCGTCCCTGTACTTTGTGCAAGTGATGAGGACGACCATGAAACGTTCAGCGCCACTGACTGCGCTCGTGATTTTGATTGGGAGTCTGAGTGATATGTAATCCCTGTCAGGGCAAAATAAAGGGCTACCTTCTAGTAATGTTCAAGTATATGCTATATGCATAGATTTGACTTTATGAACTCAACATATGTAGCGAAGTAAGTGAATTTGCTTATGTGTTCATCTCTAATACTTATCACTTAAACTTATGTCCTGTCTGAATAAATGCTTTGGCATCCTTGGCAGAAATGCCATCCTTGGCAGTATATCTTTATTATGACTGTCAGTGGTCAATTGCACAGTCATTACTTGAGTTGCAAAAGACACAACAATTCTTTGATCTGAACTACGTCAAGTAATCCAAGCCAGATTATGCCAATACCATATCGCAAATGTACATTGATTCTCTGTGCAGCCACTGAAGATTTCAAGGATCCTATGTGTTTTCTATATTACCATACAATCTTCATTTCCTGAAAAAGCAAATTGCAATCCCCATAGGTAGAAATATAAACATAGAGTACCTTTGTGCTGCTCCCATATGAACGTGGGCCATTCATCTTCTTAAATCTAATAGTTTAGGTAGTACTACTCAATCTCCTCTAGTAGTATCTATTATATATATATATATATATATATATATATATATATATATATATATATATATATATATATATATATAATTCTGACCAAGAAAAGGATCCTTTACGTTCGCTCTCAAGGTTAAAAAATTTCTACGTTAATATGAGAAAATAAGAAGAGAAATTTATCAACCACTGTTATTATAAAATAATTAGACCAAAATACCCCTATAATTTTTTTAAAAATTACCAAACCAACGTCATTACAATAATGGATTATATATTGTTTTTTAATTACTTACTATTTTTATTATTACTCAAGTAAAACCCTTTTTTTTTGTTGAATTCCTCTCATAGCACTGGATATATTCATTACTCTCCATCAAACTAATGACCTAAATCACATATTAAAATATTGTTTCATTCAATCTCTATTAGCAGTTAGATTTTTTTTTTGCCCTTTTCTTCCCCGATAACCCCATCTCCTATGCCACATTATAACCTTCACTGTATGATCGTGGGACTCTATCACCATCTCACCTTAGTCCAATAAGGTTGAATATAATCTTCTCCATCCCAACTATGTTACATGGACACTCTTCTCTCTCCTCTGATTTTATTCATGGTTTTCACCGCTCCATAGATAGGAGAGAAAGCAAAGGAATGACGAAGTGATAGATGAAGCTAGGACAGTGATAATACAGTGTCATTTTTTAAATTAACAAATTATTACTGGTACATGAGCTTCATCAAATCGAGTGCTTGAATTAATAAAGTTCAACACAAAAAAATTAATATTACAATAAATCATCCTGATAAAGAGTCATGTTCAATTTCCTGAATCAATAAACTTGAAGGTAAAAAATATTTCAAATCATATAGATATTGTGTGTTAAACAAACAAATATGAAGTTCAACAACATTTGACATAATAAATAAAAAAACGATACTCAACTTTTGTGTTGGACGCAGGATTTTATGAAATAGTTTTATAATTCTGTTAATATATGGTGCAAGTATAAAATTGAAGAAAAATGAAACATTATAAACCTCAACATTTTTTGACGTAATATTTACAAAAACATTAGCCACTCAAATTTTGTGTTGGACTCAGAATTCTATGAAATAGTTTAATAGTTCAATGTATATATTTTTCTGACTGAATAATTAAATGTATATATGGTGCAAATATAACATTAAAGAAAAAATATCTTACTACTTCTTTCAATGTGTCAATATTGCAGCACCTACAACGCCGTCCACAAGTTTAAGCCTGTCGTCTTAAATCAGGCATGGCACCCTCTCCATTTCAAACATAGTTCAGAAAAGAAAAGTTCTCAGAATTTTAAATGAAGGCTAACCTGGCATTCACCACTGTCTATGGAAAATTTTAACATGGACTTTAAAAACTTTCCACAACAACCAATAGATGAAAAGAATGATAACTGATTCAGATTTCCATATTTAACATAAAAGGTCGATTCAGACAAGCAAGTCGACAGAACATTACATATGACATTATAAATATAGCAGAAAATTTAATAAAGCCAAATTGGATGCCATAAGAAGCCTCGATTCGATGCCATAAGTTCAGTTACTTGATAGTGCAGACAGACCTCATGCCAAAATCCCATAAATACCAGTTCATCTTAATTTTCGTAGACCCAGACAAAATTGTTGTGAAACAAAGATCACTAATGGCGACCACACTGGTCCTCCTCTGAGCTGTAGTTTTGGGCTGCACATTATAAGCTGTAGTTTAGGACAGTGATAATACCGTGTTATTTTTGAAATTAACAAATTATTACTGGTACATGAGCTTCATCAAATCGAGTGCTTGAATTAATAAAGTTCAACACAAAAAAATTAATATTATAATAAATCATCCTGATAAAGAGTCATGTTCAATTTCCTGAATCAATAAACTTGAAGGCAAAAAATATTTCAAATCATATAGATATTGTGTGTCAAACAAACAAATATAAAGTTCAACAACATTTGACATAATAAATAAAAAACGATACTCAACTTTTGTGCTGGACGAAGGATTTTATGAAATAGTTTTATAATTCAGTTAATATATGGTGCAAGTATAAAATTGAAGAAAAATGAAACATTATAAACCTCAACATTTTTTGACATAATAATTACAAAAACACTAGCCACTCAAATTTTGTGTTGGACTCAGAATTCTATGAAATAGTTTAATAGTTCAATGTATATATTTTTGAGTAATAGTTTACCTGCTCATGAAGCAAAAGAAACATTGGTGCTGACAACAGTGAATTAGGAAAAATAACTGATCAAGATGACAGAGGCATAGTTTACCTGCTCATGAAGCTAACAATTGCAAACTCCTGTGATTTTTGAGTAACATGTATAAGTAAACGCCCGCCCGACGCCCCCTCGCCCGCCGCGGCCCGCCTCTAACGCCGTGGCCGAGGTCCTAGGGTTAGGGTTCCTCAGTTCTTTTTTTGTTTGCACTATATGGGCGACGGAGTCTTTCCAATAGCCTTTTGTAATAAGATACGATCACAAATATCTTGGGATGTAGAGGCCATGACCTTTTTATTTGTTTGATAAAATATATTCCTTTTATCTAACAAAGATTATATCTACTTTATTCAGTTACAAAAGTGTTTAAATTTATATGTCATGCATGGCCAACATTAGCTTGTTTTGTCTGCTTCTCCTAGAATTGTGTAGCTTGACCTTCGTAAGTTTTTACTTCTTAGCGGAATCGCTCACATTCATTATTTCTATTTATTGTTATACAACAGAAATTCCTCGATGCCTTTTGTATTAATCATCTCCCTTTCCCGGCAACTACTCTCTCTCTCTCTCTCTCTACCCACGACTGCTTAGATCATATTTGGCACAACTCTAACTCGTTGGAGCCCAGTCCACAAAGGACTTAAAGAATGCGGCTTACAATGCACCGTGGAAGGCAAAACATGTTACTTTCTTCATATCTTAATCCATATCGTTATTATGTTATTGGTCTAATTTTCTGCTTGCGCGATACAAGCTTTTTTGTAGGCAGCCTCAGTGGAATAACAACCATCGTTACTACAACGCCAGCGGCATTGAATCGTCAGGACACTACCCACTGATGACACGCGGAAGCAAATTCCGGGACCGGCTTGTTCATTGATGCCACGGCCTGTTCCTCAAACATTAAATTATAATCTTTTCAGTGTGTCAAAATATTCACAAACGGCTGCGTATTCATAATGTTTAGCTATGTATATATGAGAATGAGATGTATATTAATAGCCCTCACTTACATTGCGCCGGAGTTGCAAAGTATCCGAGAAGGATCAGTGAAAGAAACAACGCCACTGCAGACATTTGCTGGGTGTACTTCTCCATGGAGGATGAACGAGACAATTCATTTTTTCAGACGACAGGTCATGTTGTATATATAGCGGGGGCACCATGCCAGGGTGGTCATGCCATCTATAATCCTTCACCAAATCATAATGTTTAATTCTTGCTATAATTACTAAAGATTACTGTAGCTATTTCATTACAGATTCCCAAATTATCTATTGCAGTGGTTAATTTCCTGCCATTGTTACTGTGTTTTTAATTTCCTCCCCAGAGAAACGACAATTTGCTTAGGCATACTTTTTGTGCATGATTACAGCCTTACAAGATACTAGTTGCTACCCTGGGCACTGCTGCGGGAGGGACATATGAATCACGCAGATATCTACTAACGATAAATAAAAAATTAGTTTGATTGGAAACATAATAGTTATCAACTACAGAAAAATACAAGTGACTGTATTTTACATATTCAAAAAGGATCTGTAAGATATAGGGGGTGTTCGTTTCCATGCCAAGCTAAAATTTAGCTCCTAAAATTAAGCTAAACTTTAGCATCTCTTGGGGAGCTAAAGTTTTGCCCCACTTGTAGCCCTTTTTCTTCTCTAGAGCTAAAGTCTAGCTTTGTTAGAAAATTAGGCATTTTCAGATTGAATTTTATCCATATTAATCGCAAATTTAGCAGCATATGTGTGATGACAGTTTTGACTAAAGTCAGATTACCAGTTAAGATCGCAATAAAACTAGTAAGAACAAGAAGGATGGAGGTATACCTTACGAAGGGACCAGTGCTAAGAGCACCGACGGCTCCATTCACACCAGTCATGGTATGTTACTTGAAGTAGTCAATCACAGTCGATGCAGGACAAGGCATGATGCAATGCAGTCCTCAAATAGCTCTTGAGGCGCGTCGGGAAAACATGAGCAGTCGTGTCGTCATGTGCTCCCTAAAAACTTGATCGTTCGCATCACCTGAGTAGGTGTCGCCTTGCGGGAGAGGTTCCGGAGGCCTACTCTCTCAAGGCTCCATGCGTGCAGAAGGAAACTTGAGAGAAAGATGGGAAAGTGGTGATCTCACAGTCTGCTTTAAGGCGAGTCCGAGGAGGGATTATATAGTCCGTCATGAATTGATGGAAATAAATGCTCCTTAATCAACACCGTAATGGAAGGAATAATTGTAATTGATTCCCTTGCATAACAGAAGCATTAACCACGTCCGTTTCCAAAAATTGAAACACGCGCAGCCTGTCTCGCCACATCACGCACGCACGCATGCATGCCCCGGCCCGGCTCGGCTCGGCTCGGCTCGGCTCGGTGGCAGCGGCGGCGGCACGCGCGCGCGTGTGGCTCGCCCTTGGCCTCTCTCAACTTTTCTAGGGGATATACTGCTATTCCATCTAATAAGTTGAGATAGTTAATGATAGTAATACTATGTGGGACTCAATCATTATAGCATTAAATATGGGCCTTGACTATTTAGAATTTAAAGGAATAATATTGGCTTTTTTTAACACCTTTTGCATCATATAAGTTTGCAACCATAAGGTCGCTCAACGACTTCCCAATTACCATTGAACATAGTAGAATCCATCTGGCTCCTTACTGCTTCCTTCCACGGGTCAGCATCAGGAGAGGAATATACCTCCTCGATGGTACTGGGTGTGTCATCCATAAGGTACACAATGAAATCATCGTCAAAGGATTTTGCAATCCTCTGTCTCTTACTCTTTCGAAAAACTTCATTGTCATCCTCCTCAGGATTTTTCATGTGGGGTTCTTCATTGTGTATAACCAGTGTAAACATCTCCCGGGGAATTACAGATTCATGACCAGAAATGCTATGTTCATTCTTCATAGGAATATTACTCTAAAATAATGTAGCGTCTCTAGACTCAAAAATTATACCGACTACCAGTCAGGTACTCCAGATTTGATGACTAAGAATCTACAACCCACGTTGTTAAAAACACAATCAATAGTTTTAGGTCCAAATTTACGCTTCTTGTTAATTGGCACATTAACCATGACCAAATAACCCGAAGTGCGCAAATATGAGAGATTTAATTTTCTTTTGAACCATTCCTCGAATGGTGAAATTTCTTTATTCTTTGTGGGCACTCTATTCAGGACATAACATGTTGTCAAAATTGCCTCACACCACCATTCCTTAGATAGCCCGGCGGTCTCTAACATGGCGTCAACCAACTAAGTTAGAGTGCGGTTCTTTCGCTCGGTGATCCCATTGGATTCAGGTGAGGAAGGCAGTGTCCTCTCATGAATAAATCCGTGTTCAGCGTAGAAGTCAGAAAATTCATTAGAAAGGTATTCTCCACCGCGATTCGACCTTAACCGTTTAATTTTCCTCTCATGTTGGTTTTCTACTTCAGATTTATAGATCTTAAAATAAAGTAATGCTTCATCTTTTATCTTTGATAGATAAATATAGCAAAAATGAGAACAATCATCTATAAGAGTCATGAAGTATCTTTTGCTACCTTTAGTCAACACGTCATTCATTTCGCACAAATTGATATGAACAAGCTCAAATGTCTCCAAGTTTCTTGCCTCCGTAGCCTTGTGAGGCTTACGAGGTTGCTTAGATTGCACGCACACATGATATTTGGAACCTTTGATTAAATTAAATTTAGGAATTAAATTCAAATTTGCTAACCGCGTCATACATCCAAAATTAACATGAAAAAGACGTGAATGTCAAATATTCGACTCATCCAAAATTAAGACATTGTTCACAACATTATTACAGACATTATCATGCAATAAAAAGCGGAATAAGCCTCCACAATCATATCCTTATCCAACAAATGTCCCATACTTAGAAAGTACACATTTATTTGACCCAAGAACAATTTTAAAGCCATCTCTACATAGTAGAGAGCCGCTAACTAGATTTTTCTTGATGGAGGGGACATGTTGGACGTTCTTCAAAAGCATGGTCTTTCCCGAAGTAAGATTCAAAACGACCGTACGAACACCAAGAACACGACCATGCGAGCAGTTCCCCATCAACAATGACCCAGTCACGCTGGCGTGATAAGAAGAAAACAATGAAATATCAGCACACACATGAGCATAAGCGCTAGTGTCCATCCACCACTCAGTTGAACGACAAAATGAAAGAACAGTATGTAAAAAATTACCATAACCCAATGTTCCTGTAACCTTATTAATTACCATATTTGTTGATTTCTTTGACTGAATAAATTTGTGGTCTGGGCATGCACTTGCCCAATGCTCATTGTTGTCGCAAACAAAACAACCCTCATTCTTTTCTTTTCTCTTTTTTTTTCTTAAATGTGGTGGTTTTCTTTGGCTTCTCTTTCTTTTCCTCCTTCTTTTGCTTCTGCACCACATTGGCGCTAGAACACTCAACACCTTTCCCGCGCGTGTCTTTTGCTCTCGCCCTCTCTTCAACATCAAGGGTCCCAATAAGATCAGCCACGCTGAACTCTTGCCACATGTGTTTTAGAGAAGTAGCAAAATCCTTCTAATAGAGTGGTAATTTGGAGATAATACCTCCAGCCACAAACTTGACATGGAAATTGTTCGAGTTCTTTTGTCACTACTTGTATCTTGTGAGATTAATCAACTACAGAACAGTTCTCAACCATCTTGTACTCAGACAGCTGCTCCATGAGATACAGCTCACTCCCAGCATCAGAAACACTGAATTTAGCATCCAATGCATCCCACAATTCCTTGGCAGTTGCACATATGATGTAAGAATCAACATATTTGTCAGTGAGAGCGCTAATCACGGTGCCTCGAAACAGGATATCAGATGCCACGAAAACACTCTCCTCTTTAGGAGTGAACTGTTCGGGCTTCCCCTGTGCGGTGTGATAGTAGTTCATCATTGTCTACCACAATGTCATCCATGCACACCACCTGTTGTAAAACATACCATCAAAACTATTGGGTTTCATAGCAGCAGCAACTCCTCTAACAGAAAAATGCCTATCAGGTTTTTGGATTGTTAGGAAATTAGGCATTTTTAGGTTGAATTTAATCCATATTAATCACATATTTAGCAGCATATGAGTGATGACAGTTTTGACTAAAGCTAGATTACCAATTAAGATTGCAACAAAACTAGTAAAAACAAGGAGGAAGGTATACCCTACGGAGGGACCACTGTCGAGGGCACCGACGGATCGATTCGCACCAGTCATGATACGTTGCTTGAAGTAGTCGATCAAAGTCGATGCAGGACGAGGCATGATGCAGTGCATTCCCTCAAACAACTCCTGAAGCGCATCGGGAAGACGTGAGCAGTCGCGCCATCAAGCGCTCTCCAAAAACCTGATCACCTGATTGTTTCCAAAAATTGAAATGCATGCAGCCTGCTTCGCCACGTCACGCATGCACGCAACACACGTAGCCTACCTGCCATGTCACATCACATCACACACACACACACACACACACACTCCCTGCCCTGCCCCGGCACGACACGACTCAGAGGCGGCGACGCGTGCGTGTGTGGCTCGCTCTTGGCCTTTCTTAACTTCTATAAGGGATATACAGGTATTCCACCTAATAAGTTGAGACAATTAATGATAGGAATCCCATGTGGGACTAAATCATGATAGCATTAAATATGGACCTATACTATTTAGAATTAATCGAAATAATATGGGCTTAATAGCCCATAATATTCCGCACGCTCAACTTTTTAGCCCTCCTATGTGTTTCTCTAGAACTAAATTTTGGGCTAAAGTTTAGTTTTGGTCCTATAGCCAATGGAAACAAATAGACGTATAGTGATCGAAACCAAATCATACTTTTGCACCACTAGAACTAGAAAAGGTCGCATGGCCCTCCAGCCTGTTTACCCAACCAATCGCCAGATCTCTACCAATGGGGTTGGAGAGGTGCCACCTAATAAGGCACCACCTAGTGCTTGCCTGAGCTTTGCCCCAGTTAGACGCCATGAAGTAGGACATGGGGGCGGTGGCATGCGCAACTATTGACATTTCTTAACGTCATACCAGAAATATTACTATTCCTGGCAACGGCACCAGAAATGTTTGTTGACATCTGCTAAGTCACATTAAATAAATAGACCTGGGGAAGGCACCAGAACTACCTGTTGGGAGAACTCAACATATGGTTAGTGTGGGCAAGTTAAATCCGCAAGCACGCACGGACATCCTGTTATAGCATTTCACCACTAGATTACTCTAATGGCTGTCATTTATAATTCTCTCAAGGAAAGGCGGCAGTCAATAGATAGCATGTTCATAATCATATAGCTAATAATATACCAAAGTCATAGATAGGAGTAAGGATAATAAAGATAGTAGGTAGTGACACACAGAACAATCCAATCTAACATTAGTCCAAAGTCTAGGTTAAGTGGGTTCGGAAGAGTTAAGCTGGGTCCCTATGTACTTCTATACTCCTATCTATAGGTTAGATACTTGCAACATATACAAGCCTAAGTCCTATGCCAAGCCAAGATAGGGAGGATTAATAAGCACAACAGGGCTGTCACCACCTGCTGGCAATCCTTTACTAGGACACGTGATAAAAGGCAATTAAGTCCTTACCGCCACACCTATTCCTGTTCGTGGGGCAACCAAGCACTCAAAGATATTTGGCAACCTAAGCACCATGCTTATATTTCTAAATAATACTCTCGATTCCTATGGGACTTTGGCCCTTCGGACCAACAAGTCGGGAGCATGAATATACTTAACTCTAACTCGACAGAACAACGAGTCAAGTACTAGAGAATGCATAACTCTGGCCCTACCGATCAACAAGTCAAGGGCTAAAACATGCATAACTTTGACCCTATGGATCATCAAGCTAAAGACTATAGCACACATAACATTAACCCTACGGATTAACAAGTTATGGACTAAAGCATGTCTAACCACAATATGCATTGAACGAGTGCAAGAGCATAGACTGACTAGTATGATTATATGAAGCATAAAGCAACCAAACATGACTAGGCAACAACCATATAAAAGGAACATGATTATCACACTAGTATAAAGACAGCATAGGAGAAGATAAATATATTTATAAAAGGAATTAGTCTTACTAGAGAGGGATAGTGTGGAACTATACCCAAGACTCCAAGACTAGGTCAAGGACCTCAAGACAGCTCTCCTCTATCCTAAACTCCACTAGGACCTGAAGACTAAGTGTAATGCTAGAGAATGGATTCTTCTTGGTGTGTGTTGGAGTGGGAGGCACTCCCCTCTATTTATAGGGGCCATAAGTCGGTACTGAGAAGTAACCGCCATAGAACCACCATGCACCGACTTCAGGAATTCACTAAGGAAGCACCACATAGAGGGGGGAGGAGAACCGCCTCAAGACCCGGTCGGCCGACCAAGCCCTTGGTCGGCCGACCTGAAGGTGGGCCCCCTCAGGGTATGCTTTCTTGAGGTGACTGGTTGGTGGGTTCCATCCTTTGTTAAATCGGTGTTCTCCCGTGCAATCCTCTATAGCCATGTCATCGATCCATGAGGAGTCTGGTTGGCGCTCTCCCATTGATCAAAATGTTATTTCACGGATCTTACTCCATTTCTCCACTCCTTTTATATATATTCTCTACATGCACATAAATCTCCAAGGATAAGTGGAATCTTATCAATCCTAGCTAACATGCGTGTATGAAATGCTAAGTCTTCCCCTATTTATGGCTATATTGATGGTCGAAATTGGTATTTAACGACTGTCAACAATAGCCCCAAATTAACTCCTCCGGTGGAGGAGGTGGGCTTGACTTATCAGCATAGACCGTCTCGTGATTAATAGCCTTGGTCGACACAACACAATAACACGTTCAGAGTGTGTGTCTTAGGCCAGTCTCAGTGTTGTCTTTCATTTCACACTTATCAAGGTTCCCACGTCAGATTTTTGCTTTTTGAAAGGAGAATGGACTGCCTCTCTCAATGCCTACTTTCATTTCACAATTTTGTATATGTGATAGAATATTAATTGTTGCATGGTGTGATGATTTAATATGTCATACAAAATGCGAGAGATGAAAGGGAAGAGTCTCAATCCACTTTTATTTGTCTTTCATCCTCTTGGAAAGAGTGTAAATAGCTTTTCATCTAGATGAAAGACATCTCCTCTCTCTCTCTTCTTATATTTCCTGCCATGTCATCTAAAAGTCTGATGCGGCAGCTAATTAATTACCAATGAAAGGTCTATTAAGACTGACGTTAGCCTGTCAAAAACCTACACCAGAGCATAGAGCCAACACCCCCCTCCATTGATAGGACACTATCGCCCCGACCACTAAAAGCACAGTCCCCACCACACTAAGGCGGGGACATAAGCTTCACCCATCCGATCGACCACCCCGCAAGTGGTCGAAAGGTGCCCGGGCTGATGCCCATCCTGCTTTACTGATGATCAGAACAGTGTGAGCCACATGCGCGGGACAATACATTTACCCCAGCATGACATGCGCCCCAGCTCATGCACAATCAAGATGCACCCAAGGACCCGAGCCGACTTGAAGAATCAAGAGACGACACAAACAGGGTGGCCTCCTCGAGAGTTTGAAATGGCGACGAGCTCCTCTTCTCCCTCAGATCACCCCCCACCCCCTCTCTCTGTTTGTAACCTCATCATCACCATATTTTTAGGGCTTGCTAATTTTCAGCTAATTGAAAGTTTGGGCAACTTTCAATCATCACTTTGAGTCATCGGATCTAGATCAATAGTTTACAATTATAATACAGATAATCCTACAAAAATAAATTAAAACATAAAGTAACAAACCATTGACTCAAACTTTCAATTGAATGAAGGCTAGAAAATATGTTTTTTTCTTTCCACATTCATCACGCAATCGCTAGCCTCCAGCTGGGAAAAAAATTCCGTGCGGCCAGGCCGCACGGCCTCGCCGTGCAACCCCGCCCGGATGAAGTCCACGCGGAGATCTGACTGGAGCGGAAGAGGTCCTCATCTTCAGCTCGATTGCATTGGCTTCCAGGCGTAGCCTCCGTCGGCTTCGGCTCATAGGTTCAACAGAGAGCCATCGTAAGAGATCCAAGAAACTGCTATACTCCAATGAAAAAACATTATCAAAGAACTTCCTATTAATAGAGTCACACATCGTGTATATCGAACAACACCAATGAAAAAAACAATCATCAATTTACCAGCCACTTCCTGTTAATAGATTAATAAAAATACATGTTGCAACGATCAAACAACAACAATGAAAAAAAAACATTATCAAAGAACTAGTCCTACTTGCGTTACCTGCTGCCCTTCAGCTCCAGAATCCTCGTCAACTGCAACCACGTCAATCTCATGATTTTCTTGCCCACTAGCTATGTCATAAGCACATTCGGTGACAACATCCTCGACATTGATTGATGATGGTTGCGTCGAGTTAACTATGAAGCTATCGTATTGTAATTTTCAATTAGTTTGGAGCAACAAAGAATAACTGTTCGAGAAATACGATCAAGATTGTAGATTAACCTGGCATCTCTATCTCTACCCCTTAAAAGAGCGAGTCAAAACTTTCTTAAGTCCATCCAACTAATTACACCCAGTTAACATTTTAAGACAGCATATGATTTTCCTTTTTTGCAATATTTTCCTTAAATATAGGTTGGGTGGACACACATATAGCCATACATAGTAGAAACAGAGATAACAAAGTCTTGCTTGCCAATGGTGCATATATATATATATATAGGTCAAAAAGAACTAATGTATGCCACTACAGTGCAACATTTTCTTTCACCTGTTTTTTTTTGAAATGTTCTTTCACCTGTTATTGCTATTGCTGCTGCTTCTGTTTTAACTGCAGTTTAATGTCTTTTTATGTTGCTTTCCAAAGCATGTGAGACAACCCTTTTAACTTATTGATGTCTATATGGCTGTCATACTTGATCTTATTTCCTTTACATTATCATCATTCAGAAACTTCAATTTCTTTGATTACCTTCTCTTAGTAGGTCTATTTGGAACAATTGCTATTCTAATCAGAATATTGTAGAAATTAACTCTTAACGCTTGACCATTTCAGTGAAGTCGTCTTCTACTCTATCAATTGTAGGTGTACTTAAAATCAACCTGCAAGTTGACCTACATCAATGTGCAGGAAAAATATCCGCAGGGTGAAGGCAAAAGGGGAGGAGGAGCAAGACGAGGACTGGTTGCTGTAAACTGATTAAGGTTGACAATGTTTTGTTAGGAACGGAAAATTACTTTGATATTGTCGTATATAGGACCGGTGTGTATCTTTGTTCATTTTAAATGATACTATATGCACTGGTTCATTTCAAGGGTTGCAACAGTACCATATATATGTTTCAAGATACAAATTTAGGTTGAACTTCAACCGGACTCCATAATGATTTATTTGGAGCGGTGACATCTAATCCATCACATTGTTTAGATTTCGTGCGGTGCTGAAAAGGATTTTTTTTTTGACAATTGTCAAACTTTGTCTTTTATTTGTTGATAAATCTTAAAACTATCTTGTTTTGGATTTGATCATCATAATTTATATCGTATTTTTATTGACGCCTCAATATCATTAAACATTACCGTAGCGTTAACACGGGCAATATACTAGTCAGATGAAGGCCGTGTGATCTCGTCGACGGTGAGGTTGGGCTGCACTGGCTGCTGCATCGTGGCTTTGACAACGGAGCCATCGCCAACCTCGCTGTGTTGGACATTTGCTGGGTTGAAATTTTCTATGATGGCAAGTCGCCGGCGCCCTTACGAACTAGAGCACCAGTCCCAACAAATCATTGATCACGTAACTGTGTTGAAGTCTGATTTTGCTTAGCGACTTAGCCGAGCCGAGCCGAGGTTGGCGGCTGGCATCCCAAAGGAGCCCTGTTTTCTACGTTGGGTGCATGTCTCCCTCCGATTCAGAATGTGGTCCACGTGGTGTCCATCCAGGACAAGGTCGCACAGCAGCAAGTTACGGCCCTGCCGCACGAAATTTTTTTCCTCCAGCTGATCCATACTTGATACTTCGCGGGACGTGGCATCCCAGTCCACGGCTTGCAGCCACGCCCCTCTGGTAAGCGCCTGATTACCATACTCCAGGAACACGAACTCATGCATGTTGTTTTGCATCCGATCCAGACAATGTTGCTGCCTTCCATGGCAAGGAGCGAGTACACATCAAATTAACTGGAACGTTCCGAGAAGCAATATATAATTAAGAAAAAAGAACTAAATTTGTTGGTAGCGATTGTCGCTTCTACACAGCTTGCTACCGAAGCCATGAAAGATGTGACGTCCTGCTAGCAAAGTACGTCAACGCCAATATGGAGAACCTGCACGCTGCCGTTGGTGCATAAATAAAAGATGAACGAGGCATCGCATCTCCACTAGTACACGGCGAGATTGGGTGCGATGGCAAGCCAATCATCCCCACGCAACCAACGCCGCCGTCCTCGGCTGCCTCCGACGCCGACGGACGAGGTAGAGACGAGGGACTGGGCGGAGCTGCCGCGGGATCTGCTGCTAGTGGTGCTCCAGAGGCTGGACATCGCCTCCATCGTCTTCGGAGCCGGCCATGTCTGCCGCACATGGCGCCGCGTGACGCGGGAGGAGCCCGAGCTGTGGCGCCGCATCGACATCCGCAGCCTGCCCAAACCTGCCCCACACGGCGTTAATGGTAGCCAACTCCGTGCACTGGCGCACACTGCCCTTTGGCGCAGCGCGGGGCGGTGCGAGGCCTTCTGGACAAAGGGTATCACAGAGGATGACTACATCGCCTTCTTCCGTCGCCACACGTGAGGATTCTTCACTCAATTAAGTTTGTTCTTCCCAGACTGGAAAAATGTAAGACACTCATATGAGAGCGCTATGTTTTGCAGGGCACCCATGTTGAAGAGCCTTCGGCTCATCTCTTGCGAGATGTCAACAGTCAGTCTCAGCATAGATATAAAGAGGTTCCCCCTACTTGAGGAGCTAGAGTTATCGCTTCATTCCTCGGAATCGTTTGACAACACCTACATGGTATGCGCGGCTGCCGCTAAGGCCTGCCCGCACCTGAAGATCCTCCGTCTGATCAAGGATGCAGGATACCACTGGAACTCCCGTGTCCTTAATAAGGACAAAGAAGCCATGGAGATCGCGAAGATGCGCCAGCTCCGGTCTCTGCAGCTCTCCGGGAACAGCCTCAGCAACGACGGCCTGGCCGCCATCCTAGGCGGCTGTGTGCATCTGGAGTTCCTCGACATTCACCCCTGTTTCAACATCAGCAAGCGCAGTGACAGCATGTACGTCAGGTGTGCTAGGATCAGGACGTTCAGGCACTCCTGACGACCTTACGGATGATCGATTGTGACCTCCCCTTTGATGTGGCGGGAACTTCGAATCCTTGTTCATAGATATTGGGATTCTCGGTAGTGTGCGTACAACTTGTGAAAAGTACAGACTTACATGCTGTTTGATGTAACGTAACCCGATTACAGAGAGTTATTCGATTACGATAGATCGTGTTTGTTTTAGCCTCGACCGTTATCGTGTCCACGGTAATCTGATTCCGGCTTTCACAAAATTGATACCCACCTCGCAGGGATGTAATGGAAACTGATTCGTCACTACCCGTCCTCGTCTCCGCCAGCACACGCTCATCTCGTGCTCCTCGCCGCCAAGGCCACCGCCGACGAATGGGAAAAGCTAACAGAGCTCTACGCCTGTAACAGTTATATTTATCTAATATAGTCAGGAGAAGGAATGTAACAGTTCAGTCTGTTCTTTCTTCAACACCTTTAAATATTTCTTTTAGAAGAGCACTCACGGGAGAAAATCTCATGATGTGGACACAATTAGTTGATCTAGTTTCAAACATAACCCTTTCCGACCAGAAAGATTCTTTCAGGTGGGCATTGCATCAAAATGGAGTGTTCTCAGTGAAATCCATGTACAAAGCCCAACTCATGATACAACATTTGCCCTTCACAATGAGTATTTGGAAATTAAAAATACCTCTTATGATAAAGATATTTATGTGGTATCTCTATAAAGGTATTACGCTAACAAAAGATAATCTTGCTAGACGTAATTGAAATGGATGTGTTAAGTGTTGTTTCTGCAGTAGTAATGAAACTATTCAATATTTTTTTTTCTATTGTCATTTAGCTAGATTTGTTTGGCGCATCCTCTTTGTTTCATTTGGTAGTGCTCCTCCTAATAGTTTTCAGCATATGTTTGGAGATTGGTTGGGAGCAACTGAGATAAAATTGAAAAGAATAATTTGGAGTGGTGTTTGTGCATTGTCTTGGGCAATATGGTTGTATAGGAATAACATGGTGTTTGATAAAACAGATTTACCATTCTTTATGCAGGTGATATTCAGAGGGACATATTGGGCTCGGCTATGGTTCTTGTTGCTACGGGAGATAGACCGTCCTCTGATGAAGAAGGCATGTAGGATGATGGAGACAACTAATATGGAGATCTTCATAAATAATGGTTGGCGGTTCTCAAATCGCATTAGTAGTTGATTTACGAGTTTGGTCATTGTTAATTTTGCTTGTAATGGCACAATCATTTATCTTTATCATCCCTTGGTCTCTCAGTCTGAACAAGAGTTTGTAATAATGGACAGCCCCATGTATCGATTGATACAGCAGCTGCAATTTTAATAAATTCTCTTTTCTAAAAAAAACAGAGCTCTACGCAGCTTCATTCTCTTTCTAAATCAAGCCTCGAATGGCCGCTGCCATTGATGTCATTGGAATAATTGAAGGTTGGGACAGCAATTGGTGAATACACTAGACCAATCCGCTGCCTCAAGCAATTGGTGAATACACTGCACCATCACCTAACCTTACCCAATACCTGCTACTATCAGCAATAACCGTATTAAGATTTAAGTGGCATCGTATTTGTCAGCAAAAGGCTACGCCGACACTTAGCAAACAGTCGCGAAAAAAAGAAGGATGAGATTTCGGATTTGGCCAGAGCTCCCCCTTGAATCAATGGCAGAACGCGCCGCCTTCCTCCTTCCATGATTGTCTTGCTCTTGGACGTTCCGCCTCGCTGTGCCTTGGCGACGGTGCCGCGTCGATTGATGGCGCATGTGCGACTGCCAACAACGAAGCAGGGAGAGGCATTAATGGTTGTCCTTGACGATGGAAGCTTGGCCCAACGCCCATCTGCATACACTGGCTATGCATCTTTTGGCAAGCTTGGTGTGCTCGTTTTTTCGGCGACGAGAATCAAACGAAGTCTATATTGGTGTCTTACATTAATTATTACATTGTAGTTTGTTATTATTTGTAATTGCGTTACCACTCTCAACCAAACAGCACCAGGCGTCAATGTTAATGCGGTTTCACTACAACAAAAATGGCCTGTAGCGGCAGACTAAAACCCACTGTAGTGGCGGGGGAGCGATCCCGCTGCTACACTAACGCAGCTAAAAAAGAAGGAGCCCTCGTGACGGATGACCTGAATATGGAACTAACCGTCGGTAGTAAGGAATTAGTAGTGGTGGGTGACATCTTCACCCGTCGCTACCTTTCAACCCGAAAACAAAAAAAAGCTCGACGGCCCGAAGGAACCCACCGGCCACCTCGAGGCCAGACCCAAAGGGAAGGAGGAGGTGAGGAGGGGGAGGCGCCGGATACGGCCTCCCCTTCACCGTCGCCAGATCCATTGTCGAGCCAGCGTGCTCGGCCCGCCTCTAGCTCCACCATCGCGCCGCCTGCCTGCCTCCATCGAATCTGGCCATGGAGCCACCATGGGCGGGCTCCCGAGCCGCCGCCGTTCGCATGCTTTCAAGCGAGGGAGCTTGCTCGTCGCGCCGTCCGTCGGCCTCCGTGTGAGGGAGCCCAGCCTCCGTTCTGCCTCTGCGCAAGGGAGCTGGCCAGCCTCTTGTCGGCCTCCACGCGAGGGAGCTGGCCCGCCTCCCGTCGGCCCTCGTGCCGGCGTCCACGCTCGCCTCTGCCACCCGTCGCAGCCGCAGGAGGGAGGCAGTCGCGCCGCACTGCACCGCCAGATCCAAAGGGGAGGAGGAGGTGAGGAGGTGGCGGCGTGGCATGCTCGCCGGGGCGCCGCCTGCTCGTCGACGTGGGTCACTCGGAGGGGAAGGAGAGAAGGGAGGAGGTGGCGGCGACTGAGTAGAGAGAGAAGGGAGGAGAAGAATAGGGTTAGGGTTTGAGAAGACTGGATTTTTGTAGAGGCTCGATTCTGTTGGGCCGCAGAAAAAAACTGGGCCTCAATAGCGGCGGCCCATTGTAACAGAACTGCCTTACCGCAGAGACGATTCCGTTCCAGGATCTTTCTCGGGTGGCGACACGCGCTGTGATGCCGAATAGTACAACACATGACAGAAGAATATAGTTGCAACAAGAACATAAGTGGAGTACAGAGTTTTATATAAATCTGAATTTAATTTATAACCCCGAGTTTTCAAAGTACAGAAGCAAAATAATTTAATAGTACTAAGAGTTTTGACGAAAGTAAGATACAACGCCCTCTCACAGCGAATACATAGAAATAGAAGCCAGCCTTGTTCGGTGTCAGGCCCTTGACACTGTACCGACGCACACAAGCCTACTCCTCATTACCATTGGTGCAAAGCTCCCATTCAATATTCCAACAGTCAGGACGCTGGCCTTCCTAGTGGAACCTCTCACCGCAGTGGCAGTCTCCACCCTGGTCATCTAAAAACCATATAGAGCTACACCCTGAGTAACTAATTTACTAAGCAAGACTGACCCATCAAAATGGCCAACTACAACCGACACCTAGATATGCAAAGGCTAGGGGTAGGGTTTATGTTGCCAGAAAACCAGTCTAAGAGTGGATCCTTATTTCAAGTTTTAGCATCAAGTTAAGTTGTCATGTGGAATAATAAATTTAGTTTGCACTAAAACTATACAATCATGGTTACAATACAATCTTAATAATTCCAAATAGCAGTATTAAACCCACTCATCATCTTAATAGCTTCCGACACTGTTCTGGAGCAGCAATCAAGTGGTACTCGTTACTGCGAGGGGCAACGACTCGAATCGATTTACATCCAGCAGGAGAAACCTGCTTGCACGACCCAACCGCTTCCTGGAAGCCGCATGGAGCAACTTTTCACTTACGGTACCGTAGGGTCTTCCACACCTGGCTTCCCCGACAAGGGTCCCCCAATGCGACGCGCCCCGTGCCGCCATCCGTGGGTGGATTGCTCCCTCCTCTCAGCCCCAGTTCCACCTCAAGGATCAAGGTACCTTCCGACCAAGCAGTAGTCGGAGCTACATCACTTTACTGGGCCCATAACTCCAGCATGCAAACAACACATTCAAACTTGATCCCATGGGCCGGACATGAGGCGTAGCCTTAGGTGACTCGGACGGGGCTACCTCCTTTAAGACAAGCTGTCCTTCCCTTTCCACCTAGTTGCCTGTACGGTATTTATTGTGATCCCATCCACACTTTCCTTCATCCGACATCATTCCCCGGTGATAATATTTTCTATCTACGAGTGGTCTCCATACCACTTGATGAATAGTCATCCTAAATTAAGCAGAGCGACTACCGTCCTGAGGCCATAATCGAGAAAGGGAACCTACTGCAAATCTAGGTTGTCAAACAACTCCTGTAAACCTAATGCAGAGATGAGCCTACATTCACAACTAGTGATAAAATAAAAAGTTTAAAACTTGGTGGGATGCACCGGGGCTTTCCTTGGTTCTGCTCCAGGTCAGCTGAAACACCACCGAGTCCTTCTGGCTCCTGCTCCTGTTCCGTCTCCATGTGGTTCACCTCGTGATCATATGATACGAATGGTGCAATGCATGAGGATTTATGGCACTTCCTCAACAAATATGTTAATGCAACAATATTTCATGTACAAGTGAACGGGGTGTCCTATACCAGAGTACTACTTGCCTTTATAGGTTTTGACGAAATTACCGAGCCTAAGTGAGCAATTAATATTTTTGCATGGTAATGGAAGTCAACTTTAACATGGGTGAACTTACTGTAGGTAGTGCACACCAGGAGTTATTTTTAGGCCGAGTTTCAATTACATGCATGGGGCCATTAATTTTAAATAATTAATACAAGGAAAAAGATGTAAAACTAATTATTACTAAAATACAGGGAACTAGCACATGTCACTTTGCAAAGTCATCCAACATGCCAAAACATGATTTTATGCCAAGTATCAAGAATTTATCAGACAACCATATTTATAAATGAATTTATTAGTGTTTTTGACATTTAATTTAATGCTGATAAAAATACTGCCATGCAGAGTGTTTTGCTATTTTTCTTAAATAGTGCATGTCTACTGGAGCCTAGAGAAATTTTCCTTGCCCCCAAATTCGCACTAAATATTTTATTATGCATTTTACAAATTTAACACATTTCCTAGAAATGATTTAATCTAGAAAAATCCATTTTACGTTCATGGGCCGCATTCCAGTAGCCCAATGAACCAAAGCCCATGCGGGAGCTGCTCCTGGGGCAGATCCGGCCTGCGCATGGCTGAGGCCCACAGGCCTTGCAGCCCAGCGGGGTGCTGGCCTACGGCCAGCTCGGCAGAGCCGAGCGCGCGCGCGGCAGGGGCGTGGCCACGCGAGGTGGCGCGGGTGCGACGGCAAACCGGAGCAGCGGCGGGGCCGGCATTGGCCCGCCGACGATTAAGGGAGTGAGGACGGGGGTGTGGCGCGGCGACCAGGGAAAAGACGCTCACCGAGCAAGGTCCTCGGCGACGAGAGGCGGGGCGACGTGCTCGAGCAGCGGCGACGGCGGCGTGGCGGACTTCCGGCGACAGATCTACACTGGGGCAAGCTGAGTGAGGTCGAGGGCGTGCGCGAGGGGTCCAAGGTTTCATGGTTGCGAGTAATCGGGAAATACTCACCGGAGCAGAGAACGTGAGGTGGGGGAGTGGTCGTCAGCGGCAAAGACAAGCTCGGCTATCAGTAGTGGCTCGGTGCGGGAGGAGGGGAGTAGCTTCCCGTGGAGCTTCCACGCGTCGAGGTGAGGCTCTAGGCGTTGGCGCTGCTCGTGCGGGGCGGTGAGATGGCCGGGAGTCAGAGCTTGCGCGGGCGGCAATGCCAAGTGGCTGGGCAGGAGAGAGAGCAGAGGAGAAACGAGAGTGAGTGAGGGGGAGGGAAATGGGTCCGTTCAGACAGAAGGAGAGGGGCAAAAGGGGATGTCGGAGCCCGGTGGGGGCGTCGATCCGCGGTAGGGTGCCATTCGCCCATCGCCGACGCCCACGCGGCGTACAAGCAGGCGGGGGAAATGGGCGGCGCCGGGTGTTAGTTTAGGGTTACTGACTGGTGGGCCCCTCAGGGATTTTTCTTTTTCATTTATTTACCAACCCCTACAAACCACTGATGCTTGTTATTTTTACAGTAATTAATTGGGAGTCAACCTCGACAAACCAAAAATATGGGCACGCTCTATATAATGTGGGTGATTTTATAAAAATGCTAACTAGTGAATAGGAATTTGAATAGGAATTTTGTAAAAAGGGGTGGTTTTTGGGCATTTGACCATTTATTTGGGGCATTAAATGGTGAGACAAAAATTTGAGAAATTTACCAAAATTCTATTTCACCAGGATATACAACATATATTTTTGGTCACACTAGGTTATGTTGGAAATATTGGACTTGTAGATCAATGGACATTCAAATTTGCTTAAATTGCTTTCGAATTTGATCAAATTTCAGTTCAAATTTTGTCCTAGGCTCTTGTTCATATGGGGATGACTCTAAGTATGGCAGTAAGGATGTCACATCCCTCCTCCCTTAAAGAAATCTCGTCCCGAGATTAAGAGATGTTATAGCGGTTTACCTAGGTGGTGACGTAGGCACTCGGGGTAGTGGCTTTGTAGGAACTCTTCTGTTTCCCAGGTAGCCTCCCTTGCAGTGTGGTTGCTCCATTGCACCTTGTAGAACTTGAGTGTCTTCTTACGGGTAACTCCTTCCTTCTTGTCTAGCACCTTCACCGGACGCTCTGAATACGTCAGGTCGGGTTGTAGTTGTCCAGTGCTCTCCAAGGGAACGTCCACCGGGGTCTTCAGACATTTCTTGAGCTGGGACACATGGAAGGTGTCATGCATTCTAGCAAGTTCCACTGGTAGCTGGAGTTTGTAGGCTACGGGCTCACATCTTACAACGATCGAATAGAGGCCAATGTAACGGGGTGCTAGTTTCCCTCGGACTCCAAATCGTTGCACACCTTTGGTTGGTGACACTCGGAGATAGACCGTGTCACCGGCTCTGAATTCCAGCGGGCGGTGTCTTTTATCCGCATAACTCATTTTCCTGGATTTTGCTGCTCGTAGGTTTGATTGGATCTCCAGTACTTTCTCCTCAGCCTGCTGTACTAATTCCAGGCCGAATAATACTCTCTCCCCTGATTCTGACCAACTCAATGGTGTGCGACAACGGTGACCATATAGAGCCTGGAACGGTGCCATCTTGATGCTCTCTTGGTAACTATTGTTGTATGCAAATTCTGCCAAGGGTAGGCACTCATCCCACTTTTTGTTGTGATTCAATACATAGGCCCTCAATATGTCTTCCAATATTTGGTTAACCCTTTCTGTCTGGTCGTCCGTTTGGGGGTGGTATGCAGAACCTCTAATCAACCTTGTGCCTAAGGACACATGGAGTTGCTCCCAGAACCGTCCAACAAACTGTGAGCCTCTGTCGGATACAATGGTCTTGGGCACTCCGTGTAGACACATGATTCACTCAATGTATAGTTGTGTGTACTTCTGCATCTTGAACCGCGTCAAGACAGGGATGAAGTGCGCAACTTTTGTCAACTTGTCGACAATGACCCATATGGAATCGAATTTGCGTGATGTAAGCGGTAGGCCAACAATGAAATCCATGCTGATATCCTCCCATTTCTATGCTGGAACACTCAGGGGTTATAGCAGGCCCGCCCTCTTCAGATGATCGGCCTTGACTCGGCGACAGGTATCACACTCTATGATATATCGTGCTATTTCTCTCCTCATACGAGTCCACCAATATCTACATCTCAAATCATGGTACATCTTGTTGCTGCCAAGATGCATGGAGTACTTTGCAATATGAGCCTCGTCCAAAATCTTCTTGTGAAGTTCCAAATTCTTAGGCACCACTAGGCGATCCTTGAACCATAAAACACCTTCTGCGTCCTCCCGAAAACATTGAACCTTGGCGTCGCCCTCTTTTAGTCTCCTTCTGAGGTGTGCTATGCTAACATCATTTTTCTGAGCTGCTACTATTTCTTTCTGCAAGGTAGGAATGAATGCTAGGTTATAGAGAGCTCCGTGGGGTGTTACTTGGACATAATGACCATCTTGAACTTGTGGGCTGATCATGATGTGATGGCATTGAGCCTTGCGGCTTAGTGCGTCAGCCACGAAATCAGCCTTTCCTGGGTGGTAGTGCACTTCCAACTCATAGTCCTTAATCAATTCCAACCAATGACGTTGTCTCATGTTCAGGTGATTCTGGTTGAAGATGTACTTCAAGCTTTTGTGATCGGTGTAGATACGAACTAAGTTTCCAAGCAGGTAATGTCTCCACATTTTCAAGGCTAACACCACTGCTGCTAATTCCAGATCATGTGCGGGGTAATTCTGCTCATACTTCCTCAATTTTCTTGATCCATAAGCGATGACTCTTCCATATTATATGAGCACACTCCTTAATCCAATACCTGAAGCATCACAATAGACATCGAATGGCTTCCCTAGGTCCGGTTGAGCTAATACTAGGTAGTGGTCAGATGCCTCTTTAGGGTTTGAAAAGCATTCTCGCAGCCTTCGTCCCATACGAATTTCTTTTCTTTCATAAGCTATTCGGTCATGGGCTTTGCAATCTTGGAGAAGTTTGGGATGAAATGGCGGTAGTAACCAGCTAATCCAAGAAAATTGCGTATATGAAATACGATCTTTGGTGTCTTCTAATTCAGTACATCTTTCACTTTGCTAGGATCCACCGCTATGCCTTCTTCCGAGATGATATGGCTTAGAAATGGTACTTGCTTCAACCAAAACTTGCATTTGCTAAACTTAACATATAGCTGATGTTCCCTTAACCTCTGTAATATAACGTGAAGATGCTCTGCATGTTCTTCTTCTAACTTGGAGTAGACTAGAATGTCGTCAATAAACCCCACTACAAACTTGTCCAACTCTGGCATGAACATCGAGTTCATGAGATATATGAAGTGTGCCAGTGCATTTGTTAAACCAAACGACATCACTAAATAATCATAAAGCCCATATCAAGTGGAGAACATTGTCTTGGTGATGTCTTCAGCATGAATCTTAATTTGGTGGAGATCGCAGATCGATCTTGGACAAAACTTTAGCTCCAATTAACTGATCAAAAAGAATGTCAATGCGAGGTAGTGGATACTTGTTCTTGATAGTCACGACATTGAGCGGTCGGTAATCCACACATAGCCTCAAAGTCTCATCCTTCTTTTTCACGAACAATGCCCGACAACCCCAAGGTGAAGAACTTTGTCGAATAAATCCCTTATCCAACAGCTCCTTTAACTGCTCTTTTAACTCAACTAATTCCTTAGGTGCCATTTTATATGGCCTTTTGGATATAGGTGTTATTCCTGGCTGAAGCTCAATCTTGAATTCAACATCCCGATTCGGAGGTAACCCAGGGAGATCATCAAGGAACACGTTTGGAAACTCGCTAACCATCGGTATATCACCTAATGGTGTGGTTGTGGCGTGGTGAACTATTGGGGTTGCCAGTCGGAGATAATTCACTCGAAAACTCACTTTGCCTTGGGTGGGGGAGTTTAGGTGCACGGTATAGGTGTCCGTGTCTAGAAGGGCCTTATGATATTTCATCCATGGCATACCCAAAATCACATCGATGTTGCTCCCCTCAAGAACAATGCAGTCTGCAAGATACACTTTTGTTGCTAGAGTTATAGGTATTCCCCTGACTTCATATCAAGCGGGCATGTACCCATGAGCTGATCTAATAAGGTATTGTGTCTTCATAAGATGATAGGGTAGTTGTCGAGTTTAAGCATATGACGCACTGATAAAATTGTGAGAAGCCCCCGAATCAAATAGAATGAGAGCGGGGTGGTCTTGAATAGAGAACATACCAGCAAGGATGGGGCTGTTCTCCGGAATCGCCTCCAGAGTAGTATTATTCACCCGGCCAGTACGGGCAGGTCCCCTATTGTTGCGGTTGTTGTTGTAGCTGTTGTTGTTGTTCCTCGGCGGGTTCTGACCAGTGCTTTTCTTGGGGTGCGGGCACTCCCTCGAGAAGTGTCTAAGACGGCCACAGTTATAACAGGGAAAGGGTCCTGTCTGGGCGTTCTGCTGCTGTGGTGGGCGATACCCACCTTGGCCCTGCTGTTGATGCGGTGCCTGGGGTCGCTGCTGTGCTTGCTGGGGTGGACGTGGAAATGGTGCCGTCACGTGGCTGGAACGATACCTCTGTCCTGAAGGGTCCGTGTACACCATGCGAAACTTCTGCGAGGATCCACTGGATGGCCCCATAGCACTAGTGGTCCTCTTCTGCTCTGCCATCACCTTACGATACCCATCTTTTGCAACAATAGCAGTGTTGACGAACTCAGCGAATGTGCCGCCCATGTTAAGGTTGAGGCGGTCCTGCAGCTCGGCGCTCAGCCCCTCCAAGAAACGGTCCTTACGCTTGGCGGGGGTGTCTACTTGTTCTGGGGCATATAATGCCAAACGGTTGAACTCCTTGCAGTACTCTTCGACGATGCGGTTGCCTTGTTTCAGTGCCGTGAACTCTCGTGCTTTCTTGCGGATGAGTCCTACAGGAATATAGTGGGCCCAAAACGCCGTCTTGAAGTCGTTCCAAGCAATCTGCTGGTCCACACCAACAGAGACGACATGGTTAGCCCACCATGCCCCAGCTGCGCCATGCAGCTGCTGTGCCGTGAACAACGTCTTCTGCACAGGCGTGCAGTTGAGGAGCCCAAATTTTGGACTCGAGCATGCGAAGGAAATTCTCCGCTTCCATGGGCTCTGTGGTGGATCTGAAGGTAGCTGGCCTGGTGGCGAGGAAGTCGGCGTAGGTACTGTTCTGTGGTGTGCCGTCGTTGTTGCCCCTAGCATTCCGACTTGCCATGTTCTGCTGTGCCAACTCCTGCATAAATTCTGCCTACTGCTGCTGGCTTTCCATCATGGTGGTGAAGAACTACGCCATCATGTGCATGGGGTTGGGTGGGGGTGGTGGAGTCCCCTGTTGGGTGTCATTCTCTCTAGCCCCGGAACCTTTGGGCTGTTCACCGTGAAGCTCATTGGTGCTGCGAGTGCGCACCATTCTGAAATGCAAGAATAAGAATTCCAATTAGTCTCTTATCCAACAAGATCATTACAGGATACCAAATCAAGTAACATAGCAACACAGGGCAGCATTAATGTAGACAACATAATTCTGATAAAAGCTGGCATTCCTAGATTAACATAGGTCTTAATACAAGTCAACAGTTCTGCACTATATAAACTCAAAATATGTGGCCATCGAGTTACCAAAAGCTATTCACACGGGTGATCCCCAAAATACAACAACCACGCATGGATCGTCAAAAGCTACCCATCTATCCTGCCCTACATGCACGTCCTAGTCATATCTACTATGAATACTAAGCCCTACCTCCAGCTGTGCCAGAGGGTCCTGGACGGTCTACGCCTGTCGGAGCAGGTGGCTCGTAGTCCAAGTCGGACTCCTCGCCCATGTCCTCCTTGTGGTCCTCCTCTACGAGTGCTACCGATGGCGTAGCAATCACGTCCAAGTGAGCCTGTAGGTCCCGGTTCACGTGAGCCAGGGTCTCAAGGTCCTCTTCCATAAGCTCCATCTCCTGCTGAGCACTTGCCAGCTGCTGCTCCAGGTGCTCGTTGTGGTTGGCACGCTGCTACATGATCATGCCCCATCTGTCTACCTCCTACGTGAGGGTGTCACGCTGTCCAGTGACCTCTGTAACTCGAGTCTCACTCGCCTCAAGAGCAGCGGTCAGCCGCTGAATCTCCCTCTGCTGTGCATCAACCTGTGCCTGCAGGTCGTTCCTCTGCACCCAAACCTACTCAGCGTCAGCTAGTAGAATCCTGCTGCGGCTACTAGACTTCTCATCCAAGTTGAGAAGGTACTCGGAGTAGTGAGATACACGGTGGTATCCTGTGTGGTACTCCGGGCAGTCATCGCGGGAGACGCGCCTCACGCGCCTCTGCCAAACCGGGTCTGTGTGGTGCCAGATAGGGATCATCTCGAACGGAGTCCCCGAGAGCGCTGCTATGTTGCGCTCACAGAAGTGAGTGAGAGCCCTGTGGGCGACTCTCTCCAAGCCCTCCCTGAGGCTCCCAGATGTCACCGTGCTCTCCATCCCCGCCAAGTCGGGGCTGCACGGGTGGGGAGAGACGCTGATGTGCACCTCTGCAAAAGTCACACCATGGCGGCGGGTCTCACGCCCACGATAGGAAGGCTGCTCCTCATAGCACAAAGCACGCAGCATCTCCCACAGGAGGGTGGGAAAGCCACGGTGGTGTAGACCAGTGGTGTAGCGCCACCCGTCGTGCTGGAACACATCAAACCCGAGCACGTCCATCTAGAACACAAACCCAATGGTGAGTAATTGTTCCAAACACAGAGAGTGCAAGCCAACAACAAAATAATATGGTATGATGAGTGATATACTGAATTTGACCACCGTAATTGTTTACATTTTCTAGGGTGGATTAGGTTACTCCTCAAAAAGGGGTACGTTCTGTCCTAGGGTACAGCAGTCAGTAAATCGAGCTTTTAATCGAACTTACTTACCTATTTTGGACAGAAATTGAATACCAAAGTGGTAGAGAATTTCAACACCTTTCCAACAAGTACTTACTCAACTTCATCTAATAAGGGGATCAGGAGATATGGATTTTTCAAGTTGGCTATCAATATCTGAAAATCTGTTATGGCAGCGCTGTGTTTGATCTGAAAAAGGGTCTGAAATCTAGGTTTCTTTTTATTTAACCTTAGAAATAAACTGTCAGCACCATGGAGGATTTTAGCATCTTTCTAATGCATACTCGCACACCTCCAATAAATTTGTAGAACTCGACATATAGAATTTATAAATTGGTACATGTCTGCTGAACTGTTTTAAGGACAGAATGATATTGCTCTGAAAATGGGCTTATTAATGTATCTTACAAGCTTCATATTGAAATTGTTTGAATACCAAAGTTGTAGTACTTTTTATAACATTTTCAGAAATTGCTTATACAGTCGTAGAGGTGGTCTGAGCAAAGAGTTATGGATTTTACAAGATAGGTCAAGAATCTGAATTTCAGATTAACATCAAATCGACGTGCTGACTCGGACGGACCAAAAATGGTACTATCCGGAAATCTTTAAAGAAAAAATTTTGCTGGAAGTACAGAGGGTTTGTTCATGATTCTAATAAGTATTTATTTGTGTGATTTTGACTTTCGAGTGAGAAGATATAGGTTTTTACGTGAGCAACATATTTGCTGAAATTTCCAGATTTGCTTAATTACTTGATGCTTGAACATTTGCATGAATGCATATGCTTTCGGTCTACATGCCCTCACAAAATAAAAATTGGCCACGAATAGGACCATACGTATATTCGGTGGCAGGCGATCTCTCAAGTTAGTCATATGCTACACGTTTCTTACTCGACTTCGTGGTTAGTGTACCTACAGAAGATTGATTTTAAAAATAATACATCAAATAGAAAAGAAACAAGCTAAAAATAATCCCTTATTATTGTCCTAGGGCAGAACACTGATGTTTTCCGCAATCAGCCGCGTTCACACCTTAGTGTTTTTGACATTTAATTTAATGTTGATAAAAATACTGGCATGTAGGGTGTTTTGGTATTTTTCTTAAATAGTACATGTCTACTGGAGCCTAGAGAAATTTTCTTTGCCCTAAAATTCGCATTAAATATTTTATTATGCATTTTATAAGTTTGACACATTTCCTGGAAATGATTTAATCCGAAAAAATCCATTTTACGTTCATGGGCCGCATTCCAGCAGCCCAATGGACCAAAACCCATGCGGGGGCTGCTCTTGGGCTAGATCTGGCCTGCGCGCGGCTGAGGACCATAGGCCTTGCGGCCCAGCGGGATGCTGGCCTACGGCTAGCTCGGTAGAGCCAAGCGCGCGCGCGGCGGGGCCATGGCCACGCGAGGTGGCGTGGGTGCGACGACAAGCCAGAGCAGTGGCGGGGCCTGCATTGGCACTACGATGATTAAGGGAGTGAGGACGGGGGTGCAGCGCGGCAACCAGGGAAAAGACGCTCACTGAGCAAGGTCCTCGGCGACGAGAGGCGGGGCGACGTACTCGAGCAGCGGCAATGGTGGCGAGGCGGACGTCCGGCGATAGATCTACACTAGGGCAAGCTGAGTGAGGTCAAGGGCGTGTGCGAGGGATCCAAGGTTTCATTGGTGCCAGTAATCGGGAAATACTCACCGGAGCCGAGAACGCGAGGTGGGGGAGTGGTCGTCGGCGGCGGTGACAAGCTCGACAATCAACGGTGGCTCGGTGCGAGAGGAGGGGAGTAGCTTTCCGTGGAGCTTCCACGCGTCGAGGTGAGACTCCAGACGTTGGTGCTGCTCGTGCGGGGCGATGAGATGGCCGGGAATCGGAGCTTGCGGGAGAGAGAGCAGAGGTGAAACGAGAGTGAGTGAGGGGGGGGGAGGGGGAATGGGACCGTTCGGACAGAAGGAGAGGGGCAAAAGGGGATGTCGGAGCGCGGTGGGGGCGTCGATCCACGGCAGGGTGCCGTTCGCCTGTCGCCGGCGTCCACGCGGCGTACGGGCAGGCGGGGGGAAATGGGCGGCGCCGGGTGTGTTAGTTTAGGGTCACTGACGGGTGGGCCCCTCGGGGATTTTTTTTTCATTTATTTCCCAACCTCTATAAACCATTGATGCTTGTTATTTTTACTGGAATTAATTGGAAGTCGACCTCGACAAACCAAAATTATGGGCATGCTCTATAATGTGTGAGTGATATTATAAAAATGCTAACTGCCATTAGATCTTAATAAAATTTGAATAGGAATTTTGTAAAGAGGGGTGGTTTTTGGGCATTTGACCATTTATTTGGGGCATTAAATGGTGAGATAAAAATATGAGAAATTCACCAAAATTATATTTGTCCAGGATATACAACATATATTTTTGGTGACACTAGGTTATGTTAGAAATATTGGACTTATAGATCAATGGACTTTCAAATTTGATTAAATTGCTTTCAAATTTGATCAAATTTCAGTTCAAACTTTGTCCTAGGCTCTTGTTCATGTGGGGATGACTCTAATATGGCAGTAGGGATGTCACACCCATGCTGTGAACCGCAGCTAAAAATTGATTTTTAGCTACAGATCATATCTTGGACCGTCCCTAAAAGTTGGAGGGTCACTTTGTGTTTTTTTACAATGCCGCTATAGATCATTTTTGTTGTAGTGTTTGGAGTATTATGCTGTTTGTACGATAGCGTACAAAATTATTATATGGAATAATGATGGGCGGACAAGATGTCCGCGTGGTAAGTACACATGTTGCATGACAATAAAGAAGGGTTATCCGTATTGAGATACAATGTACAGATCAATTTCAGAAGCAGGCTGTGCAGAATAAGAATAAATAAACGGTACTTCAACACTATTGTGCAGATCAATTTCAACACTAATGATCTTCCAGGCACACGGCAAATGGCCAACCTCCCGTAGTGTAACGTGGAGGATCCTTCAGATTTCAAACTCCGATGCATGATATTCCAAAGAAATAAAAGAAATCTATTACTAAAACGCCAGGCATGAAAAAGGTACAAATGCCCATCACTATAGCTTAAAAGTGTACGCACCTACAACTTATTTCTAATCTTTATTCCAATACTTTGAAGAAACCAATAAAGAAATCTCTTCCATATGTAATATAGGGCCAGAATGCTAATCCAATTTATTCCAATACTCCGAACAAACAAAATTGCTAATCAAAACAAATTCGCCCGCTTTAAATAAAATCATACAGCTTAACCAAATTGACTTAGCATATGACACAGGCATCTGCCAAGGCTTGGTATTCAAGTTTCCTGTCCATCCCCTATCAAAGAGTCACAAAATTAAAAAATGCAAACTGATTGCTGGAAAAGTACGGAGTTTAGATTTCTGATAGCATGGCTAATGGAATAGTACGTGTAACAATAACTATTGGCAGTGTCAATCACCTACGAATCTAGTAATCCCCTGAATAGATATAATAGATGTCATCAACCATACGGTGTATATTTCACCTAATAGACCCAAATCACATGCATTGTGTTACATTAGATCCGATGGATGTTGATACCGTCCACGAGAAGGCTTGATTATATAACAAGGCTAACAGGAACATTCCATGAAGTTTGCAAGAAAAAGCATAATATATCGTCTTTAGTGATTGTTCGTGTTGAATAGTTTGCTTACAAAGTCAGGAACGAAAGACGTGACGTTCCGGTCAGATAAACCCAACAGGTACCAAGTACGTAACGCCGACGGTGAAATGGACCCCTACGCGTCCTTTTACATGACCATGCTTAATTAAAAAAACATACATTGCGTGTATAAGATAAAAGAGGCATGACAACATTTCCATCACCGCAAACGACAAGCCGCTACAAGGAAAGATGGAGCCCGAATCCTCCTCACTTCGCCAATGCCGTCCTAGGCTTCATGATGGGAAGCCACCGCCGACGGAAGGCGAGGAGACGGGAAACTGGGCAGAGCTGCCACGTGATGCGCTGCTGATTGTGCTCCACAGGTTGGAAATCTTGGACATCATCTTCGGGGTTGGTCCTGTGTGCCACTCCTGGCGCCGTGTGACGCAGGAGGAGCCAGAGCTCTGGCGCCGCATCGACATGCTACGCCTCGCCAAACTTGAGCCGCGCCGCTATAGCCAATTCCAGGCACTGGCGCACAGCATCGCAAGGCGTAGCGCGGGGCAGTGTGAGAGCTTCTGGGCAATGGGCTTCCCGGACTACTACTTCACCGTCTTCTCCCATGGAGTCAGGTGAGGATTCTTCACTTAATTATTAGTTCTCCGATCCCCTAGGAACAAAAATGTAACACGAACAAGGACGAACACTATACTATACGCTTGCAGGGCACCCTTGCTGAAGAGCCTTCGGCTCATCTGTTGCAACATGTTCTCGTTCAGTCTCAAGGAAGCAATACCAAAGTTCCCCCAACTTGAGGAGCTAGAGTTTTCACTTCACACGGACATGTTCAACGACCTCTACGAGGTGTGCGCGGCCGCGGCCGAGGCCTGCCCACTTCTCAAGACCCTCCGCCTGAACAAACAACGCTACCACTGCAATTCCCGTGTAGAGGACAAAGAAGCGATGGAGATCGCCAAGATGCATGGGCTCCGCTCGCTACAACTCTTTGGCAACAGCCTCGGCAACGACGGGTTGGCCGCCATCCTTGACGGTTGCCCGCAGCTTGAGTATCTTGACGTCCGCCATTGTTTCAGCATCAGGATGGACCGTGATAACATGCACAACAGGTGTGCTAGGATCTGGACCTTCAAGCGCCCCAACGACCCTACGGACGACTATAACCTGCCCTTTAGAATCCCTGCGAGGTGGTGCAACGTGGAAACTCCGGCTAGGAACTTGAGCTTTCGTTGGGATGTATATTGGGATTATTTGTAACGTGTACAAAAGAAAAACAGAATAAGTCTGGAGTATTATGCTACTATTCTACATAATATGATGTAATTTGTACATAAATTGCTGTATGGAAATGCATGATATTGGACATTGGTGTGGCGGGATGTCCTTCTGGTACAGAATCTACGGACAACTCTACGCACAGCTGACGTAGATGGGCAAAACCTGCCGCCCGCGGAGCGGTGGTGGATTTCTTTAATTGCTACAATAACGTGTATTAGTGTGACACTCCTAGTATCATTAGGGTCCCAAGGGTGTCACCTAGGCAGTATAAAACCATGACACCAAGCATTGGAATTTAAATTCAAATTTCAATTCAATTGAATTCAAAACCCAATTGAATGACCTTTGAACTACAAGTCCCAAATTTTCAATAAGACTCACCTTTGCAAAAATTATATGTTGATGGTCTTGGTATATTCGAATTTTGGGAATTTTCTCAGAATTTTAATCCATCAATAAAGGCCTCAAATAATTGTTAGAATGGTTAAAAACTAGCTCTGTTCATAAAATTCCTGAGCTTTTTGTAGTGGGGACTGTTGGTAGTTAGTATTTTTGTAAAAACCATCACATTATGGCGAGCCTACCATAATTTTGGTCTGATTTTAGCAGATCTGGATTAATTCTAACAAAATTTGCAAAGGCAGTCGGCTGAAAGGATTGGAAAAAGAAAAGGAAAAAGAAAAACAGCCGTGGGACCCGCCTGTCAGCGACACAGAGAAAACACAACCGGCGGAGGCCGCGCTGCCCCGCCCGTCACGCGCCGCGTGGTCGCCGGCGTACGGCCAACGGCCGTTGCCGCGGATCGACGGCCCCACGCGCACGTTTGGACATCCCTCTGTCCCCTATCCGAACGAAATCGCCCCCGCATTCACTCCCTCGCTCTCGCTCTCTCTCCGCCATCGCCTCTGCTTCCGCCGTCGCCGCTGCTCCGCGTCGCCTGGCCGCCACCGCCTACCGGAGCCCGAGCCTAGCTTCTGGGAGCAGCGTCGAGATGACCCGTCGAGCCTGCACCTGTTTCCCCTGCACCGCGCGGTCGGCATTGGGAGATCGGCCCGGTTCTTCCACGGCGCCGACAGTCGACCCCAAACTGTTCCCCCGCGCCGTTTCCACCCCGAGGTGAGCCATCCTTCGATTCCTTGCTCGAGGAGCTTCCCATCTTGTTCGCGCACGCGTTTGAGCTCAGGATGGGCAAATCCGACCACGTTTTCCCCTAGTTCTTCGCTCGAGGCCGCCGCCGACCACCGCAACCCCCACCTCGCCGGTGAGACCGCACCCCCGGCCTCCCTCTTGCAGGGGGAGCTCGGTGACTTCCTTCTCCGTGCTCCAGTGAAGCTTTCCGTCTAGATCCCGAGCCCTACCGCCCTTCCCTTGCTGTGCTAGCCGACGACGACCCCTGCCCTGTTTCCGCCGCCGTCGCTGGGCTACGTCCGGCCATCGCCGGTGGTTTCCGATAGCCTAGATGAGTGCGCGAGGTTGAGTAGGTCATTTCTCCTTTCTGGACCAGCCCGATCCAGGGACCGCAGCGAGCTGCGGCGAGCCCCCCTGCCGGCGCCGCCGTGCTCTGGCGAGAGCGCGCGCGCACTCGGTCCCGCTGGCCACTGGGCCGCAAAGGCTAGTGGGCCTGGCCTCGCACTGGGCCGCGCTCGGCCGAGCGCCCCCGCGCTCGCGCTCGCCGCTGGGCCGCACGCGAGTTCCAGCCCAGTGGGCTGCCTGTTTGCGGCCCGCGGAGTAAAAATCGGTTTTTCTTATTTAAAACATTTCTAGAAATAGGTTAAACTGGTAAATTGCATAGTAAATGGAATAATAGGAATTGTGTGGCAAAATAAAGTTTGTTAGACTTGTGTGAACTTGCACTGTTGTAGAAAAATGTTAATACCACATGTTTAGTAATTTTTATACCAGGGTTAAAATAAATAAGAAAAACACTAATAGAATTTTTATTAATTACAGAGAGCTGATAAAATATTAAAAATTGGTCTCCAGGTGGGATTTTCAGTTTTAGTCTTCCTGGAAAATTTTCATATAGAGATTCTCTGTTTATTAGCTGAAATTAATTTAATGCCTTTTTCTTATAGTATTTAATAATTAATTTTTTTTTTGGCTTAGTATTTGATAGGGAAACTTAACAATTAATTCTCTCCTGGTGTAACCTAGTTGTAATAATCACCCCTGCCCCTTTTGAAGAGCAGAACCTTGTTGACGAAATAAATTGTGCCCCGAGTGCACCTTTAACCGTTGATAAATGGTTCCGCGTTAAGGCTGTTCGCGGGTACTTGTACTTTACGAAGGTTTTGCTCACACTAGTGCTATTTAGTTAGCACCTGCAAACCCTGGGCGGTACTTGCACAGCATTGCCCGGCACCCACCGACACACCGTACTTGGATGCGACGTCGTCGCGGTCAAGTACTGGAGTCCATGAAGGAAATACACGAAGTACCCTCGTCCTGTGCCCCACTCCTTGAGTGATGCTTTCGAACGTCTCGCCGCACACCGTTTAATTCCACTGATAACAGTGTGCATTAACGTATTTATTGAGGAAGTGCCATGAATCTTCTCTCATAGCATTCCCTCTTGCATCATATAGATCACGCCGTGAACCACGTGGAGGCAGGACCGGAGCAGGATCCTGAAGGAGCTGGAGGTGCAGTAGCTGACCAAGAACAGAACCAAGGCAAGCCCCGGTGCACAACCCCGTTTTGAATTTTTATTCTATCACTAGCTAGGAATGTAAGCTTGTCTGTGCATTAAGTGATAGGAGTTGATTGAAACCCTAGCGTGCAGTAGGTCCCTCTTCCGATTACTAGCCTCAGGACGATAGTCGCTCTGCTTAAAGTAAGACGACTGTTTATCGAGTGGTATGGAGACCACTCGTAGATAGGAATTATTATCACTGGGAAATGGGTTTGGATGAAGAAAAGGGCGGATGGAATCACAATGAAGACCGGACGGGCAACTAGGTGGAAAGGGAAGGACAGCTTGTCTTCAAGGAGGTAGCCCCGTCCGAGTCACCTAAGGCTACGCCTCGTGTCCGGCCCATGGGATCAAGTTTGAACGTACTGTTTGCATGCTGGAGATATGGGCCCAGTAAACCGACGTAGCTACGACTACCGCTTGGTCTGAAGATAGCCTTCTCCCTTCTTTGGTGGAACTGGGGCTGAGAGGAGGGAACAATCCACCCACGGATGGCGGCATGAGGCGCATCGCGATGGGGGACCCTTCTCGGGGGAGTCTGGACCCGGAAGACCCTGCGGTACCGTGAGCGAAAGGTTGCTCCATGCGGCTTCCCGGAAGCGCGTATGGGTCGTGCAAGCAGGTTTCTCCTGCAGGATGTAAATCGATTCGAGTCGCTGCCCCTCACAGTAACGAGTACCACTTGATCGCTGCTACGGAACACTGCCGAAAGCCATTAAGATGCTGTGTGGGTTTAATATTGCTATTTGAAAGTATTAAGATTGTATTGCAACTATGATTGTTATAGCTCTAGTGCAATCTAAATTTATTTCTCTGCATGACAACTCAACTTGATGCTAAAACTTGAAAAATAGGGATCCACTCTTAGGCGGGTTTTTCTGGCAATTTAAAACCCTAGCCCTAGCCTTTGCATGACTAGGTGTCGGCTGTAGTTGGCCTTTTTGACGGGTCAGTCTTGCTGAGTAAATTAGTTACTCAGGGCGTAGCTCTATGTGGTTTTCAGATGACCAGGATGGAGAATGCCACTGTGGAGGAAGGTTCCATTGGGAGGGCCAGCGCCCCGATTGCTGGAACATCGAGTGGGAGCTATGCACAAATGAAGATGAGGATTAGGTCCTTGTTTGCCGGTACGGTGCTTGGGCAAGGCACCTATTATGGCCGGGATGTTCCCTGTGTGTCGCCGTGAGAGGGCGATTGTATCTTAGCTATATCGTCGAACTGGTGAACTAGTGTTGAACTTTTCGCTTCCGCAAATTTATTCTGTCAAAACTCCGGTTTGTAATATAACTTCGGATTTATGTAAACTCTGCTTCTCCACCTATGTTCCTGTTGCAATTATTTTCTCTATCATGTATTGTACTATTGGGCGCCACAGCGCGTGTCGCCACCCGAGGGAGATCCTGGAACGGAACCGTCTCTGTGGTAACGCGGGTCCGTGACACCGTGGTATCAGAGCTTTCTCGGGAATAGTGCAATCTTCAAAGACATATTTTCGAAAACCCCGTAACGAACGTGTGAGGACGAGCCTAATAGGTTGTTAATAAGTTATGATTCAGGTGGCAAAGCTAACTGTAGGAGGTTGTTTGTTTAAATACTGTACCTACGGCATCGTCAACGCAGGTATGTGTCCCGCCCAGTGGACTGTAACATGGGAAGCTAGCACAACGGTGTGAACGCGGGCTGATTGCGTAAAACATTAGTGTCCTGCCCTAGGACAATAATAAGGGATTATTTTGGGCTCGTTTCTTTTGATTTGACGTAATGTTTCTGGAATGAATCTTCTGCAGGTACGCTAATCACGATTCTCGTAAGAAACGGGTAGTATACGACTAACTTGAGAGATCGTCTGCCACCGACTATACGAATGGTCCTATTCATGACCAACTTTTATTTGGTGAGGACGGGTAGGCCGAAATCATTTGCATATTTGAAAATGTTAAAAAGCGCCGCAACGTTAACAAGAAACCGAAGTTCTAGCAGTATGTCTTCCGTACGAATCGATACCTCCTCGCTTGTGACTTTTGAACTCTTAAACGAACTTTCTGACTCTAGCAGGAACGTTGGTTTAAGAATCACCGGACACCACCAACTTGGTCGTCCGAGTCAGCACGTCGAAATCGAGCTATTACAAATTTCAGGTGGTATGCCTATTGCGCTAAATCCGTGAATCCTTGTTTCGCTCACCCTAGGGCTGTAGCTGTGTTTTCGGGGAAGTGGTTAAGGATCCTATCACGTTAGTTTTGGGATAGAGCCTGTATTTTACTCACTGCTTCAAATTGTTTTATTTTGGCCTGCACCCTCTGCATCGGGAACGAGTACTCACTGTTTGAGGTTTGTGTTCCAGATGGACGAGCACGGGTTTGAGCTGTTCCAGCACGACGGGTGGCGCTATACCACCGGTCTACACCATCGTGGTTTTCCCACCCTTTTGTGGGAGATGCTACGCGTCCTGGGCTACGAGGAGCAGCCTTCGTGCCGTGGGCGTGAGACCCGCCGCCATGGTGTGCCTTTTGCAGAGGTGCATCTCAGTGTCTCCCCACACCCGCGCAACCCCGACTTGGCGGGTATGGAGAGCACCGTCACGGCTGGGAGCCTCCGAGAGCGCCTGGACAGGGTCGCTCACCAGGCTCTCACTCACTTCTGTGGGCGCAACGTAGCAGCGCTCTCGGGGACGCCGTTCGAGATGATCCCCATCTGGCACCAGGCTGACCCGGTGTGGCAGAGGCGCGTGAGACGCGTCTCTCGTGACGACTACCAGGAGTACCACGCGGGGTACCACCGCGTAGCTCACTACTCCGAGTATCTCCTCAACTTGGATGAGGAGTCTAGCCGCCGCAGCAGAGTCTTGCTGGCGGATGCTGAGCAGGTGTGGCTACAGAGGAACGACCTACAGACACAGGTCGATGCGCAGCAGAGAGAGATTCAGCGGTTGACCGCTGCTCTTGAGGCGAGTGAGACTCGCGTGATGGAGATCACTAAGCAGCGGGACACTCTCACACAGGAGGTGGACAGACGAGGTATAATTATGCAGCAGCGGGCGAACCATAACGAGCACTTGCAGCAGCAGCTGGCGAGTGCCCAGCAGGAGATGGACCTTATGGGGGAGGATCTGGAGACGCTGATTCATGAGAACCAGGACTTCCAGGCTCAGTTGGACGCGGTTGCTGCACCACAGGCAGCACCCGCAGACGAGGAGCCCGAGGAGGATGCGGGCGAAGAGTCCGACGTGGACTACGAGCCACTCGCTCCGACCGGCGCGGACCGACCAGGGCCCTCTGGCACCGCCGATGTCCAGGCTTGGCAGTAGTAGTAGATGCGACTAGGTCGTGCTTGTAGGGCTGGGTAGGTGGATAGCTTTTGGGACACTCCACGCGTGGTTGTTGTATTTTGGGGATCATCCGCGTGCTTAGCTTTTGCAAACTCGACGGACACATATTCCGAGTTTATGTAGAGTGGAACTGTTGACTTGTACTAGGACTATGTTAACTTGGAAATTTCGGCTTTCTCAAGATTATGTTGTTTACCACTTTGCTGTCCCGTGTGCTGTGTCATTGCTTTGGTAACCTATATTGCTCATGTTGGATAAGAGACTAATTGGACCCTTATTCTTGCATTTCAGAATGGTGCGCACCCGTAACACCAATGAGCTGCATGGCGAGCAGCTCGAATGTTCCAGAGCTAGAGGGATTGACTCTCCGCTAGGAACTCCACCACCACCGCCGCCATCTAACCCCATGCAGATGATGGCGCAGTTTTTCGCGTCGATGATGCAGAGCCAGCAACAGCAGGCGGAGTTCATGCGGGAGGTGGCACAGCAAAACCTAGCAACTCGTAATGCTAGGGGCCACCATGACGGAGCACCGCAGAACAGCTCCTACTCCGACTTCCTCGCCACCAGGCCGCCCACGTTCAGCTCAACCACCGAGCCCATGGAGGCGGAGAACTTCCTTCGCATGCTTGAGTCCAAATTTGGACTCCTTACCTGCACGCCAGTGCAGAAGACACTGTTCGCCGCGCAGCAACTGCATGGTGCGGCTGGAGCATGGTGGGCCAACCATGTCGCTTCTTTGGGAACCGACCGACAGATTACGTGGGACGAGTTCAAGGATGCGTTCTGCGCTCACTACATCCCTGCGGGGCTTGTCCGCAGGAAGGCGCGTGAATTCGCCGCGCTGAAGCAGGGCAGTCGCAGTGTCGAGGAATACTGCGAAGAGTTCAACCGGTTGGCGTTGTACGCCCCGGAGCAAGTGAACACCCCCGCCAAGCGCAAGGACCGTTTCTTGGAGGGGCTAAGTGCTGAGCTACAGGACCGCCTCAACCTTAACATGGGAGGCACATTCGTCGAGTTTGTCAATAACGCGATCGTCGCGGAAGACGGATATCGCAGGGTGATGGCAAAACGAAAGCGCTCCGTAAGTGCTATGGGGCCATCCAATGGACCCCCACAGAAGTTCCGCATGGTGTACACCACCCCGTCGGGACAGAGGTACCGCTCCGCCCCCGTGCCGGCACCTGTTGTGCGCCCGCCTCAGCCAGCACAGCAGCGACCCCCGGTACCGCGTCCGCAACAGAGTCAAGGTGGATTTCGCCCACCCCAGCGGCCAAACCCTCAACCCGGATCGTTTCCCTGCTACAACTGCGGCCGTCCGGGGCATTTCTCGAGGGAGTGCCCGCACCCCAAGAAGAGCACTGGTCAGAACCCGTCAAGGAGTAACAACACCAACAACAACCGTAACAACCGAGGACCAGTTCGTGCGGCCCGAGTGAACAACACTACCCTGGAGGAGATTCCGGAGAACAGCCCCATCCTTGCTGGTATGTTCTCTGTTCGAGACCACCCTGCACTAGTACTGTTTGACTCAGGAGCATCTCATAGCTTTGTCAGTGGGTTCTTCGTTGACAAGTACCGGCTGCCTCGTACCCTTATGAGAGCACGGTACACCATTAAATCAGCTGGTGGACAAACCCCTGCTCTATATGAAATAGACAAACTTCCAATAACCCTAGGATCGAAAGTCTACCCTACCAAGTGCATAGTCTTAGATGGGTGCAGCATTCACATTATCTTGGGCATGCCTTGGATGAGGCAACATAAAGCTATGTTGGACATAGACACCTACACGGTGCACTTAAACTCTCCCACCCATGGTAGCGTAAGCTTCCGAGTACGACCACCCCAACTGGTTGCACCAAGTGTTCACCACACCACCGCCGGACAAATAAAGGATATTCCAGTGGTTAGGGAATTTCCAGACGTATTCCCTGACGACCTCCCCGGACTTCCACCCGATCGGGATGTTGAGTTCAAGATTGAGCTTCAGCCAGGGACGGCACCCATATCCAAAAGGCCGTATAAAATGGCGCCTAAAGAACTAGCGGAGTTGAAGGAGCAACTTAAGGAGCTACTGGATAAGGGATTCATTCGACCAAGCTCCTCGCCTTGGGGTTGTCCGGCATTGTTCGTGAAGAAGAAAGATGAGACCCTGAGGCTGTGTGTAGACTACCGACCCCTCAATGCGGTGACTGTCAAGAACAAATATCCGCTGCCCCATATTGACGTCCTCTTCGACCAGTTAATAGGAGCTAAAGTGTTCTCCAAGATTGATCTCCGGTCGGGTTATCATCAGATTAAAATTCGTGCCGAGGACGTCCCCAAGACCGCCTTTTCTACCCGGTACGGTCTATACGAGTATTTAGTGATGTCGTTCGGATTGACAAATGCACCAGCACACTTCATGTATCTCATGAACTCCGTGTTCATGCCTGAATTGGACAAGTTTGTGGTGGTCTTCATTGACGACATTCTAGTCTACTCGAAGTCAGAGGAAGAACATGCAGAGCATCTCCGTGTTGTCTTACAGAGGTTAAGGGAACACCAGCTGTATGCTAAGTTTAGCAAGTGCGAGTTTTGGTTGAAGCAAGTACCGTTCTTAGGCCATATTGTTTCGGAAGGAGGCATCGCGGTAGATCCCACTAAGGTAAGAGATGTGCTGAACTGGAAGACACCGAAGACCGTATTCCATGTACGCAGTTTTCTGGGATTAGCTGGCTACTACCGCCGTTTTATTCCCAATTTCTCCAAAATCGCGAAGCCCATTACAGAGTTGCTTAAGAAGGATAAGAAATTCATATGGGATGAGAGCTATGAAAACGCTTTTCAAACCTTGAAGAAGCACCTGACCACGGCCCCAGTATTAGCTCAACCGGACCTGGGGAAACCGTTCGATGTCTTTTGTGACGCTTCGGGTATTGGATTGGGATGTGTGCTTATGCAAGACGGAAGAGTTATTGCTTATGGATCGAGGCAATTGAAGAAGCACGAGCAGAATTACCCCGTGCATGACCTGGAATTAGCAGCAGTGGTATTGGCCTTGAAAATGTGGAGACATTACCTCCTTGGGAATTTAGTTCGCATATACACTGACCACAAAAGCTTGAAGTATATTTTCACCCAAGACCACCTGAACATGAGACAGCGTCGTTGGTTGGAATTAATTAAGGATTACGAGTTGGAAGTCCATTACCACCCGGGAAAGGCGAATGTAGTGGCTGACGCCCTGAGCCGCAAGGCTCACTGCCACCATATCTTAGTCAGCCCGCAAGTCCAAGATGGTCATTATGTCCAAGTAACACCCTACGCAGCCCTATACAACTTAGCATTAATCCCTACCTTACGGGAAGAAATAGTGGCAGCCCAGAATAAGGATAGAGGCATAGCGCATCTAAAAAGGAGACTAAAAGAGGGTGATGCTAAAGTACAGTGCTTTCGAGAAGACACCGAGGGTGTGTTGTGGTTTAAGACTCGACTGGTAGTTCCTAAGGATCTGGAACTCCGCAAGAAAATTTTGGACGAGGCTCACAGAGCAAAGTAATCCATGCATCCGGGCAGCAACAAAATGTACCAGGATTTGAGGTCCAAATTCTGGTGGACACGTATGAAAAGGGAAATAGCACGTTATGTCGCAGAATGTGATACCTGCCGCAGAGTCAAGGCCGATCATCTGAAGAAGGCAGGCCTACTCCAACCCTTGAGTGTTCCAGCTTGGAAATGGGAAGATATCAGCATGGACTTCATCGTTGGTCTGCCGTTGACGGCACATAAAGTCGACTCCATCTGGGTTGTTGTGGACCGATTAACAAAAGTCGCCCACTTCATCCCTGTGTCGACGCGGTTTAAGATGCAAAAGTATGCGCAACTCTACATTGAACGAATCCTGTGTTTGCACGGAGTGCCCAAGACTATCGTGTCCGATCGAGGCTCCCAATTTGTGGGACGCTTTTGGGAGAAGCTACACGAGACACTGGGTACCCGGCTGATTAGAGGTTCCGCATACCACCCCCAAACAGACGGTCAAACGGAAAGAGTTAACCAAATATTGGAAGACATGTTGAGGGCATATGTGCTGAATCACGACAAGAAATGGGATGAGTACCTACCCTTGGCAGAATTCGCCTACAACAATAGTTACCAGGAAAGCATCAAGATGGCACCATTCGAGGCTCTCTATGGGCGCCGCTGTCGCACACCACTGAATTGGTCGGAATCAGGGGAGAGGATAATCTTTGGTCCGGAGCTAGTGCAGCAAGCGGAACAGAAGGTGCTTGAAATCCAATCCAACTTACGTGCGGCAAAGTCCAGGTAGAAAAGTTATGCAGATAAAAGGCGCCGCCCGTTGGAATTCAGAGTCGGCAATATGGTCTACCTCCGAGTGTCATCCACCAAGGGTGTGCAACGGTTTGGAATTCGCGGGAAGTTAGCACCCCGTTATATTGGTCCCTACCCTATCATTGCTAGATGTGGGCCAGTGGCCTACCGGCTCCAACTGCCAGTGGAACTCGCTGGAGTGCATGACACGTTTCACGTGTCCCAACTCAAGGGGTGTTTGAAAACACCGGTGGACATACCACTGGAAAGCACCCAACAACTACAACCTGACCTGACTTATGCCGAGCATCCGGTAAAGGTGCTGGACGAGAAGGAACGAGCGACACGTAGGAAAATGCTGAAGTTCTATAAAGTCCAATGGAGCAACCATACCGCCAGAGAAGCTACTTGGGAAACTGAAGAGTTCCTGCGAAGCCGCTACCCCGAGTTCCTACACCACCATTTAGGTAAACCTGCAACACCTCTCTTAATCTCGGGACGAGATTTCCTTAAGGGGGGAGGGCTGTGACACTCCTAGTGTCATTAGGGTCCCAAGGGTGTCACCTAGGCAGTATAAAACCATGACACCAAGCATTGGAATTTAAATTCAAATTTCAATTCAATTGAATTCAAAACCCAATTGAATGACCTTTGAACTGCAAGTCCCAAATTTTCAATAAGACTCACCTTTGCAAAAATTATATGTTGATGGCCTTGGTCAATTAGAATTTTGGGAATTTTCTCAGAATTTTAATCCATCAATAAAGGCCTCAAATAATTGTTAGAATGGTTAAAAACTAGCTCTGTTCATAAAATTCCTCAGCTTTTTGTAGTGGGGACTGTTGGTAGTTAGTATTTTTCTAAAAACCAGCACATTATGGGGAGCCTACCATAATTTTGGTCTGATTTTAGCAGATCTGGATTAATTCTAACAAAATTTGCAAAGGCAGTCGGCTGAAAGGATTGGAAAAAGAAAAGGAAAAAGAAAAACAGCCGTGGGACCCGCCTGACAGCGACACAGAGAAAACACAACCGCGCGCGAGTTCCAGCCCAGTGGGCTGCCTGTTTGCGGCCCGCGGAGTAAAAATCGGTTTTTCTTATTTAAAACATTTCCAGAAATAGGTTAAACTGGTAAATTGCATAGTAAATGGAATAATAGGAATTTTGTGGCAAAATAAATTTTGTTGGACTTGTGTGAACTTGCACTATTGTAGAAAAATGTTAATACCACATGTTTAGTAATTTTTATACCAGGGTTAAAATAAATAAGAAAAACACTAATAGAATTTTTATTAATTACAGAGAGCTGATAAAATATTAAAAATTGGTCTCCAGGTGGGATTTTCAGTTTTAGTCTGCCTGGAAAATTTTCATATAGAGATTCTCTGTTTATTAGCTGAAATTAATTTAATGCCTTTTTCTTATAGTATTTAATAATTAATTTTTTTTGGCTTAGTATTTTATAGGGAAACTTAACAATTAATTCTCTCCTGGTGTAACCTAGTTGTAATAATCACCCCTGCCCCTTTTGAAGAGCAGAACCTTGTCGACGAAATAAATTGTGCCCCGAGTGCACCTTTAACCGTTGATAAATGGTTCCGCGTTAAGGCTGTTCGCGGGTACTTGTACTTTGCGAAGGTTTTGCTCACACTAGTGCTATTTAGTTAGCACCTGCAAACCCTGGGCGGTACTTGCACAGCTTTGCCCGGCACCCACCAACACACCGTACTTGGATGCGACGTCGTCGCGATCAAGTACTGGAGTCCATGAAGGAAATACACGAAGTACCCTCGTCCTGTGCCCCACTCCTTGAGTGATGCTTTCGAACGTCTCGTCGCACACCGTTTAATTCCACTGATAACAGTGTGCATTAACGTATTTATTGAGGAAGTTCCATGAATCTTCTCTCATAGCATTCCCTCTTGCATCATATAGATCACGCCGTGAAACACGTGGAGGCAGGACCGGAGCAGGATCCCGAAGGAGCTGGAGGTGTACTAGCTGACCAAGAACAGAACCAAGGCAAGCCCCGGTGCACAACCCCGTTTCGAATTTTTATTCTATCACTAGCTAGGAATGTAAGCTTGTCTGTGCATTAAGTGATAGGAGTTGATTGAAACCCTAGCGTGCAGTAGGTCCCTCTTCCCGATTACTAGCCTCAGGACGATAGTCGCTCTGCTTAAAGTAAGACGACTGTTTATCGAGTGGTATGGAGATCACTCGTAGATAGGAATTATTATCACTGGAAAATGGGTTTGGGTGAAGAAAAGGGCGAATGGAATCACAATGAAGACCGGACGGGCAACTAGGTGGAAAGGGAAGGACAGCTTGTCTTCAAGGAGGTAGCCCCGTCCGAGTCACCTAAGGCTACGCCTCGTGTCCGGCCCATGGGATCAAGTTTGAACGTACTATTTGCATGCTGGAGATATGAGCCTAGTAAACCGACGTAGCTACGACTACCGCTTGGTCTGAAGATAGCCTTCTCCCTTCTTTGGTGGAACTGGGGCTGAGAGGAAGGAACAATCCACCCACAGATGGCGGCATGAGGCGTATCGCGGTGGGGGACCCTTCTCGGGGGAGTCTGGACCCGGAAGACCCTGCGGTACCGTGAGCGAAAGGTTGCTCCATGCGGCTTCCCGGAAGCGCGTATGGGTCGTGCAAGCAGGTTTCTCCTGCATGATGTAAATCGATTCGAGTCGCTGCCCCTCACAGTAACGAGTACCACTTGATCGCTGCTACGGAATAGTGCCGGAAGCCATTAAGATGCTGTGTGGGTTTAATATTGCTGTTTGAAAGTATTAAGATTGTATTGCAACTATGATTGTTATAGCTCTAGTGGAAACTAAATTTATTTCTCTGCATGACAACTCAACTTGATGCTAAAACTTGAAAAATAGGGATCCACTCTTAGGCGGGTTTTTCTGGCAATTTAAAACCCTAGCCCTAGCCTTTGCATGACTAGGTGTCGGCTGTAGTTTGCCTTTTTGATGGGTCAGTCTTGCTGAGTAAATTAGTTACTCAGGGCGTAGCTCTATGTGGTTTTCAGATGACCAGGATGGAGAATGCCACTGTGGAGGAAGGTTCCATTGGGAGGGCCAGCGCCCCGATTGCTGGAACATCGAGTGGGAGCTGTGCACAAATGAAGATGAGGATTAGGTCCTTGCTTGCCGGTACGGTGCTTGGGCAAGGCACCTATGATGGCCGGGATGTTCCCTGTGTGTCGCCGTGAGAGGGCGATTGTATCTTAGCTATATCGTCGAACTGGTGAACCAGTGTTGAACTTTTCGCTTCCACAAATTTATTCTGTCAAAACTCCGGTTTGTAATATAACTTCGAATTTATGTAAACTCTGCTTCTCTACCTATGTTCCTGTTGCAATTATTTTCTCTGTCATGTATTGTACTATTGGGCGCCACAGCGCGTGTCGCCACCCGAGGGAGATCCTGGAACGGAACCGTCTCCGTGGTAAGGCGGGTCCGTGACAATTAGAGTTAAATATAATTATAAATTTTAGTCTCCTTATATCCAGCAATATAAATAAAATATATTCTTGATCCCTTTGTTCAAAATAAAAATACAACATCTGCTATCAATACATGCAAATTTTAATCTTTATTTTCTTGTGAGTGAACACAAATCTTGATTAGTATCATGTTAAGTGATTTTGGCAAGGACAATAATAATTGAAAAACAAATATTTTGATTCAATAGTTTGGCATCAAACTTTATAGAATTGTTCAAAGAGAAATTATATTTGTTTTTATTATTTTGAAAATTGTCATCAGGGTTTAATCAACAACGAGATTGGTGGTTCTTTTAATCTGGACACGGGTGTTGAGCTTCGGCCACGATTTTTGGTCCACGTGTAATCCACATCATCTGTGTGCGCATGATAAATGATCTAATACGCGGCCGTTTTCACCGGCGCTACTTCCATCAACCGCGCGCACCACCATGGCCGTTATCGTTGACGTACAACCGTCATCCTGAGACCTGACACATTGCCTTTCCTGCTGTCAGGCCCCCGACCACCACCAGGGTCATCACGGCCGAACTATTCCATTAACATGTCGTTTAGACTGTGCCCTTTACAAACCAAGATACCTGAACTATTCGGCTAACATGTCGTTTAGACTGGTGCCCAGTACTGCCCGGGAGACAAGGATTACATGATCAGACGAAATGATAACAATACGATAGACATCTCAAGACCTACGTGACCTTTGGGCCACCTTGGGGCTTGAGGCCCACATCCTTAACATTCCACAAGACAACACCGAAGCAAATAAACAAAAAAAAAAAGGAAACCCAAAAGGCCAGCCGCCGTGTGTCCTCAGCTGCAGCGCAGCTCGATCGATCACCCTTGCTCAAGAATTTCCAGGGATCCTCCTCCACCGGCGCTTGGCCCCCTGACGGAACAACGATTGTAAACCATGCGTCTGCAGCTTATCTTCGTCACATTCTCCGCCAAGCTGCCGGATCGAACAAGTCTTAAAAGAACGCTGCTTTCTGTAGCGGGAATTGGATCTAGGGCGTTCCCCAAGCTCTTGGCCTTATTTTACTCACATATCATACAAACAATGTCTTTGCCATTTGATCCAGGAGCCTTCCGTTAGATAGGAACAGCTTTGCTAAATACTGTGGCGAGTTTTCATAGATTCTAAATTTTATTGAGCATGATTTGACTTCTTGTTCTCAATTAGATCGATTCTAAGTTCTCTACACTTAGATATTGACGTACACTCGTCGCAAAAGGTACAGATCACACAAGCACCTCCCCAAGCTCTTGCATTATCTTCATAACTGCTATCCAGTAAGATCTCTGTCCTATTCGTCAGCCGTTGCCAAGGAATGGAAGGTGCGACAAACGCCCAGCGTGCACCTACCCTGGAGTCGATGGGCTGGTCGTCGGTTCCTACCGACATCCTCTTATTTATCTTCGCAAAGATCAACGCATTCGATATCCTGATGGGTGCTGGCCTGGCCTGTCGCTCGTGGCTCCACGCAGCCAAGATCCCTGAACTCTGGCGTTCGGTGAACATGTCGTTCTACTTCAACAAGTTGGTGGGCAAGAAACGTGATGATGTGCTGTGCGCAATGGCGAGGGAGGCCATAGACCGCTCCCATGGGCACCTGGAGGTGTTTGTGGGGAGCGGTTTTGTTCATAATGATCTCCTTGCGTACTTAGGGGAAAGGTAGGGCTACCTATTTACTACTACAGTAATATTGTATTTAGGGGGGTTTGATCGTAACTACAAGAGTACTGCTAGTTAACTATTTTGAATGCATCATAGTAATTTTGTCGATGATAAGTTCCATCAATGAGGTGCATATGTCGAAAGGCACATACGTTTGTCAAATATTTTAGGGCGGACTTTTCACATCTTGTAGGCATAATTTATGTTCCCGTTTTTGTGAACTCGGTTTCCTAAAGAATTGAAGCTTAGATTCTTTTGAACTGTATGTTTTATCTTTCTTTTCCCTGCCAATTGATATATCTATATACACTAAAAATAGTTTTTATATTTGCAGGACCCCCTCTTTGAAGAGCCTTCGACTGATCGCTTGCTACTATGTTTCTAATAAAGGAATTATGGAGACAATAAATAAGTTCCCTCTGCTTGAAGAGCTTGAACTTTCACGATGCTTAATAAAGTGCTACAAGGAAGTGTTTGAGACTATTGGCGAGTCATGTCCACTGCTGAAGCACTTCAAACATGACGGACATGGATTGTATACTTATGGTGATAGATTGGACGACAGGGCCATGGTCGGTGAGGAATCTCTGGGGATAGCTTCCATGATTGAGTTACGGTTGCTTCAGATCGGTGGTAATGACATGACCAACAAAGGGTTGGTAGCCATCCTGGACAACTGCCCACACTTGGAATTCCTGGACATATGCCATTGCGTCAACATCAAAATAGACGACTCCCTGCGAGCAAAGTTGGTCTGTATCAGCAAACTGAGGCTTCCCGGCCATGAAGATTAACACATGGATCCTTTCTCTGCAAAGGGGCCACCTTGATGCATGGCGTCAATATCTCAACGATGTCGACTCTACATGGACACGCCTGTGGTCTCTGCTCGTGGTCTTATGCTTACATGCGAATGGACATAAATATTGTGTCGTGAAGTTTCTTTTTTACTTGGTGTGTCATCTAAATTTCTGTTACCTTCTTCCAGAAAATGCATAGCCATTTCTACATCTACCGTAAAAATCCTCCAAGTAACAGGGCAGATGACGTTCTACTACCTGTTTGGTTCTCAAGCAGTCTTGTGAACATATATTTAAGCCTCCATGGCAAACAGGACAAAGTGATCTGGATTCATTCGAAACCTTATCGCATGGTATTTTTCAGTGGGATATTAGGTACTCCATGTGGATTCTATTTCATTTAATGCATCTGGTTTATCAGAAAAAAAAGTTAAAATGTTCAGAACCTCGAGATGGGCCTGAATTGAGCTCGCTTGCACAAGATTCCGACGGCTCTTGCTAGGCTTGGGCAATCGGTTAATATAGTTATTATGGTTTTTTTTGTTTTAAAATATTTTGGTTTTGGAAAATTAGGGACCTGAATAATTTAGAGAAATTAAAAACCTAATCTAAATAACCGAAATATTTTGGTATGGGTTTTTTGGTTTTCAGTTTTTAACTATGACATAACACTACCACAAAACGGGTCTGTAGCGGCGTTTCAAAAAACCTCACAGCGGCGATTTGGAAGAAATCCGCCGCTATAAAGACCTTGCAAGTTTTAGCGGTGGTCCACAATATGGTCCACCCTTAAAAATTAATTTTTAGGGGCGGTTCACATTATGGGCCGCCACTAAAAATAACGTTCATATTTAGCGGCGGCCCAAAATGTGAACCGCCCCTAAAAATTGATTTTTAGGGACGGTTCACATTGTGGACCGCCGCTAAAACTGTACTCAGACCCGGTTTCTTTTTTTTCAGCCCATTTGAGCCCAGCTGATATAACACATATAAATCCTCATCTAGTCCTCAACCCTAAACTCATTCTTCCTTCATGTCCTCCCTTATCTCCTTCCCCTCCACCCAGGAGCTCGACCCCTTTCCCCGGTGCGGCCTCACCCTCGCGGGTAGTGGCAGCGGGCGGTGGCGCGGGCGCTTTCAGCCTCGCGCACACGAGCGGTGGCGGCAAGCTCGCCCTCGGGCTGTGTGGCGGCGGCGAGCTCTCACACGCGGGCTGCACGGCGGCGGCGGCGGTGGCCTCGCGCACGCGGCTGTGCGGTGAGGATTGGCCGGATCCAGCGCCTCTCCCTCCGAGACGGCAGCGCGCGGCGCGGGGGAGGCCGGACAATGCCTCCCCCTTCGACGGCGGCATGCGGCAAAGGGCCAGGAGGCCATATCCGCGGCCTCCGCCTCCTCCGACGGCGTTGCACAGCGAGGGGAGGCCGGATCCGGCGCCTCCTCCTCCTCTGAAGGCAGCGCGCGGCTAGGGGCGGCCGGATACGGCGCCTCCCCTTCCTCTCCGACGGCGCCTCCCCCTCCTCTTTGATGGCGGTGCGCGGCAAGGGGATCCGGCGCCCCTTCCCCTCCCCGACGGCGGCCCTTCCCCTCTCCGTCGGCGGCCCTTCCCCTCTCTGTCGGCGGCCCTTCCCCTCCCCGACGGCATGGTGGCGGCGGTCTCCTCTGGGGCGCGGATCCGGCGCCCCTCCCCCTCACCGACAGCGGCCCTTCCCCTCCTTGATGATGTGGTGGTGGTGGTCTCCTCTGGGCGCGGATCCGGTGCCCCTTCCCCTTCCCTGGGCTACGAGCGATGTTGTGGGCTATGAATGGGTCGGCGGGCTCTGCTCTTTTTTTTTCTGAGTCAATGGCAACGGCGGGTGAAGATGTCACCCGCCGCTACAAACATATTTTTAGCTGCGGTTTGTTTCCCTTTTTTACATTCTACCGCTATAAAATATTATTTTAGCTACGATTTCTCAGCTGCGGTACCGTATAACTGCCGCTAATGTTGATTTTCAACTGCCGCTACAAACTTGTTTTGCTGTAGTGTAATCACCCCAAAATGAGAGGCTAGTGGAAGGACCGTTCATCAGGTGATATTTCAATGAAGCAAAAGTCCATTAGAACACACAAATGAACGTACATAACATTGAGTACAATATCAAATTTAGTTATTACAACTTAAGTTTAGATTTAGGATACATGAAACAAGTTCAAAATCCAAGTGTGAACGATAGCAGAAGCAAAAGTCTCAATCATACATATATTACAACAATCTATGGTAACACATACCACAAATCATACACCACGGTTGGCGTGAGAAGGTTAGGCGGAAACCCGTTGAATGGTCTATTCTTTAGGGGGTTCGCCATCCCACATATTCTTGTTATGACCATGAGGAAATCAACATATGGCATACCTGTACAAAACATAACAAACAAACCCTACGCAGGTAGTACTCATCAAGTCTTACTCGTCAAAATGGCACGCTAAGGATGACATATAACATGCAGGAGGCTGACAGGTTTGCTCAAATAATTTGCAAAAATAGCATGAATAGTTGATCCTATTATTTTCAGATTTTAACCAAGTAAAAAAAGTTCTTGCGTAAAGATAGATGTTGTGTAACTATACTAAATCAAACATGATTGCAATATAATTTATTTAATGAACAAAATAGTTAGTATAATAATCATCATTCATATTCTTACTATGATATGACAGCAATCTCACAAGTAGTACCCAATAACCATGGTGGACAGTGACTCGAACCGATTTACATCCTGCAAGATAACCAAAATACATGTCACATGCACACTCTAGGGAGTCACGTATGACAACATTTCATGAGACACCAAAGGGCGAGTTGTCCTCCACTCGATACTCGGTACCCATGGTTAGACTAAGTACACTTCCACCATTTATCCATCCAAATATCACCGTGCACATGTATTCTTTCACAAAAAGATGTGGGTTATCGTCCAACCACTATAATTATCAAGCTACGTCGGTTTACTGGTACCCATATCACTAGCATGCACGTGATACTGTTGAAACTTGATCATGGGTCCATAAAAAATTATCCTTAACCGACACAAATGGGGGTATAGTGGACAAGGACCAACCTTTCCACCTCAACCTACACTACATGCACTTGCACTTCCCCGTTCAGCTTAAGCTTTTGAAACATAAGTGAATTGCCTAACTTTTTCTATCAGTTTAAGTTTTTGGGTGTAACTAGTTGACGCATAGTAACTCAACAATTTTTATGAAATTCATCAATGGCAAACGCACCCTAATCCTACTAGCCTACCATAATACTAGTACATTCAGATACTCCCTTATATAGTTTAACCATTAGTTCTGTGGTAACTTGTTTGGGAGTGGAAACATCGCAAATGCAAGGCATGCAATTGCAACTGCTTCGAACATGCGCAAGTAATTGACTTCATATTTCAAATATCTTAGTGACAACTAGGTACCGCCATATAGATAAGAATATAGTATTACACTACATCATGTGAAAGACAAACGGAGTCAAGGTCTGCCTAGTTATGCGTGCCTTTTACTTTCCGCTGCGCCGGCCACATTAGTTTGTTCTAAAAAAGTTGGTACATTTGTTTAACTATCTTTTAGGTTCGATTAAATTCACCGAAGTCCAGTTCAAACTTATCGGTCAAACGTCTCCCGATATCTTTGTCCAAAAAGTAAACACCTTTCTGTCTGCGTCCTCTCGATATTTGCCAAATGGTAAGAGTGAACACTCACCAGCATGTCAGCGCGCTACCTTGAAATTACAGTGTGAAGGAAATGGGATGGTCAGCGCGGCGGCCATTTATGGCGTCCAGGCTAAGAAATGGAGAGGATTGGGCCGTGCTGAGAGGGAATCTAATCACATGCTGGACACCTCTTATACTCTTAAATATATAAAGACTACCCGGCAGCATGCCGGTCTCTACACTTCCAGTCGTAGCTGAGCTGGGCAAAGCTTCGCTTTAGCATGCATAAACTGGGTGACTGACTAGCAGTGAGAGCTATATATATAGTCAACTCTTGCACACACAGAGAAAGCAGGAAAACTCAAGAGGAATCAAGGAAGGAGAAATTGAAGCCATGGATGCCGAGAGTCGAGCGGCGCCGGATGTCCTCGCCGTCGATTGGCGTGGCCACCCATGCCGGCGCCGGCATGGTGGCATGCGTGCAGCCGTCTTCATCCTGGGTACGTGCACTTTATTTGTCATTTGTTAGCTCTTAGCTCGGTCCTTAATTAACACGGAAGACAGCCATGGGATCGGATGATGACCTGCGTTCGTGTTACAGGCGTCCAGGCGTTCCAGATCATCACTCTGGCGTCAGTGGGGAGCAACCTGATCACCTACGTGTTCGGGGAGCTGCACTTCCCGCTGTCGCAGGCGGCAAACGTGGTCACCAACTTCGTCGGCACCGCGTTCCTCATCTCCCTCCTCGGCGGCTTCCTCTCCGACTCCTACCTCGGCTGCTTCTGGACATTGCTGACCTTCGGCGTGGTCGAGCTCTCGGTAAGTCCATCCCTTCGATCATCTCCATTTCTCTCCTTGATGGCATTAATGACCTGAAATTACTACAGTTGAGTTGATTTTTTTCCCTTCTTTTGTAATGACCGAAATTTCGGGGTTGAAGGGGATCAACAACCAAGAACTCTATCCCCATTGCCGTTACCATCGAACTGCTGCTAGTCTGCAACCCCCCCCCCCCCCCCCACGTGATACCTTGCGTGTAACGTGTAATGCACCCGCGTAGTTACATGGAAATATTATAATTATAGTGGTTTAGTACTATTCATACGTACTTCGCTAAGTTAAATTTATATTTGGTCAAGCTGTTTGGTCAAAGTTGAGAAAAAAGAATAGCTAGCGGCACATGCGATTCACAGCACTAATACGATTAAAAAGCAGACTTTATATTCTCAATGTCAGAGATTCTCCAATTCTTGATACAATCGAAAAGTTCACTTTAAGTTAGTGAACGTTTGTGAATATGTCTGGAAGTCAAACCTCAACTACAAGACTAGATACTTTACAATGTTGAGATAGCAAAGCCATTCTCATTCGCTAAACTACATCTAGAACATGTTATACGATATAGTAACTTGAAACTGGAAGAACAAAGAGATGGATGCAGGCCTCCAGCAGTAGTGCGGTCATCCATGCTCTCAGAAGCACGTCCCACGTATCATCGATTCTTGGTTATTATCATGCTTGTGTGGAAAAGTTTCGTAGACATAGCAGAATGTGTAAAATGGAAGTCACGTCCGACAAACCAGCTGTATGCGTGAAAACAAAGAATGTGCAAGTTGTGAGAGAGTTAGCAAAGAAATTTCTACGTGAGCAGAGAATTGAGGTTTCAGGCCTTTTCCCACTTGTTCTTCTGCGCAATTTTAGTGACACTCGCCTATTTTCTTGCTACAAACGATACAATTTTCTTGCTACTTAACAAGTTACGGTTGCAAATGTAAGAAAAATTATGACGAAATTCTTTTTTCTCCGTTAGTATGAAAATTCCTGTTTCTCCTATTCTACCAGGCTCTTTTGCGTTTGTACCTTGACTGAAATCATCATGTCGCAGAACAGTATATGGAAATCATGTCCTATCAATGATTCTAACACTTTCCTGTTGTGCGCACAATTGACATTTTACCGTGTTTGAACAGGGCCTCGTACTACTGTCAATAGAAGCAAACCTGTCCCGGTTCAAGTCAGCGCCGTGCAACATGCTGACCATGGAGGGCAGCTGCGAGCAGGCTCGAGGCACCAAAGCCACCATCTTCTTCCTAGCGCTCTACCTGATCGCCCTTGGCAACGGCTGCGTGATGCCCAACATGACTGCCTACGGTGCGGACCAGTTCGCCGGCACGGGCACGGCAGCGGAATCCAAGAGGCTATCGACCTACTTCAACGTGTCCTACTTCGTGTACTGTGTGGCCGAGATCGTTGCCTTGACGGCGGTCATCTGGGCGCAGATGCACTTTGGGATGGGTATCGGGTTCGGCGTCTCTGCGGCCACCATGGCCATCGCGCTCATCAGCCTGGTCTCCGGTGCGATGCTCTACCGGAACAAACCGCCCAAGGGCAGTATCTTCACGCCCATCGCCAGGGTGAGAACATTTTGCACATCCTCATCAGTTTTCTTTACAAAAATTATTTGTTCTAACAAAATCCTATACGGTCAGTCAACTATTCTAAGCATATTAAAATTCACTAGCACACTTCTTTGAGATATTAAAACTCCAAAATGCGAGCGAAACGAATTAATTGATTCATTGCGAAATTCATCATCAGGTCTTCGTTGCTGCCCTCACCAAGAGGAACAAGCAAATCTGCCCAGCCAGCTCCCCTAATCCCTTCAATCCGGGAGCAAGCGATGCCATGCCAATTGATGGAACCTTCCGGCACGCCAACAAGTTCAGGTCAGCGTGTCAAATATAATTGTCACTCGCACACCACATTCTCAGCTTGATAGCCCAATTTTTCAAGAGGAAGACCTGAATGAAACCTCAACATTTACAGGTTCTTGGATAACGCGTGCACCGGGCCAGTGCCGTCGGGACCCGCTGCCGCGCTGGAGGACACCGTGAAGCGGCCGTGCACGATGTTTGAGGTGCAGCAGGCTAAGATCCTCCTTGCCGTGCTCCCCATCTTCGCATGCACCATCATCACCAACACCGCGCTGGCCCAGCTGCAGACCTTCTCCGTGCAACAGGGCTACGCCATGGACACCAGGCTCGTGTCCTCCTCCTCCTTCCACGTGCCGCCCGCGTCGCTGCAATCCATTCCCTACGCCATCCTGCTCCTCCTCGTGCCAGCTTACGAGGTCTTCCTCGTCCCGCTCATGCGTCGGGTCACGGGGCAGCGGTCGGGCATCACCCCACTCCAGCGCATCGGCGTCGGCCTCTTCATCGTGTCACTCTCCATGGTTTCCGCTGCCATCGTCGAACGCCGGCGCCGCCACGCCGCCGTGGACGACGGGAAGATGCTGTCCATCATGTGGCTCGTGCCGCAGTTCCTCGTCTTTGGCGTGTCGGAGATGTTCACCAACGTGGGGCTCATGGAGTTCTTCTACAAGGAGGCCTCTGCCGGGATGCAGGCCTTTCTCACGGCGCTCTTCTACAGCTCCTTTTCGTTTGGGTTCTTCCTCAGCTCCCTGCTCGTCACGCTTGTGAACAGGATCACGGCACACGGCGGCGGTAAGGGATGGCTCGGTGACAACAACCTGAACAATGACAGGCTCGACCTGTTCTATTGGACGCTCGCTGTGCTCAGCGGGCTCAACTTCTTCTGCTATCTGTTCTGTGCAAGGTGGTACAATTCCGGTGGGGGCGGCTCTGATGCAGAAAAGGAGATCCCCGAAGGATTAAGGAATGTAGAGCGCGCTTAGATCAAGTAATCCTCCGTGTACTAGTGGTATGTCCAGTAAGGTACTGGTCATGTATGTGTGTCGTGAAAATTTCATGAGTTGCCACCTTTGGGCTAGTACCCTATTTCTATAGCGGATATCATATATGTACAAATACTATATGTCTAGTTCACATAATTCTTGGTGTGTTCACGCTAATCCCAATACATGCTCATGTACTCTTGTACTCTTCAGAGATAGGGCCATGTTTTTTTTTTGAAACTAGATAAGGCCATGTTGAGGAAAGGTTCTCAGCTCACCCACACGAAAAAAGTGGCTCATATCCTGGCAGAGTTCAGCAGGAATCGTTAGTACTTAGTAAACTGTTACAGCATCTCCAACAGATCTTTTAAAACTATTTGGTTAGCTAAACATAGAAAAAAGGAGAAAAAAAGCCAACCCAACAGACTAGTCATCCTCTTCATTATCTTTCCCGGCTCGGCATCCCGCAGAACCCGCTCGGCTTCTATCGCTAGCGCGCGGCGCTCGCCATCCCCTCCTTACGCGCGCGGGATGCTTTCCCGCGCCAAGATTTCAGCTCCCGTGGTTCCGACGTTCCTCCCTCACGCGCTTCTCTTCTCCACCGCCCCGCCCCCCCCCCCCCCCCCCTCCACACACACACACACAAAATCCCCTCGAGGTGAGTCGTATTTCATCGCAAAATCCGCCTTCGCTGCTTGGTTCCAGTTGCCGCCACCGCCGCCGCATGGTTCCGGCCGTCGCCTGGTTTCAGTCGCCGCCTGGTTCCACTGGCCTCGCTGGATTGAGCATGTACCGTCCGCCGCGTCCCCGTGCTACACCGGCTGCAGAGACGGGATTCCACACAGAAGGTGTTGCATGGTCCTCTCAGCTGCGGCAGGTTCCGCAAGGATTTGAAGATTCAAAGGCCAGTTTCGCTGGGCAAGTTTCGATGCGGCGTCTGGGGGTTCATGCCCCGGGCCTCGATGGCCGGATGTCGCAGGTTCCCAATTGAAGAAGAGGTCGCTGACTATGTTATCCCTGGTATGACATACTCATTCATAACAGGGTCATGTTTGTTTAGGTTTTGTTCTAGATTAGTTGCAATACCTTGTAAGGTTGAGTAAGCTATTTATATAGAGATTGAAGATCAGTAGCAAAAGCTAGTATAGATCTAGTGAAGATTCACATGGGCAGTATGCTAATTCAGAGATTATAGATGAGTAGCAATAGTTCGTAGGCAGAGGCGAATCTACAGGGTATGCCGGGTGGGCCACGGCATACCCTGCAAATTTGGCCCAGCCAAAACTGGATAGGCCTCCACAAGCGCATGGGCCTGCCTGCCTGGTTAATCAAGGACTAAAAATCGTCAATCTGTAGCCTAATGCGTGAAATAGCAACAACGAACGAACAACTCGCCGCCGCCAGGCTTCCGCTCATCCACTCATTCTTCGTTGATTCTTCTGCCGATAGCATTTTCTGCGGTGCTGCCGATCGCCAAAAGCCCAAAACTTCTGAAGAACTGCATCAACGAACGGGTTAGCATCAAGTTTGCTGCCGCGAGACGCCGTCACGTGGCCGACTGCTAAAGGCTCTAAGTTTTTCACGTTTATTCTTCTTTTCAATATATGGAGGATTTATGGGGGATCAGGCAATGGCCTTGACATTTTCTCCAACAATTAATCTACGTAGGTATTACTAGAGCAATTGCATCCTGACGCTAGAAGAATTGTGCCACTTTGCAAACATATATAGTCAGGTATTTGATCTTGTAAATTATTAGTACTAGTCAATCAGACAATCATATATTACTGGTACCTATTAAATAGATGTAAAATTTATCAATTTACTCTTGTTGTGCAACAAAATAAGTTTTTCTTTTAATCATCTAGCTGTACTAGTAGTTTATATTTATTGTCAAGTGAACGAGTTATAGCAGCTAGCTGTAAAGTAGTACTAATTTCATGACTAATGTTTTTTTAATAAAAGCAGGGTTAAATTGACTATGAAGAGGAACGGAGACATCGCCTCTCTTTTCCAAAGGCATGCAGCAAAGAAGGCAGCTGTTGCTGCTGCATCTCCTTCCTCGTCTCCTGCTACAATTGATGCGCAACAGCAACCACACGACAAAGACATTGGAGAAAATATGGATAGTATGTCACCTTCTCCCTCTCCAGCTACACATGAAGTTGTCTCGTCACCGTCACCACAACCGCCACCGCCACCGCCACCGGCACCGGTTTATGACATCAATTACCTTCCACACGATCCAGGTGAAAGGCGGCCCATTCAAAGTTATTCAGTTAATGATTGAGATGCCATTCGAAGATCATATATTATTAGAAGTCCATTCTAACCTTATGCACATGATTTTTCAGAAAGAAAGATTGGAAAGAGAGATCGCCAATTCAATCTTGGTGATGATACGACACACAAGGATGATTGGACAAAGATTCACTTTGTGCTTGGAGCATTCGACACCTTTGAGTTTGCTTTCTTTCTGCACATAATGTTTGTTATTCTTGGATACACAAATGAGTTATCTGAATGTTTGTAAAGAAGGGAGCAAGATATTCTTAATGCAATCTCACTTGTTCATGCAGCAATTGAGGTCTGATGGTTGGGCACAATTTCTTGAGAAGGTCACTTCCTTTTGTATTAAACATGGTGTTGAAGTTCCTGGTATGGATGGAGATTATGTGCCTTATGGAAAATCAGCAAGGTATGCTTGTGCTCGAAAGCAAACAAATGATGATCACTTCAGAAGAGAAGTATATATTGGTGTCATTGATCAAATTAGCCAAGAGCTTGATAATCGATTTAATGAGATTAGTCTGGAGTTGCTCTCGTGCATGTCAGCCTTTAATCCTTCGAACTCATTTGCTTCTTTTGATGCACATAAGTTACGAAGACTTGCTGAGTTCTACCCCAAGGAGTTCTCAAAAAATTATTTGCTAAAACTTGAATTGCAACTTAATAATTATATTGATGACTTGAGACAGGATGATAGTTTTGAAGGTATAAACAATATTGTTGATCTATCGGTGAAGCTTGTTGAAACACAAAGGCAATAAAGTGTATGATATGGTTTACTTGCTTCTCAAATTGGACTTGCTTCTGCCAGTGGCAACAGCAAGTGTTGAGAGGGTATTTTCTGCAATGGTTTTAGTGAAAACAAAGCTAAGGAATAAGATGAGTGATAGTCTTTTGGATGATTGTCTAGTCACATTCATTGAGCGGGATATTTTCTTTGAAGTGGATGAAGACGATATAATCAAGACATTCATATCCTTTAGAAAGCGACGGCTAAAAAAGTCAAACAGTAATATTGTAAGTCTTTTCTTTGCTTATATTTCAAATTATTAGTATTACTTTTGAACTATTTATATTGTAATTGTTGAATTTACGTCTCATCATGTCTTCTAGTATCAATATAGTAAATTATGTGACAGATTTTACAATAGTTCTATATGAAAAAATTTATCGGCATACCCTTCGGTAAAATCCTAGATCCGCCACTGTTCGTAGGGATCTATTGAAGATGAGTTGTTATGCAATGATCTGATCAACTCTGATTTATCGTACTTCTTTACAATCTGATATTCCTGAATATGCATGCTTCCTAATCTGATACAATCTAATTATCAGTACATTTATAGTGATGCAATCATGTATGAAAAATATTTGCAGAACATACACTCAATGAATCATTCATGGTTCATCCAGCTACTTTGATTTGGAACACCGGCCTATTTGTTGGATATCACTGGTTGCTACATATTTGCATTATCAAGAGAAATAATCTAGATCATGATTGGTCGTTTATTTTACATCATGTAGAGAGCTAATTACATGTACAGTGACATGTAGTTAAATCCATACTTGTTTGTTGCGGGGTGCCCCATACTCCTCGAGAATGAAAGGCCCAAGAATTGGCTAGTACTTGGCACCACACTCACTACTACAAAAACAATTTGTAGTGACAAATGGGATTCAGCGCTTAATTGGGCCGATGGTGGCCTGCCCATCACGAAGTAATGTAACGCAGTGACGGGCAAGTTTGTGCCCTTCAATAAATGTGTTGTTGAACCTTAGTGGCGGGCCACTATAGTATGTTGTGCCACCTCCTATATGATATGGAGCGCGGGGGACCATAATCCTATCCGCTCCCCTTCTCGGTCCACTACTGCCGTCACTTCTCGCGCCTTCCGCCTCCCTCTTTCGTCATGATGGCCAGCACCCCTCGCCCGACCTGTCATTTCATGGGTCGGTTGCAGCAAATCTTTGCGCAGCGCCGCCGCCTCTACCAGACCGTGCATCTGGTAGGTGTGGCCAACCTTTTGGTGTGGGCCTCTTTTTGTGTCGGACTAATAGTAAGGCGTTCTCCGTCTCTACCACCCTTTTTTTTAATATAGCCAGGATGTCCAAGTGATGGGCATTTTAATTGAAATTATAGTAACATATATTGGTAGTAGCCGACATAAAGTCTGCTACTAAAACCGGTGACTATGTGTTGCTAGAAATGTTTTTTGTCGAAGTCAGTACCATGTACAATAGAGCATGTTATCAGGAAACTTATTGTTTGTACCCTCTCTCCTGGTAATTGTTCTGATGTACTAAAATATCTTGGGGGTAAAGGTGGAGTTTTCTGCCCTTCTCAAGAATAAAAGGGCCCTCTGAGGGTAAGAACAAAGATCCCATTATCGTTTAGAAACAAACACACGCTCTTTTTTTGTTGTGGCTTTTTTTATTGGTGTCCAAAGAAATTGTATTTATTGTTACATGTCACTAGCAGCCATTAATTTTATCTTGATGCATGTTGTAAGCATGAATGATGTTATTTTAAGGTTACACATGAACTTAGCAACTTGACTGAATCTGCATGATTCTAGAATGGGTGTTAGAGTTTAGAGATGCAATTCCACATGTCTTCAAATTAACTTTAGAGCTTGTAGGTAGGATTAATCTAGCTGACATGGAATTTTGATTTCATTTCATGAACCAAGTGCACGGAGCATAGATTGTACATGTCGAGATCCAGATGTCTTCTATGTTCTCATACTATCTGTGTGACAATAATCGAATTATATGATGTTTCCGTTCTCATCTTGTTTCACCATGAATGTTGTTGTATATGTAAATTTCCATGCCAAAATTATGTTAGTTAATGCACTTGTTTTAGACATTGCATGATATTTCAAGTTCAAGCTATTGGTACTGTAATTGTGTAAGATAAGGTAGCGAAATTCTTACTAAGATATTATTCACCTAGGTTCATGCTATGAATGATTTGGATTTGAAGAAACATAAATATGTAAAATATAAGTAAAAAATAGTAATAAACAATAAGAATAATTGATTAACAGTAAACTAACAATAGACAATTTTTCTTACTTCTCTTGGGGCACCCAAACGATTTCACTTTTCTTTTCTTAAGACCATACAACTATTCATTTCCTTTTTTTTCATGTTCTAGGATATTTAATGGTCAGTATTCTTCCACTCATAGGATATTTAATGACCAGTATTTTTCCATTTCTAGGATATTTAATCAACAATACTTTTCAAACATCTACATCTTGATTCTCAAAAACAATCCTCAAGGAAAAGCTTTCTCAAGTAGGGCTATATAGATTGATCATTCATTTCTACCATCTCTCATTACATTAAGTTGCGATATATGTTATATGCAGACAAAGAATTAACAACAGAAGATTATCCTTTTGGATAAATTAGCATTTTTAGTTTTATATTAATCCAGAAATAAATCATGAGCATGATTAACATATTACATGATAAACTCGACAAGTCTACGTAAGATCTAGATAAGTCTATAAGGCCAGACAAAAGCATAGCATCTATCATACTAGTAACATCCATCATAGATAAATAGATCACGAAAGCTAGTAAGAAAGACATGGTTTGAGATAAGAGTATGTACGTTTCCTTCTGGACTAGGTAGAAAAGGCGGTGACGACGTTCAACACCGTCATGTTGTTGGCGACGGCGGGTGAGACCGACTCGATGACGAGGAAGACGAGTCGTGGCGACGAGCTTGACGAAGACAAGGGAGCGATCGAGTAGTTGCGTAGGGTGCTTCCCAAAAACCTTATTCGTCCTCTCCTGGTGCAGGATCGTAGAGGATGAGATTGCGTGATCTGATTTGCGGCGATACCCGTACGTATTTATAGGGAGGAACCGCAAGGGTTAAATGTCCCGCAACCGAGTCGGTTACTATATTAATACGTCAGTTTTCATAACCAAATATATGAAAATATATGGAACACGCAGCAAAAAGAAAGTGCAAAAGGAAGCTGCACCCCCGCAAGGCAAGGGACCGAATTTCAGTGGACTATTCACGCAGGTGATGCACGGCCGCGCTCATCACCCATGCCATGCCACGCCCCGCCCGGCCCGGCCCGGCGAGGCGAGGCGAAGCGAGCGAGCGCGCGTGTGTGTTCTTCCTTCTCATCCACACACTTACAAGAGATGCTAGAGCAACCAACCTTATAAGTTGGACTCTCTCCACCTCCACTAGCAATATGGGACTAAACGTTTACACTCTCACCACTTATGAATGGGCCTTTGAGATTTTTTAGGAATTATTGTGAATATTAATAGGCCAAGCCCATATAATTCCAACAATCCCTCACCAGATCTCAAAGTCCCAGCTAGACTTTGCCTCACCCCACTATTGTTTAATATACTAGTGTTTTTAGTGGAGACTGTTAAGTTGAACTTCCACCTAGAACAATAAGATACACTCATTCACAACTTGAACAATGGACTATGCCTTGAATTACAAGTCTTGTGGAAAAAAGTTTCACTTCCTGTCATAACTGATACTAGACCTCCAGTAGGCTTCTCCGAGGGTGGAGCATATAGGTCATACTCCCGAGCTTAATAGAGATCACCCAAATCTCACAGATTGCGACCTTACAACAATCAGGCTCATATAGGTGTATTCATTCAAGAATGTTCTGTAGGACAACATCTTCGCTATTTAAAGCCAACTGAATACATTAAGGCAACAACCAACCTGCCATACAGATATCGAGAGTAATGCATCGCTTCTCGAGTGGGTTATAAAAGGTTACTCTCATGCTAACCAATAGCTTGTTCTTCTCTGGTACTACTTCACGGGATCTTCGATCACATAGGTTGGGTTACTACTATGGAATAGCACATATGGGTCTTATACCCATCTCCTTCGATGCACTGTCTATCATATTACGTGACAACCCCTTGGTGAATTGATCTGACAGGTTCTCACCAGTTGAAATATATTCTACTGATATGACTTCGGAGTTTCTTATTTTCCTGACAGACATCAAACGTCTCTTAATATGTCTTGATGACTTCATATTGTCCTTAGAATTGTTCACTTTGACTATCATAGTTTGATTGTCACAACTCATGAGGATTACCGGCAAAGGTTTCTCGACAATATGCAAGTCCATCAAGGGCTCACGTAGCCAATCGGCCTCAACTGTAGCTGTATCTAGTGCAGTAAGCTCTGCTTCCATGGTAGACCTTGTCAAATTGGTTTGTTTGTATGATCTCCATGAAACAGCAGCACCACCAAGAGTAAATGCATATCCACTCATGGCATACAGCTCATCAGCATCAGATATCTAATTGGAATCACTATAGCCTTCAAGTGCTGCTGGATATCCAAAATAATGAATTCCATAATCCATAGTACCAACTAAATAGTGCATTACCCGCTCAAGCGCACGCCAATAATCATCTCCCGGGCAAGAAGTAAACCGGCTCAGTTTGCTCATACCAAACAAGATGTCAGGCCTAGTAGCACTAGCTAAATACATAAGTGATCCAATAATCTAAGAATATCTTAATTGGTCTTTACAAATTCTCTTATTCTTTCAAAGGATCAAACAGGGATCATAAGGTGTTGGAGAAGGCTTGCTATCCTTGTAACCAAAACGGTTCAAGAGCTTTGTAACATAAAGAGATTGCGTAAGAGTAATCTCATTCTCTCCTTTGATTAGCTTGATGTTCAAGATAACATCAGCCTCACCCAGATCCTTCATATCAAAGCTTTGGCATAGAAAGGTCTTGACCTCATTGATCACGTCAAGATTTGTTCCAAAGATGAGTATGTCATCAATATACAAGCACAATATAACTCCTTGACCCCCACCATGACGGTAGTACACACATTTATCAACCTCATTGACTAAAAAGCGTGCTGATAGAAGTGTTGAATCAAATTTCTCATGCCACTACTTAGGAGCTTGTTTCAGACCATACAAAGACTTCAACAACTTACATACCTTGTCTTCTTGACCCTTTATAACAAATCCATTTGGCTGATCCATATAGATTTCCTCATCCAACTCTCCATTAAGGAAAGTTGTCTTAACGTCCATCTGATGAACAATAAGACCATGTGAGGCAGCCAGAGCAAGTAATACACGAATAGTGGTCAATCTAGCAACAGGTGAATAAGTGTCAAAGAAGTCTTCGCCTTCTTTCTGAGTATAACCCTTAGCCACAAGCCGAGCCTTATACTTGTCAATAGTACCGTCCGACTTAAGCTTTTTCTTAAACACCCATTTACAACCCACAGGTTTACAACCATATGGTCTATCGACAACTTCCTAAGTTCCATTAGAAAGAATAGAATCCATCTCACTATGGACAACTTCTTTCCAGTCATCTGCATCAGAAGATGCATATGCCTGATGGTTCTAGGAGTGTCATCCACAAGATAAACAGTGAAATCATCACCAAAAGACTTTGCAGTCCTTTGTCTCTTGCTCCTCCTAGGAGCTTCACTATCAATCTTCTTATGGATTGATTCAAGTGTTTGTTCAGTATGATCAGAAAATGCACTAGGTTCAGGAGTTGTTCCAGCAATCACATCAGAAGATAATCTAGACATGCTATGTGAATCTTTCATAGTTAATATGTTCTCAAAGATAGTAACATCACGAGACTCCATTAATGAATTAACATGAACATCAGGCACCTCGGATTTAACCACTAAAAATCTATAGGCAATGCTATGATGAGCATATCCAAGAAAGATACAATCCATAGTTTTAGATCCTAACTTACGCTTCTTGTTGATTGGTACGTTAAATTTGGCCAAACAACCCCATGTGCGTAAGTAAGAGAGCGATGGCTTTCTACCAATCCATTCCTCATATGACGTCTTCTTCTTATTCTTTATGGGAACTCTATTTAGGACATGACATGATGTCAATAAAGCCTCCCCCCACCATGCCTTAGATAATCCAGTCGTGTCTAATATGGAATTAACCAAGTCAGTCAAGGTGCGATTCTTTCTTTTGACAACCCCGTTTGATTGGGGTGAATAGGGAGGCGTCCTCTCATGTATCATACCATGTTCCGCACAGAATAAGTCAAACTCATTTGAGAAATACTCGCCACCACGATCGGACCTAATTCTTTTGATCCTTTTCTCTAGTTGAGTTTCAACTTCAGCCTTATAAATTTTAAAGTAGTTTTTGTTTTTAGCAAATAAACATAGCAATATTTAGTCGCATCATCAATCAAAGTCATGAAATATCTTTTTCCACCTTCAGTCAATATACCATTCATCTCACAAAGATCTGAATGTATAAGTTCTAGCGGGGCTAAGTGTCTCTTCTCTGCAGCCTTGTGAGGCTTTTGATGTTACTTAGATTACACACAACTTGAGCACTTAGAACCTTTGACAATGGAAAAATTCAGAATTAAACTTAAGCTGGAAAGTCGAGACATAGAACCAAAATTTAGATGACATAAACGTGAATGCCAAACACTAGCATCACTCTCATTAACACCATCACAAATATAGTTCACAGACTTATTGCAATAATCTGAAAGGGAAAAGCGGAACAAGCCTCCGCACTCATAGCCTTTACCAATAAATTGTCCACTCTTAGACACGACACCTTTATTCGACTCAAGCACTACCTTAAAACCATCCCTACATAAAAGGGAGCCACTAACGAGATTCTTCTTGATAGAAGGGACATGCTGTACATTCTTCAATTGGACAATCTTCTCTGAAGTGAACTTCAGCTCGACCGTGCCAACACCATGAACAGAAGCATGTGACCCATTCTCCATTAGAACGGAGGAATCCCGAGCGACCTGGTAAGAAGTAAACAAAGAAGCATCAGCACACACATAATTATTAGCAGCAGTATCAAGCCACCAACTAGTAGATTGAAATACAGAAAAAACATATAGTAAATTACCATACCCACTATTTTCTCCAGCACTGATCACCATGTTCGCGGTCTTCTGCTGTGGAGGCTTCCTTCCTTTGTGTTTAGGACACTTCTTTACCCAATGCTTATTAGAACCGCAAAGAAAGCATGCTCCCTTCTCCTTGTTCTTCTAATTGAAGGTAGTGGTCTGTTTAGGCTTATTGTTCTTGCCCTTGCCCTTACCACCACTGCCATGAGACTGTTGTGGATGATGCACCATATTAACAACAGTGTGTCCCTCGTTACCTTTAGAACGTCCATCCTTCTCACGAGCTTTCTCCTCAACATCAATATACACGATCAAATCTGAGACAGATATGTTCGTTCTCTTGTGTTTAAGAGTAGTGGCAAAATCCCCCCAAGACGGAGGCAATTTTGCAATCATGCCCTCAGCCACAAGCTTCTCAGGTACGACGATCTTAAGCAGTTCGAGTTCCTTCACAATGCACTGTATCTCATGAGCCTGCGCGACGACAGATTTACCATCTACCATCTTATAATCATGGTACTGCTCAATGACATACAGTTTAGTGCCAGCATCAGAACCACCATAGTCAGCGATCAAAGCGTCCCACAATTCTTTTGCGACTGTATGATGGATATAGACATCCTGAAGACGATCTATCAAAGCTCCAATAATAGCGCCCAAGAATATTGTGTTGGCTAGGCCTTTTCCTGATCTATAGTAAGATCGCCTTCAGGTTTGCCAGTGGACACCCAGAACATATTCATGGCAGTAAGCCACAGAGTGACTTTCACTTGCCATCTCTTAAAGTGCACGGCAGTGAATTTCTCTGGCCTCAGTGCATCGACAAATCCAGCCATAAAACTAAAGTGCCTACAATAAGGTTTTTGGATTGTTGGATAAATTAGCACTTTTAGTTTTATATTAACCTAGAAATAAATCATAAGCATGATTAACAGATTGCATGATAAACTAGACAAGTCTAGGCAAGATCTAGACAGGTCTATAAGGCCAGACAAAAGCATAGCATCTATCATACTAGCAACATCTATCATAGATAAGTAGATCACGAAAGCTAGTAAGAAAGATATGGTTTGAGATAAGAGTACGTAAGTTTCCTTCTGGACTGGGTAGAGAAGGCGGCGACAACGTTCAGCACCGTCACGTTGTTGGCGACGGCGGGTGAGACCGACTCGATGATGAGAAAGACGAGCCGTAGCGACGAGCTTGACGAAGACAAAGAAGCAATCGAGCAGTCACACAGAGCGCTTCCCAAAAACCTTATTCGTCCTCTCCCGGTGCAGGATCACAGAGGATGACGGTTCCAGGAGACCTGCTCTCCCGTTCGCCGGTGCACGCCGACGATCGGGATGGAGAAGTCTTGGCGGTGCAACAGTAGCGAGAGGTAAAACCCTAGGCGATTACGTGATCTAATTTGCGGCAATACCCGTACATATTTATAGGGAGGAACCGCTAGGGTTGGGCGTCCCGCAACCGAGTCGGTTATCATATTAATACGTCGGTTTTCATAACAAAATATATGGAAATATATGGAACACGCAGCAAAAAGAAAGTGCAAAAGGATGCTACGCCCCTGCAAGGCAAGGGACCGAATTTCAGCGGACCATTCACGCAGGTGATGCGCGGTCGCGCCCATCGCCCACGCCCCGCTCGGCCCAGCCTGTGCCGGGCGCCCGGCTCGGCGAGGCGAGCGCGCGCGCTTGTGTTCTTCTTTCTTCTCATCCACACACTTGCAAGAGATGCTAGAACAACCAACCTTATAAGTTGGACTCACTCCACCTCCACTAGCAATGTGGGAACCTTTGCACTCCCACCACTCGTAAATGGGCCTTTGAGATTTTTCAGGAATTATTATGAATATTAATGGGCCAAGCCCATATAATTCCAACATATCCTCCCCTGAAATTATGGATTAGGACTCTTTTATTCTCCTCCATGAACGATCATTAATATATTACTTAGTAAAGTCACTAATAATCTTATTATCCAATGTTTTTGTTGTAGGAAAATTGATTAAAATTCATATATGCATTTATCCTTGTATAAAATGACAATAACAACAAGTGTAACACATAACTCGTCGACCTTGACATTAAAGATTTTTATAGTGAAAAATATTTAACTCGAGCTAGCAGCAAGGGGACCAAACAAGCATGAGAGCACGCAAAATATATTACACAATGGTCAAGCTGTTATTGCCCCCCTTACTATGTTACACCTTGCAAGTTGCAACCTTCACAAATCCAGGGAACAGTGGTGGTGACATTTGATGCACAATGGAATTTACAGACATACTGTCCAGTCCCCCTTACTATGTTACCTTACAAGTGGCAAACAAATCCGGGGAACAGTTGTGGGTGACATAAGGCGTGCAACGAAATTTAGAGACATACTGTCCAGTCCACCCAGCAGCTGGGCACATACACACCAATCATTCAAGTGATCAAGTCGCTGAATCCTTATTAAGAGGTTTCACGTTGATCCATCTATGTACTTGTGTAGCTCATGGCCCAGTACAGAAAGTTCAGCCAGCCAAGGAATGCGACAACCCAGTAGAACAGGTCGAGACGGGTGCTATATATTCAGGTCCGTCCCCTCCAGCCACAACCATGTCCGCCACCACGCACCAACGTGACGAGTGCCCATGTTCACCAGCCACACCAGCATCGTGCCCAGCAGCGACGCCATGACGGTCTTGCACCACGACCATGGACTCCAATGCCGTGGGGCGCCTCGTTGTTATATGTTGAAGAACTCGAGTAGCACCACGAAAGACGTGGTCTCGGTCATGCCGAGCATGAAGACAACCATGCTAGACAAAACAGTGACAACAGCGGTTCGCCACCATACACTTCCTCCTTCTTTCAACGATGATGGCGATGACTGGCAGGAGGACGTTTGGCAGGAAGCCGACGCCCGTCTGGCACCAGGACAGCGCGACCCGGTCTGACTTCATGCTGCAGGGCGCCTCGCTATCGAAAAACTTGAGCAGCTAGCCAACAAAATAGTGGCACAGAATGCTCGCTGGCGGCCATCGTATCCTTCCTCTTCCTCTCGACCACGGCAGTGATGACCGGTGCGACTCGTTCGCGAGGAAGCCTACGCCCACGTGCTGCAGCCTGCACATAGGTGGTGCCCCGGTGTAGCCCGTGCGCTGCAGTAGATGCGGTACGAGGGGCCAGTCGTAGGTCACGCGCTTCAGCATCCAAGGGGATGCGAGCCTTCCTCGCGGCGCTCCTCTACAGCTCGCTCTGGTGAACAGGGTAAGGATAGGCTGGACATGTTCTATTGGACGCTCGCTGTGCTTAGCATGTTCAACTTCTTTCTGCTACCTGATGTAGCTGATGGCCGCAACAAGGAGATCACCGAAGATTTCAGATATGTGGCTAATACTTAGATCAAATAATCTTCCGTGAACTTAGGTCCAGCAACGTATTTAGTCTTTGACCTGAACACATCAAACAGGGTGGAGTCAGGCATGTTGGTGTAAGGAGAACTGAGTGATTGATCAACTAATTTACATTTGCATGAGCTAAACTGATTGCATTAATTAAAAGAAACTATGATGTGAGGTAAGATAAAAATCCTAATCTTTTCACTTGGTTAAGCGTGAGTTAAATAAAAATACATGACATAGATTAAAGATTGGATTTTTTTTATGATATATCAAACCGAACTTTTGATATATCTAACCGAACTTACGACCTTAGTTAAGCCTTTGATTTTTCCCTTCCCCTATCTCTCTCCTCAAAACCTGCTTTTAATTCGGCCTCAGCCAAAATATAAATTTGTTTGCAGCCAAAATACATAGAATCAAATTTCATTGCCGCACAATGCCCTTGGCGAAGGTTCATAGATAGACAAGGACAATGCTTTGGCCAAGGTCGATAGAGAGAGAGAGATAGAGAGAGATTTTGCGTGCAAATAAAATTGACTTTAACTTCATTGCCTATCTCATGTCTAGATCAGACGAGTTATTAATCCTTTGCTCATATAGTTGATTCGTGTTATGTCCAAGTCGAGCTTGCCCTCTAAATTGACTAAGCGATAACAAATTAGAGCTTGCCGTCAATGATAATTGGTCATATGGAATCATCGAGGACTAAATGAGAGACAAAATTAGTAACAAAATAAATATAAATTATCAAAATATTTTATATACTTGACATAAAATAAAATATATCAACCTTTATATTTATACATTAATAAAATAGTTTAATATTTTATTTATACTAAAAGAATATAACATTAAAAAATTATTATTATTAAGTTTTTCAGCAAGATACTAAAACTAGCCGTGCAAGTGCACGGGTAAGTTGACTAGTTTCACGAATGTGGCTAGTACTGAGATCAAATAATCTCCGTGTACTTAGGTCCAGTAACGTAAGTAGTCTGTATAACTCTGCAAGGCATGTGCGACCAAAAAAATTATGAGCTGCCTCGTTGTTCCACATTTTTACGTTCGCAAGTTTTCTTTGTGAAAAAAGGTGCTTATTTATGTATGTCTATTGTAACAATCAAGTAATCCATTGATGTTTCGATGTTATCCACAGAACTCTCCTGAACCTGAAAGGGTATTGACTTCATCAATGGTTTTTACAGTTAACTCGTGCAAGCAACATGACCAAACAGGCATGACATCACACAGATATATTACACCATAATCAAGTCGTTAGAGTTCCCACCCTTACTTTATTTCCCTGCATTTTGCAACCTTAACAAATCCAGGGTGAAGTATTGGCTGAAACACAATGTGCACAAGAAACTTATAGACATAATTGTCCACAGCAGCTTGGCACGAATACGGCAATGATTCAAGACGCCGAATCGTCATTCACAGGTTAGTGGTACCAGCGTGCCCACAGTCGCAGCCATGTGTTCATGGGGCCACCTTTGTTGCACCATAAAGGCGATGAGGAGAGGTCTTGATACATGGGCTACTATATTCCTCTTTGAACCAGAGCAAGTATGCCGAGCACGATCTTCATCTCGACCATGTTTGTTGCGTTGCATACCGAGCAAGCTCTATCACTTCCAAATTCCAATGTTTATGCAGGCTTTGTCTAGAAATTAACTGTTCAAAAAACATACTTGTTAAGCACTCCTAAAAGGCTACCAAAATAGCTATTTTGGGCATAAGTCACTACGGGAAGACAAATATAGGGCATGCCTGAGGCACTCCACAAAGCCCAGATTACTCTCGGCAAAACGTTTGCCAAGAGTAACTCTCAGCAAAGGGCTCACAGCAGCCTTTTATCGGTAATTCGACAAAGCGTTTGCCGAATGCCGAAATCGACACTCGGCAAACATTTTCTGGAAATTTTTTTAAAAAAAATAGGAGCCAGGGCTGCCGCCGCCGCGTAGGACGGAGCCGCCGCGCCGTGACGGATGGAGCTACCGCGCCACGCCGCGCCCTGCTGTCCCGCCACCGCTGCTGCCTGCTATCCCACCGCCGCCACTGCCTGCCGCCTGCCCCGCCGCCGCTACCACGCCGCGCAGTGCCCTGCTGTCCCGCCGCCGCTGCTGCCTGCCCCGCCGTTGCGCCCTGCTGTCCCGCCATCGCCGCTGCCTGCTGCCTGTCCCGCCTGGTAGCCGTCGCGCCGTGCAGTCCAGAGCTGCCGCGCCGCGCCGCGCCCTGCTGTCCCGCCGCCGCTGCTGCCTGCTGCCTGCCCCGCCTGCCCCACCGTCGCGCCCTGCTGTTCTGCCGCTGCCGCTGCCTGTCGCCTGCCCCACCATTGTAGCCGCCGCGCTGCGCAGGCCAGAGCTGCTGTGCCGCGCCGCGCTCTGCTGTCCCGCTGCCGCCGCTGCCTGCCGCCCAGGCTGGGGCCGCGCCGCGCCACGCCGTCTGCCCTGTCCGAAGCCGCCTGAGCTTGTCTTGGTGAGAGAGAGATGAGGGAGAGAGAGAGATGAGGGGCAAAGAGACGAGGGAGAGAGAGAGAGAATGTGAGAGAGTGGATAGTGGGAGAGAGGAATCTGGTGGCAATTATTTGGACCAATGCGAGGCAAGGATTTGGAGGAGATGGATGAATGACGTGGCAATTTGTTTTGAACTAAAGCTTGTAATGAAATTTTGGATGGCTAAACAATTCTAGATAAAACAATTATCAACTACAAAGTTTAAGATTTCGTCGAGGCCTATAATGTTGGTATAAAAAGTTTTTTCATTTGAGGTCATATAAAAAAATTTGAATTCAAAAACACATCCACTAACTTCCTCACATATATCACATATATTTCTTGTGTGATGTTTTAATTTTGTAAACATCGCTATAACAAAATGTGTGAAATCTTCTTAACTTTTTATCGTAGTCTCTACATGTGATACCATCGCATCATGACAAGTCTCATGAATTTTTAGACTTTATTTGCTTTTTTAAGAATTTGAAAATCATTCGAACACACATAAGTGGTTATATTTATTGGAAAAGATATGTGGAATTTCTTTTCATTTCATGCGTAATGTGTCAAAATGTGCTAAATAACATGAACATAATTTTTATACTCATTGTATTTTATTATTTAAATCACTTGTAGTTCAAATTTGATTTGATTCAAAAATTGCATAAAATGTAATTAATTTGTTAAATATGGCAAAAAATATAAAAATATACCAAATTTTCACATGGAGTATAACATGTTGTATGTAAAGAATATGAATAGTTTTGAGGTTAAAAGAAGAAAAAAATTAAATTCTTTACCGAGTATAAAAAAACACTCGGCAAATTCTTTGTTTTTGCCGAGTGCCAAAGATAAAACACTCGGCAAAGAGCTCTTTGCCGAGTGTTTTTTCTTTGGCACTCGAGAAACACTCATCTTTGCCGAGTGCTATAAATTGACACTCGGCAAACACCCATATTTGCCGAGTGTATTTATTTTGTCGAGTGTTTTTTATTTGGCACTCAGCAAAGACGTTCTTTGCCGAGTGTCCGAGAAAAAACACTCGGCAAAGAGAAGGACACTCGGCAAACATCGATTTTCCCGTAGTGAGTTATTTTGGGTCTGATGTATATTTGATAGGGCTTATTATGGCATAATCAAAAAATGATGAAATTCCATAAGATCTACCACCACGATTTAGCCAATACTTGAACCACAATACTATGTGTGTAGTAGAGCATAAAATAGGAAAGTTTACAGTTATACCCTACTCTCTTTTAGTTGTTCATGTACACCTAAAAATATCTCATGGGTAAATGTGGGCTTTTCTACCCTTCTCATGTATACAACAATCTCATAAGAGACGGGACAATGATCACATTCTCATCCAGAACGAATTTGACACACTCTCTGTGCTCTAGGGTCGTCCCTTCTCTGCTCCTCTCTTCTTTATAAGTTTGCCTCTTCATGTTTCTTAGACATGACATTTATAAGTACACTAACAATTGTTATTACTCATTAAATATAGCAGCCTTTAATGTTGTCTTGACAAATGTTGTAAATATGGAAATTTTTAACTTCGGATTTGTACTTACAGCTAAATTTGCTAGTCCAGTAACGACAATTATAATACCAGTCGATTATGTATTGGGATTAGAGTCGAATTCCTACATGTATTCAAATAACATCAAAGCTAGTAGCTCAGGTGAAATCTAGCATTGAAATTTGATAACCATTGTTTTCATCAACATGAAATTAAGTTAATGATAAGCTAGTAATCTACGGTGTGTCTAACAGCTGACAAGTGGTCGTCTATCCAAAATATGGGTTAGTTGTGCATCACTTGTCACTTTAGTGACAACAATTGGAAGTTACAAAAAAGGATCATAAGTTTTGCTCTTGTGGCTTCACTCCATGATGATCTCACAATGTTCAATGCATCGTTGAAGAGCTTACGAAATTGGAGTCTAGAGCACAAGCTATTTCGCATCACACTTGATAATGCAAGCAGTAATGATAAAATGGTTGATAACTTGAAAGCAAATTTTCGGGTGAGCTGCTTCATATGCGTTGTGTGGCCCATGTTTTGAACCTTGATGTTCAAGATGGCTTCCAGAGAATTGGTACTGCTGTTAGTAGAATCCAGGAGAGTGTCAAGTACATCAAAATCTCACAAGGTCGCAAGGAGCGATTTGAAGACATAATTGTGCAGCTAGGTATATCCTGTAATAGGCGACCTTCTCTTGATATTCCTAGTCGTTGGAATTCAATTTAATTCATGCTTGAGGCTGCATTGGAGTATAGGAGTGCCTTCAATGAATTGTACATACAAGATCCAAATTTTGTTGATCCGCCTTTAGATGCTGATTGGAAAATGGTAGGAAAACTATGCAAGATATTCAAAACATTCTATGATGCTACCAACAAAGTTTCAGGTTCACTGTACCCGACATCACATCTTTATTTTCATGAGCTTTGGAAGGTGAAAGAAAAGCTAGAAAATGAGGCTTCAAATGAAGATCCATCTATCGCTGCCATGGCAGTTGAAATAAAATCCAAATTTCAAAAGTGTTGGGACTTAAGCTTCATGCAGATCTGCATCCCAATTATCCTTGATCCCAGATTTAAGTTAAAGTTTGTATCTTTTCGTGTGCGTGCTGGATGGGAGGACAAAGCTACTACTTATCTCACGAAAGTCAAGAGGACATTGAAGGACCTGTTCTTGACATACTCTTCTACAGTGCCTAACTCAAACATCGAGAGCACCCAATCTGGAGCATATGATCAGCTACCCATTGATGAAGATGATCCTTGGGCAGACTTTGAACAGCTTCTTGTTGCACAACGAAAGAATAAAGTGAAGAGCGAGCTAGACCAATATTTGCAAGAAGATTTATTTCCTCAACAAAAAGATTTTGATATTTTGAAGTGGTGGATGATGCATTCAACTAAATACCCTATACTTTCATGTATGGCACGGCCAACCAGCCCGCCACTATGAAAGCGCAGCTAAAAGTAACTTTTTTGCGGCGGATCATCTATGGGACAAACCAACCGCCGGTAAAGATCATATTATAGCGGCGGGTGACATTGTCATCCACCGCTATGAATTTCCAAAAAAAAAATAAGCTTGGCCCGGCCCATCCGCCAGACCCGCGGCACTGTGGATCTAGCCAGCACGCGTGAATCCAGCTGCGGCCCAGCCGGATCCACGTCAAGGGAGGGGGCGCCACCGCCCAGCCGCCCTTCGTCGGAGCAGCATAGGCCAAGGGCCGATGTCCGCGTGCACCGGAGTCGACGCACCGCTGTAGATCCGGGCTCGTGGCGGATGCACGGGCGCCACCATAGATCCTGCGGGTGGCTGAGGGAGTCCGCCTGCCGTCAAAGGGAGGGCGTGGCGCCGCACATCCGAGCCTGACACAGATCCCCGTGCACAGCCGGGGGAGGCCGCTTGCCGTCGGGTGCATGACGCTGTGGGAGGCCGCCTGCCATCAGGGGGGGAGGGCGCAACACTGGAGTCACACGCAGCCGGGGGATGCGCGCCGTCGGGGGCCACATGCTACCGGGGGAAGCGCGACGCCGAGGGCCACGCATGGCCGTGGGAGGCACGCTGCCGGGGGAGTCCGCCTGCCACCGGGGTGGGGCGCCGAGGGAGGCCACCTGCCGCCAGGGGGAGGACTCGACGCCGGAGCCATCGCGCTGCAACTATACATTGTCAACCGTCGCTAAAAATAAGGTCGATTTGTAATGGTGGTTGAAAATATGACCCACCTCTAAAAATTGATTTTTAAAGGCAGTTAATTATATGAACCTTCTCTCTTTCCTCTATTGTAGTGGCGGATTTCTTTATACCCGTCGCTACGACATTTTTACTAATGCCGCTAAAGAGCCTTTTGGTGGTAATGGATGCCACAGGAAACCGATGCGGAGGAGGCGTGTCCTGGTGAGATTTTGTAGTAAGACTATTTACTTGAATCAGTAGAAATTTTAGTACAGGAGGCAATCTTTGTGTAGACCGATTCATTCAGCTGCGGCAAGAGTTGCAAAGCACGGCATGAGGCTTTTCACAGGCACGACGGCAAGAGGCTTCTATTGGAAGCAGGTTTTGTGCAAATCGATCAATCGACAGCAAAAAAAAAAGGCACGGCGGAAGAAGGCTTCGAATGACATGGCACGGGCAGCGCAGTTGTGGCTGGGGGCCATCGCTCCAGCCCACGTTGGACGGAAGCCGACGTCCGCCTAACCCCTCCTCTTGACTTCAACTTTGCGCCGCTCCTTCTTCAATGTCGCGCCGTAGCTGCTCGTCCCCACCTATGCTGCCACGCGAAATTCTCTTGGTGCTTGCCCTGGCTCTGGCGGCGCCCACGCCTCCTTCGCCTGCCGCCATGTTAGTCTCTCTCGCTATTCACCCCCACCTTCCCCGGCTCCAACAGTGCCCCCAACGCCTCTGCCACTACCCGCCGCCACCGCCGTGCTAAACTCCATGGCTCACCGCCGGTTGCTACCGCTGGAGGAAGAGTATGGATATTGGGGGCAAAAGGCCACGCGTAATAAGATTCTCAACATCACCGATGTCGGTGGCTGAACCGCGGGCTCACCGGTGATAGCGTGTGGTGATGTTGCAAGGAGGAAGAACGCCGGATGCGGCTGGTCCATTGTTAGTGGGGTGGAGTAGGAGGTCGGTGGACGATGTCTTCTGTCCGACTGGGCAGACGCGATGAATCCTGGTTGTGGCTGGCATTTGTCCCGGCAGCATGAGACACGCGGAATCGTTGATTGCGTTTTTTTTCTGAAAAACAATAAACCCACTGTCGGTTTCTGGGGTTATGAATATGGATACAATACAATAGGATTTGATGAGTCTGTTTAATTCACCATCTTTTTAGAGGTATTTTTATTTGTACACAGGATTCAAACTCTCTTCGGAAGAGAGGAGAGAGCTGAGAGGAATAAGGGTGTGTTTTGTAGAGCTTATTAAAATTTTTATTAGAAGTGCTTATACTCAATAAGCAGTTTGAATTGTCAAACAATAAAATAGCTTAAGTGCTTATAGGGTATAAACACTTTGCTATTTTGTACTATTATAAGCACTTTGAGAAAAGTTACAAAACATAGCTTTTAGTGCTTATGGGAAAGCATAAGCAGTTTTGACAGATAAGCATAAGCAGTTTTGACAGATAAGCATAAGCAGTTTTGCCAAACGAAATGACTGCTTATGCTACAATAAACAGTATAAGCATTATAAGCACTTTGGGCATAAGCCATGGTAAACACACCCTACGAGTGTCTCGGGAGGTGCCTATGGTCTGTCATCTCTATTTTGCAAATGGTTCATTAATGTTAATGCATCCAGATAAAAAGAATGCAATAAAACTGAAAGAGATCTTAGACAATTATTGTGCCAGCTCGCGACAGAAGCTGGGCATGGCAAAATCAAGTATCTTCTTCTCGGGCAACACAAGTGTATATGACAAAGCAAAAGTATGTGAAATTCTAGATATAATGATGGAGTCCGTAAGTGATAAGTACTTAGGGCTACCGGCCCAAGTGGGGGCCAAAAGAAGTGATTGCTTCAGGCATCTAATTGACAGAGTGAGAGTTAGAATCAGTGGATGTAAGGAGAAACTATTAAGTATGGGAGGTAAGAAGGTGTTTATTAAATCCATAGTGCAAGCAGTGTGCCAGTATATGCTATGATGATGTTTAGAATTCCTAAGAATATTTGCAACGGAGTTACAAATGCCATAGCACAGTTTTGGTGGGGAGATGACGAGGAGCAATGGAAGATGCATTGGCAAGCATGGTGGAAGATGTGTTTTCCGAAGCATGAAGGTGGCATGGGCTTTAGGGACTTACGAAGTCTCAACCTAGCAATGCTTGCTAAACAACTTTGCAGACTATTGTGCGAGCCAGAGTCTCTATGTGCTAGAATTTGAGGGCCAAATATTATCCTGATAGCAAATTACTCAATGCAAAACCAAAGAGTGGTAGCTCCTTTACTTGGCAGAGTATTCTTGCGAGCCTGTATATGTTTAAGAGAGTATACATATGGCGAGTTGGAGATGGTTCTCAAATAAATATCTGGGAGGATCAGTGGATACCTGGAAGTAAGAACATCAAGATCGAAATGCTGAGAGGTAACATTGTGGTAACAAATGTGAAAGGGCTCATAAGTCGGTAGCTGGGATGAGGACTTGATCAAGTCCCTCTTTGGTCTGTGGATGTCCAACGGATCCTCCAAATCCCTAAAAGTCCAACGAGACACGATCTGGTAGCATGGCATTTCAACCAGAATGGGATCTTCTGGGTCAGGTCAACCTACCATTGTCAATGGAAACACAAATATGGTAACCAGTAGTAGATCTCGCAAGAAAACTTAGGTGGGCCGAAGCGTTGAGGCCCCAACACAAATTTAACAAACGATAAAATCAAGCCACATAGTAGGGTTGGAATTTTAGATTTGTGGACGCTTCGCTTCTGATTTTTGGGGCGATTTGGTGCCGGTCAAACCGTCAAAGCATAGAAGAACAAAATGACAGACGGTTATGACATTAGAATGACTCTGGCTTTTGATTTTCCCAGCAATTTTCCCTGTGTAAGGGCATTAGAATGACTACTGCTTGCCTAACTAGATTGTATTGCCCGCGCAATTGCACGGGCTAGCACATAAATGATGTTATAATATCAGTAAGGTATTTTAATTCCACCACTTGCTTGAGTGTGTACAATTCTTTTTGTATCACATTGGAATAATATATCCAATGCAAGCGAATACTAAAACTAAATAATGAACAAACAATATAGTGATTTGATGCAGCAATAGAAATCTATTTCATCAAAGAAAGATATGCCATAGCCAGATGAATTGAGTTATGATGAATGCTCAATACAGTTGCAAGATTTGTTGTTAAACAAATTCATTCCTATTGCAAATCTAATTAGAAGGAGCGTGCAGATATTTATGTAGAATTAAATCAGACCGGTCCATAAAGGTTGTAGCAGCTCGCGCCTTAATTTCATAATATTTTCATATATAATTTTGTATTTCAGCGTAGTGAGTACACGAACTTAATTTCGAATTTTTAAAATGAAACAAAGCTAATAAACATAGGGGATAATCCCAGGTAATATAATAATATACTAAAAAGGTTACAAGTAACGGTGTCCTGTTGTATGAAATCCTGTGGCAGTGTGGCTCTTGCCGCAGTTATTAATTCTTCGTCTTTGGCGTGTCGGAGATGTTCACCAACGTGCTTCATGCCCCCCGTGGAGTTCTTCTACAAGGACGCCTCCGCCGGGGTGCTGCAGGCTTTCCTCGCCGGACTTTCCTACGTTGGAATCGCGGTATTAACAGCTCCAGGACCCACAGTTCCAGGGTATACAGTATTAACAGCTGCTTTTCATTATTTGGCTTCTTCCTAAGCTCCGTGTTATTCGCTCTGGTGAACAGAATCGCGGTGAGGGGCGGCCGGCACGGCTGGCTCGGTGACAATGACCTGAACCAAGGATAGGCTCACCAGTTCTATCGGACGTTCCCTGTGGTCAGATCAACTTCTTTTGCTACCCTGATGTAGCCAAAATGACGACAACAAGGAGATCACCGAAGATTTCAGGAATAATGTGGCTATTAGTACTTACAGATCAAATAATCCTTCATGTACTTAGGTCCAGTAAAGCATTTGGTCCGTGTAACTCTGCAAGGCATGTATGACAAAAAATATTATGAAAATTCCCTTGAGGACCCACAGTTCTGATAGTCTTACGTTTGGAAGTTTTCTTTGTGAAAAAAAGGTGCTCTTCTTTTCTCCGTCATATCAATCAAGTATTCCTTTAGTATTTTGATGTTGTCCACAGAACTCTATTGAACCATGGAAGAGTAATGGCTTCATCAAAGGTTTTTGTACTTAATACATTTTATTAACTCGTGCAAGCAGCCTGACAAAACAAGCATGACAGCACACAGATACTTATGCGACGATACCCTGCAATTTGCAACCTTAACAAATCCAGGGTGCAGTAGGGGTGGGTGACACACAATGTGAAAATCAAAATATACAGACATTGTCCACCGTTCACCCACAGCAGCTGGCCACGAACATAGCAATGACTCAAGTCACTGAATTCTCATTCATAGGTTCGTGGTGCCACCGTGCAGCCTACCGAGCCGTGTGCTCGTGATCGCCTTGTTGCACCATGAAGCCGACGAGGAGAGAGCTTGATACATGGAGCTTAGGACCAGAGGATGCATGCTGCGCACAATCTTCACCTCCTTCACTTTCGCTGTGTTACAGACCGAGAGCAAGCTCCCTCAGGCTTTGTCAGTAATCTGGCAAAAGTTTAGTGAATTCACTGATCAAATAAAAACATACTTAACACTCCATAACATGTACCAAAATAGCTGTTTTGGGGCATAAACTATTTTGACTCCGAGGTATCTGACACAGATTATGACGTAATCAGAGCTGAAGCACCTACAAGCTCCTCGAGCTTCATCAACAAAATAGGTCTTAAGAGGCCCGCGAGTGAGCTAGTACTCAGCACCGCAATACAGTGTTTAGTACAGTATGTACTTGGGAAGTTTACAGTTGGTCTTATTCTCTTGCTCATGATACTCAAAAATATCTCAGGGGAAAAGGTGGGCTTTTCTTCCGTTCTCATGAATAAAATATCTCAGAGGTATGGACAAGGATCACATTCTCATTCAGGAAGAAACCCACATCCCCTCTCATGCACCTACATTAATCCAGTGATTCTTGATTGTGGGTCAAAATATAGCGATTCCGATCAGTCTTCAAATAGTTTTAGAGCTAAGTAGATTTCTACCGGGCTAGATGCTAAACATACCTAGAACATTTTAGAATAAATTTATGAATGTGTACTCAATTTTTTTTTTTTTTTGAGAATAATGTATACTCAAAATTGACATGTACCATATGAATGGCTTTGTGTTCACTTCCAACATTACCTACCACTGATGAATGTTTACTCATTCACTATATTCCTTGTAACATCTCTCGTTGAACATGGCTTTCTGATTCTTGCAACTGTATAAATTAATGATCACATCTTTTATGATTTTATTTTCTTGAATGATTTTGCTTATTTGTTAGATAAAAAAAATCTAGTTCAAAATAGGGTCATCCAAAAACTTATATTTTTGGTCACCACGCTCTTGTTTGAAGTAGGTTCTTGTGTTATACCACTTACATGTCCTGGTCCGGAATTGTAAAATTTTATATGAATTATTGGAAACCTAAAGCTATAATATCTTATGGATATTTGAGACTATTGAATATTTTTCTTGAATTTGTTTTATAACTTTATCAAAAACTCTAGGGATCCTCTCTTGCCACACCATCAAATTTTAATGCTTCAAAATTACTGATTGTCTTCTACGAAGCATTTAAACTCAATTCCTTAGTTTGGTCCTCTGGATCATAGAGTGGAGGGTACAGTATTACAATGTTCTAATGTTTCTTTTATTGCTAATTACACCAGGACTACTGGAGAGTAACAAAAACATGTTTCATCACTGTTCATAATAGAGGTATTATGCACTTAGTACCTGGTATAACACTGTTTCCAAGGTTTTCCACTCATTTTCTAGCAAATTCTGTCACCCTATCATGTATCTTATTCTCCCTGCATCCACGGATTGTATGTTGGGCTTGGGCCCGACATCCTTTTTCCTTTTTTATTTTTTATTTTTGTTTTCTTCCAAGTGGCGGTTCAGTGTACCGCCGCTATCATCCTCTCTTTCCCAGCGGCGGGACCTTAGTGGCGGCTCCGAAAATTCCACCGTCACTAAAGGCCCTTATTGTACTAGTGAGGCACATAATAACCATGTTATCTTACCCGTTGAATATTGTCGCCATCTCTCCCTTGTTTGATCTTCTTATGTCGATGGTATAGAACTTCCATTCCAGCTATTAGATAAATGGAACAACATGTTGTTATTTAAAATTGTTTGATGTACTCCTCGATTGTCCAAGGCATATGTGTGTGCATCAGGGCAAATACCAAGACATTATCTATTATGATATTATCTTACCTTTTTACGTGTTTACGTGAATTCAATCTTCTCTAAGAAGGCCAACTCATAATTGTAAATGCAACCATTAGAAACAAAAAAGCACTTTAGATGTACTTTATCTGAAACGACAAAACTCAGACATTAACTTACAGATTCATGGATGTGTTACCCCGTTCATCATTGTCTAGTCACTTCCCTTTTAACACAATTACTATATTAAAATGATGAGTTCAACTTTACAATATTTTCAGCTGCACTTCCTTCTTCATTCACTGCCATGCATATTGGTGATTGAGTACAGTCCTAGCTAGGAGAGTAATGTAAAAATCTACGATTTGTGCCTAGCATGCATGCATGGCAAGATGTGAAAAAATACTGTGAAAGACATATATACCTTATATGAGAACTTTATTCATTCTAAGAATCATTGTACTGTAGTTGTGTGTTTACTGCAAAATAGCAATTGCAACTGTAACATAAGAAATAATATACCAATAAGTATGCAAGATGATCAAGTAACTAAATGTGCATATGCCAGATAAACTGGAAAAAAAATCTGACCTGTTAGAAACAAAAACTCCACAGATGGGAAGGAAATTTGTGGCTGCTTGATTGGCATTGCAACAGGGCCGTGGTGCATAAAGAACTAATAACAATGTCTGGGCGATTATCTCCACAGTGCCAATACTAATTGCCTGTAATGGCTCCGGATAGTTTATCGTAGATGACGCCTAGCAGTACCAATCCCCAGATGCATGCAGCACACCCGTGGAGAAGTGGTCATGCATGGCCATATCCAAGAAGTCTTTGACTCACGTATGCCATGGCTGCGGCGAGGTCTCTGGAAACAACACGATGGTCTCCTGCTATTGGCATCCTGGGATTCGGATGCATTGATTTGGCCTCCACAACTGCCACAGGTCGATCGATTTAGGGTCTGGGTTTGGATCGTGCAGATAGAGATAGGAAAGGCGATGATTTTTGTACTTCATATCGGAATCTTTGGGATCGATAATTCGGAACTGGTGAGAAGGTGGGTTACGTGCAAATCACAGGAGGAGGTAATAGACAGCCAGATATTTATCTACTCATATATGACGTGGGAATTGAGGGCTAGATGTTTTGCTTTTTTGTAAGAATTTTTAGCCTATTTATCTTTTTTTCTAGCCACCATGGTGAAAAGTTCATCTCCTTTTATTAATAAACAAGTTTTATTTGTTGTTAGGCCTTGCTGGTTTTCCTAGCTTGGATGCCAACGTTGTGATCGTAAACTGAAATGAGGCACCGATGCTTAATTATTTGCCTTCAACTTGATGTTTTATCGCTTCTATGAATATGGATGCTTGTTAATATAAGTTATATAGATAAATAATCAAGCGTGCGATGCATAAATCAAGAAAATCAAACCTGATTTTTCATAATGTTGAAGGTGTTTCTTGTTTTCTTCTGCCTTTTGCTCATCGGTCATCTGTTGTCTCTTTTGTGTTTTTCGTACTTCATCCTTTTGCCTTGAAAGTTCCATTTTACAATCATTTTTGGGTGACAGCTCAACAATTGTACCATTATTAGGTGTGCTAGAATTGTTTGATATATCGGAGCACATAGTAATAGTTAAATCTCTTAGCAACCTGCAAAATATATTAAAAAAACACATAATGAATTCTGGTAAATACATAATTAAAATAAACATAGGGACTTTTTTGCAAAATATAGACAAAAAGAAATTCCTTTCGAACTTCTACACAAAAACCTATCTGTAAATTATCAGTGTTTTTCCTCTGCAGATCACTTGGTTAATGGGCTATTGGGATCAAATGTTGCCTGCTGTCTAAAACAAACATGGGTCGTCAAAACATAAAGCCCATGTTGGCCCATACCCCTTCAACACATCGAAATGTTCTTCTTCCTCAGGCAGCTCACGAACAGAGACGGCGGCGACATTGGAGGGGCACGCCGGAGCTACGAATCTAGCAATATGGTGCCCTAAACTCATATAAAAAAGAGAAATGAACGGCGAGCTCACCTAGGGCGTTTTTGTCACCAATTGAAGGCTAAACTAAGCGCAGCGAAATATGGTGCCCTAAACTCGATTTCCTGATGTTTAGCTGCAAATAACCTCAAGTTAGGATTGGGTACGTTGTAAAGTGATTATTTAAAGCTGGAGGAGACGACTTCTATGAAAAAATCAAATCGAAGTCGGCTGAATCAGTTTGAATCGTTTTGGATACGTATAAAACCTAAAAATGACTGGAGACAACCGTGGACAACAATTGGACGACCATGGACACGAATTGGACGACCGCACTTCAATTAATGGGTTGTAGAGATAGATAGCTAGTGTAAAATCTGACATAAAAATTAATTAATGTTGTTTTGTGAACCTAAATAAGTTTATAATAAGTGCATCGAACACAGATTAAACTCGTGGAGATTCAAATATCTTTGACAGTGTGTGTGACTACTGACTACGACTAAACAACATAGATGTTTTTGTTCTCCTATTGCTTCATCATAAGTGTTGTTATATATCTTGATTTTACTTGTCAAAATTAAGTTAGTTGATGCACTTGCTTTAGATATTGTCTGATGTTTTAAGATTAAATTATTAGTGGTTTATGGTATTCTTCACTGGTGCGTTTTCTTATGAAAAAATACTTGGATTACAAGCAGTGATATATGCAAAAAAAAATACGTTTGAAATATAATTATGCAAAAATTAAATTAATAAGTATCAAGAAATAATAGTATATAATAAATTATTTCTCCTCTAAATTTGCAATAAGCATCAAGTTGTCATATAATTCTCTTCGAGCAGCCATCCTTCTAACTATTTCTTTTATGAGAACATAGTTTTTTTTTCCAAAATCAAGATAGTGAGTTAGGAATATCATAACAAAAGTTGAATGGTAATCTCTACTGCCTATTAAGTTTAGTTTTACGTGCAATCAGCCCATGGTTGTTCTGTCGTGGTGGTTCTGCCAAACCAATCTGATCCGATCCAGCTCCACAAGACATACATATTCCACAAGCCATACGTATAGAAAACAAATTGCACTTAAGCCACATACATATATTGTACAGAATCGGACTCCAACATGGCAACTTCGTATACAGAAAATAAACAGCTGTTGTATCAAACTTTGCGAGGTTCACCTATAAAATATGCTAGGGACACCCATATGGTCCTTGTTCACTCCATGAGAGGCCGCGATCGCGCGATTGATAGAGGTCAGCATCATCAATCGCACCATCTTCTTGAGCTCCGATGAAGGAGCGTCGTTGCTTCCACCTTTCTGCATCGGCGGACCTGCTCCTTTAAATGTTGTGCGTGTCATGGATCCTAGCATTGATCTTTTTTTTTTTCACACCAATGAAGAACTGTTTCGATCGTCCTCTACCGCACGTCAGGGAAAGCGTGGGTGGAAGTTCGTCAGGGACATCCACCGGCCGTCTCCACTTTGTCGAGGCAGGTGCTGGAGCTGGAGACGGTCCAGAGGATCAATATGGGAGCCGTACCAAGATCAAACCGAAGAACGATACATTGCGGCAACAACGTGGCTGTTGTACAAGTGCGTGGGGTTGAATGTGATGTGGCGGTTTGACGCTCTGGCCACATCGCCGCTCTTGCTTTAGCTCAGGTCTCTCAGCACCAGATCCACGATCACGCAACTTCCGAAAGAAAAACAGCAGCTTTTAGGCTGCAGGAGATGTCACTCATCGGCTACTGCAGTGAGCACGGCGAGATGATCCTGGTGTACGAGTACATGGCAAGAGGCACGCTCCGGAACTACCTCTATGGTAGGCTGGTGTACATCCAAACGAGCTCGGCCAAGGCGATCATCCAATGGGAGGTCAACATGCAGAAAGAATAATAAAGATCTAAATCATATGTAGAACATATTCATATGGTGTTCAGTTTCATGCATAAATTCATCCCAACATATATACAAATGGTATAATCTCTGTTGTGGCAACGCACGGGCATTATACTATAGTAATAACCAAAAGTTATATAGTTAGTACAACATACAACACTTGGACCTTATAATAATGAATTTTAAAGGTTTTATATTGAAGATTATTTAACTCAAAAAACAACATGACCGAACAAGCATGACAGCACAAAGATATAAAAGTACACACAGAATTTTAGAGACCACCCAACGGGTGAGCACGGATACAAGAGTAATAAGTCGCCACATCCTCATTCACAGGCTTCACGTTGATGCGCGGGTCTTGTCTGTACTAGTACCTCTTTACCGGCCAGTAGAGAAAGTTGAGCCACCCAACGAACGCTACCGCTGCAACAACCCACTAGAACAGGTCAGGATGGCTGCCGTTCACCGTTCAGGTCCGCTCCCTCCATCCAACCATCTCATCCGCGTCCAACGTGACAAGTGATCCTGTTCACCAGCCCCACGGCCGCACCAGTATCATTCCCAGCAGCGACACCATGTCTTCTTCCGCGGTGCCGCTACCGTGCCGAGTGACCTTGTTTACCTGCCGCACCACCATCGTGCCCAGCAGCAGCAGCGATGTCATGCCAGTCTGGCACCAGAACAGCGCAACGCCTCTGATGGACTTCATGCCATGTGGCACCTCGCTGTTGAAGAACTCAAGCAGCCTCATTGAAGGGCCGAGAAGACGACCAGAGGAGGGGGTGAATAGGAGCCAATAAAAATTCTTCACAAAAACTTGGCCTATGTCCCGATTCTAACCGAACTCAACCCTAAAGCAAGTCACCAAGGTCACACACACCAACTTGTGATGTGCTAACCCTAGAAATGACTAGTGCCAGCGGAAGAGAATAGGAGAAGCACAAGAAAACAGCTAGGACCAAAGACTATCAAAGAAAAACATGCAAAACAGACCACTCTGAACAACCATCGGTAGTGTCGATTGGCACTATCGGCAGTGTTGGTCAAGTCCATCGACAGTACCGATGCGGGGTTCAGACCCAAGCCACCGGCAGTGCCAGTTGTGGCATCGGCAGTGCTGATCCGGGTTCAGACCCACCGACAGTGCCGGTTCAGGTGATCGGCAGTGCCGATCGACCCCCGACAGAACAGAAAACTGTCGTGATTTTTCCAAAAATCTCACCAAAACTCATCCAAATGATTTCCAAAACATGTGATTTTTGGACCAGGAAATCCTCAGGTCATTGTGACCTTCCTCCAACAAGATCTACTCAAATAGCTCAAGAAATCATCATGAATTTTAGATCTCGTGTCAAGAAGATCAAAAAGGGGAAACTTGAGAAATCTTTGAAATCAAAGGTGCTAGAGCTCTTGATTCGGTCAAGGACCCATATAGGATTGTTCTAGCTCATTATAGCACTAAGATCCCGAAATATTTTGCCCCAAAAAATCACCCAAAAATGAGATAAAAAATTCCCACGAAAATAGAGAAATTCAGGATTTAGGGATAGAGGATGATCTTGACCATGAAATTGAACCTCATATCATTGATTCAAGAATTCAAGATATATGATTACATGGCTAGGAAGCCACCATCTTCCTCCCACTAGTTGGAAGATCAAGAGATGTCTCTTACACACCCACTACTCTCCTCTACACATGAAGCACTCTCCTAGCACATTAGAATGAAACCCAAACACAAGGCTAATGAGAAGAGGCACCCTCTCCCACCAGCCCTACCTCTCCTTATATAGGCCTAAGGGTTGTCCTAAAGACCACTCTACCCTTGACCTACAATACATGGCCACCTACCACCAAGGACAAACTTATCCATCTCTTTCCTCGTCGCTCGAATGCTCTCGGACCCTTCACGTCTTTGCTTCGCCTTGACGCAAGCTCCATGATGGTGCCACGTGCACCACCAATCGCCGCCAACAGTTTTGAGGCCCAAACCGAGAAACCGCCTTGCATGCTTCTCAAAGCGCGACTTCTCGATATCGACGTGTGTCACCTCGTCTCGCGATCTTGACCACCGTCAAGTCTATCCTGGTCCCGCTCTATTGGGCCCCCTTGTCACTTGCACTGGCATTCCGTTCGCCTTGACTTGGTCAACACATCGTCTTCATCACCTTCATGATTTTGAGGCTCAACCGTGAAATCGTTCGTGCTTCTTGCCTCTCCACATGTACGGTGTGGATCACCCTTGACTCCACCCGGCCTCTTGATCGTCTGGCCCCAAGTCCCCTAGTTGTGCCCGATCCTCTCACCGTTGACCGCCAAGTTGACTCTATTGACCTACACATCATGAGACAAGCAAACATATTTTCCATCTCCTACAACTTCTCCAATACCTTCACCAACTCCAGTTAGTCATAACCATAACCAAGCACAAACTCATGCAATCCCCAAATTTCTGTATTTCAACTCAAACACCAAATCAATCAATATCAATTACTCATCACATATTGCAAACCATGGCACATATCAATATGGTTTCGCACCCATGAAGGACGTGGAGAGGAGGATTGCAAACATTGCGGAGTATAAGTGCACTCTGCAAAATGAAACAGACATGTAACGGTCATCCGATAGGAAGCGCACGTGATGGTCACGTGACGAGAATTGCTGAGTGTAATCATATTGTCGAGTGCCCTCCCCAGGTTTGCCATGTGTTTTGTCTGTGACACTCGGCAAAATCAGAACTATGTCGAGTGTCTTTTGTTTGCCGAGTGCCCTGTGATATGCACTCGACAAACGTCCTTGTTGCCGAGTGCCCGATTTCTTGCTCTCGGCAAAGACCAAGGCACTCAGCATCTGCAGCGTTTCCCGTAGTGCGTGTGTTCATGGTGGCTCCTTTGTTGCACTGTGAAGGCGAAGAGTATAGGACTTGACAGTTCACACTCGGGCCACTATTAGGCTTAAAACAAGGGGAAGCATGTAGAGCACAACCTTCGTAGATTTCTCCACCTTTGCAGCGTTGCAGACAGACCAAGCTCCATCACCTCCAGTATATGTTTATGCGAGCTTCATCCAGGAATTTGGCAAGAATTTTTTCATCAGGTTGAAAACAGTCACTACGGGAAACAGGAAGTTTGTCGTGTGCCCTGGGCACACGGCAAAGCCGGAAATTCCCACGGCAAAATCTTTGTCATGGGTTGCACACGACATATCCCCCACGGCAAAGAACTTGTCAGCAAAGATGACTTGGTCGTGTGCTTTATATCGGGCACACGACAAAGGCATTACCGTGTGCCCCAACTGACGCACGGCAAGAAAAAGGCGTCGTCACCTGCCAGAACGGTGATGGCGTGCTTTGCCGTGTGCCCGACGGCTGGCACACGGCAAAACCTCCCCTCTTTGTCGTGTGCCCTGGTCGTGGTACATGGCAAACCTCCCCTCTTTGCCATGTGCCCTGGTCGTGGCACACGACAAACCTCCCCTCTTTGTCGTGTGCCCTGGTTGTGGCACACGACAAAGAACAAATGCCAGAATACCATATTCCCCCTCTTTGTCGTGTGCCATGACCAAGGCACACAACAAAGCCATAATAATCTGCCTGTAAATTATTTAAATTAGCTGTCCCGGACCAAAAAACACCAATTTGCATATAAATCAGAAATATCATCACATGCATTATTTGAATATCATCACAAGCATTCAAATGTCATATCTGAACATGGACAAAACAAATATTCTGTAATAATCATCATAGGAGGTTCACAAACACACTGAGTAGGTCAGAAACATAACTATCATCCATAGTTCATCCCAGGCAATTTAAAAACACAAGAAAGTCAAATGTTACAATAGAAAGTTTACTAAGACTAGAATCATCGCCAAGACCAAGAGCATTGCCCACCAGCTAGTGACAAGTCCTGATCTTGATTCCCCTCAGACCATTGACTCCATGCACTCGATCCTGCTGATTGATTCTGCACAAATAAGAGATGTTGATTACTGATTAGTCTTTCAATACATGAATGCTCTAATATCCTAAGTAAGTCTCTAGTATCGAGTTTGATTATTATAATGAATGCTCTAGTATGGACAAAACAGAAACTAAAATGTTCATACTCACAGGAGTACTAGCTAGAGTAGGTGGCCGAGGAGGTAGAGCAAAGGACGGCATCGGTGGTAGGGCTGTACCTAAACTCTGGCCAAGTGTTGCCATCCACTGAGTCAATTGTCGACGTGTGTTTCTACAATTATTGCACGGACACCAAGTGACACTTGTTCCTTTAACCTTGGCAAATGATCCTTCCAAGAAATTGTTGGTCTTCCGAATCCATTCACTGGTATAATTTTTGTTCTTTGCCCAACCTGTATACATCCATTCACGGTTTGGCATCCTTTAACATATCAGCAAGTAAAATTAAAAATATTTTCATCTACACCATGCTTATATAGTCTAATAGGTGAAGATAGGTCCTAATTCCACCCGAGGATCCGTAGCTGAGGTTAGTTTCCACTGACTACTCCTCTCCGAGATAGAATTTCGGCAGCACCTCCCTGTTGTTCTCCAAATACACATCCTGCAAAGGAGATTGTGTATCCGGAGAACAACGGGGAAGTGGTGCCGAAACTCTATCTCAGATTGGAATAGACCATGGAAACTAACCCCAACTACACATCCTCGGGCTATCCAAAAAACATGCACAATTCGAAACAAATACAGTCAAATATGTGCAACCGTATCTGGATATCTCCAACCGTATTTCTTTAGAACGAGAGACACCTAACTAGGTTACATGACCTACCAACAGGAAACATACAGAGGGTTGTTTCTAATGTGCTCACCTAGGGATGGACAATGCAACGACGGTGCAGTGAAGGGTGAAGCATCGGGGCCACGGTAACTGCCTCTTTCCTACATAAGAATCAACAAAATAATGTCAATTGAAATGTTCGGCAGCACCTCCCCAGCTCGGAGAGGTTTCCAAAACCTGCAAAACACACACGGTACGATGGCCGGTAACCGCACACACACAGCACGAGGGCCGACAACAACCATCACGGCTCGATGGCCGAGTATAACATTCACCAAATTCAGGGAAAAAATGATGTCGTGAATTTTGTTTCTAATAGGCATGCAGACTGTCTGACATTAATTGGTTATTTTCACTGGAAGTAAACACCAACATACTCAATAATCCTATTTTTCTTGTGAACCCTATTTCTTTGACGATATTACGACATTACATAGCAACACAATGCAAAATAAAATTAACTAGCAGTAGCACACAATAGCAATGTTCAGAATTAATGTATTACCTCCAGAAATTGAGGGTGGGAGGGGGAGTAGGGAGCTGCGGAGGCGAGGGCTGGGGCAGGCCGCCGGAGCCGGGGGCTGGGGCAGGGCGTCAGAGGCCGGAGATGAAGCGCCGGTGGAGCTGGGGGTCGGGCCGGGGGCCGCGGTGTCGTCGGGGGAGCCGGGGTAATCGGTGGAGCCGGGGGCTCGGAGGCACGGCGGGCTTGGGGTCGCCGGGGGCTCGGAGGCATGGCAGTGCGGCGGCAGCGGCGGCGGGTGCGAGCGGCGGCAGCGGCAGCGGGCGCGAGTAGCGGGGGGCGTCGAGGCGGCGTGGTGGAGGATCGAGGCTAGCGGGCGAGATCGGGATTTGATAGAAAATGGCCAAGTCCCCCGATCTAATCGGGACTTATCCATAAGGTTTGTCGTGTGCCAACAAGGAGGCACACGGCAAACACAAGGCCCACGGCAAAATTGACTTTGTCGTGTGCCTTATTTCGGGCACACGGCAAAGAGCTAACTCTAGCTCTTTGCCGTGTGCCCCCCCCCCCCCCCCAGGCACACGGCAAACATTTATATGTCGTTCTATTAAAAAATTAAAAAATACTTGGACACTCAAACAATTACCAAATCTGGTCATCATACAACTCATATTTTCTGTAGCCTATAAAAATTTAGTTGAAGTCAAAACTACACTGAGCATTCATTTTGATTCAAAATTTTGAAGGTTTCAATTCAACGCTCTAATTCTTTTATGGAGATTTTTTGATTTGTGAGGAACAAATATGATAGCTTGTGCGAAACATTTTGTACTTTTTATCATAGTCTCTACGTATGATATAATGATGCCAGGACAATTCTCAAAAATTTTCAAACTTTTTTTTATTAAAATTTAATTTCAATTGAATCACACAGTGATTGTTATATTTCATGTATAATATGCATGATTTTTCTTGTTTTTTCACTAAGACAGGCTCAAATGGGAATCATTAGCATGAAATATCAAATTTGCATGCACTACATTGCATTATTCGAACCACTTACAGTTCAAATTTGAATTTTCACAAAATAATTCAAATAAATAAACTAAATATAGCAAACACAATTAAAAATTTCATCAAATATCACTATCCAAGTACCATGCAAATGAAATGAACTACAAAAAATGTAGGGGGGGGGGAGGGAGGGAAAGGGAAAAAATAACCTTTGTCGTGTGCGAAGATGGGGCACACGGCAAACAGCCACTTTGGCGTGTGCCTCGCAAGGTAGCACACGGCAAAGGTTGTCACGTGACCCTCACATGTTGTATTTGCCGTGTGTCCAGGGAGGGCACACGGCAAACAAAACTTTTGCCGTGTGCCAAATACTAACGGCCATTTGCCTCGTCCTGTCATGCGTGTTTGCAAACAACTACAAGCCTGTTTGCCGTGTGCCAAGTCACCAGGCACACGGCAAAGATCAACTATGTCGTGTGCCTACCTTGTGACACACGGCAAAGCATGTGGAAGCCGTGTGCATTCTTCTGAGCACACGGCAAAAAGCTCCTTTGCACCTCGACACACAGCATACCCTCTCTTTCCTGTAGTGAGTGCGTATCGGACAAGAAACGTCCTGGAGGCAGAACTGTGTAACCGTCTGATGCTCACCTTCATTGTGTTGCTACCACAACACAGTATGCCTCAGGCCTGTCGAAAGGGGTGTCAGATGCAACAAGAGTATTCTTATCTATACTCGAGTCTCAAGTCTCTCTTTATTTCATGTCGTCCGGAGAGTCCACATTCACATACATGATTTCCGCATTGAGGAAATATTGAATTGCATTGGGTTCTTATATACTCTTATTATGTTTGTTTTCTTATGGAAGTGTCTTATTATATTTTGTATGTATACGTGGTAACGGTACTCAAAACCGCCTTTTCAGACGTGACAAATTAATCTTCTCTCTTCCAACAACGCAAATCAGAACTAGTGATTGCTACTTTAGAAGGCACAAATCCAATGTGCTGGAAACAAATTAAGATCACGATCATAGAGGCACTACTCTGATGATCCGATGTTTTGACGTTTTCCCTGATAAAGATATTAATTCTGATCCTGTTTGATGTCAAGATAATCTCTTAAATTCCAATTTTCTTTCTGATAAGGCTATAATTGAGGAGAGAAATAGTAAGGTGCACATGTCATCTGTCCTATGATAAATGAGATCTCAATGATGCAAATGTGATCTTCAGACTCTAATTAAATGTTCAGTTACTATCAAGCTATGATTAAAGTAGAATGAAATATCTGAGAATTACCTAACGATATATGTTTAAGTGGCCTCACATTTTGGTCTACTCAGATTGTATGACACACAACGAGATATGATAAACAGAGACCACTATTTTGTGCCGTGGTAAAAGTTGGTCCAGATCATATTTATTTCAGTTAATTAACTGGTAACTTTTCCCATGGAAGAAATCAGGATAGTAAGTATTGTTGTATTCCATCCCCTGTTTTCGAAGATGAAAAAGGTTGTTGATCATTTATTAAAGGTTATGTATTGATAGATATACTAGCACCTTTTTTAGTTTGCAATCTGAAAAAGTAATATCATGCCACATGTAATATCACAAAGTCTATACAAGCCTATCACATCATGTAAAATATCACAAAGTCTATCATACTATCCACAACGCCAACAATACTATGAGATTATGTGGGAGCGAGAACCTTCTCTCGATGCCTGTGTTCAAGAAGCGTGGAAATGCCATGAGGCTAAAGGTGATTTGGGTCAGATAATGGTAGCTTTGAAAGAGTATGGAAAACTTTGGGTCAGTGCGCCAGGAAATAGAGAAGCTCAGAGATGAGATAGAACAATTAAGGCAGCAAGGAGTAGATGATAAGCAGATGAGGGAGACCATGTATAAAATGAACGAGATGCTGTACCGAGAAGAGATGATGTGGTTGCAACGATCAAGGGTCTCATGGCTTAAGGAAGGGGATAAGAATACAATATTCTTCCACCAACGCGCTAGTTGGCGTGCAAGAAAAAACAAAATCCAGAAGCTAAAGAGGAGTAATGGGGATTGGTGCTCATCCAGAGTGGAAATGGATAAGATGGCCACGGATTATTTCAAAGAGGTGTACAGGAAAGATGATACTGTGGCACCGCATGAAGTAGTGGACCTTTTTGAACCTTGTATTTCTGATGAGATGAATGAAGAGCTATGTCAGACACTCACTGATGAAGAGATAGGGGATGCACTTTTCCAGATGGGGCCGCTCAAGGCGCCGGGACCTGATGGTTTTCTGGTAAGATTCTTTCAATGGAACTGGGGTCTGATTAAAGAAGATATTATGGCGGTTATGAGGTCTTTTTTTGAAACAGGTACTATGCCTCCAGGTGTGAATAACACAGCGATCGTGTTGATCCCTAAAACTGCACATCCAACGACCTTGAAAGACTATCAGCCCATCAGCATGTGTAATGTTGTCTATAAGATTCTGTCAAAATGCCTAGTAAATCGACTTCGACCGCTGTTGCAGAATATCATATCGATGAATTAAAGTGCCTTTATTCCAGGTCGCCTTATTATGGATAATGCTTTAATTGCTTTTGAATGCATTCATGCTATTCAGCAGGATGACACGGACAGGAGTAATTTCTGTGCGTACAAGCTGGATCTATCGAAGGCCTATGATCGGGTGGATTGGGATTACTTAAAAAGTGTCTTGTTGAAGCTGGGTTTCCATTGGAGGTGGGTACAGTGGGTCATGGAGTGTGTCTCTAGTGTGCAATACTCTGTCTGCTTCAATGGTGTCCCTTTGGACACCTTCCAGCCTACCCGCGGTCTACGCCAAGGTGATCCGCTCTCGTCCTACTTATTCTTGTTTGTGGCTGATGGGCTATCGAAATTGCTGAGCAGGGAGTCCGCTAATGGAAATATCAAGGGCATGCATGTATGTAAAAGAGCTCCAGAGATTATGCACTTGTTGTTTGCAGATGACAGTCTCCTATTCTTCAGAGGAGTGCAACAACAGGCAGTACGGGTGAAGGAACTCTTAAGGTGCTACTGCCGGTGCACGGGACAGCTGATAAATGATAGCAAATGTTCCCTGTTGTTCAATTCAAAGATAGATCAAGCCCTGATGGAGCAAGTCCGCAGCGAGCTTGGAGTGCAAGCTTGCTCTTTTGAATCCAAGTACTTAGGCCTACCTATGCCGGAGGGACGCATGAAGGCATATCGCTTTCAGTCCATAGTGGAACGGCTGTCGAAAAGATGCTCAATGTGGGAGGAACGCCTGATGTCAGCCAGAGCAAAAGAAGTGTTAATAAAGTCGGTTGCCTAAGCAATTCCGATGTATATCATGAGTGTGTTCCAGCTACCAGCAAGTATTTGTGAAGATTTAACTCGATCCATTAGAAGATATTGGTGGGGTATAACAGGTGGCCAACGCAAGACCCACTGGCTAGCTTGGCGGAAATTCACGCGAGCCAAAGAGAAGGGAGGGATGGGATTCCGTAATTTGAAGTTGTTTAATCAGGCTTTGCTTGCAAGACAAGCATGGAGATTACTGGAATCACCTGACAGCTTATGTGCAAAGGTTATGAAGGCAAAATAGTACCCAGAGGGGGACCTATTGGATACCGCTTTCCCGACCAACAAGTCTCAAACCTGGAAAGCGATTGCGCATGGACTTGAGCTGCTAAAGAAGGGAACAATCTGGCGTGTTGGTGTCATAGAACGGCCTTACCACGGAGACGATTCCGTTCCAGGATCTTTCTCGGGTGACGACACACGCTGTGACGTCCAATAATACAACACATGATAGAAGAATATAGTTGCAACAAGAACATAGGTAGAGTATAGAGTTTTTACATAAATCTGAATTTATGTTACAAATGCGGAAGCAAAATTGTTCGACAGTACTTAAATGGTTCGACGGGGTAAGTGAGATACAATCGCACTCTCACGGTGACACACATTGAAAATCCGGTCATGATAGGTGTATTGCCCGAAACACCGTGCCAGCAATCAATGGACTACTCCTTATCATCATTGTTGCACAGCTCGCACTCAATATTCAAGCAGTCAGGACACTGGCCTTCCCAGTGGAACCTCCCACTGTAGTGACAGTCTCCACCCTGGTCATCTGAAAACCACATAGAGCTACGCCCTGAGTAACTAATTTACTCAGCAAGACTGACCCATCAAAATGGCCAACTACAGCCGACATCTAGACATGCAAAGGCTAGGGATAGGGTTTATGTTGCTAGAAAGCCAGTCTAAGAGTGGATCCTTATTTTTCATGTTTTAACATCAAGTCAAGTTGTCATGCGGAATAATAAATTTAGTTTGCACTAAAGCTATAACAATCAAGGTTGCAATACAATCTTAATAATTCCAAACAGCAGTATTAAACCCACTCATCATTTTAATGGCTTCCAACACTATTCCGGAGCAGCGATCAAGTGGTACTCGTTACTGTGAGGGGTAGCGACTCGAATCGATTTACATCCTGTAGGAGAAACCTGCTTGCACGGCCCATACGCGCTTCCTCAAAGCCGCATGGAGCAACCTTTCGCTTACGGTACCGCAGGGTCTTCCGGGTCTAGACTCCCCCGAGAAGGATCCCCCAACGCGATGCGCCCCGTGCTGCCATCCGTGGGTGGATTGCTCCCTCCTCTCAGCCCCAGTTCCACCAAAGAAGGGAGAAGGCTATCTTCCGACCAGACAGTAGTCGTAGCTACGTCGATTTACTAGACCCATATCTCTAGCATGCAAACAGTACGTTCAAACTTGACCTCATAGGACCGGACACGAGGCGTAGCCTTAGGTGACTCGGACGGGGCTACCTCCTTGAAGACAAGTTGTCCTTCCCTTTCCACCTAGTTACCCGTCTGGTCTTCATTGTGATTCCATCCACACTTTACTTCATCCGACAGCATTTCCCCGGTGATAATGTTTCCTGCCTACGAGTGGTATCCATACCACTCGATGAGTAGTCGTCCTAAATTAAGCAGGGCGACTATCGTCCTATGGCTATCATCGGGTAAAGGGGCCTATTGCAATTCTAGGTTTTCAAACAACTCCTGTAAACCTAATGCACAGAGAAGCCTACATCCCTAACTAGTGATAAAGTAAAAAGGTTAAAACTGGGTGGATGCACCAGGGCTTGCCTTGGTCCTGCTCCTGGTTCGTCGAAACACCACCGGGTCCTTCTGGCTCCTGTTCCTGTTCCGCCTCCACGTGGTTCACCTCGTGATCTATATGATGCAAAGTTGATGCGATGCACATGAGAAATAATTTTTATTCATGACACTTCTAAAACAAATATGTTAACACGATAACAGGATGTATGAATGAACGGGGTGTGTGGATTGTAACCAATGTAATGTGCAAGGTCCATGGGCAGAGGGGTGTACTGAAGTGTGTGAGGTGTGCTATGCAAGACATAAACACCTAAGGTAATATGCTTTGTTTATAACTATATTGTTAACTGAAATATTGAGTGTACAAGTCGAATAATTATTTTAGCATGATTCTAGAAGCCAAATGAAGATGGGTGATTTACTGCAAAATGAACATGCCAAGGGGGGATTTATGGAGCAATTGGTATTGTCATGCAATGAGTCAATTAATTTAAATATTTAATTTGGTAGAAATGCTAAATAACTAATTATGATAAGAATAATGGGAACTACAATGTGTGATTTAACATGGTGGCCAGGGGTGGTGAACTGGATGCACACATCGATTTTCAAGGTTATATCAGTTACAGAGGCCTCAAAATGATTTTATTTATGATTTTACTATTTATTTTAGCTCTAACAAAAATATAAACGTGCATGAGGTGTTAGCATTTTATTAAAATAGTACATGTTCAGAAACACCTAAGAAAATTTAGTTTGCATTTTCCCCCCACTTATTCTGCTCCCTATGCATTTTCCTAGCAAACAGATATTTTAGCAATTTACTAATTACAGCAAAATGGCCTAGCCAATCGGATCCAAGCCACAAGGCTGACCACACCATACTGGGCACCGCAGATCTAGCAGGGAAAAACACCAGGTCGGACTAGCATTTGGCCATGGTGGCCAGGATGCCCGGTCGACGGGAACTTACGTGGGAGGTGCACCTCTGACGGCTCGCCTGGCCCGCTCAAGGCACGCCCAGGCACACCACGAGGAGCCGCGCTCGGCTAGAGGCGCAGCAGCTACCAACGAATGACGGAAGGTGGCCAGCAACAGGCGGCGGGTCTCGGAGGGAGGCTTCTGGTCTTCGAATTAATGTCGCCCACACCGGCTGTTTCACAGAGGAAGAAGGGGTCGTGGTGGGAGAGGAGAAGCTCGCGCTCGGTTTGGGTCGCCGGATCTGTACTGAGGCGGTGTAAGGTGGTGGGTGCAGCGAGCTCAACCGAGCTCGGCAATGGCAATGGCGGCGGCCACTGATGGGAGAGAAAATAGAAGACCGAAAGGGGAAAAAATGAGAGGGCCAAAACCAGGGGCCGACACTCGGTATTTGGGGTCTGGATTCCGACCAGGGGTGAGGTCCGACGTACTGACGCCACGTGGCGGCGAGGCGCTGGGAGCCCGGGCCGCTCCAGAGGAGGAAGACACAGGCCAGGCTGACAAGTGGGACCCGCAAAATTTTTCTTTTTTGTTGGTTTTTAAAACAGCACTGCCTTAATAATTTCATATCTTTAGAAATATAGATCCTATGAAAAATATAAAAATAGGTGCGTGTTTATTATGATGTGCTCTAATTTATAAAAATAATAATGCTCAATAGTTATCATCTAAATTTAAATATAAATATTTCAAATAGGGATTGATTTCAATCATTCGGGCATTTATTCGGGGTGTTAAATGAAAGAATAAAAATCTAGAAAATTTCTTAAAATTCTATTTCATCATTATACACAACATGTAGTTTTGGTGGGTATAAGTTATGTTGGAAATATTTAACTTATAGATCAACTGACTTTCAAATTGATTTGAATTTAATTCAAATTTGCTTATTCCCAGTTTAACCTTGCCCTAAGTTCTTTTTTTTTTTAGCATAACCCTACTATGGCAGTAGGAGTGTCACAGTTGGATCGGGAACAAAGATCCGCATATGGCGCAGCCCGTGGATACGACGGGATTGGCCATTGAAAACTTTGGGGAAACGTTGCCCATGCAGGATGGTTTGGGTTGCCGAATTAATAGATCCATCGATGATGCAATGGAAAGAAGAGGTGAAATGCTACTTCACGCACCCTGATGTGGAAGCCATATTGAAAATCAAATTGCCGAGCAAGCCATCGCCTGACTTCATCTCTTGGCACTTTGAAAAGTCGGGCATATTTACCGTGCGGAGTGAATATAGACTCGCGACTAATCTGCAGGATATCGAGCGACAAGACAACACATGTGGACCGAGCAATGAGAATGACGCGGTGCTCTGGAAGAACTTTTGGAGGATCAATGTCCCGGAGAAGGTCAAAATCTTTGCATGGCGGCTCCTGAAAGATGGATTAGCTACCAAGCAAGGCAAGAAAATGTGTAAGATGGAAATCACAGCCACATGTTAGATCTGTGGGATGGACGATGAATCGGGCCTCCACGTTGTCCTATGGTGTCCCCATGCATGCTGGTTACATGAGGCCATGTCTGAACATTGGGATCTACCTAGCGAGGAACAGCTTCGATTCAGATCTTTAGATGAGCTTTTGGTGTTGCTCGGTACCCTGGGAACGGATGAGAGCGCGCAGTTGCTCTTGCTGTTATGAGATCACGCATGAGAAGTCGGTTCCCTCAATCCAAGCATCAGTCTCCTTGCTGAAGTATTGGCTGGAGCTATGCATGGTTAAAGCTGATAATGGAAAAGCTGATAATAAAGGCAAGAAGGTAATGGCCACCACCATGACAAGGATGGGAAAGAGAGTGAGGGAGAGAAAGGAGAAGCAGAATTGAGAACCACCGCCAGCGGGGTGGATCAAAATCAATGTGGACGGTGCCTTTGACGCAGGATCGGGTAGTGCGGGCATGGGAGTCATTACCAGAGAGATAAAGATGGACGAACGATTCTCAGCTCGTGGAGAACCCTGTTCAATACCACGAGTGCGGAGGAAACATAAGCACTAGCGGCGCAGGAAGGCATCAGATTGGCAGTTGAGTGGCGCCGAGAGAAAGCTATTCTAGAGATGGACTGCGCTACGGTGGTGGCTATGCTGCGAAGGCCACATTTGCAGAAGTCCTCGCTAAGCTTCATCATCTGTGAGTCGTTAGACTTTAGCAGGCAATTGCCTGAATTTGCTGTAGATTGTGTGAAAAGGGAGCAGAATAGTGTGGCACATGAGCTAGCGCAACTTGCTAAACGGACAAAGCATTCAGCTGTTTGGCTGTTGCGTGCGCTGATGTGCGTTGAGCAGATGATAGCTCGGGAATGTAATTCGATTTCTGAGTAATGAAAGCTTCCTTTTCCTCGCAAAAAAAAAAATTACTTAGACTAGGAAGTCATGGTGTTAGCAACTAAGCCACATGCAAGGCTATTATTAGTATTGGTGAAGTTGCATATCCCAGAAATACATCACCATTGGTTTGAAATTTTCTCCAAAAGAATGATCCTGTAGATATCCACCCCGGCGCATATGCAGTGATGATTTGATCTCTGTCACCATTGGTTTAAAATCAAAGAAATTATCGTTCTATATTATCATGGGAGCAGTCACTAATGGTTTAGAAGAGTACTGGTTCAGAATGAACTTTGTAGTAGATCCTCAAATTTGGTTCACGGATCATCAAACTACAAAGAGCCCAGTAAAAAAAAAAAAGAGCCGAGATAGGTGCAATTCCAAAGTCGGCCTATAAGGAGATCACTCACTCTATTTCACTCCTCTCACTCATCCATCACCGTGTAGCTTCTGAAAGCCAAAACCCTTCGTCTCCCCCGCGTCGTCCCAAACACCCAACGCGATTCGCAATGTCGTCCTCCGCCACCGCTTGCCGTCGCGGCGCCGCCGAGCGTGCACCGCCCGCGCCTCGCCCGCAGGCATTTGAACGCGCGAGCGACCCCAAAGCGGCACTACGGTTACCCCCGCCCGCCGTCTTTGCGCGCAAGCTCGGCCGCGCCCCGCACCTGGCTCCCCCAAACCCTAGCCTTCCCGAGCCCCTGGCCCGTGTCCCGATGCTGCCGGCCCCCGCATCCTTCTCCTCGTCCCTCCGGCGCTGCCCCCTCTTCGGCGGCCGCGACGAGGGGGCGAGGAACTGGGCGACGCTGCCGCGGGACGCAATCACCGCCGTCCTCCGGAAGCTCGACCACGTCGAGATCCTCATGGGGCTCGGGCAGGTGTGCCGTTCCTGGCGCCGGGCCGCGCGCGACTACCCCGCGCTGTGGCGCCGCATCGACTTGCGCGGCCACGCCCACCTCAACTACCGGGTCGACCTCTGCGAGATGGCGTGGGTTGCCATCCGCCGCGCCAAGGGGCAGTGCGAGGCGTTCTGGGCCGAGCACGCGGCGAACGACGGTGTGCTCCAGTTCCTCGGAAATCAGTGAGATTTTGATCCCCCCCCCCCTAATTCTAGCATTTCAATTCTGTTCTGAATTCTGATTAATTTAGTTGAACCTGTGGCCTGGCCTCATGCTTGATTTTGCCTACCAAGTGTTGCTTCCATTTCAAATTTTGAGTTACAGTTTTATTTGGAATTCACGAAATCAATGCTTTGCAGTTCTGGCCAATAGTTTATTTGCTGCCCAGATCGATGCATTGAGTAAATCTCGAGATTGCTTACTGAGTTGTGAAGGTAGAATATAAAATTGAACTAATCGATATTTTCTGGTCTAAGTTTGGTCCCACTTTTGTAATGCATTATAGGATGTTCTTCCACCAGAAATAGATTTTTGCAGTACTGATAATGGATAATTCATATAGGTCTTGATAAGACTATAAGAGGATGTTTTCATCCTAGTTTCCTTGTAAAATGTGAAGTGTCTTCCGCAAAGCATAAAACTTTGGACCATGCGCCATGTTAGAATATGTTCCTCTGAAATCCCGATACGTGAGGGAAGCCACCGTACCCGTATCCCACATTTTTACTTCCTTATATTATGATATTCTCCTGGTAGGAAGGAAATTATTCTGATAGATGGCTCTGGAATATCTTCGTATTTCAAAGTTTTACTCCTCTGAATTTTTTGGAACACAGCATTTAGCTACCTTTAGGTACATGTGAGTACTTCTCACAAAGTAATGAACTGTATCCTGCAAAGGGTTTGTAATATCTGACAATTATGTAAGAAATTTATGGTCTTATGTAATGGTCTTCTTTACGATGGTCGTAGGTCTGAAGATTCACATTGTTCACAGTTGGCCCTGAAGCATTATTATTCAATACTGTCTTCATATTTTGATTGGTGGTGCTGCGGCTGTATCCTAATAGTTCACTCTCCAGCCAACTGTGTTCATATTTTGTTACTCATGCCAAATGAATTCAGTACACTACTACTAAACTCAAATGATGGACTGGTGTTATATGATTATCCTCTAGGATGACTTAACTCTATTAACTGTGTTCATATTTTGTTACTCATGCCAAATGAATTCAGTACACTACTACTAAAGTCAAATGATGGACTGGTGTTATATGATTATCCTCTAGGATGACTTAACTCTATTATGGTAATTTTTTAATGCTCTTTCATATCAGGAACAGTACCTGTGGCTTTTACATGGTACTTTTGCACTTCTTTTCGAAGGATTATGTCTTGATCAATCATTTACCCTTGTTACACTCATCTCTAAATGCTTATTCATAGGACTTTGGTAGAAGATAAATGCATTGTTATTGGGGCACCCATTATTGCTACTATGCATTTCCTTTTATGGTATACTTATTCATTATTAATCTGCAAGTACTATCTTTGCAGGGCACCATCTCTAAAGAGTCTCCGCCTCATTTCTTGTCAGGATATCCTCAAATTTGAGAAGGAGATAAAGAAGTTTCCTCTGCTTGAAGAGCTTGAAATTTCACTCTTTACTAATATAGGAGGGAAAAATGTGTTTGAGCAAGTTGGCAAAGCATGCCCAGAGCTGAAGCACTTCAGATTCAATCAGTATTGTTTCATTAATATGAGAGACAGCAAAGGCTTCAAGGATGATGATGCCCTGGGCATTGCTTCTATGCATGGGTTGCTTTTTCTACAGCTCTTTGGCAATAAGTTGAGCAACAAAGGACTGATGGCTGTTCTTGACAACTGCCCCCACCTTGAGTCTCTTGATATGCGTCACTGCTTCAACATCATCATGGACAACAAGCTGCGTGCAAGATTTGCTAGGATCAAGACGCTGAGGCTTCCCAACGATTCAACGGATGACTACCAATATCCAGTTTGTAGCTCTCTCGGGGTGCTTGGCATTGAGTCTTGCAGTGATGACTACGGTGATGATTATAGTGATGATTACAGTGATGATTGTAGTGATGATTATGCCTATTGTTGGCCTGACTACATTATGGACTCAGATGACTATGATGATTATTGTGATCCTTTCCGCTACCTTGATGGTGTATATGAGTCAGAGTTGAATGTAGAAGATCGGATGTTCCTCAAGGGTTTCCGCATGTTAATGAAGGATAGCGATGATGATGATTACTAACTTGGTATGGTATGGTATGGTCCTTACTGTGGTGACATCTGAGGGCAAGCTTTTGAAGATCTGGTGTTCCTCTCATGTGGTGCCGTTGGTGCTTGGATCCTGTGTTTTACTGGAAGATTTCTTAGCAGCTTTATTGTGGACTAGGTCTTATATTTTTGTCATTTGTGTTCGTCGAGTAATTCTGTGAACTAATGTTGACAATGGCTTTGGGTGTTCACCTTGAGCTTGAGCAATTCGTTGATTCTGGTGTGGCAGGTTATGCTGACAACTAAAACTAGACGGTGACATTTGCTAAGCTTATTTGGACAATGCTTATATGTCTGAGATAGATCATCCTGTGAAATGATCGTTTATTCTGTTTTGTTTGCATGCCATGCATTCTTAGGCCTACTCCCTCTCTGGTTTTTATTGATTATGCTAGAACAACATTTATAATTTCTGTTGAAACAAATATGTTGTCCTAATGTTGCTCCATTTGGCACACCGTAAATGTGGAGTCCACATTTGCCTCTCCCATCTGTGTCCTGGTTGAAAAGATAAGATTTAAAAGCAAGGAAAGATTTGAAATATGATTGTAGATAATTTCAGTTTCTGGGGTGTTTTGTAAGAACAATAATTTTCAGACAAACTGTTGTGTATAGGGGCAATTGCATAGCAGGACCTGTTTTGAGCTCTAATGTTAAGATTGGACCTGTTTTCACAAACTTTTTAAGAATGGACCTGTTTTTCCAAGATGAAGGACCTAACAGTCCCTATTCTGTTTGGAGTACTTAACAGTGTTAAATATGATGTGCAAAGACATAAATGCCCTTTTCAACAATGGACCTGTTTCATCAGACCAGTGGCAAATTTGCCCCTATTTTCGACTTTGGACAACACTTTTTGGATATTTTGGATATCAGATTTGGACAACACTTTTTGGATATTTTGGATATCAGATTTTGAATAAAATCGACTATGCATTTATCAGTATTTCATCTGTTTTTTTTCCTTTCATGGCGGACTTGTTGCTGCAACAAAAAAACAGAGGATATCTGTCTGAAAGATTAGCTGGATTCATGGCACTGTACACTTATTTACAGATCGCTGGAGACTCCTTCGCGTCACAACCGCGAGCTCTGGTTGCCGCCACGAGCCTTGGCCTCCGTGCGCGCCTTAGCCGTCGCCGTGCGCGCCGTGACCTCTGCGTGCGCCCCGCACACCCTTGTCACCACCGTGTGCGCCCCGGCCTCCGCACGCATGCCGTGAGCCCTGGCCTCGCTGGCTTCCGCCGTGCGTGCCCTAGCCACATCGCACGCGTGAGCTCTAGCCTCGCTGGGTGCCGTCGTGCATGCCCTGGCCACAGCGCGCTGCGCGCCCCGGCATCCGCATGCGCGCCACGAGCCTTGGCCTCATTAGCCTCCGTCATGCGTGCCCCGGCCACAGCGCGCGCGCACTGCGAGCCCTGGCCTCGCTAGCCTCCACCATGCGCGCACCAGCCTCTACGCGCGCGCCGCGAGGCCTGGCCTCCCTGCCTGCCGCCATGTGCTTCCTGACTCCCTGCTAGGGTTAGGGTTGGCTCCTCAGCAGAGAGAAGAGGATTCAATCGGGTCGGGCTGGGTGCGGGCAAGAGAAATAGGTGGTGAGGGGCAAAAAGGTCCAATATTTTTCTTTTTGATTTTTTTAATTCTAAAATTTGACTGATCTGACGGAAGTTAAAAATAGGGGCTGACGGTTCCTTCATCTGTTCCATTTTTAAAAAGTCTGAGAAAACAGATCCAATCTTGACATTAGAGACCAAAAACAAGTTCTGCTATGCAATTACCTCTTGTGTATACATGTAAGTATATAGACAAGTGAATATGCATCTACCAGATTTTTAAGCCTATATCGTGTGCATAAACCTTAATCCACATTTGAATCACATGCGTTACAGTTAAAAAATGTACTTGTAAGAACAATTTATCAGACAAACTGTTGTGTATCTCTACAATCTATTAATTGAGGTGCGATCGTCTATTTCGTGTTCACAAAGCTAGAGATTGAGTAACTTTCACATCAAGTATCAAATTAAAATAAAACATACCTCCCTCGTCCGGAGCTCAAATAAGACAAACTCGGACTCTATCACGTATCCCTCGAAAAGTTCTACAACTTTGGAATTCAATGAAAGTCCAGATTCTGCAGTTCTTGTTTCCAAATATGCGATGTAAAAATATTTTTTCTGATTCGGACTCCTCTGCGCAGGTCTCTGTGCGGTGTCCATATCTCCTAGCTCCAAGTTCAAATAATAGGATCCACATATGTTTCAAAAAGGCCTCGACGAGATCTATAATTTTCGTGTTTTAACTTTTTTCTATTAGAGCAAGTCTTCAAGTTCAAAATCATGTTGCAATGCAGTGCTATTTCTGGATTGCGTAAATTGATTTTTTTCCTTTCGGATAAAGCTTCTAGAAATCTTTAGACATTGGCCTTCATGGAGATCCAGGGGTGTCTTGTAGGCGTCATAGTCTTATAGAAAACCCTATTTACATGGCGAGTTGGGCTTCATATCGGTACTTCTCATATTTGAGCTTTTTTTAATATCATGTCATTTAATTTTATAACATAGCACTCAAACGACACTACATGTGAAAATCATTAACATTAGAGGTTAAAAAACATATTTATGATAAGAATATGATAAAAAATAGTAAAAAAAATTGTTATTTTTGATATATAAAATGATATACTAAGAAGCACCAATAAAAATACAAATATGATCTTTTATATAAAAAATATTAATAATATTATATATATCTAATAACTATATTATATAAGTAATTTATATTTAAATAAAATATTTTATTTTTTTAATCTCGTAACAATGCGCACACACTTTGCTAGTATATGTACTAAGTACGGTGAACCAAGATGAACCAGCCTGTGACGCTTCGGCCCAGAAAGAAAGTGGCCCAATATACGCTACAGACTAGAAAGCGGAAGCCCGAATTACGTGTTGTCTCTCTCTCCCCGTAGCGTACTCTGGAAGCCAAAACCCTTCTTCTCCCCTCGTGCCAAATCCCAACGCGATGTCCTCCTCCACCCCTCGCCATCGCTGCGACGGCCATCGTGCGCCGCCGGCGAGGCATCCAGAGGCGATCGACCATGGAGCGGGCCCCATATCAGTGCCGCAGCGCAGCTGCCTACGCCCGCCATCTTCGGGCGCAAGCTCGACCGCGCGAGGAGCCTCGGAGAGATGTCGCGGCTGCCTCCGCCCGCCGTCTTCGCGCGCAAGCTCGGCCGCGCCCCAGGCTCCATTCCGACAAACTTTATCCCTTCCGATCCCCAAGTTCGCCCCCAGGTGCCGCCGCCCTCCTCCTCTTCCTCCTCCGGCGCCCGCCGTCGAAGGCGCCGCCCCCGCCGCCGCGGCCGCAACGAGAAGGCGCCGGCGGATGAGGCGAGGGACTGGGCGGAGCTGCCGCTGGACGCCATCTCCGCCATCCTCTGCAAGCTCGACCACATCGAGATCCTCATGGGGCCTGGGCAGGTGTGCCGCTCCTGGCGCCGCGCCGCCCGCGATGACCCCTCGCTGTGGCGCCGCATCGACATGCGCGGCCACGCCGACCTCGAGCACTACGTCAACCTCTACGGCATGGCACAGGTCGCCATCCGCCGCGCTAAGGGGCAGTGCGAGGCGTTCTGGGCCGAGTACGCCGCAGATGACAGTGTGATCCGCTTGCTTGGCGAGCAGTGAGTTTTGGATCCCCCATTTCTTCGGTTTTAATTTCACTGTGATTGATTTTGTTTATCTGGTTATATGCCCTGTGCTTGATTTGGCCTTTGATTTAAGAATTCAGCTGTAATTTATGAGTAGATGTAGGTTTGATGTGTGGGATTCACTCAACTATTCATTTCATAGGAGTTGTAGCAAATTATGTGTTGCCAATTCATTTACTTCTCCTTTTGATGGGCACATTTTGTGTACAGTTTGGGATGCGTTGCAATACCAAATGTACATTTATTATGCTATAAATTATGCCTAATTCCTGGTTGGATACTTTGTCTTCCTATTTTTGGACTACGTCACTTATGTTCTTGTGTGTAGCATTTTAGTTAGTTGTTATGTAATAAAATTGGGCAAGATGAATTTTAGTTTTTTCTGGTTTCCTTGAAGTGACAATATATAGTGTCATTTAGGTAGCAGAAGCATTGGATCATGCACCACATTACACTGAGGCCATCTTCTTTGTCACTTATGTTCTTGTGTGTAGCATTTTAGTTAGTTGTTATGTAATAAAATTGGGCAAGATGAATATTAATTTCTTCTGGTTTCCTTGAAGTGACAATATGCAGTGTCATTTAGGTAGCAGAAGAATTGGATCATGCACCATATTACACTGAGGCCATCTTCTTTTTAGTGATATTTTAGTGATCTTTCTTGATGTGGAGGGGAGAAAATGTTGTCTATGTGCTCTTTAATGTTTTAATATTTTGTTACGCCTCAAAATTTTCCACAGCCTGGAGTCATTTGGTGGATGTACTTTGGATTTTGTAGGAGTTGTAGCAAATTATGTGTTGTCCATTCAGCCATTTCACACCCAAGGACAATATAACGTGTCATTGATGTAGTAGAAGCATTGGATCATGCACCATATTGCATCATGTTCCTCTTCTTTTTGGTGATATTTTAGTGATATTTCCTGATATGGAGGGGAGAAATTCTGGTTCATGTACTCTTGAATGTCTTAATGTTTTAATATTTTGTTGTGCTTTTAAAATTTTCCCAGCCATGAGTGATTTTGGTGGATGTACTCTGGATTTCGTGTTACAGTGTTTTATTACGCCTCTAAACTTTTCCCAGCCTTAGCATCTAGGTATATTCTGAATTTCTGATGCATGTGATTAGTTTGCATTCAAAAGGTAGTGAATTATACTTGCAACAAATGTGAACTATCGTGGCAATTATCTAAGGAAGAAAATCATGGTGCTACTAACTTATTGAATGATCTGAGGTTTCCTTAAGGTGCTCTTTTGTCTGAATTATTTATAAGTTTCTTTGCAAATTATTAAGTTAGCATAAAAGAACCCTCTCCCTGATTGGAGGTAAAAAGTGATGAAGCATTACCATGGAACAATGCAATCCGCAACCGCTGCTGGACGGCTGACCGGCTTGCGAGACGTGGCCTGCCACATCCAAGCCAATGTCCTCTATGTGATCAATGTGACGAAGACGTCCAACACCTGCTCACAACTTGTATCTTCGCCCGTCAGTTTTGGTTCAAGATTTTCCAACAATGGGGATTGCCTCAATGTGTACCAGACCAAGATGAAAGCTCTTTTGCTAATTGGTGGAGGCAGGCAGTTAAGAAAGTTACAAAGGAGCAGAGGAAAGGGCTGAACTCCCTTATTATTCTAGGAGCTTGGCTGCTATGGAAACATCGCAATTCATGTGTATTCGAAGGAGCTAGCCCGAGCATCAACAATATTCTGCGAGCATTTGAGGATGAGCACCAACTCTGGTGTTTTGCTGGTGCCCGAGGCCTGCAGGCACTTGAGTCAGGTCGCATTCTAGAACCGGGTTAGTCGGTCTTTAGTTCGCTTAGGTCAGGTCTCATCCTTTGTGTGTGTTTTATAGGTTTACATCCTTCGTTTGTAAGCTGCTCCTCATAGCTCGCCCGGAGTGAGGTGGCACCATTTGTAAGGGGTCATTTCTCCTCTCTTTAAATACAAAGACGCGCTGCTCTCCTGCGTTTTCAAAAAAAAAAAAAAACAAAGTCACAAAATGATTATCCCAGTTATACAATTTATGCTGCTGGTGTATCCTGTAACTACATTCTCTAGCCAAGTTTTTTCACCTAATGTTCTTCATGCCAGGTGTAAGAAATCAGTTCCTACACCATTAAACTCTATGAACTGATGGACATCACTATAAACGACCTTCGTCTAAAGTGACAAGTCATCCTTGAATGTTCTTTCATTTCAGGATAAGAATGGTAGCCACTCCACTGATCTGAATGTGATATACCGGAAATATTCATGCTTCTGCATTTCTTTTTCAGAGTGTGTTGATTAACATTTACCCTTATTAGACTCGTACCTAAATGCTCTCTCACCAGTAAGGATAGCTGATAGTTATTAGCTTGCATTTGTCTGTATTCCCTTCTGAATGTGGATTTATTGGTTACTGATGTATAAGTACTTTCTTTTCAGGGCACCATCTCTGAAGAGCCTCCGCCTCATTGCTTGTCAAGATATCCTCGAATTTTGAAGACGAGATAAAGAAGTTCCCGGTGCTTGAGGAGCTCGAGATTTCACTTTTTACAAATATAGGTGATAGGCATGTGTTTGAGGAGATTGGCAAAGCATGCCCGAAGCTGAAGCACTTTGGACTCAATAGGTACCGCTTCTACAATCTGAGAGACACTGAGGAAAGTGAAGATGTTGATAGTGAGTTCAAGTTTAGCAAGGATGATGAGCCCTTGGGGATTGCTTCTATGCACGGGTTGCACTCTCTGCAGCTCTTTGGCAATAACTTCACCAACAAAGGACTGACAGCTATCCTTGAGAACTGCACACACCTAGAGTCCCCGGATATCCGTCACTGCTTCAACGTCGTTGTGGACGAAGCCCTGCGTGCAAATTGTGCCAAGATCAAGACTGAGGTTTCCCAATGATTCAACAGACGACTACCAATTTCCGGTTGTGAGCCCTATCTGGTCGCATGGCATCCAATCCGACAGTGATGATTACAGTGACGGTTGTGTCTATGGTGGGCCTGACTACATTCTGGACTCAGATGAGTACGATGATTACTGTGATCCTTTCCGCTACCTTAACGGTGTGTATGAGTCAGAGCTGAATGCAGAAGATCGTATGTTCCTCAAGGGTATGCGCATGTTAATGAAAGATAGTGATGATGATGATTACTGAGTCAGAGGGCTCGCTCCTTACTGGATGGCATCTATGAAAACTATCTTGAAGATCCAATGTTCCTCGGGCTCACACAGCTTGAAGACCTAATTTTTCTGAAATGTTTTGTTTGGGTGTTCGTGGTGCTGCGGTCTCGCCTTTTGCTAGACAATCTGTTTATAAGCTTCATTGCAGTCTCTGAATGGTTATCCTTCTTTATAGTCATCGAGTAAGTCTATGAACTTATCAAATAAATTGTGGACATTTTTTCTAACCGGTACTGAATGCTCACAAATCACAATTAAAACAAGTGACTGTGATTGTGTTGTGTTCTTTAAAGATTCTGTGACTGGGAATAATTTATTAGTGGAGGATCATTATTCATATCAATTTGTTTGGCACAGCTAATTTCCCCGAGTTGGGGATTCTCTCGTCGTCAAATTGGTGCTAGAGCCCGTTTCTATGCTCAGCTTTTTTTTTTTACCGTGTCCATAGTGTTCCGCTGTGCACACAGATGATGAAAAACGGCACAACCAGATGCTTTCTAACCACCCAGCTGCTTTGCAATCTGTCGCATTGTCAACGCCGAATTGGAGACAGGCACAGATCTGATTCCATCGACGCCTCAGCTAAACCTCCTGCGTAGTTCATTTATTAACCCTCTTATTACAGAGAAAAAATAGATGAGAAACTTTTGGGCTCGAACAAAAATCCCTGCATTTCGCCAAAATCCGGCACACCTGCAGAATACGATTTCGTGGAATTTTTCAATTTTCTTATAGACTTCTCGCACTTGCGCCACGTGCACACCCCTCTGCCTGGCCCACACGACCAGCCACCACTGCCATAGAAATAGAAACTTCCAGTGACCCACACGTTTCTCCGCCCGACCCGGTCCTCTCGAGTCAACCAAGAGTCACGACCGCTTCTCCTCGTGCTCCGATTGGACGGCTGCTGCTCGTCGCGCCGCCGCGGCCTCCGAGGTACGGCTAACGACACCTGCCGCGGCCTCCGAGGTACGGCGAACGACATCTTCCGCAGTTCATCGTCTTGTCTCATATAGTATCCTAGTACTTAACTGGCATCTCCGCCAAAACCTAGCTTTTCCTTTTTGTTCGTTCCGTATTTTGGTGTTTTCTTGGTTGGCCGGGTCATGACGCTTTTTGGGCCGTGGCGTTGATCATGCGCCTTCGTGTTTGTTTGTTTCTCGAAGGCGGATCTTGCGTCGGTCGGGTCGTGGATGTGATTGCGACATTGAGTTGCCGGCTGCGGTTCCCCTTCCTGTCGGACGGTATTACGGTAACGGACTGTAGTGTAGAGCAGATTAGTACTGTAGGCTTTTTCAGAGTAGTAGTAGTTTATGCCTTTTTTAGCATTTTGATAAATGCTTGTTCCATCAGGATTATCAAGTTATGAATTTCGATTTGACACTATGGCTCAATCACGTCTGATGCTTGACAAGCCGTGTGAGAGGAAAAGGGATAGAGATTGCATGACAAGAACTAGATAGAGGGTTTGAAGGGATTAGCCTGTAAATACACCTGTATATATCTAACAGAACTTTGTCGCTGACTTTTTTTATGGTCACGTCTTCAGAACTCCAAGAGGGAAGTGATTTATGTGTGTCAGTAGGGCCGTCTGTCCATTAATTAGTGGTAACAGAGATCTACAATTTTTTTCCCTGAATGGCGCAGATACAATTCACGGGTTAAATGTTACATCTTTTTCTGGAACACTAAATTGCTACATCTGTGAAGTGATTTGTGTTGGATGAGAGTGAATTTGGTAATATGTATCCAGTTATTAAGAAATCCACCTATGTACTTATGTGATGTAAGACTAGATTCTTTTTAGACAAAACGACACTTTTGTGATTGAATTTGCATAATTCACTAACCTTCCGTATTTTGGTTGGACTTCTGATAGATTATTTGGATTGTCAAACATATTTATTAGGTGGTTAGTTGCAACTAAAAATGGATGACAATTAGCCCTTTTTATCCTCTTTTCTTCTGTACAAATTACACTATCATCTTGAAATGCTGTGCTGGATAACAAGAAAATACAGCATACAATGGTTCCTGTGAAATTATTCCGAATCGTTTCCTTGATTTGTTATTTATGTTGTCTCCAACTTGCCTAGTAGCAACAATTAAGGCTGGTGCACCTGAGGGACTTATTCTTGTCGGTCGGTTCCATACGTCTGCCATTTTGGCACCTTTGCTGCTTTGCTTGAGTTATTTCAGCGAATATTGAGTTAAGTGAAAATGTGAGCTATATCATTGTTTCTTGATAAATATTAGCTCACTTTGTTTTCCTTGTACTTTCTTGCTGGATATTATGAAGAAAAAAAGGGATCTCCCGGTTCCAAATACTTACTAATTCTTCCCTGTTACATGTAGGAATCATATTCCTATTTTGAAATTATTTTCCTGAGCGTAAACAATTTTCATTCCAATGATTAACTCATACTAACTCCCTGTTAATTACTTGACTGAGCAGTATTTATTTTTCTGTAAATGACAGCACACTGAATTGCATCTTGGACGTGGAGGACCAACCACCCTCACTGATCATGGTGAATGAAGCTGTGACTAATGTTGATGCCCTGCAGTATGTGCTGCGACACCAAATAAACATGCTGCATTGACTTCTGCATCTCCAACAATGGGTGATGCCCTTCCTTCGATCACCAAGGATGCTCCAGTCTGTCCAGTCACCCAGCAACTTGCAGAGCAGCAACAGGTTGCATCCGAGCAGCTTCACCAGGATCTGGATAAGAAACAGCTTCAGGCGTTCTGGTCCGACCAGCTGGCTGAGATTGAGCAGACAACCGAGTACCAGAACCACAACCTTCCCCTCTCAAGGATCAAGAAAATCATGAAGGAAGACGATGAAGTCAAAAGGATCGCAGGAGAGGCTCCGGTGGTGCTAGCCAAGGCTTGTGAGATGTTTATTTTAGGAACTAACGATGCGGGGTTGGCATCACGCAAAGGAGAACAAGAGGAGGACGGTGCAGAAGAATGATATCACCACGGCTTTAGCTAGGACCGAGGTCTTTGATTTCTTGTTGCCGTCAGATCATCCGAAGCAGGAGACCAGCGTGGGGTTACCGAACACGACAGCTGTGCAGGAGGACGAGGAGGAAGATCCCTACGCTAACTACTACTGGGAATGTGATTGCTTCTCGTGCCCTTCGTCCCCAGATGAGCCAGACTACAGCAAAATGTCCCATGATGACCCACGATACCAAGCTCGCCTTCGTGACTTCTACGCCCAACTGTGATCATCCCAGCGTCCTGACCTTGAATTGGTGTTGCGTGTGCTGATGTTTTGCGTTTTGGACTTTGAACTGGCAGGAGGACTTCTGATACCTCTGTAAAGCAACTCAAACTTTCTTTTTTGTTCCTCTAAAAAAGAAGTTTGCGTTGCTTAACGTTTTAGCTAGTACTGTAGTGTTCTGTTTAGGTCTTTTGGACATGATGTTGCACTGGCGTAGTGGCTTGAGTAGGTTCATGGCTGTATATATCAGTGCATTTGCTAATGCAGACATGAAAGGAAAGCTAGCTACTGCAGGTACTGTACTCCTTGTGGTTAGAAAAGATGCTATTCTGGATATCAACATTTCCTTAAAGATTTACTAGTTTTGATAACCGTTTTTGTGCCCTTTATATTTGTTGATCAACAATTTATATATTGTGGTGTTGTGAATTTGTACTAATTATAATTTGCTTGTCCTAAAGACGAACAAAAACAGAGGTAATACCTTCGTATATTTGTTGATGGCCCTCAAAGTAGTATGGATGTAAAATCATGACTCACGAAGTTTCCAAAAAAAAAAAAAATCATGACTCACGAGATTTCCATGGAATAGGAGGAACTCGAGTGGAGTAATATAGTGGAAGATAAAGATGAATCACTTGCTTCTTCTACCTTCTTGTGCTCGACAAAGGGAAAAAATAAAAAATAAGTGAACTTATCCTACAGTCCGTCCAAATCCTCTGTGCCACCCGTCGCACGCACAACTTTCCCACCCGTCGCACGCACAACATTCCCGACCAGCAAGCTAGTATTTCCAGTGACCCACCCACACCCACAAGGCACGCGTCTCCGCAGTCCTCGCGAGTCGCGACTCACTCCCCGCCGCTTCGTCTCCTCCGCTTGGCCGCTTCTCCTTGCTCCGACCGATTCGACCGGGCGCTGCTCCTCCCACTCGCCGCGGCCTCCAAGGTACCGCTAACGACACCCGCCGTATTTCTCAGTAACTTGCACCTCTGCCAAAACCTAACCTTTTCCCTTCCCGGCTTCTGGTTTCTTGCCGGCAGTTCGGTCTGGGTGGCGCCGTTTCTTGGCGGCGGGATTAGTTTTTTTCATTTATTGCGGTGATTTTAGTTGGTGGTGCTAGATGCGGATGTGATTGTGGCGTCGGGCTTGCCGGCTGGGGCTTCCGGTCCTGTCGGATTAGGGTTTTCTTAGCAATCCTGTGGGGAGGGGGTAGAGGTTCTTGGTGCTCCATGTCAAAATGTGCGGAGAAATTGCTTTACACTGGAATTCTTGTCCTGATTGGCGCGCCAAATGAGGGAGACAACAGCCAAGTTAATGGAAGGGGTTGAGGGGATACGAAGGAACAAACCTGTTTTGCGGTTAATTGAAATTTGACTCTAAATTGATATATCTTTGGGGGCCAACGTTTCTTATCTGCGCCCTCTAATTAACGGATGGGAGTCGATTGGTGAATCATATGCATTTTCATGTAGATTATGAAGGTCAAACCTTTTATGTGGAGCATTGAATTGTTTTTCCTGAACATTTGGGAAAATGAAACATTTCGGAAAAGACACATCACAATCTACATTACATGGAATATTGACATGTTGTGCAAGTTAAGTAATGTATTACTTGACGCTTGTATGATCACACCTCTGCATTATTCTGGTAGAAGTTCTGAATTTGATAAAAGTTTTCGGAATCAAAAGACTTACAAAATAGTTTCATTCGTGACTAAATACCAATAAAAATATAAGTTTTATTAGCTCAAAGCCTCAAAGGCTGAACCATCGATTTTTGTAGATTTATTTTATCTTCAAAATGGTGGGTCATGGAGAAGAAGTGTCATGCATTTGGAACCATATTTTGCTAGGTGGCTAGACACACAATTCATAAGGGCTTGTTTGGATAGAGATAAATCCCCTTCAATCCATATGGATTGGAAGGGATGGAGGGGGGAAATAATTACTAGTTCATTTTTTATTCAAATTCACTCCTACCCACTGAATTTGTTTTATCCAAAAATGCCCAAGTGTGTTCCCTCATTTATTATCTTTTTCCTTTACAATACGTCATGCAACTTTTTCTCATGAAGAGATCAGGGTTGTTTGTTGTCTTGTTATGACTAGTGGAAATTTGAGATATGTTTTAGTTCTCGGTCCAAAGATTAGCTTTTGCTTTCTTGCATATTTTCTTGTTCAATATCGTGAATGAAAATGGAGTTACTTGCTTTGGATAAGTGTACTATATCCATGCAATGTTTACAAAACCATAGCCTTCTTTATGTCTGAATTTGTTACTGGAGCACGTAATTTCTGTAAATTACAGGCCCTGCAGCAACTTCATTCTGAATTGCACCTTGGATATGGAGGAGCAACCATCACAAACTATGGTGAACGAAGATATGATAAATTGTGGTACCCTGGCAGCATATGCTGCAAATACATACCAGCCTGCACGATTGGTATCTTTAGCTCCATCTGCTGGTGCTGAGTTTCCTCCAGTTTCTTCAGCTATCCAGCCTCAACTGTTTGATTTGCATGAGGTTGTATTCCAGCGAAAGCAGCAGCTTGACCACAACCACCTGCAGCAACAACTTCGGGCCTTCTGGTCTTGTAAGCTTGCTGAGATCGAACAGAGAAGTGAGTTCAAGAACCACAATCTTCCCCTCGCAAAGATCAAGAAAATTATGAAGGCTAACATGGATGTCACAAGGATCGCAGCTGAGGTACCGGTGTTGTTCGCCAAGGCTTGTGAGATGTTCATCCAGGATCTAGCCCTGCGGGGGTGGGATCACACTGAGGAAGACAGGAGGAGGATGCTGCAAAAAAATGATCTCTCTGTGGCACTAAGTAGGACTGAAATGTTTGATTTTCTGGCTGATATCAGTCCATGGGACAAGCTTAAAGGAGAAGTTGTGGGCTTGCCGCCGCCAACATTCATGCAGACCATGGTCCCGCATTGGACAACTACTGGCCCTCTGCTGCCTCCACCGCCACTGACAAAGGACGATCTAAAGGGCAGCGACATGTTGTTGCCCAAGATGACATCAATGCAGTATATGGTTCCACAGTGGAACCCAACCAATTCTATGTTTCTTATGCCACCACCAATAGCAGACAAGGTTACACCGTATCTCCATCAGCAACAGTGGACTACAGCCGATCCTCTGTTTCTCAAGCTTCCATCAACAACGGACAAGGTTATGCCGTATCTCCATCTGCAGAATGTGGAGCCTGAGCTCCAGTACATGGCTTCTAGTCCAAGAAAGACTCATCATGATCTGGTAGGTTTCCTCGTACACTAGATTTTTGTATGAAATGGAAGATTGGTATTGCTCCCTGGATACATCGCCCCCTGTGCCATGTTCTGGCATCAACAATTTTTCGAGTTCTTTACTCATATATTCTATTTTACCTGATGATTCCCTCATTCTTAGGTATCACTTTGCACAATGGATGTGATCCCAAGCCCCTTGGCAGAGTCACCTGAAAGGGATTGGTCTGAACTCCCACTTGACACACTCTCCTTAATCTTCATGAAGCTTGGCACCATTGAGATCTTGATGGGAGCAGGCCTTGTATGCCGCTCATGGTTGATGGCTGCAAAGACACCTGAACTTTGGCGTTTTGTGGACATGACACGCCACAAGTTGGTCTTCTCAAAGGGAGAAAATACCATGTGTGCCATGGCAAAAGTGGCTATCGGTCGCTCTCAGGGACAGATGGAGTTATTCTGGGCTCAAAAGTTTGTTACTTGTGAACTTTTGGATTACATTATGAGCAGGTATTGTTTCTCGATCTCAATAAGTTTGTGTGCAACACTGATAATTTACCCTCACCTAGTGGTTTAATTATTTGGACTTTATTTTCATCAGGGTATATTTTGTGCACTGAAAAACTAACATCAATGCCCTTGTTCCCTACTCATTAACACTGGAAGAAAGGATTTTTTTTTTTAACTGTACCTATTTGATGTATATGTTCCAATAGACCATTTAAGTCATCCCAGTTCCCACCAGACCGTTTCAGCTAATTTGTTGCAGTTTCTCAACGGAGCTACTCCAGTACATTAGGCTAAGATGGCCACCAGTACTCTAATTCAGTTTGCAACCCATTGGTTTCATGGGACTTAGGCTTGATTGGTAGACTGCATTGCCTAGTTACTAACATCTAATGGAAATATAGCAGAAATATCTGCAGCATTATGGAAGAATTTTTGGATTCACTTATTGGACTTTAAATTGATGAAAACAAAATTTGCTCGGTACAAAATAAGAAAATGGGTGATGTTCTCATTTGTGGGTTACTAGGTTTTATGCGTTACAACATGGGCATTTATGTGTAACATGTAGCTGCATGATATTGATGCCATTTTATTGCCTCTTTGTGTGCTTTAATCTGCAGGGCCAATTCATTGAAGAGCATTCGACTAGTTGGGTGCACATATATTTGGAGTGAATCATTGTCTAGGTTTGCAGCTAAATGTCCACTTTTAGAAGAAATAGAGTGCTCTCACCATAAAATGCCAGCAGAACTATTCAGATACATAGGCAGTGTATGCCCACAGCTGAAGCGTCTAAGAATCCATATGCAGTGGTTTGATTATGATCAGATCATGCGTGAGATAGCAATGGAAAATCGTCAAAATGATGAGGATGAATACGATGAGCCTGAGGAATCTGATGAGGCTTGGGAGGCGAGGCAAAACAAGGACGCATTTGCCATTGCAGAAAGCTTGCATGAGCTACGTCTCCTTCAAATGAAAGGCAACAGCTTGACAAACAAAGGAGTCTATGCTATCCTGGATGGCTGCCCCTCTCTTGAGTTCCTCGACATCGCCGAATGCTACCATGTTGATGTCAATGATGAACTCCGATCTCGTTGTGCGAGGCTCAAACAGGTATGGTTACCCAGAGAAAGGACCTGTGTTTCCTGCCCAGATCTTGAGGTCATTAGATTGAATGAAGGCGAAGACAATGGGCTCACTATGCATGATCTGTGGCTGAATGAGGTTGAATCTCTACATGCCGAGGCGGCGATGGATGACGATGGTTCTTATGGTGACTACTGCGAATGTGACTGCTCGTCCCCTGATGAACCCTGGCGTGGTTTGTGCAATGCAAGTCGTGATGGCCCAAGATTCCATAACGACATCTGTGATTACGATTCTCTGTAGTCATCCTGGTGTCCTGCTGTAGAATTGGGATGCGTACCTTTCTTTTGGTGTACAAATGTCAAGCTAATGTTACTTTATTCGTCATAGTTGTTGCCTTTTGGTTAAAGACATGTTCTGGTGTACTGAAAATATCGATGAGACGTCTTTTGTGTGCTGGATGATCTTTGCTGCATTTGTTGCCGTTTGTGGTGACTTCAGTGCAATATTTTGTTTCCCAGTAGTTGCCATTTTAAGGCACAAACAGGTGGTTCCATCAAACTGTGGCATAATTTTGTTTCACTTTATATGCCTAAGTTTGTGCTCAGATAATAATAAAATGATCAATATTGTTAATACTAAGTTTAACTATAATGATCGATATTATCTATAACATTATTAAGAATTACTTAGGTTGAGCACAGAAATGGATGTTACTTCATATTCAATTTTTTTTGTATAATAAAATGGTTTCATATAATTTCTAATCAAGATCACCCTAATCTCCTTGTCATTAACTAATACTAGCTTATTCATATAGTGATAACGAGTACGAATTCTAGTGTTCACAGTATGGTCCATGGTTATTTTGAACAAGATGACCATTTTAAAAAACATGTTGAACAAGATGACCATTTTAAAAAACATGTTGAACAAGATGACCAAACCAAAAATCCTTAAACTGTTCAAACTTCAAGGATACTCCAACAAAGAGTCTAGAGCTATATAAGTGACTAATTGCAATAATTTTAGAGTTTAAGAGCAGCGCCTTTTGTTTTTTGGGCAAGTTTAAGAGTAGCGCCTAATCAAAATCCTACAGGACTTTGTTTTTTTGAGCCAACCATCCCCTTTATTGATCATAGAGGTACATGGTTACAAAGTCCTTCAGGAGGATTCAGCAGCCAGACAGACCTGCCTGCATCAAGATAAACTGAAAGTCTAGCTATATTGTGGGCATCAAAATTAGAAGCTCTGGCTTCATGAACAAAGTTACAGAGCGTGAGGTTGCGCGCTCCTTGCTTTGATCTCCCGGACGATCTGGTCGTAGGGACCAAGACCCTCTCCTCGGATACTTCTTACCACATTGATGCAGTCCGAAGCTAGCGTGATCTTTGGCAGCGAAAGGTCCTCTACTAGAGCCAACCCCTCTCTGCACGCCACCGCTTCCATAATCTCGGGCTCGGAACACCCTTCGATCACAACAGCAGAAGCGCCCAGAAAGTTGCCGTTACCATTTCTTGCAATCGCCGCCACAGAAGCTCTACCCTGATTCTTCGAAATCGCGGCATCGACGTTGATCTTCATGGACCCCAGGGGAGGCGGAATCCATTTAGTTCAAACTTGTTTCCCTCCCTTTGTCACCTCCTTAGATGGTGTTGTAGAATCGAGCTCAGCGACATACCGATCCACGAAGTAATGTGTAGAAAGCGGACTCTGAAAAGAATCCTCATGAATAGCCTTTCTTCGAACATACCAAATAGGCCACAGAGTCACAGCTACCCTGATAAACTCTTCATTAGACAAAATGTTGATAGCTGCCACCAGTCATCCTTTCGCGTTGGTTTCTTGGATGCTGCACAGTTGAATCGTTATCTCCTCCGCCTCCAAAGCCCACACACATTTGGCGACGTTGTACTCAACAAGTGAATGATGCCTGGAGTCCTGCTCCCCACATATGGCACATAGGCTAGACATTGCCATGTTGCGATGGTGTAGTACATCTCCCGACGGGAGAGAGTGCCGAGCCAACCTCCACAGTAAGACTCGTATTTTGGAGGGTATATTTAGTTTTCACAGGGCCAACCATTCCTTCTCCTCGGCCCCAATGTTAGACCTGCCAGCATTACTTTCCAAGTAGTCGGTGGCACGTACTTTGCTCATAATGAGCATTCTGTATGCCGATCTAACCGAGAAAACCCCAGAGCTTTCATGATGCCATGTCCAAAGATCATCCTGGCGCTTGGTACAAATCGGTATGTTCTCAATGGTTTCCCTGTCCCCTGGGGTAAAGAACTGCATCAATCTTTGATGGTTCCATGATGCTGTCACTTCATCGATCAACTCACTCACCACCTGAGGGGCTCCCGTTGTCCTGCAACAAACCGGTCGGCGCCTCCCTTCTCTGGGCAGCCAACTCATGTCCCAAATATGTGTTGATTCTCCCGTACCTATTCGACGAATCAACCCTTGGTCCAACACTTCCCGTCCATCCAGGATGGCTCGCCAAATGCGCGATGGCGAGGTACCCAACTGAGCACTCATGAAGTCCGTCATAGGGAAGTAGGCGGCCTTGGGTACCCTTGCGCTCAGCGAATTTTCATCCTGTACTTGTAGTATCCTCCGACAGGACATTTAAAGCGCACTGGACAGCCTCCTCCGACCTGGCCCATTTTGCCGCATGTTTGGGCCGTAAGGCCCATGAAAGGCCTGCACTACGGAACGTATTCGATGCCCGAGAAACAATAAGGAAACCGCCTCCCTCCATTCCTCCCCCACCGTGCGGCTGCAAACAAACCCTCGCCCGGCGAAGTTGCCCAGGAGTCTCCGCCGCCGCGACGGCGAAGGTACTTCAGTTCCTTCTTTACCTCGTTGTAGAAGGTGTACCTCTGGTCCATTTTGGTTGCTACAAAGATCTTAACTTTCTCCGCGGTATAGGGTGCGATTCTAGGGCTGAATTGATTGGTCGATTTGCACTTACATAGCGCTACCCCTTGTAGTTTTAGCATACCAATCTCGAGTTGATCCTAGGTATCATGGATGGCCTGGTGTTTTTGCATACATCCCTCGCATTGATTAGTTAGAACACTAGCTAGATCTTTTAATTCGTTTCGCCCAATTTTTATTCCTCACTGATGGTGATGCTGCGTAATCATAGGTAGCAGACAGTGACACAATGGACATAGTCGCAAGCCCCTTGTCGCAGCCACCTGGGAGGTACTGGTCTGAGCTCCCACTGGACCCTCTCTCTAAGATCTTCATGAAGCTGGGACCCATCGAGATCTTGATGGGCGCTGGCCTCGTGTGCCACTCATGGGTGGCGGCTGCAAAGACACCTGAACTCTGGCGCTTCGTGGACATGACAAGCCACAAGGTGATCTTCACAAAGGACATTGCTACTGTTTGTGCCATGGCAAAAGTGGCTGTGGATCGCTCTGCTGGACAGATGGAGTCATTCTGGGCTCAGAAGTTTGTAACTACTGATCTCTTGGATTATATCGCAAGCAGGTATATAATTTTCTCCATGCTCAATTTCAGCCACCGGATGCAGTACTTCCAGTATCTATCTTCACCTAGTTGTTGCATCCCCATAAGCACATAAGAGATCCCTCATAAGTCACCAGATTAGCATGCTGCACTTCTTCCACAATATTATTGTCATTTCTGTCAACCATGTTACTTGCTCAATCCAGCCAACGATTACACATTCTTCTAACCTGCAAACATCAATTGCGTATTGATTCCCATAAACTGAATGGAACTTCGGCTCTACCACATCAGTTGGTTATATAACCAGATATATTACATGCCATGTCATATTGGTCGACTACGTAAGGTTCGTCAGTTGATGTGGTCTAGCTGCATTCTACAATATGAAAGGTGCACCAGCAGAATGATAGTTTGGCTGCTCTACAAAGAAATGCAGACACTATTTGTCATACTCAAGAACAAAATATGAGTTATTGATTTTCTAATATATAAATGTACAAGCAAATTATTCTGGTTTGCTTGTGTATGATTAATTATAAGGTGTGCCATTTACAGCCAAATAACTGAACCTTAGGATCCCATATTGTTTGATACTTGTGGCTGCTTTGATGCTCGAACTACTTTAAAATAGGTAGACTTCTTAGTCTTCTAAGCTTTCTCTACTACTGGTACATAGTTATTGCCTGATTCATTTGATCCTGTGTCTATTTGTGCTTATCTCTGCAGGGCCAATTCACTGAAGAGCATCCGACTCGTTGCATGCGGATATGTTCGGGAAACATCATTGCTGAATCTTGCAAATAAATGTCCGCTTCTAGAGGAGTTAGAGTGTTCATATTACCCCATCCAGCAGAGTTCTTCAGATGTATTGGTCAGGTGCGCCCAGAGCTGAAGCGTCTAAGAATCTACATTGAGGAGTGGTATGATTCTGACCAGATCAGGCGTGAGATGGAAGAGGAATATCGTCGAAACTGTGGGTACGAGGAGGAGACTGAGGATGAGGAATCAGAGGAGGATTAGGAGGCGAGGCAGAACGAGGATGCCTTTGTCATTGCAGAAAGCCTGCATGAGCTACGTGTTCTTCATATAGCAGGCTGTAAGCCTGCATGAGCTACGTGTTCTTCATATAGCAGGCAACAGCCTGACCAACAAGGGGCTCTATGCCATCCTCGACAGTTGCCCCCACCTTGAGTGCCTTGACATCTCCGAGTGCAGCCATGTTCGTGTCAACAACGAGCTCCAAGATCGATGCGCCAAGCTCAAACATTTTGTCACGTCACCCAGACAACGGCACGATGTGCACTGCCCCGATCTTCATATCATCAGAAAGGAAGAAGACGAAGACTACCTTGATTATATTTCCGAGGATCTGGATTTGCGTGGCGAGTCAGAGATGGATGATGATGATGGCTCTTACGGCAACTATTGGCAGGATTATTCTCCCCCCTCGTCCCCTGATGACGCCCCTGGCCCCGACTTGAGCAAAGTGACCTGCGACGACACAAGATTCTATACTGACATCCATGAGTACTATTCTCTGTGATCTCCTGGCTGTGGAGAGTGCTGAAGTTGTTCAAATCTTTATTAGTGTTTTGGAGTTTGAATGTGCTTCCGTGCAGTAGTTCCTGTCGTCTTTCTGTTTCGGTCTTTTGCACTTGTGATCTGTACTGTGACTGTATTCCAATCTGGTAGGCTTTTTTGCCAGTTCTATCTATCAATGCATATGTGAAACTAGCATACATGTGCTATGCACTGCTCCTCGCGAAGAAGTCAGAATACTACAATAATGCTGGTTATGCACTGCCAGTTCTATCAGAGTTGCTGTTTACGCAGCTACAAACCGGTGTTGACTAATTTCTAATGTGGGTAAGCATGCAATTGATGTTTTATGCTGCAGACATCTGTTGTGTGCGTGGGAAAATTTCAGCCGGGCACCTCACTAACTGTTGTACTGCACAGATAGCGTAGTATTGTATTATCAAGATTTGGAGCCATTCCATCCTATTCAAAGTCATTAACCGTTGTCAGATTTCTCTTTAGACTACAAGCCGCAGAAACATATCACTGGTTTTTAGAGGCAGTTCGCTTGTTCTCTTATGCAGTCTATGCACCAAAAAGAATTATCAGACATTTTTTCTACTCTTCTAGCTAAAGCTCTTTTCCGAATCTCCCTCATTTCAGTGGACAGTTTAACGAAACTTGCACAAATGCATGGTGTATTTTTTTCGAAACGGATCACTCCACTTCAATTTCAATTGAAACGGAGATGAAAAGTAGCAGCAACAGGTTTCAGGCATGCATGGTGTATTGACAAAGGATTCCCCTGCTTGCTGCATGTTTAACCAATTTTGCATTATTTTGATTCAGCAGTTCACTTTGTTCGCCTCATGAACTTCTGAGTAAGATCTTTGAGTGCTTCTCTAGAGCTGAGCATAACTTGATCGTTGCTCTCAGGAAGAGAATCAATTGCATCTGCTGCCTGCTTTGCATGTTCGGCAGCAAGTAATCTTGTTCTCTGGATACCCTGACTTCTGGAAAGGCGTTTGAGGGCCTACAAGTGTAAAATTAGGATTTATGAGACCATACTATATAAGTAATGAACGTTTCACTGCTCAGATATATTAAGCATATTACTGGGAAGATGAGGAACTACTATCTTATTACGAACCATATCAACATTGGAGGGGTCATCGAATCCCAGTTCAACAATCTCACGCAGTTGGGGGAACTCTTCCATTGCAAACAATATGGGAGCCGTCACGATTCCCTATTCATATTAGAGCATATCATTACTTACATATGTAAATCTGAGAAGGTAAAACGTTATGAAGAAAATAGTGAGTAATGATATTACTTGACGGATATCAGATAGAGAGGCTTTGCCTAGTGAAGCTGATGTGCCTGTGAAATCAAGGATGTCGTCGATCAACTGATATGCTATGCCCTGACAGACGTCAAGTGTGAGTCATTTTAGCAGTTGTTTGCCATACGCTAGCAGAAACACAACAGATTCTGGTGAAGGAAAAAATACAACGCACCAAGTGTTTGCCATACTGGTAAGCAAGACCTTGTACTTCTGCTGTTTGCCCAGCAAGAACTGCGATAGCTTTACAGCTGTTTGAAATCAATGAAGCTGTCTTGTAGTACGTTTTCTGCAAATAATAATCCATGCTGTACGTGCATTCAAGAATAAGGGTCAAATTAGGAAAACGATTGGACATACTGGGTCTTTTTGGCAGTGATGACTATTGATAATAGTAATATCAAATATCATAACACTTCCATTGTAGTGTGGGCAGCTAAAACTGATGCTTGCACACAGATCACAATAAAAAATATAAAGAGCAACCAAATGTGGCAATATGTTCTATGGTACTAATCTGATACCCCCACACAAGAATCCCATATCATGATGCTATTCATAGCAAGTTGATATCTTTCAACAGTAAAAGCTCTAGCACTCAGGAATAGATTGATACAAGACAATTAGAAAATGAAATGGGGTATCTACCTGCTGCGTTGAGCTGAAGTTATTGACATCTGCATAAGTTCACCAGTTACAAGGTTATTTATAGCAGTTGCTAGTAATGATAGAACCTGCAGCAGAAAATATAGGAAAATAAAGCAGGTATATTGATGTTATCAACCTGTAAAATATACTGGCTGGAAAAGGAATTGATGAAAGTGGTGTTGAAACAACTGGATGAAGATGCAGACTCAGCTCACGTATTAAGAATAAACTAATTTTGTTCTTTTTGTCTTTTTTATGGATCTTTTTAAGGACTTCTCTGTGTCTTTTCTTGACAACCACAACTCATAGTTCGTTTTATACTAGCTGCCAACATTGCCAACAGAAATGGGCAAAGAGATGGAGTTGGCATAAAAACAAAGGGTAAGAAGACACACCTCAGTACTGTCAAGAGATGCGGCAGAAGAAAATGCCCTGGACAAGATAAAATCACCCGCCAATACTGCAAGCTGAAAGGTAGCATCAGCTTTACTGCTTGTTCCAAGAGTATTATGAATATGAAACTAGATATAATTTGTAAAGTATACAGCATGACTTAGCATTATTGCACATGATTTCTTTTAGAAGGACGTGATCCATGCTAACAGTATGAATGCGCCAAACTATAGCAATGATATTCATACAACCTTCTATCTGATCACACACACACAACTCTGCTGCAGGCCCATGAGAACAGAGCAGGCATGCCTCATAACTTTTTTTTTAGAATGGCATGCACACATAACTCAGAAGTTGGATATATATCAGTACTTATTTCTAAATGCATGTAACAGAAAACTTGGCTTGCTTGCAAACATAAAGAAGAGATTGTTGACACTTTGGTTGCTAAGAACCATGAAATAGCTAGACCTTAATGGGCAGCTATCAAACAGAAACTAACTGAATTCCTACAAGATTATCTGATCACATCTAATATAATAATACAGCTATCAACTCCTTTAGATTTTTCCTTTCCTATTAACTGTTTTGAATTATCAAAAGTGGTGTATTTACCTTCTCTAAATGAATGAGATTAGCTATTATAGATAAATTATATTACCTTCTTTCCCATTGCAAAGTTCAACGAGTCCATGCCACGCCTAGTCTCAGCATCATCCAAAACATCATCATGGATAAGGCTTGTTATCTAAGATGCAAGGCAAAAGAGAAGCCGTTGAAATAAATAATTATGGATTTTTTAGTAAGTTGAATGAAATTTGACGGATCTGATATGTACATGAATCATTTCAGTTATCTCAGCAACACGCATCACTTTTGCACAATGCTCATTCTCTAAGCCAACATTTGGACCAGTCGTGCCCATGCCAATAGCAGAAGCCATCAATAGTAGAACCTGAAACATCAATGATCAAGAACTTACAATTATGAAATGGACAAGTACACCATGTATACTTGTGTACAAAACACTGCATAGTCTGGTCTTACAGTAGGACATGTTCTCTTTCCCTCAGCTCCAGCTCTGAAGTAGTATCCAGCTGCTGACGTTAGTTCAGGCACCTGTCATAATACATCTATTGAGTTTCATGCACTGACTATTTCACCAAGAGTTTAAGATAGAGGGAAACTAGAAATATACTTCACTGTAATTCATTATTATAGAGAAAAAATTGGTTAAAGAATTGCGCTATTATACAGCACAACTCAAGATAAGATTGCAGTTAGACCATGCACCTCAGCAACCACCATTGAGCGCAATCGATTTGTGACTTCAAAAACTTGATCTTTAATCTGTGCAAAGGGGTCCAGCAGCTCCTACTACACAGAAAAAAGAATGATATCATAAGATCAGAATTATACAAAACGTACATCAATTGTTTTTTTAGTCGTTTCCAAAGCTGAACCCAAATTTTACTTGGTTGGAACAAGAGTGACACTACTATACAGGTATAATAAATATCCAGTTTTTTTTAGAGGGAGAGAGAGAGCAGGAGGGTGGCGCCCCTACTAGTTATATATTTATAAAAGAAAAAAAACAATAGTTCAGTATAGAGTATTGAGGAGGAAATAAAGTAAAAAACAATAGTCCAATACAGAGTATTAAGGAGGAAAAATATCCAGTTGTTTGCTTCATATGTTCTCAGATGGGTGAACACCTTTCAACTTTTGCGTGAGAAGAATAACATAATAGAAGTGGCACTGTTAGAGAGGAAACAAATTCTACCTTAGCTCTTGACCCTCCTTCTCTGGAAGTCTGATCACTTGTGCCGTGAAAATAACATGAACTCCGCATGAGTCTGTTCCAATAGCACACATTCTGTGAAGAATGAAGCCAACAAGGTCACCTCAATGAACTGCATATATATAATGAAACTGAACTGGTGATACTGAACGTATGACATATATACATTTAGATTAATCTGAATGAGTAGTTGAAGGGCATTGTAATCAGAACCAATCTGATGTCAATAGCAATGTGATCGTGCAGCATGTGGGAATGGATTCACTGAATATACTTCTCATTATAAGAGGTCTGGATTTACGAATATTCCTTCAAACTTCATAGTATAAGCTTCTTGTAAATTGTTTAGCTGTCTCTGGGAAAGTCAATGTACTAACAGCAAAAGAAATGTGGGCTGCAACCGGTAGCTAGAACGCTTCCTAACAAATTAGTCAAATCACAGTAACTCAACTCGAATTCGCACTACAGACAGTCAATGAACTTCCCATACTGTCAATTACAACAACAACGCCTATAGGAAGAACCAGGCAAGGTGACTGTAGCCTTATTAGCAGATCAAGATTTAGCCATTTTAGTTCTCACCAAACTGCAGATCTGGACGAACTAATCTGCTTAATTTGTTCACCCTTTCATTTAACGGCAGTTAGCGAACCCTTTGCAGAAAGAAATGATAGACATAATGAAACTGTGTTCCCTCCCAATTGGAAAAGAAACTCGAGATTTGGCAGCTATGAATTCCTTACCTCTGGCGTAGGAGGAATGGAGGAAGCGCTAGAGGCTGAGCGCAGAAGGGGGCCGGCGAGAAGGAGGCGTCTCGGCAGCATCACGGCCGGCCGGGTACGTCGCCTGACTATCGCTGCCAGCCCGGGTTAGTCGCCTGACTACGAGTGCCGGCGAGGAGGCTGGAAGGTTCTCGTGTGAATGAGAATGACAATTGGGGCTATCTCTGTTGGTTTAGGGCCTGTTTAGATGTCCTAGAATTTCTGAATATGGTAGCAGGCAACGAAATTTGGTTGTGCTGCCAGATCACTTCCTACTGTTCTTGCTGCCTCCACCATTTTTCACATTCATCAAAATATCGACGAAATTTGGTTGTGCTGCTCTCTTTCTGTACATGGCTTAATCTTAAGGGCTTCTTTGGAACGGATGATTGGGAAAACACAGGAAACACGCTAGCAGCCCCATAACAACCTATTAGCAACATGGTCCATGGCGGCGGGACGACTAAGGTTTCGTTATGATTTCTGAAAAAGAGTTCCAATCCAACATGGTTTAGGATTGCCTTCCAATCAATCTACGTCGTCGGGGAGTCGTCTCCGCGTCGGACGTCTTTTGGTTACCGTTTTCTCCATTTCTGCCGATTTATTCTTCTGCCGTGATTCTTTTAGGGTCTTTGAGACTCAAGTCTGGTTTCGTTAGGGTTCGCTTGGCTACGCATCGGCTGGTGGCGGCTTTGAACCTTGTTGTCTTGCTTTGTTTCGTTGGTGGTGGGGGTGATACAGGGGAGTCCGGGAGGTCTCTGCCCACCCGAAGCCACAAACGACAATTGCAGATCTTGGTTTGAAGTGAACTACCAGTTTTTGTGATGGCCTCTGCTAGCTCTGAACATGATCATGGTTCAGGATCTCAACGTGTGGATGTAAGAGAGGATAATGCGCGGGGACTAGATAAGACTGATCTGGCAGGCGAGCCTCAGATGGTGGCCAGAGGGAACAACTATGAGATCATTCCGTTCATAGCCGAGGGTAAGGGTCAGCAGATGGAGGACGAGGATGATGATATTATTGACGCCGACTATGAAGACTTTGGTGGCGAATTCACAGAGAAGTGGCTCGCAGTCGCTTGGTACTACTCAGGCCAATCTTTCTCGGTGAACCAATTGTTCGTCGAGATGAGCAAGGCTTGGGGAGTGAAGGATGCTTTTCCAGCGTGTGATCTAGGAGAGAACAGATTCCTTATAGAACTTCCGTCTAAGCAAATCTTTGAGTATGTTGTTAATGGAGGAACGCGGCGTTACAACGGGGATGCCGTCATCGTAGTTCCATGCGATGGTTTAACAAGGCCTTCCAAAATTGTCATCGACTCGATCAGGCTTTGGGTTAGAATCTATGATCTAACGGACTCCATGATGACCACTGTTTTGCCTGTTTCCTGGGTGAGAAGCTGGGACATGATGTGGAGGTGGGAGGTGCTATCAGAGATTTTCTTCGTGTCCGGGTGAGCTACAAGTTAGAGAAACCCCTAAAAGCAAAGTTGAAAGTTTGGTTCCATGGGAAGATCTACAGACCTTTTTCGATGAAGTATGAGAATGTGCCCTTCTTCTGTTTTCGGTGTGGTGTCATGGGTCACTCGGATCGTGGGTGCCCAGAGGTGGATACAGGCTTGCGATTTGGTACTAATTTGAGGGCCTCTCCTCTGAAAAGGAACAGAAGCCAGGAAATAAGAGTTCCAGCGACAAAACCGCAGATGGCTCAAGCTATCAATTTCAGTGGTGCGTAGAAGGCCAAGGTATTGGCTGCTTCTAGCTCCTCAAGGCAGTTTGTGCATGAGTACAGCCAGGCCAAGTGTGAGAGAGATGGGACTGGTAATGGAGAGCATGAGGAGAGTGTAGGGAATGAAGCAGTTACAATTCCAAAGGAAGCAAGCAAGGCTTTGGAGATTGGTTTAAATCATATGCAAGTGGATCAGCCGGGAGGTGTGGGGTGCAAAAGGATCAGGTCTCCTTTAGCAGGAACTATGATCTGAGTGACGATACATCCCTTAAACAGGAGGTGGATTCAGCTAAGTTGATGCATCGATTCCACCCGAGCAGAATGGGCCAGCATGGTACTATGTCACCACTTAATGCACTAAGGCAGATCAAGAACGGTATTGTTACTAGAATTAACAAGCTCACGCGAAGCGCCATGGAAGTGGATGTGGTGGATAGTGAAGTCAAGAAGGAAGATCTGACAGAAAAGGATTTGGATGAGGGATCGGCAGCGAAGTGCAGCAAGGTCGACCCTTCTCTAATCCCCGGTACGTCAACCCTGGTGGGTGCTCATGATGAGCCCCACCAGGAGCAATGAATATACTATGCTGGAACTGCCGAGGGTTAGGGCTCCCTCGGACAGTTCAAGAGTTGTCTGCTCTTGTGAGAGCAAAAAGCCCGAGTATGATCTTCTTGTTAGAGACTAGAAGATCGGGAATGAGAGCGGAGAATTTGAGGTGGAGATTGGGAATGTGCCATTGCACTTCGGTAGATAGTGTGGGAAATGGAGGAGGGTTAGTCTTGTTTTGGCATGAGCGGCTACAAGTGGAAGTGCTAGAGAAGCACCAGAGGTACATAGATGTCATGGTAACTGAGGAAGGAGAAGATCATGGGTTTAGAGCTACATTTGTTTATGGGGAGCCACGAACGGAAGATAGGCCAAAGATGTGGGATCACCTTCGTAAACTATGTGGTGAATTGAGCATGCGGTGGCTTGTGATGGGAGACTTCAATGAGGCAATGTGGGGTTTCAAACACTTCTCGGCCAGTCCACGATCACAATAGCAAATGGAACTTTTCTGTGATGTCCTGACTGAGTGTGATCTCACCGATATTGGTTTTGTTGGGTTGCCGTACACCTATGATAATGATAGGGATGCCTATGCAAATGTGAAGGTGCGCTTAGATCGAGCTGTTGCGAATACAGATTGGAGAGACAAATTTGGTGAGGCTACCCTACATCATCTCGTTTCGTCCCGAAGTGACCACTGCCCGTTATTGCTTGAGGTGCGCAAAGAAAACTGGGAACATCATAAAACATGGATCTTTCAGTTTTCAGATTAGGTGCTAGTTTGCAATTTGAAATTTTTAACATGAACAAAGCCCTTAACCACGGTACCGGAAGATTGTTTACATTTAGTAGAGGTTAATTAGGGTTATTAGGCTCATTGAAAATTTTGACTTTGTATTTTTGTTGATATTATCTAATGCAACATACGAATGCAAACATAATGACATGATAATATGTCGTGCTAACGTCCTCACCAACAGAAAAGTTGGTCAATATAGCGACCATACGTGACCTCGGTGGCAAACACGGTCTCTCAACATTTGGTTAGTCGTTTGGCTAATATGCTAAATATTCGTGGTTAGCGTACCTGCAAAAGATGCATTCCAGAAATAATACATCAAATTCAAAAAACCCAGCCGAAAATAATCCCTTATTATTGTCCGAGGGCCGGGCACTGATGTTCGACGCAATCAGCCCGCGTTCACACCATTGTGCTAGCTTTCCATGCTACTGTCCACATGGCGGGACACATACCTGCGTTGACGATGCCGTAGATGCAAGTATTTAAACAAACAACCTCCTACAGTTAGCTTGCCACCTGAACCATAGCTAATAACATTCTTATTAGAGCTTACTACTCGTACCTCACCGTAAGCGTTGATTTTTGAAAATTAGTGTTCATTTGTGGTACTAATCCCGAGCTAGCTCTGATACCAAGCTGTGACATCCCCGCCCCACGAATGAGGGGGGATAGTCGAAGATCGATACTCGGGTGACAATTGACGAAGCAAGAGTCCATCAATACACAAATGAACATAGAAAATAGAGTACAATGTCGAAATTAAGTTATTACAATTTAGGTTCAAATTTAGGATACATAAAAGAGTTTGAAGTTCAAAAAGGAATCTTAGCAGAAGCGAATAATCTCGACGATACATATCTTACAATAACTCATGGCAGCCCATAACCATGAATCATTCATCGTGCTCCTCTGGAGTAGAGGAAATGGGAACACATTCCATGGTTCATCCCTTCGGGGGTTCACCATCCCACTCCATATGATTGCCACTCTCGGTGTGCACAACATGTGACATACCTGTACAAAAACTTAAACAAACAAACCCTGAGCAACTAATACTCAGCAAGACTTACCCGTCCAATTGGCACGCTAAGGCCGACACCTAGCATGCAGGGGGTCTGACCAAAGGTTGTGAAAAAAATTGCAAAAGCAGCACTAATGATTGATCCTTATTTTCAGATTTTAGCCAAGTTAATAGAGTTTTTGCATAAAATAAATATTGTGTAACTATACTAAAGCAAACATGGTTGCCATACAATTTAAAGACTTACAACATCATCAGCATCATTCACTTTTACTTCGATATGGCAGCGATCTCACAAGTGGTACTCAATAACCGCGAGGGACGACAACTCGAATTAATTTACGTCATGTAGGAGAAACCCAAATACATGGCATACGCACACTCCCAGAGTCACGTACGACAACCTTTCATGAGATCACCATAGAGTTGGCTGGGTTTGACGCGCTCCCGGGTACATGTCCTCCACGCGATACCCGGTATCCATGGTTAGACCATGCACCCTTCCACCACTCATACCACCCATATGCCACCATGCACTTATGATCGTTCCCAAAGAGCGATGAGGGACCGTTCAACTACTATGATAATCAAGCTACGTCGATTTACTAGTGCCCATATCACTAGCATGCACTTGATACTGTTCAAACTTGGTCACGGGTCCATACGAAGGGGTTCTTAATTGACACAAACGGGGCTATAGCAAATAAGGTCCAACCTTGTCACTTCAATCTACACATGCACTTCCCCGTTCGGTCTTAGATTATTCCATCAATATCAAGTGAGAGTTACAAGTACTACATTCCCGAACCATCCTATATCAAGTAGTCTCCGTACTACTCGATTTTTCTACCGATGACTCGATGTTAAACATAGCAAAATCTAACGAATAGCTGCACAAATAGACTTATACCCATAGGATTTTGTTTTGCCTACATGCAACTAGGCTTCAATTATTTTTCTACACGTAATGCACAATACGTGACACGCATACAAGTGATATAAAATAAAAGCTTTGAAACATAGGAGTGCACCCGGGCTTGCCTTGGTTCAGATCGAGGTTGGCACTCTCAGAAGAATTAATCTCAGCTCTAGGCTCCTCCGGAACTATCTCCACCTCCACATTCCCGTCGTTGAGTCCTATTCGATGAAATGCAATGCAGGTAAGGATAGAGAGGATTCATGGCACTTCCTCAACAAATGTATGCTATGACATGATGCATATATAAAATACAGGGGTGCATTAGAGAAGGACATGGGTGATTTCCTATTTTGCTTTCTTTTAGTATCGTGAAATGCGAACGGTGTTTTAGTGATGATGCTTGCAAAGGGTGATCCATGTTTAACCAACTAGATGATCATAACATGGTGATCAGAGTCAATGCAATGCAAATAAACCTAAAATAACAAGAAGAAAAAGTGTTTTATGATTTCCAACATAAACATCTATGTGCTACATAGTTATATTCACATATATGCCATTATTAGAATTAAATCAAAGTTACTATGCTTACATAGGGCTTTGGAAGATAAACGCTAGTGAGAAAAATATATGTTTTAGAGGACATGACATGAGATTTATCTACTCAATATGGTGGCAAGAACATGAACTAATAATTTATATTAATTAAAATAGTTTAAACACTAAATTATTCATTACAGATGAAATGTTCAGAATTTAAACATGCCACTGGAGGAGATGCATGTAAATAATGCAATAAACATACATGAAATAGTAGAAACTTATTTTGTGCTCTAATAATAATTTATGTTTTTATTTCTATTTTCAATCATTTAAATACATGCATAGATAAACAAGGGCTTTTGGGGTGCCTTAGCATTTTTACACAATACTACATACTACATGGAGTACAAAAAGTATTTTTGTGCATTTTTATTCTCATTAATCATTTGTGTGCACATTCTTGAAGTTGTACTTAATTATTTGGCTAAATATTTAAATATTAGCGGCATTTTTAGACTCTCGGGCGCTTTTCCTCGACCCAGTTGGCCCAGGCGGGGCGCATGCTCCTAGGCCAGATCCGGCCCAGGCCCGAGCCTGGCTCGGCAGGCCAGTGCGCGGCCACGGCGCTCAGCCATACCGCACACGCGCGGCCGCGAGGCCTTGGCGAGCGGGGCAAGCCCGGAGAGGCGCTCCGGCTTCGCGAGGTGCTAGGAGGTTGTCCGGGAAAGGCGCGGCGCAGGAGGCAAGGTGGTTTAGCTCATCGGGGGTGCTGCGTGCAAGGGGGGATGGCAGCCAGTGGCGGACGGCTACGGCAACACGCGGTGTCCCCGGCGGCCGACAGCGAAACAGAGGGGTGAATGGGGCCGAATCAACGCGCGGAGACGCGCATAGGCGCTGTGCTCAAGGAATCAAGGTGGAGCTTACCAGGGAGGAGTTGTGACAGTGAAAGGTGGTGGTCAGAGGTGGGAAGGTTCGGGTCCGATTGGCGAGGTTCGGGGCGATGGAGACGGCGAGCTCGTGTGGACGGGAGCAGGCGGAGCGGCGAGGCAACGAGGCTTGCTCCAGGCGGTAATGGCGGGTGAGAGGAGAGCGAGAGAGAAAGGAGAGAGTGAGAGCGAGGGGATAATGGAAAACGGCGTCCAGGGGAGTGTAAGCGCCTCGGGGGTGGGGCCTTCGATCCGACCGGGTGCCGGTCGGGCCGTACAGCGGCGCCCATGCGGCAACGAGGAACCGGGCAGGGCTTGGTACTATGCGTTGTGTTTCTTCAGAGTCACTGTCAGGTGGAACCCGCAGGGGTTTGAATTCCAGGAAAATAGAGAGATGAAGAATTTTGAAGCCAAAGCTTGGAGCACTAGATGAATTTCTTTTGGAAAAACAAAGATACCAGCACATAGAGTAAAGTTTGTAGAACAAGAAGGTCCAGGCATGTAGAACATGCGTTGGCAGATCTATGAGATATGAAATTTTGAAATTGGCTCGCTGATTAGGAAACTTAGAAATTATCAAGTCTGGGATTTTTCCTTAACCTTTAGCCACTTTGTAAATTATATTTGGGACATCAAATGGGTTTCAAATTTAAAAGGGTTCCAAATCCATGAAGAGCAATTCTTGGAGTAGCTAAAAGTTTAAGATGTAATTTTGGAAGATAAAGGTTTGTAGGACTTATTTAATTTGAAACTTGCTCAACTGTCAAGGCTGAAATTTGCCTAGAAACTTGATATTTGGCAAAAATTCTAAAAGTAGTAGTTCTTGACATTATTAAATCAAGACAAAATTATATGTTGCTCCTAAAGATTGGATCTTAGTTATGAGTATGATCTGGTTCAGTGGTTTCTTTTAAAATTTAAAATTTGAATTTTTAAAGTGATATTGTTTTTGAGCATAATTTGAATTATTTGGACTAGTTTACCAAGTGATAAAATCTCCAAAAATTCTCTAAAATTCTATTTGGAGTTAGGGATAGAGATTATGAAATTTACTTGGGTCACTTATTTTGAAATTTGTGAACTTCCAGTTCAAGGTCTATTTGAGTCAAATCAGTTAAATTCAAATTTGAGCTTTAATTTTTTTTTTCTATTTCTTATTTCTCTTGTTAACTAACTCAGTCACTAGGGTGACACATGGGTGTCATAGCCCTTGCCCCTTAAAGAAATCTCGTCTTAAGATTAAAATTATTAATTGACGGCAAGAGGGGGAAGCCCGAACCTTAAGTACGAAGCTAGGACTTCTGGGAAATGTGTGTTCAGAAATTCTTCTTGTTCCCATGTAGCTTCTCTTTCAGAGTGGTTGCTCCATTGCACCTTATAGAAAGTGATGGTCTTGTTCCTTGTTACCTGATCTTTTTGATCGATAATCCAGATGGGACGTTCGGATATGAAAGGTCTTCCTTCAATTCCTCTATTCCTTCAATGATAACATCAGTGGGTGCTTTCAAACATTTCTTGAGTTGAGAATCATGGAACACATTGTGTACTTTGCATAGTGTTGCCGGTAATGCCAGACGGTAAGCATCAGAACTACATTTTTCGGTGATGTTGAATGGACCGATATAACGTGGTGCAAGCTTTCCTTGTATTCCAACTCATTGCATGCCTTTAGTTGGAGAGACACGCAAACACACCTGATCTCCTTCCTCAAACTCCAAGGGATGACGTCTCTTATCGACGTAGCTTATTTGACGAGATTGTGCTGCCTTCATGTTGGCTCAAATGGCATGCACTTTCTCCTCAGCTTGGGTTACTAGATCAGGACCAAACATAGTTCTCTCGCCGGATTCCGACCAGTTCAGAGGTGTACGACATGAATGGCCATATAGTGCTTCAAACAGGGACATTTTTATGCTTTCTTGATAGCTATTATTATAGGAGAATTCTGCGTAAGGTAGGTGTTCATCCCACTTCTTTCCACTTGTTAATATACATGGTCTCAACATGTCTTCGAAGAATTGATTCACTCGTTCGGTTTGACCATCAGTTTGAGGGTGATATGCAGAACTTCAAATTAATGTGGTGCCCAAACAAGCATGCAATTGTTCCCAAAAACGGGCAATAAACTGGGCTCCCCGATCTGATATGATGGTCTTTGGAACACCATGCAAACATAGAACACGAGAGATATAGAGTTCGGCATACTTCTTAAGCTTGTAGTTGGAACGCACAGCAATGAAGTGAGGTGACTTGGTTAATCGATCAATGATAACCCAAATAGAATCATGTTTCTGCAAAGTGAGAGGTAATCCAACAATAAAATCCATAGATATGTCTTCCCATTTCCATTTTGGAATATTTAGTGGCTACAATAAACTTGATTTCTTCAAGTGATCGGCCTTGACTCGCTAACACGTATCACACTCAGCCACGTACCGTGCGATTTCTCGTTTCATACGAGTCCACCAAAACCTTTCCTTCAATCCATGGTACATCTTGTTGCAGCCAGGATGGATAGAGTATTTAGATAAATGGGCCTGATCCAAAATTTTCTTCCGTAGATCCAAATTCTTTGGCATAACGAGGCGGTTCTTAAACCACAAGACACCATCGGCGTCTTTTCAGAAACATGTGACTTCTCCATCTTTTAACCTTCGTCGGATGTGTGCTATACCTTTGTCTTTCTTTTGTGCAGCCACAACTTCTTCTCGAAGCGTGGGAATGAGAGCTAAATTGTATAACGCACCATGAGGAACAACACGAAGACTTAGTTCATTCTCTTCACAACATACGGTGGTGGTTACTGGCTGAACCGAAGTGTGGTTGCATTGAGACTTCCGACTCAATGCGTCGACAACCACATTTTCTTTTCCTGGATGATAATGAATTTCCAACTCATAATCCTTTATTAATTCTAACCATCTCCGTTGTCTCATGTTCAAATCTTGGTGAGTGAAAATATATTTGAGGCTTTTGTGATCGGAGTATAAATTGACAAGATTTCCAAGAAGATAGTGTCTCCAAATTTTTTGAGCAAGAACAACCGATGTTAACTCCAAATCATGAGTGGGATAATGCTCTTCATGACGTCGGAGCTGACAGGAGGCATAGGCAATGACACGACCTTCTTGCATAAGAACACAACCCAAACCCATACCAGAAGCATCACAATATACATCAAAAGGTTTGGTGATGTCGGGTTGAGCTAAAATGGGTGCTGTGGTTAGATACTTCTTGAGAGACTGAAAGGCTTCTTCACAATCACTAGTCCATTCAAATTTTGATTCCTTTTTCAACAGCTCGGTCATTGGTTTAGCTATCTTTGAGAAGTTTGAAATGAACCTTCGGTAATATCCTGCGAGACCAAGAAACTGCGAATGTGCTTGACAGTTTTTGGAGTCTTCCAATTCAACACATCTTGCACTTTACTCGGGTCAATAGCAATACCCTTATCTGAGATAATATGACCCAAGAAAGGAACTTGATGGAGCCAAAACTCACACTTGCTGAATTTGGCATAAAATTGATGATCTCGAAGTCGTCGAAGCATGATCCGAAGATCTTCGGCATGTTCTTCTTCGGACTTGGAGTAGACAAGAATATCATCAATGAAAACAACCACAAACTTGTCCAATTCTGGTATGAACACAGAATTCATCAAGTTCATGAAATAGGCAGGAGCATTTGTTAGTCCAAAAGACATAACAAGATATTCGTAAAGATCATACCTCATAGAGAAGACCGTCTTAGGAATATCCTCAGCTCTTATCTTGATTTGATGATAACCAGAGCGGAGATCAATCTTGGAGAAAACTTTGGCAATAACCAGTTGGTCGAATAGAAGATCAATTCGTGGTAGAGGATATTTGTTCTTGACAGTGACTACATTCAATGGCTGATAGTCGACACATAACCTTAGTGAGTGATCTTTCTTCTTGACAAAAAGAGCAGGATAGCCCCATGGTGATGAGCTAGGGCAAATGAATCCTTTGTCCATGAGCTCCTTAAGTTGCTCTTTCAACTCTGCTAATTTATTGGGTGCCATTTTATACGGTCTACAAGAGACTGGAGCAGTACCGGCTAAAGCTTAATTTTAAATTCCACTTCCTGGTCAGGAGGCATGCTGGATAAATCTTCGGGAAACACATCGGGATACTCATGTACTACTGGAATTTTAGCTAGACTCTTGCCAGTGGCCTGATACACCTTAGGTGCAATCATTGGCGGACGGGACAAGTGTATGACGGCAGGGCCATGGAGATGAGAATCCAAATGAATTTTTCGAGGGTTGATATGTAGCACGGCCTTATTGTTCTTCATCCATTTCATACCCAAAATAACATCTATGCCTTGACCAGCTAATATTATAAGGTGCGATGGGTATATTAATTTGCCAAGTTTGAGCGGTGCGGCCACAACACGTTGGTTTGCAATAATTTTACCACCAGGAGAGGTAATGATATAAGATATTTTGAGAGGTGTGGTAGAGAGATGCAATCTTTCAACACATGCCATGCTAATAAAATTATGGGTTGCACCAGAATAAAAAAGAATGAGAATGGGATCGGTATTGATTGTAGACATACCCGCAAGTACTTCTTCTCCTTCCTGAATATTCCCGGTCGTAGTATGGTTGACACGACCAGTCTTTGGTGCATTCCTAGGGGCTTGTGGATGCTGATTGGCAGTGACAACCTTGCTGCCTTGCTTCTGTATTGGGTTGCAGCATTCCCTTGTATAATGCCCGAGTTGACCCCAATTGAAGCATGACTGCGAGTTAGGCCTGTCGACCTGATAGGCTTGCTGTGGGGGCGGTAGGATTGTGCACACTGCTGCATAGAGCTATAGAAAGCTCCCTGCTGCTGTGAACTAGGTGGATGGTATCCTCCTCTAGAGGGAATAGCAGCACAAAAACGCTGACCGGTTGGGGAAGTGAGGGCCAACCGATACTTGGTGAGAGGGGCACCAGAAGAACTCCCACTAACATTCTTCCTCTTCTTGTCATTTTAATGATCACGATTGGCATCCTCTTGCACAATAGCTGCACTCATTAGCTCATTGAAAGTGCAGTTGTTGAATAATGCCAGATGCTTCTTGAGTTCACTACTAAGTCCCTGATGAAACCTATCCTTTTTCTTCTCATCCGTGTCCACATGATAGGTTGCATATTGAGAGAGGTAATTAAACTTCTTGGTGTACTCATGCACATTGTTGGAGCCTTGCTTCAAATCCAAAAATTCTTGAAGTTTCCGCTGCATAAGGCCAACAGGAATGTGGTGACTACAGAAAGTAGTGCGAAAGGTATTCCATTCCACCTGATGTCCAGCTGGGAGTGAGGCTAGGTAATTTGCCCACCAAGCACTCGTGGATCCATGGAGTTGCTGAGCTGCAAACATGGTCTTCTGATTTTCAGTACAATGGAGAAGTCTAAACTTTGACTCAATGATGCGGAGCCAATTATCTGCCTCCAGTGGATCACCAGTCTCAACAAACACTGGAGGGTGTGTAGCCAGAAAATCTGCATAGGTGGTCTCCTGCGGTGCATTGCGAGCATCATTACGCTCATCTTGTTGCTGACTATTATTCTGAATTAGTATTTCTATGAGTCGGTTCTGATTGGCAATGAACTGCGCAAAGTCCATCGGCGGTGGTGGAAGTGGCAGGTTTTGCTCTTGATTCTGGTTCTGATTCTGGTTCTGGTTCTGGTTTTGGTTTTCATCTTGCCCTCCACGGCGGGAACCTTCGACTGAACTATTTGTCATACTTCAATCGATTCTAAAACTATATCTGAAATCTGTCTTCCTACTGACAGTCTGCACTGAAACCCAAACTGCTCTTTCTGGTTACAGAACCAATACTTTGCGTTCATACCAATGTTTTAGACCATTTCTATATCTTTCCAACGCCTACTCATACAGCCTTATAGGATCAGTGGTTTAGGAGTTATAAATTTTCAAAGTTCCAGTCGACTGCTGACATACTGTTCTGGACAGAGAAAAGTTTGTCTGAAGATGGGTCCTAAATCCTAGTTTCGGAGCTCCAAATCAAAAATATCAGAACACAACAGTTGTAGATAATTTCATAAACTTTCCAAAAAGTACTAGAACAAAAGATTCGGCTCAGTAGTTTGAGAGTTATGCATTTTTGAACTTGACTGAAATTTCTGAACTTTCAGTTTTCAGATTAGGTGCTAGTTTGCAATTTGAAATTTTTAACAAGAACAAAGCCCTTAACCACGGTACCGGAAGATTGTTTACATTTAGTAGAGGTCAATTAGGGTTATTAGGCTCATTGAAAATTTTGACTTTGCATTTTTGTTGATATTATCTAATGCAACATGCGAATACAAACATGATGACATGACAATATGTCGTTCTAACGTGCTCACCAACAGAAAAATTATCAATATAGCGACCATACGTGACTTCGATGGCAAACATGATCTCTCAACATTTGGTTAGTCGTTTGGCTAACGTGCTAAATATTCATGGTTAGCGTACCTGCAAAAGATGCATTCTAGAAATAATACATCAAATTCAAAAGAAACGAGCTGAAAATAATTCCTTATTATTGTCCGAGGGCCGGACACTGATGTTCGACGCAATCAGCCCGCGTTCACACCATTATGCTAGCTTTCCATGCTACTATTCACATGGCGGGACACATACCTACGTTGACGATATCTTAGATGCAAGTATTTAAACAAACAACCTCCTACAGTTAGCTTGTCACCTGAACCATAGCTAATAACATCCTTATTAGGGCTTACTACTCGTACCTCACCGTAAGTGTTGGTTTTTGAAAATTAGTGTTCATTTGTGGTACTAATCCCGAGCTAGCTCTGATACTAAGCTGTGACATCGCCGCCCCATGAATGAGGGGGTATAGTCGAAGATTGATACTCGGATGACACTCGACGAAGCAAGAGTCCATCAATACACAAATAAACATAGAAAGTAGAGTACAATGTCAAAATTAAGTTATTACAATTTAGGTTCAAATTTAGGATACATAAAAGAGTTTGAAGTTCAAAAACAGAGTCTTAGCGGAAGCGAATAATCTCGACGGTACATATCTTACAATAACTCATGGCAGCCCATAACCATGAATCATTCATTGTGCTCCTCTAGAGTAGGGGAAACGGGAACCCATTCCATGGTCCATCCCTTCGGGGGTTCACCATCCCACTCCACATGATTGCCACTCTCGGTGTACACAACATGCGACATACCTATACAAAAACTTAAACAAACAAACCCTGAGCAACTAATACTCAGCAAGACTTACCCATCAAATTGGCACGCTAAGGCCAACACCTAGCATGCAGGGGGGGGGGGCTGACCAAAGGTTGTGGAAATAATTGCCAGAGCAGCACTAATAATTGATCCTTATTTTCAGATTTTAGCCAAGTTAATAGAGTTTTTGCATAAAATAAATATTGTGTAACTATACTAAAGCAAACATGATTGCCATACAATTTATAGAAATACAACATCATCAGCATCATTCACTTTTACTTCGATATGGTAGCGATCTCACAAGTGGTACTCAATAACCGCGAGTGACGGTGACTCGAATCGATTTACATCCTACAGGAGAAACCCAAATACACGGCGTACGCACACTCCCAGAGTCACGGACGACAACCTTTCATGAGATCACCATAGAGTCGGCCGGGTTTCACGCGCTCCCGAGTACATGTCCTCCACGCGATACCCGGTATCCGTGGTTAGACCATGCACCCTTCCACTACTCATACCACCCATATGCCACCATGCACTTATGATCATTCCCAAAGAGCGATGAGGGCCCATCCAACTACTATGATAATCAAGCTACGTCGATTTACTAGTGCCCATATCACTAGCATGCACTTGGTACTGTTCAAACTTGGTCACGCGTCCATACGAAGGGGTTCTTAATTGACACAAACGGGCTATAGCAAACAAGGTCCAACCTTGTCACTTCAACCTACACATGCACTTCCCCGATCGGTCTTAGATTATTTCATCAATATCAAGTGAGAGTTACAAGTACTACATTCCCAAACCATCCTATATCAAGTAGTCTCCGTATTACTTGATTTTTCTACCGATGACTCGATATTAAGCATAGCAAAATCTAAAGAATAGATGCACAAGTAGACTCATACCCATAGGATTTTGTTTTGCCTACATGCAACTAGGCTTCATGCATTTTCCTACATGTAATGCACAATACATGACACGCATACAAGTGATACAAAATAAAAGCTTTGAAACATAGGAGTGCACTGGGGCTTGCCTTGATTTAGATCAAGGTTAACACTCTTAGAAGGATTAATCTCAGCTCTAGGCTCCTCCGAAACTATCTCCACCTCCACGCTCCCGTCGTTGAGTCCTATTCGATGAAATGCAATGCAGGTAAGGATAGAGAGGATTCATGGCACTTCCTCAACAAATGTATGCTATGACATGATGCATGTATAAAATACAGGGGTGCATTAGAGAAGGACATGGGTGATTTCCTATTTTGCTTTCTTTTAGTATCGTGAAATGCGAACGGTATTTTAGTGATGATGCTTGCAAAGGGTGATCCATGTTTAACCAACTAGATGATCATAACATGGTGATCAGAGTAAATGCAATGCAAATAAACCTAAAATAACAGGAAGAAAAAGTGTTTTATGATTTGCAACATAAACATCTATGTGCTACGTAGTTATATTCACATATATGTCATTACTAGAATTAAATCAAAGTTACTATGCTTACATAGGGCTCTGGAAGATAAACGCCAGTGAGAAAAATATATGTTTCAGAGGATACGACATGAGATTTATCTACTCAATATGATGGCAAGAACATGAACTAATAATTTATATTAATTAAAATGGTGTAAACACTAAATTATTCATTACAGATGAAATGTTCGGAATTTAAACATGCCACTGGAGGAGATGCATGTACATAATGCAATAAACATACATGAAATAGTGGAAATTTATTTTATGCTCTGATAATTATTTGTGATTTTATTTTTTTTTCAATCATTTAAATACATGCATAGAAAAACAAGGGCTTTTGGAGTGCCTTTGCATTTTTACAAAATACTACATACTACATGGAGTACAAAAAGTATTTTTATGCATTTTTATTCTCATTAATCATTTGTGTGCACATTCTTGAAGTTGTACTTAATTATTTGGCTAAATATTTAAATAATAGCGGCATTTTCAGATGCCGCTTTTCCTCGGCCCAGTTGGCCCAGGTGGGGCGCATGCTCCTGGGCCAGATCCAGCCCAGGCGCAAGCCTGACTCGGCAGGCCAGCGCGCGGCCACGGTGCTCGGCCATAGCACACACGCGCGACGGCGAGGCCATGGCGAGCGGGGCAAGCCCTAGGAGGCGCTTCGGCTTCGCGAGGTGCAAGGAGGTTCTCCGGGAGAAGCGCAGCCCGGAAGGAAAGGAGGTTTAGCTCATCAGGGCTGTTGCGTGCAAGGGGGGACGGCGGCCAGCGGCGATCGGCGACAGCAACACGCGGCGTTCCCGGCGGTCGACAGCAAAACAGAGGGGCGAATGGGGCCGAATCGACGCGCGGAGACGCGAAGAGGCGTTGTGCTCAAGCAATCGAGGTGGGGCTTACCAGGGAGGAGTCGTGACGGTGAAAGGCGGCGGTCAGAGGCGGGAAGGTTCGGGTCCGATTGGCGAGGTTCGGGGCAAGAGAGACGTCAAGCTCACGTGGACCGGGGGAGGGGGTTGAGACGAAGCTCCGGATACGTTCGGACGATGGCGGGAGCAGGCGGAGTGGCAGGGCGACGAGGCTTGCTTCGGGCTGTAATGGCGGGTGAGAGGAGAGCGAGAGAGAAAGGAGAGAGTGAGAGCGAGGGGATAAGGGAAAATGGCGTCTAGGGGAGTTTAAGCGCCTCGGGGGTGGGGCCTTCGATCCGACCGGGTGCCGGTCGGGCCGTACAACGGCGCCCACGCGACGACGAGGAACCAGTCAGGGCTTGGTACTGTGCGTTGTGTTTCTCCAGAGTCACTGAGATGTGGGACCCGCAGGGGTTTGAATTCCAGGAAAACAGAGAGATGAAGGATTTTGAAGCCAAAACTTGGAGCACTAGATGTATTTCTTTTGGAAAAACAAAGATACCAGCACATAGAGTAAAGTTTGTAGAACAAGAAGGTCCAGGCATGCAGAACATGCATTGGCAGATCTATGAGATATGCAATTTTAAAATTGGCTCGCTGATTAGGAAACTTAGAAATTATCAAGTCTGGGATTTTTCCTTAACCTTTAGCCACTTTGTAAATTACATTTAGGGCATCAAATGGGTTCCAAATTTAAAAGGGTTCCAAATCCATGAAGAGCAATGCTTGGAGTAGCTAAAAGTTGAAGATGTAATTCTAGAAGGTAAAGGTTTGTAGGACTTATTTAATTTGAAACTTGCTCAACTGTCAATGCTGAAATTTGCCCAGAAACTTGATATTTGGCAAAAATTCCAAAAGTAGTAGTTCTTGACTTATTAAATCAATAAAAAATTATATGTTGCTCCTAAAGATTGGATCTTACTTATGAGTATGATCTGGTTCAGTGGTTTCTTTTAAAATTTAAAATTTGAATTTTTAAAGTGACATTGTTTCTGAGCATAATTTGAATTATTTGGACTAGTTTACCAAGTGATAAAATCACCAAAAATTCTCTAAAATTCTATTTTGAGTTAAGGATTGAGATTATGAAATTTAATTTGGTCACTTATTTTGAAATTTGTGAACTTCCATTTCAAGGTCTAGTTGAGTCAAATTCAGTTAAATTCAAATTTGAGCTTTAATTTTTTTTTTCTATTTCTTATTTCTCTTGTTAAATAACTCAGTCACTGGGGTGACACCTTGGGTGACACAATTGCAATACGAGTTATTTTCATAGGCAAGTTGTCTGGCGAGCAGGGAAGAACAAGATCAAAAAGTTAAAGAGGGTGGACGGGGCCTAGTGTTATGCAGTGGATGAGATGAAGTGGATGACCAGTGAGTTCTTTCAAAAGCTATATACTTCAGACCCGACTGCCGATAGCACTGAGGTACTACAGCTGGTACAACACAAGATATCGTCGGAGATGAATGCACAATTGTCTGACCAGTTTTCAGAGCAGGAGATTTCGGATGCGCTGTTTCAGATGAGCCCTCTAAAAGCACCAGGGCCGGATGGTTTTTTAGCTAGGTTCTTCCAGCGCCATTGGGGAGCGGTCAAGCAGGATGTAGTGGCTGCGGTACAACGGTTTTTGTGGATGGTGTATTGCCTAAGGGGATCAATGATACAGCTATTGTGCTTATTCCAAAGTGTGATAACCCGAAGGAGCTGAAGGATTTTAGACCCATAAGTTTTGTGCAATGTGGTTTACAAAATTATCTCAAAGAGCCTGGTGAATAGATTACGGCCGCTACTTGACATGCTCATCTCGCCGGAGCAGAGTGCTTTTGTTCCGGGGAGACGTATCACTGATAATGTGTTAATTGCTTTTGAATGTATACATGCCATTCAGCAGGGCGACGGAGACAGACAGGAATTTGGAGCATATAAATTGGATCTTGCCAAGACGTATGACAGAGTGGAATTGGGTTTTTTTTGCAATGTTTGTTGGAGAAGTTGGGCTTTCATCCTAAATGCGTACAGTGGATTATGACATGTGTCACTACTATGCGCTATACAGTTTGCTTCAATGGGGCGCTGTTGTGTCCCTTCACCCCTTCCCGTGGACTTCGTCAAGGTGATCCTTTATCGCCCTATTTATTCTTGTTGGTTGCTGATTGCCTATATGTTTTAACCAAGAGGCAGGAGTCGCTTGGTCTTATTCATGGAATACGGGTGTGCAGATGTGCACCTAGCGTGACTCACCTCCTATTCGCCGATGATAGCCTCTTGTTTTTTCGAGCAAATGGTGAACCAGCGCAGGTCGTAAAACAGGTAATAAAGGCATTTGAATGGGGTACCGGCCAACTGCTAAGCCCGGCAAAATGTTCTATGCTGGTTAATGAGGCAAGGCCTGAAGCGATTGTACAACACATCAGAAACACGCTCCAGCTACAACGGGTTGATTTTGAAGCTAAGTATTTGGGTCTACCAACACCGCATGGTAGGATTAGGCATGGTATTTTTCAGCCTATGGAAGAGCAATTTACATAGAGAATGAGCTCATGGAAGGAGATAGATTTATCCTTGGCAGCAAAAGAAACTCTCATAAAGTCTGTAGCGCAGGCCCTTCCTACCTATGTGATGAGTGTATTTAAGCTTCCCCTTACTGGTGGGGAACGAACAAAGGAAAGAGGAAAGTCCAATGGGTACCATGGCAAACTATGATTATGCTGAAAAGCCATGGCGGCATGGGCTTCAAAGAATTGAGGGTGTTCCACCAGGCATTACTTGCCCACCAAGCCTAGAGGCTGATCCATTACCCAGAGAGTCTTTGCGCCTGGGTGCTAAAGGCTAAATATTTCCCTCATGGAAATCTCCTGGATACTGTTTGTACTTCGGATGCTTCCCCAACCTAGCGAGCGGTGGAACATGGCCTTGAGCTACTTAAGAAAGGGGTTATAACCAGAATTCGGGATGGTGAGGGTACACGGATATGGAGGGACAACTGGATTCCAAGGGATCAAGCTATGAAACCAGTAGAGAGTGTGTGGCCTTGTCGACTCAGGAAAGTTAGCCACTTGATAAACCAGGAGGCTGGATGCTGGGATGAGGTGAAGATCCGAAAATACTTTCATCCATGGGATGCATCAGAAATTTTGAAGATCAAGCTCTCAATGAACGAGTCGTTGGATACTCTGGCCTGGCACTATGACAAGACAGGTATCTTCTCGGCCAGGGGTGCCTACAGACTAGCCTTGTTGTGGGATCATGTTATTGGAAGTCAAGGGAGTAGCACCTCCACTACTGACGAGAGAGCTGTATGGAAGCGGCTATGGAAGCTGGACGTCCCACCCAAGGTGCATGTGTTTGTATGGAAAATAATTCGCAATGGACTCCCCACGAGAGCCAACCGCCACTATAGGCACCTGGACCAACAAGACATGTGTGAGATATGTGGGTTGGAGGCGGAAGGAGTGTTCCACGCCATGATTATGTGTCCACATGCTAAAGCGCTTCGTCAGGCAATGCAGAATACTGGCAGCTGCCTGTTGATGATGATATTGTGAATTCGGGGCCAAAAAGGCTGTTGATAATGCTAGATTACCTCCCAGCCAATGTGATGGCCAACTTTCTCATGCTTATATGGAGAGTCTGGTATGTCCGTAATAGTATAACTCGGGCGGGAGAATGGATCCTGATTCAGAGCTCAGTTTTTTTCCTGCTTAACTACATGAATAGTCTCAATGCTTGCCGGGAATCGAGGACCCAGATGGTCCAGGGGGCTCAGAGGAAGAAGGTACGCAGGGTGGAGCGTGAATGGAGTCCCCGAGAGGAGGGGAAGCTGAAGATCAATATGGATGGATCCTTCATACTAGAAACTGGGGAGGCGGCTTTGGGTGTAATTATCCGAGACCAAGAGGGCCAACCACTTCTCACGGCTAGGAGGCAGTTGTTTCACTACAAGAGTGCGGAGGAGGCGGAAGCACTGGCATGTCTTAATGGGGTTCGGTTAGCAGGCAGGTGGCCAGGATGTGATGTCATTCTTGAGTCAGACTGTGCATCGTTGGTGTCAAAACTACAATCTGTGGAGGTTGACAAGTCCCTGCTGATGGCGGTGATTTAGGACACCAAGGCGGAAGGGAGGCAGCGATCGGGCTTTTCAGTAGTCCATATTGGTAGGCAGCAGAATAAAATAGCGCACGAGCTGGCAAAACTTTCTTCTAGGCTTAAGCAGAGTTGTGTTTCTTTTTCTAGTTTTCAAGTTTGTATCCAAGACCTTGTGGTGGCTGATCGGGTCCGCAGCCAGAGCTGTGCTGTGCCTATTCCTTAATAAAGCTCCCGTTGATCGCAAAAAAAAAAGAATATGGTAGCAAGCACAAAGCATGAACAATTTTTTTTTGTGTTTTATCAAAAATTGTTGAGTTAGTATTTATTACAACAGTTGAGCTCGTGCGTGGAACAACCGGTTGCAAGACATAGCTCGTTTTTTTTTTAAAGATCTCTCGAGTGGATTTTTTTTAACTTCAAATACCATGGTATTTGAAAACTTTAGCTTACAAAACTTAGTTGTTAGCTGGACCCAAACTCCTCAAAATTTTCAATACTATAGTATTTAACTTTTAAGTAATCGTCGCACTCCAGTAAAACTTCAAAAAGTGCTTTGTATCCAAACATGACCTTGGTATTAAATTGGAGAAGACTAATGAAAGGATGTTAAATGTGCAAGTAGCTCCACTTCTCACTACCACAAATCAGGTATGTAGTGGTGCCAGCCCAAAGGCCGTAGCGGTGTGGCCCAAAGTGCGCCGCCGCTACACAGGTATCGCGCGATGGCTAGACACTTTGATGGCAAAGTTGAGAACGACACGGAACCTCGACGTTGGACTGGCAGGATCGTGTTATTTTTGGAAAGCCGGTGAAGGGTGTCAAAATGGCAAAAAGTCTCACGCCGTTTAAGAAGAAATCTATTTTCTTCGTATATTTCAATTATTGGAAAGAATTGGAAGTGAATCATGTCTTTGACTGGATGCATATTGGGAAGGGTGTATTTGATAGTAGTAGTGGGCTTATACTCGACCAACCTAGTAAGACAAATGATGGACTCAGTGCACATAGAGATCTTGTAGCGATGGGAATAAGACCAGAGCTCCATCCGCAAGAAAGTGCAAATGGAAAGTACTTTCTCCCCCCGGTAGCCTACACTCTTATGATTGAGGAGAAAACATCATTCGGTAAGTGCCTCACTGGGATTAAAGTACCGACTGGTTTCTCATCGAATATCAAGAATCTTGTAAACATGGAAGAGTTAAAGATAAGTGGGTACAACACTCATGATTGCCACATAATGCTTTCGATCTTTCTTCCTATTGCTATCCTAACTATGAAATTGCCATGGCTGAAGTTGGTTGTAACTCGCCTTTGCTACTTCTTTAACGCGATATCGAAGAAGGTGATAATTGAAGACGAGTTAAATGACCTACGAACCCACATGAAGGAAACAATGTGCATACTTGAGATGGTCTTCCCTCCATCTTTTTTTTTTGATACGATGGAACACTTCATGATTCATATTGTTGACTAGATCTCTGCATTGGGCCCCATCTACCTGCATCAGATGTTTCCGTTTGAGAGGTTCATGTATGTATTGAAACGCTATGTACGTACTTGCTCACATCTAGAGGATTCTATGATCGAGGGCTACTCAACTGAGGAGATCATTGAATGTTGCTTAGATTACATTAATTATGGTAGCAGATCAATTGGTCTCCCTGTATCTCGTCATAAGGGTAGATTATCTGGAAAAGGTACCAAAGGACGTAGATCGTTCGTCGATTGTGACTTCAAACGAGTGGACCAAGCACATTTCAGCGTATTGCAACAAACGCAGATTGTGGGACCGTACTTTGAGAAACATCTGTTAGAGCTCCACCGGAACAATAAGGATGCGACGGATGAATGGATCATAGACGAGCACAAGCGATCTTTCACACCATGGTTTAGCTCTCTAGACCTTCCAAGTGGCGAGTCTGTGGAAGAGAAAATGTTGAGAAAGTTAGCTAACCGCCCGAGAAGAACTGTGGTTACATTTTAGGCATACGACATTAATGGTTTTACCTTCTACACACAATAGAAGGAGAAGAAGAGAAAGTTTCAAAACTGCGGTGTTTGAGTAGAAGCCATTAACGAAGAGGACCAAACGACCTCGTATTACGAGTACATTGAGGAAATATGGGAACTAGACTACGGTGCAAATTTACAGGTTCCCATATTTAAATGCAAATGAGTGAAGCACCCTAATGGCATCGATGTGGATGAATATGGTTTCAAATTATTGATCTTAACAATGTTGGTCACAAAGATGAGCTTTGGATACTTGCCAAAACTGTGGAACATGTGTTTTATGTATTTTGATCCAAAGGATGAGAAGAAATATATTGTTGTTTTAGGTAAACAAAGAATCGTTGGAGTGGAGAATGTGGAGGATCGAGATGATTACAATCAATGTGGAGGATCGAGATGATTAGAAGCAAGACTCTCCTTTGTTGCTAGAATGCCCTACATGCGCACCGATCACTGCTAAGGAAAAGTCGTTCAAGGTTAATTCAAGCATCATGTAATTTTATTTGTAAAGTATCGTTCATTAGGAGAACCTTGTCTTATGTTCTATGTAATTTTATTTGTAAAGTGTAGGGTTGTTTCTACAAAAATTCAAGACCAAAACAATTTTTTTTTTACTTCTAGGGTTTTTTCTGCAAAAGAACAAGGCTCTGTTTCATTTTTTGGTTGAAAGTCACCTAAACCGGAGATGTTGAAAAGTTATGCTAGTTTGAAGTTTTAGAGACCTATTTGTAATTATATAAAATAATAAGAACTAAAGTGTAAAAATATTAGGACTGAAATGTTATTAATAAAAAGTATAGGGTTGTTTAAACATAATTTTTATTAAGTACAGGGGCTTAAGTGTAAATGGACAGGACTAAAATATAATTACTAATGAACTCAGGGGTTGTTTTATAAAATCCCAGGGGCTTCTCTTTAGTAGCGGTTCAAAAGTCAAATCGCCGCTATTCCTTTTTAGCGGCGGTTTTCTTCTTGAGCCGCTGCTACAGAGCATCGCCTTATATAGGCACGGGCGTGGCTGAGCCCAAACCCTAACTGTGGTGGAGAAGAACAATGATGTTAGGCTGCCCAAGCCCCGAGCACCGCCTCCTCTCCCGACCGCGCCCCCATCTCTTCGGCCCTCCGCACGCCGCCTACCCTCATAGACGGCCACGGTGCAGGCCCCCCTCCTCTGTCTCGGCCTCGATGACCGTCGCCCGGGCTCCGCCGCCTCCTCTCCCGACTGCGCCGCCTCCTCGGCCCTCTGTTCGCCGCCTCCCCTCGTCGATGGCCATCGTGCAGGGCCCCCTCCTCTGTCTCGGCCTCGACGACCATCACGCGAGCTCCCCGATGCCTCCTCAAGTGCCGCCGCGCGCTCCTCCCCTTCGGCTCCCTGAGCACGAGCTCCCTCCTCTATCTCGGCCTCTGATGAGCTCCGCCAGGTGTGCCCGTTCCCCTCTCCCTCTCCCCCTCCTTCTGTTCCTCTGATCAATGTGCTCACTGAGTTGTGCTCACTGTTACTCGTGCTCACTCACTATCCCTTGTGCTCACTATCGTCCCTCCTCTCCTCGTAGTGGTAGATTGGGATGAGGTTTTGTAATAATTTGGTTTGATTTTTATTTGAATCAAGGTCCAGGAGGTGTATTGATTAGTGTTAGGAAGTCATTATCATGTGTCAAAGCGCTTTTGACCATCTGTCGGCGTTTAGATCACAGGCTAGTAGAATTTATTCTAGGGGATGCATGTTCCAATTTCGACGATGGCAATGCAAGAGGACACGGGGATTATACTGGTTCAGAGCAGCCCCCCCTATGTTCAGTTCTTGGGTCTGGTCGTGTTACTTGCACCAGGTAGGACATACACTGGTGGTGAGAGAGGAGGAGTCTCCAAGTCTCAAGTTGCTAATGGATGCGTGAGTAAGTGTGTGTGTTTTCCTATCTCTTCAGGAGGAAGAAAGCCTTCCCCTTTTATACCTCAAGGGGTTGGACCCTCTTTACACACACACAGAGAGAGAGAGAGAGAGACTAATATCCATACATGAGGTTGAGGAGAATGTGTGGAAGACAGTGTGGACTCCGGTCGATGGTGTGGTCTTCAACTCGTGTAGGCCCTGCCGTCTCGATCTTTGTGCTAGTCAGCACCGTGTAGAGGCGTGCCCCTGTAATCCGCTGATGAATCAAAACTCCGGGTTCCTGTAGAAGGCGTGTTCCGCTAAAAAGGGGTGACGCAACATGGGAAGCATTACGTCACCTAGGCAAAGTTCGATCCACCTGTCTATCAAGCTGTCCTACATCGCTATAGTTGAGGGCGCCATCGGGTGAGCGCAGCATGGGATGCCTTATTGTATCTGCCTCCGCCAGCAGGCGTATGTACTGATGATGGGAGCAGGTATGCAAAGGGATTTGATCCCTTGATACTGTGGACGCACACTTGGTATGGCATTTAAGGCACGGTGGTTGGCAGTTGTTGACTGCCACCCTGCTCGACCCCCACGGCTAGGGTCGAGTCGTCTAGTTGTGCCTTTTCGGGCCCGCCTAGAGTCAGGTTTCGTCCCATCTTGGCAAGGCAATTGGGTTTCTCCATCCCGCTATTTCCGCTTGAATGGTGGTTCATCGTGCTGTCCCGTCACAGGGGTGGGGCCCACTTGGCAGGAGTCGGCGGGGGCAGAGCTTGTTCAGTGGTTCCGGCCCCACTTGTGTTGTCATAGTCTCGGTAATGATGAATCAGTCATCCATATCTTCATAGTGTTTGGATAGGGCGAATGGCAGGGTTGTCAGAGCCGGATGAGGCGAGTCGTACCCGAGCCTCTACGGAGAGGCTGGTGCCGCCCTGACCTTCAAGGGGTCGAGTGAGGCGGGAGTGGGTGTCGACTCTTTGGCGGCTCAAATGGAGTGTGACCGCTCCTCGACCCTCAGCGGGTCGAGCGAGTCGTGGCTGGCTCTCGACCCTCGGTGGGTCGAGCGGGACGCTATTGACCTTCGACCCTCGGTGGGTCGAGCGGGGCGGGAGTAGTACCGCCTTTCCCCCGAGACTTGGCTGGCGCGGAGGTTCCTTTCGTGGGACCACGCTGATGCTACATCAGTCGTACCTCGGCGGGCCTATCGTCTTAGGTTGAGCGATCACGCATCGGCAGGTTCCTAGGTGGTGCCGCATGGCTCCTCTGGTTTTTACCCTCGACAGTAGCCCCCCGAGCACCCGAGCGAGTCAGAGAGTTGTTCGGGGGATATCAGCGTTGATGCTTGTGGGTAAGACGAAGTTGTTTCCTCATTGCCCAATTTCTGAGGGAGGTGCGCTCGAGCGCACTCAACGGGTGTAGCCCCCAAGCCAGAGGGCGAGTTTGGATAAACTCATGCTTTGGCTTTACTTGGTTTGGGAAGGTTAACTCATTCTTCAGGTGGGGTGCGCACTATCGCACCCGCTGGGTGTAGCCCCCAAGCTAGAGGGTGAGTTTGGACAAACTCATGCTTTGGGTTTATTCGCCTCTAAACGGTATCGAGAACACTGTTATCCCTGTTCCCTCGGACATCGTTGTGCGTCCTATGTCGAGATACGTCGGGTGGATCCTGCCTGAGGCGCCCCCGTGAGGGGGCGAATCTTCTTTTCCTCAAAAGGTGAGACACAGTGCTGCCCGGATGGCAGGCTCTTGTCTTCACTTAGCGTGCGAGGTGCAGGAGCATCTATCTATTGGACTTGGTGCCGGCGCCTAGCATGCTAGGGTGGACCCGAGGCTGTGGCGTAAGGCGGCGCAGCTATTTAAGGCAGACGCAGGGTAGTGCTCCCCCCGTCCCTTCTTGCGCCAAAGTCTCTTTTTCCCTCCAAATTTGGTCACGCCCCTCAGATTAGCGCTGCTCAGCAGGCACATTGTGGAGAGCTCTGGTGCTGGCATGACCGACCGTTATGGGTGCCCGCCGAGCGACGAGGACGAGGGCGAAGCCAAAGATGATGATGATTTGAAGTTGCATGACCTTCAAGGGGTCGAGTGAGGCGGGAGTGGGTGCCGACTCTTTGGCGGCACGATCGTCATGATGGAGTGGGGATTGGTCTGATGTTTTGAGAAGACGCCACTGCTACGGTCCGCACTCGCAGCGATAGTAGCAGGTCAGGGGGTTCGAGTCCTGTAATCCCTACCGCTTGCCGATTCTCAAGGTGATCGTGGGTGCGTTTTCTTTGCCTGAGTGATGAGGCTCGTGGGGCCAAGGACTGTTGAATGGAGCGGAAGTCGGGGAGTCACATGGAAGACGGAGTGAACGGGAGGGACGTGGCAGAATCTGAGCTACGTATCGCGCTATGGGGAGTTAAGCTCCTTACCTCGGGCAGGTCGTGGTTGGGCCCTGTAGTCAAGTTGGAGTGCGGCTCCTGGGCAGGTCGCTTATTTAACTCCGACTTAGGTCGTTCTGCCCTTTCTTCTTCCTTTTGCTCCGCATCCGTGTCCCTTTCTCTCCCAGCTTTCGAGCACGTGGAGAGTCTCATCATCTGTTTGGCTGTTCCCTCACCATTCCATCCTCCACCACGCCCGTTGTCTTCCCGTCCGTGCCGATGGCTCAGCTCCACAGGACTGCTTGGGGTCGTTCGTCCATGATAATGTCACAGATGGAGGACCTGGTGAGAGCCAGCTTTCTTCCTCCGCTCACCGACGCGGTTGAGTGGATCGTGCCGCTATGTCATCTCTCTCACGTCGTTCCATGAGAGGGGAGTCGGCGCGCCGGGGAGCAAGTTCTTCCGTGAATTGTTGAACTTCTACGAGATCAAGCTGCAACATTAGAACCCCCACGGGGTCCTGCCAATCACGCTCTTTGTCGTACTGTGCGAGGGCTTCTTGGGGATCAAGCCCAATGCTGAGGTATGGAAGTATTTCTTTTCCCCTTCACTGATCATGAAGCCGGCACTGTCGCGGCTGTGGACGAACTGGCCGATCGCACGGTTGTGGTGTAGAGGATCACGGCAGTGCTGCTGTATCCAGACGGCGCCTGGCCCATGCCGGGCTGTCCTCCAATGCTCCCCTCTGAGGGGGAGGTTGATGTGGGAAGTGTAACCGCTCCTGTAGCTTCTGATATCTTGACAGCTTGTCTTCTAACCCCAGAAGGTCTTGCCTCTGTTTTTGGACGCAGTTCGATCTGATGACGTATGTTCGCTCGCAGGCCTTGAAGCTTCCGGAGGACACGCCCCTGAGGGCGTCGAACCATTTCCGAGATGCAAAGGCCCGGGACGCCAAGAAACAAAAGCGGGGCGCGAAGGATGCGAAGCTTCAAAGGGGGTTGGAGCGGGAGAAGTAGAAGGCGCGGTGTTGAGATAGGGGCGAGGCCAGGGACACCGAGTCCTTAACCTCGACTGACGAAGATGGCGATGGTTCGGGAGGTGAGGAGGGTGAGGGAGGATACGTCACTCATTCTTACGACGTTATTGTGAGCGACATGGCAGGTGATGAGGGGGTCGATGCGGTCCTGGCGGCGAAGCTGCACGCCGCCCCCTTCGTCGAGGGCTCAACCTCAAGGTCCCAGGGCGTCGCGCCGGAGGCTCGCCTGAGCGAGGCGCCAGCTACTGAGGAGGCGGAGGAGTCGACCGAGCCGTGTATCACAATCAAGCGTGCCGACTAGCACAATGCGACATCGGCGGCGGTGGTCGGCGAGGGTGGCAAGGTGCAGCCCCTGAGGCCGAGCGAGTCGGCTGGGAGTGGCGACCATAACCAGCCGTTGGCGGACTCTGTGAATGTCGTCCTGTCTGCCGACCCCTTAGAGAAGCGGGGCGTGACGTGGGGCTAGCGGGCAACGCCCCCTTGTCGAAGCGTTGGGCCGTCATGAAGAAACACCAACCCGGTCCCTTCACAATGGCCAAGACGCTACGGGTGGATGCGGCGGTAAGGATGCGTCAGGCGGGCAAAAAAGCATTGGGAACCCGGGTGCCGCTATCCCGTCGAACATGACGGTTAACTCTGAGGCAGCCGCCTTGCCGACCCAGGGTCATGGCTCTGCCGGGTCTCCCGAGGAGGTTGCGGTGGCGATGCTTGGCGTCGCTGCCTCGAAAGCTCCGGAGTCGTCTGCTTCGGCCTCTGAGGAGGTCACGGCGACGGCGCTTGGTGTCGGCTCTTCCGTGATTCCGGGGTTCACCGCTGTAGTGCCCGTTTTCGATCCCCCGGTGGGTGCAACCGGCGGAACAGCTCAGCGTCCGACCCTTGACCTGGAGAAGGGCTCGCTACCGTCGGGTGCCGCAAAGGTAGTGCAGAGGCCTTCGCCACGCGTCCCGTCGCACTCCTCGGTCCTGTTATCGGAGAGAAGGAGGTTCTTTGACAACTGCCACGCCGTCAGTCAGGACTTCGCTAGGTATTCCGGCGTGGTAACCCAAAGGTACAAGGAGTAGGGCTTGGCGATCCTTGATGATCTCTGTGACGCTCGTCTGGAGCTGGGGGCTATGAAAGGCTGAGTGGGAGAGCTTGAACTGGCATTGAAAGATGCAGAGGACCAAGGCTCCGAGCTTCAAACGGAGTTGTTCAATTTGCAGGCCACGAAGGAGCAGCACGGTGATAGCCTCGGTTAGCTGGAGCAGGCGCTCGAGGTTGCGCTGAAGGAGCGCGATGAGGCTCTAAGGCAAGCGGCTGCTAGCACCGAGGCTGTGTGGAAGCTCAAGGAGTTGCTGCACTCGGAGAAGCTGCTGCGTTACCAAGTCATGGCTACGGCCAAGGCTTTGGTCGATGCCACGGCTATGCATCTGGCGCAGTTGCAGGAGATCTGCAAGGTTGGGGAAGATATGTCTTGTTCTTCTCCGTTTCGTGCTCGTTTCTGTTTGCCTTCATGTTGTCTCTTATCGCCTTGATTGATTGATGCAGCGCTGGAGGAGAAGCTAGCCAAGGCGGAGGAGTCTCTCCGTCAAGAGGTCACGGAGAAGGCTGAGCTGCGCACCGCGTTGCGGAGGGCGGCTCGGGAGCTCCAGGTTACCCTGGTTTTGGGCTCCTCGCTGGCGCAGCAGGTCAGGGTCCTGATGTCCTTGGGCCACGAGTGGATCCTGCGCGGGTGCAGTTTGGCGTGCGCACTGTCTTCGTGGTGCTCAGGACCCACTTTGCGGTGATGGATTATGAGGCGCTGAGCCTTGGCTATCACGTTCACACTCCCGAGGAGATGGCCCGAATCCGCGCCGACTCCAAATCTCTTGCTGACATCCTGGCTGCAAAACACAAGGAAGAGGCACTCCCCTAGATCAACGAGAGGAATTAGTTAGTGTTTTCTTTTCCTAGTTCGCTTTGCTTTCAAACAATGGGTCATCATGCCCGCTTTCGTGTAAAAAGTTTAAAGTTGTGAACTTGTGTGCTAGTTTAATTCTATTGGCCCGTGGTGGCCTTAAACAATTTTACTTCCCGTTGTTAAACTGCTTTATGTGTCCGACCCCTTACCCTTGCTATTTTGACTCACAAAGTTCGAGGCCCCAAGCGCTTCAGAAGTTTAGCTTTACCGGGGATCGCCGTTGTCGTGGTTGTTGGGGCTAGCACGACGTTGCGCCGTCTGGCCGATTCGACTATGAACACTTTTGTTCATGGCTTACTTTGTTTGCTGCCGTAGCGGGGTTCAAGGTCGCGAGAAAAAGAAAAGGAAGGAGTGGCGTGTCTTTGCCTATCATGCCCTTTCTAGCCCCCGAGTGACGCTCGAGGGTCACTTGAGAGTAGACATCATGCATGAACGCTAGACACAAAAGAAAATAAGGGAGAGAATTTACATAGTTGTGAGATGTTCCATGCGTTCTTGAATTCCTCGCCCTCTAGAGTCTTGAGTTTGTAGGTGACAGGTCAGATCACTTGAGAGACGATGTATGGTCCTTCCCACGGCGGTGAGAGCTTGTGTTGACCTCTGTTGTCTTGAACCCTGCATAAAATGAGGTCATCGACGAGCAGGCCTCTATCCCTTATGTTTTGGTCATGGTATCGATGAAGTGCTTGTTCGTATTTGGGCGAGTGAAGGAGTGCGACATCTCGCGCCTCATCTATCTGGTCCATCGCGTCCTCGAGCGCAGTTTCGTTGCCCTGCTTGCTGTAGGCATGTACTCTCAGGGCATCGTAGTCGAGGTCCATGGGCAAGACCACCTCGGATCCATAGACCATGAAGAAGGGGGTGAAGTCGGTCGCTCGACTCTGGGACGTGCAAAGGCTCCAGAGTACGGCATGGAGTTCAGCCGCCCATCGTCCACTGAACTATTTCAAGCGGTTGAAAATGACGGTCGGGTCAAAGGTTTGATGCTTTAACCCTTGGAAAATCATGTTGTTCGCTCGCTCGACCTGGCTGTTCATCTTAGGGTGGGCGACAGCAGCCCAGCCGACATTACATGTTAAAAAACAACCACAAAATTACAAATATATTTAAACAATTTCTGATCCAGCTTCCAAACCATCAAGCTACCATCAAGCAACTCTCATCCAGAAAATCTATCAATCTCTTGTAATTTTAGTTTGACTATTGGCCATAACTTTAATGGTCTGCTAACCTCTCAATCAAAATTATTCTGATGTGACAACAATGTTTCAATCAAAATCAAAACTGACATGTATTGTCCTTGTGGTATGAAACATCTCATCTTTGTTATAGTTCTTTTATTAGCTAGAGATTCTAGACGAATAGTCGCATACATCATCTGCAAATCTGCAAATACGATTCAAAAAGAAGAAACACTACAGAAACCAAAGGAATGTTTTTCTATCTAAAGCAATCAGCTGCAGAGGCAGCACCCATAAGTACTCCATTTACTTTATACATCATTACATGAAATCTGCAAAGTTGAGGGAGCGAAGTAACAAGCTACTTCTGCTAAATTAAAATATAAATTAAAGAATACACATTCAATGTGAATGATCTGCATCCAAGAACATGACATAAATTAAGAAAGCACATGTCCACCTCTGGGCCAGTCTTTCAAAGTTGTTCAATTCATTCTATCTTACTTCATCAAGGATAAAATATGACATGATTTCGTTTACAATATATGCCGTGCCTTTCTTGCTAGTGAGTGCCTTGAGACACAAAAAAAATAGAAATTGAGATAATCACACCATGTTTTTTCTTTATATAAGAAAAAACAATGATTTTAATTATTTAATACACTTCATCAGTTGGTAAGAGTTACCAGAGATAATCTTAAGAGGTTCCTCAAAAAAAAAAGAGATAATCTTAAGAGTGAGTCTAAAAAGAGATAATCATAAGAATTAATAGCAAAAATGGCCAAAACTACTAAAGCATAATATGAAATCAAATAAAGAATTGGATCCTTTTGCACTAAATAATTAATCATCAAGAATCAAAAGAAAATATTAATGGCATCATGTTTCATACAGCTTTATTTATCCATTTACTCTACTATGTGACGCTAAATGGATCGTTGTTTTTGCTAGCATCATATCAGAATATTAACAAAAAGAAAATAAGTATATTATGGTGTAAAACAATTATGACACCAATATATCAGCTGTTTATGTTCCTAGTATATGAAGTGAAGCTCTGTAAACCTGGTAAAACATTTTTATTGCGAAACTCCAATGCATTTAGCTAAGATCAGGTAAGGACTATATTAAAACTATTGTCACAAAAATTATTGCACTATCTATTCATTACTGCAGTAGCACAATCCATTCAATTCTGCAATAGCGCAAAGATTTTTTTTTAATTTTCATAAAAACATTGCTACCATTACGTCAAAATAAAACAAGTTAAGCTAAGTATTAGAAGTGAATGGTTCCATAGACCATAGATGGGCAACGAGGGAGACTAAATTATTACTAATTCAGGACTGGTCTTGTGTCTAACTATATAATATAAAAAACTAAGGAAGATGAAAATAATTTATGGCCAGGGAGAACTGGTCTTGTTCAGGGAAGTGAGCAGCCCAACCACGCATAGCCTTCCTTCCTTCTCCACCTATCATATCAGCTTAAAAAATTACTCATAAAAAATGGAAACCAACCTCTAGCTTCTTTGAATAAGATTACAATAATTCTGGGCTATTGCTCCGTCCATCATAAATGTGAATAACTGATATATCCATCTAACCTTCACTGATATTCTTGTGCCCACAAAACTGATATTCACATGTATCTGATACATCCATATACCTTTTACTGGTTCAGCTATGGAACAAATGTGGGCATCTTCCATCATATTCTTTGTAGTGCAATGTAGAAAGGAGATTTCAATTTCAATCTCAGGCCTGGGAAAAAGAACAACTTAGATGAACATAGTTTGTAGATTCACCAAACCAAATGTTATTTTTGAGTGAGCTTAAACTCCATGTGTGGTCAGGATGAGCCAATATGAATACAATTTTAACCCAAGTGAGATGGGCTTGCTGGAACTCCATGTGAGATGAGCTTAAACTCCATGTGTGGTCAGGATGAGCCAATATGAATACAATTTTAACCCAATTTTAACCCAATTTTGTCCTCTGATCATTTACAAATGTCAGAAATACTGATGTCATCCATATGCTACTACTTCTAATCTCTAAGATAGTTCTGGAAATTATAAAAGTATATGAATCTCTAAGATGGGAAGCCAGCCATCATCAACTTGGTCAATCTGGCTAGTGGAAACACTTACTACATCAAGGCTGCGAATTTGTGAATTCGTTTCACCTGCGCATGATGCTCAGTCAGTTTATATGGAACACGAAAAATCTACTCAAACCTTAAAATCATGCGGCGCAAGTCCCCCACCCGGAGTTGATCGATTGGTTATATCGCTCATCAATCGTAGACGACTATGACGCTTGTAAGACTTGTTCTTTTCACGTGTCAACGAAGAAGATTGGGTCACTATATTCTCCTTTCCTCCTGAGTATTTAGTCATAAAAAAAAACATTAACCGATGATCAGGCGTGTTCAGTCCTTCTGCACTCTTGCGTCCTGCCTGTATTGCGTCCCTCTTCCGCGCACGACTCTTTTGCTGGTACTCTCTGTTTTTCTCCCGCTGAACTGCTGCTGGATCAAAAACTTGGCTTCTACCTGCGAATGGCTCGAAATTATACAATAACATCCTAAAAAATAAAGCACATATATAATACTAAATGTTTTCATACCATTGGCACGCAGGGTTGTGACATCGATGAGAGGTATACGATCAACGGAATCAGTGAACTCGGAGACGTTGGTTGGCAAGGCCTCATCCATGCGGGGCTGAAATCACTACGAATCAACACCAATGGAAAAAATGCTAAACAAGAGTCCACATCCATCCGATAGAGAACCCGTATATCAGGTCACAGCCAAAAGGATGACAGATGAGATCCTGGGCATGTATACGACGAATATGTCACGGACGAATATGTCACGGAGACACTAACCTTCACGCGAGAGTCGAATACCTGGATGAAACGCGCTAGCGTCCTAGTGTCGCCCGCCGAATGAGATCAATCGCTGAGAGATTGACAACCACGTAGAAACATCAGGATATTGCAAAAAGATGGAAGTAGGCACACGATGTTGCCTGCATGCAAGGTATACGTTCGTGATCATAGGGACACAAATAAGGAATGAGCGGATTCGTAGGCTGACTAAATAGAAATTAATTAAGATGTAAATCATGCCAGGAAAAGGTGATGCCGTTTAAACATGTAAAGGTGGGGCTGGTGTGGGTTAAACTCGTTCGGTGAGAAAAACTTGATGCAGAAATCACAGATGACTACCAAGCCGTAAACAAATCCTGACCGATGTCATGTTTTTGAAATTGGAGATGGGACCGGGTGAAATCCAACGCTCCATACGGGATTGGGACGTTGATCCAATGGGTAACTAAATGGGTGGGTCTATTATAGAGTGGTGACAAAAGTAGGCAGGATGTTTAGTCTTTATAGTATTGATAAAAAATCAAAGCCGTATACTCCTTCAAACTAATACTACCTCGGAGGCTCGGAGCAGGTATTGAAGTAACGTTTGTGGATTGAGCAGGCTGCTGGAGACGAAGGATTCACAGAGGATGCACGATTTGATACGGACGACCACAGGTCCTGCCACAGCCCATCAATTCTCTGTGCCAGTCATCGATCCAGGTACTGCAACAGCAATGGAGCTCGATTAGGCAGGCAATTGAGTTCGATTTTGGGTTTGGACGAGGCGAATCTCCGCGCAGCAGCTGCACAGCTGCGCCTGATCGCACGCCTGCACGAGCTTTGCCCATGCACGACCTCCTTGCCTCCTCTCCGAGCATCTGGCTACGCCACGGAGCGCACGCACGTCGTCTAAGCGCCCACCAAGTTGCCCGCCTTCAGTGGCGAGGGCAGGTCAAGAGCTAAGGGTGAACCGAAAGCTAGATTGGATCGGAAGGGTGGGCCAGAAGAGCAAAAAAAAACATAAAGAAAAAAATGAAAAACAGCACTGTAACAACTATAGTGCTAGAAAAGGCTTCTGGACTAAATCTGGAGGTGAGCCGTGGCCCATCCCATAGACTCACCACTGTCCGCCTTGTCTAGCCTCGACCCTTGAGGCCACTGTGCTCCAGCCCTCCACGGCGAAGTCGTCACGAGTGAGGGGACACGAGAAGACCGTGAGAAAAAATTTAGTAATATGAAAGATTGATTATGTTTAATCCGCACAAATGTCAGAGTAGTGGCACGAGAAACATAAAAATTTAGTATCATTGGCATACATGGGATACAGATTTTAGCGGTGGCAGATTGAGGATTGAAGTTTATGTCAATGGCATACAAGAAATTTTCCAAAGATTTTCTATGTATATATAAGAACAAGGAAAAAGTCTATTTTGCTTTACGAACAATTCACTTTGTCCAATTTATTCCCCAAACAAAATCTTGACTCAATTTACTATCTTAAACAATTTAAGTTGGTGCAATTTACTCCCTGTAATAGGTTATCTTTTTTGTTTTTCTTTGTATAATTTGAATTTAGTGCTCTAATTTTACACAGTGATAGTTTTTATAAAACCATGCACTAAAAAAATATAAAGTATATTTTTATAGTTTAACAATAGTTAATAATATCTTAATTATAAAGTTCTATATATATAATATTGATGAAAAATATAAAATGTTATGATTGTTATCATCTTTCATCACGCAAAAAATTGAGTTTTGAATTCTAATTGTATAAACAGAAATAAAAAAGACATATATCATAACTAGCAACGTATCCGTGCGTTGCTACGGGAGTTAAAAATTTGAAAATGAATTTTACTTTCAAAGAAACAACAATCTATCAGTATAGAAAATTTCTTTACTGAATAGTGTTACCAAACATCTATCATGCCCCTTATATTGCTCATTTTACAGTACAAATTAATCTGTTAAAAAAATAATTTGTCATGAACCAGCATCTTTATTCTATATATCTTTTTTTTTATCAATAGCATGTTAGCGAGCACCTCGCTGACACGGCACCACGGCTCCTGGAGGCTCATGCTAAAAGCCGGCAATAGATAAACCGTATAGCCTTCAATGAGTAAGAACTTTACCTCAATAGCATATATAATATTTATCCTAAAATCACTTTAGATGAGGTCTCCTTCTATCCTTCCTGATAATTTTATCGAATCTGCAAAAAGTAGATAATTAACAATCTGAATAGAGGATATATAATACAACATGTATGTTTGTTGTGTGCAGATGAGGTAGAACAGTAGTTTTGACATAATCTAAAAACCTAAGTCAGCTGATATTCTTGAAACTGGTAGAAAAGACGGATTAAAATTCAGCAAATACTATTTGGCATATCTTGACAACAAATATGATACTGCATTCATTCGGTGACTTGTTGATTCTGAATCATTGTTGATGTTTACTTGCATTACAAAAATTTAATATGATTGCGGGACATGTTTAGGTTTAAAAAAAAAGAAAGTACTAATTGAATTATATGATCTGAACATTATTTGTAATAGCAACGACCACAACTGTCACAAATTAAATCAGCAAGCTGCATAATATTAGAGAAGAATCAACTCCCTCCCTATTCATCCTGAAGCAAATCAAATGATCATTGGGATCAATAGATTCAAAAATCAATACAGCAAAGGTGTGGCAGCGAAGCGAGGCACTCACCAAGATGTTGGGCCAGATGATGCTAGCCTTGATATGCATGTCGTCCTCCTCTTCCCTGCGTGCGTTCAGCCATTCACCACTGTCCCAGAATCCTCGTGCAGATCATTAGATGTAGGTCATTGGTGCAGCGGCCATGGTGTCGTCCGTGCACCTAGAACCCTACCTCGACCACCAGTTGCCGCCTTGTCCTCTTCTCCTCCTCTATGGCAATCCCCGCCTCCTCTTCACCATCTATATGGGACTGATCTGCTCCACCCGATTCAGGAGAAGAAAAGAAAAGGAATTGGTGCATGGCGCTGGCCTTCTGCCCTTACCTCGTTTCATGAAATTTTTTCGAACAAAAATATCTATAACAAAAATTTAAATTTTTTGAAAAATAGTATTTAGAATAGAAGCTGCTATTATTCTAACCAAAAGAAAAAAAAACATTCGAAAGATCAAAATTCTGGCTAGAAGGCAGATATATTAGTAAAACAACTTTGTTTCCACTTATTAAACACCCCTAATTAAATAAACAAGCTAAAAAGTACATTTTTTAAAAACAAATTCAGTTGTACTTATCGGCTTAGGAAAGTGGGCATTCAGTTGTACTTATCGGCCATCGGAGTTGATAAGAAAATTGTGATTTGCCTAGAGAACCGATCATCAGCCGGAAAAATCTGACCGAGGTTCCGGGTGACGGAAATGTATATATGCATGCTTGGCAAAGAAGCTAGTACGCATTGCAATCTTTGTTGGAGATATAGCGAGTCTGTTTAAGCATTGGATTTGATTTGGGTACAAATTGATAACTCGTCGTGGACCCACAACAACATCTGTCGACGCGGGACGTGGAGTTTGTTTCGGTTGCCTCCAGGATAGGGCAGTTAGAATCCGTTTTCAAAACACCAACAACAAAACATCTATCTAATCTCTCTAATCATTGTTTGTTTATATACGACGCGTGAGATCGCTCTTGTCGACCACCACAGTACCGGGGGGTTCAGATGACCACCACGTACGGCGGGATAGTAGATCGATAGATGTCGTGTTGGGCCGCGACGTTCAGCAACACCATGGCCGCCGCCAGCATCGTCTCCAAGCTCACCGACAAGATCGCCGACCGGCTCGCCAGCCTCGTGTGCGGCTTCTCCTCGCTGCCGACCACGTACGACGCCGGCGGCTACTTCATGCTCCCCTCGCCGTCGCCGGACCGTCATCCTCACCCGTACCGTCCGCCGTACGGCAGGTCGTCCTGGGCGTCGCCGCCGTCCTCTTCTTCTTCATCATTACGGCAGAGGGTCGCCTCATCAACAACAGCGGACCCCGCAGACAACGACAACGACGAGGAGGAAGAGGAAGAGGAAGAGGAGGAGGAGGGGTCCGTCCGTGCCACGTCATCGTCACCGCACGACGACGACGACGACGACGCGGCGGCGCTGCCGTGCCTGGCCTTCCAGTCGCAGCACGGGTACACGCTCCTCTCCCTCGACGGCGGCGACGACGGCGGCGAGGTGGCGATGCGCCCCGTGCTCGGCCGGCGCCTCGTCCCCTCTCCCTACGGCGGGGTCGTCCTCGCCGCCGACGTGTGCTACAACCACCCGTGCCGCCTCATCGACCCCTTCACCGGCGCTGTGACGACCCCGCTGCCCGACCTGCCCCTCCCGCGGTCGGAGAAGGAGCCGATCTCCTGCGCCGCCGACGAGCCGCCGCGCACCTCCTCCCGCCACCCACGCGCCACCGACGACGGGCTCGCTTGGGACTGGTCCCCGCACGGCGTCCTCCTCGCCCGCGGCGACACGGCCTTCTTCTACTCCTTCCAACAACCCGCCGACGGGTGGGTCCCCGTGCACCAGTCGTGGCGCGGGTCCCACATGTCGGTGAACCACCGCGGGGGCCGGTTCTTCCTTTTCGAGCACCGGTCGCTGCGGACCACGGTCGTCGACGCCGCGACCCTCCGCGTCGCCGGCGTCATTCCGCCGCCGCAGCAGCAGCAGCTGGACGCGGAGGACGTCGACGGCGCCTACCTCGCGCCGTGCGCGGGCGGCGACGAGGCGCTCCTGCTGGTGCACCGGGCCGGGGACCGGCGCGGGGGCAGGGCGGTCGTGAGCGAGGCGTACCGCGCGCGGCTGCGGGGTGGGAGGAGAGGGGGAGGGCCCAGGTGGCGGCGGGTGGGGGACGTGGGCGACCGCGCGGTGTTCGTGGACGGGGCGCACGCGTTCACGGTGAGGGCCGGGCCTAAGGTCAGGAGAAACCACGTGTACGTGACCATGTCGTGCCAGGCGGCGGCGGGCGGCGGCGCGGAGTATGGCGTTGCGGTGGTGGATCTGAGGCGGCCGGAGTGGCAGGGGAGGGTGAAAGTCCGCTCCGGCGAGGTGGACCGGGCATGGGGGTGCCAGCCCTACTGGATCGTACCCAAGGATCATCCTCGCGAGGAAGAAGATGGTCATCAATGAGAGAGGGTTTTAATTAGCTGCTAGGGGTTTTGGGGTCTTCTTATATTTTTTCTTTGTAATTTGGTTAGGGATGCAATGAAGTGGCCGAGCCGCAAACCAAGAATCTCATCTTCGCAGCAAAAGTTCTCCTATCATATCAGAGAATACTACTAGTACAGAAGCCTCTTATACAAGTAGAATGCTTGAATGCTGCATTATTAGGAAATGTTCAGTCTCATTGCGCGCGTGAAACTGTATAAACCATATTGATACTTCTCTCGATATTCAACCAGTTAATAATGTTTGTCAAATAAGAATAGCCTCAAACACTGCAGACTCAGCGTATTAGGAAATAAAAGGTATATATACATACTCAAGTTTTCTCCCTCCAGATTCAGCGTTTGTCCTCCAACGGCACAAACTTGAACTTCTCCTCTGAAACATGATACAGCCATATAGGTAGTCCGCGACTGATACAAGCTTCCTCCGAAACCTGGTGGGTTTCCTTCCTCTGCCATTTTGAGAATCCCCTGCAGCTTGGTTTTCCTTCCTCTGCCCACTATGCGAGACGGAGAACAAAAAACACAACTTTTACATCACTCTACACCCAATGTGGCAGCGTGTCATATCACCCCGTTTACTATCCGACAAACAATTTAACCTTTTGTTCAGCAATTTATCGAGCAAAGGTACATTTTTCTAGCTATATGGGTTTTGGTCTCAGGTTTCTTTAATTTAATTACTATTTTAGATGAAATGAAGTAGACCGAGAATCTGATGTTTCCACTTTCCAGCAAAAGTTCTTTCATACTTTTTGGTCCAAAAAAAATATTATTGAAAATTTTTCAGAAAGACACGCTTTTCTCTTATTAGTGAAACTCTTTCTCTCATTATTCAGCCGATAGAAAATGTTGTCAAGTAAGACATAGTACTAGCTTACATACAGCAGATTCAGTGTACTGGAAATTAGTGTGTACAGACACTACAGGAAACAACAACTCGGTTCTGTCCTCCAACGGCGCAAACACGAGTTTCCTCTGAAACTTGATACACGTAGTCCACGACATCCTCTGAAACCCCTCATTTTCCTTCCTCCTCAGCCGTTTTAGCGTCATCTAGAACCTCATTTTACTTCCTCTGCCCACGAAGCTGCAAGATGAATGGGGAAACACAACTTTTGAACTTCCTTTGTGGCCACTGTGTCTTATCGTCTCATTTTCTAACCCACAATCAATTGAAACAAAAAACAACAACTTTTCAATCTACCAGGTCAAGATCACAAACAACAAAAGGCATGCCCGAATTCTGCTAGAGAAAATGTTAGACACAAGAAGCTGACTAAATGTAGAGTATAACGGCAAGTGACAAAACACAAGCATACCCAGCAGGTATGAAACTGAATTTACTCATCAATGTTAAAAACAAAAAAGGGCATCATACATTGTTTGCCTCATGAATCTTATCAATCAACCCATCAGCGTCCTGCATGAACAGTTGCAAATGAGCGGCATTTTTGTGAAATAGTTCCATATAAAAAGAGAGGTCACAACATGTAATGATATTCACTCTTCTGTCTACTAAATGCATAAGTTGGTTGTTTTCCTCTTTGTACAGCTCTTTCTTTTTAACCTCTTGATTAATAAAAAAAAATTGGTTAACAGTAGGGGCTTCCCCTGCTGTATTTTCCTCCAAAAATAATAATATATAAGTTGGTAATAAATAGTTAATGTCATAAACAGTAATACGAGAAATCCCTTTCCCTCATCGGAGGCTCATACAGTAAAATTTTCAAATGCTAAAACATTTAGGATGTCGAGAACAGTCCAGCACTAAGCATCATGTGCATGTTTAATAAAAATTTACCTCTGTTTCCCATCCATCAACCACGAAAATGGCCAGGCACAAACCATCAGCTGTGCAGTAAAGGTGACATTCCCGAATATGCAACTCGACATAATCAAACAACAACGAAAGCTGTTGAACATTGTGCCATAAGAAACTTACACATATTACGAAATAATAAACCATATGAAACTGAATAGTTTGCGACCGTAAAATTCAAGATTACCCGGCACAGGAGCTTCGGCCTGTCAAGTGAACAAAAAATGACCTCATGAAGATGAAGGGGAACTACCCTGTGGAAAAAAGATTAAGAGGTGTTAACCAAAAAGTCATGAAACGTAGATGTAAACATAGTATAAAACTATAATGCCCCTGCTCCAGATGGAGGATTGTTAGGATTGTTATCCTAAAAAAATAAAAATGGAGGATTGTTATCTGGACAAAACACAGCGTCCATTTCATATTTTTTTTTAAAAAACACAGCATCCATATCAGATTTCCTAATAAGCGAAGAAGTACCGGGAGGAGGAGGTAATCCTGGACTCATCGTCATCCACCGCCTCTGTATCCAAACTGAGGCCATCCATCAAACCCTCCCGAATCGGAATGCTCTGCTTTATACCAAGGAACATCACAACAGCCGTGAAACCCAAACAATACTAACTGGTTTTTTTTCATTCACTTTGTTATTACTATTTTTTTTTCCTGCGAGGACTTTGTTATTCCAACAGAACGCATAGCATAGCATTTTTCGCACCTTGAGGTATCGCACGTGGAAGACGGGTCGCTTGTCGGGGTCGGCGCCCTCGTCGAGGATCCTCCAGTGCAGCAGGACGTCCTCGTCCTTGTCGACGGCGTCGACATCGACGTCGGCGAGGTACCGCGGCGGCATCCGCTGGAGGTGGCGCCAGAGGCGCCGCTGGAAGGAGACCGGATCGGCGAGCGCCGGCTGGTCGTGGCACCCTGCGGTCCGGCGGAGGCGCTCCTGGACCCTCCTCTGCACTTCGTCGAGGCCCCGGCAGCAGGGCGGCAGGGAAGAGCTCTCTCCGGCGTCCTCCTCCTTGCGCACTCGCGGCGGCGGCGGCGGCGGAGCCATTGGAATGTGTGAAGCCTCCATTGGCGGTTGCGGGCGCGGCGGATTTTCTCGGGCGTGGTGGGGTCAGCCGGGACGGGAAGGGCTAGGCGAGTATTTATAGAGGGGATGCCGGCTCCGGCCGGCGAGCTGAGCTCTCCGATTGGGTTGGAGAAGACAACGAGGACAATGATGGACGATAACAAGCAAGTTGTTTTGCAATTAAAATTGAATTCAAATTTCGTGTACTCTCACGCCGTGACTGCCTATGTAGAGTATCATTTGGCCACCTGAATTTGTCGGTACGTCAAGCTCTTACGTCGCCCGGTTACTGTCGATCGGCGCATATTGTCCTTTTGATTTTTACTTTGAGAATGTGTGCGATGTAGTGATGCGTATTTGCAAATTTGTTTTGCCTATTAAGTCTCCTTTAAAACACAAGAATAGGAAAGAAAAAAAAAACAGAGTTGGAGTTCATTGTAATCTTATAGAAATCGAAAACACATGAAAACTATGAATCTGAATAGAGATAAGTTTTACAATAGGTTATACTTCTTACTTATTTTCTTTCAAAATTTGCATGAAGAAAAACATCCCATACTAATTCTAACGGATTTGGTAGGATTCAATCATGCGTTGATTCAATCATGCTTTTCAAAGGTCTCATACGGAAAACTTTTATATGGATTGAATCTATAGAAACCATATACTTTTCCTTCATTTCAAAAGAGGTGTAAATGTTTTTCGGCCACTGAATAAAGAGCGGCTGGCTATTCAACTTTACTTTTTTTTCAAAAATAAGAATATATAGGGCCCTGCATCGGCCCTCAACAATACTGCGAGCAGTATTGTAACCAATCTACTCTTTGTCGTGCCGTGATGTTTGGCGCGATCTTAATAGGCCGCGATAAAAAGGGCGAGAAATGAAAATATTGTTCAGGGCAGATTAGTTTTCAAATACCACTAGGTCGCGCGACTTGCGGCGTTAGGGCCTTGCGGGCGAGCAACGATGTGAAACGAGACGAGCAACGATGTGAAACGAGACAACGTGAGACACGGCAGCCACGAGTTTTGCACTGTTGAGTTATGGACTATCACAGTTACGTAGATCAAAGTAGAAAAAAAAAACTAAAAGTAACAAAAATAGAGGAGACAAAATTTTTTATTGAATAATTCTGGTGAAATTACAAGAGTGTCTTCTCAACTATTTATAAGGGAGAAATCCTACTTCGTGTTGAGTCAGAATTAGATAAGGAGTCCATATAGATCAGAAGTCCTTCTTCTAGAAGATGGGTTTGACCCATAAGCATTTTATAACACTTCCATTTGGGCTCTTTATCACAATAAAATGGCTCATAAAAACTCCTAAAAAAACCCAGTGGGAAAAATCAAGAAAAGAGCACATATTACCGTCACTTGTATTGTACACATTGACTCATTAAAAATCTTAATAAGAAAACTTCATATGAAAAACTTATAAGAAAAAAAGAGTACAATGCTTCAATCTTCATGATTAATGCTTATCGATCTTCATGAACGACATGAATTATCTTTGAGATAATTCTTTAATACGGGAATATGATGTACTTAGGAAAGTTCTCCCCCTGTTTCAAGCACTTTTCTAAGTCTTCTCATGCCAATACCATGTCGATATTTTTCAAGAGTGCAAATTGGTATTGCCTTTGTGAACATATCTGCAAGATTATCACAAGATCGGACATGAGTTATCAAAATCTCTCCCTTCTCTTGCAATTCATGCGTATGGAAGAATTTGGATAACATATGTTTTGTCCTGTTTGACTTTATATATCCCAATTGTATTTGTGCAATACAAGCGTTATTATCTTCATAGATAACTGTAGTGGATGGAGTATACGATACTCCACAACTATCCATTATATGTCTTGACATCCTTCTAAGCCAAGTGCATTCCTTGGCGGCTTCAAATAATGTGATGATCTCTGAGTAATTTGTTGATGTAGTAACAATCGTCTACTTTGTTGACTTTCATGAAATTGTCGTTCCACCAAATAAGAACACATATCCAGTCTGCGATATTGACTTGTGTGGATCGGATAAGTAGCCAGCATCAGTATACCCAACCAATGTTATTTCTGTATTCTTCTTGAAAAATAATCCAAAATCTTCAGTTCCTCTCAGATATCTTAGTACTTGTTTAATGCCTTTCCAATATCGCATAGTTGGTGCCGAGTTGTATCTAGCAAGTAGATTATTATCAAAAGCTATATCGGACCTCGTACCATTTGCAAGGTATATCAATACTCTAATAGCACTGAGATAGGGATATTGAGGTTCCAATAATTTCTCACCTTCCTCCTTTGGTCTAAATGGATCTTCCTCTGCATTGAGTGGTCTCACAACCATAGGGGATCTGAGTGGGTATGCATCTTTCATATTAAATCTCTCTAATACCTTCTTGGAATAGTTTGATTGATGCAATAATATCCCTTCGTGGGTATGCTCAAGCTGCAAGCCTAAACAATATGCAGTCTTACCTAAATCTTTCATTTCAAAGTCAGACTTTAGGTAAGAACATGTATCTTCGATGTCCTGTGTAGTGCCAATGATATTCAAATTATCAACATAAACAGAGATTATGCAATAACCTTTCTCTGATTTCTTAATGAATACACAAAGACAATCATCATTCTTCAAGAATCCTTTCTCCAGTAAAAAGTCACTGAGTTTGTTATACTATATTCTTCCAGATTGCTTTAAACCATATAGTGACTTCTGAAGTTTGACACTATACAATTTGCGTTCTTCTTCATTCGGGACTTTGATTCCTTCTGGAACTTTCATATAGATTTGTGTATCTAATGTTCCATATAAATATGTAGTGATGACATCCGTAAGTCGCATTTGCAAATTCATATTCACTACCAATGATATTAAATACCGGAAAGTAATTCCATCCATTACGGGAGAGTAGGTTTCTTCGTAGTCAATTCCTGGTCTCTGCGTGAAACCTTGAGCTACGAGTCTCGCCTTGTATCTAGTCACTTCATCTTGAGCATTTCTGTTCCTGACAAACACTCATTTGTGACCCACTAGGAAGATACCTTTTGGTGTAAGGCTTACATTCCGAACACTTCTCTTTTCTTTAGCGAGTTCAACTCTGCACATATTGCTTCTTTCCACTTTGGCTAGTCAGGACGCTTCTTGCATTTCTTCATTGACTTTGGTTCAGATTCTAAGTCAATCTGTGTTGCAATTGTGTCAGCAAAATATGAGTCGACTTTTATTGTCTTTCTATTGTATACTACTCCCGTCTCAACATAATTTGTTGAAACTTCTTCTATTATTTCATTTTCTTGATCTACATCACTCAGAGGTGTGTTTAGATCAGGAATTTTCGGTAACCCGTCGTGAGTTTCAAGTGTGCGCACATTCTCACTTGGGATTTCTTCTTCAAGGCTCATCACTTCATGTGGTTTGCTTTCACCTTCTATATTTTTCTTTTGAGTAGTTTGCTTAGGCTTCTTCTCCGCAGGACATCTCCTAGGAGGTTTAGCTTGAGCTTGTACTCTAGACTTCTTTGGTGCCCGTGTAACCAGATCACTCCCCCTCTTTCTAGCATTCGTTGCTTTTGAGTAAGGAGGCTGGAATTCCATATAGTCATCCTCTTCAAATGGGATGTCTATTCTTTCAGGTGCATTTGCAGCCGATATATGAGACTTCACAATGTCTCTTGAGCCGATATTTGCAGCCGAGCTCAGTTTCTGTAGTGCGAGGATCCATTCCTTGAATTCCTTTAGTTTTCCATTCTATTTCACGGCATTCGTCCCGAGAGAGATACTTTCCTCTCCCTAATGCCGGGAAATGATCTTCATTAAAAATACAATCAGTGAAGCAAGCCATGTGTAGATCTCCAGTGGATGGCTCTAAATACTTGATTATGGATGCACTTTCATATCCAACGTAAACTCTGAGTTTCCGTTGTGCACCCATTACAGTTCGCTGAAGCGGAGGGATAGGGACATACACAGCACATCCAAATCTCCGTAAGTGAGAAACATTTGGTATTGTACCACGCGCCATTGCTAATGGTGATTCTTCATGTATAGCAGATGGCCTCAATTGAATTAATGCTGTTGCGTGCAACACTGCATGCCCCCAACAAGAGGTAGGCAATAAGCAATTCTGTAATAATGGTGGTGCTATCACCTTGATTATCTTAATTAATGATTCTACAAGGCCATTTTATGTATGCACGTGTGGTACAGAGTGTTCCACTTTGATGCCCAGGCTCATACAATAGTCATTAAAAACCTTCGAGGTAAATTCTCCGGCATTATCCATCCTGATGGATTGAATTCTATGATTCGATAATTAGTTTTTAATTGTATGATCTGAGTTGTCAATCGTGCAAACGCATGGTTTCTAGTAGACAATAATTATACATGACTCCACTTCGAGTAAGCATCAATCAACACCATAAAGTACCAAAAAGGTCCTGACATGGGGTTAATTGGTCCACATATGTCTACTTGAATTCGTTCAAGGAATGCCATCGATTCTTCTTGAATCTTAAGCTTTGAGGGTCGAGTGATGAGCTTCCCTTTTGCACATGCAACGCACAAAAAAACTTCTTGATTTGGGAAATCTTTTGTCTTCAAGTTGTGACAATTCAAATTCTTCCTGATTCTTTACATCATGTTGAGGCCTGAATGACCAAGTCTATTGTGCCATGTTCGATAGGCTTCTTGGTTGCTAAATACGGTCTTAAACGCACCAAACTCTTTGTGTGATTTAACATAAGTGTAGTATATGCTTTCTTTAATGGTTGGAAAACTTTTGACGATAGTCTTGTGATCTCCATCCTTCTTGGTCATAATGAGACATTCTTCGCCTTTATCATCATTGGTTTCTACGTGAAATCCATTTGCACGGATGTCTTTGAAGCTTAACAATGTCCGAGTAGACTCGGGATAAAGCAATGCTTCATGGATTACTAGCCACGTACCATTCGGTAGGACGATTGTGGTCCTACCTATGCCAACAATGCTAGTGTCATTGCCAATGACAATAGTTATATCTCCATCATACTTTCGAAGTGTTTGGAAATAACTAGTGTCCCTTAGAACGGTAGCGGTAGTGCCACTGTCTACGAGACAGAGCTCTTCTTGAATAGCCATGTTCACCACGATTCTGTAATTAATATAATATTGTATAATCAACAGAAATAATAATACAAATAATTTTCACACCAATATGATATATTAATGATAAAATGTCTTCTCTTCATGAGATTTCATAAATAAACCACCACAAAAAACTTAATGCACCCCTATTACTAATGCTTAATTCTAATGGAGAACTTTTGATTCTAAGTAGTCTACGAGACTAGTGGGAATCTCCATGCAGGTCCTCCTCATCCTCTGCCATGGTGTCTTCATCAAATTCAATATCAGAGGCCTTGCTTGGTTCTTCATGAGCCTTGTCTAGTGTACCAAAATTCATCTTCGTGATGTCTTTTTTGGCTTGTGGAGCTTCAACATAGTTGGCTTCATGCTCCGTAAGCTTCTTCCTAACTTCTTGGTACATGCCGACAACGTGCTTAGGTGTGCAACAAATTTTGGACCAATGCCCATTCATGCCACATCTGTAACATTTCTGGTCATGTTTCCTATATTCTCCACCTGAAGGTGTCTTCTTTGACTTCCTTTTATAGTTCTTCTTGATCTTGTTAGGGTTGTTTTGCGCCTTCGGTGGTGCCTTCTGTGGTGCCTTTGGAGCTCCTTTACCCTTGTTGTTATTCTTCTTAAATAACATGGCATTTGCTTCTTGCGATGCCATGGAGCCAGTTGGACGAGACAAATGATTCTGCTTGATCAATTCGTCCTCCCCCTGATCTTGCTGCAATTCATTACTCAGGGCGACATACGAGTCATATTTGTCCTTCTTGTACTGGCGGCTCACATGGGTAAGCTTAGGGTGAAAGGTGGAGAGAGTCTTGTGGATGAGGTCGGGATCTTTAAGATCTTTGCCACATAGCTTCATGCGTGACACAATACCATAAAGCTTGGTATTATATTCCTCAACAGTCTTGTAGTCTTGGAAGCGTAGGTTTTGCCATTCACGCTCCACTTTAGGAAGTAAGACTGCTTTAATTTACTCAAAGTAATTACGCAATGAGTCCCACAAGACCTTCGGGTTCCTTTCGGTCATGTACTCATTTTTCAATGTAGTATATAAATGATGCCTTAGGAAATACAGGGACTGAGCTTGCTCCACTTTTGTTGCAGCAGGTTCTCCATTTTTAGGCAAAATTGTCTTCAAGAGATTTTTGCCACTAAGTAGGATTTCAGCATCAAGAGCCCAGGACAAGTAGTTACTTCCATGGGGGGTAAGCATATCGAATTCTCTCTTCACAAGGTCAGACATCTGCATGATATCATGGTGCAAAAATTACTTCATGTATATGCAAACAATATATCCAAGTAATAGGGGGCATAAGTAAAATGGTATAACAAAAACTGCATGTTTAAGTTATTTTATTGGTATTTCTGTATAAAAATAACTAATAAATCATAAAAACGGAATAATATAAGGACTATAGTTCATCTTGATATAAATCTAGAAAAATACGGGGTGTTATATGCAAAATAACACCCTCCCGTGGAATTTCCAGTAATTCTGTGATTTTCTAGTAATATTCATAATTTCTAGGGGTCTTGCTATAAAATATGGACTCCAGATTTATTTCTGAAAATATTAGGGGCGCTTCTGTGAAAATCTAGGCTTCATCAGAAATTCCAACAACTCTAGGGGTTATTTTGCAAATTTTCAGATATTTTTGCTATCGGGCTTAAAGTGGGCCACAGACCGGCCCAAATGACCCATATCTCTCGAAGGGGTATAAAGAGGGGTTGAAATCCTATTCTTTCTTCACTCCTTCATTTTCTCTCCATCGACCGCCACTTCTCTTCTCCTCTTCTTTTTCTTTCTCCATTGTCCGCCACTTTCTTCTCTTCTCCCTTTCCTCTTTCTTCCACCTATAGATCTAGAGGCAAGCGTTGCCAGCGACTGATAGGCAGGCTGCGGGTGCACGTGCTTCTGGCTTCACGCATGGGCATGGGGGGCGAGCCGCGGTGGCGGGCAGAGATCTGACGCGCGAAGTCCAGCCGGGCGCCGCCTCCATGGTGGGCGGGCGGGGAAGCCAAGCCGGAGCGTCGCCTTCGTGGCGATTAGGCGCGCGCGCGCGCTGGAGTCAGGCGGCGGGGGGGGGGGGGGGGCGTGGGCCATGCGTGTGCGGTCTGCGGAGTTGGTGTGCCTAGGTGCGGGATGGCCCAGGCCGCGTGCAGGCGTTGGCAGGGCCCACATGTGGGCCAGGTGGGGTGGCCCGGCAGCTGCGTGCTGCCATCGGTGTGCGGGCCCGGCATGCTTCATGCTTGCTCGGGAGCCGACACAGAGGTGATGCGGGCTAAGGGCCGGATCTGGTCTTTTGGTGTCCCGATCCGGTGAGGGCGGCCCGTCTTTTGTTTGGTCCGACCGGATCTCGCCGGATCCGGATCGGCTTGTCTAGGTCTGAGCCTCCTCCGAGGTGATGTCGTGGAAGAGCTTTTGATGCTTTCCCTGTTAGAGCAAGACTGATGACCGGTGGGGCCGGATCTGGGCTGACAGGGCTCAGATCTGAGCCACCATGGCACGGATCTGTGGTTTTTATTTTCTTGAATGGGTCCGATCACCTTCACCGCTAGGGTTAAGGTAGATCTGGGTTTTTTTTTCTTGGTTTGAACTTTGAACTTTGAACTTGTTGCCAACATGACTCCCCTCGCTGAATTGGATGCGATAGGGTTGAGAGATCCTGTCACATAAGTGTCCGCGGATCTGATTTTTGTTCTTTTGAACTTTTAGATGTACACCATTTTGGATCTGGTTATCCCAGATCCTCTGCTTGCCGGTTCCAAATCCGGTTAGGGTTGGTAGATCACGGGCGCATAAGTGACTTTAATCTGATTTTGTTATTTTATTGTGCCGCCTCCTATGACGGGCTTTTGTTATTGTAGATCTTGACTACGACGAGTCAAGATTTTTTTTTTATAGCGATCTCCTGGACAGATCTTAGCTGCAACGAGTCAAGATACAAATTCAATTAAAAATCATACCTTTAATCGCCGAGTAGATGGTCGGCTCTGTAGAGCGTGTTGATAACGTGTTGAGTTATCGACGATCGCATGCACGTAGATCGAAGTAGAAAACAAAAACTAAAAGTAACAAGAATAGAGGAGACGAAATTTTTTATTAGATAATTCTGGCGAAATTACAAGGGGTGTCTCCTCAACTATTTATAAGGAGAAAACTCTACTTCATGTTGGGTCAAAATTAGATAAGGAGTCCACATAAATTAGGAGCCCTTCTTCTAAAAGTGGACCTAGCCCATAAATGTTTTACAACATGCACAAAGATGCAGAAGCCATCTGTGATCACGGACACGGTGATGTGGTTTGCACAAGGAACAATTGAAGTCCAGGCAAACGGGGATCGTAACTGTACTGATACACGTACTACACTACATGCGGACACAACCGTGGACACCCCGGGGAAAACTCATTTTGTTGTTCCGTTTTCTTTGAGTCCTTTCACATTGTGCTATTGAAAAACTAGATATAAATCATTCCAAAAGTAGTTTTTAAAAGGGAAAAAAGAAAAAACAAGTGAACTGAACTGATGATATACTCGGCCCATCTAACTCTAGCCCATTGCCCACCGGACAACGTTTTCACACGTGAACAACTCGTTTCTTCGTAAGCCATTGTCTTCCTGCATCCTGCCTCTGCTTATCCGTCATTGCTGGAGAAAGCAAGCTTCAATTCATCAGCACTAAAGTGAATATAGCCGCATAGAGAAGCAAAACGGAACACTATCCGTCTCCTCTATCATTCCCCTTTATCAAAAAAGAAATCGCCAGCTCTAACTTTGAGGATCTCATAGGGACAAAAGTGCTAAAATCGATTTTCCTTTTTTCCTTTTGAACCGAACTGGATGGACTCTACCTAAGTTTCGGTACTAGACTGGATCCTTTTTCCTCTACTACTAGGGGTGGATGTCAAGCTAGCTCGACTCGTGTTAGTTCGTTAGAAAATTGGCTCGACTCGTTAGACAACTGATGTCAAAATTTGGCTCGCCTCGGCTTGATAGTTAGCTCGAGCTAGCTCGTTAGGCTCGTGAATCAGACACACGTTACAATTCAAACACTATATTCAAGTAAATTAAATATTTTAATATAAATAATTAGAAATAAAAGTACATAATAGATAAAAAATATATTATAAATATAACTTAATTTGAAATAGGTACTAAAATAATTAAATCTATATAATCTATTAATTTAAATGCAGTCGTCCACTTCACGTCCACAAAGTTGAAGATTGAATCCGAGTTGGTTTCATACCTTACATATTAATACCGACTTTCAAAAATCATAACTCCCATATTTTAAAAATGATCTTTTATATAAAAAATATTAATAATACTATATATGTCTAACAATTATATTGTGTAAATATATTTTTTATTTAAACCATACAGAATGTTTTATTTTTCTTAAGCCCGTAGCAACATACGAGCATTTTGCTAGTATCAGTATAATAATATTTTATATTTTATCACTAATAATTTTACTTTTTGTGAGTCTTTCAAAACTCGTTGAGCTTGCAAGCCGCTCGCAAGCCAGCTCGACTTAGCTCGTAAATTTATTGAGCTAAATTATAAGCTCGGCTCGGCTCGCTAAAGAAACGAATCGAGCCGAGCCGAACTTGTCACGAGTCGAGTCGAGTTACAGGCGTCGAGTTTTTCGTCCACCCCTATCTACTATGTAACGACTTTGTAGTTTCTCATGTTGAAACTGAAGTCTGTGCTAAAAAACAGAATCGACTCGATCGAATATCAAACTCGAAAGAACTTATTAAGAAAGTAGAGATTTGAGAAAGGCATATTATGAAACAATCTGGAGGGGAGAGGCGTGCGCTGACTGCGCGTGTGGAGGTGCTCTCGTAGAGGAGCAACAACAGAGGGCGACAGGTGCGTGAGGTCAACCTGTCGTCGGCGCTGAAGGAAAAGTGGATGACTCGAGTCTCCGATTCAAAAAAAAAAAACCTAGTCTAGGTTCTACCCCCGTCGTTTACTTTTTTTCCCCGAATACACAGGAGAGCTACGCATCATTATATTAAGAAGAGAGATCCGGTCCCTTATAAACAACACCACCTCACTCCGAACCGAGCTGTGAGGTATACATTGTTTGTGACTAATATAAAAACACACACGGGTGAGGCTTGACCGTGTTACAACTAGACACCTAGCAAAACTAGCTTGGCACCTCCCCTGGACCTAAAGTCCGAAGCGATCGGGTACCAGCGAGATACCACAATTGCTTCTCGTTGTTAAACTGCCTCATGATTGTTTGAATGCAAGGCCGAGCACCTTCAAACACACATGCGTTTCTATGCTTTCATAGAGTCCATGTGCCCAAAATGATTAAGGAATTCAGCCCTTTTCACTTTGTATTTGCTGCACGTCTACTTGCCTTTCTCCACCATTCTACAAAGACACGATCGCCCTGACCTGGGATGCTAGTCCCTAGTCCTATCGGCTCGAAGACCTTGAACCAGAAATCCCTAGCAAACACACATCCAATGAGTATGTGTTGAATATCCTCGTTCTCTTGATCACAGAACACACAACTGACCGGGTGTGTCAGTTCCTGTTTAGCAAGTCTATCAGCGGTCCAGCACTTATTTTGAATTGCTACCCATAGGAAGACCTTGCACTTGGCCAGCGTCCAAGTCTTCCAGAGCCGTTGCCAAGGTTCAAATGTCATTGCTCCATTGAAGAAGGCCCTATATGCAGATTTTGTAGAGAACATGTCTGAGCTATCACGCCGCCATGTATGGTGGTCACTTTCCTCGGTCAAACAGCCCAACTAAAGAGCGCCCGCCCTGTATATCTTTCGGCCATCGCCTCTCCGTGACCATGAACGCTTCAGCCACTGTTCGTTTTTTTTTCCCTTGTTTTGTGAGGAACCACTGCTACCACTGATGGCGAGATCCTCCAAGCTGCAGCCAAATAGCCATTTGTCGGACCAAAATAGTGTGTTAGTCCCTTGACCAACATGTGTCATTATGGATATGTCAAAGAGAGCTGCAGCGTTTGAATGAAGCGCAGTCAAACAAACTAGATTCACTGTAGCACTAAACGTTTCTAGCATACAACACAAGATACAGTATACACAAGCCGTTTTGGAGCTAAGTGGCGAACCCATTACAGTATCTTACATATTTCCACCACTTCGAAATGTATCAGCAGCAGATATCCTATTCTTGTAATAATGAAACCATGAATCTGCCGACTGCAGAACAACCTCACTCCCCTATTGCTAAAACCAAACATGTACAGGGCTTAAAACCATCCAAAGAAACGATTTCTCTGCCGCTGCTGGCTGTTGCTACTGCTGCAGCCTCCCCGTGGAGCAACAGATATACTGTCTGCATTAGCCAATGCCCACCTGTTGAAATCGGGTGAGGACAGCAGCTGTTTCATAGCTTTCTTTGTCTCCTCTTTGGTGAATGCTTCATATTCCTCCGTGGTGAATTTTCTTTTCTCGGGGGTAGTGTGGAAGGTTGAATAGTATGTCTCTCTAGCAGTACCTTGTGACAATGTATTAGCTGAGCCTGGAAAAGCAAAATAACAAGTTACTCACCAAAATCATACTAGTAATAATATACTAAGCCGCCATGTCAGACAAGTCAAAATGAGAAACCTGCAAGAGGCGAATTTTTTCTCCGTGGCCGTCTCGGGTATTCACCGTGAAGCTTGGCAAATCCTCTTAGGCGAGCTCCACTCATGCTGGCACATTCTTCACCTAAATCTTCATAATGGGTGAAAGGACATGTGATTCCACTAGCAAGTCGCCTGCAGAGATGTATTCGTTTAGTAAACAGGTTTTTGTTACGATCATATTATCAGGATGCCGCAGTTTCTGTATCCTTGTTTTGTATAGTATAACTATGCTGATAATGCACGCATGAAGTTAACATTAAGTATGCTGGATCTCAATGGCCTACTAAGTATGCTGGATCTCTCAAATCCTATACAAGCTACATCTTTTTACACCAAGAATACCAAATATTATTAGGAGAGCAGATTTTGTGAGCAGCAGAAGAGCACGTCAAGAAACAGAAGCATCAGAAGAGAGAATGAGGAGCAGCAAGACCGGATCAGGAAAGAGCAACAGTAGATCAGGAAGGAGAGTGAGAACAAAGGTTGAAGGAGGAGAGTTAGGGTGTGTTTGGCAGGACTTATGCTTATGCTAAAAATGGCTTATGTTTTGGCTTATCTGACTTATTATAGCATAAGCTGTCAAGTCGTTTGCTGTTTTTTTGAAATGGCTTATTCATGTTCAATGGTCCATAAACCCAAAAAGCTAGTGTTTGGATGGCTTTGCTATTCTAGTACAAAAAGACAAATGACTTATGAGGGCTTATTGCAATAAGTGCTTATGCAAAATAGCTGTTTGGCAGGGCTTATGGCTTATTACAGTATAAGCCACTCCATATGCCTGCCAAACACACCCTTAGTGTGCCCGACAACCACATGATTTATTCCCTATTTGGCCTCAAAAAAAGATGATGATGCTTCATTTCTTGGCCCTTTTTAAATCAAAGTTCCCTATTAGGACCAAAACCATTTTTTGTTTCCCTTCATGGCCCTTCCATCAATTTTGACACTTAACAGTGTTAAGTGGTGAGTAAAAAGACCTTTTTACCCCTGATATTAAATGAACTTGCACTTTTTTTACTTTTTTGGAAAATAAATAATTCACATGAAATTTATAATACGCCCAATATGAAATGTTTTTATTTTAAAAATATATATCTTAGTTTATTTTAGATTTAAATTAAAAATATAAATTATACATTTCGGGCGAATTATATATTTTACAAAACAATTTTAAAAAATAAAGTTCATTTCATAACAAGGGTAAAAAGACCTTTACCCTCCACTTAACACTTAATAGTGTCAAAATTGACGGGAAGGCCATGAAGGGAAACGAAAAATTATTTTGGTTCTAATAGGAAAGTTTGATTTAGAAAGGGCCAAGAAAGAAAGCACCATCTTTTCTGAGGCCAAACAAGGAATTGTCTCTTATTCGACACCCCCTCCCCCCCCCCCCCCCCCCCCCCCACACACACACAACCTGAAAAACATCCTCACGCCGTCTACACACATAACGTCAAATGCTGGGTGGGCAGCTGCCCATATGGGAACAGAGTAATTGGTAGAGATGGTACAGATCCTATCTGCACCCGTCTCAACCACAACACGGTATGGACATGCCCTTAGGATTTGACCTGCTGCTTCCGAATTTGGGATTGACTGAGAGATGTTGTAAGGGCATGACCGGATTTGGGGAAGGAGACCAGGGCATAGTGGGATCGAATTTGGGATTTGACTGAGAGATGACGCAAGGGCCTGGCCGGATTCGGCCTCAAGAAGGAGACTTGAAAGAGTCCCATAGTTTCTCTCTCTTGCCTTTCCCTTTCCTCCAACCCAAGCACCATTTAGAAGCAGTAGAGGTGCAACGAACCGATGGTGAGTTAGAGAAAGCCCAGATCCCATGGCGGGCATCTCATGGAGAAGGTGCAGATGGGTGACGACCTCGTGCTGCATGGACAGACCGTAAGATCCTCACCCCATGCTTTTGATTTTGGGATGTGAATGAGAGATGTCGAAAAAGGATGGCCGGAATCGGAAAACAAAACATGGCATAGCTGGGTCGATGCACGGCTGCAGGGCAGTGGCGACAAATACATCACCGGTGATAGCTCAGGTGAGCAAGAGAACCCATTGCCGAGCACTTGCATCCTCAACCTCGAAGCACATGCCAGGTCTCGGATCTAGCGTATGACCCCATGCCTCAAATCAAGAAACGACAGCAGCACGTCAAGAAACAGAAGCAGCAGAAGAGCGTGTCAAGAAACAGAAGCAGCAGAAGAGAGGATGAGGAGCAGCGAGACAGGATCAAGAAAGAGCAACAACAGATCAAGGAGAGTGAGTACAAAGGCTGAAGGAGAGTTAGTGCGCCCGATAATCACATGATTTGTTCCGATCCCCAACAACCTGACAAACATCCTCACGCCGTCTACACACTGGGTGGGCAGCTGCCCACGTGGGCACAAAGTAATTACTGTAATATTAGCACCCTTCCACTAGAAAGATATATCCAACGTGTCAAGACCTTAATACTATTCTGTTCATGATCAATCGTGTCCCAACTGCTGGCTCACCATATTTAATATTATATATACAAACCATGAATGCAAAACCAACAAATGAAACAATAAAGCTGAAATTTGATGCATCAAATGAAAAGTTGCATTGATCGACAATTGAATAATTTTTCATACCTTGACAGATGGCCCAACAATCTTGATTTTCCCTCAATTCTTAAGATCCCTTTGATGATTACACAAGAAACCAAAGCAGAAAATGCAAAGACATAGTCCAGCGAGCTCTACAGGTATTAAACAAGAATTAGAATGGCAGTAAATAGATAGACAGGGTATAAACAAGGCTGTTATAGAAACAATACCTGGAGGATCATAACCGCTGAAACGATCAAGATAACCCACTCAACACAATAAGCCACATCCTCATCCACCGATCCTTCTTCTGTACGGACAAGTTTACGAACACCCCAGTAACCAAACCAGGCTCCAGCTAAGATAACCAATACGAGAAGGAATATACCTAGCTGCATAGCAATGATAAAGATAAACATTAAAAAGAACAATACCAAGTGTTGAAACATTAAGAATATCATAATGGGACAATTTTCTGCCATACTGTGAACAATTTTCTATAATGAGCAATCCCATTTTTTTTAAAAAAAATTATGCAGGGCAGCTTCCTGGATATTGTCTAAGAAGAAGGTGAGACACGGGCATCGAGCCTAGGCTTCGAAGCACTCCCAACACCAGGCCAAAGTTCTGTTCTCTGAGCAATTCCAAATCATCTATCAATTATTCCATGCCCAAGAGAGCTCAAAAACAAGCATAGAAAATGTGACAATAAAAAAAAAGAACAATGAGGAAACACAAGAGCCACCAATGTGAAGTCATGAGGCGATAAGAATTATTGTGCCATATTTGAAGTTCAAAACATGAGGCCATTACCAAACATATGTAAATTAAAAAAGCAAAAAGAGACATAGACAATTAGATGACAATCCCAAAGGGAGAACTAACATACATGATTATATATGTCTTCAGCAATTCCAATTTCCACAAGAATTGAGCGCAGCAGGCCTGACAAATAGTACAGAAGATAGGTTGTCATGCCAATCTGTTGAGAAAATGACATGAGTTGGTCATCTAGTGGTGTGACATAAACCTTTCCAATAGACAATTCAATACTTACAACTGTGGAGTATGCAAAAAGCAAGAGAGCTCTTTCTACCAGTGGGTAGAAGCTTCACTCCTTAAAAAACAAATTAAGAAGGTCAAGTCAATAGGTGAAATTCACCAAGTGATAGAATATCAGATTAAATGGAAGCTTCAAAATTTTAAACCCATTAGACTAGAAGTTGAACTTATGCTAACAAGGCAGTACAACTAGCATGATTTGATGATGCAAGTGAGAAGACTGAAACCTTCATAAGCGCAGAAGAGGAAAACTAACATGAAGAACACATACAGGCATGGCACCTGACAATATGGTCCTAGTTTGCAGTTGGTGCTACAAATTCCAACAAGATAAATATGTTGGTATCTAGGAAAAGTATGAAAGCTCGTGGCCCATCATATGTGAAAAGGACTAAAAGTTGTTGATATAAAATGATGTGAATGTCCAATGAAAAAAAATAAGAAATAAATTGAACATTATTTTCAGCTACGTTGATTGGACAATATTCCTTTTGGGACATTATTTTCAGCTATGTTGATTGGACAATATTCCTTTTGGGACATTATGATTGGACAATATTCCTTTTGGGACATTATTTTCACGTTTTCATTTTCTTACTTTTAGTTCACTCAAAATTATGGTAGAGCACGTATAGTGTACGTAAGGGTCAGCAAGATGCATCCTTACACATCACACCTATATACATCTGGATACTCCTAAAGAATAAGCTTGATAAACATGATTACATTACTAGCACAGCAAACAAGATTGTCATAGTGCCATCTGGAAAAGGAAAATACAAAACAACAAGGCCCAATTTCACACTGAGGGAAAGGAAACACTGTTGACAAAGAAATAGTAAGTAAATTGTGGCATTGAGAGGGTTCAACCCTAGAAAATTAGCAATTCAATATGTGATGCTTCAAATATTTGGGACTTTCAAATAAGACAGTAAGGTTCCCATTGAGCTATCAAAAGAATAAGAACACCCACCATTACCAATGTCAATCATAATGCCATTATACAGAGGAGCAGAGTGAAAACAGATCAACTTACGTGAAAGAGTATAATCAGTGTCACAAGGAAAATGCCGATGGTCATTGCTCCACCGTAGTAAAATACTAGAGACTGACTCAATGTGTGTGCCACCATCATTAACACCAACCCCAGCACCAAGAATACCACTCTATGTAGCAAGAACTCTGCAAACACAACAGTAAAAGATCCATCCCAGTTACAAGACAAGTTTTTCACAGAAAAATTGAAAGGAACCCCTCCCTCTCTCTCTTTTTTAAGTTTGGTGTGGGTTCAATAGAAGTACAAATGATGAGTTTGTACAGTTCCATGACATAAGTGCAGTGGGGCCAGCACATAGGCAGATCAACACTAATCAGATGCAAATTAAGAGTTCGACGACCTGGATAAGTTTTAAGGACTGACCATCTGCTGCGCTTAAAAAGAACTACCTTCCTCACTGGATACCACAACCAACCTTGAAGGGTCAGCCGGCATCCGGAAATCCAGAATCCGATGGTCATACGGCGAGATGGTGCGTGCCCAGAGCCCGCGCTCGGGCATCTTCTGCCATTGTGGCGTGGCACACTTGCAGGGCCCTAATGTGGCGTTCCTACAAACACCAAGCAGACAACCCAAAGAAATTAGGCCAAGATGCTTAATAATTCGTAAAGCTACAAACCAAGACAGCTCGGTTTTTAGTTTCTCGTTTGACATACCAGTGGAAGCATAGCTCAAGGCCCTGGGGTCGGCTGGCGTTGGCTCGGATGTGGAGCGCGTGGAAGAAGCGGGACAAGTCACGAACGCGAGAGGGGCGGCCGTGGAGGACGACGCGCGTGCAGTAGGGGCCGTCGACTGTGCCCTCATCGCCGCCTGACAGTACTCGCGCGGCTGGGAGGCGGACGCAGGTCGGCGGATGCGAGGTGACTGCAAAGATAGCAGGGGGCCATGGGGTTAGGGTTAGGGATTTACGGGGGTAGGCGGCAAGGGGAAAGCAGAGTACTTACCTATGAGTTCGACGGGTCTGGAGACGGAGAGAGCGGCGGCGGAGGTTGCCAGGAGGACTATGACAAAGGGCCGGAGGAGGATGAGAAGACTACGCCGGCGAGATGGCATGGCGGCGAGGCGCTGCCGATGATTTACTGAAAAATATAAGAAATGATGAAATGTACTGTATATGTATTCGAACAACAGCGAATTTTATTATTGTGATAAACGGAACTCACCTCTTGCCTGTCGTCCTTGCTCGCCGGCGCCGGTGTTTAGGGCTGTCAATAAAGCTCGAGGTTCGCGAGCTACTCGAGTTCGGCTTGCTAAAAGCTCGATTCAAGCTCGGCTGGAAAGATAAACGAGTTAATTTTGAGCCTAATGTCAGGCTCGCGAGCCTGGCGACCTCGAACAGCTCGATAAGGCTTGTTTAGGTTTGAACTGTTAATCTGTTATGTATTTAACTAATCAGTCCATCAATTTTATAGTCCAAATGTTACTTCTACGTCATTGTTTGTTAAACCTGGTTCAAGTTGGCAACCAGTCACAAGTCCAAAAAACTTGAACCTTATCTCTACCAACCCACGTGAGTGGACATTCAATTGATTTTTCACAACAATTGTGAGCTCTTGCATTAACGAGCATAGACAAATCGAGCCTGTTCGAGTTTTAGCCGAGCCAAGCTCGATCCCATCTTCAAGATCGGTACAAAGCAGGCTCGCTCGAGCTCGGCTCGAGTCCGACGCGAGTTCGACCTTAGACTCCCAAAGCTCGCTCGAGCTCGGCTCGTTGACAGCCCTACCGGCGTTGCACGCCTGTGACCGTTTTTTTTTTTTAATCCAATGCCCTGAGAGCCGTTGGCAAATGCTGCGGCTTCAGGCAACAAACATGTCCAAACCATCTGTCTCAAAAAAAGAAGTCCAAACCATCAGCCCATTCAAGAGTGATCCCTAGGGTTGCCAGGTTCCGAGGCCCATTGAAGCCCACGAATGCAAAACAAGCCCAAAACCCCGTGCCTTGTCCCGCCTATAAACTCGCTCCGCTGCCCCCTCTTCCAAACCCTCTCCAAAACCCTAGCCGCCCTAGGGATTCTTCGCCTCCGCCCTCGCCCCCGAACGCCTCCTCCTCTCCTACCATGGGCAAGTCAAAAAGGAATGTTGCGGCCGTGGCGGCGGCGGCTGAGGTGCCCAAGGGGAAGGCCGGGAAGAAGCGTGAGGCCGAGGACGAGATCGTGAAGGCGGTGAGCGCCAAGAAGGCGAAGGCGGCGCCGCCGGCGAAGGCCGTGCCGCCGTCCAAGGAGGACGTGAAGAAGGCCAAGAAGCAGCCGCCGCCCAAGAAGGTGGAGAGCAGCAGCTCTGAGGAGGAGTCTGACTCCGAGTCCGACGAGGAGGTAATCCATTCACTCCCTGCTCCCCATCTCTTGCTTTCTTACTGTTGCTTAATCTGTGCTTATTTGCTTGACATCCTCATGAGAGCAGCTTTTTATATGTACTGTTCTTATATGAGGGTTGGCATCCTTGAGAGAACATCTTCCTGTATTTAAGCGGCATGTGTTTGGTCCAGGGGAACTAGAATTGCTAATATAATAATCTTAATTGTACGCTCAGGTGTCGATTCTGTTTATGGCTTGGGTTGTTGATAGCTGTTTGTGGATATGTGTACCATGAGCATATATAGTGGTTGACAAATTTTGTATTTTTTCAGGTCACGGTGCACACCAAGAAGCCAGTTACGGAAGAGTCTAGCGATGACAGCAGCGATGTGAGCTCTGAATCTGATGAGGTACAGCGTCGCTGTGTAACTGGATTGCCAAAATTTAGTTGATGTACTCTTTGAAGGATTTTTTGTAATTGTAATTTGTCATTGTCTATTATTTAGGAGCCTGCAAAGAAGCCTGCTGCTAAAATCACTGCTCAAGTTGTCTCAAAGAATGGCAAGAAAGAGAGCAGCAGCTCTGACAGCAGCTCTGAGGATGAGTCTGATGATGATGTGAGTGACTTTTGGCCCTGTTTTTTTATGCCTTTTATGTCAGTTCCATTTTGCATCCATGATGGATTGTTATATATAGCTCAGAACTTGTTATGATCTGTTATATTGCATCCCTTGAGATGATTTGTGCTCCCTGTTTGTATTTAATTTATAAACACCATATATGGACTTCCAAGTCATTGATGTTGTTGCTTTTTATGTTACCTGCAATTTCAGAAACCTGCTGCTCTGTTGAAGGAACCATCAGCTGGTGCAAAAAAGGAGGAATCTGACGGCTCAGAAAGTGACTCAGATGAGGATTCGGATGAGGTGAGCGCATCACTTGTGATTGCTACACTGTTGTCTCTTCTGTTTTTTTTATTCTTCTATTTGTCGCGTATTCTACTGCCAGGTTTTTTTTCTTATCTAAACAATAATAGTGGGTGATGTACCAAGATTTTCTAGTTATTATTTGACTTTAAGCATGGCTAAATATGTAGGAGGAGGAAGTTAAGCCTAAATCCTCTAAAAGGAAAGATGACTCCAGTGATTCCTCAGACAGTGATGAAAGTAGTGATGAAGAGCCTGCCAAAAAGAAGCAGAAGGTGTTACATCAACTGAAAAATTCGATTTCTTTTTATTGTCTGTATCCATAAATTGTTCATAATGCTTTTTGCTTCTTTTTCGCAGGACACAGCGCCTTCAACAGCTGCAAAGGTAGCAAAAACGGATAGCAGCAGCGATGAAGAGGATGATGAGGATGACAGTGATGAGGAAGATGAGGAGAGCGACAAGGAAGAGCCTGCTAAAACACCAAAGAAGGTTTTTTTTTCTTTTTGCACTGTTTTAAATGCCAACTGTAACATGTTAAAAGCATTTTGCAGTATTTAGACCTAAACTTGCACGATGATAAATGTTTAAATGTCTACTCCACAGGAAGCTACCGGTCGCATCTCTGCTACCAAAGAAGTATAGACTTGAATCTTAATTCATCATCTATCCCTTTACAATAATGTTTTACTGATATGGAATGTATAAAACTGGCATTGTTGCAGCCTAAAACACCTGCGAGCACCCAAAGTCAAGCAACTGGGTCAAAGACCCTGTTTATGGGGAATGCTCCCTTTGCTGTTGAATTTGATGACGTGTAAGTTTGTATTAAGGGTGTATGTATTAAAAACTTCCAGCAAGTATGAGAACCATTTTTTTTGGTTGACAGGAAAGATTTCTTTAAGGAGGCTGGTGAAGTAATTGATGTTCGCTTTCCATTCAATGAAGATGGCAGGCGTAAAGGTCATTGTTATGTTGAATTTGCTTCTGTTGAAGCTGCTCAGAAGGTAGCTTTTGTCTTCTTTAATGTGTGTTCAATGATCTTATTAGAAGCTAATAATGAGATTCTGTTTGTCACATTTTCTAACTTATTATTTATTTGACAGCTGTAGTAATGAAATTAATCAATGTTTGTGGTTGTTTACTTGTAGGCAGTTGAGTTCAATGGTAAAGATCTTATGGGTCGTCCAGTGAGACTTGAGTTTGCTAATGAAAGAGGGGCATACACTCCTCGAAGCGGGTAGGAATTAATTTCTGAAAGCTCTAATATGCTCATATGTTTACCAATCTTAACAAGTATTTATTTTTCTGAATTACACAGCAATGACACTGGTTCTTTCCAGAAGCCAGTCAGAGGTTCCAGCTTCTCTGCATTTATCAGGGGTTTTGATACATCACTTTCTGAGGACAAGGTATTTATTTGGGTTTGCTATTTTGTCTTGCTTTCAACTTTCTTTTTATGTTCATGCTGCTATGAAATCCAGATTCGAAGCTCTCTTGAAGAACATTTTGCTGAATGTGGTGAGATAACAAGGGTTGGAATTCCGATTGACCGTGAAAGTGGTGCAGTCAAAGGGTTAGTATGCTTAACAAAAATAACTTCTACTAGTAAAAGGATTACTGAGCTAGTGTATATCGAAGAGTTAAGAGACTCCGTCCCAAAATTATGCATTCCTAACTATTCTGAGTGTCTAGATTCATAGCATCTTAAATGAGACTTGACACCCTCATGTCTATGTTAATTAGAGATGGTATGAGTTTGATGAATTGCTAGAAATGCTTTTATTTTGGGATGGGTGTAGTAACCATTATTAAAACAAAATTCAATCTTACTAAAATCACTTTTAACCATTATTAAAACAACTGGTGTCCAATTTTTATTGTTCAGTTATAATGTATTACTTTTTCATATTCAGGAATTAACTGAGCATATTTATGTGTGCTTGAATGGTATTATTGACAAAATAAAGATAAAACTTTTATTTGTTGGTTCCCCTAAAAAACTTTTATTTTGTTGTAGCATTGTTAGCATCTTAAATGAGCTTTGTTTTTCTTTTTTTTTTATCTAGTTCTTATGATCTATGGTTTTAACTCTGCAGAATAGCATACCTGGATTTCAAGGACCAGGATTCTCTGTCCAAAGCACTAGAGCTTCGTGGTTCTGATCTTGGCGGCTGTGAATTGTATGTTGATCAAGCAAAACCTAGAGAGGATAACCGTGGTGGTGGTGGTAGATCTGGTGGTGGCAGATTTGGGGGTAGATCTGGTGGTGGCAGATTCGGCGGTGGGTCTGGTGGAAGATTTGGAGGTGGATCTGGTGGCAGGCGTGGCGGTGGCAGGTTTGGTGGACGAGACGGTGGTAGAGGTGGTCGTGGCTTTGCTAACAGGCAGTCAGGCTTTGCTAGCTCAGGTAAAATATCTTAAGGCAATGTCATGCGAGGCCACTAGCATTAGCTGTGTTAACTAGCAGTTTCAGTCTTCTTTGTGGTGATTTTGATGAACGATCTGCTTTCACAGGAAAGAAGACTACATTTGGCGATGACTGAGGCTTTCATTGTCATGTGTCATGAAGAGAGCTATCTGTTGGATCTCCAGTTGAACATTTCAGAATATTTTGTAACTCTGCTCATGTAATAGATGAGCTAGCGCATAGATTTGCCCCAATGTTTCTTTTTCTTGTGTTAGCAATTTCAATATATTCTAAGGATTTCTGCAGCTTTTGTTGACTGCAAATGGTTTTATTGTTATACCTGTGTTTTACCCATGGTATGCCCTGTTAATTTTTTATATATCTGGAACATTCTCCTGATCACTCTCGGCCGTCCCCGCCTTCGGAGTTTGCGGCCTCGTCCGCCTCCGATGGCCTGCGGAGCGTCGGGCGGCGGGGGAGGCCGTGGGTTTCTCGCCGCTGGTGGTAGCTTATGTCATATAGTTCTTAGGGTTAGGATTCGTATAATCTTTGTAGCATATCATTGTCTCGTATGTTTGATTTCTTTTTAAAAAGTCCAGTCACGTCAACCTTCTTTGGCCCTCGCGGTTCTGTTCACTGGCGCGGGCCTCCTTATTCTTTCTGGGCGTTTGTGATTTTTCCATATGGCCCCTACAGTATAATGATTGCGTGGAATGGTCCACGCGACCGTAGGCTGTAGATCAAATTGCAGTGCTATCACTCTCAATCCACCCTCAATTTCGTTTGAATCAAATGTAGTATATGATCTTATGCTGGTCCATAGAAACTATTTTGCTAGATGAATACATTTTGCCTAAATTGCACGTGACTGCAGAACCATTGTGTTTCGTTTGTGCAGTGATGCTAATCTAATTACTGATGCCGAACCAAGGAGCAGGAGCACTGCGTTTTCATTTAAAAAATAAAGAAGTTCAGATTAGTACAGAGTGCTAGTTACATAAAAAGAATAAACATCTTTTTTTTAGTTAAAAAAAAAGAATAAACGTCTGAAAAGTGACATTGCTACTTCACTGGGCCTCAACTCCGGCCCAATTTTTAATATAAAATAATCTTTTTTAAACAAGGTCATAGTAAATTTTCATATCTAGACGTTTTTCACACGCCATATCGATTGGCATGTGTGAAAAACCAAACACGCCGATCTAAATGGCGTGTGTACATGACACGTCAGGAGGGGCTCGTTGCGGCGCGTCCGACGTGAACACCGTTGACCGTAGACACGCCATATAGATCAGCGTGTCTATCGTCACAGACACGCCAGAGCCTTTGGCATGTGTGGTGCTACCAGACACGCCCATCTATTTGGCGTGTCTGATGTATATACCCGGCGCCCATCCTTCTTCTTTCTTCCTCTTTTCTCTTTTCCTTTTCTTCTCCAAACCGACCCATCGCCGCCGCGTCTTCCCCTCCTCGCGCCGCCTCCGTCTGCCGCCCATTTGAAGGGCGCTTGTGGGGGGAGCCCCTAGGAAGGTAAGGGAGCAATTCTCTCCGAGTAGATTTTGATTTGAACCTATTTTTAGTAGTTTTCGTGATAGCTAGGGTTTGTTAGAGGTGGTTCAATTTTTTTTTAGGAATTTGGATGAATGAAGATAGATCGGACACTCGATATCGCTAGATGAATAGGTTGTATTGCTTGTTTAACGTGTAGGTTAGGATGCATGTGTTAGGAAGGACACTCGGAGCCAATGATTAGGAAGGGCAAGATATTTGATAGTATGGCTGACTTGAAACATTTTTTTGAAGATTATGCGGTGCGGCATCACAGGCCGTACTACGTGGTAAACTCAAATCGGTCTGAGAGATATCATATAAAGTGTCAATGAGCTAATTGTGCTTGGGGTGTTTGGGCTCGTATACTAAGGAAGAATAGTGATGGTCGTTGGAGGGTGACAAAGGTGCATCAGCCTCACACATGCGGAACACTTAGTGGTGCACAAGTGCATTCGATGAGGGAAGATTCAGATATGGCATAATGACCACAAATATATCTGAGGTGTTCAACCATGTTCTCAAGGGCATTAGAGGGTTGCCTGTAGCGGTGATCATTCAGTTCACATTTCATAAGTGCAACTATTACTTTGTCAATAGGTGGTCAAAGGCAAAACAATGTGTGAAAAAGGGAGAGTTGTGGGGAGAAGCCGTGGCTAAGCATTTGCATGCCCACGAAAATATTTCAAAGAATCAAGACGCACGCCTTTTCAACCCACGCGAGTTGGTGTACGACGTTAGATCGGTGAGCCATACTGGCATTGGAGGTGAGATGTCTGGTGGGAGGGAATACAGGGTGGAGGTAGGGAACAGTGTGTCATGCACATGCATGACTCCTCAACTATTACATGTTCCATGTTCCCATGTAATGACAGCATGCCATGTTCGCGGGTTGAGTTACGAGTCCCCAAGTTGTTTGAGTCCTTTTTACTCAAAAATATCGACTATGAGGTGTTGGGAGTCAACATTCGAACCATGTTTGGATTCAACACAATGGCCTAATTATACCAGTGATGATTATATCCCCGATATTAGCCTATTAAAAGACAAACCAGGTAGAAGGAAAACAAAACATTTGAGAAATGAAATGGATGATATGAGTAAGGATATGGGACTGACATGTATGGAACCGGTGACTTCAATGAGTACCCAATTAAACATCGTTGTTTCATATGCAATATAGAAGGACACCGAATGGAACAACACAAGTTGGGTCCGAAGAACAAGACAAAACATAAGGCTAGAAGTGAGCAGGGAGTAGGGGACAATAGGTTACCAGTAGCAGGCAGTAGAAATTGTCAGATAATAATGTCTGTTATTTACAATTTTAATAATAATTTAATATCACTAAGCTTATATTTTTTATACATTTGTACTAATGTTCAGTTTGTTTTTACAGGGTAATGGCCCCCCACCCAGTCTTCCGGCTCCTTGATCTTAACTATGACAACAAGCATCGTGCCCACCTGATGGTTGATGTGGGGAAGGTATGCACTCATTGAAATAGTAAATGATTTATCATGCCTTTATACAATTGTGGCAATCGTGTGCACTTTAACTGTGTTATTTTTGTCATGCAGCAATTGAAGCCATTGAGGATACGGACGCATCACCCCATGCGTTTTGATGAGCGCCTGGTTCCGTATATTGAGCCGACCGGTTTCCTGCCGCTGGCTCGGGTTGTCAGTTCGGGGTAAACAAACAATACAGTGTCCGATCTATCTTTATTCGTCCAAATTCCTAAAAAAAATTTGAACCACCTCTAACAAACCCTAGCTACTACGAAAACTACTAAAAATAGGTTCAAATCAAAATCTACTCGGAGAGGATTGTTCCCTTACCTTCCTAGGGGCTCCCCCCACAAGCTCCCTTGAAATGGGCGGCGGACGGAGGCGGCGCGAGGAGGGGAAGGCGCGGCGGCGACTAGCGGCGGCGATGGGTCGGTTTGGAGAAGAAAAGGAAAAGAGAAAAGAGGAAGACAGAAGAAGGATGAGCGTCGGGTATATACACCAGACACGCCCATCTAGATGGGCATGTCTGGTAGCACCACACACGCCAAAGGCTCTGGCGTGTCTTTGGCGGTAGACACGCTGATCTATATGGCGTGTCTACGGTCAACGGTGTTCATGTCGGACGCGCCGCAACGAGCCCCTGCTGACGTGTCATGTACACACATCATTTAGATCGGCGTGTTTGGTTTTTCACACACACCAATCGATATGGCATGTGAAAAACGTCTAGATATGAAAATTTACTATGGCCTTTTTTTTAAATAATTTTACATTAAAAAAGATTATTTTATACTCTCTCAGTTTGATTTCCTCCTTGATCAGCTGGAAAACCTGCCTCGTCTGGAGTGACTTTTGCTGAAGGATGCTAACCTTCGCTTATGCGTTGATAACCTTCCAGTCACTTGTTCATTCCACCAGAGTCTGAAGCTCTTCCCTGAGTCACTAGCACTGAAAATGTCGGTCTGCTCCCATATGTTGACTTCATGCCACACTTGCCTGAGTTGCTGGTATATCGAAGTGCAAGTTCAACGAGAACACCAGCAAAGTAGAACGCCCAAATAGGGTATGCGCAAAGTTCGTGTCACCAACAAAGACCAATGCTGTCAGATCGAAGAACACCCAGCTTATGAAACAGCAGCAGCAGCAGCAACAACAAAGCAATCTCATACGTAGAGGGGTAGGCCAGTTGCTGACAAGATGGCAAATTGTTACCCGAGCCACTACCTCGGCATATTTTAACGACCCAGGCACAGGCGGAGCCAGACTCGAGCTACGGGGGTGCCGGGTCCCTTGATTAATAACTAAATAAGCATCTTAGTAATAATTTCATGAGCAAACCACTACTGCAAAGTGTATCACTACATTAGAACTAGTTATTCGAAGACGTAGTCCCTGCTGTAGTTTTTTGTGCAGTTGTCAAATGAATAACAATTCGCCCAACAGAACAGCAATACAAAACATAACTCGTGATGAAATGCCGAGACATTGCCTCTGTTTTGGCCTGGATTATATTCCCTTCTTTACAGTAGTAGTTGTCTCCCGATCTTACCTAAAATCTAAGCTATCCACTACCAGGTACCAACATCCTAAGCTGCATCCACATACACACACAACACACATCACGGCCTCCAATTTGCTATACCATTCCCCACAAAAAAGGAGCTTCAGTCACCTACTCAAATCACTAATTCCTACGGTCAGAGCAAGTAGCACCACCTAATCTGGGGAACGAGCATCGTCCCCATCAGAATCAGAGTCCGCAGAGCTCCTTGAACCAGAATCTGCAAGCAAGTGACAACAATCAAAACAGCTGCTCATTGACGAATTAGATAATGCGGAGGATGCAACTCATTGTCTATCGTACCACTGGATGCAGATGAGCCACTCCCTGACTCACTCGAGCTGCTAGCCATCTGGGTATCCTTCTCAATCTCAACCGACTGGTAATTCACCGTCGGCATCTCATCACCAATATCCACATATTCCTCACCCATGTCAGCTTCTGTTGCCTGCTCCAGCATGTCAGTCTCCTGAAATAAGCAATCAAGACATGATCTAACATTAGAACACAATAATAGCATGCATTTCCAGAACAAAAATCAACCACAATGCTTCTACATAACCTACCGATTCTCCAATTTCAACCACTATTGGAGGATTTACTTCCACCTGCACCATATCATCCTCATCTGGAACAATTGTCACATCAACCGTGTCACCATGCATCACAGCAGTATCACCATTCATGGCAACATTTTGCCTGCCCTTGCTGCATGCCTTCCTCCAATTGAGGACAAATCGATCAAGCTCCCACAGTGTCTCAACATCCAACACATCAAAATCGAGCTCCACATCCTCCCCCTTGAGTGCTGGATCACTGTTCCTCTTCTGCACAATCTGCAGCACATTCACAAGCTTGTCATACGGCAAATTTTCGATCTCCACCCGCAACTTGTCCTTCTCCTCCGTATCCATCTCCCTCTTGTTGGGTTCCCTTGCCTTGGGCTTGGGCCTCCTGCCACCCCCGATCCTCGGCATCGCCTGCACAGGCACAGGCACCGGCTGCTGCTGCTGCGGTGGCGGAGGCGGCAAAGCCAGCGGCATTGGCGGCTCAAGGCGCTGGAACTCCTGCTCGAACCAGGAAATGGCCTCCTTGTACATCCCCTCGAAGCTTGCGAGCAGATTGCCGGCGGCGGTGTGCACCTGGTGGCCCAGCGGATTGTAGCGCAGCGCGTTGTTGAAGGTGAGGTGCACGTCGGCGGCGAACTCCTCGTGCGACGGGTACCTCCCGCCGGCGAGGTTCTCCTTGACGGTGCCGAGATCCATGGGGCAGCGGATGATGGCGCGGTAGTCGTACAGCTTGAGCCCCTCGACGTCCACCGGCGCGTGGAACCAGTGGCTGATCTTCTGCTTGCGGAGCCGCGTGAGGATCTGCCCGCACCGCTTCAGCATCGCCGCCCGCAGCGCCGGCGGCGTCGGGGACGCGTGGCGGCGCGGGCCCGGGCCTGCCTCCCGTCGCCGCCCGTCCTGCCACGTGTTGATGCGGGCCAGCAGGGCGCGGACGCGGCCAAGCTCGCCGGTGAGCCGCGCCTGGGCCTGCCGGGCCTCGAGCTGAGTCATCCCCGCCACACGAATCGACACGTATCTCGAGGTTGAGGGCTCCGGCGGGGGCGCGGCCGGCGCCTGCCACGGCACCGCCGCCGGCCGGGGGATGGGGTTAGGGTTTGGGCCGGGCCGGTGGCGCCTAGGGTTAGGAATGGGGGGCTTGGGCTTGAGGGAGGCGCCGCGGAGGCCTCCCCAGTGGCGGTGGTCTGGGTGAGCGTGGTGGACCTCATTCCGGCCGGGGAGCACGGCGGAGGTCATCGCCGGCGGCGGCGGGGCGCCGCGATCTGACTAGGATCCTAGGCGCCAGGTGGGCATCGCTTCGCGGGCTTATCGGGTTCGGGTGCGACCCGGTTTGCTGCCGTTGAGCTGGGGGACGAGGAGGAAAGGAGGAACGATGGGTGCCTTTAATAGCAGCTCGGGGGGTGCCCGGGGAAGGAGCCGGGCAGGTCATGCATCGTCGGATTACACGCGCGGCAGGATCGGACGGTGGAGAACCGGCGTTCGCTTGCCCGCGGGCTGCGGGCCCACCGATTCCAGGGCACGACACGTGGCGAGGACCTGAGGGTCGGTTCTGTTGAAATGCTAGGCACACACGGGCAGATTGGGTGTGGGTGGAGCCGCGCAAATGACGTGTGGGCCCAGTAAGGCAGTGGGTGTTAGGGTGCGCGTGGGGAGTTTGGGCGACGAGTTTCTCGCGCGAGTATGGGCCGCACGAATTGTGTGCGTCTCACGAGTAGCTCCCGCATCCCGGCTTTTGCGCTGTGGCGCCCTTTTACGGATACCTCCGTGGAGAAATTATAATTTATAACCAAAGTAGAGGCAGGATAAAACAACGTGACAGATATAATGTGTTTTTTTTTGTTTCCATCGTGACAGAGGAGAACACTCGATTTGATTTTCTTTATGTATTTCAAATTAGGCAACCGTGTAAGGTTTTGAACACGGTAAAACACAAACATTCTACTCCGTCTTTTTTTTATAATATTAATGTATCAGTTGTAGTGTATTACAGTATAGTTCTATATATATCATCTACTAGTATAATCCATACGACTATGTAATAAAATTCAATATATGTCATGATATTATTAGTTTTCTCACAAAAAACAATGATTTTGCTAATATTAAGTTCCTATCATAACAATGTTAGATGGTGACATACTGACATGTGTCACTAAAGCTCACATTTTTTTTTTATGGTCGGATGAGCATGTGACAGTTTTTCATTTCCAATATTTTTTTTCAGCTTCGTGATGAAAAACAAATAGTTTGTTCATGCCAGATGTAACATCGATCATTAAGAACAACGTGGCATAATAGACTTTGACTTCACTATGAGTGTGACTGATTTTAAGACTTATTCATGGTTAAGCTATATCCTACTTGAAATTAAGTTAAGATAGACTTCAACAATGCTTAATTATGAATCTCGTGTTTGGTTGGGTGACAACAAGGACGAGGGTATAAGGGGTGCTGCCCACCCCATGACCATTAAAATTCTAGCTTAATTTTAAAAATAGATTAGAAATTATCATGTAAAATGTCAAATAAAATGTTCAAACAATAAAAGTCTAGTAGTCCTTATAAATATTCACGGGTTCCACCCCTGGATAGCAAACCAGTGCTGAGATTTTAGACAAGTCCTAATAAACATAAAAGCACATGATAAAACCTTGTCAAATGAACACAACTAAGAATTTGTACAAATTATAGACCTTGAGTTGGAAAGCTCTCGAGGCGCACGTAGTTCCTTCAAAGAGGGCTAGATGCCAAACAAAAACAAAACATGTGGCGTTTCTACACACGTACTCGTATTTCCTAGCAACATCCTTAAATTACCTCTTCCCAAGGACTCAACTGCAAAGAGTCCGCCACGGTATCTCGTGCGGAAGAAGAGATGGACGAGGGGCCCAGCGCGACGCCAGCCGGGCAACGGCAGGGAGGGTGGACCCTGGGATGGATGAGCAAAAGTGACCAAGAAATGGACCCACACCCATGGCTCGAATCGTGGGCCCAAGGCGTGCCTGGCCGCGGAAGCAAGAGGGTGCCAAGCGTGTACGCGCGGGCGGAGTGGACATAGACTTTTCCTCTTGTTCGTGGTGGAGACGAAGGAAAAAAATTTGAAAAAAATCTGAGTGCCAGGCTCCTCGCGCGCGGGAAAGCGGGCGGGGGAAGCTGTAGCTCTCCCGCCACGTTATTCTCCTCGCGGTGGAGCCCACGGCTTCGCTTTGCACTTTTGTTCTTTTCCTTTCTTTTTTTTTTCTTTTCTTTTAGCATTTACTTTTGTTTTCCACGCAGAGTGAAGCGCATCACGTGACGAGCGATGGATACTGGGTCACAAGCTCACAGGTTCGCAAGGGAGTTGCGTGAATGGCACTTGGCACTCGGGATTGCTTGTGGGCCCGTCGTCATTCTAGTTTGCAACCACCTTTTCTCGCTCTACTTCCCTCTTTGCTTTTTCATTGAAAAAAAAGACAACAGGCATCATTAATTTTATTTAAAGCATTTTTTTAGGATCGATAGCAAAGAAAAATGTTTAACAAACTAGAATTTCACAACACAACAACCGAATCATGTTAATATTCTTACAAAATTGAGCTTGTGAAAAGCAAAAGCCCCTAGAAGCTATCCAAACAGGGGATAAAAAATTGAGTTAACTGATCTTAAGATTCATAAAACAAAAGCCTCTAGAAGCTATCCAAACAAGGGATAAAATTAAGCCAACTGATCTTAAGATTCATAAGGCCATCGCACATCTTTGTCAATGACGACATCACATACCAATGAAAGTAAATCTAATCAGTTATAACGTATTTGTTGAGTATTTAATATGCTAACACAAAGTTGGATCTAATAACTATCACGTTTAGTACAACTAATGTAGTTTAATTTATAAACTAAACAAAATTGATGGTCGCTACGTAAACTTTACGACAAATAATCTAGTTTAATTTAAATTAGACCTAGATTAGAGTGAGTATTATGTTGGCGATCGCCAATTTGAATCCGCTTATATTATAATAAACTGGTTTATATAATCTAGAGGGTCTCCAAATAGTTCAGTTTTTATGTCAACTTATATAATCTAAATTACCAAATTATTATAAACTCATAATCTACTTCATCGCAACTAGGACCATATTATAACCCCTAAATTATTGTCTGCCCTTTAACTTTATCGGATAATTACCTTAGATGTCACCGCTTTTAACAATAAATGAGGGACAAACATGTCATTAGATAGTTTAAATAGTTGGATTATAGTTTTATAAACGAGCCTTCAAACATTCTCGTCTAGTTTTTTTTTCATAAACTAGTTTTTATAATCTATCTATCTCCATAAATCAGATTATTATACTTTATAATGGATCCAAATAGGGTCTTAGTTGACAACAATACACTACTAAGAATTTGAAATTAGAGAACGAACCTGTCCCCCGAAAAAGTACTATAATGTTTTTGGGTGTTCCGGACATCAACTGGCTAAAGATAGGATGTACATTGTACTACAATAGCTATGTTTAGGCTTTGGATATAGAACAGTGCGAGCCCTGCAACACTTATTAACTCGTTGGTGTGCGAAATGGAAAGGTAGTAGTCCGAATGGTAGAGATCCGTTGCAATTGAAACCTGCATGCTTTCGGCCCCTATTAGATGCTTATTGAGCCTAGCTAGACAGGATTTACAATACTAGCTATTTTCCTACATACCCTTTAAGAAACTTTATTTGTTTTGTATTGGGCAATAATAGCAGTATCTCAAAGTGTCAAAAAGCCTCTGCAAAGAACACACAATTTTCCGTACGGCACCTCCTAATTGCAGCATAACTCATGTTCATGATAGTTTACGCTGCCACATCACGCATGCCGCCATAATTAGGTGCTTCGCGATTGCCATTCATTGTGGTCCTTTTTCAACCAAACCACCTTGTATGGACGGTCCATGCTAATCCACACCTTTGGCAACCGTTTATAGAAATCAGGACGTAATGAATTGATACAGACTGTAATTGGCTACAACAGTTATGTAATCCAAATGCATATATCAGTTAAAAAAAAGATTTCAAGTAAGTTTCAGTCAGTCATGCGTAATTTTCTTTGTATAAAATTGATTTGAATGTTAGTTTCCAGGACTTTATCTAGAGTTGCAGTCAGTCACGTGTGATTTTCTTCTCTTTGTTTTCGTGTTTTATTCAACGCAAAAAAGAACTTTTATTAAATTTCGATTTATGCCACTAACCGAGCTTACCAGACATATAAAACGGGCATACACCAATAAATAACCTGATCTGGAAGAAGATAAAACCATCCATTTGCTTAATGACAATGAACTTCTCTGCGCCAGCTGGATTACCCCGTTTGCGCAGGCACTGGTAGTTATCAGCACGTAGGAGATTGGGAAATCGTCTCAAGAAACGCTATGCTGCTGTTCTGCCATTCTGAGATTGCTTTGCTCCGAAGAAGGATGAGTGATCATGACATGAACATGTGCCCGGAACTTGGAATATTATGCAGAAAAGCTTGCATGCTATGCAATTGAGGCCTAGTAATTTAGCCAGTCAAGATTCGGTTCATAGGCAAGTGTCCAAGGCCAGACACTGATGACATCTGTCTAGCTTGAAAAAGTGAACGGGGCCACGTCAGAATTTATGTTCATAAACCGGCATATACTAATGCCTCATGACTCAGGTGTTAGGAGTCCAGTGATATCAGAAACACTAATTATATCTGCTTGCTCAGACAACACGAATGTAAACATTTATTTGGTTGCTTCAGGAGTTTTCAGAAAAGGAAAGCACAACATTTTTGTCAACAAGAAGACATACTCTAGATATCAGAGGTTTGTTATTAGGAGAACTGTATATTCTTGAAAAAAGATGTTGACGATGGTTATTATTTATCATTACAAACTAAAAAATAACCAAACTGGACATGCCAATCAGGTACTTCCATTCTGATGCCTCTACACCAGTTGATGCAGTCTTTGAGTCTGTCTCCTTCAGGCTGACTCCAACTATAGAAGTCACTAGTATAATGTGGCGCGCCCTTGCGCGCCATTTGATGAAATTTAGCTGAATGAAGGGATAGAGAGAAAAAATAATATTCATAATGAACATAGTCAATACTTAAATGTTTTGTTATATGACTATCACAAAAAAATACAGTTCTTCAATACATGCAACAAACTTCACATCTATTCTGTTCAAACTTTTCTGAAGGCATTTATCTATACATGAATTCATTTGAGTGGTAAGACATGCCCCTTAGTCCTCGGATAACATGTTCAAAAGGTTTTTTTTTGTCTTCACATAAAGAGCAGTTGATAAGAAAATCTTCTCAATAATTGTGAGCATCATGTATGACTCGTGCTGATTGATGATTTTTAGTTGTGTCGCATGCCTGTAATGATTCATTCATAAGTATGTAAATGAAAAATAAATACAAAACAATGGTAAGATAGCTGAACCAACAGTAGTTAACTTTTCAGAAATCACAAAAAACATAGTGATTTAGGTATGGCAATGGCGGATAAAAGGCAGTGACATTTTAAAAACTGATTTGTAGGTTTGATTACACAAATAATGAATATACATTTTTTAGTACTATAAAGCAATCGTTTTTAATATAAATCAAGTATGCATTAAAAAACAAATGCAGGACAACCTTTTTACTTGATACGTTCACAACTTATATATGAAGTAATGAAAAGGGCAAAATTCTTGCAACAGTAACATAGCCACCTAAAAGCTATGTTACAATATTTATGGGTTTGAGATATATATAAATCTGGTTCAGAAATAATGGTTAGCAAAATAGCAATAGGGAATTCATGTGGTCACAATATTTATTTGATTCTGAACTACATAGCTACCTAAAAGCTAAGGCACGTCTATCAAGTGCTTGTAAGTAATAGTTTTTTTTTTGTTTCTTACCAAAAACAGGTGAGTTCTCTTATTAGGTTGTTAACTGCACAACGTGTTAGAAAAAACAAAAGAAAAGAAAAGTTACAATTTGGTCAGCCATGCTGCCATATCGAGCTGCAAGCTGAACAGCTACTCAGTGCGATCCTAAGCCGAACGGAGCAACAACCCGCCAAAAAGGTCCATGATCATTTTTTTTTGGTACATGCAGGAGAAAAAAGACCATGATAAGAATAAAATATTATCAAACGAATAGCATCAGAACCCTGTATATATAGAACGTTCTATCTCCCACGATTAATTAGTTTGAAGCTACAACGATTGACTTTATATAATACTTTCTTCTATATATACCAGCTTATTTGTCAATTTAGCATAAGTAGCATGAAAGCATATGAAAAAAAACACTCAATTAGGATATACCTTCAGTAAATAAATATCTGATCATTTCCGGAGTTGAGAGTCCATTCTTTGTTCGTCTGCATATGGATGTAAGTAAGACACTTTTAGTCTCGCAAGTCAAGAAGGAACATATCTATGTATTGTACTCAGACAACGCTCTTGCCTGGTGGCTGCAACCCTTTTCAATCCTAATAGTCTTATCTTCACCTCCAATTTCATCGGCAAGGGAGTAATCTTGCTTTTATGAATCCTGGAAACAAATGTAGCCTCATATATTAGTTTCAACACAAGGAAAAAAGATACAGGCAAAAATAAATCAATAAACAGAATGGAAAATAAGTGACTGCACACATATCCTTTATCTCTAACTTGTCTTGCCTACATTGTACAAAAAGGATAAGATCAAAATTCAGTTAATCTATACATGACGGGTATGTATATCATGCACCATGCATATAGTTGTGGTTGCACCTGCCATTCTGTTTTAGTCATATTCATAGTCAATGACTAACATGCATGTTGTTTCACATAATAGCACGATTTTCCCACCTGCATTCCATGGGATGACAATTGAACAAGATCTTTATTTGCATGATTGCCTCTGGGAAGGAGAAAAATGTTGCAATAATGGACACTCCTTATGTTGCTGCCTCTAGTGCATAGATAGAGAAAAATTAACTTCAAACACACGGGTATAGAAAAATGTTGGGACAGAGAAAAATGTTGGGACTCTTCAGTTGTTATGGTAGCATCAGCTATTAAAAAGTTTAAAATGAAGTGGGAAGGTGAGGTAACATATGAGAATGTTTCTAAAACTGTAACACACAACATGACAAAGTTCATACATTCCTCAGCAATGCTGATGGAGATGCATGTTCATATTATTGGGACAACTACTGCTAATATATGCTTGACTGCACGCTCCTTCCAGATCCACAGTAGCATCAGAAAATATCAGCCAACATGCATTCATGTAGATATAGCATAAACAGGTTTAATTCATTGCTAGAAAAAGAAGAGAGCACAATGTAATTATGATGAAGAAGAATATAATGCAATAATGTGAAATTAGGAGATCTAAGTCTCTAAGACTAAGATGAGGTAACATATGAAAATGTTTCTAAAACTGTAACACACAACATGACAAAGTTCATACTTTCCTCGGCAATTCTGATGCAAATGCATGTTCAGATTGTTGGGACAATTACTGCTAGTATATGCTTGACTACACGCTCCTTCCAGAACCCTAGTAGCATCAGAAAATATTAGCCAACCTGCATTCATGTAGATATAGCATAAACAGGGACAATCTAATTCATTGCTGGAAAAAGAAGAGAGCACAATGTTATTATGATGAAGGGGAACATAATGTAACCCCAGATAAATACTGCTCATGATCTCTTAATAAATTCAATTCCGTGTTCATGTCGATATAGCATAAACAGGGACAGTCTAATTCATTGCTGGAAAAAGAAGAGAGCACAATGTAATTATGATGAAGGGGAACATAACGGAACCCCAGATAAATACTGCTCATGATCTCTTAATGTGACACCCCTGGTGTCACTCTAGCACCTTAGGCAAACAAGGAAGATAACGAAAAGGAAATCACAACACAATGGCTCGAATTTGAATTTATTCGCATTTGACTCAAATAGGCCTTGAACTACAAGTTTAGATTTCTTAATATAAGTGATCCAAATAAATTTCATAACCTTGATCTATGCACCAAATAAGAATTTTGGAGAATTTTTAGTGATTTTATCACTTGGTAAACTAGTCCAAATAATTCAAACTATGCTCAGGAACAGTGTCACTTTAAAAATTCAAATTTTAAATTTTAAAAGAAACCACTGAACCGAATCATACTCATAAGTAAGACCCAATCTTTAGAAGCAATATATATTTTTGGCTTGATTTAATAAGGCCAAGAACTATTACTTTTAGAATTTTTGCTAAATAACACTTTTCTGGACAGAATTCAACCCTAGCAACTAAGCAACTTTGAAATTAAATAAGTCCTATAACAATTTATCTCCCAGGATTTCATCTTCAACTTTCAGCTACTCCAAGCATTGCTCTTCATGTATTTGGAAATCTTTTTAAATTTGGAACCAAACTGATGCCCCAATTGGATTTTACAAATGTTTTGGAGTTAAGATTTCCAGGCAGGAAAATTTTTTCCTAAGTTTTTGTGGCCTTGATTGCACTTTTAAGATGCAATATCTTGCAGTTAAATTGACCTCTCCTTGTGCATGTCACAAATTTTGGACTTCAAGCATTGCTCTACAAGGTTATGTAAAAATATTTAGTTTTTGGGATAATTTAATACTCCAAAATGATGGTTGAAATCACCTAAACGTTTCTGTTTTTGGGCAATTAAAAATCGAGTGGGTCCTGCCTGTCAGCCTCACCTCGCACGATCGCACCGTGTGCCGCCCGCGTCGCCGTGCCCATGCCTGCCGCGTGGGCGCCGTCGACCGGCCGAAGACCCCCCTTGCCGGGTCTTTGTCCGGACGAGCCCCTGGATGCCCTTATCTCCTCGCGCACTCCCTCGCTATCTCTCTCTCTCCCAGCTCTCTCTCTCTCTCTCTCTCTCTCTCTCTCTCTCTCTCTCTCGGGTCGACGCCGCCATTGTCCGCCGAGGGCGAGCTGCCGCTCTAGCGCCATCGATCGCATCCTGTCGCTCGCCGACGCCACCAACCTCTTCGCCTCGTCCTCCTCCACCAGCCCGCGCGAGCCCGCCGCCTCTTCCGCACCGAGACAAACCAATCACCCCCCTTCTTCTCCGACGTTGACCACCGCCTCGCCGCCACGTTAGCCCTCCACGGTAAGCCCCCTCCCAATTGTTTTCGCCGGTGAGCTCCTTTTCCAGCTGCGAAACCGTGTGACCCCTCTCGGCTCGGACGTTTGCAACCCCCCGCTGGGAACGCCACCGCCCTCGCCGCCGTCCGCCTCCACTCGTCGGTGTCGCGCCTAGGTGAGCCTCGTCCTCGTTTCCCTCTCTCGGCGAGCCCGCCTGGAGTTCTCGGTCCCCCGCGTCCACGTGGTCAGGGTTATCGGCGCCGGTCTCCCTAGTGACGGCCTGGCCGTTGGCTTAGGCCAAGGTGGCCTCGAGCCACCTTTGCATTTGGGCCAGATCCGGCCCAGGGAGTCCCTGCCTCGCCCCGCCTCCCTGCTGGGCCGAGCTGGATGCGGCCCGCGGTGCAAAACAACCCTATTATTTAATTTCTCAACCAAATAAATGCTTAGAACTTCAAAAATGTGCCCACAAATTATCTTTGGGAACAAAAATGCACAAAAATACCTTTTGTACCCTCTGTAGTATTTAATATTTTATAAAAATATCAGGTCACTTCGAAAGCACATATTTCTTTATACATGTATTAAATGGTTGAAACCAAAATAAAATCATAATTAATTTTTAGAACATTATTTAATTATCAAATTTTGCATGCATGTATGATTCATCATTTCCATGCATCTCACCAAGTGGAACCTTTAAATTCCAAGTATTTTCTCTATAATTAATATTTTAGTGTTTGTAACATTTAATTGAATAGAATATATTGAAACATGTTCCTGCCATTATGTTTAGTACATGAATCTCATATAATGTCCCACATCACATATATTTTTCTCACTGTCATTTATCTTCCAGAACCGTGTTTTAACCATAATAACTTTAACTTGTTCCTAGTAATGGCACAATTGTGAATATAATTAACTTGAGCATGTAAGTTTGTATGGCAATCACATGCACACTTTTCTTCCTGTTATTTTAGATTTTATTTATGTTGATTTGCCTCTGATCATCATGTATGTTCACCTAGATGGTTTAAACATGCTTCACCATTGCACCGTCATCACTAAAAAGTCAGCAATATTACCTCCTAATGCACCCCTGCATTTTTTTTACATGCATCATGTCATATCATACATTTGTTGAGGAAGTGCCATGAATCCTCTCTATCCTTACTTGCATTGCATTTGATTCCATAGGACTCAACGACGGAAACTTGGGGGTGGAGATAGTTCCGGAGGAGCCCAGAGCTAAGAGTAATCCTCCCGAGAGTGCTAACTGTGATCCGAACCAAGGCAAGCCCCAGTGCACTCCTATGTTTTAAAATTTTTATTTTGTATCACATATATGCATGTCATGTATTGTGCATTACGTGTAGGAAATGATCGAAACCCTAGTTGCATGTAGGAAAGACAAATCCTATGGGTATGAGTATACTTGTTCAACCATTCGTTAGAACTTGCTATGCTTAATATGGAGTCATCGGTAGGAAATCAAGTGGTATGGAGACTACTCGATATAGGATGGTTCGGGGATTTATCACTTGTACTCTCACATGACAAGGATGGATTAATTTGAGACCGAACGAGGAAGTGCATGTGTAGGTTGAGGTGACAAGATTGGACCTTATTTGCCATAGCCCCGTTTGTGTCGATTAAGAACCCCCTTCGAGTATGGACCCGTGACCAAGTTTGAACAGTACCAAGTGCATGCTAGTGAGATGGGCACTAGTAAACCGACGTAGCTTAATTATCATAGTAGTTGGACGGTCCCTCATCGCTCTTTAGGAACGATCATAAGTGCATGGTGGCATTTGGGTGGTATGAGTGGTGGAAGGGTGCATGGTCTAACCACGGATACCGGGTATCGCGTGGAGGACATGTACCCGGGAGTGCATGAAACCTGGCTGACTCTATGGTGATCTCGCGAAAGGTTGTCGTACGTGACTCTGAGAGTGTGCGTGCGCCGTGTATTTGGGTTTCTCCTACAGAATGTAAATCGATTCGAGTCGTCGTCCCTCGCAGTTATTGAGTACCACTTACAAGATTGCTGCCACCTTGAATTACAAAGTGAAATGATAATGATGATATTATATCTCTATAAATTATATTGTAACCATGTTTGTTGTAGTATAGCTGCACAATATTTACTTTATGCAAAACTCTGTTAACTTGGCTAAAGATCTGAAAATAGGATCAATTATTAGTGCTGTTTTTGTAATTATTCCAACAACCTTAGGTCAGCCCCCTGCATGCTAGGTGTCGGCCTTAGCGTGTCATTTTGATGGGTAAGTCTTGCTGAGTATTAGTTGCTCAGGGTTTGTTGTTTAAGTTTTTGTACAGGTATGTCACATGTCGTGTACACCAAGAGTGGAAATCTTGTGGAGTGGGATGGTGAACTCCTGAAAGGATGGACCATGGAATGGGTTCCCGTTTCCCCTACTCCTGAGGAGCCCGATAAATGATTTATGGTTATGGGCTGCCATGAATTGTTGTAAGACATGTATCGTCGAGATTATTCGCTTCCGCTAAGACTTTGTTTTCGAACTTCAAACTCTTTTTTGCATCCTAAATTTGAACTCAGATTGTAATAACTTAAATTCAATATTTCACTCTATTTTCTATGTTTATTTGTGTATTGATAGACTCTTGCTTCGTCAAGTGTCACCCGAGTATCGATCCTTGACTAACCCCTCGTTTCGAGGTGGGGATGTCACAGCATGGTATCAGAGCTAGCTCGGGATTAATACCACAAATGAACGCTAATTTTTAAAAACCAATGCTTACGGTGGGGTACGAGTAGTAAGCCCTAAGGAGGATGTTATTAGCTATGGTTCAGATGGCAAGCTAACTGTAGGAGGTTGTTTATTTAAATACTTATATCTACGGCATCATCAACATAGGTATGTGTCCCGCTATGTGGACAGTAAGATGGAAAGCTAGCACAATGGTGTGAACGCGGGCTGATTGCATCGAACATCAGTGCCTGGCCCTCGGGCAATAATAAGGGATTATTTTTGGCTCGTTTCTTTTGAATTTAATGTATTGTTTCTGGAATCCATTTTCTGCAGGTACGCTAACCACGAATACTTAGCTCGTTAGCAAATGACTAACCAAATGTTGAGAGACCGTGTTTGCCATCGAGGTCACGTATGGTCGCTATATTGACCAATTTTTCTGTTGGTGAGGACGTTAGGACGACATATTGTCATGTCATCATGTTTGCATTCGCATGTTACATTAGATAATATCAACAAAAATGCAAAGTCAAAATTTTCAATGAGCCTAATGATCCTAATTGACCTCTACTGAATGTAAATAATCTCCCGGTACCTTGGTTAATAGCTTTGACCATGTAAGCTAACACCCAATCTGAAAACTGAGGGTTCAGAAATTTCACTCGAGTTCAAAAATGCATAACTCTCAAACTACTAAACCACATTTTATGTTCCAGTACTTTATAGAAAGTTTCTGAAATTATATGTAACTTTTGTGTTCTGATATTTTGAATTTGGAGCTCAGAAATCAGAATTTAGGACCCATCTTCAGACAAACCTTTTTCTGTCCAGAACAGGATTTCAGCAGTCGACCGAAACTTTAAAAAGATCATAACTCCTAAACCACTGACCCTATGAGGCTGTATGAGTAGGCGTTGGAAAGTTATGGAAATGTTTTAAAACATTGGTATGAACCCAAAATATTGATTCTGCACCCAGAAAGAGCAGTTTGGATTTTTGTGCAGACTGTCATTAGAAAGACAGATTTCAGATGTAGTGTTAGAACCGGTTGAAGCATGACAAATCTTAATTATTTTGCTTACTTGCATCTTTTGTAATCTTAATATGCTGATCCAAATTGGCATGTTTTATGATGGACACAAAAGTTATGATCAACTTTTAACTCGTTCCCGCAGATGACTACTTCTAAGGCTACCGTTGAGAGCGCCGCTATGGCTGCTCGCATCGAGGAGTTGGAGAAGCAACTTATACTTAGTGACCTAGAGCGCCTTGATGCTCAATTGCGCAACGCTGCGCTGGAAGGGTGTGTCGCTAAACTTGAGGAGATGGTTCATGCATTATCCGTCAATGGTCACCAACTTGCGAGCCAAGCTCTTGAGTTGGGTGCGCAACTTGGCGAGTCCGCTGAAATGGTGGAGTTAGTGGATGACCAGCGTCTCGAAGCTGAGGATGAACTCGTTGAGGTACGACAGCAGCTCGCCCAACATGACGTTATGTTGGTAGCCAACAACCAGCAGATTTTTTAACTCCAAGCTCAGCTAGATCAAGCACAACAACAGATTGGATGGCTTCATGAGACTGTCATACAACTTGAGGACCACCTCGGACATGTGCTCGGGCAGCAAGTAGTCCAAGCAGCCCCTCCTAACCCTCTACACGCTGAGGGAGATGAAGAGAACTCGGGACTTGACTATGTGGCACCCCCGACTCCGAAGGAGGAAGAAATGCTCTCCGATGGTGGCAGCCACACGCCACGAGGAGAGTAGCTTTAGATGAGCTAAACTCTCTTTGTTAGGTCTTGTAATTATGGAACTATGGTAGGAGTAACTTGTAGTGGACCTTGTCTCCATGAGACACGCAGCCTTTTGATTTTGGGATACGTCGCGTTCGTTAGGAAAAATGTGTGCTCTTCCGAGCAATGTAGTGTCGTGAGAAGAACACTAGCTTAACCCCATTATGGATGTTCCCATACGGCTTGTAGCATTATGCTCGCTGCCATTTTGTTTTTGGTAATATGGTTGTATCATCTGCCACTAAGTATACCCTATGTATGATCTTTGGATGGATATTTTGGACAAGTATGAATGGACATCGCTGCTGCTTTAGTATTATGTTCAGATCTATAATTTGTTTACTTATACCATGGTCTGAAATTAAGCAATGTTTTTCACCTCATGTGACTTGATCTAATAGTGTAAATAAATCTTTGGCAGAATGGTGAATACTAGGAGGATGAATGACCTGCACGAGGGTCGCCCTGAAAGTTCCCGCCGTGGTGGGCAAGATGGAAACCAAAACCAGAATCAGAACCAGAACCAGAACCAAGATCGAAATCTGCCACCCCCACCACCACCGATGGACTTTGCGCAGTTCATTGCCAATCAGAACCAACTCATGGAAATACTAATTTAGAATACTAATCAGCTGCAAGGTGGGCGTAATGAAGCTCGCAATGCACCCCAGAAGACCACCTATGCAGATTTTCTTGCTACACACCCTCCAGTGTTTGTTGAGACTGGTGATCCACTGGAGGCAGATAATTGACTCCGCATTATTGAGTCAAAGTTTGGACTTATCCGCTGTACTGAAAATCAGAAGACCTTATTTGCAGCTCAGCAACTCTGTGGATCCGTGAGTGCTTGGTGGGAAAATTATCTAGCCTCACTCCCAGCTGGACAACAGGTGAATTGGACCACCTTCCGCACTGCTTTTCGTGGTCATCACATTCCCGCTGGCCTTATGCAGCGGAAACTTTAGGAATTTTTAGATTTGAAGCAAGGTTCCAACAACGTGTATGAGTACACCAAGAAGTTTAACTACCTTTCCCAGTATGCAACCTATCATGTGGACATGGATGAGAAGAAAAAGGACCGGTTTCGTCAGGGACTTAGTAGTGAACTCAAGAAGCATCTAGCATTATTCAACAACTGCACTTTCAATGAGCTAATGAGTGCAGCTATTGTGCAAGAGGATGCCAATCGTGATCATGAAAATAAAAAGAAGAGGAAGAATATGAGTGGGAGTTCTTCTGGTGCCCCTCCCACCAAATATCGGTTGGCCCTCACTTCACCAACCGGTCAGCGTTTCCGTGCTGCTATTCCCTCTGGCGGAGGATACCATCCACCAAATTCACAGCGTGGTATCCTGGCTCAGAGCTTAATAGGATTGATAGAATACTCATACCAACAAGTCGCAACTTCTTTTCCGAAAGCGCATCTCAAAAGAACTTCGAGGTTAAGCGTGCTTGGCCTGGAGCAATTTCAGGATGGGTGATCGACCGGGAAGTCCTTCCCAGGTGCGCACGAGTGAGGACAAAAGTGTGCAGAAAAGACTAGTGTTGGTCTCTGAGGACAGTCTTGAGATCCTAAAAGCTGCCAGGTGCAAGCGAGCTCGACCTCGGAGGGGCGAGACATTACAGTTGATATCAGAGCTGACCCTCATGGTTTCACGGGCGCGTGGGGTCGCAGTTACGCAGCCATGGTGTGCATGGTTGGTGTGGGCCCGGAGTGATCACACAGCATGGCACATGCACTGAAACTGGGCACACGGACATGGCCAAGAGGGGATGTGCCAGGTGTAAGCGGGCTCGACCTCGGAGGGGCGAGACATTATAGTTGGTATCAGAGCTGACCCTCATGGTTTCACGGGCGCGTGGGGTCGCAGTTACGTAGCCATGGTGTGCATGGCTGGTGTGGGCCCAGAGTGATCACACAGCATGGCACATGCACTGAAACTGGGCACACGGACGTGGCCAAGACGGGATGGTCCTGGCCTGGGGTTGATCGACGAGGACGTCGATCTTCTAAGGGGGTGAGAGTGTGATATCCTAGCTCAGGGCTTAATAGGATTGATAGAATACTCATACCAACAAGTTGCAACTTCTTTTTCGGAAGCGCATCTCGAAAGAACTTCGAGGTTAAGCGTGCTTGGCCTGGAGCAATTTCAGGATGGATGACCGACCGGGATGTCCTTCCCGGGTGCGAACGAGTGAGGACAAAAGTGTGCAGAAAAGACTTGTGTTGGTCTGTGAGGACAGTTTTGAGGTCCTAAAGAGCTGCCAGGTGTAAGCGGGCTCGACCTCGGAGGGGCATCAGGGAGCTTCTTATGGCTCTACACAGCAGCGCACACAAGCCTACCACCCCCCACAGCAAGCTTACCAAGGTGGAAGGCCTAACTCGCAGCCGTGCTGCAATTGTGGTCAAGTGGGACACTATGCAAAGGAGTGTCGTAAGCCAAGATGGCAGCAAGGTAGTGGAGTTAGCACCGCCAACCAGCGTCCTCCGGCATCCAAAAATGCACCAAAGACCAGCTGTGTCAACCATACTACAGTCGGGGATATTCAGGAAGGAGAAGATGTGCTTGCGGGTATGTTCACTATCCATGACAACCCCATTCTTATTCTTTTTTATTCTGGTGCAACCCATAATTTTATTAGCATGGCATGTGTTGAAAGATTGCATCTCTCTACCACACCTCTCAAAACATCTTATATCATTACCTCTCCTGGTGGTAAAATTTTTGCAAACCAATGTGTTGTGGCCGCACCGCTCAAACTTGGCAATATAATATACCCATCACACCTTATAATATTAGCTGGTCAAGGCGTAGATGTTATTTTGGGTATGAAATGGATGAAAAACAATAAGGCCGTGCTACATATCGACCCTCGAAAAATTCATTTGGATTCTCATCTCCATGGCCCTGTCGTCATACACTTGTCTCGTCCGCCAATGATTGCACCTATGGTGTATCAGGCCACTGGCAAGAGTCTAGCTGAAATTCTAGTAGTACGTGAGTATCCCGATGTGTTTCTTGAAGATTTACCTGGCATGCCTCCTGACCGAGAAGTGGAATTTAAAATTGTGCTTCAGCCCGGTACTACTCCATTCTCCCGCATACCTTATAAAATGGCACCCAATGAACTAGCAGAGTTGAAAGAGCAACTTAAAGAGCTCATGGACAAAGGATTCATTCACCCTAGCTCTTCACCATGGGGTTGTCCCGCTCTTTTTGTCAAGAAGAAAGATCACTCACTAAGGTTATGTGTCGACTATCGGCCATTGAATGCAGTCACTGTCAAGAACAAATATCCTTTGCCACGGATTGATCTTCTATTCAACCAACTGGTTAATGCCAAAGGTTTCTCCAAGATTGATCTCCATTCTGGTTATCACCAAATCAAGATAAGAGCTGAGGATATTCCTAAGACAGCCTTTTCTACGAGGTACGGTCTTTACGAATATCTCGTTATGTCTTTTGGACTAACAAATGCTCCTGCCTATTTCATGTACTTGATGAATTCTGTGTTTATGCTGAAATTGGACAAGTTTTTAGTTATTTTCATTGATGATATTCTTGTCTACTCCAAGTCCGAAGAAGAACATGCCGAACATCTTCGGATCGTGCTTCAACGACTTCGAGATCATCAATTATATGCCAAATTCAGCAAGTGTGAGTTTTGGCTACATCAAGTTCCTTTCTTGGGTCATATTATTTCAGATAAGGGTATTGTTGTTGACCCAAGTAAAGTGCAAGATGTGTTGAATTGGAAGACTCCAAGAAATTATCGAGCACATTCGCAGTTTTCTCGTTCTCGTAGGATATTACCGAAGGTTTATTCCAAACTTCTCAAAGATAGCAAAACCAATGACCATGCTGCTGAAAAAGGAATCAAAAATTTGAATGGACTAGTGATTGTGAAGAAGCCTTTCAGTCTCTCAAGAAGTATCTAACCACAACACCCGTTTTAGCTCAACCCGACGTCACCAAACCTTTTGATGTATATTGTGATGCTTCTGGTACGGGTTTGGTTGTGTTCTTATGCAAGAAGGTCATGTCATTGCCTATGCCTCCCGTTAGCTCTGACGTCATGAAGAGCATTATCCCACTCATGATTTGGAGTTAGCATCAATTGTTCTTGCTCTGAAAGTTTGGAGACACTATCTTCTTGGAAATCTTGTCAATTTATACTTTGATCACAAAAGCCTCAAATATATTTTCACTCAGCAAGATCTAAACATGAGACAACGGAGATGGTTAGAATTAATAAAGGATTATGAGTTGGAAATTCATTATCATCCAGGAAAAGCAAATGTGGTTGCCGACGCATTGAGTCAGAAGTCTCAATGCAACCACACTTCGGTTCAGCCAGTAACCACCACCGTATGTTGTGAAGAGAATGAACCAAGTCTTCGTGTTGTTCCTCATGGTGCGTTATACAATTTAGCTCTCATTCCCACGCATTGAGAAGAAGTTGTGGCTGCACAAAAGAAAGACAAAGGTATGGCACACATCCGACGAAGGTTAAAAGATGGAGAAGTCACATGTTTCCGGCAAGACGTCGATGGTGTCTTGTGGTTTAAGGACCGCCTCGTCGTGCCAAAGAATTTGGATTTACGGAAGAAAATTTTAGATGAGGCCCATTTATCTAAATACTCTATCCACCCTGGCTGCAACAAGATGTACCGTGGATTGAAGGAAAGGTTTTGGTGGACTCGTATGAAAAGAGAATTCACACGGTACGTGGCTGAATGTGATACGTGTCAGCGAGTCAAGGCCGATCACTTGAAGAAAGCAGGTTTATTGCAGCCACTAAATATTCTAAGATGGAAGTGGGAAGACATATCTATGGATTTTATTGTTGGATTACCTCTCACTTTGCAGAAACATGATTCTATATGGGTTATCATTGATCGATTAACCAAGTCAGCTCACTTCATTCCTGTGCGTTCCAACTACAAGCTTAACTATGTCGAACTCTACATCTCCCGCATTCTATGTTTGCACGGTGTTCCAAAAACCATCATATCAGATCAGGGAGCCCAGTTTATTGCCCGTTTTTGAGAGCAATTGCATGCTTGTTTGGACAGCACATTAATTCGAAGTTCTGCATATCACCCTCAAACTGATGGTCAAACTGAACGAGTGAATCAATTCTTGGAAGACATGTTGAGAGCATGTGTATTAACAAGTGGAAAGAATTGGGATGAACACCTAGCTTATGCAGAATTCTCCTACAATAATAGTTATCAAGAGAGCATAAAAATGTCCCCGTTTGAAGCATTATATGGCCACTCATGTCGTACACCTCTGAACTGGTCGGAATCCAGCGAGAGAACTATTTTTGGTCCTGATCTAGTAACCCAAGCTGAGGATAAAGTGCGTGCCATTCGAGCTAACATGAAGGCAGCACAATCCTGTCAAATAAGCTACGCCAATAAGAGACGTCGTCCCTTGGAGTTTGAGGAAGGAGATCATGTGTATTTGTGTGTCTCTTCTATTAAAGGCATGCAACGATTTGGAATACAAGGAAAGCTTGCACCATGTTATATCGGTCCCTTCAAAATCACGAAAAATGTAGTTCAGTTGCGTACCGTCTGGCATTACTGGCAACACTATCCAAATTACACCCACTGATGGTCGTGTTCCATGTTTCTCAACCTAAGAAATGTTTGAGAGCACCCACTGATGTTATTATTGACGGAATGGATGAATTGAAGGAAGACCTTTCATATCCCTAACGTCCCATCCGCATTATCGATCAAAAAGATCGGGTATCAAGGAACACGACCATCACATTCTACAAGGTGCAGTGGAGCAACCACTCTGAAAGAGAAGCTACATAGGAGCAAGAAGAATTTCTGAACACACATTTCCCGGAAGTCCTAGCTTCGTACTTAAGGTTCGGTCTTCCCCTCTTGCCGTCAATTAACCGTTTTAATCTCGGGACGAGATTTCTTTAAGGAGGGAGGGATGTGACACCCATGGTGTCACTCTAGCACCTTAGGCAAACAAGGAAGATAACGAAAAGGAAATCACAACGCAATGGCTCGAATTTAAATTTATTCGCATTTGACTCAAATAGGCATTGAACTAAAAGTTTAGATTTCTTAATATAAGTGATCCAAATAAATTTCATAACCTTTATCTATGCACCAAATAAGAATTTTAGAGAATTTTTGGTGATTTTATCACTTGGTAAACTAGTTCAAATAATTCAAACTATGCTCAAGAATAGTGTCACTTTACAAAGTTCAAATTTTAAATATTAAAAGAAACCACTGAACCGGATCATACTCATAAGTAAGACCCAATCTTAGGAGCAACATATATTTTTGGCTTGATTTAATATGGCCAAGAACTATTAATTTTAGAATTTTTGCTAAATAACACTTTTCTGGACAGAATTCAACCCTAGCAACTAAGCAACTTTGAAATTAAATAAGTCCTATAACAATTTATCTCCCAGGATTTCATCTTCAACTTTTTGCTACTCCAACCATTGCTCTTCATGTATTTGGAAATCTTTTTAAATTTGGAACCAAATTGATGCCCCAATTGGATTTTACAAATGCTTTGGAGTTAAGATTTCCAGGCAGGAAAATTTTTTCCTAAGTCTTTGTGGCCTTGATTGCACTTTTAAGATGCAATATTTTGCAGTTAAATTGACCTCTCCTTGTGCATGTCACAAATTTTGGACTTCAAGCAATGCTCTACAAGGTTATGTAAAAATATTTAGTTTTTGGGATAATTTAATACTCCAAAATGATGGTTGAAATCACCTAAATGTTTCTGTTTTTGGGCAATTTAAAATTGAGTGGGTCCTGCCTGTCAGCCTCACCTCGCGTGATGGCACTGTGTGCCGCCCGCGTCGCCGTGCCCTTATCTCCACGCGTACTCCCTCCCTATCTCGCTCTCCCAGCTCTCTCTCGCTCTCGCTCTCTCTCTCTCTCTCTCTCTCTCTCTCTCTCTCTCTCTCAGGTCAACGCCACCATTGTCCGCTGAGGGCGAGCTGCCGCGCCAGTGCCACCGGCCGTATCCCGTCGCTAGCCGACGCCACCAACCTCTTCGCCTCGTGCTCCTCCCCCAGCCTGCGCGAGCCCGCCGCCTCTTCCGCACCGAGCCGAACCAATCGCCCCCCTTATTCTCTGACATGGACCACCGCCTCGCCGCCGCGTTAACCCTCCAGGGTAAAACCCTCCCAATTGTTTTTGTCGGCGAGCTCCTTCTCTAGCTATGAAACCGTGTGACCCCTCTCGGCTCGGACGTTGGTAGCCCCCCGCCGGGAACGCCACAGCCCTCGCCGCCGTCCGCCTCCGCTCATCGACATCGCGCCTAGGTGAGGCTCATCCCCATTTCCCTCTCTCGGCGAGCCCGCCTGGAGTTCTTGGTCCCCCGCGTCCGCGTGGTCGGGGTTACCGGCGCCGATCTCCTCCGTCATGGCCTGGCCACCGCCGGCGCCCCGCGGTCGCCTTGGCCAGCGACGGCCTGGCCGTTGGCTTGGGCCGAGATGGCCTCGAGCCACCTTCGCACCTAGGCTAGATCCGGCCCATGGAGCCCTGCCTGGCCCCGCCTCCCTGCTGGGCCGAGCTAGATGCGGCCCGCGGTGCAAAACAACTCTCTTATTTAATTTCTCAACCAAATAAATGCTTATAACTTCAAAAATGTGCCCACAAATTATATTTGGGAACGAAAATGCACAAAAATACTTTTTGTACCCTCTGTAGTATTTAATATTTTATAAATGTATTAAATGGTTAAAACAAAAATAAAATCATAATTAATTTTTAGAGCATTATTTAATTATCAGATTTTGCATGCATGTATGATTCATCATTTCCATGCATCTCACCAAGTGGAACCTTTAAATTCCAAGTATTTTCTCTATAATTAATATTTTAGTGTTTGTAACATTTAATTGAATAGAAAATATTGAGGCATGTTCCTGCCATTATGTTTAGTACATCAATCTCATATAATGTCCCACACCACATATATTTTTCTCACTATCATTTATCTTTTAGAACCATGTTTTAACCATAATAACTTTAATTTGTTCCTAGTAATGGCACAATTGTGAATATGATTAACTTGAGCATGTAAGTGTGTATGGCAATCACATGCACACTTTTCTTCCTGTTATTTTAGCTTTTATTTACATTGATTTGCCTCTGATCATCATGTATGTTCACCTAGATGGTTTAAACATGCTTCACCGTTGCACCGTCATCACTAAAAAGTCAGCAATATTACCTCCTAATGCACCCCTGCATTTTTTTACATGCATCATGTCATAGCATACATTTGTTGAGGAAGTGCCATGAATCCTCTCTATCCTTACTTGCATTGCATTTCATTCCATAGGACTCAACGACGGAAACTTGGGGGGTGGAGATAGTTCCGGAGGAGCCCGGAGCTGAGAGTAATCCTCCCGAGAGTGCTAACTGTGATCCAAACCAAGGCAAGGCCCGGTGCACTCCTATGTTTTAAAATTTTTATTTTGTGTGACATGTATGCGTGTCATGTATTGTGCATTACGTGTAGGAAATGATTGAAACCCTAGTTGCATGTAGGAAAGACAAATCCTATGGGTATGAGTATACTTGTTCAACCATTCGTTAGAACTTGCTATGCTTAATATGGAGTCATCGGTAGGAAAATCGAGTGGTATGGAGACTACTCGATATAGGATGGTTCCGGGATTTATCACTTGTACTCTCACATGACAAGGATGGATTAATTTGAGACCGAACGGGGAAGTGCATGTGTAGGTTGAGGTGATAAGGTTGGACCTTGTTTGCCATAGCCCCATTTGTGTCGATTAGGAACCCCCTTCGAGTGTGGACCCGTGACTAAGTTTGAACAGTACCAAGTGCATGCTAGTGATATGGGCACTAGTAAACCGACGTAGCTTGATTATCATAGTAGTTGGATGGTCCCTCATCGCTCGTTGGGAACGATCATAAGTGCATGGTGGCATTTGGGTGGTATGAGTGGTGGAAGGGTGCATGGTCTAACCACGGATACCGGGTATCACGTGGAGGACGTACCCGGGAGCGCGTGAAACCCGGCCGACTCTTTGGTGATCTCACGAAAGGTTGTCGTACATGACTCTGGGAGTGTGGGTGCGTCGTGTATTTGGGTTTCTCCTGCAGGATGTAAATCGATTCGAGTCGCCGTGCCTCGTGGTTATTGAGTACCACTTGTGAGGTCGCTGCCACCTCGAATTACAAAGTGAAATGATAATGATGATATTGTATCTCTATAATATGTATTGCAACCATGTTTATTGTAGTATAGCTGCACAATATTTACTTTATGCAAAACTCTGTTAACTTGGCTAAAGATCTAAAAATAGGATCAATTATTAGTGCTGTTTTTGCAATTATTCCAACAACCTTAGATCAGCCCCCTGCATGCTAGGTGTCGACCTTAGCGTGCCATTTTGATGGATAAGTCTTGCTGAGTATTAGTTGCTCAGGGTTTATTATTTAAGTTTCTGTATAGGTATGTCACATGTCATGTACACCGAGAGTGGAAATCATGGGGAGTGGGATGGTGAACCCCCGAAGGGATGGACCATGGAATGGGTTCCCGTTTCTCCTACTCCTGAGGAGCACGATGAATGATTTATGGTTATGGGCTGCCATGAATTGTTGTAAGACATGTATCGTCGAGATTATTCGCTTTCGCTAAGACTTTGTTTTCGAACTTTAAACTCTTTTTTGTATCCTAAATTTGAACCCAGATTATAATACTTAAATTCGACATTTCACTCTATTTTCTGTGTTCATTTGTGTATTGATGGACTCTTGCTTCATCAAGTGTCACCCGAGTATCGATCCTTGATTAACCCCTCATTTCAAGGTGGGGACGTCACACTTAATAAGTTCAATTCCCGACATTGCACTGAAATTAGGAAATATAAAGCCCCTTCGCTAGTACAATTCGTTCAAGTTGTAGGCTCAGACTACTCACGTGGCCAACTATCATTTGAAAGCATCTTGTATAAATTAATTTAAAATCTCAGATGTACAAATTACTATGAACAGTTTGTAGATCAAATTTTAACCAAGCTAAAGCACAAAGCCAAACACGTAATACTCATGGGTCATCAGTATATGATTACAAAATTATAATTGATCTACAAGAGATACATTTGAACCACTGCCCAACTGCTCAATGTCAAGAATGCAACAGCCACATTCAGTGAACAATCAACTAAACTATTGGCACATGTTGGGGATAACATTTCAGCTATGACACAGGAGATTTAGGGACAAGAGTTCTTATCTAGCTATCAATGCGAGACTTATGGTACAAATCGAATGTCTTCTTTGGTATGATGTATACTAAAAAAATATAAAACTACAAAAAAGAAGATAGAAAAATTTGAGCTGATTAAGTGGTATGTACCTGAAACCTTATTATTTTTCATGACACAAATACTCTAAAATTTATAAGCCTGTGATATCTGAAATAATATTGTAAGAAATAGATTAGAGTTGTACTCCAAGATGAAATCAAATACTAATACAGGAGAACAAATCTCAGGCAAAGAGCGGGTAATGTAATAGAACTTTCTTTTCTTAACACAATCACTTTTGACAGTAACTTGTAAATAGTATTAGGCTTCGCTTGGAAGTTGATATTCGGGCCGAGGAATTACATTGGGCTAGCAATGCCAAAGCTGGGAGGAAATGGAAATGGATTTCAATGCCAATGCTGTTGTTTGGATGCATCTGCAATTGCTAGTTAGAATCAAAGGCATCAGTCAATTCTAATTCTTATTTGGATGCACAGATTCTTGAATTGTATAATTGGAGCAGTTTGAATAATTTTTACATGTGTTGTACATATGCAAATGTATTTTCATAACTTGTGCATATAATAGAATGATTCCAAATATATATTATAATAAAATATATATACAGTATGCATATTCCAAAAAATGGTATACATATGGAAAAATAAAAAAAAACGAATATAATGGAAAATGTGAGAAAATTAGACCAAAAATAAACTGCACAAATACAATATGAAAAGGGAAGAGGAGGAGGAGATGGAGGCGGCGGAGTCCAACCTGTGCAGGAGATGGGGCGGCCAAGACGGGGACGGCAGGGGGGGGGGGGGGCTGGCTTCCTCGGTCGGCAGTCGCTTCTCCCGCCCTCGGTCTCCCACGCTGACAAGGAGTCGCGGTCTTTTTTTTGGTCAAAGGGGTACGCGGGGAGGGCCGATTCAGAGCAAAACAGAGGGGGATGGCTCTGAATTGGAGGCGGGCTCCCGCTACGGCGCTCAATGCCCCCGCATCATTCGTTTCGATTCTGGCTGCCAATGCCTAGGACGTCCAAACACCTACATTTGAGTCCAGGTAATGCCAATGCCAAATTCTAGCTCTCAATGCCTACTTCCAAACGGGGGCTTAGATAAAAGCATAGCAAAATACAATAGTAATAGGTCACACGGTTCAGCACAGCCAAATTGACAATGATCTGAGATGAAAATTTTAGTACGAACAACCAAAATTACTGGACTGTAATGCAGGTTAGTAGAATGTTTGAACAAAATATTTCATACCACAGCAAAAGGAGTCACTTTGCTTTTGTTCTTTAAATTTCTTTCCACAGGAGATAGCACGAGATCCATCCATTTGCTCCTTTTATTCTGCCGGACTGTCCTGCTTTCTCTGCAGTTTAGTGGCAGGCCATGACAGAGCAGGGGCAACCAGAAAAATAAGGAGATAATTCCTTACTCTAAAATACTCACTACTTTCTTCCTTGACCCTTTCTAAATTGAACTTCCTTTCCTGTACCAAGGTCTATTTTCGCTTCCTTCCAATGCCCTTCCGTGAGATCTGCTAGCACACACCGTGAAGTGCCCCTTCCAAGCTATGCAAAATGACTCTTCTGCCCTTACCTTGTCTCCTCTCCAAACCGTGTGAATCGATCCAGATCGACCCAAATCAAGCACAGGAGGAGATCGGCGATGGCGGATGGCGCCGCTGTCGGGCCGCCCTCAATTCGCGGGCGCAACTCGCCGAGGCCATCGCCTGTCGCGTCCTCCAGCCGTCCGCGCTCGCCGCGTGCTAGAGCAGGACGCGCGGTTCCGGGCATGGCGAAGTAGGGCGTGGGTGTCCGCGCTCCCGACGCCCGCCCTCTTGACGCAGCTGCCGCCACCACGAGCGCGAGCCAGGGCGTCGCTGGCCAACGCGGCTCTGTCCAGGCTTCACGCGACAGGCCTGGCAAGGCGCCTCCTCCGATGCAGCTCAGGACGGTTGTTCCGCCGCTTCTGAATTTTGTGTGATCAACCGAATTTCCATGTGTAAAATGGTGCATGTGAATTATTTTGCTATGTGCTATGTGGTTGTGGATTATTTTGAGTATTTTTGAACCTAGTTCTCATGTGTTTGATCATTTTATCAAGTTCTGGTTCAATCGACCATGATGAGAAAATATTGCAGACATATTTTTTTTTACACATGAAATAAAAAATAATGCTTCTATGCTAACGAAATAGTGCATCAATATTATTTTGTCCTCTGTTTGTAAATTTGAAATTAGAAATGATCACTGCAACACGTAAGGATTTGAATGTTTCAATTTCTGTTAGGGGTAGATTGGTCTTTACACCTCTCACTTAACACCGTAACATGCCAAATCTCACGGAAGGGCCTTGGAAGGAATAAAAAATAGTCATTGGTTCAGAAAAGGAAGTTCAATTTAGAATGGGCCAAAGAAGGAAGTGATGAGTATTTTAGGGCCAAGGAAGGAATTATCTCAAAAATAAGTGTGTGAAGAAGAGCAGACCTATGCACTTTGCTTGGCTTGGAACTTGACCAGGCACTTCGCCTCGTATACCAAGCCTGGTGGAGTCGAGGACCTCGGCACGAACATGAGCTAGTGATAATGAACATGCAAACTAAATCCCACAAATAAACGAACCGAACAGTCCTGGAAGCTGCAGATTGAAGGAATTGAGTGAATCTCGTCCAGCCACAACCACCACCTGACACAAAATCCAAAATAAAATATTGCTAGCTCCAAATCCACACAAAACCATGAAGAACCAAAAATCAAAAGGACAATAAGAAAATAACCTGAAGGAATTGGTCGGTGGAGAGGAAAAGCACAAAAAGAAACTAAACAAAACCCTAAATGCATAGGAGAAACAGAAGCACAAACGCACCATCGGCCATAAAGCACAAAAGTAGCAGGTAAAATCAAAACTGAAAACGCAACAAGCCTAAAACAGATCGAGGAAAGAAGAAGAACTGAGTCGTTGGATGAACAAATGAAGGATCAAAACCTTCTCCTAGCCTACAGCCACAACCTACAGCGGCAAGAAACAAATCCAATGAAAAACGAAGGGAAAGGATGGGAGCAATCACTTGGGTGATGATGACGCAATCCAGTGAAGCGGAGGCAAGAAGAGGAGGAGGACATGAACCAGCATGGGAGGAGAAGGGGCAGGGAAGCTGGGAAGGTGTCGCTGCCCACCCACCGCCATGAATGCAGCGCCCACGCAACATGCCAGTCACGGGTGGACGCCTCACACGGGCCAGGATTGGCCAATTAGATCGCAAGATTCGATGGACGGCCGTACACAACATTTTTATGCACTGGATCATCGCAAACCCAATCAAACTCACTGGTTGACGATCAAAATCGTGCGGTAAAAATCATATGTGATAACGTGGCCACCGTGTACGTGTTGGGTGCTGCAAACTCCTCCTATACCAAGCCTGGTGGAGTCGAGGACCTCGGCAAGAACATGAGCTAGTGATAATGAACATGCAAATTAAATCCCACAAATAACGAACCAAACAGTCCTGGAAGTTGCAAATTGAAGGAATTGAGTGAATCTCGTCCAGCCACAACCACCACATGACACAAAATCCAAAACAAAAATTGCTAGCTCCAAATCCACACAAAACCATGGAGAACCAAAAATCAAAAGGACAATAAGAAAATAACCTGAAAGAACTGATCGGTGGAGAGGAAAAGCACAAAAAGAAACTAAACAAAACCCTAAAGGCATAGGAGAAACAGAAGCACAAACGCACCATCGGTCATGAAGCACAAAAGCAGCAGGTAAAATCAAAACTGAAAACGCAAGAAGCCTAAAACAGATCGAGGAAAGAAGAAGAACTGAATCGCTGGATGAACAAATGAAGGATCAAAACATTCTCCTAGCCTACAGCCACAATGTAACAGAACCGCCTTACCACGGAGACGATTCCGTTCCAAGATCATTCTCGGGTGACGAATCGCGCTGTGACGCCCAATAGTAAAACACATGATAGAAGAACATAGTTACAACAAGAACATAGATAGAGTACAGTATTTTACATAAATCCGAATTTAAATTACAAACCAGAGTTTTAAAAGTGCAGAAGCTACATAGTTCAACAGAAATAAATGGTTCGACAGAATAAGTAAGGTACAATCGTCCTCTCACGACGATACACATAGGACATCCGGTCATGATAGGTGTTCTGTCCAAAACACCGTACCGGTAATCAACAGATTACTCCTCATCGTTGTCGGTGCAAAGCTCCCATTCAATATTCCAGCAGTCAGGACGCTGGCCTTCCCAGTGAAACCTCTCACCGTAGTGGCAGACTCCACTCTGGTCATCTGAAAACCACATAGAGCTACGCCCTGAGCAACTAATTTACTCAGCAAGACTGACCCGTCAAAATAACCATCTACAACCGACTCCTAGATAAGCATAGGCTAAGGGTAGGGTTTATATTACCAAAAGCCAGCCTAAGAGTGGATCCTTATTTTTCAAGTTTTAGCAGCAAGTTAAGTTGGCATGCGAAATAATAAATTTAGTTTGCACTACAACTACTACATTCATGGTTGCAATATAATGAATAATAATTCCATACAGCAATATTAAACCCATTCATCATATTAATAGCTTCCATCAACGTTCTGGAGCAGCGATCAAGTGGTACTCGTTACTGTGAGGGGCAGTGACTCGAATCGATTTACATTCTGCAGGAGAAACCTGCTTGCACGATCCATACGCGCTTCATGAAAGCCGCATGGAGCAACCTTTCGCATATGGTACCACAAGGTCTTCCGCGCCTGGCTCCCCCGAGAAGGGTCTCCCAACGCGCTGTGCCCCGTGCCGCCATGCGTGGGTGGATTGCTCCCTCCTCTCAGCCCCAGTTCCACCTCAAGGATCAGGGTACCTTCCAACCAGGCAGTATCGTAGCTACATCAGTTTACTGGGCCTATAACTCCAGCATGCAAACAGTACGTTCAAACTTGATCCCATGGGCCGGACACGACACATAGCCTTAGGTGACTCGGACGAGGCTACCTCCTTGAAGACAAGATGTCCTTTCCTTTCCACTTAATTGCCCGTTTGGTCTTCACTTGTTATCCCATTCCATCTTTCTCTCATCTAACATCATTCCCAAGTGATAATACTTCCTGATCTACGAGTGGTCTCCATACCACTCGATGAATGATCGTCATAAATTAAGCAGAGCGACTACCGTCCTAATTCTATTATTGGTTGAAAAGGACTACTGCAATACTAGTTTTCAAGCAACTCCTATAAACTTAATGCACAGACAAGCCTACATCCCTAACTAGTGATAAAATGAAAATGTAAAACTGGTGGGATGCACTGCGGCTTGCCTTGGTCCTGCTCCTAGTCAGCTGAAGCACCACCCGGTCCTTCTGGCTCCTGCTCCTGTCCTGCCTCCACGTGGTTCACTTCGTGATCTATATGATGCGAATGGTGATGAGCATAAGAGAATATTCATGGCACTTCCTCAACAAATATGTTAACATTGTAATGTGATATGTAAAAGTAAGGGTTGTATGTGTATTTCTGATCGAGTAATAACAATAGTGTGTTGAGCATGTTAGCGAGCAAAAGTAGGCATAAATGAGATAAACCCAAAGTTGCACTACCGGGTAATTAGGAAATATTAATTCTACGAGATAGTTAAATGATTTAACATGATTTTGTAGTTAATTGCTCATTGACCATCTACCGTAGATGGAACACGCCAGGAGGGACCTTTAAGTCAATTTTTAACTACATGCATTGCTCACTTGATTCTTTTAATAATTAGGCCATTGACAAGGGCAATTAATTATTTCGACATGGTTCTATTTGTCAATTGTGCATTAGTGATTTACTGTAAATAGAGCATGCCAGGGTGATTTATTCACCAAGTTTCACTCACATGCATTAAGCCCTAAATTTTTTTTAAATAATTAACACAAGGCAAAAGGCTCAATAAGTAATTGTGACTAAATTACCAAGAACTAGGTTTCATGCTTTTATAGAAATGTGCAATATGTCATAACATGATTATTCATCAAGTATAATAAATTTATTAGACCTGAGGAATTGTTTGTGAATTTAATTGTGTTTTAACCATTTATTTTAGTTCTGCCAAAATATCAACATACACTGTTATCCTGCATTTTTCTAAAATAGTACATGTCCAGAGAATACCAACAAAATTTACCTTGCCCGAAATTCGTAGTAATTAATTAACTATGCATTTTCAAAGTTTAGGCAATTTCTGGAATTAGAATTAATCATGAGCATTCCTTGACCCCCTCTTTACTATTCTGTATTTGTGTGCTCTAGTTGATACGGTGACTTGTGGCTTGCATAGGCTAGTGTATTTAGCTTCCGCGTTTTATTTTGCATCATGAACACTAGCATGCATAGGGTCTTGGACTACTAGAACTATTTAGGTTGCAACGCTTGTCGGGTTCTAGTGGTGTGAAACTGAAGTATTTGGATTCGTGGTCAGCTACCGATTCACCCCCCTCCCCCCCCCCCTCTCGGTAGGCCTTCGGTCCTTTCAATTGGTATCAGAGCCAAGTGCTCATCTTTGAGGCTTCACTGCCTTGAGTAAGGATGCTGAGAAAGGAGGGAAGTGTTCCCATTTTGATAGAGAGGACTACGGGTATTGGAAGGCACATATGCAAGCCTACCTGAAGTCCCTTGATCCGGAGATATGGATGGTGACCCATGAATCGGTTGCGGATGTGAGCCTTCTTGAACCTGATTTCATTAAGAACAACGCTAAGGCCAAGAATGCTCTGTTCTCATGCATCTCTAAGGATGTGTTTGCTAGATGGGACTCGAGCTCTATAGCACACGGTATCTGGACTGAGATTCAGAGTATCCATGAGGGTACTAGTGATGTCAAAGAGGAACGATACTATGTGTTGAAGAACAAGTATGATAACTCTGCTAGATCACCACATGAGAGGGATAACACTGTGTATTCTCGTTTTCATGTGCTAGTGGAGGAGATCAATGCACTTGGAGATGATTTCAAGCTCAAGCCTGTGAAAGTCATCAGAAGATTCTTGAGGCTTTTCAAAGACCCCAAGTATGAGTCCATCATCACCTACACCCTGCAAGGTGACCTCAAGACCAAGACCATGAAGGATGTATTTGGCAAGATCACTGCCTTCGAGAGCTACCAGTTGGGGATGGATGATCCTCAACCATCCAACCTTGCTCTACAGGCTGACAAGCAAGAACAAGAAAAACAAGAAGAAGGCAGTCACTGATGATGAAGATGATGAAGATGATGATGAGGGTGACTTGATCGAGGACTTGGCTCTTCTCATGAAGAAGATGAAGACCTTCAACAACAAGTTTGTTTCCAAGTCCAGGGGCAAGTGCTTCAATTGTGGCTCAAAAAATCACTTTGTCCGAGAATGCCCAAAGCCTAAGAAAGAAGCATTCAAGTCACAAGATTCAAGTGAAGAAGAAGAAGATGATGAAGACCCCAAAGCCAAGCAAAAGAAGAAGAGGTTCTTCGACAAAGACAAGAGCAAGGGCAAATGCAAAGCCAATGACTCCAAGAAAAGATTCTCACGTAAGGCTCTTGTTGGGGAGTGGACAAGCGACAACGAGTCCTCTTCCTCAAGTGATGAAGAAGTGGTCGGCCTAGCCGTGATCAAGACCACACCACCACGAGCTATCCTTCCACCTCCCACGTGCCTCATGGCCTCGAGCCACCTTGATGGGAGTGAGGACGAGAGTAGCAGTGACAACGATGATGAGGAGCACACCTGTGCCGAGTTGTGGAGTATGCTTGAGCAAGCCCACGACATCGCCGTCAAGAAATCCAAAATGTTGGATGTGGTAAGAAAAGAGTGTAAGTTGGCTAAGGACCGTGTTGTTGACCTCGAGAGTGAGCTCAAAGACCTTGTCACATCTCATGATGCCCTAAACAAGAGTTATGACAAACTCAAGGGTGATCATGTAGAGTTTCATGAGAAGTACAAGGCCCGTGAGATTACTTATGAGGCCATCAATGTTGAGAACCTTGCCTCTCCCTCCTCTTGTTCATCAATGAGCGATGCTTCTACTATGTGTGAGGAACTAACCACCTCGAATGAGGTTTCTTCTCTTGATCCTTTTGTTTTGAAGGAATATCACAAGCTCAAGGAAGAGAGGAAAATGGTGATGGATGGCTTTGAGAGACTTGCACGTGATAGAGCAATCCACAAGGAGATTCTTGGGAAGAATCTTGTGAACAATGTCTCCCACCGTGGACTTGGCTCATATCCTGCCTCCATCGACATTATTGGGACGAGTGACTCCATTCCCGAATGGGTCAAACCCCTACTCGCTGATGACTACTATTATGAGAGATGTTGCAAGGATGGCCACACCATTAAGGATTTCCCTATGGTGAAAAGTTCCATTGTTTTACCTACACTAACTTGTTCCATGAGAACACCCATTTCAAGCTTTTAAGGAACATGGATGGCAAGATGAAAGCAAAGGCTTTGGGACCACCAAACAAGAAGAGAAAGGTCGAGGTGCATAGTTGATCTTGAGAGGTCAACCGCGTACAAGTGGGTACCCAAGAACAAGACCTAGATGGTGGTGGTGGTGGACTGAGCACTTTCATGAAGATCATGCGAAGTCCACCACAAGTGACACGAACCTCAATGACCTATCTACTCATGAGGGAGGTAACCGTGTTGTTTTTCTTTGTTGTAGTGTGTTTTTCTCTCTCTTGCATTGCATGGTAATTAGGACTCCTTTGTGACTAGTATGCTTTGTATTCATGCATGTGTAAATAACTAAAAGAAAAATACATAAAAATTAGTCAATGTCTAACCCACTCAAGATAGCTATAAGCATGGGGGGGTGCTTGAGATGGTGGTTTGGCTTCTCTCAAGGCAAGGGTATGGCTTATAGTGAGTAAGCTTGGGAGGGGTTCAAACTTGACATTGTTAGGTTTCCTTTGTGTCTTGTTTAACTTTGCTTGCATCTACATTGCATGTTTACTTTCATTGCATATGTCAAATGCTTGTTGCATGCATCATATAGGAAACACAAAGGAGACTTGTCTCACTTGGAGAAATTTGTGCCTCATGCTCTATATGAGATTACATCTCCACAAGTGTGACCAAAGGAAAGGATTGTGCTTCATGCCCATTGAGCAAGCTCTTATGAACTCCAAGGTTAAACCTACTCACATGGTTCATGGACTAAGGCTCATACATACCCATTTGGCTTTCATTTGCCTTGGTTCTTATTTGCTCGATCTTTCATTTTGAATTGGCAAAAATTATAAGGCCATAGAGTGCCACTATTTGAAAAGGAGTGTTTGAGAGTTCCCTTCATATTCCAAGTGCAGTATTTATTTGTGTGTTTACTGAGGGCACTTGGAAAATGGAGAAATTTCTTGACTCAACAAAATTCCCTGTAGTGACCGTACTGTCCGCTCTTCGGACCGTACTGTCCGGTCAGTGCCCACGGGCACAGTGTTCTGGAGTGTCTGGTGATAGAGACCGGAAAGAATGATCCTAGTGATCGGATCGTCCGGTCTGCATTGATGCCAGCAGACCCAGAAACAAACTAGACCGTCTGGTCAAGAGACCGTACAGTCCGTTCATTCTGATTGATCGCGCGAAGCAACTCCGATCAGTGACCGTTGATTTATACTTGAGTTGATCTCGGTCGTCCGATAGTTTTTGACCTAGGTCAAAATCCGTCAGACCTTTGTTCTCTTCCCCGTTCGACTCAACCGATGCCGAGTTCACGCCGAAGCCGCCGACCTCGCCGATGTCGTCGTGCCGCTCATCACCGTCGAGCCACCGCGCCACCTCACCTCGCTCCAGCTCAATAGCGCTGCCGCTCGCCTGCGCGCCCGTGCTTGCAAGAACCCTAGTGCCGCCGCGCACCCGAGTTCCTGTGCCGCCAAGCCGAGCCGCTGCTTGCTGTCGCTGCCGCATGCCTCGCCGTCACCGCCGGCCACCCCCATCACCGCCTCTACTCCCACGTGTGCACCTAGACACCAGAGCCAACCCCTCACTGCAAGCCTAGGGCAAAAGTTTGCACTTTTCTCTTCTCCCCTACCATCGGCGAGTCCAAGCTTCGATCTTTTTGGCGTTCGATCGTGTTCCTCTTGGTGTTTGACTTCGGATATTCCCAGGGTATTGTGCACATCTCCTATTTCATTGTTCATGCCCTAATTTCGAGCAATTAGGTTAAGTGATGCAATTAGATCTAATTTTCATCTTTGATTGCATTAATTAGTTAATTGGTTCAACCTATGATGCAATTAATTTAACGCCTATCTGTTAATTGCATATCTAGGGTTGTCTCCTATCTAGTCTATAGTTAGATTTATTGCCATTGTTTGACTATACACTAGATGACTCGCACCAGCCACATATAGTCGATGATCATTGTTGTTACTTTGCATAAATTGTCTAGTGATCATGTCCTTCATTCAGTGCTAGGATTTCTATTGCGTATTCTTACCTAGTGGTGCTTTGCTTATAGCTGTATTAGGTTCTATGCTTATCCTGTCTATACCTACATGTGTGTAGTGACAGCAGTCAGCAACAGAGATGGCAGGGTCAGGACAGGATGCCTGAGAAGCCTAAGAGCAAGAAGAGGACCAGGCTAGACCCAGAGTCAGAGAGAGCTAGGAGGGTTGCCAGGCACCTGGATGCCATAGAGCAGTCACGTAGGACACCAGGGACACGGCTGATCCTAGAGCCGTCTGGTGACACTCAGGGACTCAGGAGGAGTACCTGGCAGAGGATAGTGCTTGCCCCAGGAGTCACTCTGGCACCTTGGTCGTAGAGTACTCTAGCTTCCCGTCAGGGAAGGTCATCGAGACCTACGGAGCAGGGATCCTCTAGGAAGCAGGAGGAGTCAGAGGAGGAGGTGTCAGAGGAGGAGACCTCAGAGTCAGGGTCTGAGGAGGAGGAGGAGGAGCAGACAGCACAATCAGAGCAGACTGGTCCCCAGAGGACAGCTCACCGGGCAGGAGACCTGAGGTGCACCTGTGCAGTGTGCACGAGGAGGCTACAGAGACTCATTGAGGTAGCCGGAGAGCCGGACATACTTAAGGTTCCTGCAAAGGACCTTAAGGCACTGCGTCTAGTCTCCTTTGAGTAGTGGGTTCCAGTCCCCAGGGATCCCGCTGCCGGAGAGAGGTACTGGACAGGCCTCCAAAGGAGGATTGGAGAGGGACTCAGACGTTATCTCGCCATGAAGGGCAAGGATAAGGTGTTTGTGCCACAGCAGTATACTACCTACCAGGCCATGAGGAGGGCCACCGGCATTGACATGGAGCAGTACTTCACATACTTGTCAGGGCTAGCAGAGCTAGTTACTGCTCCATACAGGTTCAGAGAGGACATTGTCCTAGAGTTCTACGCTACACTGTGGATAGCCAGAGACCGCTCAGAGTTCTGGTTCTTGTTCAGAGGGCAGCCACAGCGTGTGACTAGGGGAGATCTCATTGCCAGTTTTGGTCTTCTTGCTTCAGACCTTCGGCTCTACAGGAGTGCCTACACGTCCCTCGAGCCACCTCACAGACCACAGGGAGGGAAGCTACCATCAGACGACATGGTGTTGATTGCTTTTCCACCACCACACACCAAAGGATTCGAGAGAGGCCCTGCGAGACTCACCGTAGAGGCCAAGGTGGTTAGAGCGATAGTCACCAGGACTATTATCCCTAGGTTTGGCTACAGAGAGGAGTTCACACTACTTCACCAGTGGGCTGTAGCAGCTATTCTGAGGAGAGAGCAGTTTGACCTGGTAGACCTTCTGATTGGAGAGATGGAGGAGGTTATTTCTGAGAGAGTAGGAGTACGTCACTTGGTCTATGCCCCATACATTTGTTATCTTCTAAAGAGGATGAGCCTAGTGACAGAGGAGCAGTACGAGGTGTTCCCTGAGGTGACCACTAGCTACGCACCTCGAGTCCCCAGGAGATCGCAGTCCGCCTCTAGTCAGCAGATAGGAGAGAAGGAGCAGGAGTCACCGCCGGTCGTTCATGAGCAGGCAGCTCATCCAGAGACGGTGATCCTTGAGTCAGCCAGCACTGGAGCACCTCCCCAGCCTACGGGATCACAAACAGAGGACGCTATCACTGTAGCAGCGCTTGCAGGATGCCTGGTTGAGTTCATCTAGAGCACGGCTGAGGATAGACCTCAGATGATGGAGGTTATCAGGGGTCAGGCAGAGCTTCAGTGACAGCAGATGATGATGATGACCACCCTGATGGCTCAGATGGTAGAGATGACTCAGAGGCAGGCCAGTCAGCAGTAGGCACAGGTTTCACTTCCATAGTTTCAGCAGCTACCGACACGCCTAGGACCCTTCACAACTATGATGACAGCTCAGTCCAGTGGGTTGTCACATTTAGGGGTGTTACCGACAGGGGGAGCAGGACAGACTTTCTCTCCATTGACTCAGCTCTCCCCCGTGTCCGCCTTCTCAGAGTCTACGTTGTTCACCTCACCGACACACTCTTCGACCTTACAGATGGCAGGACCTTTCACCTCCCAGCTACAAGTCAGGAGTCAGTTCTTAGACATAGTGCACACCACTCGTGCAGACTCCTAGCCAGCCCCAGAGATAGCTACAGCTCCATCTTCCACTACTACAGTTAAAACTCTTACACCTCAGGTAGCAGAGTGGTTTTTATTCACTTGTGTTTGACTCATCTTGATCCACGAACATCGAATAACTCCATCAAAATAAGATCCAAATGTATCTATCTCCCAAAACCAATGTACATGTATGCTCCCCCTAAATACAAGATACTCTTGATCGCACAGGATCACACTCCAACTCCCCCTAGACCTATGATATTTCTCCCCCTTTGACAACAAGCACCAAAAAGCGGAAAAGTGAACATCTACGCGCTCATGGTTGAAGGAAGTGATGCAGCAACGTCCTCTGAAGGCTCTGCTCCTGGCTGCTCCTATGCTGGATCCTGCTGTGCTCCCTGAGCCGGTGCCGCCTGAGCATCTTGATCTCACTTGGTTTATTTTCATATGTTGTGCTTTGTATTCCTTACTTATCCTGTATGCCTGTATATGATTCCATGATGATGATTGCATGTTCTTAATGATTATGCATTATCATGCTAACCTATTGCATATCATCATTCATGTCTTGCATTGCATGTCCTTATGCTTTTATTAAATATCTTCACATGACATGCATGCATATCATCTAGAGTGTGCTTTTCTTCCTTATTCCTCTTAGCTCTTAATGATGCTTGTTTGAGTAGGACCTTGTGCGTTTCTCTCTTATACTTTTGAGGTTCCTCTCGATCGTAGTGTAGCTCTTTTAGCCTTGTTGTTCATTGATAAGATTATGATAAGTAGTGGTTGTCATCAATCACCAAAAAGGGGGAGATTGTAAGCTTCATGACCATTGATGGGATCCCCAAGGTATGAATATTTTGGTGATAGATGACAACTATAAAGTTATGGGCTAATATCTACACGAGTGTTGTCTATGTAGGAATCATCTCTAAACTCTACACTACAAATCATATGGATGATGGTTGCCTTGGCGATTGATGACAATGACCATAAGCATGGAGGCCTGTGAGCTTGATGGAGTCCAAGGATTGATGGAGATGGATCAAAGCTGAGGACAAGCTATGGAGAAAGTGTTGGAAACACTTGTCTAGTTGTTAGGGCTTTGAGTCCATAGGAAAAACCGGACTATCAAGGGGGTCTAGGTCATTCTCTTAGGTCATGTCTAGTCGGTGATGTGCAAGGTTGCTCGGTGAAATCACAGGCACTAGATGACAGTGGAGAAGCCAAGAGCTATTCGGAGAAGCCGGGTGAAAGGTCTAGGTCTCTAACCTTGACTTAATGATGAGTTTTGGTGATAGATGATAATGATTATTGGAACTAACCTTTTCTATGAGTTTGTGAGTTTTCATATGTTTGGTTATGTTCCGACATCAAGATAAAAGGTCAAGCTATGAAATATGCTGAGAGGTCACGTGTTGAGAATCAACATTCTAATTGATGAATATGCTTCACAAGAGATCATGGTTATTTATATATGTGTTGATGAAGATAATGGTGGAAATGATTATCACTCTTGCTTGAAGAACTCAAGATACATCATAGAAGGTGATTGAATACCAAGAGTTGATGGTGTCAACATGGTGATTGGAGTAGAGATTATACATTGATAATTTGAAGATGAGTGACCATTAACACAAGAAAAGAATCAAGACTTGAGAAAGTGAAAATATCAATTTAGTGATCAAAATGATAGTGAGCATATTGATGGTGATGGATATAAAATAGCATGACATGGATATGTGGTGAAGGTTGAGCAAGACTTGGCTGCGATGGACCATGCAAGGGTGAAGGGCAAGCAACAGGCTTGGCGACGAAGGACCAAAGGCAATGGTGAAGAGAGAGTGAAGGCTTAACGCGATGAACCATGAAAGCCTATGTGAAGCTATGAATTATCCGCATCATTCATTTGATGGGAATAAAAATCATGGACACTTCATATGTTGATGAATATCATGCTAGACCCAAAATGGATATTCGCACAAGGCAAAGGTATAAACGATAGGATTTTTCTTTTTTCGGTCTTGGTGATTAGTGGAGAAAGATTGGGTTGCTAGAATAATTTGTCGTACTATTAAGAGGGGTGTAGATGATCACTTGATTTCTACCATATGTTGAGAAGCTCAATCTTGCAAATGCATAATCTCCTTGCAATGGTGCTAATTTTTGCAAATGTGTTTTGCAAATGATTGAGGCTCATGTTTATTCCTTGAAGGTTGATCTTTGGACAATATTTTCTCTTTTCTCCATTATGTTTGGGGTCAAGCAATCAGTAGGAATGTGTAGCCCTCTGAATTATCTTTCAGGAATGTCCAAGATCATGAAAATCGGACTTAAGAGTCAAAAGTTACGGCCGTTTCTATGAAGGTTGGTCGTGCTGAAAAAGGGGTGGCGGTCCGACCGCCCGGACTACGCGGTCTGACTGCCCATGTCCAGAGAGTTTGGTCTCGAGAGTGCTTGTGGCAGTCTGACCGCCAGGAGCTCGCGATCTGACTGCCAGAGGTTGAAAAATAGCTGTAACGGCTAGTTTTCTAGCCGGTTTGAATGGCGGTCTGACCGTGGTTTGACGGCGGTCTAACCGCGAAAACAGAGCTTCTCCGGCTGTCCAAAGGTAATGTCTAGTTTTTTTGGTGTAGCCTATATATACCCCATTTCCAGTGGCTTGAGATAGAGCTAGACACCCCATTGAACATCCTTGATCTAGATAAGAGTCCTCCCACATATTTGTGCATGTGTTGCATTGAATAGAGGGTGAAAGGAAAGATTCAAGTGCATTTGCATTGTTGATTGAGCTTTGAGCAAATTGGTGGGAGTCAAGTGTGTCTTGGCTTGTTACTCTTGGAGGTTGCCACCTCCTAGATGGCTTGGTGGTGTGAAAATCGTGATCCCTTGAAGAAGATTGTGAAGGTGGCCCGGTGTTCTTATGAGAGGTCTTGTGCTCACCTCGCTGGAGTGGTGAAGGGCAACTCTAGTGGAATCGAGGTTTGGAGAGGTTCAAGAGATTGGTTTGGCTTAAGATCAAGTTGCTCTTGTGTGATTCCTTGTTAGAGAAGTGCATACTTGATAGAGAAGCAAATCAAAGACTTGAATCCACCTCAACGTGGATTAGGGGTGACTGGCAAGTCACTGAGACCACGGTAAAAAATTTGGTGTCCCCCTTGTGGTTTGTCTATTTGTTATCATTTATTTTATGCTCTATACATTCTTGCAACCTCATATACATAGAGCTCAAATTACTTGCTTAGTTGTGATATCTATTTAGTATTTTACTTGTGCTTCTCTTATTCATGTAATTCACCTTACTTGAATTATTTTGCTCTCATCTCACCGTAGGATTGCAAAACTTGACTTAGGCATTAGAGTGATGTGCTTCTCTTATATCAATAAAAATAATAGCTCTATTTATATTGCTCATGATCAATTGTTTTAAATTCCACAATTATTTTTGATTGGGTAGCAATTAGAATACCGCCTATTCAACCCCCCCCCCTCTAGTCGGTATCCTAGATCCTACACCGGGAAATGAAGTCAAGCGAAGACGACAAGTTTCAACTTCTGGACATAGTGACCGGACAGAGGGGTCAATGGTGACCGGACTGTACGGTCACTAGGTGAAGTTGTCTGGGACTTACAGCGAAGAAGCGAGTAAACTGCCAGAGTTGAGGTTGTAAAGATCGGACGGTCCGGTCTATAGACTGGACGGTCCGGTCTGTACAAGTGACTCTGGGCAGCGAGGAAGCGAGCGCTAGAAATGTTTTTGGACTGGAGAGAGAAATGAACCGGACGGTCTGGTCTACTGACTGGACGGTCCGGTCAGTACAGGATTTCAGCAGGACAGAGCCGTTGGTGCTCAGGTTTGCAGTGACCGAACGGTCCGGTCAGGCAGTGACCGGACAGTCCGGTCAGTGGGCTTAGAAAGCTGATTTTGTGAAGCAACGGCTAGTTTGAGGTTGGAAGCCTATATAACTTCGTTGTTGGGGTCTTGGAGACCTCTCTTGGCTAGTGGAATACCTGAGAGCATTTGGTGAGGTCCAAGAGCAAAAGAGGAGAGCACTGGGAGAGGATATTGGATATCTTGAGAGTGCTAGTGAGAGTAATAAGGAGCGATCTTGCACATCTAAGGCTAGGGTGTACTTGAGGGTGTGATCTAGGTTGTTACTCTTGGTCTATGGTGAGACCTAGATCGGTTAGGTGTTGATGATCGAACCTATCGTGATTGGTTGTGAAGGCCATCACATGTTTGTACACGGTTTGAGCCTGCCAGTGAAAGGGGCATCGCTAGTGAGCTCCCGGGAGTCCGGCAAGTTCTTGAGTGAGGCGAGCTTCTGCCTTGGTGGCAGCGGTGACGCACACCGTGTCTTCACTTCGGGAGTGATTGCGGGCTCGTGGGCGAGAACTCAACATTGGTGGCGGGAGGGACCGGGACTCCGGTGGGAGTGGTCCAACGAGGAGTAGGGGAAGGCGCCATCCTTCCGAGACCTCGGAAAAAAAATCATGAGCATTCCTTGACCCACTCTTTACTATTCTGCATTTGTGTGCTCTAGTTGATAGGGTGACTTGTGGCTTGCATGGCTAGTGTGTTTAGCTTCCGTGTTTTGTTTTGCATCATGAACACTAGCATGCATAGGGTCTTGGCCTACTAGAACTGTTTAGGTTGCAACGCTTGTCGGGTTCTAGTAGTCTGAAATTGAAGTATTTGGATTCGTGGTCGGCTACCGATTCACCCCTCCCCCCCTCTCAGTAGGCCTTCGGTCCTTTCACTGGTGGTCACCTTAGGGAACGTGTTGTACTCCTCATCTGTCACTAGTCCCGTCCTCCTCAGAAGGTAGCAGATGTAAGGGGCATAGACCAAGTGACATCCTCCTACTCTCTCTGAGATAACCTCGTCCATCTCACCAATCAGTAAATCAGCCATGTCAAATGGCTGTCTCCTCAGAATAGCTGCTACTGCCGACAGGCGTAGAAGTGTGAACTCCTCTCTGTATCCAGACCTGGGAATCATAGTCCTGGTGACTATCGCTCTAACCACCTTAGCCTCTGCGATGAATCTCGCAAAGCCTCTCTCAAAGCCTTGGGTGTGCGGTGGTGGAAAGGCGATCGACACCATGTCGTCTAGAGGTAGCTTCCCTCCCTGTCGTCTACGGGGTGGAGCAAGGGTCCCATAGGCACTGTTGTATAGCTGAAAATTTGAAGTAAGAAGTCCAAAGCTGGCTATCAGGTCTCCCCTGCTCACACGTTGTGGCTGCCCTCTGAATAAGACCGGATCTCTGAGCGGTCTCTGGCAACCCACAGTGTAGCATAGAACTCCAGAACTATATCCCCTCTGTATCTGTAGGGCTCCGTGACCAACTCTGCCAAACCAGGTACGTAAGTGAAATACTGCTCCATGTCTATGCCTGTGGCTCTCCTTATAGCCTGGTAAGTGGTGTACTATTGTAGCACAAACAATTTATCCATGCCCCTCCTGGCAAGATAGCGTCTCAGGCCCTCTCTAGTCCTCCTCTGGAGGCCTGTCCAGTACCTCTCTCCTGTAGCGGGGTCCCTGGGGACTAGAACCCACTGCTCGAAGGAGATTAGACGAAGCGTCTTAAGGTCCTTCGCAGGAACCTTAAGAATGTATGTCTCTCTGACAGCCTGTACCAGTCTCTGCAGCCTCCTCGTGCACACTGCATAGGTGCACCTCGGGTCTCCTACCCGGTGAGCAGTCCTCTACTGCTATGGCTGTACTGGATGCTCAGTCTCCTCTAGCTCCTCAGCCTCCTCAGACTCGTACTCTGAGCTCTCCTCTGACTCTGACTCCTCCTGCTGCCTAGAGGATCCCTGCTCCGCAGGTCTCGACGACCTCTCCTGACGAGAAGTCAGAGTACCCTGCGACCACGGTGGCAACCTGATCCCTGTGTACAGCTCTGGCCCTGTGGTCCTTTGCCTGGTGGTCCTCATGCAACCATGGTCGTTTGTCTGTGTACCTATGATCAGTAGTGATCCAGGTGTCCTGCGTGAAGCCTCCATGGCCTCTATGTCCTACGCAACCTGATGAGGACATCACTCCTATGGATACACACAACACTCCTCCAATTGTGAACTTGCAAGGTCCAATGACTAGAGCTCGTGCACGACGACTAAATTTAGAGGTGAGCTCGTTACTACGTTCTTTGCTATATGTTACTTTTGAGAATGGTTTGCTACCTAGTGATTATTTTATGATTAGAAACCATGGAGAGAACCAAGAGATGATGGGAGAAGGAGTTGGGAACGTGGAGGACCAGCAAGGGCTTGGAAGCCAAACTGGAGGCCCAATCAAAACCGACTTCGAGTCTGTTTTGGGGCCCAGGACCAGTCTGCACTAACACAGTCGCCCAGGACGCATACAGACTCGGATTTGGACGTTCTACATATGCACGGAAATATAAGGAGAAGACCTTTCCAATACCGCTGGCCTCATGTCAGAATTCATAAGGAGTCATCAGGAATCGTTGAAACAAGGGAGAGTCCAGAATCTGTGTCGGTGCTGCGTCGCCTATTTTTGGCCTTTGGGCTTTGTATCTAGTTGAGCCCAATTAGGGGCGCATCCAGCGGGTCTTTCATGACCCTAGGGTCTTTATATACAGCCGCCGCCACACCAGGGTTTGGGTTTTGCTTAGATCAATTCTGTTCATAAACAGTGTCGCCGTTCATCGGTTTGTGAGACCCCAACTTCGAGAGTTTAATCATACATCTGCATTTGTGTTGCATTCTCCGTTGTTCTTGCTTGTGTTCTTGATTCGCAGGCAGGGATTAGCCTTCTCGGCGAGGTCACTCGTCTTTGGACGGTTGATAACCAGAGGAGACGTCGTGCTGCGATTGCGGGGTTTAGAACGTGCTGTTCTGAAGCCGGATCGATTTGTGTGTCGCCTCCGACCAAATCAACTTACCAAGAACCTTTCGGAAGATCGGGAACCCTTGTTCACATCAAGTGGTAATCAGAGCTTCAGGTGCACCGTCAGGTTCGCACTACCCTTTAGTTTTGTTTTCGTGTTCTTCCTATCGTCCACAGAAAATACCAAAAAAAAATTTCCCCGCCCATAACCACGTGTTTAGCCTTTGCATATTTCAATTTCAGAGTCCATAGTGTTGATTTTGTGCCCTAGTTCTTGTTTAGTCGCTGGTTTAGTTTGTGTTTTTGTCGTCAGTAGTGTTTCTCTTGCAACCCTAGCCGCCATCCCCTTCACCATCCTCGGTTTTGTCGGCTTTGTGTGCTAGGGTTGATTGATCAACACGCCCACCCTAATCCCACCCTAAACCCACCCTCACCACCTCGGACCAATTTTCACAAATTCTACTTTCCGCTGCATCCACCTCGCCAAAAAAAAATCCCTACCCGACCCCAAGCCGACTCGGGTTTCACTCAAACCCCCGGTTTCTTCATAACCGATTCCGACACCCCTTCGGTAAAACGGCCATAACTTTTCGCTCGGTTGTCCGTTTTGGCTGAAAAGTTTACAGGAGATTCTTGACAAAAAGTTGAGCATACCCACACTGGGCTACGCCCTGTGTGCCCTCGTCAAAAAATTCAAAAAAAATCGGGAAGATAAAGAAAAAATTCATTCAAGTTGAAACCCGACGTTTTCTGAAACTTCAAGATTTTCTGTAGGCCACGTCCTAGCTCGGTTTGAGCTGAAATTTTTTGTGGTTTCTCCTCGTTTGCTAGTAAGTTAGAAAAAAATATCAAAAAAATAAAATAAAAGAAATTTGGGATTCCTACTAGTGCTCCATCTAGCCCCCTGGAATTTCTAAGTTTGGCTGTTTTATACTAAGCCCCCTGTTATCGACTGTGTCCCTTTGTCTCCTTGTTTCTTCTTTGCTATCACTATTGTTCTAGGATATAGTTAGACCAGCAACTAGGGATTAGCCTTCTTGGTGAGGTCAATCATCTTTAGACCAGCAACTAGGGATTAGCCTTCTTGGCGAGGTCAATCATCTTTGGACGGTTGATAACCAGAGGAGACGTCGTGCTGCGATTGCGGAGTTTAGAACGTGCTGTTCTGAAGCCGGATCGATTTGTGTGTCACCTCCGACCAAATCAACTTACCAAGAACCTTTCGGAAGATCAGGAACCCTTGTTCACATCACAACCCTCTGGGCCCTTTCTGACTCTGGGTCCAGCCTGGTCCTCTTCTTGCTCTTCGGCTTCTCTGGCATCTTGCCCTTGCCCTTATCCTAACCAGAATCTACCATCTCTGTTGTTGCTAACTGTTGTCACTGCACGCACATGGATAGGGATAGGATAAGTATAGAACCTATAAAATCTACAAGGAGAGCACCGCTAGGTAAGAATGCACAATACAAATCCTAGCACTGAATAAAGGACATGATCACTAGACAAATAAAGCAATGTAATCAATAGTGATCATCGACTTTATGTGGCTGGTGCAAGTCATCTAGTGTGCAATCAAACAATATGCAATAAATCTAACTGCAGAGTAAACGAGATACAAACCCTAGAATTGCAATTAACAGATAAGTAGGGAATTAATTGCAACCTAGGTTGAGTTAATTAGCTAATTAATGCAACTAATCATGAGTAGTCAATTTAATTGCATCAATTGAAGCTAATTACTAAGAATTTGGGCATAATCGATGAAATAAGAGATTAGCTCAATACCCTGGGGAATCCAAAGTCGAGAACCGCAACAAACTCATGACCGATTGCCAAAAACTTGAAGCTTTGGCTTGCCGGCAATAAAGGTGGAGGGAAAAGGAACAACTTTCTCTTAGAAATCGATGAAGGGAGCTCGGCTCTAGAGGCTAGGTGCGCGCGTGGCAGCGAGGGAGAGCATGGCAACGGCGGAGTCGTCGACGAAGCGTGGGGCGGCGAGCGACGTGCAAGCGGCGGCGGTGGTGGTGGTTCTTGCGCGCGATGCTAGGGTAGTGTGGGTGCAGGTGAGCGCGTGGGTGAGCGTGATGGTGGGACGGCGATGCAGGCGAGGTCGGTGTGGTGGCGCTAGCTCGAGAGCGACGGCGAGCTCGACTGGGCGGAGGGGGACGACGGCGGCGAACTCGATGCAAACTCGGCACGGAGGCGGCGTCGTTATGAGGAAGAGGACAAAGTCCCTATGTATTTGACTTAGGTCAAAAGGAGAACCAACGGCCGGGATTCAATGAGGAACAAATCAATGGTCACAGATTGGAATTGCATTGCGCGATCAAATATAGTGACCGGACGGTCTTGTCAGATTTGGGCTTTTGCTGGAGCTTGTATAGACCGGACGGTACGGTCTTAAAGACTGTTCTGTCCGGTCTCTATGACCAGTCTGACCAAAGCTACTGTGCACGAGGCACTGACCGGACTGTATGGTCCGCTCAACCGGACTGTACGGTCCGATGAGCGGACTGTACGGTCACTACGGGGAATTTCGCAAAATCAAGGAATTTCTCCATTTTCCAAGTGCCCTCACTTAACACCTAAATAAAACACTGCACTTGGAACATGAAGGGAACTCTCAAACACTCCTTTTTCAAATAGTGGATCTTTATGGCCTAATAATTTTCGCAAATTCCAAATAAAGAATCGAGCAAATAAAAACCAAGACGAATAAGAGCCAAATGGGTATGTATGAGCCTTAGTCCATGAACCGTGCGAGTAGGTTTAACCTCGAAGTTCATAAGAGCTTGCTCAATGGGCATGAAGCACAATCCTTTCCTTTGGTCATACTTGCAGAGATGTAATCTCATATAGATCATGAGGCACAAATATCTCCAAATGTGACAAGCCTCCTTTGTGTTTCCTATATGATGCATGCAACAAGCATTTTACATATGCAATGAAATTAAACATGCCATGTGAATGCAAGCAATATTAAACAAGATACAAAGGAAACCTAACAATGTCAAGTTTGAACCTCTCCCAAGCTTACTCACTATAAGCCATACCCTTGCCTTGAGAGAAGCCAAACCACCATCTCAAGCACTCCCCCGTGCTTATAACTATCTTGGATGGGTTAAACATTGACTAATTTTTATGTGTTTTTCTTTTAGTTATTTACACATGCATGGATGCAAAGCATACTAGTCAAAAAGGAGTCCTAATTACCATGCAATGCAAGAGAAGGAAAAACACACTACAACTACCAAGAACAAACACGGTTACCTCCCTCATGAGTAGATATATCGTTGAGGTCCATGTCACTTGTGGTGGACATCACTTGATCTTCAAGTAAGCTCACTGTCCACCACCACCACTATCTTCTAGGTCTTGTTCTTGGGCACCCACTTGTACTTCATTGACCTCTCAAGATCAACAATGCACTTAGGCACCCATATGCTCTTGACCTTCCTCTTATTGTTTGGTGGTCCCAAAGCCTTAGCATTCACCTTGCCATCCTTGTTCCTAAAAAACTTGAAGTGTGTGTTCTCATGGAACAAGTTGGTGTTAGGCAAAACAATGGAACTTCTCACCATAGGACAATCCTTGATGGTGTGGCCATCCTTGCAATACCTCTCTCAATAGTAGTCATCGGCGAGTAGAGGTTTGATCCATGCGGGGATGGAATCACTCATCCCGATGATGTCGATGGCGGCGGGATATGAGCCAAGTCCTCGATGGGAGACATTGTTCACAAGGCTTCTCCCAAGAATCTCCTTGTGGATGGCTCTACCACGTGTGAGCCTCTCGAAGCCATCCATCACCATCTTCCTCTCTTCCTTGAGCTTGTGATATTCCTCCAAAACAAATGGCTCAAGAGAAGAGACCTCGACCAAGGTGGTTAGTTCATCACACATAGTGAAAGCATCACTCTTAGATGAACTAGAGGAGAGAGAGGCAAGGTTATCAACATTGATGGCCTCAAAAGTAAGTTCAAGGGCCTCGTACTTCTCATGTAGCTCTGCATAATCACCCTTGAGTTTGTCATAACTCTTGTTTAGGGCCTCATGAGATGTGACAAGGTCCTTGAGCTCACTCTCAAGCTCACCAACACGGTCCTTAGCCAACTTACACTCTTTTCTTATCACATCCAACATTTTGGATTTCTTGACAGCGATGTCGCGGGCTTACTCAATCATACTCTAAAGCTTGGCACATGAGAGCTCCTCATTATCGCTGTCGTCGCTGCTCTCATCCTCACTCTCCCCAAGTTGGCTCGCGGCCATGAGGCACGTGGGAGGTGGAACAAGAGATCGTGGAATTGTGGTCTTGATCATGGCTAGGCCGGCCACTTCTTCATCATCGCTTGAGGAAGAGGATGTGTCACTTGAGTTGTCGCTTGTTCATTCTCCAACAAGGGCCTTGCGTGAGAACTTGTTCTTGTGGTCTTGAGCTTTGCCTATGCCTTTTCTCTTGTCCTTGTTGAAGTACTTCTTCTTTTGCTTGGCTTTGGTGTCTTCTTCTTCTTCATCATCATCACTTGAGTCTTGGGACTTGAAAGCTTCTTTCTTTGGCTTAGGGCAATCTCGAACAAAGTGGTTCTTGGACCCACAGTTGAAGCCTTGCCCTTGGACTTGGAAGCAAACTTGTTCTTGAAGGTCCTCATCTTCTTCATGAGAAGAGCCAAGTCCTCACTCAAGTCATCTTCATCATCATCATCTTCTTCTTCAATCTTTGCCTTCTTCTTGCTCTTGATAGGCTCTTGCTTCTCGGCTTCAAGAGCAAGGTTGGATGGTTGAGGATCATCCAAATCCAGTTGATAGCTCTCGAAGGCGATGATCTTGTCAAGTACATCCTTAATGGTCTTGGTCTTGAGGTCACCTTGCAAGGTGAAGGTGATGATGGACTCATACTTGGGGTCTTTGAATAGCCTCAAGAATCTTCTTATCACCTCAACAGGCTTCAGCTTGAAGTTATCCCCAAGAGCAGTGATCTCCTCCACTAGAACATGAAAGCAAGAATAAATAGTGTTAGCTCTCTCATGTGGTAATCCAGTAAAGTTATCATACTTGTTCTTCAGCACATAGTATCTTTCCTCTTTGACATCACTGGTACCCTCATGGAGACTCTGAATCTCAGTCCAGATACCATGTGTTGTAGAACTTGCATCCAACCTAGCAAAGACATCCTTAGAAATGCAAGCAAACAGAGCATTCTTGGCCTTAGTGTTGCACTTAATAAAATCAGGCTCAAGTAGGTTCACATACACATCAGACTCGTGAGTGACCATCCATATCTCTGGATCAAGGGACTCCATGTAGGCTTGCATGCGAGCCTTCCAATACCTGTAGTCCTCCTCACTGAATATGGGAACACTCCCCACTGTGCTGGCATCCTTACTCAAGGCGTTGAAGACTCAAAGATGAGCACTTGGCTCTGATACCACTTGTAAGGAATGAAGGCGTACCGAGAAGGGGGGATGAATCAGTAAGCCACACACGAATCCAAATACTTCAATTCATACTACTAGAGTCTAACAATTATTGCAACCTAACAATTCTAGTAGGCCAAGACCCTATACATGCTAGTGTTCATGATGATAGCAAGCGCGGAATCCAAACACACTAGCCTATGCAAGCCACAATTCAACCTAGTTACTAGAGCACATAATTGCAGAATAGTAAAGAGGGGGTCAAGAAATACTCATGATTTTTTCTCGAGATCTTGGAAGGATGGTGTCTTCTCCTACTCCTTGTTGGACCACTCCCGCCGGAGTGCCGGTTCCTCCCGCCACCAAAGTGGAGTTCTCGCCCATGAGCCCACAATCACTCCCGGAGTGAATACACGGTGCACGTCACCGCTGCCACATAGGCACAAGCTCGCCTCCCTCGAGAAATTTTCGGACTCCCCAAGCCGACACGGACGCTCACTAGCGATGCCCTTTTCATCGGCGGGCTCAAACCGGCAACAAACGTGTGACGGCCTTCACAACCAATCACGATAGGCTCGATCACCGAAACCTAACCGGTCTAGGTCTCACCATAGACCAAGAGTAACAACCTAGATCACACCCTCAAGGACACCCTAGCCTTAGATGTGCATCAATGCTCAAGTTACTCTTACTAGCACTCTCAAGATATGCAATATCTCCTCCTAGTGCTCTCCTCTTTTCTTCTTGGCTCTCACCAAATGCTCCAAACAATTCCACTGGCCAAGAGAGGTCTCCAAGACCCCAACGAAGTTATATAGGCTTCCAACCTCCAACTAGCCATTGCTCCATTAAGTTGCCTTTCTGGACCCCAATGACCGGACAGTCTAGTCACTGCCAAACCAGACCATCCGGTCTCTCTGGAACGGCTCCCAGAGCCGTTGGCTGCTCTGTCTAGGCTGAACTCCTGTACTGACCGGACCGTCCGGTCAGACTTTCTCTCTCCAGTCCAAAAAATTTCTCGGTGCTACTTCCTCTCTGTCCTATGTGGAGCCACACAGACTGGACCGTCCAGTAGACCGTACCGTCCGGTCACTACAGCTCCCAGCACAGACAGATTCCTCACTGCCCGCTGTAAGTCTCACACAAATTCACTTAGTGACCGTACAGTCCGGTCTCCAGTGATCCCTCTGTCCGGTCACTTCGTCCAGAAGCTAAAACTTCTCGTCCTCGCTTGACTTTATTTCCCGGCTTCTCCGAACAGCTCCTTGGCCTCTCCACTGTCACCTAGTGCCTGTGATTTCACTGAGCATCCATGCACATACCGACTAGACATGACCAAAGAGAAATGACCTAGACCCTCTTGATAGTCCGGTTTTTCCTATAGACTTAAAGCCCTAACAACTATACAAATGTTCCTAACACTTGCTCTATAGCTTGTCCTTAGCTTTGATCCATCTCCATCAATCCTTGGACTCCATCAAGCTCACAAGCCTCTATGCTTGTGGTTATTGTCATCAATCGTTAAGGCAACCATCATCCATATGATTTATAGTAGAGTTCATAGATGATTTCTGCATAGACAACACTCGTATAGATATTAGCCCACAATTTCATAGTTATCATCTATCACCAAAATATTCATACCTTGGGGATCCACTTATCAATGGTCATGAAGCTTACACCTCCACATCCCATGCAGCTCCCGTGCGCGTCGGTGGCCTCACCTCCACGCCGTGGCGCGCGCGTGAGGAGCTTGCTGACGGCGAAGACGATGTCAGATCTTGGACTGTAGCCCAAGGAGGCGGATGTCCGCGGCCGCGCCGACGTCCCCGCTCGCCTACACTCCACCCGCTTCCGCCGCGACGCCGAGCTCCACCCACGACACCGAGCTCCGCCCGCGCGCCTCCAACCGGCCCAGGATCTACAGCTACAGGTCATCGGCTAGCGCCAACCGCGGAGCTGCCGCCCCCGTGGCTCCCCGCGACGCGTCGTCGCCCCCACGCGCTCAACCTCCTTGCGCCCCTCCCTCACGCCCGCCTACAGAAATGCATTGGAGGAGAGAGGAAATGCAATTTTGGCTCTCCTCTCTCCTCAGATGCAAAATGCATCCCTATTTGCCTTCCTTTGTTGGAGATGGATGCATGGTGCATAGTAGCATTCCGAGAGGCAAAAAATGCTTTTGCATGTCCTTGTTGGAGTCAGCCTCAGAGAGCAGATGAAGCAAGCCCATTTGCAAATTTGCAACCACCATGCTAGTCTAATTTAGTCCATTTGATACGGAGACAGATAGCCTTGGTGGAAGCTTTGCAAAAATAGTAAATATCGCCTTGCACTAGATTTTAGCTATTTTTGCACCATGCACCAGATTTTAGCTCAAGATTTATCACTATGCGTTTGCTCAAGAGGGGGTGCATCGTGCAATTCACTCTAGCAAAAATATGGACATGATGGTTGATGACGCCTGAACCAACCTACCCCGTTTTGTGGTGCACAAGCAGGCCACGTAGGAGTACGAATGAAGAAGTCACGTTTAGACCATTTCTTTGTTTCTTTTTTCTTTTACCATGGATTTGTCGTCCGATGATTGTGCTGTAATAAGACTAAAGCAAAACAGAAGTCCAATTCGTGTCATGCTTTTATAATGGGCTCCTTTGAAGGAAGACCATGGACCTTTTGCAGCCTAATTGATCGAAAACTTCAGCAAGGCCTGATCCAACCAACGCAGTGCAGCCCCCTTCTCTTTGCAGACGAACATGCTTTGTATAGAAAGTTTTTGAAACATGATTTAATTGTTTCAACTCCCTTCAATCCTTCATCAATTTTCAAGTTCATGTAGGTGGCGTACAGCCAAAGATCCTGTGTCGTAACATGAATACAAACGTATGCCTTCCATCATTAAGTCAGGGTCGATTATTTGAAATGGAGAAATATATATCAATATTCATTTTTTTCCCATGGTTTGTCTCCAGTCCAAACTCCAAACGGATCCTAGTTCCAAAAGCTTCAGAAGTTCCTTGGTTGCCGCAACATGCAAACTGGAGCCTAAGCTCAAAATTGATTGATGTAGTAAAAACGTTTCCCTTTCGCTGATGAAGGTTAGGACGGAGTATGTAGCTCATTAATGTTAAACATCATACAACTCACATCCAATTCCAAAGTAGATTTGGATTTGGATTAACTGTTTTTGGATCTTCCCTTCTAATCAAAAGGGCAGAAAAACCAAGTCCCACCTTATCAGTAGCTTTTACAACAACAAAAACAACATAATTTATTTAACGTTACAATATTTTAGCCCCAACATGAGCAACTCTACTCGTCACAAACAAACACGCGCGCGCGCGCGCGCACACACACACACACACACACACGCTCATTTTCAAGGTTGATACAACATAAATATGCTGACCACTACTATGGTGACGAAAACTAAAAGGACTCGAGGATGCCATCTGCTCATACCAAAAAAAGAGAGCAAGACAAATCAACTCCAAGTCTCATCTCTCCTACCAAAATTAGGCTCTGATCTTCATGCACCCGGTATTCGCCATGCCCATGGGGCCAGCGAGGAAGGTCAGCTTGTTGGCACAATGCATCGGAGTGTCCGTGACGACCTCCATGCCACGGATTGCTTTGTGAGGAGAAGAATGTGCCATTGGTGACTCCACAGCTTCCTTATCTTCCTCCTTAATGGTGTCAAGGATTACCGGGACCCTACCACGCGTGGTAATCGACGGCAGCTTTGAGGGCGCGACCTCCGTTGTGATTAGGCCGATATACTGGGCCATATACGCCATGGCTGGTTATTAGCTATAAGCCTAAACTTGAAGGAAAAAAAGCAGAGAGAAGAAGAATTGAAGAATAATGGGAAAAGCGAGTGCACAAGGGGGGCATTTGGCTTTAGTCAATGTGACTTGCAATTGGAACTTGGCTCCCAACAGGTTGCCTTGGGAGGTTTATATAGCCAACAATTCATGCGTCGCGCCCTGGAATTGATGATGTAGACATGGCAAGAGGAAACCACGGTGCTAAGTAGTCTTTGTGGAGAATGAATGAGCTGAAAACGAGTGATGGAAACGACAATGACCATAAATTAGAAGATGGTCATGCATGCCAAGGGAAAATTCATGGGTTACGTGATCATATCATGCTTACTATTGTCATCATGCCTACTGATATTATGTGGGTGAACACTTCTAACCGTGCAAGTGTACGAGTGAAGAAAATATGAAATTATACTTTTTTTAGTGTCATTTTCAACAAATAAGGAGCTATTCAGCAAGCCAAAAAAATAAGAAGTGCAAAAAGAAGACTAAGGGCTTGTTTGAATCAGTTTTAGTTTTTTAAAAACTGGTTTATGGAGATGGAATCTAAAAACCTTTTTTTTAAAAAGAAACTAGGTAGTCCTTTTTTAATTCTGATTTATTGCTCTTTGAGAACTGGGTATCTAGTTTTTTTTTTTCTAAAACAAGACAAGATGGAACCATTTCAGTTTTTAGTATCTGATTTTTAAGAAACCAGAAGGATCCAAATATGCACTAATAAAAATTATCTCATAATTGATAAATAACAAAAATGCTTTAAGCTGGTGAGTGAATTCGGGATAAGGAATTTATCGATATCAATTTTTTAAATAAAAAGCAGTATTCTTTTCCATGCATGACTCTCAAATTCTACTTTCCCTCATAAACACTAAGTAATTTTGTGTTAATAAAATCAGAACATTCCATTTGTAACATGATATATGACTTGAAAACAACCTTGTTATGAACAATTTGTTTTCCATAATTTAAAGTATTTTGCATACCTTTGCATAGGTTTTGTTCAATTGTGAAGCTTTTGTTTAGTGGCAGATGGTTTCTTGCTTTATATTTTTATTGGACGCCTCCTTTCATGTATTGAGATGAGAAGACATTTCAGAGGAGTTACTACTTCTAATTCACAATTTGTTTAGCAGTGATGCACATTTTTTTGCCAAGGAATGTGCCAAATAAACCAGAATACTAGGATAGTGACTAATTTGTCAAAAGGCGGTGCAGATTTATTAGAAATTTCAAGCCATTAATTTTCAATGTGGTACAGGCATGCACGGCAGCGCACAATACTTTGCAGAGCAGGGACGGAACGGAGCTGCCAAGGTACCCTCGCGGCGAGTGCAGCCGCACGGTGACAGAGGAGGTTGCAGTCTTGCAACTTTTGGCTATGAATGAGATAAGACAGATTGCAAGGTGTGGTGTTTGATGCGTACCTTCAACAACTCAGGTAACCAAACACAGGAGGTGTTGTTTCGATCCGTTGGCGGCGGAATTCGCCGCGTACCCACCTTCCTATTACTTCACGAGTTAGGCCCCGTTTGAAATGCAGGAACTTTAGTGGTAAACAAGTCAACAGTTAAAAATACGCAGAGCCGAAAGAAATCTGAAGTTACCGTACTTGCAATGCTAATCACTAAGACTTAACCATTGAGAAAATGTTTTCTCATGGCAGCCACTTGAGAGTCGCAAGAAAAAAAAATACAAAAAAAAAAAGATATTTGACCTTAGAAGCATGGTACAGCGACTGATCACCGTTCACCCGGCAAAGCTTTCAGTCCCGAGCTATCATTCATTGTGCCAGCTCTCAGCCGGCGAGAGCCACAGGCCGCCAGGCAGGCGTCAGTCGCCTGTCAATGGCCTCAAACTCTGCACACGCTCGACGGCAAGACCACCGCCCAAGTTGCAATGTTGTGGTACAGAGGCAGCAGATGCCCTGATGGTCCCTTGGGTCGTTTTGGATACTGCTAGCAGTCTCTATGAAACACAGTTTGGTCCATCGATCTATATTCTAATACATTTGTAAAACGAAATAATCTTTAGAAAAAACTGAAACGTTATTTATTTGTAATGATAGATGGACCTGGGCATCTACAGTAACCACTTTTCTGTGTCAATGACTATCAGTGGCCATGGCAGAGAAGCAAGCATTTGATCCGAAAACAGTGAGCTGATGGGTTTACTGATGCCCCAACCAGAATCCAAGAGCCACATGCAGGGCGCTTCTGCATGTTGCCATCAGTCAGATTAGCAAGATCGAGCAGGTTAAGACAGGAAAGTCTCAACAGAAACACTCGCCGACCTTCTATGCAAAAATTTATGCATCATAAGCCTGAAAAACAGTATGGAAAATACGAATGTTTGAACCAGAATGCCGAAGGGTTGGCACCGAATTGTCATTTGGACAGGATGAACTTATAATGATTATTTGGCTACAATTTTTGTGAACTGAGTTCAACTGAAAGAAAATCCAGAATTTCCTTGGACTGTCAACTGAAAAAGACTTGCAGACTATAGACAATATGCATACCGGTTAGGTTGTATTATCTTCAACCTATCATTTCGTGTTATAGATTCTGGGTTTAGAGCAGGAAGATAAACCATGAAAATATGACATTTTATCATGTTAAGCCATGCTAGTTATGGACCACATTAGCATATGTTCACCTTAACAGTTCACCCAGTTCGCGAGAAAAATCTGGCAGAAGACAACTTGGATGACAAGAAATTCTAGTTGGCACCATGTTTCTTCAAATTCGCCGTACAAATTAGGCAGTGAATGGTTACTGCAACAGTGTATCTCAGTTTCATGAACAGTAGAACAGAATCCACAAGATATGGATGATCATTGTATAGGTCAGCATGAATATGGGTGGAATGCACAATAGACATAGTTCAACTTCCATACAGAAAAAGGGAGCCTATCTCAGCGAAAAGAATCCATACATTTGGCAAATGAACTAAGGTATCAGAAGCATACGACCAATTACTCTTATTTATTAACAGCAACTAAAGAATGCTCCCTTACACATTCCAAATGAGCCAATGACTATACTAGATCCTTTGAGCGAACCAAACTTATATTTTACATCTGATAGTATATTTATGAGTCAGAAAAAAGAACTCCTATTGAACTTCAAAAGATCACCAAATTTCTATTCCGGTAAACATGGGGAATATAAAAAGCTGAAAAACAGGTAAGAACCTTGCATCACTATTTCTAAATATGAAAGTTTTGCACTATGATTAATTAATATCTCATGTCAAACATTATATAAAATAAAAGTTTCTCAACAGAATAGAAATGGTTGGGAAAAAGATAAGACAAGGATAACTGGAACGTCGTAGCGTACAAGTCCGAAGATACTAACATATCAAGTATGGAGGCCGCAAGGTGTCACTGTCCTTATCCATTTCAGAAGGTTGTTACAGGTAAAAAATGGTTTATAGCAGAGGATATTTATGTTTACCTTTAAGACTAGAAGGTTTAAGTCCAAACATGTGAGAATTTCAGTTCTTAAATGACATGTGAGGAAAAGAATGGTCGTGATATGGTAAAACTTGTGAAATGGTTGTGATAATTCAAGCATGGCAACAAGCTTAGAAGTTAAAAAAAACATGCATGGAAAAGCAAATAAAAGTATAATATCTTCAATTTATGTGTTATTCTTACAGAAACGGTGCCCTCAACCAGATGGGCAGGTGGGGGTTTGTATCTGCATTCAATGAAGCCACACTAAACGAGAAATACATCTATTACTTACTTGATAAACCATAAGTATTATGCCACAAAATCCACAATTAGCCTTCAACTAATTTTCTCCAACGCACATGGCTAGACACATGCATCATTCTGAGTTTCAGAAAATGTCTGCACATTTCAAGTATACCATTAATCGCTTTGTATAGGAAACAGCATCCTGTTATCATGGATTTGCAGGAAAAAAAAATATACACCAAGATTCGTGCTATCAGCTAGCAAAATTGAGCTCTCGCTTATCTTTAAAAGAAACAAAATTGAACTCTTCATCATCCTCTTCCTCATAATCGTCTTCGTCATCTTCCTCCTCGTCGAAAGCATAGTCATTGGTCTTATTCTTGCCATTCAAATTACTTCTTGTGCTTGCATTGTCTAACAAAGCGTGATTTGTAGCATCAATTTTTCTAACTTCATAACCATCCAAACCATCCACCTCTTCACTGTCATGATTCGCTTCCAGTTGAATTGCACCATTTCCTACCAGCTCATTGGCTTCCTGTTGTTCTTCTGGTGTTTTGGCAAGTGAAAGTAGGATATTTTTAGCTTTCTGGTCTGGTGGGTAGCCCCGAGTTTCCATTTCTTTGAACCAAATAACAGCATTTCCAAAATCCGAGTTCCTGCCGTGTACATCCATGATGGTAGTATAGATAGTCTGGTTGGGCTCAACACCCTGGATTCGCATTCTCTCATACACCCGCATAACTCTCTCAACATTATTTAACTTTGAGTACCCTTTCATCAGAGTTCCATAAACAACAACATTGGGCTTCAAACCATCATCTTTAATCCTACGGAAGAATTTTTCAGCTCCATCCATGTCGGAAGCATTAACATAAGCCAAAACCATTGTTGTATATGAGCAGAGATCAGGCTCAACCCTACAAGAGCAACCGGTCTGAGGTGAACTAAGATTTCAACATATCTCCCAATTTTGGTACAATGACGTGACATGAGTTTTACCTGTGTCTTCTCATTGCCTTGAAGACTGTATTTGCCTCTTCTACCATTCCAGATATTGCAAATGCGTCAAGCAAAATGTTATATGATTTCCGCGATGGCCTGGAAAAACAGCCTACATCAGAACACTACTAGAACTACTAACATGAACACATCAATCTTAGGCAGCTATTTTCTACTGAAATTCAGATTAGCTTCACATATCCTTATCAGGTTATGCATCAAAAGATTAATGAGTAATGACTTGGATCCATGAAAGAAAACCTCAACAATAGCCTCACTGTATTTTAGTATTTTAAAGGAAGCCAAACTTGACCACATCGCTTACAACGGAAAACATGGAATACGATGTGGATACTTGTTGAATGTCAACTCTTCAGTGTGCTTAGTGCCATATTTGACTAGCAAGAATATTCAGCGAAAACCACCTTTTTGTGGAATAATAAACAACTCCAAAATGCATATCAAGATGTACTCTAAAATTTTTCTAAAAACACACATACGTGGGTCATGTGATTTCAACATAAGCAAAATTCATGTTTTCAACTCAGTTTGGAAGACATCAAATAGATAAACACCTAGATGGATATCTTTGCAATTTGCTATTTCTTTTACAATTGTCATTCAGATCATCAAAGCAAAGTTGAGTTTGATCATGAAATTATTTATTGCATACTGTGAAAGATCGAGTATGCCCCATGTGATTTTATTTTCAGAACATTTTGAGACTTCTACATATGTTTCTGGGTGGTGTTTTTCTTATTCCAATAGCAATGGGTTTCCATTGAATACTTCCCTACTCAAGTAATATAGAACAAATTCTGACTGAATCCTATTGCTGTACTATAAAACATTGATAGAGAAGGACCTGACTCCAGCATCAAGCATCTCTTCAAAAACTGCCAATGCTTCTTCTTCCCTCCTGGATTTCCCATAAGCTTTGATGAGCAGGGAATAACTCACAACATCTGGTTTTAGTCCAGCTCTTTGCATCTAAATTTGTGACACTTATTAGGGGAAAAATATTGATATATCTATATTTCTTCGGTCTGTCACATCACAACTGTATACTTATCTATTGTGCAATAAAGTGGGAAAGTACCTGATCATAAATACTTGAAACTTCCTTGTAGTCTGTTTCAAATGACATCAGACTATTGAAAGTGACTGTAGATAGTGGAATTCCTCTTTCAGACATCTGTGCAAATAGCTTACGAGCCCGAGTATAGTAACCAGCCTTCTTGTACATATAAATCATCATATGAAACATCTTCTGGTCTGGCTTAAAAGAAGCTCTTCTTTCGTTAAGAAGGTCCTCAAATATAGATTCAGCTTCTTTGTATCTGTCGCCCTGTCAGCAATCACCAAGAAATTTGTCATGAACCCAGGTGTGACTCCAGGGAATCCAGAATCAGCAAGATAAATTTCCAGAAGGAAAAAATATATGATGCATTATTTTGTTAATTTGTATAAGCTTGTAATACGCATAACACATGAGCCCAAAAGAGACTATACGAGATCGAGAAGTTAAATAAGCAAAATAGATACCATATAACTAAAAAACAGAGCATTTCACTCTAATTTCTAGCAGTTATGCAGCAGGATTTCTAGATTAAATTGGTCCCAAAACTAAGTCCATTCACACAAAGGTTTCATAACTACCATGCTGCCAACTTGGTCTCACAACCAAAAATGGTTCACCATTGATGGCAGAGGAAACCCTCATTTGCATGCAGCAATTAAGAAATACAGTAAAGAAGCATCACGTTACGATGATGGTGCCTAGAGGAAATGATGTGAGGCACTTGATGCACAAAAAGATGGGAACTTGCCCATAAAAATTACTTCTGAATCCATGGGCATTTGGCATTACATGTAATCTCACAGACTCAGAATATGTATGAGTAAGTTCTCTACATGATTCTTGACCATCTGACTGGAAGCTTCCTGTGTACCTTGATAACATTAACATGTAAGGGGAGCTCTACCAAAATAGTATCAAGGTTCTTGGAAGCTTAGCAACACAAGGCTTAAAAAAAACTCGGCCTCCGGGTGGGGGTGGGGGGGGTGGGGGGGGGGGGGGTTAGTAAGATGGTCCCCAGGCATTTTTGCCATCCTTACACAGCGGCACCATGGGCCATGTGAGACAACCAACGACCTAGACCACACTTTATACATGTGCTTTGGCATGGGACAAACGAGGGCATTTCTTTTAACCCCCGCCTGAAATATTAACCAACTCAGCTTGAGGCCCGTTTGCCAACGCAAGTTAAAAGCCCAAGTAAATGGTAAAACTCAAGATTCTTGTACGTAGTAAGTTTAGGATACATCCTTTTTCGTTAAGGTTTCATCTACCATATGCTCAATATTGAAATTTATTACAAAATAGGCTTCACAAATTTGTAAGCATATGGTACAATAATATGAATAAAATTAGTGGAGTAAATGACTTGTTACCATTGGAACTGACCAACAGCAATGGTTTGATAACAGATTAGAATTTCATCCATGTTTAGTGGTTAAATCAATATAGATATAGACGACAGCCAGATACTGACCTCAACTAAAGATTTCAAAATGATTTGATATGTCACAGGTGACGGTTCAGGGCCTGATGTTTGCATCCTACGGAATACTGCTTCAGCCTTACGGTACTGCTTGGCTCTTCCATAGGCTTCCATTAGTGCAGTTTGAGATATCACAGTCGGCTGGTGACCTTTCTTGTTCATGTACTTTAGGACCCTTTCTGCTCTGCTAAAATCTCCCAACTTTCCATAAGCTGTCACAAGCATCAAGAAGTCCATCTCACTGAAGTCCCACCAATGCTGTGTTCTGAGCCATTCGAGAATCTAAAAAGGAAAATAATGTCTATTATAGATTTCTTGAAAGCTGATTAAATTTGTGAATTGAAGAGTTGTAGGTAGCAGCTTTCCCCATTTATGGGGGATCATCTGCAGCAAGTGAATATACCTCACTGACAATGTTCCACTTTTTCAATTGTTTGAACCGCACAAGGGTCCCAAGAACAGCATCTCTTGGTAGAGGCTCTTTCTTGCTTCGTTGAGTCTTCAGAACGGACACCGCCGATCCTGACTCTTCTATCTCCCTCATCATTCTCCTCCAATTCTTCTGTGCAGCCTCATCAGCAGCATCCTTGAAGACTTCCTCCTTCTTATTCCTCCGCATAAACTTTCTGGTTTCTAACATTCCATGGCACGTCACCTCAAGTCGCCGGTTGCTACTGATCCTCGCATTGCAGATGGGTAAACCACAAGATACTCTTGATTTGCTGAATACGATAAACACATTTGAAACAGAGGCGAACAAGGAATCAATAATCAACGCAAGTAAAAGTAAAATGCAGAACGGAAGAAGCTGAGAGGACTCAACTTCTTATTGATTATACTGAAATGACATAGGAAAACGTGTATCCTTTTTATTCTAGTAGTGGTTTCCAAAAAAAAGAGAGAGAGGGAAATTGAGTTATTTTTGGTGATTCTGAAACTAAAAACGCAGGAGTAAACCCCTTCGTCTATTCGCCCAACAGAGATCATGGCTCAGGAACTGCAGTTTCCACGAATTATATATCCATTAGGAAAAGGAACTCCCAATTTCACCAGTTTTTTCACTGCAAAATTACGCGTCCCTCAGCAAGCCAGGGGAAGGCCAGCCGAGACGACATTTTTACACCGGAACAAAATTCACTTAATCCATCGTCCTCCTACTGAATAACCCGTAACTAACTGCGAAATTGGACACCCCCGCGTGGCTCTGGAGCAAATTATCAGCCCCCCAAACCAAAACCTACCCGCAATACATCGGACCGAAGAGGAAGGGGCTAACCAACGCCACAGTCCAACAATAAACGACATGTAATAGAGACGAACAACCACAGCATAAGCTGAACGAATTCAAGAATGGCTGCAACGCGCACAACAAAGAATTCGGCCGGAGCGGACCAGGCAGGGGAGTGTGGAGATGGCGTACCAGAGGCTGGAGGGGATGGAGAGCGGGGAACGCGACCCAAGCGCCGCCGCCTCCATTGGAGCACGAGGTGGAGGAGGAGGAGGAGGAGCGGCAGCCTTATCGGCTACAGCGAGGAGTGAGAGCGAGACGAGGAGAACCTCTCCTTAAACCTCTTCCGTTTCTTTCTCCCCCATCTCCGTCCGGAATCCGGATGAGGAAGCAGCAGGATCTTTTCCCGGGCCCCACCCAAGTGGACACGTATGGGCCGGCCCAGGTGAGCCTGTCTACGCGTGCGGTCCGTTTATCTCGTCACCGAGTTTTGACCCATAGGCCCATGAGCCGAGGGTAACCTTTCAATCTTCAGCCCATCTTTTGCCTCAAAAAACAGAAAAATCTTCAGCCCATCGTGCCGTGTAGGTAGTAAGACAAGTCTACAGCCAGCCCATGGCCAATGGCGCATCTAGCTGTGCGAATCCAAGTATGATCCCGCTCGATTTCAATTTTTTTTTTTTGACTCCTATTCATTCTTTGGATATTACATCAAAAAGACTGTTTTTGAGCTTATAGTTGTAATTTTGGAGCTATTGTTTCTTGTATTTAGACTCTTTTGTACTCTCTTTATTCTTCTTTTACTATCGTTAGGACAGAGATCTCACTTCAAAAATAAATTAGATCTCATATTTTTTTTAGATAATGGAAATAAAGTATCCCACTTTTGGCATGCTGTCTTCATCATGTCTTAGATCTCGTATTTGAATGATTAAAAAAAACAAAAAAAAAACAGAGGTGTACTTGTTTAGTCGGCTATCTTCACGCCGTGCCTTGCAGTCTATTTGGCTCGGGCCAAAGTCCCCAGCATATCCTCAACAAAAAAGGGCGAAAAAATATGTAAACCTTTCGGGTGCGTGTCGTTTTCAGCGAGCATCCCCGCAACCTTTATTTACGGACGCGGCACTCTCTTACTCCACTCCACTGTATGTGGCTATCCGGCTGTACGCTGGAACTGGAAGCCGTCACAATGGCTACTGTAGATGCCACTCTCAACGGAACGAGACGTGCTTCTCACTGACATGTAGGTCCGAGACATAGATGCCATTTACAATGATGCAAATCGGATCCTCCCAAGCGCAATACCGATATAATTCCGCGAAATTGACGTGCAGCTGCAGAATCATTGGCATTCAGTTTGTTTCTCATCTTCAGAAATCACAAGTAGTGCGTGTGCGTCCCTGAGTACTAACTTTTGCGCAAAGATGCGTTGGTTGGGCTGTCATAGGCTCATAGCCACCTCGTGATCTTCGTGCGCTAAAATTTCTCTGATCCGGCAGAGGTCGGTGGTTGGTACAACAGTCACTGCATCGCAAAGATTAAAGAAGAGAAGGAGGCAAGGAGCACGTTGATCTGCAGTCTGCAGCAGCGGCAGCGGCTGAGCGCTCTGGGCCAAGCTTGTGTGTGATCTGTTGGCTCGTGTGCTCCCCTACCACCGGTAAATCATTTCTGTGTCTCAGTCATCCGTCCATAATCCATCAAATTATTTTATTGCAGATTCCTTGGAGCACCAGATAGTAGTTATATACTACACTACTATACTAGTACATACAAACCCACGTATTCTAGAGTACATATACACAAAACCACACATACTCCCATGTGATCTCCAGGGTAAAATTGCAACTATGATATACGCAAGTCCTTGTATTTTTTCGTTACATAATCAGAGTATTAATTGTTTTGTGTAGAACATTTACCGTATATGATTGTGTGTTGTACTGCAAAAATAATTGTCGTCCAAGAACATGGTGTTTCTAAAAATTTGTTATTTATTTTATTTTAGAAAAATTTGTCTATAGTACACACTTCAATGTTGGTTTCGTCTCCTGGATACTGGATCGCTTTTTTTGGTTTCATAGACACTAAAAAAATACACCCTTTGTCTACATGACACTATAGAGGAAAAATTGACTATTTTTAAATTTTTTATCTTAATATACAAAATATATTGCAACTTGAAATTTGGCACAATGTTACATTGTTGCATTTTATGTTCATGTGATTTTTTCTTGATTTTTTACCAATTGTTTGCATAGTTTAATTTTAAAAATAAATATTTTATTAGTGAAAAAGTTATGTAAATAATCAACAATAAATATGAAAAAAATTACATATATAGGGAATTTAGTAATGTATGTTTGTGCCGAAATTCAAGTTGCAATATATTTTATATATTAAGATAAAAAAATTTGAAAATAATCACTTTTTTCCCTATAGTATCCTGCAGACAAAAGATGCATTTTCTCAGTATTTATGAGACCAAAAGACAGAACTAACATTGAAGTATGTCCTACAAACAAATTTCCCTTTATTTTAATATTACAACTGCTCCATGAACAAATTAAAAAATAAGATAATATATTTTACTCTTCCCCACGTAGATATGCCAAATGACAGATGGCAACACGAAAAAACAAATACAAATTCACGAAGGAAAAAAAAAGCCTAAAGAAACTTCTCGCATGCTGCACACTCAGCGGCGCGTCTGTATATAGGTGCCCTCATCGGTGGAAGGAAGGAGCAAGTTTGGCTGAGAGCTCACTGCTGCGCATCGTGTCCTCCCCTGATCGAATCGAATCGAATCGAGGCCGATCGGAACCGAATCCAAGGTGAGCATCACCGAGCCCCTCGTCTCCCCGCCCTCAATTTATTCCTTGGGCACGCTCTTCCCGTTTGATGGGATTCTTGGCAGTTGGATTGGATAAGTGTGGTGTAGATGCGGCACTCTGTTTCTTTATTCTTTTGGGTTTCTTGCGCGGGGGAAGTTGGATTGGATCGCTTCAATTGGGTGAAGTGGATTCGAGAATTGGGGATAGCCTGTCAAGGCGCAGGGGAGAAGTTGATGCTTCCAGATCCTGAGTCCCCCTGCGGGAGCTCAAGAACTATGATTTTCGTTGTAGAATTAGTGAACAATTGCTGGCCTTTTTCTGTTTTTAGATTAATGTTTAGTTCAGGTATAGCATAGATTGATTGGATGTCGAATAGAGAACATGTTCTCTGCACTCTCATCAGCTTCAGAATCACCCTGATTCGCTGCCATAACTTTGTCCAAGTAACATAAGGATCATGGACTGACTGGTGCTATCCGTATGGATCTCTGTTTGGTTGCAATCAGCATGTTTCGTCGTTCTTATGAAATGTAGAACTCTCATATCAGGGATGGCGACCGGAAGTGAAGCTGTGCTTGAGTGGAACAAGCAAGACAAGAAGAGGATGCTTCATGCCGTTTACCGGGTTGGAGACTTGGACCGCACAATCAAGTATGCAGATGTAATATCTACAGTATTTCGAGCATCTGGGCCATTAGATTACTTCTAACATGGTGTTGTGATTCTGTTAGGTGTTACACTGAATGCTTTGGAATGAAGCTACTGAGGAAAAGGGATGTTCCTGCAGAGAAGTACAGCAACGCGTTCCTTGGGTTTGGACCAGAGGACAAGAACTTTGCTCTTGAACTGACTTACAGTATGTTCACTTAGCCACTCAAATTTATTCCCACACGGTTATTTCAAATTTTATATTCATTATGTGGGTAACAACCAAATAAGAAAACTGAGCTTCTCTACCTATGTGAGTCGATTAATTCTATTTGTGAGACAGCATTGCCATTTATTTTACTTCATCATACCAACAATGTGTATTCTTGTTGAACAGATTACGGTGTTGACAAGTATGAAATCGGAGAGGGATTTGGGCATTTCGCTATTGCTACTGAGGATGTATGTATTGTCAACGTGCAATTGACTACTTTCAATAATGCACAGTCATGCTTATAGGTTATCATGGATGCAAACACAGGTGAACAAGATGGCTGAGGCAGTCAAATCCAGCTGCTGTTGCAAGATCACTCGTGAGCCTGGTCCTGTCAAGGGAGGATCCACTGTTATTGCCTTTGCACAGGACCCAGATGGTTACATGTTTGAGCTTATCCAAAGGGGTCCAACACCTGAGCCTCTTTGCCAAGTTATGCTTCGTGTTGGTGACCTTGAGCGTTCTATCACATTCTATGAGAAGGTATTTTCTTACCATTTAAATGGTAGGCTGTTGCTGAAGATAGTCATGCTAAATATTTGTTCTGTATATTCTCTAGAGCAGTGATCATTATTTATTTGTTTTTTTGCAGGCTCTTGGGATGAGGCTGCTAAGGAAGAAGGATGTACCTGAGTACAAGGTATGTCTATTATACTGAATGACTGATAGAATGCTGTTAGTTTTGTTAATAGTGTTGAGATGATGCTTTCTTAGGAGTTATGCTCTTTTTTTCAACTTATTAAGAATATTTTCTGCCTGCTGCAGTATACCATTGCTATGTTGGGCTATGATGATGAGGATAAGACAACCGTTATAGAGTTGACATACAATTACGGTGTCACAGAATACAGCAAGGGCAATGCATATGCTCAGGTCTTTATAAAATCATTTCTCTAGAGCATGCTTCTTAACAAGATTATGGCATTTCTTGAAAACTCTTTTTTTTTTAATGTAACAAACGCAGATTGCTATTGGCACCGATGATGTGTACAAGAGTGCTGAGGCGGTTGATCTGGCGACCAAAGAACTAGGGGGAAAGATTTTGCGGCAGCCAGGGCCTCTACCTGGAATCAACACAAAGATTGCCTCTTTTGTTGACCCAGATGGCTGGAAAGTGGTATGTCTTTCTTCTATGTTGTACCGCTTGAGTGGTAACCTCTAAATGAGCTGCTGCTTTCACTTCAAATCCAAATTAACCTCTAAATGAGCTGCTGCTTTCTTCAAATCCAAATTTATTTGTGATTAATGTGGTATCAGAATTAGGCATCACACATAGTTTCAACATTTGAAAACCTGATGCACTTGTGAAGTTTCAGGGGAAAAAGTTGTTTGCTCAGAAGATGTGATATTTGTTCGTTTCAATGCAGGTTCTGGTTGACTATGCCGACTTCCTCAAGGAACTCCAGTGAAAATGGATGAGGACGGCTCCCAGGTGCTGTGCTAGATGTAGTAGTGCTTGTCAGCTGAGTAATAAAAGGTGTTGGTTTCCGCCCTACAATCCGAGAATAAATGTTGCTACAGAGCTTGTGCTTGTTCTAAGTTGGTTTCAGCATTTGTTGTGTGGTTGTGCCTGCTACAATTTGATTGCTATCTATAGCAATCAGAACCTATCTAATGTGGTGGATCAGCTCGCGTGCTGAGTGTTGTTGGTTCTGAGAGTTATCTGATCGACCTGCTGCTCTTTTGTTGTGCATTTGCTCAGCCTTTGCTTATTTGTAGGTTAGAATGCATAATGCTGGCAATTGATGTGATTATACGTGAGCTGTCCGATAAACATCAGACGAAACCATATCTATCAATACCTGAAGCCTCCTGATTATCCCAATATTGGTTCCATGACGCACCCAAACAGCCTACAGAGCCACGCACGGCCAAACATAGTAAAGCCCCTTGCAGCGAAAATTTGGCGAAGGCATCATGTAATTGGTGATTTTCAGTCGTTTGGCGATGTTTTCCAAATAGTTTATTTTATTTTTTTCTAAAAACACGGATCAAGTAAAAGCATATTTGTCGGAATGCATCAGGTGCTAATCGACTTCTCACTTGTAAGACTGACCGCACCGTGGGACGGAACTGCGTCTGGAGGATCGCTTTATCGGATGGGAGTGCTCCACCACGGTCTGCTAAAAGCTACGCTTGCGTAGCGGAACCCCAGCCGCACGCCAAATATGACGAGATAGAGGACCTCCGCTATGTCCGACGTGATGTGGGGCCTGCATGCCAACGATTCATTCGCGCCGTGAGCCGGAAGGGGGGGAGAGAGAAGGGGGTGGTCAGACGGGGGGGGGGGGGGGTGGAGGGGTTGGATCCGACGGCGGAGGGCATGCGGGGGAGACGGGCCCGATGGCGGAGGGCGCGCGGGGGAGGCGGGCCCCGACGGCGGAGGGGCGCGGGGAGGAGGAGGCGGCGGATCCACGCCTGGAGGGCTGTCGTCGAGGGCCGCCGCCGAGGGCTGCCGTTGAGGGCGGCGGCGCGCGTGGATCAGGCGGAGGATGTAGAAGGAGGTGGACGGGGAGCTCGAGGAGGAGGGCGCGGATCTGGAGGAGGAGGGCGGGGAGCTCGAGGACGGCGGCGACTACGGCGCGGGGGAGGAGGAGGGACTCGGCGGCGACGGCGTGGGGGAGAAGGTGGGGCTCCGGCAGTGGCGGCTCGTGGTGGAGGAGGAGGGGCCCGGCGGCGCAGGAGTGGAGGAGGGGCTCCGGCGGAGGAAGAGGGGCACGGGGGAGGAGGACGCGCGCGGCAGAGGCAAAGATTGGGGCGCGACGCGCTCGGGGTGGGGGAAGGGAAGAGATAAAGAGAAAAAAATAAAAGGAAAAGAAAAAAGGGACAAGAGAGAAGATGGTAGTTGGTATAGAATATGAGATATAGAGGATGACGAGTGTAGTAGAAATGAATTTAGAGTAAAGAATCTTGATGATCAGGATAAAATATTCTTTTTAGAGAATGTAAAAAGAGTACGACGAGTGCGGACAGTCTAAATCGGTCATTAGCCGTCTTATCAGCGTGAGACGTCATGATTTATTATCATCGCAGAACCAGAGGATCTGGAACCGCAACGATCAGCTGAGCTGGAGTGAATTAAAGGGTGCTCTTTTGATCGGGGTCCTACGGTGTTTGCAGTTTGCTGCACCCGTTTCTGCCATCTCAGCTGAATGAAAGTACATATGAATCCCAAGCTCCATAGATCCATTCTGGACACTGCAGAAAATCATCAATATGGAAGCAGCCAAGTGTTCATTTATCGCCTGTTCTACAGGAAGGAGACCATATGGTTTCGCCAAGCATATTTTTGTCTCTAAACCACTAGCATCATTCATTTCAAATACAACAGCCTCGCCGAGAAGAAATATACCACGCGGGAGGACAATTCCAGCATGACGACATACCCAAGAAACAAAAGGCAAATCTAATTCAATCTGAGCTACAGGACCGGCCGCGGTCTTGACCTCCCAAGAACACTACTACAGGTGCTTTTTCTCTGTTGTTGATCCCCGCATATCTCAGCCTTTATATCCACTCCGTGAAATCTCCTTTACCCCATGAACTTGTTGAGCATGAACCTCAGCGTGTGCCTTGGTCTCCTCCGACTCCATGAAGTTAATCCCCACATTTTTTACTTGGAAGGCCTAAACCAATATGGCAATACTCACATTAGTTCATACTTACATCTGGATGCAGTGTCCTTATAGTGATACGGAACAAAACCAAGCACCAAGTTAATAACATAGAGTATCATCACATCTGTCAAATGAACCGATCTGTTGTAGCAATTTAAGAGCATGTTTCCCAAATATTTCTAGCAAGCAAGTTCCAACTCCTAATCAGTAGTGTTGCGTCACAAAAAATGAACATATAGATTCATAACAGTATTTTTATTCAAAAACAGACAATAGGAAATGTCATGAATGAAACACACCAGAGGATACTACTGAAACAGAGCTAAGCATCGTGTAAGAGTAAAGCTAAGGAACATCTATTCCGTTTAATCTCTTTCTTTCCCTAAATATTGGCAACAACCACATGGTCCTTACTCATCACAGGATACCATATTAATGTGTTGTATCTGCTATTTGCTATTCTACACCACCACTTACACATGCTCTGTATGGCAATAATAGCAAGTTCTCAATAGCAGAATGTATAGCAACATAACCATACCTTTTGTTGTCAGCAACTTCACTCATTTTTCCAAATTTGTCAAAGCAATCAGAATTACTTCCAGATGCAGTAACTGCAATACCTTGATCCCGGTTGTGTCCTCCCATCAAGTTTTCTGCCTCCACATTGTTATTATCACACACATCGACCACCAAAACCTCTGTATTTGTTGATGACGGCTTCCTGGGAGGATGAGGTTTGGGGTGGTTGTGCTCACCACTGTATACAATCTCAGCAATCTGGCCATCTATTGTTGTCTCCACCTTCCTCTTGACGGGGCAGCTTGGGTGGGTGCACTTGTAGTAGCTCCGTGGGAACTCACTCCCTTTCACTTTCTTCTGCCCATACTTCCTCCAGCTGTAGCCATCATATGACAGAGAGTTCTTCAGGTTGCCCAGAGGCTTGCTGACAGCATGGTGTGTTGTCAGATGATCACAAGAAACAACCTGTTCTGTATCTACTTCCATCTCTTCAAGCACACCTGAACCAGCATCCTGTAATTTAAGTTAATAGCACATTATTCAAACATGATCAAATGATGGAATCCTGAACAAATTCAAAATAACCTATCAGGCGATAGAAATATGCTTGAGTCTGAAGTATCATCTATAGAAAATCGCAAAAGAGTGCTGTTATCAGAAAACATGAGGTTTCTTCATTCTAAAATATAGTCAGAAAAGAATATGAGCTGAATTCCAGTGTGAGGCTTACTATGGTTACACTTATTTCTGTCGGAAGATCACTCGGTAGAGGTGTGAGCCGTGTAGCCTTTGGCCTAATTAGATTCGTCTCCTTCAGGACGGTGATTGGTTGGGAACCAGTAGCAGTGAAGTCTTGTAGGCGCTTTGAGAAGGATCTGAAGGTGAAGAAAGGCCTGGAGGCCACAGGCTTCAGGGCAGCAATCTTCTCGTGACCCTGCATCTTTCACTGGCAAACCAAAAATAAGGAGGCCATAGTCATCACCACAATCATCACAGAAAATGATTTGCTTGTTTCTAGAGAAGGAAAAGAAAAGCTAATATAATAGGAAACTGGGAAACTTAGAAAAAAAGTACTCTAGGCCATATATTTCAGATAAACTGAACATTTTCATGCAGAAAAATCGCGGGTTATAGAAGCAAATCAACCAAGCTGTTCAACATACAAATGCATTGAAGGCAATTAACATAGGTGACAAATTGAACAAGAAAGAAATGAAACAGAAGGGCTAGCGTAGGCGGTACCTTCGACCTTGGTCCTGTGCTCTGTTGTGGCTGTAGACTGGTAGAATGATGCAAGTGCGAGAAGAGAATTCGGGATAGGAGAAATAGAAGGTAGTTAGGATGCACATGAGACTGTTAGGTACGGACACAAGTAGGTAGACAGATGTCAGATCTGCCTTCCTCAGTGTATGCCAGTTTCAGTTCAACAAATAGCATGGTCCATTATCTCAAAACATCATATAGCATATTTGATACCAAAGCAAACCAACGGAACAGCACAAAACAATAGTGGCATAACTGTTGAGACTGAACAATAACAACAGGAATGCATAAATTACACCTTTAGACATAACGAACCCGAATTTGAAAAGGTCTAATGTTATCCTGTATGCAGCCTGCATTAATTTCCAGGAAGAACTGACATACTGAATTTTATGGCTAAACAATCAAGTGGACAGACTAGAGAGTAGATACTTCAATGTTTTGCCTTAATGAACCACTTTAATAAGAGACGTGAAATGGGTATGTAATGTAGAGCTAAAATTCTGAAGTCTCATGCACAAAAGTTGAATTGTTTCCTTAATAAAAGTAAAAGGTGCATCGTTCAGCCAACCAACATCACTCTCTTGTCAACTGTGGAGCCCAGACAAGAAAGACATTAGACATGTTTGCTTGGTTAGCATCCAAAAGCATTAACAAATCTTAGATTGAATTAGTCTGTCATAATGCATAAGCCCATGAACTCCAACAGCAATCCATTCATACTCAAATAAGTTGCAATAAGCGCAAAAACATTGCCACACTAATCATACTCAAGAATTTAGAAGTGACAGCATACTTTTGCAAAAAATATCTCTTACACAAGTGTCTACCCTCTACTTCTTCCAGAACCAATTGTAGGAACCGAGTAAAGCACCCTTTCTGGCTAAGCAGAACAAGACTCAAAATCCAAGAAAAACAAATATGCTTGGTTAGCATCCAAAAGTATTAACACATTTTAAACTGATTTGTCTATCAAAATGCATAAGCCCATGAACTCCAACAGCAAACCATTCATACTCAAATAACTTGCAAGAATAACAACACAAACAACAAACATTGCAGCACTAATCATAGTCAAGATTTGTTTCCAAACAGGGCCTTAGGAGTGACAGCCGAGTTTTGTGAAAACATTACTTACACAAGTGTATTCGGTATACCCTCTACTTCCAGAACCAATCGCTAGGAACTGAGCAAAGAAACATTCCTAGCTTAGCCGAACAAAGTTCAAATCCAAAACTTAAGCTACCACCGCTCATCATCTCGATCTCAGGGGCACTACCACCATCCTGATTCAGTGTCCCTTGTCGCCCTCCTCTGCTTTCGAATTGGCCTTCTCTTGGATGAGGCGGTCGATGAGCTCCAGCAGCTCGGCCCTCAGTGCCGTGACGCTGGCGGCGTTCACCTCCCTCTTCACCGCCTCGAACCAGTCGCCGCCCCCTCCACGCCCGTCGCTCCACCAGCCGCAGATGGCCCTGGCGACCGCCATGACGTAGACCCCGCAGTCGTAGCCGTTGGTCTGCCCCGGCGTGGGCCCCTCGACGAGCGGCGGAACCTTCCCCGAGGCGTCGGCGAGCAGGGGGCCGAGCGCCTCGGCGAGGCGGTGCGCGACGGGGAGGTTGGGCGCGCCGCGGATGCTGTCGTGGTGGACGAAGCGGGGGGCGGCGCCGCGGCTGTCGAGGACGAGGAGGGTCCAGTGGGACCCGCCCTCGGCGACGGAGGCGTCGGGGTTGTCGTTGACGGGGAGCAGCGCGAGGCGGCGGGAGCGGAGGCGGAGGGGCTCGGCGACGGCGTCGACGGATGCGGCGTCGGGGAGGCTGGAGAGGAGGTAGGGGATGGAGGGCGGGAGGAGGAGGAGGTCGGCGTCGTCGCCGGGGGCGAAGGTCGCGGAGAGGTGGGCGAAGTAGAAGGCGATGATGCGGTCGTTGATGAAGCGCGGGCCGCGGAGGACGTCGAGGTCGGAGCGGATCAGGACCACGTCGCAGTAGCTCAGAATCCACTCCTCGGGGTCGCCGCCGGTGGAGCCCATCGCCGCGCGCGCCCGCCGGAGATTGCTCGCTTGGTGGTGCTCGCTCGACGGGACGGAATCAAAGCGTGTCTGCCCCACCTGGGCTTGCTAGTGTGGGCTGGGTCCGGGTTGCAGGCAGGGCCTGTTACTTTTGCAGAATAGTCCTAGAAAAATGGGTCGTACAGAAAGGCCCCTTTATAAATAAAAGTTCAAACACAGGAGTTGTATAGAAATTTTATAGGTAAAAAAAATTGCAGAATTCAAGGGAAAAAATCTAGCAATCCAAAGAGGCCTAATCAGTGTGTTTGTGATTTATGAATAGATTTAGCGTGTGAAAGAAGATGTCCGTTAGTGGTATGACACTTGACAGCGCTCCGATGATGCAAACCATCAAATTGCTACAGTAACCAGATCTGGTTTTTTCTAGGTTAACCAGCCGGCTAGCGCGACCGGACGGGACCGGTTTCCTGGTTAACCGTGATAACCGGCTGGTTTTCACCGGTTATTAAAACCCTGGTCGCAACAAACTGAGTGTTTTAAGACAATGCCAGTTTATGATGTTGGATCGCGCGTATTCCCTAGCAAACAGAGTGCCTGGTTGACGATTATGCCTCAATTACATCCCCGTCGGACTGTCAGAGAGAAATTACTTACACACGTGAAACGTGATGACCATTTTTTGTGACCACTCATCAGCTTATATCAACGAAGATGGAACTACACGGACTGGAACATCTTTCAGAGTAAGCAGGCGCAGCTCGGCTCATCACACCTGTCCTTCAGATCGCAGGTTCTGTTCGATCATGTTGATTCCCTGGCGAAGGCGAGGTGACGGTTGACGACAATACCTCAAAAATTCCCTTTCAACAAAGATCTGACAGCATGTCCAGTTCATCTGTTCACGCACGCAGAGAGTTGGATACTACTTCTGCCATCCTTGTGAGCGCATTGCTGTTCATCGTCGGAGGGATGCAGAAGAATTATGCAAGCAGTTGATTCGTTTCGTACCCTTTGATTGATGCAGAAGGCTTTGCACATGACCCATACTGTACTAGCTGTCACTATGTTCTTCAGAAGGAACTGTTGCGGTGTCGGTTATGTTGACAAGCTCCCAAGGGAAAGATCTCTGAGAAGCTGAAACAAAAACAATAAAGGTGTCACTGTAATGCAAGTGCTTTGATCATGTTGTGAACTACTAAGTTGTTGCTTTTCTTTGGATCCAGTTCTCTGAGAGATTCTGCATCATCTCCACGGGCCAGTAATGCCTGTACTTATCTGACAGATATTCTTGACCATGGCATCTGATATGTTGCCCCAAAAGGAAACATTCACAGATGGTGCAGCAAGAAAATTGTTAGTATGTTACTACTGAGAAACTGAAGATAAGCACATCATGGACTATGAATCGCATTATAAGAAAGATTGTAGCTGGCACTGTTCTAATGCCACATTCCACAAATTAGGGCCACGAAGATAGCAAACATGCGTACAGAATGTACAGTACAACACCGACTACAATTTTACCGTGGGATTAACTGCAGAGTGTCAAGCATCATAATCATTTACAGAGTTTGCATTATACATCAAAAAAATTTCCTCGCTCTCCCCAATCAAAGCATAGGTAAAGACTCGCGTCATAGCTCACACGGCCAGCTGAGTCCCTGTATATGGTTAGGGAGGGGGTTCGGAGATTTTCTCGGCCTACGTGAGAAGACTCTTCTCCTTAGATAATGCCGTCAGGATAGCTTCTTTCCCGATAGGTCGAGTTTTTTTTTTCTAATAGTTGAATCAAAATGGACGCCGAGAAAAAGGCGATCTCAGCTGTCCTTTCAGATGCTCTCCCCGTGATAGCCCCCAATCAAGAGAGAATCATAAATCGCACAAAAGGCTCTGCAATGTCCATCAGTCGTCCCCGCATGAACGCACGCTCAGCCTTGCGTTTCTGTTTTTAGACACGGTATGGTGGCCATTCATTTGTTTCTAGTAAAAAAAAATTGCTGCCTAGTGTCACGCGATCACCTTCACGAGCTGTTTTCTACCGAGAAAATCTTCAGATCTTGACTTGAATCTTTTTAGCATTCCCTCCTCCCTGCTGCTTTACCTGAATCGGGACTCCATTGTACCTTCCTAGCAAAGTAAATGAATGAAGGCAAGTGCCTGTATTTCTGTATCATAATTCTCAAGCAGCTGAAATGTTAAGCAGTGACTTGGATAAGTGACTCAGTAGCCTTCAGTTATTTGTATATCACTCAGTAGCTTATACCACTTAAAGCTGAGTTTTTCTTAACTATGAACCATAGTACCTTCAGTATAAATATGATGAAAATGTATTTCGGCTAATTTTATGTTGCATAACGGTTTAATCTACAGAGATTGAAAACTAGCACTTCAAAAAAGATGAATTGTCAAGGTGCAGCCATGAAACAACAACGTCACAGATTCCACGAGTTATATGAAAATACAAGCCTTTTAGTTTCCAAAAAACATTAACATGCATGACTAGAACTGCAAGTCATGAAATCAGGAACAGAACACCCTAATACGATCAAAGAAGTGAGGATTTAGATGGTAGAGTCCTTTTAGTTTCCAAAAAACATTAACATGCATGACTAGAACTTCAAGTCATGAAATCAAGAGCAGAACACCCTAATACGATCAAAGAAGTGAGGATGTAGATGGTAGAGTATCATGCATCCCATCGCTATGTAAAACACAATTCTACACTCCCTGCACGCAGACATTCAGTTAGCTCATAATAGTTGAGAGTTTGGACTAGCAACAAGCAATACAAAAACATAATGAAAAAAGATGAAGAATTCATATGCCCTGCGAATGTGACGTGATATTGGCACGGCTCAATCAAAGAGCAGAACTCCTCGCCTCCGGAGCACAAGCCCTCTGATTGAACCGCACCAATACCCCATCATCACCACAAGGATTATGAACTTCCCTGATCACACACATATTACTGACATAGAAAGACTGAGAGGCAACATCAAGACACAAGGAAGAACACACTCAGCTCAGCTATATGGAGCATCCACACTTTTGCATCACAAGTCAGAAGTGGGGAAGAGATGAGAACTGGGGGACGGAGGAAGGGAGAGATGGCAAATGCAGGCTACGGCAGCGAATTGAATGAGACAGCAACCAGCAAATGACAGTATTTATTGGCAACATTCAAGGGGGAGGGAGAGTGCCTGCAGAGACGGTACAGAGGACAGACAGGAATCTAGAGCGGGTCTGGTTGGAATAACCGGTAAAAACCGGTAGCTTATCCCGGTTAACCGAAGAAAATTGAATTTGGTACTTAATCAGCCGGTTATCCGATCGGTTTTTCATTAAACCAAGCCGGCCGGTTAAGTCAGTTATTGCAACCTTAGTCAGCACCCAGATGTGTTCATGCAGCGTTTTGAGGGCTTGTTTAGTTGTTGCCTGGCCGCCGGCGATCACAGCCCCAGGCGCTCAAAATCGAACGCCTGGGAGAGCTGCCTGAGGTAGGCAGATTTTTAAGGACTTCAACCAAACAAGCCCTGAATGCTTGATGATGCTGTAAAAAACGAAACTATTTGGAGTTGATGACATGGTAACATGGTTACATGAATTCGTTGAGTCGTGAGGATTCGGCCCCTGTTTTCATACAAAATAAGTAATGATCATGAGCCCGTTTCTTTCCTATCAAAATATAAACGGTCACAGAATGTTTCGTTGGACAGTGAAAACCACAGCAACGCACTAGTCCCATCACAGCAACGCAATAGTCACTGCCGTCAGGTGCACTGACTTACACCCAACTCACCCAGGATGGTCAGGAAGCAGTCCAGGTGCTCCGATCTGAGTTGTGGTGCAGTGCCACCGGCGGCTGCATATGGTCCTGGTGCCGGTGGGCGGTGGCTTGCACCGTCAGGCTCGTCGGCAAGAGCTGGGCATTATAACAAAAGCAATAACAATAACTTAACTTGAAGAACCACATAAATATGACACATTATGATAACAGCAACTTCAATAACACTGACACGGACTTTCTGAAGCCAGAGTAACCAGAGGGCCACTTAAACATCAGGTTTAATCTTTTGACAATGGATGGAACACAGTGAGTTGCTTGCGACAAGGTAAACCGGATTATATACACAGATTTTAGAGATGCCAATTTACAGGAGGCAATATTGATTGTTCTGCCATCACTTAGAATAGCCCGAATGTGTTCTCCCCACTATAGGTCATGTAGAGGAAGCCATCCTCATCCTTGTTCTCCTCGTAGATGGCAGACATCAGGGCAGCTGCACGACACGAGTGACAAGAATGTTTAGTATACACTAACACAATTGATTTCTGAGATGGTTGAGAGCCAGAATTGTTCAGTGGGTTTGTTTGGTACCTGTTGGTGGAAGGGTGTTCTTTACAAAGATGAAGATTGCCTTCTCAGCACTGAGCTTGATGCGCTTCCGTACAACGTACACAAACTGTCCTACTGTGAGGTCGGCAGGAACAAGGTACCTGCATGCAATCACAAATTATAAACTATACATCTTGGATAATAATATTGCAGTTGACCAATAGATGGTTGGTACTATAAAAACTAGAATTGGGAGGTGATACAAGCAAAGAATATGCCCATGGAGTACAATCAGCTGCCAAATGGCGTACTGCAGGGGAAAAATAATTCTTGATCCTGACATTTTCTTTGGACTATAGAAATCGCTTTAGGATTTGATTGGAAAAGGGTCTAAATCTATTGAAAATGATCAATTAACAAGAGATAACTAGAACAAATTCAATTGCAAGTTGCAATAAGCTTCAGAGGTACAGAAAATCTAATGTCACAGATACTTTTCAAACAGTTAGATAAACTGCATTGGAATGGTTCATATAGTGGTTGAGAACTGACTTTTTCTTGTCAATGTCCGGGATGTCGCTCCTCTCAGCCTTCTCAACAATGACCTATACCAAGCCAAAGTTGCTTCAAATGAGAACAGAACAACCTTAAGGTAAAGGAAAGCAATAAACCGCATGAGCAAGAAAAAGTCTGCTTACAGGGATTCTATCAGGGTACTTCTCCCTGATTCGGCCAGACTCCTCCTGCCTCTTATCTGTTGTGACATATGGCGTATACAGAATCAGAACAGCACTAAATTATAGACTCCGATAGCATGTATTTGTATTGATAAAGAAACTCTGAAAAAAGTTTGCCACACATATAGCCATGACAAATATATAAGGAAAAACAAAATCAGGAATGACTTCACGAACAAATAACTCTAGAGTAGCTTACAATGCCACCTAACAATATCAGAACCAAATCAACAACAATACACGCCAGCTAACAACAATCTAAGACAAAGTTTTACCCAGAGATCCAAAAAGGAACAAAGTATAACCAAAGCCCAAAACATTACACACAAACTGGAACCAGCGAGCTCTAACTATTGGTTACAGATATTAATTGCAGAAGCTAGTGTAAAATCAAGTCAGCAATAAGTTGCAGCTAAGATCAAACAACTACCATCCTTCCTACCACCTGCACTCCTCTCACGAGGCAGCAAAAAGTGAGTTTCTCTTTCATTCTACTTGGAACTGTCACCATCTACAAGCTAGCCAGAGGACACTAACATGTCTGTGGAAACTTGACACAAGCATCCTACAGATGAGTGTTATTAACCAATTGCTATGAATTTTTTTTTTATTACTAATTGCTATGATCCGACGAAACAATTTTGACCTAAAACATCAAGCACGATGCTCATGAAATCTAACAGAATAAAGAGGTCATCTAATTAGCTGTACTAGGATGATCCCACGAAACAATTTGACCTAGAACATCTAGCACGATGCTCACATAAGGAGGTCATCTAACTAGCTGTACTAGAGTTCACGGCACGGTGACACGGATCAGCCGATACGCCGCGGATCGGAGAAACACAGTAGCCTGCCCATCTTCCTACCGCTACAGCTGAAGCCCTCGCACACCGCAACAACCGCGGAGCACCCCACCAACCAACATCACGGCAATAACGGCCCGACAAAACAAGGGAGAGGTGAGAAGGAAGAGACGAACTGAGGGGGTGCTCGAGCTTGAACGGGCTGATCTTGGCCATCGCAGCTGCTCCTCTTCTCTCGATCGCACGCGGCGGGACAGACGACGAAGACCTGCGAGCCCAAGGAAACAAACGGTCAGGGAAACAGCCGGACGGCGGAGATCGGCGGAGGAACCGATCGATCGATTGCGGCAGCGGGGGCGGAGGCTTACGGGATCGCCGGACGCGAGCGGATTGGATGGGGATTTCGCTGCGGGAGTTGGGGAGAGGAAGGAAGGAGAAGACAGGAGATAGGGGGAGAGGAAGGAAGGAAGCGTGGGGGCAGGTTATATCGCTACGCGCACGCAACGTAGTCCACCTTCCCCCTTACCCCGGGGAGAGAGGAGACCTGACCTGCGTGATTGGCTGATTGCGTTATCCTCTCTTGCTCTGCTTGCGTGTCCCCACGGAACCTAAACTCCTGGGATTCCGTATCCCTATAATTCATTAATCACAACAGAAGTACTAGTATATTACTATGACTCAACTGAATGTCAATCAATAAGAAAACAAATTTGGATAGTGTTTGGATTCGGTTAATATAATCAGATTTTTATTATATCTGAAAAAATGCTAGTAGTTCTTCGGTGCTTACGCCCTTGTTACATTTTTTTAAAAAAACTTTGAATTAACTAACACGAAAACGTAAATGCCGGAGAGGGGGAGTTGGTGGGGAAGGGGAATACTGATTACTGAAGGAGTCGTCATAAAAGTTTCAAAGATTCGTACGCCAAAAATCTTCAAACAAACATATCGTGCCCTACAAGAACTGAAACTGCCCTGAAATTTCTACATCACTTGAGTGCAGCAGCAACAAACAGTAGATCATTTCTTTTACGTCAATGGCAACCACCTGCCGGACAGACGGCCTTACATGACGTAATAACCCCCTTCAAATTTGCAGGATAATACAGGAGATTAGCAAACTTCTACCCTTAAAATTTCAGATCATCGATCGCAAATATTTGATGTAACGCCAGCATCAGATGACATCGAACAATTAAAACCTGACGGAGAGCCTATTTGGTGTAAGCGAAACCCAGCACCCAGGACAGGTCAACAATATATTCTCACAATCACAAAGCTCTCAACAGTTCTGACTTTCACCACTGCCAACCAAAGTGCAGTCAACAGTTACAACTGACACATTGCAATACCATATATTTTCCCAAGTGCAGTTCTCCCAGGAGACTGACAGATTATGCTAGAGGCATGAAAACAGCATAGGATGTTGTTTCCGCTTGTCTTCAGCGCGCTTCATACTGAACAACTGCCATAAGAGGGGCAATTCATTAGAAACTGGTGGCAACACAATAATAAGCAACAATAATGAATATAGACTGGACCCATCTATATAAATAGCAAAAGTTAAAACCAAAAAGAAGTATCCACTAGCATCACCATGCATGATTAAGATCAGTAGGGCTGATTTGCAAGCTATATTCAATGGGAGGTATTATTTATGTAAAAAGGAGAGAAGTAAAAAAAAAAAAAGACAGCCCCTATGTGTAGCCAGTTTTTTATCAGACCACACAGAAAATCAAGGTGTTTTTTTTTCACAAGATACAACAATAAAACACATAAAGCAAGCAAGAACACACATGATTACTTATCACTGTTTCATTTTAGCAACCATGCTATTTTAATTTTCTGTACTCACACACAATGACACAATTCATAGCTTCATTGACAAACACCACTAGGCTCACTGAAATCTCTGAGGGCAACCCTTCCCTTTCTGGTACACGTCCGCAATCACACCATTATGTCTGCCTACTACTTTTTTTCCCAACTAAAGAAATAAGTCACACTCCACTTGCTCTATCCCTTTCCCTCTTAATATTGCACATCAACTTCCTTCTATCACAGCATAACCTCTTCTCCACACAGCATTCAACGGTCAAATAACAAAATGACTTTATTGTAAGTTGTAAAAAATGGCTCAAGACCAACTTCAAGAAAGAAACGGAGCACTCAAGTATCACCAGGCAGCTTCGTCATGATGTCCCACATATATTTACAATTTGCAGCAGCATGCAGATGCAGTTTCAATTTTTTATGCAACTAGTGGCTTGTAAACATAATTGCTTTATTTACTCGAAATACTTACAATCAGCAATGAAATTAGAAATTAATCATGCGAGGGTACTAGTTGCTCATCTTGAAGCCTTAACTTTTTGCCTCTTTTTGCAACATAATAAATGATAAAAATGGAACATGCTACAGAACTAATTTGACACATAAGCAGATCGGCATCCACTTCCTCTGATTGAATCGATTTGACATAAAGGACAGCTTGACTCTGCTGCATACATGTCAGCGGAGCTGTCTGACATGTCAATTCCAATTGCAGGGAGTAGAAATTAGTGTTTCCAAAAGTATGACAAATGATGGGAACACTAAAGTACACAATAACCCACGATAACTATCCAAACCTAAGCAGCACACTACTACTAAGAGTGCCAAATCATAGGAACAACCTGAGCTGCAGCAGCGTGGCCAACAGAAATTTAGTTGCCTCAGTTACTTGTCTATGTATATCGCAACACTTAATAGTGAAGAGAAATAAAGAACACACAGCACACAGTTAATTGTCTATGTATATCACAACACTTAATAGTGCGAGATCAGAGTTTGTTCACCCGCCCGTACCAGGTTTTATGGGTTAAAGACTAAACAATGGTATGATTACTAAAAAGTATGACGAAGATCAAACAGACAAAGCATTTTGATAAGATGAAGGGGGACGGAAAATAACCCACACACCATACATGCATGCCATGAACACCAACTAGTCTCAAGATAGGAACAATGCAAATTGCGCCATAAATTGGTACAATGAAGTAAGAACAAATATATTATCAAAATTCAATCTGAGCAGTAGGAACTAAATCATGGACCAGTAAAGAACAGAAATGTGTTCACAATATAACTAATAATAGCAGCTTCAGACAGTGCGGTCATGTGAACATACAGTTTACGTCACCTGACAGAATACCCTAAGGGTGCGAACTTTGTCAAGGAGGGAAAAAGACCCTAATAACCATGCAACTTAGAAGTTTAATCAGTAACTACTGGGAGAGTGGGTCTACGTGAAGACTAAGTTGATGAAAACTAGGATGATACAGATAACTATATATTGTGCTTTACACAGTTAGGCCACGGTATAGTCAATAAAATATGGTGCATACAGTGATAATGATGCATTTGTTTATTTACAAGATCGACATATAATTTTAAATCGTTTCATGCAAAGCATACTATGCAGTGGACCATTGCACACTTCGGAAATTTGGGTCTCAAGTAGTTTTATCATTTTAAGGCAAATTTCTAAAAGAAGGTACACAAGTTTAAACATATGTACTGTACTTATAAAATACATTGAGATAGACAAGAGAACATTGAAATCAGTCAATATGTTAGTACACATAAATCCATGTAAATCTGCCAGAGCTATCAGGACATGGATCTGTAAATTTAAGGCAGCTCAAACCCCTGGTCCTCTTAATAATACAAAAATAAGGATTTCTACTGTCATCTCTCCACAAGCCCCATGCTCTGGAGAAATATAACAATGAACCTAAGTAGATCCTGCAACGTTCCCTGATATATGTACCAACAACTACTAAAGATATTCCATGCCATAACATAAAGTAGTAAACTTCATCTATCAAGTGACAACACAAGCAATCGTGCACTGGAGTTAAATCGGAGAAAGGAATTGATGTAATCTTACTTCTGCGGGTGCGCTTCTTGTAGAGGATGCGGTAGCCACAGTCACGGCACTGGATGACATCTCCTGGCTTCAGCGTGTTCTCGGTTCCACAGTCTGCAGAAACCAATTCACAGTTGCCAAGGAAGGAAACCAGTAAGACAGGAATCCAATACTTTATGCATAGCAAACTACAACAAAATTAACTAGCGGGGAAGAACAGTAAAAAGCTGGTCCTCCATCACCAAAGGGGAGAACGATTAAGCTTGTAATTTTGGGACCCGTTACTCCCCCACCAAAGCAGAATCTAATTCCCCCATATTGAAAGCTCTATTTGCGTTCATGCTTTTATGGTCGATTCATCGGGTGAGAAATTTTTCGAAACCCTATAAAAGAAGACGATTCGGTACGGGACGGAAACGAGGATAAGCTAACGAACACATCGATCGCAGCGAGGCGTCTCAGAAGCGCTACCAACAGCTCGTCAGAGGGAAACAGCCACGACGAGATTGCGAAGAAGAGAGAGGGGGGGGGGGGGAGCTCACCACCGCAGAGGTAGCTGACGGGCTCCGGCGGCTGAGGGTCCATCTGGTCGCCAAGCTAGGGTTTCCTGCGCCGGAGGAGGGTTTGTGCGGGGGCTGAATGGGGAGCAGACGACTCGCGGTCGTCGCCGCGAAGCAGCTAGAATAATGGACTTGGCCGGTGCCGCTGGTCCGGTCCGGGTTGTGGACGTAGCCGCGTCTGGCTTCTGCTTGCCGTGTTGGACTGGGCCAGGCGGCCCAGACTGCTCTTGCGGACTGGGCTGTAGCAGGCCCGGTTGGAAAAACAGTTTCATTTCTATTTTTTCTTTTTTCTTTTTGTCCTTTTTTTAGATAATAGAAAGATTATATTAATCCCGGCTTTGGCTCTTAATAAGAATCCAAGAGAGTTACAGACACCATATACAAGCATTCACTATTTTTTTGTCATTTCCTTTTTTTTCTAGAGAAAGAAAGAACATGTGTTTTTTGCTTGAATTTAAACAGGTACGGTCTCCCTTAAAAAAATATAGAAACTAGAAAGAGAAATCACCTTGAACGACTGAATCAAAGTGATCCGTAAGATCCAGACATCCATGGATCGTTTGGATTAATTGGGCCATGCAAGCCATATGGGTTCCTAACGACTTGGCGTTGTAGACTTGTAGGGTTCATTTTAGAACCCTTGCTGGCACTAGCCTTACCTTGCTTGTCCTCGTGACAGGTCAATGAGGGGCAGAAGCAAAAGAAAAATCCAGGTATTTAATTTGTTCCCGGTTCATTGCCTTGTTATCATGGGTTATCAGCTATTAGTTATCAGCAGTTAGGATGTGCTTGGTTTGGAGTCAAGAGGAATGAAACGTGGTCATCCCTGTTTTTAGGATGGGGTGGCCTCTATCATTGTTTGTTTGAAAGATTGGGACCGGCCATTTTGTTTTGTTTGATATGAGGGATAAATATTGGATGAGTCCATCCCTGATTTTATTTGGATGGATGAAAACATGAATATTAGTCACCTATAGTAAGTTTACCCATATACAGTCACGTAACAAAGATATATATACAAGATTTAAATACAGAGAATCAAACAAAATTAAGATGTAATTAATAAGATTCATGAAATATATCTGACATAGACTATGCAAAAGAATATTTACATCTATCAAATATATAATTAATTAAATTCACAAAATTATAATTTTAACAAAATATATTTATAGTCTGACACAAAAGCTCTTGTTTATTTGCTTCTCCACCGGATCAGGTCGTTGCCAAGTCAAAAAAAAAAAAATAGAATAGATTGGTCACACGGGAGCGCACGCGAGACCGAGCGCCCGCCTCCTCTGCGCTTATTCTTTTTCATTTTCTGGTTGAATAAAAAAAAGGAAGTGGGAGCGCGCGCGAGGGACAGGGGTGGGGGGGGGGGGCGCCATCTGCTCGATTTCGGGCAGCATGTGAATAAAGGCCAATTTTTCACTATCATGGACTGCGCTGGTAAGGAAAAGTTTGACAAACAGCAGTGGCAGATCTAACGGGGCCGCATGGGTCTCAAGCCCCCCCTACTGCCCCTCGGACAAGGGAGCCCCCTAGAGTACCCCTTCATTTTTTCGCATATGAAAGAGATTGGGGGGGGGGGGCTGAAGGTTGAAGACGACATAAAAAAACTCTCTGTCCGCAAATTGGGTTAGAATTGAACCATTTTCTATTAACCACACTGCCAAAAAAGCATCGAATGTCAAAACTATTGGGATTGAGCTGACATTTCTATTCCTAACGTTTTTAGCCCATTGTATTTGGCCCAATTGACTGTCCAGTGCCCAGTTCAACACCGAACACCCCAAATCCTCTGTCTCAATCTAGTCATAAGTTAAGTGTCTCTAGAATTCGAGGACAGGGATATGATGGAGCTTCAAACATGAGAGGTGAATTTAATGGTGTTCAGAAATTGATTCGGGACTTAAATCCTTATGCTTTCTATGTCCATTGTTTTGCCCATTAGCTTCAGTTAGTGGTTGTTACCGTTGCAACTTCTAGTCTGGTCATAACTATCTTCCTTTGATAGTTACCACCATGGGTGCATCATGTATGAGGAAGGACGTGTTACTTGCAAAGCATCATGATGTTCTCTTAGGAAAGGTGGAGAATGGTGAGATTAGCACTGAAAAAGGATTGAACCAGGAAAGTAGCCTAGCTAGGTCTGAAGATACTAGATAGGGCTCACATCTCAAAACATTGGTTTGTATTTATCAAATGTGGGATGCCATCTTGGAGGTGCTTGAGATTGTGAAGAAAGATTATGTTAAACCAACATGTAATGGTGGAGCATTTGGTCTAATTGGTAAAATGTAAAGTTTTGATTTTGTATTTATCATGTTTCTGATGATAGACTTGTTAAGCATAACTGATGACTTATCTCGTGCTTTGCAAAGAAAGGAACAAGATATTGCTAAAGCAACAAGTTTAATAATGAATGTGAAAGACCGTTTGCAAAATATGAGGGACAATGGCTGGGAGCTATTATTCAAAAGAGTGAAGTCTTTTTGTGACAAACATGAGATTAAAGTGCTAAAATGGACAAAGAAGTACAAGCTAAAGGTACCTATTCACGTAAAAGACAAAAGGTAATAAATATGCATTTCTACCATGTTGATGTTTTCATTGCTGCCATAGATTCTATTTTGATGGAGATGAATCATCATTTTAATGAAGTTAGTTCAGAGTTATTAGTATGCATGGCTGCTTTAAATCCAAGGAAGAACTTCTTTAATTTTGATGTGGATAAACTTATGAGACTTGCTGAAATTTATGTTGAAGACTTCATAGTAGCTAATTGTTTGTTGTTAAGAAATCAACTTCAAAGCTTTATTTTCAACATTAGAAGAAGTGAGGAATTTCTTGGCTGTGGAGATCTTTCAAAGATTGCAGGAAAAATGGTCTAGATAGGAAAAAATAGATCTTTTCCATTGGTCTATCGGCTTATTGAGCTAATTTTGATACTTCCAGTGGCAACGACATCAGTTGAGAGGGTATTTTCAGCAATGAATATTATTAAGACAGATTTGCGTAGCAAAAAGGGAGATGAATGAATCAATGACTTGATGATTTGTTATACAGAGAAAGAGATATTTAGAAGCATTGGTAATGAAAGAATCATACAAGAGTTTGAAGCCATATAAAAACGGCATCAGTTAGTGCCAAAAAATAATGTAGTGGTATGTAATCACCCTCAATTAATTTCAAATAATATGTTTTAATTAGTATTCAATCACTAATTTTATATTTATTTGCAGAATATTGTTACTCATGAGGATTAATGAGTCGTAGTCAAAGTATTTATGTGTTATCATTTATCTTTGTGTGTCAAATTTGTTTGAACATTTAAATTTCAAATTTATGTATGATATAATTTGAACATGTGTTAAAGTTTGGACCCCCTTAAAATTTTTGTGTGAATCCGCCACTGACAGACAGGGACATCTTATTAGACAAAGCAAAGTGTTCTTATGGTACCAAACACCTGCTTGTGCTTGCCACATAAGAAGAGGCAAGGAGAGACAAGGTGAAGCAAGAGTACCAAACAGACCCATCGTAGCCTAGGTTCTCTGCACTCTGCTTCGATCGCATGTGTCTCAAATCCTTCAGTAGGGATTCCCTGGGACCCACTGGTTCAATGGCTTGTGTGTATCGACAATGAACTACGCTAGGTGGCTACAAATTAATTCCTTGTTTCAGCGTTACATTTCGCTGCTTTGTTCCAACATTACGGGCATGCATATTTGGTTGCAAATTCACTTTAAATCATATTTTTGCCAAAGGTGACTAAAGTTAGAAAATTGACCAAGTTTAGAGATTATATTAGCATACATACTACAAACCATGCGTGCCTATACTTGATCTTACGTGGCAAGCTTAGTGATTAATATATACTACGAATCTAAGCTAAACAACAGGCGACGATGTTTGAATTTACTGAGGGCAGGTACAATACTATAAGCAATCTTATAGCTTGTCTTATATATTGCCACATAGAATTTTTGATGATATGAAAGAGAGAAATATTGATGAGAGAAAGAGGTGGTTGTTTCACGTAGCAACCACTTCATACGCTAAAATTTAGGAGTATGAGACGACTCTCACACCATTGTATAACTTCTAGTAGTCTTTTAAGCTATCAATACTTTTTTTTACGTCCATAAATTAAGAAGTCATATAATTAATAGAAGACAACTAATAAGACCACCTATTATATAAGTCGTCTCATAACCCGTTTTAAGATTATGTGTCATGCATGAGACGACCTATAAGACGATAGCATTGTACTTATCCTGAGAGCATCTCCAGTAGGACTCTCAAAGAGGCCTCCTACTCTATTTTTTGAGAGTCTAGCATAAAAAATCAACTTCATCAGGGCTACTATTTAGGCTCTTATTTTAGGTTAGCTCTCAAATCCTCTCACTTGGCTCTCTGATTTTAGAGCCCTCTTAACAGTGGGTCCCACTATTTTCTTTGTTCTTTTCTCTCTCCCATTCTCCTCTTCTCTCCCAAGTAGACGCACCCGTTCACCACAGCCGTAGCCGCGCCACCCCCGCCCTCCTCCCTCGCCTCCCTCCCCTCCAGCTCGGTCGCCCCCTCTCCAGCTTGGCCGCTGCCTTGCCTCCCTCCTCTCCACCTCGGCCGGCAGTGCCTCCCTCCCCTCCAACTCGGAGCTCCCGCTACCGCCTCCCACCGCCACTACCTCCTGCCCACGCGCGTTGAGGCGGCCAGATCGATGGTGGGTGCGGACGGGGCTGAGGCGGTGACCAGTGCGGGAGAGGGAGCGGGCACAGGCAGGGTTGCGGCAGCGGCCCGGGCTAGAGAGGGCATGGGTGCGGGGCAATGGTGGGGAGCGACGGCGGGCATCGAGTCAATCCGCTACACTAGAGGACCTCGCATCTGTAGATCCGTGCCGCGGACGCCGGCGAGGAGAGCTCGCCGTCATCCTCCCTCCGCCGCCATCCACCTCCCATCTCCCTGCTTGCTGGAGCACCGAAGCTGGCGACCACAGCCGTCCCCTCCCCCCCCCCCCTCCCAGCGCGGTCATGTCGCCTTGCGCTCGTCTGCTACGTGAACAAGCTCATGCGCCACCGTCTCAATGACAAGCAAGTCCCACATGTAAGTGTTGTTTTTGTTTCAATGATAAGCAGGTCCCATCTGTCGGAAGAAAAATGAGAGTATTGTTTTGAGTAGTACTGCTGGAGTTGAGAAGTATTTTTTAATGATCAAAAGTAAAAACTAGCTCTCAAAAGATAAAGTAAGGGCTCAATTGGAGAGCCCACTGAAGATGCTCTCATCGACGCCTTTGGACACCTTTGGATTTACTTATCGACACGGCCGGTCGAACAACAACATGCGACCACCTGCATGCCTCCATCTCCTCGTGTTTGGCATGTCGTCCTTGTTACAACAGGCCACGTGCCACGTACGGCTACTCGTGTTTCTTGCCAGCATTCAGGGAGTGCGCGCTCTACTCGTGTTTCTTGCCACGGATCGACGGAGACCATCGCTGGGGGATTCATGCACGAACTCCATTGGCAGAAGGATATCTCAGATTCTCAGTACAGGGTGTTGCTGTCAGTTCAGCTCAGCAAGCTGCAAAGATCAACCACGCTTGCCCGGGAAACAGGACAGGACCGACAACACTACAACAGCCATGATTCGTAACTATTCCGTCGGAGTACGATTTCGTGGGGGCGTCCCAACCGGGTTGGGATCCTCGGCAGTGGATTCAGCCTGCCGTTCGATTCGAGTGAACCAACCAATCGTGTGGCAGGCAGCAGCAGGGCACTTGGTTCCTCAACCCCGGCACGCACACGTACTTCGCAGCGCCGCTGCTCACCGCTGATCCATTGTCGACGGTAAGATCCGGCTCTATGGTTGTCGTGACTACTAAAATGGATTCGTTCAAACACGTAGAAGACAAATACGGTATCAATTTTGCTCTGACTCATGAATGATTTTACTATTTTATGGTTAGATTTTGGAAAAGCGGTCAAATAAAATTGAAGAAGAATGAGTTGATTAGGATCAAATTTGTGTGAACATGTACGAATATACGAGTCAGGCTGGAGCTGTTCATCTTCCATCTCAAGAATAGCAAAGGAGGAGGAAGCTTTGTTCCACGCTGCTAGGTGCTAGCTCGGTGATGGCTAGCTTTGAAAAATAGGATCAAAACTAGAGGACTGTTGCATCAGCTAGGGATCATAGACACCTCTAGATGTCCATTTGGTTGTTCAACAGATGAAACAATTACTCACCTTCTATTCTCTTTACACAGACACCTAATATTTGGAGCCAACTAGGAATCGATCTACAGAACATAGAGAACATTCAACAAGCACTTACACGTCGACCCATCAATAAATTTCAAGGCAAAATTTGGATGACCATCTTCACGACGATTGCTTGGAACATCTGGCTAGAAACAGAAAGGTCTTCGATCACAATACGCTGCCCACTAATCAAGTGATGGAAAACTGCATCCAAACTTTGCATCTTTGGTCCTTCCGCACGAACAAACTACGCATCAAGATAGCAATAAAAAAATGCACTGTATTATGGACAAGCAGGCTGAGACGAAGAGTTTCCCGGTAGATCCTAGGTAGAGGTTTTGAATTTGCACCTGCATGTGCATGGGCATCCTAAAGCTTTGTAAACCTTGCATGTACTTCGAGTCATTTCCATTTAAATGAAAATTTAGGTAGGGGCCTCCCCTCCCAACTTACTCAAAAAAAAAAACTAACAACTAAAATAAAAATAAATAATCTCTTTTGAAAGTCACAGTAATGGCAAACACAAAGTCTGCGTTTTTTTTTTATAACTAAAGTCTGCGTTGGTGCTTCCCCCTGCTATGCTACGTACCCTGGACCAGCTCGGATAGCTTGGTCTAACCATCCCAGCCCTATCCAAACTCTCATTTTCTTCCCTTTTCTTTGTACACCTGTTTCCGCTATTTTCCGTTGATGAAGATAGAACAAAGAGGACATGGCGTGGGCAAAAGCAGTGGGCGTTCACACAATGACACAAGTGTCCCATCAGTGGGAGGTGGTATTTATGAGTCATAGCATGTGTTAAACCGGCGCTTAAATTAACGATGTGGTAACTACTTAATTTTATATGAATTATTGTTATTTAGAACTGTTGGTGAGACAATGTTTTCCCTTGCCAATATATAGTTCTTTTCCAATATCACATTTTTTTAGAGTAATTCTCTCTCTCAGGAACTCCTGGATATGCTCAATATCCAATAGTACGTGTGTAAGTAAATTTTTATTATCATTTAGATTACATAAAAACTTCTAAATTATCACCGGGAGAAAATTCCCTACTTCTTCTTGTGTCGTCCTCTTAGTCCGCTCCTGGTTAATGTCTCTTATCATTTTATTTTAGCAACTTGTCGAGTTTACTACTTATTACTCATTCAGTGATGTTGTCCTTGTCGATAACAAGATGTTTACAATGATGACATCATGAATCTTAAGATTAATCAGCCCGGACTAAAAGAAGGGTGCCAAGATTAAAAATAACAACTTGTGAATTTTACTGCTTCTTATTTCACACGTAGTATACAGTACATGATTTTGCCTATTGATGAAGCCAGCAGGATGCTATCCATCGACTATATAAATGTGGCCCTCGAACATGACCCTCACACAGCAATATGGCAGGCAGCCACTTCCTCCTCTTTCCCACGAGCGTGACCTCGCCCACCTCTGCATGCCCAGCTGCCTCGCTTCCCAGGAACGAGCACGCCCGACGACGAAGAAGCGCCATGTTGTGCAGGGCCGGCGGCCTCGACCGCCGCGACGTGCTCGCCGGCCTGACCGGCGTCGCCGCCGGAGGCCTCAACCTCGCCGCCGAGTCGTCGGGCACGGACGTCTGCCTCAGGGGCGACAAGATCATGGACCTCCACCTCTCGTGCCACCCATCCGGCTCCTCCCCGTGCCCGTCGCCGCCGTCCTCCCCCTTCTCCATCGTCAACTTCACGCCGCCGACCGGGCCGGTGCGCGTGCGCCAGCCGGCCCACCTCGCCGACGCGGGCCTCGTGGACAAGTACAAGCTGGCCCTCGCACGGATGCGGGCGCTGCCGGACTCGGACCCGCGCAGCTTCGCAAGCCAGGCCGCCATCCACCAGGTAAATCCACATGGCTATCCGCCATCCTATCGGTAAAGGATTGATCAGCTGAGACGGTTTAGAATAGAAACTACTACTTACTACTCCCTAGTCCTAGTTGGATTTTAAATTATTGTCACCATTGATATTTTTAAATATTTTTATTCATTTGTCTTATTTAAAATATATACAATTTTAAGTTATGTTTTAAATTACCTTATTAGTGATAAAATAAACTATAATAATATATGTAATAAGTTTTTTTAAAAAAATAATTTTAATAAAACAAATAATCAGAAAAGTTATAATCCTAACAAAAATTTAATTTAAAAATGAAAGTACTAATTAATTTTTCTATATATCCAACACCACCACAAGGCCTACTGCGACGGGCACTACCAGTACCAGGTGCCCGTCCGGCCGGTGCCTGGCGGCGGCATGCCCCCGATGCCGCTGCAGCCGCCATCGGCGTTCGACGTGCACTTCTCGTGGATCTTCGCGCCGTGGCACCGCATGTACATCTACTTCTACGAGCGCATCCTGGGCAGCCTAGTCGGCGACGACGCCTTCGCGCTGCCGTACTGGAACTGGGACGCGCCATCGGGAATGGCGCTGCCGGAGATGTTCAAGGACCCCGCCTCGCCGCTGTACGACGCCAACCGGGACCCGACACACGTGGACGCGTACGTTGTGCTGGACTACATCAAGGGGGGCGACCCCGTTCCGTTCGACCCCGTGGCTGTGCAGCAACATCGGTACAACCAAGTGGTGAAGGATAACCTTGCCACCCTGTATAATCAGGTACATATATATACATTTCATTCTTAACTAACGATTTAATACAAGTTCATGTTATTATTTTTCTCAAGCATACATGACGGACGATGATGATGATCTTGACTAGATGATTCGGCAAGGCCGAGGGGCGCGGTGTTTCCTCGGCGAGAGGTTCTGCACGTCGTTGGAGGTGAACCAGGCGTCCGGCACGGCAGGCACGCTGGAGTCGAAGGCGCACACGGGCGTGCACATCTGGCTGGGCGACTCGAGCAAATGCACCACGGGGTACGACGGCGCGCAGCACTGCGACAACGACATGGGCTTCTTGGGCACGGCGGGCCGCGACCCGGCCTTCTACTCGCACCACGCCAACGTGGACCGCATGTGGCACATCTGGGCCGACCAGCTCGGCGGCCATCGCGGCTTCGAGGACCCGGAGTGGCTGGACACCAGTTTCGTCTTCTACGACGAGACACCGCGGCCCGTCCGCGTCCGCGTCCGTGACGTCCTTGACGTTGCGGCCCTCGGGTACCGGTACGAGGAGCGGGAGCCGCTGCAGTGGCTGGACTGTCGGCCCACGTCGCGGCGGGCCCCCAAAGACACCACCACGGGGACAGGCGGTGCCGCACGGGCCCGCATGCCGGCCCCGGTGTTCCCGCTGAGGCTGCGGGTGGGCCGGAACGTGGTGGTGCCCTGCGTGCGTAGGCCCACGCGCAACGGGAAGAAGGGCGAGCTGCAGGTGCTGGTGTTCGACGCCGTTGAGTTCGATCCCTGCAGGGACGCCAAGTTCGATGTGGTCATCAACGTGGCACCGGAGGTCGCCGGCGGCGTGACCCCGCAGTGGGTCGAGTACGCGGGCAGCTTCGTCAACATTCAGCGCGGCGGCGCCAAGCCCGGCGAGACGATTGTGGTCATGGTCCAGCTGCCGGTGGAGGACGTGTTTGATGACATTGGGGTGGTCGGCGACGTTGACGCCGTCAATGTCGTGCTCGTGCCGCGCACCGAGGGCATCACCATCTTGAGGCCACCCACCATCGTGTCTCAAAAGTGCTGAAACTTTATTTTGTACATGCAAAAAAGAAAAAAACTTCAACCCCACGTTTACTTAATGTTTGTCAAGGTTATTTATAAAAATATTTTGTTAAGTTACTATGTATTAACTAGTTATATCTAAAATGTTAAATTGATAAGAAGGATGAGCAATTCACTTAAAATTCAACACTGTCTCTCATATGCAGATCTCTTAAAGTGCAAATGTACAAATAAGAGCGACGTAAGGAAAAAGATTTAGATCCCGCTGATGGCCCCAGTGTTCCTGCTGAGGCTACTGGTGGTGCAGTCGGTGTGCTAGTCCACGCGTGACGCGAAGAAGGGCACGCGGGCCGCCCATCCCCGACTTCACCTCGCTGACGGTGAACCAGCCGCGACCGATGTTCTTCCTCCTTGTGCCACCACCACGCGCCGTCAACTTCATGCTCGTGCAACACACCCATTGAGGGTACGTACCACCGTTTTGAGCTCGCCCACCATCGTGTCTGTAGCATGTGTTGAACCTGCTATTTCCCTCTCTAAACAGCCGACTGCCCCATTGCATACACATAGTCCATGTCTTCTCCAAATTTGTTTACCGCACGATTTCAATCGCTAGCGAGTAGAGTTGGTTGAGTTTGTGATCATCCAGTGAAAAAATCTTTGATGTACGGTTGCCCTCCTCCGTCGCCATGTGTCACTCCATGATTGGGTCAACATGAGTTCAGTGGCGGATCTAGGATTTTACTAAAGGGTATGCCGCTAAAAAAATTTTATACCGTAATATAAAGGCACCGAATAGCAGATAAGTCTTAAATTCAACAAATTATAATATAAATAGCTCAAACGTGATTCTGATAATTCTATTTGTAGGTATAAAAAAGACTTATAATATTACTTATCTGAATATAAGGAAAAAAAAACTTACAATATTACTTGACTCATTTTTTTAGCCACCGTTTTCTAAAAGACATGAATGTCTTGATTATATCCTCTTCGTTCACTTGAAAGAAAATATCCCGCTTAATGAATGTGACCAAGCAATCATCCAAAAGACTATCACCCATCTTATTCCTTAACTTTATTTTCACTAAAACCATTGCAGAAAATACTCTTTCAACAGTTGCTGTTACCACCGGTAGAAGCAATACCAATTTAAGTAGCAAGTAAACCATATCATACACTTTATGCCTTTGTGTTTCAACAAGCTTAATTGAGAGTTCAACAATACTGTCAAGACCTTTGAAGCTATCATCTCGTCTCATGTCATCAATATAATTATCAAGTTGTAATTCAAGTTTTAACAAAGCATTGTTTGAGAACTTCTTAGGATAGAACTCAGCCAGTCTACGTACCTTCTAAATATCAAAAGAAGCAAATGAGTTTGAAGGATTAAAGGCTGACATACAAGAGAGCAACTCCATATTAATCTCATTAAACCGATTGTCAAGCTCCTGGCTAATTCGATCAATGACACCAATATATACTTTTCTTCTAAAGTGATCATCATTTGTTTGGTTTTGCGCACGAGCATACCTTGCTGATTTTCCATAAGGCACATAATCGCCATCCATAACAGGAACTTCAACACCATGTTTAAGGCAAAATAAAGTGACTTTCTCAAGAAATTGATCCCAACCATGAGACCTTAATTGTTGCATTCGATTCTTTGCCACATTGACAAGTGAGATTGCATTAAGAATATCTTGCTCCCTTCTTTGTAAACACTCTGATAACTCATTTGTGTATCCAAGAATAACATACATTAAGTGTACAAAGAAAATAAACTCAAAGGTCTCAAATGCTCCAAGAACAAAATGTATCTTTGTCCAATCATCCTTATGTGAGGTATCATCACCAAGATCAATGAGCACATCATGCATTGTGGAATACATAGTAATGATACTACATACAGTTTTATAATGAGAGCCCCATCGAGTGTCACCAGGCCTAGGCAAAACCATCTCTTGATTTAACCCGGTTCCGGATTCAAGTTCACCACAATCAAGTGCTTTCTTAATATTCTCGAGCCTAGCATTTTGAAGCATACCATGACGCTTGCAAGAAACTCCAACAATACTCAACAAGATAGATATTTGATCAAAAAAAACTCTTGCAATCAGTATTTCCCTTAGCAACAGTAACAAGTACCAGTTGGAGTTGATGCGCAAAACAATGAATATAATAAGTAGAAGGTGATTCTTGCATGACCAATATTTTCAGCCCTTTAATATCTTCTTTCATATTACTAGCCCCATCATAACCTTGACCACGGATTTGAGTCATAGTCAAGCCATGACTAACAAGTAACGCTTCAATAGCATCTTTAAGTGATAAAGAGGTAGTATCATCTACATGAACAACTCCAATAAAATGCTCACATGGCCTTCCTACTTTATCAACATAACGCAAGCAAAGGGCTAGTTGTTCTTTATGTGATATTTCACTAGACTCATCAGCCAAAATTGCATACCACTCATCACCAAGTTCTTTAATTATTTTTTTTCTAGTTTCTATGGCACAACAATTAATAATTTGCTTTTGTATCTCGGGACAAGTCAAGGTGCAATTACCAGGAGCATTGTTCAATACATACTTCTTCACAATTTCCTGCAAGAAACTTTAAAAGTTCAATGAAGCTCCCTCTATTTTTGGACTCTTCACTTTCATCATGTCCATGGAATGCCAATCCTTGATGCAAAAGAAACTTGATACATCTAAGTGAATAAGTTAACCTTTTCTTGTAAAGACGAAGATCCTCATTACTCTATTTCTCAATGTTATAATCAATTGCGACCTTGGGATTCTTAAAGGCAATGTATCTTTCTTGAGCTGTACTATGTGCCTACCTTGATGTTTGATAAGTGCTTTCTCTCCTATATTCCAATTTCTCCAACCACCAGTAGTGAATTTTTTTGACCCAATACCCTTCTTGAACAAGTAGCATATAAAACAAAACATAGAATCCTTCTTGATACTATATTCAATCCAGTCATGATTATACATCCAAACATAATTCAATTGACGATCTCTATCTCCAAATTTTCTTCTAGGAAATTCATGTGCATAAGGTTAGAATGGACCTTTAATAATATATGCTCTTCGAATTACATCTTGATTATTAACAGAATAACTTTGAATGGGTTGCCTTTCACCTGGATCATGTGGAAGGTGATTAATGTCGTAAACCGATGACGATGATGTTGGCGGCGGTGAGGATGGGGGCGACGGCATAGGATTCATAATTTCTTCAGTTGCTCTCTCTGGCTCTTGAGTCTGCTCTTCCACAACCGTTTTAACATGAGATGGTGTCTCGTTTGACGCAGCAGCAGCAGCCGCCGCCTTCGCCTTCTTGGCTATATGTTTCTGAAAAATAGATGCAATGTCTCCACCGCTTCTCTTCATAACTGAATTATTCTAAAAAAAAACAATGCTTATATCAGTACTAGTGTACTACAACTACAATTGATAGTAAATAGGAGAATGTACAAAAATCACACGCAATGACAAAAACTTGTTTTTGACAATCTGATACTTGGGTGACCCGATCTGCCTAGCACCTAGTGGCGGAGTGGCCTGGTCATTAACAAACAAATCAGAATCATAATTGATAAGTAACCGGACACAACCTTGATTAGAGATTAGAGATCGAGAGAGGATAGGAATTAGTGAGGCAGACAAAAAGTAGGAGACTTGAACCTTGAGTTCACGGCGCGGCGGTCGATGGTGATGACAGCGTTGACGAGATGCCCTCGACGAGTTGCAGGTCTGCCGTCGTTTGCGCCGATTGTGTTCGCTTCTTTTCTTGCGTGAATTGCGATCGAGTTCCTTTGCTGCCGCCGCTTTCGTTCGTTTGCTGCCGCCGTGAGTTACGCATGATTAGCAAAGAAGCGATTAAGGTTTTTTCTGCATTATTATACGTCGGTATATGGGCTTTGTTTAGCTGAGCCCAGGGTATGCCGTGGCCCAACCGACATACCCCGTGGATCCGCCCCTGCGTGAGTCAATGCATTCATTCGTTTGTTTTCCTTTTTGTTGCGATGTTCATGGTGCTTCAATGGTGGATTCATGCTTTGTGACAGACTTGGGGTTTAGTCAAGATTTCTATTGTTTCTCTTCTGTGCTGGTCTGATCGTTCCTTGCCTTATCTATTTGACACCCTTTTATCCCCTCTTTCAATTGTTTTTTTGTTTCTAATCCACCCTTTTTTGTGAAATTTCATAGTACAATCAAACTGCTTGTGGATTTCTTTGGTTTCTTCCTCTTCCTTTTTTCCTGACAATTCTTGGTACTGATGATGCTCTGATATGTCTTCTGTTTTTTGCCTTGTCAAATTTGATTATGGGGTTTGCCCCCATTCCTCCCGTCAAGATTTGATTTCTCTTTTTTTCCTTGTTATTTATGCCTTTGTGTGGTCATATAGTTAGATTTTGGTAAGATCTAAAGTTGCCTACTTTTTCTATTTCGTTTTTTAAGTTTCCTTCTTGGTCTTGACTTCTCACGTTCTTTTTTGTCTCTGCAGATTGCTTGATACTTGGATAATGTGAATAGGCCTATTGTTTATGTTTACCCTCTGTAACTATTCTTTGTTCATGGTCTGCATCTTGAGCGATTCTTGTGTCAAGGTGTAAAGAATCCTCTGTGGGGGTTGGTGCTTCGTGTTGGTGTTCTATCAAGGTGAGCCTTGCTCTGACACTTTCTTTTTAAGTGTACATTTGTATGGTCTATATAAAGCATCCTCTGGTTCTTATCTTAGAGGTATAGTGATTTTACATATTTCACTTATGAATAGAGAATGTCATGCTAGATATTTCGTAAAGATTCTTCCTGACAAGCTGATTTGTTAGTATATTTGACTGATCCAACAGTTATATAATTTGCAATACATATAGCACGGATTGTGCATGCTTCTCTGTTGGTTTTAGAACCGTTCTTGTTGTGCTCTTAGACCTTTCTATATGGACATTATTTTTGAATTGGTTCTATTGGGAAATAAATAAGTAGAATTCCCTTTGTTACCGTTAGTGCATTTTGGTATGTTTAGTTCAGGTTGTTAGGTTTATTTGTGCATGATGATGTTACTTTTTCTTTGAGGATTTGCTTATATGGTTTTGTACTGTATGTTTCAGAGTCCACTTATTTTTGGGGAGGCAGCTTCCCTAGGAACGCCAAATAAATCATATTAGAAGTTTTTTACATAGTATGGCATGGACGTTGTATGGCTTGTTAGAAATCTTTTTCTTTTTGAAAAAGAAATGCTACTGGTAGATTTGAACGGTGCTAATTACTCTTGGTCCCTTTCCTAGAAAAAGAAATTCTCTTCGTCCCTGTCCATGCAACATGTATCAGTTTGAAGTTCAGATTTCTGGTCGTAAGATGTCTTAAGAAGTTTATTTTCCCTTTTTTATAGTTCGTGGTTCTGGAACAAACTTTTTGTAGTTGTTGTGTGAGGGTCTCCTACATGAGGTCCAACGCACCTCTTCCTTTTGTGATCAAGGTAATGTTTTATTTATTTCGTTGGTCGTGACTACTACCTTTAGTTTGCCATGAATTTTACTCATGAGTGGCCAAATAAAATATCTACATGCTTGAATCATATTTTCCAATTGCATTTTTAGGGTGAGCATCATCTAAGTCTAGCATTTTGCACGCCGCAGAGTGTGAAGGCATGTTAAAGGCAATTTGTCTCTGATAAGGAGGTTGAACCGGCAGGTTGCTGCCTCAGATTCTTTTCATAGGCATTGTCTCATTCTTTTCCCCTTTCAAATACATTGAAATACCATAGATGTTACTTTTCTACAAATAAAATCTTTTCGTATCAGTTTTAAGTGTAAATGTTTAGCATGCAATGAAATTATTGTCTTCCTCTACTGGACAGATAACTCCATCTTGATGTTTTTATTATTCACTTGGCCTTCATGAACTGAAAACTATAATTCCTAACAAGCTTAGATATCTTCTGAAAACACGTTTTATTCTCTTATGCTTATTTTTTAAAATTTATAATAAGATTCTAGAGCCTTTGGGATGCATTTGGTTTGTCTTAATGATGCTACCTGAATAGTTTTTCAAATGCATTCTGTTAATATTAATTGCATCACAAAAAAAAATCTTGTTTCTGCTCTACTAGACAGTATTAGTGATGGTTGCAGCTCAGAAACACTTCTCTATTTGCAGTAGAATTACTGCTTCCAATATGTTGCCATAGTAAAATATATAGCAAGCAAAGTGCTATTTGCCACTCTGCAGGTTATGCTTTCTATGGTGTTTTCTTCCCGTCCTGCAGCTTATCTGGAATGTAATAGCCTTATTATCCTTTTCGATTTATATGTCTCTATAATTGCAAATAGCTAATTACTCATGTGTTGCTCTCCATGTTACTATTGTGTGGTACTTACCATGATCGATATATGGTACATGCAGGGTTGAAAGGAGTTCACTTTATCAAATGATCCAGTTTGCTTCCGCCATCAAACTCAAGAGGAAGCTTCTGCTCCTCTGATACGTGACAACGAATGCAACAATGCCATAATTTTCACTTTGCAATGCTGAGTTCATTAGAAACGTTGTGATAATGTGGAACCACAAAGTTCTAGCTTGTCAGTTGATATTTTCCTTCCTGAGATGTTATTCTGAAAACAAGAACACTGTTTGTTATGCTGCAGATATTAGAAGAGAGCCCATAAAAAAATTAGAAGGAAAAATGAGTATTAATTATGACATGACTAATGCTAGGGCCTTTGAATGCTTTCAAATTTTCTTGCTACATTTTAGCAATCTGATTATAGAACAGGGGGTGACATTGGGATGTTTTGCTAGAAAGTGTTGTTTCGAACATGATTGTATTTTTAGATTATAGAAATGGGGTGTTTTGCTAGAAGTCCTGGCTTAAAAAGTTACGGGTGTTAGTAAGTCTGCCATATAACCAGCTTATTTTTGGGTGAAGACAAACCAACAGTTGGTTTTTGGTTTAGACAAAAATCTTGATGCCAGATGACATTCTACATGGTATATTTGCATCTGGAGAAAGGATTTAATTTTAAGTCATACTCAGAAATTTGAGTACCAATACATAACTAGGATATGCGATTCACGATTGTCTTCAATATAGGATTAATATTTAACATCTACCTGTATTATTTCTTTAACAAGCAAAGATATGCCATTTCGTGATGCAAAATACAAAATCTGGTTATTAGTGATGCAAAATACAAAATCTGGTTATTAGTGATGCAAAATACAAAATCTGGTTAGACACATGTCCAATTCATTAGCTTGTTACACGAAAAAAATATTAAGATACACCAAGTTTTAAAAAATATTTTAGTTCATTAGCCTGGCATAAATTCTTCAGATGAGTCGAATTGAAACGATGCGGGGAAACGAGCACTGAAAGAATGCTTTCTTAGGTAGGAAAGTATCAGCAGCGTGAGGGAGAGATACTAGAGTTATGTGGGATTGTGAGATTTTAATTTTGATTTAATCCTTACTATTTTGTTAACTTTGAGACAATGCTCGATAACATGATACTACTACTTGGTTATCCCGCCCCCCCCCCCCCCCTCCCCATTCAAGTTTTAACATATGCACATAATAACTTCCCTATTTCCTATTTTTGAATTTAATTATGTAGCAATAGATTTACTATATTGAAGGGTAAAAATAACAGACTTACACTCTTAGATACTACTATATTTTAAATTGGACTTTCATTCAAAGTGTGGATGTGATTTAATCCAAACGATTTGGTGGCTAAAATAGCAGGCCTACGCTCTTTTGGGTTGAACTATACAAATCTATCAATTGGAAGCGCTGCAACGAAGAACTAAAACATTCGTTCTTTTGAACAGAATGTCATGGAAACAATAAGCTTTTGTTTTCTTAGGCAGTTCTCTGCTTTTGAAATCATTTTTCAACTAGTAAACAATTATTAGTACAGTGGATTTCTGTTCTTGTCATTAAGAAACCATGCAAGTCAGCACGAGTTCAGGTTTTCTGCTCTTTTTATATGACCAATGGCCAGCCGAAATCATATAGCAAAAGAAATCATAATTGACATGTTCTTATTGTATGCTCTTGGATAATGCAAACAAAGAAAACCTTTTAAGCTTGGTATTTTCAATCTCTGATTGAAATAGTTAGCTGTATGATGTTTCACCTAACAATATTTTTTACTAGCCATTGACTGTTCTGTATAAGCATATAACGACACGCCTCTACTACAACTTTAAAGGTAACCACATGCTGCTCACTAATACTCCCCTAATACTATATAGTTTCGTGTGGATGTGTTCGTCAGGTTGCTGGATTTATTTTATTTAACTATCTTTGTTGTACAATGTCATTCTTTCTGATATTGTCTACATGCACTGCAATACTCTCATCTATTATAATTTTTAACCATTTCTACATGTTGTTTATAATATTCAAGCGTTGGCTATTTCGCATTAGTTGTATTAGTGGTGCACGCAATTGGTTTTTTAAAAACTGTTGGCAGCTATCTACTTAATGATTACACTAACTACAAGCTCGATTCCAGATCATTGTTTACTTTAGTTCTAGACTTCAAAAATTCATTTCCCTTGTTGCAGTTGAAGTTTTACAACTTTACATATTACATTCTCATCTGTTTAGATATTATATGTAGTTTTTACCATTGTTGCAGTTGAAGTTTACCGTCTTCAGTGGCATGCTTCAGTTTATGATAGCAGTCTAATCAATCGGGTTATAATATTTTTTTTTGATGATTATGCTAACGTTGACAAAAGCTATGACTCTGACTCTGACCAGAGATCAAAGGTACAATCACCTCTATATATTTACTCCTGATAACCTGATTTGATGAATTTTAGAATTACTCTAATACACATAAGCTATTAATTAACAGTATCTTTCTCTTTCTAATATAGAATCCTTCCGTAAGTTTGGGCTTCACGACAAATTTCTCAACCTCAAACAATATACTAACAATGTGATGTGTCTTGCATGTGTCGACCTATGTTTAAAGTAATTTCCATATTAGAAAATGGTAGGTATGTGGCTCTGTCACAGGTCTCTGTATATTACATATATTGTATCACTGTTACAATTAAAAACAAATATATGTGCCTCTATATCTATTTTCAGATATCTTCTTACCTAATCTAAACACCTTTTTGTTAATGTCCTTTTAGCATGGAATTTTTGTTCGCAAGGGATTGCGCTCCGAATTACACTAGTATATAGTACGTGCCAACGAAACACTTCAAACCCACACGTATATACGTTCCCGCAGACTTGAAAGCGATTCAAGCCCGTGCCTGCCGCTGCCGGCCAAGAAGCGCGCGCTTCCGGAGGCGGCGGCGTCTGCGGTCGTTCCTCTGTGCCTCCCCCCTGCAAAGAAGAAACGCGGCACCGGCGGCTCAGGATGATGCTGTCACGCCGGCGTGGCTTCCAGTTCCAGCCAAGATGCGTCCCTCTTAATTACTGGACAAGTACAGGCTGGCGCTGACGCGGATGCGGGCCCCGCGCAGCTTCGCGGGCCACCAGAGGATGGATGCCATCCACGTACCAGGCCTACACTACTGCCGGGAATGTTCAAGCACGACGCCGAGCGGGGACCCGGCCCGGCAGATCAGCGCTGGAGTACGTCCAAGGCGCACACCACATCAGGTTGAGCGAGCCGAGCAGCAGGTGCACGTACGACGGCTCATCGGGAGCGCGGCGGCAACGACATGGGCTTCTTAATTCTTATTCGGCACGCGATCGACCCGACCGCGACGTCCTCGCTCCGGTGTTCCCCCTGAGGCGCTGCGGGTGGTGGTGCCGTGGAAGGGCGACCTGCAGGAGTTGCAGGAGGCGAGGCGGGAAGAAGCAGCAGCTTCGCCAACATTATTGATCACCACGCCCGGCGAGACGGACGCTCCTGGTCACGGTCCAACTGCCGGGGGAAGACGTGTTCGTTTCGATGACGTAGGAGTGGGCGGCGACATCGACCACCCCTCCTATGTTTAACGCCGAGGAGTTTCACTATGCATGGGCAGTAATTACGACGACATCGGCCTGTTTCTGGTCTTATTTTTTGTAATAGAACCACCTTATCACGGAAACAGTCTTATTTCAGGATCTTTCTCGGAAGGCGACAGGTGTTATGACGCTAATAGTACAACACATGACAAAAGAATATAATGCAACAAGAACATAAGGTGAAGTACAGAGTTTTACATAAATCCGAATTTAAATTACAAACCAGAGTTTTAAAAGTGCGAAAGCAAACTAATTCAACAGTACTAAAGAGTTTTGACGAAAGTAAGATACAACAACCTCTCACGGCGATACATAGAAGTGAAAACCAGCCTTGATCGGTGTCAGACCCTTGACACCGTACCAGTGCACACAAGCCTACTCCTCGTCATCATTGGTGCAAATCTCCCACTGCTCGCGGCGGAACCCGCATTGGTGCTGCGACGATTCAGTGAGCAAGGGCGAAGGCGCGGCGCGGGGGAGAAGTGCAAGGTGGCTCACCAACTTGGCTGGCGACGAGCGGTGGCAGCGACGGTGGTCGGCAATAGCGTCCCGGTGCCGGATCTGCACAGAAGGAGGCCGGGTGAGTTCCGAAAGGCTCGCGGGGTCGAGGGTGACGTGCATGCGGGAGGAATCAGTCCGAGACTCAGCGGAGGGCTTGTGCGATGTGGCGGAGCGGCGGTTGGCAGCAGCGGCAGAAATGTCGATTCCTGGCGGCTCGGTGGAGATCGGTCGGGGCGGCTTCGCGAGGAAGGCGCGGGCGTCGGGGTGGAGCTCCAGAGGTCGTCGGCCAGAACGGGGAGGCGGCATAGCAGCGGCGGCGTGAAGCTCAACCGTGAGCTGCCGTGGCGGGTGGTTACCGGGCATGCGTGAGAGAGAGAGAGAGAGAGAGAGAGAGAGAGAGAGAGAGAGAGAGAGAGAGAGAGAGAGAGAGAGAGAGAGAGAGAGAGCGAGGGAAATGGGTGGCGTTCGGACCAGGGAAGGGCGACAAACGGGATGTCCGAAGCCTAGGTGGAGGCGTCGATCCGTGGCTTCGGCCATTGGCCGTACATTGGCGGCCACGTGGCGTCGCGCGAGCGGGGCGAGCACGCGACGCCCGGGTGTGTTTCTTCACTTCGGCTGATAGGCGGGTCCCACGGGGAGATTGATTTTATTCATTCATTTCAATTTCCTCTAAACCATTGGTGCTTAATATTTTTATGGGATTTAATAGAGAACCGACCAAAGTAAACTAAAAATATGGGCAAACTCACCACATTGCGTAGATAAGTAACAAAATAAGTTTGGGTAAGAGATTATTTTAAAATTAAATGGGGATTTTCTCAAAGAGGGGCTGTTTTTGAGACTTTGGGCATTTATTTGGGGCATCAAACAGAGGTATAAAATTCTAAGAAAATTCTCAAAATTCTATCTTACCATCCTATAGAACATATATTTTTGATAGTGGTGGTTTATGTTGAAAAATTTGGAGTTTTAGTTCAAATGCTATTCAAATTTTGTTCAAATTTCATTCAAATTGAATTTAAAGTGAGTTCAAATTGTTAGTGTGAGTATCTAAACATGCCAAGGCTGTGACTAATGTACTTTCCAGGACCCCTTGACACCAGAGATGTCATAGCTCTCCCCCTTAAAGAAATCTTCTTCAGTCTCCTAGGTAGCCTCTTTCTCGGTATGGTTGCTCCATTGTACCTTGTAGAACTTGAGTGTCTTCTTACGAGTGACTCGCTCCTTCTCATCTAGCACTTTCACTGGGTCCTACGAATATGTCAAGTCGGGTTGTAGATGTTCGGTGCTCTGCAAGGGGACGTCTACTGGTGTCTTCAGACATTTCTTGAGCTGGGACACATGGAATGTGTCATGCACTCCAGCCAGTTCTATTGGCAGTTGGAGTTTATAGGCTACAGGTCCACACCTTGCAATGATCGGATAGGAGCCAATGTAACGGGGTGCTAGTTTTCCACGGACTCCAAATCGTTGTATACCTTTGGTTGGTGACACTCGGAGATAGACCAGGTCACTGGCTCCGAATTCCAGCGGGCGACGTCTTTTATATGCATAACTCTTCTGCCTGGATTTTGCTACTCGTAGGTTTGATTGGATTTCCAGTACTTTCTCCTCAGCTTGCTGCACTAATTCCAGGCCAAATATTACTCTCTCCCCTGATTCTGACCAACTCAATGGTGTGCGACAACGGTGACCGTATAGAGCCTTGAATGGCGTCATCTTGATGCTTTCTTGATAACTATTGTTGTATGCAAATTCTGCCAAGGGTACGCATTCATCCCACCTTTTGTTGTGATTCAATACATAGGCTCTCAACATGTCTTCTAATATTTGGTTAACCCTTTCTGTCTGGCCGTCCGTCTGGGGGTGGTATGCAGAGCCTCTAATCAACCTTGTACCTAAGGACGCATGGAGCTGCTCCTAGAACCGTCCGACAAACTATGAGTCCCGATCGGATATGATGGTCTTAGGTACTCCATGCAAGCAAAGAATCCGTTCAATGTATAACTGGGCATACTACTGCATTCTGAATCGTGTGGAGACTGGTATAAAGTGTGCCACCTTGGTTAGTCGATCAACAATAACCCAGATGGAGTCGAATTTGCGTGATGTCTGTGGTAAGCCGACAATCAAATCCATGCTGATATCATCCCATTTCCAAGCTGGAACACTCAGAGGTTGTAATGGACCAGCTTTCTTTAGATGATCGGCTTTAACTCAATAGCATGTGTCACATTCGGCTACATAACGAGCTATTTCCCTTTTCATGCAAGTCCACCAATACCTAGATCTTAAATCATGGTACATCTTGTTGCTGCCCGGATGCATGGAGTACTTTGCAACATATGCCTCGTCCAAAATCTTCTTGTGAAGTTCCATATTCTTAGGCACCACTAGGCGATCCTTGAACCATAAATCACCTTTTGTGTCTTCCTGAAAACATTGAACCTTAGTGTCGCCCTCTTTTAGTCTCCTTCTGAGGTGTGCTATGCCAATATCATTTTTCTGAGCTGCTACTATTTCTTCCCACAAGGTAGAAATCAATGCTAGGTTATAGAGAGCTCCGTTGGGTGTTACTGGGACATAATGACCATCTTGAACTTGTGGGCTGATCATGATGTGATGGCATTGGGCCTTGCGCCTTAGCGCGTCAGCCACGATATTAGCCTTTCTTGGGATGTAGTGCACTTCCAACTCATAGTCCTTAATCTATTCCAACCAACAACGTTGTCTCATGTTCAGGTGATCTTGGGTGAAGATGTACTTCAAGCTTTTGTGATCGGTGTAGATACGAACTAGATTTCCAAGCAGGTAATGTCTCCACATTTTCAATGCTGACACCACTGCTGCTAATTCCAGATCATGTGCAGGATAGTTCTGCTCTTGCTTCCTCAGTTGCCTAGATCCATAAGCGATGACTCTTCCATCCTGCATGAGCACGCACCCTAATCCAATACCCGAAGCGTCACAATAGACATCGAACGGCTTCCCCAGGTCCGATTGAGCTAATACTGGTGCAGTGGTAAGATGCTTCTTCAGAGTTTGGAAAGCGTCCTCGCAGCCTTGATCCCATTCAAATTTATTTTCTTTCTTCAGCAGCTCAGTCATGGGTTTCGCAATCTTAGAGAAATTTGGGATGAAACGGCGGTAGTAACTGGTCAATCCAAGAAAACTGCGTCCAGTTCTGGCATGAGTACCGAGTTCTGGCATGAATACCGAGTTCATGAATAGACTAGAATGTCATCAATAAATACCACTACAAACTTGTCCAGTTCTGGCATGAATACCGAGTTCATGAGATACATAAAGTGTGCCGGTGCGTTTGTTAATCGAAAGGACATCACTAGATACTCGTAGAGTCCGTACCGAGTGGAGAATGCTGTCTTGGGGATATCTTCAGCACGGATCTTAATTTGGTGATATCCCGATCACAAATCAATCTTGGAGAAAACTTTAGCTCCTATTAACTGATCAAAGAGAATGTCAATGCGAGGTAGTGGATACTTGTTCTTGATAGTCACGACATTGAGGGGTCAGTAATCCACACACAGCCTCAAAGTCTCATCCTTGTTTTTCACGAACAACATCGGACAACCCCAAGATGAAGAACATGGTCGGATAAATCCCTTATCTAGCAACTCTTTCAACTGCTCCTTTAACTCAGCTAGTTCCTTGGGTGCCATTTTATATGGTCTCTTGGATATGGGCACAGTGCCTGGCTGAAGCTCAATCTTGAATTCAACATCCCGATCGGGAGGGAGTCCCGGTAGATCATCTCGTAACACGTCAGGAAATTCACTAACCACCGAAATATTTCCTAGTTGTTCGGCTGTAGTGTGGTGGACTATGGGGGCATCCAGTCAGGGGTAATTTACTCGAAAGCTCACTTCGCCATGGGCGGGGGAGTTTAGGTGTATGGTATAGGTGTCTTTGTCTAGGCGGGCCTTATGGTACCTCATCCAAGGCATACCCAAAATCATATCAATGTTGCTTCCCTAAAGAACTATGCAATCCGCTAGATACACCCCTAACGCTAGTGTTATAGGTATTTTCCTAACCTCATATTTGGCGGGAGTGTACCCATGTGCTGACCTAATGAGGTATCATGACTTCATAAGGTGGTGGGGTAGTTGCCGAGTCTTGGCATAGGACACACTGATAAATTGTGGGAAGCCCCCGAATCAAATAGAACCAGAGCGGGGTGGTCTTGAATAGAGAACATACCAGCAAGGATGGGGCTGTTCTCCGGAACCTCCTCCAGAGTAGTATTATTCACCCGGCCAGTGCGGGTAGGTCCCCTGTTGTTGTTATTCCTCGGCGGGTTCTAACCAGTGCTTTTCTTGGGGTAGGGGCACTTCCTTGAGAAGTGTCCAAGACGGCCACAGTTGTAACAAGGAAAGGGTCATGTCTGGGTGTTCTACTGCTGTAGTGGGCGATACCCACCTTGGCCCTGCTGCTGACGCGGTGCCTGGGGTCGCTGCTGTGCTTGCTGGGGTGGACGTGGAAACGGTGCTGTCACGGGGGTGGAACGATACCTCTGTCCCAAAGGGTCTGTGTACACCATGTGATACTTCTGCAGGGGTCCACTGGATGGCCCCATAGCACTAGCGGACCTCTTCCGCTCTGCCATCATCTTACGATACCCATCTTCTGTGACGACAGCATTGTTGACGAACTTAGCGAATCTGCCGCCCATGTTAAGGTTGAGGCGGTCCTGCAGCTCTGCGCTTAGCCCCTCCAAGAAACGGTCCTTACACTTGGCGGGGGTGTCTACTTGTTCTGGGGCATACAGTGCCAAACGGTTGAACTCCTCGCAGTATTCTTTGATGCCGCGGTTGCCTTGTTTCAATGCCGTGAACTCTTGTGCCTTCCTGCGAATGAGCCCCGCAGGAATATAGTGGGCCCGGAACACCGTCTTGAAGTCATCCCAAGCAATATGCTGGTCCGCACCAACAGAGGCGACATGGTTAGCCCACCATGCCCCAGCTGCGCCATGCAACTGCTGTGCCGCAAACAACCTCTTCTGCACAGGCGTGGAGTTGAGGAGCCCAAATTTGGACTCGAGCATGCGAAGAAAATTTTCAGCTTCCATGGGCTCTGTGGTGGAGCTGAATGTAGGTGGCCTGGTGGCGAGGAAGTCGGCGTAGGTACTGTACTGTGGTGCGTTGTCGTTGTTGCCCCTAGCATTCCGGTTTGCCATGTTCTACTATGCCAACTCCCACATCAATTCTGCTTGCTGCTGCTAGCTTTTTATCATGGTGGCGAAGAACTGTGCCATCATCTGCATGGGGTTGGGTGGGGGTGGTGGAGTCCCCTGCTGAGAGTTATTCTCTCTAGCCCTGGAACCTTCGGACTGTTCACCGTGAAGCTCGTTGGTGTTGCGAGTGCGCACCATTCTGAAATGCAAGAATAAGGATTCCAATTAGTCTCTTATCCAACAAGATCATTACAGGATACCAAATCAAGTAATATAGCAACACAGGGCAGCAATAAATGTAGACCACATATTTTTGGTAAAAGCTAGCATTCCTAGGTTAACACAGGTTTTAATACAAGTCAATGAGTCTGCACTACATAAACTTGGAATATGTGGCCATCGAGTTACCAAAAGCTATTCATGCGGGTGATCCCCAAAATACAACAATCACGTGTGGATCGTCAAAAGCTACCCATCTATCCTGCCCTACATGCACGACCTAGTCCTGTCTACTACAACTACTAAGCCCTGCCTCCAGCTGTGCCAGAGGGTCCTGGACGGTCTACGCCTGTCGGAGTGGGTGGCTCGTAGTCCACGTCGGACTCCTCGCCCATGTCCTCCTCGGGGTCCTCCTCTACGGGTGCCGCTGGTGGCGCAGCAACCACGTCCAACTGAGCCTGTAGGTCCTAGTTCTCGTGAGCTAGAGTCTCAAGGTCCTCTGCCATAAGCTCCATCTCTTGCTGGGCACTTGCCAGCTGCTACTACAGGTGCTCGTTGTGGTTGGTGCGCTGCTGCATGATCATGCCCCGCCTATCTACCTCCTGCGCGAGGGTGTTGCACTGTCCAGTGACTTCTGTAACGCGAGTCTCACTCGCCTCAAGATCAGCGGTCAACTGCTATATCTCCCTCTGCTGTGCATCAACCTGTGCCTACAGGTCATTCCTCTGCATCCAAACCTGCTCAGCGTCAGCTAGTAGAATCCTGCTACGGCTGCTAGACTCCTCATCCAAGTTGAGGAGGTACTCGGAGTAGTGAGATACGCGGTGGTATCCCGCGTGGTACTCTGGGTACTCGTCGCGGGAGACGCGCCTCTGCCAAACCGGGTCTGCCTGGTGCCAAATAGGGATCATCTCAAACGGAGTCCCAGAAAGTGCTGCTATGTTGCGCCCACAGAAGTGAGTGAGAGCCATGTTGGTGACTCTCTCCAAGCCCTCCCTGAGGCACCCTGACGTCACCGTGCTCTCCATCCCCGCCAAGTCGGGGTTGCGTAGGTGGGAAGAAACGCTGATATGCACCCCTACAAAAGTCACCCCATGGCGGCAGATCTCACGCCCATGAAGGAAGGCTGCTCCTCGTAGCCTAGAGCGCGCAGCATCTCCCACAAGAGGGTGGGAAAGCCACGGTGGTGTAGACCGCTGGTGTATCGCCACCCGTCATGTTGGAACACCTCGAACCCGTGCTCGTCCATCTGGAACACAAACCTAATGGTGAGTAATTGTTCCGAATGCAGAGAGTGCAAGTCAGAAACAAAATAATAAGACACGAGGAGTGATATAAGGAATTAGACCACTGCAATTGTTTATATTTTCTAGGGTGGAATAGGTTGCTCTTCAAAAAGGGGGGTGCGTTCTGTCTTAGGGTACAACAATCACTAAATCGAGCTTTTAAGCAAACTTACATACAGATTTTGGACAGCAATTGAATACCAAAGTTGTAGAGTATTTCAACACGTTTCTAACAAGTACTTACTCAACTTTATCCAATGAGTGGTTCATAAAACACAATTTTTACAAGTTCGCACACTATCTCTGAAATCTGCTATCGACAGAATAGAGTTTGTTCTGAAAATGGATCCGAAGTCGAAAGTCCGGTGCTGTTACCCCTAGAAGTAGATTACCAGCATTATAGAGAATTTCAACATCTTTCTAACGCATATTTGCACGTGTCCAACAATTTCTTCGAACTCAAAATACGCGATTTACACTACCGGTAAATTTTTCTGAACCTTTTTTCTGGACAGAACTGCGTTGCTCTAAAGATTTGCTCATAGCTCCCCCTTCCAGGTCCCAAATCCAAAAACTTAAACAATACATCAAATAGAAAAGAAACAAGCCGAAAATAATCCCTTATTATTGTCCTAGGGCAGGACACTGATGTTTACCGCAATCAGCCCGTGTTCACACCTTTGTGCTAGCTTCCCATGTTACTGTCCATAGGGCGGGACACATATCTTCGTTGATGATGCTGTAGATGCATGTATTTAAAAAAATAACCTCCTACAGTTAGCTTTGCCATCTGAATCATAACTAATATTTTCTTAATGAGCATGTTCTCACACGTTCATTATGGGGTTTTCAAAAATATGTCTTTGAATGTTGCACTATTCCCGAGACAGCTCTGATAACATGCTGTAACAGAACCGCCTTACCACGGAGACGGCCCCATTCCAGAATCTTTCTCGGGTGGTGACACGCACTGTGACGCCCAATAGTACAACACATGACAGAAGAATATAGATGCAATAAGAACATAGAAGGAGTAGAGAGTTTTACATAAATCCAAATTTAAATTACAAACCAGAGTTTTAAAAGTGCGAAAGCAAACTAATTCAATAGTACTAAAGAGTTTTGATGAAAGTAAGATACAATGCCCTCTCACGGCGATACACAGAAGTGGAAGCCGGCCTTGATCGGTGTCAGGCCCTTAACACTGTACCAGCGCACATAGGCCTACTTCTCGTTATCATTGGTGCAAAGCTCCCATTCAATATTCCAGCAGTCAGGATGCTGACCTTCCCAGTGGAACCTCCCACCGTAGTGGCAGTCTTCACCCTGATCATCTGAAAACCATATAGAGCTACGCCCTGAGTAACTAATTTACTCAGCAAGACTGACCCATCAAAATGGCCAACTACAACCGACGCCTAAACATGCAAAGGCTATAGGTAGGATTTATGTTGCCCAAAAAGCCGGCCTAAGAGTGGATCCTTATTTTTAAGTTTTAACATCAAGTTAAGTTGACATGCAGAATAATAAATTTAGTTTATACTAAAACTAAAGCAATCATGGTTGCAATACAATTAGAACATTTCCATACAACAGTATTGAACCCATCCATTAAATTAATGGCTTCCGACATTGTTCCGGCAGAATTATCAAGTGGTACTCGTTACTATGAGGGGCAGCGACTCGAATCGATTTACTTCCTGCAGGAGCAACCTGTTTGCATGACCCATACGTCAGCATGCAAATAGTACGTTCAAACTTGATCCAATGGGCCGGACACGAGGCATAGCCTTAGGTGACTCGGACAGGGCTACCTCCTTGAAGACAAGCTGTCTTTCCCTTTCCACCTAGTTGCCCGTCCGTTCTTTATTGTTATCCCATCCAAACTTTCCTTCAGCCGATATCATTCCCCAGTGATAATGTTTCCTGATCTACGAGTGGTCTCCATACCACTCGACGAATAGTCGTCCTAGATTAAGCAGAGCGACTACCGTCCTGAGGCTAATACCGGGTAAAAGGGAACCTCCTGCAATACTAAGTTTTCAAACAACTCCTATAAACTTAATACACAAACAAGCCTACAACCCTAACTAATGTGAAAACAAAAATGTAAAACTGGTGGGATGCATCGGGGCTTGTCTTGGTTCTGCTCCTGGTCAGCTGAAGCACCACCCGGTCTTTCTGGCTCCTGCTCCTGTCCCGCTTCCACGTGGTTCACCTCGTGACCTACATGATTTAGATGATGCGATGCATGAGGATAAGGTTCGATTTCATGGCACTTCCTCAACAAATACGTTAACAATGATATTGTATGTAGAAATGTACGGGGGTGTCGTTCATTAAAATGCTACCCAGCCTCTATAGAGTTTACGGAATTATCAAACTGTAGAAGAAAATACTATTTTAGCATGGTTCTGGAGATCACTTGCATGTGGGCAATTTACAGTAAATAAAACGTGCCAGGGGTGAATTATTGGCCAATTTGTACTTACATGCAATGAGCCATAAATTTCAAATAAATTAATCAAGGCAAAAGGTTAATTAATTAATTGTAACAAATATACAGGGAATGGTGGGGTGTGACTTTGCATGGACATCCAATATGTCAAAACATGAATTTACACCAAGTCTCAAGAATTTACCACACATATATTTATAAATGCATTTATTAGTGCTTTTGCCATTTCTCTTTTAGTGCTGGTAAAAATACTGATATGACGGAGAATTTAGTATTTTTATTAAATAGTACATATCCAGAGAAGACCTACAAAATTTATCTTGCCCCTAAATTCGTCGTAAATATTTTATTATCTATTTTTGAAGTTTAATAAAATTCCTGGAATAAAACTAAATAAAAATCGGCTTTTTTTGGTTCTCTTGGCCAGATCAGCCGCCCAGCCCAGCGGATGTGTGAGAGGGGGAGTGGCCTCGGGCCAAATCTGGCCCGAGCACTGGTTGGGCCCGAAGGCCACTTTAGCCCACAGCCGAACAACGCAGAGGCCAGCTCGGCCAGGTCGCGCCGAGCGCGGCGGCGCTTGGGCACGCATGGTGGCGTGGGCGTGGCGGCCGGCTGGCGTGGCGGCGGAACCCGCATTGGTGCGGCGACAAATTAGTGAGCGAGGGCGAAGGTGTGGCGCGGGGTAGAAGTGCAAGGTGGCTCACCAACTTGGCTGGCGACGAGTGGTGGCGGCGACGATTCAGTGAGCAAGGGCGAAGGTGCGGCGCGGGGGAGAAGTGCAAGGTGGCTCACCAACTTGGCTGGCGACGAGCGGTGGTGGCGATGGCGGTTGGCAACGGCGTCCCAGTGCCGGATCTGCACAGAAGGAGGCCGGGTGAGTACCGGAAGGCTCGCGGGGTCGAGTGTGACGTGCATGCGGGAAGAATTGGTCCGAGGCTCACCGGAGGGCTTGTGCGATGTGGCGGAGCGGCGGTTGGCAGTGGCGGCGGAATTGTCGATTCCTGGCGGCTCGGTGGAGACGAGTCGGGGCGGCTTTGCGAGGAGGCCGTGGGTGTCGGGGCAGAGCTCCGGAGGTCATCGACCGGAACGGGGAGGCGGCGTAGCAGCGGCGGCGTGAAGCTCAGCCATGAGCTGCTGTGGCGGGTGGTTTCCGGGTACGAGAGAGAGAGAGAGCGGGAGAGAGAGACCAGGGAAGCCCAGGTAGGGAAGCCCCGGAACGGGTGATGTTCGGACCAGGAAAGGGCGACAAACGGGATGTCCGAAGCCCAGGTAGGGGCGTCGATCGGCGGCTTCGACCGTTGGCCGTATTCCGATGGCCACGCGGCGTGGCGCGAGTGGGGCAAGCGCGCGGCGCCCGGGTGTGTTTCTTCACTGCGGCTGACAGACCGACAGGGAGTTTGGTTTTATTCATTCATTTCAATTTCCTGTAAACCACTGGTGCTTAATATTTTTATGGGATTTAATAGACAACCGACCAAAGTAAACTAAAAATATGGGTAAGCTCACCACATTGTGTAGATAATTCACAAAATAAGTTTGGGTCAGGGATTATTTTAAAATTAAATGGGGATTTTCTCAAAGAGGGGCTGTTTTTAAGACTTTGGGCATTTATTTGGGGCATCAAACATAGGTATAAAATTCTAAGAAAATTCTCAAAATTCTATCTTACCATCCTCTAGAACATATAGTTTTGGCAGTGGTGGTTTATGTTGAAAAATATGGAGTTTTAGTTCAAATGCTATTCAAATTTTGCTCAAATTTCATTCAAATTGAATTCAAAGTGAGTTCAAATTGTTAGTGTGAGTTTTTAAACATGCCAAGGCTGTGACTAATGTACTTTCCAGGACCCCTTGACGCAAGAGGTGTCACATTTTCTGCAGAATAACATCAAGCACCAGCTATTATTTCTATAAGATCAACCAGCAGTTGTTAATTTTATATTGGAGAATAATAGTAATAATAAATTTAATTTAATTGAGGTGTGGTCGTTCACTTCGTGTCCGTGGTGTCCCGCTGTCCGTTCGTGTTCGGTTGTTTTTTTCATTTGTAACTTGGTTTGTAGGTGTTTCACATATCCGACATTGAATCACATCGTCTCTACAACATATTAATTGAGGTGCGGTCGTCCACTTCGTATCCGTGGTGTCCCGCTATCCGTTCGTGTTTGTGTTCAGATGTTTTTTTCATTTCAACTCGGTTTGTAGGTGTTTCACATATCCAACATTGAATCACACCGATTCAGCCGACACTGAACCGATAAGTCGTCTCCAACTGCTTAAATAATCATGTTCCCGAGGTCCACAACCCAACGTGGGGTGTTAAATATCGTCTGCACAGGTGAAATCGATTTTTCGTTCGAGTTAGGGTTTCGTTCCAGCAACAGTGAGTTGTGCTTTCATTGATGACGATAACGCCCTAGGTGAGTTTCCCATACTTCACTCTCTGTCCCGACCTATCACCGACGAGTTTGGAGCGTCGTAGCGCCGCATACGCAGCTCCGGCGACTGCCTCCAATGGCGCCGCCGTCTCTGCCGAGAACGGCACTGCCGAGCGCCGTCGCAAGTAACAGTGACGACACATCTAGCGATCAACGACCGTTATTATAATCTAGCGACCACGGATGATACTTGGTCCATGGACTCGGTTCATACATTTTTCTATACAAAAATAATAGTATGCAAATACCTAGAGTATGGATACTTGACATATAGGCCCCTGTGTTTTACACTATTCCTATATTAGTTTTCAAAAAAAAGATTTTTGTTCTGTTACACCCGATACTTCACATATAGGTCCTTGTTTTTAACACTATTTATGTATTTGTTCTAAAAAATGTTTTTTCTGTTGTTACTTTGTGAAAAGGCCCTGATACTTTACTGTAATTATGTATTTAATTTTGATGATAATTTCTAGAAGGGTCCCTATAGTTATTATAATTACATAATACCCGTAACATGTAATGTATGGTATTTTCCCATAAATTTGAAACATCGTAGTTTATCAACCAAATTTCTGTTTTGAGCGTTTTTTATTTGCGCTCACTTTTTCTTGGAAACATGAAGTATCTTTTCTTCATCAGTTATTTGTCGTCATCATATGAAGGTTTAATTATTCTTTTTATATGCATTTGGAAAAAAAAACATTGGTACGGTAATTTATATAAATTGACAAACTTAGCTATTTTATTTATAAATATGTTAGTTTATATAAAAGTCCATAGCAACACACAGGCACATTGCTAGTTAGACATATATAGAGGCGTGGCCAAGAACTTGTTGTTACTGTTGGGACGCGAGCTTAACCTGAACACCAGGATCGCAGTGGCGGTGTAGTCGTGTGGATGATGAGTGGTCTAGCAGCGCCGGAGGGGTTCGGAGTTCTGGGCTGCTGGCACTTTTTTTTTTTATTGAGATTTTTGTTTTAGAATTATAATTATAATTGGGATATATATTCAGCGACACGGAGTCTGGTTCATGACCTGGTGGATCGAACTCCCGACGATTCCGAACAGAAGACAACTTAATTTGTGCGGGCTATATAAGTTTTGCTGCTTGTGTATTTCGAAATAACTAACATATGTGCATCCCGTGTGCGCGTACCAAGTTAATCAATCGATCAAGTTGTTGAAATTAACTCTCTGAGGCACAGATTAGAATAAAAAAATCAAGGGCTCGTCGTCGTCGACCTCGATCGACCACATGGAGGACGCGACGGGGCAGCTCATCTGCTATCACGACCTTGTGATGCTTATGAACAGCAAGTCGACGGCGAGACACGGCGACCGCGCGAGGGTGCTCAGGTTTCTTCCGGACCGCCGCAAGCTCGTCGTGCAGCGCGTCGACGGCGTCTGGACCACGGAGGCGGCTCGTGACATGGCCGTCGTAGACCGCAGCTTCCTCCGTCTTGGCAGGGTCGTGGCTAACGGCAGCGGTCAGGTCGGCGTCGTCATGAGCACCGCCACCACGCTCGACCTGTCCGACGAAGACGGCGTGGTCGTGGCTAACGGCGTGCCGACGGCCGAGGTGCGATGGGTCAGGGAGCTCTGCCTCGGCGACTATGTCGTCGTTGCGTCCGGATGGCTCGGCCGGGTCTTCAAGGTGATTGTCGACGTTGACGTGCTCTTCGACGGCGGCGCAGCCGTGTGCCGGGTCATGCATGCCGATAGCAAGCAGATGAGGACGTTGCAGAAAGACTGCCTGAATCGCCGAACCAACAGCTGCTTCTACCCGGGGCAGCGTGTCGTCGATGGCATAGGCGGCGACGTCTTCTGCTCCGCCCTGTGGCTCAAAGGATACTACAAGCCATCCTATGTGGAGGGCACCGTCTCCAAGGTCCACACGGCTGCCGTGCTCGTCCACTGGGTCGCATCATCATTATCATGGTCAACATCACCCCACGTCAAAAAGCCGCCACCGGCGCACCAGCTTATTGACAACGTGACATTCTTCTGTCCCGGAGACGAGCTCAGCTCCTGGAGTGTGGGTGACCGCTGCTTTTTTCGCAACACTTGTTCTTCTACTACCAATAATGTCGTTGGCAATAACCCCTTGTTGTTGGAGCGGGCAATGCGCGTCACCAACACCCATACGACGGTGGACGTCGCGTGGCAAGACGGGTCATGTCAGCGCGGCATACCATCGGCGTCGCTGACCCCCACTGTGGCAATGCACTGGTTCTTCCCGGGCCAGCGCGTCGTCGTCAACCATGCTCCGGCCGGTGCCGATGATGATAATAATGTGCATCGTGTTGGGGTGGTAAGAAGCTTCAGTTGTGAGGACCGGACCGTACGCGTGGCTGTGGAGGAGTGTGCCACGGAGATGGAGTTCAGCGCATACGATCTGGAATCTCACGATGCATTCTATGGAAATATTATCGTTCGCCATCGGCAGCCGATATTGTACGGTGGTTATAATCTTTCATGGGTCGGAAAAGTTGTTGACCTTCCATGTGATGATGATGTTCGAGTTAAGTGGGGTGACGGCACTACGTCAAAGGTGTCGCTTGATGAGATAGCTGTCGTCAAACACACATATGTTGCTCAGATGCTCCAAGAAATTGGTCATCGAGAGGCCACCTCATCTGCAGCCAACATGCTATATTCTGCAACCGTGAGGATGACGAAATGGGTGGGCGCATTCGTCCAAGCAGTGTTCCGGCTAGTAACCAGTAAAGTGCTTGCCCAAGATGGGAGGTATCATCTGGAGCCGGCAATAGCGGAAGCATCATCGAGCTCAGACGACGAGGTTGCAGGCACTGATGATAAGGAAGAAGAGATCTCAGATGTCGTTGAGGAGAGGATGCCAAAGACGGATGCTAACAATGACATATTTAATTTCCCACAGTTTGACGTCGTGCAGACCCCATCGGATCATCATTACCTCGACACCAAGGAGCTGCAGGTCCATATATATCCACCCCTTTCTTCAAAATTTATTTATATTTCATTTCACTGTTCACCATCTATTTCATTTCCGCTAACTTATCCATGTGTAGACTTATTATTTCATTTTCGCTAACTTATCCATGTGTAAACTTATTAATTACAGGGCACTAGTGGCTTCAGCAGGAAATGGACAAAAACAGTGCACAAGGAATGGAAAATTCTGAAGAACGACTTGCCAGCAGGCACCATCTACGTGCGAGCATTCGAGGACCGCATGGACCTGCTTCGGGTGGCAATGGTGGGCGCTTGGGGGACGCCGTACCATGACGGCCTCTTCTTCTTCGACCTGCACCTGCCGCCGTCGTACCCAGACTCGCCACCGCAGGTGAGCTACCACTCATTCGGCCTCCGCGTGAACCCCAACCTGCTTGAATCCGGCATGGTGTGCCTCAGCCTACTCAACACCATGAGTGGCAATAGTACCGAGCTCTGGTCACCGGACTCCTCAACCCTCCTCCAGGTCCTCGTCTCCATCCAAGGCCTTGTGCTCACGGCCCGTCCGTATTACAATGAGTACGGCTATGCGGCCCACGTCGACACCCCCGTGGGCCACCGCAACGAGCTCCCGTACAGCGAGAATGCCTACCTCCTCACACTGCAGACAATGCTGCACCTGCTGCGCCGGCCACCATCAGGGTTCGAAGACCTTGTCAGGGACCACTTCCGCCGCCGTGGGTGCCATGTGCTCCGGGCGTGTGAGGCATATCTAAAGGGCGGCTGCCTCGTCGGCACCCTAGACGCCGAGGCGAAGGCGACGGAGGCCAGCTCTGTGCGCCCGAGCTCTGCTGGGTTCCATCTGGCGCTTGCCAATCTTGTCTCACGGCTTGTTGAGGCGTTCATCAATATCGATGCCCAAGGGTGCGAGCAGTTCAACCGCCTTCGGGTGTCTGCTAGCCACTAGTAGCGTTAGAGGCCAGCGGCTTTTATTTCCCGGTAAATTTGTGCGGCTTGTATTTAAAATCTTATTGTATCTACAACTGTGATCACCGATTGTGTTTTATTGTCAACTTTATGGGTATATCCGTATATGTACTCTCTACTTTTTTCACTCATTGGTGATGTTTGTATCTGTCTCAAATAAACATTGTAATTACTCTGTATAAAACAAATTCCATCTGAGGAGTCTAAACAGTACGGATCATTTTGAAAGTAACAGAACCTATCTCTCTGATGAAGTGCAGATGACACTATGTATAAAAATATGCCACACTATGTACCAAAATGTCATTAGAGACGTCGCTCAATAGTAATGGAGACACTTTTTTGGTCACCTAATTTGCGTCTCTTATTGTTGAAGACGCAGAGGCCCACGTCTTCAATTACTCTCTGTTTGAAGACCTGATTTGGCAAAACCATCTCCGATGATATATTGAAAACTTAAAATGAGAAAACAGGATATAGAATAGTTGCTAGATGACAACAATGCATACCAATCAAATCTACACTACGACAATGATCCCTATACTAGCTAGAAGCTATCACTCAAGTATCTTCAGGTCAACAATTGTTCCGTGATATAAGAGTCAAAGTCATTTCCATTATATGCGAATTTATATAAGAATACTACCAATGCTAAATTATAATAGTTTTTTTTATTAGTATATTATAGCTACACAACACTAAGAAAGGGCACTCTGTCATAATACAATATTTGTATCTCAGAACAATTCAGATAGCTCAGATATATGTACATATTTTGTAATAGGCATGGACACATAAATGCAAGAAACATATAGAATAGCGATTTTTTTTAGAGAGTAGAAAGCATGTGCTATAACTTTTACCGTTCAAAAAATGGGCCAATAGTTTCTGAAAAGTATTGGTCGATAGTTTAAGGGTAATTTTGTAATTTCCTATTAATTAATAAAATTATGTTTATTTTTACAATATAACATTAACCCTATCAAATCATTAAAACAGAAAATCATATTAAAAAATAAATAAAACATCACTCATTAATCAGACTATTAATTTAACTTTACTTAAAACAATAAAAAATATTATTATAAATCTACTGCTCTTATTTTTTTTGATATTGTACTTAATCTAAAAAAATCTTGACTAGTACTTGTGGTTTCACATTATAAAATTTATTCCGTTGGATCAAACTAATACTGGCTGGTATTTTGAACAGTAAAAGTCCACTTCTATTAACCTTTGTTTCTGTAACAGGTGGATCATCTTGCTCAGGCGTGTGATGGTTACCAGAAATCATAGTTAGGTGCAGCTTTTGGCTGCATCGGTTTAATTTGCTAGTACGTACCATCTTGCCTGAAGATACACATAAGCAAGCAAAAGTCAACAAACATGTAGAAACAAAGGATTGTAGGAACATACTCAACTCTACATATATAGGAATGTAGGTACGCATTACGTCTAATTCCAATGAATGATTGTTACTGTTTGCCTTCCTAGCTAGGAACAATACTAGCTCCCAACATAAAACACGACTTAATAAATACAGTTTGGTCTTGTTAAAATGCAGCAGCACATGCTTCCCACTCACTGAAAAATTTCGGGCCGTTTGATCGGTTTTGTTGGGGAGACAGCTTATCTTAAAAGCAACTTCTTCAGAAAATAGCTTTTCTACAAAATATTATTTGGGAAAACAACTTCTTCTGTATGTGCTCAATGCAAAGATGGTTGGAGAAGCCAAGAGAAGCTATATATTTTTATGCTTTGTATTCTAGTACAAACTTGACAAGTGCTTCTAGGAAGGAGGAGTAGGAGCTGTTTTTCTTAGAACCGTTTGCGAGGCTCCTCCTGGAATCCGTAGCAGGAGCACTTTTATAAGTCCTACAAAACAGGCCCTTCATGGCAAACTTCAAAAGAATTCTGTAGAATAACCTGTCAAGTTACACTATCACGTGATGACAATATCTTTTGCTCTTTAAATGCCATTTCTTCAGTTTAGATTGCCGAGACATAGGGTTTGTAAACGAATCCTTTCCTACTGTTTTTCTCCGAAACATTCTAAGACCATGTTTGGATCAGTTTTGATTTCTAAGAAACTGATTTCTAGATATGGTTCCTAAAACTGGCTTTTAAAGAGAACGGGATGAGGCCGTTTGAGGTTGGTTTCTTAAAAAATATAGTAAAATACACCATTGGTACCTAAACTTATTCCAATGTGTCATCTAGGTAAATGAACTTATTACAAATTACACAAGCACATGTCTGACCTTGTCTCATGGTTTATTCTAGGTCCATAAACATGTAAATTGTAGAAACACATCCTTAAACTTGTCTTATGGTGTCATCTAGGTCTAGATCTTTATTTGAATGAACAAATACTTGTGTGGAATTACCTGCAACAAATATGAGAGCACATTCTGTAAGAATAATGAAAGAAAACTTGTACATGATGTTATTGATGAAGAGTTATAGGACGTGGAGGTGTCACCCCTGTGCTCGCTATTGATGGAACACCGACCAGCATGGTTGTCAATGACGAAGATCAGATGATGAGCCATTAGACCATGGTGGAAACCTTGTGTAGATAGGCAGAAGGGGGAGGAGGCAGCTCGGAGAGGTATACGTGGTAGGCAAGTAGGACATGTCATCGATCCAATCTTTTAAGGCATGTAAAATAAAGTTATGACATGTTATAGTCTGTAATAAAGTTATCATGGTTATGATTTTAAAGAAACTAAGAATAAGAATCATGTTGTGTTCTATAATGTAAGAGTGTGATTTGTTTCAGTAGCATGTCAATGATATTGCCAATTATAAGATAATTGAAAGAATCTGAGATCTATTTATGATTTAAAGTGCAGTGCTCAAAAGTTATGTTTGATTCTCAAATAAAGTATTATAAGTATGATGACTAAAGCTTAATAACTAAGGTCAACGTTTAAAGATTAAAATATTGAGCATAACCCTATAGGCATGATTCTCAAGTTGCTAGCATTATGTTTGATGTCAGCCTATGGTTTTAGTGAGATCTCAAATATAAGATTATGGAAATAACTTTGTTTTCTAGTTTATACATGTGCACATGAAGTTTATACATGCTTGGTCATACCCTAAGCTCCCTGCCGATCTAGGGAGGCACGGAGGAGGCTGAAGGCCGCAGCCAGCTGTCGGCGATCTTGCTGACGTCTCCTTTCTTCTATTTGTAGTACGCAAGAAGGATGATAGTGAGGAGGACCAGATCATCAGTCACGCCTACTTCCTCAAGTAGGCAGGGGTAGAGCTAGAGAAAAATATAAGGGGGGGGGGGGGGGGTGCGGCTGTACGTGCTACCTTGATAAGCGCGTATATATGATGTAATGATGATGTAAATCAACAATAAAATAGCAGTTGTAGTATGTACCCTTTATCAAAATATAGTGGACTTTAATAAATTATAATCCTTGACCAAAAGATTGTCATTGACCTAAATAAGGAATAACTGGTTCAATTCAAGCAAAAAATCTATAGAATGTATCATTGAAAAAAAATAAATGCATTACCTTTTATAGATCAAATCTACGCCCATTTTCTTCTATGTTCATGAAGCAATGACCACAACATCATTTGTAACTTTGTTGAATTCTTCTTTCTCCACATAGCAAATAAGTCTATTACTCAAGTGTTTATCACCCATGCGGTTACTTAGAGTTGGTAAGAATCAATTTGCTTTCTTAAGCCTGGGTCAAATTTGATCTCTTCTTCCCAATTAATATCATATTGACAACATAAATTCCTTGCACTATCATTATTTTCTAGTTCTTTTCTTTTGTAAAACCTTTCCATGTTATTCCTGCCATCGACAATAATATTAAAATTTTAGTTACTTTTATTGCTTTCATAAATATCAATTATCACATGTCATAGAAAGAAAAAAAGAAAAAAAAATCCAATAATCTGGACAAATTATCAAGGAATTAATGAAAACTAATAGAGCTAGAAGTAAAAAATTGAAAGCAACTGACGATGTTGTTGAAAATTGAATGAGTGAGAAGTTGCTTACAGAGAAGCAGGCAGGGGTCGTGCACCTCCTGGACTACGGGGTGCTGCGGAGCCCGGCGGCCGTCGGCTAATTACTAGCCTGCAAGCAGCTTGGATTTGGGTCAGATGATCTTGTTTCGTAGCAACTTCGCCATCTCGTCTTGTCGTGGTCACGGCAACGGAGTCTTGTCATGCGATCGAGGGAGAAGACAAAACAAGAAAGAATAGATACAGATGGGAGGCAGTGAGAAGGCAACGAGATGGGCAATGTGCGTCCTGCGTCGTGTGATATGTACAAGCGACGGACGGACGGCGAGGCTGTCGAGCGTGGGCTTCTACAGTTCTACTACCAAGCGTGAGCTTTCTTCGGCTTGGGCTATGGCCTATGGCCTGTGGGTGCGATCAGTTGGGCTGGTGGGGTTCGAATACGGCGAAAAACTGAATATTGTAGAGCATTTCATATTTTTTTCTTGGTGTGGCCGCACTCAGTCCGGTCCACGTAGATCTGCCCATGCAAGTAGGCATGAGTGTAAGGTTCATGACCATTGGAGTATTTCCACCCCAAAGGTATGAATGTTTTTGTGATTGAATGACAAGTATAAAATACACTTAATGTCTACATGAGTGTTGTGCGTGCAGAAAATTATCTATCAACTCAATATACAGTGAAGGAGATGGTTGCCTCGATAATAAAAAATGACTCCAAGCACAGACTTGAGCATCTTGATGTGAGTCGTGGTAATGGAGATGGATCAAAACTAAAGACTTTCTAGAACTAAGTGTGATACTATGGAGGACACTTAGTGTAGATGTAGGTCTTGAGTCCAGATGACACTTACTGTAGATGTAGGTCTTGAGTCCAGAGGAAAAGCCATAATATAAAGAGGGGTTTGGGATTAGTAGCTTGATCTAGTGTCTTTAGGTTGGTCACCAAGTTAATGATGCACACCAGGCTTGGCTAGCTCTTGAAGACCTAGCTTGATAATGAACATGAGACAAAGAGAGGAATGAATTGGACTTGTCTCAGGAGTTTGAGGATGGAAGAAAAGGTAGAAAGCTTAAGAAATCAATGAATATGTGTAGAGATCTTCACAAGCTTTCCAAAAAGTCAAACATCACCACAATCGGAGTTTGGAGTGAAGAGTTATGGCCCAAACAAGAATCAGCATAAACTAGAGTCACTGGATTACAGGGTGACCATTACTACATATTATGGTGACTCAGAAGTTTAGCAACTAGTATGGAAGTCTAGTCACAAGATGTTGCAATGACCTATAGCATATTACAGTGACCCAATTAGTTCAACAGCTAGTCTGATGAAGTCTTGTCATAGCATGTTATGGTGACTCAAATAATTTGGTTAGTGTATATTTATAGTGGCTAGAACTTTGTCCACAGGCCGAACAGGACCATGACACCTAAAGTAAGGTTGTGGGGATTTTCATAAGAGTTCCATCCATATGTAGATCACCTCAAACCGGCATCAGAGCTATGCGTTATGGCCAAAATACTACTGACTGCTTGGAGCAATAGAGTATGCTACGGTGACTACCAGGAGGGATGTTACGGTGTTGACACACGTGCTATAATGGGCGGGACAAAGGGTCGCAATCTCACGAGGGTGAGCTAACTCCAAAAACCCGTCCTCAGTTTGGCTTGCAGGATGCAACTTGCCTACATGAAGCCAAGAGTTTTGCTTCCTTCATTACCTAAATCTACATAGTTTAGACCTGCCAACTAAAGAAATAACGGATAATTTCTCAAGTCCAACGGCTCTATCTTTAGGAGGAGAGTATATATACTCACCCAACCTTCAATTTGAGGTTGATGAAGCTTAAGGGAAGTTCCATACACATGTTTGGAGTTCCAAGCCATACAAGTTCATGATATTGAAGATCAAGGCAATTCGAGCAAGACCAAGAAGAGGATTATTGCTAGTTTGGGATAAGTGTGCATCTAGCTCGGTGGTTAGCCTAGGGGTGGATCAAATAAGGATCCCAAGGTTGTTATTCTTGGCATGTGGAAGTGTTTAGATGACTAGTCGTCGGTGTTGAGCTTCTAGTGGAGATTGTGGAAGTTTTCACCAAGTTTGTACACGGTTTGAGCCCTCCGCCCAAAGGGGCATCACTAGTGAGCACCTATGCTTGTACTGAAGGCACGATGAGTGTCTCAGGAGAGAGCATTGCTGTGAGGACAGCCGGAGGAGCCCGTGAGGCCGTGACTCCACTTGTAGGGTGGATCATGCTCTAGGGGGGCATCATCGACTCGAGGAGTGAAGCAATTCAATGAGGTAGACGAGCTTGTGCCTTGGTGGCAGCAGTGACGTGTCCATATCTTCACTTGGAGTGATGCTGACTCATGGGCAAGGACTCCACCTTTGAGTGACTGGAGGGACAGATATTTCGACGGGAGTTGGTCCAACAAGGAGTAGGGGAAGATGTCACCCTTCCGAGACCTTAGGCTAAAAATCATGAGCATTCCTTGAGTCTCTCCTTTACTACTTGTGCTTACATTTCTGCATTTACCTTGCTAGTAGCAATCGCTCTTACTTACGTGCTCAAGTGCTTGCTTTTGTGCCTTATTTTTATCTACTAGATTTGTATGCATGGGACTCTTGATAGCTTGGTGTGTTGATTGGTTGATTGGCTTAATCACTAGCTTGGATGGGAGTTGTATTGATGTGTGACACACTAGCATGTATAGGTTGTTGTTACCTTTCTAAGATCATATATCGTGCTAGTGTAATCTCTCTAGAATTGCATAAGAGTTGTTTTGAGTGCTTGGTTTAGGAGTTAGCAAGAAACATTATTTGTGTGAGTTCTCGATTCAACTGCCCTTCTCCATCACTCGATCCTTACAATGAGTCATCGCCACCCTGTCCGAACACTTTTCTCCAATTGAGTTAGTTTAACATGTGCTAATCGCTCATTTAGATGTTCATGTTCTATGAGGCTAGATTAAGATTTGTGAGTTTAATGATGGCTAATTCCTACATATTTTTGACAAAATGCTGCAAATAGGCACAACAACTGTAGTCGCCATCTCCATCATCCTATGACCGATATGCATTTTTGCCATGGATTTAGCCTATTAGATGATCAATAGGTACTAACTAGTCATAGGACAACTATCAAGCACCTATTTGTGTTAATTTTTCAAATTGTACTTTGTTTGAGCAGGTTATCCAAACTTTAGCCATACTTGAAGGGAGTAAAGATGACTTTATCCTTTACTAAAATAATTTGATTTGAAAAAATAAATTTAGGCATTAGTTTTGTTTTTGTATGCGGATGTGGATATGAAAAAGGAGGAAAATAGAGCGAGGTCGTGCGCGCGTATGGAGAAAAAAAGAAAGGCAGTGGCGAACTTTGCAAGTTCAGCATTTTCTAGTTCAATGAGTCTTTTTACAGTTTAGAAGCTGGAATTAGCTAGATATTTAGAAAGTGACAAGAAATGACTTGTTTGGAGGTTCTCTATTTTTCTAAAAAAGACTACAGTGATCTAAACAAGCCCTAATGGCCACAACCATCAAGTATCATAGTCCGAGTCCAATATATAACAATGTGAACCGAGTTAGGTTCATATCCTAATAATTGATATGATGTTTGTGAGTTTTAAAAGATCAATACACGTAGAGATTGCTCAGTGTTGAAGTAACTATTCTAAAATGTAGAAGTCTAGAATAAAACATATTGAAAAAATATATTAAAAATATGGATCGAACTGATAAGGGACACAATACTTATGGTGAAGGGGTTAGGATTGACAAGGACTTCAGTGTTAAGATGCATCTTGTATCGGTGCAAAATTCAGAGTAATACCGAAACCCTTGTTAGTTCTGAACTTTTTCAGATGCAAAACTCAGAGAAACATGTCTAGTACATTTCTCCGATATATTGAATTTTTCAGTTGCAAAATTTTGAGAAACATGGAAACTACCTTTTTTAGAGAGAGAGAGAGAGAGAGAGAGAGAGAGAGAGAGAGAGAGAGAGAGAGAGAGAGTCTGCTCGACCCACGCAGGCAGAGACTCCTGCTGATGGGAAGCTAGCACTGCATAGTGCTGAGGTTGTCTCGAAGGTTCTATCCTAGAGCAGCTGCACCAGCACTTTTCTGAGGAATGTTGGTATACCATTGAACCATCAAGAGACAAAAGCTGAGCAGATACTTCACGAACAACTTGCCGCTGAAAAAGATAGTGCGGCTGCCCTCGCTATGGAAGTGAATGCATTAAAGAAGAAGGCCGAAGCTACTGATGAAAAGCTGGAGAAGGCCTATCAGGAGTTTGAGGAGTATAAGAAGAGGGCTGAGAACAATGCCCTCCTTCGGCAAATCCGCAACTTGACTACTGTTGGTAACTCCTCTCAACCTATTGTTGCTCCGCGATCATGTGTTGGATTGATGTTCCTACCAAAAACTTGTGTTCTGTGGTGATCTGTGATGGGTGAACTCTGATGCATCACGTGTGTATATGATTTTATGATGGGTGAACTCTGATGCATCAAATGTGTATGTGATTCTAATGCATCATTAAATGATGTTGATGTGATTTTATTAATGTTTCTTTCTGTGATTTTGTTGATGTTCTTTGTGTGATTCCATTGATGCATCAAATGGTGTTGTTTCTATCAATTTGAGAGCTAAAGTGTAGCCCTCTGGGAAACGCACATGAGGTCCAGTCAAAACTGGACACATTGTGGCTTCACGATGTAATATGTAACACATGACGAACCAGAAAACAAACAAGTGGAACAACACAAACATGCGGTGGAAGCAGAATGTCACACGTGTGACACTTTGAGTCCGATGCGTGGCTAAACCAGGACACAACACGTGACACAATTAAAAGCAGACACATGACACTTCATGGACGCGACACCTGTCACAGCCCCCTGATGACATGTTGCTAAGCCTGAGAGCAGCACGTGTTACAACAACACGACGACATGTGGACAAGCCTAAGTGCACCACGTGACATTCTGAGAAAATGACATGTGGTGCTCTAAGAAGATGACACATGGCGATCTGAGAAGACGACGTGTGGCTAGTGCGGCACTGCCATGTATTCTTGCCATGCCATCTACCAATGTGGACAGTGCCACGTAGACTTGCCACATCATCACCATGGTGGCGTGCAACATCATCAATGACGTTTTTCTACGGCATCATAAAATACAAATCAGTTCTGTGACGCGAAAACATTTTGTCAGAAATGAGAGGTCTTCTGTGAAAATGTGATGATTCGTCACCTTATATCTTCTGTGACACTCGTTCTATGACGAATCCAATTTTGTCATAAGTTCATCATAGAAAATCTTATATGATGAATTTTTGTTCTGTTGTGATGATATTGAAGCATCATTGGTGTGCATATTTCTACTAGTGCAAGGTTTCTTGACCATCAATCTCTGTTATCATGATTCACTTGTCCTGATTTCTTCGCGAAGTGCTTGCTTGGTGATTGTTGAATGTCCCATTGTTTGCTTGCAAGGAGATTTGGCGTGCTGCTTCGACATTTTGATCATTTTGATGATTTTTTAGAATTGCTTGCTTGGTTGATGTTAAGTGCTCTATTGACTGCTTGCGATTGGATTTGAGAGGCATTCTGGTTTTGATGACCTAGAAGGATAACTCCGATGTTATGGTCTTGTGAATCTACATTGATCTCTGGGTTTTGTTAAGGTCTGGGAGGATCTCTAGCAGGCTCATGTGTCAACAATGTTTGCAAAGTACCCATGTGTTTTTTCTTCGTGGTCTTGACTGAGCTTTTGTTGTTGAGCTCACAAAACGGCGAGTGCCACTGTTGGTGGTACACAATTCCGTAATGGAATTCTGCAGACCGACAACAGGGTTTTAAGGTTTTCTGCATACCGGAGTGCAAGAATTTCAAAAAGAAGGATGATGGGAAATTAGTAATTGCTTATTCCATCTTTACTGATTTCACTGATACAAGAGATTCAACTGAGGTCACTCAAAATGAGTAATAGTCGATCCGACCCCCTCGAAGAAGCCTGTAGGTGCCATTTTATAGTTTAAAGTACCTATTACTTACTTATGAATTCCAAGGGCATTTTGGACTTTTCCTTAGTAATATTATCTCCCAGGGATAATTCCAAGGGTATCCAGACTTTTTGCCTATCCTAAACCTTCTGGGATACGCTTCCTACATTAGAAGTTTGACCAGGTTTTCATCGGCACTTCGTCAACTCGCTGGTTTGACTACTCACGCCACCTCGTCGTCCCCTGAAACGTTGAGGCAGCTTCATCACTTCACCTCACACTTCGGCAGGAGCACCTCAAGGAGCACTGTTGCTCCGGGCTATTACTGTAGCAAGAATAGCATAAGCGGAAAAGGTCAGGAAATAGCAGTTTGGCCGGTTTATGCAAAAATTGGATTACTGCTACAGTCACAAGTGCATATGCAATTGTGATCACCGATTGAGTTTTATTGTCAACTTTATGGCTACATGTACTACTTTTGGTGTTTTTCTGTTACCATATAGTGCATATGAGGCATACCAGAGAATATTAAGGCAGAGCCAACTCGGGCTAGTTCAGTCTTGGCGACCATGTCCCATATGGGCCAGGGACTATATGAAATAATAACAATAATGACTAGCGATTCTAATGGTCAATACCTTTTTATTTCACATGTAAAATATGCATCGATGAAGTTTATATGTGTCCAACATAAAAGATTGTAATTACTATATGATGTTCGTGGACGCCGCCTTGGCTTCCTCATCGTCGGCGGTATTCTCTGTCCTTTGCCATTTTTTTTTCAACCAGAGCCCATCCTCGGAGCGGCAGCCATCGTCGGTGGCCTGGACAGTGGAGACCTTTAGTTTTGGGTTGTCACCCAACTTGCCGTTCGTGAGGCAACGGTTGCATGTTTTGTGCTCACAAGTTGATTAATGCGAAGTGCCATGGCGACGGAGAAGCATATACTATGTTTCATGCTAGGAGAAACAAGAATTTGAGGCATCTCAAAACATGTCACGAGATCGTCAATCATCACAGGATGAGTGTCAGTCTCTATGGGTGCCACCATCCTTATCCGACTGTTATGGGCCAAGCCAGCCCAGAGGCAGTAGGCCGGCGTGCCCAATCTGTGGCCGGCAGGGCCGGCGCGCCAGAAGGGAGCAGCCCTACTCCTCTTTCCAAAAGTGGCTAGGGATAGGTTTTGCAAAAAAGGGGGAGATTAATTAGGATGTTTGAATAATTAGGAAAGATAAGATTGCAATTCGATTAGGTTTTTATGTTAGGTTTGCTTGCAACTCAAAAAAAGTCCCTCATATATATGTGGGCAATTGTAATTGATCTACCTAAGATATTAGAAGGGTTTTCTCTCAAACACCTCTCCTACCCCCTGCGCCTCCCCCTTTCTCACGCCGCCTATGCCCTAGCCGCCGCTTCCTCCTCCTCTCCCTCTCCCAAGTTTGTTCATAACACATGGTATTCAAAGGCCACTCCCATCCTCACCGCCACCACCATGTCTTCCTCGTCATCAGCCTCCGCTACAATCCCCACCATGCCCAAGCTCCCGGACACGGTCCCGGATCTGCCATCCTTCTACGATCTCTTCAAGGACTTTGCTAAGGGCTTCGAGACGGTGACAAAGCATTGCGTCACCACGATGGACTGCGCCGTCGAGGCCCTCACTGCTGTTGAGGTCCTCATCGACCACCCGACGATCAAGGCCAAGCTTCACGAGAAGGAAGAAGCTGCTCGTAGGGCGGCAGCCCTTGCTGCTGCAAAGAAGGCAATCATGAATGTCTACGGCAAGCCCTCCACCGACATCGTCGACGACGACCTCGAGCAGATGGTGCACTCCGTCAAGGGTGGCGCCTCTCCCCCACCACTGCAGGGAGAGGCCCCACCCCCGGCGACCGATGTTGACCTTGCCGTTCCGCGCTACCACAAGCTCTCCTTTTCCAGCTTCGATGGCAAGGAGGATCCCCTACCCTAGCTTAACCGCTGTGAACTATTTTTTCTAGGCCAGAAGATCAAACCTGCAGAGCAGGTGTGGTACGCTTCCTACCACCCTACAGGGGCAGCCCAGTAGTGGTACATGCACCGCACAAAGGACGTCTCCATCACCTCTTGGAGCCTTTTTGCTCGCCTGGTGAATGAGTGCTTTGGGCTCCCGACACGCACCAACCCCTTGGGCGAGGTCGCTACTCTCCGGCGCACTTCAACGGTGGATGACTACACGGAGAATTTCCTGGTGCTCATAGCTCGCGTTGGGGATCTCCACGAGCTTCAGCAAGTCAGCATCTACACCGCCGGTCTTTTGGAGCTCCTCAAGACTGAGGTTGAGCTCAACAAGTCCGCTAACATGGAGGAAGCCATGAGCCTTGCTCGTGCTTACAAGTGCAAGGCTCAAATTACGACGGAGTACTCGGTCCAGGTTTCTAAACAGCCCAGCTCTACTTCACGTGCCCACTTTGCCGCTCCTCGCCCTCTTGCCAAGCCAGGCGTCCTAGCTGCTTCAGGCGTCACTTCGGCAAGTCCTACACCAGTGCCCGCAGGCAACCACCCTTTAAACCGCCTCACTACCAACGAGATGGCAGAACATCGCCGCTTGAATCTCTACTTAAACTGTGATGAGCAGTTTTTGAGGGGCCATAAGTGCAAGAACCTCTTCTACATTGAGATGCAGAACGACCTCATTGACATCGACATTATGGATGACAACTCCTTGATGGCGATCCTTGGCTCTGGGGGGCGCACTTTCCGCTTCTTGGGCCGCATCATCGACACTGAGCTTCGCATCCTTGTCGACTCTGGCGCTACTCACTGCTTCATCGACCTCACCATCGCGAACAACATGCAGCTTCCCCTTCATCGTGCTTTGCTCGCTCTCACCCTCGCTTTAGGAGATAGGGTGATGAGCCGCAACGTCTGCCATCAGCTACCGGTTGTCATCGGCCATGACACCTTCATCGTCGATGTCCACACCACAGACTTGCCTGACGGTGTCGACCTTATCCTCGGGACGCCATGGTTGGCTTCTTTAGGACCTGTGCTGATGGACTTTGCCACCTTGAGCATGTCCTTCTTCATCGACGGCCGCCGCGTGCTGTTGGTAGGCGATGGCTCGGTGCTACACCCTCAGCCAGCGCCGACTCTTCCTTCTCCTAGGAAGGAGCTTGCACCCGCACCTGTGGAGGCAACTGTAGCCATCATGGGAGGACCTCACCGCGTCAGCAACATCCTCTCCATCCTGCACAAGGACGAGGACCTCTATGACACCTTGCGTGACAACATCATCACAGACCTCGAGCTGTCCTTTCTCGTGGCGTGCATCTCCTCCGGCGACGCCGCCCCGGCGTGGAGTCTACGCGATGGCCTTATCTTCTTCGACGGGCGCCTCTATATTGTAGCTTCTTCAGCTTCTGAAGCTTGGCTAAATCTAGCACAGAGCACATCGCGAGAACATGCACACGATGGTGGACACGATGGGGGTGGTGGAGTTTGGGGTGGCTCATCAGATGGTGACGACGGCGAGCAGTAAAGACAAAGGAGGGTTCAACAAAGGTGGGGGCTCGGTGTAGTGGACAACGGTGGCCCTCTCTTCTTCCTGGAGCTTCAGTGGAGTGAGGACAAGCCCGATGTGTATTGCGTCGATAGTGAGGCTGCCAGAACCAAGAGCTCAATGTGGATGGACGGCGAAAGGAAGTTGACAGTGGGGAAGAACCTCAATGTCAACGAGATCTTGTGATGAGAAAGGCCAAGGTTGGTCAGGGAGGTACATAGAGGGGTTGCACACTTGCGGGAACAAGAAGAACGTGACGAGGCTCATCGGAGGCTCGTATCTCACGTCAGCGAGGACTTGCAGGCCGAATGGGGGCTCGTCGTTTTTTCTCCAAATCTGACGCGTATGCAAGGGGGTCTAGGGTTTGCTTCTGGGAGGAGCTAGAGGGGTTGCTTGTGCATGATTTGAACGACTGAATTCAAGCTAGAGGGCGACAGAGCCCAAAATACGGCGGCCATGGCGGGTGGCTTCTGCTCGTGCATTGATATATATATATATATATATATATATATATATATAGAGAGAGAGAGAGAGAGAGAGAGAGAGAGAGAGAGAGAGAGAGGGAGAGAGAGAGAGAGAGACGAGGGGGAGCAAAACCGGGGGCAGGACTAGTTTTGGAGCCCGAGAGCTAACCAGGTGGGGGATTTGGCGGCCACACGGTGGCATGGCACCGGTGGGCAGGGCCCATGCGGGAACACTTTGGAAGAGGGTGCTGATATGTGGGCCCCGCTGATTATTTGAAATTAGTTGGTTTTCAAAAGTGCAACTTCTATTTATTTGCATAATCTATGTAATTGTTAACTATACATGGTACTTTTTATCTCAATATACGAAATTTTGTTTTATTGAATATATATATATATATATATATATATATATATATATGTTATCTTAATCCATGAAACTACTTATATTAAGTTAAAATATTTCATCTTACTCTATGGAACTCTTGACTTAATAAATTGCACAACAAGTTATTTGATGAAAATGACTTGTAAATAGTTATGTATTGATTTTTTTTTTCTGAGACGGATATAGTTATGTAACTGATGCATTGGCATTGCTTTTTTTTCAGGCTCAATATGACACCCCAGGTGTCACCTTAGCATCGTGGGCCATCAAGGAAAGAAAGCAAAAGTAAGGAGTGAATGTTTTAAAAAAAACTTAAGTCGAATTTATTTGAAATTTTACTCAAATGAGCATTAAACTAGAAGTCCAAACTTTCTAATATAAATACCTAATTAAATTTCATAATCTTGATCCCTGTACCAAGTAAGAATTTTGGTTAATTTTGGGTAATTTAATCTCAAAGGTAAGTAGGTCATACAAATCAAACAAAACTCAGAAACATGGTTAGTTTAAAAATTCAAATTTTATAAATTTATAAGGAATCACTGAACCAGATCAATACTCATAACTGAGATTGAATCTTTATGAAAATCATATAATTTTGGCTTGATTTAATAATATTAGGAACAAATACTTTTAGAATTTTTATCAAATATCAAGTTTCTGAACAGATTTTAGTCTTGTCAGTTAAGTAAATTTGAAATTAAATAATTCCTATAAACTTGCACTTCCAGAACGACATCATCAATTCTTAGTTGCTGCAAACATTTATCTTCATTTATGTGGAATCCAATTTAAATTGGAACCTCATTTGATGCCCTAAATTGAATGTGCAAAGTGCTTAAATGTTCAGGAACTCAGACTTCTCAAAATCTCCAAGTCTCTCTAATCAACGGCCTTTTTCAAAAATACACTTCTCATAGTGCTGACCATGCATGTTCTGCATGTCTTTACCATTCTCTTTTCCACACTTTACTTTAAATAGTTATGTAATTGGAAGTTTCAAAACAAATCATATAGTGCTCGAAATAGTGGCTTCAAAATCGTTGGTGGCTCTGTTTTCTGGAGTTTCAAACCACCGCGGGCCCCACCTGTCATAGACTCAGAGAAAACACACTACTGTAGCCACCCAACCTGCCGAGCCGGCCACCGCCGCGTGGCCGCCGTCCACCGGGCAACCACCCCCCTAGTCGGATCGTGGTCATAATATGCGCCCTCGGATGCTCTAAGTCTTCCCCCCTCACTCCCACTCTCTTTCATTGCTCTCTCTCTAACCAGCAGCCGCTGCCATTACCAGTTGGATCGAGATCTGTCGCCAGCCCACCTCGAGCTCCCCTAACCCCGACCGAACCCACCCACAGCGGCGCCTAGTGCTCCTCTCCCTTCCTGCAAGCCAGCTCACTCCCATTCTCCGTCAACAACGCGAATCAGGCCTTCTTCCCTAAAGCCGGTGCCGCCTTCAATCCATTGATTCCACCCTCCACATCGCGCTTTCTTTCGATTCCTTGCACCGGCGAACTCCCCAGGTCCCCTCTCCTCCTCCCCACCTGCCTCGGCTCGGGTTCGCTCAGCCTAGCGCCAGGAACGCGACTTTCCACCGCCGTCAGCCGTCGGCTCTGCTGTCACCCATTTTCCCGTGCCGCACCACGTCCCCAGGCCTCCTTCCCCGCGCCTCCATGATCTGCGCATCCGCCACGAGGCCCTGCCGCCATCTGCGCCGACGGTGCCCCTCGGTAGAGCCCGGCCAAGCCGCCTACAACATGTAGTCCACCCACTAGTATATGTCCTTCAGAACCATGCTAGATAAATTAAGGATGCAAATATGCTTAGAATAAGTATTTTAAGTACATATTTAATAGCTTAAGCACTTAACCAATTAATTTGTGCTTGAACATTTAAATGTCAATGAATGTTAGCAATACTTATTTATAGTAGAGTACTTGATTTAGTTTATTTAGATGCTGATATTGATGTATTTACATGACAGGTCATCTAGTGTAAGTTGTTACACCTTTGTTTTCGTACGAACTTACCATTGTATTTAGAGAGTCAATGAAAGAAATAGACAAAAAAATAGATTAACTCACCTAATCATATTATGCTAAGTACTTCTTGCTAAATGCCTAGTAACCTTTTTTGTTCAAGAATCTCACACTCATGTTGTCATGCTATACCCTAACATCTTTATTTAATCATGTATGTTAACTAAAGATTTATCAAGAATTTAGATTAATCCTTTCTTTTATTTCAAGTCCAATAAATAAAATAACGACACCTCGATAATCACTTTAGCATTGCTAGTATTAACTATTTAATTTATTGTGATGTCTTGCCCCTACACTGCTTAAGTTGATCGATATCATTGATAGTGGCATTGCATAACCAATCTAGCATTTTCAAGGAAGCAAATATGTGTAGCAAAATAATTTAGCACTTAATGGCAACATTAAATATATACTCATATGCATCATGTCATTGCATCAATTTATTAAGGAAGTTCCGTGAATTTCCTTATCATATTCTTGACTTGCATGGTGCATCATTTTACTAGGAAACGAGCCGGTAACAAGGACAAGAAGATTGGTGTTGCAGAGATAGATGATGGTTTGGCTATAACCTTTGAGAAACCATGTGGGTATGTGCCATGGTTTGCAATATGTGATGAGTAATTGACATTGGTTGAGTTGGTGTTTGAGCCGGGTGAAGTCAAGGGTGATCCACACCGTACACGTGGAGAGGCAAGAAGCATGGACGGTTTCACGGTTGAGCCTCAAAACCGTGGGTGGTGATCAAGACGGCAGGGTCGACCAAGTCAAAGGTGATCGGATGTCGGTGCAAGTAGAGGCTTCCAATAGACCGGAGGCGGGAGAGACTTGTCGACGAGGAGGATCACGAGAAGAGGTGACATGCATCAAGATCGTGAAGTCTTGCTTCGGTGGAAGTGAGCATGAAGTCGCGCTTTGAGAAGCGTGCAAGGTGGTTTCCCGGTTTAGACCTTAAAACAGATGGCAGTGGTTGGTGCCGCACGTGGCACCATCATGGAGCTTGCGTCGAGGCGAAGCAAAGTTGTGAAGGGCTCGATGGCGTTCGGGCGAAGGAAAAAGAGTTGGACCATTTTGCCCCTGGTGGTAGGTGGCAATGAGTTATAGGTCAAGGATAGAGTTGTCTTGGATCCTAGGCCTATATAAGGAGAGGTGTGGCTGGTGGGAGAGGTGTCTCTTCCCATTAGCCTTGTTAGCACTTCATCCAAAGTGCTAGGAGAGGTCTTCAAGTAATAGAGGAGAGGAGAGGTTGTGTGAGAGACATCTCTTTCTCTTCCAAATAGTGGGAGGAAGAGGGTGGCTTCCTAGCCTTGTATCCATGGATCTTGTAAGCATGTTTCTATGATACGAGAAGTATTTTCGTGCTCAAGATCTTCCTCTCTCCCTAAATCCTGAATTTCTCTTTTTCTCTATTTTTGGAGCTATTTTCGTGAGAATTTTTGATGTCACTTGTGGGCAAGTTTTGGGACGGATTTCTTGGGGGATCTTAGTGCTATGATGAGCTAGAACAATCCTTCATGGGTCCTTGACCGAATCAAGAGATCTAGCACCTTCGATTTGAAGGATTTCTCAAGTTTCCCTTTTTTTGGTGTTCTTGGCACAAGATCTGAAATTTATGATGATTCCTTGAGCCAATCGAATGGATATCCTAGGAATAGGGTCGTGATGTGTTGAGGATTCACTGATCCAAAAATCGCATCATTTGGAGTTCGTTTGATTAGGTTTTGGTCATGTTTTTGCTTAATTCCGAAACCTTTTTCTATTCTGTCAGGGTCGATCGGCACTATCGATGACCAGGACCGGCACTGCCGGTGGGTCAGAACTCGGATCAGCACTATCGATGCCACGACCACCACTGCCGGTGGCACTGTCGATGCGCTCTGTTTACTGCATTTGAGAATTCGTCACTGGCGCTGCCGATGGGCTTAACCGACACTGTCGATGGTGCCAACCAGCACCGCCGATGGCTGTGATCGGCACTACCGACGGTACTCCAGTAAGGTGACTTGTGTGCGCTTCTTTGACTGATTCAAGTCTTTGCTGTTCCCTTTTGTTTCCGCTGTGTTCCGCTGCTGTAGTTGATCACTCCTAGGGTTAGCACATCGCAAGTTGTTGTGTGTAGCCTTGGTGATCGGTTTAGAGGTTGACTCGGGTTATAATCGAGACATAGGCCACGTTCTCTTGGAGAATTTTAATTGGCTCCCATTCACCCTCCCCCTCTGGTCCCCTTCTCGGTCCTTCAACCTTGTATAAGCTAACATTGCTTGAACCAAAGGCAAGCCCTGGTGCACTCCTATATTTTGAAAGTTTTATTTTGTACCATATGTATGCGTGACATGTATTGTGCATTACATGTAGGGATTTGATTGAAGCCTAGTTGCATGTAGCACACCAAATCCTATGGGTATGGGTTTAATTTATACAAGCCCCGTTAGAAATGCTAAGCTTAATTTGTGAGTCTCGATAGCAAGCATCGAGTAGTCCGGGGATTACTCGGTATATGGTAGTGGATCACTATTTTTCCTCTTGAGTTTATAATGAGAAAGAAATGAAATCCAGACCGAACGGGGAGGTGCATGTGTAGGTTGAGGTGACAAGGTTGGCCGTTGTTTGCCATAGCCCCGTTTGTGTCGGTTGAGAACTGCTTTAAGTGTGGCCCCATTGAGCAAGTTTGAACGGTACCAAGTGCATGCTAGTGATATGGGCACTAGTAAACTGACGTAGCTTGATTACCTCAGTGGTTGGACGATATCCTACTCTTCTTCTAGTGATGAAGCGGGTATGGTGGAATGTGGGTATGTGTTGGAAGGAAGAGTGCATGGGCTATCCATGGATGACTTCGACGGAAGCATCGCATGGGGTGACGTGTACTCAGGAAAAGTGGGACTCGAACCGACCCTGTTGTATCTCGCGAAAGGTTGTCGTACGTGACTCCTCGGAGTATGCGTGCACCGTGTATTTGGGTTTCTCCTGCAGGATATAAATCGATTCGAGTCGCCGTCCCTCGCGGTTATTGAGTACCACTTGTGATCATTGTCACATCATAGTCGTTGTCATACTGTAGTAAGAAAGTGAAATGATGATGATAATTATATTTGTTGTATTTCTATTAATTGTATTGCAACCATATTTGCTATAGTATAGCTGTCTAACATTTATTTTATGCAAACCCTATTAATTTGGCTAAAATATGAAAATAAGGATTAATTAGTAGTGATATTTTTGCAATTATTCCAACAATCTATGGTCAGCCTCATGCATACTAGGTGTCGGCCTTAGCGTGTCATTTTGACGGGTAAGTCTTTCTGATTATTAGTTGCTCAGGTTTCGCTCTATGTGGTTTTATGCAGGTGTCCTTCTTGATAATGAGACATGTCTACGGGCTTGATGTGCTTCATGATAGAATTTTAACGTGAGATATATTGCTTCTGCTATTTATGTTACCGAATTTCAAACTTATTTACATACTTAAATCTGAACCAAAGTTATAATAATTAAATTTTTATATTGTACTATTCTTTTTATGCTCATATGTGTGTACTTTTGGACTCTTTCTTTATCAAAGCGTCACCCGATAATCGATCTTCGACTACCTCCTCATTCGTGGGGCGGGGACGTCACACTCAATGCGTTCGCAACTTTGCATTGATAAGATAAATGGACCGAAGAGGCTGTAGCATGGCGGCATTGTTGGGCTGCATAAACAGTTGGTTGGGCCGAAAATGAAGAAACAGACCCGTTAGCGGCGCATGCGGGTGGTAACAGACTAACAGCAGCGCCGGCTTCGCCACTTTTCCCCCCTTTTGCCCCAAATCCCCATCGCCCCCAACGGAACCAAATAAAAGCAGAAGCAGCACAGCACAAGCACGGCCACCCACCACCACCACCGCCACCACCACCAGGCACCAGCGGCTGGCCGCAGCGAGAGAAGGCGAGCGCGCCGCCCCCACGTAAGCCGCCGGAGAAGGATGCCAGACGTGGTGCCTCCGGAGCCCGTCGTCGACCCCGCCCCGGAGGTGCACGACGAGGCAGACCCCGCCCTGGAGGCGCACGACGAGGCCGACCCCGCCGCGGCCGACGTCCCCGACCCCGTCGCCGCAGACGTCCCCGACCCCGCCCCGGAGGCGCACGACGAGGCCGACCCCGCCCTGGAGGCACACAACGAGGCCGACCCCGCCGCCGCGGACGTCCCCGACCCCGCCGTCGCTGACGTCCCCGATCCCGCCGCTGCCGACGTCCTCGACCCCGCCGCCGCCGACGTCGACCCACCGCTCGCCAACCCTGCTCCAGCCAGGATTCCGCTAGTACGCATCCTCCTCCGAGTCCCCCGCCCTCTGGCCGTCCTTCTCCCCGCCTCGCCAGGGCGGGCGGCCATGATGGTGCTCGTCGCCGCGGCCGCCACCGCCGCCGAGGTGCTCTGGATCCCCCAGCATGTGTACCGGCCCGCGATTCAGGTCGGCCACGACCTCCTCGTCGGCGTGGCGGGGCTCCTGCTGCGCGCGTGCAAGGCTCCCCTGCCCATCGCAAGGGGATTCAGCCTCCGCCTATGGAATCTTATTGCAGGCCTTCTCCCCGACACGCCGGGGCGCGCGGCCCTCATGCTGCTCTGCGCCGCGGCCGCCACCGCCGCGGAGGTGGTTGGGTTCCCCCGGCTTGTGTACGGGGTCTCGATTCAGGTCACCTTCGTCCTCCTCATCGCCGCGGCGCGCCACCTCGTTCTGCTTCGCCGTCGCGCGCCAGGCCACGCCGCACTGCCTCTGCTCCGTGCCGCGGACCTGGTCGGGCTCCCGCCTCGCGCGTTCGCGGCTCTTCGCATCGCTATCCTGCGCGCGCCAGGACTCGCGGCGGTTCTCATTGTCGTCGCCACGGTCGGCGTCCTCGTCGTGGCCGCTGCCTCCCTCTCTCGCCGCGCCGGGGGCGCGTCGCCTTCCAGGGCGGGCTAACTGGTAAGAACCAACCGCACGCTCACACCCTGTCCGCCCACTGAATCCTGATCTTTATTCGTTCTGCGATTCTTTGACCGAATTGGGTAGCTGTTTTCATGCAAATATAAAGTAACATGCTGATGATAATGTGCGTTCATTGCAACAGTTTAGTTGTATTTTGGAGTTTAACAACTGCCCAGGTTGTCTTGTTGTATACTAATCAAACTGTTGTTTCCAGGCTCACTGGAATGTTATTTGTTCTGTTCTATGCATATTCCGTTCTACAATTCTTGTCTGTTTAAATGGAACCAAAATAGCATTGTATAGATATTTTTAATTCTTGTGACAATGGTTTCTCAGTTATGAATTGTTCTGTTTTGCTTATAATTCATCCAATTCCAGTGCGTTCGTATTTGATTTTGCATTTAAGGCGTCTTATATGCTTTCTTATGCTCTTGGCAGGCTGTAAACTTGCTGGACATCAAGCTGTTGCTGGACCTGACCTGCCAGACCGTTGCGGACATGATCAAGTGGTGGAGTCAAGAGGAGATGCGAACTACGTGAGGAGGGAGAACCAGTGGGCTTTTGAATGAGCCAATTCTTGCAACAACAATCTGTAGCCAGACCAGTGGGGATCTGACTCCTTAGGGATGTTCGAGTTTGGAGCAGCTATAGACTGCCGTGGGGGTTTAAGCATGTTAGGAGGTGTGAATAGGTTCTGAGAATCGTGCGCAGACTATTTTGCTGGTTCCGTTGATTTTTGGATGGATCAGATGTCTCTGCCCGGGATGGTTATCATTGTTGGTGTTGCTGGTTTTCTGCTCTGATTCCTGTCTCTGGTTAATTTGCTCTGTATGTTCTGATGTTTTGTTGGTTCAGGCAGCTTGATTTTGCATCCTTTAAGCTCCATCTCTAGCCCACCGGCCGCTATATTTTGCTGTGATTAATTTGTCGTTATCAGAAGTTCATGTCTACCTGATTGCTATTATTGCCCTGTGCATTTGTATCTACATTGAAAATTGAATACCAAACCTTGTCACGAAACAAGTTCAGCTGAACAGAGAATTGTTTCATGTCTTACTCGATGACAGTTAGTGTAGTTAGTGGACTTACAGATCTTGTCATTTGTGTTAGCTTTTCTCAAATGGCATGAAAGAGTCTGATGAGATGAGAGGCGTGCTATTCTTGGAATAACTGCTTCTGGTAACATGGGAGCTACAGTACGCTCCAACATTCCTTTGTTTCTTCAGGTAAAAGCTGCACCTAACTATGATTTCTGGTAACCATCACATGCCTGAGCAAGATAGTTCACTAGTTACAGAAACAATGGTTAATAGAAGCCTTTAGTAGAAGTCACTTGCTGAGATGTTGGATTTTCTGCGTATGTAATTATTGAACAGTACTTGGGACCTGTCTTGAATTGGCATAACTGATACACTAGTTATTGAGCAGGAGCATAGATTATTGTTAAGTAAATAAACAAGATCTTCAAGTATGGTCATTGACTGGCAACTAGAACTTTGACAGTATAAAAACTGAAGTTAGAAGAGTTTTTATAGTGCTAGAACTTTAGCTATTCAATATGTTTCTTGCATTTAGGTGCTCGTGCCAATTACAAATATGTACATGTATGTGATAGAACCATCCCACAAGGTGACAGCCCTGAACATCAGGATCCACCTTGGGTGACACACTCGCATTGTGGCGTCCAAAAACACAACACAATATGAGCAAAATAATTTACAACACGTAGATGAATCAAATATTAGAGTTTTACATAAATCCAAATTGAAGTTACAACCAAAAGTCTTTGATAAAAGTAGAAGCCATAAGTTACGTCTAGAGTTCAATGAAAGACGATTAAGAGAGATACAACCGCCTCTCATGGCCGTAAACACAAATCATCCGCATCGATATGTGTTTTGCCCAAGACACCGTACCAACAAACAACACTTTAATTCCACGATGAAAGTGCATCTAGTCCCCTAGTGGGTTTGGGTATATTGAATGATAATATGATTAAAGGTCTAATAATTCTTGTGAATGTTTAAGTAGGATTTAATTGAAAAATGTACAATGTATGGCTCAAGTTAGCAAGATGGTAAAGGATTGGTATGACTTGACCGCGATGAACCATGCAAGGGAGAAGAGCAAGGTAGAGTTTTGGCTCCAAAGAACCAACGCAGTGGTGATGGGCAAGTGAAGCTTAATCTTGGACTGATCAAGCTACAAGGTGTTATATGTTGCCAAGTATCAGTTATTGTTAAATGTTAAGACATGAAGTGACTTGTGAATAAATAATGGAAGATGATCATATGGATTCAAATATTCCAAGTCACAAGTTCTAGGTGATCATGCCAAAATCAAAATCACATGCTGCATCTCTCATGAAGCTAAAAGATGAAGAGGTGGCAAGATTCAAATTATGCAATCTCAAGTGGAAGAAAGTGTTTTTGTTTTTAATCTTGAGTCTAGGCATACCGCTGTAACACCTGGCGTATCGGATACATAGCTTAGAAACCCGTAGCCATGACCTTTAATCAAATATGAACCCACCCTAAAAGTTTGAACTCATTTCAACCACTTTTCAATAAAAATTAATCAGATTTGAACATCATTTGAACTACAACTCTAAAATTTTCAACACAACATTGTGCCACGAAGAATATATGTTGTAGGGAGCGAGGAGAAATAATTTTAAGAAAAATCTTAGACTTTTCTTTTCTTCTAAGTGTAAGAGCCCCAAATAAATGTCTAAAGACAAAAAAACATGCCATGTTTGAAAAATTCCTAATTCAATTCTAATACAACTTGTTGAACATGCTCATTTTCTAAATTGAAATCACGTCTAGACGAAATAGCCACATGTCATTGTTTTTGCAAACTCGGCTCTAGGAGATATGCTAATAAACAGGAGCATCATTTATGGAAAATTTTCAAAAAGAAAAGAAACATGCCCATGGGCCCACCCGTTAGCCACGGGCCCCCTCTTCCTCGCTCATTGGGCGCCATAGACGGCACCGCATTGACCGGTGAATGCCGCTCAGATACACACCTGGTCCAAAACCGGGCACCAAAACCACGACACCGCCCTAGTCTTGCCCCCCCCTCCCTTCCCTCTACGCCCCTTCTCTTTCATTCACTCTCTCTTTTTATCTTGGCCAAGCTCATGTGGCATTGAAGCGTGGGTCAACCTCGCGTCGCTCGGTGTTGGCGTTTGCTAAGTTACATCGATATAATCATTCTTGATAATGGTGCCAGACATAATTATAAAGATGCACCTCAGCGTCAATAGAATAGAATCCGCAAGCGCATGGATAATACCATTGTAGCATTTCACTATTAGATTGCTCTAATAGCTTGTTATTTATAGTTCTACCAAAGGAAGGCTATAACATAAATATATGATTGTTAATAGTAACATAGATATAAAGATTGGTATGAGTATTCAGAGTTTATACAGGGGTAAGTATAATAAAGGATAAGGATAGTATGACACACAGAGTAATCATTCCTAAAGATAAATAAAAGGTCTTAAGTCTTTAGGGAGTTTTAGTTAGAAGAGCAAAACCGTATCTCTAATGTTAGTCTACCTATATGGTCACATAGTCAAATAATTACAAGCAAGGTTATACTATTCATAGTCTAATGTACTCAACACTTCATGTACGGATTCATGCCCGGCATACACAAGGCAACTATGTCTTGGACACATGTTATAACCGAACGTGGAGGAGTACAATAGATAGATAGGACTGTCACCACCTACTGCCTACCTCTATAGACTGTGGATTACGAGGTGATCAATACTACCTAGCCGTCTAAGCACTGTGCTTACACATTTAAGTAGAATTCTAACATTGATCAAACACTAGAATTACCTATTGGATTAACAAGAGCTAAAGCACACATAACTCTAACCTAAGGATTAACAAGTCATGAGCTAAGCAATTGCAATCCTAATTGGATATCAAACCAATATTAAGGCACAACAACTAGACTAAAGTACAACTAGCATTATAACATTTAGACTATAGTCAAGGTATAAGCCAATCATGACAATAAGGTAGCAAGTCAATATCATCATGAAAGCATAAAGTCCTATAGCATGAATATGATATATAATCAACCAAGGAAGACATATCATAAGCATAACTATATAGAAAAATTATATTAATTGAATAGAGCAAAGTCATAATAAAATAGAATAAAGAAAAAGGTACAAGAGCCATACCAATACTCCTATGAGTTTGAGACTTGAGCAAGGCTCCTCCTACAATAAACTCCACTAGGACTAGTAAAAAACTAAGTGAAAGAGGAAAATGAATAACTCTTGAGTGTATGTGTTGAAGTGAAGCTCTCCCCTTCTATTTATAGGGGCCACGGAACCGTGTAAGGATCATGACCATTGAGGTCACCCCAAGGTGTGAATTTTTTGGTGATGAATGAAAAACATGAAATGTGATTAATATCTACACGAGTGTTGTTCGTGTAGGAAACCTCTTCTACTCTATGATGATTGTAGACGACGGCCTTGGTGATTGATGACAATGACCGCAAGCGTGGAGGCTTGTGAGCTTGATGGAGTTCAAGGGTTGATGGAGATGGATCAAAGCTGAGGACAAGCTATGGAGCAAGTGTTGGGAACACTTGTCTAGTTGTTAGGGCTTTGAGTCCATAGAAAAAACCGGACTATCAAGGAGGTCTAGGTCATTTCTCTTAGGTCATGTCTAGTTGGTGATATGCAAGGTTGCTCGGTGAAATCATAGGCACTAGATGACAATGGAGAAGCCAATGAGCTATTCGGAGAAGCCGAGAAACGAAGTCAAGCAAAGACGACAAGTTTCAGCTTCGGGACATAGTGACTGGACAGAGGGGTCAATTGTGACCTGACTGTACGGTCACTAGGTGAAGTTGTCTGGGACTTATAGCGAAGAAGCGAGGAAACTGTTAAAGTTGGAAGTTATAGAGACCTGACGGTCCGGTCTGTACTAGTGACTCTGGGTAGCGAGGAAGCGAGCGCTGGAAATGTTTCTGGACTGGAGAGAGAAATAGACCAGACGGTCCGGTCAGCTGACCATATGGTCCGGTCAGTACAGGATTTCAGTAGGTTAGAGCCGTTGGAGCTCAGGTTTGCAGTGACTGGATGGTCCGGTCAGGCAGTGACCGGACAGTCCGGTCAGTAGACCTAGAAAGCTGATTTCATGGAGCAACGGCTAGTTGGAGGTTGGAAGCCTATATAACTTCGTTGCTGGGTCTTGGAGGCCTCTCTTGGCCAGTGGATTACCTGAGACCATTTGGTGAGGTCTAAGAGGAAAAGGGGAGAGCACTAGGAGGAGATATTACATATCTTGAGAGTGCTAGTGAGAGTAACATGGAGTGATCTTGCACATCTAAGGCTAGGTGTCCTTGAGGGTGTGATCTAGGTTGTTACTCTTGGTCTATGAGACCTAGACCGGTTAGGTGCCGGTGATCAAGCCTATTGTGATTTGTTGTGAAGGCCATCACACGTTTGTACACTGTTTGAGCCCGCTGGTGAAAGGGGCATTACTAGTGAGCGCCCGTGCCGGCTCTGGAAGTCCGACAAGTTCTCAAGGGAGGCGAGCTTGTGCCTTGGTGGCAGCGATGACGCACACCGTGTCTTCACTCCGAGAGTGATTGCGGGCTCGTGTGCGAGAACTCCACTTAGAGGCGGGAGGGACCGGGACTTCGGCGGGAGTGGTCCAACAAGGAGTAGGGCAAGGCGCCATCCTTCCGAGACCTCGAGAAAAAATCATGAGCCATCTCTTACTCTACTCCTTACTTTGATGCATTACTTTCCGCATTTACATACCGTGCTATTTATGCTTGTATGCTTACCATGCTCTAGTTGATTGCTTATAGACTTGCATGAATAGGCTTCTCTACTTGCTAGTTATGCTTAGCTTACACTTGATCACTAGCATGTATATGAGTTGCTTAGGCTTGTTTGATCACCCTAGTATGCATTGTGCTACTCATGCTTGTGTGTCTTCCATATTCTTGATGTTCTAGTAGCTTTGCATGAGTAGGCTCCTTTGCTAGTTTGTTGTGTGCTTCCGCGTGTTCTTTGATTACTAGCTTGCATAGGAGTTGTATGCCTCATGTATGATCCACTAGTATGCTTAGTTTGTCTTTCCTTGAATAGGATTATCTTGTTAGTGTGATCACCACTAGAATTATGTATGAGTTGTTTTGAGTGGTCGATTTTAGGAATTGGAAAAATAGGTACATAGTTTGAGTTCCTGATTCACCCCCCTCCCGGTCACTCGATCCTTTCAAACCGCCATGCACCGACGTTGCCAAAGAGCTGAGTAGTCAACACATGGAATCCTGACCGAAATGGGCTCAAGACCAGGTTCGGTGACCAAGGGGAAAGTCGACCGACCGACCACTGGGCCTGTTCCCCTTGTGCTTTCTCTAGGTGGCAGACAGGTGGTTCCTCTTGTGTTTTAAGGTGGTGTTCGCCGGAGGAATCCCATGTAGCCACATATGCAATCCGAGGGAAGTCCAGTTGGCACCGTCCCATTGGCTGGAATCGTGTTTCCCCAAGTTATGCTCCATTTCTCCACTTTATTTGTATCAAATCCCTGCATGCACATGAATCTCCCACAACAAGTGGAATCTTATTATTCCTAACTAACATGCATGTATGAAATGCTAAGTCTTTCTACTTTTATAGGTATATTAACGGGAGTCAACATGACTTAACACATCTTTCTCCCGCCAAGCAGGATAAAACTTTTCTCAAACTTTTCTCGTCATAGGGGATTTCTTGACATAAATATTATGCCAACGTATCCCACCATGCGGGTGTTTTCCCAAACTTTGCCCATTATACGGGTATAATCATAATAATCTCTTTTCCGTCATGCGAGTAATTCTCTCGAAGGGACATGAATGCTTGTAATGCCAGAAATGAATCCAAATATTATGTGACACATACATACTTAATCCAATGTTGGTCAAATTAAATATGTATATGCCTTATCATATCAAAATCATTAAAAATAATAATAAAATCTTGTTTATTGAGAGTACATGAAAAGTAATTTCTCAGGAGTCTCAATGATACATCTGTTTCTTAAATTAATATCCAAGAATTATTTTCTTTTAAAGCCATTTTTTAGAGGGGGAATACTCCCGCACTCTCACCTTTTCATGGCCATCTTTTAGGTTACAAGTACCCAATCTTTTGCTTTCACGAGTGAAAGCATCAAAACCTCTTAGTCTAAGAAAATTAGGCAATAATCAATAATAATGGGCATAAAATTAACCCTACGTTGGTCTGATTAAAGATATGCACATTAATCTTTTAAGTCTTTATCATATATTCTAAATCACCATTGGGCAGAAATAGAATAAAACATCATCTTTATATGCATTTATTCTAAATCACTGTTGGACAAAAAAAAAGAATAAATACATATATCTTATAAATAAAGCGATGATATATCTATTAGACAACTTTACAAAGAAAGCAACATTATCATAAGCTTTATTGCAGCGGAAACGTAAAGAGCATCACTTGATCTTTTGTCTTTTCTCTAAAAAATTGATCACTATGATGCAAAATTTATCAGAAATTTAGTCTTTTAAGCGTAGAACTTATAAAATTATGATATTATTATCATCAATATTGGACAGAAAATAACAATACCATAATTATCTTTAAACGCATATCTTTTCAGTCCTCTAATCAAATTTTCTACAATTTAATTAGAGAATGAAACTTTTCTTCATAGCAGAAACTTTTTTTTTCTTTTAGAAGCAATCAAATTTCTTATCTTTTATGCACAGAAATCTAAAACAATTTTGGTGCATTTGTTTCATCTCCAAACAATTTATCTCGTTGGTTTAAAATTGAATGGAGATTCTACTATATAATCTTTCACATGATTAAATTCATGAAAACAATACTTTCAGAAGCATTTCTTTTGTACTCTATTCTCTAATCAATTATCTCGTTGGTTCAAAAAGACTAGAGATCAAAATTGTACAAAATACATCAAACAAATGCCTCTGAAAATAATTGAAGCAAATGAAACAAGTTACTGTGCTCAACTCCACATTTGGCCTGGACATAGAAAAATCGGCCCATGCCCTTCTCTGGCGCGCGCCTGGGCTCGGGGCCCAATAGCCGATGGCTGGGTCGCCGAATCGGCCCAACACCACGTCCCCGCCTGGGCCAAAACTCAGCCCAGTGCCTGCTGGCCATGCTGCTGGCCGTCGATTTTGCTGGATCAGGATCTGACGGCCAGGCATCGATTTTGGCGGGACAAAAACCCGGAGCCAGTTCTTCTTCCCTAAACCCTAAGTCACTTCTTCCCTCTCTTTCTCTCTCTTGCCGTGTGCGGTGGCACTAGTAGACGCCGCTCGGCTCGTTGCGCGCGTGCGCCCGGTGCGGCGCCGCATCGCTCTGGCCGGGCATGCCTTCGGCCGGTTAGTTCGCTCGGCCCTTGAGCGCGCGTCGGGCCTGTAGGCGGCGACGACGGTGTCTTTCTCCCGCGGCTGGTGGTGGCTGACGGGGCATGGGGTGGTGCCGCTGGCGCGATGGTCGTAGCGTCTCCCCCCTCTGTCTCTTCTTTTTCTCTTGCCCATCCCCTCTTCTCTAGACCCCACGTGAGATCTAGAGAGTGAGCCGGTGGCCATGTCGGCTAGAGGAGGGTGGTGGCTCCCTGTGCGGCCTCTCACCGGCGCGCGCGCTCGCCCATTGGTGAGCGCATCGCCATCGAGTGGCCTCGCGAGCTCGAAGCTTGAGTCCATCTTCCCGCACGGTGGCGGGTCTTTCCCGCACTACAGCGGTGGTTGCAACGGCTCGATCATTTCTTCCCGCGCGGTGGCGGCGGGTCCAATCACGCACCATGGCGGGTTCTTTCCCGCTCGATGACGGGGTGGTGACGGCGGTGGGTGACCCAGGGGAGTCCGTCCTCCATACCGTCCTTTCTTTTTTCTCTTCTCTTAGGGTTAGGGTTCTTTCTTGGCTTTTCTTTCTGATCAAAATCGCTTTCTGTTTCTTTTCCCATCTCCGATCTACTCACTAGTCTAGCTCTTGATTCCATTGTTAGAACTCTAGGGATCATCTAGGGTAGATCGAGGGGACGGGATCTGTGAATAGCGGTAAAAGTCGTACCTCTTCTCTTAATCCGTTCCCATTGCCGACCATGGTGCCACCGCCGTGGTAGAGATGATGCGGCTTCAGGGAAGGCGGTGTCTTGGACGACGACTGGTGGAGGCGATCCCCGCTGGTGGTGCTTCCCCTCGCTTCAGCGCCATCCTTTGGATCAGATTAGGATTTGGAGGTGGGTGTACTGTAGCGGTGATGAACCTCGTAGTGCGTGAACATGGTCCCCACCTCCTCCTTATAGGCGCTGCATGATAGGGGCCCACCAGCCCTCTTTGGGCTGAATGCCCCTGATCAGGGCGTGGTTCAACGGCCCAATGGGCCATGGGGCCCATTGGCGGAGATCAACCTAACAATCGCGTCCCATCTGCGATGTCCTCCACGCGGAGCACTATTGGCACTTCCCAAGTGCCCCTTACCTGTGATATTGTCTATATATTTGTATATGCGTTGTTTGGGAGCTTTATTGCAGAAACAGGTAAAATTGGTGATCAAAGTGATGATGGATAGGACAGGAGTCCAGAACCGACGAAAAGCACTGAAGAAGCCTAGTGCGCCGATCGGCGCAGTCCATGAGCCGATCGGCGCAAGGGTGTTTTAGCCCATAGAAGTAACCGAGGCCCATTCCAGATGTTTATAGAAGTTTATCTGCGCAAGACACTTGAAGATATTTGTCTAGAAGATTTATGGAACTTCAAGAAGATTTATGGAACTTCAAGATCTCAACGTGCAGTACAAGACTTTAGCTCGAAGGAAAAGGCCCACATGGCAGCTGTCGAAGACAGAGGAACCGACTCGGGTAAGAAATCAGAGAAGACACGGCTTGCGCCGATCGGCGCAACCACCTTATTTGCTAGAAACCGAGTCCTCTACGAGTAGAACCCCTATAAATACTTGTAAACCCTCGCCGTAGGGAAGAGGAGGCGACAGAGGGACACTAGCATCATCAAGCAACCATAATCGCCGCAGAGCCACCAGGGCTTGCCCCGTTAGAATAGATCTCTAGTTGAGTTTGAAGAACCATTGGAGTTAAGAGTTGATCCGTCAAGGTAGGCCATCTCGACGGGGATGAATCTTATTCTATGTATCTCAAGGATGATTGAATATATTGATGATGGTTTTGGTGATTTGTCTATCTTGATTCTATAATCATGCATGTGCTTATTCCAATTGCTTAGTTCTAAGCTAAGTAAGCAGATATTATCTTAATCATGGTGATTAGGATAGTATTCGGACATTGTATTGATTATGGTTGCTTGATGATGCTAGTAGTGTGGTTTAGCGGTGACAGCACTAAGCCGATGCAGAACTATTGGATAGTTGAGTAGGGTAAGATATTCGCGTGATTATGGGTTTCCTCTCGGGAGCGATAAATCGGGAGCCGCTCGGAAAGCAGGGTGGTCTTACTCATTATAGGTTTTCATTGATCTATGTAATTACCCATTATGATGCTATTCAATTAGACTTTCTGGTTATGATCTCACTAGTAGATATCTGGCTACTCACTTAACAGCATAGGTTTACAAGATCTCGCACACTTTGGCTCAGATTCACTGGTGCGCCGATCGGCTCAACTCCTGCGCCGATCGGCGCAACAACTTTGGCTTAGATTCACCAGTGTGCCGATTAGCTCAACTCCTGCGCCGATGAATGCAACCACAGATTTACTAGATCTTGCGCACTTTGGCTCAGTTTCACCAGTGTGTCGATCGGCTCGACTCCTGCGCTGATCGGCGCAACGACAGATTTACTGTCTGGCGCACCTTTGCGCTGGCTAGTCTCCCCCTCATGCAACCTGACTTTGACAGTAGCCTTGACTAGATCTTTTACTGTTAGCTTTGTTTAATAAATCCCTAAGGTTCCAGTGGATTTGATAAACCTTGGAATACTCAATTCAAGGGAAAAAGTGCTACAATCGTACACCGTCATCTTGCGGTATATAAGTGGATGCATAGATACGACCAACAAGCCCTATTTTCTGGCGCCGTTGCCAGGGAGCATAGCAGGTTTTCAAACATTGTTTGATGTATTAGTGTTTAGTCATTGTGCTTTACTTGTCTCTCTAGTACATATATTCTGTTAAGTGAAACTAATAGGTATGGACGGTCCTAAGTCAAACAAACCCTCTAATTATGCCGATAATCAAGAAAGACTTTTTCATAAGAAGAGAATAGCGGAGAAGAGAAGCAAGTCACTTGGAGATTTAGAAGCAGTCCGCGCAACACCTCGAATATTATTCATAGTAGAAGACTCAATTTAAGAGCAAGAAGAAGAGGAGATGGCAGAGGTACCAATGGTTAATCGTCTCAAGCCACAATTGACTAGTATTGTCAAGACAGATTTCTAAGAAGCTCAAGATCAATTTCCGTATCAATTGGAGAGATATGTTGGAATAGTGGCGCAACAACCGTTCACAGGTTCAGAAGATCCCAATCATCACTTGCAGCACTTCCTTGAGGTTTGCAGTACATTCAAGATAGCGGGATTGATAGGAGATCAAGCGCGTGTGCGGCTGTTCCCCTTCTCTCTAGTTGGACGCCCCAAGCAATGGTACAATGGATTGGAAAACACAGTAAAAACGGTGTGGAACACGTTAGCAGCTGAATTCTTGGCCAAATACTTCCCCCTGTTGTTGAGAAGTTCTACACAGGATTGAATCTTTTATCACGTCAACATTTGGACGCCTCAGCTGTAGTTTAATTCATGTCAAAAACCCCCACCGAAGCTAAGAATTTGATCAAGTTGCTAGTTGAAAATCAATCGTGGGATGGTGAGAGAAGCTCAAGGAATTTGCAACCTTCAAAAGGAGCAGCGAAGAGTGTGATTGAGAAGACTCACGAAGACTTGATTATAGATTGCCTCGATGCTATTCAAAGGAGGTTAGACTATAATCTTCATATCGCTAAGGAAGAGACACTGAAGCTGGCGGAATCACGCTCCACATGTAGTGAGTGTGGAGAATTTGGTCATGTGCAGAAAGATTGCCCTGAAGAGATGAAGATGCTAGAATATATGAAGAATAGTGAATGGAAGCCCCAATATCAGCAACAAAGGAGTTCTTTCTCTCCTAGTTCGTCCATGCATAATTCTATCCCACTTCGTCTCCAATGTCATGAGTTCTTCCAAGCTCTAGAGAAGATCAACAAGGACAATCAGGCTAAATTCAAGGAGATTGATCATGTCCTTGAGTGAATTAATGACAAGGTGATAGAAATTGGGAGCTCCAACGAGCAGATTTTGAAGCATACCAAGATTATGGAGCAACAGATGGGACAGTTATCGCAAGCCATTCAAGGCAACAAGGGGGCTATTCCTGGCAACTTGATGTCTGCAGAGCAGTTGAAGGCAATAGCTACATGATCAGGAAAACAAACAGAAGATCCAGAGCACTCTGCGGGAGCAAAGAAGCCCCGCGCCGGTCGGCGCACACCTGGCGCCGATCGGCGTGACAACCCTGTCAGCACCGATCGGCTCCCTGAAAGCGCCGATCGGCGCAAGCAGGATGATGACCTCTCTGGTCTAAAAATGGGCGTGGAGACAGAAGAGCATGGCCCTGCCACGTTTCTGGATACTCAACTACTGACGAAGACAGAAAGAGCGCGGCAACACGACGAGCAATTTGCAAGTTCGTCGATATTATGAAGAAACTTTACATCAATGTCCCTTTTGTTGACGTTATCCAAGTTCCCACCTATGCCAAGTACATTAAATGACATGATGCAAAACAAGAAGTCTCTAGTTTCTGAGGAGGTTGTAAAGGTCACTAAGGAATTAACGGCGACAATCAATGAAGTTGCACTGGAGAAGAAACCCGACCCTAGATCACCAAGCATTAAATGCATGATTGGAATAAGGATATTTGATAGGTGCTTGTGCGATCTTGGAGCAAGCGTAAGTGTTATGCCCCGTCATATATTCACAAATCTCAATTTGCCTGAATTAGAGCCTACGGGTATGTGTTTGGAGTTAGCCGACCAATCGGTACGCTTCCCTGATGGAATTGCTGAGGATGTGCCTGTTCAAATTGGAGATCATATCGTCCCTGTTGATTTTATTGTGCTTGATATGGATAAGAGGACGAGGACCCCGTTGATCTTAGGCAGACCCTTCTTGAGGACAGCCAAGGCAAGTATTGATGTTGGGAGTGGTGAGATAAGCTTCGATATAAGTGGGACTCCCTACTCTTTCAAGTTTCGCCCAAAGGGAGAAGAGTGCCGTGCTATTGATGAAGTGAAGAGATACAAGACACCGTGACATCAAAAGTAATTGGAGGGGATGTATGGATAGGTCGTCCAAACTATATGAACCATGGAGACAAGATAACCTTATAGTATCGCGGCCTCACATCCCGCACCACGACACTAAGGATTGATTGTTTGTGGGGAGGTCAAGCTCTTTGACCTCTAAATAACTAGAGCGCTCTTGGGAGGCAACCCAATGATCGGGGGATTTAGAAGTTATTTAGTGCTTATGGAAGGGCAACCCATTTCATTTAGTTAATTAATGCTGGCCGGGAGGGCAACCCGGTGTTTTTAAATTTACTTGCTTGTGATAAAAACAATCTCCCGAATAATAAAATAAAAATAAAAAAGTACGTGCTTAATTCTTGTGTGCTCTTGCGTTGTCTGTTTATTCATGCAAAACTATGTATATACATACTGTAGACTAACAATGCAGGAATATAAAAAAAAGACCAAAAACAGGAAGGAACAGAGCTTGCGCCGATCGGCGCAGTTTTTCTCAAGTCAGGACAGAAGACCGATGACGCCCAGAATTGAAGGAGTGCTAAAAATCAACCAGCACAGTAATTTCCAGAGCTGGAGCTATTTTCAAGGTAATAAAAAATCTTTTTGAATTAATTTTTGTGTGCAAAATGGTTGCTAAATAATGTAGGAAAGGATGAAAAACAACATCTATCGAAGAAGCGAGGGGCTAGAAGCAAAAACGGACATCGGGCCAATCGGTGCGAGTCAGCGCCGATCGGCGCAGTCACCAGATGAGCCCTGATACGTATGCCAATACTACAGGAACATTAGAGAAGTGAAAATTAGGTGAAAGAGATGAACACGAGGCATCAGAATCAGCGCCGGACCAAAAGACGAGGTGCAAGAGACTTGCGCCGTTCGGCGCCCTACTGTGCCGATCGGCACAGGTATGATTGCTATGCAGGTGTACAGTGCAGAGGAGACATGGAATTGACCAAAAGCTGAAAAAGAGACGACGCGCCGATCGGTGCGGGCCCGCGCCGATTGGCGCCGGCAACAAGACATCAGGATTCCGTGCTATTTCCCTACCAACCAACATGATGTGCGAGGAAGCGACATAAAGGATGGGAATCAAGTATCAGAGTGGTCAGAGCATTCAAAATTTGAATTGTAGATAAACATTAAATTGATGGTTGAGTTTGGTTAGGATTTAATTCTTTTTGGTATAAACTTTATTAAGATGACAATTCTTTGTGTATCTTTTTCTAGCCTTAAAATTACTCATGCAAAAATTCAATTCTGCTGAGTACACTACCAGAAACCCAAAATATCTTGTTGAGTATCATTCCTTGACCACATCCTATATTTCTGGCTATATTTAATTCTTAAATAAATGATGCAGCCAGACAAATCAAATACCAATAAATGTTGGTGAATTTGGGTTGAGAGCCGATCGGCGCACCCTGAGCCGATCGGCGCAGCAGTGATGAAATAAAAAAAGCTCTGCTGTTTGCTAAGGGACTAGCAAAATTTTAAGTGTGGGGGGATGGTATATGACATGTTTATTCTCGAAATTCATTCTAATATAGCCATGAATCATTCCAACCATGTGCAATCTTCCAAGATCAAATTTTTGCTATGCAATATCCACATATCCAAAGTGTGAGTCCTTTCTTAAATTTTTCTTTCTTAATGGCCATCTTGATAAGTTTCTATAATTTCAACGAAGAATAATCTCCTAGCTTTACAATATATTATTGATTTATGTTTGCAATACTTGAATTACCGCACTTAGCTACTCATATAAGCCTTACACTAATATTATTTGATCATTATGATGTAGTATAGGTTGAGTGATTTGAAAGATGAGTTGTTGCCTTGAATTATTTGGAAGATAGATTCTCTATATTCACAACAATCTTTTAAGTGATTTTCATGTGTGGAAAAGTTATAATTTATGAGTTGGACATGATCTTTTGCTTTGGGGAGAACTTTAAGCTTATGCCTATATTTGATCTATTTTGCTGAATACCAATATGAAAAATACCATAATAGAACAATGCTCAACATTTGCTGATTTGAGATATCTTTTATGATAGAAAGAGTATGCTTTTTGATTTTTCTTTCTTTTACTTTACTCGGGACGAGCAAAGGTTTGAGTGTGGGGGAACTGTTGGCACTTCCCAAGTGCCCCTTTTATATATGAATATTACCCCAATTAGAGCATAATTGATACTAATTTAGGCCATTTACCTGTGATATTGTCTATATATTTGTATATGCGTTATTTTGGAGCTTTATTGCAGAAATAGGTAAAATTGGTGATTAATGCGATGATGGAGAGGACAGGAGTCCAGAACCGATAAAAAGCACTGAAGAAGCCCAGTGCGCCGATCGGCGCAGTCCATGAGAAGATCGGCGCAATGGTGTTTTGGCCCACAGAAGTGACCGAGGTCTATTCCACATGTTTATGGAAGTTTATCTGCGCAAGACACTTGAAGATATTTGTCTAGAAGATTTATGGAATTTCAAGAAGATTTATGGAACTTCAAGATCTCAACGTGCAGTACAAGACTTTATCTCGAAGAAAAAGGCCCACATGGCAGCTATGGAAGACAGAGGAACTGACTCGGAGAAGAAATCAGAGAAGACACGGCTTGCGCCGATCGGCGCAACCGCGTTATTTGCTAGAAACCGAGTCCTCTATGAGTAGAACCCTTATAAATACTTATAAACCCTCGCCGCAGAGAAGAGGAGGCGACAGAGGGACACCAGATCCATGAGTTAGAGCCACCGGGGCTTATCCCGTTAGAATAGACATCTAGTTGAGTTTCAAGAACCATTGGAGTTAAGAGTTGATCCATCAAGGTAGGCCATCTCGATGAGGATGAATCTTACTCTATGTATCTCAAGGATGATTGAATATGTTGATGATAGTTTTGGTGATTTGTCTATCTTGATTCTATAATCATGCATGTGCTTATTCCAATTGCTTAGTTCTAGGCTAAGTAAGCAGATATTATCTTAATCATGGTGATTAGGATAGTATTCGGATATTATATTGATTATGGTTGCTTGATGATGCTAGTAGTGTGGTTTAGTGGTGATAGCACTAAGCCTGCACAGCACTATTGGATAGTTGAGTAGGGTAAGATACTCGCGCGATTAAGGGTTTCCTCTCAGCAGCGATAAATCGGGAGCTGCTCGGAAAGCAGGGTGGTCTTACTCATTATAGATTTTCATTGATCTATGTAATTACGCATTATGATGCTATTCAATTAGACTTTCTGGTTACGATCTCAATAGTAGATATCTGGCTACTTACTTAACAGCATAGGTTTATAAGATCTGGCACACTTTGGCTCAAATTCACTGGTATGCCGATTGGCTCAACTCCTGCGCCGATCGGCGTAACAACTTTGGCTTAGGTTCACCAGTGTGCTGATCGGCTCAACTCCTACGCCGATCAGCGCAACCACAGATTTACTAGATCTTACGCACTTTGGCTTAGTTTCACCAGTGTGCCGATCGGCTCGACTCCTGCGCCGATCGGCGTAACAACAGATTTACTGTCTGGTGCACCTTTACGTAGGCCAGTCTCCCCCTCATGCAATCTGACTTTGATAGTAGCCTTGACTAGATCTTTTACTGTTAACTTTGTTTAATAAATCCCCAAGGTCCCAGTGGATCCGATAAACCCTGGAATACTCAATTCAAGGGAAAAAGTGCTACAATCGTACACCGTGCTCTTATGGTATATAAGTGGATGTGTAGATACGACCAACAAGCACGGAGATCCAGGAGCGGGAGCCGCTACAGTGGCTAGGCTCCGCAACACACCACCACCATGGTAGGCGCTGCACAGGCCCACGTGCTAGCCCCGGTTTTGCCGCTGAGGCTACCAGTGGGGCGCAACATGGTGGTGTGCCCACCCAAGTCCCAGTGTGTTTTGCCTCCCCGCTAATGAAGAAACGTGCCACTGGCTCCGGATGCTGTCACATCCGCGTGCCTTCTAGCCAAGAAGTGGCCAGATCCGGCCGCTTGGTCCTACCTGCGTCCCAGCCATGTAGCGCGTCGTCCACGCGCCGCTGACCCAGAAAGACGTCGCTGGTGTGGGGTCCCGGCGTGCCCGACCTCATGGTGCACGCCTCTTCCTGCTCCCAAGGTCACTGGTTCTGCTCGCTCTACGCTGCCAAGAAGGGCGGAGCGCGACAAAGCGCACGACGAAGGGGCGGTCGACACACATGTCATCGCGTGCCCGCCCACTGGTTCGGTTCACCAAGGTGTGCTACATCTACATCTGTGAAATGCAGCAATGGATAGTGTGCATCTGCGACTTCCACGTCTCTTGTGGCCTACCTCGATGCCATCATCGTCGGCTTCAGTGGGGACCATGTAGTTCTAGTGTCAACGAGAGCGACGACAAGGCAAGCCAGGGATCTATTGTAAAAGGGCGCGACACCGGCTGTAGCATGTTGGACAGTGGGAGGTCCCCGACCTTTTTATTTTTTGTCGCAGGGTTCCCCTCAAAATTTCATTATTTGCATTACAAAATTACACGGTATGGTTTGAATTACAGTTTAAAAGAAAAAGAGTTCTCCTACACTACTACAATCAAGCCCTTCAATAGCGGACAAAAATGCCCTATAATATCGGACAAAGAATACGCTATTGCTCTAACGATGTACAACACAATAATATCGGTAGTATGACATCATCATGTCCAATATTGCTATAATTTTTCAGAAAAATAAAAAAAGCCCCTATTACCTCTAATCTGCTCTACTGTCAGTTTAGAGGTAACAGAGGCTTAAAAGCAAATAGAAAGGAAATAAATTTTCACTACAACATAGCTCATAAGTTTATCCATGCAAAAGTCACTTAGGCTTATAATTTGCTGTATTAACTTGAAAAAAATAGCAGACCATAAACTAAGTCATGCTTTACAATATGCTCAACTAACAAACAATTTAGCAATCAGCTAAGAAAAGTTGTGATTGAATACTTAATAAAATGTATGAACAATGAGCACACTTTGACATATGATAGTTTAATATCTTTTCTTGTTAATTCATCCTTCAACTCTGCAAAGTAGAGCAGAGTGGCAGAATTAGAATAGAAATGTGCAAAAAATATAAACAAAAGTATACATGATATGAGACTACTATATTCCTCATTCAATCATCTACTACATGTCATATATCAAAGCAATATCAAAGCAGCACACAAGCAGGCAAGCAGCTAGCTGAAATAATCAACTGAGGTACAAGCTAACTAATTCAACAAGCATAGTTCACGAGCTGCAGTCTGATTAGTTTATACATGCAAAGCAATTGAGGTACAAGCTAACTGACAGGATGGAATGTCCATACACAACGCAGGTATCCATGCATAAGCAGGCTGCTCCAAGCAGACTAGCTAGTTCAAATAATAAAGAAGAGACTAATTTATCACGACATGCATAAGCAGGCTTGCCCGCCTTGCCGCCGGCGAGAATACCAATCGGGAGGGAGGACGAGGACGCTGTAGCGGACGGGGTTGAGGGAACCAGGGGCAGTTCAGCCAGCCCCCGCGCCCTGCCACTTGTTGACGAACCTGGAGGACGGCATCGCAGCGTCACTCGGCCCCTTCGCTGGCCTCCTCCTCCCGCGTACGAGGTCAGCCCTCTGCTCGTGGCGAAGCCCATCTTCTCCGATGCCGCGAAGACAACCCGATGCGTCCCCGATCGGAACTCTGCCTGTGGTGGCGGCAGCGGCCGGAGCTAGGGTTGAGAGACAGAGAGAGAAGCTACGGGAAAGGGGTGAGAGAGGAATTTTTTTTTCGGGTCGGGACTAGGGTTCAACGTGGGCGGATGTGAGCATCGGTCAACCGTGGTATATAATTTTTTCGGGTCCGGAAGCTATACTTCAATATCGGCCAGCTGACGTCAACAGACCAAAAGATCAATATCGTATGCCGCTGATGTTATCTCTTGTCCGATATTATTGTATAGCCTATACAGTAATATCGGCGTTTTCGTTGATGTCATCATCGTCCGATATTATTAGACGCACTGCAATAGCATTACAACCTGCTGATGTCAGCATTTGTATACTGTAATAGCGTCTTTTAATATGTCCGCTATTATAGTAAAAAACGAAACGCTACTAAAGACTCTTTTTGTAGTAGTGCTAGTTTTATTACATGCCTTACATAGGCTATCAATCCAAAACCAGAGATAAGCCAAAACATCTGGGCCTCGCGCCTTCCTTTCTTCCTCCATTCTTTACCGCCAGCTATCTCAGGTTGATATCGCCCTTCTCGATTCTCCTCCTTTTGCAGTCCTTCTTGGGTGGACCTGCACAGCGGCCTGCTGTAGTACCTCTGCTCCCCGAATGAGCATCTCTTTGTCGCTCTCCTTCTCAAGACCTGCCCAATATTTGAGAAAAGCACAAGCCCCGACCTACGATGGACAATTCGACATAGAGGCGTGGCCAGTAACTTGTTGCTGTTGTCGACGCAAGCTTAACCAGAACATCAAGGATCGCAGGTGGCGGCGGAGAAGAGGAACGAGGCGGTGTAGTCGTGTAGATGATGAGCCGGTGGGGATCGGAGTTCTGGGCTGCTGGTTTTTTTTTTATTGGGATATTTTTTTAGAACTATAATTGGGATATATATTCAGCGACACGGAGTCTGGTTCTAACTAACTTCTAAGTAGGATCCAACTCCTGATTCCGAACAGGCGACAGCTTAATTTGTGCCGGTTATATAAGTTTTGCTTCTAAATTGTATTCCAAAATAACACGCATCCCGTGTAAAATTAATCAATCGATCAAGTTGTTGAGATTAACTCTGATCTGAGGCACACAGAAGAATCAAATCAAGGACTCGTCGTCGTCGACCTCGATCGACCATATGGAGGACGCGACGGGGCAGCTTATCTGCCGTCACGACCTTGTGAAGCTTATGAACAACAAGTCGACGCATGATCAGCTGGGCGACCGCGCGATGACGCTCAGGTCTCTCCCGGGGCGCAGGGTCGTCGTGCAGCGCGTGGACGGCGCCTCGTTGACGGAGGCCGCCCGTGACGTGGCCGTCGTGGATCGCAGCTACTTCTACCCGGGCATGGTCGTAGCGTCTGCGTCGGACCGCGGCGGCGGCCAGCTCGGGGTCGTCACGGGCGCCGCCACCGCGCTCGATCTGTGCGATGAAGAAGGCGTGGTCGTGGCTAGCGGTGTGCCGACGGCCGAGGTGCGGCGGGTCAGGGAGCTCTGCCTCGGTGATTACGTCGTCGTCGCGTCTGGATGGCTCGGCCGCGTCGTCGAGCAGGACCTCGACGTCGACGTTCTCTTCGACGGCGGCGCCGCCGTGTGTCGGGTCACGCGGGCCGATAGAAAGCTGAGCACGTTGCAGAAAGACTACTGTCTGAACCGCCACACCAACAGCTGTTTCTACCCGGGCCAGCGCGTCCTGGAAAGCGCAGGCGGCGTCTTCTGGGCCTCGCGGTGGCTCAAGGGATACTGGAAACCAACCTACGTTGAAGGCACCGTCTCCAAGGTCCAGACGGCCACCGTGAAGGTCCACTGGGTCGCGTCATCATCATCATCATCGTCACTGGAGGATGAGCTTCATGTCCAAACGCCGCCACCGGTGCACCAGCTTCTTGACAACCTGACATTCTTCTGTCCCGGAGACGAGCTCAACATCTGGGGTGCGGGTGACCGCTGCTTCTTTCGCAACACTTGTTCTTCTAGTAGCAATGCGGTCAGCAATAACCCGTTGTTCGAGCGGGCAATGCGCGTCACCAACATCGGCACGACGGTGGATGTGATGTGGCAGGACGGGTCTCGGCAGTGCGGCATGCCGTCGGTGTCACTGATCCCCAGCCGCACCGTGGCGCACGACTTCTTCCCGGGCCAGCGTGTCATTGTCCGCGCTCCGGCTGTTGCTGCTGCTGCTGCTGATGATGGTGATGATGGTGCCAACAATCATGCTGCGCGTGTTGGCGTGGTCAGGAGCTTCAGTTGCGACGACCAGACTGTACGCGTAGTTGTGGAGGAGTCTGCCCAAGAGATGGAGTTCAGCGCGTACAATGTGGGCATCAATGATTCCAACGATGCATTCTACGGAAATATTGTCGTTCGCCGCCGGCAGCCAACGATGGACGCTACTAATAATGATCTTTCATGGGTTGGAAAAATAGTTGACCTTTCATCTGATGTTGGAGTCAAGTGGGGTGACGGCACTACGTCAAAGGTGTCGCTTGATGAGATAGCTATCGTCAAACACACAGGCGTTGGTCAGATGCTCCAAGAAATTGGTCGTCGAGAGGCTACCTCATCTGCAGCCAATGCGCTATATTCTGTAACCACGAGGATGACGAAATGGGTGGGCGCATTTGTCCAAGCAGTGTTCCGGCTAGTAACCAGTAAAGTGCTTGCCCAAGATAGGAGGTATCATCTGGAGGCGGCAGTAGCGGAAGCATCGTCAAGCTCAGACGACGAGGTTGCAGGCACTGATGATAAGGAAGAAGAGACCTCGGATGTCGTTGAGAAGAGGATGCCAAAGACGGATGCTAACAATGACATATTTAATTTCCCACAGTTTGACGTCGTGCAGAGTCCATCGGATCATCATTACCTCGACACCAAGGAGCTGGAGGTGTCCACCCCGTTCTTCTTAATTTATTTTTTTATTACATTTCACTCACCATACATTGCATTACCGCTAACGTATCCATGTATATGTAAACTGATCAATTACAGGGCACTGCTGGTGGAAGTAGGATGTGGACCAAAAGAGTGCAGAAGGAATGGAAAATTCTGAAGAACGACTTGCCAGCAGGCACCATTTACGTGCGAGCATTTGAGGACCGCATGGACCTGCTCCGGGCTACAGTGGTGGGCGCTTGCGGGACGCCGTACCATGACGGCCTCTTCTTCTTCGACCTGCACCTACCGTCGTCGTACCCGGACTCGCCGCCACAGGTGAGCTACCACTCGTTCGGCCTCCGAGTGAACCCCAATATCTATGAGTCCGGCACCGTGTGCCTCAGCCTACTCAACACCTTTGGCGGCGATGGCACCGAGCTCTGGTCGCCAGAGTCGTCGACCCTCCTCCAGGTCCTTGTCTCCATCCAGGGCCTCGTGCTCACGGCCCAACCGTATTACAACAAGGCTGGCTACGCGATCCAGGCCGGCACCCCCGTAGGCCACCGTAACGAGCTCCCATACAACGAAAACGCCTACCTGCTCACGCTGCAGACCTTGCTGCACCTGCTGCGCCGGCCGCCATCAGGGTTCGAGGACCTTGTCAGGGACCACTTTCGCCGCCGTGGGAGGTACGTGCTCCGGGCATGCCATGCTTATCTGGAGGGCGAATGCCTCGTCGGCACACTAGATGCCGAGGCGAACGCCACCGAGGCCAGCTTGGAGCGCCCGTGCTCCGCGGGGTTCCGCCTTGCGCTTGCCAACATTGTGCCACGGATTTCCGAGGCGCTGATCGACATCGGCGCCCAAGGGTGAGCTGTTCAACCAGCTTCGGGTGTCTGCTAGCCACTAGTAGCATTAGACGCCAACGGCTTTTATTTTCTGAAATCATATTGTACCTGCTGTTGTGGCCATTGATTGTGTTTTATTGTCAACTTTATGTACATGTACTCTCCAATTGCCATTATTTTTTTTCACTCATTGATGATGTTTCTATCTGTGTCTCAAATAAAAATTATAATTACTCTGTATAAAACATGCGCCTTATGAGGAGTCTAAACAATACGTATCATTTTGAAAGTAGCAGTAGATAACACTATGCATAAAAATGTGACACGCTATGTACAAAAATTTTCATTAGAGACTGTTGGCCGCTAGGGATCACTGAGAATCACGATGCTAATTCTCACTAGCGAGCGACACAACATGTTAAGTGCGAAGTAAAGTTTATGAACAGAGAAAGCGATACACAAACCGAATTCCTTGTTTCATTCCATTAAAACATGATCATCCTTTTATAGCCCAGACGAGGATGTTTTTTTGCCTCGACCAAAATGCCCCTATTCTCAGAATATTTTGTACTAAAATGTCCGTTGGGTCATTTTGGTCATCATTTACATATTTTTCCTTTTGGAACCTATCCCTAGGTAACGTTCACTAGGTCGTCGTGACTCCGTAATAACTTCGTCTGGTCTGTCCTGGCGGGGCACCTGGTTCCTCTAGGATGACCTCATCATACTAGGCCGACGAGAACTTCTTTTCCCCGTTGGTCTCAAGTGATCTGCAGGAATAGAAAAAAGAAAACCAGAAGGACTTCACAGTGATGCTAGGCCGCATACCTTGAACTGTCCCCCAATCGCTCAAAAGTAATGGAGACATTTTTGTTGTCTCCAAGTTTGCGTCTCTTGTTAGAGATGTAGAAGCCCGCGTCTCCAATTACTCTTTCTTAGAAGACTCGATCTGGACAAACTATCTTCGATGATAAAATGAAAAATAAAAATGAGAAAAGGGATACTGAATAATATTGTTGCAGACACTAAAGTATCAAACTATTTGTGTGACACTCAAGGTGTCAAGAATACATCATGACAACCCTAGGCACAACCAATAACCAAATATGAATCCACTCAAAAAGTTTGAACCTAATTTGAAATCATTTTGAATGAAATTTAATGAAACTTGAGCCACATTTGAACTACAAGTCAAAGCTTTGCAATATAACTTGGGTCAGTAAACATATATGTTGTAGAATCCATCAAAATAAAATTTTAACCAAAATCCGACAAAGTTTCTTCATTGGGAAGTGCCTCAAATAATTGCTAAAAGGGTAAAAAAAACCTATCAAAGTTTGTATCTGTCTCAAATAAACATTGTAATTACTCTGTATAAAACAAATTCCATCTGAGGAGTCTAAACAGTACGGATCATTTTGAAAGTAACAGAACCTATCTCTCTGATGAAGTGCAGATGACACTATGTATAAAAATATGCCACACTATGTACCAAAATGTCATTAGAGACGTCGCTCAATAGTAATGGAGACACTTTTTTGGTCACCTAATTTGCGTCTCTTATTGTTGAAGCCGCAGAGGCCCACGTCTTCAATTACTCTCTGTTTGAAGACCTGATTTGGCAAAACCATCTCCGATGATATATTGAAAACTTAAAATGAGAAAACAGGATATAGAATAGTTGCTAGATGACAACAATGGATACCAATCAAATCTACACTACGACAATGATCCCTATACTAGCTAGAAGCTATCACTCAAGTATCTTCAGGTCAACAATTGTTCCGTGATATAAGAGTCAAAGTCATTTCCATTATATGCGAATTTATATAAGAATACTACCAATGCTAAATTATAATAGTTTTTTTTATTAGTATATTATAGCTACACAACACTAAGAAAGGGCACTCTGTCATAATACAATATTTGTATCTCAGAACAATTCAGATAGCTCAGATATATGTACATATTTTGTAATAGGCATGGACACATAAATGCAAGAAACATATTGAATAGCGAATTTTTTCAGAGAGTAGAAAGCATGTGCTATAACTTTTACCGTTCAAAAAATGGGCCAATAGTTTCTGAAAAGTATTGGTCGATAGTTTCTTCATTGGGAAGTGCCTCAAATAATTGCTAAAAGGGTAAAAAACCTATCAAAGTGAGAATTTCATAATTCAAATTTAAAATGAAATTGTGGGTGAAACCCAATTTCTATTAAGGCTAAATCATGTTGGTCATGCATATATTTTTGGTTTGCTCATAGGACCTCTAGATTTAAATCTATGCAATAAACGTTTGAAATCCTTAAACGGAGCACAAAATGGTGGGCGCCACTATTGGCGATACACAATTCCGTAATGGAATTCTACAGACCAACAACAGGTTTTTAAGGTTTATTGTGTACTGGAATGCAAGAATTTCAAAAAGAAGGACGATGAGAAATTTGTAATTGCTTATTCCATCTTTACTGATATCACTGATACAAAAGATTCAGCTGAAGTCACTCAAAATGAGTAATAGTCGATCAGACGCCCTCGAAGCAGCGTGTAGGTGCCCTTTTATAGTTTTTTTTGACGGTCACCGAGGGGGGTGGGCGAGGAGGAGGACTCCTCACCTAAATTCCATTATATTAATAATGGCGTCGGCCCCATAATGGTCCAAATACAGGTTTACAACACATTTGAACAAAAAGGATGGGAGAAGAAAGATTACATGGGAGGAAATACAAACACTAGGCACGAATGAAGGGAAACACCTACACACACCTAGCTGCGCACCCATGAATCAAGTTATCAACATGATCATCCGCACTAGCGAAACATCCAAGAAAATATCCTCAAGAAGACTATATTGTCCTGCTCCAGTAAACTAGAGCTAGGTTTTCATCCGGATGATGCTAGGTCGGTAGAGAGGTGCTCCTTAGCAACACCTCCAAGAAGAAAATGACACTGAAGACGCCATCGTTGCCGACAGAGTAAGGTCGCCCGGAGCACCGTGCCTCCTCGTTGCACATTACGCATGACCACCGCCTATAAGAAGATGAACAAAAACCAAGCTTCACTATCGACGAGCAGCACAACCCATGACCACCATGGGCATGCAATTGTCTTCTTGTCAAGGAGCGTAGAGGGCTGACTGACGTGACCACCACGCCGACCTCATTGGCATCAAATTAGCAAAACGACAGTCATTCTAACTACGGGTGAAGCCATGATGCGCATGGCCACAGCATGGCGTCTGCACCATGCCCCTTCCGCCGATAACCAGACCCTAGCCCCTGGTGTGCGGCAAGCGCCGCCACCGCTAGCTGCGGGCTCTGTTGTTGTCGTTCTTGGAAGATCTGGCCATAACCCGCCCTTCCCTAACCGAGACCTGTTTTGGCCTCAAGCACTAGGGAGGGAAGGGATGGGTTAGGCGTACTGCCGACGAACTGCACCGAAGTGGAGCTGTTGGTTGATCCTGGAAGCCGAGCTTGGTTGAGGCCAAGCTCGCGATCGGCACGACCAACAACAGCCTAGAGAGGCTGGGCATGGGGCTCCACCATGCTCCCAATAGCTAGCCGCAACACAAGAGCAGCAAGCAGCCAGGGCGCTGCATCGTTTGTTGTCGCCCACCAGCTGGCAGAGAGCACCCGGATCTACCCCTGCCACCATTAATCCGGGCGCACGCGGGGATCAGTCATGGGCCATCGAGCCCTAGCTGATGGGCGGCGCCCCGCGACGTCCACCGGCAGCGGGCCGAGTTCCCGCGCGCCGAGACGGGTCTTGCAGGCCACCATAGCGTAGATCTAGGCACGGAGATGCCAGATCTGATGTCGGCGAGGCCGGAGCTGCAACCGGCCGTCGACGAGAGGGTGGGAGGTGGTGAGGTGGGGTGGCCCTGCACGCGAGAGAAGGACCCCATGAAGTCGGCCGTCCACCCCATGTCGCCGACGGGAGTGGACGGATCCACCATGAAATGGATCCAGGCGACTCGTTGCCACCGCTACGCGAATCAGGTCTAGGGGAGGGTGGGGCTGGGAGGGTTGAGTGGGAGGTGATGCGGGTGAGAGGGCGCGTGAGGGGGAGCCCCCCCCCCCCCCCCCCCCCGGCTGCCGCCTTCCTTGCGGCTGCGTGGCTTTGGCCGGCAGTCCGCTCGAGCGGCGGTGAGGGCGGAGGGGGCGCGGTGCGGGGTTGAGAGCGGCGGCTAGGGTTCCGCCCGTCATCCCTCAGGAGAGGGGCGCAGGCTTCCCCCCTCCCTATCGATGAAGTCGACAACCCTGTTTTTTTTATATATAGTTTAAGGTACCTATATTACCTACTTAGGAATTTCAAGAGTATTTCAGACTTTTTGTCTATTCTAAACCTTCTAGGTAAGTTTGACCAGGTCTTCACCGGCACTTTGTCACCTCGCTGGTTTGACTGCTCACGCCACCTCGTCCCCTGAAACATTATGGCAGCTTCATTGCGTCACCTCAGACTTGGCTTCAGAGCGCTCCTCGAGGTGCTCCTGCCAAACTGTTTCCCTGCTCGTTTGCCAGTCCCTTGTCCCTGCAAAACTAAGAAACTGTCACGGACCCGCCTTACCATGGAGACGGCTCCGTTCCAGGATCTCCCTCGGGTGACGACACGCGCTGTGGCACCCAATAGTACAACACATGACAGAGAAATATAATTGCAACAAGAGCATAGGTGGGAAACAGAGTTTTACATAAATCCGAAGTTATATTACAAACCAGAGTTTTGACAGAAGTAAATTGCGGAAGCGAATTGTTCAATATTGGTTCACCAGTTCGACAAAATAGCTAAGATACAATCGCCCTCTCACGGCGACACACAGGGAACATCCCGTCCATAATAGGTACTTTGCCCAAGCACCGTACCGGTAAGCAAGGAACTACTCCTCGTCTTCATTCATGCATAGCTCCCATTCGATGTCCGTAGTGGCAGTCTCCGTCCTGGTCATCTGAAAAACCACATAGAGCTACGCCCTGAGTAACTAATTTACTCAGCAAGACTGACCCGTCAAAATGGCCAACTACAGCCGACACCTATACATGCAAAGGCTAGGGATAGGGTTTATATTGCCAGAAAGCCCGCCTAAGAGTGGATCCTTATTTTTCAAGTTTTAGCATCAAGTTAAGTTGTCATGCGGAATAATAAATTTAGTTTGCACTAAAGCTATTAAAATTATGGTTGCAACATAATCTTAAGAATTCCAAACAGCAGTATTATACCCACTCATCATCTTAATGGCTTCCGACACTGTTCCGGAGCAGCGATCAAGTGGTACTCGTTACTGTGAGGGGCAGCAACTCGAATCGATTTACATCCTACAGGAGAAACCTGCCTGCACGACCCATGCGCGCTTCCGGGAAGCCGCATGGAGCAACCTTTCGCTCACGGTACCGCAGGGTCTTCCGGGTCCAGACTCCCCCGAGAAGGGTCCCCCATCACGATGCGCCCCGTGCCGCCATCCGTGGGTGGATTGCTCCCTCCTCTCAGCCCCAGTTCCACCAAAGAAGGGAGAAGGCTATCTTCAGACCAAGCGGTAGTCGTAGCTACGTCGGTTTACTGGGCCCATATCTCCTTCATGTAAACAGTACGTTCAAACTTGATCCCATGGGCCGGACATGAGGCGTTGCCTTAGGTGACTCGGACGGGGATACCTCCTTGAAGACAAGCTGTCCTTCCCTTTTCACCTAGTTGCCCGTCCGGTCTTCATTGTGATCCCATCCACCCTTTCTTTCATCCGATATCATTCTCCAGTGATAATATTCTTTATCTACGAGTGGTCTCCATACCACTCGATGAGTAGCCGCCCTAATTTAAGCAGAGCGACTACCGTCCTGAGGCTAATAATCAGGAAAGAGGGACCTACTGCACGCTAGGGTTTCAATCAACTCCTATCACTTAATGCACAGGCAAACTTACATTCCTAGCTAGTGATAGAATAAAAATTTAAAATGGGGATAATGCACCGGGGCTTGCCTTGGGTCTGTTGTTGCTCAGCAACGGCACCTCCGGCTCCTTCGGGTTCCCGCTCCGGTCCCGTCTCCACGTGGTTCACGGCGTGATCTATATGATGCAAAAGATGCTGCTTATAAGAGAAGATTCATTACACTTCCTCAATAAATACGTTAATGTACACTGTTATCCGTGGAAGTAAGCAGGGTGTGATGATGCGTTCAGTGGTATATCTTATTGAGTGGGGCACAGGGTGAGGGCGTTTCGTGTATTTCCTTCATGGACTCTAGTACTTAATCGCGACGACGTCGCACCAAAGTACGGTGTGTTTGTGTGTGCCGGGGTGAAACTACGTAAGTGATGTCCATGACCAGTAGGTGCAATTTAATTAGTGTTTTAGTGTGTCGAGCAAAACCCTCGTAAGGTACTAAGTACCCGCGAAACAGCCCTAAAGCGGAACCGTTTTTATTAACGGGTAAAATTGCACTCGGGACATGATTTATTAAGTTGACATGGTTCTGATCTTCAAATGGGCAGGGGTGATTTATTATAATCAGATTATATCAGGAGTGATTTATTTGCCAAGTTTCACTTTTATGCACCAAGCCAATAATTTCTATTAATTATTATAAGGAAAAAAGACATTAAATTAATTTCAGCTAATATACAGAGACTTACCCTATGACATTTTTCTAGGGAGACTTAAACTGGTAACCCTGCTTGGTGACCCAATTTCAAGATTTTCTCAGCTTCCTATAATTTATTATGAATTTATGAGAGTTTTTATCATATAATTAAATCCTAAAAGTAAAACTGACATGCACTGTGATTTAGCATTTTTCCTTATTAGTACTAGTCCAGACAAGGCTAACAAAATTTATTTTGCCTCACAATTCCTATTAATCATTTTACTATGCACTTTACAAGTTTATCTTATTTCTGGAAATAGATTTAAATGAGAAAATCGATTTCTGTCGAGGTGGGCCGCAACCAGGCAGCCCAGTGGGCTGGGACTCGCGTGGCCCAACGGCCGAGCGCGCGCGCGGGGTGTTCTCGGACCAGGTATGGCCCGAGAGCGACGCCAGGCCCAAAAGCCATCACGGCCCAGTGGCCATCCCGGCCGCTGGCCAGCTCAGCCTAAGCCGAGCGCGCGCGCGGCGACGCGGCCACGCGCGGTGGCGCGGGCACGACGGCCGGCAGGGGAGGTGGCAGCGGCAGCATTGCCGGGATTAACAACCGGCAGGCCTCAACGGATGTGCGGCGCGCACAAAGAGGGAAAGTGGCTCGCCGGGACTAGCTCGGCGACGACGAGGCGGGGCTCCGGCGATCGGCGGCGATGTTCTGGTCGAGTGGCTACGTAGGTGGAAGCCGAGTGAGGTCGGGAAGGCAAAGGAGGGGCACTCACGCGTGCCCGTGTAAGGAATCGCCCAGGAGCTCACCGTGGGGGTCGGGCGACACGGAGGGGCGGTGGTCGGAGACGAGGAAGGAAAGACCGATTCACGGCGTCTCGGTACGGAAGGGTGAAGGCAGCTTCACGCGAAGCTTTAGGACGTCGAGGCGATGCCGTGGACGTCGACGGGCACCTGATGACGACGGCGAGGCGCCGGTGGCGCAGAGCAGCTCCGGCGGCAATGGGGGCGCGGCGAGTGAGAGGGAGAGACAGAGAACGGAGAGAGCGAATGGGGGGGGGGGGGGGGGGGACAGGGCGACAGGCGACAAAGGGGATGTCCGAGCGCGCACGTGGGGCCTTCGATCCGCGGCAACGGCCGCTGCCCGTACGCCGACGTCCACGCGGCGGCGTCGAGTCGGGCGGAGCGGGCGGCAGCCGGGTGTGTTTCTTTTGAGTCGCTGACAGGCGGGTCCCATAGGGAGTTTCCTTTTTCTTTTCTTTTTCCAATCCTGACAGGTGACTGCTTTTGATATTTTTGTTAGAATTAATCTAGAGCTGATAAAATCAGACCAAAAATAGGGTAGACTTCCCATAATGTGCTGGTTTTTATAAAAATACTAACCACCAACAGTTCCTATCAAATTTTGATTAGGAAATTTGTGAATAGAGTTGGTTTGTGACCATTCTAGCATTTATTTGGGGCCTTTATTGATGGAATAAAAATCTGAGAAAATCCTTAAAATTCTTCTTGACCATGACCAACAACATATAAGTTTTACAGTGGTGACTTATATTGAAAATTTGGGACTTGTAGTGCAAGGGTCATTCAATTTGGTTTGAATTCGATTTGAATTGAAAAATTTAAATGCAAATTCCCAGTGTTAGGTCTCATGCTAACTACATGTTATTCTTGGGACCCTTATGACACTAGGAGTGTCACAGAAACGAGAAACCAAAAAGAGAAAAAAGACTTTACTGGATGACATTGGCAGCGCGCCCTCGACACCTCGTCCATTAGGCAATCCACGTGCAGTTGTTTGAGATGTTTCATGCAATAATGTTTATAGTTCCAATATGTAAATTTTATTGTTCCAATAGTAGATTATATTTATTTTGTATAATTTTTTAAAAAACTATTTGATAAAATAAATATGAGAGGAACAAATTTAGTAAACCGGAGACCAGAGAATTGATACAACTTTCTACATGCATATCTATCGAATGTGAAGCTTTCTATATCAAACAGTTGAACTATTGGTTAAATGTTTGATCTTAATATATGAAATTATTTTTTCTCAACCATGTAAACTTCTAACTAAATGTTATGGATGCATAGGCATCAAAATATTTCATTATAACCTACCAGCCATCTTCTATTAATTATGCATGTTTTTGTCATAATCTATGGAATTTTCTGACTAAATGTTTTTGATGCATATTTTTCGAACACAGGACTTTTTTTATCCTAATCAATGAAACTACTTATATTACGTTGGAATATTTCATCTTAGTCTATGAAACTCTTGACTTATTAAATTGCACAAGTTATTTGATAAAAATGACTTGTAAATAGTTATGTATTGATTTTTTTCTAAGGGATAATTATGTATTGATGTGTTGGCTAGTGCTATCCAAACGGGCCGCCAGACATGGCCCAAGTATGAAATAGTCTGGCACATTTCATTTCATGCCAGACCGTGTCACCCGTTGTGCCGTGCTTTCAGCCCATGGCGCAATACAGATTTAGTTCGCCGTGTTGGACCAACCTATTAAGAACGCTAGCCCAATAAACATTTTCGGCCCATTAGTGTTTGAGTGATGAAAAATTAAACGCACCTTCGACTCACGGCTCAAAATAAATTTAGTTAGCCGTGTCGGGCCGTCCATTAAGCATGCTAGCCAATAAATATTTTCGGTCTATTAGTGTATGAGTGATGAAAAAAAAAGAAAAATAGATGATAGACAAAAACAAAATTTGGACTCACAACTTGCTAGTTGAGAGAGAGTTGTCTTACCACTACACCAATCATGTCTTATTGTAGGTATTGAAAACATATTTTTCTTTTAATGTCATATTTTCGGGTTGTGTCAAACTGGGCATATATCGTACTTCACGGACGGACGGCTAAATGGGTCGTGTCGGTGCTATCCATCGGGCCACCCTCTCAGCGCAAACATGATCTGTAGTCTCGAGCTATGCCATCCCGATACAAAATTAAACGGGTTGTATCGTGTTTGGACCAAATCAATTGCGTACTTTGGACCGGCCTACTTGCCATGGCCCGTTTGGACAGCACTAGCGATACTTTGAACCGGCCTACTTGGCATGGTCCGTTTGGTCAGCACTAAGCGTTGGCATTGCTAAGAAACATGAGCCGAAGAAACAGTTTGTATTGTAGGGCTGTAGATGCCGGCATTGTTGGGCCAAAAGAATCGTTTGTTGGGCCGAAGTGAAGAAACAGACCCGTTAGCGGCGCACGCGGGTGGTAACGGCGTCGGCGTCGCCACTTTTCCCCCCCTTTCCCCCAAATCCTCGTCGCCCCCAACGGAACCAAATAAAAGCAGAAGCAGCACAGCACAGCACAGGGAGCACGGCCACCACCACCATCATCACCCGCAGCCATGGCGAGAGAAGGTGACAGCACCGCCCAAGAGCGCATGCCGGGCGCTTCACCAACCGGGAGCGGCTACTGCGTTTTGGACCCGGAGGGGCGGGACGAGGGCGTGGCCAGCGTGGCGGCGCTCTACGTCCCCGGCCCCGCCACTGCCGACGTCGACGGAGCCCCGCCGCTCGCCGACCCTGCTCCGGCCCAGATTTCTCTCGTACGCCTCTTCCTCCGAGTCCCCCGCCCTCTAGCCGACCTTCTCCCCGACTCTCCAGGGCGCGCGGCCCTCATCCTGCTCGGCGCCGCGGCCGCCACCGCCGCGGAGGTGCTCTGGATCCCCCCGCGTGTGTACGGGCCCGCGATTCAGGTAGGACACGGCTTCCTCGTCGGCGTGGCGGGGCCTCTGGTCGCCCTCTTCCTCCGCTCGCCGGGGCGCGCTGCGTGGCTGCTGGTTCGCGCCGCGACCATCACCGCCGCGGACCTGGTCGAGCTCTCGCTGCGCGCGTGCCAGACTCCCCTGCGCATCACCGAGGGATTTCTCCTGCGTATCGGTCGTTCGATGGCCGTCCTTCTCCCCGCCTCGCCAGGGCGAGCGGCCATGATGGTGCTCGTCGCCGCGGCCGCCACCGCCGCAGAGGTGCTTTGGATCCCCCCGCATGTGTACGGGCCCGCGATTCAGGTCGGCTACGGTTTCCTCGTCGGCGTGGCGGGGCCTCTCGTCGCTCTCTTCCTCCGTTCACCGGGGCGCGCTGCGTGGCTGCTGGTTCGCGCCGCGCTCATCACCGCCGCGGACCTGGTCGGCCTCTCGCTGCGCGCGTGCCAGGCTCCACTGCGCATCGCAAGGGGATTCAGCCTCCGCCTCTGGAGTCTTCTTGACGGCCTTCTCCCCGCCTCGCCAGGGCGCGCGACCCTCACGCTGCTCGTCGCCGTGTTGCTGCTGGTTCGCGCTGCGGCCATCACCACCGCGGACCTGGTCGGCCCCCGGCTGCGCGCGTGCCAGGCTCCCCTGCGGATCCTCCGCCTCTGGAACCTTCTCCCCGACACGCCGGGGCGCGCGGCCCTCATGCTGCTCTGCGCCGCGGCCGCTACCGCCGCGGAGGTAGTTGGGATCCCCCGGCTTGTGTACGGGGTCTCGATTCAGGTCACCTTCGTCCTCCTTATCGCCGCGGCGCGCCCCCTCGTTTCGCTTCGCCGCCGCTCGCCAGGCCACGCCGCGCTGCCTCTGCTCCGCGCCGCGGCCAGCGCCGCCGCGGACCTGGTCGGGCTCCCGCCTCGCGCGTTCGCGGCTCTGCGCATGGCTCTGCTGCGCGCGCCAGGACTCGAGGCGGTTCTCGTCGTCGTCGCCACGGTCGCCGTGCTCGTCGCGGCCGCTGCCTCCCTCTCTCGCCGCGGCGGGGGCGCGTCCCCTTCCAGGACGGGCTAACTGGTAAGAACCAACTGCACGCTCACACCCTGCCCGCCCATTGAACCCTGATCCTGATTCGTTCTGCGATTCTTGGACCGAATTGAGTATGCAAATACAGTAACATGCTGCTGATTAATGATTATGTGTGTTCATCGGAACAATTTAGTTGTATGTTGGAATTTAACAACTGCCCAGGTTGTCTTGTTGTATACTAATCAAACTGTTGTTTACAGGCTCACTGGAATGTTATTGCCTCTGTTCTATGCATATTCCGTTCTACAATTCTTGTCTGTTTAAATGGAACCAAAATAGCATTGTATAGATATTTTTAATTCTTGTGACAATGGTTTCTCAGTTATGAATTGTTCTGTTTTGCTTATAATTCATCCAATTCCAGTGCGTTCGTATTTGATTTTGCATTTAAGGCGTCTTATATGCTTTCTTATGCTCTTGGCAGGCTGTAAACTTGCTGGACATCAAGCTGTTGCTGGACCTGACCTGCCAGACCGTCGCGGACATGATCAAGTGGTGGAGTCAAGAGGAGATGCGAACTACGTGAGGAGGGAGAACCAGTGGGCTTTTGAATGAGCCAATTCTTGCAACAACAATCTGTAGCCAGACCAGTGGGGATCTGACTCCTTAGGGATGTTCGAGTTTGGAGCAGCTATAGACTGCCGTGGGGGTTTAAGCATGTTAGGAGGTGTGAATAGGTTCTGAGAATCGTGCGCAGACTATTTTGCTGGTTCCGTTGATTTTTGGATGGATCAGATGTCTCTGCCCGGGATGGTTATCATTGTTGGTGTTGCTGGTTTTCTGCTCTGATTCCTGTCTCTGGTTAATTTGCTCTGTATGTTCTGATGTTTTGTTGGTTCAGGCAGCTTGATTTTGCATCCTTTAAGCTCCATCTCTAGCCCACCGGCCGCTATATTTTGCTGTGATTAATTTGTCGTTATCAGAAGTTCATGTCTACCTGATTGCTATTATTGCCCTGTGCATTTGTATCTACATTGAAAATTGAATACCAAACCTTGTCACGAAACAAGTTCAGCTGAACAGAGAATTGTTTCATGTCTTACTCGATGACAGTTAGTGTAGTTAGTGGACTTACAGATCTTGTCATTTGTGTTAGCTTTTCTCAAATGGCATGAAAGAGTCTGATGAGATGAGAGGCGTGCTATTCTTGGAATAACTGCTTCTGGTAACATGGGAGCTACAGTACGCTCCAACATTCCTTTGTTTCTTCATGTCTGTTGACTTTTTGTTGCTTAATGTGTATCTTCAGGTAAAAGCTGCACCTAACTATGATTTCTGGTAACCATCACATGCCTGAGCAAGATAGTTCACTAGTTACAGAAACAATGGTTAATAGAAGCCTTTAGTAGAAGTCACTTGCTGAGATGTTGGATTTTCTGCGTATGTAATTATTGAACAGTACTTGGTACCTGTCTTGAATTGGCATAACTGATACACTAGTTATTGAGCAGGAGCATAGATTATTGTTAAGTAAATAAACAAGATCTTCAAGTATGGTCATTGACTGGCAACTAGAACATTGACAGTATAAAAACTGAAGTTAGAAGAGTTTTTATAGTGCTACAACTTTAGCTATTCAATATGTTTCTTGCATTTGGGTGCTCGTTCTAATTACAAATATGTACATGTCTGTGATAGAACCATCCCACAAGGTGACAGCCCTGAACATCAGGATCCACCGTGGGTGACACACTCGCATTGTGGCGTCCAAAAACATAACACAATATGAGCAAAATAATTTACAACACGTAGATGAATCAAATATTAGAGTTTTACATAAATCTAAATTGAAGTTACAACCAAAAGTCTGATAAAAGTAGAAGCCATAAGTTACGTCTAGAGTTCAACGAAAGACGATTAAGAGAGATACAACCGCCTCTCATGGCCATAAACACAAATCATCCGCATCGATATGTGTTTTGCCCAAGACACCGTACCAACAAACAACACTTTTATTCCACGATGAAAGTGCATCTAGTCCCCTAGTGGGTTTCGGTATACTGAATGATAATATGATTAAAGGTCTAATAATTCTTGTGAATGTTTAAGTAGGATTTAATTGAAAAATGTACAATGTATGGCTCAAGTTAGCAAGATGGTAAAGGATTGGCATGACTTGACCGCGATGAACCATGCAAGGGAGAAGGACAAGGTAGAGTTTTGGCTCCAAAGAACCAACGCAGTGGTGATGGGCAAGTGAAGCTTAATCTTGGACTGATCAAGCTACAAGGTGTTATATGTTGCCAAGTATCAGTTATTGTTAAATGTTAAGACATGAAGTGACTTGTGAATAAATAATGGAAGATGATCATATGGATTCAAATATTCCAAGTCACAAGTTCTAGGTGATCATGCCAAAATCAAAATCACATGCTGCATCTCTCATGAAGCTAAAAGATGAAGAGGTGGCAAGATTCAAATTATGCAATCTCAAGTTGAAGAAAGTGTTTTTGTTTTTAATCTTGAGTCTAGGCATACCGCTGTAACACCTGGCGTATTGGATACATAGCTTAGAAACCCGTAGCCATGACCTTTAATCAAATATGAACCCACCCTAAAAGTTTGAACTCATTTGAACCACTTTTCAATAAAAATTAATCAGATTTGAACATCATTTGAACTACAACTCTAAAATTTTCAACACAACATTGTGCCACGAAGAATATATGTTGTAGGGAGCGAGGAAAAATAATTTTAAGAAAAATCTTAGACTTTTCTTTTCTTCTAAGTGTAAGAGCCCCAAATAAATGTCTAAAGACAAAAAAACATGCCATGTTTGAAAAATTCCTAATTCAATTCTAATACAACTTGTTGAACATCCTCATTTTCTAAATTGAAATCACGTCTAGACGAAATAGCCACATTCACTATTTTCGTAAACTTGACTCTGGATTAATAGATATGCTAATAAACAGAAGCATCATTTATGGAAAATTTTCAAAAAGAAAAGAAACATGCCCATGGGCCCACCCGTCAGCCGCGGGCCCCCTCTTCCTTGCTCATTGGGCGCCATAGACGGCACCGCATTGACTGGCGAATGCCGCTCAGATACACACCTGGTCCGAAACCGGGCACCAAAACCACGACACCGCCCCAATCTTGTCTCCCCCCCTTCCCTCTACGCCCCTTCTCTTTCATTCACTCTCCCTTTTTATCTTGGCCAAGCTCGTGCACAATTGGAGCCTGGGTCAACCTCGCGTCACTCGGTGTTGATGTTTGCTAAGTTACATCAATATAATCATCCCTGATAATGGTGCCAGACATAGTTATAAAGATGCACCTCAGTGTCAATAGAGTAGAATTCGCAAGCGCGTGGATAATACCATTGTAGCATTTCACTATTGGATTGCTCTAATAGCTTGTTATTTATAGTTCTACCAAAAGAAGGCTATAGCATAAATATATGATTGTTAATAGTAACATAGATATAAAGATTGGTATAAGTATTCATAGTTTATACAGGGGTAAGTATAATAAAGGATAGGGATAGTGTGACACACAGAGCAATCATTCCTAAAGATAAATAAAAGGTCTTAAGTCTTTAAGGTGTTTTAGTTAGGAGAGCAAAGTCGTATCTCTAATGTTAGTCTACCTATATGGTCACATAGTCAAACAATTGCAAGCAAGGTTATACTATTCATAGTCTAATGTACTCAACACTTCGTCTACGGATTCATGCCCGGCATACACAAGGCAACTCCGTCTTGGACACACGTCATAACCGAACGTGGAGGAGTACAATAGATAGATAGGGCTATCACCACCTACTGCCTATCTCTATAGACCATGAATTACGAGGTGATCAATACTACCTAGCCGTCTAAGCACCGCGCTTACATATTTAAGTAGAATTCTAGCATTGATCAAACACTAGAATTACCTATTGGATTAACAAGAGCTAAAGCACACGTAACTCTAACTCTAAGGATTAACAAGTCATGAGTTAAGCAATTGCAATCCTAATTGGATATCAAACTAATATTGAGACACAACAACTAGACTAAAGTACAACTAGCATTATAACATTTAGACTATAGTCAAGGTATAAGCCAATCATGACAATTAGGTAGCAAGTCAATATTATCATGAAAGCATAAAATCCTATGACATGAATATGATATATAATCAACCAAGGAACACATATCATAAGCATAACTATATAGAAAAACTATATTAATTGAATAGAGCAAAGTCATAATAAAATAGAATAAAGAAAAAGGTACAAGAGCCATACCAATAGTCCTATGAGTTTGAGACTTGAGCAAGGCTCCTCCTACACTAAACTCCACTAGGACTAGGAAAAAACTAAGTGAAAGAGGGAAATGAATAACTCTTGAGTGTATGTGTTGAAGTGAAGCTCTCCCCTTCTATTTATAGGGGCCATAGGTCGGTACTGAGGAGTAACAGCCACGGAACCGTGTAAGGATCATGACCATTGAGGTCACTGTTGGTCGTAATTACGCACCTACTTATATACCGCAAGAGGACGGTATATAATTGTAGCTCTTTTTCCCTCAGAGTATTCCAAGGTTATCGAATCCACAGGGAACGAGCGGAACTAATACTATTAAAGGGTTACTAACAAATTGCAATAGTTTGGTTGGTGTGAATGATGACGGTGAGAAAGTGGAAGGTGAATGTTATTGAAGAGGTAATAGGATGATGAAGGATTCTCTACTTAGGATTGGTTCACTAGCATGTAACCTTATTCTTATCAACTCGAGTGATGACTCTAATATTCTACAAGACATGGTGGTTTCGTTCACCCCGGCTGTCACTACGGAGGCTATTAGCTCCCTACTGGTTTCTTGCACTATGTAATGGGCAAAAGTGTATTGGCCGATACACTAATGGAAGGGATAGATAGATATGCAATAAAGTTCATCACATAGATTAAATTTATCGAGAGAGTATCAACAAGTATGAGAGTTACATGACCAGATCCCCGCACCAGAGAAGAGAATATGAGACTACTCACTCATCCTTTCGCTAGACATAGCACAGGGGTGAGAAATAGCGCTGGAACGCGCACGAGCCGATCGGCGCAAGCGTCGCGCCGATCAGCGCGACCTCCCTTCTGGTGGATCTTGTCGGTGTTGACCAACCTCCGCCGCCAATATCCTAAAACCCTACTTCTAATAACTGATTCTCGCGACTGCCGTCCCTCCTTCCGTCCCTTGGCTCTTGATAATTATCTTCCTTTTATATTCGACGGGATTAGGTCAACTTCTACCGACTCTAACTCATACTGGGCTGGGCATTCGTCTTTCTTGGATCGGATCGTGTTTCTCTCCTGCGCCGATTGGCGCAAGCGTCGCGCCGATCGGCGCGGCTCCGTATCTGGCCCATCTTCGTTACTCTTCAGCTCTTTATCCATAATTGCCCTGTTTTACACCTGTTTTCTGCGATTACATCCAAAACAGAACAACTACAAATATATGCAAATATGAGGTTAATTGTTAGTCTAAACCACCAAATTAAGACGCAAAACATCCCTTATTGGTAGATAAAATGGGCATCTAGAAACCACAAACAGTTCCCCCACACTCAAATCATTGCTAGTCCTCGAGCAATACAAAATCAAATATGTAATAAGAATTTCACACCATCTCTCATGCAATCAATCTCAATCATCATTTTTACTTGTTATCCCACTACAAAGATCTTCTCTCATCTCCTTTTAACCAATCGGCATATCATACTTGAACTTAATCAAATTACCATAAAACTTTTTTGAAAACAATTTTAGTTCTCCTCAACTCATCTTTTAGCATCAAACATCAAGCATTTGGCCCTCTCTAGGTCTCTCAAGTGTATTTCCTTCCTTCTCCTATCTAATCAAGGATTGTATGTGGATCTTGGAGGGCTATATAACTAAATTAAACCATAAGATTAACCATGTCAACAATGTGCTCAATCATGCCTATTAAGAAAGAATTTTCTTGGAAAAAAACTTTTAATGGAGAAGAGGAATGTAGAAGATCTAAAAATTTCAATGAGAACAATGTCAAAGAATGAGAAATAATCAGAAATCTGCTTTCTTTGATGACCTTACTGCCTACTGCCTCTCAGGGAATATATATTTTTTTCTCTTTATCTCTTTTCTTTTATAATAACCTTTTTTTTCTTTCTTTTGCAACAGCGCCGATCGGCTCAACACTGCGCCGGTCGACGCGGTCTATTTTTTTTTTTCTTTCACCTCTTTTTTTCTATTCCTGATATGATCAGCAATTTCTGTCTTGTATCAGCAGCGAAAAGTTTCTGAATTCCCTTTTATTGAGAATATAGGTTGTATCAAGAAGGAGGGAGAAACAAGGATGTATGGTTTTCATGATAGCAAGGAATTTAAATGGATAAGAATGGCTAGAAATACAGAGATAAACAAAATAGATCATCCTTTCCTAACTTGGTCGAAATCATGAGTAAAAAGTTGACAAAGTTACTTACAATCCACTTAGTTCAAATGTGTAGCTTGCTCTCATTCACTCGGCTATGTAGGCATATTTAGATCTTGCTTTTTCTTTAGCTTATGATGAGTCAAAAGAAATTTTCACAAATACAAAGCTCAAAAGTTAAGTGGTAACCAACAAATTCAAGTAATCAACCAATCGATCATCAGAAAGACAAGATAAATAGCATGGGGCACTTTCAATTTGACAATCGACACTAACTTTATTAAAGACAATGTAATAATTCAAACTACATAAAAGACCTTGAAGCAACTCTCAACATGACTCGTGACTCTCTTAAGCACACACACAAACTTAAATAAGCACTCATTAAGAAAAACAAACAAACTTAAATAAACACTCATTAAGAAAAATAAATGAGAAACTAGACTTAAAAACTATGACTAATGGCAAAGCCCTTCCCCCACACTCAAAATTTGCAATGTCCTCATTGTAAGAGAAGAAACTCAACACACTAATCATGCAGACCATGCCTGTTCAAGACTCGGAAAATTCATCTTATATTCCTTATGAGAAAAGTGTAGTCCGCTTCGTTCATCTCGATTGTATCCTGGATTCTGCAGTCCACATCTCTTTGATGCCTGTAGGCACGATCTCTGTCTAAGTACAGGCGCTCAATGTTTCTTCGGCAGACAGGACAACAAGCAGGTGGTTGCAGGTTATGATTTTCAACGTTGTAAGGGGAGGCACTATTCAAATTCCTCCGAGCCGATCAGCGCAAAGGTTGAGCCGATCGGCGTAGTGGTGTTCTTCCACCATTGCGACTTTCTCCACTTCCCTCTGCATTATCATTAACTCTTGTTGAAGTTCCTGCTACCCTGTCATTACTGCATTCTGCAAGTGTTTCCTGATTTTTGAACTTAGGACTACCAAAGCTTCTTCGCATATCAAAATCATCACTAAAATCTCCAGGCACACTAGGATCACCGTTTTCCAAAGTTTCCAAATAGTATGACGTATCAAAGTCGCTATCCCGTTCGAAATACTTTTGAATTGGCTTACCTGATAGTCTAGCAGATCTGCGAACCTCTGGTGTAGTCTCACACTTCCTTGAAGCAGGTTCTTCGTCTTCACTTGGCAGAGCCGTCAGATCAATAAATTCAGCCATCTTCAGGTCGTGCCGATCGGCTCCAGTGTCACGCCGATCGGCTCCAGTGTCACGCCGATCGGCTCCAGTTTCGTGCTGATCGGCGCAGCTATCATCTTCCTTCATATACTTAGCTAACTGTTCTAGATTATGCTCACGGATCACCTTATTCTGCTGCCTTCGTAAAATCTCATTATTAATCTCCTTAAGTGTCCTCCCTCTAGGGACTGCTCGATAGCCATCATCATATATTAAATCTCTAGGTATGAAAGCTGGATCTTCTGCCAATTAGAGTTCAACCTTACATTGAAGATCTTTAGCACAAAAGAAACACTTCCAACCCTCAATACAACCGTTCCTATGAATCTTATTTTCTTGAAAACTTTCCCAATCGGTAAAAACCCTGGGAAAGGATTCATCCCTTCTAGCTTGAAGATCCTTCTCCGCATCCTGCTGGTACATAGCTTCTTCGGCTTCCTTTCGCAACTTGAGTTCATACTTGGCGGCAATGTCATGTTCACTATAAAGTCGGCACCTATGGATTGTGAGGGTGCTCTCTTCATCTTGCTCTTCCTTCTCTTGCTCAGTCAATGATCTTTCAAAAGATAGGAAATCCTCATATGACAAGGGCTTAGCAAGATCAAGAAGACTTTCCAGGGTATACCTTTGAGAAACCGCTTCACTTTCAATAGGTGCGACAGATTTTCCTTTGCGCACCAATACTCTCTTCATCATCTGTCGAAGTTCATTGTCCATCTTCACCTTGTCGGCGTTCCACGCGTCAGCTTCGCTTTTCTTCATGAATTGCTTCCGCAGATCTGACCAGACGAGAGGATCATCTCGTGTTGGTGTCAACACTTCATCGACTTCTTCCCAAGACCAATTTGCAGAGGGCTGAGGAAATCCGCTGCCGAGCCAATCGGCTCCAGAGTCGCGCTGATCGGCGCATGAGTCGCGCCGATCGGCACCGCCTTGATTTCTGCCTGATGCGCCGCCTTCCATCGCTTCTGCTCTTATGGTTTGTTCTGGTGACGATGTAATATGAGTTGATCCGTGGGTTTGCTGTCCCCTCATATTTATATCCCTTGATTTCCAATTGTACTAGGACTCTTTCTCCTATTCGTGGAATTTAACGAGTCTTAAAAAGGCAAGGTCCAAAACCGACTCAAAAACCAAAAGGACTCTGCCGCGCCGATCGGTGCAGGGCTGCGCTGATCCGCGCGGTACACTAAATTACCAAATCAGAAAAAGAAAAACTACGGAAATCAAAATACATACAAGCCTTTGTTTTACGTCGTTAAGCTCGACCACACGGGGTACTAAGAAGTGAAATACACATCAAAAGATTTTAATTCAAATGTGTTGGATTCTAGGTATACCTTTAGATGTTGTCCGTTCACCATGTACTTGTTTATCTTGCCATCCATTATGATTACCGCTCCCGAAGGTAACACCGTATTCACAAGATAAGGTCCCTCCCATTTGCTTCGCAGTTTTCCTTTACAAAATAATCTGAATCGCGAATTAAACAGGAGCACCCGATCTCCTTCCTTGAATTCCTTCTTCAAAAGCTTCTTATCGTACCACTTCTTTGTTTTCTCTTTGCATATGGCTGCATTTTCATAGGCACACAATTGCATCTCTTCCAATTCACTTATTTGTATCTTTCTTTTCATGCTGGCAGCATCAAGATCCAAATTTATTTCCTTTATAGCCCAATAAGCCTTATGTTCCAAGTCCACCGGTAGGTGACATGATTTCCCATAGACGAATTGATATGGTGTCATACCAATCGGTGTCTTGAATGCCGTCCTATATGCCCATAATGCTCCATTAAGCTTTGTGGCCCAATTTTTTCCTTCCTTTGTAACAATCTTCTACAGAATTCTCTTTAATTGCTTATTTGAAGTTTCTGCTTGTCCATTCGTTTAGGGATGGTAGGCTGTTCCAATTCTATGTTCAACTCCAGATTTGGTTAAAAACCTAGTAAATTCTCCTCCTGTAAAATGGGATCCTCCATCTGTAATTATTATTCTCGGTATTCCGTACCTAGAAAATATCTGCTCCTGAAGTATACTCCTTTATTTTCTTGTAGTATTAGCCTTGCATGCCATTGGTTCGACCCACTTGGAGACATAATCAATGGCGACCAATATGTACTCGAAACTATGGGAATTCACAAAGGGTCCCATAAAATTCATACCCCAAACATCAAAGATATCGACTTGAAGATTGTACTTAAGAGGCATTGCATTCCTACTGTTAACATTCCCTATTCGTTGGCATTGAGCACATGTTGCAACGTACCTTTTTGCATCTTCATGCATAGTAGGCCAATAGAATCCACTTGTCCATACCTTTGCCTGTGTTCTGAAGTAGCCATAGTGTCCCCCATAATCCGAAGAATGACATTTTGCTAAAATGCTCGCCCATATAAATTTTCTCATTTCACTCTTAACTCTTTTCCTTGTGTTCTTGTTCATCAGGTCAGTTTGTCCCTTGAAACCTTTGATAATATCCATCATCCAGTTCTCTCTATGATCAAATGCGGCAAACAACTACTCTTGTCGCATTTCATCTCTTATTGGCTTAGTTGATGATGATTTAAGACGAGATAAATGATCCGCTACAGAATTTGGTTGGTGTGAATGATGACGAGCGGAACTAATACTATTAAAGGGTTACTAACAAATTGCAATATTTTGGTTGGTGTGAATGATGACGGTGAGAAAGTGGAAGGTGAATGTTATTGAAGAGGTAATAGGATGATGAAGGATTCTCTCCTTAGGATTGGTTCACTAGCATGCAACCTTATTCTTATCAACTCGAGTGATGACTCTAATATTCTACAAGACATGGTGGTTTCGTTCACCCCGGCTGTCACTACAGAGGCTATTATCTCCCCACTGGTTTCTTGCACTATGTAATGGGCAAAAGTGTATTGGCCGATACACTAATAGAAGGGATAGATAGATATGCAATAAAGTTCATCACATAGATTAAATTCATCGAGAGAGTATCAACAAGTATGAGAGTTACATGACCAGATCCCCGCACCAGAAAAGAGAATATGAGACTACTCACTTATCCTTCCGCTAGACATAGCAGAGGGGTGAGAAATAGCGCTGGAACGCGCACGAGCCGATCGGCGCAAGCGTCGCGCCAATCGGCGCGACCTCCCTTCTGGTGGATCTCATCGGTGTTGACCAACCTCCGCCGCCAATATCATGGAACCCTAGTTCTAATAACTGATTCTCGTGACTACCGTCCCTCCTTCCGTCCCTTGGCTCTTGATAATTATCTTCCTTTTATATTCGACGGGATTAGGTCAACTTCCACCGACTCTAACTCATACTGGGCTGGGCCTTTGTCTTTCCTAGATCGGATCGTGTTTCTGTCATCTTTTCCTCTTGCGCCGATTAGCGCAAGCATCGCGCCAATCGGCGCGGCTCCGCATCTGGCCCATCTTCGTTACTCTTCAGCTCTTTATCCATAATTGCCCTGTTTTACACCTGTTTCCTATGATTACATCCAAAATAGAACAACTACAAATATATGCAAATATGGGGTTTATTGTTAGTCCAAACCACCAAATTAAGGCGCAAAATATCCCTCATTGGTAGATAAAATGGGCATCTAGAAACCACCAACAGTCACCCTAAGGTATGAATGTTTTGGTGATGAATGACAAATATGAAATGTGACTAATGTCTACACGAGTGTTGTTCGTGTAGGAAACCTCTTCTACTCTATGATGATTGTAGACGGTGGCCTTGGTGATTGATGATAATGACCGCAAGCGTGGAGGCTTGTGAGCTTGATGGAGTCCAAGGGTTGATGGAGATGGATCAAAGCCGAGGACAAGCTATGGAGCAAGTGTTGGGAACACTTGTCTAGTTGTTAGGGCTTTGAGTCCATAGGAAAAACCGAACTATCAAGAGGGTCTAGGTCATTTCTCTTAGGTCTTGTCTAGTCGGTGATGTGCAAGGTTGCTCGATGAAATCATAGGCACTAGATGACAGTGGAGAAGCCAATGAGCTATTCGGAGAAGCCGAGAAACGAAGTCAAGCGAAGATGACAAGTTTCAGCTTCTGCACATAGTGACCGGACAGAGGGGTCAATGGCGACCGGACTCTACAGTCACTAGGTGAAGCTGTCTGGGTTTTACAGCAAAGAAGCGAGGAAACTGTTAGAGTTGGAAGTTGTAGAGACCAGACGGTCCGGTCTGTACAAGTGACTCTGGGCAGCAAGGAAGCGAGCGCTGGAAATGTTTCTGGACTGGAAAGAGAAATGGACCGGACGGTCCGGTCAGCTGACCATACAGTCCGTTCAGTACAGGATTTCAGTAGGCCAGAGCCGTTGGAGCTTAGGTTTGCAATGACTGGACGGTCTGGTCAGGCAGTGACCGGACAGTCCGGTCAGTAGGCCCAGAAAGCTGATTTCGTGGAGCAACGGCTTGTTGGAGGTTGGAAGCCTATATAACTTCGTTGTTGGGGTCTTGGAGACCTCTCTTGGCCAGTGGAATACCTGAGAGCATTTGGTAAGGTCCAAGAGGAAAAGAGGAGAGCACTAGGAGGAGATATTGCATATCTTGAGAGTGCTAGTGAGAGTAACATGGAGTAATCTTGCAATCTAAGGCTAGGTGTCCTTGAGGGTGTGATCTAGGTTGTTATTCTTGGTCTATGGTGAGACCTAGACCAGTTAGGTGTCAGTGATCGAGCCTATCGTGATTGGTTGTGAAGGCCATCAAACGTTTGTACACTGTTTGAGCCCGCCGGTGAAAGGGGCATCACTAGTGAGCGCCCGTGCCGTCTCCGGGAGTCGGACAAGTTCTCGAGGGAGGCGAGCTTGTGCCTTGGTGGCAGCAGTGACGCACACCATGTCTTCACTCCGGAGGTGATTGCGGGCTCGTGTGCGAGAACTCCACTTGGTGGCGGGAGGGACCGGGACTCCGGCGGGAGTGGTCCAACGAGAAGTAGGGGAAGGCGCTATCCTTCCGAGACCTTGGGAAAAAATCATGAGCCATCTCTTATGCTACTCCTTACTTTGATGCATTACTTTCCGCATTTACATACCATGCTATTCATGCTTGTATGCTTACCATGCTCTAGTTGATTGCTTGTAGACTTGCATGAATAGGCTTCTCTACTTGCGAGTTGTGCTCAGCTTACACTTGATCACTAGCATGTATAGGAGTTTCTTAGGCTTGTTTGATCACCCTAGTATGCATTGTGCTACTCATGCTTGTGTGTCTTCCATATTCTTGATGTTCTAATAGCTTTGCATGAGTAGGCTCCTTTGCTAGCTTGTAATGTGCTTCCGCGTGTTCTTTGATTACTAGCTTGCATAGGATTTGTAAGCCTCATGTATGATCCACTAGTATGCTTAGTTTGTCTTTCCTTTCATAGGATTATCTTGTTAGTGTGATCACTACTAGAATTGTGTAGGATTTGTTTTGAGTGGTCGGTTTTAGGAATTGGCAAAATAGGTACATAGTTTGAGTCCCGATTCACCCCCCCCTTCTCGGTCACTCAATCCTTTCAAATCACCATGCACCGACGTTGCCAAAGAGCTGAGTAGTCGACACGTGGAAGCCCGATTGAAATGGGCTCAAGACCAGGTCCGACGACCAGGGGGAAAGTCGGCTGACCAACCACTAGGCCCATTCCCCTTGTGCTTTCTCTAGGTGGCAGACAGGTGGTTCCTCTTGTGTTTTAAGGTGGTGTTCTCCGAAGGAATCCCATGTAGCCACATATGCAATCCGAGGAAAGTCCATTTGGCACCGTCCCATTGGCTGGAATCGTGTTTCCCCAGATTATGCTCCCTTTCTCCACTTTATTTGTATCAAATCCCCGCATGCACATGAATCTCCCAGGACAAGTGGAATCTTATTATTCCTAACTAACATGCATGTATGAAATGCTAAATCTTTCTACTTTTATAGGTATATTAACGGTCAAAATTGGTATTTAACGGCCATCAACAAACCCCCCAAGATGAACCTTTACTCGTCCCGAGTAAAGGCAAAACTTAGGTTTGTGTTGATCAGAAGGTGCTACAATGTCTTCATCTTAACATATACCCAAATGCACAACAAAGTCACTCTATAAAGGATTGAATAAGCTGACATAAGTACTTCACCTTTTATTACCTGTGGGGCGTTGTAGCTTCTCCAAATCTTGGGCAGTTGGAAGACAGAATAGTTTGTAGGACTACCATTACATCTACTCTTTTTAATCGACTTTAGCCAAAAGGTTAATTTTTGTGATAAACCTATGTTTCTAAAATGATTCACTCAGATCGCTCAAAGTGTATAAATTTCTCACCAAGGCTTTTGAGGCCTAAAAAATCCCACCTCTAAAGGCTGATATGTGGAGCTCTGGGTAAGGATAAATGTGGCATACCTAGCCTGTATTTCATATATCGTAGAGTCAAAAGAGTGGGTCCATGGAGAAATCATTTCCAACAAGCATGATCAAGATGTGCATGTGTGGTGGGCTTGATGGAGTGGAATAAAGACTCTTTTTATTTGTCTCTCCCTTTATTTGGCAGTTTTGGCTATCCTTTCTTTCTTTCCTTTTCTCTCAAGCTCTTCATGGAGCAAGAGTTTTTCTCTTTTCTATTCTTCTCTTGTTTTTTTGATAGCAATAACCTTGATTGCCTTAGAGAGAGTTAAATTATGAAGACAGAGTCTTTATTTTGTGGATGGATGGATTGACATGGATGATTGCTAATTTCTAGTGTGGAAACTTAGCGTGATGTGCGCGGACTTGATGATGAATGCAAAAAAAAAATATTTCTCACTAGGGTCACATAATTTTGACAAGGCTCAATGAAAATACAAGTAGCATATGTAGAAGGTTTTGCAATGTAGCACACCATATGGTTGTGGTAGGAATTCATATCATTTGAGGAACTTGTCATTTTTATCAAATTAATTCCTCGGGTGTCAAGTTTTACAAATTGATCAAGATCATAGCAGCCCTAACTAACCATATCATATCTCCCAACAACCTAGAAGGATAATGCTTATGCTACCCACCTGACGAGGGAGGTCCATGGGTGGCGAGGGTGATTTGTCAACATCAATTAAGCCACGAGGAGGGATATGAAAGGTCGCCCTGACCTTTTGAGTTGCACGATGAGGTACCAAAAGGAGGAGTCGGGGAAGGAGGCACGCTCAAAGAGGAGGAGCCCGAGGAGCACGCGCCGGAAAGGAAATCAATCCCTCAATCACACGCACCAATAAATGAAATGAATCATGGGTATGGCGGTCAGGTATGTGCGGCGCAGGTGAAAAAAGAGTTAGAAATACGTACGACACGTAGTGCAGTTCAGCATGAACAACGTTAAATTTTCCAGTCGGGCCCAGAATTCAGATTAAAAATGCTAATCCTGCGGTTAAGGAAAATAATGAATATGAGATCAAAGACAGATCAAGGTTTGAAGTTTACTGTTGGGTACATACTCAGGTATACCCAATTAGACAAAATGTTTAGCCTTTGTAGTATAGACTAGTGGCTAGGAGACACCCAAAGGCTAGGCCGTTGAACTGCTCGCACCCTTGGGCGCCAATATCAATCACCGCCTCAACAATCTACAACACAATGTTGGCAAGCACCAGGCGGAACCCTGCAGAGCACGGTCGCACGGAGCTGGCCTCCATCTCATTGGCCTCGGTGTCGAGTGTGTCGACAAGGCTGCCAGCCTCTAGATATGCCTTGCACGCTCGGAGCACGTACCTTCCGCGGTGGCGAAAGTGGTCCTTAACAAGGTCCTCGAACCCTGCTGGTGGCTGGCGTAGCAGGTGCAACATGGTCTACAACATGAGTAGGTAGGTGTTCTCGCTATATGGGAGCTTGTTGTTGTGGCTAACGGAGAGGCTATGATAGCTAGAAACAATTTCTACCGTGCAACCAGGAAGCCTTGCAAGAGGGGATCATGGATCATTACCACTAGACGTGCAGGCAGAGCGGAAGCAGGGTTGGAGAAGCAATGTCCAACGTAGTCACGCATCGATGTAGAGGATGTAGTCGTTCACAACAACCGTCTCCTCCTGGTCTAGCCGAAGCACCACAGCTGTAGTGCCTCTTTGCGGTATCCACACGTACAGGGTAGAAGGCCATGCGCGGTGTGCTAGCACCGGCGGCATGACTTAGGGTGATGTGGGTGAGAGAGAGGGAGGTGGTGATGGCTAGGGTTTCTAGACTAGATGATCACCTGCGTCTTTAGCCCCTCCTCCACTTAAATAGACCCTTATAATGGGCCTCGACTAGTTGGCCCATTAGTGGACTAATCCCTCATGGATCAATATCCGTATGACCCTCACATACGGATCAAATCCGTATTGTCTCTTGGGCATATCTCCAACAATCTCCAACTTGCACTAGAGACAATCACATAGGCAAGCGATGTTCCAACCCGTTAAGTGTGTGACCCGTTAGGTTCGCATGTACATGACAATAATGTGAAAACCATTTTTGAAATCATAAATCAATAGAGGCACCTAGCAGCACATATTGTATCTCGTGTACACATAAAGATCATATCGGCTGAACCTTTGACAAAGCATTCACCGATCCCTTTGCCTCACGATATCCGTCAAGCTCAAGGTGAGATACATGCTATCCCTGTAATAGCTCGACCATTCACTCGAACGTCTAGTGGATTTATCATGACTAATTCTTAGTCATCGTGATTAACTTTTGATCACATTGGCATGGCCATGCACTTCCGAATCCATCTAACTTGAGGGGCCCAAAGATATCTCTTCTGTTATCAGGAGGGGCAAATTCCATCTTGATCGCTCACATCCCCACGACATGTTTCATAACACACCCGAAAATTACCTTTATGACTACCCAGTTATGGAATAGCATTTGGTAAACCCTAAGTGTGCTATTTACACATTCTAGGAATCAATGACGATCTCAGGTCAAAGGATCCCGAAGGTACATCATATAAGACAACAACTGATGGCACAATAATAACATCTCAGCAGAGTCTATTAGTGGGTCAATCCAACATCATGTTCGCCAACATGTGTCCACATTATTGATTTGATATCTCCATATCTATGATCTATGAAACATGATCATCAACCAATACATGTGCTAGTTCATGAATCATCATTGTCCCACATAATGATAAGGAACTAGGGATCATTTAGGATAATATTATGAAAGAACGATGAGTTTCACAAACAAGTCACGTACTTGCCAATCAATGAAATAATTATTATCCAAGGAACAGAATAACACTTTATTCAATCACACATAATCATAGACATTACACAATCTCTCGTACATTAATCATGAAGATATCTAATACCCATGGATCTCATATGTGCCTCATGCTTGGACTAAGAGAGAGGTTTTGTCAACGGATCAGCAATGTTTCAATCCGTGTGCATCTTGCATATCTTCACGTCACCTCGATGAACAATGTCTCGGATGAGATGAAAACGCCATCGTATGTTTTTGTTCTTTTGATGCGCTCTAGGCTCCTTGGCTTGCGCAATGGCACCACTATTATCACAATAGAGATCCATTGAACTAGACGCACTAGGCACCACACCCAACTCAGAAACAAATTTTCTGATCCAAACAACTTCCTTTGCAGCTTCTGAAGCGGCAAGGTACGCGGCCTCCGTTGGTGAGTCAACAACCATATCTTGCTTGGAACTCTTCCAGCTCACGGCGCCTCCATTGAGGCAAAATACATATCCAGATTACAATCTTGAATCATCCTTGTTGGTTTGGAAACAAGCATCGGTGTAACCATTTACAACGAGCTCTTCCACACCTCCATAAACTAGGAACATACCCATATTTCTTCTCAAGTACTTTAGGATATTCTTACTAGCCACCCAGTGAGCTTCTCCTAGGTTTCATTGGAATCTTCTTGTAGCGCTTAGAGCAAAAGCTACATCTGGGTGCGTACATATCATGGCATACATGATGGATCTGATAGCCAAAGCATACAGGATCGCTCTCATCTTCTCTACTTCATCAGGTGTCGAAGGACACTGAGTCTTGCTAAGAGTAATGCTATGTGACATGGGCAAGAAACCTTTCTTAGAATCTTGCATATTAAACCATTTCAATACCTTGTCGATGTACGTGTCTTGGCTTAATCCAATTAGCCTTTTTGATCTATCTCTATAGATCTTAATGCCCAAAATGTATGCTGCCTCTCCCAAGTCTTTCATTGAGAAACTTTTTCTTAATGAAGACTTAACATCTTCAAGCATTGGAATATTATTTCCGATCAACAATATGTCATCCACATAAAGGACTAGAAATACAAGTGCGCTCCCACTAGCCTTTTTGTAAACACAAGGCTCTTCTCCATTCTTAATGAAGCCAAACCTTTTGACTTCCTCATCAAAAAGAAGGTTCCAACTCCGAGATGCTTGCTTCAGTCCATAAAAGGACTTCTGAAGTTTGCATATTTTCCCAGCATTTTGTGGATCAACAAAACCTTCAGGCTGTGTCATGTACACATCCTCACTTAGTTTTCCATTAAGAAAAGCCGTTTTGATGTCCATTTTCCATATCTCATAATCATAGTATGCGGCAATTGCTAGGAGGATTCGAATAGACTTTAGCATAGCGACGGATAAGAAGGTCTTATCATAATCCACACCTTGAATTTGTTTGAAACCTTTCGCCACCAATCGTGCTTTATAGATGTGAACATTTCCATCCTTGTCTATTTTTTTCTTAAAAACCCATTTACATTCAAAGGTCTTAACACCATCAGGTGGATTAATCAAGTTCCAAACTTGATTTTCTCTCATGGATTCTAATTCGGATCTCATGGCTCCAAGCCATTTGTCAGAGTCTGGTCCCATCATTGCTTCTGTGTATGTCTTAGGATCATCATTGTCCAACAATAATATGTCATGCTGCCCCGTCGTTAGGAGTGTGAACTTTTTAGGTGTGTGACGTGCCCATTCAGATCTACTTGGGGCTGGTGCCTCAACAATAGGTTCTACAACATCTTGTGCAACTTGTTCCAAATGAGGTTCAGTGGGAGAAGAAACATTTTCCAATGTTTCTTGAACTTCTTCAAGTTGCACTGTCCTCCCACTTATATTTCATGAGAGAAACTCTTTCTCTAGAAAGACATCATTTTGAGCGACAAACACTTTGCCCTCCTCCCAGTTGTAGAAATATACCCTTTGGTTTCCCTAGGATATCCTACAAAGAAACATTTATCTGACTTAGGTGAAAGCTTTTCAGATGTCATACGTTTTAGATAAGCCTCACAACCCCAAATTTTGAGAAAAGACAGCACAAGACGCTTTCCGGTCCATATCTCATATGGCGTCTTCTCTACATATTTAGATGGAACCCTATTTAAAGTGAAAGCAGCAGTGTCTAGAGCGTATCCCCAAAAGGACAATGGAAGATCACTTTGGCTCATCATTGACCTAACCATATCCAACAAGGTTCAGTTCCTCCGCTCGGACACACCATTTAATTGAGGTGTTCTGGGTGGCATCCATTGTGGAACAATTCCACATTGTCTTAGATGATCACCAAACTCATGCCTCAAGTACTCACCTCCACAATCAGATCGTAGGGTTTTAATTTTTTTCCTAATTGATTTTGTACTTCATTCTAAAATTCTTTGAACTTTTCAAATGATTCAGGCTTGTGCTTCATTAAGTAGATATAATCGTATCTGCTGAAGTCATCAGTGAAAGTAATAAAATACTGAAAACCACCTCTAGCCACACAACTCATTGGTCCACATACATCTGTATGTATAAGAGCCAATAGGTCGTTTGTCCTCTCACTATGTCCTGTGAAAGGTGACTTAGTCATCTTGCCAAGCAAACAAGATTCACATGTCTCAATTGATTCAAAATCGAATGAGTGTACAAGACCATCTTTATGGAGCTTCTCCATGCGCCTCTCATTTATATGGCCTAAACGACAATGCCAAGTGTAAGTGGGATTCAAATCATTCGAGCAGAGCCTTTTTGCGTCAATGTTATAAATCGACCTATTCTCCATATCAAGACAATACAATCCATTCACTAATGGACACTTTGCATAGAGAATATCATTCAAATAAATGGAGCAACATTTGTTCCTTATTATAACCTCATAACCATCAACTTCCTCTAAACATGAGGATATAATGTTTTTGCCCAAGGCAGGAATGTAATAACAATTATTTAATTCCAAAACTAATCCCGACGGTAATAAGAGTGGATAAGTCCCAACAGCTAACGCATCAACTTTTGCACCATTGCCGACACAAGCATCCACCTCGCCTCTTGCACACTTCCTTGTCCCTTTAAGACCCTGCAATGATTTGCAAGTATGAATCATCGATCTGGTATCAAATACCCATGAATCATCAGGACAAGTAGCAAGATTAATTTCAATAACATTGATACCTGAAGTAGAAGGATCAGCATCCTTCTTCTTCTTGAGTTCTTCCAAGTAAAGCTTGCAGTTTCTCTTTTAGTGCCCAGTCTTCTTACAGTAGTGGCAAGGATCGCCTGGAGGCACTCTTGGCCTGGGTGGAGCTGCTGCAACCTTAGGCTTTGAGCTTCAGATCTCATCTGCACTCTTAGCCTTGGGCTTGCACTTTCTCTTCCTATCCTTCTGCACCATCATCACATGATTTTCCCTGGTTTTCTTGATGCTCTCCTCGGTAGTCTTTAGCATCCCATGCAATCGGCCATAGTCTTTTCCAGGCTATTCATATGAAAGTTTATTATGAATGGCTCATAGTTCGCTGGGAGCGACTGGAGAATGACATCCGTAGACAAATCTAGGCTAAGAGGAGAACCAAGCTTCTCCAGGCTGTCAATGTAACCAATCATCTTTATTACATGAGGACTGACAGGACTACCTTCAGCTAGCCTGCACGCAAACAAGGCCTTTGAGATGTTATACCTCTCAGTCCTTGCTTGGTTCTCAAACATGCCACAAAGCCCAATAATCATATTGTGGGCATTAGTGTTCTCATATTGTTTCTGAAGCTCAGAGGACATAGTAGCAAGCATAAGACAGCCAACATCAAGTGCATCATTAGTGTGCTTATCATACTCTCTCTTCTGGGCAGCACTAGGATTTTCAGGCAAATCATCAGGATAAGGAACCTCTAGAACATATTCCTTTTTCTCTTGCTTGAGAACAATTCTCAAGTTGCGATACCAACCCATAAAGTTTGTTCCATTAAGTTTTTCTTTCTCAAGGATCGAACGCAAATTAAAACTGGAAGCATTATTAGCGGATGGCATGATCTACAACAGAAACACATGCTAATCACATCATATATGACTCTTGTTTGTTGGGAGGCATCATATGCCATGACGCCCAACACCACGCCCTAAAGCCTAAAACCGTTTTGATAGCTTCGTCAAGCAAACCAATACTATGCTTATGAATGTCCGACATTCACCCTACTTGTTAAGATAGTTGGGGCACTCTACTTTGGCAGACCTACCACATAACGATTGAAATATAGTAGTTGTAGCTATTGGAAGGGCATCAATTTTAATCTGAGAGAACCTATACTAGCATGATCATTATATCCAGCATATAATACAAGAAAGAATAGGATGACAAGAACATCATCACAGACAATCATATTAACTTTGAAATAGTATGGCCCTTTCACATGGTGATTTCCATCTCTATCATTTCAGGCCTTCTCCTGTCCATGTGTTCACCATGCTCCAAAACTAGCCTCCACGAGCAAGTATTAAGCTACTACATCTAATAGCTAGTAGTGAATTACATGAAGAGATCAAGCATCACAAGTTGACACACATGCCGTTATACAATAATATGACAGCCTCAACCCAGCTGTTTTAAACATGACTCGCAGGTCATGAAAGAACACAAACATGCATCACATACACATTCTGGGCCATACCATTCACAACATTCTCTGCAAAAACAAGTTAGGCGAGAACAGATTCTATCATGTGAATCAAAAGGGATATAACCTCACAGGATTTCTCAGACCGTATCTATGGAATCGCAATGAAAATCTCATCGGACAAATCATATTTTGCCGATTCTAAGTCATTCATAATGCCTCGATTTTCATTAGGGTTTCATGATAGACCATGACACATATGTACCTAATTTGCCAATTCCTAAAACTGACTACTTAAACAACTCCTACATAATTCTAGTGGTGATTACACTAATAAAAGATAACCCTATGAAAGGAAGGACAACCTAAGCATGCTAGTGGAGCACACACAAGGCAAAGCAACTCCTATGAAAGCTAGTAATTATGGACACGTGGAAGCACACAACAAGCTAGCAAAGGAGACTACTCATGCAAAGCTACTAGATCATCAAGCATATGATAAGCACACAAGTATGAGTAGAACAATACATACTAGGGTGATCAATCAAGCCAAAATAACTCCTATACATGCTAGTGATCAAATGAAAGCTAAGCACTACTAGCAAGTAAGGAAGCCTATTCGTGCAAGTCTACAAGGTAATCAACTAGATGAAGGCAAACACACAAGCATGAATAGCACGGTATGTAAATGCTGAAAGTAAAGCATCATAGTAAGGAGTAGAGTATGAGATGGCTCATGATATTTTTTCCGAGGTCTCGAAAGGATGGCGCCTTCCCGTACTCCTCGTTGAACCACTCCCGTCGGAGAACCTGTCCCTCCTGCCACCAAGTGGAGTTCTCGCACACGAGCCCGCAATCACTCCCGGAGTGAAGACTGTTGGTATTTTTAACAAATGCAGATGAGTCCGCAAGCACACGGAGAATACCGTTGTAGCACTTCACATCTGGAGTATTCCAAGGGTACTGAATTCACAGGAAACATGTGTGCTAATCTTCTGTTCTAATCATCCAAGGACACCAAGGTAACTATGGCTCGAGTAGAGAGGATTCTGACTGGTAACAGAGTCCTATTCAGAGTAAGTTTACACTAAGCTGCTTGCATTGGGCATCCAATTTTGCTCTGCATCCACAGTGCGATTCCAGCCAAGAGCCTACTGCGTTACCGAACGTGGAGGATTTCAAAGGACAGATAGGGCTGTCACCACCTACTGCGTACCTCTAGAAATCCATGGACTATGGGATAAACAAAGGCAACCTACAGCCTAGACACCACATCTATGCTTTCGATTACTCTCTTAATATCTACGTATGTTGGGTCAATACTAAGGTCTCTAATTAAATAGAGTGCTGAGCGAACAAAGAAACTAAGTACTAAAACTTACTTAAAAAGAAAAACTAATAACCAGAAAAGAATCACAAAGACTTACTTAAAAAGGCAAGCATCCATCAAGGTACAAGCACAGAAAAGGGGTTGGACAAGCCCGAACCTCCTCTCCTGGACTCCACCTCACTCTCTCCCTATTTTCTAAACGCTTTGGCAGCGTTGAGCCTTTTGGAAATGAAGTGCTAATTCTATCTTGAAGTATTGAGAGAGTGAAGCCTTTCCCTTCCTTTTATAGCACTCAAAGGCGGTTTGTGGAGTCGGTAACTTCCACCAAATGTACACAACCGACCTTGGGGAGGCACCAGGACACGGCATGTGGAGGCGGTGCGCTAGAGGGGGACTGTTGGTCGTACCTACGCACCCACTTATATGCCGCAAGAGGACTGTGTACGATTGTAGCACTTTTTCCCTTGAATTGAGTATTGCAAGGTTTATTGAATCCACTGGGACCTTAGGGATAATTAAACAATGTTAATAGTAAAAGATCTAGTCAAGGCTACTGTCAAATTTAGGTTGCATGAGGGGAGACTGGCCAGCGCAAAGGTGCACCAGGCAGTAAATCTGTCAATGCGCCGATCGGCACACTAGTGAATCTGACGTTGCGCCGATCAGCGCAGAAGTTGAGCCGATCGGCACACTAGTGAATCTAAGCCAAAGAGCGCCAGACAGTAAAACTGATGTTGCACTGATCGGCGCAGGAGTTGAGCCGATCGGCACACTAGTGAATCTAAGCCAAAGTGCGCCAGATGCCTTGCAAGCCTAGGCTGTTAAGTGAGTAATCAGATATCTACTAGTGAGATCATGACCAGAAAATCTAATTAAATAGCATCATAATGGGTAATTACATAGATCAATGAAAATCTATAATGAATAAGACCACCCTGCTTTCCGAGCGGCTCCCGATTTATCGCTGCCGAGAGGAAACCCTTAATCGCGCGAGTATCTTACCCTACTCAACTATCCAATAGTGTTACACAGGCTTAGTGCTGTCACCGCTAAACCACACTACTAGCATCATCAAGCAACCATAATCAATACAATGTCCGAATACTATCCTAATTACCACGATTAAGATAATATCAACTTGCTTAGTCTAGAACTAAGCAATTGAATAAGCACATGCATGATTATAGAATCAAGATAGACAAATAACCAAAACCATCATCAACATATTCAATCATCCTTTAGATACATAGAGTAAGATTCATCCCCGTCGAGATGGCCTACCTTGACGGATCAACTCTTAACACCAATGGTTCTTGAAACTCAACTAGAGATCTATTCTAACGGAGCAAGCCCCGGTGGCTCTAACTCATGGATCTGTTGTCCCTCTGTCGCCTCCCGTCTCTGCGGCGAGGGTTTACAAGTTTTTATAGGGGTTCTACTCGTAAAGGACTCGGTTTCTAGCACATAAGACGGTTGCGCCGATCGGCGCAGGATTGCGCCGATCGGCGCAAGCCGTGTCTTCTCTGGTTTCTTCTCCGAGTTGGTTCCTCTGTCTTCCACAGTTGCCATGTGGGCCTTTTCCTTCGAGATAAAGTCTTGTACTATACGTTGAGATCTTGAAGTTCCATAAATCTTCTTGAAGTTCCATAAATCTTCTAGACAATTATCTTCAAGTGTCTTGCGCAGATAAACTTCCATTAACATTTAGAATGGGCCTCGGTCACTTCTATGGGCCAAACACCCTTGCGCCGATCAGCTCATGGACTGCGCCGATCGGCGCACTAGGCTTCTTCAGTGCTTTTCGTCGGTTCTGTACTCCTGTCCTATCCATCATCACTTTAATCACCAATTTTACCTGTTTCTGCAATAAAGCTCCAAAACAATGCATATACAAATATATAGACAATATCACAAGTAAATGGCCTAAATTAGTATCAATTATGCTCTAATTGGGGTAATATTCATATATAAAAGGGGCACTTGGGAAGTGCCAATAGTTCCCCCACACTTAAACCTTTGCTCGTCCTGAGTAAAGTAAAAGAAAGAAAAATAAAAAAACATACTCTTTCTATCATAAAAGATATCTCAAATCAGCAAATGTTGAGCATTGTTCTATTGTGGTGTATTTCATATTGATATTCAGCAAAATAGTTCAAATATGGGCATAAAGCTTATAGATCTCCCCAAAGCAAAAGATCATGTCCAACTCATAAATTATAACTTTTCCACACATGAAAATCACTTAAAAGATTATTGTGAACATAGAGAATCTATCTTCCAAATAATCCAACGCAACAACTCATCTTTCAAATCACTCAACCTATATTCTACATCATAATGATCAAATAATATTAGTGTAAGGCTATATGAGTAGCTAGGTGAGGTAATTCAAGGATTGCAAACATAAATCAATAATATATTGTAAAGCTAGAAGATTATTCTTCGTTGGAATTATAGAAATTTATCAAGATGGCAATTAAGAAAGAAAAATTTAAGAAAGGACTCACACTTTGGATATATGGACATGTGCATAGCAAAAATTTGATCTTGGAAGATTGCACATGGTTGGAATGATTCATGGCTATATTAGAATGAATTTCGAGAATAAGCATGTCATATACCATCCCCCCACACTTAAAATTTTGTTAGTCTCTTAGCAAACAGCAGAGCTTTTTTCTTTTTTTTCTTTTTTTTCACTTCTTGTTTCTTCCCTTTTTTTTCTCTGCTGCGCCGATCGGCTCTCAACCCAAATTCCAACATTTGTTGGTATTTGATCTGTCTGGCTTCAACATTTATTCAAGAATTAAATATAGCCAGAAATATAGGATGTGGTCAAGGAATGATACTCAACAAGATGTTTTGGGTTTATGGTAGTGTACTCAGCGGAATTGAATTTTTGCATGAGTAATTCAAGGCTAGAAAAAGATACACAAAGAATTGCCATCTTAATAAGGTTCATACCAAAAAGAATTAAATCCTAACCGAACTCAACCATCAATTTAATGTTTACCTACAAATCAAAGGTTCATGAGAATTGCTCAAAATATGCCATTGGAAGGTAAGGATCTTGAAAATAATAAATTCCAAAGTTCACAACATGAAAATTTATTTATGAAAAGATTGGTACTAAGTTATCATCACAAGTTGGACAACACAAATGAAGCACATGGGTACTCAAAATTGCTCCACATAAGACATATTTGCCGAATAATCATTAAGTGTAAGTTCAAAATTTTATTCAATGCTCAATATTATTTGGTCTTCATCAACACTTTTCAAGAAAGAATAAATAATTCAATTCTCCTAAAAGAGCATAACTGCCACCATTATATTAAGATCGAAACTCGAATACATGGTGATGATTTTTGCACACAGTTGCATGAACATAAAACTACTACTAACACACTTGGATGAAAATAAAACTACTACTAACACACTTGCATGAAAATAAAATTACTACTAACACACTTGCATGAAAGTAAGCACACCCAATACATGGTTTCCCAACCCGCTCACACACATATAAGTAAATAAAGAAAAAGATTGCAAAAGATAAAAGAAAACGTAACCTGGGAAACTGATACTCGTGCCAACTCCTAGGCACTCTAGTCATCCGGAAGTGGAGGCGGTGGCTGATCGAAGCCATAGCACCGCGCCTTGAGTCGCTCGAACTCCTCCACCATCGCACCGTGGTTGTCCCTCCATTGGGACGTGGCGTCCTCCACGCGCTCGATGTAGTGCATGTTGTTGTCGAGGTACCCCTGCATGGGCATGAAAAAGTCTGCACCGGGCACAGGAGGCACCATAGGTACACGCCCTTGGTACCTGTAGTCGATACCCGCGCTGAAGTAGGGTGCGCCGACTGGCATGTCGCCTGCGCCGATCGACGCAGAGGGCTGTGAACCGTCCGCTGCGTCGCTCCACCCTGACTTGTACTGCTGAGGCCCCTGGCGTGACCCACAGGAGTCCCACTCACCGCCGGCTACGGTAGATGTGTCCGGCTATCGAACCCGCCCATGGCGGTCCTTGAGAGCTCGGCCCCCCTCTAGGAGACCTTCCTCAAGTCAATTTCCTCCCTCCAACTTGCGAGGGAGGAAAACTCCTAGCTCCGCGCATGGGAGCTTAACGTTGGTGCCACCGACATGGAAGCCGGCGCGAACACTTCTCGTTACAATATTGCCACAAGTCATATTCTCGCCGATCTCCATCGCGCACTCCCACTTGTCATCGTGCCCTCCCAGTCCGTCACCTTTGCAGATGAGGGCTGCTAGGTGTTGAAGATAGGCCCCGAAGGCCAACTTCTTGCTTGTCTTGACCCTCTTGTCGAGCCAACCCCGCACCATCATCGACATGGGATTGCAATGAGACGGACTCACGATGGCGTTGAAGAGCCACCGCAAGTCCGCATCGGTGACGTTGCTGGAGTCGACCTTGTCGCCTGTGCGCGCCGCCAACCACCGATGGAAGATTTGAATGGTCGGGTTGCGGATGTTGCCATGCTTCGTCTCTTCTACGAACGAGACCCGCCTCCAAAAGGATTCCAACTCCCCACGTCCCAAGATGCCGGCGACGTCGGCGTTGGCGTCGAAGCCGAAGGCTTGAGCCGCCGCCTCCATGGTCACCGTGTAGCTGATGTCGCGGACGTGGAAGTTGACGGCCTCGCTGCCGTCTTCGACGGTGCCAAGTCTCATCGTAGAGGCAACCTCGGTGACGACGTCGAGGTTGTAGTCCATGGGAAGAAGGTGAAAGTCCACCTAACCGAGATTGTTGACCATCCTCCTTATGTCCTCCCACAGGCCGATCGCGGTCAGGAAGGTCTCGTCCAAGTCGAAGTTGGGGACAAACCTTCCCCTCACCGCGAGGTAGTGCCGCTGTTCCTCCGCGCTCAGGAGGGTGAAGCCCTCCTCCACCGTGCGCGGCATGAATGCCGGCGGTGGTGGTGATGTGGGAACCCCACGGCTTGCCGCCGTTTGGCTCCTCGTAGCACGCCCTGTTGGAAGGGACGCGTCGGAGACGGAGTGGCGGGCGCGGATCTCGTATGTCGCCACCGAGCCGGTGGATGCACCTCCTACCGACATGTCATCGCGAGCATCGGAGCCACCCCTCACCGAGGAATCACCACTCGACTCGCTGCTGCCGCCGGAACTGCTTCCCCGACGCAACCCCTTGCCCAACTTGCCGACGGAGGAGCGGAGACGATCCATCTGTGAAAATTGCGGAACGTGTGCGAGATCGTGGGTAGTGGGGAAGGTGGAGAGATTACCGGGATGGTGTGCTGAACTGGGGGTGCCTGGCCTCCTTTTTATAGTGTGGGAAACTTCCAGGAGAAGGAACTGCCAAAAAATTTCAAAATTTGAGAGCGCGCCGATTGGCACGGCAGTGCGCCGATCGGCATAATTCAAACTTTGAATGCTCTGACCACTCTGGCGCTTGATTCCCATCCTTCATGTTGCTTTCCGGTACATCATGTTGGTTGGTAGGGGAACAGCACAGAATCCCGATGTCTTGTTGGCTGCGCCAATCAGCGCGGGCCTGTGTCGATCGGCGCGCCGTCTCTTTTTCAGCTTTTGGTCAATTCCGTGTCTCCTCTGCACTACACACCTGCATAGCAATCATACCTGTTCCTCAAAATCAATGCCTGTCGCCTTTGTCACCCATTTGGGAACCGCATGGGTATCGGCGCCGATCGGCGTAGAAGGGCGCCAAACGGTGCAAGTCCTTGCACCTTGTCTTTTGGTCCGGCGCTGATCCTGATGCCTCGTGTTCATCTCTTTCACCTAATTTCCACTTTTTCCAATGTTCCTATAGTATTGATATACGTAGCGGGGCTCATCTGATGACCGCGCCGATCGGTGCTGACCCGCGCCGATCGGCGCGACGTCCATTTTTGCTCCTGGCCCCTCGCTTCTTTGCTAGATATTGCTCTTCATCCTTTCCTTCGTCATTTAGCAACTATTTTGCACACAAAAATTAATTCAAAAAGATTTTTAATTACCTTGAAAATAGCTCCATCTCTAAAAATTATTATGCTGGTTGATTTTTAGCACCCCTTCAATTCTGGGCGTCGTCAGCCTTCCGTCCTGACTTGGGCAATAATGCGCCGACCGGCACAGAAGTGCGCCAATCGGCGCAAGCTCTGTTCCTTCCTGTTTTTGGTCTTTTTTTTATATTCCTGCATTCTTAGTCTACAGTATGTATATACACAGTTTTGCATAAATAAATAGACAACGCAAGAGCACACAAGAATTAAGCACACACTTTTCTATTTTTTTTATTTGGGAGATTGTTTTTATCACAACAAGCAAATTAAAAACACCGGGTTGCCCTCCCGGCCAGCACTAATTAACTAAGTGAAATGGGTTGCCCTCCCACAAGCACTAAACAACTTCTAAATCCCCCAATCATTGGGTTGCCTCCCAAGAGCGCTCTAGTTATTTAGAGGTCAATGAGCTTGACCTCCCCACAATCAATCAATCCTTAGTTCGCGGTGCGGGATGTGAGGCCGCGACACTACAAGGTTCTCTCATATCCATGGTTCATATAGCTTGGACGACCTATCCATACATCCCCTCCAATTACTCTCGACGCCACGTTGCCACGGTGTCTTGTATCTCTTCACTTCATCAATAGCATGACACTCTTCTCCCTTTGGGCGAAATTTGAAAGAGCAGGGAGTCCCACTTATATCGAAGCTTATCTCACCACTCCCAACATCAGTACTTGCCTTTGCTGTCCTTAAGAAGGGTCTGCCTAAGATCAACGGGGTCCTCGTCCTTTTATCCATATCAAGCACAATAAAATCAACAGGGACGATATGATCTCCAATTTGAACAGGCACATCCTCAGCAATTCCATCAGGGAAGCGTACCGATTGATCGGCTAACTCCAAACACATACCCGTAGGCTCCAATTCAGGCAACTTGAGACTTGTGATATATGACAGGGCATAACACTTACACTTGCTCCAAGATCGCACAAGCACCTATCAAATATTCTTCTTCCAATCATGCATTTGATGCTTGGTGACCCAGGGCCGGGTTTCTTCTCCAGTGCAACATCATTGATTGCCGCCGTTAGCTCCTTAGTGACCTTCACAACCTCCTTAGAAACTAGAGACTTCTTGTTTTGCATCATGTCCTTAATGTACTTGGCATAGGTGGAAACTGGGATAGCATCAACAAAAGGGACATTGATGTAAAGCTTCTTCATAATATCGATGAACCTTGCAAATTGCTCATCGTGTTGCCGCGCTCTTTCTGTCTTCGTCAGTAGTTGAGTATCCAAGAACGTGGCAGGGCCATGCTCTTCTGTCTCCACGCCCATTTTCAGACCAGAGAGGTCAACATCCTCCTCCCGCCGATTGCCGCTTTCAGGGAGCCGATCGGTGCCGACAGGATTGTCGCGCTGATCAGCACCGGGTGTGCGCCGATCGGCGGGGGACTTCTTTGCTCCCACAGAGTGCTCTGGATCTTCTGTTTGCTTTCCTGACCACATAGCTATTGCTTTCAACTGCTCTACAGACATCGTATTTCGAAGAATAGCCCCTTTGTTGCCTTGAATGGCTTGCGATAGCTGTCCCATCTATTGCTCCATAATCTTGGTATGCTTCAAAATCTGCTCATTGGAGCTCCCAATTTCTATCACCTTGTCATTAATTCCCTCAAGGACACGATCAATCTCTTTGAATTTAGCTTGATTGTCCTTGTTGATCTTCTCTTGAGCTTGGAAGAACTCATGACATTGGAGACGAAGTGGGATAGAATTTTGCATGGACGAACTAGGAGAGAAAGAACTCCTTTGTTGCTGATATTGGAACTTCCATCCACTATTCTTCATATATTCTAGCATCTTCATCTCTTCAGGGCAATCTTTTTGCAGATGACCAAATTCTCCACACTCACTACATGTGAAGTGTGATTCCGCCAGCTTGAGTGTCTCTTCCTTAGGGATATGAAGATTATTGTCCAACCTCCTTTGAATAGCATCGAGGCAATCTATAATCAAGTCTTCCTGAGTCTTCTCAATCACACTCTTCACTAGTCCTTTTGAAGGTTGCAAATTCCTTGAGCTTCTCTCACCATCCCACGATTGATTTTCAACTAGCAACTTGATCAAATTCTTAGCTTCGGTGGGGGTTTTTTAACATGAATGATCCTGCAGCTGAGGCATCCAAGTGTTGACATGATAGAAGATTCAATCCTGTGTAGAACTTCTCAACAACTTCTCCAACCGTCAGACCATGATGAGGGCATGCATCCATATATTCATTGTATCTTTCCCATGCTTCTCCAATGCTCTCATCAATATCTATGTAAATCCAAAAATCTTATTTTTCAAAGCTTGAGTCTTACCAGGAGGGAAGTATTTGGCCAAGAATTCAGCTGTTAACGTGTTCCATACCATTTTTACTAGGTTTTCCAATCCATTGTACCATTGCTTGGGGCGTTCAACTAGAGAGAAGGGGAACAGCCACACACGTGCTTGGTCTCCTGTCAATCCCGCTATCTTGAATGTACTGCAAACCTCAAGGAAGTGTTGCAAGTGATGATTGGGATCGTCCGAACCTGTGAACGGTTGTTGTACCACTATTCCAACATATCTCTCCAATTGATACGGAAGTTGATCTTGAGCTTCTTGGAAATCTGTCTCGACAATACTAGTCAATTATGGCTTGAGACAATTAACCATAGGTACTTCTGCCATCTCCTCTTCTTCTTGCCCTTCTGGGTCTTCTATTGTGAATAATACTCGAGGTGTTGCGTGGACAGCTTCTCCAGCTAAATCTCCAAGTGACTTGCCTCTCTTCTCCGCTGTTCTCTTCTTGTGAAAGAGTCTTTCTGGATCATCGGTGTAATTAGAGGGTTTGTTTGACTTAGGACCGTCCATATCTGTTAGTTTCACTTAACAGAATATATGTACCAGAGAGACAAGTAAAGCACAATGACTAAACAATAATACATCAAACAATGTTTAAAAACCTACTATGGTCCCCGGCAACGGCGCCAGAAAATGTAGCTTGTTGGTCGTACCTACGCACCCACTTATATACCGCAAGAGTACAGTGTACGATTGTAGCACTTTTCCCCTTGAATTGAGTATTCCAAGGTTTATCGAATCCATTGGGACCTTAGGGATAATTAAACAAAGTTAACAGTAAAAGATCTAGTTAAGGCTACTATCGAATTTAGGTTGCATGAGGGGAAACTGGCCAGCGTAAAGGTGCGCCAGACAGTAAATATGTCGTTGCGCCGATCGGCGCAGGAGTTGAGCCGATCGGCACACTAGTGAATCTGACGTTGTGTCGATCGGCGCAGGAGTTGAGCCGATTGGCACACTAGTGAATCTAAGCCAAAGAGCACCAGACAGTAAATCTGACGTTGCGCCAATCGGCGCAGGAGTTGAGCAGATCGGCACACTAGTGAATCTAAGCCAAGGTGCACCAGATGCCTTGTAAGCCTAGGCTGTTAAGTGAGTAACCAGATATCTACTAGTGAGATCGTAACCAGAAAGTCTAATTAAATAGCATCATAATGGGTAATTACATAGATCAATAAAAATCTATTATGAATAAGACCACCCTGCTTTCCGTGCGGCTCCCGATTTATCGTTGCCGAGAGGAAACCCTTAATCGCGCGAGTATCTTACCCTACTCAACTATCCAATAGTGCTACGCAGGCTTAGTGCTGTCACCGCTAAACCACACTACTAGCATCATCAAGCAACCATAATCAATACAATGTCCGAATACTATCCTAATCACCACGATTAAGATAATATCAACTTGTTTAGCCTAGAACTAAGCAATTGGAATAAGCACATGCATGATTATAGAATCAAGATAGACAAATCACCAAAACCATCATCAACATATTCAATCATCCTGGAGATACATAGAGTAAGATTCATCCCCGTCGAGATGGCCTACCTTGACGGATCAACTCTTAACACCAATGGTTCTTGAAACTCAACTAGAGATCTATTCTAATGGGGCAAGCCCCGGTGGCTCTAACTCACGCATCTATTGTCCCTCTGTCGCCTCCCCTCTCTGCGGCGAGGGTTTACAAGTATTTATAGGGGGTTCTACTCATAAAGGACTCGGTTTCTAGCACATAAGGCAGTTGCGTCGATCGGCACAGGATTGCGCCGATCGGCGCAAGCCGTGTCTTCTCTGGTTTCTTCTCCGAGTCGGTTCCTCTGTCTTCCACAGCTGTCATGTGGGCCTTTTCCTTCAAGATAAAGTCTTGTACTGCATGTAGAGATCTTGAAGTTCTATAAATCTTCTTGAAGTTCCATAAATCTTCTAGACAAAGAAAGCTCCTGTCCTATCCATCATCATTTTAATCACCAATTTGACTAGTTTCTGCAATAAAGCTCCAAAACAACGCATATACAAATATATAGACAATATCACAGGTAAATGGCCTAAATTAGTATCAATTATGCTCTAATTGGAGTAATATTCATATATAAAAGGGGCACTTGGGAAGTGCCAACAGGGACCCACCTATTCGGCCGAACAGAGGTCTTCGACCGGACAGGGGTTGTGGGCCCTCATCCCCCCTCTGCTTTGGGTCCCTGATAGGGGGCCGCTTGTCCCTCCTGACACCGTACGGTGGTAGGTTATGTCGGTTTTATTCTGACAGTGGGCCAGTGAATCCGTGTGCTTGACTCTGATTAGCCGGAAGTGTGTTTTCCAATAATTTCGTGAAATAATTACCTGCAACATATATTTACCAATATTAGTGGAATTTGTTATTAATACACTCCTACCACTATGTTGGTTGTTCACTTTATTGGTTTTATGCAGATAATTGGCAGTCTATATTAGGCATTTAGTGACCGTCAACAAACTCCCCCACACTTAGCCTTTGCTCGTCCTCGAGTAAAGGAAAATGACTAAGGTGGATCAAATTTTCCAAATAGTATGATGCTAGCATGCAAATTATTCCAAATCATACCTGTACCAGTGGATTTGCAGTGTCTACCATATTACTTCAGGCGATTGAAGAGTGGAATGGTGCAGACTTTGATCTTCTTGACTTCCTTTGCTAAGTGATTCTCTCAAATCACTCAATATTCGTGTAAGTGGATCCTCACCAAGGCTTTTTGCTTTTGCCTCTTTCTATTCCTACAACTAATTTTGGCTTTTGTGGAGCTTAGGGTAGGAAGTAATGAAAGGGGCATATTTGTGTTTCATATTTTACTGAGTCAAAAACCAGATCCAAGAAGAAAACAAGTCATGAATCAATAATCAAGTATGTGCACACTGTATGGATTGGATGGTGGAAAGGAATGGATACTCCTTTACATGTAGATTCTCTTTTTCTTCATCATGCTCTTGTTTGGGGGCAAGAATTTTATTTTGCTTAGCCATGCCTTCTAAAGGATCAAATGAGAGAGAATCATATTCAAGAATTTCATGGAGTATTTGCTTGGATGCATGGAATGATGGTGGTATGCTAACTTCCAAGGGTCAAGAGTTTGACAAAGTTCAACAAAGTCACAAGCAGCAAATGTATAGGATATTCAACAAAATTTATTTGACCCTGGTAGGATTTCACTTTTTTATCATTGAGGAGTAAGCACTTAAATTTAAAATTTCAAATTAAATCCCGAGTACTTTATGCAAAAGGATAGCAAGAATCACATTGCCAAACCATATCACACTAGTCAATAACTTAGGTAACATGCGGTCCCTATAAATATTTTCCACTAGCAATGGTATAGTAATAAGTAATATAGAGCATGCATGCCAACCATGGAAAATTTCAATATAAATGGGAGACATCATCAGGGTTGATTTTAATTTTCTTGATTGATTTTATCATTTTAATTCCCAACAAATTAAATGAAAACACCTAATAGGGAGATTAAGGGATAGGATGTGCAAACCATCGTGCCTGAGAAAACTGGGCCAAGGGGGTCCAGGTTCAGTTCGGCCGAACAGGGGTGTTCAGCCAAACCCCCCTGGTCACCAAGTGGGCCTACTTTGGTGTGCTGCTCCGAGCGACGATGTACACCGCATTTTTCATCGTGTGGAATTCTTGTTTGCGTCGGAAGTCCCGAGGATCTTCCCCACACTTGTTTTCTTGCCTGCTCTTTTTATTGACACAAAAACAAAGAAAAGTAAAATGCAATGGGGACTCCACCCGCTTTATGGGCAAGGTTAGTCTTTTATTCATTGATAAAGCAAACTAATAGGTGCTGATTACATTAATGGAATGAAGTAAATAACTAAAGGGAAATTTAAACTAAGAGCCTACTTTATCTCCTAGATAACTGATAGGGAAGCATAATCATTTGCCATAGTGAATTTCTAGCTTCCCCATCTCGACACAAATGCGCTTTATCTTAGCGCTCATGCCACGACGGATGGTCTCTAAGGTTTCCTTAAGGTAGTCAATGGTGTACTTCATCTGCTCTCTCTCAATACGCTCTTCCGCCAGTTTCTCAACTAGCACTTTCTTTTCCAGGTGGAGTTTCTCCACTTCTAATGCTAGTTGGGCAACAGTGGGTCCTTTGTAGGGGGACCTAGTTCTGTTGTCTTGTTGCTGCCCTGCTGTCTTTTTGTTCGGAGTTGCCCCTGTGCTTTGCTTGGACGGTGTCACACCCGGTTTTAAGGACAAAACCAAGTGCTTATCATATGTGTGCCCAGGAACAAGTTTCACACATATCGACAGTAAAGTGAATAACAGTATAACTAATTTTATTATCAAAGTGTACCATTATTACATAAATAATTTTCTTTAAAGACTAAGGACGACTCTCTCGTAGAATAATAGCGGAAGACACCATAACACCACAGACAATCGACAGGGGGCACGCTTGCCTAGTAGTAGTCTTCATCAATGTAGTCCATCTCTCCATCTTCTGAGCAGCAGTTTATAGTACAACAACAAAGGGAAATAGCAAGGGTGAGCACTTGCCGTACTCAGCAAGTGGGGGAAAGTATGACATGCAAGCTTACCCATATCAGACCTGTGCTTTGCGCTGTTTTCCTGGGTGACCGCTCCACAAAACTAACTCTTGTGATTCCAAGCAGGTACCACCACAATCCCATAGTACTATACCGAGTACACGTGCATAGTCATCCTCCTGCTTGGATCACCTATGTTCCATGTTTCTACAAAGGATTACCCGTCCCTCATGATCATTATGTAAAGTGAACTATTAGTCAAGATCAACATTAGACACTTCCATTCCCGACATAGCCAACTAAGCATGACGTACCTACACCAATAAGAACCCAGGCGATAAGGAATAATATGAAACAGGATGATGACACATAGGATTTAATATTAACAAGGATGCATAAAGAATAGAGAGGAATGTAAAACATAGGTTCAAAATGCATCAAGGACACTTGTCTCGTTCCCTTTGCTGCTGCTCAAAGTCTTCAGGGTGGAGATTCTGGAAGTTCTCTAACTGCGGTTTGTCTACTCAATCATCACACCGGAAAGACAAGCATGCAAACAAAATAAGAAACAATACACCACATAGTACAAAACAACATTGAAGGCAATACTATGAAAAAGTACGCGTAGCTACAATCGCGTGAGCGCAAGAATCGCCTCAATCCGAGTTACAAGTAAAAACTTATGAATGTTTAAATTTCTAAGATTAAAATAATAAATTAGCAAAATATTATAAAACAGTACAGTATGAATAAATAATATTCATCACTACAATCGCATTGGTACAAAAATTTCTTAGTTCCGAGCTACGGTTGAAAAGTTATGACGGTTTGAAGATTTAGGGGCTAAAACATTAAAAACAGAAATGTCAGGGACCTAAATGTAATTTTATAAAAAGTTTAGGGACTAAATTATAAAAAGGCAGGAATAAAATATTATTCATAAAAAGTCTAGGGGTGTTTTTGTAAAATTACTATGCAAAAATATAATTAAAAATAAGCATAGGGTTGTTTTTGGTAAAAGTATAGGACTGAAATAAAATTTAAGAAAAGTCTAGGGGCCTTTCTATAAAAATACAGGACTAGAAAATAATTAATCATAAGCTTAGGGGCTTAAATATAATGAAATATAGGCTCTCTAGAAAAATAGGGGTTAGAAACTAATTTAGTTAAAACTGATGGGCCTAAACGCAAAATACGTAATTGCAGGGAATTTAAGGAATTAAATGAAACCCTAAAAATTCTATGGACCGAGTCCATGGGTATGTGGACCGGGCGTTGACCCAAAGTCCACGGTCCACGGTTGACTCGGAGCATACGCCTTCGAGGCTTCTAATCTCGCCCATCGATCTTAGATCGAACGCCCGGGACTGCTCCGGCGAAGTGGGGATGGCCGGCGGCCAAGGAGAAGGCGGCGACAGCCATTGGAGGCGGCCGGAGGTCGCTGGGAAATAGCTCCAACGCGCGCGCGAGGGTGGGGAGGGTACCAGAAGAGGCGGCGGCAAGAGGTGGGCTCACCTAGGAGGTTGCGCACGGGCGTGGAGGGCCGACGGCGGGCATTCAATGACGAGGAGGCCGGGGCTCACGACGGCGGCACGGTTCGCGGCAGTGGACGAGACGGCGAGGCGGCGGGGGGTCGCAGCGTCGACAAGAGAGGGTGAAGGGGGCGCGGAGGGGCGGTTCCCGCCCTATTTATGGGCGTGGCGCCCTAGGCGGCAGCGGCAACGCGGTAGGGTCAGGGTTCGCGACGACGGGGTCGCGCGGGGCTGACGGGCTGGGACGACGGGCGCGGTAGTGGGCCGGGGCGCGTAGATGGGCTGCGGATGCATGCTGGCTGAGGGGAGAGGGGGAGTGGGCCGCGCAGGGAGGAATCGGTCCAAGCCGTGGAAGGAAAGAGAGAGGGGTTGGCTGCGTGGGAGGGAAAGGCCTAAGGCCGAAAGAGAGAGAGGGAAGAGAGGGGAGGGAAGCTGGGTCGTGGGCGAGAAGTGGCCCAAGCTCCAACAGGGGCTCTGCCCTTTTCTTTTTCTTTCCTACTAACCTAAATAAAATCATTTCTAATCGAATTTTAAAATACTTTTTACACACAATAAAATCCTGGTGCAACTATAGCAGCATGAATGTAACAAACAAAATTTTAAAATAAACTATTTTGATTATTTTTTTAGAAAATATTTCTTTTTTTATCAACATATTAACAACATATTTAATTCTAGAATTTTTTAAAAAATATTCCTAAATTTGAAAAATTGGGTGTTACAGACGGGGAGGAGTCGATCGACTCCGCCATCTCTCTACTATCCGACGAGGTGAGATGCAGCATGGGTCCCTTCCCACGGCCTCTTCTGGCTCCTTGGACCTAGAATCGTCCTTGATGTGGGGAGTTATCCAAGCCATCCTGCTCATAGCGATAGTAGATTTCATCTCCCCACTTCTTGTGTAACGTCTCCACGTGTTGCTCGCCAGGCTTTAAGGATGGCCCAATGATGTCCTCCTTCAAAAGGTGGGCAGCAACCGGCCTCTTTGTTGGATTCGTCGCACGGGCCTTCATGGTCTGAGTGCACCGAGGTGAAAGGGATTACGCGACTGCACGGGTAGGTGTAGGTTTGCACCCTCTAGTGCCTTCCTCCGGCGGCAAGATTTCCAGCGGAGTCACAGAGATGGCTTTGACCTCCTCCATGGTCATGTCAATGGCTGGGACAACAAGGTTCACCGGAGTAGGGACTCTGTCGAGATCAAAGGTCGAAGTGGAGCTGGTGTGGGGGACCAAGCTTTTGTCGGCCATGGCTAAGGTGCTTGGAGGTAGAGAGGCCAAAGGAGGAAGATGGAGTTTGTTTTGGTTATGTTCTGGAACGAGGAAAAACTCCATTTTATTGACTCTCCATCGTGAAAGGATAAGGCTTACGTGTCAAAAAGGATCGGGGTGAGTTAGGTTAATGCCCTCGAGGAAGCAGGGGGGTGGCGGCGCCGCCCTGAACAGAGGTGTTCGGCCTAACAGGGTTGGGCCCCGTTTGCCCCCCCCCCCTTCCCCCCTCCCGTTTCCTAGGTGAGTTGGGCCAGCATGGGGTAAGGTCTAGAGATGGGTTAGGCCTATTAGTTCTTGTAAAAACCATGAAAAAGGCTAATAGAGTATATTTAAGTCAACTAAATTGACCACATCTATTTCCTTATCTAAATCTTCACTAGAATGAAAAAGCTTTAAGCAATGGCCATTTACCATAAAAAGGTTACTTGTTCGTCTTGCGGCATGATCGCTCCATAAAAAGACGTGTTGACAACGGTGTACGGTCCATCCCATTTGCTCTTCATCTTTCCATGTCCGAATAGCTTTACCCTCGAATTGAAAAGTAGTATGTTATCTCCTGCCTTGAACTCCTTTGGCTGGATCCTTTTGTCATGCCATCTTTTGGTTTTCTCCCTATAGATATTGGCACTATGGTAAACCTTGTCCCTTCATTCCTCCAGCTCTAATATCTGAATTTATTTTGGATTCTAGATTTCTGGAGATCCATATTCCATTTTCTAATGGCCCAGTGTGCCTGATGTTCCATTTCAACAGGTAAGTGGCAAGTTTTGCTATAGACAAGTTGATATGGTGACATGCTGATGGGTGTCTTGTATGCTGTCCGATATGACCAAAGTGGCTCAGGTAGCTTGTTATTCCATCCTGTCCCCATTTCCATTACAGTCTTCTGAAGGATATTCCTGATCTGCTTGTTTGAAGTTTCTGCTTGGCCACTGGTCTGAGGATGGTATGTAGTGGCTATGTTGTGGTTCAGACCGAGTTCTCTTAGGAAGTTACGAAAGGTCTTATCAATGAAGTGATATCCTCCGTCACTTATCACCATCCGAGGTGTTCCAAAATGAGGGAAGATTACCTCGTGGAACTTTCTTCTGGTGTTCTTTGCATCAGCTGCTCGGCATGGTATAGCTTCTACCCACTTTGATACATAGTCAATGGCCACCAAGATGTACTCGCAATCATAGGACTTTGGAAAAGGTCCCATATAGTCAATGCCCCATACATCAAAAAGTTCCACTTGAAGATTGTATGTTAGGGGCATGGCATTGCGGGCAGTGATCCCTCCATGTTTTTGGCATCTCTAGCACTTGCGAATGAACTCTTTTGTATCTTCATACATTGTAGGACAAAAGAATTCAGTCTGCCAGACTTTTGCTTGAGTGCGGAACACACCATAGTGTCCTCCGTATGGAGATGAATGGCACTTTTCTATGATCTTAGCACCTTATACTGTGGGGACACATCTTCTTAGCAACCCATCTGCACATACCTTGTATAGATACGGGTCTTCCCAAAGGTGTCACTGACTCTCATATATCAATTTCTTTTTATTCTCCCCTGGCGGTACATAACCTGCAACCAAGTAATTCACAATATCCGCATACTAGAGGTTGGTGTCGGTCATCTTTAGCAGCATGTCGTCTCCTAAAAAATCATTTATCGGCAGCTCCTGTAGGTTAGTGATTTACATACGCGACAAATGATCTACTATAGAATTTTCTACTCCTTTGTTATCTTTTATTTCAAGGCCAAATTCTTGGAGTAAGAGAATCCATCTAATTAGCCTGGGTTTAGAATCTTTCTTAGTGAGCAAATATTTTAAGGTAGCATGACCAGTGTAAACATTCACCTTAGCTCCTACTAAGTAAGATCTAAACTTATCGATAGCAAAAAAACAGCAAGGAGCTCTTTCTCAGTGGTAGCATAATTTAGTTGTGCTCCTGTCAAAGTTTTTCTAGCATAGGCCATTGCGTGATGCTTCTTATCCTCAGTTTGGCCCAAAACGGCCCCAACGGCATAATTACTAGCACCACACATGATTTCAAATGGCAGCGCCCAATCAGAGGGTTGGATAATTGGGGCTGAGATGAGTGCCTTTTTGAGGGCATTAAAAGAGTTGCGGCACTCATCATCGAAATAAAAGGGTGCATCTTTAGCTAAGAGGCTAGTGAGGGGTCTAGCAATTTGAGAGAAGTCCTTAATGAAACGCCGGTAGAACCCCGCATGGCCTAGAAAGCTATGAATAACCTTAATGTTGATAGGAGGTGGAAGTTTTTCTATAACTTCTATTTTTGCTTTGTCCACCTCTATCCCCCATTCTGACACTAAGTGTCCGAGCACTATGCCCTCTCAGACCATAAAGTGCCACTTTTCCCAATTAAGCACCAGGTCCTTTTCTTGGCATCTTGTCAAGAACTTGTCTAAATTCTCCAGACAGTGTTCATAGGTTTTTCCATAGACTGAGAAATTGTCCATGAAAACTTCCATGATGTTGACACGAAAAACGTCCTCGCGAGCTAACACACTGAGATTCCGAGTCCGAGGCGTGCCAGTAAATTTGACCTGTAAATTGACAAGGAGAAAACAAAACGTCAAATTACCAGGTAGAATCGGCAACGAGTACCGATTGTTTGAAAGTAACAGCCTTGAAGCCGATACGGATATGAGACAAACGGCAAACGTGAATCTACCGATTATCTGAGAGTGTAATCTCGATCAGATCTATCGAAAGATGAATCTAACTGGTATCACACGATATCGTCTGAAACAGTATTTAATCGGCTGTGGATTGGAAAACCAGCCTAGCCGATAGCAACGGTTCCAAACCAGATAAAAGGTTATAAAAGCTTAGAAACAACAAGAAAAACCTGCCGATCTAATCTAATATCGATAAGTTCTGAATAAATCTAGACAAAACAACAGCGATGCGCCCGAAGTTAAGGCCTAGAAAGTATTCGATAAAACGGAACTTACGAGCAAGCAGCGGATCGATGCGATCGTGCAAGTTCGGAGAACTCGTGAAAAGAGAAAAGCAGCGAAGTCGTCGAGTACGAAAAAGTAGATGCGAAAAACGTAAAGGGTTTTTTGTATTTGGTGTGTAACATCCTTTTCTCGACCCCTCGGGTCGCTATTTATACCCTTGTTGAGATTACGACAAAATCTCAACTTTCTATCTCTAAAACAAAACTATTCCTAAAAATATACTCCCTAAGAATAAAGACTCTTTTACAACTTACGATATTCTTTCCAGATCTGATTTAATCTCGTAGACGACCGCTGGCATTGTACTAGTATCAAACTCGAACTCTTACGCAACTTTTCCTTAACTCGGCAGCCCGGCCTGTCTTCCCTAAAAGAATCAACATCTTCCCAATTGGTAACCAGACAAAATCAGCAAATTCTCTCTTCTTAACTGATCGGGATTCTCCCAGTGGAACGGCGCTTCCTCCAATTCTTCCTCTCGAAGCCAGGCCTGACACGTGTCAAAAAACGGTGTCAACACATGCCCCCCAGTGGAATAAAATAATCCTTTTTGTTCCGAAACTTTCTCCGTCATGATTACATCTTCTGAACCGAAACGATTTCAAAACTCACGCCTAGTTCGGACGGCTATTTTGAAGTTTCCATATTGCCATCGCTAGACCAAGACTATAAGTATTCCGGCCGTCTTCAACCTCAGCTCCTATCTTTGCCCTCAACGCCTCCGCCTCTTCGACTTCGTTCTTACGCGCACTAGAGCTCGAAGCCCCTGCTTTCGGCGCTGAGATGAGTTCATCGACTCCTCCAACGGCGGCGCACGCCACCACTGATTTTATTTCGGAGGTACCTTTACCCAAATCCTCGACCGATCTCCTTCCCCAAATTTTCTTGCAGATTTTTTCTCGTTTTCCCCTCTCTTCTTAGGCCTTGAGAGACAACCTCACAGTCCCAATCCCTGACAAACCTGGTTTTGTATGCCTCGGTCCTATGGGTAATCCAGATCCCACAGATCTAATCAATGCCGAAACCCTACGGATCCCTTTCAAATCCAGCGAGATGAATCTTGACCAGTGGAACTCGACCTTTAGGTCTTGGCCAAACGTTACCCCTGGTTGGAAAAACTGGTATATCAGGATGGCCAACTCCAAATGGTATGCCTGGGAGAAATCCAAAATCAGCCAATGTATAACCCTGTCAATTGCCAACATAGAAAGGAACGAGCCATTGTCGATTGCAGCCTCTCACTCTTGGTCTGACACTCTGAATGCCTTCTTGTTCGGCCACGGTCCCATGACCCCAACATTGGCTGATGTTCTGATGCTCACTAGTCTAGATATTACTTCTTCAGATCCTACCTTGAATAAGACCACATTTAAACTTAGGTATAGGGGCATCGGTGGCTGGAAAGGTTACATCAGTGAGAATGCCAAAACCGGATCCATAGATCAGAGGGAACACGCCGCCTTCTTAAACATGTGGTTGGATAAGTATGTCTTCTACGGGAAATCAGCAGGCCCCACTGTAGCTTATCTTTCTTTGGCTGAAAGATTGGCTATGGGCGATTCTTTCCCCTTAGGCCGATACTTGCTAGGATCGGTATATAACCTTCTGCATCAGATTGCCTGCAAACTTTTATGAGGAGATCCAATCGGTAACTTAGGCGGTCCTTGGTGGTTCCTGAATTTGTGGCTCAATCGGTATCTGCAAACACCTCTAGGTTATAATCTCAGAACCTTAGAATTCCCAACTGATGACCCTGAGGAAGCAGCTCCGCAGACTTGCTGATGCACATCTTATGGGGAGGCCATGGTAATGGTTTCAGCTCCGGCAGCTAGTGTTACCGATTACTTTAGAATGCTCTACAATGGCCTTGTCTCCAAAGATATCATCTGGTTTGCATATATGGATAGTGAGAATCTTTTTGAGAACCCTTTCTTCTTCAACTTTGAATCCATCACTTTAGATGATACCAGCAGAGAGAATTTCTCAATCGTGATCTCGCCAGGCATACTTCCAGTTGGTTTCTTTGGTGGAAAGGGACAGCCTTCTTCTTAAGAGTTCTACTATCCATCGGCTAGCGCACGTCAGCTGTGTATGGGCCAGCTGCCAATCAAGCCGTTGCTTGTCGAGTTAGTCAAGACCAGAGGAGAAGTTACTTCAGGCGTCGAGCATGACCGCTTGAAGAACTTGATACCGACGCCAATCAGTCCTGACCTATCAACATGGCAATTAATAAGCTTTACCACCAAACCGTACAGACAGTGGTGGTCAGAGTGGAGCAAGCATCTCTTCAATATGCCGACGACTGTGTATTGCAAGAAATTCGATCCTTCATTTGAGTCTCCTGAACCGGTACATACTTCTCCTTATGACATCTTTTCCAAATTCTGCATTTTCCTTTTCAGTAACTAACTCCATCGTGTTGATCTAGCAGGAAAAAGAATCCCCGGTTCCAACTAAGGGTCCGACTGGAGTCGAAATCGACTACGATCGGACACATAAAGTTTCTCGCATCGGTTTTAAAGCCCCTTCAATTCAAGACATCTTGGAGGGAAGAGCAGAAAAGCTCGTGAAAATCATCACCCAAAAACGGAAGATTCCCTCTTCCAATACTGGTCCGAAGACGAAGGCGGCCAAGGCCACAACTTCTTCATCGGTAAGTTACCAGGCCCCTCTGATCACCAAACATTCATCTCATGTAAACTGCTGCTCCCTTACTAGGATTTTTGATCTGTAGGCACCATCGGTTCAAGCAGACACTGTCCAACCATCTACCAATCAGAATATACCGATGCCAATTGATGCGAGGCCAATTTGCAGAGAATTCCTGCCAGTACCTGGAGAAACTCCAATGGTGCAGGTGCTATCAGACTCATCGGCTTCTCTTGCCGATCCACAGGTATCTTTTCAAACCTCATCGCATCTCCCAGAATTAATTATCACATCTTGACCTCCTTAATTACTTGCCAGATTCCAACTATAGCTATAACTTCTCTTGAAGATCCTTCCGGCATATCGGTACATGATACCGATTTACCCCATATGTCTTCGCCAGTTACTAAGGTACTGACTTCATCTTTTATCTTTTAGTATGTCTTTGCATTTCTCGTAATGAATCATCGGTATCCATTCATTGGGATCCACCAATTACCGATCCTATCCCATCAGCACCAACAAGCCCGATAGACGAGGAAACGGTTCAAGCTGATCAGCAGCTGGTTATCGATCCAATTTTATCAGCAACAGTTGAAGAGACTAATCAACCGGAACTGAGCATGCCAGTTCCCATCCCATCGCATGCTGATGAAATCAGGTTTAAAATGGTACGATCTACGAACTTTACCTTGATGATGCACTTCTCAAAATATGAATCTCATACCGATTTTTAATTGTATAGGCTCAGGACACTCCGGACAACAGCCTCTTCTCTTTCCATGTTGAATATGAAGAGGAGGATGATGCATCAAGCTTTCAAACCACCCCTGCACTGTCAGGAGAATCCAAGGAGAAGCTCCAAGCCATGTTGAATTTCCTTGATCAAGATATCGGACAGTTCGGCAATTACTCCTCGCTCTTAAAGGACATTAGACTTCTGAGGCGGAAGAAGCGATTATCCCAGCTGCATATATCGAAGGCCATCAATTCCAAGTGTTGAAGGCCAAGCAAAGAATTGCCGATCGCCTACAACAGGAGCAGTTGTCCAAGGAAAAAACTTCTTATGAAGCTCAAGTGGTCGATATTCGCAACAGGATCGACCTTCTGAACTCCTCTCGTTCCCTTATTGTTAGTGAAATCGATCAGCTAAAGGCAAAGCGGGCAGCGTTGATGAAGGAGTTGGGTGAAATCGGCAACGCTATTGCCGAGGAAGAAGAAAAATTGCTCAACTTGCCGGAGACCATCGCCAACCTTGAGGCAGAGAAGAACACCCATGCACGTGAAGTGTATCGGCTACATAAGAGGATGAAGCCGATCCCAGGCACAGCCGATGCCGATGCCCAAGAAATTGCCGACGTAGATCAAATCCGCCTGCGTGCGATGGACGCCATCCGCTCACTGTTGGGCGTGTAAAATCATTTACTTTGTTAAAGGTTAATCTTTGAGTCCAAACAGTCAAAAACGTATCTTATTATTTACTCCTTTCTACATGTTTTTCTATGAAGCCTTTTGACCGTTGTCCCTCCATCGCATTCTTTCACAGCCAACGGTAGAATTCCCGGCCTATAAATCCTTCGAGCAAAAACTTAGAATCCACCATACCTCCTCTGATTACCTTAACTTTTGCGCAATGTCTTACTCATCTTCTTCGGTTAACCAGGTATGGCTTTGCTAGCAGTTGACTTATCTTACTCGAAAGACTATTCTTAAACCTTCTTGTTTTGTCGTTCAGCCTTCAAATGCCATCAAAGAATATCTCGTCATACTCTTGGATGAGATTCAAGCCGGCAACGCGCTCTCAAAGCAAGATGAAGACTTCATCAAAGGAAATGAGGCTTTCGCTCGAGACTTTTATCCGGCTGATATATTAGCAACCATCTTTGCAAAAGATCATCAAGTTGAAGACCCAAAAGCTCATCAGACGCCAGGGCCGAGCTCCTCTAAAGAAGATGGTGGATTAGGAAAGGATGATATTGATCCCGAAGCAATAGAGTCAATTATGAACTTTATAAACTCAGTGATGTAACAAGGGTTCCCGATCTTCCGAAAGATTCTTGGTAAGTTGATTTGATCAGAGGCGACACACAAATCGATCCGGCTTTAGAACAGCACGTTCTAAACCCCGCAATCGTAGCACGACGTCTCCTCTGGTTATCAACCGTCCAAAAGACGATTGACCTCGCCGAGAAGGCTAATTCCTGCCTGCGAATCGAGAACACAAGCAAGAACAACGAAGAATGCAACACAATTGCAGATGTATGATTAAACTCTCGAAGTTGGGGTCTCACAAACCGATGAACGGCGAAACTGTTTATGAACAGAATTGATCTAAGCAAAACCCGAACCGTCGGTTTTGATTGGGCCTCCACTTTGGCTTCCAAGCCCTTGCTGGTCCTCCATGTTCCCAACTCCTTCTCTCATCATCTCCTGGTCCTCTCCATGGTTTCTAATCATAAAATAATCATTAGGTAGCAAACCATTCTCAAAAGTAACATATAGCGAAGAACGTAGGAACGAGCTCACCTCTAAATTTAGTCGTCGTGCACGAGCTCTAGTCATTGGACCTTGCAAGTCCAGATTTGGAGGAGTGTTGTGTGTATCCATAGGAGTGATGTCCTCATCACTCAGTGTAAACCCTTAATATAGATTCCTCCTGCCAAAACTGCAAATCGGCATAATTGTAATAAATATTAGAATGGAGATCCTCAAAATCATCTGGTGGCTCATAACATCTGTCTCCTCCTGACCGATTCCCTGCACGATCGATCACCATCACTTAAAAAGACGAGTACTTTTCTTTTCAGTCATTTGTCGGTATGGTTGGCAACTCTCAATCAGGATCTCTCCCTTCTTCACCATGCCTCAGCACTTAGAACAAGTAGTACTCTTCCTCAAAATCCTGAAGCCGGTCACCCAACTCCATTGCTGGCACTAGAAAAATTCTTGTGATAGAGGTAGAGGTTGTCCCCCTTTTCAACGTCGCGACCACCGAGCACAACGGTGTGGGCGCTAGAAAAAATTCTCGTGAAGAGAATTAACTCGCCACACTCCCCAAACGACGATGAGGGTACCCTGCTTTCTGGAGATAGAGGCACTCATCCCTATCATCAGATCTGGAATTTGTTAATTCCCTTTCTGCAACATTCCCCTCAGCCTCTTTCTCCCCAGATTACCTCTTTTTTTTCTGCAAATGAAGTTATCGGGACCTGAGAAATATCTTGGGACCGACAACCGACGATCTTGGTATTTGCATTTCGTTTGTAATCTTCAAACATACACCCAATTTGTAACAAATGATATAATATATCCTGGGTCTTATGCAGTCATAAACATTATTCTTTCATGATTTGCCCTAAGGGCGATGTATCTTACATCGGCCATGAGCCGAAATATGACCGAAACCATAATCGGTACAATTACAAATCGGCTACTGTCCCTTTTTTTCTACTGAAGGCGGTAATGACATTTACCGGCTATGCTATCAACCGAAAACAATCGGCTATGTATGCTTCTAAATACAACTTTATGCATCTACCCATATGCTAGGGTAATATCTCTTCAAGTACTTTCCATTTAATGCTCTGCCAAACTCTTCCCCCTCTAGAGATTCCAAAACGTATGCATTGCCAGGAGCACACCGATTCACGCGAAACGGTCCTTCCCACGTAGGCGACCATTTGCCAAACTGCCGATCCTTTGTACCGATCGGTAAAATAACCTTCCATACCAGATCCCCTACCTGGAACTCCTTTGTTTTGACTTTCTTATCATACCACCAGGCCACTCGTGCCTTATTGGCTTCAATATTAGCCAATGCTCTCAATCGGTGTCCCGCCAAATCCTCCAGCTCGTCTTTCATCAATATTGAATACTCATCAGCAGATAGCTCATCTTGCAATGAAACACGTCTAGATCCAACTTTCAACTCCCATGGCAAAACTGCTTCATGTCCATAGACCAATTCATACGGAGACACTTTAGTTGATCCATGGCAAGCCATACGATATGCCCACAACGATTCAGCGAGGGTGGTGTGCCATCGGCGAGGCTGTTCGTCAATTTTTCTCTTTATCAACTTGATGATCCCCTTATTAGACGCTTTTGCCTGGCCATTGGCTTGAGCATAGTACGGTGAGGAATTTAGTATTTTGATTCCCATACTGGTAGCAAAATCATCAAACTCCCCTGAAGTGAACATAGTGCCCTGATCGGTAGTAATGGTTTGCGGAATCCCGAATCGGTGAATAATATGCTCCTTCACGAACTCAATCATATTTGCCGATGTTACTTTTTTCAGTGGAATTGCTTCCACCCACTTTGTGAAATAATCGGTAGCAACTAATATAAAAGTATGCCCCTTACTTGAGGATGGATATATCTGACCGATCAAATCAATTCCCCATCCTCTGAACGGCCATGGCTTGATGATCGGGTTCATAGCCGATGCTGAAGCCCTTTAAACATTACCGAATTTCTGACAGCTCTGACAACCCTTATAATATTTAAAACAATCCTCCAAAACAGTTGGCCAAAAACAACCATTCTTCCTCACAGCATGTTTCATTTTAAATGCTGATTGATGGGATCCGCATACCCCTTCATGAATCTCTCCCATTAAACTTTTGGCTTCTTCTTCCCCAAGACATTTGAGCAGTACCCCATCCAAAGTTTGATAGTACAACATATCATCCAATAAAACATATTTGATGGCTTGAAAACGGACTCGTCTACTAACCTTTTTAGAAGGGTTGTTTAGGTAATCGACAATCTCCTTCCGCCAGTCATCATCGGCAAACTCCATCATATTTATGGAGTGAATCGGCATATACCCTGAAGCATGCTGAGCCAACCAATTTGCTTCCTCATTATAGGCCTTAGGCACGTGCTCTATTACCACACTTTCAAACTCTTGCAACATCTGGAGACATTCTTCATGATAAACCCTCCGAACATCATCTTTGCATTCATACAATCCCAGCAGCTGATTCACCACTAGTAATGAATCTCCAAATATTTCAATAGCTCGAGCCTTAATCTCCCTCAGAAGTGAGATTCCCTTCAAGACAGCACGATATTCGGTCTGATTATTGGTAGACCCCGCCTCAATCGGTAGCGAGAACTCATAACTGGGCCCTTTCGGCGATATAAGCAATATACCGATTCCAGCTCCATTGCTGCAAGATGATCCGTCAAAGAACATAGTCCACGGGACAGGATCTAGTACCAATACTTCAGGACCACAGTGTTGGGTAACAAAATCGGCCATAACCTGTCCTTTGACCGCTTTTTGCCGATTCGTACCTCAGATCGAATTCTGATAAAGCTAAAATCCATTTTCCAATCCTCCCATTCAGAATCGGCAAGGACAGCATATACTTAACAACATCATCTTTGCATACCACCACACATTCGGCCGATAATAAATAATGCCTAAGCTTTGTGCATGAAAAATACAAGCAAAGGCATAGTCTTTTGACTGGAGAATACCTGGTCTCAGCATCTAGGAGCCTACGACTTACATAGTATATCATGCGTTCCTTCCCTTCAAACTCCTGTATTAGAGCCAATCCGATAGCTCATTCATCAGCCGATAAATATAATTTAAACGGCTTATACCTTTAGGGTGGCACTAACACTGGCGGATTTATTAGATATCTCTTAATATTTTCCAGTGCTTTCTGTTGCTCTGCCCCCCATGTGAATTCTTGATCGGCTTTTATCTTTAACAATGGACTGAACGGCTGAATTCTCCCCGATAGATTTGATATAAATCTCCGGATGAAGTTAATTTTGTCGATCAAAGATTGCAACTCCTTTTTATTCGTGGGTGCAGCTGCCTTGTTGACAGCTCCGATAGTCTTCTGACTAATTTCAATGCCCCTTTCATGTACCATAAAGCCGAGAAACTGCCCGGCTGATACTCCGAAGGCGCATTTGTTTGGATTCATCTTCAAACCGTGTTTCTTGGTACACTCCAAAGTCTTGCGCAAATCGGCAAGATGCTCTAGATGGCCTCTTGACTTTACAACCACGTCATCGATGTAGATCTCAACAGTCTCACCGATTAGCTCATGGAATATAAAATTCATTGCTCTTTGATATGTAGCCCCGGCATTCTTTAATCCAAAGGTCATAACAATCCACTCAAACAAACCAAGATGACCCGGGCACCGAAAAGCTGTCTTGGCAATATCCTCTGCAGCCATAAAAATCTGATTGTATCCAGCATTTCCATCCACGAAACTGATCACTTTATGTCCAGCCGCAGCATCTACCAATACATCAGCATTTGGCATCAGATACCCATCCATCGGTGTAGCCTTGTTGAGATCTCTGAAATCAATGCATACCCGAAGTTTCCCATTCTTCTTGTATACAGGAACTATATTTGAAATCCATTCGGGATATCGGCACTGCCTGATGAAATTAGCTTCAATTAGTCTAGTAATCTCAGCCTTGATGTCTGGAAGGATTTCAGGCTTGCACCGACGAGGATGTTGCTGCTGGGGCTTGTACCCTGGCTTGATCGGTAACCGATGTTCGACAATTGATCGGTCCAATCCAGGCATTTGATGATATTCCCATGCGTAACACTCCTTGAATTCCCTCAGCAAATTAATTAACTGTTTCTTGTATTCGGGATCTAACCTGGCACTAATATAAGTCGGCCTTGGTTTACTTCCATCCCCAAGATCAATTTGCTCCAACTCATCGGCCGATGTAAATCCATGCCCAAGCTTCTCTTCATCTTCAATAAACTCATCCATTAAGATGAGGTGTCAAAGCCGACTGCTTGAACCGGCTTTAGCCCGAAATCAGATACCTTTAAGAAATCGGTGTCCAAAACCTTCCCCGATATGCACGTCACCGTTTCACAGCTCCACTGTTGAGAATCGGCAGCAGCCACATTGAAAGATGAATCAGCACCGACCACTTCAATAGTATCTCCAACCCACTGGATGAGGCATTGATGCATAGATGACGGGATGCAGCAATTAGCATGGATCCAATCACGACCCAAGAGCTTATTATATGACCCCTTACCATTGACCACAAAGAAAGTAGTCGGCAAAGTTTTGCTGCCAATTGTAAGGTCAACACATAGTGCCCCCCGAGCCGCCGATACGTTCCCTTCAAAATCTTTAAGCATCATATCGGTCTTGATCAAGTCCTCTTCACCCTTGCCAAGTTTCCGAAACATAGCATAAGGCATGATATTAACAGCGGCTCCGCCATCAACCAATAGTCTAGTAACCGGCCTGCTATTGACTTGCCCCTTAAAGAACAAAGCTTTTAAATGCTGCCATTTCCCTTTCTCAGGCTTCTCAAAGGTAGCTGACTTGGTGATGAGCCCATGGCTCAAAGAGTCATTAAAACTACGTATTCTGAAAACAAGCATGATTTTACACATATTGCAGAACCTGATGTGTCAAAATACTCGAACATTCAGTTTGGATCTTTGACAAATATTATGAATAATGAAGAGCAAAGTGAGGATTTGCTAGCCAATTATTCTATTCCATGCAATGTTTTCATTGGGACCAATCTGAAGGTTGAGGAAAAGAAAGGAGAAACGAAGGAATATGTTATGATTGGATCAATGGTTGTGCCACTTGTGAAAAGTAAGGAACATATATTGGTGTTATAGGCCTTCCCAAAGGTATGCAATACTTTACTTTCAAAGTCTACACGGTCTCAAGTCCACCCAGTCACGAAATCATAAGATATGGAAACTCAAAATCAGTTCGGACTCGGTTTAGGATCAGCCAGACAGGTGCGGAGTAAAAGTAGCATAACTGGGCCATACGGAGTCGGATTGGGCTGAGTAAATACTCGTTGGAAAGATAATTTGATAAAATTTCCAACAGATCTGGCCCCATAGTCAAATAAATTCCTTAGCGGTCGCAATAATCAAAAACATTCTGGGTTGTGTTGAGTCCGAGTCTGTTTTTAGATGTGTTCGAGTCGAACCGGGTTTTTGGCTGGCTTGCGTGCCATATAGCCTAGGGCCAGCGCTCCTGTAAGCTAGGACGTGATTATATTATGTTTTTGGTCGTGGTGTCCTCCAAGAAACCCTAGAGGTGTTGCCCTCCTCTACTGGTTACTGCCGCCGATCTCTGCCGGTCGCTGAAGTGCGTGATCAAGTGATTCTTCCCTTGGGTGCATGCTGGAACTTGTGGTTCCCCATCTCCAGATCATACTTGTCTAAGTAATGAGTTGGAGAGTTTATCTCTATTGGTTTTGATGTGGACAAGGGTTCCCGATCTTCGGAAAGGTTCTTGGTAAGTTGATTTGGTCGGAGGCGACACACAAATCGATCCGGCTTCAGAACAGCACGTTCTAAACCCCGCAATCGCAGCACGACGTCTCCTCTGGTTATCAACCGTCCAAAAGATGATTGACCTCGCCAAGAAGGCTAATCCCTGCCTGCGAATCAAGAACACAAGCAAGAACAACGAAGAATACAACACAATTGCAGATGTATGATTAAACTCTCGAAGTTGGGGTCTCACAAACCGATGAACGGCAAAACTGTTTAGGAACAGAATTGATCTAAGCAAAACCCGAACCCTAATGGTGTGGCGACGGCTGTATATAAAGACCCTAGGGTCGTGCAAGACCCTCTGGACGCGCCCCTAATTGGGCTCAACTAGATACAAAGCCCAAAGGCCAAAAATAGGCGACGCAGCACCGACACAGATTCTAGACTCTCTCTTGTTTTGATGATTCCCGATGACTCCAGATGAATTTTGACATGAGGCTGGCGGCATTGGAAAGTTCTTCTCCTTATCTTTCTGTGCATATATAGAACGTCCAAATCCGAGTCCGTATGCGTCCTGGGCGACTGTTTTAGTACAGACTGGTCCTGGGCCCCGAAACAGACTCGAAGTCGGTTTTGATTGGGCCTCCACTTTGGCTTCCAAGCCCTTGCTGGTCCTCCACGTTCCCAACTCCTTCTCCCATCATCTCCTGGTCTTCCCCATGGTTTCTAATCATAAAATAATCATTAGGTAGCAAACCATTCTCAAAAGTAACATATAGCGAAGAACGTAGGAACGAGCTCACCTCTAAATTTAGTCGTCGTGCACGAGCTCTAGTCATTGGACCTTGCAAGTCCAGATTTGTAGGAGTGTTGTGTGTATCCATAGGAGTGATGTCCTCATCAGGTTTGCAACTACATCAGGTTCTTGTAAGCTGGTATTTTCCTACCGTGTTCTAGCTGGTTTATGATTGCTATTGGATAACAAATCTGTGGTGTCTATTTTATTGTGGTTGCTGGATCATTGAGCTTGAGATTGTTGTTCTATCTATTCATAGCTGAGATAACAAGTTTCAATACCTATATACTTGCTAGTACTTGCTGTACGGTGAAAGATTAGGATAAAATCCGGACACCGTGAATGATGTGGTAGTTCCTGCTGTAACAAGTGCACCTAGTATTTCTGAAATTCTTTCAGTTGTTGCTCCTGAACATTGTACCATTCATTGTGATTTGGTCAAAGATGAATTACATGAAGGGAAAAATAATAGTGATGCAAAGAATTGTCTAAACAGTGCTATTGGTGTTGATCTGAACAGGAGAGGAGCTCGTCAAATTACGTCAAAGCCGAGGACGGCTTTGATTCAAGGAAGGGAGGATGATGAGCCCATGGCTCAACGAGTCTTTAAAACTACGTATTCTGAAAACAAGCATGATTTTACACATATTGCAGAACATGTTGTGTCAAAATACTCCAACATTCAGTTTGGATCTTTGACAAATAAAATGAATAATGAAGAGCAAAGTGAGGATTTGCTAGCTAATTATTATTTGCCATGCAATATTTTCATTGGGACCAATCTGAAGGTTGAGGAAAAGAAAGGAGAAACGAAGGAATATGTTATGATTGGATCAATGGTTGTGCCACTTGTGAAAAGTAAGGAACATATATTGGTGTTACAGGCCTTCCCAAAGGTATGAAATACTTTACTTTCAAAGTCTACATGGTCTCAAGTCCACCCAGTCACGAAATCATAACATATGGAAACTCAAAATCAGTTCGGACTCGGTTTAGGATCAGCCAGACAGGTGCGGAGTAAAAGTAGCATAACTGGGCCATACGGAGTCGGATTGGGCTCAGTAAATACTCGTTGGAAAGATAATTTGATATACTTTCCAACAGATCTGGCCCCATAGTCAAATAAATTCCTTGACAGTCGCAATAATCAAAACAATTCTGGGTTGTGTTGAGTTCGAGTCTGTTTTTAGATGTGTTCGAGTCGAACCGGGTTTTTGGCTGGCTTGCGTGCCATATAGTCTAGGGCCAGCGCCGCTGTAAGCTAGGACGTGATTGTATTGTGTTTTTGGTCATGGTGTCCTCCAAGAAACCCTAGAGGTGTTGCCCTCCTCTACTGGTTGCTGCCGCCGATCTCTACCGGTCGCTGAAGTGCGTGATTAACTGATTCTTCCCTTGGGTGCGTGCTGGAACTTGTGGTTCCCCATCTCCAGATCATGCTTGTCTAAGTAATGAGTTGGAGAGTTTATCTCTACTGGTTTGCATCTACATCAAGTTCTTGTAAGCCGGTATTTTCCTATCGTGTTCTAGCTGGTTTATGATTGCTATTGGATAACAAATCTGTGGTGTCTATTTTATTGTGGTTGCTGGATCATTGATCTTGAGATTGTTGTTCTATCTATTCATAGCTGAGATAACAAGTTTCAATACCTATATATACTTGCTAGTACTTGTGTACCGTGAAAGATTGGGATAAAATCCGGACACCGTCGTCGTGTTCTTATCATTTGGTATCAGTTTTGCCGGGTTGCTCACGGTACTTGCTGCTGATTTGTGGTGATGGATTCCTACAATTTTGACCTATACTTGAAGTTTGTGCCAACACTATATACAACAAGTTCTCGATCTGAGTATTATGAGTGGGAGGATGATATAGAAGCTTTCTATAGGATTGGTGAATTGCCACTAAACCAATTAGTAAATTTGGCAAAGCAAACATTCTCCTTTGCTATTTTCCTATGGTGGAGGCAATTGCAACAAGATCTTACATACCAAGGTGATAACTATTGCACATCTTGGGCAGCGATGAAGTCAGAATTACGACACTGATTTGATCCCCCACTTGAGTCGAAGAAGAAGATTGTTGAACTTGAGTCCTTTGATGTTCCAAAGCTAGATCATGATACAATTCATCATTGTGTCAAGGAGGCTATTAGTGCTGTTTTGTCCAAACCCAAGCAAGCTGAGGTGTGTTCGAATGTGCACAAATCAAATGTAGAGTTGGAGGTTCTTGAGTCTTCTTGTGCTGATCAGGTCGAACCATTAATTGAAGCTGCAGATCATATGGGTTTATCTTTGATGTCTGAGGAAGTAAATTCAGATGGCGTCATTGCAGATGTCAAGAGGCAGCACTGTAATATTTTTCATTCAGAGTGCAAGATTAATAAGAATGTATGCAAATTAATTGTTGATGGTGGAAGTTTCAATAATGTGATTAGTTCAGATTTGGTACATGCAATGGATGAATAAAAGTGGCACGCTAAAAATTACCCACAGGTCCAGAGTAAAATTTTCAGTAGGAGATTATGTTGACACTATGGATTGTGATGTGGCACCGATGAGTGCGTGCAATTTGTTGTTAGGAAGACAATGGCAGTTTGATCTTGATGCAACACATGGTGGTCGTTCAAACAATTATTCTTTCATGCATAAAGGTGTTCGTCATATTCTAAAGCTAATGAAGGAATGTGATATTAAGGCTGAGGTTTTTGTTGCTGCAACAAAGAAGAAACATGGTGCCGATATTACCTCAAAGCCGAGGACAGCTTTGTTTCAAGGGGGAGAGAATGATGTGGTAGTTCCTGCTGTAACAAGTGCACCTAGTATTTCTGAAATTCTTTCAGTTGTTGCTCCTGAACATTGTACCATTCATTGTGATTTGGTCAAAGATGAATTACATGAAGGAAAAAATAATAGTGATGGAAAAAATTGTCTAAACAGTGCTATTGGTGTTGATCTGAACAGGAGAGGAGCTCGTCAAATTACGTCAAAGCCGAGGACGGCTTTGATTCAAGCAAGGGAGGATGATGAGCCCATGGCTCAACGAGTCATTAAAACTACGTATTCTGAAAACAAGCATGATTTTACACATATTGCAGAACATGATGTGTCAAAATACTCCAACATTCAGTTTGGATCTTTGACAAATATTATAAATAATGAAGATCAAAGTGAGGATTTGCTAGCCAATTATTCTATGTCATGCAATGTTTTTATTGGGACCAATCTGAAGGTTGAGGAAAAGAAAGGAGAAACGAAGGAATATGTTATGATTGGATCAATGGTTGTGCCACTTATGAAAAGTAAGGAACATATATTGGTGTTACAGGCCTTCCCAAAGGTATGCAATACTTTACTTTCAAAGTCTACACGGTCTCAAGTCCACCCAGTCACGAAATCATAAGATATGGAAACTCAAAATCAGTTCGGACTCGGTTTAGGATCAGCCAGACAGGTGCGGAGTAAAAGTAGCATAACTGGGCCATATGGAGTCAGATTGGGCTGAGTAAATTCTCGTTGGAAAGATAATTTGACAACCTTTCCAACAGATCTGCCCCATAGTCAAATAAATTCGTTAGCGGTTGCAATAATCAAAACAATTCTGGGTTGTGTTGAGTCCGAGTCTATTTTTAGATGTGTTTGAGTCGAACCGGGTTTTTGGCTGGCTTGCGTGCCATATAGCCTAGGGCCAGCGTCCTTGTAAGCTAGGACGTTATTGTATTGTGTTTTTGGTCGTGGTGTCCTCCAAGAAACCCTAGAGGTGTTGCCCTCCTCTACCGGTTGCTGCCGCCGATCTCTGCCGGTCGCTGAAGTGCGTGATCAAGTGATTCTTCTCTTGGGTGCGTGCTGGAACTTGTGGTTCCCCATCTCCAGATCATGCTTGTCGAAGTAATGAGTTGGAGAGTTTATCTCTACTGGTTTGCTTCTACATCAAGTTCTGGTAAGCCGGTATTTTCCTATCGTGTTCTAGCTGGTTTATGATTGCTATTGGATAACAAATCTGTGGTGTCTATTTTATTGTGGTTGCTGGATCATTGAGGTTGAGATTGTTGTTCAATCTATTCATAGCTGAGATAACAAGTTTCAATACCTATATATACTTGCTAGTACTTGCTGTATCATGAAAGATTGGGATAAAATCCGGACACCGTCGTCGTGTTCTTATCACATGGGGTCTAAGGTTAGCTTGGCCATCTCTTCCTCCAAGGTGGGTTCACTCTCTGTGTTAAAAGAGGCTTTAAACTCGATCAGCAAGATGAACACCATACTAACATCAGCTGCGAATTCGCCCTTATCCTTGGGTTTGACTCTCCAAACCTGAGACTTAACTTTCTTTTCTTCCGAGGCACACATTTCTTCCATTTCTTGTCTCTATTCCCATTACCTGAGACGCCGTACCCTTCTTTTTTGAGACTTGGTGAGCCCTCCAGGACACCACCTGGGATTCTTGACACCCAAATGCCGAGGCTGATTAACATCGGCAAGATGGGGATTACGACGCCTCTCGGGCTCTCGACACATTATATCTTCATCGGGAACCAAACTGTTAGCTGCTTCTTCAACCCAATCCCTGGTGTCAATTCTTTTGCCTAACCGATCATGGACAGATCGGCTCCTCCCCTGTCGGTGGTAATCGATAATTCTGCCCCCTAGTCTCTCATGCACAGGCGTATGCCGATCGTACCCCCTATGATTCCTCTCCTGGGGTCTCTGAAACGGCCGATTTCCCTGACCGAAACCATTGCATTCAGGACAAGTCCTCAAAGATGGCAGCTTCAGCCCTTCTTCCCAGCAGTAAACAAAAAAAGGACACCTCCAATGGTCTTCATGTTGGCGTATCGCTTCTTCCCACCGCCTAGCTTCATCTCTCTCCCTTTGAAACTTGTGCAGAAGCATCTGAGAGGTGACTGTCCTTCGAGGTTTAGAGCTATCAGGCTCTTCCAGTAATCCTTTCCCTTTTACATCTTCTTTGGTAGCTTGTACTTTAGGATCAACAACTCCTCCCCTTTTAGCCGATTCTGATGTCAATAACTTCGGCTGTGAAGAGCTCCCCCCTATACTGGCCATGCTTACAGGAAATGGGTGCTGATCTATCTTCATCTGCTTTGAATCCTTTTTGGGAGCATCGAACTCTAGCCTTCCTTGCTCAATAGCTGTCTGAATCTGAGAAAGGAAAACTCTGCACTCATTGGTGTGGTGCGAAGTGGCATTGTGCCATTTGCAATACTTGATCTTCTTTAATTCCTCAGCCGATGGGATAGAGTGGTAGGGAGAAAGCTTGATCCATCCTTCCCGCAACAGCAAATCGAATATTTTATCGGCCTTTGATATGTCAAAGCCATATTTCTGCGCTTCTTCTTTCCTGAAAGGAACGGACATGGGTTTCTTCCCCTTTACCAATTCGGCAAGCCCAATTTCGAGCTCTTCATCTGAGTCAGAGCAATCGGCAAAGGCCACCTTCTTCTGAAAAGTTCTTCTTGCTTCAAAAGGCCTATATTCCTGCCCCTGTGTCCTATGCACAATCTGGCTCAGGCTATCAAACTCCTGTGCAGCATACTTCTCCTTGATATGTGGCAGGAGTCCCTGGAACGCCAACTCAGCCAACTGAGCATCATTCAAGGTTAAGCTATAGCACTTATTCTTGATTTCCCTGAACCTTTGAATAAAACCAGCTACCGATTCATCGTTCCTCTATCTCAAATGAATCAAATCAGTCAACTTCATCTCGTGCAGGCCAGCAATGAAGTATTTATGGAACTGCTGCTCCAAATCTGCCCATGTTATTATAGAGTTGGCCGAAAGAGAAGTGAACCATGCGAACGCCGATCTCGATAAAGAAGATGAGAACAGGCGGACACGCAAAGCATCAACAGTAGCCGCTTCCCCACATTGAATCAAATACCGATTCACATGTTCAATAGTTGAGGTGTCATCTTGCTCCGTGAACTTAGTGAAATCTGGCACCTTGTACCGATGCGGAAGCGGGATAAGATCGTAGGAAGGAGGGTACGGGGTCCTGTACATGTAAGTTTGCTACTTTGGCTTCAACCCAAACTGCTCCCGCATTACTTCTGCGATCTTTACAGCCCAGTCTACCTTTTGATCAATAGTCTGAGTTTGAGGCTGGGTAGACGTGTAAGCCTATTGATCCTGTCGCTGGACCATTGCTGATTGAGGCTGTGCAGAACTATTTGGCTGAACTGTGGATTGTGTCTGATCGGCCGATTGCATAACCATTCCCTTGTTGTGTTGGGCCATGTGCGGTACATGCTGCCGATGATCATAATGCTGTGGTTGGTGCCCCATAGCTTGCAATTGCTGAAATTGCTGGAATGTCATCAATGGATTGTACTGTGTTGCACCCTGATGAGCCACCTGAGTATTCGGCACTGCGAATTGCCGATTTGGTTGTAGAGGTGGTAACTGACTTCCTGCCGGCTGTTGTGAATGGGGCGGTTGTGAACTCTGGGCAGTAGAATTTGCATCACCCATGTATGGCGGCTGCTGTCCAGCAGGATACCGCGTTGGGGATTTTGGGGCATGTTGAGCTTGTGACCTTTCTTCCTGAGGATCAGCACCAAAACGGTGCTATTGGGGTAATTGGATCCCATCCAAGCGGCAGACTGGTCGTTCCTTGAGTAGCTGATAGAGCAGAACCGATCGGCATACCAGCTGTGGTCATTGTAGGGGGTTGTCCCGCCACGGTTTGTGATGGCACAGACGGCGGGGTGGTACTGTAGTTAACAGCGCCCTGCGGAATCGACTGTGGAGCCGATGTGTAGGTTACCGACCCGTAAGTGGGTCCCCTGATTCCTTGATACACATCTCCCGTCTTCATAGAATGTACAAGAGCATTGTGCACTGCATTGAGCAAGACTGGGGATTGAGCGATCAAAGCATGATGCACGGCAGTATTGACCATCTCGCTCATTGAAGCAGAGTCTTCATGGATCACGATATGACGTGGAAGCTCAAAACCAGACTTTCTGATGACCTCTCCGCTTTTATTTTTGTTGCAAGCCTTCAGAGCATGGGTGGTACATCTTTGCAAGAACTCGTCTACCTCGTTCTTCTGTTCAGGCTTAAGCTCTTCCATAGTTATATTTATGACATTGTCATTGCTAAACTCTGTGGGTTTGGGAATTCCTGTCATGATGATTCTTTATCTTCGGGTCCCACCAGGCGTGCCAAAAGTGTGTTGACACGAAAAACGTCCTCGCGAGCTAACACACTGAGATATCGAGTCCGAGGCGTGCCAGTCAATTTGACCTGTAAATTGACCAGGAGAAAACAAAACGTCAAATTACCAGGTAGAATCGGCAATGAGTACCGATTGTTTGAAAGTAACAGCCTTGAAGCCGATACGGATATGAGACAAACGGCAAACATGAATCTGCCGATTATCTGAGAGTGTAATCTCGATCAAATCTATCGAAAGATGAATCTAACTGGTATCACATGATGGCGTCTGAAATAGTATTTAATCGGCTGTGGATTGGAAAACCAGCCTAGCCGATAGCAACGGTTCCAAACCAGATAAAGGGTGATAAAAGCTTAGAAAACAACAAGAAAAACCTGCCGATCTAATCTAATATCGATAAATTGTGAATAAATCTGGACGAAATGACAGCGATGTGCCCAAAGTTAAGGCTTAGAAAGTATTCGATAAAACGGAACTTACCAGCAAGCAACGGATCGATGCGATCGTGCAAGCTCGGAGAACTCGTGAAAAGAGAAAAGCAGCGAAGTCGCCGAGTACAAAAAAGTAGATGCAAAAAATGTAAAGGATTTTTTGTATTTGGTGTGTAACATCCTTTTCTCGACCCCTCGAGTCGCTATTTATACCCTTGTTACAGGTTCCCCAGTCGATTACGACAAAATCTCAACTTTCTATCTCTAAAACAAAACTATTCCTAAAAATATACTCCCTAAGAATAAAGACTCTTTTACAACTTAAGATATTCTTTCCAGATCCGATTTAATCTCGTAGACGACCGCTGGCATCGTACTGGTATCAAACTCAAACTCTTACGCAACTTTTCCTTAAATCGGCAGCCCGGCCTGTCTTCCCTAAACGAATCGGCATCTTCCCAATCGGTAACCAGACAAAATCGGCAAATTCTCTCTTCTTAACCGATCGGGATCTCCCAGTGGAACAGCTCTTCCTCCAATTCTTCCTCTCAAAGCCAAGCCTGACACGTGTCAAAAAACGGTGTCAACACATGATTTCTTCCATCATGTCAGAGAAGATGGACATTATGCACCTTTGGAAGGATGCCGGGGCATTGCAGAGCCCAAATGACATTCTCCGGTAAGCATACGTTCCATACGGACATGTGAACGTGGTCTTGCTTTGATCATCAGGATGGATGGGAATTTGATGGTAACCATAGTATCCATCAAGGAAACAAAAGGAGTGGTTTGCAAACCGCTCTAACACCTCATTAATGAAGGGCAGCGGAAAATGGTCCTTCTTGGTTGCCTTGTTGAGTTTCCGGTAATCAATGCATATTCTCCATCCCGTGAAGGTTCATTGTGGGATCAACTCATTTTTGTCATTTTGAACGACCATCATTCCTCCCTTCTTTGGCACTACTTGAACCGGGCTAACCCACTTGCTATGAGGCACAGGATAAATTATCCCGGCGTGCAAAAGTTTCAAAACCTCCTTCTTCACTACTTCTCATATTGTATTGTTGAGCCTACGTTGAGGCTTCCTAGATTGCATACTATCTAGGTCAATGGGAATACGATGAGTGCAAAGAGTGGGACTAATTCCCTTAAGGTCTTAGAGTAAGTAGCCTTGGAAGGCGTGATGCTTTTCTAAAACTGCTATGAGGATTTGGGTTTCTTGATATGAAAGGTTGTCACTTATGATGATAGGGCTTCTAAATCACCGTGAAGGAAAGCATAGCGTAGGCCGGCTGGTAAGGTTTTAAGCTCAATTGGGGGTCGTTTTGGTGACTCCTCCTTTGGAACTTCAAAGGTTTCTTGATTTTCGTCCTCCTCCTCAATGAAGTCTTCTGATTGTTGCTCGAGGGCGGATTCAGGTGAATCAAAAGGAAGGACAGCCTTAACTTTCTCAATTGGCTCATCGTCAAGGGAAAATCTGAGATAGTGTTCCCGGATCGAGTAATCGAGATAGAATATTTATTTCCTCTGAGTTTGACATTAAGCTTCCCCTTGGTCGAAGCATCAGAAAAAAATTTCTCAATTGGATGCCTAATAAGTATGTCAAAGTCTGCGACTTCGAACACATAAAAATCAAGGAGTGCATCAATGCCTTTGTTCTGTACAGGCACCTCTCGCAAAATTTCATATCCTTCTAGAATGGGTCCAGAGGAGCACTTAAGGAATTAGCGGGTCGGTGCCATGGGTAAATCACCTAGAATGGCAAAAGCACAAGCATCAAAAATGATGTTGGCACCAATGGTGGGACTGTAAAGAATGTTCACCTTGGCTCTTCTAATGCAGCAGGACAGAGTCGAGGTTGGCTTGCATACCCGGATTGGGTCCATGGATAGCTCGCTTTCTCTCGACCATTCACTGCTCATAATAGCTGAAACCTCCTTTACCATCTTGAGGAGGAATGCCTCCTCGTCGGGATCAGGGTCTAAGTCAGGTATTGGTGGCTTCTTATGATAGCTATAATTCGAGGAGTTCCCATAATCTTCAAAAAGGGAGCTCTCAAGGTTGAATTTCTTCTTCCTCCGTTGCCCTTAGTTCGGTCGAGGTTTCACTAGATGAATCATCGGATAGGAAAAGGCTAGGCTTAAGTTCGACAAGTGAGGTGGCCTCAATGCTCGATGTTGCTTCCTCCTGGAGGGGCGTTCTACAGTCGGCTAGGAAAGAAGTGTTTTGTAGGATAAGGTCTAGGACAACTCTTCCTTCCTCGGGTGTTTTGTGGACGAATGATCCTCCGGCAGTGATGTTGAGGTACAGGGAAGACTCCTTGCTCAAACCAAGGCAAAAGTGTTGAAGCAACACATGGTCGGGCAGAGACAAGTCTAGGCCCAGAACGGGTTAACGTGGTAAACCTAGCCCAGGCTGCACCTATAGATTCCTTCTCAAATTGCCAAAAGTCGAAAATGTCTCTTTGCAGGGAGACGATATGTGATACAAGAAAGAACACGAGACAAGATTTATTTCGGAGTTTATTCCAATCACCATTCACACTCTCGATGGTATGGGTGTACCATTATTTCGTATTCTCCAATAAGGAAAATGGAAATAATTTCCACCTTAGAGTTTCTTGTGCCATTCCTCTAATGGTGAGGCATGCACACAATTGCACGAACTCTTGCAAGTGATGAAATGGGTTTTCGCTATCTAAACCCGAGAAGGATTGTTCCTAAACCATGGCTATAAAGCCAGGATGAAGTTTAAAGCTAGATGAAAGAAATGGATCGGCTGATGGCGGTGGCTCGAAGAACTCGCCCTTTGGAGAAGAATATTTTGAATGGTAGGTTGCTCCATTGGAGAAAAGACGTAAGAAAGAAAAATAAAAAGATACAAGGGCGACTAAGTTTGAAGACTAACAGCAACCGTTCCTCGGCAACGGCGTCGGAAATGCTTGTTGGTATTTTTAATGAATGCGGATGAGTACGCAAGCGCACGGAGAATACCGTTGTAGCACTTCACCTCTGGAGTATTCCAAGGGTATTGAATTCATAGGGAATGTGTGTGCTAATATTTTGTTCTAATCGTGCAAGGACACCAAGATAACTATGGCTCGAGTAGAGAGGATTCTGTCTGGTAAAAGAGTCCTAATCAGAATAAGTTGACACTAAGCTGCTTGCATTGGGCATCCGGTTTTACCCTGCATCCATAGTGCAATTCTTGCCAAGAGCCTACTACGTAGCTGAACGTGGAGGATTTCAAAGGACAGATAGGGCTATCACCACCTACTGCCTACCTCTAGCAATCCGTGGACTATGCGATAAACAAAGGCAACCTACGGCCTAGACACCACGTCTATGCTTTTGATTACTCCCTTAATCTCTACATACGATGGGCCAAGACTAAGGTCTCGAATTAAATAGAGCGCTGAGCGAGCAAAGCAACTAAGTACTAAAACTTACTTAAAAAAATGAAAACTAATATCTAGAAAAGAATCACTAAGACTTACTTCAAAAGGCAAGCATCCGTCGAGGTACAAGCGCGGTGAAGGGTTTGGACAAGCCCGAACCTCCTCTCCTGGACTTCCCCTCACTCTCTCTCTATTTTCTAAACGCTTTGGCAGTGATGAGCCTTTTGGAAATGAAGTGCTAATTCTATCTTGAAGGGTGATATCCCGGCCAACGGCTTAATAGGATTGATAGAATACTCATACCAACAAGTTGCAACTTCTTTTCCGGAAGCTCATCTCAAAAGAACTCTAAGGTTAAGCGTGCTTGGCCTGGAGCAATTTTAGGGTAGGTGACCGACCGGGAAGTTCTTCTTCGGTGCGCACGAGTGAGGATAAAGTGCGCCGAAAAGACATGTGTTGGTCTATGAGGGCAGTCTTGAGGTACTAAAGAGCTACTAGGTGTAAGTGGCCCTGGCCTCGGAGGGGCGAGACGTTATAGTTGGTATCAGAGCCGACCCTTGCGGTTTCACGGGCGTGTGGAGTCACAGTTGCGTAGGCATGGTGTGCATGGCTAGTGTGAGCCCGGACTAGTCACACAGCATGACACATGCACTGGCACAGGACACACGGACGTGACCAAGAGGGGAGGATCCTGGCCTGGGGTTGACCAAAGAGGACGTCGGTCTTCTAAGGGGTGAGAGTGTGATATCCCACCCCAGGGCTTAATAGGATTGATAGAATACTCATACCAATAAGTTGCAACTTTTTTTCCGGAAGCTCATCTCGAAAGAACTCTAAGGTTAAGCGTGCTTGGCCTAGAGCAATTTCAAGATGGGTGACTGACCGGGAAGTTCTTCTCGGGTGCGCACGAGTGAGGACAAAGTGCGCAGAAAAGACATGTGTTGGTCTGTGAGGGCAGTCTTGAGGTCCTAAAGAGCTGCCAGGTGTAAGCGGGTCTGGCCTCGGAGGGGCGGTACGTTACATGAAGTGTTAAGAGAGTGAAGTCTTTCCCTTCCTTTTATAGCACTCAAAGGCATTTCTTGGAGTCGGTAATTTCCACCAAACGTGCACAACCGAAATTAGAGAGGCACCAGGAGACGACACATGGAGGCGGTGCGCCAGAGTGGGACCCACCTATTCGACCGAACAGGGGTCTTCGGTTGAACAAGGGTTGTGGGTCCTCGCCCTCCCCCCCCCCCCCCCCCCCCCCCTCTACTCTGGGTCCCAGATAGGTGGCCCCTTGTCCCTTCTAACACCATAAAGCGGTGGGTTACGTCGGTTTTCTTCTGAAAGTGGGCCAGTGAATCCGTGTGCTTGGCTCTGATTGGCCGGAAGTGTGTTTTCTCCCAGATGATGTGGATTTTCCAATAATTCCGTGGAATAATTCCCTGCAGCACATATTTACCAATACTAGTGGAATTTGTTAGTAATAAACTCGTATCACTATGTTGGTTGTTCACTTTATTACTTTTATGCAAATAATTGACGGTCTATATTAGGCATTTAGTGACCGTCAACAAAGACACAGTTGTATCACCGCTGCCACCAAGGCACAAGCTCGCCTCCCTCGAGAACTTGCCGGACTCCCCGAGCCGACATGGGCACTCTCTAGCGATGCCCCTTTCAATGGCGGGTTCAAACCGTGTACAAACTTGTGATGGCCTTCACAACCAATCACACTAGGCTCGATCACCGACACCAAACCGGTCTACATTAAACCATAGACCAAGAGTAATAGCCTAGATCCCACTCTCAAGAACACGCTAGCCTTAAATGTGGATAGATGCTTAAGTTACTCTCACTAGCACTCTCAAGATTTTCAATATCTCCTCCTAGCACTCCTGTCTTTTCCCCTTGGCTTCCAATAGATGCTCCCAGCTATCCCAATGACCAAGAGAGGTCTCCAAGATCCCAACAATGAAGTTATATAGGCTTCCAACCTCAAACTAGTCATTGCTCCAGGAAATCAGCTTTCTGGGCCAAATGACCATACAGTCCGATCACTCCTTGATCGGACCGTCCGGTCTCTCCTGGACAGCTCCCCGAGCTGTTGGCTTGTGGTGATCTTGTACTGACGGGACCGTCCGGTCAGTAGACCGGACCATCCAGTCTCTCTGCTTGTCCTGATTCCAGAGAGTGACATTTTTGCTTCCTCTCCATATAGACCGGAGTGTCCAGTCTATAGACCGGACCCTCTGGTCTATATGGACTTCAGTGCTGACAGATTCCTCACAACAAGTCTTCTCTGATCAGTCTTCTCCTCTGATGGACTCAAAGCCCTAACCACTAGACAAGTGTTCCAAATATTTTCTCCATAGCTTGTCCTTAGCCTTGATCCATCTCCATCGACCCTTGGACTCCATGAAGCTCATCAAGCTCCATGCTTGTGGTCATCGTCATCATTCGTCAAGGCAACCATCATTGATCATCATTAAGTAGAAAGGTTTCCTACACGCACAACACTCGTGTACACATTAGTCACATTCATGTTTGTCATTCATCACCAAAACATTCATACCTTGGGGTGACCTCAATGATCATGAACCTTACAATCTTCCCCTTTTTGGTGATGGATGACAACCACTACTTATGATGATCCAAAATGAACGAGTCCTAAAAGTATAAGAAGGAAGAGACAAAAGACTTGAATGAAAACGAGGAACCAAGAGAAAAGAAAGGTTTGAAAAATTACCTTGGTCCTTACCTTGGAAGCAGTCTCCCCCTTGGAATGTGCTAGGTGTTGAGGAAGAACTACCCAATCATGTAGCGCACTTCGAAGTTGAGGTTGAGTTGAGATTTTGCACTCGTCATGGTGTCGTGGTAGTTGATCTTGTTGGAGTATACACGCACCATAGACGTGGATGTTCATGTCGGTGTAGATGTTCATTGTTGTTTTAGACATGCACCATTGTTGTTCTTCTCCATGTTGGTGTAGATGTTCATCTTGACATGATCTTCATATGTACTCCGAGTGAACATGCACCATTGTCTTCATCATGTGATCTTCATGTTCTTCTCATCCATCTTCATTTGATCTTCACATGACTTCTCTCGTATCTTCATGTTCTTCTTCCCTTTTTATGCTATCACCCATTTCTTGGATTTTAGATCTTCATGCCCTTCTCCCCCTTTGTACTTTTTCTCAATCTTGACTTGGCTTTTGGATCTTCATGTTCTTCTCCCCTTTTGTCACCTATCACCAAAAACCAAAACAAAGCACAATAAAACCAAAGAGCAAATAAGAAATGGCAAGAGTTAGAGAACTCCCCATTTCATTGTGCTCCTCCTTGGTCATGATGTCATTCCACCATAGCTCCCCCTACACACATGACTCAACAAAATATTTCCTCAAGTATGCAATGGTTAGTCATTAGTGTGTTGGGAATGTATGAGTTACATGTCTTTGAGCTGTGTGAGTAGATTTAATCTCGGAGCTCGTTTGAACATGACTCAATGGGCATGAAGCACAAAGATTACTATGTGAACTTCTAGAGGGTCATGTACTTACATTGTAAATAAGCAACTCCCCCTAGAAACATGCTTGAAAGCATGTAAGATATCACAATGTAAGAATGCATGAATGCAAAGAATGCAAATGTAACAAGTATACAATGCATGATGTGATGCTAAATGAAAGAGAGAGAAAGGCTACAAACCAAAATGCCAACAACGAGTTGTTTCCTTCTCGAGCATACTCACAATAGATCATTCTTCAAAACATTGGGCACACCATGAACTATCTTCCCAAGCTTAACCCATATCCATTGCTACCTCAAGGAGGTCCGAAGTCGACCTACAAGAAAAAGAGAAACAAGTACAAAACAAAAGCATAAACAACAAAACAAAATAGACAAAAGCTATACATATTTACAAAGGACAAGCTTTAGGGTTACGTCATGTGAAGTTTGAAAGGTCGAGAACATTGAGTTCTCCCCTTAGCTTGTTGAAGGTCTTCTCATCAAGAGGCTTGGTGAAGATATCCACCAATTGTTCATGAGTTTGCACACTCACCAATTCAATGTCGTTCTTCTCAACCTGGTCTCTTATGAAATGATGCTTGACTTGAATAAGCTTTGCATGACCACGATATCTAGTTTTAAGAGCCATTTTGATTACCGCCTCACTATCACAATATAGTGGCATTTGAGTGAAGTTGGGCATAACAAGCTCCTGTTGCCTCATATAGAGAAGTTGGGCATAACAAGCTCCTGTTGCCATATACTCCACTTCAGTTGTACATAGATCCACCGTGTTTTGCTTCTTTGAGCTCCAAGATACAAGAGATCTTCCAAGAAATTGACAACCTCCCGATGTGCTCTTCCTATTCACTTTGCATCCTGCGAAGTTGGAGTCCGAATACCCAAGTAGCTCAAAGTTTGTTCCTCTTAGATACCATAGTCCCATGGTAGGTGTGTACTTGAGGTATCTAAGTATCCTCTTCACGGCCTTCAAGTGTGACTCCTTTGGATTTTCTTGGTAGCGTGCACTCAAGCACACACTAAACATGATATCCGGTCTTGAGGCACTGAGATAGAGCAAGGAACCAATCATCGATCTATAGAGCTTGGGATTCACAAATTTTTCCTTCACATTATCATCCATGGGTTTGCCTGTCGCCATAGGTGTGTGCAAGGGCTTGCAATTTTCCATGTTGAATCTCTTGAGAAGGTCCTTGGTATACTTTTCTTTGTAGATGAAGCTTTCTTCTCTCAATCGACTTGAAAACCAAGGAACACATGCAACTCTTCGAATGTTCATACATTGTCCTTGGTGCTTGCTTGAGGCCATAGAGAGCTTTCTTCAATTTGTATATATCTTTTAGATGCTAAGGATCTCAAACCCTGGAGGTTGTTCCACATAGACCTTCTCATTGATCTCTTCATTCAAGAATGCACTCTTAATATCCATTTGATAGAGCTTGAAGTCATTATGTGATGCATAGGCAAGTAAGATCTGAATAGCTTCAAGATGGGCCACGGGAGCAAATGTTTCTTCAAAGTCAATACCTGCCACTTGAGAGTATCCCTTAGCCACTAGGCGAGCCTTGTTCTTGACAATGGCCCCTTTCTCATCTTGTTTATTCTTGAAGACCCACTTGGTGCCAACAACATTATGATTCTTGGGCCTCTCAACAAGTTTTCACACTTTGCATCTCTTGAAGTTGTTCAATTCTTCTCGCATAGCAATTACCCACTTGTGATCATTCATAGTGTAAGCTTCGTGATCATTGATGATTGGATCCCCAAGGTATGGATGTTTTGGTGATTAGTGACAATTATGAAACTATGGGTTAATATCTACATGAGTGTGATCTATGCAAGAATCATCTCTAAACTCTACTACAAATCTTAATGATGATCAATGATGGTTGCCTTGGTGATTGATGACAATAACCACAAGCATAGAGCTTGATGGAGTCCAAGGGTTGATGGAGATGGATCAAGGCTAAGGACACGCTATGGAGCAAGTGTTTGGAACACTTGTCTACTTGTTAGGGCTTTGAGTCCATGGGAAAAACCAGACTATCAAGGGGGTCTAGGTCATGTCTCTTTCGGTCATGCTAGTCGGTGTTGTGTGTGGATGCTCAGTGACATCACAAGCACTAGGACATAGTGGAGAAGCCAAGGAGCTATTAGAAGAAGCTGGAAAATGAAGTCAAGCGACGACGAGGAGTTTCAGCTTCTGGACAGAAGGTCTGAAGAGACTGGACTGTACGGTCATCAGAGGATCAGAGAGTGGACTGCGAAGTAACTGTCAGTGCAAAGGCCCATAGAGACCGGAGAGTATGGTCTACATAATGGATGGTCCGATCTGTATGGATGGGAGCTGGGATAGAGAGGTGCAGCTTCAGGTTCTGTCTAGATGAATAGGAGACGAAGAGACAGGACAGTCCAGTCTACTGACCAAACAGTCCGGTCAATATGAGATCATCTGCGGATAGTGAAGCCAATGGCTCTAGAAGCCGTTCCAGGAGTGCCCGGACGGTACGGTCAGGCAGTGACCGGATAGTCCGGTCAGTGTGTCCAAAAAGGTGATTTCATGGAGCAACGGCTAGTTTGAGATTGAAAGCCTATATAACTTCGTTTCTAGGGTCTTGGAGACCTCTCTTGGCCATTGGGATAGCTAGAAGCATCAGTATGGCGCCAAGAGGAAAAAAGAAGAGCACTAGGAGGAGATATTGGATATCTTGAGAGTGCTAGTGAGAGTAACCTGAGCATCTATCCACATCTAAGGCTAGGGTGTTCTTGAGGGTGTGATCTAGGTTGTTACTCTTGGTCTATGGTGAGACCTAGACCGGTTAGGTGTCGGTGATCGAGCCTATCGTGATTGGTTGTGAAGGTCGTCACACGTTTGTACACGGTTTGAGCCCGCCGTTGAAAGGGCCATCGCTAGTGAGCACCCGTGTTGGCTCGAGGAGTCTGGCAAGTTCTCGAGGGAGGCGAGCTTGTGCCTTGGTTGCAGCAGTGACGCAATCATGTCTTCACTCCGGGAGTGATTGCAAGCTCGTGTGCGAGAACTCCACTTGGTGGCGGGAGGGACCGGCACTCCGGCGGGAGTTGTCCAATGAGAATTAGGAGAAGGCGCCATCCTTCCAAGACCTCGGCAAAAAGATCATGAGCATTCCTTGACCCCTATTTACTTCCCCATTTATGTGCTCTAGTGAATAGGTTGGATTGTGGCTTGCATAGGCTAGTATGTTTAGCTTCCGCATTTGCACTCATCATGAACACTAGCATGTGTAGGGTCTTGGCCTTCTAGAATTGTTAGGTTGCAACGATTGTCGGGCACGATTGACATAATCGGGCTTAACCAGCCAGTTAAACTGGTTAACCGAAAAACCGGTGCGGTCCGGTTACTCCGGCCGGCCGGTTAACCCCTGGTTTGGATTTAATATTTTTGAAAAATTGAAAAATTTTGAATTGAATATTTTGTAAAAAACTAGAGGATTAATAAGGAGATACGGTGACAAAATGGAATCAAAATTAGGAGTTTTGATAGACAGAAAAAATTATATGAAAGAAAAAAGGAAAAGAAATAGAAAAACTGAACCTTATCCATCGGGGAGGCTCACGGAGGCCACATCTCTGCATCTTGATCCCTCCTCCCCGCGTCTTCCTCCCTCCCCAATCTGTAGTGGTGCCGATCTGCGTCGCGTGGAGGCGGAAGTTCGGTGGTCGGCCGGACGCGTGGCCGCGGTCGGGTAGCCGGCCGGCCAGCCCGGTTAGTCAGACGGGGTAGTCGGTTAACCGGCCAGGATGAGCGGGAGGGAGGTAGAAAGGACTCCGTCTTCTCCTTTCTTGCTGGTTTGTTTGGTTTCTCTTGTACTGTTGCTGATATTATGATGTCACTAGGGGTGGCAATAAAACTCGTAATTCGATAGCTCGCTCGGCTCGGAGGTGAACTCGGCTCGTTCCAAATTCAAATGAGCTGAGCTAATTTATTAGCTCGTTATGTTAACGAGCCAGCTCGCGAGCCTAACGAGCTGCGTAATGTTTAAAACTACAATCTACCTATGGCTATGGACCACGACCCAACATATCACAAGTCAACTCAACAGTATAAGTATAAATTTTAAATGTATAAAGATAGAAAGATAGTAATAACCTAGTCTTAATGAGCTAAAGTGACAAACTTGAAGTTGGAGCACTACTATTTTTCTCTTATATAGCTTATAATGAATATTTGGTTATAAAATTTGTATGAATGTATTATCTTCCTATAAAAACATATATACCAAGATCGATGAACATATGGATAAGTAATATTTGATTTACATCTTAAATATATTTTATGGTTTAAAATATATGATATTTTTATATGTTGTACGTTATTTGTTTGTTTCTATTAAAGACTGAAATAATATGTTTTTTTAAGTAAAGCTCGACGAACCATAATTAGCTAGCTCGTGAGCATAATGAGTCGAGCCAAGCTACAATATTAACTCGTTAGTATAATGAGCCGAGCTAAGCTAGCTTGTTATACTAATGAGTTATAACGAGTTGGTGCCGAGCCGAGCTGAGTCGGCTCGACAGCTAGCCCTAGATGTCACCATTCATTGCGCTCTTTTGGAGCCTTGTGATCCTTTCTGCCCGTGACTTTTTACCAACCAAGGTTGCTTACAAAGAGGTGGCATTTTAACTGCTGGAGTGTTCTTGAAGCCTTGTTCGTTGTTGGCCGGGAAATTTCTTGGTGTTTGCCTCTCTCTGTGCTCTTGATTCGTAATGTTTCTTGTCTTTTGAGGCCTTCACAACTCCATATTTTCCTTTTTGTGATGGTTTTGCTGGCAGTTTTTTTGCAAATTTAAGGCCTCATGCAGTATTGATATCCAATCATTGTTAGGTTCCGATAGAAATTGGAAGCCTCTGCAGTGAAGATTTGGAGGTGCCTGCTCATTGTGTCATTATCTCCATTCAATAGCTCCCAAAGAAAAATTCCTCATATTTAGGAGTGACTATCCAGTTCTTACTTCATTCCTATTGAAGAAGTTAACGCCATTTGACAAATTCGTAGGATTGTTTGGATACCCATACTACATTAAATGTTCTAATAAGGTTGTTTAGTCCGGTTGAAGATTTGCACTGTAATGGTTAACCGGCCTAACTGACCGGTTAACTGGTATAACCGATCGGTTAATCGGTCAGCGATCGTGCGCCACCCAAATCAAATTTTATCCGGCTAACTGGTCGGTTACACCGGTTAACCGATGAACTGGGCTCGGCCAGTTTTACCATCCGGACGGTTTTGTCAACCTTGTTGTCGGGATTTAGTGGTGTGAAATTGAAGTATTCAAAATCGTGGTTGGCTTACCGATTCACCCCCCCCCCCCTCTCAGTACGCCTTCGATCCTTACAATTGATATCAGAGTCAAGTGCTCAACTTATAGGCTTCACCGCCTTGAGTAAGGATGCAAGGAGAGATGGGGAGTGTTCCCATTCAATGGTGAGGACTACAACTATTGGAAGGCTCGTATGCAAGCCTATCTTGAGTCTCTTGATCCAGAGATATGGAAGGTGACCCATGATTCGGATATGGATGTGAACCTGCTTGATCCTGAATTCATTAAGCACAATGCTAAGGCCAAGAATGCTCTGTTTGCATGCATCTCTAAGGATGTCTTTGGTAGATTGGATGCAAGTTCGTCGGCATATGGTATCTGGACTAAGATTCTAGGTATTCGTCTGGGTACTAGTGATGTGAAAGAGGAAAGATACAATATGCTGAAGAACAAGTATGATAACTTTATTAGATTGCCACATGAGAGAGCTAACACTGTTTATTCTTGTTTTCATATGCTAGTGGAGGAGATCAATGCCCTTGGGGATGACTTCAAGCTCAAGCCTGTAGAGGTGATTAGAAGATTTGTGAGGCTGTTTAAAGACCCCAAGTATGAGTCAATCATCACCTACACCTTGCAAGGTGACCTCAAGACAAACACTGTCAAAGAAGTGCTTGGGAAGATCACTGCCTTTGAGAGCTACCAATTAGGTTTGGATGATCCCAAACCATCCAACCTAGCTCTTCAAGCTGAAAAGCAAGAGCCTGTGAAGAGAAAAAAAGGCAAGAAGAAGGTGGTGATTGAAGAAGAAGAAGAAGAAGAAGAAGAAGAAGAAGAAGAAGAAGAAGAAGAAGAAGAAGAAGAAGATGACGATGATGATGATGATGATGATGATGATGATGATGACGACGACGACGACTTGAGTGAGGGCTTGGCTCTTCTCATGAAGAAGATGAGGACCTTCAAGAATAAGTTTACGTCCAAGTCCAAGGGAACGTTCTTCAATTGTGGCTCCAAGAACCACTTTGTTCGGGATTGCCCCAAGCCATAGAAAGAAGCATTCAAGCCCCTACTCACCGACGACTACTATTGCGAGAGATGTTGCAAGGATGGCCACACCATCAAGGATTGTGCTATGGTGAGAAATTCCATTATTTTACCTAATGCTAACTTGTTCTATGAGAACACACGTTTCAAGAACTTTAGGGACAAGGTGGCAAGGTGAAAGCAAAGGTTTTGGGACCACCAAACAAGAAGAGAAAGGTCAAGGGCATATGGGTGCCTAAGTGCATTGTTGATCTTGAGAGGTCAACGAAGTACAAGTGGGTGCCCAAGAGTAAGACATAGATGATGGTGATGGTGGTAGATCGAGAGCTTACTTGAAGATCAAGTGAACTGCACCAAAGGAAAGGATTGTGCTTCATGCCCATTGTGACCAAAGGAAAGGATTGTGCTTCAGCCCCATTGAGCAACCTCTTATGAATTCTAAGGTTAAACCAACTCGCGCGATTCATGGACCAAGGCTCATACATACACATTTGATTCTTAATTGCCTTGGTTCTTATTTGCTCGATTCTTTATTTGGCATTTGCGAAAACTATAAGGCCATAGAGAGCCACTATTTTTAAAAGGAGTGTTTGAGAGTTCCCTTGATGCTCCAAGTGTAGTGTTTATTTGGGTGTTAAGTGAGGGCACTTGGAAATTGGAGAAATTCCTTGATTCAGTGAAATTCTGGTAGTGACCGTACAGTTCGCTCTAGAGACCATACAGTCCAATCTGTGCACTAGTGCATAGTGCTTCGGGGTGCCTGGAAATGGAGACCGGACAAAACTAGTATAAAGACCATACGGTCTGGTCTACATGTTGTTCTATTTTCAGAATATTGATTTCCAAAATTTTTAAGTGACCGGACGGTCCGGTCTAGAGAGCGTACGGTCCAGTCACTACGGTTTGAAACACGCAATGCACTCCAAAATTCCAACCGTTGATCGCGACCTTGTGTGATCTCGCCCGTCGACTGTTCCTTTGACATAGGTCAAAATCGAGTCGGTTGTTTCCTTCTTCATTCTCCACTCTGAAGCCGAGACCATGCCCTGGACGCCGCCCTCGTAGTGCTGTCGTCACCGTGCTATCCTCCACCGCGTCGAGCTCACCACCCACGCACGTCGTCACCGTCGTGCTCTGTCGTCGCGCTCACCCCCACTTGCACGCAGCCACATGCCCGTGCTGCTGCTTGACCTAGCACCGCCGCCACGCGCTTCTTCACCGCCGCCACCCTAACCTCTTCCCCCTCGTGTGTACAGACAGCCCAGAGTCGAGCTCCTCCAAGACCAAGGGCAAAGTTGCCTCCTTTTCCCTTCCTCCATTGCCGGCGACAAAGCTTCAAGTTTTCAGCGATCGGTCTTGTTTTCTTGCGGCTTTTGACCTCATTGATCCCAGGGTATCGTGTTACTATCTCCCAATCATCATATTATGCCCTATTGCGTGAGCAATTAACTTGATTGATGCAGTTAGATTAACTTCCCATCATTTGATTGTATTAATTAGGATTAATTGGCTCAACCTAGTTTGCAATTAATTCCATTTCTATCTGTTAATTGCAATTCTAGGGTTTGTCTCTCATTTAGTCTACAGTTAGATCGAGGCCATGGAGGAGTCACGCAGGACACCTGGGTCTTTGTTGGTCATAGGGACACAAACTAATGATCAGGGCCGCAGGAGGAGCATCAGGCAGAGGATAGTTGTCCCAGAGCTATACACAGGGATCATAGGCCATCGTGGGCGCAGGGTACTCCAACTTCTCACCAGAGAAGGTCGTCAGGGACTGCGTACCAGGGATCCTCCAGGAAGCAGGAGGAATCCAAGGAGGACACAGGAGAATCTGACAAGTTTGAGTCTGAGTCAAAGGAATCTGAGGAGGAGCAGCAACATACAGGACCTCAGCAGAGGATAGCTCATCGAGGAGGAGACCCACAATGCACATGTGCAGTATGCACCAGGAGACTGCAAAGGCTGGTAGCTTCAACAAGTGAGAGGGACATACTTGAGGTTCCTGCCAAGGATCTCAAGGTGAGTCACCTCCTACCTTTTGAGCAATGGGTTCCAGTCCCCAGGGACCCTACTGGAGGAGAGAGGTACTAGACTAGTCTTCAGAGAAGGATTGGTGAGGGCTTGAGATGTTACCTTGTCAGGAAGGGCAAGTCTGAACTGTTCATGCCGTAGTAGTACACGACTTACCATGCTATAAGGAGAGCCACAGGGATGGACATGCAGCAGTACCTTAACTACATGCCCAGACTAGCAAAGTTGGTCATAAGTCCGTACAGGTACAGAGAGAATATAGTGATGGAGTTCTATGCCTCACTATGGGTAGCCAGGGATCTCTCAGAGATTTGCTTCATATTCAGAGGAGAGCCCCAGCACTTGACCAGAGAGTACCTGATAGATGCACTTAGATTCATTGCTTCGGACTTGCAGCTATACAGGATTGCCTATGGGACTTGGGCTCCGCCCGCGGACCACAAGAAGGGATGCTACCTCCAGACAACATGGTATCAGAAGCATTCCAGCCACCTCACAGACCAGGCTTTGACAGACGCCCTACGAGACTCACTGCAGAGGACGGCGAGCTTGTATCTTGGTGGTAGCGGTGACGCGACCGTGTCTTCACTCCGGGAGTGATTACAGGCTCATGTGCAAGAACTCCACTTGGTGGCGGGAGGGACCAACACTCCGACGGGAGTGGTCCAACAAGGATTAGGGAAAGGCGCCATCCTTCCAAGACCTCAGGAAAAAATCATGAGCATTCCTTGACCTCTCTTTACTATTCCGCATTTGTGTGCTCTAGTGAATAGGTTGGATTGTGGCTTGCATAGGCTAGTGTGCTTAGCTGCCGTATTTGCACTCATCATGAACAGTAGCATGTGTAGGGTCTTGGCCTACTAGAATTGTTACATTGCAACGATTATCGGGATTTAGTGGTGTGAAATTGAAGTATTCAAAATCGTGGTTGGCTTATCGATTCACCCCCCCCCCCCCCCCCCCCCCCCTCCCTCTCGGTACGCCTTCGGTCCTTACACATAGCATCATCAATGGTTGTGGGCTCAATCGTAGAGACAAAGGAGAAGTTCTCAATTGCAACATTTCCTACATCAAAATTTTCTTCATTCACATAGTTGGGCATGTATTGATTCCTCCATGTCCTAACTCCTTGAGATGGACTCCCAATGATCAAGTCATGAGAATGAGCCTTGGTGGTAGCTTTGGGTCTAGGATGAGGTTCTTCTTTAGTGGGAGGAGGTCAAGGTGAAGTATCTTGTGCATCATGAATTGCTTGCTCTCTTGAGATATGAGTGTCTTGGATTCTTAGTGAGATGGGGGAATCACTCAAACGCTTCCTTATCTTGGAACTAAAGCTTGGAGTGGATGAGGGGGTGTCATGTGAAGAGCTTGGAGAAGTGGCTTGAGGTGAGGTATGTGGGAGGCTTGTGGCTCACTTCTCACTCTGGTTTCTTCTTGTCTAGGCGGGTTCACTCTCAAAGAATCTTGGGAGGAGCTATAAGGTGTATCATTGGCATCTTGGGTTGTTCTTGTACCTCAGAGGATGAGGTTGGTTGAGGTGGTGGAGTAGAGGGTTCACTAATGTCATCTTCATTGGCCTCGTGGGGTAAAACTTCACCCACTGGCATGTTCCTCAAAGCTTCCCTCATTTGCTCATACTCAATGTTCACTTCATGAAATTCATCTCCTTTTTGAGAACTATTTGACTCATCAAATTGCACATCATAGTATTCTTCCACACAACCTGTGGCTGAGTTGTAGACCCTACATGCCTTAGAAGTCCCTGAGTATCCAACAAGAATGCCTTCATCCATTCTAATCTCAAACTTTGCGGGCTTCCTCCTCTTCTTGAGAATGTAGCATGTGCAACCAAAGTCCCAAAAATAGGAAACATTCGGTTTCCATCCAACCAATAGCTCATAGGGTGTCTTCTTCAGCAAGCAGTGGAGATATACACGGTTGGAGGTGTAACAAGCCGTGTTGATCACGTCAGCCCAAAACCTCTCATGAGTTCCATACTCATCTAGCATAGCACAAGCAAGAGTCATGAGTGTCTTATTCTTCCTCTCCACTACTCCATTCTGCCCTGGAGTATATGTAGCAGAGAATTCATTCTTGATCCTCTTCTTGTCACAATATTCCTCTACTGTTGTGTTCTTGAACTCAGTCTCGTTGTCACTCCTTATCTTCACAACGCTAGCCTTGAATTCATTATTTGCTCTCCTTGCAAATTTTCTGAAGATATCACTTGCTTGAGACTTGTCCACAAGAAAGAAGGTTCAACTGTATCTTGTGAAGTCATCTATAATCACCAAGCAATAGAGATTGCCTCCTAGACTCTTGTAGTTTGTTGGCCCAGACAAGTCCATGTGCATGAGCTCCAGAGGATGAGATATTGACATGAATGACTTGGTGGGGTCAGAAGAGGCAACTTGCTTTCCAGCTTGACAAGCACTGCATAGTCTGTCTTTTCGAATGTCACATCCTTAATTCCTTCAACTAGATTCCTCTTGACCACTTTTCTGAGCTGACTCGTCCCAACTTATGACAATCTTATATGCCACAACCATCCTTAGTTGCCTTGGTGAATAGGCAAGTACTTGGTGGCATGTTGCTTGATTTGAGGTCTGTGACATACAAGTTTCCATGCCTCACTCCATGAAACACTAGCCCTTTCTTTGCGATCTCAATCATTGCACCATCCTCATCAAATGTGCACTTGAATCCCATGTCGCACAGCTGACCAATAGACAGGAGGTTGAGATTGAGGGTTAACACAAGAAAGACCTTGGAAAGATGGAGGTCATCCATGATGGACACCTTGCCTGAGCCTCTAATTCTCCCCTTTGAGTTGTCCCCAAAAGTCACCTTCCCACTGTCTTCGTCTTCATCAATGTTGGTGAACATTGATGGCTTCCCGGTCATGTGTTGGGTGCACCCACTATCAAGTATCAAGTGGGTACCTCTACTCTTGTAATTGACCCTAGTAGTAGCCATAAGACAAGCACTAGAGGAAGAAGGGTTAGTATCCAAAGTATTAGCCAATTGACTTTCACCAACCTCGTCATGTCGAATGAGACCATCCTCACAATTGGGGATTCTTGCAATCCCTTCATGAAGTCTTCTCCTTATAGGATGGTTGGGAACACGATACCTCTAATGTACATGACCATCCCCCATGTGCACATTGTCGAGATTGATGTAGTAGTGGGGAGGGTCATGAAGTCCAGTGACATGCTCAAGCACGTGTCCCACTTGTGTGTGAAGCACAAGTATCATCTCCATCACTCTCTCGATTGAGAGCTCATGCCTTCTGTTGATCACCTCCTCAAGCAAGAAACCCCTCTCAGGAGTTGTGATTTGTAGGAGGCACTTGTCAATTACTTCATATGGTGGAATCCTTCATAGGCCTTGAAAGGAATTTATCCTACACACAAGATCATAAATGCTCAAGAGAGTTTCACAAAGGTCATCATTCAGATTTCTCACAAATTCATCAAATTGAAAGAAGAGATCCTGTTGTTGAGCTTGACGAAGATGCCAAAGTCAATCTTGTGGTGGAGGAGGCGGAGGCGCCAGAGCCGTAGTGGTGAGATTGATCATCTCAAATGATCGTGTGAGCATTGTGGTCAGCGCTCCTCTCACACCAATGTGTGGTCCACCCGAAGTGCTTGGAGTAGAACTTGGAATGGCACTCGAGGTAGAGCTTGATGAAGCGCCTTATAAAAGCTTGGTGTAGGTCTTGATCCGAAGGGGTTGTAAAAGCTGTTGCAAGGCAATCTTGCGGAGGGATCAAAAAAGTTTGAGCTTGAAGCTACTTCTATCCCTTTGCTTGAAGATGCTTCATTGTTCACCTTGAATTTCTTCTTTCCCGTCAAGCTTGTGATGACCTCCTCATCCTTGAAGAGTAGCCCGATCACATCATCAATAGAAATATTCTTGTCCATGATGAGATCAAGGGTGATGTAGAGGAGCTTGCTGCTAGGGAGCAGGGTGAGGATCTTCTGGACTATCAATAACTTGGGAAGCTCGAAAGTAGTTACTCCAATTCTATCTATGATACCTGACAAGCGAATAAGAGAGTCAAGTAAGTCCTTATTCTCATTAGCATGAAAAATCAAAGGACTCCCAAACAAGCGAGTCACTAGCATGATCAAGAAAAGGCTCATAAGCATCATCAGTACTGGTCATGCTAGAGTAGCAAGCAAGATCAAGATACACATCATTATCATTCATCTCATTAGGCACACTAGCAGAGAAACCTATCAAATTATCATTAGAGGAATCTAGGCACTCACTAGAACAAGGCACATCCACACAATCATCATCATACACATGGAATCGGTAAAGGTATTGGCAAAGTCCACAAGAGTATCCATCAACTCATCTAAAATCATGGCATTTATGTTGCTTTTAAAGCGATCCTTCTATGAGCCATGACCTGACCCCGAATGGGATGACATCCCAACTCAATATGATCACTACTCAAGGCGGTTAAGCCCTATAATGAGCACTTGGCTCTGATACCACTTGAAAGGATCGAGTGACCGAAAGGGGGGGGGTAAATCGGGAACTCACAATATGAACCTAATTTGCCAATTCCTAAAACCGAGCACTCAAAGAACTCCTACACAATTCTAGTGGTGATCACACTAACAAAATATAACCCTATGAAAGGAAGGACAACCTAAGCATGCTAGTGGATCATACACAAGGCAAACAACTCCTACGCAAGCTAGTAATTAATAACACGCGGAAGCACACAACAAACTAGCAAAGGAGACTACTCATGCAAAGCTACTAGATCATCAAGCACAAGATAAGCACACAAGCATGAGTAGCACAATACATGCTAGGGTGATCAATCAAGCCAAAACAACTCCTATACATGCTAGTGATCAAACAAAAGCTAAGCACTACTAGCAAGTAAAGAAGCCTATTCATGCAAGTCTACAAGGTAATCAACTAGATCAAGGCAAACACACAAGCATGAATAGCATGGTGTGTAAATGCGGAAAGTAAAGCATCATAATAAGAAGTAGAGTAAGAGATGGCTCATGATATTTTTTCCTAAGGTCTCAAAAGAATGGCGCCTTCCCCTACTCCTCGTCGGACCACTCCCACCGAAGTACCGGTCCCTCCCGACACCAAGTGGAGTTCTCACACACGAGCCCGCAATCACTCCCGAAGTGAAGACACGGTTGCATCACCGCTGTCACCAAGGCACAAGCTTGCCTCCCTCGACAAGTTGCCGGACTCCCCGAGCCGACACGGGCGCTCACTAGCAATGCCCCTTTTAATGGCGGGCTCAAACCATGTATAAATGTGTGACAACCAATCATGATAGGCTCGATCACTGACATCTAACCGGTCTAGGTCTCACCATAGACCAAGAGTAACAGCCTAGATCACACTCTCAACGACACCATAGCCTTAGATGTGGATAGATGCTCAAGATACTCTCACTAGCACTCTCAAGATATCCAATATCTCCTCCTAGTGCTCCTCTCTTTTCCCCTTGGCTTCCAATAGATGCTCCCAGCTATCCCAATGGCCAAGGGAGGTCTCCAAGACCCCAGCAATGAAGTTATATAGGCTTCCAACCTCAAACTAGTCGTTGCACCACGAAATCAGCTTTCTGGGCCTAATGACCATACAGTCTGGTCACTCATTGACCTGACCATCCGGTCTCTCTTGGATGGCTCCCCGAGCCGTTGGCTTCTGCTGATCTCGTACTGACCGGACCGTCCGGTCTCTCTGCTTGTGTTGATTCCAGAGAGCGGCATTTTTGCTTCCTCTTTGTCCTACTTCTCTCCAAACGGACCGGGCTGTCTGGTTTGTAGATCGGACCATCCGGTCTCTAAGGACTTCAGTGCTGATAGATTCCTCGTAACAAGTCTTCTCTGATGAGTCTTCTCCTTTGATGATCATACAGTCTGGTGTCTACAGATCTTCTGTCCGGTCTCCCTGTCTAGAAGCTGAAACTTCTCATCCTCGCTTAACTTCGTTTCCTGGCTTTTCCAACAACTCCTTGGCTTCTCCACTATCACCTAGTGCCTGTGATTTCACTAAGCATCTACACACATCACTGACTAGCATGACTTAAGAGACATGATCTAGATCCCCTTGATAGTCCGGGTTTTCCTATGGACTTAAAGCCCTATCAACTACACAAAGTGTTCCAAACACTTGCTTCATAGCTTGTCCTTAGCCTTGATCCATCTCCATCAACCCTTAAACTCAATCAAGCTCCATGCTTGTGGTCATAGTCATCACTCGCCAAGGCAACCATCATTGATCATCATTAAGTAGAAAGGTTTCCTACACGCACAACACTCGTGTAGACATTAGTCACATTTTATGTTTGTCATTCATCACCAAAACATTCATATCTTTAGGTGACCTTAATGGTCATGAACCTTACAACTTTCTGTTTTCATAAACTTAACTTCACACTTAACATGTTGTGTCGCTCGCTAGTGAGACTTAGCATCATGATTCTCAGTGATCCCTAGCGGCCAATAGTCTCTTGAAAATTTTTGTACATAGTGTGTAATATTTTTATGCATAGTGTTATCTACTGCTACTTTCAGAATGATGCATATTGTTTAGACTCCTCAAACAGCGCAGTAATTATAATTTTAATTTGAGACACAGATAGAAGCATCATCAATGAGTGAAAAAGAAATAATGGCAATTGGAGAGTACATGTATCCATAAAGTTGACAATAAAACACAATTAATGGCCACAATAGCAGATACAATATGATTTCAGGAAATAAAAGACGTTGGCGTCTAATGCTACTAGCGGCTAACAGACACTTGAAGCCGGTTGAACAGCTCACCCTTGGGCACCGATGTCGATCAGTGCCTCAGCAATCCGTGGGACAATGTTGGCAAGTGCAAGGCAGAACCCAGCGGAGCACGGGCGCTCCGAGCTAGTCTCGGTGACGTTCGGCTCGGCATCTACTATGCTCACGAGGCAGCCACCCCCCAGATAAGCCTGGCATGCCCGAAGCACGTACCTTCCACGGCGGCGGAAGTGGTCCCCGACAAGATTCTCGAACCCTAGTGGCGGCTGGCACAGCAGGTGCAGCATGGTCTGCAGCGTGAGCAGGTAGGTGTTCTTGCTGGAGCTTGTTGTGGTGGCCCACGGTGGTGCCAGCCTGGATCGTGTATCCATTCTTGTTGTAATATGGCTGGGCCGTGAGCACGAGGACCTGAAGGAGGGTTGAGGTGCCTGGCGACTAGAGCTCGGTTGCGTCGCTGACAAAGGTGTTGAGTAGGCTGAGGCACACCGTGCCAGACTCGTAGAGGTTGGGGTTCACGCAGAGTCCGAATGACCGGTAGCCCCAGCTCCTTGGGGTCGAGGTAATGATGATCCTATGGGCTCTGCAGGACGTCAAACTATGGGAAATTAAATGACTGCCTATCGATGTCGTCATTAGCATCCTCCTTTGGCATGCCCTCCCCATCGACATCTCGTCATCTGAGCTTGATGATGCTTTATAGTATCTATATCAATATTATTCAGTATCCTTTTTCTCATTTTTATTTTTCATTTTATCATCGAAGATAGTTTGTCCAGATCGAGTCTTCTAAGAAAGAGTAATTGGAGACGCGGGCTTCTACATCTCTAACAAGAGACGCAAACTTGGAGACAACAAAAATGTCTCCATTACTTTTGAGCGATTGGGGGACAGTTCAAGGTATGCGGCCTAGCATCACTGTGAAGTCCTTCTGGTTTTCTTTTTTCTATTCCTGCAGATCACTTGAGACCAACGGGGAAAAGAAGTTCTCGTCGGCCTAGTATGATGAGGTCATCCTAGAGGAACCAGGTGCCCCGCCAGGACAGACCAGACGAAGTTATTACGGAGTCACGACGACCTAGTGAACGTTACCTAGGGATAGGTTCCAAAAGGAAAAATATGTAAATGATGACCAAAATGACCCAACGGACATTTTAGTACAAAATATTCTGAGAATAGGGGCATTTTGGTCGAGGCAAAAAAACATCCTCGTCTGGGCTATAAAAGGATGATCATGTTTTAATGGAATGAAACAAGGAATTCGGTTTGTGTATCGCTTTCTCTGTTCATAAACTTTACTTCGCACTTAACATGTTGTGTCGCTCGCTAGTGAGAATTAGCATCGTGATTCTCAGTGATCCCTAGCGGCCAACAGTCTCTAATGAAAATTTTTGTACATAGCGTGTCACATTTTTATGCATAGTGTTATCTACTGCTACTTTCAAAATGATACGTATTGTTTAGACTCCTCATAAGGCGCATGTTTTATACAGAGTAATTATAATTTTTATTTGAGACACAGATAGAAACATCATCAATGAGTGAAAAAAAATAATGGCAATTGGAGAGTACATGTACATAAAGTTGACAATAAAACACAATCAATGGCCACAACAGCAGGTACAATATGATTTCAGAAAATAAAAGCCGTTGGCGTCTAATGCTACTAGTGGCTAGCAGACACCCGAAGCTGGTTGAACAGCTCACCCTTGGGCGCCGATGTCGATCAGCGCCTCGGAAATCCGTGGCACAATGTTGGCAAGCGCAAGGCGGAACCCCGCGGAGCACGGGCGCTCCAAGCTGGCCTCGGTGGCGTTCGCCTCGGCATCTAGTGTGCCGACGAGGCATTCGCCCTCCAGATAAGCATGGCATGCCCGGAGCACGTACCTCCCACGGCGGCGAAAGTGGTCCCTGACAAGGTCCTCGAACCCTGATGGCGGCCGGCGCAGCAGGTGCAGCAAGGTCTGCAGCGTGAGCAGGTAGGCGTTTTCGTTGTATGGGAGCTCGTTACGGTGGCCTACGGGGGTGCCGGCCTGGATCGCGTAGCCAGCCTTGTTGTAATACGGTTGGGCCGTGAGCACGAGGCCCTGGATGGAGACAAGGACCTGGAGGAGGGTCGACGACTCTGGCGACCAGAGCTCGGTGCCATCGCCGCCAAAGGTGTTGAGTAGGCTGAGGCACACGGTGCCGGACTCATAGATATTGGGGTTCACTCGGAGGCCGAACGAGTGGTAGCTCACCTGTGGCGGCGAGTCCGGGTACGACGACGGTAGGTGCAGGTCGAAGAAGAAGAGGCCGTCATGGTACGGCGTCCCGCAAGCGCCCACCACTGTAGCCCGGAGCAGGTCCATGCGGTCCTCAAATGCTCGCACGTAAATGGTGCCTGCTGGCAAGTCGTTCTTCAGAATTTTCCATTCCTTCTGCACTCTTTTGGTCCACATCCTACTTCCACCAGCAGTGCCCTGTAATTGATCAGTTTACATATACATGGATACGTTAGCGGTAATGCAATGTATGGTGAGTGAAATGTAATAAAAAAATAAATTAAGAAGAACGGGGTGGACACCTCCAGCTCCTTGGTGTCGAGGTAATGATGATCCGATGGACTCTGCACGACGTCAAACTGTGGGAAATTAAATATGTCATTGTTAGCATCCGTCTTTGGCATCCTCTTCTCAACGACATCCGAGGTCTCTTCTTCCTTATCATCAGTGCCTGCAACCTCGTCGTCTGAGCTTGACGATGCTTCCGCTACTGCCGCCTCCAGATGATACCTCCTATCTTGGGCAAGCACTTTACTGGTTACTAGCCGGAACACTGCTTGGACAAATGCGCCCACCCATTTCGTCATCCTCGTGGTTACAGAATATAGCGCATTGGCTGCAGATGAGGTAGCCTCTCGACGACCAATTTCTTGGAGCATCTGACCAACGCCTGTGTGTTTGACGATAGCTATCTCATCAAGCGACACCTTTGACGTAGTGCCGTCACCCCACTTGACTCCAACATCAGATGAAAGGTCAACTATTTTTCCAACCCATGAAAGATCATTATTAGTAGCGTCCATCGTTGGCTGCCGGCGGCGAACGACAATATTTCCGTAGAATGCATCGTTGGAATCATTGATGCCCACATTGTACGCGCTGAACTCCATCTCTTGGGCAGACTCCTCCACAACTACGCGTACAGTCTGGTCGTCGCAACTGAAGCTCCTGACCACGCCAACACGCGCAGCATGATTGTTGGCACCATCATCACCATCATCAGCAGCAGCAGCAGCAACAGCCGGAGCGCGGACAATGACACGCTGGCCCGGGAAGAAGTCGTGCGCCACGGTGCGGCTGGGGATCAGTGACACCGACGGCATGCCGCACTGCCGAGACCCGTCCTGCCACATCACATCCACCGTCGTGCCGATGTTGGTGACGCGCATTGCCCGCTCGAACAACGGGTTATTGCTGACCGCATTGCTACTAGAAGAACAAGTGTTGCGAAAGAAGCAGCGGTCACCCGCACCCCAGATGTTGAGCTCGTCTCCGGGACAGAAGAATGTCAGGTTGTCAAGAAGCTGGTGCACCGGTGGCGGCGTTTGGACATGAAGCTCATCCTCCAGTGACGATGATGATGATGATGACGCGACCCAGTGGACCTTCACGGTGGCCGTCTGGACCTTGGAGACGGTGCCTTCAACGTAGGTTGGTTTCCAGTATCCCTTGAGCCACCGCGAGGCCCAGAAGACGCCGCCTGCGCTTTCCAGGACGCGCTGGCCCGGGTAGAAACAGCTGTTGGTGTGGCGGTTCAGACAGTAGTCTTTCTGCAACGTGCTCAGCTTTCTATCGGCCCGCGTGACCCGACACACGGCGGCGCCGCCGTCGAAGAGAACGTCGACGTCGAGGTCCTGCTCGACGACGCGGCCGAGCCATCCAGACGCGACGACGACGTAATCACCGAGGCAGAGCTCCCTGACCCGCCGCACCTCGGCCGTCGGCACACCGCTAGCCACGACCACGCCTTCTTCATCGCACAGATCGAGCGCGGTGGCGGCGCCCGTGACGACCCCGAGCTGGCCGCCGCCGCGGTCCGACGCAGACGCTACGACCATGCCCGGGTAGAAGTAGCTGCGATCCACGACGGCCACGTCACGGGCGGCCTCCGTCAACGAGGCGCCGTCCACGCGCTGCACGACGACCCTGCGCCCCGGGAGAGACCTGAGCGTCATCGCGCGGTCGCCCAGCTGATCATGCGTCGACTTGTTGTTCATAAGCTTCACAAGGTCGTGACGGCAGATAAGCTGCCCCGTCGCGTCCTCCATATGGTCGATCGAGGTCGACGACGACGAGTCCTTGATTTGATTCTTCTGTGTGCCTCAGATCAGAGTTAATCTCAACAACTTGATCGATTGATTAATTTTACACGGGATGCGTGTTATTTTGGAATACAATTTAGAAGCAAAACTTATATAACCGGCACAAATTAAGCTGTCGCCTGTTCGGAATCAGGAGTTGGATCCTACTTAGAAGTTAGTTAGAACCAGACTCCGTGTCGCTGAATATATATCCCAATTATAGTTCTAAAAAAATATCCCAATAAAAAAAAAACCAGCAGCCCAGAACTCCGATCCCCACCGGCTCATCATCTACACGACTACACCGCCTCGTTCCTCTTCTCCGCCGCCACCTGCGATCCTTGATGTTCTGGTTAAGCTTGCGTCGACAACAGCAACAAGTTACTGGCCACGCCTCTATGTCGAATTGTCCATCGTAGGTCGGGGCTTGTGCTTTTCTCAAATATTGGGCAGGTCTTGAGAAGGAGAGCGACAAAGAGATGCTCATTCGGGGAGCAGAGGTACTACAGCAGGCCGCTGTGCAGGTCCACCCAAGAAGGACTGCAAAAGGAGGAGAATCGAGAAGGGCGATATCAACCTGAGATAGCTGGCGGTAAAGAATGGAGGAAGAAAGGAAGGCGCGAGGCCCAGATGTTTTGGCTTATCTCTGGTTTTGGATTGATAGCCTATGTAAGGCATGTAATAAAACTAGCACTACTACAAAAAGAGTCTTTAGTAGCGTTTCGTTTTTTACTATAATAGCGGACATATTAAAAGACGCTATTACAGTATACAAATGCTGACATCAGCAGGTTGTAATGCTATTGCAGTGCGTCTAATAATATCGGACGATGATGACATCAACGAAAACGCCGATATTACTGTATAGGCTATACAATAATATCGGACAAGAGATAACATCAGCGGCATACGATATTGATCTTTTGGTCTGTTGACGTCAGCTGGCCGATATTGAAGTATAGCTTCCGGACCCGAAAAAATTATATACCACGGTTGACCGATGCTCACATCCGCCCACGTTGAACCCTAGTCCCGACCCGAAAAAAAAATTCCTCTCTCACCCCTTTCCCGTAGCTTCTCTCTCTGTCTCTCAACCCTAGCTCCGGCCGCTGCCGCCACCACAGGCAGAGTTCCGATCGGGGACGCATCGGGTTGTCTTCGCGGCATCGGAGAAGATGGGCTTCGCCACGAGCAGAGGGCTGACCTCGTACGCGGGAGGAGGAGGCCAGCGAAGGGGCCGAGTGACGCTGCGATGCCGTCCTCCAGGTTCGTCAACAAGTGGCAGGGCGCGGGGGCTGGCTGAACTGCCCCTGGTTCCCTCAACCCCGTCCGCTACAGCGTCCTCGTCCTCCCTCCCGATTGGTATTCTCGCCGGCGGCAAGGCGGGCAAGCCTGCTTATGCATGTCGTGATAAATTAGTCTCTTCTTTATTATTTGAACTAGCTAGTCTGCTTGGAGCAGCCTGCTTATGCATGGATACCTGCGTTGTGTATGGACATTCCATCCTGTCAGTTAGCTTGTACCTCAATTGCTTTGCATGTATAAACTAATCAGACTGCAGCTCGTGAACTATGCTTGTTGAATTAGTTAGCTTGTACCTCAGTTGATTATTTCAGCTAGCTGCTTGCCTGCTTGTGTGCTGCTTTGATATTGCTTTGATATATGACATGTAGTAGATGATTGAATGAGGAATATAGTAGTCTCATATCATGTATACTTTTGTTTATATTTTTTGCACATTTCTATTCTAATTCTGCCACTCTGCTCTACTTTGCAGAGTTGAAGGATGAATTAACAAGAAAAGATATTAAACTATCATATGTCAAAGTGTGCTCATTGTTCATACATTTTATTAAGTATTCAATCACAACTTTTCTTAGCTGATTGCTAAATTGTTTGTTAGTTGAGCATATTGTAAAGCATGACTTAGTTTATGGTCTGCTATTTTTTTCAAGTTAATACAGCAAATTATAAGCCTAAGTGACTTTTGCATGGATAAACTTATGAGCTATGTTGTAGTGAAAATTTATTTCCTTTCTATTTGCTTTTAAGCCTCTGTTACCTCTAAACTGACAGTAGAGCAGATTAGAGGTAATAGGGGATTTTTTTATTTTTCTGAAAAATCATAGCAATATCGGACATGATGATATCATGCTACCGATATTGTTGTGTTGTACATCAATATTAGACATGGTGACATCAGCATGTCCGATATTGCAGGAGCAACTACAATATCGGACTACAATATCGGACTGAGGTCGCCGTTATTGCTGGGTGAAGCCAGCAATATCGTTAGAGCAAAAGCGTATTCTTTGTCCGATATTATAGGGCATTTTTGTCCGCTATTGAAGGGCTTGATTGTAGTAGTGTAGGAGAATTGTTTTTCTTTTAAACTGTCGTTCAAACCAAACCGTGTAATTTCGTTATGCAAGTAATGAAATTTCGGGGCGAACCCTGCGACGGAAAATAAAAAGGTCGGGGACCTCCCACTGTCCAACATGCCACAGCCGGTGTCACGCCATTTGACAATAGATCCCTAGCTTGCCTTGTCGTCGCTCTCGTTGACACTAGAACTACATGGTCCCCACTGAAGTCGACGACAATGGCATCGAGGTAGGCCACAAGAGACGTGGAAGCCACAGATGCACACTATCCGTTGCTGCTTTTCACAGATGTAGATGTAGCACACCTTGGTGAACCGAACCAGTGGGCAGGCACACGATGACATGTGCGTGGACCGCCCCTTTGTCGCGCTCTGCCCTTCTTGGCAGAGTAGAGCGAGCAGAACCAGTGACCTTGGGAGCAGGAAGAGGCGTGCACCATGAGGTCAGGCACGCCGGGACCCCACACCAGCGCTGTCTTTCCAGGTCGGCGGTGCGTGGATGACGCGCTACATGGCTGGGACGCAGGTAGGACCAAGCGGCCGGATCTGGCCACTTCTTGGCCGGAAGGCACACCGATATGAAAGCATCTAGAGCCGGTGGCACGTTTCTTAATTAGCGGGGAGGCACATCGCACACTGGGACTTGGGTGGGCACACCACCATGTTGCGCCCCACTGGCAGCCTCAGCAGCAAAACCAGGGCCAACACGTGGGCCCGTGCAGCACCTATCGCGGTGGTGGTGTGTTGGGGAGCCTAGCCACTGTAGCGGCTCCCGCTGCTGGATATCCGTGCTCCGTGTGGAGGACATCGCGGATGGGATGCAGTTGTTAGGTTGATCTCCGCCAATAGGCCCTATGGCCCATTGGGACCTTGAACCACGCCCTGATCAGGGGCGTTCAGCCCAAAGAGGGCTGGTGGGCCCCTATCATGCAGCGCCTATAAAGAGGAGATGGGGACCATGTTCACGTACTACGAGGTTCATTGTCGCTACAGTACACCCACCTCCAAACCCTAATCCGATCCAGAGGATGGCGCTGAAGCGATGGGAAGCACCACCAGCCGGGATCGCCTCCACCAGCCGTCGTCCAAGACACCGTCGTCCTCGAAGCCGCATCATCTCTACCATGGCGGTGGCACCATGGTCGGCAACAGGAACGGATTAAGAGAAGAGGTACGGCTTTTACCGCTATTCACAGATCCTGTCCCCTTGATCTACCCTAGATGATCCCTAGAGTTTTAACAATGGAATCAAGAGCTAGACTAGTGAGTAGATCGGAGATGGGAAAAGAAAGAGAAACCGATTTTGATCGGAAAGAAAAGCCAAGAAAGAACCCTAACCCTAAGAGAAGAGAAAAAAGAAAGGATGGTGTGGAGGACGGACTCCCCTGGGTCGCCCACCGTTGTCACCACCCCGTCATCGAGCGGGAAAGAACCCGCCGTGGTGTGGGATTGGACCCGCTGCCACCGCGCGAGAAGAAATGATTGAGCCGTCGCAACCACCGCTGTAGTGCGGGAAAGACCCGCCGCTGTGCGGGAAGATGGACTCAAGCTTCGAGCTCGGGGCAAAAGGGCGCCCTCGCGAGGGTGCTCGACGTCGACGCGCTCACCAATGGGCGAGCGCGCGTGCCGACGAGAGGCCGCATGGGGAGCCACCACCCTCATCTGGCCAGCAAGGCCACCGGATCACTCTCTAGATCTCACGCGGGGTCTAGAGAAGAGGGGGAGGGCAAGAGAAAAGGAAGAGATAGAGGGGGGAGACGCTACGGCCGTCGCGCCAGCGGCACCACCCCATGCCCCGTCGGCCACCACCAGCCGTGGGAGAAAGACACCGTCATCGCCGCCTGCAGGCGCGACGCGCGCTCAAGGGCCGAGCGAACTAACCGGCCGAAGGCATGCCCGACGAGAGCGATGCGGCGCCACGCCGGGCGCACACGCGCAACAAGCCGAGCGGCGTCTACCAGTGCCACCGCACACGGCAAGAGAGAGAAAGAGAGAGAAGAAGTAACCTAGGCTTTAGGGAAGAAGAACCGGCTCTGGGTTTTTGTCTTGCCGAAATCGACGCCTGGCCGTCAGATCCCGATCCAGCAAGATCGACGGCCAACAGCATGGCCAGCAGGCGCTGGGCTAAGTTTTGGCCCAGGCTGGATGTGGTGTTGGGCCGATTCGGTGACCCAGCCATCGGTTATTGGGCCCCAAGCCCAGGCGCGCGAGAGAGAAGGGCATGGGCCGATTTTTCTATGTCCAGGCCAAATGTGGAGTTGAGCACAGTAACTTGTTTCATTTGTTTGAATTATTTCAGAGGCATTTGTTTGATGTATTTTGTACAATCTTGATCTCTAGTCTTTTTGAACCAACGAGATAATTGATTAGAGAATAGAGTACAAAAGAAATGCTTCTGAAAGTATTGTTTTCATGAATTCAATCATGTGAAAGATTATATAGTAGAATCTCCATTCAATTTTGAACGAGATAAATTGTTTGGAGATGAAATGAATGCACCAAAATTGTTTTAGATTTCTATGCATTAAAGATTAGAAGTTTGATTGCTTCTAAAAGACAAAAAAAAGTTTATGTTGCGAAGAAAGGTTTCATTCTCTAATTAAATTGTAGAAAAATTGATTAGAGCACTGAAAACATATGTATTTAAAGATAATTATGGTATTGTTATTTTCTGTCGAATGTTGATGATAACAATATCATAATTTTATGAGTTATACGCTTAAAAGACTAAATCTCTGATAAATTTTGCATCATAGTGATCAATTTTCAGAGAAAAGATAAAAGATCAAGTGATGCTCTTTACGTTTCCGCAGCAATAAAGCTGATGATAATGTTGCTTTCTTTGTAAAGTTGTTTAATAGATATATCATCGCTTTATTTAGAAGATATATGTATTTATTCTTTTTTTTGTCTAACAGTGATTTAGAATAAATGCATATAAAGATGATGTTTTATTCTATTTCTGCCCAACGGTGATTTAGAATATATGATAAAGACTTAAAAGATTAATGTGCGTATCTTTAATCAGACCAACATAAGGTTAATTTTATGCCCATTATTATTGATTATTGCCTAATTTTCTCAGACTAAGAGGTTTTGATGCTTTCACTCGTGAAAGCAAAACATTGGGTACTTGTAACCCAAAAGATGACCATGAAAAGGTCAGAGTGCAGGAGTATTCCCCCTCTAATGAATGGCTTTAAAAGAAAAGAATTCTTGGATATTAATTCAAGAAACAGATGTATCATTGAGACACCTGAGAAATTACTTTTCATGTACTCTCAATAAACAAGAATTTATTATTATTTTTAATGATTTTGATATGATAAGGCATATACATATTTAATTTGACCAACGTTGGATTAAGTTTGTATGTGTCACATAATATTCGGATTCATTTCTGGCATTACAAGCATTCATGTCCCTTCGAGGGAATTACTTGCATGATGGAAAAGAGATTATTATGATTATACCCATATAATGGGCAAAGTCTAGGAAAATACCCGCATAGCGGGATACGTTGGCATAATATTTATGTCAAGAAATCCTGTTTGGCGGGAGAAAGATGTGTTGACTCATGTTGACTCCAGTTAATATACCTATAAAAGTAGAAAGACTTAGCATTTCATACATGCATGTTAGTTACGAATAATAAGATTCCACTTATTCTAGAAGATTCATGTGCATGCAGGGATTTGATACAAATAAAGTGGAGAAATGGAGCATAATCTGGGAAAACACGATTCCAGCCAATGGGACGGTGCCAACTGGACTTCTCTCGGATTGCATATGTGGCTACATGGGATTCCTCCGGAGAAAACCACCTTAAAACATAAGAGGAACCACCTGTCTGCCACCTAGAGAAAGCACAAGGGGAACGGGCCCAGTGGTCGGTCGGCCGACTTTCCCCCTGGTCACAGAACCTGGTCTGGAGCCCATTTCGGTCGGGATTTCATGTGTCGACTACTCAGCTCTTTGGCAACGTCGGTGCATGGCGGTTTGAAAGGATCGAGTGACCGAGAGGGGGGGGGGAGTGAATCGGGAACTCAAACTATGTACTTATTTTACCAATTCCTAAAACCGACCACTCAAAATAACTCCTACACAATTCTAGTGGTGATCACACTAACAAGATAATCCTATGAAAGGAAAGACAAACTAAGCATACTAGTGGATCATACATGAGACATACAACTCCTATGCAAGCTAGTAATCAAAGAACACACGGAAGCACACAACAAGTTAGCAAAGGAGCCTACTCATGCAAAGCTACTAGAACATCGAGAATATGGAAGACACACAAGCATGAGTAGCACAATGCATACTAGGGTGATCAAACAAGCCTAAGCAACTCCTATACATGCTAGTGATCAAGTGTAAGCTAAGCATAACTAGCAAGTAGAGAAGCCTATTCATGCAAGTCTACAAGCAATCAACTAGAGCATGGTAAGCATATAAGCATGAATAGCACAGTATGTAAATGCGAAAAGTAATGCATCAAAGTAAGGAGTAGAGTAAGAGATGACTCATGATTTTTTCCCGAAGTCTCGGAAGGATGGCGCCTTCCCCTACTCCTCGTTGGACCACTCCCGCCGGAGTCCCGGTCCCTCCTACCACCAAGTGGAGTTCTCGCACACGAGCCCGTAATCCCGGAGTGAAGACACGGTGTGCATCATCGCTGCCACCAAGGCACAAGCTCGCCTCCCTTGAGAACTTGTCGAACTCCCGGAGCCGGCACGGGCGCTCACTAGTGATGCCCCTTTCACCGGCGGGCTCAAACAGTGTATAAACGTGTGGTGGCCTTCACAACCAATCACGATAGGCTCGATCACCGGCACCTAACCGGTCTAGGTCTCACAGACCAAGAGTAACAATCTAGATCACACCCTCAAGGACACCTAGCCTTAGATGTGCAAGATCTCTCCATGTTACTCTCACTAGCACTCTCAAGATATGCAATATCTCCTCCTAGTGCTCTCCTCTTTTCCTCTTGGACTTTACCAAATGCTCTCACGTATTCCACTGGCCAAGAGAGGCCTCCAAGACCCCAGCAACAAAGTTATATAGGCTTCCAACCTCCAACTAGCTGTTGCTCTACGAAATCAGCTTTCTCGGCCTATTGACCGGATTGTCCGACCACTACCTGACCGGACTGTCCAGTCACTGCAAACCTGAGCTCCAACGGCTCTGGCCTACTGAAATCCTGTACTGACCGGACCGTACGGTCAGCTGACCGGACCGTCCGATCCGTTTCTCTCTCCAGTCCAAAAACATTTCCAGCGCTCGCTTCCTTGCTGCCCAGAGTCACTTGTACAGACCAGACCGTCCGGTCTCTACAACTTCCAACTCTAATAGTTTCCTCGCTTCTTCGTTGTAAGTCCCACACAACTTCACCTAGTGACCATACAGTCCGGTCACAATTAACCCCTCTGTCCGGTCACTATGTCTAGAAGCTGAAACTTGTCGTCTTCGCTTAACTTCGTTTCTTGGCTTCTCCGAATAGCTCATTGGCTTCTCCACTGTCATCTAGTGCCTATGATTTCACTGAGCAACCTTGCACATCACCAACTAGACATGACCTAAGAGAAATGACCTAGACCTCCTTGATAGTCCGGTTTTTTCTATGGACTCAAAGCCCTAACAACTAGACAAGTGTTCCCAACACTTGCTCCATAGCTTGTCCTCAGCTTTGATCCATCTCCATCAAGCTCACAAGCCTCCACGCTTGCGGTCATTGTCATCAATCACCAAGGCCGCCGTCTACAATCATCATAGAGTAGAAGAGGTTTCCTACACGAACAATACTCGTGTAGATATTAATCACATTTTATGTTTTTCATTCATCACCAAAAAATTCATACCTTGGGGTGACCTCAATGGTCATGATCCTTACACGGTTCCGTGGCCCCTATAAATAGAGGGGAGAGCTTCACTTCAACACATACACTCAAGAGTTATTCATTTCCCTCTTTCACTTAGTTTTTTCCTAGTCCTAGTGAAGTTTATTGTAGGAGGAGCCTTGCTCAAGTCTCGAACTCATAGGAGTATTGGTATGGCTCTTGTACCTTTTTCTTTATTCTATTTATTATGACTTTGCTCTATTCAATTAATATAATTTTTTTATATAGTTATGCTTATGATATGTGTTTCTTGGTTGATTATATATCATATTCATGCCATAGGACTTTATGCTTTCATGATGATATTGACTTGCTACCTTCTTGTTATGATTGGCTTATACCTTGACTATAGTCTAAATGTTATAATGCTAGTTGTACTTTAGTCTAGTTGTTGTGCCTCAATATTGGTTTGATATCCAATTAGGATTGCAATTGCTTAGCTCATGACTTGTTAATCCTTAGGTTAGAGTTATATGTGCTTTAGCTCTTGTTAATCCAATAGGTAATTCTAGTGTTTGATCAATGCTAGAATTCTACTTAAATGTGTAAGCACAGTGCTTAGACGGCTAGGTAGTATTGATCACCTCGTAATCCACAGTCTATAGAGGTAGGCAGTAGGTGGTGACAGTCCTATCTATCTATTGTACTCCTCCACGTTCGGTTATAACGTGTGTCCAAGACGTAGTTGCCTTGTGTATGCCGGGCATGAATCCGTACACGAAGTGTTGAGTACATTAGACTATGAATAGTATAACCTTGCTTGTAATTGTTTGACTATGTGACCATATAGGTAGACTAACATTAGAGATACGGTTTTGCTCTCCTAACTAAAACTCCCTAAAGACTTAAGACCTTTTATTTATCTTTAGGAATGATTACTTTGTGTGTCATACTATCCCTATCCTTTATTATACTTACCCCTGTATAAACTCTGAATACTCATACCAATCTTTATATCTATATTACTATTAACAATCATATATTTATGTTATAGCCTTCCTTTGGTAGAACTATAAATAACAAGCTATTAGGGCAATCCAATAGTGAAATGCTACAATGGTATTATCCATGCGCTTACGGATTCTATTCTATTGACGCTGAGGTGCATCTTTATAATTATGTCTGGCGCCATTATCAGGAATGATTATATCGATGTAACTTAGCAAACGCCAACACCGAGCGACGCGAGGTTGACCCACGCTTCAATGGCGCACGAGCTTGGCCAAGATAAAAAGAGAGAGTGAATGAAAGAGAAGGGGCGTAGAGGGAAGGGAGGGGGGGGCAAGACTAGGGCGGTGTCGTGGTTTTGGTGCCCGGTTTTGGACCAGGTGTGTATCTGAGCGGCATTCGCCGGTCAATGCGGTGCCGTCTATGGCGCCCAATGAGCGAGGAAGAGGGGGCCCGTGGCTGACGGGTGGGCCCATGGGCATGTTTCTTTTCTTTTTAAAAATTTTCCATAAATGATGCTCCTGTTTATTAGCATATCTATTAATCCAGAGCCGAGTTTGCAAAAACAATGACATGTGGCTATTTCGTCTAGACGTGATTTCAATTTAGAAAATGAGCATGTTCAACAAGTTGTATTAGAATTGAATTAGGAATTTTTCAAACATGGCATGTTTTTTTGTCTTTAGACATTTATTTGGGGCTCTTACACTTAGAAGAAAAGAAAAGTCTAAGATTTTTCTTAAAATTATTTTTCCTCACTCCCTACAACATATATTCTTCGTGGCACAATGTTGTGTTGAAAATTTTAGAGTTGTAGTTCAAATGATGTTCAAATCTGATTAATTTTTATTGAAAAGTGGTTGAAATGAGTTCAAACTTTTAGGGTGGGTTCATATTTGATTAAAGGTCATGGCTACGGGTTTCTAAGCTATGTATCCGATACGTCAGGTGTTACAGCGGTATGCCTAGACTCAAGATTAAAAACAAAAACACTTTCTTCAAACACGTCCTATATATGTCGTCGAACACGTCCTCCACCACCAGCTGGACTGCTGGACTGTGACCATGAGTGTCTCGCCGGGCCTGGTGCCGCCGCGCTGAACGTTCTCGAATGAAGCTCCCGGCATACTCGACCCACTGCGCGCGTGCGACCTCACCTGAGGCCGCGCGTGGACGCGCTTCTTGCGCACCACGGCGGGATGTGGGACCGACCTGCAAAGCAGCAGCAGCGCCAAGAAGCAACGTTCCTCCGGCCCCCGCCTGAGGCCGAACGTGATCACCATGCGAACTCCGCGGCGAGCCGCCTGTGGTCCGTGTGGTCCCCGTTCCCGGCGCAACAGTCCATCGACCGCCGCGTCACGGGCTGGGACGCCAAGCTCAGCCGTCCTGCCGTATCGTCCCGGCGCGTGGTGATGGTTTCTGGGTCGCAGCCGGAACCGTAGGTGCGCGGGCAAGGACGGCGACCACCTGCTTGTGCGGTTCTGGCCTCAAGAACAAGCTCGACTACTGAGTGCCGGCTCCACGGGATGCAGCTCCTCTACAACCGCGCGCTGCTGCACCCGGCCAGCATGCCGGCATCCTAGCTACTGGGCCAAGACCCCTATGTCATCGAACACACGCGTCCTCCACCAGCAGCTGGACTGAGACCACGAGCGTCTCCGGCGCCACGTTGATGACCACGTCGAATCCCTGCTGCTGCTGGGGTCGAACTCGACGGAGTGCGTGGAACAGCAGCTCGATCACCCTTGTTCGTCTTGCGTGTCAGAGCCTCCTGATGCGCTAGCTGCTGCGCACCGACGGCGTTGCGCCCCACCCGCAGCCTCAGCAGCAACACCGGGGCCGACACGTGGGCCCGCGCAGCGCCTGTCGCGGTGGTGGTGTGTTCGGGCGCCCGGCGAGACGTGGGCGGGCTCGGGAGTCCAGCCACTGCAGCGGCTCCCGCTCTCGATCGTACCGGTACAAGAGAGAAAGCTGGTGTCCAGCCACTCCGATCCGGGTCCTGGAAGCCACGGTGGCCCAGCTGGTCGACCCAGATGTCCCACAGGCGGTTGGCGTGGTGCGAGTACAAGGCAGGGTCGCGGCCTGCCGAGCCGAACAAGCCCATGTCGTTGCTCCGCGTCGTCGTCCAGCCAGCAACATGTGTACGCCGGTGTGCGCTAGTGCTGTTCAAACGGCCGCCCGCCACAACCTGGCCCAGGCACCAAATGACACGGCTCATTTAATTACATGTCGGAATTCATTGCGGACCGTGCCGTGTCGTGCCAGCCCATGTGCCTGCGGGTTGGCCCATGGCACGACACAAAAAAAGGCCAGGCGTGACGGACAAGCCCGTTAGGCCTGCTGAGGCCCATTAGGCCCGTTGGCACAGCCAGAGTAGTAGTTTCTTCCTCGGCGCGGGGCGGCGCAACGACGGAAGCTGGCCTCGCCCTCGGCACTACACGACTACGGAAGCTGGCTTCAGGCCTTAACATGACGCGACGATGGAAGGTGGGATCAGGCCTTTGCACGGCGCCGCGATGAATCGGATGCCAACTACCGTGAAAGCGATGGGGGAGCCTGGAAGCAAGGGGAACTATGGCGGTCGTAGGTGGCTGCCGCATCTAGTCGCATAACGTGTGAAAATATGTCGCGACTTGCGACGGGCACGGTGGGGTCGGTGGGGGCCCTCCCCACATTTCAATTGTTTTTTGCTATTTTTTTTGTGATTATACTTTTCTGAGTGCAAAACTTTACCAAGTGTATATTGATACTCGACAAAGTGTTTGTCGAGTACCCGATAAAGAACACTTGGTAAAGAGCTCTTTGCCGGATAAATTTTTACTATGTGCTCTTTGTCGAGTGTTACACTCGACCAACACTTTGCCGAATGTATTTAGCTTTTTGCCGAGTATCCCTAACAGCCGGCAATGGACCGGTTTCCGGTTGTGTTATTGAACGCCGCGCATGTGTGTCACCCGTGGATCCTGATGTTCAGGGCTGTCACCTTGTGGGATGGTTCTATCACAGACATGTACATATTTGTAATTGGCACGAGCACCCAAATGCAAGAAACATATTGAATAGCTAAAGTTGTAGCACTATAAAAACTCTTCTAACTTCAGTTTTTATACTGTCAATGTTCTAGTTGCCAGTCAATGACCATACTTGAAGATCTTGTTTATTTACTTAACAATAATCTATGCTCCTGCTCAATAACTAGTGTATCAGTTATGCCAATTCAAGACAGGTACCAAGTACTGTTCAATAATTACATACGCAGAAAATCCAACATCTCAGCAAGTGACTTCTACTAAAGGCTTCTATTAACCATTGTTTCTGTAACTAGTGAACTATCTTGCTCAGGCATGTGATGGTTACCAGAAATCATAGTTAGGTGCAGCTTTTACCTGAAGATACACATTAAGCAACAAAAAGTCAACAGACATGAAGAAACAAAGGAATGTTGGAGCGTACTGTAGCTCCCATGTTACCAGAAGCAGTTATTCCAAGAATAGCACGCCTCTCATCTCATCAGACTCTTTCATGCCATTTGAGGAAAGCTAACGCAAATGACAAGATCTGTAAGTCCACTAACTACACTAACTGTCATCGAGTAAGACATGAAACAATTCTCTGTTCAGCTGAACTTGTTTCGTGACAAGGTTTGGTATTCAATTTCAATGTAGATACAAATGCACAGGGCAATAATAGCAATCAGGTAGACATGAACTTCTGATAACGACAAATTAATCACAGCAAAATATAGCGGCCGGTGGGCTAGAGATGGAGCTTAAAGGATGCAAAATCAAGCTGCCTGAACCAACAAAACATCAGAACATACAGAGCAAATTAACCAGAGACAGGAATCAGAGCAGAAAACCAGCAACACCAACAATGATAACCATCCCGGGCAGAGACATCTGATCCATCCAAAAATCAACGGAACCAGCAAAATAGTCTGCGCACGATTCTCAGAACCTATTCACACCTCCTAACATGCTTAAACCCCCACGGCAGTCTATAGCTGCTCCAAACTCGAACATCCCTAAGGAGTCAGATCCCCACTGGTCTGGCTACAGATTGTTGTTGCAAGAATTGGCTCATTCAAAAGCCCACTGGTTCTCCCTCCTCACGTAGTTCGCATCTCCTCTTGACTCCACCACTTGATCATGTCCGCAACGGTCTGGCAGGTCAGGTCCAGCAACAGCTTGATGTCCAGCAAGTTTACAGCCTGCCAAGAGCATAAGAAAGCATATAAGACGCCTTAAATGCAAAATCAAATACGAACGCACTGGAATTGGATGAATTATAAGCAAAACAGAACAATTCATAACTGAGAAACCATTGTCACAAGAATTAAAAATATCTATACAATGCTATTTTGGTTCCATTTAAACAGACAAGAATTGTAGAACGGAATATGCATAGAACAGAACAAATAACATTCCAGTGAGCCTGGAAACAACAGTTTGATTAGTATACAACAAGACAACCTGGGCAGTTGTTAAACTCCAAAATACAACTAAACTGTTGCAATGAACGCACATTATCATCAGCATGTTACTTTATATTTACATGAAAACAGCTACCCAATTCGGTCAAAGAATCGCAGAACGAATAAAGATCAGGATTCAGTGGGCGGACAGGGTGTGAGCGTGCGGTTGGTTCTTACCAGTTAGCCCGCCCTGGAGAGGGAGGCAGCGGCCACGACGAGGACGCCGACCGTGGCGGCGACAATGAGAACCGCCGCGAGTCCTGGCGCGCGCAGGATAGCGATGCGAAGAGCCGCGAACGCGCGAGGCGGGAGCCCGACCAGGTCCGCGGCACGGAGCAGAGGCAGTGCGGCGTGGCCTGGCGCGCGACGGCGAAGCAGAACGAGGGGGCGCGCCGCGGCGATGAGGAGGACGAAGGTGACCTGAATCGAGACCCCGTACACAAGCCGGGGGAACCCAACCACCTCCGCGGCGGTGGCGGCCGCGGCGCAGAGCAGCATGAGGGCCGCGCGCCCCGGCGTGTCGGGGAGAAGGCCTGCAATAAGATTCCATAGGCGGAGGCTGAATCCCCTTGCGATGGGCAGGGGAGCCTGGCACGCGCGCAGCAGGAGCCCCGCCACGCCGACGAGGAGGTCGTGGCCGACCTGAATCGCGGGCCCGTACACATGCTGGGGGATCCAGAGCACCTCGGCGGCGGTGGCGGCCGCGGCGACGAGCACCATCATGGCCGCCCGCCCTGGCGAGGCGGGGAGAAGGACGGCCAGAGGGCGGGGGACTCGGAGGAGGATGCGTACTAGCGGAATCCTGGCTGGAGCAGGGTTGGCGAGCGGTGGGTCGACGTCGGCGGCGGCGGGGTCGAGGACGTCGGCAGCGGCGGGATCGGGGACGTCAGCGACGGCGCGGTCGGGGACGTCCGCGGCGGCGGGGTCGGCCTCGTTGTGCGCCTCCAGGGCGGGGTCGGCCTCGTCGTGCGCCTCTGGGGCGGGGTCGGGGACGTCTGCGGCGACGGGGTCGGGGACGTCGGCCGCGGCGGGGTCGGCCTCGTTGTGCGCCTCCAGGGCGGGGTCGGCCTCGTCGTGCGCCTCCAGGGCGGGGTCTGCCTCGTCGTGCACCTCCGGGGCGGGGTCGACGACGGGATCCGGAGGCACCACGTCTGGCATCCTTCTCCGGCGGCTTACGTGGGGGCGGCGCGCTCGCCTTCTCTCGCTGCGGCCAGCCGCTGGTGCCTGGTGGTGGTGGCGGTGGTGGTGGTGGGTGGCCGTGCTTGTGCTGTGCTGCTTCTGCTTTTATTTGGTTCCGTTGGGGGCGATGGGGATTTGGGGCAAAAGGGGGGAAAAGTGGCGAAGCCGGCGCTGCTGTTAGTCTGTTACCACCCGCATGCGCCGCTAACGGGTCTGTTTCTTCATTTTCGGCCCAACCAACTGTTTATGCAGCCCAACAATGCCGCCATGCTACAGCCTCTTCGGTCCATTTATCTTATCAATGCAAAGTTGCGAACGCATTGAGTGTGACGTCCCCGCCCCACGAATGAGGAGGTAGTCGAAGATCGATTATCGGGTGACGCTTTGATAAAGAAAGAGTCCAAAAGTACACACATATGAGCATAAAAAGAATAGTACAATATAAAAATTTAATTATTATAACTTTGGTTCAGATTTAAGTATGTAAATAAGTTTGAAATTCGGTAACATAAATAGCAGAAGCAATATATCTCACGTTAAAATTCTATCATGAAGCACATCAAGCCCGTAGACATGTCTCATTATCAAGAAGGACACCTGCATAAAACCACATAGAGCGAAACCTGAGCAACTAATAATCAGAAAGACTTACCCGTAAAAATGACACGCTAAGGCCGACACCTAGTATGCATGAGGCTGACCATAGATTGTTAGAATAATTGCAAAAATATCACTACTAATTAATCCTTATTTTCATATTTTAGCCAAATTAATAGGGTTTGCATAAAATAAATGTTAGACAGCTATACTATAGCAAACATGATTGCAATACAATTAATAGAAATACAACAAATATAATTATCATCATCATTTCACTTTCTTACTATAGTATGACAACGACTATGATGTGACAACGATCACAAGTGGTACTCAATAACCGTGAGGGACGGCGACTCGAATCGATTTATATCCTGCAGGAGAAACCCAAATACACGGTGCACGCATACTCCGAGGAGTCATGTACGACAACCTTTTGCGAGATACAACAGGGTCGGTTCGAGTCCCACTTTTCCCGAGTACACGTCACCTCATGCGATGCTTCCGTCGAAGCCATCCATGGGTAGCCCATGCACTCTTCCTTCCAACACATACCCACATTCCACCATACCCGCTTCATCACTAGAAGAAGAGTAGGATATCGTCCAACCACTGAGGTAATCAAGCTATGTCAGTTTACTAGTGCCCATATCACTAGCATGCACTTGGTACCGTTCAAACTTGCTCAACGGGGCCACACTCAAAGCAGTTCTCAACCGACACAAACGGGGCTATGGCAAACAAGGGCCAACCTTGTCACCTCAACCTACACATGCACCTCCCCGTTCGGTCTGGATTTCATTTCTTTCTCATTATAAGCTCAAGAGGAAAAATAGTGATCCACTACCATATACTGAGTAATCCCCGGACTACTCGATGCTTGCTATCGAGACTCACAAATTAAGCTTAGCATTTCTAACGGGGCTTGTATAAACTAAACCCATACCCATAGGATTTGGTGTGCTACATGCAACTAGGCTTCAATCAAATCCCTACACGTAATGACAATACATGTCACGCATACATATGGTACAAAATAAAACTTTCAAAATATAGGAGTGCACCGGGGCTTGCCTTTGGTTCAAGCAATGTTAGCTTATACAAGGTTGAAGGACCGAGAAGGGGACCAGAGGGGGAGGGTGAATGGGAGCCAATTAAAATTCTCCAAGAGAACGTGGCCTATGTCCCGATTACAACCCGAGTCAACCCCTAAACCGATCACCAAGGCTACACACAACAACTTGCGATGTGCTAACCCTAGAAGTGATCAACTACAGCAGCGGAACACAGCGGAAACAAAAGGGAACAGCAAAGACTTGAATTAGTCAAAGAAGCGCACACAAGTCACCTTACTGGAGTACCATCGGCAGTGCCGATCACAGCCATCGGTAGTGCTGGTTGGCACCATCGACAGTGTCGGTAAAGCCCATCGGCAGTGCCGGTGACGAATTCTCAAATGCAGTAAACAGAGCGCATCGGCAGTGCCGGTGCGGGGTTCGGACTCAAGCCACCGGCAGTGGTGGTCGTGGCATCGATAGTGCTGATCTGAGTTTTGACCCACCGGCAGTGCCGGTCCTGGTCATCGATAGTGCCGATCGACCCTGATAGAATAGAAAAAGGTTTCAGAATTAAGTAAAAACTTGACCAAAACCTAATCAAACGAACTCCAAATGATGCGATTTTTGGACCAGTGAATCCTCAACACATCATGACCCTATTCCTAGAATATCCATTCGATTGTCTCAAGAAATCATCATAAATTTCAGATCTTGTGCCAAGAACACCAAAAAAGGGGAAACTTGAGAAATCCTTCAAATCGAAGGTGCTAGATCTCTTGATTCAGTCAAGGACCCATGAAGGATTGTTCTAGCTCATCATAGCACTAAGATCCCTCAAGAAATCCGTCCCAAAACTTGCTCACAAGTGAGATCAAAAATTCTCACGAAAATAGCTCCAAAAATAGAGAAAAAGAGAAATTCGGGATTTAGGGAGAGAGGAAGATCTTGAGCATCAAAATACTTCTCATAGAAACATGCTTATAAGATCCATAGATACAAGGTTAGGAAGCCACCCTCTTCCTCCCACTATTTGGAAGAGAAAGAGATGTCTTTCACACAACCTCTCCTCTCCTCTATTACTTGAAGACCTCTCCTAGCACTTTGAATGAAGTCCTAACAAGGCTAATGGGAAGAGACACCTCTCCCACCAGCCACACCTGTCCTTATATAGGCTTAGGATCCAAGACAACTCTACCCTTGACCTATAACTCATTGCTACCTACCACCAGGGGCAAAATGATCCAACTCTTTTTCCTTCGCCCGAACGCCATCGAGCCCTTCACAACTTTGCTCTGCCTCGACGCAAGCTCCATGATGGTGCCACGTGCGCCACCAACCACCGCCACCTGTTTTAAGGTCTAAACCGGGAAACCGCCTTGCACGCTTCTCAAAGCGTGACTTCATGCTCACTTCCACCGAAGCAAGACTTCACGATCTTGACACATGTCACCTCTTCTCGTGATCCTCCTCGTCGACAAGTCTCTCCCGCCTCCGGTCTATTGGAAGCCTCTACTTGCACCGACGGTCGATCACCTTTGACTTGGTCAACCCTACCGTCTTGATCACCACCCACGGTTTTGAGGCTCAACCGTGAAACCGTCCATGCTTCTTGCCTCTCCACGTGTACGGTATGGATCACCCTTGACTTCATCCGGCTCAAACACCAACTCAACCAATGTCAATTACCCATCACATATTGCAAACCATGGCACATACCCACATGGTTTCTCAAAGGTTATAGCCAAACCATCATCTATCTCTGCAACACCAATCTTCTCGTTCTTGTTACCAGCTCGTTTCCTAGTAAATTGATGCAATGACATGATGCATATGAGTAGATATTTAATGTTGCCATTAAGTGCTAAATTATTTTACCACACATATTTGCTTCCTTGAAAATGCTAGATTGGTTATGCAATGCCACTATCAATGATACGATCAACTTAAGCAGTGTAGGGACAAGACATCACAATAAATTAAATAGTTAATACTAGCAATGCTAAAGTGATCATTGAGGTGTCGTTATTTTATTTATTGGACTTGAAATAAAAGAAAGGATTAATCTAATTTCTTGATAAATCTTTAATTAACATACATGATTAAATAAAGATGTTAGGGTATAGCATGACAACATGAGTGTGAGATTCTTGAACAACAAAGGTGACTAGGCATTTAGCAAGAAGTACTTAGCATAATATGATTAGGTGAGTTAATCTATTTTTTTGTCTAATTCTTTCATTGACTCTCTAAATACAATGGTAAGTTCGTACGAAAACAAAGGTGTAACAACTTACACTAGATGACCTATCATGTAAATATACCAATATCAGCATCTAAATAAACTAAATCAAGTACTCTACTATAAATAAGTATTGCTAACATTCATTGACATTTAAATGTTCAAGCACAAATTAATTGGTTAAGTGCTTAAGCTATTAAATATGTACTTAAAATACTTATTCTAAGCATATTTGCATCCTTAATTTGTCTAGCATGGTTCTGAAGGACATATACTAGTGGGTGGATTACATGTTGTAGGAGTCATGATATGAGGTCTATATACCAATTATGATGGCAAAAAATATGAACCAATACTCTCTATTAATTAAAATGGTGCAAACACAAAAATACTAATTATAGATAAAATACTTAGAATTTAAATATGCCACCTTGTGACATGCATGAAAATGATGCAATGAACATGCATGTAAAAATTGAGATTTATTTTATGCTCTGATATTTAGTTATGATTTATTTGTTATTTTGTTTATTAAATGCACTCATAAATAAAGATGAATTTTTAGGGTCTTTTAGCAATGTATTACGATAGTAAATATTCAGGGAAGTCCAACGAGTATATATTTGCAATTTTCTATGAAGTAGAAGTTTCTGTATGGATTTTTAAAGGTAAAACCAATTTTCTTTACACATTAAAACATACATAAATAAATATTTGGGGTTTCTGTGATTTAGTAATTTTATAAAACAGAGAATAATCTCGGAAGTACAGAACTTATTTTCTTGCATTTTTCTTCCAAGTACTTATTTTTGTTTGCATTTTTAAAGCCAGGAACAATTATTTCTTTGTTGATTTTAAAAGATAAAAGAATACCTGGCCATCGGGGCTCAATACCGCGGCCCACTAAGCTTGTGCAGAAGGGAAGCTTCCTGGGCCAGATACGGCCCAGGCAGTGGGCGTTGGCCCGAGGCCGAGCCAGCCCAGGCGGGGTAAATGGCCAGCCAGAGCCTGAGCCAGGGGGCTCGGCGCAGCAGGCGGCGCGGCCACGGCGGCGTGGCCGGGCTCTGCTGAGGGGCACCGTCGGCGCAGATGGCGGCAGGACCTCGTGGCGGATGCGCAGATCGCGGAGGCGCGGGGAAGGAGGCCTGGGGACGTGGTGCGGCACGGGAAAACGGGTGACAGCGGAGCCGACGGCTGACGGCGGTGGAAAGTCGCGTTCCTGGCGCTAGGCTGAGCGAACCCGAGCCGAGGCAGGTGGGGAGGAGGAGAGGGGACCTGGGGAGTTCGCCGGTGCAAGGAATCGGAAGAAGGCGCGATGTGGAGGGTGGAATCAATGGATTGAAGGCGGCACCGGCTTTGGGGAAGAAGGCCCGATTCGCGTTGTTGACGGAGAATGGGAGTGAGCTGGCTTGCAGGAAGGGAAGAGGAGCACTAGGCGCCACTGTGGGTGGGTTCGGTCGGGGCTAGAGGAGCTCGAGGTGGGCGGGCGACAGATCTCGATCTGACTGGTAATGGCAGCGGCTGCTGGTTAGAGAGAGAGCAACGGGAGAGAGTGGGAGTGAGGGGGGAAGACTTAGAGCATCCGAGGGCGCATATTCGGACCACGATCCGACCAGGGGGGTGGTTGCCCGGTGGACGGCGGCCACGCGGCAGTGGCCGGCTCGGCAGGTTGGGCGGCTACAGTAGTGTGTTTTCTCTGAGTCTATGACAGGTGGGGCCCGCGGTGGTATGAAACTCAGAGCCACCAACGATTTTGAAGCCACTATTTTCAGGAGTCTGAGTTCCTGAACATTTAAGCACTTTGCACATTCAATTTAGGGCATCAAATGAGGTTCAAATTTAAATTGGATTCCATATAAATGAAGATAAATGTTTGCAGCAACTAAATTGATGATTTCGTTCTGGAAGTGCAAGTTTATAGGAATTATTTAATTTCAAATTTTCTTAACTGACAAGGCTGAAATCTGTTCAGAAACTTGATATTTGATAAAAATTCTAAAAGTATTTGTTCCTGATATTATTAAATCAAGCCAAAATTATATGATTTTCATAAAGATTTGATCTCAGTTATGAATATTGATCTGGTTCAGTGATTCCTTATAAATTTATAAAATTTGAATTTTTAAACTAACCATGTTTCTGAGTTTTGTTTGATTTGTATGACCTACTTACCTTTGAGATTAAATTACCCAAAATTTACCAAAATTCTTATTTGGTACAGGGATCAAGATTATGAAATTTAATTAGGTATTTATATTAGAAAGTTTGGACTTCTAGTTTAATGCTCATTTGAGTAAAATTTCAAATAAATTCGACTTAAGTTTTTTAAAAAAAATTCACTCCTTACTTTTGCTTTCTTTCCTTGATAGCCCACGATGCTAAGGTGACACCTGGGGTGTCATATTGAGCCTGAAAAAAAAGCAATGCCAATGTATCAGTTACATAACTATATCCGTCTCAGAAAAAAAATCAACACATAACTTTTTACAAGTCATTTTCATCAAATAACTTGTTGTGCAATTTATTAAGTCGAGAGTTCCATAGACTAAGATGAAATATTTTAACTTAATATAAGTAGTTTCATGGATTAAAATAACATATATATATTCAATAAAAACAAAATTTCATATATTGAGATAAAAAGTACCATGTTTAGTTAACAATTACATAGATTATGCAAATAAATAGAAGTTGCACTTTTGAAAACTAACTAATTTCAAATAATCAGCGGGGCCCACATATCAGCCCCCTCTTCCAAAGTGTTCCCGCATGGGCCCTGCCCACCGGTGCCATGCCACCGTGTGGCCGCCAAATCCCCCACCTGGTTAGCTCTCGGGCTCCAAAACTAGTCCTGCCCCCGGTTTTGCTCCCCCTCGTCTCTCTCTCTCTCCCTCTCTCTCTCTCTCTCTCTCTCTCTCTCTATATATATATATATATATATATATCAATGCGCGAGCAGAAGCTACCCGCCATGGCCGCCGTATTTTGGGCTCTGTCGCCCTCTAGCTTGAATTCAGTCGTTCAAATCATGCACAAGCAACCCCTCTAGCTCCTCCCAGAAGCAAACCCTAGACCCCCTTGCATACGCGTCAGATTTGGAGAAAAAACGATGAGCCCCCATTCGGCCTACAAGTCTTCGCTGATGTGAGATACGAGCCTCCGATGAGCCTCGTCACGTTCTTCTTGTTCCCGCAAGTGTGCAACCCCTCTATGTACCTCCCTGACCAACCTTGGCCTTTCTCATCACAAGATCTCGTTGACATTGAGGTTCTTCCCCGCTGTCAACTTCCTTTCGCCGTCCATCCACATTGAGCTCTTGGTTCTGGCACCCTCACTATCGACACCATACACATCGGGCTTGTCCTCACTCCACTGAAGCTCCAGGAAGAAGAGAGGGCCATCGTTGTCCACTACACCGAGCCCCCACCTTTGTTCAACTCTCCTTTGTCTTTACTGCTCGCCGTCGTCACCATCTGATGAGCCACCCCGAACTCCACCACCCCCATCGTGTCCACCATCGTGTGCATGTTCTCGCGATGTGCTCTATGCTAGATTTAGCCAAGCTTCAGAAGCTGAAGAAGCTGCAATATAGAGGTGCCCGTCGAAGAAGATAAGGCCATCGCGTAGACTCCACGCCGGGGCGACGTTGCCAGAGGAGATGCACGCCACGAGAAAGGATAGCTCGAGGTCTGTGATGATGTTTTCATGCAAGGTGTCGTCGAGGTCCTCGTCCTTGTGCAGAATGGAGAGGATGTTGCTGACGTGGTGAGGTCCTCCCATGATGGCTACAGTTGCCTCCACAGGTGTGGGTGCAAGCTCCTCCCTAGGAGAAGGAAGAGCCGGTGCCGGCTGAGGGTGTAGCACCGAGCCATCGCCTACCAACAGCACGCGGCAGCCATCGACGAAGAAGGACATGCTCAAGGTGGCAAAGTCCATCAGCACAGGTCCTAAAGAAGCCAACCATGGCGTCCCGAGGACAAGGTCGACACCGTCAGGCAAGTCTATGGTGTGGACATCGACGATGAAGGTGTCACGGCCGATGACAACCGGCAGCTGATGGCAGACGTTGCGGCTCATCACCCTATCTCCTAAAGCGAGGGTGAGAGCGAGCAAAGCGCGATGAAGGGGAAGCTGCATGTTGTTGGCGATGGTGAGGTCGATGAAGCAATGAGTAGCGCCAGAGTCGACAAGGATGTGAAGCTCAGTGTCGATGATGCGGCCCAAGAAGCGGAAAGTGCGCCCCCCAGAGCCAAGGATCGCCATCAAGGAGTTGTCGTCCATAATGTCGATGTCAATGAGGTCGTTCTGCATCTCGATGTAGAAGAGGTTCTTGCACTTATGGCCCCTCGAAAACTGCTCATCGCAGTTTAAGTAGAGATTCAAGCGGCGATGTTCTGCCATCTCGTTGGCAGTGAGGCGGTTGAAAGGGTGGTTGCCTGCGGGCACCGGTGTAGGACTTGCCGAAGTGACGCCTGAAGCAGCTAGGACGCCTGGCTTGGCAAGAGGGCGAGGAGCGGCAAAGTGGGCACGTGAAGTAGAGCTGGGCTGTTTAGAAACCTGGACCGAGTACTCCGTCGTAATTTGAGCCTTGCACTTGTAAGCACGAGCAAGGCTCATGGCTTCCTCCATGTTAGCGGACTTGTTGAGCTCAACCTCAGTCTTGAGGAGCTCCAAAAGACCGGCGGTGTAGATGCTGACTTGCTGAAGCTCGTGGAGGTCCCCAACGCGAGCTATGAGCGCTAGGAAATTCTCAGTGTAGTCATCCACCGTTGAAGTGCGCCGGAGAGTAGCGACCTCGCCCAAGGGGTTGGTGCGTGTCGGGAGCCCAAAGCACTCATGCACCAGGCGAGCGAAAAGGCTCCAAGAGGTGATGGAGACGTCCTTTGTGCGGTGCATGTACCACTACTGGGCTGCCCCAGTAGGGTGGTAGGAAGCGTACCACACCTGCTCTGCAGGTTTGATCTTCTGGCCCAAAAAAAATTGTTCACAGCGGTTAAGCTAGGGCAGGGGGTCCTCCTTGCCATCGAAGGTGGGGAAGGAGAGCTTGTGGTAGCGCGGAACGGCGAGGTCAACATCGGTCGCCGGGGGTGGGGCCTCTCCCTGCAGTGGTGGGGGAGAGGCGCCGCCCTTGACGGAGTGCACCATCTGCTCGAGGTCGTCGTCGGCGATGTCGGTGGAGGGCTTGCCGTAGACGTTCATGATTGCCTTCTTTGCAGCAGCAAGGGCTGCCGCCCTACGAGCAGCTTCTTCCTTCTCGTGAAGCTTGGCCTTGATCGTCGGGTGGTCGATGAGGACCTCAACAGCAGTGAGGGCCTCGACGGCGCAGTCCATCGTGGTGACGCAATGCTTTGTCACTGTCTCGAAGCCCTTAGCAAAGTCCTTGAAGAGATCATAGAAGGATGGCAGATCCGGGACCGTGTCCGGGAGCTTGGGCATGGTGGGGATCGTAGCAGAGGCTGATGACGAGGAAGACATGGTGGTGGCGGTGAGGATGGGAGTGGCCTCTGAATACCATGTGTTATGAACAAACTTGGGAGAGGGAGAGGAGGAGGAAGCGGCGGCTAGGGCATAGGCGGCGTGAGAAAGGGGGAGGCGCAGGGGGTAGGAGAGGTGTTTGAGAGAAAACCTTTCTAATATCTTAGGGAGATCAATTACAATTGCCCACATATATACGAGGGACTTTTTTTGAGTTGCAAGCAAACCTAACATAAAAACCTAATCAAATTACAATCTTATCTTTCCTAATTATTCAGACTTCCTAATTAATCTCCTCCTTTTTTGCAAAACCTATCCCTAGCCACTTTTGGAAAGAGGAGTAGGGCTGCTCCCTCCTGGCGCGCCGGTCCTGCCGGCCACAGATTGGGCATGCCGGCCTACTGCCTCTGGGCTGGCTTGGCCCATAACAGTCGGATAAGGATGGTGGCACCCATAGAGACTGACACTCATCCTGTGATGATTGACGACCTCGTGACACGTTTTGAGATGCCTCAAATTCTTGTTTCCCCTAGCATGAAACATAGTATATGCTTCTCCGTCGCCATGGCACTTTGCATTAATCAACTTGTGAGCACAAAACATGCAACTGTTGCCTCACGAACGGCAAGTTGGGTGACGACCCAAAACTAAAGGTCTCCACTGTCCAGGCCACCGACGATGGCTGCCGCTCCGAGGATGGGCTCTGGTTGAAAAAAAAAATGGCAAAGGATAGAGAATACCGCCGACGATGAGGAAGCCAACGCGGCGTCCACGAACATCATATAGTAATTACAATCTTTTATGTTGGACACATATAAACTTCATCGATGCGTATTTTACATGTGAAATAAAAAAGGTATTGACCATTAGAATCGCTAGTCATTATTATTATTATTATTTCATATAGTCCCTGGCCATATGGGACATGGTCGCCAAGACTGAACTAGCCCGAGTTGGCTCTGCCTTAATATTCTCTGGTATGCCTCATATGCACTATATGGTAACAGAAAAACACCAAAAGTAGTACATGTAGCCATAAAGTTGACAATAAAACTCGATCGGTGATCACAATTGCATATGCACTTGTGACACTGTAGCAGTAATCCAATTTTTGCATAAACCGGCCAAACTGCTATTTCCTGACCTTTTCCGCTTATGCTATTCTTGCTACAGTAATAGCCCGGAGCAACAGTGCTCCTTGAGGTGCTCCTGCCGAAGTGTGAGGTGAAGTGATGAAGCTGCCTCAACGTTTCAGGGGACGACGAGGTGGCGTGAGTAGTCAAACCAGCGAGTTGACGAAGTGCCGATGAAAACCTGGTCAAACTTCTAATGTAGGAAGCGTATCCCAGAAGGTTTAGGATAGGCAAAAAGTCTGGATACCCTTGGAATTATCCCTGGGAGATAATATTACTAAGGAAAAGTCCAAAATGCCCTTGGAATTCATAAGTAAGTAATAGGTACTTTAAACTATAAAATGGCACCTACAGGCTTCTTCGAGGGGGTTGGATCGACTATTACTCATTTTGAGTGACCTCGGTTGAATCTCTTGTATCAGTGAAATCAGTAAAAATGGAATAAGCAACTACTAATTTCCCATCATCCTTCTTTTTGAAATTCTTGCACTCCGGTATGCGTAAAACCTTAAAACCCTGTTGTCGGTCTGCAGAATTCCATTACGGAATTGTGTACCACCAACAGTGGCACTCGCCGTTTTGTGAGCTCAACAACAAAAGCTCAGTCAAGACCACGAAGAAGAAACACATGGGTAGTTTGCAAACATTGTTGACACATGAGCCTGCTAGAGATCCTCCCAGACCATAACAAAACCCGGAGATCAATGTAGATTCACAAGAACATAACATCGGAGTTATCCTTCTGGGTCATCAAAACCAGAATGCCTCTCAAATCCAATCGCAAGCAGTCAATAGAGCACTTAACATCAACCAAGCAAGCAATTCTAAAAAATCATCAAAATGATCAAAATGTCGAAGCAGCACGCCAAATCTCCTTGCAAGCAAACAATGGGACATTCAACAATCACCAAGCAAGCACTTCGCGAAGAAATCAGGACAAGTGAATCATGATAACAGAGATTGATGGTCAAGAAACCTTGCACTAGTAGAAATATGCACACCAATGATGCTTCAATATCATCACAACAGAACAAAATTCATCATATAAGATTTTCTATGATGAACTTATGACGAAATTGGATTCGTCATAGAACGAGTGTCACAGAAGATATAAGGTGACGAATCGTCACATTTTCACAGAAGACCTCTCATTTCTGACAAAATGTTTTCACGTCATAGAACTGATTTGTATTTTATGATGCCGTAGAAAAACGTCATTGATGATGTTGCACGCCACCATGGCGATGATGTGGCAAGTCTACGTGGCACTGTCCACATTGGTAGATGACATGGCAAGTATACATGGCAGTGCCGCACTAGCCACACGTCGACTTCTCAGATCGCCATGTGTCATCTTCTTAGAGCACCACATGTCATTTTCTCAGAATGTCACGTGGTGCACTCAGGCTTGTCCACATGTCATCGTGTTGTTGTAACACGTGCTGCTCTCAGGCTTAGCAACATGTCATCAGGGGGCTGTGACAGGTGTCGCGTCCATGAAGTGTCATGTGTCTGCTTTTAATTGTGTCACGTGTTGTGTCCTGGTTTAGCCACGCATCGGACTCAGTGTCACACGTGTGACATTCTGCTTCCACCGCATGTTTGTGTTGTTCCACTTGTTTGTTTTCTGGTTCGTCATGTGTTACATGTTACATCGTGAAGCCACCATGTGTCCAGTTTTGACTGGACCTCATGTGCGTTTTCCAGAGGGCTACACTTTAGCTCTCAAATTGATAGAAACAACACCATTTGATGCATCAATGGAATCACACAAAGAACATCAACAAAATCACAGAAAGAAACATTAAAAAAATCACATCAACATCATTTAATGATGCATTAGAATCACATACACATTTGATGCATCAGAGTTCACCCATCATAAAATCATATACACACGTGATGCATTAGAGTTCACCCATCACAGATCACCACAGAACACAAGTTTTTGGTAGGAACATCAATCCAACACATGATCGCGGAGCAACAATAGGTTGAGAGGAGTTACCAACAGTAGTCAAGTTGCGGATTTGCCGAAGGAGGGCATTGTTCTCAGCCCTCTTCTTATACTCCTCGAACTCCTGATAGGCCTTCTCCAGCTTTTCATCAGTAGCTTCGGCCTTCTTCTTTAATGCATTCACTTCCATAGCGAGGGCAGCCGCACTATCTTTTTCAGCGGCAAGTTGTTCATGAAGTATCTGCTCAGCTTTTATCTCTTGATGGTTCAATGGTATACCAACATTCCTCAGAAAAGTGCTGGTGCAGCTGCTCTAGGATAGAACCTTCGAGACAACCTCAGCACTATGCAGTGCTAGCTTCCCATCAGCAGGAGTCTCTGCCTACGTGGGTCGAGCAAACTCTCTCTCTCTCTCTCTCTCTCTCTCTCTCTCTCTCTCTCTAAAAAAGGCAGTTTCCATGTTTCTCAAAATTTTGCAACTGAAAAATTCAATATATCAGAGAAATGTACTAGACATGTTTCTCTGAGTTTTGCATCTGAACAAGTTCAGAACTAACAAGGGTTTCGGTATTACTCTGAATTTTGCACCGATACAAGATGCATCTTAACACTGAAGTCCTTGTCAATCCTAACCCCTTCACCATAAGTATTGTGTCCCTTATCAGTTCGATCCATATTTTTAATATATTTTTTCAATATGTTTTATTCTAGACTTCTACATTTTAGAATAGTTACTTCAACACTGAGCAATCTCTACGTGTATTGATCTTTTAAAACTCACAAACATCATATCAATTATTAGGATATGAGCTTAACTCGGTTCACATTGTTATATATTGGACTCGGACTATGATACTTGATGGTTGTGGCCATTAGGGCTTGTTTAGATCACTATAGTCTTTTTTAGAAAAATAGAGAACCTCCAAACAAGTCATTTCTTGTCACTTTCTAAATATCTAGCTAATTCCACCTTCTAAACTGTAAAAAGACTCATTGAACTAGAAAATGCTGAACTTGCAAAGTTCGCCACTGCCTTTGTTTTTTTCTCCATACGCGCGCACGACCTCGCTCTATTTTCCTCCTTTTTCATATCCACATCCGCATACAAAAACAAAACTAATGCCTAAATTTATTTTTTCAAATCAAATTATTTTAGTAAAGGATAAAGTCATCTTTACTCCCTCCAAGTATGGCTAAAGTTTGGATAACCTGCTCAAACAAAGTACAATTTGAAAAATTAACACAAGTAGGTGCTTGATAGTTGTCCTATGACTAGTTAGTACCTATTGATCATCTAATAGGCTAAATCCATGGCAAAAATGCATATCGGTCATAGGATGATGGAGATGGCGACTACAGTTGTTGTGCCTATTTGCAGCATTTTGTCAAAAATATGTAGGAATTAGCCATCATTAAACTCACAAATCTTAATCTAGCCTCATAGAACATGAACATCTAAATGAGCGATTAGCACATGTTAAACTAACTCAATTGGAGAAAACTGTTCGGACAGGGTGGCGATGACTCATTGTAAGGATCGAGTGATGGAGAAGGGCAGTTGAATCGAGAACTCACACAAATAATGTTTCTTGCTAACTCCTAAACCAAGCACTCAAAACAACTCTTATGCAATTCTAGAGAGATTACACTAGCATGATATATGATCTTAGAAAGGTAACAACAACCTATACATGCTAGTGTGTCACACATCAATACAACTCCCATCCAAGCTAGTGATTAAGCCAATCAACCAATCAACACACCAAGCTATCAAGAGTCCCATGCATACAAATCTAGTAGATAAAAATAAGGCACAAAAGCAAGCACTTGAGCACGTAAGTAAGAGCGATTGCTACTAGCAAGGTAAATGCAGAAATGTAAGCACAAGTAGTAAATAAGAGACTCAAGGAATGCTCATGATTTTTAGCCTAAGGTCTCGGAAGGGTGACGTCTTCCCCTACTCCTTGTTGGACCAACTCTCATCGGAATATCTGTCCCTCCGGTCACTCAAAGGTGGAGTCCTTGCCCATGAGTCAGCATCACTCCAAGTGAAGATATAGACACGTCACTGCTGCCACCAAGGCACAAGCTCGTCTCCCTCATTGAATTGCTTCACTCCTCGAGTCGATGATGCCCCCCTAGAGCATGATCCACCCTACAAGTGGAGTCCCGACCTCACGGGCTCCTCCGGCTGTCCTCACAGCAATGCTCTCTCCTGACTTATCGTGCCTTCAGTACAAGCATAGGTGCTCACTAGTGATGCCCCTTTGGGCGGACGGCTCAAACCGTGTACAAACTTGGTGAAAACTTCCACAATCTCCACTAGAAGCTCAACACCGATGACTAGTCATCTAAACACTTACACATGCCAAGAATAACAACCTTGGGATCCTTATTTGATCCACCCCTAGGCTAACCACCGAGCTAGATGCACACTTATCCCAAACTAGCAATAATCCTCTTCTTGGTCTTGCTCGAATTGCCTTGATCTTCAATATCATGAACTTGTATGGCTTGGAACTCCAAACATGTGTATGGAACTTCCCTTAAGCTTCATCAACCTCAAATTGAAGGTTGGGTGAGTATATATACGCTCCTCCGAAAGATAGAGCCGTTGGACTTGAGAAATTATCCGTTATTTCTTTAGTTGGCAGGTCTAAACTATGTAGATTCAGGTAATGAAGGAAGCAAAACTCTTGGCTTCATGTAGGCAAGTTGCAGCCTGCAAGCCAAACTGAGGACGGGTTTTTGGAGTTAGCTCACCCTCGCGAGATTGCGACCCTTTGTCCCGCCCATTATAGCACGTGTGTCGACACCGTAACATCCCTCCTGGTAGTCACCGTAGCATACTCTATTACTCCAAGTAGTCAGTAGTATTTTGGCCATAACGCCTAGCTCTGATGTCGGTTTGAGGTGATCTACATATGGATGGAACTCTTATGAAAATCCCCACAACCTTACTTTAGGTGTCATGGTCCTGTTCAGCCTGTGGACAAAATTCTAGCCACTATAAATATACACTGACCAGATTATTTGAGTCACCATAACATGCTATGACAAGACTTCGTCAGACTAGCTGTTGAACTAATTGGGTCACTGTAATATGCTATAGGTCATTGCAACATCTTGTGACTAGACTTCCATACTAGTTGCTAAACTTCTGAGTCACCATAATATGTAGTAATGGTCACCCTGCAATCCAGTGACTCTAGTTTATGCTGATTCTTGTTTGGGCCATAACTCTTCACTCCAAACTCCGATTGTGGTGATGTTTGACTTTTTGGAAAGCTTGTGAAGAGCTCTACATATATCCATTGATTTCTTAAGCTTTCTACCTTTTCTTCCATCCTCAAACTCCTGAGACAAGTCCAATTCATTCCTCTCTTTGTCTCATGTTCATTATCAAGCTAGGTCTTCAAGAGCTAGCCAAGCCTGGTGTGCATCATTAACTTGGTGACCAACCTAAAGACACTAGATCAAGCTACTAATCCCAAACCCCTCTTTATATTATGGCTTTTCCTGTGGACTCAAGACCTACATCTACACTAAGTGTCATCTGGACTCAAGACCTACATCTACACTAAGTGTCCTCCATAGTATCACACTTAGTTCTATAAAGTCTTTAGTTTTGATCCATCTCCATTACCACGACTCACATCAAGATGCTCAAGTCTGTTCTTGGAGTCATTTTTGATTATCGAGGCAACCATCTCCTTCACTGTATATTGAGTTGATAGATAATTTTCTGCACGCACAACACTCATGTAGATATTAAGCGTATTTTATACTTGTCATCCAATCACAAAAACATTCATACCTTTGGGGTGGAAATACTCCAATGGTCATGAACTTTACACTCGTGCCTACTTGCATGGGCGGATCTACGTGGACCGGACTGAGTGCGGCCACACCAAGAAAAAAATATGAAATGCTCTACAATATTCAGTTTTCCGCCGTATTCGCACCCCATCAGCCCAACTGATCGCACCCACAGGCCATAGGCCATAGCCCAAGCCGAAGAAAGCTCACGCTTGGCAGTAGAACTGTAGAAGCCCACGCTCGACAGCCTCGCCGTCCGTCCGTCGCTTGTACATATCACACGACGCAGGACGCACATTGCCCATCTCGTTGCCTTCTCGCCGCCTCCCATGTATATCTATTCTTTCTTGTTTCGTCTTCTCCCTCGATCGCATGACAAGACTCCGCTGCCGTGACCACGACAAGACGAGATGGCGAAGTTGCTACAAAACAAGATCATCTGACCCAAATCCAAGCTGCTTGCAGGCTAGTAATTAGCCGACGGCCGCCGGGCTCCGCAGCACCTCGTAGTCCAGGAGGTGCACGACCCCTGCCTGCTTCTCCGTAAGCAACTTCTCATTTATTCAATTTTCAACAATGTCGTCAGTTGCTTTCAATTTTTTACTTCTAACTCTATTAGTTTTCATTAATTCCTTGATAATTTGTCCAGATTATTGGATTTTTTTTCTTTTTTTCTTTCTATGACATGTGATAATTGATATTTATGAAAGCAATAAAAGTAACTAAAATTTTAATATTATTGTCGATGGCAGGAATAACATGGAAAGGTTTTACAAAAGAAAAGAACTAGAAAATAATGATAGTGCAAGGAATTTATGTTGTCAATATGATATTAATTGGAAGAAGAGATCAAATTTGACCCAGGCTTAAGAAAGCAAATTGATTCTTACCAACTCTTAGTAACCGCATGGGTGATAAACACTTGAGTAATAGACTTATTTGCTATGTGGAGAAAGAAGAATTCAACAAAGTTACAAATGATGTTGTGGTCATTGCTTCATGAACATAGAAGAAAATGGGCGTAGATTTGATCTATAAAAGGTAATGCATTTATTTTTTTTCAATGATACATTCTATAGATTTTTTGCTTGAATTGAACCATTTATTCCTTATTTAGGTCAATGACAATCTTTTGGTCGAGGATTATAATTTATTGAAGTCTACTATATTTTGATAAAGGGTACATACTACAGCCGCTATTTTATTGTTGATTTACATCATCATTACATCATATATGCATGCTTATCAAGGTAGCACGTATAGCCGCACCCCCCCCCTCCCCCTTATATTTTTCTCTAGCTCTACCCCTGCCTACTTGAGGAAGTAGGCGTGACTGATGATCTGGTCCTCCTCACTATCATCCTTCTTGCGTACTACAAAGAGAAGAAAGGAGACGTCAGCAAGATCGCCGACAGCTGGCTGCGGCCTTCAGCCTCCTCCGTGCCTCCCTAGATCGGCAGGGAGCTTAGGGTATGACCAAGCATGTATAAACTTCATGTGCACGTGTATAAACTAGAAAACAAAGTTATTTCCATAATCTTATATTTGAGATCTCACTAATACCATAGGCTGACATCAAACATAGTGCTAGCAACTTGAGAATCATGCCTATAGGGTTATGCTCAATATTTTAATCTTTAAACATTGACCTTAGTTATTAAGCTTTAGTCATCATACTTATAATACTTTATTTGAGAATCAAACATAACTTTTGAGCACTGCACTTTAAATCATAAATAGATCTCAGATTCTTTCAATTATCTTATAATTCGCAATATCATTGACATGCTACTGAAACAAATCACAATCTTACATTATAGAACACAACATGATTCTTATTCTTAGTTTCTTTAAAATCATAACCATGATAACTTTATTACAGACTATAACATGTCATAACTTTATTTTACATGCCTTAAAAGATTGGATCAATGACATGTCCTACTTGCCTACCACGTATACCTCTCCGAGCTGCCTCCTCCCCCTTCTGCCTATCTACACAAGGTTTCCACCATGGTCTAATGGCTCATCATCTGATCTTCGTCATTGACAACCATGTTGGTCGGTGTTCCATCAATAGCGAGCACAGGGGTGACACCTCCACGTCCTATAACTCTTCATCAATAACATCATGTACAAGTTTTCTTTCATTATTCTTACAGAATGTGCTCTCATATTTGTTGCAGGTAATTCCACACAAGTATTTGTTCATTCAAATAAAGATCTAGACCTAGATGACACCATAAGACAAGTTTAAGGATGTCTTTCTACAATTTACATGTTTATGGACCTAGAATAAACCATGAGACAAGGTCAGACATGTGCTTGTGTAATTTGTAATAAGTTCATTTACCTAGATGACACATTGGAATAAGTTTAAGTACCAATGGTGTATTTTACTATATTTTTTAAGAAACCAACCTCAAACGGACTCATCCCGTTTCTCTTTAAAAGCCAGTTTTAGGAACCATATCTAGAAATCGGTTTCTTAGAAATCAAAACTGATCCAAACATGGTCTTAGAATGTTTCCGAGAAAAAAAGTAGGAAAGGATTCGTTTACAAACCCTATGTCTCGACAATCTAAACTGAAGAAATGGCATTTAAAGAGCAAAAGATATTGTCATCACGTGATAGTGTAACTTGACAGGTTATTCTACAGAATTCTTTTGTAGTTTGCCATGAAGGGCCTGTTTTGTAGGACTTATAAAAGTGCTCCTGCTACGGATTCCAGGAGGAGCCTTGCAAACGGTTCTAAGAAAAACAGCTCCTACTCCTCCTTCCTAGAAGCACTTGTCAAGTTTGTACTAGAATACAAAAGCATAAAAAATATAGCTTCTCTTGGCTTCTCCAACCATCTTTGTATTGAGCACACACAGAAGAAGTTGTTTTCCCAAATAATATTTTGTAGAAAAGCTATTTTCTGAAGAAGTTGCTTTTAAGATAAGCTGTCTCCCCAACAAAACCGATCAAACGGCCCGAAATTTTTCAGTGAGTGGGAAGCATGTGCTGCTGCATTTTAACAAGACCAAACTGTATTTATTAAGTCGTATTTTATGTTGGGAGCTAGTATTGTTCCTAGCTAGGAAGGCAAACAGTAACAATCATTCATTGGAATGAGACGTAATGCGTACCTACATTCCTATATATGTAGAGTTGAGTATGTTCCTACAATCCTTTGTTTCTACATGTTTGTTGACTTTTGCTTGCTTATGTGTATCTTCAGGCAAGATGGTACGTACTAGCAAATTAAACCGATGCAGCCAAAAGCTGCACCTAACTATGATTTCTGGTAACCATCACACGCCTGAGCAAGATGATCCACCTGTTACAGAAACAATGGTTAATAGAAGTGGACTTTTACTGTTCAAAATACCAGCCAGTATTAGTTTGATCCAACGGAATAAATTTTATAATGTGAAACCACAAGCACTAGTCAAGATTTTTTTAGTTTAAGTACAATATCAAAAAAAATAAGAGCGGTAGATTTATAATAATATTTTTTATTGTTTTAAGTAAAGTTAAATTAATAGTCTGATTAATGAGTGATGTTTTATTTATTTTTTAATATGATTTTCTGTTTTAATGATTTGATAGGGTTAATGTTATATTGTAAAAATAAACATAATTTTATTAATTAATAGGAAATTACAAAATTACCCTTAAACTATCGACCAATACTTTTCAGAAACTATTGGCCCATTTTTTGAACGGTAAAAGTTATAGCACATGCTTTCTACTCTCTAAAAAAATTCGCTATCCAATATGTTTCTTGCATTTATGTGTCCATGCCTATTACAAAATATGTACATATATCTGAGCTATCTGAATTGTTCTGAGATACAAATATTGTATTATGACAGAGTGCCCTTTCTTAGTGTTGTGTAGCTATAATATACTAATAAAAATACTATTATAATTTAGCATTGGTAGTATTCTTATATAAATTCGCATATAATGGAAATGACTTTGACTCTTATATCACGGAACAATTGTTGACCTGAAGATACTTGAGTGATAGCTTCTAGCTAGTATAGGGATCATTGTCGTAGTGTAGATTTGATTGGTATCCATTGTTGTCATCTAGCAACTATTGTATATCCTGTTTTCTCATTTTAAGTTTTCAATATATCATCGGAGATGGTTTTGCCAAATCAGGTCTTCAAACAGAGAGTAATTGAAGACGTGGGCCTCTGCGTCTTCAACAATAAGAGACGCAAATTAGGTGACCAAAAAAGTGTCTCCATTACTATTGAGCGACGTCTCTAATGACATTTTGGTACATAGTGTGGCATATTTTTATACATAGTGTCATCTGCACTTCATCAGAGAGATAGGTTCTGTTACTTTCAAAATGATCCGTACTGTTTAGACTCCTCAGATGGAATTTGTTTTATACAGAGTAATTACAATGTTTATTTGAGACAGATACAAACATCACCAATGAGTGAAAAAAGTAGAGAGTACATATACGGATATACCCATAAAGTTGACAATAAAACACAATCGGTGATCACAGTTGTAGATACAATAAGATTTTAAATACAAGCCGCACAAATTTACCGGGAAATAAAAGCCGCTGGCCTCTAACGCTTCTAGTGGCTAGCAGACACCCGAAGGCGGTTGAACTGCTCGCACCCTTGGGCACCGATATTGATGAACGCCTCAACAAGCCGTGAGAAAAGATTGGCAAGCGCCAGATGGAACCCAGCGGAGCTCGGGCGCACAGAGCTGGCCTCCGTCGCCTTCGCCTCGGCGTCTAGGGTGCCGACGAGGCAGCCGCCCTTTAGATATGCCTCACACGCCCGGAGCACATGGCGCCCACGGCGGCGGAAGTGGTCCCTGACAAGGTCCTCGAACCCTGATGGTGGCCGGCGCAGCAGGTGCAGCATTGTCTGCAGTGTGAGGAGGTAGGCATTCTCGCTGTACGGGAGCTCGTTGCGGTGGCCCACGGGGGTGTCGACGTGGGCCGCATAGCCGTACTCGTTGTAATACGGACGGGCCGTGAGCACAAGGCCTTGGATGGAGACGAGGACCTGGAGGAGGGTTGAGGAGTCCGGTGACCAGAGCTCGGTACTATTGCCACTCATGGTGTTGAGTAGGCTGAGGCACACCATGCCGGATTCAAGCAGGTTGGGGTTCACACGGAGGCCGAATGAGTGGTAGCTCACCTGCGGTGGCGAGGCTGGGTACGACGGCGGCAGGTGCAGGTCGAAGAAGAAGAGGCCGTCATGGTACGGCGTCCCCCAAGCGCCCACCATTGCCACCCGAAGCAGGTCCATGCGGTCCTCGAATGCTCGCACGTAGATGGTGCCTGCTGGCAAGTCGTTCTTCAGAATTTTCCATTCCTTGTGCACTGTTTTTGTCCATTTCCTGCTGAAGCCACTAGTGCCCTGTAATTAATAAGTTTACACATGGATAAGTTAGCGAAAATGAAATAATAAGTCTACACATGGATAAGTTAGCGGAAATGAAATAGATGGTGAACAGTGAAATGAAATATAAATAAATTTTGAAGAAAGGGGTGGATATATATGGACCTGCAGCTCCTTGGTGTCGAGGTAATGATGATCCGATGGGCTCTGCACGACGTCAAACTGTGGGAAATTAAATATGTCATTGTTAGCATCCGTGTTTGGCATCCTCTCCTCAACGAGATCTGAGGTCTCTTCTTCCTTATCATCAGTGCCTGCAACCTCGTCGTCTGAGCTCGATGATGCTTCCGCTATTGCCGGCTCCAGATGATACCTCCCATCTTGGGCAAGCACTTTACTGGTTACTAGCCGGAACACTGCTTGGACGAATGCGCCCACCCATTTCGTCATCCTCACGGTTGCAGAATATAGCGTGTTGGCTGCAGATGAGGTGGCCTCTCGATGACCAATTTCTTGGAGCATCTGAGCAACATATGTGTGTTTGACGACAGCTATCTCATCAAGCGACACCTTTGACGTAGTGCCGTCACCCCACTTAACTCGAACATCATCATCACATGGAAGGTCAACAACTTTTCCGACCCATGAAAGATTATAACCACCGTACAATATCGGCTGCCGATGGCGAACGATAATATTTCCATAGAATGCATCGTGAGATTCCAGATCATATGCGCTGAACTCCATCTCCGTGGCACACTCCTCCACAGCCACGCGTACGGTCCGGTCCTCACAACTGAAGCTTCTTACCACGCCAACACGATGCACATTATTATCATCATCGGCACCGGCCGGAGCATGGTTGACGACGACGCGCTGGCCCGGGAAGAACCAGTGCATTGCCACAGTGGGGGTCAGCGACGCCGATGGTATGCCGCGCTGACATGACCCGTCTTGCCACGCGACGTCCACCGTCGTATGGGTGTTGGTGACGCGCATTGCCCGCTCCAACAACAAGGGGTTATTGCCAACGGCATTATTGGTAGTAGAAGAACAAGTGTTGCGAAAAAAGCAGCGGTCACCCACACTCCAGGAGCTGAGCTCGTCTCCGGGACAGAAGAATGTCACGTTGTCAATAAGCTGGTGCGCCGGTGGCGGCTTTTTGACGTGGGGTGATGTTGACCATGATAATGATGATGCGACCCAGTGGACGAGCACGGCAGCCGTGTGGACCTTGGAGACGGTGCCCTCCACATAGGATGGCTTGTAGTATCCTTTGAGCCACAGGGCGGAGCAGAAGACGTCGCCGCCTATGCCATCGACGACACGCTGCCCCGGGTAGAAGCAGCTGTTGGTTCGGCGATTCAGGCAGTCTTTCTGCAACGTCCTCATCTGCTTGCTGTCGGCATGCATGACCCGGCACACGGCTGCGCCGCCGTCGAAGAGCACGTCAACGTCGACAATCACCTTGAAGACCCGGCCGAGCCATCCGGACGCAACGACGACATAGTCGCCGAGGCAGAGCTCCCTGACCCATCGCACCTCGGCCGTCGGCACGCCGTTAGCCACGACCACGCCGTCTTCGTCGGACAGGTCGAGCGTGGTGGCGGTGCTCATGACGACGCCGACCTGACCGCTGCCGTTAGCCACGACCCTGCCAAGACGGAGGAAGCTGCGGTCTACGACGGCCATGTCACGAGCCGCCTCCGTGGTCCAGACGCCGTCGACGCGCTGCACGACGAGCTTGCGGCGGTCCGGAAGAAACCTGAGCACCCTCGCGCGGTCGCCGTGTCTCGCCGTCGACTTGCTGTTCATAAGCATCACAAGGTCGTGATAGCAGATGAGCTGCCCCGTCGCGTCCTCCATGTGGTCGATCGAGGTCGACGACGACGAGCCCTTGATTTTTTTATTCTAATCTGTGCCTCAGAGAGTTAATTTCAACAACTTGATCGATTGATTAACTTGGTACGCGCACACGGGATGCACATATGTTAGTTATTTCGAAATACACAAGCAGCAAAACTTATATAGCCCGCACAAATTAAGTTGTCTTCTGTTCGGAATCGTCGGGAGTTCGATCCACCAGGTCATGAACCAGACTCCGTGTCGCTGAATATATATCCCAATTATAATTATAATTCTAAAACAAAAATCTCAATAAAAAAAAAAGTGCCAGCAGCCCAGAACTCCGAACCCCTCCGGCGCTGCTAGACCACTCATCATCCACACGACTACACCGCCACTGCGATCCTGGTGTTCAGGTTAAGCTCGCGTCCCAACAGTAACAACAAGTTCTTGGCCACGCCTCTATATATGTCTAACTAGCAATGTGCCTGTGTGTTGCTATGGACTTTTATATAAACTAACATATTTATAAATAAAATAGCTAAGTTTGTCAATTTATATAAATTACCGTACCAATGTTTTTTTTTCCAAATGCATATAAAAAGAATAATTAAACCTTCATATGATGACGACAAATAACTGATGAAGAAAAGATACTTCATGTTTCCAAGAAAAAGTGAGCGCAAAAAATAACGCTCAAAACAGAAATTTGGTTGATAAATTACGATGTTTCAAATTTATGGGAAAATACCCTACATTACATGTTACGGGTATTATGTAATTATAATTAACTATAGGGACCCTTCTAGAAATTATCATCAAAATTAAATACATAATTACAGTAAAGTATCAGGGCCTTTTCACAAAGTAACAACAGAAAAAACATTTTTTAGAACAAATACATAAATAGTGTTAAAAACAAGGACCTATATGTGAAGTATCGGGTGTAACAGCACAAAAATCTTTTTTTTGAAAACTAATATAGGAATAGTGTAAAACACAGGGGCCTATATGTCAAGTATCCATACTCTAGGTATTTGCATACTATTATTTTTGTATAGAAAAATGTATGAACCGAGTCCATGGACCAAGTATCATCCGTGGTCGCTAGTTTATAATAACGGTCGTTGATCGCTAGATGTGCCGCCACTGTTACTTGCGACGGTGCTCGGCAGTGCCGTTCTCGGCAGAGACGGCGGCGCCATTGGAGGCAGTCGCCGGAGCTACGTATGCGTCACTACGACGCTCCAAACTCGTCGGTGATAGGTCGGGGACAGAGAGTGAAGTATGGGAAACTCACCTGGGGCGTTATCGTCGTCAATGAAAGCACAACTCACTGTTGCTGGAACGAAACCCTAACTCGAAGGAAAAGTTGATTTCATCTATGCAGACGATATTTAACACCTCACGTTGGGTTGTGGACCTCGGGAACATGATTATTTAAGCAGTTGGAGACGACTTATCGGTTCAGTGTCGGCTGAATCGGTGTGATTCAATGTTGGATATGTGAAACACCTACAAACCGAGTTGAAATGAAAAAAACATCTGAACACAAACACGAACGGATAGCGGGACACCACGGATACGAAGTGGACGACCGCACCTCAATTAATATGTTGTAGAGACGATGTGATTCAATGTCGGATATGTGAAACACCTACAAACCAAGTTACAAATGAAAAAAACAACCGAACACGAACGGACAGCGGGACACCACGGACACGAAGTGAACGACCACACCTCAATTAAATTAAATTTATTATTACTATTATTCTCCAATATAAAATTAACAACTGCTGGTTGATCTTATAGAAATAATAGCTGGTGCTTGATGTTATTCTGCAGAAAATGTGACACCTCTTGCGTCAAGGGGTCCTGGAAAGTACATTAGTCACAGCCTTGGCATGTTTAAAAACTCACACTAACAATTTGAACTCACTTTGAATTCAATTTGAATGAAATTTGAGCAAAATTTGAATAGCATTTGAACTAAAACTCCATATTTTTCAACATAAACCACCACTGCCAAAACTATATGTTCTAGAGGATGGTAAGATAGAATTTTGAGAATTTTCTTAGAATTTTATACCTATGTTTGATGCCCCAAATAAATGCCCAAAGTCTTAAAAACAGCCCCTCTTTGAGAAAATCCCCATTTAATTTTAAAATAATCCCTGACCCAAACTTATTTTGTGAATTATCTACACAATGTGGTGAGCTTACCCATATTTTTAGTTTACTTTGGTCGGTTGTCTATTAAATCCCATAAAAATATTAAGCACCAGTGGTTTACAGGAAATTGAAATGAATGAATAAAACCAAACTCCCTGTCGGTCTGTCAACCGCAGTGAAGAAACACACCCGGGCGCCGCGCGCTTGCCCCACTCGCGCGACGCGGCGTGGCCACCGACGTACGGCCAACGGCTAAAGCCGCGGATCGACGCCCCTACCTGGGCTTCGGACATCCCGTTTGTCGCCCTTCCCTGGTCCGAACACCACCCGTTCCGGGGCTTCCCTACCTGGGCTTCCCTGGTCTCTCTCTCCCGCTCTCTCTCTCGTACCCGGAAACCACCCGCCACAGCAGCTCATGGCTGAGCTTCACGCCGCCGCTGCTACGCCGCCTCCCCGTTCCGGTCGATGACCTCCGGAGCTCTGCCCCGACACCCACGGCCTCCTAGCAAAGCCGCCCCGACTCGTCTCCACCGAGCCGCCAGGAATCGACAATTCCGCCGCCACTGCCAACCGCCGCTCCGCCACATCGCACAAGCCCTCCGGTGAGCCTCGGACCAATTCTTCCCACATGCACGTCACACTCGACCCCGCGAGCCTTCCGGTACTCACCCGGCCTCCTTCTGTGCAGATCCGGCACCGGGACGCCGTTGCCAACCGCCATCGCCGCCACCGCTCGTCGCCAGCCAAGTTGGTGAGCCACCTTGCACTTCTCCCCCGCGCCGCACCTTCGCCCTTGCTCACTGAATCGTCGTCGCCACCGCTCGTCGCCAGCCAAGTTGGTGAGCCACCTTGCACTTCTACCCCGCGCCACACCTTCGCCCTCGCTCACTAATTTGTCGCCGCACCAATGCGCGTTCCGCCGCCACGCCAGCCGGCCGCCACGCCCACGCCACCATGCGTGCCCGAGCGCCGCCGCGCTCGGCGCGACCTGGCCGAGCTGGCCTCTGCGTTGTTCGGCTGTGGGCTAAAGTGGCCTTCGGGCCCAACCCGTGCTCGGGCCAGATTTGGCCCGAGGCCACTCCCCCTCTCACACATCCGCTGGGTTGGGCGGCTGATCTGGCCAAGAGAACCAAAAAAAGCCGATTTTTATTTAGTTTTATTCCAGGAATTTTATTAAACTTCAAAAATAGATAATAAAATATTTACGACGAATTTAGGGGCAAGATAAATTTTGTAGGTCTTCTCTGGATATGTACTATTTAATAAAAATACTAAATTCTCCGTCATATCAGTATTTTTACCAGCACTAAAAGAGAAATGGCAAAAGCACTAATAAATGCATTTATAAATATATGTGTGGTAAATTCTTGAGACTTGGTGTAAATTCATGTTTTGACATATTGGATGTCCATGCAAAGTCACACCCCACCATTCCCTGTATATTTGTTACAATTAATTAATTAACCTTTTGTCTTGATTAATTTATTTGAAATTTATGGCTCATTGCATGTAAGTACAAATTGGCCAATAATTCACCCCTTGCACGTTTTATTTACTGTAAATTGCCCACACGCAAGTGACCTCCAGAACCATGCTAAAATAGTATTTCCTTCTACAGTTTGATAATTCCGTAAACTCTATAGAGGCTGGGTAGCATTTTAATGAACGACACCCCCGTACATTTCTACATACAATATCATTGTTAACGTATTTGTTGAGGAAGTGCCATGAAATCAAACCTTATCCTCATGCATCGCATCATCTGCATCATGTAGGTCACGAGGTGAACCACGTGGAAGCGGGACAAGAGCAGGAGCCAGAAGGACCGGGTGGTGCTTCAGCTGACCAGGAGCAGAACCAAGACAAGCCCCGATGCATCCCACCAGTTTTACATTTTTGTTTTCACATTAGTTAGGGTTGTAGGCTTGTTTGTGTATTAAGTTTATAGAAGTTGTTTGAAAACTTAGTATTGCAGGAGGTTCCCTTTTACCTGGTATTAGCCTCAGGATGGTAGTCGCTCTGCTTAATCTAGGACGACTATTCGTCGAGTGGTATGGAGACCACTCGTAGACCAGGAAAAATTATCACTAGGGAATGATATCGGCTGAAGGAAAGTTTGGATGGGATAACAATAAAGACCGGACGGGCAACTAGGTGGAAAGGGAAAGACAGCTTGTCTTCAAGGAGGTAGCCCTGTCCGAGTCACCTAGGGCTACGCCTCATGTCTGGCCCATTGGATCAAGTTTGAACGTACTATTTGCATGCTGGCGTATGGGTCATGCAAGCAGGTTGCTCCTGCAGGAAGTAAATCGATTCGAGTCGCTGCCCCTCATAGTAACGAGTACCACTTGATAATTCTGCCGGAACAGTGTCGAAAGCCATTAATTTGATGGATGGGTTCAATACTGTTGTATAGAAATGTTCTAATTATATTGCAACCATGATTGCTTTAGTTTTAGTGCAAACTAAATTTATTATTCTGCATGTCAACTTAACTTGATGCTAAAACTTAAAAATAAGGATCCACTCTTAGGCCGGCTTTTTGGACAATATAAACCCTACCTATAGCCTTTGCATGTTTAGGCATCGGTTGTAGTTGGCCATTTTGATTGGTCAGTCTTGCTGAGTAAATTAGTTGCTCAGGGCGTAGCTCTATATGGTTTTCAGATGATCAGGATAGAGACTGCCACTACGGTGGGAGGTTCCACTGGGAAGGCCAGCGTCCTGACTGCTGGAATATTGAATGGGAGCTTTGCACCAATGATGACGAGAAGTAGGTCTGTGTGCGCTGGTACAGTGTTAAGGGCCTGACACCGATCAAGGCCGGCTTCCACTTCTGTGTATCGTCATGAGAGGGCGTTGTATCTTACTTTCATCAAAACTCTTTAGTACTATTGAATTAGTTCGCTTTCGCACTTTTAAAACTCTGGTTTGTAATTTAAATTTGGATTTATATAAAACTCTCTACTCCTTCTATGTTCTTATTACATCTATATTCTTCTGTCATGTGTTGTACTATTGGGCATCACAGTGCGTGTCACCACCCGAGAAAGATTCTGGAATGGGGCCGTCTCCGTGGTAAGACGGTTATGTTACAGCATGTTATCAGAGCTGTCTCGGGAATAGTGCAACATTCAAAGACATATTTTTGAAAATCCCATAATGAACGTGTGAGAACGTGCTCATTAAGAAAATATTAGTTATGATTCAGGTGGCAAAGCTAACTGTAGGAGGTTGTTTTTTTAAATACATGCATCTACGGTATCATCAACGAAGGTATGTGTCCCGCCCTATGGACAGTAACATGAGAAGCTAGCACAAAGGTGTGAACACGGGCTGATTGCGTAGAAAAATGTACCACCCGTGGACCAAGTATGTGTCCCGACTAAGAAAATATTAGTTATTTTTGTGTAGAAAAATGTATGAACCGAGTCCATGGACCAAGTATCATCCGTGGTCGCTAGTTTATAATAACGGTCGTTGATCGCTAGATGTGCCGCCACTGTTACTTGCGACGGCGCTCGGCAGTGCCGTTCTCGGCAGAGGCAGCGGCGCAATTGGAGGCAGTTGCCGAAGCTACGTATGCGTCACTACGACGCTCCAAACTCCCATCCTCTGCAGCGCTAGACCACTCATCATCTACACGATTTGGTGATGCGAGCTGGAGAGGCTCCAAATCAGGTTCAGATACTGTTCCAAAAAAAAAAAAAAACAGGTTCAGATACATTCCTTCGTACATATTTTTTTTAAAAGGTCGGACCTTCGTACAGAGTTCATAGCAGGAAAGTTTGTACCTGTAGACTTCCCTCCCCCCCCCCCCCCCCCCCCCCCCCTCTTTTTGGAAGGGCGCAACGGCTTTGTACTTTCTATCTGAGGAACGGCACGATTTCGAAACGTGGTATCAACGGAGAAATCGGTGGATATTTCCTTCCATTTTGCTCCGCCTACTTATTTTCCTCCTCCCTCCCTACTCTCGGTACCTCTGTTGTTCCCATCCACAGTTTTCAAACTTGGAACCCCGATTTCGCACTGCCGTGATCGCAAAGCCGCCGCACGGCACTCGTCCAGCTCCGGGACTCCCATGGTCATGGGTGCAGAAGCCATGGCGATAGATCTCCCTCTCAAGGCATGTTCCTCGGCTATATCGCTACCCCCAGTCATTGTCTGCTTTGTGATTGTGAAACCAACAGCTGAATGATCGAGGCCTTGTTCACTTCTCAGATCGAGTTTTATTGAATGGCATTTCTGTTTCCTGCTAATGTCAATGGCACATTTAAGACTACTATATGCTGATCTTATTTTTCACCTGTAAGGTTTAGCCTTTATAATTTGATCCCATTAGGAACGTTCGGTTAGCGCAGTCAAACCTTTTTTCTTTTCGGGTATTCCTGTCTCATCTTTTACCTGCATCTCTTAAATTTCCTTTTCTTTCCCCGGTTGCTGGTGCATTGGTCTCTTCGTGAATCTGTTGATGGCTATTTTTTTCTCATAGTATATCCGTCCTGAGTCTTATCTTGATCTATTAGGAGCAATCTTTGATGTTTGTCGGTCATTGTTTCCTTTTCATTTAAATTAGTGTGCTTTATTTTCTCAAACCTTCTTCACAACGGATAATTTATGTTTTTAATCTTTGATGGAATTTGATTACTCACATCGGAAGAGATCTGTAGTCTAAATAATTTGATCTTTGAGTACATTCTGGCCGTTCGGTACTGAATCCGTTCCTCTGCTTTGGTCGATTTCTCTCAGAGGAAGAGAAGGAGGCCAGTCCGTTTTCAGTCCGAGGAACAGATAGAGCAGAGCATGGCCTTACTAGAGAGCCCTGACAACGATACCAGCCCCGAGAGTGACAATGATGATGATTTTGTGCCAATGGTGAGGCAGTGGTTACTGTTGTTTAGTATTATTTATTATTTCCGTACAAGATGAGTTCCCTCATGGCTTGTAGTGCCATTTCATTGATCAGTTTGTTAACTCAATCTTTTTCATTGCAATGAATGTTCTGTGATTGCAGGATGATAAGTGTACAATTGTTTCAGCTCATCGGCCTATTGCAGTTCATTATGCTTATATAGACCATGCCAATGAGAAGCCCGTTCCATTAAACGTATGCATATTGTTGCATTGCTTCTGTTGCAGACATGGTGTCCGTATTGATAGTCCAATACTTAATTGTTTCGTCTTGTTTGGTTTTCTGCTCGCAGAGGAAGAGAGGGCGCCCACGTGGTTCTCAGGCCTCCAAGAACAAGATGAAGCAGATGAAAGCACTGGACACTGGCGGAAGTGGGAGTGACATGAATGGCAATTTCACACTTACGGTGAGGCCTTTAGTTTCATGATTTATTATTGATGCACCCAAACTGAACTGTTGTCTGACGGCTATAGAACGGTACCATTTATTTAAGAGACTTGCTAATTTTCAGCTGACTAAAAATTTGAGCAATTTTCAGTCACCTCCTTGAGTCATTATATGTAGATCCAATGATTTACAATTATTATACAGAGAATCTTACAAAAGAAAAATTAAAACACAAAGTAGCAAACCATTGACTGAAAGCTTTCAGTTGATTGGAAGCTAAGAAATATGTTTGTTTAATCAAACTGAAATGGAAAGAAACAAAAATGATTGGGTACTGCTGGCTGCTTGCTTGCTTGCTTTTAGATACCACGCACAACTACAGCCGCAGCTGTTGGAATCTGAGCCGATTGCATCATCGTGTGTAATGAGTGTGAATTTTGTGCCGGATCCGATAGTATGATACTTCCTTCGAATTTAAATTATTGATGCAGTTGACTTTTTTTGTTATGTTTGACGATAAATATGTTATTACGATTTGTTTCATCATTAAAGAAAGTTTTAACCTAACTTATAATTTTTTATATTTAAATATATATTTTGAATAAGATGAATGGTCAAATAGAGCTAAAAAAGTCAACTGCGTTAACAATTAAAATCCGGAGGAAGTATGTCATTAGGAGTGACCATAGCAGCTAATTGTATTTGAACACTCTCAAAAGTAGAAGCAACTCTGCAATTTATTCTTCAGAAATGTCGTGGTTCTGAAGAGTCTATGGCCGTTAGTTGATCAATAATTCACAACTCTAAACTCAGCTTTTCTAAAAGGATAGACCCAGTGTTGTAAGCTCCCACGCCAGGTGGGATCTGAGAAAGGATTATATGAAGTCTTACTTCTGCAATTAATTACTGAGAGGTTACATCGAACCTAGAACCTCTTGGAATACTTGGGGTGACTTAACCACTGCGCCAGCTCAATCCTTCTAAACTCACCTTTTCTCATAGATTTATTTTATATGAATATGTAAAATAGTGTCCCAATTATATTTTCTGTGTTTTTTTTTTGTCAATGCTCCCTAGTATTTGGAATCATAAACAGTACCCAATGTCTTATGCTTCCATCAAATATTTTTTCCGTTTGATCTACGATTATTAACATGACACAATGAATATTGTCTGATTGCAGGATGAGGATCTGGCTATCGTTGTTGCTGATGATTTTGATGCCGAGTACTTTATTCCTTTAGAAGTAAGTATACTTTTGTTTTAGCCATGCTACATGAACAATAAGGATCTATATTACAATCCTCATTTTACACAATGTTGCTGAGCCTTTCTGATATTCGAACATCGTTATACCATAGGTCGTGAGGCCAAGGGGGACGTGCGAGGAGCAGTACATTAGCACAGGCATCCCTACCGCTACTGGAGTAAGAAATAGTAGCTACTTTTATATACTACGCAGATCATATAAGAATGTTTTACAAAGAAAATTAGAACCACTGTAAAGAGTTTTTATATTTCATTTATAAAATCTAATTGCCACATGGATTTGACGTACAAAGTTTAACACTTTGGATATTTGATGCCTGACTCAAGATTTTTTTTAACTTCAATTGAATGCCAGAAGAAGGTGCTCAAGTCAAATACCAGTGTGCATGGCAACCGAGGATCTGCTATGGGTAGAGCGAAGGAATTCCAGCATAAGTTACCAGCTGCATATCCTAGCTTTGTAAAACTTATGCTACCATCACACTGTGAACATTGTTTTTGGCTGGTAAGTGTTTCAATTGGTTTGTAGCTACCTAATTTTTTACTAGGACTGATAAATAAATTGACGACATCTTCTTATAAACAATATATCAACCATAAACTGTTCGGTATTTTGAAGATCAAATTACCAAACAATTACTCTGCCCAAAAGTAAAGACTATATGTCTTAAAGCATGTGAGGGGCTTATTTTCATCCATCCACTAGGGCACTTCACAGCTAGTCGCTTTACAATTTTCTAAATTTGATTTGTTTTGTGTGTGAGAGCATAAATACAAATATCTAGTCTCAATGATCTAACTGTTAAGGGATTAGCGGTAATTTAGAACTCTAATTGTATAGTCCTAATCCTACTCTAGTATTGAGTCATGTAACCCATAATATATGTAACCTCTCGGAGCTATTATTATCTATCAATGCAACTCATAATATTCCTAACATGGTATAGAGCAAGGTTTAGGGTGAGGCTAACCCCATGGTAATATTTATTCTCTATCCACAATTCATAATATTCCTAACACTTACATTGGTAACAAAGTAGATAACCACATGAGTTTTAGGAGGAATTTTCTAGTGGATCTCAATTTTTAATTCCCCACTTCATGGGAAGAAAATAGCCAACCACATAATTTTTACGAGGTACCTGATCCAATCATTTGGTTTAATATTTCTGTTAGTTTGACTTTTGACTACCTATCCAGGGTATACCAGCTAAGTTTTACCAAAATCATCTCCCGAATCTCAAAACTGTATTTGAGTTAGAAGATGAGGATGGAAAGTACCACCGGACAACCTATATTGGAGACAGGAGGGCGCCGGGACTCAGTGGTGGGTGGTCACGTTTTGCAGTTGATCATGATATTAAGGTTGGCGATGCTGTGATTTTCCAGCTTGTGGAATCAACGAAATTTAAGGCAAGTTTAGTTTTTCATTTTCCAGAAGTTTTTTCAACAGGATTATATTCATGATATCCATTTTTCGAAGCACTTTTTAAGTACTGAATTTTTCAGTTATTTTACTTAGTGCTGAGTTCTGTGTAAACCAATAATAATACGCTCATATGCTTTTCATTCAGGTTTATATAGTAAGAGAAAATGAATTAGAAACAACAGATGGACCACTCCGTCAACAGAATTTGAAAGGGCGCAAGAAAGGGACATCAAGTAAGTCAAGTTAGTCAATCTCCTTTTGCATTCAGGATTTTGATTGTATATACGATAACAATTAAATCTCCTAAATCTCTAGAAGAGGAAGGCAACTCTAACCAGGACGCGGACGCAACCAGTAATATACGTCAGAGTGGAGACCGTAGTGTGGTCAGTGAAGATACTACAGATGGCATAAGCTTTTCAGATTATTTTGATATCGAATTTGACGGTGTAACAAGCTTCAGCGACTTCAGCATCGTTGTGGACAGCTTGGCGATCGATTGCAAATTTCAAGAGCACCAACGCAAGTCGTACTACGACCTCTGCTGTTCCCAGAAGTCGTACCTCCACAAGCACCTGCTCGGACATTTAAATCCTACCCTTGTTGTGGGAGTGATCATGGATATAATCAACATAGCCAAAAGTATCAGGATGGGAGTTTCTCCCCGAGAAGACTTTCTGATCTGGAAGAAGACACTCGAATCCTTTGAGCTCCTGGGCATGAACGTTGCGTTCATGATCAAGCGTATCAACAATTTACTTGGCCTCCCTACTCTGTCTAGAGACCTTCCAGAGTGCAAGAAGTACAAGGATCTCAAGCTCAAGCAGGCTTGTGCCAGGGAGAAAGTGGAAGCGCTTGAGCTTCATCTGTCAAGTGCGAAGGATGCGTTGAAGACAATGAATTTAGACATTGAGGAGATGGAGTCAAGTGCCAACAAAAGTGATCAAACATGGAACGAATTAGCCACGGCACCATGGTGACCTTGCTGCTGGCAACACACATCTTTCAGGAAAGGATGGGCTGAGGCAGAGTGAGAAATAGTCATCTAGTTTTGCAGAAGATTTGCTTCTGCATCATATCTACTCTATTCTTAAATTGTGCATTTTGGTCGAGTGTGGCTGTGCCCACATTTTGGATTTATTTAGGGACCGTTTCACATCTTCAACTGTTTCTTTAATTTGGCATGTTTAATTCCCACACCCTCTTGCTGTGGTCAGAATGATCAAGTGAGACTCATGGTCCATGAGTAAGATAATAAATGGTCTAATGAGTTTTCTCTAATCCCGTAGTGGTTCTAGCTTCTGTATTTCCTGATGTTCTAGCCCTCACAATTGCTTTTCTTTGTACTCCCATTTTATTATCCAAAATATTGACCAGTAGCTTCTGTATTTCCTGGTTAGTAATTTGATCTAACAATGTTAGTTTGATAATATAAAATTATAACTATTGATCAAAATTTTATCTGTTTGAGATAATATATTGAAAAAAATAAGAATGATATATTTATAATAATTATTTTTTATTGTCATAAAAATTAAATTAGTAAACTGATTATTGTTGATATATTATAAATTTTATAAATGAACTGATCTTTTGATGATTCAGTATGATTAGTGTTCTATCATGAAAATAAATATAAATTTGTTAATTAATAGTGTAATTATGAATTTATTCTCAAACTACTTGCCAATATTTTGAACAATAAAACTTCTTATATTCTACCAGAAACCTCCTGGCTCCTCTGGACTCCACATCAACATTTTCATTAAGCATATATGCACTGATCGCTGCCCTTCTTACATAGTGTTTTCGTACGCTACTACGTTCGGCCGTTGAATTGTAGGAGGTTTAGCACGTTTTGAAGTTGATCCTTGACAGGCTCTTGATGTTGATGCCGTGTGTGCGCGGCATGAGTACGTCGTTGCCCACCTCTAGTGGCAGCTCAGCTAAAGCGGCACCACCGTGTCTTCTCGCCCTTCTTACCGCCTCATGACAGGCTGGCAAAGCTTCCCACATGTTTGACCCAGTGCGGGCCCATATTGTTGTCCATCCTCCTGCGCCACATTGATGACCATGTCAAACCTTAGGACCTCACATTATCATCGGGTTTGAACTTGATGCCGTCGAACATCTGACTTCTCCAGCTTGCCTTCTCTAACATGGATATGGCACCACCACATTCCTACCTTACCTTCTCTTATATGTGCGCTCCCCCATGGGGGGTTGGGTGCACTGCTATGGTTTGGGGGCAGAGGGAATATGCTAGAGAGAGGGGGAGAGAGAGAGAGAGAAAGAGAGAGAGAGAGATTGAGTTAGGAGATTGCAAAAAAGGAGAAGCCGTTAGAGCGACGTCAATGAGAAAGACTGTGGTCGGGCGAGCAAGCGAGAACAGAGTCGAGAGAGCATGGTGGCGCGCACGAGCGATACCAGAGTTGGGATTCAGGAGAGCGTAGCAGCGTGAGGGAGACGAGAAGGGTTTCTTGCAGGTGTCTCGAGGCAAGGGTTTCTTGCCCTCGGAAGTGGGTCAAACCCAGGCCACGACTTCCCCTCGCAATAATCTTCCAAACTCACGACCTAGTTTTCCTGGGTTTCCCTCCACGCGGGCTGCCTTCCCCAAGAATGGGCCGGGAACTGCGGTTCCCAAATGAGCCCTCATGGTTTCAGCTACAAACCATGAGAGATAATTAGAGTGAAGTAGATATATTTGCTGTCTCGTATATAAGCCATTTTTTAGCATAGTGTTGAGGGTTTCTTGAAAAGGGTCAAGAAAAGTTGCGTTCAAAACTGCTAGAATATAATTCCAATCTTTATTAGACAAGTTGTATATAGGTTCAAAAGCTGCTAAAATGCAACTCTTTAGCCCAGAAAGTACATTACAGAATATTAACATCTTCAAATGCCACGTTTGGAGCACCTCCAATGTCATAGGCTCATAGCATTCAGACAAGAATTATATCCTCCTTTTCTTGCAAATAGTTGTGTTTGGCATTGAATGCATTGTCAGAATTTGCGTGTGAAATGGTAAAGCTCAATGTAGTCCAGCACAAACTTCCACAGTCAAGAATGGCCACCAGTGCAATGCAACTTCATTGATAGACCACATAATTACCGTATATTATATATATAGTGCAATGCAAGTGAATCGATAGATAACTTAAGTGCCATAAGTGTCATATAGGCTCATTAAGGCCTGATATACTAGACTTCATAACATTTGGACAATCTTAAACATTCCATCATCTCCAAATTATGATTGAGTTTCTAGTAGAATAAAAATATATAGTTTGAGTCTCAGTAGAACCAAATCAAGAAAATCCTCCATGACTTATTGTAACCAAGCATCCAAATTGTGGAACATCATGACATTCACATGAACAGATAGGAAGCTTATCCTTGTATTCATAGTCATCGATCGAGTCGTGAGGAAGCTTCAGTGACTTGATGCCCGCACACATTCCTTGCAGAGTGTTGTCCATTTGAATGTTGTAGCAATTGCGTATGTCGAGGGACTCAAGGTGGGGGCAGCTGTCCAGAATGGCTATTAGTCCTCTTTTGGTGAGGTTACTGCCAAATAGCTGAAGAGACTTGAGCTTTGTCATAGCTTTTATTCCCACAACATCATTTCTGCCATATAGTTGACGAGCGTAGAAACTGTTCTCACAACATTTAAAGTGTGTGAGCTGTGGACATGACTTACCAATGGTGTTGAACACATTCTTCCCATACACATTTGAACATAGTGAAATCTCAAGGTCATCAAGTAGAGGGAACTTCTTTATTGCCTCTGCCACACCTGCATTAAAGATGGCGGAGCAAGAGATAAGACGAAGCCCCTTTAGAGACGGTGCCCTGCAAAAGTAGCACTTTTCGTATCAATGATTAAATTAATTGTATATTCTTTTAAAAAATGATATACGTAGTTGAAAACAAGCAACTAGCTAGGATATATAATTGTTTAGGTGACTTTAGATAATGATGAAATCAACTAGATTCAAGAATATGGTTTATAAAAAATAAAAGCCTCTGGAACAATAATCTAGTGTATAAAAAGGCCAAACCTGTTTCCTATATGGTTGAGTAGGTCATCCGTAACAAACCCCTTTCCCACGAATGTCTCTAGGCGGCCACATGAGCGGTCCACAGCCACCTTCGCCACGGCGCACAAGACATTGCCATCCATCTCTTCCACCACCTTGTGGTTTGACATGTCCACGGATTGCCACAGATGAGGCGACATGGCCGCGTCAAGCCAAGAATGACACACTAGCCCTGCACCCGTGATGACCTCGATGGTGCCGAGCTTTGCAAAGATCAACAAGAGGACATCGACGTGCATGTCTGACCAATTCCTGCAACGGGACATTATACTTAGTTGTTACTAGTAGATACTAGAATTGACTCAAATACTAGGGACTGGTAACGTTCCTGTATGACCCATAAATTAGCGAACAATATGTTAAGGGGCTGCAACTTTATATTGATCAATCTTCAATACTACCAATTTACCTAAAACTAAAACATTAGAAATGTGATGAGGAACATGTCATGGACTAGATTCAAGAGTCTCAGGATTTAGGGGTTTTGCACTAAAATTTTGTGGAAACAGTAAGGTTTTGCTGATCTACACTGTAAAGACTCCAAAAACATTCCATTTGGGAAATATGGGACAATAACACAAACGAGATGAATTCGACCTAGACAATCCACTTGAGAGGGGGAAAAGTGTCAGAACGAATTGTACCATCTAAAAATCCGGACCCCTGGATTTCAGTGTTTTAATTTTGGAAAGGTACAATCTTAATAACAACCATACAATGCTCACAGAATGGACTCTAGAGTCTTGCAATTCATGTGGATCTGTCCTATAATGAAACAAAGAATTCATGTGGATCTGTCCTATAAAGATCCCAAATCTAGGATAACTAAACCGAGAAAAAGGAAAAAAAATGTCGGAATGAATTGTAAAGTCTAGAACTCCACCCTTGATCTCGGGTCTTACTATGGAAAAGATGAACGGGATTCTCGTGTCTTTACAGACGTCTTTTTTTAGGAGATCGAACTTGTGTCGATCTACCTTGTAAAGATTCCAAAAAAACATTTCTTTTGGGGGAATTTTGGACAAGAATATATACTGACTAAATGAATTAAATCTAGCTGATCTATGAGTCAAGAGGGTAAAAAATACTAGAACAAATCATATCATAAAAAATTCTACCTCTAATTTTAGAAACTGTTAGGCTAGAGAACTAGGGATGATGTACCTTCCTGTAGCTTGGCCCGAGGAAGAAAAGAGACTAGGGTTCAGCTAGTTACCTTTCAGCAGTAGCCTCAGGGTCTGTGAGAGTGGGCTGGCGGCGGTGGTGACGACGACGATGACAACAATGGCTCATGGCAGATCCCATCGGGCTAGGGTTAGAAACCGCACTACGGTTTATTATTTTCAAGTGCGGAGGAGAGGTAGGAGAGATTGCCTGCTCTAGGATTCTTATAGCCAAAGAGTAAGAGGGGGAGCGCTTTCCCGTTTTGTGGTACTTTCATGCCATGGGCCTCCTGGGCCTAGATACGAGGTTGGCTGAACTCGAGGGCTACTTTTTTTTTTTGCGAACTTTATTTTCTGATCCGTGAAATAGTATACAATATATAAATTTTAATAAATAATCATTGTAAGAAGCCCAAGCATTCAATAGATGACAATCTATAGATTTTTTTTAATTCTCTATAGAAAGAAACACTTATTCATTATGACATAACGCCTTTATAAAAAAGGTTCAACTTAGAATAAACACCCCGACTATGCTGTCCTTACACCTTGTGGGGATAGTTGAGGAAAGCTGATGGCAAGCTTATCGAGTTTCCTAGCTCAACCAATGCATTTTTTTATATTCATTGAAGATAAATTTTCCATGTAATGTAATCGACGCCGTTGGTGGCAGGCTGGCGCAACGTAGGCCACCAGTCCATCCACCGCACCAGCTTGTGCTCCTCATACCGGTACATCTGTACATGCCGGGCCACCTCGTTGAGTCACTCCGGGTCGTCGAAGTTGCGGTGGCCAACTCGGTGGCCCAAACATGCCATAGGCAGTCCATAGTGAGAATAAATCTGTCCATGAAACCGATTTTGATTGGTTTTGAGTTGGAAAGATCAGGTTTAGTTTCTCTTCTTCTTCAGTGGTAAAAGGAAGAAGAAGAATAAATACACAAGAAAGAAGAGGATTATGCTCAATTCTACCTATAAGAATGTTGATCGCCGTTCTCTGGGCACCTGTTCTTAGCCTATTTGTTGTGTGTTTCCCTATGTGACCATCTATATGAATCTTCTTATAAGTTTAGGATTGAGTTTTGGAGCTACATACTGAGTGTACTTAGTTGTTATCTCTTTATATTTTAGAGTGCTTGTAATATGAAGATATACCCAATCATTATTTATAATTCTTCTTTTATCTAAAAAAAGGTAGGAGACCAGGTCACTCGGTGTCCAACTAGATATTTGCTCTCATACAAATTTAATTTCTTGTTTGTCTTTCATCGTGCAAAAATTTATATGTGGGAACCGTAGGGATTCATGTGTTGGTCTTGTTTGTCTTCCTCATGATGAGATGGTCTCGTATAAACCATTTTTTAGTTAGTAGCATAATGAAGGTTCCTTGAAAAGGTCAAGAAAAGTTGCATATATGTTCAAAATCTGGTAAAATACAACTCTTTAGTCTAGAAAGTACATCACAGAAATACAGAATATTTACATCTTAAAACGCCTAGTTTAGAACACCCCCACTCTCACAATATTCATGCAGGATTTCTACCCTTCGTTTCTGGCAAATCGTTGCGCTCGGCATTGACTGACTTTTCAGAATTTGCGTGCCGAACGGTAAAGCTCAATGTAGTCCAGGGCAGGTCGGTTCCACGACCAGTCCTGCTCCATGACCCTCTTACAGAGAGATTGAAACCATTCCCGGGCATCAAACCAAGCCGTAATTGCCCTGAAATTAGAAAGCCAGGCATGTGATGAGTAACATTGTAGAATTCAGAAAATTGGTCTGGGTGACATTATGCTTGCCTGTTCAGGACGTAATCGACGCCGTTAGTGTCAGCTCCATCGAAGCTGAATCCGTTTGGCTCCAGGCCTCGGGCTCGTGCCCGGTCCTTGTCATGTTCGACATCAAAGACAGTGTCATAGAGCCCTGTGCAGCACAGATTATCATCAGTTTAGAGATTAGACACTGCGTAATGTGTGATGTGCAATACAATGCAGAGTAGTGGCAACAGAAAAACGGTAGAGTATGCCCTGCACTTACCTCCAGTTTTCCGCACAATGGGGATGGATCCGTACCGCATGGCAACAAGCTGAGTTAAGCCGCATGGTTCAAAAATAGATGGAACAAGGATGAAGTCGGAGCCAGCATAAATCTGTTGCAGGTCATGGAATCAAGTTAGACATCTAATTTCCAGTTATATTCATTGAGGGGAAGTTTATGGTGTCAACTCACCAGATGAGATAAGGGCTCATCATAGGTTAAACACATCCTCACCCTGCCGTACTTTTCACCATGGAGGGTATTAGCCAAGTTGCAAAAATCATTTTGGATTCGATGATCTGGAGCCGAACCAAGCAAAACCACCTGAAAACCAATCACATCTTTTTCAACTTAAAGATGGCAGTCAGACACAGTAGAGATGCTAAAAGTCATCAGAGGTACAAGGGATGCACCTGTCCATTTCGTTCAAGAATGTGATGAATTGCATGTTTAATAAGGTGGATCCCCTTCTGAGCTGTCAAGCGAGTGATGATTCCAACAATGGGCACGTCATTTTGCTGTAATCCGAGCTTCTGCTGCAATGCCTTCTTTGCAGCTCTTTTGCCTTCTACAACATTCTCGGAAGTATAATGAACCTAAAATACGATGAAGTAGACAAATCAATAGGAAACCATTAATGAAACTGCATAGCAACGAAAGCATCTTGTACACATTGGTTGAAATGATTATTCAACTTCTAAGTGAACACAAATGGAAATAGCAGAAAAACTAGATAAATATACTGTTTTAACTAATGTCAATCGTTGTTTCAGTTTAGCAAGTCAAAACAGACACAAAATGTGTAGCTCTTACAATACAAGTCAAATGTACTACTATGATTGTCAGTATACCGGTATAAAATTGTCGTTATATGGATCCCAGATGTCTGGATCGATTCCATTTAGAATACCGAAGAATTTCCCAAGATGAGGAGCGATAGCACCATGACCAGAAACTTCCCTTGAATATGTATTAGAAACCTGCAAATAATGGAAGAAATATAAAATAAAATGATTCAAAGTAATAATGAATGATTTTTTTATTGCAATAAAACATTCAAAAATCAATCACTGAAATCCATAAGACAGTTTAGCACTCACAGTTGTGGCTTTATCACAGTACTTCATTGCTTTGCCAATATAATGTGCTCCAAATTCAAGATTGTGAATAGTAAATACAACTCGTGCATCTGCCAAACTGGATTGTGCATAGTGTTCCTTGCATAGCCAAGCAACTGGAGCGCTTGACCAATCGTGGCAATGTATTATATGCTGTCAGGAGGATAAAATATCAGCAGTTGTAACTGAGAAGGATATCAACCAACAAGGAACATTAAAACAGTTAAAGATGAGTAGGCAGAACCACCTATAAGCATTCACACTTAAGCTGTTTGAAGAAACAGAAAAATAGTGTAGTGTTACTAATATAAGTTTTAAACAGAACCCACAGCTGGTGTGGCAAATAGTGCAGAAGAAGAAGTGTTATAAGAAAAGAACAATGTCCCTAACTGTTATAACTAGCACTTACCGGAGACGATCCCCTCTGGAGGAGAAATTCTAGAGCAGAATGGCAGAAGAAGCCAAATCTACGGTCATCATTCCTTCCATATACACATCCCACGCCAAACATCCTGAATCAAGAAATCACAAGTTATTATTTTTAAAAGAAAACTCCAGGACAATGCAAGGAAAGCATATTATTTCCAAAAATTATCATGGAATTTCTTTCAAAAGCCTATGGGACACTTCCATGCAGCCCGATCGCTCCATGTAGCCCACCCTCTTCTCGCTCAAACTGATTGATGCCAATATTCGACCAACTAGTCTCTCCGATTCTACATCTCAATTGTACACCAGAGGTGAAGCCGTTAGCCTCCTTTTCCGAAGTGTACACACGAAGAAGAAGATGTCTGACGATCAATGGACCAGAAGCCATCGTGACTGAGATCGTCGTACTTCTTAATATAATAACAGGCAGCTCTCCTACGTGTTCAAGAAAAAAAAAACTGAGAGCGTCGTAGCTAACTAGCTATGGCTCCGCTTTCAGCCGTAGATGAGCATGAGACCTTGACCTATGAAGATACTAAGAATCGGGATGCAATTGCCCAGGTTCCAGCACAGATAGATGGTGAGACCGTGGATGTCGTAGCTCAGGCTCTGTCCCAGGCAGGTGGTGAAGCAGAAGGTTTTGAAAACCTAATCTTGGACATTTAATTTTTGAACGAAAATACCATGATAGTAGAAATAATATGGAAGTTTGTATTTGTTGGCAGCATCTAAGCAATTATATATGCAGGTACATTCCCAAGCTCTTTGTGATTAATGAAATAAAGTAAACCTAATCTTTTAAATCTGTGCAAAAAATAATTCATACCCATTTTGAGGTTCCAAGCTCTGTGTTTTATGAAATGAAGTAAACCTAAGCTTTTAATTCTATGCAAAAATAGGCTGCTTCATACCCATTTTGAGGTTCCAAGAAGTAAACAAAGACGTCCTCGACTAATCCAGACCATACTCTTATTTCAGTTCCGCCCCAAGAAAAACTCTCATGTACATGTAGATTCCTCACCTGCATTGAAATATATGCAGTTAATTGATAAGGGATACAACATATCTCCATAGGTTTTTCTTATCACTTGTTAAGCTGTGTTTGATCATGTCATTCTTGCACATAAGCGTGCAAATGAATAAGAGTGTTTTTGAGCTAATATAACTCATGCAAGAAAATTTCAGCATGTATTAAGCTCTACTTTGAACATTCCAGGGCATTCCATGTAGTTAGCACAAACTAGATGGCAACAAAAGCAGTGAGTGAATGACCTACAAGCAAGTACATCCATAAAAAGTATCACAGTAGTTTTAGATGCTCATTGAATGGATATGCCAACTTGAGTTGTAGCAATAAAGCAAATACACTTGTCACGGGATGGAAGCAACATGGGATGCAGTAAAGCATTCAACTTACACAGCTTAGGTTCAAGCAGTCGTGCTTTGGTAGAATAACCTCAACCTTATTCCCTAAATCTTGAACAGCACGTGAAAGACTTGTAACAACGTCACCAAGGCCTCCAACCTGTGATTATATTCATCATACAAACTATGATATTAGTATTAGTATTATGAAAAGGTAGAAGTTCAAAATTGATGGCATATCACCTGTTGCTAAGCACAAAAATTCAACTTAGAAATGGGATTACCTTTGCAATGGGAGCCATCTCGACAGCAATATGGACAATATACATGGAAGGTTCCTTTCCAATTGAACCAAAAACAGGAATATGGTAATCCAGCCCATTCCTATTGTCGTAAATTCCACCTTCTTCCGACTCAGAGAAAACAAAGTCCATCACATAGGCATCCATTGGAACATTAACTGGACAAGGAGAATGTGATTATAAGAAAGAAGAATAATTGAGGGGAAATGAAATACTATATTTATTGATCTGTGCTACATCGAGTTACTATGAGGTAACTGAAGTACATTAATGTGCCACTACATGAACATTGCTGCTAAGGTTCCAAAAACAAGATGAACAGAAAGTTTGAACATTCTGGCTGATACTTCAAGACATCAAAGCAAAGTAGGACTACAATACTACGTTGAAGTCCACTGTTCCCCATGGTTAAATTTGTGCCAAAAGGATGATCAGCCAATTTTCTATAGTGGCTAGGCCCAAAAGCTGTGTTGTCCAGATGCTTCCTTTGTTCCAAAGCATGACCAAAGGCTAAAAAAGCATGGTTAAAAATTATAGTAGATTTACATATAACGTGGCCCTAGGGCGCGGAGATCACTTAGAGCTAGCTATTCCCTCACTTTACCCTTGTATTTACATAAAATGGGTCACATTTTAAAAAATATAGTAGATTTGTGAACTAGAAAGAGTCTATTAAAAAAAGGACATAGCTCCCCCTTTGTCCCATTCCTAGGTCTACTACTGATTATATTAAAGGCGTAAGAAAAATGTACCATAGGAAGATATCAATACTAGAAACAATGACACAAGAAGCTCAAACCTGCTGCTTTTAAGTGTGACCCATTTTCTGCTTTTACCATCTTCTGGGGTGGCAATACACCACCTGGATACATCCAACGGTTGAAAGAACATCTAAACCAGACCTCTGGCTTTCCATTTAGCACTGTATTTGAAGGATTGTAGAGCACATCGACAGTGGTTCCAGCACGTATTGCAAGTGGCTCAGTGTAAACGATGTGCTTTTGGGAAACCAGAAACATTCTCATAGTCTTTTCCTTCATCTCCGCTTTCATCTTGGCACTTAGCTCAGCCTGTGCAGGAAAATGTGGAAAACATTAACCAAAGACTCCTATCCATATATGTCATAAAACATCACTACACTAGGGATTCAGCATATCCACTATAATGTATTAGTTATGGTAAGTTGCAAGTGGAATGTGTACAGTATACTGGTCATCTGAACAAAAACACGATAGAAGATTGAGATGTCTCTTTCAACTGACCTTTCTTTTAACTGCCTCCTCCCTTTCTCTCCACTCTTGTTGAAGCCGTGTGTAGATTCTTTGTTCCTCTTCCATCCAATATTCTACCTCAGTCTTGTTGTTTGGAAGAATAGCATGAAAATCTTGTCTATCATTGTTGTCAAAAATCCTGGCATTTCCTGGTGGCCCGTCGGCAAAAACCCAGTCCAAGACATATGCTCGTTGGGGCAAGACAACTGTAAAAAAAAAAGGAGCAAATTTGTAGTTAATGGAGTAAGAAACAAAATTGGAGTTAAAAACAAATTTTAAATGTCTATAAGTTACAATAACTGGCTGCAAACCTCATTTGACTGCCAACTTACAACTCCTCTTCTTGAGACTATATAAATATGGAAAATCATGCTATATTCAAAGGTTCACCATGCTAGAATTAGAGCTGTTATGATATCAAGTGCAGAGAATCATTAAATGTCATACCATCTGCAAACCACCAACCACTATCTTTGTCATCTTGTTGAGCAAGTCTTTCAGAAAATGAGAGTCCATCAATCCAATTGTTGTAGCCTCCATGAATCCAAATCTCAGTACTACGAGCAAGTGATCTCAAGCTTCTGTTATAATACAACCTAATAGTAGACTCTCGTCCTGTTGTGATAGGCTCAATGTACCACAAATTATCAACAGATGTTTTGGCTAAACTCAATACAGTGTGTAATTTATTCTTTTTCATCCCAACTTCAGCCTTTGCTTGTGCCCTGACAGCTTCATCTGCAGCCCTTTCTACCTCCCTTCGCCGCTGATCATCAGTCTGTCTCCTCCTTTCAGCTTCTTCACTTGCGAGTCTCTCGAGTTCTTTTCTCTTTTCTTCAACCAAGAAATCCTCAAATGATTGTTCATCCATGTCACTTTCTATTTGCATCACAAAATCATTATTCCCATTATTTTCATAGACTGTGCGACCATTAAAGAACACAAAATCTAATCTGTATGCCTGCTTCGGAATGTACAGTTTACAATACCACCAGCCACCTCCGAGTTCGCTCTTGTGCAATCTTTCCGTGAAAGGCCTCCATCTCCACCCATTGAATGCTCCTTTGATGAGTACATCAGGCTCATTGGCCAAAGCTGATAGATCACGATTTAAAAATAGATCAATAGTTGAATCAGCTTTCACTGCCTCTGGATAAAGGAAAAGCATGTTTCCCAGTGAATGGTTTTTCTCGGCAAGTTCTTGAAGCATCCTCTGGTGTGCTTGTGGATCTACATCGGCCTCAGACTCCCGTATTCCTAGGTCAACTGACATTGAAGTCTCATCAAGCACACACTGTTCGTCATTCTCAATTGTACCCACTTCATCTTCAGCCTGTGATATCTCTTCCTCGGAAAGCAAATGCAGAAGTTCATCCTCATCCATTTTCACTTGAACCTCACCAACTGAAATGTCTTCCTCGGTAACAAGATACTGCTCTTCAGCCAAGCTTGTACTCTTCTGATCTTCAATCGTCAGAATATGTTCCACATCAATTTTCTTGCTAGTTGTCATATCACCTGCTTCCTCAATGATATCTTCTTTATCTTTCTGCAACAAGTTGTCAACATCAACCATTACATTGAGTGTGTCCCCATTGTTTTTTGGGGATTTGTTAGCTTCCACTTCCTTCACATGCCATGCATCATTAATCCCAATGATGGCCACTTGCTCTGTCTCCTTGGAGGTACCAACAATTGACAGGTCTTGCTTGCGAAAACTAACGATGGATTGTTTTTGTTCAGGGAAACGAACAATTGATATGTGTTGGTTCCCAGAACTAACAATTGATTGGTATGGTTTATTGAATCCCACGATGGATTGGGTCTGTTTTGGTGCACTGACAATGGATGCATTTTGTCTATAATAGCCAACAATGGATTGGTCTTGTTTACGTAAACTGATGATTGATTGGTCCTGTTTAGGGGAACCAACAATGTAACGCTCTTTCTCAGGAAAATGAGCAATGGATAGGTGTTGTTTACGGAAACCCACGACTGACAGGTTGTGTTCATCAAAATCAGTAACCTCATGTTGTTTCTTATGGAAATCTACCACTGGCTCAAGGATTGATTCTTCTTCACTAGAAATTAATTTGTCTCGCCCCTGGTCCCTGACAAGTGGCATGGGACTACGCTTTAAAATCTCCTGAGTTTCATCAATATCATTGACCAGCATGGATGTTTCAGACACTGATGTATATTGTTGTTCGTAGTTCACTTCCTCAGCTACAGTTTCATGTGCAGAATCCACTGCCATATATTTTGCAATACCTGGATCGCCACCTAATAAAACCATCTCATGTGCATAGTTCTCAGCACTAGCTTCATCTCCTACATCCATTCTGCCCAGTCTTGTATTGCTTGAGGAAATTCCTGATGAATACATCTCAAGTATAACTTCGTTGTCCTCACTTTTATCAGATGCAACTACTCCTCCATATGTTCCACTGCTTGTATCATTGTATGACAAATCAACACCAAATGCCTCCTGTATAGACCCCGATTCATCAATCAAATCCACTTCTCCATCTATTGCATTGCTCGATGAAAGTCCAAACAAATCCACCTCAATTGTGTCCTCTCCAGTCCCACCTTCATCTATTACTTCCACTACCCCCATAGCATCAATGTTGGGTGCAATTCCTGACAAACCGATAATAGCCATGTCTTTTTTAGCATTAGGTTCATCAATTGTAATCACTTCCTCCAGTGGAGCATTGCTCAGAGCCGTTTCTGACAAAGTAAACTCAAGTATGTCTTCTTTAGCCTTAGCTTCATCCAGTGCATCCACTTCCCCAACTGTTAAGTTGCTCAATGGATTTGTTGGCAAATCCACCAGAAATATGCCTTCTTTAGACTTGGCTTCATCTACTACATCCACTTCTCCTACTGTTGCATTGCTCAATGCATTTCCTGGCAAATTCACCACAACTATGTCTTCATTAGCCTTAGATTTATCCATCACATCGATTTCCCCAACTCCAGCATTTCTCAATGCAATTTTTGGTAAATCCACCTCAAATTTGTCATTGTTGGGTTTAGGTTCATACGCTGCATTCAATTTCCCCATTGTTACATTGCTCAATGCATGTCCTGTCAAATCCACCTCAAATACGTCCTTTTTTGCCTTGACTTCATTCATTGCATCCATTTCCAATGAAAATTTTGACAAACCCACCTCAATTTTCTCTTCTTCAGCCTCATCTTTTTCCATCTTCTCCATTGATTTATAGTCCAATACATCTCCTAGCAAATCATCCTCAAATATCTCCAGCTCAGCTTCTTCCATGTCATCCACTTCCTCTAATGTTGAACTGCTCGAAGCATTCTGGGGTGAATCCACTTCAGTAGATTCTACTTTTCTGCTACGGATCCACTCTGAGGAATCAGTACTTAAAAGCCCATTGTATGTTTCGATAGGCTCTTCCTCACTGTCATGATGGTCTCTCTGAGTGCTTGACTCCACGGTGAGTCTTGGAGCATAGCCTCTAAAAACAGTGACTTTGATCTTAGGAGACGTTATCCTCCTTGATTTCCTATTAGGACAATCTGCAAAACACAAATACCAACAAACATGAGGTCAGCTGAACAGCAAACAGATAAATAAAGTTCCAACAAAACGTTTCCCCTGACCTGAACTTGCTACTGTGCATCGTGTAGTCCTGCTCCTGGAATATCTGCAATTCCTCAAAAAAGACTGAAAATACAAAAACAACAGCGATGTCATATCTCTGCAGCTTAAGAAAGGACTTTCTTGATGATTGAACAAGTCAGAATTGTAGTTGATCATGAAACCTCACATCCTTTATTCCTCTGAGATCCTAAATACTCAAAACATTCTCACTCAATTCAACTGAACTACTTACTGTTGCAAAATAACTACCAGAAGATTCATGCTACTAAATACTAAAGAAAAGCATTTCTACTACTTTATGCCATATAATTTCTTATCCCTACTTCCCGGTAACAACAAGATAAAAGAAGGTCGTGATCCTTTTTATGACCCCTCATTTGCCATAACGGGGATACACTGGCACAAACACTAGAAAACAATCATTTTGACCACGTATATTACTAGATACAAATCAATTGAAAATTGCCATGTTACCACATTATGCAGAAAAGAGTAGAACATACGAACACAGGCATGCTATAGGACATAGTTTAGTCTTCTCCAAAATTAGATTCAAAGGCTTAAAAGGTCCTACAAAGGAGCTACTTGTCCAGCAGCGAACTAATCAGCACCACCCTGGATGCCCCAATCAGGAAACAATTCATTCATCATACAGACCAAGACAAACATGGCAATTAAACCACCTCGTCTACACGGAGCAGCATTTCCCGAATACACCAAATCGAGGCACTCCCGGTCCCGGGAACCACAAGAACAACCACCAACCCAGCGGCGCGAAATCCACCTTCATCCCCCAACGAGAAATGGTCTGAATATTCATTCTCAAAAACCAGAAATGGTCCGAATACGAAACGAATCGAGAACCCCCAGGAACCGCAACCCGAACAAGAAACGGAGAGATCGAGGAATCAGTGAATGAATCGCAAGGTCCTCCTTATTAAACGCGCATCAAGGAATCAAGAATTTAGGAGAAGATAACGCCGTACCTGCGGGAGGCCGCCGCCAACGACGATGACGCCGGCGGCCGGCTGGACGAGGAGCGCCGGGCGGCTCCGAGGGCACGCAAGGCTCTGCGGCCGGAGCGCCATCTCCATGGCCCAAAACCTTCAAAACCCCGCGAGAACCACTGCCCAGCGATGCCCGTCTCGGTTCCTCTCACGAGGTCCGAACCGAAATTAGTTCGCAATGTCCACCCGAACACTGCTGCAGCACCGCACTGAAGAAGCCTTCTTTTATTTCTTTTTCCTCTGAACTTTGATCAAACTGATTTTGATTGATGCCTCTTCTGGCCTCCAGGTTGGTTTTTTATGAGACTGGCGATGTCCTTTAGGTCCTTGGTTTTGCGGCTGTTGGTTTGCCTCTGCGTAGTTCACGAGAGGCATGGAAGCATGGTGCTGTGCCAGCCGGCATCACATTGCTTCGGTGGGTTTATGTTCCTGAGCTGTGCGCGTGTGCCGAGCGTAGGTGTCACACTTCGTGTTTGGGTGCTTTACACGGTCCAGCGTTACTGTTACATTGTCGACAGAGATTTTCATACAGACTCCTTTATCGGAACTGTTGTTACTACGATGTGGGATCCATGAGTTGTTATTTATGTTAATTCCTATTTTATTTAAGATCTCTGTCAACATAAATAAATAATTAGTTAGAAAGAAGTATCATGTAATTATGTTAATTTGGTTGAACATGACATTAATGTCTTATAAATTTAATTGAGGGTACCGAATAGGAAACATTGTATTGCATAACTCTAAAGATTGATCTATGAAGCAAAAGTTCTTGTTAAAAGTAATTATTAAAATAAAAACATTTTTCAAGCAAGAGTTCTTGTTATTAAAAGTAATTATTTTATAAGATCGCAAACCCTCTTTCTACTTATAAAATGGTTACTCACCTGTATAAAATAAAATAACCTTGAGGAAGGCGTCTTCCTTGACGTCATCGCTAAAGTAGAGGACCACCGATTCTGAATTTGCTGAAGCATGTAGTTGGATTTGTCTTACGAGACGTCACGCGAACTTTTGTTTCACGATTTGACCTCCAGCCGACGGTGTGTACTCGACTCCCTTCCCACGGAGCTGTCGCTTGGTTCCCTACTTGTTTCGAAAACTCCAAGGGGTTTGTTCGCTGCGTGTTTATTGTCTTTTACTTATACCTAAAGTAATTCGAGAAGGTTCGACCTAAAATTTTTATGCACGGATACGACAAAACGACCTTGAGTGATCAACTTAACAGGACAGTTGGGGTTACTTAAGATTTGCTTGCTTGGTTCTTCCAAACACTTGTACATATTGGTTGGTGGTCATGTTGGGCCTATTTGGATTGATCTCTAACAAATCTGCCTGGCCCATGCTTAGGCATCTGATTTCGAATGTCCAGCAGAGCAACGCGCCGTGTCAAGCAAAGAATTCAAACACGCGTGCGTTGAGAGAACTAAGCATGTTAGTCACTACTAGTTGCTTTTATTGGCAAGCAAATTAATGAAGTTGCCAGAGCCATTGTCCTTCTGTTAACCAAAAGAAGGATGATACAACAAGAGGACATGAGTCGTGTTTTAACTTGCGGGAATACTACTTTTCTGTCGATTGAAAAGTAGCATCCTTATAATCGATGGTCTTTTCAATGTTATTATTTTTTTGTTATTTCTTTTATTATTTTTTATTTAATTTATATAATTATTTATATTAATTAATATTATATATAGACTATAAAAAAGTTTTATTTTTTATATATTCAAATACTAAAAACATTGATCGGAAAAAACCATTAAAAATTAGATGCTCCCCTTACCTTGTTCCGAGTGGTTCGTTCCAGTGCACACGAGGTGGCTGTTCGTATTCTCAACAAAAAAAAAAGGTGGCTGTTACGTTTGGTGCTCCAAACGCGTGTGTTGTGAGAACTGAGCGTGCCCTCCAGTGGCTAGCGGTGCTGGTGGCGTGGAATGGTTGCGAGTGTGGTTGGTGGAAACAACTTTTTCCCGGGTTTTGCTCACGAATAATTCCACAATACTTTCACAGGGATGTGCTGTAATATGTAACGTGATGTGCCTGTCACGCACGTAACGTGATGTGCCTGTCACGCACGAGTCAGTTGTTGACGTGGTGTGCCTCTCAACCGTGTACTCTTGTATTAATTATAGGTCTAGCTTACTCCTCTGTTTTTATTTTATACGTTAGGACAAACTTTCTAGTGCAATTGTTCTTTCTAGTGCAAATTTGCATTAGCTGCTTTCTCCTAACGATAAGACAAAAAAGAACAGAGGGAGTACGCATTAGTGTGTGCACGCGTGTGAGTGTCTGCGTGGGAAGTGTGAGTTGAAACATACTACAACTTGTACTACAAGTCTGAGACGAAAAAGAAAAAAAAAACTTACCTAAGAAGAGAGATGGCAAGATGGTTATAAAAGTTGAAAGGTCCAGATGGTAGGAGAAGAGCCAATCGGATCCGCAGCCCATTGTTTTTGGGCAAGCTACGTAAAGTCATCCAGACAAAGCCCAATTAGGATTTGATGTAGTAGGCCAAACCGATGCGGCCCAGACAGTTGGATGAATGGGCTGTTGAATCGGGTGACTACGTGGGGGGACAAATATCCCGTTTGAAGAGATGGCCCAAATTGAACTTTCCTCGGGTTGCTAACACTCTCATGTCGAGTAGACGTGTCCAAACGGACAGCATGGCCCTAACCTTAAAAGGCCCTGTCACAGTTAATTAAGGGCCGGCATGACCCACGGGTCATTTCGAACTATGTCAAGACATCCTTAGGGCTCAGCTGTCGGCCCATAGCACGGTCCTAAAATACAAATTCGTGTCGGGCCGGTGGTTAACACTCTCGTGTCGAATAGACGTGTCCAAACAGGCGGCATGGCCCTAACCTTAAAAGGCCCTGTCACAGTTAATTAAGGGCCGGCATGGCCCACGGGTCATTTCGAACTATGTCAAGACATCCTTAGGGCTCAGCTGTCGGCCCATGGCACGGTCCTAAAATACAAATTCGTGTCGGGCCGGCCCACTAGGCACGCGACTACACACGGCCCAATAATTTAATTATAGTCTATTAACACTTAAAAATGATGAAAAATGAAGAGAAATGGGGTGGATGATGAGATTTGAACTCAAAACCTCCACTAAAGTAATGAGATGACTTACTAACACACTATGAAACTCTTTTTTAACTATAACATAAATATAGTTATACTTAAATAAATTTTATCATGTCGTGTCGTGCCGGCCTTAAGGCATGCTCTTAGGCCCAGGCACCAGCACGGGCCCTAAAATCAGTGGGTCGTGCCAGGTTCGTGTCGTGCTTTTTTTTTAGGGCTTCGTGTCAGTCCACTCGGCCCAGCCTTTTTGAACACCTCTAGTGTCGAGCATGATAAGGAAGTTCTGGTGGGACAGCAAGGAGGGTAAGAGGGAAACTGCATAGGTTGCTTGGGATAAATTATCATGCCAAAATATCTTGGTGGAATGGGCTTCAGGGATATGGAATTGTTCAACCTCTCCCTACTGGCCAAGCAAGCGTGGAGAATCCTGAAAGACCCGGGTGCGTTGAGTGCCCGTATCTTGCGTGCAGTGTATTTCCCGGACGGTGACTTCCTAAAAGCCAACCTAGGGTCGTCGCCGTCTAGGGTCTGGCGGGCGATAATGGCAGGACGAAAAGTGTTACAGCAGGGGCTAGTCCGTCGCATAGGCAATAGAGAAACTACATCAATATGGGACACTAACTGGCTCCCGACGGATAGCATGAGGAGACCGGTATGCTCTGAGATACCGAACATGCCCCAGCTGGTTAGCGAGCTCATTGATCATACCGTAGCAGCGTGGGATCGAGAAAAGCTCCAGCAGTTTTTCACGCCGACAGATAGAGAGCTTATTGTCAACATATCGTTGTGCACGAGACGCCAGGAGGACTGTTGGGCGTGGCATTATGAGAAAAATGGAGTATTTACTGTCCGGTCTGCTTACAAGATGCAGGTAACCAATAAATTCCTACCGGCTAATGCAAGGAGATCGAATAGGAGAGCAGAAGAGAAGGAATTGACGACGTTATGGCATGTCCCAGTTCCGGCAAAGATCCGGGTATTCCTATGGAGATTGGCCAAGCTGTCACTTCCTACGGCGGATGTCCTCCATCATAGAAATAATATGGCAGACCATGGAGGCTGTGGAATATGTGACGCCCCAGATTCATGGAAACACTCATTGCTAGAGTGTGTCTGGGCGCTAGAACAGGAGGACATTGTGGAGCATCTGTGCCAGGCCAACGAGACTGATGCTCGAGACTGGATTATGATGTCACTCCAAAGTTTGGACCAGAATCAGGCAGTACGGGTGGCTGTCCGATTATGGGCGATATGGTATGCAAGGCGGAAGGTGATCCATGAAGGATTGTTTCAGAGTCCATTGTCGACGCATGTCTTTGTCGAGCAGTATATCTCGGAGATTAAGGAGTCAAAACCGGTGAAGGAGGCAAGCATTACGCCAGCAACGGGTGATGAGCTGGGTCGCGCCACCAGCTGGGCTTATGAAGGTGAATGTCGATGCGGCACTGTCGAAGAATTCGCCCAGGGGCTCTGCAGCTGCGGTTGCAAGAGATACAACAGGCAGATTCCTGGGAGCTTCGGTTTTGGTTGTGGAAGGTATTGAAGGATACAGGCAGGTTTGTCTGGCTGTTATCCCCACCCACGGGTATTTGTAATGCTGTGACTTATGAATAAAGAGCATGCTTACCCCTCAGAAATAAAAAAAAAGCTAACACTCTCGTGTTGTTCTAAAAAAAAATGCTAACCTGGACTCTGCCGCGGAAAGCAGCAGGCGAGAGGAACCTCGAACAGACGAACACGTCCCGCGCGCCCACGGTTGCCTATCACCACCTCGATCGGCCTGCGCTTGCGCCGGCGCCGCCGATCGATCTCCCGGTCGTCACGTGACACGAGCAGCGTGCACGTGGGGTTTGGTTTACGCAGTCCAGTAGGACTGGCTGCCTGTGCCTGGCGGATGGAGCCGCCCCCGAGTCCCGACCACCCGGGGGGCGGGACACGTTGCTTCCACGGAAGAGCTACCTGTGCCACGCCCCGTCGCATATGGGCAGTGGCAGTGGCAGTGAGCTGCACGACTCGAACGCCGACGCCTAGCACAACGGCCTTGCAACCCTCTGGTTAATTCAAGTTTAGTACGTACTCTTTTTTTCTTTTCTTTCATTAATCGAAGTGGCGTACGATGTTCTTCCGGGAAAAAAAAAAGTAGCGTACGATGTTGTTACTGTTAGGATTTTATTTTTCTTTTGAAGGGTATGACTCTTCGGATATTTTGCTGGTCCTTAACATCGATATGGCTCGAGGCCTTATCTATAACGTGACCGTCCCAATCCCTATACCTAACTCGCGTAAGCGCACGGCCCACGTGGAGCCGTATAACGGAGTCGCGTTCACAGGAAGCTTCCAGACCTTTTACGCCCCCATTGTGTTCAATAGTTTGTGCGTGTGGTTCATGTCCAAATCAGTTGTCCAAATTTATAGCAGCACTTACTCAGTATTAATGGGTTTTTTTATTTGTAATTAATTAGATGTCACATTAATAAAAATAATAATATGATAATAAACTTATTATGAAAGACATGTCTTTCATCTTCATAAAAGGAAAGTTATAGGAATCCTTTGCAACTCTATAAAAGTCAAATGAAAATGAATTAAGTGTCTTTTTCATTATTTCCAACACAAAATTCCATCATTTGATCATAACTCAATATAATAACTTAATGTTGTTACAAACATATGAAACTATGATATAAACCTTGGCACTAAGAGTGGTTATTTTATTTTATAAGATAAAATCAAAAGATTGATGTGACACTCTTAAAAAAGAGTTAGATGAAACAAGCATTAAGATTGGTCTTAGCACACATGATTCAAGATACTTCTCTTTTTTTTTTCCTAAAAATTCTGAAGTTACCAACTGACAAACCTTAGTATGGGTTTGGGTAGGTATTCATATATTTATCTTCGTAACAGTGTATACATATAATACAAATTTATCATAAATAAATTAAAATATATGATAGCACAAAACCTTTGATCAGTCGAAAATATGGTGAAACAATCGAGGCTAGTGCTGATTTGAAATACGAGGAACCACGCTTCCTTGCACAGAGTCATGGATAGCACGGAGGAGACGTACGAAAATGACGATGGATACCTGGTGATTTTTTTTTTCTCTATCTCATTGTGGGGAGAAGACAATGGTGTGTGTGTGTGGACACCGAGTGATTGGAAGCAAACCAACATTCACTCATTCACATAAGAATGACACTGAATGTAGATATTTATACATAAACATTCTGAGTTGTATCATTATGCATGTTTGCTTAGTTTAGCTACTTATTAGCAGACAATGTTCTTTATGATACAACTAGATTGTGCTCCACATTAAGTTGTTATTGTTACATAATAATCTGACTATTAGCCTAAAAATTATCCGACTATTAAAGGAAAGTTCAACAAACTCCTCCGGCTCCCCAGCCGGTGCCACGGTCACATAAACCAGGCCCCACTCGATCATACCTGGCCTTTCCAGCACGGCACGGCCGGACCCAAACCCAACCTCGACTGCTGGACCCAGCTGCCAGTGAGTCACACCCAGTGACCCCGTGGCAGCCACGCCTCCCGTCTGGCTAACCAGGGTTAAGTTCCCAACCAGACTCCAGGGATATTCCGAGCGCGCTGCCACGCGACGCGAAGGCAAATCCGAACGAAGGCGAAGAAGCCCCATCCGCCTCTCTCGCTCTCGCGCAGGTCTCTCCAACAACCCCCCGCTCCGGCCTCCGGCCCCCGTGGCCACTTGACCCCATGTATAAAGCCGCCACCGCCCGCACCCTCCTCCTCAGATCCCTGTCCTCCGCGTCATCCGCCTCCATCAAGCCTCGCGTCGCCTCCGCCGTCGGCCGCCTCGCGTTCTCGCGGCCGTGCGCCGCTGCCGCCCCCTGGGCCGGACGAGGGCTCGCGTCGTCCCGGTACACCCCCGCCAGGGCGCAGATCGGGCCTGCCGCCGCCTCCTCGGCTTCCGTGCCCGCCGTCGAGCGGTTTCAGCGCAGCATGGCCACCCAAGGTGCGTCGCCGTCTTGTCGTGTGGTGTGGTGGTCACGGGTGAGCGCGTCGGTCACGCGCGCCTCGCGGTGTGTCCTTGGATGCTTGCGCGTTTGAATTTTTTCGGAGGGCTTCGAGCTGCAAATTCAGTCGATCGGTTGGCTTTTGGCGCTGTACTGCTGCTAGGAGCTCCCAACTTGAAACGGGGGATGCGTTGTTGGCGTCTTGCGGATCGGGTGCGGCCAATCAGTAGTAGATTGGCTCGTCTTCCGCTTGGATTTTTTTGATAATTATTCATCCAAGCAGCTGGTGCGATCTGGTGTGCGGATGCGTTCGAGCGACCCCCTCCCCCCCTGCCCAGTGGTAGTGGATGCGTTTGCTCGTTCCAGGAAGCACGTGTTGTGGGGTTGCTTATGGAGGAATAGGCGTGTGCTGGATTCGGTTGGGAGCTACGGGTTTAGGGATCGGGGCGAATATGTTCCTGGTAACGTTTTACTTTTTTTTCTCCTGGATATTCCAGATGGATATTTCGCTGCTCTTTTGGGCGCTTTGATTTGATTTGATAGTTCTGTGAGGTACAAGCCACGGGCACAGTATTTGTGTGGTAGCAGATGAATCTAAGCACTCAGCTCTGGTTGCATTTTACGCTAGTGCCTTTTCTACATCCGGTGAACTGGGAATTTTGTTGGAGCTGATGTTTTGATTCCCTGATCAGCAGTTACTACAATTGACAAGCAATCGTGAAAGTTGCTATGGTTTGTTGTGGGCAGCTACTGGTGATTAGATGAGTGAGGTAGTAGTTGGGACGTGATGCCATTTTTCTTTTTGCTCCGTGGTGGTTGTGACATGGACTGATTCCTTCTGGAATCCCACCTTTCATGAATCAGCTGTTGTATCGTGGAACAATTGGCACATAAGGCATTTGTGGCTGCTAGTGTGATATGTTGTGGCCTTGGCTTTAGTGGGATTATGTTCATATGATCGTCGTTTAGTTAGGATTGTGCACAGCGTGATGGCCGTTTTCGCCATTTCCAGTAGGCTGATGTGGACCTTCATACTGCTCCATTGTTTGCAGTTGATGACAATGGACTTTATATCTGGGATGTCCCTGGTCAATATGTTGAATTCATATGATTTGACAATTTTTCCATAAGCCACCAACTCAATGACTCAATTCAGTTGACTTTGCATCTTTTAGCGTAAATAACGGCACGCTGTGAAAGAATCCACTCGTGTGAACAGGTTTGCAGGCCTTTTGCATTCTCAAGAGACTTCGGTTTGTTTAAATACTGATTCCTTTACAAGTAATCATCCCTAAGTTACAGAAATTAAAAATGCATCTTTGTTAATTAATGGGATTAGTCATTTTGTCAGAGACCAGTCATTTATTATCAATTGATGATTGTTTTTATGCACGAGCCTTTCTTTTTTCTCATGTCTAGTTTTTTTTGCTTTACTTACAGCTACTGAGCATCCCTTCAAGACCATTCTTACCACCCTCCCTAAGCCTGGTGGTGGTGAATATGGAAAGTTCTACAGCCTTCCTGCACTAAATGATCCAAGGATTGGTAATTGCTCTGCTTGCATTTGAAATTTTGAATTGTCTCTTCTTTAGCCCTTTGCCAAGTTGCCATTAACATTCTCAGTTTTGGCATCGTATGCTCCAAAATGAGGAAAAGATTGTAATACTTGCATATTGTAGGGTATAACTCCCAACTCTCAATCCATGAGGAATCAGTGTTTCCTATTACTCTACAAATCTAGGTCATTAAAATGAAATTATAAAGCAATTTTATGTTTCTGCTTTCTTGAGAGTGTTAATTATTCACATTCACTCTGGAGCTGTAAATATTTTGGATGATGACATGCCAGTGGTTGTATATAGTGGGATCCTCTCTAGACTTATCATTTGTCATTCTATCAATTGCAGTGCTATTGTTTGTATGTTTTCTACTTTGTATTGTTGTTATCTAATAAAGGTTCCATTTGTGAACTATCAGATAAGCTTCCCTACTCCATCCGTATTCTTCTAGAGTCAGCTATCCGCAACTGTGATAACTTCCAGGTTACCACAAATGATGTTGAGAAAATCATTGATTGGGAAAACACAGCTCCAAAGCTGGCTGAGATACCTTTTAAACCAGCACGAGTTCTTCTTCAGGTTTGAACTAGTAACAGAAAACATGAGCTCCCCTGTTTCTAGATGTCTTGTGCTCAAGATTGAAATTTCTCTCTAGGACTTCACTGGAGTTCCAGCGGTTGTTGATCTTGCAGCTATGCGAGATGCGATGGCTAAGTTGGGAAGTGATGCCAACAAAATCAACCCACTGGTACATATATCTTGTCTCCTTATCATCTGAAAAACTGAAAAAATCTATCGGTTTATTGTAACGGCAAGATCATCTCATATAGGCCAGAAGTTAAAAGTCCCATAGGGCATCACTTGTCTAGCCTCTTGACATCTATGTCTTAATTCTGATGTGCTTATTTTTCATTTGCAATGCAGGTCCCAGTAGATCTGGTTATTGATCACTCAGTGCAGGTGGACGTAGCAAGGTCTCCCAATGCATTACAATCAAACATGGAACTGGAGTTTAGCCGTAACAATGAAAGATTTGGTTTCCTTAAATGGGGATCTACTGCTTTTCAAAATATGCTGGTTGTTCCCCCTGGTTCTGGTATTGTTCACCAGGTAACAGCTTTGGATTTCACAGAGTTTTGTGCAGTGCTGTCGTGCCTTCTATTGATGGGGCTGTATTAACTTTTTTCTCTTGACACAAATATCAGGTCAACCTTGAGTATCTTGGCAGAGTTGTTTTCAACACAGATGGAATGCTCTATCCTGACAGTGTTGTTGGTACTGATTCCCACACCACTATGATTGATGGTTTGGGTGTTGCTGGTTGGGGCGTGGGTGGTATTGAAGCTGAGGCTACAATGCTTGGCCAGGTAATCGAGCGGGCTCCTTTCCGGATTGTTGTTAGCTTATCGTGCTGAGGAAAAGAGTGCACTTCTGATATCTTTCTTGTTCCCTAAAATCTGATACCATTTTTAAAAATCTATTTCCTTTTATTTTAATTTCTCAAACTTGTCTTAGAATGACTTAATTTTTTAGGGGAATACATTATGAGAAGCCCCTACTATGGTTTGTGGATTATATTATGATGGGAAAATTGCTTAAATAGATTCAATGTTTAGGAATGACTTGTTCACTTATGCCATGTTGATTATACCTGGGATTTAGTTAAGCAGTTTCCTGAGCATTTAATGTATGTATTATTTTTGTTGTAACTCTATTTGGCCTCTTTCTTGTTGCATTATACAGCCAATGAGCATGGTTTTGCCTGGTGTGGTTGGCTTCAAGTTGACTGGAAAGTTACGGAGTGGTGTCACAGCTACTGATCTTGTTCTTACTGTGACACAAATGCTTAGGAAACATGGTGTTGTTGGCAAATTTGTTGAGTTCTATGGTTAGTACTTAATTAGTACATCGAAGATGCTGTCTCTATAATTTAATCATATCTTATTGACACTTTTTTTCCTGTCTCTGTTCTATCCAGGTGAAGGTATGGGCAAGCTGTCTTTGGCTGACAGGGCTACAATTGCAAACATGTCACCAGAGTACGGAGCTACCATGGGCTTCTTCCCTGTAGACCATGTGACACTGGACTACCTTAAATTGACAGGCCGGAGCGATGAAACTGTATGATTTACTATCTGCAATGTCTTTTATGTATTCCATAATAAAGTTGCAACATGTGGGCAGTAAATTTCTCATTTGTTTCTTGGCATTTTCCCCTTTGGGCCTTGTTATTGAATCTTTTTACTCCTTGGGGGGATATGGTCCGTACTTCCTCAGTGGGTGTTATGAGACCAATATTTGTATCCTACAATACTTCCTACTGTTTCAATGGAGATCTATCTCCCACTGTTTTCTTTTCCGTTACCATACTTCCTCAGTGGGTGTTATGAGACCAATATTTGTATCCTACAATACTTCCTACTGTTTCAATTGAGATCTATCTCCCACTGTTTTCTTTTCCGTTACCTTTTTCTTAACTAGACAACCATGATCTTATGGATGATTATATTAATGTCGCTTGTAAAATATTTGTCAGATAAGTTCCACAGATATAACATTTACTAAATTAAATCTCGCATGTTAATTTAGGTGTCAATGATTGAAGCGTATTTGAGAGCCAACAAGATGTTTGTGGATTACAATGAGGTGGACCTCTTTTGGCATTGCAGCATTTCAGTCAGTTTTTTTTTTGGGTTAATTAATCAGAGTTTTGACATAGTTATATTATGATGTCAGCCTCAAACAGAACGGGTTTACTCATCTTATCTTGAATTGGACCTTTCTGAGGTTGAGCCTTGCATCTCTGGCCCTAAGAGGTATGGTCTTAACTTTGTTCCTATTGAACTCTTTTGCTGCTTAAGAGGTATATTCGAGCTTTACTGTATCCTTACAGTATTGATGAACTTGTAGGCCTCATGATCGTGTTCCTTTGAAGGAAATGAAATCAGATTGGCATGCTTGCCTGGACAATAAAGTTGGGTTTAAGGTAATTGCTTAGTTTTCTAGCATATAATTTTTCATAGCAGCATGTTATCAGATTCTAACCTAGGACAGAAAATACTAGGGTTTTGCAGTGCCAAAGGAGCAGCAGGATAAAGTTGTTAAGTTCGACTTTCATGGTCAGCCTGCAGAAATCAAGCACGGCAGTGTTGTTATAGCAGCAATAACTAGCTGTACAAACACATCAAATCCTAGTGTTATGCTTGGTGCTGGTCTTGTAGCTAAGAAAGCCTGCGAATTGGGTCTTCAGGTTTGTTCTTTCATAATTTCTTGACACATGGATATTGCATATTTTTCTGTGCTTTCTCTTGATGTGAAATGTAATTTTTGTTCAGGTGAAACCATGGGTGAAGACAAGCCTTGCCCCTGGATCTGGTGTTGTCACGAAATACTTGCTTCAGAGGTATATTTTCATTATTTAAGAAAGAATAGTTTGAAACATATAATTTTACAATGCATATTGGATGGCACTGTTGAACGGATTTTGGTGATACCAGTGGTCTTCAAGAATACTTGAATGAGCAAGGATTTCATCTTGTTGGGTATGGATGTACCACCTGCATTGGCAACTCTGGTGATCTTGATGAATCAGTGTCAGCCGCGATCACAGAAAATGGTACTGTTGGCATGGACCTTTTTTAGCCGCTGTGAATTACATTTGGTCTCAATGATTGGCTTATGCTTATATTTTTTTTGCATAGATGTTGTTGCTGCTGCTGTTTTGTCCGGCAACCGTAACTTTGAGGGTCGTGTGCACCCTTTGACTCGGGCTAACTACCTTGCTTCCCCACCTCTTGTTGTTGCATATGCACTTGCTGGCACTGTAAGTTGATATCATTTGGTCCTGCTGCTGGTTACCATCAATAACATATTTCTGTAGGGCTGATTAAGTAGATGCCAGTCTAGGTGTGGTTTTGTTGAAGACAGCTATTTTGAAATTACAACTTACTTTTCAGGTTGACATTGATTTTGAGAAAGAGCCCATTGGAGTTGGAAAGGATGGCAAGGAAGTCTACTTCAGGGATATATGGCCCTCCACTGAAGAAATTGCACAGGTACATTGTGTAGTGTAACTTCTTTGTCTATTTTGAGTTTGCCATCATAGCATTTGATTATATTGGAGATGTTTGTCACTGCCTTTTCTTGTGGCAATAACTGTTAAAAAATGTTGCTGAACAGGTTGTCCAGTCCAGTGTGCTGCCTGACATGTTCAAGAGCACCTATGAGGCCATCACAAAAGGCAACCCCATGTGGAACCAGCTAACCGTCCCTGAAGCGAGTCTCTATTCATGGGACCCAAAATCTACTTACATACACGAGCCACCATACTTCAAGGACATGACCATGTCGCCACCTGGTCCCCATGCTGTGAAGAATGCCTACTGCTTGCTAAATTTTGGGGACAGCATTACAACAGATCACATCTCACCCGCAGGCAGCATTCATAAAGACAGCCCTGCTGCCAAGTATTTGCTTGAGCGTGGCGTGGACCGCAAGGATTTCAATTCATATGGTAGCCGTCGTGGTAATGATGAAATAATGGCAAGAGGAACATTTGCAAACATTAGAATTGTGAACAAGTTTTTGAACGGAGAAGTTGGACCCAAGACAATTCACGTTCCTACTGGGGAGAAGCTTTACGTTTTCGATGCGGCCATGGTATGCTAGATGAACCTTGTAACGTTTGTCTCCTCATTTTTGTTTGTATTGCCTTCTAATGCTCATGTTTTTGAATGTGCTCTACTGCAGAGATACAAATCTGAGGGCCATGACACCATTGTTCTCGCTGGTGCTGAGTATGGAAGCGGCAGCTCTCGTGATTGGGCTGCCAAAGGACCGATGCTCCTGGCAAGTTCTTTAAGGATTTTCAACACTCATAGTCCTCTTTCATGTGAACCGTAGTACTGATAATGATGTATTCATTTGTTTTCAGGGAGTTAAAGCTGTGATTGCCAAGAGCTTTGAGCGTATCCACAGAAGCAATTTGGTGGGTATGGGAATCATTCCTCTCTGCTTCAAAGCTGGTGAGGATGCTGATTCGCTTGGCCTTACTGGACATGAACGGTACAACATTGAACTCCCTGCCAACCTCAGCGAGATCCGTCCTGGCCAGGATGTGACTGTCACGACTGACAATGGGAAGTCCTTCACTTGCACCCTCCGTTTCGACACAGAGGTATGTGCATTTCAGGAACATCTTGGATCTTCCTGCTTTTTGCAGTTGCTCTAGTAAATATATTTCGTTGTGCTGTTGTAGGTGGAGCTAGCATACTTCAACCACGGAGGTATCCTGCCGTATGTCATCCGCTGCTTGGCACAGAACTAGGCCAAAGCACATGCCATTGCGACAGTGATGACTGTGACATGCCCTTCGTTCCTGACCCGTGGATGTGTGGCCTGCACCAGTGTGGAGAACTTTGGACACCAGAGCCTTTGTTGATCACTGAATAAACTAGAAATAAAGCTGCAGGAGGCAGGAAGCACTAGCTAGTTGGTAATTGGTATACATGATTGTGGAACAATTTTGACTGCTGTTTTGCTATTTAAGATGACGAAACTGTGTGTGGAACAAGTTTCTCTTCGGTAGAACGCCGTGTACATGCTACTTTTCTTATCATGCTCTCGATCTCTTATGGTATCCTCTGGTATAGTTTTTTTCCCTTTTTGAGTGACCGTCTTTGGAGGACAAGAAACTACATTTAAATTTCAAGCAAAGATACCATCGCTCAAAAGAAAATTGAAAAGGAAATTAGAAACCGTATAAAACGTTATGAAGTCTTTCCAGAGAAATTTTCATCTGCTCAAAATTTCTGAGCTTACCTTTGATTGATTCGTAAATTAACTTTTTCATAATCAGAAAGGGTTGGGGGAGTTTTGAGACAGCTCTTCGGAGTCGCTTGTATCACCCTAGACGGGGATAAGAAAGCGATAATATAATTGAAATCCGAATGTTTTCTTACAGATGATTAGGTAGATTACACCATGAGTTTCTGGCCCATGAATGTGCAGGGTATTTTTATTTGTTTCTAATTTCTAATCACAGTAAATAATTTGTAAAAATATTTAGTAAATTTTATATCTATTTAATATTTTGAAATCGTTTTTAACATTTTTATAAATTTTTATGTCACTATTTTTTAAAAAGAGTCAATAATTTTATAAAAATATCTCTACAACTTAAAATCTCAAATGCATTCTATCTCTCACCTTCTATCGTGTCCAAACTACGATTTTCCACACCACACGTACTTACGATCCAAATACACCCCCACCTGCGAACCGGTACCAGAACGCACAGCACCCCACGTATCGGCTTCCCCCACCTCCTCGCGACCTCGCCTCCACCTGCTCGGCTCCGCGCCTCCGCATGCCACGGGGAGCCCCCCATGCGAACCTCCGCCGCACTCCATCTCGCCGCCGCCTGCCTCTGCCTTCACCCGTCCACCTCTGCAGCCACCTGTAACTCGTCGTGGGAGACCGGGAGAGATGTTGCAGCCTGCCACAACCGTCTGTGAACCGGCGCCGTCTGAATCCACCTGCGTTCGTTGGCAGCCTCCACGCCTCCCCGCCTCCGCCTTCTGCAGCTAGCCCCGCCTGCTAACCTCCGTCGCCGCGTTCGTTGTCCGCCTGCTTCGTCCTACATCTTGCTCGCTCCCGTCGCCTCCGCATCATCTTCACCTATGACCTGCCGCCGGTTCCGTATCACCACATCGTGAATCACCGGCGCATCTCCGTTCTCGTCACTTGCGACCCACAACTTCCCCCACAAATCTTATCGGCGCTGCTCCATCCCCATCACATGGGATAGATGCCCTCGTCCACGCATTCCATTCCTCGTATCTGCCTCGCCGTTGAATGACAGTGGGCGGGGTTACACGAGGAAGAGGAACAGTGGGCGCCAATCTTTCCACATAGACCTCTTCTGAGCGTCGCACCCGATCGACGGCGGTTAGAAGATCTACCAGGGGATAGAACGCAGTCGATGGCTGACAGAAGATCTGTCGGGGGGAGAAGAATCGTGTGCAACTGCTTTAGCATGTGATCCCTAGCGACACCGTTGGAACGGAATCCCCATCGTGAGCTTCGAATGTAAACTGGAGACGGATAGAGATCCCTGATTTCAATATTTTGTCCGTCCAGCTTTGGTTCTAGACTTTAGGTATGCGTTGCCTTTTGTTACTGATTCTTGCTCAATCCCTTATGCTATCTACTTGGCTCTTACATTTGCTTTCATCAACTGCATCTAGAGGAGGGACCGACTTTGAGTGCAGGAACTGCAGTAGGGTGCAAGCGTTGTGACATGTCCATATTCTTCATCGTCATTGATTCCTGGTTTTTATGCCTGAAACCATTATAGCTTGAGTCGCTATATCATTCTCTATATCTACTGTTCTTCAAGACAATGGTTGGTACCGATTGTTTTTCAGGTTATTACAATCTTATTTGGCAGGCACCAAATTTAAGTTTAATGAAAAATTATTACAATATAGTTGATATATCTGAATAAAAATAAATTAACTTATACAGAAAGCAATATTATATCTCTACTACTAAAAAATCTCAAGTACATTCTATCTCTCACCTACACTTTTCGTTCAATTCTTTCACCCTACATGCGATCAGTTGTCCCCCTCCTATCCGATTGCACCCCCTCCTGCGACCCGGTAGCCGCACCCCACCCATGTTCTCCGCTTCCCCCACCTCCTCGCGACCTCGGCTCCGCGCCTCCGCCCCCACCTCCTCCCGACCTCGGCTCCGCGCCTCCGCCCTCGCCTGCTCGCCTGCCGCCGCCATGCGAGACGCCATTCCGTGCCCCCGCCTGCTCGCCTGCCCTGACCACGTGCGACCCTGACCCCGTCCACGCCACATGCGAACCCCGACCCCCACCTCTCTTCTCCCGCATCCACCTCCAATCTCCGCCTGCGACCCACGGACGATCGACCTCCGCCTCCGCCTCACGGAACCTCTCCAAACTGAGTCCCCTCCACCTCGCGGCCTCCCGTAGAGTGAGATCTGACCTCGCCGGCTCCCCTCTACGACGGACAGGAGAGGCGACCTCACTGCCTCCATCTTGACTGACGGAAGAGGCGACCTCGCCACCTCCACCTGCGACCGACGGGAAGCCGTAGCTGCTCCTCGCCCTGCACAGGAGAGCTTGCTTGCCCCCCTGTGATCCCTGTCTCAACGGGGTTAGGTAAAGTCAAGCGCACTACCCCTTTGTTCTCTCCTCCTCGTGAAGGGCGACGGCCGCGGCGGTTCTTCCCCGACGAGTCTGCTCCGCTTCAATGTTGTGAGTGCTTGTTTCTATGGTGTTTCTCTCTTATCTTGCGAAATAGGGGCAGGGAAGATCTGGCATTTGGGGAGTCGCTTGATTGAGCAGAAATGAAGCCTTTCTCGCTCGATTGGTTGTTTCCAGAGTGAATCTCCATGACCTCGCTGAGGATTGAGGCCATCATCGACGTGATGATGAATGTTGGTGGCATGGATTTGTGCTGCCACTGACAGGGCAACTTCTCCCTCCCGTAAACCCTGCCTGCGACTCCCATCGGTGACTTGCTGCACATCTCGGCACTATGAGTCTCGTGCTCACCGTCAAGAGTCCACGACTCCTCTCCACTGATATGTTACTGATGCATTTCATTCTCTATAGCAACCTGTTTTTTTGGCCATAAACAACCACCACAATTTTGTTAATTGCTAGCAAGAGACTAATCGTTTTTTTGCACAAACACATAGGCTTGCGACTGTTTGTTTTCTGAATAGTTTATTGAACATATCCTCTCCTTTCACACTGTTGTTAGAAATTTTTAGGAAGTGAATTTTGTTTTCTGACTGTTAGATTCCATTTTAGCGATGAGTGTGATGGTGTTAAAATCCGGATATTTCAGTGCTACAATCTAAGCCTGAATCATCAGCAAATGAGTGCTGGTGCTGAAAACGTACTTTTTCGGTTTGCTGCTTGCATATTATTCTTATACCAACATAGGTCAAAGTATAAAAGCTTCGAAGCCTGCTGAATTTGTTAAGCTGTCAACATATATATAGTTTGATTTATTAACTGCTGATAATCTAGAGTAGAAGCATATAATGATTTGGACTAGAACAAATTTTGGAAAGTTTTTTAGTTAAGTAAGGATTTCATCTACACAAATGAGATGGATTAGAAACTTTGACAATTGGTGTGTGAAAAGATACAAACTACACATTATTCAGGCTATTTTTTTTTGGTTTTCTATATGCTATCAACAATACTTTTGGTAACTGCACATTATTAGACTATTTTTATTGTTTTCTACATGCGATCAACAATACTTTTGATTCAGAACACTACTCTTCTAGGTGATTATTTATACAAATCAAAGTATTGTTACTTTTCATCAGTTATAAGTTCCTAGGGGATGATTTCCATTCCACCTTGATCTCTGGATTCTGATGACATGTTGCACCCGCTGCCATGCACTCTCCAATGATATTCAAGTACGAATGCCCAACTCCAGTGATATCTGTAGAAACTTTGTTGATTTTACCTGCTACTCAGCCAACATGAATCCTACGTTTGCTACTTCTATTTGTTGGCTTCAGAAAATGGCGCTCCAACTATGTGGCTTCTGTAAAGGCTTTGTGTTAATTTTTACTCTTACATTTTATTTTATGCAATCTATTTAAATTGATCATATGGCTTAGTTTTTTAGATAATGGAAACAAGTTTTCAGCCTTTTGCGTTGTTTGTGCATTCATCATATGGCTTATGGATACACTGTGCATACAACTGGCATTTAGGAGTGTGGCCACCGAGAATCATGGTTTCATAGGTATTTGGGGTCATAATTTTCTGACACTTTCATAGTCCCATATGTTAGACCGGAGAGGGAATATGCCATGTTATGCTGAAGGAGACGTTATATCACGTTACATTGAAGCCTTCCCTTTGTTTTTTGGATGCAGCTTAACTACTATTCATAAAGGATAATTGAGTTATACACTTATATGTACTATAATCAAGACTACTATTCATAAAAGCCATGCTGAAGAGTTTATGCTGAATTTATATCCTAGCTGGCAATAATATATACATGCGAGGAACTGAATTTTGATGCTTGTACAGTAGGACTTATGAATTTACCTCACTATCTTGTTTAGTTCCTGTTGCAAGATCATATTAGCTGTTGATGTGTCCTATATTGTTCATGTTGCAGTGATGAAATATAAGAGAAATATTATAAACCTGTTGTTCCATGTTAGGTTAAAATGAATGGTCGCATATGGTTGGGTGTAAAATTCCCCTTTTTTCTACATAAACCATGATGTTTATTATTCTTCCTTTCTAATGTAGCATGGGTGGGCTTTTGAGATATCATATGAAGCATATTGACTTTGAATATTATTGTACTCCTATTGGCATTTTTTGGGTTTTGTTTTTTATGACAATATGAAGTGCTTTCAATTTGACTCAAGCCAATTATGCATGCTATTTGATTGCAGAGAGCAAACACCAGATCAGAACCAAGCAAAGTAGCAAGTGGACCCTGCATGTTTTAACTGATACTATATAGAGTTTATTAAGTCAGCAATGCTACTTGCATAGTTTAGTTCCTTAATCGTCTACATGCATGCTTTTGTGGAAGACGTGTGGAGTAGAGAGACAGAGCATCATGCATGCACTTAGAGTTTTCTAAGAAAATCAGGGACACATAGTGAAATTTTTCATCTTTCACCTTTTAAAGAAATTGTTGAGATAAGTACTGTGTTGTGGCATACATATGAATATAATCTTATTGGCTGTATTCTACGGGATGAGATATCTATTCTTGTCAAAATATTAGTGAAATAATTTATTGATTCAAGTGTTGGTATCACCTGGCTCACCAAACCAAATTGAATGTTGTAAGATGGTCAATTATTTCATCGTTATGGTATTATATTATTTCAGATAATGAATAGGCATGGAACTACTGTTATATAATTTATTTTGAACTGTAATAAAAAAAATAGATCTCAATACACTGAATAAATATATATAGTTATGATGTTATATATGATTTTCAGCCCGTTGCAAAGCACGGGCATGTAACTATTATTCTAAACAACACAAAAGAAGTTATCTTCTGCACAACCTCTGGAATAGCAACCGTATATCATTTGTGAGACAAGCATTAGTCCTGCTAACTAGGTTGTGTGATATAGGCCATTTTTTGAACCGGTATGATTAAAATGTAGGAGTGTAAGTCATTGTTTTATTCAGTCCCTATTACAATTTGCTTTAGCACTACCTTAGCCTGAAAATTTTGTAATCTCGCACAACCAAATTTTGACTGTGCCTTGTGGTTGTAGGCAGCCAGCAGCGTTGTTGTGCAGCCTTGCTTTTCACCATGCAACATTCCTACAAGGAAAATATTTGGACCAGAACCAGATTGGAGGGCACCTCATTGGTACCCATGGACTAGGAGGTCGAGGCTCAATGGAGCTTATACAGGCTGGCCAAAGTGACGTGTGACGACAACAGCAAGCAACTAGAGACTAGGGATATGTTGATGTAGCTGTTCTGCTGTTGGCATTGATGCAGTTTGACATTCCGCTGGCGCATTCTTCCACCACACAGGATGCCAAATTGAGTAGGGCAGAAAGCAGAGAAGGGTTCAAGCATTGGTACAGGCGTGTGCTCTTCATGCTCATCCATTTTCATCCCTCTGTCACTCCGATGAGTGGTAGATGATTCCATTTCTTCTAATTGTCCACCTTGTCTTCTGATGAAGTGATGATGGCAGTCATGTGCAATCCACCCTTCCATTCGCTCTTAGTGTTGTTTTTATTTTGGATATCCTTGTATCTTTGTTCATTTTAGCCATGTTTGGAACTCTGCCCCTGTTATTTCCATGAACAAGATTTGCAAGATCACATGACAGGGAAAAAAATCATTAAGTCTTCTTTAGTTTCTTATATCTCCAATGAGACTTGTGTATACCTCAATACTGTCAGTATGTGGTTTGGTTGAATAATTAGGCCAGAAGTAGGATATTGGGAAGAATTGGCTGTCACTAATGATAGTGATCAGTTGTGGGTAGGAAGGAAGTAGTGGACTGATTGTGATCACTCAAAATGAAAGTACAAATTTCCAACAAGCTTTCCTCTTTAAAACTTTATGCAACCTGACATTCAAAGAACAGATCTTTGCACTCATGCAACTGGTTGTTATAATGACTCTTCTTTGCTATTTTTCAAGTCATGGACTCAGTACCTAATACTTTATTAGTATCCTTTATTTCATGCCTAAATGACTGGTTGGTGTTAATCCCACGTCCTTCCAAACTATTCTTCGTGTCTTTCCTTTCTTCATGCTCTGGTTTCCGCGGCGGTCAAATAATGCGTTAGTCGTGAGGCTTTATCCAATTCCGGTACCTTGAACTTCTTCGGATTTTGACTATTTTCTGGACATTTATGTGGTTAATCAATTTTCTTCATGTTATTTGTGTTGTTGCAGACTAGATTACGAACGAAGCCATGGCATCGCCAATGCTAATCTGCAACGGGACAATGGAAGGCCTTCTGTACTTTCACACTGCCAAACATCTGCATTTTGGTGTTGTGGTGCATGGGACCCATGCGACTCAGAAGATGCACCTCCCATGCTTGTTGTAAACAAGTTCCTTCTCTTGTGAAACCTATTGTAAATAAGTTTCTTTTCTATATATGAATTGATTGATTTTGGGTCTGCTGGGAGTTAATGGATATTTTGGGATTACTGGAGGCAGCTAGGTGACCCGGTAAACCATGGAGAAGCTGCTGAAAGTGGCCGAGGTGATGTCTGTTTCACCTTGGATAGAAAATATACCCGGGATTTAAAGAAACCATCTTTTTAAAATTGTGTTCAGCCTTGCATTTGGTGTATTATTGATATATGTTTTTTTTATTGCATATTAGGTAGCTGTTGTATGGGTTTGGCATACACGTAATAGAGTACGAATGAATTGATTTATTAAATCGTGTTTTCCGTTGCAACGCACGGGCATATAACTAGTTGATATAAAATATCTAAAATATTGACACAATATAAACAAAATGGTAGAGAGAATTTAATTTAAAAAATATAAAAGTATTTATATTGGATCATATAGAATTAACTCTAAACAATATGAAGGTTCAAACGTAACGGACTCATAGTTTGAAAGAAAAATATTTGAAATTTTAACACAAATTATGTTTCTCTTCCTCTCACTCGCTCCAACCAGAGCTTACCACGTGGGACAAAGTCGATCGTCCCCTTCTCCACCCACCACTTGTCTTAGATGCTTTTTAGGTTAAAACAAGTCTTCTCCATTAATGAACCATGATCAAGGTTAAAATCTAAGGGCTCCTTCGGATTGAAGGAAAAACATAGGAAAAATGTAGGAATTGGTATCCTATAGGAATTATCACTGTTCATGTCTTTGGTTCACAGGAATGGAGCAAAGGAATTAGACAAGAAACTTTCCTATGTCATCGATTTCACGGAAAAAAGTACAGGAACAAAGAATCCACTCCGAGCTCTTATTTTTTTCTTCCCTTCGTTTAGGATTGAGGACAATGAACATTGTTACCACTAATCCAGCCACTCATGACATGGGAAGCAAGTGCCAGCTTTGACTGAGAGACTCGTGATTGGGAGCCATATCCACATTTTTTTTTATTTTGATATATGAAAAGCTAGTGATCGGTTAATGATATTTTCTTCTTAATAGAGCTTAATTAACTAAGATACAAACCATCGACATAAATAAGAGTATCTAAAATTCCAGTGTCTTTCCTTTGCTCATCCAAACACCAACAAAGAAAATTTTTCTTTGTTTTTTAATTCTTAGTTTTATATATGCATTCCTATCTTATTTCTATGTTTTTCTTATTTCTACGTTTTTCAATTCCTGCATTTCAAATAGGGATATCAACAGGTACCCGTTATCCGATACCCAACAGGGAAAAACCCCATTAGGGGACAGGCATGGGAGGATTTTGCACCCCGCGGGCAAGCAATCGGGTAAAATTCATTACCTGTCGGGTATGCGGATTCAGGTAAGAGAATCCATCCTTCGCCCCGTTTCCCCGCGGAGCCCCGATTAAGTGGGCTTCTTTTCATTTTCTCCACGATTCCATTCATTCCGACCCAAACTAATTTAGCCCGTTCAACTACTATACACCCTAATCGAGCGCGACCTCGAGCGCGACTGGCGGCGGGGGCGTCCTCGAGCATGGCTGGCGGCGGGGGCGGCCTCGAGCGCGGCGGGCGGCGGGGGCGCTGCGGCGTGCGTGGGCGACCAGCGAGAGCGGCGCAGCGAGGCGGGGGCACTGTGGCGCGTGTCGGTGACAACGAGCGTGGCGAGGCGGAGGCTCGGCAGCCTGCGGTGCGCGTCTCGGTGGCGCGCTCGGTGACGGCGGTTTGGCGTCTCCGCGGCGCGTGAGGCGGCGGGTTGGCGTCTCTGCAGCTCGCGCATGGCGGCGGCTCGTCGAGGATCCTCGTGGGTGCCCGTTACCCGCGCGGGGTCGAGGACGGGGTCGAAATGTCGCCCGCGAGCGGGAACGGAGACGAGGACGGGTAGAATGTTCGCCTGTCGGGGACAGGAATGGAATGTCTACACATACGGGAAATTTTTCCGGTTGCCATCCCTAATTCCAAAGGAGGCGTAAAAGCAGGATATCTTGTAGCATAGACTCCTACTGAGCCATCACGTTCTCACAAAGATACTTGTTTCGTGCACTCATGTGCGAGTCTGTTATAAAATCTACTTGCAAACAACCTCACTTAATTGTCGCATTCGTCTCAGATGCCATTCAATCAACGATCTCTGATCTCTCCCTAACACCACAGGTATTGAGGTATATCAACTGCTAGAAATCCGTTTCCAGTACCAGCTTTCGAACTCCGTTCCTGTGTGCCAATTCCAAGCCTTCGATACATGCCAATACCTCCATTGATTTTTTCTTTGACACCAATACTTCCGTTGATAGAGCGTCCAAACAATGCACATACCATCTGCGAACCCCTCCACAACTTCTGTCCTTGTGATCTCGCATTTCTACCCAGTGGCGACAGTTTCTTCTTAGACGTTACTCAAATCTTAAACATCACCCTGCACCAAGCCTCCCATCTGACGTCCTATATATACGATTTTTAAAATTTTTACAGCAAGTGGCAACCTACAAAATATGAAAAGCCCGCCCATTTTATACCCAATGTACAAAATATATTTTTACAAAGTTTCCTTTTTTTCCCCCTTTATCTGAATCGAGACCGATCCAGTCCTGAAGAGGGCCAGAGCCACTGTGGCCCAAGGTTAGGTTTGGCTCCTCGTAAATTCTAATGGACCCGGATTGCCCAGCCCGGACCCGGCACATCTCACCGGCACCGCCTTCTCTTCTGCTCCTCCTCCTCGTCTCTCTCTCTCGTCTCCGGCCCCAATCCCAACCCGAAGACCAAGGAAAGGAAAGCAGCGGCGGCGGCAGAGATGGTGTGCGCCAAGTGTAAGAGCCCCACCCCTCCTCGTTCCCTCCCGCAATAGATGTCCCTTCTCCCGAATTTCGTGCATCTCGTTTTGCCCTAGGAATTCTTCCTGGCTGGGATCTGTGTTATCTTCTCGGTGAGAAGGGTTGACGGGGATCTTGCGTTGCAGGCGAGAAGAAGCTGGGGAAGGTGATCGTGCCGGACAAGTGGAAGGAAGGCGCTAGCAACACCAACGAGAGCGGCGGCCGCAAGATCAACGAGAACAAGCTCCTATCCAAGAAGAACAGGTAGGTCTCATCCTCATCCTGATTAGTTTCTGGCCGGCCGTTCCTATATCTCCAACTGAGACCGAAGCGTCAGTTCCATTGGTGGGCTGCTGAGTAGTTGATGCCTGTTGCTTGGGTTCCAATATCACTTGCTTGGCTTTCTTGTATAGATCAAGGTGGGCGCGTTTTCTTTTGAGGAAAGAAAAAAAAGATAAGCGTAATGGAAACAACTTAGGTGGTGTTTGGTTGGCGATTGCAATTGCAATCGGTAATGGAATTAAAAAACACCGTAATCGTAAATGATGTATCGTAATACATATTTTGTTTGGTTATATGCTCCAGTAACGTAGTCGGCATCTCTGCCACCGCCGTAGCTGTTCGATATCCGCCGCCTTGATGAATGCTTCTGAATCTTCAAACCATCGACAGTGATCTCCACCAGCACAAGCAGGGACGAGATACTTCCACAAAGCAGCCACCAGTGGCGAAGCTAGAGCAAAATGGAGGGGGGTGCAGCACATAAAAATAATTATAGTTATGCACTTACTTTTAAAGCCAATTTTCTCCTTACACAAGCAAAATATGATCCACATAAGCAAATACAATTTTTGAAGCATATTTCTCCTGTCATGATGAGCAACACGACCAGCATAAGCAAAATACATCATCCGAACCATAACCGCACAAAAGCCTAACAAAAAGAGGCAAAATAATTCAGTTTTAGACAGCATATAGTAGAATCAAATGGATATAGATAATAAGTACATTACCTTTTAATCCTCAAACCTACGATTTCTCATTTTCATGAAATGACGAACAATGACATTATTGCTCACTTTACTCATTTCTTCTTTCTCCAAATAGCAGATAAGGACATGATTCATGAAATCATCACCCATACGGTTGCGCAAATATGTTTTTACAAACTTCATTCCAGAAAAGCACCTTTCAACGGTTGCTCTGGCAACAGGCAATACTAGTATAAGCTTCAAAAGCCGATAAACCAATGGCCACATTAGATTCTCCACATTGAAGAGGTGTATGGAGGAAGCCAGGAAAGAACGAAGGAAGCTGCAGCAACAAGTCGTATGTACTAAGGAATCGATGTTAATACGTTATGAGCATAAGGGCAGAAGCGGGCTTTAAAACAGCCAATCAGGCCTTTAGGACTAACATGGCATGTTTGGGCTTGGAGGGGGTGCAGATAATTTGGGCTAGGGGTGTGCATTAGTGGTGAAAATCTGATAATTAGCACTGATTTTCAGAATTGCCGCGGGTGCAGCCGCAACCACAACCATCAACGTAGCTTCGCCAATGGCAGCCACTGCACCCAAGCCACCAGCATAAGCCGTATCTTTGTATCAATAGAGAGCAATTTCTCCAGTGCTCCATTGAAATTGAAGGAGAACACGTATATTGCACACAGAGATATCAATCGAATTACAATGCCAGACAGCTTTTCGTTTGAATCTTTCACAGATTGGATGCGAGGTTGAGAAACCCATGGCGCTCCTCGACTGAGAGGCGGCGGCCCTCGCTGGAGCGACAAAGGAATCGGAGGTGACTGGTCTACTCCTCCTCCGTCTTGTCTCTCTTTTTCCTTGTAGCCTATTCACGATAGAAGGGATTGAGAGAGGGAAGGGAAGTGTGAGAAGATCCGTGAGCTTGTAACGGCGGCGATGAGGTAGCCGGCCCTCTTCAGCGCCGAGGAATCGGATGCGGGCTGACGCTGACAACGCGAAGCGGGTCAAGGAGAGAAGATGAGATCGGGGAGCGAGTGTATTGAGATGTGATTCCGGTGGGGGAGGGAGTGTATCGGGATTGAATAGGCCCGGTTCCGATTACGGCGCATTCGATTACGGAGTCCGTTCAAACAAACATGTTATATCGGAATCAGTTTATGCTGTAATGTGAATCCGTTACAAAATGCCGAACCAAACACCTCAGTGTGTGACGGATGGTTGAATGGGGGTAGTCAGTGGCCAAATTTGTAATCAAGAAATTGAACAATTTGTTTTCTGAAGACAGAAAGATGCTATTTCATTTAGTTAAAGTGAGTTAGGACTGTCACTGTAGACAAACCACCACAAGATTTTGTTTCTAGAAATCATGGCACCTCTCTTATTCTCTAGTCCTTGCAACTAGTTAGACTCATTCCCCTGTGGACAAAATCAGATCTCTGGAGCTCTTGTAATTGACCTTTTCCTGAACCAGGGTGTCCAGCGACCCCTTATGAACCACTATGGTGGTAGCTTATGCCCTCTAACAGAACGGTTCCGTGTTCAATTACAATTAGTATGAATCCTTTTTAACCAAATTAGTTACTATAATTTCAATCACTAAAAGTCTTGATCACGGGCTTTGTATTTCTGGTCACCAGAAGCATTGTTGTATAGTTTGTTGGGTGTTATTGTAGAATGGCTATGTTGAATAACATTTGGGTTTAGGAACAAATAACCTCTTAGACTAGTGAACCTTTCATAAAAATGTCAGTGGGAAAAAAAGAGATGACGAAAATGCAGTCATTATCTTGAAGGACGAAAATGGGTATCAGCTATGGCTAAGTAGGTTATCAATATTTTCATTTCCATAGGTTTGTTTGACACGTCAGTTTTATATAATCTGATTTGATCTTTATGTTATGCCCTTGAATTTTCATAGATTAGATTCCTATCTACAGGGCATCCTTTTTTCAAGTCACTACTGAAATTGCATTTTATTTTCCTGACTTGCAACTGTTCAAGCTATGTTCCTAGTTTGGTGACTGGGTTCTAACTCTCTATCAATTGTTCCTTAATCTTAGGTGGACTCCATATGGAAACACCAAATGCATAATCTGCAAGCAGCAGGTGCACCAGGACGCCAAATACTGCCACACTTGTGCTTATTCGAAAGGTAAGGAACTCACTCCTTTGAGAATACAACCTTCTGCATTTTTTTCCCCTTTTTACTGTTTCTAGCCTCGATATAAGTGCATTCGCACTTGGTCTGATTTGTATTCACTTGTTTCAGGTGTGTGTGCAATGTGTGGGAAGCAAGTGCTGGACACAAAGCTCTACAAGCAAAGCAATGTGTGATTCCCGAATGTGCTAATAACTTGTGACATCTTGTACTTGCTAATAGTTAAGAAAACAGAAATGTACTTATCTAACAATTCTGGAATATGAAACATCTCTCTCCCAGAAACTTTATACAAGTGATTTGTGTGCTTCGTCGCTAGGGATGGTCGTTTCAGCTAATGTTTTGTCACAAGGATGGTGCTGACTGTTATTGCGATGGCAAGCAATCTATTATATAGTTTTGATTTCACACTTGGAACTCATGTGTTATATTTCGCATTAAAGACGTTTCTGTGAACTCTGTGGCATCCGTTTATGCGGAGGCTTAGAATTTATAAACGCTACCTACATACATATCATTACAACAGCAATGAAACATACTTATATTTGAAATCCTAATGCAAGAACTACGAAGAATCTCTCTTAATCACGCGCAGAGAGAGAGAGATTTGCTTCTTGTTTACTGCTACATTACAGATCCGGATGACAATACAACCTGTCGGATGTACTATTGCCACAATTAGACATGCATCAACCATGGCCATGTCAGCCTACGAGGTTACAGCTAGCTATGCAGTCTGTGGTGTAAAAAGCTAAAAATACAAGAGATTAATGCTACAATGCACAAGAGATCAAAGTAAATCCAATGCTTGGAATTTATTTCTCGACGAATCTTAATTTTGGAGTTCTAAGTCTTCTGGTTGAGCACATGACGTATCTGAATCTTCTGGGTCTCCATCCGAGCTTCTAAAAGCTTTGCCTTCAGGCTCTGCTTCTGAACCAACTCCATGCAGCCTCTGAAACCCCGGTTGAGCTGACTGTTCATTGAATCCGGCGAGCTCCATTGAGCTGTACTTGGGGAGTTGAGTCCCATATCCTGATTCATGGCTTTGGTAGAATACAAAGCACTTGGAAGACTTGCATTCGATGCTCTTCCCTTAATTATATCGTCTGCATCTTTCATGCGAAATTCACAACTTCTCAGAGGGGATGACTTCCAGAACTTCGATATGGCTGATTCTTTCTTCTTGAGCTGTTTACTATCTGCCAAGCACATATTGCTCAGGTCATTACATAGCTTGTTGCTATGCACACCTTCAGAATCGTTTCCACTCGTCCACGAGATTCTGTCAAAGATCTTGTTGTTAGAAGGTTCACTTCCATATGGCGAACGGCTTGAGGCCTGCATCTCTTCATGGCTCATGGTTTCCCAGCTGCTGCCATCTTCTGTTTCGCTATCACCATAAGGGCTTCCATCAGGGAACAATCTGGCACCGTTTTTCAGGAATATATCAGTCAATGGGGCTGCGTCCTGAATTTCTGATTCACAAGAAGCATAACTTTTCATATGGCATGGTTCAGTCTCCTTTATCTCAGTCTCTTCATTTGTATGTGACTCTTCTTTTGGGCGCAGATCTTCAAAGATGGACAGTATATCTTCTGATGCGCGTGGTGGCTCATAGGTGAACTCTACATCTTGGGATCTGACTGATCCAATGACCTGCACGATATTTTCTGCTTCTTGAATTATAGTACTGTCTCCTTGGGAAGAATTGAAAGTGGAAATGAAAGCCTCGACATGCTGTTGCAATCTGCTCAGTTGTTCATATTTTTCCTCAAGAGCAAGTTTTGCATCAACAAGTTTCATCTGCACTCGCTCCTCACGCCAGACTTCAGCCATCTGTAACAATTTCCTGTCCTCATCTACCTCTCCCCGCAGTTTGAGAGAATCATTCTTCAAAGCTTCGATCTCTGTTTTGTATTCTTCTATCTCCCTCACTAGCTTGTTGCACACCTCTTCAGTGAGTTCACGTGTTTTCCTCTCATTGTCATACTCCTGCAGCAGCTGGTTTGCAGCCCCTTTGACCTCCTTCAACTCATCAACAAGCTTCAAGTTAATAGTCTCCAACTGTCTCCGGTTCTTCTTCTCATGATCAAGATCTGCCTTTATATCTTCAAGAATAGCTTTGACCTTCTTGTGTTCTCTGTTCCTCCAAGCTGCTTTCTCCTCCACAAGTTTCTTGAACAGATGATCAAGTTGTTTCTTGGCCGAAACCCGCTCAGTTTCTAGCTTGGTCACCCTATCCCGTGCTCGCTGAAGTTCCATCTGGAGGTTAGCAACAAAACTTTCCCCTTGCTGTTCCTCCATGAGATTTAGTTCACTGGCAATCACATAGGCACCATCTGGCTCGATCCCCTTTATGTTTACAGGCTCCCACCTTGTAGCATTTTCCAAGCCTGAGGCAAGGCGAAGCTGTACCTACACAAAAGTTCACTGAATTGAGTGGCAGCATGGGAGCAATACAAGAAACTCAGATGCAGCTGATTTCTAGCTTCACCTTGTGGAGCTCGCCACTATGTGGCTCCAGGACAGAGTTCGGGCTTGAAATGTCATTCTTCAGATGCTGGTGGTTACCAAGAGGATCCTTCCTCAGAAGCTGAGCTTGTAAATGCCTTGGTATATGCTGTCATAAAAGGAAATGAAACCAAATAGTAGATATGAGTTACAGAAATACTGTCAGATAAGCAGAAAACCTAACAACGGTCTCTTTCCAGCACATAATTTTATATGGACAATAAATTCAGATAGCTCCACAGTTCTACCGACCTTGAAATTACAGCGTCCACTAAGTTTTTTCTAAAACCTAACGATACATTGTCGTGAAAGATAACAAGGACACTTCTCCAACCAAAGATGAATGGTCTGTACCAGCAAACCTAAGGGCACTTCTACAGGTTGGATCCTTCAGGCATCCTCACCAAATTGACAAGGAAAGCTTTTATGGGACAGCATAACATCCTCAAAGACCATCACTTCTTCAATTATGCATAAATGAAAGCATCACTATAATCAGAACATTTAACTCAAAGACCATCACTGTAATCGCTTCTTTAATTATTCTTAACCTGGTTTATATTATGACACCTGGTAAAGTTACAAACCAACAGCAGTAACTCCAGCAAACACCACACCAAAGTACCGCACAACCAGCTGCAGCGGCAGGAGACAACCCGATTACTCCCCACATCAAGAACCCTAGCAAGGTACATCCGTGCCAGCTTAATTGCACGGCGCACCGGACGATTCAATGCTGGCAGGTGGGGCCCCCCTACCCCGGCGAGGGAGTTAGGAGCAGCAGCTCACATGAGGAAGATTGGAGGAGTGCATCACAAGAAACGCGCCCAAGGCACGGCCCGATTTAATGCCCGCCCACGGCACGGGACGGGGCGCCGCCATAAATGGGGATCTGGGGGCTTCGATTCGGAAGCACCGTGCATCGGCGCCGACAACGGCTAGTAACTGCTTGGCGCCACGAGACGGAACGAACGGCGTTGTGCCCGTAGGGGGTTGGTACACGGGCGGGGCTAGGCTGGTGGAGCTCTTTGATGAGGGCAATGGCCGTCCCGGATTCGCCTCCCCGTACAACGAATTTGAGCAAGAATCCGGCGGCATTTCGAGCTAAATTTGAGCTAAAAATTCGAACTACAATTTTTTTTTTGTTCGTGGGGGAGCAGGGGATCTACCTCGAGGCCAACACGAGCTGCGGCGCTGCGCTCGCTGGCGGTGACCGCCTCCTCGGGTGGCCGCAGCCGCCAGACCGCCGCGGCGAGGCGCCTCACGGAGGAAGACCCCGGGTCCCCGCGCGGCTTCTCCCCGCCGGCATTGCCCTCGCCGACCTGCGCTATCCACCGCAGATGCGGCGTCGCTGGCCCCCCGCGGTGTCCACCCCCGGCGGCCGCTGCGGGGGCGGTGGTGGTGGGTGCGGCTTTGAGCTGGCGGCGACGGAGGCGGCGGGGAGCGCGTGGGGGCCGCGGCAGACGAGCCGAGGAGGTGGCGGCGGAGCGGGAGGTGGGCGGCATTGGCTGGCTAGGGTGCCGGCAGGGCGTGGTGGAGCGCGAAGCGAGGAGAGCACGGGGTGGGAACGGGAAGACGTTGGAGGCGGCGGCGAAGAAGTGAGAGGGAGGGGAGTAGTGAATGTGACGGAGGCAAAGCGAATTAAGGGACAGAAGGAAAGGAGAGAAAAAATTCCGCAGGGTTTGTAAGGAAAGGGGGAATTTAATGAGCATGTCTGATGGTTTATATGATTAATGAAACGACTCCTCTGATTTGAGAAAGAGATAATTGCTCATTTGACCCAGTTTTGGAGGCTAACTACTGATTTAATCCTGTTTTTTTGCTCAATTGATTTTGAACTTTGCTCATTTGATCTTACTTTTCAACAAAACCGGATCAAATGAGCAAAAAAAATTCAAAAGAAGGATAAAAAATGTTAAGCTACTATGTACTGATCAGTTACACCCAAAAGGCTAAGCTGATGGAGAAGCGTGGACAATTCACTTATGGTTCAACACTCCCCCTCACGTGCAGCTCACTTGGGGCGTAATCGCGGAAATAGGAGTGACGCAACAGAAAATGCGGTTACCAGGACTTGAACTCAAGACCTCTGACTCTGATGCCATATTAAGCTACTATGCACCGACCAGTTGCACTCAAAAGCCTAAGCTGATGGGGAAGGGTGAATAATTCAATTATGATTTTATAAAAAAAATAAAGTTAAGAAAAAAGGATCAAATTAATAGTTTAGTTAGTCTTTAAAACATGGTCAAATAAGCAAATGACTTACTACTCCCTCGGTCCCATTAAAAATGTCGTTTTCGACTTTTAGAAAATCGCCTTTGATCATTCATCTTATTCAAATATTTTGTTTAAATAATAAAATAAAGATGATATCATTAAAATATTTTTAGTGATAAATTTAATTATAAAAATAAATATATTTGCATAATTTTTTTTAATAATACGAGCAGGTCAAATATCGTGTCAAAAAGTCTAAAATAACACTTTTAATGGGACGGAGGTAGTACTAGTAGAATATTTCAGTTATTAGTAATGTAGTGTTTCACTTTTAAAAATGAAATTATAGGGTTTATTTTATTTCTAAAAATTAGAGTTAAATATGTTCTCCATTCGTGGAGTCATTCGAGGCTCACGAGAACGATAAGAGGTGAAAATGTACCATGATATACACAAAAAGAGGAGAGTGTGGAAGGAGAGAAACAAAAAGAAATGCATTTGAAAAGAAAGAATGATAAATAAAAAAAGAGCGATTTAATCACCTTATCTGACTTTGGACTAACGATTACCTGGGTGATGGTTGTTTCTTGCTGTTTGAATGAGCCAACAACTAAAACTAATTCGTCAACAATATCTTATCTCTACTTTTAATTAAAAGAGGGTGAATATGTCCATACGATATTGCTGGTATTGCTGGTGTTGCACGTTGACTTGAGAATATCCGTGTCAAAACCCACCTCTAATTCAGCTTTCGTCCGTCCGCCCTGACTCCTTCGATCAATTCCCTACTTACGTTCCGTCTTACCGCATGTGTACGTTCGATCACGCGCCCAACCGACGTAGAGACCGTACCCTTGATGACATGCGTATCTGATCATGACCTGACGCACGCTCGGTACAGCCTTAGGTTTCTGCCGCGTTGAGACCGTCACCATGAAGTCTCTCTTCTCATCGCATCGAGGCCATGTGGTGGCGCCGTCTCTTCCTCAATGTGACATGCTGCATTGAGCTTTGACCTCACATGTTCAGTGTTCTCGCTGCCTCAATGACGCACTGTCTCGGTTGGATTTGACGGCGCTATGACATTTTCGATCGGCACGCGGGGGCAGAAGGCCGTCGCTCATCCAGGAAGTCACAACTTCGAATCCGCAGTCCATCATCCGCCATCGCCCGTGGCGTAGGGGTTGCAGGCGGAGGATGTTCTTGGCAGTTAGACCATGGAGAAAGACTTTCACGCCTATCTGCCATCAACTACGTCAATTACATTATACTGCTGGGAGGAGACATACAGGAGGGCACAGCTCTCAATCCCGAATAGAATTAGGTGAAGCATCAAGGGGAGAATCATGGAAGGAAAGGTCAGCTGGCCACTGCATCGGAGTAACTTCATATCGTCTTTGTCTTGCCTGCATTCTCCGTTCTTGGTTAGTTCTTGGACTGAAACAAAGGTTTTCGAAGTCACTTCCCTGTACATGGTTGCTCTGCACAAATCTAATGTCAACACTTGAATTTCACAAGGTAAACTACATGGTTTAATTTAGCTTATAGTGCAGGGCACGACACTAAAGTTTATCCAGAAATGAATAGTAGCTTGCAGGTATGAAACTGATTTTGCCTCGTGATGAACTTATTGTGCAGTTCTGTCACACCATCTCAAATGATCTGAAGGACATGATGTAGAAGCCAGAGAGTGGTATCATCGAAGGTGATGAGATGAAACTCCAAAATTCACCATGATAATTTATTGGAATTATATGGGCTTCGCTCATTAATATTCACAATAATTCCTGAAAAATTTTAAAGGCTCATTCATGAGTGGTGGGAGTGCAAAGGTTTAGTCCCACGTTACTAGTGGAGGTGGAGGGAGTCTAACTTATAAGGTTGGTTGCTCTAGCATCTCTTGTAAGTATGTGGATGAGAAGAAGGAAGAACACATGCGCGCGCTCGCTCGCCTCGCCTCGCCATGCGGGGCAGGGCAGGGCATGGCGATGGGCGCGCATCACCTGCGTGAATGGTCCGCTGAAATTTGGTCCCTTGCCTTACGGGGGCGCGGCTTCTTTTTGCATTTTCTTTTTGCTGCGTGTTCCATATATTTGGTTATAGAAACCTACGTATTAATATGGTAACCGACTCGGTTGCGGGACGCCCAACCCTAACGGTTCCTCCCTATAAATACGTACTGGTATCGCCGCAAATCATATAACGTAATTGCCTAGGGTTTTGCCTCTCGCTACTGTTGCACCGCCAAGACTTTTCCATCCCGATCGTCAGCGTGCACCGGTGAACGGGAGAGCAGGTCTCTAGAACCGTCGTCCTCTGCGATCCTGCACCGGGAGAGGGCGAATAAGATTTTTGAAAAGCGCTCTGTGCGACTGCTCGATCGCTTCCTCGTCTTCGTCAAGCTCGTCGTCACGGCTCGTCTTTCTCGTCGTCGAGTCGGTCTCACCTGTCGTCGTCAACAACGTGACGGTGCTGCACGTCGTCACCATCTACTCTACCTAGTCCAGAAGGAAATGTACGTACTCTCATTTCAAACCATGTCTTCAATACTAGCTTTCGTGATCTGTTTATCTATGATGGATATTGCTAGTATGGTAGATACTATGCTTTTGTCTGGCTTTCTAGACCTGTATAGATCTTACTTAGACTTGTCTAGTTTATCCTATAATCTGTTAATCATGCTTATGATTTATTTCTGGATTAATATAAAACTAAAAGTGCTAATCTATTCAACAATCCAAAAACCTTATTTTAGGCATTTTAGTTTTATGGCTAGATTTGTCGATGCACTGAGGCCAGAGAAATTCACTGGCGTGTACTTTAAGAGATGGCAAGTGAAAGTCACTCTGTGGCTTACTGTTATGAATGTGTTCTGGGTGTCCACTGGCAAACCTGAAGGCGATCTCACTGCAGATCAGGAAAAAGCCTACAGTGAAGCCAACACAATATTCTTGGGCGCTGTTATTGGAGTTTTGATATATCGTTTTCAGGACATCTATATCCATCATACAGTCATAAAGGAATTGTGGGACGCTCTGGTCACTGACTATGGTGGTTCTGATGCTGACACTGAACTGTATGTCATTGAGTAGTACCATGATTATAAGATGGTAGATGGTAAATCTATCGTTGCGAAGGCTCATGAGATACAGTGCATTGTGAAGGAACTCGAACTGCTTAAGATCGTCGTACCTGAGATGCTTGTGGCTGGAGGCATGATTGCCAAATTGCCTTTGTCTTGGAGGGATTTTGCCACTACTCTTAAACACAAGAGAACAAACATATTTCTCTTAGATTTGATCGCGTCTCTTGATGTTGAGGAGAAAGCTCGTGAGAAGGATGGACGTTCTAAAGCTAACGAGGGACACACTGTTGCTAATATGGTGCATCATCCACAGCAGTCTCATGGCAATGGTGGTAAGGGCAAGGACAAGAACAATAAGCCTAAGTAGACCACTACCTTCAAGAAGAAGAACAAGGAGAAGGGAGCATGCTTCGTTTGCGGTTCTAATGAGCATTGGGCAAAGAAGTGTACAGAACGCAAAGGAAGGAAGCCTTCACAACAGAAGATTGCGAACATAGTGACCAGTGCTGGAGAAAATAGTAGGTATGGTAATTTATCATATGTTTTTTCTGTATTTCAATCTACTAGTTGGTGGCTTGATACTGGTGCTAATGTTCATGTGTGCGTTGATGCTTCTTTGTTTACTTCTTACCAGGTCGCCCGGAATTCCCCCGTCATAATGGGAAATGGGTCACATGCTTCTGTTCATGGTGTTGGCACGGTAGAGCTGAAGTTCACTTCGGAGAAGATTGTCCAATTGAAGAACGTACAACATGTCCCTTCTATCAAGAAGAATCTCGTTAGTGGCTCCCTTTTATGTAGGGATGGTTTTAAGATAATGCTTGAGTCGAATAAAGTTGTCATGTCTAAGAGTGGATAATTTATTGGTAAAGGCTATGAGTGTGGAGGCTTGTTCCGCTTTTCCCTTTCAGATTATTGCAATAAGTCTGTGAACTATATTTGTGATGGTGTTAATGAGAGTGATGCTAGTGTTTGACATTCACGTTTATGTCATCTAAATTTTGTTCTATGTCTCGACTTTCCAGCTTGAATTTAATTCTAAATTTTTCCATCGTCAAAGGTTCTAAGTGCTCAAGTTGTGTGCAATCTAAGCAACCTCAAAAGCCTCACAAGGCTGCAGAGGAGAGACACTTAGCACCGCTAGAACTTATATATTTAGATCTTTATGAGATAAATGGTATATTGACTGAAGGTGGAAAAAGATATTTTATGACTTTGATTGATGATGCGACTAGATATTGCTATGTTTATTTGCTAAAAACGAAAGATGAGACTCTAAACTAATTTAAAATTTATAAGGCTGAAGTTGAAACTCAACTAGAGAAAAGATCAAAAGAATTAGGTCTGATCGTGGTGGCGAGTATTTCTCAAGTGAGTTTGACTTATTCTGTGCGAAACATGGTATGATACATGAGAGAACGCCTCCCTATTCGTCCTAATCAAACGGGGTTGCCGAAAGAAAAAATCGCACCTTAACTGACTTGGTTAATTCCATGTTAGATACGGCTGGATTATCTAAGGCATGATGGAGGGAGGCTTTATTGACATCATGTCATGTTCTAAATAGAGTTCCATGAAGAATAAGGAGAAAACGCCATATGAGGAATGGATTGGTAGAAAGCCATCGCTCTCTTACTTACGCACATAGGGTTGTTTGGCCAAAGTTAACGTACCAATCAACAAAAAGCGTAAGTTAGGACCTAAAACTGTGGATTGTATCTTTCTTGGATATGCTTATCATAGCATTGCCTATAGGTTTTTAGTGGTTAAATCCGAGGTGCCTGATATTCATATTAATTCATTAATAGAGTCTCGTGATGTTACTTTCTTTGAGAACATATTTCCTATGAAAGATTTACATAGTATGTCTAGATTATCTTCTGATGTGATTGCTGAAATAACTCCTGAACCTAGTGCATTTTCTGATCATGCTAAACAAACACTTGAACCAATCCATAAGGAGATTGATAGTGAAGCTCTAGGAGGAGCAAGAGACAAAGGACTGCAAAGTCTTTTGGTGATGATTTCACTGTTTATCTTATGGATGACACTCCTAGAACCATTTCAGAGGCATATGCTTCTTCTGATGCAGATGACTGGAAAGAAGCTGTCTATAGTGAGATGGACTCTATTCTTTCTAATGTAACTTGGAAAGTTATCGATAGACCATATTGTTGCAACCTGTGGGTTATAAATGGGTGTTCAAGAAAAAGCTTAAGCCTGATGGTACTATTGACACGTATAAGGCTCGGCTTGTGGCTAAGGGTTATACTCAGAAAGAAGGTGAAGACTTCTTTGACACTTATTCACCTGTTGCTAGATTGACCACTATTCGTGTATTACTTGCTCTGGCTGCCTCACATGGTCTTATCGTTCATCAGATGGACGTTAAGACAACTTTCCTTAATGGAGAGTTGGATGATGAAATCTATATGGATCAACCAGATGGATTTGTTCTAAAGGGTCAAGAAGACAAGGTGTGTAAGTTGTTGAAGTCTTTATATGATCTGAAACAAGCTCCTAAGCAGTGGCATGAGAAATTTGATTCAACACTTCTAGCAGCAGGCTTTTCAGTCAATGAGGCTGATAAATGTGTGTACTACCGTCATGGTGGGGGCCAGGGAGTTATACTGTGCTTGTATGTTGATGACATACTCATCTTTGGAACAAATCTTGACGTGATCAATGAGGTCAAGACTTTTCTGTGCCAAAGCTTTGATTCGAAGGATCTAGGTGAGGCTGATGTTATCCTGAACATCAAGCTAATCAAAGCAGAGAATGAGATTACTCTTACGCAATCTCATTATGTTGAGAAGCTCTTGAACCGTTTTGGTTACAAGGATAGCAAGCCTTCTCCAACACCTTATGATCCCAGCTTGATCCTTCGAAAGAATAAGAGAATTGGCAGAGACCAATTAAGATATTCTCAGATTATTGGATCACTTATGTATTTAGCTAGTGCTACTAGGCCTGACATCTCGTTTGCTGTGAGCAAACTGAGCCGGTTTACTTCTTGCCCGAGAGGTGATCATTGGCGTGCGCTTTAGCGGGTAATGCACTATTTAGTTGGTACTATGGATTATGGAATTCATTATTCTAGATATCCAGCAGTACTAGAAGGCTATAGTGATTTTAATTGGATATCTAATGCTGATGAGCTGCATACCACGAGTGGATATGCATTTACTCTTGGTAGTGCTGCTGTTTCATGGAGATCTCGTGAAGTAGGACCTGAGAAGAACAAGCTATTGGTTAGCATGAGAGTAACTTTTTATAACCTACTCGAGAAGCGATTCATTACTCTCGATATCTGTATGACGGGTTGGTTATTGTCTTAATATATTCAGTTGGCTTTAAATAGCGAATATGTTGTCCTATAGAACATTCTTGAATGAATACACTTGTATGAGCCTGATTGTTGTAAGGTCGTAATCTGTGAGATTTGGGTGATCTCTATTAAGCTCATGAAAGACCAAGGGAGTATGACCTATATGCTACACCCGCGGAGAAGCCTACTGGAAGTCTAGTATCAGTTATGACAGTAAGTGAAACTTGTTTGCATAAAATTTGCAATTCAAGGCATAGTCCATTGTTCAAGTTGTGAATGAGTGTAGCTTATTGTTTTAGGTGGAAGTTCAACTTAACAGTCTCCACTGAAAATACTGGTATATTAAACAAAAGTGGGGTGAGGTAAAATCTAGCTGGGATTTTGAGATCTGGTGGAGGATTGTTGGAATTATATGGGCTTGGCTCATTAATATTCACAATAATTCCTAAAATATCTCAAAGGCCCATTCATGAGTGGTGGGAGTGCAAAGGTTTAGTCCCATATTGCTAGTGGAGGTGGAGGGAGTCTAACTTATAAGGTTGGTTGCTCTAATATCTCTTGCAAGTGTGTGGATGGGAAAAAGGAAGAACACACACGCGCGCTCGCTTGCCTCGCCTCGCGGGGCGGGGCGGGGCATGGGCGATGGGCGCGGCCGCGCGTCACTTGCGTGAATGGTCCGCCGAAATTTGGTCCCTTGCCTTACGGGGGCATGGCTTCTTTTTGCACTTTCTTTTTGCTGCGTGTTCCATATATTTTCATATATTTGGTTATGGAAACCTACGTATTAATATGGTAACCGACTCGGTTGCGGGACGTCCAACCCTAGCGGTTCCTCCCTATAAATACGTATAGGTATCGCCGCAAATCATATAACGTAATTGCCTAGGGTTTTGCCTCTCGCTACTGTTGCGCCGCCAAGACTTCTCCATCCCGATCGTCGGCGTGCACCGGCGAACGGGAGAGCAGGTCTCCGGAACCGTCGTCCTCTGCGATCCTGCACCGGGAGAGGACGAATAAGGTTTTTTGGGAAGCGCTCTGCGCGACTGCTCGATCGCTTCCTTGTCTTCGTCAAGCTCGTCGCCACGGCTCGTCTTCCTCGTCGTCGAGTCGGTATCACCCGCCGTCGTCAACAACGTGACGATGCTGCACATCGTCGCCATCTACTCTACCTAGTCCAGAAGGAAACGTACGTACTCTCATTTCAAACCATGTCTTCTATACTAGCTTTCGTGATCTGTTTATCTATGATGGATGTTGCTAGTATGGTAGATGCTATGCTTTTGTCTGGCTTTATAGACCTGTCTAGATCTTGCTTAGACTTGTCTAGTTTATCCTGCAATCTGATAATCATGCTTATGATTTATTTCTGGATTAATATAAAACTAAAAGTGCTAATCTATTCAACATTATTCGCATTGGAACTTTAGAAGTAGCATATAATCAGATGACCTGCTAAAACAGGAGCGTGGACTGTAAATCGAAGTATGTTGAATGTGAGTGAAGAATGTGTAGGGTCGCTTCATTAGTTGCAATGCAAAGTAGTTTGCTATGTTTCTTTGATCGTCACCTGCTGTGTGTGAAGACTGATCCCCGTAAGACTGCCTTGTCCCATTTTTTCGTTTCAAGTAAAGACTGTGGGCTAATGTTAATAAAAAAATGCTTAACCCTGTACAAGTTTGAAATCACAATCATGCTCGAAAGATGAAACATGCTTAATTCAAGGTGAGTTAGTTAGTTGTCCGATAATTTGGATATAAGCCTAAAAGAACATAGTGAAAAACTAAAAAAAGAGAAGACATTATAGGAGAATTCGTGCTAGACTATGTAGTTTTCACTATTCGAAATAATATCTGAAAAATTTTGCTAGGTAATAGAAATGTCTATCAAAATTTACCTATCAGATATATGGGTTCTATAGTTTGTTATAATTCTTTTCTAAAAGTCCATAGCAACGCACAGGCCATTTGCTAGTTAGTTTAATAGATCCAAATGATAATTATTATTATTAGCATAGCGATATACTCCATCTGAAGTGTGCTTAGTATTTCAATTATTATAACTATGTAAGATTCCACTTTTACAAGAAACTATAAATATGACTGTATTTTTAAGAAATAGATGGTAGAATCAAATAGTATTATGTCAGGAGTGAACATGTTTTTTTTTTTTTTTTTTTGCGTGTGCTATAGCTGTATCATCAATGATAAAGTCAGGACTCATTGTAAAGTTCGGTTTGTGAACAAGATTAAGTGTAGCATTGAGCAAGTTTCATCGGAATTTTGTTAATATATGGTTCGGTTTCCGTGAAAGCAAGAAAGAACTTCGCCCCTCTTTGAGACGTTTTTTTTTTAACTTTTATAGTTCACTTGCCTCCTCATTCTTCTACTATGATGGTGACAGGACAAGTAGGGTCACACACCGGCTAATGGGATCGACTGGAACGGAACAGATACATTGGAGGATCGAGGCTAAGCAGCATGGTGATGAATGGTAGGGACGATGATCCGGCAATGATTGCTGGTAGCAGCGACGGTGAACGGTGTAGTTGTCGGTACGAATTCTCTTGAAGCTAATGTAGAAGATAAAGGTTTACAAACAATATTTTGGTATATTGTCTTGTGAGTTTGAGAATATATGTGTTCAAGAAAAAATAGTTCTTACCCTAAAAAATAGTTCTATCCAAAATTGGGTTCTTCAGAAAGCACGAACTCCTTTGATTTGCATTGCACAAGAATATTTAATGTTAAGCAACTGCATGATCCAGTTGTGATGGATGAGCCTTACCGGCTATTTCTATCATCAACAACATATTCCTTTCATTCAGAAATATAAGCATTTTTAGTTTGGTCAAAATCGACAGCGCGCCTCACACCATGCTTCCAACTTTAAAAAGAGACGAGTTGGAAAACACTCCTTTATGCGTTGAATGCGATGCATCTCCTATTACTGTTCTATGTCTTGTCACTGTTGCCTTATGATCAGGTGGCTAGTATTCTTGTTTGCGGGAGCAAAACGCCTGAAACAAAGGCTGCTTTTTTCTTCTTCCTAAAGGGTGTTAACTTTTGTTGCAATGAAAATAAAGAAAATATTAAGCTGACAACCCTTTTTTTCACTAAGGAACAATATATACTGATCGAGCTTTTCAATATGTTCCTAGTAAAATGCAGCTCAACCTCTGCTGAATACAGTAAGCCAGTATCAAATCAGATTCGCCAATAACAAATGTAAAACAGTCCAGATGATAGGCTGGTAGTTTGTAAGCATATTTTGAGATAAATGGATATAGTAAGACAGTATCTTATCATATTCGCCTAAATGAATTTTGCCAAGAACTAAGTATCTCAATACAGGTGATAGGATAGGCAATTTGTAAGCATATTCTCAGATAAATGAGCAAAAGAGAAATCATATTTCAACCTGGTATGGTAGTATCTGAAACTCTTACAGGTTGGAGTTGTGGTGGGAAGGATGTGTCATGAAAGTAATTTCTTTGTAACGGTTGAGTAAATAAAAGAAACAAAATCACACCTCTCTTTTCTTATTTTTTGTTTGATTTTTTATTGCTCTTTTCCCACCTCTCTTCTTCTTTGCCTTCTTTCTTTTATTTGTTTGTTTTTGCTCTTGTGCTTGGTTTCTTCAGGGATGATAGGCTTTGTTGTTGTTGTGGTTGAGTAGAAGAAACAAAATAACAGCGAAGTCCGACCAATACAACCTTTTAAACATTGAATCCAATGGAAACAACGACATGTTAGATATGGAAACACAAGACTGATAGATAGACAAATAGAGCAATCTAAGATGTTGGTTGTCATTTTTCAAACAAGACGATAAGTGAGGAAATAAAACTGCCTTGTGTAGAAAACAACAGAAATTTGAGTAAGAAAATTGCGACTTCTTAAGCACAATCATAGGAGTCTATAGAGAATTTTCAATTTCCAGTCCATAAGACGGTAAATAATTCAATATCTAACTGTATTCTTACCTTTTGCACAGCCATGTGTTGTGTGTAGAGCAGCAATTTTAACCTCAATGGAAAGGAAACATGGTGATATGGCTTTCATCTGACCATTTCTGAACTTTTGACACATCTAGAAACATAAATGTAACGTCCTTTTGATATTTTTAATCTTAGTGCATTGCTTCTTTAACTCCTCACTGCAGTCCCAGACCCACAATTCTCTCAATACAGGAGGAAGGCCCATTTCTGGCATCGACTTAATATTGGGACATGACTTGATATCTAACTTACTGAGAGAGCTCACAAGATGTAGAGCATCTGGGAGAGACTGGAGATTCTCACAGCACTCTATAACAATTTCTTCCAGGGAAGATGGCAAGTGCTGCTCTTTTAAAGAAAAGATGCCCGGACAAGAAGAAATCTCTAATTTCTTTAAGGAAGAAAGACAATGCAGCTTTGCAGGCAGGGAAAGTAGACTTTCACAACCAATGATGTAAAATTCTTCTAGGGAAGCTGGCAGAATTACCTCTTCCAGTGACACTATGCTTTCACATAATTTTATAGCTAACTTCTTGAGAGAAGGAAGGAGATGCAATGTCGCAGGTAAAGTGCGCAGTGCTTTGTAAGAGTTAAACTCCAGCTCCTGAAGAGAAGTAAGTAGTGGGAAAGCTTCTTTCTGTTCCTCCATTGTTGAGCTATTATCTCCATCATCTTCAAAACACATAAAGCTAAGCCGCTTAAGGGATTGGAGATATTTACTGGAGCAGATTGAGAGTAGAGAGAGATCATCTGTCCAAATCCTTTCCAGTTCTGGGCAGAAGACATCAGGATCTAAACTGACCAGCTCTTGTATTGCATGACTCCAAGCACGCCAAAAACCAGGGCATCCATATATTTGAAGAGATCTTAGTCTAATGCATGTTTGTAAACCTTTTACAGACAACAATGCCTCAGACCAATGGATTCTTATCTCTTCCAGTGCTGTGCATGAACATAAATCGAGAGATTCTAGATCTGAGCTTTCAGTTATGCCAAGCTCCTTCAAAGAGGTGAGGCTTGATAGAGGCAACAACTTTTGAGCGACACCATCAAGCACCAGTTCCTGCAATGACAATGGAAGGAGGATGTTTCTGCTCATGATCTGACCTTCTTTCTCAATCTCATCACGCATCAAAGAGGACATTAGCTTGGGACAGTCTCCAATCCTCAATATCTCAAGAGAATTGAGTCCTCTAAGTCCTTCATTGTTTCCACAGGATAGATCCAAACAGCTTGCGACATGCATCTCTTTTAAAGACATCAAAGAACCAAGGGGAAATAGTAGAACGCACTCATCTGCTGCCCCTGGGCAATCTCTAAGCTCCAATTTCACCAGTGATGGTAGGAGAGACAACATATGAGCAAGCGGAGTTCCTCTGATGCAGCATGATTCGATTGTAAGCTCTTCAAGAGCTGGCAATGAATTATCTTTCTCATTGTATTGATCATCATGTTCTGTACACATTGCAAAGAGTTTTGGACATTCCACAAAGTTCAGTTTCTTCATTGATCTAAGTTGCCGGAATGCTTCCTCCCACGAGAACCAAGTGAGGTTTGCACAACTTTCGAGAGTGAGCTCTGACAAGGCTCCCAAATTATGCAGACTTAACACGCCATTTGAAGTTCTAAGTTTTTCAGTCCCAACCAAGATCAGTGTCTGGTAATACTTTAAGCTTTTAAACTGATAATATGACAAACTCTCATATAATAGTGACCCAACATTAACAATAGTCATTCTCAGTACCTTATGCCCAAGAGGAAGGGGAAGCAACAGCATCAGCAAGGGGCAATCGTGTATGATAAAACGGTGGAGAAGAGGGAATAAATGATTTTCTACAGTTTTAGCAGATGAGTAACATGAAAAAGGAAGCTCCCTTAGTTTGGGACAACCTTTAATTTCAAGGACATGTAGCTCTGATGCTAGCAATGACATTTTGTCTCTAATGACCCATCTTTCTAGTTCTTCAACTTCCTCGATAACAAACTCCTCTAAAGAATGGGTTGACACTTCAGGTGCACCACAAATTTTGGACAAATGTAGCTTTTTCAGGCACTTCAAATGCACAAAAGGGGGTAAAGACCTCAATGACTTGCAGTCCTCTAAATAGAGAGATCGCAAATGAATAAGTGGTGAAGCCTCTCCCAACCATGTTGGAGTTGAAGGACTCCTATACCCACTGATTTGGAGATGTTTCAGCTCTTCATGTGGTTGAAGTCCTTCAAGTACCTCCATTTCCATATCGGGACTATCATGCATCCTTTCAGCATCCCAGCTCAAGCACAAGCTTCTTAAGTGTTTTCTGTCTAGGAGCCTGGCACTGGTTGCCTCTTTCTTGGTTTCTAAATTCTCGAGACCAAAAATGGATAGCGTATCAAGCTCTAACAGATTCACCAACTGCGACATAAAACCAGCATCCTTTCTAACTTTAAACTGGCGTAGCTCCTGAAGAGAAGATAATTTACTAACTTCAGAAAGCTCTGAATGGTTTTCCTCATGACAAATAAAATGGCGTAGATTGACAAGATTGGAGAAGCGCTTTGTCAAGTTAGAAAGATAACAGTCCACTCCTACATTAAGGAATTGCAAGCGGTAAAATCTGCACAGTTCTTGAGGGAAGTGACGATCATATCTCTCAAGCCAAGGGTTATGTTTGTCATATTCTTGCCTGGTTGCTCGAAGATAGCGAAGATGAATACATTGCCCAAATCCAGATAGAATGTCTCCATCATCTTCAATTCCAGATATCCGCAAGGAACGCAAATTGCATATCACATCAGCTGCAAAGTGAAATCTTGTGACAAATGTTGAACCAAAACTACCGAATAACATTAAGGATTTGAGTTTCTTTGTTCGCAGCATATCCAGTTGATGTAAATCTTTCTCAAAGTCTGAATATTGAGATGAAGCAATTATAGATACATGATATATTGTTGATGGCACTGATTGGCACTGAGAACCATCCATAGTAAAGCACTCTTTTGATGAAACGCCCTGAGCTAGATCATGCATCAAGTCATGCATGATGTAGTGCATATCGGTTCTTTCTTTTTCTACTTTTTCAAAAAATCCCAAATTTACTAAATCATCCAAATATTCGAACCCAACATCTTCAAGCCTCATATTATCACAAGCAGGATATATGAACCCTTGAGAAATCCAAAGATAAACCAAGTCCTCTGCATAAATATGATAGCTTTTGGGAAACAATGAACAATATGAAAAGCATCGCCGCAGATGAAAGGGAAGATAGTCATAACTGAACTTAAGAATTGATATGATTCCTTCAGTATCTTTGTGTGATATCCATTCTTTGCTCTCAAAAATTCTTGTCCAGCGCTCAAAGTTTATATCTTTCCTCAATAATCCCCCTACACTTTTAGCTGCTAGAGGGTAACCCTTTAACCTATTAGCGATTTGCCTCCCAATATAGTGCAACTTCTTGTTCCCTTTTTCTTTACCGAATGCATATTCTTTAAAGCATTCCCAGAAATCTTCCTTTTTGAGGCCACCTAATACAATTGGTTCTAATGTACAAACAGTCTTGGCAACCGAATGGTTTCGAGTTGTCACCAATATCACATTACCATTTCCTTCCTGATTAGATTCCAAGGGAGATACAAGCTTGGTCCACTCGCCATTATCCTTTATATCCCATATATCATCTAAAACTAACAAGACTTTGCAGCCCTTCAATTCGCCCTTAAGCATCTCCTGAAGAAGAGTCAAATTTGCATTGCCTCCTTGGTCAGTTCCTGTTACACACTCTAGCATCTGTCTGGTAAGTTTCACAACATCAAAGTTCAGGGAGACACATGCCCATATCATAGTATCAAAATAGGCTTCAACCCTGGGATCACTGCACACATATTGTGCCAATGCAGTCTTGCCAATGCCACCATTACCCACAATAGGGAGAACTGTGATGTTCTTATCACAATGTGCATTACCCATCAATAACACCATGATCTGGTCCCTCTCATGGTCCCTCCCATACATCTTAGTTTCAGTAAGATACGGTGTTGTCAAGCGCCTTTGGTTTTCAGGGCCACGCTTTGCCAATGCAATGTTATCTAGCTCCTCCAGCTTGAGTGCCTTACGTATGTCATCAGTAAACTGATTCAGCGAACAACTGACTTCAGATATTTGGGGCAATATCTTGCACCTGTCAAGCTCAACCCTTGCCTCAGCTCGAACAATAGCATGTCTAGATGCAGGAATCAATGTGTTGCTAATTCCATGCTCAGACACAGCTGCAAGATCAACAAGGAAAGACACATCAGATTTTCATTAGGAATACACATCAGAATTATCATTTCTATCATCGCTACCTCCATTAATCTTGTCATCATGCTTACCGTCCTCAGTCTCATCAAGCATATCTACATCAGCATCACACATCCATCCATCAGTTTCATCAAGCATCTCCACATCAGGATCAAACTCTGCTCGGATGCGGAAGTAGTCAATCTCATCAAGCACCTGTTCAGCGTCGTACACCAAACTCTGCAGCTCTGGCAACGATTCCACCAGGGCCTCATTCTTGATCTCGATCTCCCGAGCAGCACCTAGCACCAGGCTGGCGTTCCTCAGTTTGTCCTCAAGGGCAACAACACCATCATGGAGCCCAACATGGGATGCAAACACCCGCAGCGGGCTGCCACCAGGTGGTGCATATGGTACCAGGGCCATTAGCAGATGATTATTGCAGAGGGCGAGAGAAGAACGAAGAAAGGTAAGACTGGCAAGAGGAACTAGAGAGGGTTACAATGGACCGGAGAGAAGTAGACCATATGGACAAGAGGGGAGAAAAGGACAATCGGATGCACTGCCAATGGACAGAAGAGAGCTTAGTGGACACTTGACAGTGTAGAAATAGTTTTTGTACGCATAGTTTACGCCGGATTCCTTGAACCCTCCGCAGAAGTGAACAAAAGAACGATTTCGATGGAGGAAAAAAAAAACAAAAGCAGACAAACAATGCAGCGTGAAGAGTTGACTCGAGAACTCGGTGGAACGTGCGCACACAGCTAGCTACAGGCTCCGTTTCAACTCTATAGACCAACCATCATCCGTTGACCATGCCACTGACAATTAGGAGTAGACCTCCCAGTGCAAAGGAAAGAGATACATGGCATGTCCCGTTTCTGAACATTGCTGTTTTTTTATCAAGTTCGTGTGCCATATAAATTTTACAAACCAAACATGAATGCACAATACATTCCAAGATCTTGCTTTAGAGCACCGCAAGAACCCATTCCGTTCGGGCGTTGAGTCGAGCAGGTTGCGGGCAGAGCAAGCGTCATACACTATCCAAAGCAGACAGAACGAACCTCCAGAAGCGTGGCTCAGTTCGCATTGTTGGACGCTTTTCTCGCGAGAAGTCGCGTCCGGCGCCACGGCGGCCGTCCGCGGAGCCAGAGAGGCCGTGCCCCGAGCGCCATGTCGCCACGGCGGCCGGCGGCCTCGCCAAACCGACTGGGAAGACGATTTCTTGAGAATGCTATTGTTTGGGCCAAGCCGGATGGATCTTTCCCCGTAGCGGGCTACTCTGGTTTCAGGATGTCTGCGGGGCCGCCCATTGATTTGTGCCACCAAAATATGAACTGATTCTAAAAGAAAGAAGGAAAATTCAAAATTTGAACTCAATGTTGTTTATGGTTCAAAAAAATTTTGAATTCAATAAAATGTATTTTATACTCTGACAAAGTTTGTATTCAAATTTCCCCTAATACGAGTTTGAATTCAAAATACAAATTATCTCTATATATGTCAAATAACTTTGATCAGAGTCGGAGTCGCTTTTTGTTTGAAGGAAACAGAGTCGGAGTCATTTACATTCGTCGCTTTTTGTTTGAAGAAAATAAAGTTGGAGTCGTTTACATCCAAAAACAAGTTAGGTGTGTACGTAAGTCTTTGATATTGATGCATATATATGGGAAGATGATTTATTATCTAAAAAACAAATCCAACTCTAGCACCATGAGTTGTATCAAACTCTCCGAAAGGTTCGCTTGTGGACTGTGCTATGGACACCGAATCTGGTCCTTGTGTTAGACAATTAGTTTGGGCCTTTGGCTAATTGGCTTGTAATCATATATCTTGGGCCTTGTGCCATGCAACGTGAGTTGCTAGGGCTTGCCGCACCTTGTCTGCGGCTCCCCATATATGTATTCCTTTGACCGTAATACAATCTATCACAAGTTTATTTGCTTTCATGGTATACAGAGGTTTCTTTCCTCTCGCTTCTGCTCTCCTCTGCCCTAGCCGCCGCCGCCTCATGCTGCACTCCATCCGCCGTCGTCTCCCAGTGCGGTGGTTTCTACCCTGGCGGTCTGTTCTGTTGTGCTTGACCCTCCCCCGTCATTGCCCATGGATGATGACGCAGCCAAGATCGTTGAGGCCAAGCGCCTCAAGGATGAGCGCGCTGCTGCCGAGGAGGCTAAACGCCTCGACGCCGAGTGGGCCAAAGCCAAGATCGAGGTCGCTAAGTTTGCCGAGGAGGAACGCGTTGCTGCACTATACCGTGCCCAAGAGCGCGCCAATCTTCATGCGCAGGCGGTTGCTGTGGTGAACATCAAAACCATGATGTCGCTCGTCTTGGAACTCTCCTCTCCCCACTACTCTTGATGGCGGAGTCTCTTCCTCAGTACTGTCGAGAAGTACGACCTCTCCAACCTCGTGCTCACCGACGAAGACTTCTCCGTTGATCCTCATTGGAACCGGATGGATTTCACCGTCAAGTCGTGGCTCTTCGGCACCATCGTTGCCGACCTTCACGAGATCGTGCACAAGTCTGCACTGACATCTCGCGCTGTGTGGTTGGCACTTGAAAAGCAATTTATCGGCAACAAGGAGAGCCGTGCCCTTCTGCTCGATGCTAAGTTTCAGACCTTCGTCCAAGGTGACTTGAATGTTACTGATTATTGTGCTATATTGAAGGGTATGGTAGATGCACTCGGTGATCTTGACGAAGTCGTTCATGATCGCACGCTTGTCTTGAATATCCTTTGGGGTCTCAATGAAAAGTTTGTAGTCATGGCCATCTTCATCTAGCTCCAGCGACCCTTCCCCTGCTATGATGATGTCCTCGCTGGCCTTCAGCTTGCCAAACTCACCTCGGTGAGCACGTCTCCAACCACTACACCGTCAGCCTTCGGCACCTCTACGTCAAATCTCCCGCGTCCCCCTGCCGCCTCCAACCCCCATATTCATGGCTATGGTCCGCAGGGGGGTCAGGGGACTAGCTCCGGGTCCGGCGGCGGCAACAACAACAGGAACCGTAACCGTTGTCGCCAACAACAACGTTCAGGCAACGGTGGAGCGCCTGGCACCTCTGGTGGGTCTAGTGGGCCTGGCCTTTAGGTACCTCGGGTGCTGGTGGGCTGCCCTACGGTGGGCTGCTCTACGGTGGTCTTCCCCAGGTCGGGCTGCCTAGTTACAGCGGCCTCCCCTCCCCTGCACTTGGAGGTAGCCCATACGGCTCCTACGTCCCGCCTTAGCCCATGGCGCTGCCTCCAATCAATCAGCCCTGGGCCCCACCTTCGACATTTGGCGTATGGGATCAATAGGGTCTGGCTAACGCGTTCTCCACTATGACGCTTCAGCAACCGCCCTCTGCTGATCGGTACATGGACTCCGGGGCTTCCTCCCATATGACGATCAACTCTGGTATTCTCTCTGCTACTCTCCCTCCCTCTTCCATTACCCCCCTAATATTGTTGTCGGTAATGGGTCCCTTCTACCCGTTACCTCCACTGGATCTCTCACTTTTTCCTCTGCCTGTAGTCCTCTTCACTTGCATCACGTTCTTGTTTTCCCTCATATTATTAAGAACTTAATCTCTATTCGTTAGTTCATTATTGATAATTGTTGTTCTGTCGAATTTGACCCCTATGACCTTTTTATGAAGGATCTCAGAACCAAGAACGTGATCGTCAGGTGCAATAGCTTCGGACAGCTCTACTCCATTCATCCATCGATGTTCCGTCCACATGCTCTCACGGCGTCCACCACCATCCCCACCCTTTGGCATCGTCGACTTGGCCACTTAGGCCATGAGTCCTTAGCTCCTTTAGTGTCATCTATAGAGTTCTCTTATAATAAAAGTGAGCTTGATACTCTGTGTCATGCGTGTCAGCTTGGTTGCCATGTGCGCTTACTCTTTTCTAGGTCCACTTCTCGAGTAGTCAATAATTTTGATTTAATACATTGACATTTAGGCGTCACCTATTGTTAGTGTGTCTGGCTACAAGTATTATCTTGGTATTCTTGATAATTGTTCACACTACCTTTGGACCTTCCTTCTGTGCTTTAAATCAGACACGTTCAACACTTTGTCTCACTTTTTCTCTCTTATCCTATATAGTTTGGTCGTACCATTAAGAGCATTCAGTGTGACAACGGTCGTGAGTTTGATAACTCTGCTGCACGGACCTTCTTCCTCACCCATGGAGTTACGGTCTGCATGTCATGTCCTCACACATCTCCTCAAAATAGTAAAGCCGAGCGCATTATTCATTCCACCAACAATATTATGCATTCTCTCATGTTCCAAGCTAGCCTTCCTGCCACTTATTGGGTAGAAGCCATGCATACGGCCACTTACCTTCTTAACATTCAGCCTACAAAGACACTTAATTTTGCTACACCTCACTTTTCTTTGTATGACATTCAACCGCCTTGTGATCATTTACGTGTCTTTGGATGCAAGTGCTATCCCAATTTGTCAGCCACAAATCCTCATAAACTGTCTCCCCGGTCCACCCTTTGTGTGTTCTTAGGTTACCCATCTGAACACAAAGGTTATCGTTGTCTTGATCTTGCCTCTAATCGCATCATCATCTCTTGTCATGTTGTCTTTGACGAAGATTCCTTTCCCTTCGCCGAATTACCCGCACATCTCCATTCATCCAACTTAGACTTCTTAACCGAACTTGATTTTGTTCCTAGTCCAGTTGGTACACCTTTGGTTGTATGTCCACTTGGCGCTAGTTCCGCTGCCCCTGGTGGTGTTCCACCCCAGGTTGTTGCAAGCGGATCCCCACCTGAACTCACACCCGCTATTCGTGTTGGCTCTCCACCACACGTTGGTGCCAATGGGTCTCCCCTCAGCTCGGTTCCCGCTGCCCGTGTTGGCTCTCCACCACACGTTGCTGCCAGCGGGGCTGCCCTTAGCCCGGTTCGCGATGTTGCCTGCAGGGCCACCGTTGTCGGCTCCTCTTCAACACCTAGCGCATGCGGACCCCCTCCTGGGTTCAGTCCGCTGCCCCAGTCTAGTTCTTCGCCAGGCGCAAGAGGACCACCCCCTGGATTCCACTTGTCGATCCAAGGGTCAACATCTTCGCCTAGGCCCGTCTCTGGCCCAGCACCTATGCCTGCCCCTACCTGGCTGCGTGGGACTAGGTTACTGCCTACGGCCATCCACATTGACCCAGTGGACAACGTGCATGCTATGCGCACTAGAGGTAAAACAGGAATTCGACTTCCAATACAGCGACTGAATTTGCAAGCTACCACACTCTCGCCTCTCCCGAAGACTTACTGGGGTGCTCTTGCAGATCCTAATTGGAGCGATGCTATGATAGAGGAATTCGGTGCTTTATAAGCCAACAACACTTGGGAGTTAGTGCCTCGTTCGTCTGGTGCAAATATTGTGACAGGCAAGTGGATTTTTCGCCACAAGTTTCTTACTGATGGTTCCTTGGATCGCTAAAAGGCTCGTTGGGTGCTTCATGGTTTTACACAGCAGCCTGGTGTTGATTTTGGAGAGACCTTTAGTCCTGTGGTGAAGCCAGCCACCATCCGCACCATACTCTCTGTGGCTCTATCTCATTCTTGGCTTGTTCATCAGTTAGATGTGAAGAATGCCTTCCTCTATGGTACATTGTCAGAGATTGTATATTGTGAGCAGCCGTCTGGTTTTGTTGATTTCGGTCGTCCAGATCATGTTTGTCATCTCAAGAAGTCGCTATATGGTTTGAAGCAAGCTCCTCATGTCTGGTACACTCGCTTTGCTTCTTACATACTGTCCATTGGCTTTGTTGGTGCTCGGTCAGACACTTCTTTATTTATCTATCATCACGGATCAAACACTGCTTATTTGTTGCTCTATGTGGATGACATTGTGCTCACGACCTCCTCTGACTTGTTGCTTCGACGGGTTATTGCTGCACTTACCGCCAAATTTTCTATGAAGGATTTGGGCCCCTTGCATCACTTTCTCGGGATTTCTATGACACCTTGCCATAGTGGTCTGTTTCTCTCTTAGCGCTAGTACACGTCGGATATTCTGGATCATGCTGGTATGACAGATTGCAAACCTTGCTCTACTCCAATTGATACATGTGCCAAGCTGTCCTTTGACGGCGCTCCGGTCTTGTTGGCGCCTTGCAATATCTTATATTCACCCGTCCTGATATTGCGTATGTTGTACAACAGGCCTGCCTCTTCATGCATGACCCCTGTGAGCCACATTTTTCTTTAGTTAAGAGGATACTACGCTGCGTTTGTGGCACTCTTGACTTTGGTCTTCAGTTACATCGGCCGGCTATCATTGATCTTGTTGCTTACTCAGATGCTGATTGGATTGGATGTCCTGATACTCGATGGTCCATGTCTGGTTATGGTGTTTTCTTAGGGGATAATCTCATCTCATGGTCATCTAAGCGACAACAGATTGTTTCTCGCTCTAGTGTTAAGACTGAGTATCGTGTTGTTGCTAATGCTGTCACTGAGACTAGTTGGTTGCGTCAGTTGTTGGAGGAGCTCCACTGTCCGCTCCGTCGTGCTACTCTTGTCTATTGTGACAATATCAGTATTGTTTATCTCTTGACGAACCCGGTGCAACACCAGCGCACTAAGCACATCGAGATTGATCTGCACTTTGTTCGTGACAAGGTTGCTGCTGGAGCTGTTTTGGGTTCTTCATATGCCAACCACTTCTCAGTATGCAATATCTTCACCAAAGGCTTGCCTACTTCGGTCTTCACTAAGTTCAGGTCCAGTCTGAACGTCTGCACCAATAGCTGATTTCGTCGCTTTGACTGCAGGGGCGTGTTAGACAATTAGTTTGGGTCTTTGACTAATTGGGTCTTGTAATCATATCTTGGGCCTTGTGCCATGCAACGTGAATTGCTAGGGCTTGCCGCACCTTATCTGCGGCTCCCCATATATGTATCCCTTCGACCGTAATACAATCTATCGCAAGTTTATTTGCTTTCACCTTGTGCACTCTGCGAGACGCTGCAATGCTTTTTACTGAGCAAGTCATGTTTCTTTTATTTTAAACAGAATAATTCTGATTTTATTATTAAAAATTACTGATACATTGAAAGTAAATCAGTGCTACGCGTTTACAAACTACAACATGTAAATTAATGTTTCGATTCATAAATTAACAAATGTGATCTAATGACACTAGTTTTAACGTCTCTTGCAACATACGTGCTAATTGCTAGTATAAGAATAAATCAAAAGGAACAAACTGGATTGTGAGTAGTAATAAAATGGATTGACCGAGTAAGAAACTCCAACCTGAGATAAAAAGAAAAGTAACTTGAACCTATGTTTGAATCGTCGAGACTAAATGCCGTAATGATAATCATATTGCACTTGATCTTGAAACTGTTATACATAATGGTTCAAATAATTTGAGAACAGCTATGTGATTTCGTCCGGCTAATTAGTCATTAGCATGCTTCATTGATCGGGTAGCTATAAAAGCTGTTTGGACAGCAGCCGGCCTCGTACTGACAACATTTTCCAAATAATTTTTGAAACCTCCAAACCTCGGTACGCCATTAAACTCGAAAATTTCCTGATTTGCTTTTAGCAAAAAGAAAGAAAGTTCCGGATTTTCCATCCATGTATTCTGGCCTAAAAAACCTGGGCCTCTAGTGCAGCGACGCGTTCGCGGACTCCCGGCCCGGCACGGGACGTTTCCAGGCGTGACCCCACCAGCTCCGCCCCCAGGCAAAAATATCTGGCCTTGGCCCACACGCGTACACACGTCCCAATCCAAACCCATCCCTTCCTCCTCCTCCTCCACGCCTCTCCCGGTCCGCCCGCCGCCGCCGCCGCCGCCGCCGCCGCCATGATGCCGCAGCCAGGCATGGCCCCACCGCAGCCCGGGATGGCTCCGCCGCCGCAGCAGGGTGGCCCCGGCGCGCCGCCGCCATGGAGCGTCATGCCACCGCCCATGGCCCCACCGACTCAGGCGCCGCCGCAGCAGTACGCCCCCCCGCCGCCGCAGCCGCAGCAGTACCAGGCACCGCCCCCGCCGCAGATGTGGGGCCAGGCGCCCCCACAGCCGCACCAGGCCCCGTACGGCCAGGCGCCCCCGTCGATGGCCCCGCCGCCCCAGCCGGCCGCGTACTACGGGGCCCCTCAGCCGGCGCAGGCGCCCCCGGCCGCGGCGACCCCCGCCAACCCCAACGAGGTCAGGACGCTCTGGATCGGGGACCTGCAGTTCTGGATGGACGAGAACTACGTCTACAATTGCTTCGCGTCCACCGGCGAGGTACGTTCCTCCGGATTCGTGCGTCCGCATCGCGGAATCTGCGCGTGGGTTGCTTGGATCCGGTTCGCGTGGATGCGTTTCCTCTAGATGTGAACTAGTTGGACTAATCTTTGTTTGTTTCATCCGGAACGAGGTCAATTTTGCAATGGAATCGTTTGTTTTAGATGTATTTTTGGATTAGAAAGCACTATTAATTGTGGAATTAAAACGCACTTTTTGTGCGCTGTAGTTGAACTCTTGGTTTTGTTTCATCTCAGATGTTTTGCTTCCGATGCATAGATGAGCTTTGAGTATCTTGGTGCTTAGTTCATACTGCAGCATCTCTGAATCTGATTTTGGTAGGAAGTCGCTTTAATTTTATCCCTAGGGCCTAGGCTTTCCGGTCCACATGCCTTGGATTGGATGGTACTCAGACAATATATTAGTTGATTAGCTTAGAACTGTGACAGTTACTATTTTTATTATTGCTTTTACTGTCCACTTGTTGTAAATGTGGTGTCTGGGAGATCTAATTCAATATTTGTCCTTTTTTCTCCTTTTTATTCTATGATATTTTGTTTGCCATTCATGATTGGCATTATTTCTGGATAGATTTACTGGATTAGTTGCTCGTGTATTACTATTTTTGTGGTTAGCTGAAACAAGATTATGGAACCACTTTAAACGTGATACTTTTTTTTGAAGAACCTTTAAATGTGATACTTGCAGTACTGTATGTTGCATTTCTTTTTATAAATGATTGATTGATTCAGCGTTTGGAATTCTTTTGCTAATATTTAATTTTTCAATCATGAATTTTAGGTACAATCTGTGAAGCTAATTCGTGACAAGCATACTGGACAACTTCAAGGCTATGGTTTTGTTGAATTCATGAGCCGTGCTACTGCTGAAAGAGTTCTTCAGACATACAATGGGACAATGATGCCAAATGTGGAATTGCCATTCCGATTGAACTGGGCCTCTGCTGGTGAAAAACGTGATGACACCCCTGATTATACAATTTTTGTTGGTGACTTGGCTGCTGATGTTACAGACTATGTATTACAAGAGACATTCAGGGTGCATTACCCTTCTGTGAAGGGTGCAAAAGTTGTAACAGACAAATTGACAATGCGCCCAAAGGGTTATGGCTTTGTGAAATTTGGTGATCCTAATGAGCAAACTCGTGCAATGGCTGAAATGAATGGGATGCTCTGTTCTACAAGACCTATGCGTATTGGACCAGCTGCAAATAAGAAAGCTACTGGAGTTCAAGAGAAAGGTATTCACTGAATGCCATTTCAGTGTACCTTAACTGCATCTTGTTACATTTGCATAGCTGCATACCATGTCTCTGTTTTGTTATTTAATATTTTGTGTTTGTTGTCCCATGGTATCTGTCGTTTCATTATTACTTTTCTCTGGTTTTGTATCCTCTGCTTGTTCCAAATGTATTGATGAATTGCTGTAGTCCTTTGAACAAGGCAGTGGTGACACAACATTTTCATTTGTGGATTCGGATCATTTTGATACATTAGGATTCTGAAATACTCATAAAACTCATGTTGTCTGGAAGCAGGATACCAACAGGCTCTTCATATAGGAGCCTTGGAACTGATTTGAGCTGCATGCATATCTTGTGTAATGCGTGGCCTCTGTTAGGTCAGTGTTAATGTTTATGTCCTAAATTTGATGTCGATTCCTTTGGTATCTTCTTTGTTTCTTAGTACCCCCTTTCCTCCGCAATCCTTTTACTTCCTTCTGCAATTTAAATTATTTCTAGAGGTAGAGGTCAATAAAATTCACCGCTCAGTTTCTTTCTGCAACCATCCATTTATTTCCCAAGTAAACATTTGTTGAATAGCTTGTTTCTGCAATAATCTATATTTTCCTGTATATTTATTATTAGCTATTGTTTGAGCCTACGATCATTTGGTACTTCTAGGTTCTAAGTAGAATGCATTTATACAGTGTTCATAGCCTTGTAATCGATATAATTTCTGGGATAAGGCAGCCGTAAGACTCTTGGTTAACGAGGCTGAAGTCTCTTTCTGCTAGGTTTGCTATGAAAGCAGCTTAAGAATAAGAAGCTGGAGCTTAGTAGAGTGTTTGAATGTAAAAGAGGCAACATCTTGTCCTCTGAATGTTTTTTCTTTGCTTGTTTTCACTTTACTTGTTAGATCATTGGCTGTTCTGTTTGCCTTTTTGAGCCTTATATTTTTGTATCACGGCGATCGTGTCATGGCTGGATATTTGATTTCAGTTGCCTTGGTTGTAGCCAACTAACAAAGCATGGTCTCTGTTTTGCGTGTTCAAAAAAAGTTCTGTTACCTGTTTATCTTTTAGCACATATTGATATTTATTGTACTTTGTTTTAATGTTTTTCTTTTTTAGCTTTGAGGTTTGATCTTGTGGAAATGATTTTATATATGCTATGAGTTAGCTGACTTGTACTTTGCCGTACTAATTCTTACAATGTTGCTAAATCATCAACACAAGCCTAATTGAGTAATTGAATGAGTTTATGTTCTTACTGTTGAAGTATAAATGTATTGCCCACCCTTTCCCATCAGCTTAGGCTTTTGGGTTCATCAATACATTTATACTTCAACACTTACAGGAATGGAATACTTAATAAAATAATAGTACACATATATATGAATTGCTGCTGCTGGCCTTTTGACCACCGAATTAGCACAATGTACACGCTCTTTTTTGCCCCTGATATTGTGCTGAGAAATTTGATGCGACTCTGAAAACTGATATGTGATAATGGTTGCCTTGTTCTCTCCCTCTTTTTTTGTTCTCAAAGAAGTGGTTTCACTTGCTTCTCATTTTTTGTTAGTTTGTTGAATTATTTGTCCCTGTAAATTCTGAGCTAGGTATTACGAATCAGATTGTCTGAATCATGCTCAGTTAGATGCATTATGGCATGGCATACCTGCATATGCATCATTGCTGTTTTAACTGAAACATAGTTTCACAACCATTATTATGATGTGCATGATTAGCATTCATACATATATTTTTATCTCAGTATTCAGTAAGTCTTACATTATGCCTTCTTTATTTCTGTTTTATTTACAGTACCGAGTGCTCAAGGAGTTCAGTCTGACAGTGACCCTAACAATACCACTGTGCGTTCTTTGTTCTATTTTTTTTGTGAAAGCTATGTTCACAGCTATGTTTTTGATACTTACCTTTGTTGTTGAGCGCAGATTTTTGTTGGTGGCCTTGATCCCAATGTTACCGAGGATATACTGAAACAAGTGTTCACTCCTTATGGAGAAGTTGTCCATGTTAAGATCCCTGTTGGAAAGAGATGTGGCTTTGTTCAATATGCTAACAGGTTAACTTTCCATGTGCCTTTTTTATTCTTTATTGCTTGTATGTGGATACTCATTCTTGAATGGGCCATTTGCCTACAGGACACTGGGTTTGTGTTTTTTTGTCCACAGGACACCACCTAGTGTCCTACAGACAAAAAAAAGTGTCCTACAGACAATTTTTTAAAAACAGTGTCCTACAGACAAATTTCCCTTCTTGAATTCATGTAAACATTTATATTGTTGTGTATCAGATCATCTGCAGAGGAGGCATTGGTAATTCTGCAAGGTACTTTGATTGGAGGGCAGAATGTGAGGCTTTCATGGGGTCGCAGTCCTTCAAACAAACAAGCTCAGGTAATCTTTCGCTTAGAGCAAGTATAATGGTGAGCGAAATGCCTGCCATGCCATCCAAGCATCCGAGCTGGAAGAGAGTTTAGGGAGAGAGAGGAAAGGGGGCTCTTCATCAGTCGTTAGCTGAATTGTGTGCCCCGAGATAAAATCGGTTGCTTTCAGCTTGCATGCGGGTGTTGACGCTGGCATTTCCATTCTCCAACCAATGACTGATGCATGCATGGAATATTAAATGACTGTAGGCTAGCTAGTTATCAACCTTCCAACCAATTTTATTATCTGATTTTTTTTTTGGGCTGGAAATTTTTTATGACATGTCACTGCTATTTCGCCAGCAGCCGGTGACATTATTAGCCTTGCTCTTACTACCTTGATTTCTATTCCTCAAATCAATATAAGCTGATGCACGTACGCTTATAGCCTCAACAGGATTCCAACCAATGGGCTGGGGCTAATACTGGCTACTATGGCTACGGGCAAGGCTATGAGGCCTATGGATACTCTCAACCTCAGGATCCTAATATGTATAGTTATGGAGCTTATGGTGGCTATACAAATTACCAGCAGCAGCAAGCAGTGCAGCAGCCACAGCAGCAACAGGTGTGATTTTCTATTTCTTTTGGCTTTTGTGTATTATTATTGTGACATGCTTCTGTTCACTTCTTTGCTGCACCAGTTTTTATTTGAAGTAATTCAGTTTTTCAATGGAGTCACAAATTAGAGTAAATTTTTATTACATGGGGCTTTACAGGACTTATATGTTGTCTCGTATTGTCCTTAAGATGCTGATTTTTTGAGGTTTCATGATTTAGTCCTTTCTGGACAGACTGAATCATTACCTTACCAATTGTACCATCTAACTTGTTCCTGTTATCATTTCAAGCTTCTTTGACTTATTTGTTATATCCTTATATTCGTATTTCACACTGATGTGACTGAAAATCTGACAAATCACTGTCACCATTTCAGTGAGACCCACCGATTATATCATGTTGCATTTTTTGGGTGCTGCGGTTGATGTTAGCGATGGATGAGTTGCTGAGCTTCGTATGCGATGGATGAGTTGCTGAGCTTCGGATGCAATTGATGGATGAGTTGCTGTGAGCTTATGATGCATGCGTTGGTTGTGATTATTGACATGGTTTGTAGTACTGCAGATTTTTGTCATGACGGATTGTGATTCTGTTGTTACCTCTAGCTAAAGCAGCCTACTGTTTGTCGTCGTTTGTTTATACTGCTATTAACGGTGCTTTCTATCCCGCCATCTTTTTGAGTGTTCCAGTGACACAGTTTGTGTTTATTTTTGTTCTTTTTACTGCCTTGTTAATACGCTTTGCGTGAAAAAATATGAATAGTTATGTTCGTACCATGAGATTAGCCATTGAGTATGCCGTTTGCGTTATACCCGTCTCATCTTTCCAGTTTTTTACTGCCATTTCGACTGGTTTGAAAGTGTTACAGCGTACTAGGACATGACAGTAATTGCTGGGGTTTTACGGTGGAGCCTGGATTTTTTTTTTTGAAACAAGTTAACAATTTTAAGGGCAACCTATGCCACTGTTTTTGGGGCTTTGTGGATTTGCATATGAACCATCTTTTAGTAGTGATAACCTGTGTTGCCTTTCTGCTCCATTGACCTGTGCCGTCTTTCCACTTCTATGAAATTTTAATATTTTAAAATTTCCTTTCAGTATTAATAGTTGAGAACTTTTACGATACATATTACCACCAGTAATTACTGGTAGTAATTAGAATTCAATGGTTTAGATTAATTATATTCTTATCATTAATATCACCAGTAATCTGAAGTAGTAATGATTTTACTGGGGTAGTATCGGAACAAATTAAAAGAGCAGAGTTACAAGTGTCAAATTAATAAGGATAAAGTGTTTTAGCACTACTGCTCACAGGTGAGTTCATTTCATTTCGAGTGTTCCATTACTCCGGGTGTCTAGGGTTCTTGCCGCCGCCACCGACGCGGTACGCCCTGGCGCGTGTGCATTTGGTCCATCGCAATGACTGCAGGCGTCGGAGACCCGGCGTTGGGGCCCCTTCGCGGAGATTGAAGGGCGGCAACGCTGGCGATGTCGCAGAAGAGGAGGCGGCAAACATGTTACAATTTAGATGCCGGCAACGTGCTTGAAGACGAAGGCAGATCAAGGAGAGATCTCCGGCGAGCCGCAGCAACGTTGGGCGGCCAGTAGCGTTTGTCGTCCGATCGTGCGTCACCGCGCCGGCGTTCTCCGGCCGCAGCTACCGACGGTGGTCTGCCTGCAGGCATCTAATTTACCCAATTACTGAGTGCACCCAAGCAATATCATTCCTTCTCAACAGGGAGGATGCAATCGCAATCACAAACCAGTCTACACCATAATCAATTCTGCACTATAAAGGCATCTAATTTACCTGCAGTAATGTCACCGACAACTAATCAATAATCCTTGGCTGATGCCATGATGCGGATGATATAACTCAAGCATGGCTAGCGGCACGCGCCGACATTTAGGACTCGAGATTTTCGCTGCCCACCTTCACGGACTGGCTGAGACTTCACCACACAATGCTTGATCGCCCAGGTTGGCGCGACTGACGGAGATAGACACAGTTTGTGCGGTGTCTCCCTGCCAGTGCTGATGCTCTCCGTACCATGGGGCAGCGAAGGATCAGCCATGGTGCTGTGTGTAGTGTCGAATCAGGGAATGGTTCGGCAGGATTAAGCGGTGGCGCGGCGCACAATTCCTCTCGGCGACATAATGACATGCTAGTAAATCTACCAGCATACTATATGCTAACTTAAACCCCCGCTTATCCCACATAATCCCTTATTTTATAAATAGTGTCCAGCTAAAATAACCCACCTCTATCCTGGTCATTGGATAAAGATCCTGTGATCTTGATTGGAGTTCTAATAGTTCTCACACGAAATTAGTTCTCATAGGATACGTTGTTAACTAATTATGAAAGTAACCTTTTGATTACCGGCAGTAAAATACTGATGGTAATATGCACCATAAAAATGCTCTAATGGTCTTTCTACTCCATTCGCTGTGCCGCCTTCTACTGTGCTACACCCTGCTGAGTTTGTGTTTTCGTCTCCCATGTCGTTATATACCACCCCTTTAGAACTTGAGAAGTTGAGTGTTCAAGTTCACCAAATTTAGCTTGCTCAACACAATATTCTTGCCCCCCCCCCTTCTCTGCTCTCCCCTCCTTTTTGAAAACGTCCTGAATTGCGCGCGTCAAGGATATAAATATCCAAATGTTCCAGCCATTGCGGCTTCTTTGCTCGGCTCCTCACAAAGGCTCGCAAAATTTGGAAATCATTCCATACAACTGTTATATAACTACAAAATGATTACTGTTGAATGACTGATATCTTTATCACAAAAAATTAACAAAAACAGACTCATGACGCGCTTTTTTATTTAGATCCAAGTCCAAAACATAGTATACAATCTGTGTAAAATCATCGAAAATTTAATACAAACTTCATTACACTAATGGACAGGACCATACAGGTACACTATTATTTATTTTATAATTATATGATGTAGAACTACAAATACGTAGTTGTAGTTGTATGAAGAGAGCGCATATTAACCTATCTCCTTTGCAAGATTTAGCTCTAGTAGTGATTGTTCTCCCAGAATTGAGCCTGGAGCCAGTCAATTGTTCCCTTTTGCACCTGGAAAGCCTTGGCCAAAACGTCATCGGAAATAGGTGGCTTTGATCCAAAGACTGCATTGGCAATGGTAATAGTCCCAGGGTTTTGGCTGCTGAGTGCGGCGATGGCAACTGCTGGTTTGTAATGGTCGGGGTTGAACTGGAAGTGGATGAGCCCCTCAGGGAAGACGAACACATCACCCTTGTTGAGCACCTTGGTGAACAGTTTGTTGTCGGTGTTAGAAGTGACAAAACCAACGTAGAGTGTTCCTTCAAGCACCGTGAGGATCTCAGTGGCACGTGGATGGGTATGTGGCGGGTTTTGTCCTAAGGGCGCATAGTCGATGCGAGCCAGTGAAATGCCTAGAGTATTGAGGCCAGGTATCTTCATTACATTAACCAAAGTGACGTTTGATCCCACCTTGCTCATCTTGGTGTCCCTAGGCTTGTCCAGGTTGGCTGCCATGAAGAAGTCCTCTGCGTTCACAGCCATGGGGTCTTTGCAAACAAATCCATTCACCCGTACTGTACATACAAAAGAAGTAAAGGATATAAAGATCAGAACCCAAGCAAACCAACGATGCTGTCACCAATTTAGTACTCGAACATCAAAATACGTTAAAAGTAACTGCATAGATACCTGGTGAATGCATGTCGGCAACACAAAAGTCCTGGAGCGGGCTAGGGTCAGAAGCAATGGCCTGTGAAGCGATCAATGCTAGAAAAGCAGCGAGAAGGAAGTAGGAGGAAGTGGCCATTTTGTTTTATCGATTATGCTTTCTCCAATCTTTTGTGTGTGTTGGTGCTCTTTGCCGTAGGGTAACGAGCTGCTTGTGTTTCTCTTGTGGATCTGCAATGGATTTGCTTATATAGGCACAGAAGTCCCAGCAACCAGAAGATGTGAGCTACTGAACAGGTCAAGTCGAACCAACCAACGTATGAAATGGTCATGTTAGATAGAACTTGCTGACGAAAGAACATATTTAATTAACTTGCGTTACCTTTTCAAAGGTAGCTTGTTTGCACTCTACTAACAAATCTGACGTGGTCACTTTTGTTCAGCTTTGAATGAAATACGGACGAAGTCGCAAGTAGAGGACACAAGCTTAGCTTGCATATTGTGGCGCATCGGTCAATGCATGCACCCACCTGCCGACTACATACATACGGAATGATTCAACAATTCGAATATGACATCACTAACTGAAAATATAACTAAGCCACCTTTGTACCTAATACAACTAACATAATGAACATCTCCATCTTTTCAATTGATAGATGATCACTTTATAATGATGTTTCCATATTATTTACCACGCATCATGATTCCATTAGAGATTACATGAACGAATCCAATACATTGGATGCATACAAAGTACGGAAGAAATGGCATGAGACATGCATGCCTTCAGTTTGTGAGATAATCATGCTGCAAGCCTTCTATTAATGCCAAATCTATGACAAAAGTACGTATCTAGTCAGTCTTATTGACTTGGTCATGACCTTTACCTGCAGCTTCTTCGACTACAATAAAACAGCTGAATGTTTTGAACCAAAAACGTATGAAGTCACAAGTAGAGGACGCAAACTTAGCTTGCATATTGTGGCGCATCGGTCAATGCATGCACCCACCTGCCGACTACACACATATAGAATGATTCAACAATTCGAATAGGACATCACTAACTGAAAATATAACTAAGCCACCCTTGTACCTAATATAACTAATATAATGAACATCTCCATCTTTTCAATTGATAAATGGTCACTTGATAATGATGTTCCCATATTATGTACCATGTTAAGATTTTGTGAGTGATTACTTTCACGAATCCAATGCAATGGATACATACAAAATATGGAAGAAATGGCACGAGGCATGCATGCCATCAGACTGGGAGATAATTTATCATGCTGGCCTTGTATTAATACCAAATCTATAGCAAAAGTATGTATCTAGTCAATGTTATTGACTTGTTCATGACATACCTTTACCTGCAGCTTCTTCGACTACAAAACAGCTGAAAGTGAGAAATAGTGTTTAGGCAAAGTAATCAGCACAGCCTAGTTGTTCACTACAAATATACCACAACTAATTATGTTTGCTAGATAATTTATTTATAAATAATCTGGTTAAATATTTTTTGCCTCCGAAAAGTGCATAGTTTCAACTTGTGCTAAACATAATATTGAATAATTTTTCATGAAATATATACACTCAAATTAAACTGACTGATCACACAACATTTCATTTACATGCCACTAAATCTTATAGGACATACACTACGGGAAAATCGTTTTTTGCCGAGCGTTGTTTTTTCAGGCACTCGGCAAAGATAGAAACACTCGGCAAAATAGAAACACTCGGCAAAAATGCTTTGACGAGTGTCAATAAAAATACACTCGGTAAAAAAAATGCTTTACCAAGTGTTTTTCCATGACACTCGGCAAAGCTAATTTTTGCCGAGTGTTTTTTCTTGACACTCGACAAAGCTCGGCAAAATCTTTGCCGATTGTTTTTTCTTGACACTCGGCAAAAAATGAATTTTCCCCTCTTCTACTCTCAATTGTTTTTGTGCTCTACAAATACAACATGTGTGACTCCATGTTAAAATTTGGTATTTTTTGTTATTGTTTGCTATATTTAGTTAATTAATTATATTTGAAGCAATTTATTGAATAAAGTCAAATTTGAACTACAAGTGACTCAAATATAAGAATTCAATAAGTATAAAAATTATATTCATGTTATTTAGCCCAATTAGAGACCTTACCCATGAAATAAAAAGAAATTCGACATAAAGTCTGAAAATCATGACCACAATAATGTGTGTCCAAATGATTTTTAAATTCTAAAAAACTCAAATAAAGTCTTAAAACCATGAGATTTGTCATAATGTTATGGTATTACAAATAGAAGTTATGATAAAAGGTGGAGAAGGTTTCGCACAAGTTGTCATGTTCTTTGCTTACTAAACGGAGAATCTCCGAATAATAACCTTAGAGTTGAGAATTAGTGGTTAAAATTTGAAGTCATATTGAAAATCAAATTTGAATTTGACACCAAATTGTTTTGTATAGGTCATAGATTACATAAATTGTATTATTTCAAAATTTGATTACTTTTGAAATTTGTTTGATATTTTTAAATTTTTTTGCCTAGTGTCTAATTTACTCTTTGCCGAGTGTATTATTATTTACACTCGACAAAGAAGGTCTTTGTTGAGTGTTTTTTTTTATAAAACACAAGACAAAGAGGTAAATATAAAAAGATTCAAAAAGAGTCTAGATTCAAATGACAGTGTGGTGCAGTGGTAGGGAACTACTTGTGCGAAGGAGACGTCACAGGTTTGAATCCCATCGGGCGCACTTCGCGCGTAGTGGGTGAAAAATCACCAAGACTTGCGAAAAAACACCATGACAGGTGGGTAGGGGGTTCTTAGGAGCAAAAAAAAAATATTTTTTTGCTATTTTATTAGGTTTTTTTTTGTGATTTATATTTTGCCGAGTGCTAGACTTTGTGGAGTGTTTTTGTGGCACTTGGCAAAGCCTTTGCCGAGTGCGCGATGAAAAACACTCGACAAAGAGCGCTTTGCCGATAGTTTTTTTTGCCGAGTGCTCGTTGCCAAGTGTTTTAGGGCCTTTGCCGGGTGCCTTTGATACTCGGCAAAGGATAGATTTCCCATAGTGATACTTCCACAGACTATAGGGGCATCTGATTTCTTTCTGCACTTGTATTAACATAAAGTGAAAATTGCAATTTGCTATCACTTTATATTTTTGGTATAGTTAGATATACTATTACAGCAAGGTACTTTACCAGATGTACGGATAGGTAAAGGTTCTTTTACCTTATATCTGCATGTGCTATTGGGTAGGTATGTTTGACTTCCATGGTAAGAGCATAATCTATTTCCACACTATGAAATAATTTTAATTTTTCCATTTGATGAATATATGCTAGATGTTTCGGACAGCAATCTGAAATTTGAACTATAGTTTCTAGAATACCCAAATCCTCATCTATGTGCTCCTAAACATGGGCAATGTTTCTCATGGATTGAGGACTTTAGGCCAAGTCAGATTTAGATGTGCAAATATTCAGAGCATCACCTTTTAATGGAATCTGATTGCGACTAAACCATTTGAATTTTGTATTCATTATCCCATTCCTATATGTTCTTTATTTTTTGACAGTTTGAATGGTAAATGTTCATGTGATTTGTACACCAAAGTGATCCGAGGGAGTCTTGGCCGGCAACTGTTTGATCGGTGAAACACGACTGAGCTAATACATCATTTTACAAAATTGCTTCAGTTTTATATGTATCCATACAACGTCGAATCATGATTTGAGACGTCAATTAGACATATGGATGGTTGATTCGATAGTCTTAATAGTCCAGTCATAGATCTGACCTATGGGTTTCATTAATCTGAGATGCTGGCAGAACGAACTAAGGACCAGTTTGCTTCCTGATCTAAATTACCTCATTCGCTGTAGCTAATGGTTGCTAAGGATTCAGTTCAGTGACGCAATTCTTTGCTCGGGTATGCAGGCTGAAAACATGCTTGTTATTACTACTTTCTTGATCATTCGTGTTACCATGCTCTCTCGAGAAAAGAATGAGAAAAGCAAATAAAAAAAACTCGACCGGTGGAGGAAGAACCGCTCCCACGGCATTATATTAAGGAGAAGACTCCTCGACATCCGGTCGAGAAAAACCCCGAGCCCTAGACCATATCCGGCGAAGCCAGATCAAGCCAACCTGGACCGACGTAGCACAGACCGAGGCCGGCAGCAGCCCACTGGCGCGCCAATACCTAGGCTGTGCACGCCCAAGCCACAGGCCAGTGAACACAGCGAGGGGAATTTTTTTCACTACAGTGCCACTGGTGCGAGCCGGGGATTGAACCCAGGCGGGGAGGCTTAACAACCAATGCCTCAACCACAGGAGCTGACGCTCGTTCCCGAGAAAAGCAAATAAGAAATGTTGCAGCAGGCAGCTCAGGAAGTTTCTGGTCTAGAAAAAAAAGACCCTAAAGGACCATCAACCCACTTGCCTAGAAATAATTGACAATGTCATGTCAAGCATTATGCATGCACAACAAACCTCTTACTATATGATTGTCAAATAATTAACTTTGTAATCAGTCTTCACGAGACTTTTGAAAGTCCTGCTCGCGGGCACACAATGATAGTGAAAGTATTGACATAATTATTTATTTTACCAATACTATAATAGAAACAACAACATAGTTTACTGCACTGCATACAAGCAGTCTCCCGAGATCAGAACTTGAGTTATTTAGTAGTGGTTGTTCTCCCAGAATTGAGCCTGGAGCCAATCAATTGTTCCCTTCTGCACCTGGAAAGCCTTGGCTAAAACATCATCTGAGATCGGTGGCTTTGATCCAAATACTGCATTGGCGATGGTAATAGCTCCAGGGTTTTGGCTGCTCAGTGCGGCAATGGCAACAGCCGGCTTGTAGTGATCGGGGTTGAACTGGAAGTGGACCAGCCCCTCGGGGAAGACAAACACATCGCCCTTGTTGAGCACCTTGGTGAGCAGCTTGTTGTCTGGGTTAGAAGTGACGAAGCCAACGTAGAGGGTGCCCTCTAGCACTGTGAGGATCTCGGTGGCACGTGGGTGAGTGTGCGGTGGGTTCTCGCCTAAAGGCGCGTAGTCGATGCGGGCTAGGGAGATGCCTAGAGTGTTTAGGCCAGGGATCTTCATAACATTGACCAATGTGACATTTGATCCCACTTTGCTTGTCTTAGTGTCCCTAGGCTTGTCAAGATTGGCTGCCATGAAGAAGTCATCTGCCGTCACGGTCATGGGATCCTTGCAGACAAATCCATTCACCAGCACTGTAGACATAGAAGCTCAACCATCTCAGATATATGAGAAATGAAGGTAAATAGTACTTCAAATTATGGATTATGGATTATGGATTATGGATGTGATATGTGATTTAGTTTGTGAGACATGACAAGTGCATGCATTTATGCATATATATTGTACCAGGAGAGTGCTTGTCGGCGACACAGAAGTCCTGGAGCGGACTAGGATCAGAAGCAATGGCCTGTGAAGCGACCAGTGCTAGGAAAGCAGCGAGAAGGAAGTAGGAGAAGGTGGCCATTTGGTTTTGTTTGGGCTTTCCCGAAGCTTTTGTGTTGGTGCTCTCTGTAGTAGGCTCGTGAGATGCTTGTGTTTCTCTTGTCGATGGGATATGGTTGTGCTTATATAGGCGCAGCACCCCCGGCAGCCTAAACATATAAACTACCTACGGAATAGGTCAAGTTGAACCCGTCAAATGTATGAAGTGGTCTCGTTATGTAGACCCTGCTGATGAGACACACCATTAACTTGTATAACCTAGTCAAGAATAATAACGTTCCCAACATGCACCTGGTCAAGATTTTGTTAGAGATTACTTGCACGAATTCCAATGCTGCGAATGCTTATGAAGTAGGGAAGAAATGGTACAAGCCATGCCATGTAAGCTTATGCTAATACCAAATCAATTACAAAATCTTCTTGACTTGTTCACGACATACCATTCCTGCAACTTCTTAGACTACAAAGAAACAGCTAAAAGTGAGAAATAGTGTTTAGGCGAGGCTGCAGCCTAGTGGTTCAAAGTAATATACCTCAATTAATCATGTTTTCTTAGATAATTTATTTATGTACAACCTGGTTTGTCTCAGGAAAATGCATGTTTTTATTTTGTGCTAAACATAACTAGATTGTTTTGCGCGCGTAGTTGAACGGGCTAGCATGTAAACACTCCTTCAAATGTGTCCTTAACATGTTGTCGTGTGACCTATTACTTGGCTGTCAATAATTATTCTGTTGTATATTAGAATAATATTCAAATGTATGAAAATACTAAAAACTCAAATCTGGAAAACAATGGTCAGGTGATGCCAGACTGCTTCTTTGAAAAAGATACACCATAGCATATTGAATCAAGTTGTGCTAAATATCCACTATTTAGATGCATGTTATCCCACAACATTGCAAAGTAGTAACTTTAAATTATAAATCAAAGTCTCCATGTCCATTTTCTAAATAAATGTGGCATCAGAAATAAACATATTTTCTTTCAAAGTCTCAAACAAATACCTTCGTGTATAAGAAAATATGTGAATACATAAGACGCCATAACATCCTAAACAGAGAAACAATATCCTCTGTTATTTTTTCTTTTATTCCCTATATCTGATTTCTTATGATCGTACTGTAATCTACTTGATCTTTTAGCCAAAAAAAAAAATCCTGAGTTTTCCTGTCCTGAGAAGTTTCCATTGTCCATCATTATGTATAGCAGTTTCACATCTATATACTTTAATAACTATAACACCATAATATGCTACACCAGAGTAAAATAATATTGGAATCGATGATAATCAGGATTTAAAACCCAAAGAATGTTGTCAGTTTATTAACTTTTGTAGCTATTCATCTCTTTTAGTAACTGCTTCTATCGTTACCTGAAAAACTGAGCCTTTATGTTATACTTGTAAGTCTTCCCTGAACTGGAGTACTTGAGAAAGCATTCTCTGCACTATCGCTCATACCCACATAAATATCCTAATAGAAAAAATGACCTGGGAGCAAATTCCATTTTTACCATTTAACATAAAGATGTTACTAACCTCTATTTACCATTTTGGACCGTAACTCTCATGATGGTCAAGGCCATGGGCCATAGCTTTCTTGAAAGCCAAGGTTGGGGGTAATCTTTCCCATTATCTAAAAATTAAATCCACAAAGATTATTGTGTCTAAGTTTTGAAACAATAATGCATGTAATATGTAAAAAATATGGCAGTTGACACGCCTTCCACCTTCCACTACTTACCTTTTGAAACTTGATCAAATCACAGTAAAGTTAAATGTGGATTATCTACTCTTTATCCAAGGTACCGCCAGCCGGCTTGGGGTCCATGTTTGGTAGCTCGGATGGAAGTCATTTTTTCTGCATCGACCATTGAGGATCAGTGGTAGAAGGTATCATGGAGATCTTTCACAATAATGCATATCAAATAAAGGATATCAACCTTTGAAGCCTGGGATATGCCTGTCTATCGCTGATTACAATGGCTAACAAAATGATGCCTGTCCATCGCTCTTTATAGTGTCTAGCGGTGGCTTGCATCTGTGTGTGTATATTGAAGCATATGCCTGATTCAATCGCTTGTTACCTGGACTGCATCGTACCCTCGCCAAAGACAAAAACTCAACAGAGTGCAGAACGTTGCCCCCTACTACTTGTTGGCTTGATTCATGCATGTGTGTAAGCGTCGGTGCCCACATTTGTTGTCATCTTCAGCAACATGTCCCTGTCCCTGTTATAGATCAGGAAGCCGATTCAGTAGTTATCTTGGAGGTCTATGTCGTTTAAAATATGATGAAGATCAGAGCCACGAAAAGTGCCAAAAGATTAATAAATGTATAAACGCTGATATTGACCGCATGATGTAGCCACGTGCAGTAGGAGATATCTAGGGAAAAAACACAAAGCCGAAGAAATCGCCGGCGGCATGACAGTAAAAAACACCTGGGAAAAAATACTCGGTAGAAGACACCGGTGACCTGACCACGAGCGATAGCTGTTGTGCTTTTGCTTCTTTTCTCCGGACGTCTTCACAGGCTTCACCTCGTGTGTTTGCCTGAGAAACTGCAAGAGGCAAAACTGTGAGAGATCTAGCTGGGGAGGCGGCGGCTACATGAGCGAAGCGATGTGCCCTTAGGGATCATATTGTTACGTAGGGTAAGTAATCCTCATTTCTTTTGTTAGATCGTATATGGTTGGTACCGTTACCGCAGGCAGGGAGGTGGGCAGCACCTAAGAATCACGTTGGGGGATCAACGGCCAGATGATAATGTGATAATATAAGTAGGAAGGATTAAAGGTAAGATGTTTTGGTTTTTTGTGAGAATTTCTAGACCAATTCTCTTTTTTTGTAGACATCATAGTGGGAGGGTCATCTCCTTTTATTAATAAATAGATATTAAATAATGTGTCACCAGATATACTCAAATTGGCCTTGCACACAACGTTTACATGCCACTAAATCTTACGGGACATCCTTCCGTCAAGTAAAGGGCATCTATGATTTCTTACAACGCTTATATTAACATAAAGAAAAAAGTACAATTTCCTGTCACTTCATATTTTTGCTATCGTTACATTGTCTAAAGCTTGATACCTAGCGAGATGTATGGACATGCACACAAGTTCTTGTTTGCCGTATCTCTGCTCTGCGATAGTGGGGATGTGGGCTTGACTAGTGAAGTCTTGTTTGATTTCCTTGGTAAGAGCAGTATTTCCACGTTAAGATTTTCTTTTCATATGATGAATAAATGCAAGATTGTTAATCTGACAAGTAATCTGAAATTTACACTAAAGTTATAGCATATACTAAGAACTAAACAAATGCACCTCAAGCCCGTTCGGAGGCAAGTGAGATCAAGATACATCTATTGGTATCTTGATCTATGGTAAAACAATAAAAATAAATTAAAAGATAAAAACCCAAATAAATTTAAATATGAATACCATGGTTTTGAATCAAATTGAAAACTATGGGAATGTATTTCACTAGTTTTGACTTAAATCTCGAAGCAATTTAAACTCGAATGGTTTTGCCCCTGATAGGTGGGCACTACTGACCTAACTGGGTGTCGGTTTCCCCAGTCCAGATAAATATAAATAGATTATAGGCAGGTGAAAGATGCTTGTTATTACTTTCCCCATCAGATGGAAGACTGTCATCGGGTCATCGGGAAGGTGGATCAACTCCGCTGCGCCGACAACCGCCTAGTGCACCACCACCACGGCATTCGTTCGTTTGCCAAAATCATTGTCAGTTGTTATGTGTCCCTGACGCCGCACTCCTTAGTTAAACAAGTTGTGACCAGCTCGATCCTGGCTCCCGCACATAGCCGGCGTCGTAGCAGATCTTCATCGTAGGCAGCCCTGCATCCCAGAGAAGCCAATCGCGGGCATCGTGACGAAGTGGCAACTGGACTACGAACTTCACAGCGAGAAGCAGCGCAAGCACAACGCACAGTTCCAGTGATTACTGGGCATGCGTGAAGACTGATCTTTTGATCTTTTTCAATACTACCCCGGTAAATTTATTACTACCTACAATTACTAGTTGTAATAGTGACGGGAGGATAAGTAATCCAGACCGTTGGATTTTAATTACTACCAGTAATTACTGGTAGTAATATGTATCGTAAAATTACTCAAATTATAACATGTTTTCACAAGACTGAAAGTCCAACTTGCAACCACACAATGGCAGTAAAAGTACGGACATAGTTATTTATTTTACCAAACATAGTGGTAAAACGAAACTGATTAGTTTGTTTCCCATGCTCCACCAGACATCAGGTACCAGAGGTACCAAATTAAGTACACAATGGCCAAAAGGATTCGAGACGAGGACCCCACCTGTGTTTCCTTCGTCCGTTCCCTCACATCACTTTCCACACCAGATACAGGTTTGAAGACGGCCGCCACCTCTAGCTGCGAGGTCGCAGCCACAGATGCCAGATGGCACAGCCTCCAGGCTCCAGTGGGCAAACGGCAAATCTATATCATGCGAGTGCATGTGGGCAACACAGTAAGTCCTAGGGAAGGAGCGACAAAGTGGACAGTTGGTTTCAATTTGGCTTTCTCGTTTTTATCTACTCTTTCTCTGCACTAGGCTATGCATATGTTTATCTTTATGAGATACTTTGACCCGGTTTTTTTTTTTTTTTTTTTTTGCGTTAGCAGGAGAAGGCAGGAGCTCAAAATTTTGTGAGCAACTGAACAAGTCACATCGAAACCAACAACAGGATGAACCCCTACCTGCTGCTGCTAGAAGCGGCTGATGGAGCAAGAAAAATATCATGCATGTATATATCAACTTTTCAAAGCTAGCTTTATTTAATATATTTGCACTCTACTAACTAATCTGACATAGTCTCTGCAGCCTGCAGGTGTGTGCGAGTTTTATCACGTCTCTGAGCTCACTCTGTTGGATGAGTTTGATTTTTCTCTTATGCTGAGCACAAAGCCTTTAAAAAAGTATAACATTTATTTTGTTTATTATATGTTTGTGGCTGGCAATTTCAAGAAGGCAGTGTCCCAGCTGCTCCTCGTGTATACACACCCCTGTAATCGATATCTTCTCTGCTATCTAGTTAAGTGTTGATTTCAAATCTGATGTTGTATATCTCAAGGTCAGAATATATAGTACTGGAATCTAACTATGATTTTGTTATCGGGTAGTTCCATTACATTTCAAATTACGTGACATAGTACACAAACAAGTTAAGGACACCTTCTCCAAATTAGAAATTGCAATGGAAATCTTTGGGTAGTAAGCAGGCAAAAAAAAAAAGTTTGATTGTTTCAAAACAAAGAAAAATGATTGACACTACTAGTAACCTGGAAACTTAATTTCTGCAAAATCTGTTGAGTGACTAGACCAATAGTGGTCGATTCATTTATTTTCTTTCACTATTATTAGATCCTACACAACTTTTTTTTTGAAATCACAATCGTGGTCTAGAGATCAGATATTGGTGGAATGTCCGTTAGTGTATCAGGTAAGATTTGAGTACTCCAATGTAATAGGATCCAGTGAATGTTTCAGGTAAGAAGAAATAGATGCACATCATGGTCAATGGATGCATGTACTCACACATAAGTATTATAACCTTTTGACTTACCTAATCCCTAATCACTATGACTCCTGTTTACTTGATTAGCAGTTAATCTACCCAAAATTTATGTACCTGGTCACGAATCCATTTTAGCATCAGTTACTTTCACCACTAAGACAATGCAATACGTGGGTATAAAGAGATGGAAGAGGACTATTACAAGGGTTGTCGTTGTCACACAGATATATAACGATGGATGGATAACCAAGCATGGTTCTTTTCAAATTCTTTACTCGTTCATATTATTATACCGGCCGTTACCTGCTCCTTCCAGCTCAAAAAAGTAAATAGCTGCGTGTGAAAAGTCCTGTTTACTAGATTCACATATTTGGTACTAGCTGGGTGATGTGGTATATATTATTCATACATATTTTAAAAATTGATTACAAACTATACGAACAGTTCATGCGTGTTCCTGTAAAATATAACTTGTTTACTGTAATACTCTAAGTAAATTATCTTCCTCCTAAAATAAGTAGTTCCTTTGGTGAATGTCAAATACAGGTCGCTAATGTATTGACGTCTATAAAACAAACACCAATTAACTTTTCACATGATTACTTCGATGTTAATCTTTAGGACACACCTCTTTTGAAAGAAACTAATAGGGGCCCTTCATCTATATATATTTTTCATACGGACCCTGTCATTTTCCCATCAGGTTCCACATCTGCTACGCGAACAGATTGAATCACTCAGATTCAGGTGACATTAGCCAGCGCATGCTGCTGTAGTGTGTACTCGTGAAAAATTGAGAACAAGTCAAGCAGAACCTGGCGAACTGATGGATGGCATGCTTGCATTGCTCTTGCATCAACTTCCAAAGCCACACTTTCTTTGACTGTTGCTGCACTCTACCAATTAGTTTGACGTTGTCTGGTGCCATGCGCGCGTCTTTCGGTTCACTCTGAGCTCAGCCTCGAAGAAGTTTTCCTTTCTTACGGCTGGTCTTGACCAACAAAACTCAGACCAGAAGCATTCTTTATTCTCATTGTTTGTGGTTGGCAGTTACATTGAGCTGGCGTCTAATAACCACCTCGATGTTTATTGAGTTTTGTAAGCAGTCCTGCCTTGCTTTATTGTTGCAACAGTATATATGGGTATCCTGCAAATTTGGAGGAAGGTTAACTTTCTCCCTATTGAAAATTCCACTAAATTGGTTTCGGCGTGAAAAAGCAGAAATTTAAATTTACATGTGCGCTAGTAGTCACCTATTAAGTAAACAAAATTACTACTGTAGAATAATGAATCCTGGATCAACATGTGGTAATTAAAGACAAACAGATGGAGGTCAATTACAACACGGGTATGATCAGAAAATACGTTACAATTCAGTCAGCTTGATTAGCCCTACGAAGTAATTTAGAAATAACATGTTTTCTAGCTTTCAATCGACTGAAAGCTTTCAATTGATGATTTGTTATTTTATGTTTTGATTTTTCTTTTATAGGACTTTTTGTATAATAATTATAAATTGTTGAATCTAGATCTAATAGCTTAAAGAGGTGACTGAAAGTTGCCCAAACTTTCAGTCAGCTGAAAATTAGCAACTCCCTTAGAATAATGGTCCTCATCCATCATTTAATTAGCTAAATACTTACAACAGAAAACATTTCAGTTTGTGAATAAACAGATATTTAAACATGGTACAAGGTATGACATGCAACGGTCAATCTATACGAATGCATTCACTCACACATAGAATGAAAAAGTCTAACATAGATTTGAATATATCAACTCTGCAGAAAATATAAGTAATTAATATAGCAATCTATGTCGTCATTGATGACCACTAGGGAGATCGTCCAAGATTAATAATGCTCTTAGGTGCCCATTTGTCTTGTGCACCCTGGTGCAGTGTATCCGGACAAACAGGGGGAGAACTGTTCGAAATAAACGATGTCCCTAATCCCCGTCCTTCCCGGCAGCACGTGAGGCGTGAGAAGTAGATGGAGATTAACCTGTTTTCCTTCCCTTGATCACCCAAGTAAAGAATACAAGAGACACATGATGGATGTTTAGTGGAAGATTCTTCTTATTCTCTCATCTGTAGCTGTACAAATGGTTCCAATATATAGGAGATTTAGTAGTAACCTACATGACCTTTGGTATGAGCCCATTATGGTCACCCAAGTAATGATTTTTCACATCATTGTTATTCCAGGATGTCCTAACCTTTCATGCCATATTTTGAAGGATTCTAGGTTTCTAAAGATTGTAGCCATCACAACATATTCTTGGGAGACTCTAATTGTTGTATAGTATATTCCAGAGGCGGTACCAAATGCCTTTTTAACCACTTTTATTTTATTTTCATCCGACTGTGTGATCTGCAAGAATTCAGTCATGCCTTCACATGCAGTAGCAACATGATAGCCATTGCGTCGAATATCTTTAAAGGTAATGAGAGTACGTTCAGCTCCCAGATATATAAAAGCTTCTTTAATGAAGATTTTAGTATTATTAGGGAGGACCACAACAGCTCGTCCGGAGCCAACAATGCGGCCATTGCTTCCGACAATTGTTAAGAGTGTTTTAGTCTTTTTTCTGCAGTGTCTGAAAATACCTCGTCTCTCTAAGGATTGTATTTGTGACACAACTATCAACCAAGCAAGGTTCTTCGCCCTCCATTTGGAATATAACTCTTGTTCTATTTAAAAGATAATGTTTATTCAGTTCATCGAGCAGAATGACATGAATAAATATTAAATAAAGAACACGATAAAGGAAAATAATAATTAACCCAAATGATGACTTTATTAATATAAAGGGTTTAGCTAAATGATAAAAACCATACATGCTCAACATGGCTGTTACTACATCATGACCAAGTGCGCTTCTAAAAGCTAGAAGCCGCACAAACTTATTTTGAGGAAATGACTCATGAAAGGACACGACTACTCCATGTCCTGGGCTTCCTCACCAAGAAGGTCATCCAAATCAAGATCAAATCATCATCACCTCCATTGGCAACAGCACTAGTAGAGGCAACATTTGCATCAACATCCATATTATCAAGTACTGGAGTCTCAGTGGGTAAGGTCAGCACGCGAAGGTTTGCTCTAGTCTCATTTGCTGCAGGCACTTGGACAAAGTGAGCCTCTAGATCCTGACATTTCTTCCACTCTTGATACATCTGGATCAGGTGTGGCTCAGTCTTGCAAGTGCGAGACCAATGCTTCATGGATCCACAACGATAACAACCCTGATTGGGATGTTTAGCTCCATTAGCATTGTCTTTAGGGCCCTTCTGTGCCTTACCATTATCATTGGGCTTCGAGCCTTTGTTTGCCTGCTTCTTAAAATTCCTCTTTTAGGTCCTTGCTTGCCACCACGTTGTTGGCCCTTGTATGGGAAAGAAGCCTTTCCCTTGCCATTACGGAAGGTAGCATGTGCTTCAGGCACACCTTGTGAGCCAGCAGGGCGCATGTGGAAATTCTTCATCAAAAGATCATTCTGGGTCTCGGCAGCAAGTAGAACTTGGATCAGTTCAGAGTACTTTATGTACTTGTTGTTACGGTACTGCTGCTGGAGTATAATGTTGGAAGGGTGGAAAGTCTCAAGTGTTTTAGCGGACAATACGGTGAAGTGCAGTGTTATATACCCCCACTGTCTTGTAGTCAAGGAAGCGAAGTTGCCCCCAGTCACGCCTAGCCCGAGGAAGCAAGATAGCCTTCTGCTTGCCAAAGCGCTCCTCGAGGGCGGACCATAGAGCAAGCAAGTCGCGCACCTCTAGATACTCCATCTTCAAGTCGGGGTGGATATGGTGCCTTATCAGGATCGATGTCTTTGCCACTTCATGTTGTGGAAGCTCAGGAGCATCGGCAGCACGTGGGGCGATTGTGTGGGACAATTGCATTGCTGCCAGGTCAAACTCACAGTCCACCACCCACGTCTGGTAGTTATTGCCATCCAGGGCAAGCTGCTTGAAGTGCTTAGCAGCAATATTGACCATTTCCTAAAAAACCATGCAAATATACTTCAGGTAAATAAGCATGTAATTGAATTTTAAACTTGAACATGGTCGTGTGGTTATATTAAACATTTCAAGATTTAAAAGCATCGTTTATACTGCAGGACCAATTCTAATTAAAACACTTTCGGGTGCTAAAAACTGGTACATGCTTCAATATATGATAACTGATACAGCATAAATAAAAAAAAGAATTGCAGATAAATACACAATCGGGGCACATGAATATTATTAAGCGCAAGTTCCATAACTTCAGGGGTATAGAACAACCAGAATATAAACAGGAGCTACGTAACATAAATAATAAATGTTGTTGTTCTATATTATAATGCCCCTTGTGTTTTATGACAGTGCGCATGCATGAAAACTGAAAAATAAAATGTTGGGTGCATGCAGCGACGGCATAGCTTCAGACATGAGTTTCAGTCATACGGAATTATGGGGGTGTTCGTTTTTTAGGTGCTAAAGTTTAGCACCTAAAGTTTAGACTAAAGTTTAGCACCTCTTGAGATGCTAAAGTTTAGCCTCTCTTTTAGCTTCTTTTTCTCTCTTATGCTAAACTTTAGCACAAACTTTAACACATATATTCGTTTTTCTTATGCTAAACTTTAGCCTAAAGTTTAGCTTTAGCTCATTAGCATTTGGAAACAAACACCCCCTATGGTATTCAGCACATCGAGCACGTGAGCAGACGTGACTCATGCTCTTGCCGTCTCGCGGCTGCAGCGACAGCTTCTGGCATGTATGCGATACGCAGCGCGACGAGCACGCGCACATAGCCGACCATCCATCAGGACAGCAACGCACGGGTTTTCGTTAGCATACGTGCAGAGGCCCATCGCATGCACGCTGGGGTGGCTAACTATGGCTGCTTCAAGCAGTAGATTTCATGGCCGGTGGCAAAAGGAAAAAATAATGCCACCGGTAATCAATCAGGTTCAAATATTCTAAAGCTAGTGCTTGGATGTGTGAAAAAGGACAAATAATGTATATACCCATGAAGCTAATAATTACCAAGATATAAAACATACCATAGTCCACATTAATTTCATGTTTATCGAGATCATCCTAGAACCAAACTGCTGGGATTCTGTGGGCATGATCGATCCATCTCCTGTCAAAAACAATCTGACAGACGCATGTAACCCAAACTGCAGGTTGTAAAGCAATATACAATAGACGTCTATGACTGATTATATACAACAAAGCAAGCATTGATCTACAGCCTGAACATGCTCCATCAGATCAATGATGAGAAACCAAATAGCCAGGTAAAACTGATGTAGATAATACGATCTACACAACGTACTACCACTACAACAAAAGAGCCCAATAGCGGCGGGCGTAAAGCCACTGTAGCGGCAGGTCGGTCGATCCGTCGCTACACAAATGCAGCTAAAAAGATTGGTTTTTTGCAGCGGTTCTTCAGTGAGTCAAACAAACCGACGCTATATATTGTATTGTAGCGGCGGGTAGCAATATCACCCACCGCTACGAGATAATACAAAAAATAAAAAAAAACTGAAACCCTAGCTGCAACTCATGAGCCGCTGCCGCTCGGCCACCCGCGAGCTACTGCTGCCATCGCACGGCCAGATCCGGCTGCCCACGAGCCACCGCCGCCGTCACACGGCCCGATCCGGCCGCCTGCTAGCCGCCGCTGCCATCACGCGGCCCGATCTGGCCGCCTGCTAGCCGCCGCCGCCATCGTGCAGCAAGATCTAGTCGCCCGCGAGCCGCCACTGCCGTCGCACGGTGAGATCCGACCGCCCGTGAGCCGCCGCTGCCGTCGCGCAGCGAGATCTGGATGCCTGTGAGCCGCTGCCGTCGTCGCGCGGCTGGGTGCACCACCGCGAGCCGCCGCCGCTGCCGCCCGGCCATGCGTGAGCTGCCGCCACCATTGCGCAGCTAGATCCGGTCATGCGCGAGCCGCCCCCGCCATCGCGCGGCCAGATCCGGCCACCCGCGAGCCGCCGCCGCTGCCGCCCGGCCACGCGCGAGCCTCCGCTGTCGTCGCGAGGGTGTCGCATTAGTGAGGGGGTGGAGGGGAGAGCACCGATGTCGGAAAGGGGGAGGAGGGGATAGCATCGGCGATGGGGAGGAGGGGAGAGCACCGGCCAGGGGGAGGAGGGGAGAGCGGGCGTCGACGAGGGACAAGAGGGGAGAGTGCTGGCCTCGGTGAGGGGGAGGACGGGAGAGCACCGGCGTCGATGATGGGGAGGAGGGGAGAGCACCAGCGAGAGGAGGGGAGGGCAGGCTAGAGAGAGAGAGGAGCGAAGGTCTCTGTCGCAGAGAGAGAGAGAGAGAGAGAGAGAGAGAGAGAGAGAGAGAGAGAGAGAGAGAGAGAAGGAGGGAAAGGCGGTTGGATGGAGGAGAATGAAGAGAGTTAGGGTTCTAGAGCTCTTATATATTTGTTGGGTAATCCTTTTAGTTGGGCCAAATGGGTCTCAAATTGTAGCGGCGGGTCACAATGTGAACCGCCTCTAAAAATCTATTTTTAAGAGCGGTTTACGTTGTAACCCGCCGCTAAAAATTATCCTGATTTTTAGCGATGGTTTATAATGAGATCCGCCTCTAAAAATCTATTTTTAGGGGTAGTTTACATTGTAACCCGCCGCTAAAAAGTACTATATCACTATAGCGGCGGTTTTCTTTATATTCGTCGCTACTAGAATTTTTCTACCACCGCTAAAGGCCGTTTTTACGGTAGTATATCATTCAGAGGATATCAAGAACAACATACCTTGATTCGTAGGGTAGAGCTAGCAGTGCTGATAACGTGTTAGAAATAAACGATGTCCCTAATCCCTGTCCTTCCCAGCAGCATGTGAGGTGTGAGAAGTAGATGGAGATTAACCCGTTTCCTCCCTTGATCACCCAAGTAAAGAATACAAGAGACACATGATGCATGTTTAGTGGAAGATTCTCATTCTCTTATCTGTAGTTGTACAAATGGTTCAAATATATAGAAGATTTAGGAGTAACCTACATGACCTTTGGTATGAACCCATTATTTCCATTAAATCCCACTAAGGGATTCTTAACAAGAACAAAGTGACGGACACTGGTCCCGCAAAATCAGCGACGGTAACATGCTAGGAAGTACGTCACAGGATTAGCTTCCAAGAACAAGCTAGTTTTCTCAGATGCCATCAAGTCAGACTTCGACAAATGTGATGAGTTTAATATTAAAGATATTTTCTATTTCAACCTTCATGACAAGTTCACAAACATATTTTCTCCTGGAGTTTTTTCTCCTCTGCGGACACACTTTTACCTGCAGCCATGGTTCACAAAACCGAAACTGAGTACTAGAGCAAAAATGATTTTTGTTTGGATTTGTTTTGTTTACTGATCAGTTTTTTGGGATAAAAAAACTGCTACTGTAGCAGTGTTTAAACCCTGCCTGAAGCCTGTTCGTTGACAAAAATGAGCAGCATGAAATTAAAGATGAGGCTGCTGCTAATCGTGTACATTGACATACCACACAATCTGTTGGCGTACAAATTAAACTACTTAAATATTCATGATTATCTAGTCAATAATGTAATTGTGTCCATTAAATTAATTGCAACTAGTCAAACTATGCGCACATTTGCGCGGTTAATCTTTATACCTTGTTATAAAAATAAATGAAAATAATATCTCTTTTTTACACAACACTTTACTCCCTCCGTTCTTAAATTGATGTCGTCATTGATTTTTTCAGTTAATTTTGACCATTTGTCTTATTCAAAATCTTTTAAAAACATATCATATGTGTTATCATAGCTTGACTTATCGTCAAACAAGATTGTGGGGAACTTGCGGAAGATTTCGCCTACAAAATCCAGTCTTGGTGCAGAGACTATCGAGATGTCCATCTCCTTATATCAAGAAAAAAGTAGTAATCTTTCCAGGCAGGGAACATCCTCAATGATGAGTTGTTGTAACTTGGTGACGCACCACCAACTGCAACCAGGACGCACACCGATGCTTCTAACGCTGGCCGGCAAACATTTGTCTGTTTCTCTTGCTCCTGTGAGTTGGGAGTATGACCTGCAACCCGCTACTGTTTACAAGTTGATTTTTCTTTTTTGTTTCTCCTTGCACAATTATCCGCTGTATTTGAAACTTTGCATGATGATAGATTACATGTTCCATCTATTCATATTTTTGTTTGAATTTTAGATGCATATTTGGAGGTGATATTGTATTTGGTAACACGGTAACACAGGAACCCGTGGTAACACTGGATACATTCTCGGGTTGAACGTGATGACTTTACAAATCTGTTTTGAAATACTCAATTATAATTTCTTTATAATGGCAGTAGTAGGTAATTTAAAACTATTTTAACAGTATTTCAATATATTTATTATATAATAGCAGTGGTGGATAATTTAATAACTTTCTTAGGGGTAGTTTAGTCCAGTTTTTTTATAATGGCAGTGGTGGTTAATTGTTTCTTCTGATTTTCTCTGATTAATATGAGAATTTCTACGCATTAAGAGTGAACATGAAGGCTACTTTTGTTGGTCAAATATATATTAAGGGTATTTCAGTCTATTTATTATATAATGGCAGAAGTGGGTAATTTAATAACTTTCTTAGGGGTAGTTTAGTCCAATTTTTTCATAGTGGCAGTGGTGGGTAATTTTTTTTATCTTATTTTCTCTGATTAATATAAGAATTTCTACGCTTTGAGAGCGAACATGAAGGCTCTTTTTGTTGATCAAATATAAATTAAGGGTATTTTAGTCTATTTATTATATAATGGCAGGGATGGGTAATTTAATAACTTTCTTATGGGTAGTTTAGTCCAATTTTTTTATAATGGCAGCGGTGGGTAATTTTTCTTCTTATTTTCTCCTATTAATGTGAGAATTTCTACGCCTTGAGAGCGAACATGAATGCTCCTTTTGTTGGTCAAATATATATATGATAGATTAACTACTCCCTCCATCCCGAATTACTTACTTTCCTCTGTTCCAAAGTTATTGTCTCCATTGATATTTTTTATTATCTTTAACCTTTCGTCTTATTTAAAATATTTATTTAAATATAAAAAGTTATAATTTATATTCAAATTTTATCTAGTAATAAAACAAATCATTATAAATACATGCTATTTTTTGAATAAAATGAATGGTCAAAGGTGACAAAAAAAATCAACGGTGATTATAATTTTAGAATCGAGAGAGTACTATTTTAGTCTTGGGTGCGGATATTAAGGGGAGTGGAAAAGATCCGCGTACAAGAAACAAGGAGAAAAGAAATAGAGATATAGATGTAATGTAAAGAGAGAAAGGTGTATTGGGAAAACTGGATGAATATAGAATGACAAGTAATATGGGACGGAGGGAGTATATGCATAATGTAGTGTTCATCATTACTAGTTCTGTGGGCATCGTGCTGACAAATGAGGGGTTATAACCATGCTAGCCTTTGTCTACAAGGATGACATGCAAGATGAAAGCCTGCGTTAGCATTTTTTGTTTGTAGTTCATGGGGCTAGGCAGATAGGGTTGGCTTTTGATTACTAGTTAGTCAGCCTGCATAATGGATTTGGTGGGGCTATGTTGTCTAGTCAATGAGATGCTCCGCTGGATTTAGGTTGACCATTTCAGCACAAGATGGATGTATCATTATTGAAGTGCAGAGAAGAACATTTCAAGGAACATAGTCAGCTTGTGATGTGCCTAATTTGTGTCACACCCCTGTTACACCTCGGATATATATACTACTTTTAAAAAGTGCAACATGAATACGGAAAACACCATCCACCATATGCGTAGGTACATATATAACACATAATATCATAACACCATCCACTTTCAAGAGTTACACATGTAACACATCAATAGCTGAAGGACAACAAAGTCATATTTTATTTTGTAACACACGTACATGGAAATGGTATAGAACTACATGACAATTGTATGTATAGCTTTTATTAACATATGATTTTTAGCATATTCTAAATATGCAATTCCCTATGAACAACAGGCCAATGCTTCATTCAGTTGTGGTTGTTCTCCCAAAACTGAGCCTGGAGCCAGTCTATTGTCCCCTTTTCCACCTGGAATGCCTTGGCCAAAACGTCATCTGAGATAGGTGGCTTTGACCCGAAGACTGCATTGGCAATGGTAATGGCTCCTGGATTTTGGCTACTAAGAGCAGCAATTGCAACTGCTGGTTTATCATAGATTGGGTTAAACTGAAAATGGATGAGCCCCTGTGGGAATACAAAAACGTCACCCTTGTTGAGCACCTTAGCGAAGAGTTTGTTTGGGTTGGAGGTAACGAACCCAACGTAGAGTGTTCCTTCAAGAACAGTGAGGATCTCAGTAGCACGTGGATGGGTGTGCGGTGGGTTTTGGCCCAAGGGTGCATAGTCAATGCGAGCCAGAGATATGCCCAAGGTATTGAGTCCAGGGATCTGCATGACGTTGATCAAGGTGACGTTGGATCCAACCTTGCTCATCATTGTGTTCCTAGGCTTGTCAAGCATGGCTGCCTTGAAGAAGTCGTCCGCGTTCACTGCCATCGGGTCCTTGCAGGCAAACCCATTCACCCGCACTACATTCATATAGCAATCAAGTAAAATAAATGTTGAAGATCCAAACTGGAGCATAGCTGTTAAAGAAATACATACCAGGTGAGTACTTGTCAGCGACACAAAAATCCTGGAGAGGGCTTGGATCAGAAGCAATGGCCTGAGACGTGACCAGCGCAAGAACAACAACCAGAAGGAAGCAGGTGGATGAAGCCATTGTATTCAATCGGGCTTCTATGCCCTCTACTGGTGTCAGGCTAAGTAGCTAGCTAAATGCTTCGTGGGGCTCGTTGATGCTTTGATGATGGAGGCCACAGGAAGAGCTTATATAGCCGCTAATGAGAATGTGAACGCATAGAGACAACAGAACAAGTCATGTTGATGCTATCAATGGATTGAAATGGTCCTGTGGCTGCTAATATATATAACAATTAAACAACAGAGTTAACTTATATATATAAGCTTTCCATGGACTCCTTCAGATCATTAATGAACTCATCTGACATAATATGCATCCGAACATCAGAATAAATAGTTTGTTATTATGTTTGTTCCTGCCTGGTTCACAAATGTGGTGACAAAGTGACGGAGCCTATTATTATACTAATTCCATCTTGTACAAAAGACAGGTGTGAGTAATAATGTCATTCTTTATCATACTGATGACCTGTGTTGAAAAAGGTTTAGGATTTTAACTTGGTCACCGTTTTGTTGGAAGCCTTGCTTGTACGATCAAGTATGCTGCAAAAGCTTGTATAAGGGAAGATCTGGTAAAAGTATATCTACAACATATGCATTATATATATCGAGTCAACTCTTGACTTGTTCATTACATGCCCTTACCTTTATTTTATTTTATTTTATTTTTTAAGACCTGACACGCCATTATTACCTGCTACAAGGAAACTGTATGAAAAAATAATGTTGTTTCGATCAACTAGTCAGCTGCTGTGAAAACACAATGTCGCTCACGGATGAAGTGTTAATACTGCAGAAATAAGTCACGAAATCATGTATGGACATGCTATAACATATTTACAATACAGATAAGTAAGTTATATTTTCTCACAAAATAATAGGTAAATTGTTTTAATCGTTGTTACATAAAAATTATGACAGCACAAAAAACTCCAAGTAATAATGCACATAACCATTTTCTAACATCTACTTGCACTACAACATAACCAACTATTGCCCACAGTGAACTGTGGGAAAAGATGGTTTAGCTTTGACTAATTATCTGTGGGTAAATGTATTTTCTTTCTACCTCAGTTTAACTGTCGGCAATTATGTCATTAAGCAACTAACTAACTGTCGGTGTTACTCATACAACTGCAAAACTGTCGGCATAGCCATCTACAATTGGTCACCATTTTGTAGGCAGTACCAGGAATTTCAATGTAGTCTATGTGAAACAAGAGGTTGAGACAATCTATCAAAGCATATTTATGAGATAATCAAGTAACTTTTTTTTATCAAAGATCCTGAAGATTATATTCTATCTAGAAGCTTCTTGCATATTTTTTACATGTGTGTTTATTTAAAAATAGCATTATTTATGACTTGTTCAAACAATACAATACACCGGGCTCATCTGTTCCTCCTGCTACACCAAGGAACTACTTGCGACTGAGCAGAGATCCTTTGTCACCAAAAGGGCTATAATTGGAGAGACTTCGTGCCGATCACTAATAGAAAACCAGCCAGTAGCAAACATTTGGCGCTGTTATGTAGATTTAATGGCCTATTAATATAAAAAAGTAATAATACAAAAAATAAGTCATACTTTGAACAAGTGTACATGATAGAAATAATCTAAAGTGTCTTTGTGTTATTCACTTTTTTGGTAATTTATAGCATCTATAAAAGCATGCAAGATGAGAAATTGTTAAGATTTCCCTAATTGTGTATACAACACTTTGAATGATAAAAACACATTGGATTAAATTTATGTATGTAAACACTCATATACCGGATCATCCACATTGACAAGATAGATTGGAAAGGTTTTGCTTAATTCAAGAAATTGTTTAGCTACCAATGTTCTGGGACTCTCCCCAATCGTAGCAGCTGTTGCTCCCACGAGCTGTCTCCAGGCTCATGGGCCACCATGTTTTGATGACGACCTCCACACCAATGGTGTCAGCCTGCACCAATAGCCCCGTCATTGAACAAACCCATCTTACCTACAAAATACTCCAGGAACACGGTCTGCCATGATAGACCTACCCTTTACCCACCGGGGACAGTTCTACCAAATCTTCTTTGCCAGTGACGCTTTGTCTCAAAGGTCGCTTCCTTCACTTATGTGCGTATATAGGGGTTACAACTAAAGATGAGTACTAGGGCCATCACATGCCTGATCCTATAGCACCACAGAAAAATTAGGAGTGTTACTTCATATAAAACAAAATTAATGGCTAATTAATTTCTAACGTTTCCATATAATTTTCTGTCAAATCTGTACTGCTTATATGTTTTTTTGTGATCAAAGATATAGGGCAAGATGAGGGGTTGATACAGTTGCGCAAGACCAACCAACATCTCGGCTACTGGAACATGCGCCAAGATGTCGGTTGGTCTAGCATGTGCATCAACTATAACCACATGCTCGGCATCAGAAGAGGCATGCTAGCACATGAGGGTTAGACGTTGTAGCAAGATGCCTGGAATAGAACAGAATACGTACAACTTAAGTTTTAATGAATACTACCACAACCACATCTTATGTGCATGCAAGTTTTTTGTGGTGACTTTTGTGCATGCATGGACATAGCCACATATCTGGAAAGCCAGAAATATAAATTACGAATATAGTTCACCCAAGATTATTATACATCCATCATCCATTATTATAAAAACCAGATCACACCTAGTGCAGTGTGCTTATTAAGTTTGCAACCTGCTTTGCTCAATCAAAAACCAGGCCACTACTCCCATTGGCAAGCTAATTTCTAGTGAAGGATCTGTTGACATCCGACACACTAGGGCAAGACCATGATATCATTCATGAGGGCATAAGACCATATGTCATCAGCATCTGAAACAAGATTAATAAATATTGATTAGTACACTCAAATTTACATTATTACTAAAACCAACATTGTAAGACAAATTGTTTCATAGAAGTTACTGCAACATTTACCATTCTGCTGGTGTGGAAATTTTTGTGCTCCATTAGCCAATTGCTGCTGCTGCTGCATACCTGCCGGTTCCTCCATATTTTTTTCTTCACCATTGTCTGTAGGTTCCTCTACAACTTCTTCTGCACCATTCTTGGCCAAGTCCTGCTGTTGCATTCCTGCCATCTCCTCTGCAATCTGTTCTTTACCATTAGAAATTTTGTGCTGCTGCACAGTGCCTGGAAAGGTATATCGCATACATAGAACCCTTAATGCCCATATGTTAAACACTCTGTCAAGTTTATACTATTGGATTGGTCATAGAATTACCTGTTTCTTCCTCCTGAATTAGATCATTCTTTACAACATCTTTCTCAGCAAAACCTAGAAAATGTAACTAAATTTATTTAGTTAATATGCTCAGTCATACTCAATCGCTTTTAACTACTCAAAAGAAAAAAACATATTTCTCAAAATAGCCACAATAAGCCTCATCATTCTCAGTAGATGACTAGAGACAGTCATATTAGCATAATATTTACATATGATGCAACGGAAATTGAAGCTCTTTTGACCAAACAGCAGGGGATCCCTTCTGAGATGTTCTAGTTATATAAGAAAAAGTTTTGCACGCATTAGAAATACAAATATGGTGCAATCTTATTGTCTCTATGCATTGACAATAATTTGAGCATCTTATGTGACTTTAATGATCAGCATTAAATTCTATTCAGGAACTACGTGATTCTTGTTTTGAAGGATCCCTATTCCTTATCATAGTAAAAGACCCTAGTATATTTGAATAATCCACTACTTTTTGTTACACTTTTTTCAAGCAACTTTCATTCAAGCAATATACAAGAAATGTAAAACAATATTGAACTAAATAAAATTTAATCTAGACTTTTTTCATTACTAATTCGTCTACAGGAGTTCTGGAGTTGCATTATGCTTTTGTCCTTTCCCTCCAAATGAAGAGTTTTTTACATCACAAACTTCAGTAGCACAATATAAAAATAACGAACAATTTATTTCATGCCTGTTACATCAATAAGAGCTGCCTTATGGTTTTTTCCTTCCGCTATAAATGGAGTGCTTTTTATATATCACAAACTGTCTGTGGTTTTAGAACACACAAAACAGAAAAAATAATATATAACCTAGGCAAGTTTTAATGGTTAATGCATCCACAGGATCTGCTTGAAATTAAGATTTATACCATCACCTATAAATGGAGATATTTTTACATCACAAATTGTGATAGGAGAATATACAAAACAATGTATGAAATAAATTTTAACCTGGATGTGCTTTTGCTGCTGCTGCATCCACAGGAGCTGCCTTTCCCTGCGTCCTTCCTTTACCTACAATTAAAGGAGAGTTTTTTACATCACAAACTACATCCACAGGAATTGCCTTATGTCTTTTTCCTTTCATTATAAATGAAGAGATTTTTATATCACAAACTGTGCGGCGGATGCAGAACATGCAAAACAATAAAAATAAAATGAAACCTAGCTAGGCTAGTTCTAGTGGTTACTGCATCCATATAGGAGCTTCTTTAAGATTTCTACCTTCCTTATAAATGGAGAGACTTTTAGAAAACAATGCACTAAATAAATTCTAACCTGGACGTGATTTCTCTGTAGGTGCATTATCCTTAGGAGCTGCCTTACCCTTCCTTCCTTTACCTACAATCAAAGATGAGTTTTTTACATCAAAAACTATAGTAGAATTTACAAAAAATGAACTGATCAAAATTTAACCTTCGCGAGCTTTTCCAGGTATTTCCTCCCTCGAATCTGCCTTACGCTTTCTTCCCTTCCCTAAAAATGGAGAAAATTTTAATTCTCAAGCTGCAGTAGGTACCACATGCAATCTTCAAAATTATACATCAAGTCCCATTTTCTCTAAAAATTTAATAAAATAGAAGTTCACCAATTAAATGCGGGAATACCTGAGGAAGCACTTGATGACTGATGTTTGTTAATATTGTTGTCCACTGCACTGGCATCTTTGTCAGCTACTTGGCGCTCTTGTCTCTTAGGCTTAGACCGAATTGCTGGTAGGGCTAGAACGACAAAAGGAATATTTTGGTTCCGCTTTGATGCCATCTGAATATTAAAATTCAACTATGAGTAGAACACATGCTGACCGTAGAAGTATATAAAGAAATAGAAAACTGGATTTTGTTCAATGAAGTAGAAACAATGCATCCATTTGGGCAAGTTAAACATAATACTTAGATACATTAAACCATGGAACACTTCGGTACTAAAACCAAATGTCCGAGAGGTATGTAACTCTTCATGCGATTCCAAACTGCACACATGAGTTCCAAGTAAACGAGCCCCTCCACCAATGAAATAGAGATGATCAAACACTTGTATATATCCCATCCAAAATCATTATGGAGATATACCACAACTTGAATGTCTTGCTTACTTTTTTGCTCTATTGCAACTGTTCATAATAAAGATCTAGTTCTTGTAGGATTTCATAAATTGTAAACAAATTAGAAGAATTGATGGCAACAGTGACTAAAAGCACGCGAGCCACTGCTGGTTCTATACAGATATATCACACACTCATGGTGTGATAATTAATGCTTTCTAAATAACGCTTTCCTCCATATTGGTACAAATATGACCCGTACACTTTTTTATTTCTAATACATTTCGAGTACTATCAAGATGCACATACTGTAGATAATGAACTCTATAGAAAATAATCAGTCTCTCCCAAGTATTTGATGCTCCAAAACCCACATGGTTTTGCTGACATATGCTCAGCTTGCCTTTGTATCATATGATGTTCCTAAAAGAAGAAACTATTTTTTCTGGTAAACATGTGTAGAAATGTATGACTCGAATAGATGGAGAGGACTTGGTTTGAAGAAAACACTGTACAGGGCCAAGGAAATAGGGTTGCCCATCTAACAGATTAGCATGGGCAATATGTTGTGGACCCAACGATAGTTGGTTATAAAATATTGCGATCAGTTTGAAAGGAACCAAACCATGCATATTTACAATTTTCCATCTTATGTTTCGCACCCATGCACTATTGTAGTGTAAGGATTGTATGAGTAGAGACTGGATTTTCCAAGAGAGACGTGATGGAAGGCTATTGGGCATTATGTTGGCGAACAGGTAAAAAGATGTGTCATACGTACAAGATACCCTTCTCATAGGAATAAGTAAAAAGATGTCACCGTCGAACAGACGATGACAGGCAGTGGCTGAGGACATTGCTCTCCACTGCCAACAATGAGCAGATGTAGCCTGTCGGGAGAAAGGAGGCGTTAGGCGTAGCTATCAGTGAGGGTATTTGGGGTAGGAGGTGGAGGAGTGGAGTTCTGGGAGCTGAGCAGGGGACACATTGATTTGGGGTAAAGAGGGAGGATGGTCATCTTTGACTCAGAAAATTTCATGCATCACGCCCGTCAGCGTCCAGGTTTTCTAATGTTTACTCGGATTCCAAGGCTACCATCTCAAGGTTGCATGCACATGGCAAGGCTGAACCCCAGTTTTCCTAGGAACCCACTACAAAACGTAGGAAACTTCTTCTATCCCTACTATTTGTGAATAACTTTGTAGGGACCTATTTGTTTCCCTAGGGACATCTAATATTCTTAGGGAAAGATGGAAATCATATTGGACCTGGTTGATTCTAGTATAGTATACTATAGATAAACGTAAAGACTTGGAGAGGAGACGGTTATGTACAAATGGTACATAGCCGATGTCTCGTAGAAGGTACTATCCTTTAGGAGGATTAGGAAATCTAACAACCACTACAGGTTAAGATCACCAATACGAGGACACCGGTATGGAGATACGATATGATGATACAATGATACGTGAGTTTCAAACCAAAATAGTGGTTCTATAGAGAGAGTATCAGAGTATACCCGTATTGTGTCGGGCCATACGGGATACGGGTCAGCGGCCTCCTGCGCATATTGGTGATTCTTAGACTACGGGAACAAGAAAACACCATGCATATTTGCATTTGCAGATGCTTTATTTAACAAAAAAATAGTATTTTCATTTAATACGTGCCCTTTCCTCTAGTGGAAACCGAGGGCCCGCGCGACCGTTACTACCCTCGTCATAGGTTCCCCCTTCCTTCCCAAAATCCCCAATCTTCCGAACCAAAGAAAACTCCCAGTCCTCGCTCTTCGCCAGATCAGGGGTTCCGACGTGTTCTCGTCCACCGGACATGGCCAGCAACCTCGCCGCCGCCGTCCCGGCCGTCTGCCACTCATAGCTCTCGCCGCAGCCCGGCATGCAACCCAGGCAGAAGAAGCTCCCCGTCTACCCCACGAAGAATCGCCGCACGTCCTCGGAACCCACGCAACGCACGCCGCAACACAAGAGTTGAGAAATCAAACCTCTGTTTACCAGCTCGTCGATCTTCTTGGGCGATGCCGCTGGCTTGACCTGGACGGATGGAGCTGCACTGGTGACAGGGGAGCGGGGTTGAGCTCGCAGGATTTATTTTCTGAACGCCTCAACAAGCACCCGTATGCCCTTTTATGAATTGTCTTTATTTTTGCACCAGCATGCTCCTTGCGCGTGAACTGCTCTGTAGGCAGAGGGCTGGAGGTTCATTATTACTTGCTATGCAAAGTGCTGTGCATGTTTTCCTTATTTTAATCAGGTAGCTGGCAAACGTTTGTTTTTTTTCTGGAGGTAAGTTGGATTTCTTCCCTTTATGGCCTGCTGATCTAGCCGTTACCAGATACAGTTCTAACTCACTCATCACTGATAGCCTAATACGACAACTCATATCATGCCTTTGTAAAACGGTGTGATAATGAGCTGCATGTATTATATATGTGTGCTGAATTCGAAAATTCATTTTGAATTCTACTTTTCACTTACTGTGTAATAGAATTATTGCCGAAGCTGATTGGAGATGTTGGCTGTACAGTAGGTAATCGCATGAAACAAAATATAGACAGTGCAGTGAGGAGCATTTGGGTCCTTTTCTTTCTGAAATTAATTTCCCCAAACTGCAGTGGGTGTTTGCTTCAGTTCATAGGCCACGCTGATGTCATATATCCTGAAAAACAAGACGGACATATGCACCTCATCATCTACGTAACTTCAGATCACAAGCCATGGTGACACTACTATAAAACACACTTCTTGTAATGGGCCGTAACCCATTTTATATATAGAAGTGTTACTATAAATAATTTTTTTAGTAGTGGATAAAAGCCCGTCACTAAAACATGCATTAAAAACATTAAGAAAAAAGCATCAGTGGTGGGTATACGCCTACCACTAGAAAACATTCTGACCAAATAAAAAAAAGAAAAAAAGCAGCCCAACCGGACCCGACCCAGAGGAGATTGTCTGTAATGTCACGGCCTCCGGGCCAGACCCGCTTACACTTGATAGTTCTCTAGGATCTTAAGACTTCCTTCACATACCAATACCAGTATCTTCTATGCTCTTTTGTCTCACTCGTGCACATCCGGGAAGAACTTTCCGGTCGGTTATCTATCCTGAAATTGCTCTAGACCAATCACGCTTGACCTTAAGAGTTCTTTGAAGATGAGCTTCTAGAAAAAATTACAACTTGTTGGTATAAGTATACTATCAATTTTATTAAACCATGGGTCAGGATATCACATACGCACCTCTTTAGAAGACCGACATACTCATCGGTCAACCAAAGCACGTGTGTTCACTGTCATGTGCCATGTTATGTTACACTCTGCGACCAAACTAGCCATGTGAACCATGCATGCTTGCACAAGTGCGGCCCACGCGCCTGTGAAACATCAGGAGTTGGCTTTAATACCAACTTGCCGCTCTACTCTCCCTCATCCGGGCTCTGCTCCCACCGGCGAGGCTATGAACTCATCCTCTCTCTACTCCTTCTCCCTCCTGGACCTCTCCCCGCTTCTTCTCCCTCCTCACCTCCTCGACCTCTCCCCGCTCCCTATCCCTCCAAGAGATTGAGGTCAAGGCCCATGCGGCCGCGTCCACCTCTGCCTCTCCCTACTCTATCTCCCTCCTCGGCCATCACGGCGACACGCTGGACAACATTGTCGCTTCCTCAGTTCCTCCTTAGTGATGCCACAGCCCGCGGCGCGTCTCCAAGCTACCATGTTCATAGGCCAAATGGGTCAGCACGGCACGGCCCATGCGACTCAGGGCCATGCATCAGGCTTCACCCCAGGCCCAAAGCACGCTACGGCATGATCCACACGGTCTGGCATGCCTAAACGGGCCATGCCCAGAAGTAAGTCGGGCCAGGTATCCCGGATGCTCAGCTATAACTCTTGATTTTGTTCTTCTGCTGCTTGTTTGCTTTTGTTTGACATACACATAAACAGGTCAGGCTAGAAAAATAGCTGCTCTCATTCCATAAAAGGTTAGGACTACAGAACTACACAAAGAATCCAACAAGTTTTCCCTGATGGTTCTATACTACATAGTCCTGTCAGCGTCATAAGTCAAATCGATCCAGTCCTTCGCTAGGAGATAACAAAAGAGCTCCCTGATAATTCCTTGTAATGCAAGAAAGCCTGGAACAAGCATGGACGCCATTAGTTGCTTGTTTCACTCTAGACTTAACCATGCTCTGTTTACGGGAATAATATATTGAAGCCACAATCCCATAAAGCACATCTTAATTAGATTAGTGAATCCAATTATTACGGATGATATAAAATTACAAATGATCATATGTATTGTCTTACCCAATCGACAAACAAATCACAAGACAGCAGTTTCTTATTACATCATATATAAAAATTAAAAGAAAACCCATGTTATATGAATTACATAGATGAACATATACATAACAAGCATCAATAACTTAGTTGTGGTTGTCCTCCCAAAACTGAGCTTGGAGCCAATCCACAGCCTTCTTGTCCACCTGAAACGCCTTGGCCAGAACATCGTCGGCAATTGGTGGATTTGACCCAAATACTGCATTGGCAATGGTGATGGCACCAGGATTCTGGCTACTGAGTGCTGCGATGGCAACTGCTGGCTTGTCATGGCTAGGATTGAACTGAAAGTGAATTAAGCCCTGGGGGAACACGAAAACGTCTCCCTTGTTGAGCAGCTTACTGAAGAACTTGTTATCCGGGTTAGACGTAACAAAGCCGACATAGAGCGAGCCCTCAAGAACTGTTAGGATCTCAGTGGCACGGGGGTGAGTGTGTGGTGGGTTCTGCCCTAGAGGAGCGTAGTCGATCCTAGCCATAGAGATGCCAAGGGTGTTAAGGCCTGCAAGCTTCATCACATTGATCAATGTGACGTTGGATCTAACCTTGCTCTTGGTTGTGTCCATTGGCTTGTCAAGGTTGGCTGCTAGGAAGAAATCATCTACCTTAACGTCATTTATGTCCTTGCAGGGGAACCCATTAACACGGACTGCAGAAAGAAAATAGCATACATATTTGTCAGGAAGCCGAATCAAGCATAACAAAAATATGTATCTGTTTATTTGCTATAACATCAGAATTTGATCACATGATAGCTCATATGAAGTGTGTACCTGGTGAGTGTTTGTCAGCAACACAGAAGTCCTGGAGAGGGCTGGGATCCGAAGCCACAGCCCCAGAAGTGACCAAGGCGAGAAGGGCCATGAGAAGAAACAAGCTATAGGAGGCCATTTCTAGCTCAGAGAGAGGTGTCTGCTCTTGGAGCTCTGTTTGTTGCGGATGTCAGTTGATGCTTTGTCCATGGAGGGGGTGCATGCAGTTATATAGTAGTTGAGACTCAGAAGAGGTCAATGAACTGCTCTATATAGAAATGGTCTTAGCTGGTTTAGTCTACATACGTGCAAGAAATGGTCTTAGCTGTTTCGTGTTCAGGTTGATGGTCGTCATGCCTGACAATATGACATTGCTGATATCTTTTAAGGAACTATACCATTACTACTGATTGCTTCTTACAAGATGAAAATTAAAGAAAATCATATATATTAGGTTAATTGTGGAACGTGTTAGTTTAGGTGTTGACACATTCACGAGCTTCGTTCCTTCCCTCAACACTACTAATACAGCAACGTCGTTTTGAAATTTGAGAAAAGGGAGTGATGTACCTAGCTTCTCGCCTTCAATTTATGTGCACTAAGAATGCATGCCAACAAATTTATTTTCCTTAAACGTAGCTTCTGTTTATTACCTTATTTTCTGTTTCATGCATGGACATGTGGTTTAAATGGGTCAAACATATGAGCATTCATATCGTGATTATGTATTTGCCAAGTCCTGGTTACTCTTGTAATAGGTTCACTAGAATAGTGGACGTAGTGACATCCATACCGTCTTCGATTCTTTTCATCACATGCATTCATATGTGCTTTCATGAAAGTAACCTCATGGAAAGTGATGTTGTCCATCAGGACATATCAGACAAGTAGTAGTAAGAAATTACAATTTCAATTATGACCAGGTCACGTTAGTTGCCTGCACAGATGTACTAAATAAATGAAACTTCGTCAATATATAATTGCAGTTGGTGAAAGCACTACTCTGCCTAGAATCACTACCGGAATCCCCAAGTTAGCTGAGTGCCCGAGGCAGTCGGCAAAGCCTACGAAACACTCGGTAACGTGTTTGTTGAGTGTAGCACTTGGCAAATCACACTCGGTAAAAAATTACTTGGCAAAGGGTACTTTGCCGAGTGCGTTTAGTCGCGCACTCGGCAAATGTTTTGTCAAGTGTCAACAGCCGCTCTCAGCAAAAAAAAAAAAAGGTGTAAACGGTGAGTGCCGGAAACGGAGGTTTTGCCGAGTGCCTTCTGCAGGCACTCAGTGAGGTTCGAGCATTTTGCCTAGTGTCTTGGTCGCCACTCTCGGCAAAACTGAATATCTTTGCCGAGTGTCTTTGGCGCCACTCTCGGCAAACCTCATATCTTTGCCGAGTGTCTTGGTCATGACACTCAGCAAAGAACAAAGAACCCATACAGATATAGTTTTGTTTTATTTTTTGCTTAAACTGACAAAAAATCATAATTATCATCCCAGGCAATTCATATACATCAGAATAAGCATCACAGACAATTCATATAGAAGATCACAACGGGAAATCCATAATTGAACATACTAGGTCACTTCAAATCCACAAATCTCAGAATTTGGACAACACATAATCCACAATCTCAGAATTTGGACAACACATAATCCACAGTCTCAGAAGTTTGTTCATAAACAGAAAGTCACTTCAAATCCACAAATCACAACGACAAGTAATACAGAAATCACTCCTGAGGTGGGAGCGGAGTATGATGGCTCGACATGTCTTGGTCCTGAAGCTCATTTGGCGCCGCCGATGGAGGAAGATTCTGCACAAGATTAGAAACATATACAAGTTCTATAACTAACAAACTAAAATTATCTAACTTCTCTAAGGTTGTCTAAGTTCTCTAAGATTGTCTAAGGTGGTCTAAGTTTTCTAAATGACAAAGACTAGACATAACAATGTAATGTTGCATGTAAGCGATCCAACTAAATGAAATGAAATTACAAGTTTGTCAAGGGACTTACAGAGAAATGGCAGGAGGTGGTGGAGCAAAGGCCGACATCGGTGGCAGAGTATGACCCATCTGCATAGTTAAACCTTGCATGTAGGTATAGAACTACGCCATCTGCTGCTGACTCTTACCTCTGGGTCTCCTGAATCCGCTCCTCCATTCGCCTCTCTAGATCCTCCCATTTCTTTCTCTCTTCTTCAAGCTGGGTCTACAATATTTCATCAAATGTTAACATGGAGTGTGTGCATGACAATGTTAAGAATGAACAAATCAAGAATAAAATAAGAATAACCTGGAGGGCCTGTGTCTCCAACTGTGACACAGTCGATCCTGGGCGTATGGTTAGGCTAGCGCTCGTGCTCCGTGCTCAAATTTGAGGGAGCGTGGGAGTACTTGCTGCGTCGAGTGTGCTATCACCAAGATAGTACTGTCCATGCTTCTTGCCTCCTCCTGCCCTCATGACGACTTCTCCAACAAGGTCGTGTGCCCTCGGATCAAAGTCTAGCACATGTACCTCCTTTGCCACCTCTGAGTATGACACAAGACGGTTGTGGACGGTTGGCTTGTTGTACGCCTTAGGACCGTCATCTAGGTTGTACTGGACATCCGACGTCACCTTGCCCTTGTGGGACAAAGAAAATGTTTCGAAGGTGGTGATAGGCTCACCTCCATGAGACATCAACTGAGGAAGAAAAATAATATGATTAGTATTTATGCATGATTGAACACTAAAATAATAAATTATTTGCCTTACATATATGTCCCTGTATTAGTCGAGGCTAAGATTGCCCTGATGGTGTGCGGGGCCTGGCATCATCAAATGCCGCTCCCGGTAAGTGTTGTGTGTCTCCTCCCAGTTGGGGCTGCACCACTTGTCCACCATCATTTCTCAGCACAGGGGATGCGAGGCGCACCATGACGGAATCACCTACACATCATCAAGTATATATCATATAAGATCAAATTAAATATATTTAATCTCAGCAAAAATTAAATTCTATATTTACCTCCATGTATTGTTCCTAGCTCAGGCGTATGATTCTGGCCAGCGTTTTCTTAATAGTCACATTTTTGCCAGCATTGTAATCAATGACGGCCTGGATGCACACCTCATAGTACATGTCCTTCACACGTTTATGACATGCTCTACGATGCCACCTGAGTGGCCTGTGCCTCATACCCAAGCTCGCATTTGAAAAAATCCTGCGTATATGCACAATGTATTCAATCATTATTTGAAGTATGTACAATAAATGCAGTGTGTTGAGTAATATAGTGCAAGGAAGACTTATCCACAGCTCATACATCACTCGCTCTGCCTTGTTGACGAATACCCTCGCTCTGCCTTGTTGACGAATACCCTGCCATCCCGAACATAGAAATCCTCAACTAGGGTGTAGTGCTCAAACGTGTAAGCTGGCTTCAAGGTTTCGTTAATCTGAACCTGACCAAGGAAGTGTTCCCGGCACAAAAGACCCAGGATGTCATTGACTTTGCGTTTGTAAGCACCCTGGGAGACCACACTCCAAGACCTGCAAAAGTAATTAAGATGAATTGTTAGTTTCTATAATAATTTAGGACATATCGAATGAAAAGATATTAAAACCATCTAATGTTAATTACCGATTCCCATAGGGTCGAACTATCGGACAACTTTCAAGAGATATTGGTCGCTTCGGGAGGGATGAGGGACCTCGCAACCAGCCAGAAGCAAAAGCCCCTGCCTCCACCTACCCCTCGTCCCCCTCCTCCTCCTCCTCCTCCTCCTGCCGCTGCTCATGCTCCTCCTCATGCTGCTCCTCCACCTCCTGCTCGTGCTCTGCCTCCTCCTTGGACGAAGATGAAGACGAAGAAAAAGCCACAGGCGATGATGCCCTCACTATGCCTTTCCCTTGACCTCTGCCTCCACCTCTACCTCGTCCGCTGCCTCCACCTCTACCTCGTCTGCTGCCTCCACCTCTTTGTCGACCCTTCCCGGACAGCCATGTTGACGAATACTCTGCCATCTCGATCAGGGAAATCCTCAACTAGGGTGTAGTTCTCAAACGTGTATGTTGGCTTCAAGGTTCCATTAATCTGAACCAGTCCGAGGAAGTGTTCCCTGCACAAAAGACTAAGGATGCCGTTGACTTTACATTTGTGAGCACCCTGGGAGACCACACTCCAAGACCTACAAAAGTAATTAAGATAAATTGTTAGCTTCTATGATGATTTACAACATATCGAATGAAAAGATATTAAAACCATCTAATGTTACTTACCGATTCCCACAGGGTTGAACTATCGGACGACTCTCAAGAGGTATTGGTCACTTCGGGAGGGATGAGGGACCTCGCAACCACACAGAAGCAAAAGACCCTGCCTCCACCTACCCCTCATCCCCCTCCTCCTCCTCCTTGTCCTCCTCCTACCGCTACTTGTGCTCCTCCTCATGATGCTCCTCCACCTCTTGCTCATGCTCTGCCTCCTCCTCGGATGAAGACGAAGACAAAGACAAAGCCACAGGCGATGATGCCCTCGCTATGCCTTTCCCTCGACCTCTGCCTCCACCTCTACCTCATCCCCTGCCTCCACCTCTTTGTCGACCCTTCCCGGAGTCCTTAGCTGCAGAAGACCCTCCTCGATAAAACAAGGACAACCGCTTCAAACCACCCACCATCTTTGTCGAATCACCTGTAATTGAAAAGAGTAAATGGATCAGTGAACTTTAAAAGAGATGCAAAATATACATAACAGAATTTGAAATAACATAGTATTATAAATAATAAATTAATTAGTACCAATGATACATGTATTAGAAATAATCGTTGTCATTAGGATTAGCTGGATCATAAGTCTCATCATCACTATCACGCATTTTGATATAATCATGCCCAAGCTCCAAAGGAGGAACATCATCATCACTGTCATTTCCTAAATGTAACCACTCAAGTAATTCTTTGTCCTTTACATTATGAACCTCATCGCCAGCGTCCACGTCAACAATCCTTTCCTTGTCTACATCCATTCCAATTGTTTCGGTTAAGTCTATCTCAAAACTCCCTTCTAGCCCATCTTCTTGAAAGAACTCTCTATCATATGTGTTTGGGTCTATGTTATAATCTTCATTGTTTGGGATAGGTAGTTTACCGTGTGGTGGTACTTTATACACAACATCCCAACCTTTGACACGGTCGTCGGTTTGGCATGGATATGAGAGATAATAAACTTGTGTGGCCTATTGAGCCACGATATAGACATCATCTCCTGAATAGATGGATGACTGTCGTATCTCAACAAGCCCAAGATTGGGGGTTCGTCTCACTGCTTTCGGATCAAACCAATGGCATTTGAATATTACAGGATTAAGATGTTTGCAAGCATGAAATGAGAGTTCGTATATTTCTTCAATTCTTTCATAATACTCGACCCCATCAAGGCCGGTCGTAAATACTCCAGATTGGTGGTTATTCGATTTGGACGATTATGTTTGTATCTTGTTGTATGAAAGCGATATCCATTGATGTCATACCCGGTAATGACCTGACCCTATAGGCACCGCCATTAGTAACCTGTCTCCACTTGACACTCATGGATGCGTCGGTTTGACCCTGCAATTTCAAGCAGGTACTCGTAAACAAGGAACATTTAATGTAATATATGTACGAGAAAAATTAGACAGTACCTTTTGTTTGCACTATGTAATAAAATTGGGCATTCCATTTCCCGCACCCTTTCTAAGTAGGGTTTCAGCTTCATTCGGTGAAGGTTCCCTAGAACCATGCCAAAATTGTTGAATAAATTCCCTATAGCAACGAGAAACGAGTTGGATGCAGAAGAGTGATTATTCGAAAATAAGTTTGATTGAGAACTTACCCTATGTATGACTCCATTTCAAAAAGGTTGGTTAGAACATATAGCATGATCATGTGCCACTGTTCATGTTTCAAGGTCTTGTAGGTCGCACCACTTGCACTTCCGAGTTGCCCTGGGAAAAGGCTAAGGTTCGATTCATTTTTGTCGACATTGTAACGAGGGGGTGGATTATGCATGTTAGGAAGGTTGTCAGCATAGTATTTTGTTGTGAAGTTTGTGTATGCCTCCGCAATGGAAGCTTCAATTTTACATTTAGTTCCAAGAACCTTTTGATATCTCTCAATTGAATAGCACCAACGGTTTTGCATAGCCCCCCCCCCCATTCGCGCCTCATATGGGAGTGTATCGGAAGGAAGAAGTCGGGTGGATAGATCTGCTCCAACTTAGTGAGCAAGGCAAGTGCCTCTCTTTCCAAGTCTGCAATCATGCTTTTATATAACTCCTTAGCACAAAGCTGGCGGAAGAAATAGCTCAACTCTACTAGCACTTGCCAAACATGATCAGGGACATAGCCTCGAAGCATCACCGGAAGAAGCCGCTCAAGCCATATGTGGTAGTCATGACTCTTGAGCCAGTTTATTCGCATAGTCGATATGTTCACTCCCCTCCTTATATTTTCTGCATACACATCAAGAAACAACATTGTTTTGAACCATTCTAGGACTTCCCTCCTTTGTGGCCTCGACAAGACGAAATTGGCCTTAGGCTTTTTCCATGACTTGCCAGATATAAGAGGCACCATATTCAGCTTCGGTCTATCACATAACTCTGCTTGATCCACTCTTGCCTTAATGCTGTCCTTTGTCTTGTGAAAAGTGCCTCGCCGATATTCTTCTTAGTGTGCATCAAGTCAATGTTAGATGGAAGAAGAATGACATCCATGTAGGAAAGGCGATACAAGCCCGAGTCTTCTTGTTCATTGACCTGGAGAGCCTCTAACATAGCATGCACCTCGGCACCTGTCATGATCTGCGGTGAAGGGTTGTTAACTACAACACCTTTTCTAAAGTTCTTTATGTCTTGTCTGAATGGATGTTTGAGAGAGAGGAACTATCGATGTTGGTCGAACGAACAATATTTATCACTCTTCTTCAACCAAATGAACTTCATAGCTGTCTTGCATACTGGGCATGAGAACTTTTCGTGAACACACCAGACGCAAAATATCCCATACGCTAGGAAGTCATGCAGAGAGTAGTGGTACCAAACATACATTGTAAAGTTTGTCTTTGTAGCTCGATCGTATGTCTAAACTCCCTCCTCCCAAGCATGGACCAAATCATCAATCAGAGGCTCCATGTACACACTCATTTTATTCCCTAGGTGTTTAGGAACTATCAATGACAAGAATATATTTTGTCGTTGATAGAGGATGCCAGGGGGGAGATTAAGGGGTATGGCAAACATAGGCCAACAAGTGTATGGCGCAGTCCATTCCAAAAGGATTGAACCAATCAATTGCTAGTGCCACACGTACATTATGAGCCTCTATAGCTTTATCAGGATGTTTCCCATCAAAATGTTTCTAGGATTCACCATCGGATGGATGTACAAGCTTATCAGGACTATATCGAAATACTTCTTTGTGCCATGTCATCTGCTTTGCAGACTCCTCAGTCATGTAAAGACGCTGGATCCTCTATATAAATGGAAGGTACCATAGGATTTTCATGGGGATCGTCGTCTGTCTCTTTTCCCCATCACTAGAGTCTACCTCTAGGAACCTAGATGCTTTACACTTTACACAGTACTTTGCTTCTGCATGTTCTTTTTTAAATAAGATGCATCCATTCCGACAAGCATGTATCTGCTCATATGGCATCTTCAGTGCACAAAGGAGTTTCTTACACTCGTACATGCTCTTTGGAAGGATGTGACCTTCCGAAAGCAGGCTGCCAATGACTGTCAACATAACATCAAAAGTGCCATGACTCAAGCTAAACTGGGACTTCACCGCCATTAGGCGTGCAATGGCATCCAGTTGAGAAACCATGGTATGCCCATGAAGGGATTTCTATGCCGTTGGCTACATACTGTAATAAGCCTTTGCGGTTGCCTCCGGCTCCTCCTCCCTACGACCTTCATCGAAGTGTGCTTCATGAAAATCATTTAACATGTCTCTGACACCAGCATCAGCATCACAAACCTTGATGTGTTGTCTCACAACATCCTCTCTCATACGATTGGTCTCACCATGGTAGGTCCACCGGGTATAGTTCTCCGTAAATCCATTCTTGATGAGATGTTTACCCATAACCTCCCTTGTTTGTCTTTTATGGTTTCCACAAGCTCTACATGGACAGAAAATCTGAGCTGCCCCTTCGACATTGGCAAATGCTTGGTTCAAGAAAGCTTCTATCGTTTTAATCCATTCATCAGCGGCCAGTATACATCCACTCATGATCATCCATCCTCTAACATATTATCGAGTAATATAAAGATCAATTGCATCTACCAAATATTTATATAGTCTAATAGGTGAAGATAGGTCCTAATCCCACCCAAGGATGTGTAGATGAGGTTAGCTTTCATTCTCTACTCCAATCCCAGTCAGAATTTCAGCAGCACCTCCCCGTTGTTCTCCAAATACACGTCCTGATAAGGAGATTGTGTATCCAGAGAACAACAGGGAGGTGCTAGCAAAACTCTGACTCAGACCGCAGTAAGGCATGAAAACTAACTCATCTACACATCCTCAGGTTGTCCCAAAAAACAAGGACAATTCAAAATAGATACGGTTATACATATGCAAAGATTTGCATATATATTTCTAACTGTATCTCTTTCGAATGGGAGACGCCTAACTAGGTTACGTAACGCACCTACAAACATGAAATAAAAGAGGGATCTTTTATGCCTAACCTTGCTGTCCTGCAAAGTGACGTGTCGAGGACGGTGAACAACCTCTCCTTGCAAAGATAAGGAACACGATAGTGTCATATATATAACTATGGTATGCCCATGAAGGGGTTTCTATGCCGTTGGATACATACTGTAATAAGCCTTTGCGGTTGCCTCCGGCTCCTCCTCTCTATGACCTTCATCAAAGTGTGCTTCATGAAAATCATTTAACACGTCTGTGACACCAGCATCAACATCACAAACCTTGATGCGTTGTCTCACAACATCCTCTCTCATACGATTGGTCTCACCATGGTAGGTCCACCGGGTATAGTTCTCCATAAATCCATTCTTGATGAGATGTTTACCTATAACCTCCTTTGTCTGTCTTTTATGGTTTCCACAAGCTCTACATGGACAGAAAATCCGAGCTGCCCCTTCGACATTGGCAAATGCTTAGTTCAAGAAAGCTTCCGTCTTTTTAATCCATTCGTCAGTCATCGATCTCATACTTGAGCGGCCAGTATACATCTACTCACGATCATCCATCCTCTAACATATTATCGAGTAATATAAAGATCAATTGCATCTACCAAATATTTATACAGTCTAATAGGTGAAGATAGGTCCTAATCCCACCCAAGGATGTGTAGATGAGGTTAGCTTGCATTCTCTACTCCAATCCCAGTCAGAATTTCAGCAGCACCTCCCCGTTGTTCTCCAAATACACATCCTGATAAGGAGATTGTGTATCCAGAGAACAATAGGGAGGTGCTATCGAAACTCTGACTCGGACCGCAGTAAGGCATGAAAACTAACTCATCTACACATCCTCAGGTTGTCCCAAAAAACAGGGACAATTCAAAACAGATACGGTTATACATATGCAAAGATTTGCATATATATTTCTAACTGTATCTCTTTCGAATGGGAGACGCCTAACTAGGTTATGTAACGCACCTACAAACATGAAAGAAAAGAGGGATCTTTTATGCCTAACCTTGCTGTCCTACAAAGTGACGTGTCGAGGACGGTGAACAACCTCTCCCTGCAAAGATAAGGAACACGATAGTGTCATATATATAACTAGTCAATCTACCCACGCATTTGCGTGGTTTATTATGATGATATTCTTTAAATTTTATAGTACATATTGTATCAATTGAATTATTAATTTATCTATATAATGAAGGGCAATACATTAGCTATATCAATGATCAATATTGTCTTATTGCATTATAATATTTTTATTTTCTATATCACTATAATTATTTGCTTGTTATATCATTTCTTAAGAAGCAATATGTAATTTGTGAACTTTACTATTTTTTGTAATGATTATGGTGGCTTTCATCTCCTATAAGTACAGTTTGGGTGCACATACTTTGACTATCATTATTTGTTTACTCCTGATGTTTTTTTTTCAACTATCTATATTTTTTTTTTGAAGTTGCATGCTTTTTATAATATATTAAAACTCGTTGTTGATTTCTGATGTTTCCTTTTTTCTACTTTACCCTCTTCTGACAAAAACAATGATTGGGTAAACAAGTTATGTAGCTAGGACTTGACACATAGAGTTTTGGGAGCTATTACCTGTGCATTGTCCTAGACGTGAGGCTGAATAGATGCCAGAGTATGAATTTGCAGATATTGTGATGATGCTCGTCCAGATATTGTTTCCCTCTGTAAATAAGGCCTTGTTTGTCGCTAGGCTACGACTCATTGGCACTTGTAGTTAAAGTCTTAGTTGTCCTCTTTGATTAGGTTCCTAAGAGACTACTGCACCATCATGCAGACATATTGTCGCCTCTGCATTGTTCTGGACGTGAACATGAGTAGTCAATCGTCACATACAATATCATCAGTGGTTTGCAACTACCGTTTAATCTCCTCAGTTCGTAAGTCAGGGGCTATCCAAGTTTGCTTGAAGAGAGAAATATTTTTTTTGTTGATTTGGACTCATCTGCCAGATCATAAAACAAATATTTTGTTTAAATAATTTTTTTTCTTGAACACGCAGGCATTACATGCTTCTTTTTTACCATGGCCTCAATCAATAGTAGAAGGGAACTTTTCTCAACCTAACATGCGTTAAATAGAGCTATCATGATTGGCTCGATACACGATAGTCACGTATATGATTTCAATCAATTTACCTAGTAGAGTCCTAAAGAGAGATTCTCACATATATAGTTTTAATCTATTTTTCTTTGTTCTTCTTTGTCAATCAAGTCTAACGTAAGATGTAGTAGTAATAGTTATGGTCTCTTCACATGCATGGAGTTTCCAAGCCAGTACTTCGTCCTATTGTATATGTTTTTTTTTCTTTGCAAGATGTTACTTTCGTAATGGCATTGTACAATACGTAGTCTATTTATTTTTTTATAATACAATGGTGGGTAATTTTTCAATACATGTAAAGGTATTTTGGTCTAACTTTTTCATAATGGCATTGGTGGGTACACTTCTCTTCTTATTTTCTTGGATTAACGTAAGAATTTTTATACCTTGAGAGCGAACGTGGAAGCTCCTTTTCTTGGTCAAATATATATCTATATAATAGATAGCAAGATATTTTTATCAATATTATACTTGCACCATATACAAATTGAATCATTAAACTATTTCATAAAATCTTGAGTCCAACACAAAAGTTGAGTATTATTTTTAGTTATTATTTCAAAAGTTTTAAAGTTTATTCAGGATTTTTTTTCTTTGGTACACCATATCTTTATGGACTGAGATGATTTGAAATATTTTTCTTTTTTTGCCTTCCATTTTAATGATTCAGGGAATTGAACATGATTCTTTATCTCTACTATTGGATGATTTATTATAATTTTTTTTCCTTTAACTTTATTGATACAAAAACTTTGCTACCTTGTTACGTTAAGTTACTCTCAAAGCACTCATTTTTTATTGAGCTTATGTACCACTAATATTTTGTTGATTTAAAAAAAATATCATGGTGTTTTTATTGAGCAATTCGTCATCCCTTTGCTTTCTAGTCTATGGATGAAGCTATAGAAACAATAAAACCAGATACAATCAGAGGAGAGGCAAGAATTTCCATGTAACATAGCTGGAGAGGAGAAGATTTTATTAATCTTTATTGGGCTAAGGCGAGATGGGGTCCTCAGAAAATAAAAGGGAAAAAGATCTAATAGCTAAAAGAGAATGAATGGAACAATATTTTAATATGTGATTTAGACTATTGGTTTGAGAGAAAGTAAATGAATAGGCTAGTGCTATCAGAGAAATACGGCGCAATTTTGTATTCAGTAAAAAAAAGAAATATGGCACGTGAGCAATTTTATGGCTGTAAAAAAAGAGATGTACGTGAGTAATGTTGAAAATAGTAGATAATTAAAAAATAATATATGATCTACTTATTATAGTGACATTGGTGGATAATTTCAAAAACATGTGTATGAGTATTTTGGTCTAATTATATTATAATGGCAGTGATGGGTAAATTTCTCTTCTTATTTTTTCAGATTAGCATGGGAATTTCTAGATCTTGAGAGCGAACGTGAAGGCTTATTTTATATATATATATATATATATATATATATATATATATATATATATATATATCAGCAAAATATGCATTCAAACACTTCAAATCTACAAATCATGCACTAAGCTTGATAAGTCTAATGGAGCTACATGTGAAATTCATGGACAAGCACATGACAGATCGGTCAAAACAAAGATAAAATTCAGGCAGAACAGTACTAGCCAGCAGCCGAGCCATTGCTTAAGCTTAAATTAAACATATGTGCCAAATTCAGAGTCTGGGTCCTTCGTTAGAAAACAAAAACTCAAAATGTTGTGGACAGAGCCACCGCATCAATGGCATGGTAGCAGATACTTTACATAGTTCCATACGTAGCAAGCACTAGTTCTATAGACAGATCATCAAATATTCCATCACCGGCTATTCAAAGTTCAGTATTTTGATTGACAATGGATTTGTAATATAAACGATAAACACTAGGTTTCACCTATTGTTTCGTCTAATCAATAGAAAGTTCAGGTCGGGTGCCACCCACCTCATGCCTCCTCAAAAATGACTGACAAATGGTGCAGGCAGAAGACAAGAAGCTACCTGAGGAGCACGTGCAGGCAGGAGACCTCGCGGTTGCTGTGGGAGAGGTGGAGCAGGCAGCCCGCCGCGGTGGCCGATGTCGGCTGTTGCGGAAGCCGGCATAGGGGAGTGGGTGGCACGCAGCGGCCTGGGGGCGGGGCGCGGGAGGCATGCGCGATGGCCAAGGAGGGGCGCGAGGGGGGGCGGCCGAGCGGCGTGCGCGGTGGCCGGGGATGATGAGAGTGCACGACTATCGGGGGGTGTGCGCGACGGCTGGGGAGGGGGTGCAGGGGGCGGCGGCCCGGGAGGGGGCGCAGGGGGTGACGGTCGGGGAGGGAGTGCAGGGGGTGGCGGCGGTCGGGGACGGGGAGCAAGGGGCGGCGGCAGTCGAGGGGCAGGTGGCGGCGGTCGAGGTGCAGGCGTGGCGATGTGGGTTGACGAAGTGCGAGAAATCGAAGTAGTGAGCACGGGGTCCGAGTCGGGGCGGGGGGTCATTAATAAGATCCGTTTGCCGAGTAACCTAGGAGGACACTCGGCAAACAGGTACTTTGCCGAGTGCCCCATTGTAGAACGCTCGGCAAACAAGGACGTTGTCGAGTGCCTACTCGTAGGACACTCGGCAAACAAGCTTTACTTTGCCAGTGTTCTTTTCTTCTTGTTTTTTTGCACATCACAAAAAAAATTTTACTATCAGTCATTACTAAGTACCTCTAATCTTGCGATCTAAGTATTATATTTTTTGTATCCTTACTAATACGGTCTCATTCTAATAAATTTAATGTTGCTATTAAAGATTTAAATTCTATAATTTCATGCTCACTTTTCAAATTGTTCTAGAAAACTATTAAAATCAGAAATGAAACCATATTTGTTTTATATTGCCTATTAAAAGGGTCTACAGTAAAATCTCAATTAAAGTTCACTTTGACTTGAAATGTAGCACCATCCTTCTTAAGTCCATGAAACTTCTTCGGAGAGGGTCCAGTTTGTAAGAGTCATACATGAAATATTGCACGAATGTATCATAGCATGACATCCTCACAAATCTCACGATTTTCTAAATTCATTTGCAAGTTATAGAATTTTAATACAATTTGTTAACACGTTCGTGGTAGTGTATCGGGAACAAAATGTTTGAAAGATTATATTATTTCATAGAGAACACATCACAATGGACTTAATATCATGAATAAAAATTTTTATTTCATTCTATACTATTATTCGACTCACTTCCAGTTTAAATTGGAGTAATATGAGAAAATATCATTAAACAAAATAAATTAATTAAAAATAACAAATAGATCTAAAAAAATAAAATTTGAGGATGTAGCAGTACATAGTGTTAGTAGAGAGGACAAAATGTTTAGAGAGCGAGCGAGTAAAAAAATAACAATCTATTTGCCGAGAGCCTTTGCTCTACACTCAGCAAAGTGTGATAGTTGCCGAGTGGCTGGAAATACACTCGGCAAAGAGAGTATTGACGAGTGTTCATAACGGACACTCGGCAACACCTAACGGCCCACACGTGAAAGGCGATGGGCATCAGCATGTGGCCTTCACATGCCATGTTTGCCGAGTGTGGAACCTTTGTTGAGTGTTTGTTTTGAATTTACCAAGTGTTTCTGCATAAGCTGAGTGTCGTTGCTTTGCTGAGTGCCAAAAGGCAGAAATTCGGCAAATAAGCTGTTTGCCGAGTGCCCGAGGAAAGACTCTCGGCAAACACCATGACACCCCAGGCCCAAAGCACACTACGGCATGATCCACACGGCCTGGCATGGCTAAATGGGCCGTGCCTAGAAGTGTGTCGGGCCAGGTATCCCGGATGCCCAGCTATAACCCTTAATTTTGTTCTTCTGCTGCTTGTTTGCTTTCGTTTGACATACACATAAACAGGTCAGGCTAGAAAAATAGCTGCGCTCACTCCATAAAAAGGTTAGGACTACATAACTACAAAAAGAATAATCCAACAAGTTTTCCCTGATGGTTCTATACTACATAGTCCTGTCAGCGTCATAAGTCAAATGGATCCAGTCCTTAGCTAGGAGATAACAAAAGAGCTCCCTGATAATTCCATGTAGTGCAAGAAAGCCTGGAACAAGCATGGACGCCATTAGCTGCTTGTTTCACTCTAGACTTAACCATGCTCTGTTTACGGGAATAATATATTGAAGCCACAATCCCATAAAGCACATCTTCATTAGATTAGTGAATCCAATTATTACGGATGACATAAAATTACAAATGATCATATGTATTGTTTTACCCAATCGACAAACAAATCACAAGACAGCAGTTTCTTATTACATCATATATAAAAATTAAAAGCAAACCCATGTTATATGAATTATATAGATAAACATATACATAACAAGCCTCAATAACTTAGTTGTGGTTGTCCTCCCAAAACTGAGCTTGGAGCCAATCCACAGCCTTCTTGTCCACCTGAAACGCCTTGGCCAGAACATCGTCGGCAATTGGTGGCTTTGACCCAAATACTGCATTGGCAATGGTGATGGCACCAGGGTTCTGGCTACTGAGTGCTGCGATGGCAACTGCTGGCTTGTCATGGCTAGGATTGAACTGAAAGTGAATTAAGCCCTGGGGGAACACAAAAACGTCTCCCTTGTTGAGCAACTTACTGAAGAACTTGTTATCCGGGTTAGACGTAACAAAGCCGACATAGAGCGAGCCCTCAAGAACTGTTAGGATCTCAGTGGCACGGGGGTGGGTGTGTGGTGGGTTCTGCCCTAGAGGAGCGTAGTCGATCCTAGCCATGGAGATGCCAAGGGTGTTAAGGCCTGCAAGCTTCATCACATTGATCAATGTGACGTTGGATCTAACCTTGCTCTTGGTTGTGTCCATTGGCTTGTCAAGGTTGGCTGCTAGGAAGAAATCATCTACCTTAACGTCATTTATGTCCTTGCAGGGGAACCCATTAACATGGACTGCAGAAAGAAAATAGCATACATATTTGTCAGGAAGCCGAATCGAGCATAACAAAAATATGTATCTGTTTTTTATTTGCTATAACATAAGAATTTGATCACATGGTAGCTCATATGAAGTGTGTACCTGGTGAGTGTTTGTCAGCAACACAGAAGTCCTGGAGAGGGCTGGGATCCGAAGCCACAGCCCCAGAGGTGACCAAGGCGAGAAGGGCCATGAGAAGAAACAAGCTATAGGAGGCCATTTCTAGCTTCGCAGATAGAGGATTCTGCTCTTGGAGCTCTGTTTGTTGCGGATGTCAGTTGATGCTTTGTCCATGGAGAGGGTGCATGCATTTATATAGTAGTTGAGACTCAGAAGAGGTCAATGAGCTGCTCTATATAGAAATGGTCTTAAGCTGGTTTAGTCTACATACGTGCAAGAAATGGTCTCAGCTGTTTTATGTTCAGGTTGATGGTCGTCATGCCTGACAATTGACATTGCTGATATCTTTTAAGGAACTATTCCATTACTACTGATTGCTTCTTCAAGATGAAAATTAAAGAAAATCGTATATATTAGGTTAATTGTAAAATGTGTAAGTTTAGGTGTTAAACGCATTCATGAGCTTCGTGCCTTCCCTCAACACTACTAATACAGCAACGTTGTTTTGAAATTTGAGAAAAGGGAGTGATGTACCTAGCTTCTCACCTTCAATTTATGTGCACTAAGGATGCATGCCAGCAAATTTATTTTCCTTACATGTAGCTTCTGTTTATTACCTTATTTTCTGTTTCATGCATGGACATGGTTTAAATGGGTCAAACATATGAGCATTCATATCGTGATTATGAATTTGCCAAGTCCTGGTTACTCTTGTAATTGGTTCACTAGAATAGTGGACGTAGTCACATCCATATACCGCCTTCGATTCTTTTCATCGCATGCATTCATATGTGCTTTTCATGAAAGTTACCTCATGGAAAGTGATGTTGTCCATCAGGACATATCACACAAGTCGTGGTAAGAAATTATGACCAGGTCACAGGTTAGTTGCCAACACAGATGCACTAAATAAATGAAACTTCAACAATATATAATTGCAGTTGGTGAAAGCACTACTCTACCTAGAATGACCATTTCAGTTATCCGTGACCTCTTCTTGTTGACTTCTTCACAAGGTTACCTACTCTTTTTGCTGCTATATATTTACTTCTTCATTGTCTCCGTGCACAATCAACAAAACACACAACCAGCATTAGCTAGCCTTAATTGAGTAACAGAAATACACCACAAGACTCTGCAAAGATGGCTTCTTCCATAAATTTCGTTCTCCTAACTACTCTTCTCTCATTGCTCGCCTTTCAAGTAATCGCTTCTGACCCAAGCCCCCTCCAAGATTTCTGTGTTGCTGACAAGGATTCTAACGGTATGTACGTGCTATGATTCTTTCATATTATTGCAAACTGAAAACAGTTGTTGAAGTTGCCCGATCAAATATTTGTTACAAGCTTTTTTACTTGTTCGTGTTTGATAAAAAAAATAATGCAGTAAATGTCAACGGATTCGTCTGCAAAAACCCTGAGGACGTGAAGGCAGACGACTTCTTTCTTTCAGCCAACCTCGACAAAGCAAGAGACACGACTATTAACAAGGTTGGGTCCAATGTCACCTTGATCAATGTCATGCGGATTCCTGGCCTCAACACTCTTGGAATCTCCTTGGCACGCATTGACTATGCTCCACTAGGCGAGAACCCACCTCACACACATCCGCGCGCTACTGAGATTCTAACAGTTTTGGAAGGCACACTCTATGTTGGCTTCGTGACATCTAACACAGACAATAAGTTATTCTCTAAGATGCTCAACAAGGGCGACGTGTTTGTATTCCCAGAGGGGCTCATCCACTTTCAGTTCAACCCCTGCCCTGACAAGCCAGCGGTTGCAATTGCTGCACTTAGCAGCCAAAACCCAGGTGCTATCACCATCGCCAATGCTGTTTTCGGATCAAAGCCACCGATCTCCGACGATGTCCTGGCCAAGGCATTTCAAGTGGAGAAGATGACCATAGATTGGCTCCAAGCTCAGTTCTGGGGTGACAACCATAACTAAATTCTTGTTATGTTTGCAACAAAATGTACTGCTTACAATTTGAATAAGAATTAGCTCATGATAAAGTCTGTGGAAAAATATGTGTACACTGGCACTTATATATTGTTTATATGGTAGAAGAATATTATTTATGTAAACCAAGAAATCTTCAAGTTTACTATATGACGGTTTTGTCCCTGTGACGAAATTGATCTGGAACTTCTTTAGTACACTTACTCAGAGAGACACCGCACTCCACATTAATATATCTCTCAAACAAATGAGTATTGTGACAGCGTGAGCTCCAAATTTGAAAGTTGATCATGTGATTATATTGTATGATGAATATAATCCCACACTTGAAATAATCATATGACTAGCAAAATATCTGTGCGTTGCTACAGGTCTTATTGTTCCCACCATGACACGACAAGATGCTCAGACAAAGACACTGACTCACAGATGCATGCATGTAATCTGGGAGCGATGGTCAGACAAGTGCTCTAGGCCTTATGCCTAAGACGCAACTACATGGTGGAGCCACACAATGCACCAGGAGCGGAGTCGTCCATGAGGACAATAGCGCCAAGCCATCGACTGACTAACATAACCGCTATTTAAAGAAAAGTGCAGGACCGACCACCGAACGAACTTTCTGAGTCACCAAGGTTGCTGCACACCGCAAGCTTGAATCCGTCACAGGGTGCAAGGCCATGCACATTCATGGTGCCCGATGTCCATCAGTTGCTCGATGGTCATTGCACTTGCTAGATGCAACACGTACGTACGTGCAAAAAAAAAAAGATAGCATAGCATCTTGCACGAGTATTTCTCTCTATTATAATCAGTAAGATTCCAGCACATACCCGGAGACCGGAGTACGTGCAATAGGAATCCTGCCCGAAGTCGTCGGTCAACACGCAATCGTTAGAGGCCATCGAGCTCTTTGTCCTCTTGCCCGATTCCTCTTCTACATGGAGAGACACGAACAGCGGAGCAGTGCATCGATAAAGATCTATGGCGATTATTATCCTACAAGCAACGCAAGGGAACTCGACCTTGATTTGTATAGATACTTTTTTTTGGATGGAGTCCACTGAGTCTATGTGCGTAATACTTTTGGGATGGAGATCAGTTCGTATCTGGGTTGTCTTCCACGAGTCTGATTCGATTATAGGATGGCATGAAATCGGCTCGGAAATGGATGGATGGGTCCATCCATATCCTATTTCATATGTATATTCATGTGATTCGTGTATAGGCATTTGAAAGTTGATCATCAACAAATTTAGCATAGCGCTTCCACCATAAATTTTGCAAACTTGATGTTTCATGTGTACATGTAATATAAACAGTCTGATGCCGGCTGTGTGATGACCTTTGCGGCGGCATCATGATCTCTGACATGTTCCGTCCAGTCCGCCCCAAGAACGCGGCTTGACACCCATGCCGAGGTAGATCACCTTCTCCAGCGCCTGGAACACCCTGAACCTGTCCAGCACCCCGTTCCACATTCCACTGACGGTGCAGTAGTTGGTGTTGTACGGCGGCCGGTGGTGCCCGGCGTGCTGCGACCGCGAGACGAGCACGCCGGCGGCCTGCAGAAACTCGACGCCGGGGGGGCAGCCTAGACGGCCTCTCGTGCGCCCAAGCTCGGTGACAGAGCCGACGAGGCGACAACACGTGATGAGGGAGGAGAGGATGGCTGCCGAGCCGGCCAGCGTCCACGCGCGCTGCGGCCACGTCGACCGCAGCTTGGCGTCGTCCGGGTCAGCATGGGGTGACAGGAAGGTGCCTCCTCTATCTTTGATGAAGTGGTCATGATCTATATTTCAGAATGCATGCGTAGATGCTTATAATTATGTGCTTCCCACTTTCCCAGCATTTCCATATATATATAGATAGATAGATAGATATACACACATGTATATATCTGCAGTGCGCTGTCGGTCTCAAGTGGATGATCAAACAGATCTCAGGCTCTCAGCTAAGAAGCGACCTTGATTAATATTGCTTTCTCCTTACTTCTAGGATTCTATTGAGTGCACCATTATATTTCGCTTGTGCGGTGTTCAGCGTGCCACCGACGATCCAGATGTTTTCAACTTGGAGAAAGCTTGCTATTAATGTGATGTGATGCATACCTGGCCTTGTTAGCTCTTACACAGTGAGCTGACATATCTTGCGTGCAGGAAAGCTTCAGAGAAGATGGGCCAGGCATATGCCATTTTCTCTCTTGATACAGTATAACTTTAACTTTATATAATCTTTTGTGGAGGAAAATGCTGCAGAAAGATATGGACGCCATCCATTTTCTTTTCTTGAGACCAAATATTTTGCCATTGACTATATGGTAGTGACACTCAAATCGTTTTGTCACAAATCAAGTGCTGGTGGGTGTAGGTGCCATGCGATGAGCAATATGATTAAAATGTAATGATATAGTTTTTGCCTTTTTTGGCAAAGCAGCAATAATTCTTTTACTCTTAAACAGGTTATTTAAGGCTACACATTAGATTAAGACATGTTCATTATTTCTGACAGAGCACGGACGGAACTCCATGCAAAAGGCATATTGTCTTCTGGAGATTTTGATTATCAACATTAATATTTTCTTCAATTATTAGTGAAAGTTGATAAATAGGTTAATGCATCCTTTGTTGTAAATGGAGTTTATTCATAGTGAAGAATTGTAACAATAATTGACCAAACACATTCAAGGATGTAAATGATGTGATGCTATCATGTGCTTGATGGAAAGATTTCTTCACTTCATTTGGATAAGATTGTTTCTGCTTACTAAATTCAAAACAAAAGTCCAAAGTCATGTACAGTTATATCATAATACTATTATAGTAGTTGCATTTACAGTTAATTATTTTTCAGTTGTATGTGACATCACCATTGATAGTGAGGCGATCATGGTACTTCATGAATCTCAAGATGAGATAAACAAATCTCTCAACGGTACTTCATGAATCACATAGATCGATCCTCTTTTGTGTATGAGTGTCTACTATGTTTTGAAAAAAAAAGTTGACCATAACAAATTTCTGCTTCGGTGGAATAACATTGTGTGTCCCCTCATATGTCATGGACTCATTGATCCTCAATTCCTCATATCTTCGTATTCTACATAAAATGAAATATTTTCTGCCTAAATGTACCTTTCTTTCTGGACCTAACTATACTTTGTGAACGCCTGAAACCATAGATTATTAAAATGACACGAAATGCTAGCTGTAGCATTCGGCAACTCATGACCCAATACGAGGCATTTCATGCGGCTGGACATGGAATCTCAGTCCGGATCTAGGCCCAACTGCATTCTGGACCTCTAACCCAAACAGACTTATATTAATTTGGCAGATTCATCTTGGGCTTCATGAGGGTTAGATTAGGATCATGGGCCTTCCAAAGCCTAAATGCATCCTCATCCAACCCAGCCTCTCGTCCGTCACGTCGTCTTCCTCCTCTCCTCCCAATGCTTCTTCCTCGCAAGCTTCTCCCATGGCGGCGCCCCACCCACGCGCAGGCCCTTGCCCGTCGCCTCCTCCGCTCCACCTCCCCTTCCGACACCGACGATGACCCGCCGTTTAGGAAGATCCCTAAGCGCGACCCACCTCGCCCGCCCTCGCCGCCACCGAAGCCCAAGGCTGTGGCGGGGAAGATTAGGGCCGATGAGCCGGCGAGCTCCGACCTTCCCTTTGACTTCCGGTACTCTTACTCGGAGACTGACCCGTCATGGAAGCCCATCGGGTTCCGCGAGCCCACCCGGTTCTCGCCCTTCGGTCCCGGCCGCCTCGACCGGCCTTGGGATGGCGTTGCCGCCGCCGTGAGGGGCGACGGTGGGGATGCCCGCGAGGGAGTTGTCGGTGCGAGGAGCAGGGAGGACGTCCTCGGCGAGCCTCTGTCAGAGGCGGAGGTGGCCGAGCTGGTGGAGCGGTACCGGCATAGCGACTGCTCTCGGCAAATCAATTTGGGTGAGTTTTTGGTGCTCTCCATGCTAAAATGGCGTCTGTTTCTATGATTTATGCTACAGATTGTGAAACCTACGGAGCAGTTGGTTGTTTGATTAGCAGATACTCGCATTTTAGTTAGAAGTAGTTCAGTGTTTTGGGTACGAAGTGCTTACATAATTATTTGCTACTGACTTTCAAGGATAGTGAGTGATGTTTGGTTGCTGTTTTCTGTTCTGTTTGGTAGAAGACAAAGAACAAATAAGTGGAATATGCAACTTTCATTTGTAGATTTTGGAAGTTTTGAGAGTATATTATATAGAACTTTTGCATTACATCATTGCATATCAGTAATTGACATGACATTTTAGTAGCAAGCTTTAGAATGTGTTGGTGCAGAATACACTTGTGCAATGTTGCATCTGAATATTTAATCTACCATGCGCTACTACCTCTGTAACATTACATATTTATTTTGTCTAATAATATCTCTGTGTTCTGTTAATGTTTTTTTCATGGATGCACGTATGTGCGTATTTCATTAAGAGGAGACTCTGTGTTCTGTTATAACTGTTATCTTTCATTGTTATTTTCTATTCTTGAGTAGAAAGAACAGAGAAGCGAAACCTGCAACTCATATTATGTAAATTTTGCGACTTTTGACAGTATATTATAGAGCAATTTTGCATTACGTGATTATATGTCAGTAATTGACATGAAATCTTAGTAGCAAGCTTCAGCATTAACTCCAGAAATGTTTGTTGACTACATGCGTTCTAGTACATATGAAGAATGTCATAGTTGTAGTATACACTTGTGCCATGCTACATCTGAATATTTGATCAACCATGTGCCTCTGTAACATTCCATTTAATATCTCTGTGGTTTCTGTTATAAATGTGATGTTTCAAATTCTCAGGGAAAGGTGGCGTAACACACAATATGCTTGATGACATCCACAACCACTGGAAACGTGCAGAAGCTGTTAGGATCAAATGCTTGGGGGTGCCAACAATTGACATGGACAACATATGCTTCCATCTTGAGGTCATAATGCGGTACTAATTGCTTGAGAATGCTAGGAGTTTCACTCTCTGTACTTCTATGTCTGTGTCCTTATGTCAATGCACAATTGTGCAGGATAAAACAGGTGGTAAGATAATATATTGTAACATAAACATCCTTATTCTATACCGTGGTCGGAATTATGATCCAAAAGAGCGGCCTGTGATACCATTGATGCTGTGGAAGCCTTTAGCTCCTATATATCCCAGGCTTGTGCAAAATGTTACTGAAGGGTTGACTTTCGAGGAAACAAAAGAATTGAGGAACAGAGGGTTAAATTCTACACCACTTATGAAACTGAGTAAGTTCAAATATTTTTCATTGGCGTTTGAATTATATGAGTGCACTTTGCTATTCCATAGTTTTAATCCTTGTTCATCTGCAGCTAGGAATGGTGTATATGTTAATGTTGTTGATAGAGTGAGAGAAGCGTTCAAGACCGTGGAAGTGGTGAGACTAGATTGCTCTCATGTTGGAACTAGTGATTGCAAGAAAATTGGTGTGAAACTAAGGGTAAGTTATTTTATTTTGCTTCTGCTGTGTTTGTGCGTGTCTGAACATAGTGATTCCAAGTCAGTGGTTCCATGAATTAAATTTTATGCTTCATTGTCTGGTTTATGTTTTGTCTGACTTATATTGCACCTGAAATACCTCCTTCCTCAAATCTCTATACTGTGGGTGTTTACAGACATAATAGTCTAATTGTTTGACTTTGATTTTCCATACCACAGGATTTGGTTCCATGTGTTCCCCTATTATTTAAAGATGAACAGATTATTCTCTGGAGAGGAAAGATGAATCATGAAAATTTGGATTCAGCTCAGAGCAATTCCAATCCATAGTGATTCAACGGCCTGCTCCGTCCTCAGTGAAATTGCAGGCTTGCTGCTTGGATGATTGCCATCACTTCTATTTGAAGTGGCCACTGAAAGTTACATGCTACAAGTTGCTGGATTACATGAGGCATAAGGATTCTGTCATCCACACATCTAAACTTGTCGGTGCTGGAACGAATGTAGAGATGCATACATAGCAACGGTCCCTCAAGTTATGATGATATTCAGCATCATCGTGTCACCTGGAAATGACCTGCGTGCGCAAGTTCCAGCCAAGGAATTGGTGTGACCTGTCATCCATACTCTTGTCTACGCTGTTTTGCTCAAGTGTCATTTTTCAACAGTTGTGTCGGTTTTAGTTAAAATCATGAAATAGATTCGGAAATGTGACAAATTTAGATTGCGTATGACATGTATAACCATTTCTCTGTATCGTAAGACGGAAATTTCGTCCTGTTATAAAGAGGATCACTAGGATCTGCTCGGTTGCTTGCGTTGAAGCAATGGTACTGCTTCTGCAAAGGCTGTTACAGAGTCGACCGTTGCAGTTTCTGGCCACCCGTTTGGGTGTCGTTGGTTGGCTCTGAATTTTCTCATGGAAGACCAGAAAGAACTCTGAAGGCATACCACAAGGATAACTCAAAAGATTCGCACCACAAAACAAGAGAAGCTCGGGCGGGAGATTCGAACCACAAGAAAATTATTGGCAGAGAAAATTCTCGAACGCAGTAGTACCGTGTACAAAAGACAATCCATTTTGGACATCAGTGTTTCTTCTCTTTTTTTTCTGAACCTAGCTGGTGTATATTTTTACAACATAAGCTTCATCAATCAAGAAGGCAAACAAAACTGAAAGAATACATGTTCTGGGATGAAACCCAAAAACAAGGGGGAAAAAAAGAACAAGAAAGTGTGTGTTTCTTCTTTTACAACGTCATAGAACGTAGGTGCATGCGTGTACTATGTGCATACCGTCAGTCAGTCGGAGCCGATCATTGCTCACCGGCGTCAGAAGTCAACATCACCGGCGGACTCCGGTGGCTTCTTCGTCTTTGTCGTCGGGACCATAAGCGGCGGCGCCGCGGGCGGTGTCCTCTTCCATCCACGAGGCGTCCGTCTCGTCCCAGGACCGTGGCCGGACGCCGGTGCGGAGGTAGACGACCGTCTCCAGCGCCTGGAACACCCTGTACCTGTCCAGCACCCCGTTCCACATGCCGCTGACGATGCAGTAGTTGCTGTCGTACGGCGCACGGTGGTGCGCCGCGTGCTGGGCCCGCGACACGAGCACCCCGGCGCCCTGCAGCGCCTCGACGCCCGGAGGCAGCCGCCGCCGCTTCTCGTGGGCCCACGCGTGGAACTGCTGGCTCAGCACCACGCACGCCGCGAACGTCCCCGCGAACGCGTGCGCCGCCGCCGCCCCACCACCGCCCGCGGCGGCGGAGATCGCGGCGTCGACGGGGACCAGCGCGAGGGCGGCGGCGCGGGCCAGCGCGTGGAGGTTGTTGCAGGGGTCACGCGCCGTGATGGTGGACGGGTAGCGGTGGTGGCCCTGGAACGCGGCGATCTGCGGGCCCCATACGGGGGTGGATGCGTCGCCGTAGTTGTCGACGAGCCAGTGGTAGACGCCCGTGGCGAGGTCGGCGAGGGAGTAGGCGGCGAGCGCCGCGGCGAGCGGCGCGGCGGCGGGGGAGGCGCCCGAGGCCACGAGGGAGGCGGAGGTGCCCAGGGAGGAGAGGACGGCGGCGGAGCCGGCCGCCGTCCACGCGCGCTGCGGCCACGTGGAACGAAGCTCGTCCGCGGCGGCGCGGGACGGGGTGGTCGATAGGGACGGCGGCGGCGTCGTCGTCGTGGCGGCTTGGCATGGCGCCGGCGAGGCCGGCCGCCGGAGAGGTGGGAAGTGGCAGCGCGGGGTCAGGGCGTACATGGCTGCTGCTATGCTATGCAAGCTTCGCAGGTGCTTGACGTGCAAGCTGGCTGCTGACCGGCGCAGGATTTATGAGATGGAGGAGAGCTGGAGAGGAATGGAACCGTGATGGGCTCTCTCAAATGCAGGCAGGCAGGTGCATAATGCATGGCCACCGGCCACGTATTTAACAATCGGGTGAATGTGTGGTGTGACAGGGAAGTACGTGGGGCGAGGGCAAGACAGAAGAGAAGAAAGATGAACAAATAACAAAAATTGGAAAAACACTGCGCTACAATAATTATTGAGGTTGTGATTACAAGACTTCGTTTTGCTCACATTTCGCCCGTGTTTGCTTCAAAATTGGACTACACCGCGTCGTCACATTTTCTTAACTGATTCATGTAATGTCGACCGGCCTCTCCAGTGTGGCTGCAAGGGTACATACATGCAAAGAACCGGCCTCCAGTGTGCAAAATTACGACCATGGTGCATGACGATACGATACTAGACTAGACTTTCAAGATGCAAAAGGGTCATCTCTTGCCCTTAATTACCGAGCGTAAAATTAAAAATTGACCAAAGCCTTGAGAGGCCAAAGTCAAATTATTAAAACGAGCATGTGCAAACGGAGTTCTAACTTCCACGAAACTATACGACAAATAATGCAAATTATTATGTACGCATACTATATATAACATCTGAATTGAACTTTTTCAGCTCATTTCTACACATTTTACAAACTACAGGTTAGCACACCGCCTTTGCACGCCATTAAGAGGAAACATTTCGTGCCGTAGTAGTGTCTTATTGATCACTCAGTGTTAACCGTGACGGCATATTTCGGAAAGAAAATACACCAAGAGTGCTAACATCCAAGTACGTGTTCACGTATGGTGCTAAAACTCTAAAATCGGAAAAGTACCGTACCGAGAGCATGGAAATGGTGGCCTGAGGTTGGGCCACGTGGCTGGGAAAGTCCAGAACAGCCAGCACAAGGATGTGGTCTCTACGGAAAGTACCCTTGTCCGAATGCTGGCCGTGGAATAGAGCAGAAGCATCGACCTCAACCCGATCCGTTCCGGCTACATTCACAAGCGGCCGCGGACCGCCCGCCTCTAGGTTCACCTCTCTGATGTCTCGTCTTCAACTTTTGAGCACACGCACGAGAAAGCAGTAGGAAGAAACAGCAGCGACTCCAATTTTGTGCGCCAGCGTTTGAAGCATCAAAACACGAGTAATGCTCTATTGTGTTATGGGAGTAGTTTTTGTACCTCAGTTTGGCTGCTTCAAAATTGACGTCGAAATTACAGAAGCTACAAAGAGGAAACATAGTATATTGCTCTTCTGTAATTTCGATGCGGCGCTGAGGCTCGTATCTATTCAGTACATTGTTCAGAAACTAGATTTTATTCCGATATTAGGAAAATCAAGGACGGGAATTCAAGCTTTTCTAGAATTGGTGAAGTCTGTTAATTATTGGTATGTGTGAAACAAATGCAGCTATTTAGCAGTATATCTACGGAACCGATGATAGTTATACATAGTGAAACAACAGAGCATCGCCTAGCAGAAACACTAAACACTACACATACAGGGTCTCTTCTCTTTCCCTTGTGCAGCAATGCAGATGAAAATCAGGAACCACTGTTGTTCAGTACCTGGTAGGAGCTACTACGATGAAATTTGGCTTATAGCAACCAAATCACCTGGGAATACATTTATGGTCAGTTGGTCACTCTTTTCCGATTAACCTCTCAAAATCAAAGACAGAGTCAACAAGAACAAAGACTCCTACTAGGAATGGCTGACATAACTTGAACGTCCCAACTGGACCTTGTGAACCTAAGCGCACAGGTTACAAGAGATTAACAATTAATTTGGATCAGTTCGAGTTTGAAACTTTCAATTATTGGGTTGGATAATCTTCTAAATAAAATTTTCGTATAGTCTAAAAACATTTAAATCAGACATTGTATTGAAAATTTGTATCATTTGTAAGTGTTGTCTGAGTTACTCTAATCAGGTCGATGTGACTTTGCCTCAGTCACTTCAATCAGATTGGAGTGACTCAGACCTCACTCACTCAACAAAGATCACCAAAGTGCTGACGTGTCTGGATCGTTCACGTGGCATCTGGTCACACTGATCTATTTGATGTAATGTTTTAAATAACCCGTTATAGCTTCTGGAGATAGACACCGTGATGATATTGCAAATGTTACCGCTAATGTCATTAACTCCGCTATAGGGTAAATAGCTCCGCTGGCTTCATCTGATAACTTTGCTATCAATGATTTATGAACTTATATACTTGTGATATATGATTCATGAATCATAAGTTAAACCAGGGTGACTAATTTGCATGTTTATAGTCCATATGTTGTTTGCATTCTTGATTCTGTGGGCTATTCGACCTTAAGAAAATATGGTAAATACATACTTGGATAATGACATGCACTTATAAAATTAGGGCTGAAATTAATGATACTTGAGAAACCATGTGGATAGGTGTGACATCCCTGGTGTCACATTAGCAACCTTAGACAGCCAAGGAGGAAAAACAAAGGAAGTAATAATTTAAAACTGGAGTTTGAATTTTATTTGAATTAAAGTCAATTATGGCTTAAAATAGAACTCCAAATTTTCTTATATAACTGACTCAAATAAATGTCATAATATTGATATATACACCAAATAAGAATATTTGTGAATTTTTGGTGATTTTATCACTTTGGAAAGTGGGCTAAATAAATCAAACTATGCTCAGAAATAGGGCTAATTTAAAAAAATTCAACTTCAAATCTTATAAGGAACCACTGGACCAGATCATTCTCTTAATTGAGATCCAATCTTTAGAAGAAACATATAATTTTGGATTGATTTAATAATATAAGGAGAAATCACTTTTGGAATTTTTAGCAAATATCAAATTTCTGAGAAAGAATCCAGCCTTAACCACTAAGCAACTTTGAAATTATATAATTAATACATAATGGCACTTACAAAGCTAAATCCTCAACTTTTAGTTACTAAAAACATTGCTCTTTATATATGTGCAATCGTATTCAAATTTGGAACCAAATTGATGTCTCAATTTGATTTTACAACGTGCTTAAGTGATCAGGTTTCCCAGGCCAGTAAATTTCTCTAAGTTTCCCTAAGCAGCAAGCCTTTTTCATAATTCAATATCTCGCAAGTTATTTCACCTCTATTTGTGCATGTCACTAGATGTATTCTGCAAAACATTCTATACAAGTATATGTAAAAAAATATTCAAAGTTTAACCTAATTTAGATCTCCAAAATCGTGGTTGAAATCACCTAATCGTTTTTGTTTTCTGGCAATTAGAACTGAGTGGGGCCCAGTGGTCAGCCTCTCAGCGCACGCTGGCACTGTGTGCCGCCCGCAGCGCCGAGCCAGCGCGCGTCGCGTGGATGCTGAGCACCGGCCGATGACCCCCTTCCTCTGGGTCTTTGTCTAAACGCCTCCTCCCCGGTCACCCTTATCCTCTCCTCGCGCTCTCTCTCTCTCTCTCTCTCTCATTTCCTCTCTCTCTCTCTCTCTGTCTCCTCTCTGCTCAAAACAAGCCGCCATTGGCAGCCGCGAGCAGAGCTCCGACGCCTAGCTGCCCTGCCACCTACCATCGCTCACCGACACCGCAAGAAGCTCCGCCACCGCCACCTCCTCCGGTCTGCACGAGCTCGCCGCCTCACTCGCTCCACTCTCGGCGAATCGAGGTCCCCTTTCCCCGTCTCCGACCATCGCCATTTGCCATCGCGCCTCCTCTCTAGTGAGCATACCCTCAATCCCTTTGCACCTAGCGCCTCCTCGCCTCCCACCGCGTCGAGTTGGCCCCCTCCGCCCCTCTGTCTTACGGTCCGCCACCGGGAATGCGGCCCTCCATCGCCGTCGTCTGCCCGGCTCTGCCCTACGTTCGCCTCCTCGTGCCGCCCCGCACATCTGGCCACCTTCGACCACTCTCTCCGTGAGCTGCGCCTCCGACCTGCCCCCGTGATGCCTTCAGTGGAGGCCAACGACCTCTCCGGCGCCTCGCTTCCACGCCATCACCGCGCCAGCGCCGCCGCGCCGGGAGCCTGCGCCTGGTCGTGCTTTGGTTGGCTGGCCTGGGCTGGCTTCGCTCCTGGGCTGGTTCGGCCTCAGGCCTTGCCAGCGCGCCTGGGCCAGATCTCGCCAGGGTGCCCTTCCCCGCTGCGCTCGGCTGGTGGGCCGGGACCTTTCGGCCCATTAGCCACGTAATTTCCTGGACATTAAAATAAGCCAAATACCATTGTTTCCAACTTCGCAATTCAATACAAAAATATTTACTTGGAATATAACTATAAGAAAAAGGTGTTATGGACTCCTGTAATTATTCTCAACTTTATAAAATTACTAAATCACAGAAGCATCAAGTATTTAGTTATGCATGTTTTAATGTGTAAAGAAAAATCCACACAGAAAATTCTACTTCATAGAATTTTGCAAATAAATACTTTTTCGACTCCTCTGATTATGTACTATTTTAATCCATGGTTAAAGTACAATGAAACTTCATATTTATTTATGGGTGCATTTAATAAGAAAAAATACAAATAAAACTCATAACTAATTATCAGAGCACAAAATAAATCTCCACTTTTTCATGCATGTTTATTGCATTATTACCATGCATTCCACCATGTGGCATATGTAAATTTCAAGTATTTTATCTGTAATAAATATTTTAATGTTATCACAATACTTGAATTTATATACCAGAACCTTGTTTAACCTTAATGGCTTTGCTTTATCCCTAATAATGGCAATTTCATAAATACTAATAACTTGATCACCATGTCAACATGCAAATATTTATACACCTTGCTCTCTGCATTATAGATTTTATTTGCATCACTTTACCTCTGGTCATCATGTATACTCACCTAGATGGTCTAAATATGTTTCATCGTAGCACCGTCATCAAACACCGTTCACAGTTCACGAGGTTAAAAGAAAGCAATATAAGAACTCACTCATATCCTTCTCTAATGCACCCCTGTATTTTTTACATGCATCATGTCATTGCATGCATTTGTTGAGGAAGTGCCGTGAATCCTCTCTATCCTTACTTGCATTGCATTTCATCCAGTATGACTCAACGACGAGAACGTGGAGGTCGAGATAGTTCCGGAGGAACCCGGAGCTGAGACTAATTCTCTTGAGAGTGCTAACATTAATACTGAACCAAGGCAAGCCCTGGTGCACTCCTATGTTTTAATTTTTTTTTATTTTATATCACATGTATGCGTGTTATGTATTGTACATTACGTGTAGGAAATGATTGAAACTCTAGTTGCATGTAGGAAAGACAAATCCTATGGGTATGAGTATACTTGTTCAACCATTCGTTAGAATTTGCTATGCTTAATATGGAGTCATCGGTAGGAAAATCGAGTGGTATGGAGACTAGTCGATATAGGATGGTTCAGAGATTTATCACTTGTACTCTCACATGACAATGATGGATTAATTTCAGACCGAACTAGAAAGTGCATGTGTAGGTTGAGGTGACAAGGTTGGATCTTGTTTGCCATAGTCCCGTTTGTGTCGATTAAGAACCCCCTTCGAGTGTGGACCCGTGACCAAGTTTGAACAGTATCAAGTATATACCTTTGTATGGGAACTGGAAAATCGACGTAACTTGATTATCGTATTGTTGGACGGCAACCCAACCTCTCTTTTGGTGATGAAGCGGGTTATGGTGGAATTTGGGTATGTGTTAGAAGGAGAGTGCACGGGCTACCCATGGATGGCTCTGGCATGGGCATCGCATGAGGTGACGTGTACTCGGGAGAGGTGGCCCCGGACCGGCTCTATCGTGTCTTGTGAAAGGTGGTCATACGTGACTCCTCGTGAGAGTGCATGCGTCGTGTGCTTGGGTTTCTCCTGTAGGATGTAAATTGATTCGAGTCGCCATCCCTCGCGGTTATTGAGTACCACTTGTAAGATCGCTCCCACCTCGAATTACACAGTGAAATGATGAAGATGATATTGTATTTCTATTAAATGTATTGCAACCATGTTTGCTATATTATAGTTGCACAACATTTATTTTATGCAAGAACCCTATTAATTTGGCTAAAATATATAAAAAAATGGGATCAATTATTAGTGCTATTTTTGTAATTATTCCAACAACCCTTGGTCAGCCCCCTGCATACTAGATGTCGGCCTTAGCGTGCCACTTTGACGGGTAAGTCTTACTGAGTATTAGTTGCTCAGGACTTTGCTCTATGTTGTTTTGTGCAGGTGTTCTTCTTGATAATGAGGCATGTCTACGGGCTTGATGTGTTTCATGATAGGATTCTAACGTGAGATATATTGCTTCCGCTATTTACGTTACCGAATTTCAAACTTGTTTACATACTCAAATCTGAACCAAAGCTGTAATAATTAAATTCTAACATTGCACTATTCTTTTATGCTCATATGTGTTTACTTTTGGACTCTTGCTTTGTCAAGGCGTCACCCGATGATCAATCCTTTGACTATTCCCCCTCATTCGTGGGGCAGAGATGTCACAATATGTGCCATGGTTTGTAATATGTGATGAGTAATTAACATTGGTTGAGTCTATGTTTGATTTGAAATGCAGGAATTTGGGGATTGCAGGAGTTGTGCATATCATGGTTTTGACTAACCGGAGTTGGTAAGGATGTTGGAGAGTTTGCAGGAGATGAGAAATATGTTTGCTAGTCTCATAATGTGTAGGTCACTGGAGTCAACTTGGCGGTCAATGGCGAGAGGATCGGGCGCAAGTAGGAGACTTGGGGCCAGACGATCAGGAGGCCGGGCGAAGTCAAGGGTGATCCACACCGTACACATGGAGAGGCTAGAAGCACAGACGGTTTCGCGGTTGAGCCTCAAAACAGTGGGTGGTGATCAAGACGGCGGGGTTGACCAAGTCAAAGGTGATCAGGCGTTGGTGCAAGTATAGGCTTTCAATGGACCGGAGGTGGGAGAGACTTGCCAACGAGAAGGATCACAGGACGAGGTGACACGCATCAAGATCGACAAGTCATGCTTTGAAAAGCGTGCAAGGCGTTTTTCCGGTTTGGGCCTCAAAACCGGTGGCGGCGATTGGAGGTGCACGTGGCACCATCGCGGAACTTGCGTCGAGGCAAAGCAAAGTTGTGAAAGGCTCGATGGTGTTCGGGCGAAGAAAAAAGAGTTGGACTGTTTTGCCCTTGATGGTCTTTAGGACAACCCCTAGGTCTATGTAAGGAGAGGTGTGGCTGGTGGGAGAGGTGCCTCTTCCCATTAGCCTTGTGTTAGGTGTTCATTCAAAGTGCTAGGAGTGGTCTTCATGTTATAGAGGAGAGGAGGGAGTGTGTGTGAGGCATCTCTTTCTCTTCCAAATAGTGGTAGGAAGAGGGTGACTTTCTAGCCTTGCATCTATAGATCTTGTAAGCATGTTTCTATGATATGAGAAGTATTTTCGTGCTCAAGATCTTCCTCTCTCCCTAAATCCCGAAATTCTCTTTTCTCTATTTTCGAAGCTTTTTCATGGTGATTTTCGATCTTATTTTTTGAGTGGGTTTTGGTACAAATTTCTTGAGGGATCTTGGTGCTAGGACATGCCTAAACAATCCTCTATGGATTCTTGATTGAATCCTAGGCAAGAGCTCCTTTGGTTTCGTAGATTTCCTCAAGAACATTCAAACCTTAGAGCTTTCGGTAAATCCTAAAATTCGTGATGAATTCTTGAGCTTTTTGTGTGATTCCACTTGGAGAAGGAACGTCCTACCACGAGACACCTTCTGTCGAAGTTTCATGATTTTTGGAGTTCGTTTGGATAGGTTTTGGTATTTTTCTTACCAAGTTTCGAGCACAGTTTTGGTTCTGGAAAGTGTCGATCGGCACTGCCGATCGCTGAACCGGCACTGCCGATTTAATCACTAGTTGACTTTCACCGGCTTTGTGATCTGAAGGCGACATAGAGTAGCGTGCAGTCAAGCTTTGGATGTTTGATGGAGAGGACTTTCCCTACTGAAAGTCACGGACCAAGGCTTATCTCTTGAGCCAAGGACGTGCAATTTGGAAGATCGTGGAGCAGGACTACGCCATTTCGGACGACCTCAACACCGCGCTAGTAGGTGAGTTAACCAGATATGAAAACAACTTCAAAGCTATCAATATCCTGCTTTCAGCTCTAGGTAGGAATGAACATGACCGTGTTGCTCATCTTGATACTGCACATGTCATTTGGGCAAAGCTTTGCATGTACCATGAGGGTACCAATCAAGTCAAGTCTATGCGTAAGAATTCTTATAATAGACAGTACCAAACCTTTGCACAAAAACCTGGCGAGTCACTAGATGACACTTTTCGTAGGTTTGAGGCCATTGTGTGCAACTTGCGGGCTTGTGGTAACCTTGTGTACAGTGATAATAATAGAGCTAAGCAATTGTTGTATTCACTTGATGAAAATGCTTGGGGGGTTAAGATTGCTGCACTAGAAGAAATTGCTGATTTTAATACCCTGGACTGTGAGCAGCTGTATAGCAAGCTAAAATTTCATGAACTGTCTAGGAAGTCTCACCCTAATCTTGTTAATCCTGCTTCCAGCATGGCTTTGCTTTCTAGCTCTCAGAAGGGTAGTCACAGTGGTGCCTCTTATGGAACTAACCCCTCACTTGACAAGTCTTCTTTGGAGTTTGCTTTGTCTTCCCTTGTTGCAGCTTCCGATGAACAGATGGAGTGCATTCCTGACGAGGAGATGTCCTTGCTCACAAGGAAGTTCAGGAAGTTCTACAACAACCGGAAGGAGAGAAGAGGAGGTGGTTCAAGAACCTGCTTCGAGTGTGGTGGCCCTGGACACTTCATCGTTGACTGCCCCAAGAAGAAGAACCAGCCTGGGTACCACGACAACAACACTGAAGATTTCAAGGAGAAGAAGAATCGCTTCTACAAGAAAGGCAAGAACTCCAAGAAGTTTGCCAAGGCCATTGCACGCACCTGCGTTGCCGCCTTGAGCCACGTCGACCTCACATCAAGCGAAGGCCTTACAAGTTCGAAGGAGGAGGCTGAGAAGCCACGAGTCAAGAGGAAGGACGACTTCATCGGGCTTTGCTTCATGGCAAAGAACGACCACGACACCGACTCTGGCTCCGACTCCGACACAAGCGAGGTACCTCCCACTCTTGATGAGCTCTCTTCTGAACTTGATCATTTACGCAATGTTCTGCTCATGCAAGATGATAAGCTTTGCAGCACTGTTCGTGAGAATAGAGAGTTTAAGTCTAAGTTGGAGAGTGTTGAGTATGAAATCACTTCGCTTAGGTCTAAGATTGCAAAAGATGACATTGCTGTTGAGTGTGAGTCTTGTCAAGTTGTGATGAATGATCTTGCACAGAGGAAAAGTGTGCATGCTTAAGTTGCCAGTCAGCTTGAGAGTGCCCTTAAAGAGCTTGATGAATTCAAAGCTAGACCAACTCTTTTGGGTGCATGTCAGAAGTGCCCCAAGCTCACTAATGAGTTGGAAGCTCAAACCCTCAAAGTCAAAGAGCTCGAGTCCAAGCTGCTAGATGAGACTCGCTCAAAAGTTCTCCCACCACCATGTGTAGTGTGTGGCTCTCTTAAGGATAAGCTTGCAATCACTAGAGAGAAGAACAAAATTCTAACCCAAGAAAATGACTATCTCATCTCTCGTCTTCAAAGAACCCTAGTGAGTGAGGAGAAGATTGAGAGTGACTTGGCAAGAGTCAAAGAAAGTGCCAGTAGGTCAACCTACAACTTGGGCTTGGGATTTGAGAGGTGTGACAAGGAAAGTGAGAATGTGGGCAAGTTTGTGCCTAGCTCTAGCTACAAGGATGAGGAACAGTCCATCAAACCCACTGACACATACTATCCACCTAACTCCAATCCTTCCTTCAACCCAAAGCAAGCCGAGAAGTAAAAACCCAAACCCACTGTGCAAGCTAAGCCTAAACATGAGAGTGTCTATATTTGCATGTTCTGTGGCTGCAAGGGTCACTTGGATGAGTACTGTTATAGGCATAAGAGGATTGAGAGGATGCAAGCTGAGTTAACTAGGAATGTGCATCATGATGATTTTGTTGGTTTTCAGCCTCGCTCCTTTTCTCGTGCCTATCGTGGACAGGGTCATTCCTCATATGGCTTTAATTCACGAAACAGAGGCCTTGCGCAGTAGCGCTTTGGCTCCCCATGTTTTCTCTATCATGGTGAGCGTTGCTCGTGTGGATTTTGTTTTCACACAGATGATTTCTATGCTCACAATCTCAGGTTTGAGTCGAGATGCTTTGGCAGGCCACACTTTCCCCATCATGGTACTCGTTCCACGCATTCGACTGATAATGTGCAAAGAACTATGATAACCCCTGCAGGTCATGTGATTCAGTGTTGGCTTCCCAAGAGTTTTCTTTCTAACCCCAGCACTGAGTCATCGAGCTTTCCTTCTTGTTCTTTGTAGACAGCAGGTGGAGGCCTGGAGAACAAATGGTTGATGGACTCCGGCTGTTCGCGTCACATGACCGGAGATGCAAAGTGGTTATCCAGCCTCCCTCCTCTGAAGCACCGGGAGTATGTGACCTTTGGAGATGACAAGAGAGGGAGAGTGAAGGCAAGAGGCGCGGTAAAGGTAAATGAAAAATTCACTCCCAAGGATGTTGGTTTGGTTGAGCATCTCCAGTATAATCTCCTCTCTGTCTCTCAGTTGCTTGATGTTGGTTTGGAAGTGCATTTTAAGAAAAATGCTTCTTGTGTTCTTAATTTGAATGACTCTTTGGTTTGTAGGATTTCTAGCATTGAGAAAGTTTTCCAAGCTGATTTTGCTGGTTCTCCGGGTTCTCATAAGTGCTTGTTTGCTCAATCTTCTTCTGAGCTCTAGAAATGGCATAGGAGACTAGGTCAAATGAGCTTTGACTTGCTTTGTCGCTTGAGTGGCCTAGGTTTGATCCGAGGATTGTCTAAGCTCAAATTTGGTAAGGATTTGGTTTGTGCTCCTTGTCGTCATGGGAAAATGATTGCCACTTCTCATCCACCAATCAATTTGGTGATGACTGAACGCCCTGGAGAGCTGCTTCATATGGACACTGTTGGTCCTTCTCGGGTTCGTTCGGCGGGTGGGAAGTGGTATGCTCTTGTGATTGTTGATGACTACTCTCGCTACTCTTGGGTTTACTTTCTTGAGAGCAAGGATGAAGTGTTTCATCACTTTTGGAGCTTAGCTTTGAGGTTGTTCAAGGAACTTCCTGGTGCATTACGAGTAATTCGCAGTGATAATGGCACCGAGTTCAAGAACTCCTCCTTTGATGCTTTCAGTCTTGAGCATGGTATTGAGCATTAGTTTTCAGCACCTTGTGTCCCTCAGCAGAATGGTGTGACCGAAAGAAAGAACAGAACCTTGGTGGAAATGGCCCGGACGATGCTCGATGAGCATAGGACTCCGAGGTGGTTCTGGGCTGAGGCCATTAGCACTGCTTGCTATGTTTCCAATCGGGTTTTCTTGCGCTCAATTCTTAATGTGACTTCCTATGAGCTACGGTTTGGGAGGAAGCCATCTGTTTCTCATTTGCGCACCTTTGGTTGCAAGTGTTTCATTCTCAAGTGTGGCAATCTTGATAAGTTTGAGTCGAGATCTTCTGATGGCATCTTTCTTGGCTACACCCTTCATGGCCATTCGTACAGAGTTTTGAATTTGGAAACTAACACCATCGTAGAGTCCTACGATGTAACCTTTGATGAATCAAACTCTTATGCAAGCAATGTGGTTTGAGACTGCAGGTAACAGGGAGATAGAGGAGAGTATCTTTGTAGAAGAGGACCTACAGGGCTTGGATGATGACGATGATGAGTCTTTCCATCCCACATCCGAGCTTGTTCCTGCTGCTTCCACCACTCCAGCAGAGGGTCCAGAAGCTTCTACATCGACCTTAGCAGCTGTTGAGCTAGCTCCAGCTATGATTGAGGGGGAGGTACGCTCTGAGAGAGAGGCCTCTCAACACATTCAGCGTCAACATCCACCTCAACAGATGATCGGAAATCTCTATGAGAGGACAACAAGGTCAAGGTTTGCACATCTCGCTAGCTTTACTAATTGTCTCTTTGTTGCCACCTTTGAACCTCGGGATATTGGACACACATTATCTGATGAACATTGGGTTAATGCCATGCATGAGAAGTTGGAAAACTTTGAGAGAAACAAAGTGTGGACCCTAGTAGAGCCTCCTGTTGGTGTCAATGTCATAGGAACCAAGTGGGTTTTCAAAAATAAGCATGGGGAAGATGGTGAGGTTGTTAGAAACAAGGCTAGGCTTGTTGCCAAGGGTTTCAGTCAAGTGGAGGGCTTAGACTATGGGGAAATCTTTGCTCCTGTTGCACGCATAGAAGCCATTAGGATCTTGCTTGCATTTGTTGCCTCTAAGGGCATTAGACTCTACCAAATGGATGTCAAGAGTGCCTTCCTAAATGGTTTCATAGAGGAAGAGGTTTATGTGAGACAACTACCTGGCTTTGAGCACCACAAATACCCAAACCGTGTGTACAAGCTTCAAAAGGCTTTGTACGGGCTAAAGCAAGCACCTAGGGCATGATATGCTAGGCTTAAGACCTTCTTGTTAGAGCGCGGGTATGTCATGGGCTGTGTTGACAAAACCTTGTCCACTCTAAAGCATGGCAATGACTTTCTAATAGTTCAGATTTACGTGGATGATATCATCTTTGGAGGTTCCTCTCATGCTCTTATGTCCAGATTTCAGGAAGCTATGGAAAGTGAATTTCAGATGTCAATGATGGGCGAGCTCACCTTCTTTCTTGGACTTCAAATCAAGCAGTGCAAACAAGACACCTTCATACATCAAGCCAAGTACACGAAAGATCTCTTGAAGAAGTTCGACATGGTCAATGTGAAGCCGTTGTCAACACCAATGTCCACAACAACGGCACTTGACCCTGACAAAGACTGTGAAGCGGTGGACCAAAAGGAGTACAGGAGCATGATTGGCTCCCTCTTATACAGTGTGCTTTGAGCACCACAAATACCCAAACCGTGTGTACAAGCTTCAAAAGGCTTTGTACGGGCTAAAGCAAGCACCTAGGGCATGATATGCTAGGCTTAAGACCTTCTTGTTAGAGCGCGGGTATGTCATGGGCTGTGTTGACAAAACCTTGTCCACTCTAAAGCATGGCAATGACTTTCTAATAGTTCAGATTTACGTGGATGATATCATCTTTGGAGGTTCCTCTCATGCTCTTATGTCCAGATTTCAGGAAGCTATGGAAAGTGAATTTCAGATGTCAATGATGGGCGAGCTCACCTTCTTTCTTGGACTTCAAATCAAGCAGTGCAAACAAGACACCTTCATACATCAAGCCAAGTACACGAAAGATCTCTTGAAGAAGTTCGACATGGTCAATGTGAAGCCGTTGTCAACACCAATGTCCACAACAACGGCACTTGACCCTGACAAAGACTGTGAAGCGGTGGACCAAAAGGAGTACAGGAGCATGATTGGCTCCCTCTTATACCTGATGACGACAAGACCCGACATACACTTTGTAGTGTGTCTTTGTGCTCGCTTTCAAGCTTCCCCATGGGTGACTCATCGCAAGGCTATCAAGCGCATCTTCAGGTATCTCAAATACATCCCTGAGTTTGGTCTTTGGTACTCTACATCTTCATCTCTTGATCTCATTGGGTATTCAGATGCGGACTTTGCTAGGTGTAGAATTGATAGGAAGAGCACTTCTGGTACTTGCCATTTCTTGGGTACTTCTTTGATCTGTTGGTCTTCTCGTAAGCAGTCGAGTGTAGCCCAATCCACCACAGAAGCTGAGTATGTTGCAGCTGCTAGCTGCTGCTCACAAATCCTATGGATAGTATCCACCACGAGAGACTATGAGTTAACCTTTAAGAGTGTTCCACTCATGTGTGATAACTCCAGTGCTATATGCTTAGCCAAAAACCCAGTCCAACATGGTAAGGTCAAACACATAAATGTGAGATTCCACTTCCTGAGAGATAATGTTGAGAAGGGAGATGTTGAGCTCAAATACATTGACACTACACACCAATTGGCTGATATTCTCACCAAGCCACTAGATGCTTTGAGATTTGCTTTTCTTCGAGGGGAGCTTGGTGTTTGCTATCCTTATGGCATCATTTGAGGGAGAGTTGGTGTTCTCTTGTATATATGTATCTTATCTTTTTATGCATTGCATCTCATATGTAATATATGCATTGATAGATGAGTTTTGATTCTTATGCTTTCTTGCATTTCTCTTAGCTATGATTGAGCTTGAGCTAAGTTGTGTGATTGTGATAGTATTCTCTCATGCTTAGATTTTCTAGATGACTTGTTATAGATTCTTTTGAGCAACTTGCTAATCTTAAAGGTAAACTTGGCTTTTTTTTTGAACCTTATGAACTAATCTTGGCAAAACTTGCTCACCATGTGTATAATTGCTTTTATCCCTGTCAAAACTTGTGTTGAGGCTAGTCTAGAGGATGTCTTGGCTTTGGCACCTTGTGTTTGCGAAATGGAAGGCTTTGCAAATATTTAGCTCATGATAGAACATTGTGGGAACGTGTGTTCCTTTTGCCGCAAAGGCATGCTCTTTTGTCTTGTGAATACATCATGAAAAATCTGCTAAGTGCTTTGAGCAAAATAATTCTAAATTGCTAAATCCAAACACTGTGACTTGAGGCCTCGGGGTGTTTGCCGTACCCAGTCGTGCGACCCTCCGCATGGATAAGAGGACACATGAGGATAAACAATAAACACTTTATCAAATGAGTCTTTGTTGCATATGTGAGCGTTTGTAAAGCTTATTTTCTACGAATGTTTGTTGCCCTAGTTGAGATTAAGACTGGCTAGTTTCTTTTGATTCACTTGATGCTCATTTTGCCTTGGATGGGAGTATTTACACATGTAGTGACAGTTTTTCTCATGATAAGCAAATTTGATTTTATCTAAGCTAGTCAATCTTTTTGCTTAGCTTGTATAGCTCTTGGTGTGTATGCCTTGCTATCTATTTTTGGTCTTTGTATGATTGTGAGCTATTGCTTTTACACTTCATGGCTCTATGGATATGATTAGCGAGGTTAAATGCTTGTTTGCATAATTGTTGAAGCTCCTTAGGTTTGCATTTTCATTCATTGCATGTTTGTTCTTTTGCTACTTTGATGTGTTCATTGCCAAAGGGGGAGAAAGTTGTGGGTCATGCACAAATAATGCTAAGAAACCTATAATGATCCATTTTGCATTACATGATACATACCACAAGTTGAGGGGGAGCATTTCATGTCCTTGAGTGTTTTCTTGCGCTTTCCACACTCTTTGCGTCTCAAGTCGCTATCTTTGCCAACTCTTGTTTTTGTGATCCCTATTTTTCCAGATGGCCTACTTTTCACCTTTTCTTGGGTTTGGCCAGTTGGATGTGCTTATTCGGCTTCGCATTTCAATGTCTAATCTTTGTGCATTTGGTGTTATCAATGTACTCATCAAGGGAGAGATTGAGAAACCATGTGGATATATGTCATGGTTTGCAATATGTGACAAGTAATTGACATTGGTTGAGAATGTGTTTGAGTTGAAATGCGGGAATCTAGGGAATGTAGGAGTTGTGCATATCATGGTTTTGACTAACCGGAGTTGGTAAGGATGTTGGAGAGTTTGCAGGAGATGAGAAATATGTTTGCTAGTCTCATGATGTGTAGGTCACTGGAGTCAACTTGGTAGTGAACGACGAGAGGATCGGGTGCAAGTAGGAGACTTAGGGCCAGACGATCAGGAGGCCGGGTAAAGTCAAGGGTGATCCACACCGTATATGTGGAGAGGCAAGAAGCACCGACGGTTTCGCGGTTGAGCCTCAAAACCGTGGGTGGTGATCAAGACGGTGGGGTTGACCAAGTCAAAGGTGATCGGGCGTTGGTGCAAGTAGAGGCTTCCAATGGACCGGAGGCGGGAGAGACTTGCCGATGAGGAGGATCACAGGCCGAGGTGACACGCGTCAAGATCGAGAAGTCGCACTTTGAAAAGCGTGCAAGACGGTTTCCCAGTTTGGCCCTCAAAACCGGTGGCGGCGATTGGAGGTGCACGTGGCACCATCGCGGAACTTGCGTCAAGGCGAAGCAAAGTTGTGAAGGGCTCGATGGCGTTCGGGCGAAGGAAAAAGAGTTAGACCATTTTGCGCCTGGTGGTAGGTGGCAGTATATTATAGGTGAGGGGTAGGATGGTCTTTAGGACAACCCCTAAGCCTATATAAGGAGAGGTGTGGCTGGTGGAAAAGGTGCCTCTTTCCATTAGCCTTGTGTTAGGTGTTCATTCAAAGTGCTAGGAGAGGTCTTCATGTAATAGAGGAGAGGAGAGGGTGCATGAGAGAGACATTTCTTTCTCTTCTAAATAGTGAGAGGAAGAGAGTGGCTTTTTAGCCTTGTATCCATGGATCTTGTAAGCATATTTCTATGATATGAGAAGTATTTTCGTGTTCAAGATCTTCCTCTCTCCCTAAATCCCGAATTTCTCTTTTTCTCTATTTTTGGAGCTATTTTCGTGGTGATTTTCGATCTCGTTTTTGAGTGGGCTTTAGTACGAATTTCTTGATGGATCTTGGTGCTAGGATATGCCCAAACAATCCTCTATGGGTCCTTGATTGAATCCTAGGCAAGAGCTCTTTTGATTTCGTAGATTTCCTCAAGAACATTCAAACCTTAGAGCTTTTGGTAAATCCTTAAATTCGCGATGAATTCTTGAAATTTTTGTGTGATTCCACTTAGAGAAGGAATGTCCTACCATGAGACACCTTCTGTGCAAGTTTCGTGATTTTTGGAGTTCGTTTGGATAGGTTTTGGTATTTTTCTTACCAAGTTTCGAGCATAGTTTTGGTTCTAGAAAGTGTCGATCGGCACTGCCGATCGTTGAACTGGCACTACTAGTGCCCGAGGAAGAACCCCTGATCGGCACTGCCGATGGCTGGACCGGCACTGCCGATAGCCTAGGTTTGAACTCGGAGCGACACTGCCAGTGACTTAAGTCCGATCCCGCACCGGCACTGTCGATGACAACTATCAGCACTGCCGATGTGCTTCGAATGGTGTTTACCTAAGTCCTGAGAATCCTGCACCGGCACTGCTGATAGGCGTGACCGGCACTGCCGATAGTGCCAACCGGCACTGCCGATGGTAGTGATCGGCACTGTCGATAGTGGTCCAGTAAAGTCTGACTTGTGTGTGGTTCTTGACTATTTTGAGTCTTTGCAGTTCTCTTTTGTTTTCGCTGTGTTTCGTTGCTATTGTTGATCACTCTTAAGGGTAGCATATCACAAGTTGGTGTGTGTGGTCTTGGTGATCGGTTTGAAAGTTGGTTCGGGTTATAATTGAGATATAGTCCAAGTTCTAGTTAAGAATTTTAGTTGGCTCTCATTCACCCCTCCTCCCTCTGGTCGCCTTCTCGGTCCTTCAATACTACTAATGTTTTTGTCAAAAATTTTGCTTTTCTTTGAAAAATGCTATAGGCAATAGCTGCCACTATAACTCTGATAGTTGTTTTTGGAGCACTCTGATATTTTCTATAGCCTTGATGTGACTGAAGTCTAGATCACGCAAGCCAATTTGACATGAACAAATGATCTGGATCCGTCTGTGATGAGATATTATCAAAATATTAGTTAGAAAATGTTTAAATAACTAAAAATAATTCTAATTGAGCTTGCTGCTTGATGTCAATACTATGGTTGGCGTCATGTGTGATGGGCTTGACATGGGCTACTTTTCTTTAAAAGAAATAATAACACTTTCTGCCAAAACAAATAACTATAGTAGTTACAAAATTCACTAATTTTTGTAACAGAGATACTACAATACATAGAGCGCATAAATGCTATGAGTCAGTACATTCAGAAATCCAACGCTTTTATATTACAATCTGTTCAAAGCTAGAAATGAGCATTCTTAAGTCGAGCGACTCAATTAACTTTGACCAATTATTAAACTTGTGTTATGATTATCCATAATGTGATATGGATAGAAATGAATTTGCACCAAATTAATGAAGAATGCACATAAAATATTTTTTTTCTATAACTTATCCAATAAGGACTTTTTTATAACCACCAATTGATCATGTTTGGATCGACTCAACAATTAAGTTTTAAGTTGATGTAAATATTTTATCTATAATACGTAGGAGAGTTGTGTATTTTTTCATTAAGAAAGAAGAGACGGCCGATGACTGGTACAACACGAGTCATCCTCAAGTGCTCGTTGGTGGCCTCACGAGATTTAGAAGAACATACATATCCGCAAGCTATCAACTTTTTACAACCCTACCATCACAAAAACTAGCCCTATACTCTCGCGGCACTAGACTACCTAGGGCTTTTGCGCCAGCAGCCATCCATAGCTTTGCCTCTGTTTTGATGTTTTCCACAATGGCCATTGTCGTTGTTGCAGTGTTGTTGAATATCTTGTCGTTGCGCGCCTTTCATATTTGACAACCCATCAGCAGAAAGATTGAGTACAAGTCTTTGCACGCCTATTTGGGTAGCCCAGCCCGCATGATGTTTCGGGCGTCAACGATTTGCAAATCGGCAACGATCATCTGGATGCGCAGGACAACCCAAGAGAGAATTTCCCACACACTTGCTTAGACACTAAACAATGAAGGAGGAGGTGCTCCATGCTTGAACACAGAACAATGAAGTTGATGTAAACATGTATATTTGAAATTTTCTTTACCTCACACAAACTCAAATAAAGACATGATGTAATTTAGCAAGCAAGTTTTACAAGTACAACAGAATTGGTGCCCCTGGTCATTGCTTATTGTCACTACTGCTTGACAACCAAATCTGCTTGCACACCGTCCTTGTTGCCCGTTGATGGCATCTCTAGTTGTCAATTGTGGTTATTTCTTGCTGATCAAAGACATCGAGTGGTCATGAAGCACTGTTGCGACTGCGAGATGAATGTGTTGCACTGTTGCCGTAGCCCACTATCTGAAACAAATAAATTAGGTCTAGGAGGTAAATGCAAAATATTATAAAGCATGAAGGAATGCACATATTGTGCTGCAGTAAATTTTAGTGTGGTAGATGGTTATATACTAGCATACATATGGCATGTTTCAAAGATACGTAGTAGTACAGACTCAATGAATTGCAAGTATAATAGCCAGATTGAAACGACCCTCAAATACTGTAGCCATTTGTGCTTTTTACTCGTGTTTTCCCTCATGATTGACTATTTCCTTTTTTTCTGAAACAAAGTTTGACTTCAAGTTTTCTATGCATATTGGTCAGCACTTCAAGTTTTACAATTTTTTTTCAAAATAGTCCTATTCTTACTATTTTTAAAAGTTGCTTGGAAATTTACATATCCATCGGTAGTTACTTTTTCCAAATTAGTTTTAGGAATTAGGATAGGAATTGAGGCATTTTAGGGATCGATGGGTGAAGATTATTGGTGTTTGGTGGTTTTAGAGGGATGTCAAGTGGTAGATTTACCGATATGGCAACAGGGGTGTTACTCGTAACGATGGTAAAAGGACTCCAATGGATAGTAGAAGAGATACACTAAGTTGTATTTAGTGAAGGTTGTGGTACAGCACGAAGGCTCCTACAAGGTTGGAGCAACCTGTCAAGATGGGGGCAAACGACTAGAGTTAAGGAAGAACCACGACACACGCACACACACACCCAGAGAGAGAGAGAGAGAGAGAGGAGGAGGAGGATAGTGGCGGGACATCAACCTTGCTTCAGAGTCTAATGAATATGGCATTCAAAGGATAATATTATTGAGAAGAAAAGAAGGCCTAAAAATAATAATTGGTGATGAGACCCCTTTTTAAAATACCATTGCAAATGTTTTTTTGTCTGCTACAATGAAAGTCATTGTTGCAAATGCATATCAATGTGACAATATGTGAACCGGTCCAATGAAGTGAAGATGTGGAGCTAACACAAAAACATACTAGTTGACTAAAGCCTAGACAATCGCTGCAAAAAGATACGATTGTTGATTCCCAGCCGATGAGCTGCAACTTAAGTTCAAATTCACTCCGGTTGGTGAATTAGTATGTGAGAAAATCACCTTAAGTTTGGTGCACAGTTGATTTTCCTTCAGCCTCTCACATAATGCAAAAAGTCCTCGGCTATGAATACAATATCCTGCATTAAGTTCGAAAGGATTTTCTGCAAGTCCTCTTTTTTGAAAGCAGATGGATAGCATCAATGCCATTAAAATTTCACATTCTCGCTTTTGAAGTGACAACATGGTGCTCCTAGTCCTCGGACTAATTTTCTTGTCCAGCGACAAAACAAGTCACTTTAAGTTCAAATCCTGTCCTGTCTGGTACGTTGGATCTCCATCGGACGGTTCAGCTCGACACATAACTCTCTTAACACCGGTATTAATTCCTCCAAATACAGGCGTAGAAGAAAAGAATCCTCGCCGTTACAAATCCCAAATCGCCGGCTCCTCCTCCTTTCTTCCCCACATGTCACCTCCGCCTCTTCCTCCTCGTCGTCACCCTCCCAAACCCTAGCGCGGCCGTCCCAAACCCTAGATCCTTCCTCCCCGCCCGATGGCGGGGGCCACCGCGGCGTCCCCGGCTACGGGGCAGCTTCTGGAGAGGTTCCGCGCGCGGCTGCGCGAGGATGCGGGCGGGGGCGGCGGGCCGAGCGCCGCCGCGGTGGTGCGCGCGTACGCCGAGGCGCTCCGGGAGCTCACTTTCAACTGCAAGCCCGTCATCACCGAGCTCACGATCATCGCGGGCCAGCACGCCGCGCTCGCCGCCAGGGGCATCGCCGACGCCATCTGCTCTCGCGTCGCCGTGGTCGGTTCATCCCTCTCTGCTCTTGCTGTTCTCGGAGCTGTTTTTATTTTTTTCCCCTTTCCTCTGTCGGGATAGGAAGAAGCTTGGGTTTTGAGTCCCGGTGTCCTTGCCATGCGGAGAGCTTGCTTGCAGTGACCTGCCGTGTGCTTCTGATGAAATTCTAGATATTGTTTCTTAGAAGGACTGAGATAGGCCTTTTGTTCGCTTTTTTTTTTGTGACAGCTACATTTGGTGCTAGATTCTCGCCATGTACCTGTAGTTCAGAGCCTGATGCTCCAGTTTTTTCATTTTTATGAAAAAACTGTGGAAGGAGTTTGCTAATGCCTTCTCTGTTCTCAAATTATGCTTCTAGGATCTAGCAATTTAGGCTACATTTGAACTAGTGGATTTAGCAATAGAGGTTAGGAGTGAACCGTGGAAGGAGTTCAGTAGGGAATTCTATTTCACACTTTGTTTTCTGAGTTTGTGAGTTTCTAGTTGGGACATAAGCTATGATAAATGGTGGGAGTGGGACTGTAATCATCCTAAGCATATCACATCGCCCTCTGGGAATGGATTGGAGGGAGTTCATCCACAAACTCCCATTCCCCATGCCACCAAGACATCCTGTGCAACGAAACGAACAGATGATTAAGCACTTACTTCTAAGTTGACTCCATTTTGTTGCTGACCAAAGTGCTCTTCAGTCGGTTGCTGTTTGCAAATGCTTTTTCTGGCATTAAGTTTTTTTTTTACGTAGATTTAGTGATAGAGATTAGAATTGAACTAATGTAAGATGACCTGTAAGAGCTTGATAGCCCTTTGTTTGCCTCAAATTTACTGTTTGATATCAGTAGGAAGTTGACATTCACCTGGAATTTATAAGGATTGAGTTAAATTTCCACCTTGAGTGTCTGCCTCTCTGGGCACTGGTGCTGCAAAATGTGATTGCTATGATATTGTAACTGGTTATGTACATTTTGGTTTTAATTTTCATATGCATGCTTTTATATTTAATAAAATGCCTCTATTCGACAGGGTTGCTTTACATGACAAGTAACAGCCATTGTTCTGCGTGTTCTTGCAGGTGCCACCTGATCAGATATTACCATCTCTGTATTTGCTGGATAGTATTGTGAAAAACATAGGAAGGGAATATGTAGAGCATTTTGCTACTAGGTTGCAGAAGGTTTTCTGTAATGCATACTGCAGAGTTCACCCCAATCAGTATGCTTCAATGCGGCACCTCTTTCGTACCTGGTGGACCGTGTTCCCTTCTTCTGTGCTCCGTGGCATTGAGGATGACCTTCAATTTTCTCCCTCGGAGAAGAGGCGTACTGCCGCCGCAACAAATCTGCACCAATCAGAGTCACTATCTCCAAGACCACCCCATGGCATACATGTAAATCCAAAATATCTGGAAGCACAAAATAAATTCAAGCAGGTCAATGTGGTAAGTTTTCCATTCCTTTGAACACCAAGTAGTTAGTATAATTATTTCTCGTACATTTGTTGTTATTCAAACATTAAACTTTTGGTCTAATAATGAGAAGTATATGAAAATAGGATATTCTATTATCACAAAACATATTGTGGTCTCTCGCCTTTGCTTCTCCGTCTTTAGTGTATTCAAAAGGTTCTGATGTTTATTCCTTTTTATCTGTTTTTCATAAATCAGATGCATCAGCCAACAACGCGTAGCACCAGGCAAATAGCTGAATTGGAGGAGGATCAGATAAATGGGTTCGCATCAAATGGTTTGCGTGCACGGCATTCAAAACTGCTGGTATTGAGCACGCATGTTCTTTTGTTTCTCCTTTGTCAATCTTTTACCCTATCTCCTGTTTCAAGCTTGTCTTCTAGACCTACATATACCCTTCATAATACTTAATGTTGAATGCTGCCCCGAAAAGGGTCTTCTCATATTTATTTGTCGATAATGAATTTTTAGTGGATATATTTTTATATACTTAGTAAAAATATATAAACAAAGTCTGCCTTTGTTTTGAGCCTCCCAAGGGCTCCTTACAATGTAGCAGCTCATATACCTATTGCATTTTGCTCTCAAACAGTCAGGCTTATGCAGATTAGGCTGGAAAGAGTGTTATTTTCTCTAGGTGAAATGGAACCCAAATACTTCAGTTTAATAAATGGCTCATCCGTTTCTTTTTCAATTCAAGTTTTGAAATGCTGTTGCTGCTTCTTTTTGTTTACTTGTACTGTAGCATGTTTTTCACTTTTGATTGCTGATAATCTTTATCGGAATCATATTCTGCATAGCAGTATGCCGAGGACCCTGATCAACAAGAGACATATCGAACTGGAACTATAAGGGCAACATCTCCACATGTTTTGAGCACAGATGCTTCTGATGTTAATCCAGATAAGTTATTAACCAATTCAAGAAGAACCCTGTCCAGATCACCACCTCTTGATTTGCTCCATAGGAATGTGTCCCCAAAGAGAGTGCTAGAAAGGCCATCACCATCTCATTCTATATTGGGTCCTGACCCCAGAAGACTCCCTGATCGAAATGGTAGGTCGAGATGGGCTTTTGATGATAGCACACAGCGACCTACTACGAGCATGCTTGATGAAGAGTACAGGAAGCAGAGCGCAAGAGAACTTATTGATGCGTATGGGAATTGTCAAGGCAGAGATGCTGATGGAAGATTTTCCAAGATGCAGCGCCTGGATTCCAATGGGATGGCCAGCAAATCTATTGCGCGAAATTGGATCAATTCCGAAGAAGAAGAGTATTCTTGGGAGGATATGAGTCCAACTTTGACTGATCGGATCAGAAGCAGCATGCCATCTTTTCACGGGGCAAATGCAGGGCTACTGGAACCTGATAGCAGGAGGAATAGTTACCCAAACCAAGCTCCTCGATCATCGGTTGATGGGCTACCATTAAATCTTGAAGATAGGATTGCTGCTACCAGTGTATGTTTGTCTGATCTTTCTTTAATTACATTGAATAGTAATGTTAACATAACAATTTATGTGCCTGTAATCAGCCATGCTGGTTAATTCAACAACTTTGATCTTTTACACCCTCTTTCCCTTAAATATTCCTAGAAATTCATGATCTGCATTACACAAGTTGGATTACTCTACTACATATTTGTTGAAATCCTTGCTCTAAAAGTTGCCACTTTGGCTCTTCTTGTCACCCCACCTGCCATGCTTTTGCCATAATCTGTTATTTCATTGGGCTGACTACCTAGGCGTGTAAGGAAAGTGGGGCCAGACCTGGCAGCTATGGTGACCAGAGGAGCGGGAGTAGAAGTAGCCATCCCAAGGTGCTAGCAAAGGACCAGCAACACCATATGGCTTTTTGTTCACTGCACTTTCTTCTCTCCTTTCCCTCCAGTTCTTGACCAAAACCACATGCTCTTGTATGCCAATTGGAATGTGGAACCCAGTCGGCAACCATTTCTCCTCCCCGAGGGCTAAGTATCTTTTAGAATACTGATAAAAATTTATACTTGCTATGTAAATATTCTTTATTAGTAACATCATATGTACCCGCACAAATTTCAGTTGACCAAACCTAATCATATAACACTGTTGCCAAAGTTTGAAAGATTTAATCAATAATCACATGCATCTTATATTGATCGTTATTGAATGAAACTAGTTATTTAGTATTTGCCTGTAGCCTTGTACATTGTTGTGTTAAGGCGTTCACAGCAGGGTGGAAAGGTCCACCTGCTGGTAGAGCACCCTCTCGGGCTCAATCCTGGGTACTGCACCATTTTGTGCCTTTGTGCCCACCTCCCTGGGCCCTGGCTTTGGTCACTGGTCTCGGCCTGCCACTTGTGGTGCTGTTAGTCTCTGGAGTTCTCTTTTTTCTATTTGTTATTATTACATATACTGGTGTTTGTCATGAAAGCTATTTGGTTAAATAAATAATCGCATTGTATTGCTGTGGAAAAAACTTTAGCATTGTAATGTTTCCGTAAAATTTGAGCATTATACAATATATGACCTATTACACAGAAATATAAAATGTTTTCAAGAGTGCATGTAACACACATAACATTGATGCATGGTTTCCTGGTAGTCTTTATGAGTTGAGTTATTCCAATTGACATAGAAAATGTTCTTTCTTCCCTGCACAGCATGTTGACATGACCACAAGTAGGAGATATCCAAGCAATTTTGGTGTTCAAAATGGAGCCGTTTCAGAGTATCAGAGCTCCGAACATGTCCTCAATCGTGGGAGAATGGCTACCTTGGCAACTCCACCATGGCAGCAGACTACTGGTTTGCCATTGCGAGCACAAACAACCGAACATTCATCAGCAGTTAATAGAATACCACATCCTGCTGACAATGAAATGCCAGTCAACAGGTTGGCTCATGGTGGTACATATGATACTTTGATTGTAGACGTGCCTTTAGCAGAGAAGCACAGGCCATCACCTGCTCCTGCTCCAATAGAATGGCCGTCTCTTTCTCATACACAGTCACAAACATTACTACCGATTCCACCTGATACAAAACATGTTAGAGGACCAACTGATAATTTAGATATTAGGCCATTTGTTACCCAAGGAGCTAATTCATCTGTTTTTGTTCCACGGCATCAATATGATACCTTGGACCAGAAAACAGTTAATATTGGTGGCTTAGCTCAACCACCATATCAACACCCAGATTTGTTGTCATCGAGTCAACCAAATCCTGGTACAATTTTGGGAAATCAAGCTCAGCCTCATCGTCCCCCGCAGTTTCATCCTCGTCCTCACCATCAGGAGGCATTTAGAAGCTTCAGCCCTGCTGTGCCTGCAACTCAGTTCCAAGGACAAGGAGGAAGTGCTGCAACACCACCGCTTCCACTTGTGCCAAACTCTTTTTCTGCATCACCTCCTGTGCCACCATATGGCTTGCCATCTACGGCTAATTTTCCTCCGCCACAATTACCTCCTGGTCCTGGACCAGTTCCTTCTCCACTGCAGATGGGTCCATCATCATCGCAAGTTTGTGGCCCTCAACCATTTGTCTCTGGACTGTTGAGTAACCTCATGCGGCAGGGTGTCATCTCACTGGATGCATCTAGCCAACCTCAGGTATTTCTCATGCATTCATGCAACTTATGCTGATATTAGCTGCTTCTATTTGTAAGTTGCTGTTAGTTGAACTGTTGTCGCTGTGGATCTTTTGCTTGTAGGACTCTGTTGGCGTTGACTTTAATGTAGATCTCAAGTTACGGAACGAATCTGTCATCAATGCTTTATATCAGGACCTTCCAAGACAGTGCAAAACTTGTGGCCTTCGATTTAAATGTCAAGAAGAGCACCGTGCTCACATGGACTGGCACGTTACAAAAAATAGAAATTCAAAGAATCGTAAGCAATCGTCTCGTAAATATTTTGTCACCGCAGAGGAATGGTTAAGAGCAGCAGAAACAGTCGGAAATGAAGGAGTTCCTGCGTTTGTGCCCTCAGATCCAGTCCCAGACAGGAAGGAAGAGAAAGAAATGGCTGTCCCTGCTGATGAAGAGCAAACAGTCTGTGCCTTATGTCAAGAGCCTTTTGAAGACTTTTACAGTGATGAGACTGAAGAGTGGATGTACAAAGGTGCAGTCTACATGAATGCGCCGGATGGTGATATTGATGGTCTGCAGAGGTCACAATTGGGACCTATTGTCCATGCTAAATGTCGATCTGGACCTAGCAATACTTAGGTGGGCATAGCTGGTGAGTATCCATGCATTTCATTCTCACAAAAAATATTAATTGCTAAAACAAGATATATCTTGAGGTCTCAAAAGAAATTTCTGTAATTGTGCAGGGTTTTCCTTTTGTTGTTTTGTTCTGTTTTCTGAGGATTCCTTTTGCTGTGCAAGCTTTTGGCATGTTTGCCAATATTGCACTTTTTTTTTAATCTTATATCCATACAATAGGTAAACCTGATTGCCACATAGACCATGTTCTGATCTGTTCTTGTTGGTAAATTTCAAACTGATCTGACATAAAGTTCTTCAAGAATTCAATACATTTCCTCACATGTACTTTTCACTAAATTGTCTGCCACCAATTTACTCTATGGACTCTTCCTATAACCATTCATTGTATCAGACTAACAGTAGTACTAAATTGTAAGCTTGAACTAAGATGCACCCGAGGCCTAATATTTACTAATTGCAATGAAGTTTTGCTTTTATGACTCAGGAAAGGATCCTTTTATGCTATACAGCAAATAGGAAAAACAATATAATTGTGTGTAGGAAGCTCCATAATCTTAGCCTGTGCCTGCTGATTTTTCCTTGATGGTATATGGTTGATCCCCCCCTGAAATATTTTTATTTTTATTTTTATGCTTGTGTTATAAATATATGTGTTAATACTGAAAGTGTGATGGTGTTAATTTTAATCTATTTAATTTTCGTGATTGATTGTTATGTGGATGTTCAGATGATTCTGTTAGAAGAATAATTGTTGTACGAGGAAACAATCATGCATCTTGTTTATTTGCTTTCACATGTTCATTCTAACAAGTAATGCAAAGTAAAACAGCATCGAATGCAAAGCCAAACAGCATCCAATGGTAAAATCTCTTAGATATATGCATCCTTCAAAGATAGGTGTCTTGAGTAATTGCATACAATTAAGTATTTGCAATTTTGTTTGCAGGAACTGTTGCCTTATTAGCTTTTCTTTGGTTGCGGCTATAGAAATGACTTGTAAACTACTGGAGACTTGGATTTTGGTATGCTTAGCTCCACTCCTACCTTGACGGCTACAATTTGCATAGGATGAAATGTGACATAGTGTAAAATTGTAAATCTTTCTGTAATTCAGTGATTGAGCATATCTGGTATACATTCACTATTGCGATGGTGTGCTTGTTATGTCATTTGGTCCTTTCATAGCTGCAGAGTGCTGCCTTACATTCACTGAGAGTGTGGATGTATCATATGAATTAAAGCCTCATGTCTAGGATTTCAAGCATCCCAGTCGAGGGCAGTCTTTTATGTAACCATGGCTTCACTGAACATGCAAAAACCATCTTTGTAGTATTCTGCTTTCGTCCTCTTAACATCTTTTGCAGGACTATGTCAGTCTTCTAGTTGGGTGATAGCTTCTGAAACATTGGGGCCGTACAAGATGACCAAGAATGCTGGCCTGAACAAATTGCTGCCATTACCTTTTCTATCAAATTTTGAAGTATTTTTTTTGTATAATCTGAGGGTATTGTAAAGTAACTTGTATAATTCTGTCTTGCTGATACTTGTGTCCATGTCAAATTCTGATGGCATTATTAAGACTATTACTTTGTTTCAGAAGTTATATGCTCTGGTGTCTGGCAATTTGTTCTATGAAATTCCCTGTATATCTTAAGTGAAGTTCAAATCATGTTGCTATCATGTTGTGGTGTTAAATGAACCTAACCTATACCACACTAGCAAAATGCCAGTACGGTTGCTACGGGTTTGAAGAAGAAAAAAATTTGTTCTTATATTAAAAACTAGTCAACCTACCTGCGCATTTGCGTGACTAGGATTTATATCTTATTATAAAAATTTATAAATACAATATCTTTTAATTATACTATGTCTTATATAAATCAAAATATTAAATCATAATATAATAAATGGTAAATATTTGTTTGTCTTAATAATACTTTTTTATAATGATAATAGGAGTATTTGTGTTGAAAATTTTGACTCAAGGCTTTGTTCTATCACTTATGGTATCTACCCTATAAAATATCATCAAGTCTCGTGCCATTTGCATTAAAGTAAAAAAAAATATATCAAACTCTACCAATTGAAATGTTCAACATAAATACTTATAGATATGTAGCATGCATGTCTAAACTTATTTTAGTATGAACAAATGTTATATACTATGTTATACTCAGACACTGACTTCTGATGTTGATGTCTTTTGTGACTTTACTGACTTTTTAGTTACTATCTCTAACACGAATACAATGCCATCATCTCCCTAGTGATGATCTCTTATTATTTTTAATTTTGATACCAATAAAAGATTATAAGTTTGAATATTTGTATAAAAAACATGACTCAAAGCTTCCTTCTATCACTTACTCAGAATCAACGTATCGTATCTATTCCTCAAAAACGTCAGACTCTACCAACTAAAATATTTAACATGAATCATGATAGTTGCCTAATCCACATGCCTTTATCTTCTTTAGCATGAGCAATTGACATACTAAATTGCACTCGATGCACCGCCTTTTGATGTACATGTCTCTCGTGACTTCATTGACCTTTTGGTTACCATATCTAGCATGAATGAAGTTCTAAAAGCTATTTGTTTTTTAAGACAATTGCATGAGAGGACCTGTTTTCAAATCTAATATCGAAATAGGACCTGTTTTCTCAACTTTACAAGATTAGACCTGTTTTTTAAAACTGAACTAGCCAGCAGCCCCTATTTCGTGAGGGAGCCTAAACGGTGTTAAATCTCATGTCAAAAAACAAGTATGCCCTTACAATATTGGACCTGATTTCTGCAATGCTTTGCAAACTAACCCCTATTTTTACAACCAAACATATGAATGAATAAGAAATTTAGAAATCTGATTATTATAATATATTGAACATATCTAAGGCTTATTGTAGGTTAATGAAATGAATATGATATTTTTTAGCATATAATACTCGAATTAAATTTTTTAAAACAAATTGAAATATTCAAACGTGAAGTAGCATTAGTGTCACTGATGAATCCTCCTATCAAAACAAGGCTACTCTGCTAACGAACAGGGGGAGTAGCATGTCCTGATGTGCAGATTTGACGAGCGAGCATGTCCTGATGTCCAGGCGGACGAGCACTTCCAGACGAGCAGACGCATGCATCGTGCCGGATCGCCCCTACTCTGCCCGACCGCCGCCGCGGCCTACTCTGCCTGGCCGCCTGCGTGCCCCTGCTCTGCCTGCCCGCCCCCCGCGCCCCTGCTCTGCCCTTTTATGTCGCGCCGCGTCGAGCAGCAACCAGCCGCCACCATCGTGCCGCCACCCTGCTCTTCCCGCGCCGTGTCGAGCACGAGCCGCGCCGCTAGCCAGCCGCGCTCTGCTCCTGCTCTGCCCGCGTCGCCAGCAGCCAGCCGCTACCGCAAACAGTAAATAATCCCTTTTCTTCTTATTTTTTTAAGTCGCAAACAGTAAATAATCTGACGGAGACCCAAAACAGGGGCTGCCGGTCATTTCAATTCGAAAAAACGGGTCCAATCTTGCAAAGTTTGGAAAACGAGTCCTTTTTCCACATTAGACATCAAAATAGGTCATTCTATGTAATTGCCCTTGTTTCTTTATCTTGGCTAGTCGTGAGTATCATATAGTAGCGTGTCTAGTATGTAAGAATCTATCTAATATTTGTTTCTTGGTTATGGTTGGTTGTGTAAATTGTATAACAATATGCAATAGACGTATGCGGTAGACTGATTAAAAAATGAAAGAGAAATTTGTGTGGATGACACAACCACCATGATCCATAACGATCCAAAGACAATGGAGCAGTCCCTTGTACACTACTACTGTAGCAATATATGGATGATCTATCATGCATGATAAACAAATAACCGACTATGACAACTACATGTTGATGGGGAAGTGACTTATGATTTCGACAAAGGTAACTAATACTTGTCACAGTCTACTTAGCAGATATAATTTAGGACGACATGAGAATGGTAAAGTTATTTCTGCTTGCCATGATGACAGTGGAATCCTAAATCCGTAGTGACTTAGTGACCACGATCTGACATGACCTCTAATTATGACTATACTAATGATAATCATCATCGAATCAATACACAAAAACAACAATAATATTTGATGATGGGAGGATGATGATAATTTTTATTGATATTTAAATACAACCTAATTTTTCTAGTCTTATCCGCTTGTGAATGTGGTGTTTTAGTGAGTGAGAGAGATAGATGTGAAGATATTTAGAAATATTAAATTATAATTTATTTATAATGATCATGGTGGATAATTTAGGTCTTGTTTGGACTCCTCTAGTTTCTAAGAAACTGGTTTGTAAAAATTGGAGGGCCTCCAAACAGACCAGGTTTTATGTCTGTTTCTATAAACCAGCTAATGCTAGTTTTTGCCTTATTCCGATGCATTTACTAACAAAAAGCTAATTTATAGATTATAAAAATCAGGATCCAAACATCCTATCTAGTTGTTATTTAGAAAATGAAAATAAAATAAGTTTTTAAGTAACTACGTGGATCAAAACAGGGCGTTAACAATTTTCTTAGATGGATAATTTAATAACTTTTTTAGTGTTGTTCTAGTCTAAATTTTTATATGGTAATGATTTCTCTGATTAATATGAGTGTGGTGTTTTAGAGAGATAGAGAGATCTGGATGAACATAGTGGTTTTACAAATATATTTTGAAATATTTATTTTTTATAATGATAGTGATTTTTTTTATTAATATAAGCGTGGAGTTTTATATATAGAGAGAGATATATATCGATACAAATACATTTTGAAAAAATATTTAATTTTAGTTTATTTATAATGGCGGTGATGGGTAACTTAATAACTTTTATGGGTGTTTTGGTGTAATGTTTTCATAATGGCAGTGGTGAGTAATTTAGTAACTTTCTTAGATGTATTTTAGTATAATTTGTTTAGTTATGGGTAATTTATAACTTTCTAAATGGTATTTTTGTATAAATTTTTATAATAGTAGTGATTTTTCCGATTAATATGAGTGTCATGTTTTAGAGAGAGAGAGATAGCTGGATGAAAGTGGTGCTTTTACAAATATTTTAAAAATATTTAATTTTTATAATAGTAGTGATTTCACCAATTAATATGAGCATGGTGTTTTATAGAGAGAGAGATATATATATCTAGATGAATGTGGTGCTTTTATAAATATATTTAGAAAAACATTTAATTCTAATTTATTTATAATGACAATGGTGATTGTTTCATAATGGCAGTGGTGGGTAATTTAATAACTTTTTTAGGGGTATTTTAGTGTAATTTTTTCATAGTGACAGTGGTGGGTAATTTTTTCTTCTTATTTTCTCGGATTAAATGTGGGAATTTCTTGACCTTGAGAACGAACGTGGTAGGTTCTTTTGTTAGTCAAATGTATATATAATAGATATGTATGAACTTTCTGACTCTTGTTAATCTCTCTTTTAATAGGACTCTATCTCTACGTGTTTTAAGGATCAAAACTCCCAGATTGCGTTGAGGAAACAGACTACAAAGTTATCGTGTGACAAACTCTTAAACAAATACGACGTCGGACACGGAATCAATAGACATGGATACCAGAATTCATGGTCGTAGACGACCGCACCAAACTTATTAAGGTGTAGAGATTATGGAACAAATAGAGGTTTATTCCCTTCACTTGACAGATATAAGTAGTTAATATTTATTCTTCCTAGTTTATTGCACATTCACAGCGGCAAAAAACTGATCACTTTCAAGAATCTGTAGTGTCCAGAATGTCATTTTACCATAGATATAATGCTGAGAGAGAGAGAAAGATTTAGGGCAATAACCATGAATATGACCGTGCTAGAACTCCTATTTAGCAACACCGGCGTTAAATAGTTATTTAACACCATAGCGGAGCGTCACCCGTCTCCGACGACCGACCCAACCCTTCCATAATAAGCCACCACCATCCCGCAACCATACTTTTACTACTCTAACCATAAAAACACTATGAATAGGAAATTATTGTTCATCACTATAATAACCGTCCATCCCGTTACCATATCTTTATTACCCCGACCATAATAACCGTCCTATTTTTATGGTCGTAGTCTTATGGTCTACCGAATAGAAAATTATTGTTGTGACCCATCACAACCATAGTTTTATTTCCCAACCGTAAAAACACTATGCATTGACATAAGAATAAAATTATTGTCATAACCATAAGAACGCTCCTTACCGACCATAATTTTTCCACACAATAACATTTCATGACCGGGGACCATAAAAATATGGATTGACAACTAATATCAAGACAATAAAAGTATCCATTAACCAGAAATGTTATTTTTATTTTACACAACCATAAATATATTATTTAAATTGAAATGAATATAAGAGGACAACCAGCCATAATTTTACCCCTTCGAATTTTTATGGTTACATTGACAACAATACTTATGACCCTGAATACTTATGGTTACGTTAATTATGGTGTAGAAAATGTCTGAATCACGGTAGAGATTATCATTTGATTTAAGGTTATAAACTGGCTACAAATTGCTTTAACTTTATTATTGTTGTCAAATGAATATTTTATATGATAATTGTGTTTCCCATTCATCTCTTATATGTAATATTTTAATGGTTACTAGCCTATGTGATTGTGCTACGCTACAGAGCTTATGTGACTTTTATTCTGATCTTTTACACAACACATTTTTGCTTAATAAAATGAGTTATGAATTTTAAAAATATAGAACATTCTTGTAGGCTAGTATTCATTTGGCAGCAAGGTGTGTGTGATTCGGACTCAAAAGGGTTGAGCAAGACCAATACTATGGGTATATATGGTTACGTTGTAGTGGATAGTAAAGAAAACTACATTTAAAAGTTCATACCAAATTTTGTCCCATCCCCAAACAATGATGAATTTAGTATGGTCAAAATCTTCTTGTGAAACCAACCAAAATATTGATCTATTATATAATTATTTAGTATGAACTTTTAAATATTACACAAAATCTTACTATGGTCCAAATCTTCTTGTCTCTGATACTTATGGTTACGTTGACACCAATGCTTATGGTCCAGAACCATGCTGTCAATTATGGTTGACGAAGCCAATTTCGTAACTTTATGGTACCGAGACCAATACTTATGATCCACACCACATATGTCTAGTGATTTATGGGCTATGATGCGAACAATTATGTTCAAAACAAATTATGATTGAGGAAGCCAATTTTATTGTCATGATGTAGAACTTTATGGATTTATGGTCAACTGGATTCCACCTTTTACTGTCCTACACCAGGAGCAAGAGCATGAGGGAGGCTTCATGGTCGTGGACGCGAATTTCAAACTTTTATGGTTGCGGATTTATAAAAAAAAAGTTAAAAGGAAAATTATGATCATGGCGGTGGCGCTTACTATTTATGGTTGCGGTAGGCAAATTTTATGGTCGTAGTCTTATGGTCCGAAAAATTATGGTTACGGAAGACAATTCTGGTCATTGAGAACAAATTCGTTATGGTTGTGGGAATTGATTATGGTTGCGGGAACAAATTCATTATGGTTGCGGGCTGGTGATCGGAGGTTCACCGCTGCGTTAAATAGCACGTCCCTATATATATATATATATATATATATATATATATAATAAACGGTTTTTAAAATCTGGGTCACTTAGAGACGCTAAACCAACAACTGTTTAACAAAAATCTATAGTAACAATAGTAACATTTCAAATCACTATCATTGTCCTCTGTTTCTTTTTAATGTCTGATCTTTTGTTTTTGCAAGTAAGGGAAAAGAATCGTCAAAGGTACAAAGGCCTACCAAGGCAGAGTATAATACCCAAAGGCCAAAGGCACCAATTCTGGTAACCTTTAGCTCATGCAGGCATAATTGTTTCATTCGAAAAAATGAAGATCATTTAGTAAGCACAAACACAGAGTAATTAACAAGTTTATCAGTTATCTAAAACTGTGGTTCCATATGCATATTGAAGTAAGCAAAATATTAAGGAAGACGCTGCTCTATACCCTGAATCATGAACAATCTTCAGCATGTATTGGATTCAGCAACAAAACGTGCACGTAGAGAGAAGAACAACAATTCTGATGTGCATCTAAGCAATATATGGTAATAACTGAGGATTCCTAAGTCTACGTGCACGTAGGATTCCTAAGTCCAGCGGTTACAAGATTTGTGATGCACTGACATACGGTAATAACTGAGAGGGCAAAGAAAATGGTACTAACTTTGTAAGGAGCACAGTTTGTGCTTGTTCTAAAAACAACCACTCTGAAAACCTGTGTAATTTAGTCTTGACATGTTCACAAACTCTTCACTCTTGAAGCCTCAACAAAAATCTAGCTTAATAATCTGCAGGTCACATAACAAAACCATAAGAGAAGTGTCATTTATGAACTATAAAATATAAGATTTCTTAGGAAAATCAAAACAGGAAACACCACTCATCATCGGACCATAAGTTATTATACATGTTGGAGCGATGAGAAGCTTACAAAGATGACGAGGTCATTAGGAACATCTAAGCGGAAAGGTGTGGCTAACTATCTAAACCCAAGAGGATTGTCCTAATGAATAATGGATGCCATCCGCTATCCCTCCATGGCTGAGTACGTAGCTCCAAGCTGGTCCCTTTTGCTTCGATCCTACACAGACCCCTAATTCTTGGTCTCGGTGGCGCTTGATTCTGTGGCTCCCAACAGCGTGGTCACAATTGACCTTACAGATCAAACAGCTGTTACTCCCAATGTTTAAACCCAAGAGATTCAACCCAAGGAAGAATCAATTTGATGATACAACCCAAGGAAGATTCAACGGCAGTTGGACCATGGATGCTCGCTCGGGCTCCTCGGCAGCTATACTCGATCGTGCACACCGATCAATATGGACGCTTTGACACGGGCAATGCTATCTATCTTATCCCGATGGATACATATGATCAATTGTCGAATCGTATGTTTTAAGGATTGTTCCGCCATATACGAAACATATACGAAACAAACAAAATGATTTTGGAGATGTAAGAGGCTTAAAAGTTTTCAATCCTTTTTGCATACGTATCCGAACCTGCAACACCATATTCACCGTGCAACACCATGTATGAACGTTTCTACTTAAATTAATAGATTGTAAAGATTTTACTCTCGTTCATCATTATCCTTAAAAGGAATATGTTTCTTTTGTGTCTACGCGCTGCCAACTGTGCCATTCATGAAAGAGTTGTTTGACTTCACACGACAAAACAAACTATGGACTTTAGTGACAGTGACTAGATTTTTTCAAGATAATAGTGATAGTGTCTGATTCTTTTTTATTCTTACTTGCAAGCTCGCATGCCAAATAACTCTCAAACTTAGGCCTGTTTGTTTTCTTGGCTGATTATATAATCTAGATTATAGTATTGAATTATATAATCTGGATCATATAATCTAGATTATATAATTTAAATAGGGGTGTTTGTTTACCCAGATTATTGGTGCTTAGATTTTTTGTTTTCAACCTAAAAAGACCTAAAAAGACAATAATGTCTTTGCTTTTTCTTCTTCCACCCTTCTCTACCAGTGTCCTCGTCGTAGCCTATCCGCGCTCGCTTTCGCGCCTCCCTCTTAGTCGGCGCCAACCCACCTCCACGCCCTTGGCAGCCCGCCTCCTCACCTCCACGCTCGCGCCTGCGTGCCTGCCTGCACAACTCCTTGCCTGGCGGTTTGCCTCCTCGCCTGCCTCTTCACATGCGTCGGCCTGCCTCCCCGCCTCCTTGCCACCTCGCCTCCGCGCCTCCCTCTTCACATGCATCAACCTGCCTCCTCGCCTCCTTGCCAGTGCCTGCCCGTAAGCATCGGCCTGCCTCCCCGCCTCCACCTGCCTGCCTTGCCAATGATGCCTCCACGCCTGTGCCTGCCCGTCTCCGGCGGCCCCGACCCCGCTGAGCTCGAGCTCTCGCCGCGTCGGAGGCCAGGGCTCCCATCCCACTGAGCCTCAATCTGTCAGGGGAGAAAGAGGAGGGGAAGAGAAGGCGGCGGCGGAAGAAACAGTCGTAGAGAGGGGGTCGCGCGTGGGGAGAGATTAGAAGAACGAACTGTTTTTTTTACTTGATGGCAATTGCGGATAATTTTACTAAACTTATCATGGACAGTGAGTCTTTTGCCAAAATAATCTGAAATAAGCTCCTCTTGAGGAGATTATAGGAGGAGCTTATAGGATTATCATAATCTGGCCTGTTTGTTTCTGAAAGGTCTAGGTCTCTAGCCTTGAATTAATGATGAGTTTTGGTGATAAATAATAATGCATATTGGAACTAACCTTTTATATAAGTTTGTTAGTTCAATGTTAGGTTATGTTCTAGTATCAAGCAAAGGTCAAGAATAACATATTCATAAAGGCTATGGACCCATTACAAGATAATTGATTGATCGTATGTTAGAAATTCTCATATTATATGGTGAAGATGTTTGACAAAGGATGATGCTTGTCGCCTCTGCTCTTGCTCCACTTTCCCCTCTTCACCAAAATGTCAGTGTCCTTCTTCTTCCTCCTCTTCCACGTGGCGTCCTGCTGCTCCACACCTCTAAAGCAGTTGGTTGCCCGCTGCGCCCCGTCCTCCGACAGCCGGAGGGGGACGGGGCGGATGTAGGGCGACCACTAGGACTGAAAAAGGGGCAAGGCGGGAAAGGCCAACCAACACGACAATTGGAAAAAACAAGATGAAGGCCTAGGGAGAGATGGAGAGATGGATTGACCTACCACATTAACTCCTCGGGGATCCGGACGCATGATCGGCCCATTCGGGATAGGCCACGCATGGGCGCTAGTCCCTACCGCCGCCCTCACCCGCTTCGTGACTTCGTCGTCGGGCGGCAAGTCCTTTGCCATCACATTGTCCGGCACGATGCAATCTTTGCTATCCTCAACGAGGAACATGGGAAAGCGACGAGCGGACAAGGGAGCGAATCATCGCTTGTGGTACCACCCAACGACTCCGACACCATCGAGACCGTGCTCCTTCAGATGGGCAATCGCCACCAGGGCATTGTTGGCACTTCCCAAGTGCCCCTTTTATATGTGAATATTACCCCAATTAGAGTATAATTGATACTAATTTAGGCCATTTACCTGTGATATTGTCTATATATTTGTATATGCGTTGTTTTGGAGCTTTATTGCAGAAACAGGTAAAATTGGTGATTAAAGTGATGCTGGAGAGGACAGGAGTCAAGAACCGATGAAAAGTACTGAAGAAGCCCAGTGCGCCGATCGGCGCAGTCCATGAGCCGATCGACGCAAAGGTGTTTTGGCCCACAGAAGTGACCGAGGCCCATTCTACATGTTTATGAAAGTTTATCTGTGCAAGACACTTGAAGATATTTGCCTAGAAGATTTATGGAACTTCAAGATCTCGACGTGCAGTACAAGACTTTATCTCAAAGGAAAAGGCCCACATGGCAGCTGTGGAAGACAGAGGAACCGACTCGGAGAAGAAACCACAGAAGACACGGCTTGCGCCGATTGGCGCAATCCTGTGTCGATCGGCGCAACCGCCTTATTTGCTAGAAACCGAGTCCTTTACGAGTAGAACCCCTATAAATACTTGTAAACCCTGTTCGCAGAGAGAGGAGGCAAAAGAGGGACAACAGATCCGTGAGTTAGAGCCACCGGGGCTTGCCCCGTTAGAATAGATCTCTAGTTGAGTTTCAAGAACCATTGGTGTTAAGAGTTGATCCGTCAAGGTAAGCCATCTCGACGGGGATGAATCTTACTCTATGTATCTCAAGGATGATTGAATATATTGCTGATGGTTTTGGTGATTTGTCTATCTTGATTCTATAATCATGCATGTGCTTATTCCAATTGCTTAATTTTAGGCTAAGTAAGTTGATATTATCTTGATCGTGGTGATTAGGATAGTATTCGGATATTGTATCGATTATGGTTGCTTGATGATGCTAGTAGTGTGGTTTAGCGGTGACAGCACTAAGCCTGCGCAGCACTATTGGATAGTTGAGTAGGGTAAGATACTCACGCGATTAAGGGTTTCCTCTCGGCAGTGATAAATCGGGAGCCGCTCGGAAAGCAGGGTGGTCTTATTCATTATAGGTTTTCATTGATCCATGTAATTACCCATTATGATGCTATTTAATTAGATTTTCTAGTTACGATCTCACCAGAAGATATCTGGTTACTCACTTAACAGCCTAGGCTTACAAGGCATTTGGCGCACTTTGGCTTAGATTTACTAGTGTGCCGATCGGCTCAACTCCTGCGCCGATCGGCGCAACGACAGATTCACTAGTGTGCCGATCGGCGCAACGATAGATTTACTGTCTGGCGCACCTTTGCGCTGGCCAGTCTTCCCCTCATGCAACCTAAACTCGACAGTAGCCTTGACTAGATCTTTTACTGTTAACTTTGTTTAATTATCCCTAAGGTCCCAGTGGATTTGATAAACCTTGGAATACTCAATTCAAGGGAAAAGTGCTACAATCGTACACCGTCCTCTTGCGGTATATAAGTGGGTGCGTAGGTACGACCAACAAGCGTAACTATTCTGGCGCCGTTGCCGGGGACCATAGCAGGTTTTCAAACATTCTTTGATGTATTAGTATTTAGTCATTGTGCTTTACTTGTCTCTCTAGTACATATATTCTGTTAAGTGAAACTAACAGGTATGGACGGTCCTAAGTCAAAAAAACCCTCTAATTACACCGATGATCCAGAAAGACTCTTTCACCTGAAGAGAATAGTGGAGAAGAGAAGCAAGTCACTTGGAAGTTTAGCTGGAGAAGCAGTCCGTGCAACACCTCGAGTATTATTCACAATAGAAGACCCAGTTCAAGAGCAAGAAGAAGAGGAGATGGCAGAGGTACCTATGGTTAATCGTCTCAAGCCACAATTGACTAGTATTGTCAAGACAGATTTCCAAGAAGTTCAAGATCAACTTCCGTATCAATTGGAGAGATATGTTGGAATAGTGGTGCAACAACCGTTCACTGGTTCGGAAGATCCCAATCATCACTTGCAACACTTCCTTGAGGTTTGCAGTACATTCAAGATAGAGGGATTGACAGGAGACCAAGCACGTGTGCGGCTGTTCCCCTTCTCTCTAGTTGGACGCCTCAAGCTATGGTACAATGGATTGGAAAACTCAGTAAAAACGATGGGGAACATGTTAGCAGCTGAATTCTTGGCGAAATACTTCCCTCCTGGTAAGACTCAAGCTTTGAAAAATAAGATTCTTGGATTTACACAGAATATTGATGAGAGCATTGGAGAAGCATGGGAAAGATACAATGAATATATGGATGCATGCCCTCATCATGGTCTGACGGTTAGAGAAGTTGTTGAGAAGTTCTACACAAGATTGAATCTTCTATCAGGTCAACACTTGGACGCCGCAGCTGCAGGATCATTCATGTCAAAAACCCCCACCGAAGCTAAGAATTTGATCAAGTTGCTAGTTGAAAATAATTCATGGGATGGTGAGAGAAGCTCAAGGAATTTGCAACCTTCAACAGGAGTAGCGAAGAGTGTGATTGAGAAGACTCAGGAAGACTTGATTATAGATCGCCTCGATGCTATTCAAAGGAGGTTGGACAATAATCTTCGTATCCCTAAGGAAGAGACACTCAAGCTGGCGGAATCACGTTCCACATGTAGTGAGTGTGGAGAATTTGATCATGTGCAGAAAGATTGCCCTGAAGAGATGAAGATGCTAGAATATATGAAGAATAGTGGATGGAAGCTCCAATATCAGCAACAAAGGAGTTCTTTCTCTCCTAGTACGTCCATGCAAAATTCTATCCCACTTCGTCTCTAGTGTCATGAGTTCTTCCAATCTCAAGAGAAGATCAACAAGGACAATCAAGCTAAATTCAAGGAGATTGATCGTGCCCTTGAGGGAATTAATGACAAGGTGATAGCAATTGGGAGCTCCAATGAGCAGATTTTGAAGCATACCAAGATTATGGAGCAACAGACGGAACAACTATCGCAAGCCATTCAAAGCAACAAAGGGGCTATTCCTGGCAATATGATGTGTGCAGAGCAGTTGAAGGCAATATCTACGCGGTCAGGAAAGCAAACAGAAGATCCAAAGCACTCTGCGGGAGCAAGGAAGCCCCGTGCCGATCGGCGCACACCTGGCGTCGAACGACGCGACGATCCTATCGGCGACGATCCAAGTTCCCATCTATGCCAAGTACATTAAGGACATGATGCAAAACAATAAGTCTCTAGTTTTTGAGGAGGTTGTGAAGGTCACTAAGGAGCTAACGGCGGCAATCAATGATGTTGCACTGGAGAAGAAACCCGACCCTGGATCACCAAGCATCAAATGCATGATTGGAACAAGGATATTTGATAGGTGCTTGTGGGATCTTGGAGCAAAAGTAAGTGTTATGCCCCGTCATATATTCACAAGTCTCAATTTGCCTGAATTAGAGCCTACGGGTATGTGTTTGGAGTTAGCCGATCAATCGGTATGTTTCCCTGATGGAATTGCTGAGGATGTGCCTGTTCAAATTGGAGATCACATCGTCCCTGTTGATTTTATTGTGCTTGATATGGATAAGAGGACGAGGACCCCGTTGATCTTAGGCAGACCCTTCTTGAGGACAGCAATGACAAGTATTGATGTTGGGAGTGGTGAGATAATCTTCGATATAAGTGGGACTCCCTACTCTTTCAAATTTCGCCCAAAAGGAGAAGAGTGCCGTGCTATTGATGAAGTGAAGAGATACAAGACACCGTGGCAACGTGGCGTCGAGAGTAATTGGAGGGGATGTATGGATAGGTCGTTCGAGCTATATTAACCAAGGAGATAAGAGAACCTTGTAGTGTCGCGGCCTCACATCCCGCATCGTGACACTAAGGTTTGATTGTTTGCGGGGAGGTCAAGCTCTTTGACCTCTAAATAACTAGAGCGCTCTTAGGAGGCAACCCAATGATCGGGGGATTTAGAAGTAGTTTAGTGCTTGTGGGAGAGCAACCCATTTCACTTAGTTAATTAGTGCTGGCTGGGAGGGCAACCCGGTGTTTTTAATTTGCTTGCTTGTGATAAAAACAATCTCCCGAATAAAAAAAAATAGAAAAGTGTGTGCTTAATTCTTGTGTGCTCTTGCGTTGTCTGTTTATTCGTGCAAAACTGGGTATATACATACTGTAGACTAACAATGCAAGAATATATAAAAAAAAGACCAAAAACAGGAAGGAACAGAGCTTGCGCCGATCGGCGCACTTCTGCGCGCCGATCGGCGCATTTTTGCCCAGGTCTGGACAGAAGGCTGACGACGCCCAGAATTGAAGGGGTGCTAAAGATGAACCAGCACAATAATTTTCACAGACAGAGCTATTTTCAAGGTAATTAAAAATCTTTTTGAATTAATTTTTGTGTGCAAAATGGTTGCTAAATGACGTAGGAAAGGATGAAGAGCAACATATAGCGAAGAAGCGAGGGGCTAGGAGCAAAAGTGGACGTCGCGCCGATCGACGCGGGTCAGCGCCGATCGGCGTGGTCACCAGATGAGCCCTGTTACATGTGTCAATACTACAGGAACATTGGGAAAAGTGGAAAATTAGGTGAAAGAGATGAACACGAGGCATCAGGATCAGCGCCGGACCAAAAGACGAGGTGCGAGGAACTTGCGCCGATCGGCGCAGGTACCCATGAAGTTCCCAAATGGGTGACAAGGGCGGCAGTCGTTGATTTTGAGGAACAGGTATGATTGCTATGCAGGTGTGCAGTGCAGAGGAGACACGGAATTGACCAAAAGCTGAAAAAGAGACGACGCGCCGATCAGCGCGGGCCCGTGCCGATTGGCTGTTGGCACTTCCCAAGTGCCCCTTTTATATGTGAATATCACCCCAATTAGAGCATAATTGATACTAATTTAGGCCATTTACCTGTGATATTGCCTATATATTTGTATATGCGTTGTTTTGTAGCTTTATTGCAGAAACAGGTAAAATTGGTGATTAATGCGATGATGGAGAGGACAGGAGTCCAGAACCGATGAAAAGCACTGAAGAAGCCCAGTGCGCTGATCGACGCAGTCTATGAGCCGATCGGTGCAAGGGTGTTTTGACCCACAGAAGTGACCGAGGCCCATTCCACATGTTTATGGAAGTTTATCTGCGCAAGACACTTGAAGATATTTGTCTAGAAGAATTATGGAACGTCAAGAAGATTTATGGAACTCCAAGATCTTAACGTGCAATACAAGACTTTATCTTGATGGAAAAGGCCCACATGACAGCTGTGGAAGACAGAGGAACCGACTCGAGGAAGAAATCAGAGAAGACACGGCTTGCGCCGATCGGCGCAACCGCCTTATTTGCTAGAAACCGAGTCCTTTACGAGTAGAACCCCTATAAATACTTTTAAACCCTCGCCGCAGAGGGAAGAGGCGATAGAGGGACATCAGATCCGTGAGTTGGAGCCACCGGGGCTTGCCCCGTTAGAATAGATCTCTAGTTGAGTTTTAAGAACCATTGGAGTCAAGAGTTGATCCGTCAAGGTAGGCCATCTCGGCGGGGATGAATCTTACTTTATGTATCTCAAGGATGATTGAATATGTTGATGATGGTTTTGGTGATTTGTCTATCTTGATTCTGTAATCATGCATGTGCTTATGCCAATTGCTTAGTTCTAGGCTAAGTGAGAAGATATTATCTTAATCGTGGTGATTAGGATAGTATTCGGACATTGTATTGATTATGGTTGCTTGATGATGCTAGTAGTGTGGTTTAGCGGTGACAGCACTAAGCCTGCGCAACACTATTGGATAGTTGAGTAGGGTAAGATACTCGCGCGATTAAGGATTTCCTCTCGGCAGTGATAAATCAGGAGCCGCTCGGAAAGCAGGGTGGTCTTACTCATTATAGGTTTTCATTGATCTATGTAATTACCCATTATGATGCTATTCAATTAGACTTTCTGGTTACGATCTCACTAGTAGATATCTGGCTACTCACTTACCAGCATAGGTTTACAAGATCTAGAACACTTTAGCTTAGACTCACTGGTGTGCCGATCAGCTTAACTCCTGCGCCGATCGATGCAACAACTTTGGCTTAGATTCACCAGTGTGCCGATCGGCTCGACTCCTGCGCCAATCGGCGCAACCCCAGATTTAATAGATCTTGCGCACTTTGACTTAGTTTCACTAGTGTGCCGATCGGCTCGACTCCTGCGCTGATCGGTCCAACGATAGATTTACTGTCTGGCGCACCCTTGCGCTGGCCAGTCTCCCCCTCATGCAACCTGACCTTGATAGTAGCTTTGACTAGATCTTTTACTGTTAACTTTGTTTAATAAATCTAGACAAATCAAATATATACATCAACATATTCAATCAGAAAAAGGGCTTGTTGGTCGTAATTACGCACCCACTTATATACCGCAAGAGGACGGTGTACAGTTGTAGCTCTTTTTTCCTGAGAGTATTCCAAGGTTATCGAATCCACAGGGAACGAGCGGAACTAATACTATTAAAGGGTTACTAACAGGTTGCAATGGGTTGGTTGGTGTGAATGATGACGGGGAGAAAGTGGAAGGTGAATGTTATTGAAGAGGTAACAGGATGATGAAGGATTCTCTCCTTCGGATTGGTTCACTAGCATGCAACCTTATTCTTATCAACTTAAGTGATGACTCTAATATTCTACAAGACATGGTGGTTTCGTTCACCCCGGCTGTCACTACAGAGGCTATTAGCTCCCCACTGGTTTCTTGCACTATGTAATGCGCAAAAGTGTATTGGCCAATACACTAATGAAAGGGATAGATAGATGTGCAATAAAGTTCATCACATAGATTAAATTCATCAAGAGAGTATCAATAAGTATGAGAGTTACATGACTAGATCCCGTACCAGAGAAGAGAATATGAGACTACTCACTCATCCTTCCGCTAGACATAGCAGAGGGGTGGGAAACAGTGCTAGAACGCGCACGAGCCGGTCGGCGCAAGCGTCGCGCCGATCGGCGCGACCTCCCTTCTGGTGGATCTCGTCGGTGTTGACGAACCTTCGCTGCCAATATCCTAGAACCCTAGTTTTAATAACTGGTTCTCGTGATTGCCGTCTCCCCTTCGTTCTTCTTGGCTTGTGATAATTATCTTCCTTTTATACTCGATGGGATTAGGTTAACTTCCACCGACTTTAACTCATACTGGGCTGGGCCTTCGTCTTTCCTGAACCGGATCATGTTCTAGTCATGTTTTCCCCCTGCGCCAATCGGCGCATGGGTCGCGTCGATCGGCGCGGTTCCGTATCTGGCCCATCTTTGTTACTCTTCAGCTCTTTATCCATAATTGCCCTGTTTTACACCTGTTTCCTGCGATTACATCCAAAACAGAACAACTACAAATATATGCAAATATAGGGTTAATTGTTAGTCCAAACCACCAATTTAAGACGCAAAACATCTTTTTTTAGTAGATAAAATAGGCATCTAGAAACCACCAACAGTCCCCCCACACTCAAATCATTGCTAGTCCTCGAGCAATACAAAATCAAATATGTAATAAGAATTTTCACACCATCTCTCATGCAGTCAATCTCAATAATCATTTTTACTCATTATCCCACCACAAAGATTTTCTCTCATCTTCTTTTAACCAATCGGCATATCATACTTGAACTTAATCAAATTACCACAGAACATTTTCAAAAACAATTTTAGTTCTCCTCAACTCATCTTTTAGCATCAAATATCAAGCATTTGGTCTTCTCTAGGTCCCTCAAATGCATTTCCTTCCCTCTCCTATCTAATCAAGGATTGTATGTGGATCTTGGAGGGCTATATAACTAAATTCAACCATAAGATTAACCAAGTCAACAATGTGCTCAATCATGCCTATTAAGAAAGAATTTTCTTGGAAAAGAACTTTTAATGGAGAAGAGGAATGTAGAAGATCTAAAAGAAAATTCAATGGGAACAATTGGCAAAGAATGAGAAATAATCAGAAATCTGCCTTCTTTGATGACCTTACTGCCTCTCAGGGAATATATTTTTTTTCTTTACCCCTTTTTCTTTATAATAACCTCCTTTTTTTTTTCTTTTTTGCAACAGTGCCAATCGGCGCGACCTATATATTTTTTTTCTTTCTTTTCTTTCACCTCTTTTTTTTATATTCCCTGATATGATCTGCAATTTCTGTCTTGTATCAGCAGCGAAAACTTTCTAAATTCTCTTTTATTGAAAATATAGGTTGTATAAAGGATGAGGGAGAAACAAATATGTATGGTTTTCATGATAGCAAGGAATTTAATTGGATAAGAATGGCTAGAAATACAGAGATAAACAAAATAGATCATCCTTTCCTAACTTGGTCGAAATCAATTGACAAAGTTACTTACAATCCACTTAGTTCAAATGTGTAGCTTGCTCTCATTCACTTGGCTATGTAGGCATATTTAGACCTTGCTTTTGCTTTAGCTTATAATGAGTCAAAAGAAATTTTCACAAATATAAAGCTCAAAAGTTAAGTGGTAACCAACAAATTCAAGTAATCAACCAATCGATCATCAGAAAGACAAGATAAATAGCATGGGACACTTTCAGTTTGACAATCGACACTAACTTTATTAAAGACAATGCAAGAATTCAAACTACATAAAAGACCTAGAAGCAACTCTCAACATGACTCGTGACTCTCTTAAGCACACACACAAACTTAAATAAACACTCATCAAAAACACTTAAAAACTAAGAAACTAGACTCAAAAATATTTAAAAACTAAGAAACTGGACTCAAAAACACTTAAAAACTATGACTAATGGCAAAGCCCTTTCCCCACACTCAAAATTTGCAATGTTCTCATTGCAAGAGAAGAAACTCAACACACTAATCATGCAGACCATGCCTGCAGACCATGCCTGTTCAAGACTCGAAAAATTCGTCTTATATTCCTTATGAGAAAAGTGTAGTCCGCTTCGTTCATCTCGATTGTATCCTGGATTCTACGGTCCACATCTCTTTGATGCCTGTAAGCACAATCTCTGTCTAGATACAGTCTTTCAATGTTTCTCCGGCAGACAGGATAGCAAGCAGGTGGTTGTAGGTTATGATTTTCAACGCTGTAAGGAGAGGCACTATTCAAATTCCTCCGAGCCGATCGGCGCAGTGGTGTTCTTCCACCATTGCGACTTCCTCCACTTCCCTCTGCATTACCATTAACTCTTGAAGTTTTTGCTGCCCTGTCATTACTGCATTCTGCAAGTGTTTCCTGATTTTCGAACTTAGGACTACCAAAGCTTCCTTGCATATCAAAATCATCACTAAAATCTCCTGGCACACTAGGATCACCGCTTTCCAAAGTTTCCAAATAGTATGACGTATAGTCGCTATCCCATTCAGAATAATTCTGAATTGGCTTACCCAATAATCTAGCGGATCTGCGAACCTCTGGTGTAATCTTACACTTCCTTGCAGCAGTTTCTTCGTCTTCACTTGGCAGAGCCGTCAGATCAATAAATTCAACCATCTTCAGATCATGCCGATCGGCTCCAGTGTCGCGTCGATCGGCGCAGCCAGCAGCTTCCTTCATATACTCTTCTAACTGCTCTAGATTATGCTCACGGATCACCTTATTCTGCTGCCTTCGTAAAATCTCATCATTAATCTTCTTAGGTGTCCTTTCTCCAGGAACTGCGTGACAGCCATCATCATATATTAAATGTCTAGTTATGAAAGCTGGATCTTCTACCAATTGGAGTTCAACCTTGCGTTGAAGATCTTTAGCACAAAAGAAACACTTGCAACCCTTAATACAACTGCTCCTATGAATCTTATTTTCTTGAAAACTTTCCCAATCAGTAATAACCTTGGGAAAGGATTCATCCCTTCTAGCTTGAAGATCCGTCTCCGCATCCTGCTGGTACATAGCTTCTTCGACTTCCTCTTGCAGCTTGAGTTCATACTTGGTGGCAATGTCATGTTCACTATAAAGTCGGCACCTATGAATTGTGAGGGTGCTCTCTTCATCTAGCCCTTTCTTCTCTTGCTCAGTCAATGATCTTTCGAAAGATAGGAAATCCTCATACGACAAGGGCTTAGCAAGATCAAGAAGATTTTTCATGGTATACCTTTGAGAAACTACTTCACTTTCAATAGGTAGCTACAGATTTTCCTTTGCGCACCAATACTCTTTTCATCATCTGCCGAAGTTCATTGTCCATCTTCACCTTGTCGGTGTTCCACGCATCAGCTTCGCCTTTCTTCATGAATTTCTTCTACAGATCTGACCAGACGAGGGGATCATCTCGTGTTGGTGTCAACACTTCGTTGACTTCTTCCCAGGGCTAATTTGCAGAGGGCTGAGAAAATCCGCCGCCGATCCGATCGGCTCTAGAGTCGCGCCGATCGACGTCGCCTAGGTTTCTGCCTGATGCGCCGCCTTCCATCGCTTCTGCTCTTAGGGTTTGTTCTGGTGACGATGTAATACGAGTTGATCCGTGGGTTTGCTGTCACCTCATATTTATATCCCTTGATTTCCAATTGGACTAGGACTCTTTCTCTTATTCGTGGAATTTAACGAGTCTTAAAAAGGCAAGGTCCAAAACCGACTCAAAACAGAAAGGACTCTGCCGCACCGATCGGTGCAGGGCTGCGCCGATCGGCGCAGCGTCGCGCCTATCGGCACGGTACACTAAATTGCCAAATCACTACGGAAAATACAAGCTTTTGTTTTACGTTGTTAAGCTCGACCAGACGGGGTACTAAGCAGTGAAATACACATCAAAAGATTTTAATTCAAATGTGTCGGGTTCTAGGTATACCTTTAGACGCTGTCCGTTCACCGTGTACTTGTTTCTCTTGCCATCCATTATAATTACCACTCCTGAAGGTAACACCGTATTCACGAGATAAGGTCCCTCCCATTTGCTTCGCAGTTTGCCTTTACCAAATAATCTAAATCGCGAGTTAAATAGGAGCACCCGATCTCCTTCCTTGAATTCCTTCTTCAAAAGCTTTTTTATCGTACCACTTATTTGTTTTCTCCTTGTATATGGCTGCATTTTCATATGCACGCAATCTCATCTCTTCCAATTCACTTATTTGTATCTTCCTTTTTCATGCCGGCGGCATCAAGATCCAAATTCATCTCGTTTATAGCCCAATAAGCTTTATGTTCCAATTCCACCGGTAGATGAGACGATTTTCCATAGACGAATTGATACGGTGTCATACCAATTGGTGTCTTGAATACCGTCCTATATGCCCATAACGCTCCATTAAGCTTCATGGCCCAATCTTTTCCTTCCTTTGTAACAATCTTCTGTAGAATTCCCTTTAATTGCTTATTTGAAGTTTCTGCTTGTCCATTTGTCTGGGGATGGTAGGCTGTTCCAATTCTATGTTCAACTCCAGATTTGGTTAAAAACCTAGCAAATTCTCCTCCTGTAAAATGGGATCCTCCATCTGTAATTATTATCCTTGGTACCCTGTACCTAGGAAATATCTGCTCCTGAAGTATACTCCTTGTTTCTCTTGTAGTATTAGCCTTGCATGCCATTGCTTCGACCCACTTGGAGACATAATCAACGGCGACCAATATATACTCGAAACCATGAGAATTCTAAAAGGGTCCCATAAAATCCATACCCCAAACATCAAAGATATCGACTTGAAGATTGTACTTAAGAGGCATTACATTCCTACTGTTAACATTCCCTATTCGTTGGCATTGAGCACATGTTGCAACATACCTTTTTGCATCTTCATCCATAGTGGGCCAATAGAATCCACTTGCCCATACCTTTGCCTGTGTTTTGAAGTAGCCATAATGTACCCCATAATCCAAAGAATGGCATTTTTCTAAAATGCTTGCTCTTTCTTCTCTGGGTACACATCTCCGTACTGCTCCGTCCTCGCAATACCTATACAAGTATGGGCCAGCCCATATGAATTTTCTCATTTCACTCTTAACTCTTTTCCTTGTGTTCTTGTTCATCAGATCAGTTTGTCTCTTGAAACCTTTGATAATATCCATCATCCAGTTCTCTCTACGATCCAATGCGGCAAATAACTGCTCTTGTCGCAATTCATCTCTTATTGGCTCAGTTGATGGTGATTCAAGACGAGATAAATGATCTGCTACAGAATTTTCTACTCCTTTCTTATCTCTTATCTCCAAATCAAATTCTTGCAGCATCAATACCCATCGCATTAACCGAGGCTTAGACTCCTTCTTTGAAACCAAGTATCTTATAGCAGCATGATCAGTATATACAATCACCTTAGAATTTAGAATGTAGGATCTAAACTTCTCAAAAGCAAATATAATAGCTAACATCTCTTTCTCAGTTGTTGTATAATTGATTTGCGCTTCATTCAAAGTTTTGCTAGCATAATAAATAGCATGCACTTTACCTTCCTTCCGTTGTCCAAGAACAGCTCCAACTGCATAGTCACTTGCATTACACATAATTTCAAAAGGTAGACTCCAATTAGGTGGCTGCATAACAGGTGCAGAGCATAGAGCTTCCTTTAATCTTCTGAAGGCCAAGAGTCTTTCCTCATCCATAACAAATTCTGTATCTTGCTTTAACAATTCTGTCAGGGGTTTAGCAATCTTTGAATAATCCTTAACAAATCTATGATAGAAGTTGGCATGTCCAAGAAAACTCCTCAAAGTTGTAAGATCAGTAGGGGGAGGTAATTTCTTAATTGTAGATACCTTTGCCTTATCTACTTCTATCCCTCTTTTAGATATGACATGACCAAGTACTATCCCTTCTGTTACCATGAAGTGACACTTCTCCCAATTAAGAACTAAGTCGCATTCAACACACCTTTTCAATACCTTCTCCAAATTCTCCAAACAGCTATCAAAATCAGCACCATGTACGGAGAAGTCATCCATAAATACCTCCATAATATCTTCTATGAATTCAGCGAATATTGCATTCATGCATCTTTGAAATGTTGTAGGTGCGTTGCAAAGACCAAATGGCATCCTTCTATATGCATATGTCCCAAAAGGGCAAGTAAAAGTAGTTTTCTGCTGATCTTCTGGTCTTACCGGTATTTGAAAGAAACCACTATATCCATCCAAATAACAAAAGTATGAATCCCTTGCTAATCTTTCAAGCATCTCATCAATGAATAGAAGAGGATAGTGATCTTTCTTTGTCACTTTGTTCAAACTTCTATAATCTATGCACATTCTCCATCCAGTTACAGTCCTTTGAGGGATCAACTCATTGTTCTCGTTAGGCACTACTGTTAACCCTCCTTTCTTGGATACACAATGCACTGGACTAACCCATTCACTATCAGCAACAGGGTAGATCATACCTTCATTAAGCAGCTTCAAAATCTCCTTTTTAACCACCGGCTTCATTGATTCCTTCAACCTTCTCATCCATTCAACCACTGGTTTAGTATTCTCCTCCAAGTTAATCTTGTGGGTGCAAAATGCGGGGCCGATTCCCTTAATGTCATCCAATGTGTAACCAATGGCCTTCTTATACCTTTTGAGCACAATAAGAAGCCTCTTTGTGTCTTCTTTCGTTAGGGCGTTGTTCACAATAACTGGATATGTTCTATTCTTTCCTAGATATTCATAGTGTAGCTCCTTCGGAAGTTCCTTCTATTCCATTTCTAGCGCTTCTTCTGGATCCAGCTCCCCGAGAGGTTCAAAATCAGGATTTTCCTGGTTGAGCCGATCAGCGCTGGCAGTATGATTGAGCCGATCGGCGCAAGGGTCGCGCCGATCGGTGCTGCCAGTATGATTGAGCTGTTCAGCGCAAGGGTCGCGCCGGTCGGCGCTGCCAGTATATTGAGCCGATCGGCGCAAGGGTCGCGCCGATCAGCGCTGGCAGTATACTTGTCAGTTCCACACATGATGTAGTCCAGTGGGTCTCCCATCTGCATCCCTATCCTCTCGTCTTCCTCTGGGCAGAATTCCTGATAGCAAGAAGAGTCTTGATGAGACGGATCATTAAATTGAAATTGCACTTCTTCCTCTCCCAGGTGTAGCGTGATTTGACCTTTCCCAGCATCCAGAACAGCTTGTACTAATCTTAAGAATGGCCTTCCCAGAATGATATCTTCCACCCCAGTTTCTTTATTGTCTAGAACGAAGAAATCTACCGGCATTGTTTTCGAGCTGATCTCAATTTTGACATTCTTGATCACTCCCAGTGTCTTGGTGTTCCTACCATCCGCCATGATCAGGTCAAGTTCAGTCCCCATCAGCCGCTGTTGAGTTCCATAAGGCATGCTCATGAATGCATCGTAAGTCATCAAGCTGACACGAGAACCAAAGTCACACATGGCTTTCAGAAATTTCTTCCCCGATATCTCACAGGGTATGTACGGTTCTTTTTTTTCCTCTTCAGTGACTCCTACAGCATACACACCACATAATCCTTCATAGGGGGATGGCTCAAAGCAACTGTCTAGCAATCTCTTTGCTTGTTTCAACTCTGTTCCATCAAGCTCTATATCATCCTTGTAAAGCTTCCCTAAAACTCTCCCAATAATCTCTTGATCGAAAACTTCCGACTTGAGGCGATTACTTGGGAAATTATACTCAATTCCGGCTTCGGAGGCGTCTTGCGGACTGAAGGATCTTCTCATATTGAGCAATTCTTGCGAAAAATCAATGGGAATCCAGTCCATTGGCTCAAATTCGTCAAGTGGTTTAGCATTCGCCAATGTTCTATCCCCCTTCGGTTTAGCAAAATTCCCTTCAAATTCCTTCAGGTGATTGTCCAGAATCGTAGCTTCTATCTTGGTATATTCCTTGCTGCTTGGCGGAGTCGTCAGAGTGATTGGTTCTTCTGTTGTCACGAATGTGCCGATCGGCTCAGAGACTGCGCCGATCGGCACACACGTCAGACCCACAGAGGTGAGTCCGACGGGCTCTATTTCTTCGAATTGTCCCGAAGTAATCATATATCTGCTCTCGGACATCAAGATCTGTTCAGCTGGCGACTCTTCCTTCTTCATAACTTCTAGGCATTGCCGATTTGGTTCTAAATATTCTTCCCAATGCTTGTGCAAAGCTTCATTCTCGGCAATTTTGCCTAACAATTCGATCCCTACCTTGGCTGTCAATCTCAGAAAACTTCCTCCGGCCGATCCGTCCAAATGCATCCTCGATTCCTTGTTTATGGCCATGTAGAAGGTCTGAGCGCACATATTCTCATCAATGCCAAGGTCAGGTCCTTGTTTCAACAATGTTTGAAAACGCGTCCAGGCTTCCGCGAGAGATTCTTCATCTTCTTGTAAGAAGTTCACCACTTTCCTTCTCAACTTCTGCACCTTTGGCAAAGGAAAATAGTGGAGACAAAAATTTCCAACTAACTCACTCCACTTACCTTTTGCTTCTCGAGATGCTGCCTTGTGCCACTCTTTGGCTTTTCCTCCCAAAGAGAATGGGAAAAGCAGCCACCTATAAAGATCCCGAGGCACTCCTTCATGATGGAATGTTTGGCAAAGTGCCTCCAAATCTTGTAAGTGAGTATACGGGTTCTCCACTTTCGCTCCAAAGAACTTGTTTGCTTCAGCCATGCTAATGATAATGGGGTTCAACACATACGAGGAGGCTGTGGCCTTCTCATCTGAGGGTAGAGGCACCAGCATGTCTGGAGATGGTAGAGAAAGTTCCCTGAGCGTCCGAGAAGGTCCTGTCGTACTCATCCTAAAAATTCACACAAAACACAAAAACGAAAACAACTAGAACAGAGAGGATTAGATGTTAGTAAAATATTAATAGTAAAAGAACTGGCTTGTTCCCCGGCAACGGTGCCAGTAAAAGGGCTTGTTGGTCGTAATTACGCACCCACTTATATACCACAAGAGGATGGTGTACAGTTGTAGCTCTTTTTCCCTGAGAGTATTCCAAGGTTATCGAATCCACAGGGAACGAGCGGAACTAATACTATTAAAGGGTCAGTAACAGGTTGCAATGGGTTGGTTGGTGTAAATGATGACGGTGAGAAAGTGGAAGGTGAATGTTATTGAAGGGGTAACAGGATGATGAAGAATTCTCTCCTTCGGATCGGTTCACTAGCATGCAACCTTATTCTTATCAACTCAAGTGATGACTCTAATATTCTACAAGACATGGTGGTTTCGTGCACCCCGGCTATCACTATAGAGGCTATTAGCTCCCCACTGGTTTATTGCATTATGTAATGCGCAAAAGTGTATTGGCCGATACACTAATGAAAGGGATAGATAGATGTGCAATAAAGTTCATCACATAGATTAAATTCATCGAGAGAGTATCAACAAGTATGAGAGTTACATGACCAGATCTCCGCACCAGAGAAGAGAATATGAGACTACTCACTCATCCTTCCGCTAGACATAGCAGAGGGGTGAGAAATAGCGCTGGAACGCGCACGAGCCGATCGGCGCAAGCGCCGCGCCGATCGGCGCGACCTATCTTCTGGTGGATCTCGTCGGTGTTGACGAACCTCCGCCGCCAATATCCTAGAACCCTAGTTTTAATAACTGGTTCTCGCGATTGCCGTCTCCCCTTTGTTCTTCTTGGCTTTTGATAATTATCTTCCTTTTATACTCAACGGGATTAGGTCAACTTCCACCGACTCTAACTCATACTAGGCTGAGCCTTTGTCTTTCCTGAACCAGATCATGTTCTAGTCATCTTTTGCCCCTGCGCTGATCGGCGCATGGGTCGCGTCGATCAGCGCGGCTCCGTATCTGGCCCATCTTCGTTACTTTTCAGCTCTTTATCCATAATTGCCCTGTTTTACACCTGTTTTCTGCGATTACATCCAAAACAGGACAACTACAAATATATGCAAATATAGGGTTAATTGTTAGTCCAAACAACCAAATTAAGACGCAAAACATCCCTTTTTGGTAGATAAATTGGGCATCTAGAAACCACCAACAGTTGTTCTTGAATAAATGTTGAAGCCAGACAAATCAAATACCAACAAATGTTGGTAAAATTGGGTTGAGAGCCGATCGGCGCAGCAGAGATTGGTGAAAAAAAAAACTCTGCTTTTTGCTAAGGTACTAGCAAAATTTTAAGTGTGGGGGATGGCATATGACATGCTTATTCTCGAAATTCAATATAGCCATGAATCATTCCAACCATGTGCAATCTTCCAAGATCAATTTTTTGCGATGCACATGTCCACATATCCTAAGTGTGAGTCCTTTCTTAAATTTTTCTTTATTAATTGCCATCTTGATAAGTTTCTATAATTCCAACGAAGAATAATCTCCTAGCTTTACAATATATTATTGATTTATGTTTGCAATCCTTGAATTACCTCACCTAGCTACTCATATAAGCCTTACACTAATATTATTTGATCATTATATTATAGAATATAGGTTGAGTGATTTGAAAGATGAGTTGTTGCCTTGGATTATTTGGAAGATAGATTCTCTATGTTCACAACAATGTTTTAAGTGATTTTCATGTGTGGAAAAGTTATAATTTATGAATTGAACATGATCTTTTGCTTTGGGGAGAACTTTAAGCTTATGCTCATATTTGATCTATATTGTTGAATACCAATATGAAATACACCACAATAGAACAATGCTCAACATTTGCTGATTTGAGATATCTTTTATGATAGAAAGAGTATGTTTTTCGATATTTCTTTCTTTTACTTTACTCGGGACGAGCAAAGGTTTAAGTGTGGGGGAACTGTTGGCACTTCCCAAGTGCCCCTTTTATATGTGAATATCACCCCAATAAGAGCATAATTGATACTAATTTAGGCCATTTACCTGTGATATTGCCTATATATTTGTATATGCGTTGTTTTGGAGCTTTATTGCAGAAACAGGTAAAATTGGTGATTAAAGCGATGATGGAGAGGACAGGAGTCCAGAATCGACGAAAAGCACTAAAGAAGCCCGGTGCGCCGATCGGCGCAGTCCATGAGCCAATCGGGCAAGGGTGTTTTGACCCACAGAAGTGACCGAGGCCCATTCCACATGTTTATGGAAGTTTACCTGCGCAAGACACTTGAAGATATTTCTCTAGAAGAATTATGGAACTTCAAGAAGATTTATGGAACTCCAAAATCTTAATGTGCAGTACAAGACTTTATCTCGAAGGAAAAGGCCCCCATGGCAGCTGTGGAAGACAGAGGAACCGACTCGGGGAAGAAATCAGAGAAGACACGACTTGCGCCGATCGGCGCAATCCTACGCCGATTGACGCAACTGCCTTATTTGCTAGAAACCGAGTTCTTTACGAGTAGAACCCCTATAAATACTTGTAAACCCTCGCCGCAGAGAGAGGAGGCGATAGAGGGACACCAGATCCGTGAGTTGGAGCCACCGGGGCTTGCCCCGTTAGAATAGATCTCGTATTGACTTTCAAGAACCATTGGAGTCAAGTTTTGATCCGTCAAGATAGGCCATCTCGGCGGGGATGAATCTTACTCTATGTATCTCAAGGATGATTGAATATGTGATGATGGTTTTGGTGATTTGTCTATCTTGATTCTATAATCATGTATGTGCTTATTCCAATTGCTTAGTTCTAGGCTAAGTGAGTAGATATTATCTTAATCGTGGTGATTAGGATACTATTCGGACATTGTATTGATTATGGTTGCTTGATGATGCTAGTAGTGTGGTTTAGCGGTGACAGCACTAAGCCTGCGCAGCACTATCGGATAGTTGAGTAGGGTAAGATACTCGCGTGATTAAGGGTTTCCTCTCGGCAGCGATAAATCAGGAGCCGCTCGGAAAGCAGGGTGGTCTTACTCATTACAGGTTTTCATTGATCTATGTAATTACCCATTATGATGCTATTCAATTAGACTTTCTGGTTATGATATCACTAGTAGATATCTGCCTACTCACTTACCAGCATAGGTTTACAAGATCTAGAACACTTTGGCTTAGACTCACTGGTGTGCCGATCCGCTCAACTCCTGCGTCGATCGGCGCAACAACTTTGGCTTAGAATCACCAGTGTGTCGATCGGCTCGACTCTTGCGCCAATCAGCGCAACCCCAGATTTAATAGATCTTGCGCACTTTGACTTAGTTTCACTAGTGTGCCGATCGGCTCAACTCCTGCGGCGATCAGCGCAAGGACAGATTTACTGTCTGGCGCACCTCTGCGCTGGCCAGTCTCCCCCTCATGCAACCTGACCTTGGCAGTAGCCTTGACTAGATCTTTTACTGTTAACTTTGTTTAATAAATCCCTATGGTCCCAGTGGATTCGATAAACCTTGGAATACTCAATTCAAGGGAAAAAGTGCTACAATCGTACACCGTCCTCTTGCGGTATATAAGTGGGTGCGTAGATACCACCAACAAGCTACCCTTTTCCTAGCGCCGTTGCCGGGGACCATAGGAGGTTTTTAAACATTGTTTGATGTATTAGTGTTTAGTCAATGTGCTTTACTTGTCTCTCTAGTACATATATTCTGTTAAGTGAAACTAACAGGTATAGACGGTCCTAAGTCAAACAAACCCTCTAATTACGCCGATGATCCAGAAAGACTCTTACACAAGAAGAGAACAGTGGAGAAGAGAAGCAAGTCACTTGGAGATTTGGAAGCAGCCCGCGCAACACCTCGAGTATTATTCACAATAGAAGACTCAGTTCAAGAGCAAGAAGAGGAGGAGATGGCAGAGGTACCTATGGTTAATCGTCTCAAGCCACAATTGACTAGTATTGTCAAGACAGATTTCCAAGAAGCTCAATATCAACTTCCATATCAACTGGAGAGATATGTTGGAATAGTGGCGCAACAAACGTTCACATGTTCAGAATATCCCAATCATCACTTGCAACACTTCCTAGAGGTTTGCAGTACATTCAAGATAGCGGGATTGATAGGAGATCAAGCACGTGTGCGGCTATTCCCCTTCCCTCCAGTTGGACACCCCAAGCAATGGTACAATGGATTAGAAAACACAGTGAAAATGGTGTGGAACACGTTAGCAGCTGAATTCTTGGCCAAATACTCCCCCCCCCCCCCGGTAAGACTCAAGCTTTGAAAAATAAGATTCTTGGATTTACACAGAATATTGATGAGAGCATTGGAGAAGCATGGGAAAGATACAATGAGTATATGGATGCAAGCCCTCATCATGGTCTGACGGTTGGAGAAGTTGTTGAGAAGTTCTACAAAGGATTGAATCTTTTATCACGTCAACATTTGGACGCCTCAGCTGCAGGATCATTCATGTCAAAAACCCCCACCGAAGCTAAGAATTTGATCAAGTTGTTAGTTGAAAATCAATCATGGGATGGTGAGAGAAGCTCAAGGAATTTGCAACCTTCAAAAGGAATAGCGAAGAGTGTGATTGTGAAGACTTAGGAAGAATTGATTATAGATCGCCTTGATGCTATTCAAAGAAGGTTGGACAATAATCTTCATATCCCTAAGGAAGAGACACTCAAGCTGGCAGAATCACGCTCAACATGTAGTGAGTGTGGAGAATTTGGTCATGTGCAGAAGGATTGCCCTGAAGAGATGAAGATGCTAGAATATATGAAGTGGATGGAAGTCCCAATATCAGCAACAAAGGAGTTCTTTCTCTCCTAGTTCGTCCATGCAAAACTCTATCCCACTTCGTCTCCAATGTCATGTGTTCTTCCAAGCTCAAGAAAAGATCAACAAGGACAATCAAGCTAGATTCAAGGAGATTGATCATGTCCTTGAGAGAGTTAATGACAAGGTGATAGAAATTGGGAGCTCCAACGAGCAGATTTTGAAGCATACCAAGATTATGGAGCAACAGATGGGACAGCTATCGCAAGCCATTCAAGGCAATAAGGGGGCTATTGCTGGCAATACGATGTCTACAGAATAGTTGAAGGCAGTAGCTACACGATCAGGAAAACAAACAGAAGATCCAGAACACTCTGCGGGAGCAAAGAAGCCCCGCGCCGATCGGCGCACACCCGGCGCCGATCGGCGCGACGACCGTGTCGGAGCCGATCGGCTCCCTGAAAGCGCCGATCGGTGCAAGGAGGATGATGACCTCTCTGGTCTGAATATGGGCATGGAGACAGAAGAGCATGGCCCTGCCATGTTTCTGGATACTCAACTACTGACGAAGATAGAAAGAGAGCGACAACACGATGAGCAGTTTGCAAGATTCGTCGATATTATGAAGAAGCTTTACATCAATGTCCCTTTTGTTGACGCTATCCAAGTTCTCACCTATGCCAAGTACATTAAGGACATGATGCAAAACAATAAGTCTCTACTTTCTGAGGATGTTGTGAAGGTCACTAAGGAACTAACGGTGGCAATCAATGATGTTGCACTGGAGAAGAAACCCGATCCTGGATCACCAAGCATCAAATGCATGATTGGAACATGGATATTTGATAGGTGCTTGTGTGATCTTGGAGCAAGCGTAAGTGTTTGGAGTTAGCCGATCAATTGGTACGCTTCCCTGATGGAATGGCTGAGGATGTGCCTGTTCAAATTGGAGATCATATCATCCCTGTTGACTTTATTGTGCTTGACATGGATAAGAGGACGAGGACCCCATTGATCTTAGGTAGACCCTTCTTGAGGATAGCTAAGGCAAGTATTGATGTTGGGAGTGGTGAGATAAGCTTCGATATAAGTGGGACTCCCTACTCTTTCAAGTTTCGCCCAAAGGGAGAAGAGTGCCGTGCTATTGATGAAGTGAAGAGATACACGACACCGTGGCATCGAGGCGTCAAAAGTAATTGGAGGGGATGTATGGATAGGTCGTCCAAGCTATATGAACCATGGAGATAAGATAACCTTGTAGTGTCGCGGCTTTACATCCCGCACCGCGACACTAAGGATTGATTGTTTGCGGGGAGGTCGAGCTCTTTGACCTCTAAATAACTAGAGCGCTCTTGGGAGGCAATCCAATGATCGGGGGATTTAGAAGTTATTTAGTGCTTATGGGAGGGCAACCCATTTCATTTAGTTAATTAGTGCTGGCCGGGAAGGCAACCCGGTGTTTTTAAATTTGCTTGCTTATGATAAAAATAATCTCCCGAATAAAATTAAAAAAATATAGAAAAGTGTGTGCTTAATTCTTGTATGCTCTTGCGTTGTCTGTTTATTCATGCAAAACTGTGTATATACATACTATAGACTAACAATGCAGGAATATAAAAAGAAGACCAAAAACAGGAAGGAACAGAGCTTGCGCCGATCGGCGCAGTATTGCCCAAGTCAGGACAGAAGGCCGACGACGCCCAGAATTGAAGGAGTGCTAAACCAGCATAATAATTTTCGGACACAGAGCTATTTTCAAGGATGAAGACAACATCTAGCGAAGAAGCGAGGGGCCAGAAGCAAAAACGGACGTCGCGCCGATTGGCCCGAGTCAGCGCCGATCGGCGCGGTCACCAGATGAGCCCCGACACGTATGCCAACATTGGAGAAGTGGAAATTAGGTGAAAGAGATGAACACGAGCCATCAGAATCAGCACCGGACCTAAAGACGAGGTGCAAGGGACATGCGCCGTTCGGCGCCTTACTGCGCCAATCGACGCGGGTACCCATGATGTTCCCAAATGGGCGACAAAGGCGATAGGCATTGATTTTGAGGAATAGGTATGATTATTATGCAGGTGTGCAGTGCAGAGGAGACACGGAATTGACCAAAAGCTGAAAAAGAGACGGCGCGGCGATCGGCACGGGCCTGCGCCGATTGGCGCCGCCAACAAGACATCAGGATCCGTGTTGTTCCCCAGCCAACCAACATGATGTGCCAGGAAGCGACATGAAGGATGGAAATCAAGCATCAGAGTGGTCAAAGCATTCAAAATTTGAATTGTGCCGATCGGCGCGCTCTCAAAATTTTAAAATTTTATGGCGGTTCCTTCTCCTGGAAGTTTCCCACACTATAAAAGGCAGGCCAGGCGCCCCCATTCGGCACACCATCCCGGTAATCTCTCCACCTTCCCCACTACCCACGATCTCGCACACGTTCCGCATTCCTCGCAGATGGATCGTCTCTGCTCCTCCGTCGGCAAGTTGGGCAAGAGGCTGCACCAGGGGAGCAGTTCCGGCGGCAACAGTGAGTCGAGCGGTGACTCCTCGACGAGGGGTGGCTCTGATGCTCGCGATGACATGTTGGTGGGTGGTGCATCCACCGGCTCGACGGCGGCGACATACGAGGTCCACGCCCGCCACTCCGTCTCCGGCGCGTCCCTTCCAAACGGGCGTGCTACGAGGAGCCAAACGGCGGCATGCCGTGGGGTTCCCACATCACCACCGCCGCCGGCATTCATGCCGCGCACGGTGGATGAGGGATTCACCCTCTTGAGCGTAGAGGAACAGCGGCACTACCTCGCGGTGATGGGAAGGTTCGTCCCCAACTTCGACTTGGACGAGACCTTCCTCACCTCGATCGGCATGTGGGAGGACTTAAGAAGGATGCTAGACAACCTCGGCTGGGTGGATTTCCACCTCCTCCCCATGGACTACAACCTCGACGTCGTCACCGAGGTTGCTTCTACGATGAGGCTTGGCACCGTTGGAGACTGTAGCGAGGCCATCAACTTCCGCGTCCGTGACATCAGCCACACAGTGACCATGGAGGCGGCGGCTCAAGCCTTCGGCTTCGACACCGACGCCGACGTCGCCGGCATCTTGGGATGCGGGGAGTTGGACTCCTTTTGGAGGCGGCTCTCGTTCGTAGAGGAGAAGTGCGGAAACATCCGCAACTCGACCATTCAAGTCTTCCATCAAGGGTTGGCGGTGCGCATAGGCGACAAGGTCGACTCCAGCAATGTCACCGATGCGGACTTGCGGTGGCTCTTCAACGCCATCGTGAGTCCGTCTCATTGCAATCCCATGTCGGTGATGGTGTGGGGTTGGCTCGACAAGAGGGGCAAGGCAAGCAAGAAGTTGGCCTTCGGGGCCTATCTTCAACGCCTAGCAGCCCTCGTCTACGACAGCGACGGACCGGAAAGGCGCGATGACAAGTGGGAGTGTGCGGAGGAGATCGGCAAGAATATGACTCGTGGCAATATTGTCACGGGAAGTGTTCACGCCGGCTTCCATGTCGGCGGCACCAACGTAAAGCTCCCGTGTGCGGAGCTAGGAGTTTTTCTACCTCGCAAGCTGGAGGGAGGAAACTGGCTTGAAGAAGGTCTCTTGGAGGGGAGACGAGTTCTCAAGGACCACCGTGGGCGGGTTCGACAGCCGGACGCATCTACAGCAGCCGGCAGCAAGTAGGACTCCTGGGGGTCACGCTAGGAGTACCAGCAGTACCAGTCAGGGTGGAGCGAAGCAGCGGACGGTTCACAGCCCTCTGCTCCGATCGGCGCACCCTACTGCAGCGCGGGCATTGACTATAGGTACCAAAGGCGTGTATGAGTGGTGCCTCCTGTGCCCGGTGCAGACTTTTTCGTGCCCATGTAGGGGTACCTCGACAACAACATGCACTACATCGAGCGCGTGGAGGAAGCCACATCCCAATGAAGGTACAACCACGATGCGATGGTGGAGGAGTTCGACCGACTCAAGGCGCGGTGCTATGGCTTTGATCAGCCACCGACTCCACTTTCGGATGACTAGAGTGCCTAGGAGTTGGCACGTGTATCAGTTTCCCGGTTTGTGCTTTCTTTTATCTTTTGCAGTTTTTTTTCTTTATTTACTTATGTGTGTGTGAGCGGGTTGGGAAACCATGTATCGGATGTGTTTTCTTTCATGCAAGTGTGTTAGTAGTAGTTTTATTTTCATGCAAGTGTGTTAGTAGTAGTTTTATTTTCATGCAAGTGTGTGCAAATCATCATCATCATGTATTCAATTTTGATCTTAATATAATGGTGGCGGTTATGCTCTATTAGGAGAATTGAATTATTTATTCTTTCTTGAAAAGTGTTGATGAAGATCAAATAGTGTTGAGCATTGAATAAAATTTCGAACTTACACTTAATGTGGAGCAATTTTGAGCACCCATGTGCTTCATTTGTGTTATCCAGTTTGTAAGGATAACTTAGTACCAATCTTTTCAAAAATAAATTTTCATGTTGTGAACTTTAGAATTTATTGTTTTTCAAGATCCTTACCTACCAATGCCATATTTAGAACAATACTCATGAACCATTGATATGTAGATAAACATTAAATTGATGGTTGAGTTCGGTTAGGATTTAATTCTTTTTGATATGAATTTTAATAAGATGGCAATTCTTTGTGTATCTTTTTCTAGCCTTGAAATTACTCATGCAAAAATTCATTTCCGCTGAGTACACTACTATAAACCCAAAACATCTTGTTGAGTATCATTCCTTCATGTTTATGGAAGTTTATCTGCGTAAGACACTTGAAGATATTTGCCTAGAAGATTTATGGAACTTCAAGATCTCGACGTGCAGTACAAGACTATATCTCAAAGGATAAGGCCCGCATGGCAGCTGTGGAAGACAGAGGAACCGACTCGGAGAAGAAACCAGAGAAGACACGGCTTGCACCGATCGGCGCAATCCGGCGCAACTGCCTTATTTTCTAGAAACCGAGTCCTTTACGAGTAGAACCCCTATAAATACTTGTAAACCCTGTTCGCAGAGAGAGGAGGCGACAAAGGGACACAAAAGATCCATGAGTTAGAGCCACCGGGCCTTGTCCCATTAGAATAGATCTCTAGTTGAGTTTCAAGAACCATTGGTGTTAAGAGTTGATCCGTCAAGTTAGGCCATCTCGACGGGGATGAATCATACTCTATGTATCTCAAGGATGGTTGAATATGTTGATGATGGTTTTGGTGATTTGTCTATCTTGATTCTATAATCATGCATGTGCTTATTCTAATTGCTTAGTTCTAGGCTAAGTAAGTTGATATTATCTTGATCGTGGTGATTAGGATAGTATTCGGACATTGTATCGATTATGGTTGCTCGATGATGCTAGTAGTGTGGTTTAGCGGTGACAGCACTAAGCCTGCGCAGCACTATTGGATAGTTGAGTAGGGTAAGATACTCGCGCGATTAAGGGTTTCCTCTCGACAGCGATAAATCGGGAGCCGCTCGGAAAGCAGGGTCGTCTTATTCATTATAGGTTTTCATTGATCCATGTAATTACCCATTATGAAGCTATTTAATTAGACTTTCTGGTTACGATCTCACTAGTAGATATCTGGTTACTCACTTAACAGGCTTGGCTTACAAGGCATCTGGCACACTTTGGCTTAGATTCACTAGTGTGCCGATCGGCTCAACTCCTGCGCCGATCGGCGCAACGACAGATTCACTAGTGTGCCGATCGGCTCCACTCCTGCGCCGATCGGCGCAATGATAGATTTATTATCTGGCGCACCTTTGCGCTGGCCAGTCTTCCCCTCATGCAACCTAAACTCGACAGTAGCCTTGACTAGATCTTTTACTGTTAACTTTGTTTAATTATCCCTAAGGTCCCAGTGGATTCGATAAACCATGGAATACTCAATTCAAGGGAAAAGTGATACAATCGTACACCGTCCTCTTGTGGTATATAAGTGGGTGCGTAGGTATGACCAACAGGCATCACTGATCCACATCTTGCCAGAATCCCCATTCCCCCACGACCAACTATTCTGAGACTCGTGGACTTCTCGATCGATGAACGCTGGGAGTGGATGGATCTCATCATCGCGTACGTAGAACCACTTCCGATGCCACCTAAATTTGTTGGTCGGGGTCGGCATCGAGATGTATTCCCCCGAACGCTCCCCGTGAAGCCAAATCCCCACACACCCGATGGTGCAGGGGAAGTACTCCCTCCCGACATTGCGCCTCAGGCAAATGGCGAGGAAGAAGTGGTACCACAAGTCGAAGTGGGGGGGGGGGGGGGGATGTCGAGTAATCCCTCGCACAGGGCCACGAAGGCTGAGATATGCTGAATTCCGTTGGGATTCAGATGTCGAAGCTCCACGTCGTAGTGGACGAGGAGCATCCGGAGGAAGTCGTGCGGAGGCCGTCCGAGGCCATGCTCATGGAACGGCATGAACGACACCACATACCCCCGAGGGGGTCTCGGTGATGATTCGTTCCCAGGCACCAACCAGTCCACCGGTGAGCGGGGTCTAGAGCCCAGCGCTCACAAGGCCGTCCAGGTCCTTCTTTATCACCGTCGAACGGGAGAACACCGACATGGCGAAAGGAGAAAACTTCGGGGGGAGAAGCTGGTAGCAGCGGAGCGCGATGAAGATGAGGAGGCGCGGATGTGGGAAAAGCAAAAGAGGAAGAAGGCTACTATGCGCCGCATTAAATAGGCGCAACATCCAAGGGGAGATGCGCTGATTTGACCGTGAGGTCCAGCGATGACCTTCCCAAGGTAAATCCTTTTACCGTCCCACCTTGCGCTATGCACGACTAAAAATGCTCCACATCACCTCGCTATCTCGCCACTCCCTAGGACTCCTCGGCTTCCGCTGCAATCCAACTGTCCCGCATAATCGGATCATTGTTCCCCCACCACTCGGCACGGAAGAAATCCACCCATGATCGCCACGTCATGGAAGACAGAACTGCGCTGTGCATGGAGCAGGTCCACCACAATGCACGCCTGAGGTAAATGCACCGCACTCCTCTTGGGTCACAGGGAAACAGCTGCAAGCCGTATGGATTCCCGTGCCCCGTCATAAATCCCTCTCCCCAGATTTTGAATTTTGAAACAAGGACCGGCCTGCTAAATCCTTTGGTGTACCTTGCGGCGTTGTCATTAATTACATGAGGAGCAGACTCGACCCCCCCCCCCTAGAGGGCCCCATGACCCCTTGCTAACGCGTTTTTGCAGCACCAACCCAATCGGCCTTCGACGGTAGGCCCTGCGACCCGATCAAACGGGCGTAATCGACCAGCTTAGGTAAGTGGGATAAGGGGCTGAAACCTGCCTCAACAACCCGACCCCGCCAAGGTTCAAAGGTTGGCCCCATAAATGGGTTTGACAGCCGCCTTGAGCATCAAACAGAGCGAGGGGCACGAGCGAGGGGCACACTTTGCGGCCAACACCAGGACCCCAGAGGGTCGAGGGCATCGCGGAGTCGCGTTTGAGTCTTGTTTCGACTCGTTCGTTGGTGTTGGTCGTATCTACGCACCCACTTATATACCGCAAGAGGACGGTGTACGATTGTAGCACTTTTTCCCTTGAATTGAGTATTCCAAGGTTTATCGAATCCACTAGCATAATCAAGCAACCATAATCAATACAATGTACGAATACTATCGTAATCACCACAATTAAGATAATATCTACTTACTTAGTCCAGAACTAAGCAATTGGAATAAGCACATGCATGATTATAGAATCAAGATAGACAAATCACCAAAACCATCATCAACATATTCAATCATCCTTGAGATACATAGAGTAAATTCATCCCCGTCGAGATGGCCTACCTTGACGAATCAACTCTTTACTCCAATGGATCTTGAAACTCAACTAGAGATCTATTCTAACGGGGCAAGCCCCAGTGGCTCTAACTCACAGATCTGGTGTCCCTCTATCGCCTCTCCTTCTGCGGTGAGGGTTTACAAGTATTTATAGGGGTTCTACTTGTAAAGGACTCGGTTTCTAGCGAATAAGGCGGTTGCACCGATCGGCGTAGGATTGCGCCGATCGGCGCAAGCCGTGTCTTATCTGATTTCTTCCCCGAGTCGGTTCCTCTGTCTTCCACAGCTGCCATGTGGGCCTTTTCCTTTGAGATAAAGTCTTGTCTGCACGTTAAGATCTTGGAGTTCCATAAATCTTCTTGAAGTTCCATAATTCTTCTTAGACAAATATCTTCAAGTGTCTTGCGCAGATAAACTTCCATAAACATGTGGAATGGGCCTCGGTCACTTCTGTGGGCAAAACACCCTTGCGCCGATCTAGACTTCTTTAGTGCTTTTCGTCGGTTCTGGACTCCTGTCCTCTCCATCATCGCATTAATCACCAATTTTACCTATTTCTACAATAAAGCTCCAAAACTACGCATATACAAATATATAGGCAATATCACAGGTAAATGGCCTAAATTAGTATCAATTATGCTCAAATTGGGGTAATATTCACATATAAAAGGGGCACTTGGGAAGTGCCAACAGTTCCCCCACACTTAAACCTTTGCTCGTCCCGACTAAAGTAAAAGAAAGAAAAATCAAAAAACATACTCTTTCTATCATAAAAGATATCTCAAATCAGTAAATGTTGAGCATTGTTCTATTGTGGTGTATTTCATATTGGTATTTAGCAAAATAGATCAAATATGGGCATAAGCTTAAAGTTTTCCCCAAAGCAAAAGATCATGTCCAATTCATAAATTATAACTTTTCCACACATGAGAGTCACTTAAAAGATTGTTGTGAACATAGAGAATCTATCTTCCAAATAATCCAAGGCAACAACTCATCTTTCAAATCACTCAACCTATATTCTATATCATAATGGTCAAATAATATTAGTGTAAGGCTTATATGAGTAGCTAGGTGAGGTAATTCAAGGATTGCAAACATAAATCAATAATATATTGTAAAGCTAGGAGATTATTCTTTGTTGGAATTATAGAAACTTGTCAAGATGGCAATTAAGAAAGAAAAATTTAAGAAAGGACTCAGACTTTGGATATGTGGACATGTGCATAGCAAAAAATTTGATCTTGGAAGATTGCACATGGTTGGAATGATTCATGGCTATGTTGAATTTCGAGAATAAGCATGTCATATACCATCCCCCCACACTTAAAATTTTGCTAGTCCCTTAGCAAAAAGCAGAGTTTTTTTTTCACCAATCTCTGCTGCGCCGATCGGCTCTCAACCCAATTTTACCAACATTTTTTGATATTTGATTTGTCTGGCTTCAACATTTATTCAAGAATGAAATATAGCCAGAAACATAGGATGTGGTCAAGGAATGATACTCAACAAGATGTTTTGGGTTTATGGTAGTGTACTCAGCGGAATTGAATTTTTGCATGAGTAATTTCAAGGCTGGAAAAAGATACACAAAGAATTGCCATCTTAATAAAGTTCATACCAAAAAGAATTAAATCCTAACCGAACTCAACCATCAATTTAATGTTTATCTATATATCAAAGGTTCATAAGTATTGTTTAAAATATGGCATTGGTAGGTATGGATCTTGAAAAATAATAAATTCTAAAGTTCACAACATGAAAATTTATTTTTGAAAAGATTGGTACTAAGTTATCATTACAAACTGGACAACACAAATGAAGCACATGGGTACTCAAAATTGCTCCACATAAGACATATTTGCCGAATAATCATTAAGTGTAAGTTCAAAATTTTATTCCATGCTCAACACTATTTGATCTTCATCAACACTTTTCAAGAAAGAATAAATAATTCAATTCTCCTAATAGACCATAACCGCCACCATTATAATTAAGATCAAAACTTGAATACATGATGATGATTTTTGTACATACTTGCATGAAAATAAAACTACTACTAACACATTTGCATGAAAATAAACACACTACTAACACACTTGCATGAAAGTAAACACACATAAGTAAATAAAGAGAAAAAAAACTGCAAAAGATAAAAGAAAATGCAAACAGGGAAACCGATACACGTGCCAACTCCTAGGCACTCTAGTTATCCGAAAGTGGAATCGGTGGCTGATCGAAGCCATAGCACCGCACCTTGAGTAGCTCGAACTCCTCCACCATCGCATCATGGTTGTACCTCTATTGGGATGTAACTTCCTCCACACGCTCGATGTAGTGCATGTTGTTGTCGAGGTACCCCTGCATGGGCACGAAAAAGTCTGCACCGGGCACAGGAGGCACCACTGGTACACGCCCTTGGTACCTGTAGTCAATGCCTGCGCTACAGTAGGGTCCGTCGATCGGCGCAGAGGGCTGTGAACCGCCTGTTGCGTCACTCCACCCTGACTGGTACTGCTGGTACTCCTGGCGTGACCCCCAGGAATCCCACTCGCCGCTGGCTGCTGTAGATGGTTCCGGCTATCGAACCCGCCCACGGCGGTCCTTGAGAACACGGCCCCCCTCCAAGAGACCTTCCTCAAGCCAATTTCCTCCCTCCACCTTGCGAGGGAGAAAAACATCTAGCTCCGCACACGGGAGATTTACGCTGGTGCCGCCGACATGGAAGCCGGCGCGAACACTTCCCGTGACAATATTGCCACGAGTCATATTCTCACCGATCTCCATCGCGCACTTCCACTTGTCGTCGCGCCCTCCCGCTCCATCGCTGTCGTAGACGAGGGCTACTAGGCATTGAAGATAGGCCCCGAAGGCCAACTTCTTGCTTGCCTTGCCCCTCTTGTCGAGCCAACCCCACACCATCACCGACATGGGATTGCAATGAGACGGACTCACGATGGCGTTCAAGAGCCACCGCAAGTCCACATCGGTGATGTTGCTGGAGTCGACATTGTCATCTATGCGCGCCGCCAACCACCGATGGAAAACTTGAATGGTCGGGTTACGGATGTTGCCGCGCTTCATCTCCTCTATGAACGAGAGCCGCCTCCAAAAGGAGTCCAACTCCCCACGTCCCAAGATGCCGGCGACGTCGAAGCCGAAGGCTTGAGCCGCCGCCTCCATGGTCACCGTGTGGCTGATGTCGCGGACGCGGAAGTTGACGGCCTCGCTATTGCTTCGACGATGCCAAGCCTCATCGTAGATGCAACCTCGGTGACGACATCGAGGTTGTAGTCCATGAGGAGAAGGTGGAAATCCACCCAGCCGAGGTTGTCTAGTATCCTCCTTAAGTCCTCCCACATGCCGATCGAGGTGAGGTGAGAGATTACCGGGATGGTGTGCCGAATGGGGGCGTCTGGCCTCCCTTTTATAGTGTGGGAAACTTCCAGGAGAAGGAACAGCCATAAAATTTCAAAATTTGAGAGCGCGCCGATCGGCACGGGTACTGCGCCGATCGGCACAATTCAAATTTTGAATGCTCTGATCACTCTGATGCTTGATTCCCCTTCTTCATGTCGCTTCCTAGCACATCATGTTGGTTGGCAGGGGAACAGCACGGAATCCTGATGTCTTGTTGGCGGCGCCGATCGGCGCGGGCCCGCGCCGATCGACTTATCGTCTCCTTTTCAGCTTTTGCTCAATTCCGTGTCCCCTCTGCACTGCACACCTGATAATAATCATACCTATTCCTCAAAATCAATGCCTGCCGCCTTTGTCGCCCATTGGGAACATCATGGGTACCCACGCCGATCGGCGCAGTAGGGCGCCGAATGGCGCAAGTCCCTTGCACCTCGTCTTTAGGTCCAGCGCTGATTCTCATGCCTGGTGTTTATCTCTTTCACCTAAATTCCACTTCTCCAATGTTTCTGTAGTATTGGCATACGTGTCGGGGCTCATCTGGTCACCACGCCGATCGGCGCTGACTTGCGCCGATCGGCGTGACGTCCGTTTTTGCTTATGGCCCCTCGCTTCTTCGCTAGATGTTGTCTGCCTTGAAAATAGCTCCGTCTCTGAAAATATTGTGCTGGTTTAGCACTCCTTCAATTCTGAGCGTTGTCAGCCTTCTGTCCTGACTTGGACAATGCTGAGCCGATCGGCGTAGATGTGCCCCGATCGGTGCAAGATCTGTTCCTTCCTGTTTTTGGTCTTTTTTTATATTCCTGCATTGTTAGTCTACAGTATGTATATACATAGTTTTGCACGAATAAACAGACAACGCAAGAGCACACAAGAATTAAGCACACACTTTTCTAATTTTTTTATTTTATTTGGGAGATTATTTTTATCACAAGCAAGCAAATTTTAAAAACATCGGGTTGCCCTCCCGGCCAGCACTAATTAACTAAATGAAATGGGTTGCCCTCCCATAAGCACTAAATAACTTCTAAATCCTCCAATCATTGGGTTGCCTCTCAAGAGCGCTCTAGTTATTTAAAGGTTAAAGAGCTCGACCTCCCCGCAAACAATCAATCCTTAGTGTCGCGGTGTGGGATGTGAGGCCGCGACACTACAAGGTTATCTTATCTTCATGGTTCATATAGCTTGGACGACCTATCCATACATCCCCTCCAATCACGTTCGACGCCTCGATGCCACAGTGTCTTGTATCTCTTCACTTCATCAATAGCACGGCACTCTTCTCCCTTTGGGCGAAACTTGAAAGAGTAGGGAGTCTCACTTATATCAAAGCTTATCTCACCACTCCCAACATCAATACTTGCCTTAGCTGCCCTCAAGAAGGGTCTGCCTAAGATCAACAGGGTCCTCGTCCTCTTATCCATATCAAGCACAATAAAATCAACAGGGACAATATGATCTCCAATTTGAACAGGCACATCCTCAGCAATTCCATTAGGGAAGCGTACCGATTGATCGGCTAACTCCAAACACATTCCCGTAGGCTCTAATTCAAACAAATTTAGATTTGTGAATATATGATGGGGCATAACACTTACGCTTGCTCCAAGATCGCACAAGCACCTATCAAATATCCTTGTTCCAATCATACATTTGATGCTTGGTGATCCAGGGTCGGGTTTCTTCTCTAGTGTAACATCATTGATTGCCGCCGTTAGTTCCTTAGTGACCTTCACAACCTCCTCAGAAACTAGAGACTTCTTGTTTTGCATCATGTCCTTAATGTACTTGGCATAGGTGGGAACTTGGATAGCGTCAACAAAAGGGACATTGATGTAAAGCTTCTTCATAATATCGACGAATCTTGCAAACTGCTCGTCGTGTTGTCACGCTCTTTCTGTCTTCGTTAGTACCTGAGTATCTAGAAACGTGGCAGGGTCATGCTCTTCTGTCTCCGCGCCCATCTTCAGACCAGAGAGGTCATCATCCTCCTTGCACCGATCGGCGCTTTCAGGGAGCCGATCAGCTCCGACAGGGTCGTCGTGCCGATCGGCGCCGGGTGTGCGCTGATCGGCGCGGGGCTTCTTTGCTCCCGCAGAGTGTTCTGGATCTTCTGTTTGTTTTCCTGATCATGTAGCTATTGCCTTCAACTGTTCTGTAGACATCGTATTGCCAGGAATAGCCCCCTTATTGCTTTGAATGGCTTGTGATAACTGTCCCATCTGTTGCTCCATAATCTTGGTATGCTTCAAAATCTGCTCGTTGGAGCTCCCAATTTCTATCACCTTGTCATTAACTCTCTCAAGGACACGATCAATCTCCTTAAATCTAGCTCGATTGTCCTTGTTGATCTTCTCTTGAGCTTGGAAGAACTCATGGTATTGGAGACGAAGTGGGATAGAGTTTTGCATGGACGAACTAGGAGAGAAAGAACTCCTTTGTTGCTGATATTGGGGCTTCCATCCACTATTCTTCATATATTCTAGCATCTTCATCTCTTCAGGGCAATATTTCTGCACATGACCAAATTCTCCACACTCACTACATGTTGAGCGTGATTCCGCTAGCTTGAGTGTCTCTTCCTTAGGGATATGAAGATTATTGTCCAACCTTCTTTGAATAGCATCGAGGCGATCTATAATCAATTCTTCCTGAGTCTTCTCAATCACACTTTTCGCTACTCCTTTTGAAGGTTGCAAATTCCTTGAGCTTCTCTCACCATCCCATGATTGATTTTCAACTAACAACTTGATTAAATTCTTAGCTTCGGTGGGGTTTTTTCACATGAATGATTCTGTAGCTGAGGCGTCCAAATGTTGACGTGACAAAAGATTCAATCCTGTGTAGAACTTCTCAACAACTTCTCCAACCGTCAGACCATGATGAGGGCATGTATCCATATGCTCATTGTATCTTTCCCATGCTTCTCCAATGCTCTCATCAATATTCTGTGTAAATCCAAGAATCTTATTTTTCAAAGCTTGAGTCGTACCGGGGGGGGGGGAGTATTTGGCCAAGAATTCAGCTGCTAATGTGTTCCACACCATTTTCACTGTGTTTTCCAATCCATTGTACCATTGCTTAGGGCGTCCAACTAGAGAGAAGGGGAACAGCCTCACACGCGCTTGATCTCCTGTCAATCCCGCTATCTTGAATGTGCTGCAAACTTCAAGTGTTGCAAGTGATGATTGGGATCTTCTGAACCTGTGAACGGTTGTTGCGCCACTATTCCAAAATATCTCTCCAATTGATACGAAAGTTGATCCTGAGCTTCTTGGAAATCTGTCTTGACAATACTAGTCAATTGTGGCTTGAGACGATTAACCATAGGCATCTCTGCCATCTCCTCTTCTTCTTGCTCTTGAACTGAGTCTTCTATTGTGAATAATACTCAAGGTGTTGCGCGGACTGCTTCCAAATCTCCAAGTGACTTGCTTCTCTTCTCCGCTGTTCTCTTCTTGTGTAAGAGTCTTTCTGGATCATCGGCGTAATTAGAGGGTTTGTTTGACTTAGGACCGTCCATACCTGTTAGTTTCACTTAACAGAATATATGTACTAGAGAGACAAGTAAAGCACAATGACTAAACACTAATACATCAAACAATGTTTAAAAACCTGCTATGGTCCCCGGCAACGGCGCCAGAAAATAGGGCTTATTGGTCGTATCTACGCACCCATTTATATACCGCAAGAGGACGGTGTACGATTGTAGAACTTTTTCCCTTCAATTGAGTATTCCAAGTTTTATCGAATCTACTGGGATCTTAGGGATTTATTAAACAAAGTTAACAGTAAAAGATCTAGTCAAGGCTACTGTCAAGGTCAAGTTGCATGAGGGGGAGACTGGCCAGCGCAAAGGTGCGCCAGACAGTAAATCTGTCGTTGCGCCGATCAGCGCGGGGATTGAGCCGATCGGCACACTAGTGAAACTAAGTCAAAGTGCGCGAGATCTATTAAATCTGGGGTTGTGCCGATCGGCGCAGGAGTCGAGCTGATCGGCACACTGGTGAATCTAAGCCAAAGTTGTTGTGCCGATCGGCACACCAGTGAGTCTAAGCCAAAGTGTTCCAGATCTTGTAAACCTATGCTGGTAAGTGAGTAGCCAGATATCTACTCGTGAGATCGTAACCAGAAAGTCTAATTGAATAGCAGCATAATGGGAAATTACATAGATCAATGAAAACCTATAATGAGTAAGACCACCCTGCTTTCCGAGCGGCTTCCTATTAATCGCAATGGGGAAGAAACCCTTAATCGTGCGAGTATCTTACCCTACTCAACTATCCAATAGTGATGTGCAGGCTTAGTGCTACCGCCGCTAAACCACACTACTGGCATCATCAAGCAACCATAATCAATACAATGTCCGAATACTATCCTAATCACCACGATTAAGATAATATCTACTTACTTAGCCTAGAACTAAGCAATTGGAATAAGCACATGCATGATTATAGAATCAAGATACACAAATCACCAAAACCATCATCAACATATTCAATCATCCTTAAGATACATAGAGTAAGATTCATCATCGTCGAGATGGCCTACCTTGACGAATCAACTCTTGACTCCAATGGTTCTTGAAACTCAACTAGAGATCTATTCTAACAGGGCAAGCCCCGGTGGCTCTAACTCACGGATCTGGTGTCCCTCTGTCGCCTCTCCTTCTGCGGTGAGGGTTTACAAGTATTTATAGGGGTTCTACTTGTAAAGGACTCGGTTTCTAGCAAATAAGGCGGTTGCGCCGATCAGCGCAAGCCGTGTCTTCTCTGATTTCTTCCCCGAGTCGGTTCCTCTTTCTTCCACAGCTGCCATGTGGGCCTTTTCCTTCGAGATAAAGTCTTGTACTGCACGTTAAGATCTTGGAGTTCCATAAATCTTCTTGAAGTTCCATAATTCTTCTTAAACAAATATCTTCAAGTGTCTTACGCAGATAAACTTCCATAAACATGTGGAATAGGCCTCGGTCACTTCTGTGGGTCAAAACACCCTTGCGTCGATCGGCCCATGGGCTGCGCCGATCGGCGCACTGGGCTTCTTCAGGGCTTTTCATCGGTTCTGGACTCCTGTCCTCTCCATCATCGCATTAATCACCAATTTTACCTATTTCTGCAATAAAGCTCCAAAACAACGCATATACAAATATATAGGCAATATCACAGGTAAATGGCCTAAATTAGTATCAATTATGCTCTAATTGGGGTAACATTCTCATAAAAAAGGGGCACTTGGGAAGTGCCAACAGTTGGTATCTCTCCGAAGAGAGGCAACTAGCCACCATGACCCATCGAACGGTCGTGGCAACTAGACGAGTCAGAAAAACGGATTTATGGAGTCGACCACCAGCTAGTTCGCTGGGACCCCATCAACGGGGAATCAGGGGCTTCACTTGAACAAACCCAAAAGCAGATCAATAAGAATCCTATTCTCAGCCCCGGTGGCAAGAACAAGGACCGGCTCTATCCTCCGTTTCACGAATGGGACACGGAAGGAGAAATCGACAAAGACAAAACGACCACTCGACCGGTCCCATCGCATTGCACGGGAGCTCAAGGGACGGCATTGCAAACAGAGTCCCAATGATGGGGTTGCACACTGTGTCCTCCAAAACACGGCCTCGAAGGATCCATTCCCTATACAAATTACATAAAGCGGAAGCTTACATCCAAAGATCGAAACATAGTAGTAACAAAGGTTGAGCTTGCTAGCTACGTAACAAAAAAGATGGTTTCCTCTCGAAAAGGCGCCTCTAGGCCCTTGGTGGGAGGGAACCAAGAGCTCCTTGGCAGCAAATTTGCGCCCCCCCCCCCCCCCCAAGAATTTCATCTCCTCTGGGCTACAGAAGGGCAGTGAAGCCCCTCAAATATCTTCTTCTTGGGGGATACAAGCAGTTGCCGGTAGCACAGATGCTCCCCAAGGGGAGGCATGGCGCAGAACGGCGTGGTGACTCTGCGTTGTATGGAGCCTGCAAGTGTCGAAAAAGGCGTCAGGATGCCCATCCACGAGGAGGCATTAGCCCCCCTGACGACGACCTAGTCTCCAAGCTGGCTGGCAAAGACAACAAAGAACCAGGGGACATTACTTTCTTCATCAAAGCTGACACCATGACTGCTCCTCCCATCGTCACCGCTCCGTGGAGCACATCTTCTTCGTCATCATCCTCATCCTCACCCTCGCCCCCGTCGTTTGGCGGGCAGCCGCACCGAGCGACCATACCAATGACGGGACTCCAGCCAAGGGCGAACCAAACAATGCTGACCCAACAGCAAATCTGTGAATTGATAGGGAGGAAAGACCTTGACGCAAAGAGGGATGAGGGAACACCACGTCACAATGGCCTTGAATAGGCGAAACCGACCGCGCCTGTAAGGTTCATGATCATTGATGATTGGATCCCCAAGGTATGAATGCTTTGGTGATAGATGACAACTATAAAATTGTGGGCTAATATCTACACGAGTATTGTCTATGTAGGAATCATCTCTAAACTCTATTACAAATCATCTGGATGATGGTTGCCTTGGCAAATGATGATGATGACCACAAGCATGGAGGCTTGGTGAGCTTGATGGAGTCCAAGGGTTCATGGAGATAGATCAAAGCTAAGGACAAGCTATGAAGCATGTGTTGGGAACACTTGTCTAGTTGTTAGGGCTTTGAGTCCATAGGAAAAAATGGACTATCAAGGGGGTCTAGGTCATTTCTCTTAGGTCATGTCTAGTCGGTGATGTGCATGGATGCTCAGTGAAATCACATGCACTAGGTGACAGTAGAGAAGCCAAGGAGCTGTTCGGAGAAGCCGGGAAACAAAGTCAAGCGAGGACAAAGAGTTTCAGTTCTGAACATAGTGACCGGACAGAGGGGTCAGAGGTGACCAGACTGTACGGTCACTAGGAGAACAGGAAATCTAGCGAGAAGACTCAGCAAGGAAACTGCCTGAGTCAGAGTCTGTAGAGACTGGACGGTGAGAGCCAAGAGGAAAAGAAGAGAGCACTAGGAGGAGATATTGCATATCTTGAGAGTGCTAGTGAGAGTAACTTGAGCATTGATGCACATCTAAGGCTAGGGTGTTCTTGAGGGTGTGATCTAGGTTGTTACTCTTGGTCTATGGTGAGACCTAGACCGGTTAGGTGTCGGTGATCGAGCCTATCATGATCGGTTGTGAAGGCCGTCACACGTTTGTACACGGTTTGAGCCCACCGGTGAAAGGGGCATCGCTAGTGAGCGCCCGTGTCGGCTCGAGGAGTTCAGCAAGTTCTCGAGGGAGGCGAGCTTGTGCCTTGGTGGCAGCAGTGATGTGCACCGTGTCTTCACTCCGGGAGTGATTGCGGGCTCGTGGGCGAGAACTCCACATTGGTTCCGAGAGGGACCGGCACTCCGGCGGGAGTGGTCCAATGAGGAGTAGAGGAAGGCGCCATCCTTCTGAAACCTTAGGAAAAAATCATGAGCATTCCTTGACCCCCTCTTTACTATTCCGTAATTATGTGCTCTAGTAACTAGGTTGAATTATGGCTTGCATAGGCTAGTGTGTTTGGCATTCGCGCTTGCTTTCATCATGAACACTAGCATGTATAGGGTCTTGGCCTACTAGAATTATTAGGTTGCAATGATTGCTGGGTTCTAGTAGTGTAAATTGAAGTATTTGGATTCATGGTCGGCTTACCGATTCACCCCCCCCCCCCTCTCGGTACGCCTTCGCTCCTTACAAGTGGTATCAGAGCCAAGTGTTCATCTTTGAGGCTTCACCGCCTTGAGTAAGGATGCCGGGATAGGTGGGGAGTGTTCCCATATTCGATGGGGAGGACTACAAGTATTGGAAGGCTCGTATGCAAGCCTACTTGGAGTCCCTTGATCCAGAGATATGTATGGTGACCCATGAGTCTGATATGGATGTGAACCTGCTTGAACCTGATTTCATTAAGTGCAACGCTAAGGCCAAGAATGCATGCATATCTAAGGATTTCTTTGCTAGGTTGGATGCAAGTTCAACACCACATGGTATCTGAACTGAGATTCAGGGTCTCCATGAGGGTACTAGTGATGTCAAAGAGGAAAGATACTATGTACTAAAGAACAAGTATGATAACTTCACTAGATTGTCACATGGGAGATCTAACACTATTTATTCTCGCTTTCATGTTCTAGTGGAGGAGATCAATGCTCTTGGGGATGATTTCAAGATCAAGCCTGTTGAAGTGATAAGAAGATTCTTGAGGCTATTCAAAGATCCCAAGTATGAGTCCATCATCACCTTCACCTTGCAAGGTGACCTCAAGACCAAGACCATGAAGAATGTACTTGGCAAGATCACTTCCTTCGAGAGCTACAAGCTGGGTTTGGATGATCCTCAACCATCCAACCTTGCTCTTCAAGCCGAGAAGCAAGAGACTATCAAGAGCAAGAAGAAGGCAATAATTGAAGATGATGATGGTAATGAAGATGACTTGAGTGAGGACTTGACTCTTCTCATGAAGAAGATGAGGGCCTTCAAGAACAAGTTTGCCTCCAAGTCTAGGGGCAAGTGCTTCAACTGTGGCTCAAAGAATCACTTTGTTCGAGAGTGCCCGAAGCCCAAGAAAAAATGTTTCAAGTCCCAAGAGTCAAGTGAAGAAGAAGATGAAGATGAAGACCCCAAAGCCAAGCAAAATAAGAAGAGGTTCTTCAACAAGGACAAGAGCAAAGGCAAAGGCAAAGCCAAAGACTACAAGAAAAGATTCTCACGCAAGGCCCTTGTTAGGGAGTGAACAAGTGACAACTCAAGTGATGAGTTCTCTTCCTCAAGGGATGAAGAAGTGGACGGCCTAGCCATGATCAAGACCACATCGCCACGAGCTCTTCCTCCACCTCCCACGTGCCTCATGGCAACGAGCCAACTTTGGGAGAGTGAGGATAAGAGCAGCGATGACAGCGATGATGAGGAGCTCTCCTGCGCCAAGCTTTAGAGTATGCTTGAGCAAGCCCGCGACATCGCCGTCAAGAAATCCAAAATATTGGATGTGGTAAGAAAAGAGTGGAAGTTGGCTAAGGACCGTGTTGGTGAGCTTGAGAGTGAGCTCAAGGTCCTCATCACATCTCATGAGGCCCTAAACAAGAGTTATCACAAACTCAAGGGTGATCATATAGAGCTACGTGAGAAGTACGAGACCCTTGAACTTACTTTTGAGGCCACCAATGTTGATAACCTTGCCTCTCCCTCCTCTAGTTCATCAAAGTGTGATGCTTCTACTATGTGAGATGACCAAACCACCTCGGTCGAGGTTTCTTCTCTTGAGCCATTTGTTTTGGAGGAATATCACAAGCACAAGGAAGAGAGGAAGATGGTGATGGACGGCTTCGAGAGGCTCACATGTGGTAGAGCCATCCATAAGGATATTCTTGGGAGAAACCTTGTGAATAATGTCTCCCACCGGGGACTTGGCTCATATCCCGCCGCCATCGACATCATCGGGACGAGTGACTCTATCCCCATATGGATCAAGCCCCTACTTGCCAACGACTACTATTGCGAGAGGTGTTGCAAGGATGGCCACACCATCAAAGATTGTCCTACGGTGAGAAGTTTCATTGTTTTGTCTAACGCTAACTTGTTCCATGAGAACACACATTTCAAACTTTTTAGGAACAAGGATGGCAAGGTGAATGCAAAGGCTTTGGGACCACCAAACAAGAAGAGAAAAGTCAAGAGCATATGGGTGCCTAATTGCATATTTGATCTTGAGAGGTCAAAGAAGTACAAGTGGGTGCCCAAGAACAAGACCTAGAAGATGGTGGTGGTGGTGGACCGGGAGCTTATTTGAGGATCAAGTGAAGTCCACAACAAGTGACATGGACCTCAACGACATATCTACTCATGAGGGAAGTATCCGTGTTAGTTCTTGGTAGTTGTAGTGTGTTTTTCCTTCTCTTGCATTGCATGGTAATTAGGACTTCTTTGTGACTAGTATGCTTTGCATCCATGCATGTGTAAATAACTAAAAGAAAAACACATAAATATTAGTCAATGTATAACCCACTCAAGATAAGTATGAGCAAGGGGAAGTGCATGAGATGGTGGTTTGGCTTCTCTCAAGGAAAGGGTATGGCTTATAGTGAGTAATCTTGAGAGGGGTTCAAACTTGACATTGTTAGGTGTTCTTTGTGTCTTGTTTAATATTGCTTGCATTCACATGGCATGTTTACTTTCATTGCATATGTAAAATTGCTTGTTGCATGCATCATATAAGAAACACAAAGGAGGTTTGTCACATTTTGAGATACTTGTGCCTCATGTTCTATATCAGATTACATCTCCGCAAGTATGACCAAAGGAAAGGATTGTGCTTCATGCCCATTGAGCAAGCTCTTATGAACTCCGAGGTTAAACCCACTCGTGCGGTTCATGGACTAAGGCTCATACATACCCATTTGGTTCTTAATTGCCTTGGTTCTTATTTGCTTGATTCTTCATTTGGCATTTGCAAAAAATTATCAGGCCATATAGAGCCACTATTTAAAAAAGAGTGTTTAAGAGTTCCCTTCAAATTCCAAGTGCAGTGTTTTATTTAGGTGTTAAGTGAAGGCACTTGGAAAATGGAGAAATTCCTTGTTCTGCGAAAATCTTGGTAGTGACCGTACGGTCCAATGACTAAACCGTACAGTCCGGTCTGTGCAGCAGTGCAAAGTGCTTCGGGGGGCTAGAAATGGAGACCGGACGAACTAGTCCTAACGATCGGACGATCCGGTCTGTGTAAGTTCTGTTCATCCAGAACCTTGATTTCTAGAAATCCCGAAGTGACCGGACTGTCTGGTCTAGAGAGCAGATGGTCCGGTCACTACGGTTGATCGCGCGATGATCTCCAGATCTGTGACCGTTGATCACGACCTTGTGTGATCTTGGTCGTCGGTATATGTTTGACCTAGGTCAAAATCTCTTGGTCATTTCATCATTCGCTCGATCGAAGCCGAGAACTCGCCCTCGCCTCGTAGCGCTCGCCCCCGCCTTGTCATCGCCGTCATGTGTCTCGCTACCGCCGTTCGCCTCGCCGTCGCCGCACATCTCGCCGCCAGCCACCACCAGCGCCGCCTCTGCTCCCCGCACACACGCCCGGCCCAGCTCGCCGAGTTCCTCCACCGATTAGGGTAAAGGTTCCCCCTTTTCCCTTCCACTTCCATTGCCGGCAACCCCGAAGCCTCCACTTTTTGATGATCGGTTACGTTCTTCGGTGTTCGGCTTTGATCCTTCCTCTAGGGTATCGTGTTGTCTTCCCATTCATCAATATATGCCCTAATTAGCGAGCAATTTCCTTAAATTGATACAATTGGATTAATTGCCCATGATTAGTTGCATTAATTAGGTAATTAGCTCAACCTAGGTTGCAATTAATTCCATGGCTATTTGTTAATTGCAATTCTAGGGTTTGTCTCTCGTTTAGTCTGCAATTAGATTTATTGCCTATTATTTGACTGCACACTAGATGACTCGCACCAGCCACTTATAGTCGATGATCACTGTTGTTACTTTGCATATCTGTTCGGTGATCATGTCCTTTTTTCAGTGCTAGGATTTCTATTGCGCATTCTTACCTATCGGTGCTATGCTTGTAATTTTATATAGGGTCTATGCTTATCCTTTCTATACCTACGTGCGTGCAGTGACACTTTTCAGCAGCAGAGATGGCAGGATCAGGTCAGGATAAGGGCAAGGGCAAGATGCCAGAGAAGCCCAAGAGCAAGAAGAGGACCAGGCTAGACCCAGAGTCAGAGAGAGCCCTGAGGATTGCACAGCGCCTAGAGGTATGGAGACAACACGTACGACACCCAGAGCACTGTTGATCACAGGTACACAAACAGACGACCAGGGTCGAAGGAGGAGCACCAGACAGAGGACAGCAACCCCAAAGCTATATACAAGAGTGAGGCTACCACCATGATTGCAGGATACTCCGACTTCTCGTCAGGAGAGGTCGTCGAGACCTGCAGAGCAAGGATCCTCCAGGCAGCAGGAGGAGGAGAGCTTAGAGTCTGAGGAGTGGTTAGCTCTAAACAAGAATCCAACATTCAACACAAATTCATTCCAAGCACGACCTTCTTTACATTGCAGCATTACATCCTTAAAATCAGCATCATCGGCATATTGTTCTTTAATTGCCTTAAATCTAAAAATTCTACAATCAATTTGAGACAACAAAGTATAGCGCCTATATAAAGCATCAGCAATCACATTATCCTTCCCTTTCTTATATTTAATAATATAAAGAAAAGACTCAAAAAACTCAACCCATTTAGCATGTCTACGGTTCAAATTGCATTGTGAGTGAATATACTTAAACGATTCAATATCAGAATGAGTAACAAATTCTTTAGGTAACAAATAATGACGCCACGTCTCTAAGGAACGTATAAGAGCATATAATTCCTTATCATAAGTGGAGTAATTCAAAATAGGCCTAGTAATTTTTCGCTAAAGTATGCAATAGGTTTACCATCTTGCATCAAAACACCACCAATACCTATACCACTAGCATCACATTCAAGCTCAAAAGTCTTATCAAAATTGGGTAGTTGCAGCAAAGGTGCATGTGTAAGTTTGTCCTTCAAAGCATCAAAGGACTCATGATGTACCTTACCCCAATGAAACTCGACGCCCCTCTTTGTCAACTCATGCAATGGTGCACCGATGGTGCTGAAATCTTTGACAAAGCAGCGGTAGAAACCTGCAAGACCAAAAAAACTCCTCACTTGTATGATAGTTTTGGGTATAGGCCAGCTCTTTATGGCTTCAATCTTTGCCTCATCCACCTCAATTTCTTGTGGAGTCACAACATAGCTAAGAAAAGAGACTCGATCCATGCAAAAGGTGCACCTCTCAAGGTTACCAAATAAACGTGCAGCTCGCAAAGCATCAAAAACAGCACGCAAATGAATCATATGATCATCCATGGATTTACTATAAATCAAGATATCATCAATGTAAACTACCACAAATTTGCCAATGAAAGCTCTTAAAACCTTATTCATCAAACGCATGAAAGTACTAGGTGCATTAGTTAAACCAAAAGGCATTACTAACCACTCATACAACCCAAATTTGGTTTTGAAGCTGTTTTCCATTCATCTCCAACTTTCATTCTAATTTGATGGTAGCCACTACGCAAATCAATTTTAATGAAAATTATAGCACCACATAACTCATCAAGCATGTCGTCTAGCCTAGGAATCGGATGACGATACCTAATAGTAATGTTATTAATGGCTCTATAATCTACACACACATGCCAAGTACCATCTTTCTTAGGAACCAAAAGTACAGGAACAACACAACGACTAAGTGATTGATCAACATACCCATGATCCAAAAGGTCTTGGACTTGTCGTTGTATCTCCTTAGTCTCCTCAGGGTTCGTCCTATAAGCAGCACGGTTTGGCAAAGTAGCACTCGGAATCAAATCAATTTGGTGCTCAATCCCTCTCAAAGGTGGCAATCTCGGGGGTATCTCCATTGGTAAAACATCCTCATACTTCTGCAAAAGGTTAGTGACAGCAGGAGGCAAAGCACTAGAAGCAATATCATCAAGCGAAAACAAAGCTTGTTTGCATATCAAAGCATAGCAAATATCATCATCAGCAGAAATTTCAGCAAGCTCAGATTTTATTGCAAGACATGAACGACCTTGTAATTTAATTCCAGCACCCTTAGAACTTGAAGAATCATTAACATTACTAGGTGAAGAATCAGAATTAATAGGTTGCTGAATTTCAGGACCTTTATTTTTCAAACTAGTAGCTCTTTCTAAATCAGCTTGTACAATTTAAGCAGGAGTCATTGGTAACAAAGTAATTTTAGTTCTTTTATGTATAAAATTGTACTTATTACTTTTACCATGGTGTACAACATTATTATCAAATTCCCAAGGTCTAGCCAATAAAAGTGAACATGCTTGCATGTGTACAACATCACAATCAACAGAATCCACATAAGAACCAATGGAGAAAGGAACTCTGCAAGTTTGTGTTACCTTAGCTTTTCTAGAGTCATTTAACCACTGAATGTAGTATAGATGTGGATGTAAACGTGTGCTCAAATCAAGCTTCTTAACCACATCAAAACTCACCAAATTGTTGCAGCTTCCTCCATCAATGATGACACGTGCTCGGTGGTTCTTGATGACGAAGAAAATTTGGAACAAGTTATGTCGCTGCATCATCTCGGGCTGCTGGATTTGTGTGCTAAGCACACGCTACACAATAATATTCATGTAGCTCGTGGTGTCTCCGCCTCCAAGGACGAGGTCGCCGCTGGTGGCAGTGACATCCTCCTCCTCATCCTCCACATCGGAGGTGCTCATGTAACCGCCACCGTCTGTCGCCACATATGCCCGCCCATTGGGCAATCTTTCTGCACATGACCAAGACCATGGCAGCGGTGGCACTGAATCCCTATAGTGCATCCCGTCGAAGCAACAGAGGAGGCACTACTAGCTGGTACCTGCACAGAATTTTTACATGAGCGCGTAGAAGGTGCAGGGGCTGATCTTGGTGCTAAAGAAACAATATTGGTTCCCTTGGCAGCTGCTGGTGGGAGCGGCCGAAAAGATGGCTTGGGCGGCCCTGAAGTCCCCATTGGCCGTGGTGGGTAGAAGGTCCTGCACTTGCTGTACTCCTCAAATACCTAGAAAAGTCCCTGCCATTCTTTCTCTACAAGAATAACATGCTGGAAACACTGGTTGAGGGTATAAAATTCTTTATAATCAAGAATGTCCTGAATTTTTTTCCTCAAACCAGAATAAAAGCGGCAAATCTGATCCTCTACTTTTTCAACTATAGCATAACGAATCAAACCCTTCTGAAGCTCACTAAAGTACTCCTAAATAGTTTTATCTCCTTGATCTAAGCGCTGCAGTTTATTATGAATCTCTCTATAAAAAGGAGGAACAAAACGATCACGCATTGCTACCTTAAGTTCTTCTCAAGTAGTAGGCAAATCAGTTTCAGCAGCTAAACCACTCCACCAAACAATAAAGGTCTTCTCCTTATCTTTTCGTGCATATGTAGAACGTCCAAATCCGAGTTCGTATGTGTCCTGGGCGTCCGTTTTAGTGCATACTAGTTCTGGGCCCCGAAACAGACTCGAAGTCGGTTTTGGTTGGGCCTCCACCTTGGCTTCCAAGCCCTTGCTGGTCCTCCATGTTCCCAAGCCCTTCTCCCATCACCCCTTGGTCCTCTCCATGGTTCCTGATCATAAAATAATCATTAGGTAGCAAACCATTCTCAAAAGTAACATATAGCGAAGAACGTAGGAATGAGCTCACCTCTAAAGTTAGTCGTCGTGCACGAGCTCTAGTCATTGGACCTTGCAAGTTCAGAATTGGAGGAGTGTTGTGTGTATCCATAGGAGTGATGTCCTCATCAATTATCACTTGCAATTGAAGTAGAACAATTTGAGCCCTTGATGTCCTGAATTTGAGCATCCCTGCCTGCTAGCAGTTTATAAGTTGATCACGTAGAGTACTGGCCATGTTTCTTAGCAGCCCATGCCCAGAAGTCTTCAACTGATCGACCAAGTGGGATACGCAAGACTGCTTCAACATCTGCTTGAACCAAATTGGCATTGAGTATATCCACATTCCATGCTCACGTGTTAGAGTGGGTCAATTCATTCAGAGTCATCGCCGATGCGTAAGCAAGCTTGCATAATGGTTTGTTTGCAATCCCATCCGGTATCCATCTATTCTCCCAGATATTAGTAGTGCATCCATCACCAATCCTTTTTATCAACCCTAGCGTAAGAGCTTGCCTATATGCGAGGATTGCTCTCCAAGTGTGTGATGAATGTTTCTTCTTTGTAGCTGCCCGGATATCAGTATTAGGAAATATATTTACCTTTGAGTTTTGAGCACCCGGCCACATAGAGATGAAGGTTTTGTCATGACTCACCAGCCTTACTTGCCCAACATTGCTAAGTTGAGTTGCTTGATATCTCGAAAGCCAATAGCACCACTATATTTCGGCAAGGTCAGATCAGACCACCTCCTCCAGTGTATTCCCCTTTTATCAACATTGCTACTCCACCAAAAGTTAGATATTGTTGCAAGCATCTAGGGCAAGGAGGAAATAGCTCATCAAGTATGTAGTGATGGATCGGACCACTGATTTAATCAAAATTTCACGAGCAGCACAACTCATATTTTTTTCACTCCATCGACCCATCAGACCTCTAATTTTGTGGGAATGTCAACAAAAGAAATCCTTTGTACTACACGCTACAACAGTCTGAAGGTCAAGATATTTTTCTCCAAAAGCTTATGTGGCAATGCCTATGATTGTCTTCACTGCTATCTTTGCATCATCCCTGCAATTTGAGCTAAAACAAATGGCCGACTTAGATGCATTGATCATTTGGCCAACTTAGATGAATGGTGTGTTGTGAAAGATTGTTTGATCACACTCATGAAGTGGGATATCTTCTCTAGAATAAGCGAGGATGACATTATGGAGTCTACCATGCAAAAGCGCAAATTGAAGGTACTAGATTAATTAATTAGTGTTATGATGTTGTACATTTATTCATGGGATTATTTTGAGATATTTGGACAATTACTATTAACAAAATAACCTAATTTGTTTATATTTTGGTCTTTTTTTCCATTTTTTTACTTATTACGTGGTAAGAAATTTGTAGGTGCAAACTAGAAGGACCGAGTGATGGAGAGAGGGGAGGGGTTGAATTGGGAACTCACATGACAATTTTTTATTGCTAGCTCCTCTACCTATCACTCAAGCAACACCTATGCAGTTCTAGTTGAGCCACATTAGCATGATATAAGATCTTAGGAATGACAAAGATAACCTACACATGCTAGTAATCCACACACTAATCAACTCCTACGCAAGCTAGTGTTTCTTCAAACAATCAATCAGCACACCAATCTGGACATGGACCTAAGCATGCAAGTCTAGGAGATTGACACTATGAGCAAGCAATCAATTGTACAAGGCCAATACTACAACAAGGCCAAAACTACAAGAACAAGACGCAGAATACTAAATGCAAGTAGTAAAGGAGAAGGGGTCAAAGGAGGCTCATTCATTTTTAGTCCGAGGTCTCAGAAGGATGGCGACTTCCCCTAATACTTGTTGGCTCAATGTAACACCCCAGCCCATTCGCAGCCTATAGGAATAGTAGTTTCGGCGCAACAGGCCCAGTAGTGAAGTGAAGTTGTGGGCTTAGTCCCATAATGGAAGTTTAGGTGGGTGAGGATCAGCATATAACCCTCATTGTTCCAACCATAGCATCTCTGGGTTAACCCATTTACATGAAGCAAGGACGAAAAGCATAAGAGGGGTGCTATGTATGAATGCACGTGACCGCCCCACAGGTGGGCTAGGATGGTAAGCGGACTTTGGATGCGAGGGCGCTACAGTGGTATCAGAGTATCAACTCTTGTTTCATCGAGAGGAGGTCTTGGGTATCTGCTTGTCGAGTTTGCGGTGTGCTGCCAAGGGCGTCAACTCTTAAGGGGGGATGACTGTAACACCCTAGCCTGTTAACAGCATGTAGTAGTAGTAGTAATTTCGCCCAAGAGGCCTGGTAGTGTAGTGAAGTTGTGGGCTTAGTCCCACATTGGAAGTTTAGGTGGGTGAGGGTGAGTATATAACCCTCGTTGTTCCAATGATAGCACCTCCGGGTTAACCCTTTTACATGAAGCGAGGACAAAAGCGTAAGAGAGGTGCTATATGTGAATGCGCATGTCTACCCCACAGGTGGGCTAGGGCGGTAAGCGGACTTTGGACGCGAGGCGTTACACTCAACTCCCAATGGAGTATCGATCTCTCCCGCCATTTAAAGGTGGAGTCATTGCCCGCAAGCTTACATCACTTCAAGTAAAGATATGGTCGTGTAACCGCTGCGATCAAGGGCACAAGCTGCTTAGACCGGTGTCACCACCTCTCCTAGGACCGAAATGATTATCTCTGCCTGAAGGGTCTACATCCATCCCTGAATGTCATCGAGTACACTTCACTTCCCCGCCAATCTTGTAACCATCACTTGTAATCCGCGTAGGTGTGCCCGCATGTGATACCCCTACCCGGGATATACGGTGTTTATGTACCAATCCCTAGAACAGTAGTTGGTACACACATACGATTGATACAAGGGCGATACAACGATCTTTATTAGGTCCATATAGGGATGATAAGGTCAAACAAGTCTTAGATTACAAGCCAAGAGGTGGTCATGCCATCCTCAAAATAAAGAAAACAACACACAAGCTTTATTGAAGTCCACACGCAACTCGAGCATAGGACGCAACCTATTCGTTAAACTCCACGGGTGCTTCTTCTTCTTCTCCTTCTTCTGAATAATTAATTTAAAGCAAGGGTGAGTACATAAGGTACTACTAAAGCCCTACCTCTAGCAAGGGTATATACATGCATTTGGGATGGTAGTCAAGGAATGAGGTTTGAGTTTTCTGAGTTTTGCGAAAAGCACGAATGCAAGGGCTCACTAAAGAACCAAAGGGGGTTTTGAGAAGAGAAAATAGTTTGATAATTTTTAGTTAGTTGGACCTAGGGGAGATTACGATCGATCCCGACAGTTCTCATATTTTAGTTGAGCCTTCTGACACATAGTCACAACAACTCTGGCATACCTTGCCAACACCATTCACCAAAACACGGGTCTTACTACACCCACTCACACATCAAGGAAATCTTAAGAGCCCAATGATTTGGTGTATCATAACTAGTGACAACGGACATCCGAATGATTTAGATAATAACTTTGCAGAGCTTAGCACGCTGTACCCACAGGCTATGTGATCTAATCTACGGATCACATAACGCTTGCACTTCACCTGGGCACGCCCACAAGCCCACCAAGGATCTTAAAGGTTCAGTGACTATGACACACGCATCATATTACCATTCACCATATAATTTGATGTGAACAAGGGTTCCCGATCTTCCCATAGGTTCTGATAATCTTGATTAAGGCGAAGGCGATACACAAATCGATCCGGCTTCCGAACGACACGTTATGAACCCCGCAATCACAGCACAACGTCTCCTCTGGTTATCAACCATTCAAGAATGATTGACCTCGCTGAGAAGGCTTATCCTTGACTGCAAATCAAGAACACAAGAAAGAGCAAAGAAGAATGCAACCAAATTTGCAAGTATACGATGAATCTCACAAGTTGGGGTCTCACAAACCGATCAAATAGCAAAACTGTTATCAACAGAATAATCTAAGCAAAACCCAAACCCTAATGAAGAGGCGGCGGCTATATATGAGGACCCTAGGGTCGTGCAAGACCTCCTGGATGCAGCCCTAAGTGGGCTCACCTCGATACATGGCCCAAAGACCGATTACGGTGTCGCAGCACCAGGACAGATTCTGGAAGTCGATTTGCTTTGGTGATTGCCGATGGATCAGGACGAATTTTAACATGGGACTGATTGGGTAGGAAAGGTATTTTCGTTATCTTTCCAGGCATATATAGAACGTCCAAATCCGAGTCCGTATGCATCCTAGGCGTCTGTTTTAGTGCAGACTGGTCCTGAGCTCCAAAACAGACTCGAAGTCGGTTTTGATTGGGCCTCCACCTTGGCTTGGACGTCCTTGCTGGCCCATCACGCCTCCAATCACATCCCCCAGCTATCTCATCATCATCTCCATGGTTCCTAACAACAATTAATTCATTAGGTAGCAATCTATTCTCAAAACCACATAATAAAAACATTAGAAACGATCTCACCTGTAAATTCAGGTGATGCACATGAACTTTCATCTTAGTTGGAAGAGTGTTGTGTGTATCCATGGGTGTGATGTACTCATCATAATTGCCAAGTACTGGACTTATCACCATGCACACCAAAAACCAACCCCTGAGTCTGCTCTAACTTCACCAGATGACAACTTCCTTGTTGCGTAATCCAGTTTCCGCGTTAGTCCTGCCCATACAGGTTCTGTGGTCATACTGAAAATATCACCAAATTGAGGTCTTAACGAATCGTTCCTAAGCGGCAGGGCAAGCACTCATCCACGATAGATGAACCTGCACCGAAGACACCATCACCAAGTACTCTGCAGCAGTACTAAAGAATCTCGTCCACGTCCAAGTCTATCCCACCCAGCTTCACCTTAACATAGTTGGTCAAACACCCAACCGTTCGCACGCACACCACCAAACATATTTTCACATATTTTATATATCTTGGCAATGTAGGAGTATGGTGATATTCATCACAAATCCTAAGCATATATTAGCAAGGGTGGTGTCATCATTAGCAAAGCTATTGATGACTTTCTAGGTTTAAAAAGGTAGTGGGATAATAATTTCGGCCAATCAAGGATCTAGCGTCCATATCTTATATAGGCAATAGGAACCCTAGTTTTCACACAAGTGGGCTTTAACTAAGCGACTGCGAAAATAACAAGGAATAATCCATATAAGAAGTAGGCTCTATGTTGGGTGTATTTTCAAAATATTAGAAGCAATCATGATCAAGGAATAGATAGAGCTTGCCTCCTAATGCGTCCTCGAAGTCTTGCTCGTAGTCCGGGTCCTCGGGCTCCTGCTCCGGGTTCTCTTCGTCTGCAGATCGCGAACCATGCGTAAAATATCGTGAAATAAAATAAACTAGAAAAAAAATCAAAAGAGAAGAACTCAAATTGTGAGAAAACCAGATGGAATGGGGCAAGGTGAAGAGCTTCAGGGGCTAGGGTTTGAGACAACGATTCCAACGGCGCAAGAATCACCCGAGTCGGAGTTACGGTTTGAAAATTAGGGTTTTTAGAAGATCTAGGGGTCTATTTGTAATTTAAAGAATATCTTGAGGACCTTTCTCTAATTAAAGAAAATATCAGGGGACTTGGTTGTAAAATAGCAAGGGCTAAAATATAATTACAAAAAAGTTGAGGTACTTTTTTGTAAAATTTTTAGGCTAAAACAAAATTAAACTAAAGCTCAGGGGACTATATGCAAGATTATAGGGTTCTGGTATTGGATTTTCTAGAATTATTTTCCTATGGGCCAGAGGGTCGTGGGTCGTTGATCGGGTGATGGAGGGCTGGGATTTAATGAAGCAAAGGGTACGCTAAGATCTAATCTCGGCCGTAGGTGGGGCGATGGACGGCTGGGAGTGGGTTAGCGACGGTGTGCGGTGGCCGAAGTAGAGCGAGGCGGCGGCGCCATGACCGGCAACTCCGGTGAGTGCAGTGCGGGGCCTAAGCTTGGTCGGTAGGGGGTTCAGGAGGGTGCGGAGGTGGTGCCGCTTTCTATGGGGGTGATCGCGGGGTAGGGGAAGGGCTAGGGTAGGCTAGCGGCTACGGGGCGGCTCGACGAGGGAGAGCTGGGAGAAAGGGGGAAGGAGATGGCCCTAAACTTTCCTGAAATGGCTGTGAGCGACGGTGGCGTGGTAGCGGGGTGCGGATCGGCCATTTATAGGCAGGGAGGACGGGTAGCGTGCACGGCTGCGGCGTTGGGCTCCCTCTCGGCCATGATGGCCATTGAAGTCGAGCAGGGCCAACTGGCTGAGCGAGGCAGTGTCAAGCCGAGGTGAGGTGGCCGATCATGGTTAAGCGAGGTTACTGGCTAGGTGACGGGGCAGTGAGAGGTCAAGTCGCGGAGGTGCATGGAGTGGTCGACATCGAGGGGTTGTGCGGCGGCGCTGTGCTCGTTGCGACATGCGTTAGAGCGAGATGGGACTCATCACTGGCCGCGTCGCGACGAGGCGGAGTGATGGTGTGGTGTTGTGTTCATCTCCGGGTATGTGGGGTGGGAGCGGGCGTCGGCTTGCGTCGGCGCAACGGTGTTGGGCGGAACGGAGCGACGACGGCGTCAGGAGGAAGAAGAGGGCGTGCGGGGCTGGGCCGAGCGGGGAAATGGGCCAAGAATGAGTAACGGCCCGAGCGAGCGTGCGGGTGAGGGAGAGCGGAGCCGGGCCAAGGGACAAGAAAACGAGGAAGGCGGCCTGGAGAGAGAGAGAGAGAGAGAAGAGTTTTGGGTTTTCAAATTCTGGTTTTTTTTCTCCAAACAAACAAACAATTTCGAATAAGCTAAATAAAATCCAAGAAGGGAAAAAAGAAAAGGAGTCAAACACTAATCAAGCTCCACATTTTAGGATTTAATAAAAAAATGTTTGGCTATATGTCTAATTAAATTTTATTTTTCCATTTTATTCCAAAATGGCTTTTCATGAAATAAATAAAATGATTTTTGAGGTGTACTTTAAATGGCTAAATTTTAAGGGTCTCACAGCGCACCCTTAGAGTGGATGAGAAAGAAACGAGTTTTGCTTGCCTCATGGACTTACTTCACTCCTTGAGTCGGTGATGCCCCTCTAGAGCATGATCTACCCTCCAAGTGGACTCACAAGCTCCTCCCACTGCAACCTTACGAGGCTAGAGATGATAGGAAGCTCTTGTTACTCTCCTTGACACTGAAAGATAGCTCTTAAATCTTTGCACAAGTGTCCTCTCTTCTCTACTTGGTCATTCCTCCAGCAATCAAAATGGCCAAGAGATCTATCCACGAGCTGGACAATAACTATTTGTAGGCTCCAATCTCTCTACTAGCCATTGCCAAAAAGACTGTCTACTGAGGAATCACTCATCGTAGCTTCGGGTGACCTATCACCATATCTTACGGTGACCATGAAGTATTCAAACTTCGGCACTAACCGTTGAATGGCCAGGTCATCGTACCATACTATGACTGCTTCTCTTCCTTATGGCGACCCCTAAAACTCTGCACCTCCTCCGCGTAGTTTCCTCTTTGGTACACCATAGCTTATGACGGTTGTGTTGTAACTTCAACCGAACCATCCTTGTTCTATTTCTTTTCTCCTCTCTAGATCATGATTATCTCGGAATGTGATTTCCATGATGTCGAAGAACATGGGTATGAGGCCTAGTTGAAGTTACACAACAACAGTAACCTACCCTTTTGATTGGAGATCCTAAAATTTAGGTAGCAAGAAGAACAAGTTGAGTGATGTAACAAAAGGGTACATTGTAAATAAATAAATGTACCCATGTTCAAATGACAACTAGTGGTACTCTTTACTGTATGGAAGGTTGGCACATAGCCTATGTGTTTCGCTAAGAGATTAGCCTGTAGGATATCTTGAAGGAAAACACCTACTTGAGCTCAAACTGTAGGTCACAGCTCGTGAGAATCGAGCATTCTTATAAAGGCTCATGAGAAGATACAGGAGCAGACCATTAACGTTCCGGTTAGGCGAGGTTGTTGGTAGCCTAGTATCAGTTAGATTTCAAGTGAAATCTGCTCACATATAGATTAGAATTCAAGACCTAGTCCATTCTTCAGTTGTGGAAAGATAAATCTTATTATTCTATGTACAAGTTCAACCCATATGGGACTTATACCGAAAGACTGGTATATTAATAATACTACAACATAGTAATCCTTTGATCCTTAATTTTTTCTTTGGAATTGATGGAGGATTGTTGGAATTTGGCCTATTTTAATGCACACCAACATATATAGTAGAGCTCATGCCCATGGCTGAAACAAGAAAGCAATGAGAGAGAGAGAGAGCCAGGCTCACGCGTGCACGCGCTTTCACGGTTTCACAGTTCTTCCTTGTGACTTATGACTTGCGACCATGTCATCCGTGAGTGAAAATCAGAGTGTATTTTTGCCACTTAAATCTCTCATAAATCTAAACTATTATGTACTAATCAAGAGGATTAATACATAGTTTATCACCATAATTTTGGAACTAATTGTCCAGCCAAGAATTGACTATCAATTAGTGGGCGACATTAGAGAGAAAACGGCTCTTGAAGGGCAGTCGTGCCTATATTAGGCTCCTGGAGACGTCTAGGTTTCCTTAACCTGAAAATTCCCTTCTATTTCATCATCTTCCTTCCTTTGGAGAGTGGTGTTGTGGTGTTGAGTTGTTTCCATCTCACCGGCTCTATTCTTCGGTGTGCACCGAGAAAAAGTGTGAGCGGAATCTCTGAACCTTTGTCGTCATGAAGTCTACATGAGGGGCGGTAATAAGATTTCTGGACAGTGCATCCGCACGACCGCTCCAAGCTGATCCGCGATTATCTGTGTTCCCCATCTACAAACTACAATGTCTACATTGACGGTCTGCTTCATCTACAATTTGCTCTAAAAGTTTTAATGTCAATAACCCCAACATGAGTCTATGTTTTCTCACATAATATTGGTCGTGTTCATTTAACTGCTGCTAGCGTTACTTTTGAATGTCAATGAAATATGTCTCAAACTAAAATCTGAAATTAGAATAATTTGCATTTTTCCAACATTAGGTAACACTCCAGATGGCTGAGGATTGCTTCATCGCAAGAAGAAAAAAACAATGGCTGAGGATTACGAACATCTTCCACACACATTTTTTATGTCAACCATACATAAATTTGTCGTGGCCAGGATGTGATGGAGATCGACACCTAACAATACGTTGTGTGCAGGCTGTCTTGAGACTTTTGAATCATGATGATTATGTGGCAAAAGTTTCGCAAATAAAGCTAGAGGCTATAATGCCTCAATAGTGTACGTTTGGTGCAGCCTGTACTTGTGGTCCATTGTTGTCATGCTTTATTCATGCGTACTGAACCAGGTCTCGATAAGTTTCACAATTAATTATCTCCCTTCTATTGTTCAGAAGATTTTTCTGTGTGATCAGAGTGTGTTCTTAAAAGAACTTCTCCCTTAATATAAATTACATTGCATATATAGAGAGAGCAGATAATTTTCATACCAAAGTTAATTGCCTTATTTTGTAGACTAATTGTGTGATCTATATATTTTTTATTTGTTTTGAATAAGAAATATAATAGTTTTTCCAATGCTTACTATATATCAAAATAAAAGCTTTTTCTCATTGTCAAAAATTACTTAATTAATTACCTAGACAATTAACAGAAATAGCACATGACATGGTAACCCAATCGTCTGAAGCGTGCAGTATGGTAGGGTATGCATGGTACCCTGGCATCTGCATAGCTACTGTATTATACTGGCGTATGTGCAGGAGGAGAGGAGAGCACTTATATGTTGTAGAGAAACAGTTGAGTCCGTTCGATGACAAGGAATAAAGCCACACAACCCAGACAATCACCAAAAACAAAATAAATGCATATTTTGTTCTCAGCTTTGTATTTTGCGCAGCTACTTCAGATTAATTGGTTCTGTTTTCTTTTGTAAAATGATGCGATAATTAATCCACATGAATCTAAGTTGAAACCTCTATAACAGTGTTGGTCGGTTTGCACCTTCTTCAGTTCACTTTGCTTTCTTTCGGTTGGTACTAGGTTGTAGGGCAAAGGGCATGCATGAATATCTAAGTATGCATACTTCAGATTAAAGAAAAATTCAGCTCGAAAAAGATAGAGAAGATGATCTGTAATTTCTGACGAGCCAGAATAAGAAGCGCCCTACCATGATTCCCAAAAAACAAAAAGAAAATTAAAAGACCTACCATGTCCGCAGGCAGTAGCCTTTTTCTACCAACAACATTAGCTGACTACGGTTACAGTTCCCCCTTCCTTTCTTTTTTTAAGGAAGTAAGACAACGAGTATCTCATTTAAACAAAACAATGTTTTCCAGATCAAAGGAGGCACATAAACAGATTTCTTATGCAAGTAAGGACAACTAATTTTGCAGGTCATAAGCTAAACTTTTTTGGATTTGTATGCACATGTGCCAAACCAATATATGCCACTGAAATTGGAGTAGAGTGTTCCAACTACGATAAGACTCAGGTACGTACGTACTACTAGTTATTAACTGTATTTTCTTTTCCTTCAGTGCAGCAACTCTGAGTACCATCACGTACAGGTACACCACACACTTGTGTGTATAAATGCAATATTTATATCACTGGGCACTATGTGAGGAACCTGTATGTTTGTACCAAAAGGAACATTTAGCACTGTTAATGCACCACCATTAATGTCTGATTGAGAAATAAGTGAACTGGAGTATAGAAATAGTGAAGGGACAATTTTGAATTTTAATGCCAAAAAGCATACAAATTTAATGGTCAATTATCTATTTTGATAAGAGTTTAAATGTGCATGTCGGAGTTATGGAACAAACACATACACATATGGCAATGATTGCTACAATATTGAGGACTACGATATTTAATTTGTTGGAACTTTGTGGTCTATCCTGATTTGAATTTAAAAGAGCATGGCCTAAACGAAATCATTCTAAAGTATTTGTCTAAATTATTATTCACTCATTGTCAATCTCAAACCATTCACCGCAGCTATACCACCTCACTATGGAGACAGTAAAATGCCATGTTTACTCATATAACCATTTTTTATCTTCAATTTATATGTGTTTTTTACTCATATCCAAAACATAAGAAATTTGAAGTCCATACATATCGTGAGGTCATTTTACCCAAAACATAAGTATATGCATCAAGATATTCTTAATAATTGCTTACTCCATTTTCAAACGACCTAGGGTTCTTGCAAACTACTACAGACGATGCTATGACTACAAAAGGAACGTGCATACACGAATTAAAATCTCGGTAATAAACACACTTCACATCAACAAAAGGAAGCATATTTATTTTGAAGGGGTACATTTAATAATCTGATCCCCTATGGTGAGACATCATTACCCATTATGTAATGCTCCTTGTTAGTTGTTAGCAGTATGTTTTTTCTCCAGGGGATATGAGCACTTATGGCATATATATTATACTGCATCTGTAGAACTATAGCGCATTCAGGCTTATTGGAGAAGGCTTTTGCATCACGGGGAATTGAAGTTGGTATTTCCACATCCACCAACACATTAATAGAAGGACATGGAGCCCCACAGGTCAATATCAGTGTCAAATGCAGCATTACTAATGATCGAGACTTGTTCATAATTTTGAAAGGTGTTTAGCAAAGGACGCTTCAACATGTGCGGTTTTACAACATGATTACCATTTATACATGATGAGATTATTATTATCAGCTGACTATTAAAAAGTCAGACACTTGGTGATTTAATTATAATAAAATAATTAACTTGGACCAAAATTAGAGTTACTTGCATATAGCATTTACTTATATCCGTTCCTGAGAAGGTGCACATCACTTGTTGATTATATATTTTCGGACCAATGTCTAATATATAATATTTATGTATAAACTATGTTCACTTTAGAGAAGCAATGGAGTTGATAATTCCTATTTATGGGCCCCACAGCAGCCTTGACAATGGAGATAGCCACACGTTTTTGCCTCACATGAATTGCGGAAAGGGACGTATACCAATAATTTGAAGTCACAGAAGCTACTTGGCTCGGCTGCGTCCATGTATTCAATATATGGAGACCAAGATGCCATGTTGTGCTAGTGTGTTACTCAGAGGTCATGTATCGAATTCTATAACTATATATTATTCCTTCATCATACGAGTCTTCACGTTTTGTACGGAAATAAAAATACCCCACGTAAATTGCGGACAACGTCAAGAACTAAACCAATCACATAGTGATGCTGAAAGGTGTAGACATATATCAACTATTCATTAGTTCACCGTTAAAACCACCTCCACATTCCTTTAATGGTTTATAATTATTGCCGCTATTACAAATGTCGATTCAATATGTTTTGTAACCAGATCTTATTGGAATCTTTGTTTATAATTATTATTTTATTATGCATCAAACAAATTATGAGATTTTACACATTTTCTTGATTCGTTGATCAAACAAAGTAGATAATTGGTCCATCATATGAAGTAGATGTTGGTACACGCATTGCTTAAAACTTCAAACAAATTCATTCACAACTCCCTTTTGATGATGATACTCAATTTCTAGTTGTTTCTCCAGGTCTTGTAAGTTAATTAGGCCCCTTTGGGAATGGAATGTAGGCATGAGTCGATGAATAAAAATACGTGAAGCCTTGTGTGAAGCTTTTAAAAGAAAAATTTACAAAAAAAAAGAAAAGAAATTTAGACCCTACACTCAACAATACAAAATTCTTGGATGCATTTGCAAAATTCATTCTGTTCCACCTCTATATGTATATGTCCATCTATCAGCCAGTTCACTGGTAGAAAGATATTAGAGAACAATTTATACTTTAATTAGCAAATTATCATCACTTACTTGTGTAATGATAGCAGGTAGCAGGGTTGATCAGTTGATTTTTTATTTAATATTTAATATAGGGTGGATTAATTCAGGATAGTTAGATGCAAAAAATTATTATTTCCCCATATTAAAATCTTGTAGATGCCTAAGTAGCTATATATGGTTTAGCTGATTTATTATTTTTGTATTCGTCCAATATTTATGTACATATTCATCAGGGATTCAGGGTGGAAAATCATGAAATAAAGTCTAGTTGTATATATAATCATGCGTGGGGTCATATGGTGTGGGTGTGGCCCGAAAGACTCCCAGCCCATTGTATTTTACATCTCTTGTTGAAGCCGCGCGCATATATGTGAAGAGCATCCATATAACTAAATATTTTGAATTAACCAAAAATTTATGTTTCATGTTTTCTCTTGAACACATTGATGGGATAGTCAAAGACTCAAAGTACACAATGCTACTACTGCTAACAACATAGCGACCAACTGTATGTAGTTGACTTATTCCAAACAAATACTCAATGTTCACAATGGAGTATTAAAGTTATTTAAGTCCAAGTCAGGAGTCTCACTGGTCTATTAGCTACGTACTATTGACCAATTCAATGTTCACAAAAGTCTAAATAGGTCATCCACTAGATCGATCAAGTCAATTTACCATCAAAAGTTGCCATGAAGTAATTGCTAAATTCAATTAATTGCCACAGAAGTAATTGTGCTTATGTATACTCTTGGGAGAAGAAAAGAAGTGAAAATCAGATGTGGACCATCTCTTTAATTTAGGCTAACCTTGCACACCGGTATAGCTAACGATGATGAACAGTTAATAAATAAGATAAAAATGGGCAAAGTTCTTTGATGGTTTTGAATAATTGTTTCGTGTATATCATACCTCTAAAAAAGGGATCCATGCCTATGTTGTAGCACCCCTAGCTAATGGTGAAGTTTCATTGCTGGAGTTGGAAGTTCAGCCCTTTAGTCAGAAGGTAGAAAAACTTATTAAACGGATTGATTGAAAATTAAGGCACACTGTAGTAGTATTGTGGACAGTCAATTTGTTTTGTCTGAAACGATAGTGGGATAAAACGAAGCTCATGGATGAAGGCCCTGTAGCAATTTTTTTTAATAAAACAAGATTTAGACGAACTACAGATTATTTTTTTCATGATATTAAGAGGTTCACTACTAAGAGCTCCGTAAGGGTAGTCGTTGCTGTTTGGCCTCCTCAGGAACCATGCATGCATGCAGTCACATGAACAGTATGAGGCGTCAGGCTCCAAAGTTTCAATACCCGGCTTCTTTTTTGTTTAGCACAGCTAATTAGCAGCACTGTAATTTTGGCAGTAGCAAATAAACCGCTCCAAGATAAAAATAAAAAAAAAAGGTCATACTTGTACAGCTAGCGTACCAGCAGTGTAGCGCCTGTCACCGTGTACGTTACTTGGTTGCGATGTTACTCCCTCCTCTCTCTCTCTCTCTCTCTCTCTCTCTGCTTGCTGCCTGAGTAATAACGCTGCACCCTCTCACAATAAATGCTCTTGCACCCATCCGCTCTCCACTCCCGGCCTGCAATAACTCCTTCCTCCCCATCTCCTCATTCCCATCCGCCGTTCCCCCTTCCCCCGCTCCTCCTCCGAGCTCCTCCCATGGCGGCGTCTTCCTCCCTGAGATCTCTCCCTGCCACTTCGTGCTAACCGGCTACGTGCAAGGAGCTTGTTCCTGCAACTTGCTGCATGCGATACCACCGTCTATACTCTTTTTATTTGGAGGGCATCGAAGCAGGGATCGGAGGTACAGATCGCTCAACTCAGATCTCACTTCTCTCCCAGCTTCATTCTTGCATGGCGTGGTAGCTCTTATGCACGCGTGTTTGCCCTAGATCTGCTGCCGCACGTGCTGTTACGTGGCGTGCAAGCCACTGATCTGTGAGCATTTGTGGGGTACTGCTTGCTTTCTTTCTCCTGGTTATATTTGTATATGTGATGTATGTGTGCATCTTTTGGCAGAATGAGAGTGGCCGGAGGGCAGGAGGAGCTAGGGTTTGGGAGGCACTATTAGTCCCGTGCTACCGTCAGTCATGACGCCGGCAAGGCTGATCGGCCGAAATGGTATGTCCTATGGGTCGTCGTCGTCGCTGTCTGTGAACCAGGTAATTCAGAGTGAGGTTGGAGATGCGCGAAATGAGCATTTCTGAGTAGTTTTGGGGAAGACACAGAGTACTTTTTTTTTTTTGGTTGCGTTTCCAGTATTTTCTTTTGTACTTGCTTGTTGTATATTCTGCTTATTTAATTTTGTTGTGGAACCGTAGGTGCTGTACAACTATGCATGTGTACAAGTATTAATTAAGCCGACCATTAAAGGATAATGACCAGTTAAATTGCTATTCGATGGAGCATGAGTAGGTACTGGTAGGAGGAAGAATACGAAAGCTGATCTCATATATTTCACTACTAGTACATGCATGTATCGTCGGTCTCTAGTTTGTGATATGCCACACGCATTACTGCACTTTGTGCTTGTTTTGTCCTCGTTATTAATTTTTGAAATTGCATATGTTCTCTTTTCAATGGAAGTGGCTTCTCTTTGAGTTCATTGCAAATCTGAAATGTTTCCATATGTAATGCTTCGATCTCTTTACTGATATCATCTTTGAATTATGACTCCTATGTACGTGGACCAGGTTGACTTGTTAGACAACCAGCATCTACAGCAAGCTTTCCAGCAGCATCTCTTTGATCCGATCCCAGCTGGTGCAGTGGACAGTGGTGATAACATGATACCTGCCCATGTTGATGCCCTCGTGGATGATTATGAGAGCAAGTCATGCAGTGAGAACCCTGATGGCACCTCTGGGGACGATGGGCAGGAGGACCCCAGCCAGAGGCCAAACAAAAAGAAGCGGTACCACCGCCACACCCAGCACCAGATCCAGGAGATGGAAGCGTAAGATCGATGGCGCCAAAATTGTTTGAGCTCTTTTTCCTTTTCATAACATAACCAAAGTTCATATGGGGACGTTTGTGATTGATCAGATTCTTCAAGGAATGCCCACATCCAGATGACAAGCAGCGCAAAGAGCTGAGCCGGGAGCTAGGTCTTGAGCCACTTCAGGTCAAGTTTTGGTTCCAGAACAAGCGCACGCAGATGAAGGCAAGTGCTATTACTCTAAATACATACTATATTTCTTACAATGACTTGTAATCTATAACATTTTTCCCCCGTACTGGCAGTAGTTTGATCCAAAGTATTCGATAATCTAAAACCACAACTACTTGGATAGAAGTCCTCTCCAAGTTTTGTGCACGTCAGTACTAATCTTAGCTTGAGAACTTGACAAGTATCTTACACAACTCAGCAAAGAGAATTCTTTATTACACACACAATACTATGACACTGATTGCATCGAAATATGACTAATATGTTCTCATTTCAATGTGTTGGGTGCATGCAGAATCAGCATGAGCGGCAAGAGAATGCTCAGCTGCGTGCAGAGAATGACAAGCTGCGATCTGAGAACATGAGGTATAAGGAGGCGCTCAGCACCGCGTCCTGCCCCAGCTGCGGTGGCCCTGCTGCCCTCGGCGAGATGTCCTTCGACGAGCACCACCTTCGCCTTGAGAATGCCCGCCTCCGCGACGAAATCGACAGGATCTCGGGCATCGCTGCCAAGCATGTTGGCAAGCCTATGGTCTCCTTCCCAGTGCTCTCTAGCCCGCTCGCGGCAGCTGCAGCCCGATCACCCCTTGATCTTGCGGGTGCTTATGGCGTCCAGCCACCCAGCCTCGCTGCTGATCATATTTTCGGTGTTGGAGCTGGCGCCGGGGATCTGCTGAGGAGCGTGTCAACCGGCCAGCTTGACGCTGACAAGCCTCTGATTGTGGAGTTGGCCGTTGCTGCCATGGACGAGCTTGTCCGAATGGCTCAGCTCGACGCTCCACTGTGGGGCATGGCCACTTCAGGAGCACAGCTGGACGAGGAGGAGTATACCAGAATGTTTCCAGGTGGGATCGGGCCAAGGCAATATGGTCTCCGGCCAGAGGCGTCTCGTGACAGTGCTGTTGTGATCATGACTCGTGACAGCCTAGTCGAGATCCTCATGGACGCGGTAAGTGATCAGCAACAGCTCTAGCAGCGTAAATTTGATTTGTAAAAACTTGAATAATAATCTAATTGATTTCTGCTTTGGTATTCTGTGATTCAATCCTGTGCATGCAGAATCGATTCACTTCGGTGTTCTCGAGCATTGTTTCGAGGGCTTCAACGCATGAGGTGCTGTCAACAGGCGTGGCAGGGAGCTATAATGGTGCATTGCAAGTGGTATGTGTCACAAAACGAATCCCATCTGCATTGTTCTTCCATTTCAGTTCACCGTTCATTTTTTAATCTTGGTGTATGCATGCTTTCTGATGTTGGTCGTGCATGTGTACCTTTTTCTTTTTTGATGGAATTGGTGCTTGTGTAACTTACAATGTTGGTCATCAACATGCAGATGTCAATGGAGTTTCAGGTGCCTTCACCACTGGTACCGACACGTGAGAGCTATTTCGTAAGATATTGCAAGCACAACCCTGATGGGACGTGGGCAGTCGTTGATGTCTCGCTTGATAGCCTCCGCCCTAGCCCTGTCTTGAAGTGCCGGCGCAGGCCATCTGGCTGCCTTATCCAAGAAATGCCCAATGGCTACTCAAAGGTTACTTAACTCCTCCATAAAGTTATTGCTCGGTATACTTTACTGAAATAATAGCCCTTTTTTTACAGCATTTGACTTTGAAATGTTTCTGTCAGCAAGTGTGTTCTTTTCTGACAGAAAACTCATGATAGTGTCAGTATGCTATCCACAATTGTTAATCTACCCTATAAACATGAGCGCTTCAACGGCATGCAGGTGACCTGGGTGGAGCATGTTGAGGTTGATGACAGGTCAGTGCACAATCTCTACAAGCCATTGGTGAATTCAGGCCTCGCATTTGGTGCAAAACGGTGGGTTGGCACCTTGGACCGGCAGTGTGAGCGCCTTGCCAGTGCCATGGCCAGCAACATCCCCAATGCTGACCTTAGCGGTACGCACAAATCACTTAAATAGAAACTGCAATTAATAACTTTTGTTGCATACATGTTGATGTGCATTTATGGATGCATGCTTGAATATGAATACATATTCCTTTCTTCTAAAAAATAAACTTTATTTGCATCTGTTGCAGTAATCACAAGCATTGAGGGGAGGAAGAGCATGCTCAAGCTGGCAGAACGTATGGTAGCAAGCTTCTGTGGAGGTGTGACGGCATCTGCTGCACACCAGTGGACGACTCTATCAGGCAGTGGCGCGGAGGATGTGCGTGTCATGACGAGGAAGAGTGTAGATGACCCTGGCAGGCCACCGGGCATTGTGCTCAACGCTGCCACCTCCTTCTGGATACCAGTCCCACCCAAGAGGGTCTTTGACTTCCTCCGTGATGAGTCCTCTCGCAGCGAGGTACCATGCCGCACCTACAACCTAACTACATTTGCTGCGATATGTACTCTCCTGATAAAATTTGAATTTGTAGTGGGACATCCTCTCCAATGGTGGCGCAGTGCAAGAAATGGCTCACATCGCCAATGGCCGGGACCATGGGAACTGTGTCTCCCTTCTTCGTGTCAATGTGAGTACCTGTGACAGACTTCCCTCCATTTCTTTTGAAATAATTCCTTACTACTATATTGTTGAAGAAAATCACAATTTAGTCTGGTTGAGCTGATATGGTTGTTCCTGTCCACATATCAGTCACAATACAAGGATTACATGAAGTTTCTTAACGGCATGTGAATATGCTCCTTTTTAGTAACATATGGATCATTCTTTCTTGCAGAGTGCAAATTCAAACCAGAGCAACATGCTGATCTTGCAAGAAAGCTGCACCGACGCATCAGGCTCATATGTCGTGTATGCGCCTGTGGATGTAGTAGCAATGAATGTGGTGCTCAATGGCGGTGACCCGGACTATGTGGCTCTGTTGCCATCAGGCTTCGCCATCCTCCCAGACGGGCCACCGGGCACAGCTGCTGAGGGGGAAAGTGCTGGTGGAGGGTCCCTCCTGACAGTGGCGTTCCAGATCCTTGTTGACTCCGTTCCAACCGCAAAGCTGTCGCTGGGATCTGTTGCAACGGTGAACAGCCTCATCGCGTGTACCGTGGAGCGCATCAAGGCCGCCATTTGCGGTGAGGGCAACCCACAGTAGTTGTCGTGTACTTCCAAGGTACTCTAAATTTTTTGATGCATGAAGTCATGTTCCGAAACTCATTGAGCAGAACTATTAAGCTGAGATGTTTGAATTTGCCATTGGCTTAATGATCTACATGCCGTGTTGAAGTTCTTTCTGCTTTGAGTTTTTTGCAGGTGGCAGCAAGATATTGGAATATTTCATCAGTGTGGAGTCAAGAACGCACCTCAGACTCTCCTTGCCATGTGGTGCTCATACTGCTAGTGTTCACTGCAAGATTGTTCCTAGCGCTCGCAAAAATGTTGCGACAATTAGAAGGCGTCACCACTATGCAAGGGGGGATGGTTCGGGTATTGACTTCCCTGCCGATTCTTCAACAGAACGGATGCTGCCAAGTTGCTGTTCCGGATCTCTTTCATTAATTAGGGCTGAAATTTACCGCTGTGTACCTTGTCGTGTTTATTATGCTTTTGTTCAGGCTAAGTTGCCTGCCTTGCTGGTAGCTAGAGAACAGATATTTGTCTCTTTTTGGAATTTGCAAAGATTTTTAGACTCTAGGTGTTCTGTTGGGCATAACCATTCCTGGGTAAAAACTGTTCCTGTTGTCGCTTTTAGTTTCGTGCTATTTAAGGGATGCAATTTCGATTCCTCAATTTCTACCTGTTCTAGGTTTTATTTTTTAAAAATAGCGTATCTCCTGAATTTATGCTTATCCACCAAGTTGCTGGATGTCGCCCACCAAGTAACATACATACCTCAGCATGCAAAAATCATTGAAGAAGAATGTTAGAGAGGAGAGGTGCCGTATGAGATTCAAAATATGCAACAGGTTTGATGAAGAGCTGTTTTATGATAGATCAAAATAAATGCACGATGTTCGTTTTCTCTATCCAACGGTTGAGATTTAAATCATGATATCCCTTAAGCTCATAAGTATCACAAGTATCATAAGTATTATGGTGAGGTATCATCTTCATCATATGGTTTATTATTGGAAAGAAATTAAAAAAACTTATAGTTAACTTTTTCAGAATTGTTTTTAATTATGAAGGAAACCTCAGGGCCAAACTAATAATAATTAAAAACAATTCTAAAAAAGTGTCCCTGCACCGCAGCAGATGAGAGACGAACGCTGAGCAGGATTTTCTTTTTCTATTTGCCTGCTTATCATCAAGTGTTGACTTGATTTGCTCATGCATGCAAATGGCCAACGGCCGGATGACGCAGGCGACGACCTGGTGCGGACGGCAGGGGCACAGACAACATCGATAAGTATGTGGTGTGGTAAGTCCCCGATGACCTGCTGTAAGACGACTGTGACGGGCGGGTCAAAATTAAAACTTTCGCCGGCGTACCCGAACTATCAAAAGGCGATCTATCCCTCATGGTTAGATACAAATCATAATTCCTCTAATCTACCTATATCATGATCTACTTTAGAAGTCCTCGTGATTCGTGAAGAAAGGGTGCCCTTGATGAAAGAGTCAGAACTGTTCCAAAGCTAGAGCTGCTAGCAGGGTTTACAAAAACCGGTTGAAACCGAATGATTAACCTGGTTAACTGGAAAACTGGTCTGAGCCTGTTTCGATTCTAAAGCTACATACTGTAGCAAAATGGTTAACCATTGATATTTTTTCAATTAACCACCAGTTTTCTCGGATTGAAACTAGACCCGTTACAGGTTTTGTTAACCCTGGCTGCGAGAGATGCACGGAGGAATTACGAGCTACTACATGGGTAGCCTGTACTTCAGGACTTCTGTGTGACTATTTCAGACAGTACAGGGCGGCTCATTGAAAATTATCTTTGGGACGATATTACATTTCTCTTTGATCTGGTGCATGCCAAGATTGAAATAACCGTTGCAGTCGGCCAGTTCGATTCAGTGAAAAACCGGCCGGTTAACTGGAGAAACCAAGGTTAACCAAATAGCTATAATACTAGCTCCGGTTTTTTATGGTTAACTGGTCGGTTAGGGCGATCGACCGGAACCAGTTTTTTGGTTAACCGGAATAACCAGCTGGTTTTTACCGATTATTCAAACTATGGTGCATGCGAGGAATAAATCTGCCATTAGGGAGAAACGCTTGTCAAGTGTAAGAGGTAATTGCCAATGTTTCGAAGCTTTTGAATTACTTCTGTTAGTAAATTATTGTCATTTTTGAACTAAAATTATTGTCCTAATAAGCAACAATTACAAATTATAACGGAGGGAATATCCTGCTGATTTCAAATCACTGAGAAGAAAGAGAAATTATCGCAAGGCATGTTGACCGAAGACCATGTAAACAAATTTGGATACAGCGAAAGGTTAATGCAGAAGGGTTATAGTGATTCAAGATCATTGATGAAGCTTTAAATCAGGCAATACAAGATAATTTTGTCGTGTTTAGGATGCCGTAGTGTAAGGGTTTGTTTGTTTCAGATTATAATCCACTCAGATTATATAATCTGGATCTAATAATCTAAGAGGAAAACTGAAAGAACCTTGATGTCGCCTAGAGAAGGAGTGAATAGGTGAAACTATAAATTTCTATGAAATTAGATATAACAAAAAAATCAGTACGATCGGCAATGCCGATAGCCACTGTCGACAGGCAACCGACAGTGTCGATAAGGTAAAGACAGACATGGAAGATTAAGTCTAAGCAGTTCTAGTATAATGTAAAGGAGGATAGATGATAATAGGCGATATAAGTCAATTAAGCAAGCTTGCAACAACAAGATAAACTTACATAAGTAGATCGAGCAATTAAGATCTAGCACAAGTTTAAACTCTAGAACAAGAATATAATGTAATAAGTAGTAAAAGGATCACACAGAGACACAAGATTTGTTTACCGAAGTTCGGACTCCTCAATGAGTCCTACGTCTCCATTGAGGGGCATGGTCAGACTTGAGCCGAGTCTCTTTCAACCATTTTACTATATTCAAACCACTTGGTCTTCTTTTGACATTGTATATCCATCTTTAGCTTTTTTTGTCAATTGTACTCGTTGTGATATATAAACTTCATCTTCTTGTTTTGTTAAATGAGTGATGTGGATAATCCATAGCTTCACATGGTCTTGCACGGTTCGTCGCGCTAAGCCTTAACTCACTCTTCATCATTGCCTTTGGTCCTTCAGTGACAAGCCTCTTGCTTGCCCTTCATCCTCGCACATGGTCCATCGCAACCGAGTCTTGCCTAACCTTCACCGTCTTTCCATGCAACACTACTTTGTATCCAACATCAACAATGTATCCACTTTATCAATTTGATCTCCAAGATGATATTTCCAAATTCATGACTTTTATCTTCTTGTAAAAGGTCACTAGAAATCCATGTTCTAATTTTATAATAACATCCTTGCTTTAACCATCGTCACTTATTAACTCATGGATTCCAACTAATACTTGCATTGATATTTCCATTTAATACCAAATATTAACATAACTATTTTGACATCATCAACTATAGGGATGTCTAATTCTTCTTCATGAAGTGTCTTGATCTTCTTTATATATACGTGTTGCTTGTATCAACAATCAACACTATCATCAATATCATCCCTTATCATGAATCAATAATATGTTGTGTTTGACCTTTGAATATGTGATATGTCTTCATTTTTAAGCACGGGTGTTGATTATGTCCACCGACACCTTTATGAACACATTGATTACTACTAAGGGAGCAACGCGAGGCGAGGGGTGAGGCTACGGACAACCTGTCGCTCGCGTCGATGAAGGAAGGCGATAACAGCGAGGAAGATGATGACGGACTCGGCGGTGAGGAGGTCATCAGTGAGTACGCGGATTTTGGTGATGTTGAAGCTGATGACGACACCGAAGATGACGATGACGGTGTCGATGTCGGACTGGCGGCCGGGGTCGGCTTTGCGCCTTTCACGCCTCTGACCCAGGGGAGGGGTGTTCGGTGATTTTGCCCCCGCTGGCCCAGTCGGCGATCCACGTGGGTCCTTGTTCAATCGAGGTGGGAGCGTCCATGGGCACAACCGAAGGGGGCCCAGCAGAGGGTCCCGCCTTAGTGCGCCCCGCGGACATCGCAACCGCTGTGGGTGTCCCCAAGACGGAACAGACGACGAAAGAGGCTGATCGGGGTGGCTGGAATGGTGAAGCACCGAGGGATTCCCGAGCGGCGGCGTCGGTGGACGTCATCGAGAAAGCGGTCGAGCAGGCGGCTGAGTCACCCGAGCCTATCGTCGACGTTGGGCCACCACAGGTCAAAAATCCCTTGGTCGAGATCGAGATGGGGGCGGCACCCTTTGCTCCCATCACAGAGAAGCGAACTCGTGAGGCGACGTCGGCTGGCAACATGCCGAGTAGGAAGCGTCGAGCCTTGGGGAAGGATCCTCGCCGACTCAACTTGTCCGCGGCAAAGACGCTCAAGGTGGACGCCGCGGCCCAAGCGAGGGCGCACGAGGCTGCGGTGGCCACGGCCGCTTTAGCACTGATGCACCGGTGACGGTGGCCGGCCGTGTTGGTGGTGGTGTTCTGGGCGGCACCGCTCCGAGGACCGTTGTGCCTGGAACTAATGATGCGTTGGGCCCTGCCCCGGGCGCCACGGGCACGTCGGTCGCTGCCCCGGATGTCGCGGTTCTAGGCAGGCAAGTTGTTTTGTCTTTGACGGATGCCGAGTGTCTGTTTGTCAGGGACGAGGTGGACAAAATGAAGAAAGTGTGTGATCCCTTCGGGCTCCAGATCGCCAGGTTGCACAACGAGAAGATAAAAGAGTGTGAGGTTTCGCTTATTGCGATCTTGCGAGACTTGGTCGCAGCCCATTGGAAGCTGCAAGAGGAGCGCCAAGCCAACCAGGAATTGGGCGCTAGGTGGCTCGAGCTAGATGCCTCCTTGAAGCAGGCCGAGCTCCATGCGGAAGAGACCGAGCGCACCTCGTTTCTGCTCGGAAGGAGCAGAACGATGCTATGGTGAAGGCGGAGGCAGGCGCCGCGGAGGTCGAGAAGCTCGACGTGGCGCTCCAGCGGGAAAGGTCGCAGCACGAGGCGGTGGAGGAGGTCGCCTCGGCCTCTGCTGTGGCCGTGGCTGCCCATCTCGTGCAATTGCAGCAGTCTTGTAAGGGACAAGAAGGTAATGTCGTCTCTACCTCTTTTTGATCTTCTAGTTGATTCGTTTGTTGCGCTGCTCGTTCCCTGATTTTGGTGGTCTCCTGCGTAGAGCTAGGGTCGAGGCTATCGGTGGCAGAGGGGTCTCTCCAACAAGCAGTCAAGGAGAAGGACGCCCTTCACGCCGAGCTAGGACAGGCGGCGCGAGTGTTCCAGGTCGCGCTGCCTCTTGACTCCACTCTGGCTGAGAGGGCAGGGCTCCTGATGTCGGCGGGCCACGAGTGGATCAAGCGGGGAGTGCGCTTCGGCGTGCGCATCGCCTTCACCGTGTTCGTGACCCATTTCGATTTGGGCAAGGCCATGTTCGAAGTGGTGAGCACAGGCTATGCCAAAGGGCACGCTCCCGAGCAGATGGATGTGATCCAGACTGCCACCCATCCTCACGCGGACGCCTTGTCTAGCGCCTACGAAGAGGAGGCTCCCAAAAATTGAAGGAGGAAACTAGTTAGTAGGAGTTTATAGGTTTATGTTATTCGTATGAACAATGGGTCATCATGCCAAATTTATGTAATAGTTTTAGTTTGAACTTGTGTGCTTGTCTGCTTGACCCATGGTGGTCTTTTAAACAATTTTAGTTTCACATCATTCTTAGTTTTGTCTGCTCGGCCCCTTTCTCTTTGTTTTGACTTATAAAGTTTCAGCCCTCGAGCCCTTTGAGGCTTGGTCCCATCGGTGATCATCGTTGCCATGGACGCTAGGGCTCACATGGCGTTGTGCCGTCCGACTGAGTGGACTTCGAGCCTCTTTTGCCCGTGACTTACTTTATTTGTCGCTACGGTTGAGTCAGAAGTCAAGAGTTTTGCAAATTTTTGCAAAAAAAGGGTGCAGTGCGGTGCGCCTCCTAGCCCCCGAGTGACCCTTGACCCCTGGACGGGGTCGTTGGTTGCTGAAGAGAGATTGGCGCGCGTGAAAATTGAAATCAACGCAGTTTTAAGGATAGAATTTATGTAGCTGTGATATGTTCCATGCATTTTTGAGCTCCACATCCTCTAAGGTCTTGAGCTTGTATGAGCCTGGTCGAATTACTCGAACGACAATGAATGGCCCTACCCAAGGCGGCAAGAGCTTGTGACAACCCCTGTTGTCATGAACCCTACAAAGAACAAGGTCGTCGATGAGGAAACCTCTATTTGTCACATTGCGGTCGTGGTAGTGATGGAGAGCTTGCTGGTACTTAGCCGAGTGAAGGAGTGCGATGTCCCGAGCCTCATCGAGTTGGTCCATCGTGTCCTCGAGCAACGCTTCGTTACGTTGCTCATTGTATGCGCGTAGTCGAGGCGCGTCGTAGTCGAGGTCCGTAGGCAAGATCGCCTTCGATCCGTAGACTATAAAGAAAGCGTGAAGCCTGTCGCTCGGCTCTGAGTCATCAGGAGACTCCAGAGCACTGCATGCAGTTTGGCAGCCCATTGACTGCTAAACTGCTTCAGGCGGTTGAAGATCATGGTGGGGTCAAAGATTTGGGGCTTCAACCCATGAAGGATCATACCATTTGCCCGTTCAACCTGGCCGACCGACTAGGGATGAGCGATGGCAATCCAGTCGACCCGGATGTGATAGTCATTGCAGAACTTAAGGAATTCTTCCTTGTGAACTGCATGTCGTTATCCGTGATTATGGAGTTTGGATAATGTCGAGGAAGAACTCAATTGCTTCCTCAGATCAGATTTTCGCAATGGCTCGGGCTTCGATCCACTTTATGAATTTGTCGACCGCGACAAGGAAGTGGGTGTAGCCCCCGGGCGCTTTATTGAGCAACCCGACCAGGTCCAGCCCCTAGACCGTGAAGGGCCATGTGAGGGGGATGGTTTGAAGTGCCTGAGCCAGCATGTGTGTTTGGCAGGCATAGCACTAGCAACCCTTGCAGGTCTTGACTATGCGGGTGGCATCCCCTACGGCAGTTGGCCAGTAAAAGCCTTGTCGAAACATATTGCCCACGAGGGTTCGAGGTGTGACGTGATGATCACAGACCCTCCCATGGAAGTCGACGAGGAGCTTGATTCCTTCCTTGGTGGTGATGCAGCACTGCATGACCTTACTTACATTGCGCTTATACAGCTCTCCGTCGAACAGGACAAAAGAGTTTGCGTGACAGCATAGGCGCTTTGCCTCGGTTCCATCGATGGGGAGTGTGCCTCGGGTGAGGTAGGCGATGATTGGGATCCTCCAATTGGCTGGAGGTTCGGCTCGCTTGTCAGGGGGATCGACCCGCTCGACCTCGGGGTTGATCGGTTTGGCCAACGTGTCGATCCGCTCAACCGATGATTCGATATCCATGACTTCGACCCCTTGTGGGGTCGAAGCTTTCTTGCCCCATGCGTCCGACTTGCTCGACCCCTTGTCGAGCTCCTCGACGGCCTTGGGTCGGATCGAGGGCTCGAGCTGGTCATCAGCGAAGATTTCGGGTGGGATTGTTTCCCGACCAGAAGCCATTTTGGCGAGCGAGTCAGCTGTGTCATTGAGGCGCCTGGGGATATGCTTGAGCTCGAGTCCGTCGAACTTGCCCTCGAGCTTGCGAACATCCTGGCAGTAGATGCCATGATGTCATTGCGGCAACTCGACTCTTTCATGGTCTGGTCGATCATGAGTTGCGAGTCACCTCGGATCTCGAGTCGTTGGATGCCGAGTTCGACGGTGATCTTAAGCATGTTTATGAGGGCTTCGTATTCGGCTACATTATTCGTTGCGGGGAATGTAAACAAATTGAATACTTAATATGTACCCCGAGTGGTGAGACGAAGACGAGACCGACACCGACACCCGTCCGCATGAGCGAGCCGTCGAAATACATGACCCAGTATTCTAGGTCCACCGGGGCGGGGGGGGGGGGGGGAGTTGTGCCTCGGTCCATTCTTCCATGAAGTCGACGAGCACTATGGACTTGATCGCTGATTGTGGGAAGTAGGTGATGTCGTGTCCCATCAGCTCGAGCGCCGACTTCGCCACCTTGCCCGCGGAATCCTTGTTCTAGATGACTGCACGCAAAGGAAATGAGCTTACCACATGGATCGGATGCGAGTCAAAGTAGTGTCGCAGCTTGCGTCTCGTGATCATCATGGCGTAGAGGATCTTGAGGATCTACGGGTATCGAGTCCTCGAGTCCGTGAGAACCTCACTGATGTAGTAGACGGCATGCTGGACCCTGAGCACCATTCCCTCCTTCTCACACTCGACCACCAGCATGGCGCTAACGACCTGGGTTGTTGCCGCAATGTACAGCAGGAGCGGTTCCTCAGGGGTCGGCGGTGTCAGCACTGGGGGATTGCTCAATACGCGCTTGACCTCGTCGAGCGTGGTCTGCGCCTCGGGCGTCCACTTGAACCGCTCGGACTTCTTCATAAGTTTGTAGAGGGGGAGGACTCGCTCGCCCAGGCGTGATATGAAACAGCTCGGCGCCGTTAGGCACCCAGTAAGGCGTTGTAGCCCTTTCAAGTTCTGAATCGTTCCATTCGCTCGATGGCGGATATCTTCTCGGGGTTGTATTCGATGCCTCGCTGCAAAACGATGAGCCCCAGGAGCATGCCTTTTGGCACCCGAAAACGCATTTCTCGAGGTTAAGCTTGATGTCATTTTCACGCAACTTAGTGAAGGTGCACTCTAAATCCGTCACATGCATGTCAGATTTTTTGGACTTGACCATGATGTCATCCACATAAGCCTCGACTGTGTTTCGGATTTAGTAATCGAAACACTTCTACATGCAGTGTTGAAAGGTAGCGCCTGTATTCTTGAGGCCGAACGACATAGTCACGTAGCAGTAAGAGTCGAACGGCATGATGAAAGAGGTCGCGAGTTGGTTGGCTTTCTTCATCGCAATCTGATGGTACCCGGAGTATGCGTCGAGAAAACAAAGGGTTTCACACCGTAAGGTCGAGTCACCTATCTGGCCGATGAGCGGTAAAGGAAAGGGATCCTTTGGACAAGCCTTGTTCAGGCTGGTATAATCAACACACATCCTCCATTTCCTATTCTTTTTATGTACAAGAACAGGATTAACTAACCATTTAGGGTGATATACCTCCTTAATGAATCTGGCCGCCAAAAGCTTTACGATCTCCTCCCCGATTGCCCTGTGCTTCTCCTCGTCGAATCGGTGCAAGCGTTGTTTCACCGGCTTGGATCCCGACCTGATGTTCAAGGAGTGCTCGATAACCTCTCTCGGGATGCCCGGCATGTCTGAGGGCTTCCACGCAAACATATCGGCGTTCGCGCGGAGGTAGTCGATGAGCTCACCTTCCTATTTGGCCGTGAGCGACGTGTCGATCCTCACGGTCTTCCCCTTGTCGCCCTCGGGGTTGATCAGCACCTCCTTTGTCCCTTTGATCAGCTCGAACGAGGCGGCCTTGCGGATGGTTGACAGTGCGTCCTCATCGACCTGCTCGCGGATGGTAGTGAGCTCTCTGGTTGATGCCATTGTGGTTGTGGCGAGGTTGCAGTTCTCCATCTCGCACTTATAAATGTGTCGGAGCGACGCGTTGATGGTGATCACCCTCTTTGACCCGAGCATCTTGAGCTTTAGGTAGGTATAGTTGGGGATGGTCATGAACTTGGCGTAACACGGCCGCCTAGGATGGCGTGGTAGGCCTCCGGGAAGCCGACCACTTCGAATGTGAGGGTCTCCATTTAGAAGTTCAATAGGGTTTAGGGTTTAGGGTCCCAAACATGACGGGGAGGTCGATCTACCCTAGGGGGACAGCCTGAGTCCCTGGTACGACCCCATGGAAAGGGGAGCCTGCCGGCCAGAGCCGCGATAGGTCAATCTTCATGGCCTCAAGGGCCTCGGTGTAGAGGATGTTGAGGCTGCTGCCTCCGTCCATCAGCACCTTGGTGAGACATGTCTCGACAATGATGGGGTCGACCATGAGCGGGTAGCGCCCTGGTCGCAGGACTTGATTCCGATGGTCCGAGCAGTCGAAGGTGATCAGAAGCTCTGACCACCGAAGGAAGGAGGGGGACGCAAGCTCGGCTGCGAGGACTTCACATCGTTCAACCTTGGCCTATCGACAGCTCCATCGCGCCTCGGCGCCCGCAAAAATCATGAGGCAGGCCTTGGCACTCGGGAACCTTCCTTCTTGGCATCGTTGTTGTCGTCGTCGTTTCCGGCATCATTTCACGCCAGATCAGCCCTGGCCTTCGTGTCCTTACCCTTGCCTTCCTCCCTGAGGAATTTCTTCTACAGGGAGCAGTCCTTAAGCAAATGCTTCACGCGGAACTCATGGTTGGGGCACCGACTATTCCACTTCTTCTCGAAGTGGTTTGGGGCCTCGCTAGTCGAAGGCTTCAGAGCCTTTCGGTAGGCAGCCGCAACTGTCCGGTCACAACCTGGCCGCGTCTTGTTCTTCTTCTTCTTAGGCCGTCGGAGGAGCCTTTGCCGGCACCTTCCTCCCGCTTGCCTTTGCCTTTGCCGTCTGAGGTGCGGTTGAGAACCACCCCCACGCACTCCTCGCCGGAGGCAAAGCTTGTGGCAGTGTCTATGAGTTCTCAAGTTGTTCGAGGTCCCTGATGCCCCAGCTCATGGATGAGCTGCTCAGACATGGTGCCGGAGAGGAAGGCGCCCACGATGTCGGCGTCTCCAATGTTGGGCAACTCATTGCACTTCTTGGAGAAGCGCCTGATGTAGTCGCGAAGGGTTTCACCAGCCTTCTGTTGGCAGTTGAGGATCCTGTTGTATCATGGGCTGCTGTGAACCCACGGCACCGTCTCCCCCGGCTCGTCGGGAGGTGGTGATTTGCTCCCATGAGAGGGAGGATCCTGTTGTACCGTGGGCTGCTATGAACCCACGGCGGCGCCACCCCCGGCTCATCGGTAGGTGGCGATTTGCTCCCGGCTTGAAGCTCGGTGGCTTTGGCTAGTAGAGCCCTAACTTCCCGCTGGGCCGTTGAGCCTTGGGCGTCACGGGTGGTGGGAGTGTTTGGAGCAATGCCACTACAGCTGCGATGTTCTGCCCCGCGCGTGCGAACTACGGGGGTCCTTGATCATCCTCAACGATGCACCGGTGAACATCTCGAGCCGTGGCTCGAGCTTGTCCTCCTGTGTCATGCCGAGCTAGCTCATAGTCAATCACGACTTGCTCGTCCGCTAGCTGATGGTTGGCCTGTTGGAGCTTGTGTCGACGTGCTTGTAGCCGCTCGCGGGCGTCATCTGGCTGAGGTCCGGGCTGAGCACCCATCCCATCGCGCACGGGCACGTTGATGACTGGTCCTCCGGCGGTGGCCGTCGGAGGGGTGTTAGACAAGGGTCTCACGACATCGCCCGTCGCCAGGCCGCCTGCCATGGCGCCGCCCGTCGCTCCGCCGTCAGCAACGCCTACATCGGGTGTGGGCGCGAGTTGCACCATGTGGCACTCTTATGCGGGGTTATGACTCCCTGCACTGCTCTTGGTGTCGGAGTCTTCCTCGGACCCCTGGTCGAGGAGGTCGAAGGACTCGTTTGGGTGCTTGATCACACCCACAAACTCGCTGTTCGCGGAGGTTGAGTGCCATGGTGGACCCATAGGCCTTGAAACTCTCTTGCAGCATTGCGGAGGCCGTACGCGAATGTCTCCCGAGGGTTTTTGTCGAGAAGACCCGGGAGGAGTGGCCTGCCCCCGTGGAGCTGGCCGTGGATGTTCGCGAGGGCGAACGCGAAGAACTGGAGGTCGTCCTGGGCTGGCGTGGGACCCAGGTAGCGTTCTAGGTGAAACCACAGCTGGTCGCTGTAGCTGACTAGGGTTGTGGAGTTGTCATAGACCCTCGGTCTCATGGGCTCTAGTTGAACGGCCTACATCGCCTCGGTGGCGATGGCTGTGGCTACTAAGATGGGGTCAGGGGGCGACTCGTCGATGAGCTCTAGCGTCCCGTCCGTCGAGACCACGAAGTCCAGCGTATGACCCATGTCCTCCAGCCACCATTGGCACGGTGCCTCGATGGTAGGCGTAGGGACTAGAGGCGGCTTTGGTGTTGGTGCTTCGACGCGCACCGATGTCTGCTCGCCTGTGGCGATGAACTCCAGGCTCCCGAAGAACACGTTGGTGCCAGGAGCCAAAAAAGTGGTGGAACTAGCCATCCGAGCCGAAAAGTGGTTGACGATCAAAGCGTGAAAAGAATCCCCCTTCCTAGCGTGCCAACTGTTGGTGTTTTGATCACCGGGTTGTAGAATTTGTTCCGGGGATGCACGCTTAGACCCGGTTGTATGGCAATGCTACTCGTATTACTTGCACCGGGGTATACAACGGAGTTGAGAGAGGAGAGTTCTTCAAGTCTCAGTGAGTGCGTGCAAATGTGTTTTGATGCTACCTTCAGTTGTCTTGTGGAAGAAGATGGACCTTCTCTTTTATACTCCAAGGGGCGGGCCCATGTTACAGAGAGAGAGAGAAAGAGAGAGAGAGAGAGAGAACATGTGCGGGAGTTGGCGAAGCCGTGCGAAAGGGGGCGTGGACTTGGGTCGGTGACGTGGTCTTCGATATTCGCGGGCCTCGCCGTGCTGATTCCATGCTTGCAGTCGATGCGTCGTGGTGTGCCTCTGTCTTTCGTTGATGAGTCGGAGCTTATCATTCCTGTGGTTGGCGTGAGTCGGATAACCTGGGTGGCTCAGCATGGGAGGTTGCCGTAAGGCCACGCGTCGTCCCGTCACGCCTGTCCGTCAGGCTGTCCTCGATGACCCATGTTAGAGGTTCCATCATGACGAACGGTGCGATAGCATCAGGTTATATCCCATCGAGCGGGTCATGATGGCGATGAGGGTAGGTTCGCTGGTGGGTTAGACTCCCTGATACTGTTGCCGCACGCTTGGTACGGCGCCTGCCAAGGTGCTGGGGGTGGTTGTTGACTCCCGTCCGGCTCGACCCTTTCTGAGGGGCCTTGGTTCGTTGTGTAGTATTTGGGTCAGAATGCTTGGACACCGTCCCACCCTGTCATAGTCATGATGGCCAGGTTTCTTCACTCTGTCACTCCCACGGGGTCAGCGACGTGGTGCATTGTTTCGCCCAGGGATGATGGGTTGACAGGGGTTAGCGACGGTAGCAGACGCATCAGTGTCGCTGTACCTGTACGGGAGAGGACCGTTACCGTGTGGATGGCGCTGGCCTTCTTATCCGTAGTCCTCTCGACCCTTGACGGGGGTCGAGTGAGGCGAAGTGGATCCTACCCCTTCGTAGGGGGTCGAGAGAGATGGGGCGCGGTCGACCCCTTCGATGGGGGTCGAGAGTCGAGAGGTGACGTCACGCGCCCAACCCCACCGATGGGGGTCGAGCGAGGCGGGGTCGACTTGTCCTCTTCGATGAAGGCTAGTCGAGACGGGTAAAGCTGATCCCCTCCTTCGTTCGAAGGGAGTTGGGTCGCTGACCGTGTTGACTCGGTGTTGCGTGGGTCGGGAGTCTTCTAGCCCATTACGGGTTCTTGACGTAATTGTTTATTAGTTTTGAAAAAGAGGGGGTTAGCGACCACCACGTGGCATCGCTAATATTTATCCCCGACAAAAAATGATTGTCACCATGGAAAGGATCCTATACCAGCGCATAAAGCCATCGCTTGGGCTGTTGACACCACCGCTCATCTTTTGCATCATCGACGTCCGAGTCCTGAAGGCATGCATCATCAACATATGCCTATATGGTGTCTATAGATGCTTCCTTTTCAGCTATAGAACACAATGGTGCAGTAGCTGCAGTATTGCGCGACTCCAATGGCATGTTCATTAGAGCATCTCCAACCATTATCTAAATAAGATTGTTAAACCAAAATTTAGGAAGTAATTATAAAAACAAACCTCCAACCGTTCTCTAAATAAGGTCCCTAAACATAGCAGCTCCCAAACCAAGGTCTATAACTCTCTACATTTGGCAACTCAATTGGAACTCCTTAAAGACAGATTATTATAGTTTTTTTTATTTTTAACAGATTATTGCATCATATGTGATATGATTTTAATTTTTAGGAAACGAATTATTGAGAGTTGTTAGAGGACGTGACTTTTTTTACTTCCAATAAATTTAGAAACCTCCTAAATCTTATGTTTAGAGAGTAATTTTTTACATAATGATTGGAGATGCTCTTAGGGGTTCAGCAACATGGATGTCATCAATCCAACGGCTCTAATAGCTGAAGCAGAAGCATGCAGAGTCAGCCTACAGATTCTCGCACCTGCGACTAATATCAAGGTTATCCTGGAGACGGACTAAAAGTCGTTGGTTGACCTGTGGACGGGGCGAAACTTGGAGCAATCAGAGATATTAACCATTCTTGCCGACATTCGAGAGTTTCCATCCCGTTCTCTTCCTTTTCAATGATTTTATTGTTAAGCGAACTTCAAATTGGGTTGCACACATTTGTACCCAGGAAGCAGCACGGCATAGGTCTGAGTTCAGCTGGGAATCACCATCTTCCTTTCTGTTGCAGAGTCTGCAACAGGATTCTAATACATATGTTTTTGATTAATAAAGAGAAGAGCTCTTGATTACACACACACACACACACACACACACCATCCATTATATTTCTCAACTTATGATTTACCGGGTTCAATACAGAAAAAAAACTTTCAACACTTGCAGTTGCCGCGACCACTGGGATCAATGCTAATTTTAGAATCACGTATGTACACCAAATCATATGAAACTCATAGTAGATTGTTTAAACCTTTGGATCTCTCGTCCTTGATCATGTCAATAGAAATATCAAGTTGGAATTGAAGCCTTATTAATTGAATACTTGAAAAGTCTTTTCTTTGAAATAAAATTGATCTAGTATCTTGGTCATGACACATGTGATTTGGAACATGGCGATTCGTAATTACTAACCACTAATCAGAACAAATGGTTATCTCTACTTATTGAGAGATAACCTGAATACATACTTGATTAGGATCTAGAGAGCTCAATTTTGCAACGTTGCCGGGTAAGGGGCACCGCACCGCTTTAGTCGTGTGGTTCTGTCCGCTATCGTTGATGAACCGATTTGGTCCGCACCGGGCGAGGTAGCAAGGAGTTACAGAGCTGGAGAGGTTGCGTCGCTTCGATTGCAATCAACACTACTATAATAATGCTTTGTAGCGACGGACCAAAAGGGACCTCAGTAGCGGAAACGAATTCCGCTACTCAGCCCCTGTCACTACGAAACCAGAAAACACAGTAGCGGAAAAATATCCATCACTAATTTTGGAATAGAAAAAATTTAAAAAAAAGAATAAATCTCCAGCCACTCGCCAAGAGCCCGGATCCAGGCACGAGATCAGGAGGGAAGGAGGCGGGGCCATTGGATCCGGTCGTCGCCTCGCCGGATCCGACGGTGGGGAGGGAGGAGGCGCTGCCGCACCAGGGAGGAGGGAGCGCCATGAGGGGGCGTGCCGCCCCGCGCTGCCACGCCGGGGAGGGAGGGGGCACCGCCCGACGGGGGAAGGGCCGGCGGGGAGGGGGCGCCGCCAGGCGGGGGGGGGGGGGGGGGGGGGGAGGGCGCCGGTGGGGAGGTGGCCAGCGCCGACGGGTAAGGCACCGTAGAGAGAGAGAGAGAGAGAGAGAGAGAGGAGGTCACGACGGCTGGTGTGGAGAGAGAGGAAAAGAGAGGGAGTGTGTTTAGAGTTAGGATGAGTCTTTCTTTTATATGCCCTATATTTGATCTCAGCATTTGATTTTTCATTCAACGGTCACGATTGCGTCACCTTTAGTGGCAGGCACGATTACATCATCAGAATCATCACTGTTTGAAAATCGTAGTTACGGGCCAAATGTGTCCGCTACTGTTTGAAAATCGTAGTTGCGGTCGGTATCGATGGTAGTAGCGGGTCTGTTATGCCCGCAACTATTTTTATAACTGTAGTTGCGGTTTCGCTACTGTTCTACACTTAGTTGCGGGCTCTTTAAAAATCTGCTATTGAGACAAAAATGACATCCGCTACTATAAAGTTCGATTGTAGTAGTGCAGTCAGCAATGCTCCAGCCACCGTGGAGGAAAACAAGAACCTAAACCTAAACGACCGTTCCAACTTCTCTGTGTCTCCCAGGATCCCTCACGGATGGACTTCTGGGATAAATGCAAACTAATTACAAAAATAAATTAGCCCAAAAGCCAGGTAGTCCATGACCCACCTAGACTGCACTTTGGTCCGCCACTGGTTTCTCAAGTAGAAGCATGGAGTCCAGCGGCTCCAGCCTACATATGGTGTGTGGTGCGGTCTGTTTTCTATACACGCTTTTTGTCCAAATATTTTTTGAAAACCGACTTCAAAGGAAGAAACAAAGAGACTACATTAAACCAAGACAACATCAAACTAAACCAACACTAATAACGATCTCACATGTCTTATTAAGCAGTAGAGATATTAAAAGAAAAGTTACACATACTAATTAGAAAATTATAACTAGCATATACTTTAACTTCCTACATACTTATAGCTAAATGGTAGTACATATGCCATTTTCCAATGTTTGTATAAATATATATGAATGTAGGAGACAGAACTATAAAATTACAAAGAGTATAAAAAATATTATAATAGAAGATATGACATGGTCTTTTTACAAAATAACCATAAGTCTTATCTGTTTCCGGTCTTCCTTCTCTCTGGCGTCATTACCTTCTCCACCAGCCATCTAATTATGCGTCGTCATTACCTTCTCCACCAGCCATCTAAAGCGTCTTTGTCGCCATCCTCTTCTTCCCTCAAGCACACAAAGTTCTCCGGAGGCTCGTGTTCTTGCCGGGTGCACGGGTGCAAGCTTTGAATTGCAAGCACACACCTCCGTCCAATCGTTGTTGCATGTGTCAATTCAAGGGCATCATATATTCGACGGCCAGTGCCTAGTCAGGAGAAGCTCGAGCAGGTCTTCTTCGACCGCCTTATGACCATCCTAAGTGAGTTTTGTTGCATCGATGCACCTCTCCAGCAGTCTGTCGTCTTTCGTCGCCTCGCCATGCCTTATAGCGAGTAGGATGGACACAAGAACAGGCTTGAGGGTCGACGATTAAGTAGGCAGCCAATAGGTCAAGCTTGGTGAGAACTCGTCGGCAACAAGTACACAAGGCGACTCGGTGGAGTAGACATGTTGAGAATGTGTAGACTTATGATTGCGGACGTACGTACGGATACTCTTTGGAGCAGAATAATAGGGGAGGGCGGACAACGGCACCTCCTTTAATAAGGTATATAAGGAAGATACAATATATGTATTGAATAAGTCACCCTTGTTACTACAGGTGGTCAAATGGGTCGGGCTCATCGGGCAGGCACGAAGCTCGATATTTTTGGTCCGGCCCGAGCACGGCATGGCTCGGTGTAATTCGTGCCCGGGCCGGCACGACCCGATGCACCGGGTCGTGCTTGGGCCGACACCTCGGCACGGTGGGCGGCACCGGCATGATCCGTTTATAATTTATTAAATAGAATTTTTTTTATACTTATTCAATGAAGATTCAATGGTCTAGTAGTAAGGCTGTTTCTTGATTTCCACCAGATCTTGAGTTTGAACCCTAGTCCCACCCTATTTTCCTTTTCTTTTTTACCATTTACACGAGTAAGGGGCTACAAAAATTAATCGGGCCATTATTCTAATGGGCTAATTGGGCCCGACACGATTAAACAAATTCGTGCCGTGCTGTGGGCCGAGAGTAGAGCCCGTAGGCAGCCTCGACACGGCCCGATAAGCACAACATGCTGGCCCGGTCCGAAACTAAACATGCCAGGCCTTTTAAGGCCCGGGCTGTGCCAGGCCGGGCCGCCCATTTGGACACCTATACTTGTTACACAAATATATAAAGCGATGGATGAGCTCCGTTTTGATGCAGGCAGAAGAAAGAACATGGCCCGTGCAGAAAATCCAAGCCTGATTTTGGGCCTTAAGACTTGAGCCCACCGGAACCCGTAAGGCGTAAGCTCAGCACAATTCTCTCCCGTTTCGTTCGTCTTGGGCCACAGTAAATCACGTGCTCGTCAACGGCTTAACACTATCACGCGAGTCGAAAAAAAAAAAAACCGTATATAAACAAATGAAAACCATGTCCTGTCCGAGGTCCAAATCGCAAAACCACCTTCCCCCTCCGGCGAGATATTTGTGCCGCGCCGCAAAAACGCATATACCCTTTTTGTCCTCCTCTTCCGCCCTTCCTCCCGCTCCCGCCGCCGCAGCCGCAGCTACCAGCCAGCCAGGTCCCGCGCACCCCTTCTGCCGTGCGCATCTATTCTAGGGTTAGGGTTTCGGCGAAGCCTCCTCTCCCCGGGCGGCCGAGATGGGCGTCCCGGCGTTCTACCGGTGGCTGGCGGAGAAGTACCCGATGGTGGTGGTGGACGTGGTGGAGGAGGAGCCCGTGGAGATTGAGGGCGTCAAGGTCCCCGTCGACACCTCCAAGCCCAACCCCAACGGGCTCGAGTTCGACAACCTCTACCTTGACATGAACGGCATCATCCACCCCTGCTTCCACCCCGAGGACAGGGTACGTGCGCGCTGCCACCCCCGGATTTCTTCCTCTCTGTCTATCTCCTTTCCGCGGCTGTAAAATTGGCCCCTGAGTATAATAGTTTATGTGTCGTGGGGATGCTACAGTTTTGTTATTCGAATTGATTCCGTAGTTTCTATTTCGATTCCCAAATCCAATCTTTTTGGTACCTGTTGTGCTGCCTAGTAAGTGGATTTATTTTGGGCAAGTGGTGTCGTGGTCTGCAAATTTGCCATCTACTGTACCTATGATGTGGTGAGCAACTTTTAAGAAGAGATCCTAGTATACCTTACTGTTAAAAGCGTTCTACTTGAGATCTCAAATCTCCAATGCAGTAGGGGCTTATATAGCTTCTAAAGTAAAAGACTACATATAGCTAGAAACATAGGGTTAAAATATCCCCTTATGTGTCTGCGCACTTTATGCTCGTGGTGTTAGTTTAGCGTACCGTGATCTGTTGTTCTGTCAGTGGTTTATCAGAAGCATTAATCTTTTCTCATTTCTTATGACTGTTGTTGCTGGTTATTGTGGGTTTCATCTCTAGGCTACCTCAACATGCTTGGGACTAAATGCTTTGTTGTTTTTGTTATTGTTGTATTGGAACACTTGTAATGTTCACTTGTTGCTCTATATTGCAATATTTTGACCGTGCTTTTCTGCTACAGCCATCTCCCACAACGTTTGCAGAGGTTTTCCAGTGCATGTTTGATTACATCGATAGGCTCTTCATCATGGTTCGCCCTCGGAAGCTGATGTACATGGCCATCGGTACGTTTTCAATGCATCTATTTCTCAGTTCAGTTATGCATCCATCTATTCTAATGTCCTAGGAGCTGGAGTTCATCTGGTTATACTGGTGCCTATTAGGAATCCTCAGGATAGTTGGGTGTTATCTTGCAGAACATCTTCTTGTAATGCAGCATTATGTGCTGTTGCTGAAACTGTTGTGATGTATGTGCTGACTATGCAATGGGTTGCAGATGGTGTCGCTCCTCGAGCTAAGATGAACCAACAACGCTCTAGACGATTCAGAGCTGCAAAAGACGCATCTGACGCGGTCAGTATTCTACGTGGAATTATCTTCCTGCATTCAGTGTATGATCATACACTGCCATGTTAATTATCTGTTTTGATCCTGTCAACCATTTATACTTGCACTCACTACCTATTGTTGTTCTATCTCCAGGCTGCAGAGGAAGAGCGGCTCCGTGAAGAATTTGAGAGGGAAGGCAGAAAACTTCCCCCAAAACAGCAATCTCAAACTTGTGATTCTAATGTTATCACTCCTGGGACAGAGTTTATGGCTGTTCTTTCAGTTGCTTTGCAGTACTACATCCATCTGAGGCTGAATTATGATCCTGGATGGAAACAAATTAAAGTATGTACCACTTGGTGGCCAATTGGACCTTTCATTTTGATATCTATATTCTGTTTTAAAAGATCTATACACTGGACATAAGACCAACTGTGAAAAAAAATCATGTATGTTCTGACTAAATTTTTTTGAAGGTTATCCTATCTGATGCGAATGTCCCTGGTGAAGGGGAACATAAAATTATGTCTTATATTCGTGGTCAACGGAATCTTCCTGGATTTAACCCAAATACACGCCATTGCTTGTACGGCCTGGTATGTTCTATAACTATATTTGTAGTATTTCAATTGAAGTTCATTTTTTTTGTTGGTCAGCTAATGCATAGCCTTATTTTCTTACAAATGCAGGATGCAGATCTGATAATGTTAGCTTTAGCAACACACGAAGTGCATTTCTCTATACTGAGAGAGGCAAGCTCCTGCCGTAAATTTTGAGATTTTTACTTTCACATGTTGATGCCTTAGGAGAAAAAATGATTGTTCTAGTTTTGTCCCCCTCCCCCTTTGTGCAGTTGATGTTGCTTAAATACTTGCTTAAAAAAGACATAAATTGCACCTTACTTTAGTGGTTGCCATTTCTCTTAAGATCTACATTGGAAAAATGTTGACGTGCATTTTGTATATGCAGGTAGTTTTTACCCCTGGACAGCAGGACAAGTGTTTCTTGTGTGGTCAGGTGGGACATCTTGCTGCAAACTGTGAAGGTAAGGCAAAACGAAAAGCTGGTGAATATGATGAGAAAGGTGAAGCTATTGTTCCAAAGAAACCATATCAGGTATTAATGCTTTATATTGCTACTTATGTTTCATATGTATATTTCATTGATTCACCATGGGCCTTACTCTTGTTTCTTTAATTTAATCCTGTTGACTATGTTTTCAGTTCTTGAATATCTGGACCCTTCGGGAGTACTTAGAATATGAGTTCAAAATGCCAAATCCTCCTTTCAAGATTGATCTTGAACGCATCATCGATGATTTCATCTTCATGTGTTTTTTTGTCGGGAATGATTTTCTTCCACATATGCCGACTCTAGAGATTCGTGAGGTTAGTTTCCTGGTTTGTTAATTTAATATTTTATATGAATGTCCCAACACTGTTACAACTTGCTAGGCATGATCCCATTGTTTCTTCTTCCAAACTGTTTACTCTGCATTTTATTTACCTTCCTGGTTTGTCTGCAGGGAGCTATCAATCTGCTAATGGCTGTATACAAGAAAGAATTTCCTTCAATGGGTGGCTATTTAACTGATTCTTGCACGGTAATAGAAACTCATTTCTACTAAAATTGGTACATACTGTTCTTTTTTCAGAAACTACAATAATTCAGTTGAATAATGTTGCATTAACTTCTATTATATTGCTGTGTGTAGCCTGATCTGAATAGAGTGGAACATTTTATCCAAGCAGTTGGATCCTATGAGGATAAAATATTTCAGAAAAGAGCTCGTTTGCATCAGGTGCACAAGGACTAACTTTATTTCTAGCCTTCAATTTTGATAGAAACCTTGGAATTATTATGTTGTCTTCTTAAGTTGCACTTGCATGTGCCAATTAATATTATTGTAATTTTTTTTTACAAACCTGTTCAAGAAAAAGATAAACAAAACAAACAAGAATATGTACCGTTTTCATTGGGTTCAAATCCTTATTTCGGGTTTAAGGTTTTAAAACAAACAAGAATATGTACCTATTTTTGAGATCAGAGGTACATAGTTTCTTGTATTTGTTCCTGCTGCATTGGTTTTATATATTTTCGAAATTTGCATCTTGCGTTTGTGATGTTTATGGATATACAATGTAATGTTGAGATATGTAAAGTATTTGTCTGTTCAAGGCCATTTGTTACCCGCTTATTTATTATAATACATTGTTCATGGAATTTTAAAACCTAATGTTAACATTCATTTGGCTTGTAAGATATTACTAAAAATAGTGCCTCAATGTTTAAGGATATTTTTTTTTGGAAAAATATTTGCAAGTTTATTTCTACTTGTGCTGGTAAACCATTGAGTTCATAAAAATGGGTGTTCTTCTTACGGTTTACAACAATATTATCCACAGCGTCAAGCAGAAAGAATAAAACGAGAGAAGGCCCAAGCAAAGCGTGGCGATGATCTGGACCCTCATGTCAGGGATGACCTTATTGTACCTGTTGCTCAATTCCAAGGGTCTCGCCTCGCATCTGGGGCAGTACCTTCGCCTTTTGAGAATGGATCCCATAGGAAAGAAAAAAACCGAGCTCAGAAAGCTCCACGAGTATCATCATCAGGATCTAGTGTTGCTGCTGCCATTGTTGAAGCTGAAAAAGATCTTGAAGCGCAGGTAATTCATTCATCTGCTTGGGAAGATGTTACATGCATTTTGGAAGTTCCTTTTTGTTTTCCTTGTTTTTATATCTTTTTCCTCTTTTCTTTTGTTTAGTTTTGTTTGGCTCTTTTTCTACCTCTTCTATTTCCTATCCAGTATATTTCCTCTCTTTTCTTTTTCTTGTTTGGTTTTTGTTGCTCTTTTCCCAACTCTCTTCTTCTTTGCCTTTTTTTTTTCTTTTGTTTGTTTGTTTTGCTCTTGTGCTCGGATTCTTCGGGGTTTCATCTCTAGCCTACCCCAACTTGCTTGGGATTAAAGGCTTAGTTGTTGTTGTGTCCTTGTTCTTATATCTGACCTTTTGATGTAATCTTTTAGGAGCGTGAAAACAAAGAAGATTTAAAGTCAATGCTTAAAGATGTTCTTCGTGAGAAATCAGATGTTTTTAATTCCGAAAATCCAGAGGAGGACAAGGTATGTCTTTTTGGTTACTGTTGCGCAAAACAAATCACACTGTATTGATTTTATGTGGTTTGAAACACTGCCCTAGCGTCTTGTCCAGGATGAAATTTTACAACAATATTATTGAACTCAAAAGCTACTGATTTTGAGTCTTAGGTTATGACATTTCTATATTTGGAGTTCAATATAAGTGAAACAGTAGTATGCATTTACTCTTGGCATGTCGGGGTTTGACCTTTTTTGTCTCTGCAGTCTAAAGGAAAGTGGGGCACACAATTTCTGCAGTGTCGGTGCAGGTGGAAGGCTTAAAATAATATGGTATTTAATATTTCAGGTAAAACTTGGTGAACCAGGATGGAGGGATAGGTATTATGAAGAGAAGTTTGGGGCAAAAACACCTGAGCAGATGGAAGAAATACGAAGAGACGTTGTAAGTAAATAAGGATATTGGAAGCAACATTGCCATTACTCCATTTGTACTAGTTTGAGAGTAAGATTTCTCCTATTGTAGATTTTCTTATATATAATATGCCCTATCCTTCTTTAGGCCCTCAAATATACTGAAGGTTTGTGTTGGGTAATGCACTACTACTACGAAGGGGTTTGCTCCTGGCAATGGTAATTTAGCTTGATTGCTAAAATTAATAGCAGCATAGGTATAAGTTCTGCTGAGTCATTCTAAATTAACCTTACTACATGCAGGTTTTACCCTTACCACTATGCTCCTTTTGCTTCGGATTTAAAGAATTTGAGTCAGATGAATATAACTTTCGAACTTGGGTCACCATTCAAACCGTTTGATCAGCTTATGGGAGTTTTCCCTGCTGCAAGGTGAATATGATAAGTTTGCAGTGGTTTTGTCTTGGTTAATCATGCTATTTTCTAATGATCTGTTGCCACATATACTTTTCAGCGCTCATGCACTTCCACTACAGTATCGGCAATTGATGACTGATCCAAGTTCACCAATTATTGACTTCTATCCAACTGGTATGCTGGTTTTGCTAAGGATGAGCAATAGGCTTCTATTGAGCTAGGATATTTTCTAATCCTTTTCCCATTTACTTGCAGATTTTGAAGTTGACATGAACGGAAAGAGATTTTCATGGCAGGTAAAGTTGCTCTTATGATAGCTTAATTGTAGTATTATTATGCCATACATCTGTTTATTCTAACTAAAATACATTGTCTAAGATACCTTTTTGTCTTGTAAATCTGCCATTTCTAACAACAATCCATCCCTCACAGGGAATAGCAAAGCTACCATTTATTGACGAAGCTCGGTTGTTGGCTGAGATAAAAAAAGTTGAGCATACTTTGTCGGTATGAAATGGAACAGTTTGTTGTGCATCTATGCTTGTTTCTGTAATAGAAAATCTATTTCTAAGATCTACATCTCTTACCTCTTCTTTTGTGTAGCCTGAAGAAGCAAGGAGAAACAGTACCATGTGCAATATGCTCTTTGTGAATGGCTCTCATCCACTTTCGCCTTATATCTATTCTCTGAACAGTCAGTTTGGCCATCTGCCTGACGAAGAGCGCAATAATATTAAAGAAAAGATTGATCCCTCTGCTAGGTTAGTTAAGCATATTTTCATTATTTTAGACTTGCTATTATTTTACTGCTGAATGCTGAGATTCTGGTTTTATTGTATGCTGAGGTAAGCCAATCTGGATATTTTGACAAAAGCATTAACATGAGTTGGCATAACTGAACTACTTCTGTTTGCTCTTTCTTTTTGGGGAGGTTAAACAGTGGACTATTGTCTAAGCCTGCTGAAAATTTCATGGGTAGATTTTTCTGATATTGTTGCTCTTGCTTATTTGGTTTAGCGGAGGAATGAATGGTTATGTTGCACTTTGTGGTGGCGATCCATGCCCTCCTGTCTTCAGGTCTCCTGTGGATGGGCTGGAGGATATTATGGACAATCAAGTGATGTAAGTGCAACTCTTTTCAGAACATGGTTAATACAATTTTAACGGAAACCAAACTAACAACAGTAACATTTCTCTTAACTAGATGTTCAATCTACAAGCTCCCAGATCCTCATAAGCACATAGCCCGCCCACCTGTTGGTGTTATCATACCCAAGAAGGTATAGAACTGCTGGGAAAGTTTTTCTTGAGATGTTTTTTTACAGTACTTAACCTTGTTTGAGCTACCCTGCAGAGTGTTGAAGCTGGTGATCTGAAACCGCCACCTGTGCTATGGCATGAAGACAGCGGCAGGAGGCCTTATGACAACAATAACAGGAGGCCTTATGATAATAATAATAGGAGGCCTTATGATAACAACAATAGGGGGCCTCTTGATAGGAGCAACATGTACGATACCCATCTCTTTCCCTTATTTTATCATTTGTTGTAGGCACATTGAAATTTCTAACCTACTTCTGTGGTTCAGGCAAAACCCAGCAGGAGCATTATCTGGGCGACATCTTGGGGATGCTGCTCATCGACTGGTTGCAAACAGCTTGAATGTTCGGGGCGGTGGGAAATATAATGCCCCACCTATGCCATACCAAACAATAATGAATGGTGCATACCATCCAAATGGAAGGCATGATACGGGTGTTCTGGGAGTGTCGCCAAGGATGGAACAGCCAGCTGGACATCCTGGCTGGCATGTTCCAGGTGATAATGTGCCAAATAGTCAAGTACCAGGGTATGCATTTTCATCAAGTCATTATCAGCATGGAAGGCCAGGGCCTTCTCAGTATGAACGAGGTAGCCATGGAAGGCAACAATCTCACTCACATTCTAGAGATAGCCACTACGATTCTAGAGGAAGGGTTCCACCTCCATCTGTACACCATCAGAACCGTGGCAGTTCACATTCATCACATCCTGCTGCTCCACCACCAGGCCAGGGACAGTATTGGCGGTCCCCACCAGGATACCAGCCTGCGCCATATGGAGCACAACAGTGGCAGCAGCGGCCTTATGGAGGTGGGACCCCACCAACAAGGCCTTACTCACAACAATCACACAACCGTTATAGCAACTTAGATAGAACCTCTAACAAGAGGGGTCGATACTAGGCTCTGTCGACCCCTTTGGGGCCTTTTATATAGATAGAGGAGGTGAGACTTGGCAAACTAATTGTCCTCATCCAAAATTCTGTTTCTGTTGTAGACCTGTTCTTGTTGTCAGTAGAACTTGCCAAGTACAATGCAGGATGCCATCATAGTCATAGGCAGTGTTTTCTACCGTCTTCTAGGTGGTCTCACCAGGGATTTCAAGGAGGAATGTTGTATACTAGCATTTGTAGCTGACCAGACCATCAGGTGGCTCTGTTGGCTGTTTTTCATTAATGCTTCTTATTTTTCAGAACATGACCCTAAGAGGCTAGTGCCTTGGGGTTGGAAAGATGTTCAATAACAAGTTTTGATTTATAGTGTTAATGTATGTAATTCAGGACATTTTTAAGAGGCCAGTGCCTTGAGGTTGGGAAAATTTTTAACAGGTTTTGATTTATGGTGACAATGTATGTAATATTGATCCTTACAGTTTTGATGATGGATGTATATGTATTGATAGCAACGTTTTTTATTTTTAGATGACAGTGGTGAAAGTTTGATTTCTTCCTTCTTATATATATAATGCTGTTGTCGATGTGGAATACTTTTTTTGTGGTATTGTACGGATGCTCTACTGTTGCAGAATGGAATTTGTGGGAGATTGCGTTATGAAGCTACTAATGTTTTGTGGAAAAATATAACTATTTTCTGAGTTATGTGAAATATTTGTCACTCATTCTGGATCTCAGAAGTGTCTTCATTAAATCGATTCCAGTATTTGAATTTATTTAGCAAAATTTTAGGGATTCTCTTATCAAATTGCATTGAACCAGAATAATGAAGCAATCCCTTGAATTAATCAAAACTTTGGCAAGAAGGATGACGCTTTTCATGAAGTATATCTCAATTCAATATGGAAGCAGAATGGCAGTCTTCCAGAACCCTTTCCATACGCTAGTTACCTTCTACCAATGTTTTCCTTTCAGCTAGACGAATTAAATAAATCTTAAATCAGCTAGATCTCCCTCTGGACTAAAATGATTGACAACAGGACAGCAATTGCAGTGCAAATTTGAACTGTGGTTACTGTCTTCAAACATCTCAATATATTTGTGAATTATCGACGAATAGGCAAAAAGATGACTATTTGATTCGGGTTTCAGGTTGCTTGTCATTGGCACCAATATTTTCAGCTGCCGATGAAAGTGAGGCTTTGGATCTTGATCTTGATGTCCTTGATGATCTCGTGGATGCCCTCGGTGAATCATTACTGGATTTTTTCCTTCTGGACTTCCTGGGTGGCTTTGGTATGTCGGGATATGAGTTTGCTTCATGACTGGTATTTTCTGAAAATATACCAAATGGTGATATATCTCGGGGCTCATCAAAATCTGTCAACGAAACAAATGTGACAAAGCATAAGAATAGAATGTCCATAAGTTTCAATTATTGCAATCAATCATGGGAAATTACCCTTTTTTGTTTAATCATATTATTCAATCTTCTGATATTTTAATAAATCTATATCCATTATCCTGTGGTTACTATGGTAGACATGTGGCTTTGCAACCTGTATTAGTGTTATAGCATTATTTGGAGGGAAACCGATAACAAAGCAATGTATCTCATAATTTCGGTTCACTATGCACCAATTCCTCCACTTAATATAATCATATTTTTGTATCAACTTGCATGGATTCTGTTATATGAAACAGCTGAATCCATTTGTTTACATCATGGACTTTGGGACCGAATACAACATTGTGGATGACATGCTATAGCAATTATTTGACCGGATGGAGTTCATTAGATGCTTTTGCTTATTCTGTTATGCATGTTTTTCCCAATATATATAAATAAATTATGATTCAAGTAAATTTGCGTCATTTAGTATAGAAAACAGCAAGTCTCATCTCAGTTATAGGCTATTGTTTTTACTTACTGATAGCAGGAAAAAAAAACATAATTGATGCATATCGTACCAAGAAAGAGACAACAATATTTATCTACGTGTGGTATAATTAAGATCAATATCGACCATGTCTTATAAATGAGTCATCGTAAGTTGCATCCCGTCTCCATCAACAACACAAGATGCTGTTGGAGGTTGAAAAGAATCAATTTTTTTGTAGCATCATGGATGCCTGCTACAAGATCGTCCACGAATCATGATTCATCAATTAACAAAAGATTGCTAACTAAATATGGCAACATGGAAGAACATTCCTAGGATAAACAATTGCAACTTTTCTTCCTCAAATACACATTTGCACTGAAATTAAATAAACAAAGGAAGAATATTCTTCAACTAAAGAAGCCAAAAACAATTGGGTCAAAACATGCGCACCACGCCTCCACAACTGCACGAATAAATTAACAACAGTTCAGAATATCACCTTGAGAAGCCCAGGAGGTCCTTGCAGATGGCCCTATGCTGCTTAGCGATGAAAAGTCCGGTGACCCATTCATATCATTCATCTACATAGAAATTTGGGATTTATGAGCTTCAGCATGACTGATCGAGGTTACCAGACAGGCGGGCAATGGTTGGATTAAGAGCAAAGCATTGTTCAGAGATCTGAATTATGCAATTTACCCAGCTAGGAGAAGCTGCACTCCCTGTCGGGCTGTCCCAACCGATGTGCGCGACATGCTTTACGTCAGTTGGATAACCGATCTCCATCTGATGCTCCTTGACCACTGCAAGAAATGGCGGACAAATGAGCAAGAAAGAATAAACTGCGGCAAAAGAATTGTCTCTCAGTCCGTCTGTGTTTTCCTTTCCTTTGAAACGCATCATACACATGTGACATGTTGATTACATACCGAAAATCTGAGAGATGACCTTGAGGCCCTTGAAGACCCCTTTCATCTTGTACGCCATCTTTCGATGCGTTGTGCACAACAGGACCTCCTATGAAAACACATATGTAAGAAGGCAGAGTATGCAGAATGAGCCGTGGTTTCATAAATGCATGCATTGCCGAAAAGAGGTCTCCAGAAGAAAATATGCATTGCCGAAAAGAAGTCTCCAGAAGAAATTATGCATTGCAGAAAGAAAGATCAACTTACGATTTACCGCTAGATGGTTGTTGAATATAACCAAAGAAAAGAGAGTCCCGTGTGCGTACCTCAAGACAGAAGGTTTTCGTGTTGATACGACCTCTCCCTTGGATATCTCAACGGAATGAATTGGAGTATACAACGGTTTCATGGCCTTCCAGCAACCGCAATACTATTTTGTTGGGGCTTATATGGCAGCAGGAATGGAATTAAAAAAACAGAAGTGTAGGTTGGTATGATTGTACCCATTCTGTACAATTAAATAATGACAAATTCGCCTTCTCTTAGGTGTAGAACATGTTGTAGCATTTTTGACTTGTCAGACAATATATGCAGAGCTATTCGTGTTCATTTATTCATAAGATCAAAATATACGGGAACTGAATGTCCAGTTTTCATCACACTAAATGGAAAAGTAGAGCGACTAACAGTAAAAACAAAATATTTCCATAGAAACAAAAAGAGTTTTACATTAAATCCAGTATGATCGTCGGCCATCATGAGCCGAAGTTCACGGCAGATTTGAGTTGCAGAAACTGAAGTTTGAGCACAGGTCACTATTTGGAGTGTTTTGAAAAAGATAAGTTTAAAACTAGAACCTCAATCGTCTAAGTTGCTGCAAATGTATATTTTTGGGGGAATGAAGTGCAATTAAATAGACAACACATCAATTGTCCAAGTGCATTGTTCTAATAGAGTTTGGCAGCATTTTATTTCCTCCTATGTATGGGCTGCGCCTCACAGGCACAGCTAAGAATTTAACGGAGAGGAACATATCAAGCATGAGGTGCAGCCACGTTGAGGAACAGGCATGTGAACCAGTCAGGAACCGCGTTTTTGGAAGCTAAAAAGATTAGGCCGTGAATAGAGAGGCTGGCGGCTTGGCGTGCACACCCTGCTGTAGATGGCGTGCACGCCCTGCTAAACTCAACCGACATTATACTATGCTGCTATATATGACGCCATTACCACAAGGTTCTGGCATTCCAAAATGCTTGTTGAACTCGGTCAGGATGACCACCAACCCAACTTGGATGGAGGGAGTTAATTTGTACTCGCTCCGTCCTAAAATAATTGACATTTTAGCTTTTTTTAGTTTTTTTTTTAAAAATAATTGATATTTTTACTTTCTAATATACCTTTTTCTCTTCTCAATACGTCTCTATCTCTATCTTTTTTCTCATTATTTTCTATACACCTACTTTTTACACTTCTTCTTAACTCCCATGTCAGACTCCAAAGTGACAATTAAAATAGGACGGAGGGAGCAGATGTTTGACTTTTGTGACTTTTGTGTTCTAGTTTTAAAACAGCATTCACTTTTTTGTGTTTTTTAGTCTTTTTAATTTTTATTTTTGCACATGACATTTAGTTTCAACTATAGTTGTCACTTCGTACGATGCCGTCTGATTTTCTGAAGAGCGTTGTAATAAATAAATAAATAAATAAAAGGATGGACTGAATCGGAGCAGGTTCGCGTACGTTGGGCTCGTTCGTGCTCACATTTGACTCAGAAAGAAAGTCCGCGTAAACTAGATCGAGCCGGCTTACGTCCAATCCAACTACTTCAACTTGGGCCTACTCCTAGAATTTGAGCCTCCACACGTCCAATCCAACACAGATTACTTGGGCCTAGGCGAACGGAGGAAATCGATTTCGTAACAGCGGCGCCGCGTTGCCGTGTTGGACTTCTCTCTCTCTCCAAATCTCCGTTTCCTTCCGCGCTCCACCCGTGAGCCTTCGTTTCATCACAGCCCAACACGTCAAAGAAACAATCGATCCAACCCGTCCATCCTGCAACAGATGGTAACCCAACCGGCTGCGGTCGAAGCCAGGCCATAAATACCAAAGTCCCTGGCTCTTCGTCACAAGTTTCGCCAACCTCCTCGCTTTCCTCGTCTGCCGAAAGGAGACCCGATCGAAATTGAAAGCTCCAACTAATCGACTTCGCAAGGTAATCATCATCTGATCTCGCCTTAATCCCATCTCCTCTATACGGGAGTTGAAATCGTTCGATTTGATCTCGCATTAATCCAATCTCCTTGGTTTGATCTGTAAGCTAGGTCACTCGATGTCTGATCGGTGGATTAGCCTTAGGTGTTATTTATCTGAAATTTGATAAATTATTAAATTGGATTAGATTGTACATGCATCTGAGGTCACAGATCTGGTAGAAAAACTATTCGTTCTACGTGTTATTGTTAAATCATTCAGATTGTAGTCCCAACTTCCAACTTTTCATGGTGTGGTCCAGTACTAATATGCTAATTCGAATCGAGAAGTTCTAGTAATAGTGTCTGTTTGTCATATTGTTGCCTGATTAGTCCTCGTCCTTTTGAGACATTGATAATCTTATATATGATCGAGCGCTTATTGAGATTGTGGATTCGTTTGCTTAACCAGATTTTCAGCCACCTCCGCTTATTGATGTGTTTGAAATTTTCTGTGAATCTGTAAATGGTGCCAACCAGTTTTCTAACCTGCAAGATTTTAGTGAAATAATAGTCTTATTAACTACTCTCTGTTAGTTTTATGACATTACCTGCTTTCGAACTGCTTTCACTTCGTCCATCCTACATGCATGTTCTGTTTACACATAACCTAACATTTTGTTTGCTTTCTTCAGATGCAGATCTTTGTGAAGACACTCACCGGCAAGACTATCACCCTCGAGGTGGAGTCGTCTGATACTATCGACAATGTTAAGGCAAAGATTCAGGGCAAGGAAGGTATTCCTCCGGACCAGCAGCGCCTTATCTTTGCTGGCAAGCAGCTCGAAGACGGACGGACCCTAGCTGATTATAACGTTCAGAAGGAGTCCACCCTGCACCTTGTCCTGCGTCTGCGTGGTGGCATGCAGATCTTCGTGAAGACGCTCACTGGCAAGACCATCACTCTGGAGGTCGAGTCCTCCGACACCATTGACAATGTGAAGGCGAAGATCCAGGACAAGGAGGGCATTCCGCCGGACCAGCAGCGGCTCATCTTTGCTGGCAAGCAGCTGGAGGATGGACGCACCTTGGCAGATTACAACATTCAGAAAGAATCTACCCTCCATCTAGTCCTTCGTCTGCGTGGTGGTTTCTGAGCTGAAGCTGCTGGTTGGCTTGCATTTTATTATCAGGTCGTTTTAGTTGGTCAGGTTGATGTGGTTTGATCTTTGAGAACGTGACTCAAATATCTGGTGTCTGTTCGGGTACAACTAGAGCATATACGGTTGTGACTGCTCTAGCCTAAAACTTTGAACTCTGCTTTCTTTGATGCTCAAGCTGGTGTGCTTTTTTTTTATGCTCAAGCAATCTTGGTTTAATGATATGGTCTGGTTGTTTTTACTGCTTTGCCGTCCTGCACTTCCGCAGAGGATATATGCATGCACCATTGATAATAAACTGCATGTCGTGTATTATTCTTGCCTGCTTGGCTCATGGTTGTGCAAACAACTACTCCCTCCATACTTCTACAGCATATAATTTTTTGTCTTAGAGTATTCTGAAAATCTTGATCATGTGAAATTTTTGTCTCCGAGTATTCTGACATAAATTATTTAAATCTCCAACTAGTATTTTATATATTATTCTGAGTTTGTGACTAAAATTTTCAACTCTCATTGTGACAAAATATTTAAATTTTAACTGGCAATCTGTATATTATGTGTGTTAATTCTTGATTGGAGTATGTTTAGACCTACAATATCGCTTTGCTTACTAACTTAACGGTGTGGATAAAAATTGTCTAAGTGCCCATTGCACTGCTTCACAATGAAAGGCTGTTGTCAGGTCCCTGCTGTGGTCCCGTTGCCCTACCAGTGATCTTCAAACTTGTCTTGGAACGTCAATTAGATCCACAAAATCTTAAATATCTCTTTAGATCTCTAAACTTATTAGACTGTCATCTAATACCCCAATGGTCCAAAAATATAGACTTTCATTGTCACACTCGGTTTTATAACCAAACCAGATGTATTCTATACGTATGCCCATAAAAAGTTTCGTAGATGTCATAAGTGATAAACATTAAACAATGTCTTTCTTAAATCGATCAGTTACCACATAGCTGTCTCAAGCGACCAAAGAAAAATAAGCTCTAGCGGAAGACTCCATAACTTTAGGCAATTGACCGGTGGCGACACGTCTAGACCTCTTCATCATTGCTGGTAGTTCAACTCTTCATCTTCCGAGGAGTACACGCCGTACTTCACAAATAGGGGAAAGTAAAGATATGCAAACTTAAACAATAATAATGATAACAACAGGTTCAATTGCATAAATGCTAATTACACCTAAGATCATTTGAAAAATCATCCTATTAACTAGGTGATATAAGCCAACATGTTACCCCACCTGAACAATACCTGATCAACGCTATAGGTTACCTCAACTATAGCAAACCATGGTTACTCCACCCAAAACAAACCATTAAAGGTTACTCCGCTTTTAGCGCCACCTACGAGTTACACCACCCAAACTACACTACAGGTTATGCCACCTGTAGTGACTCCCATGGGTTACACCATCCAAATCTGGTTATCACACCACATGCAAACAACCAACTCCTACTAATAATGTGAGGATCTAGACTGCTCGTAACCATGAGCACAACTGTCATAATAGTATAAAGGTCGCACGATTTTATCCACATGTCAGTGATTTTATCACCTATCAGTGACTAAAATCTCTATCCCACCGATGCACAACTTTACCTGCAAATTTGTTTACTAAGTCCTTGTCCTACTTTAGATTTCAAAAATGCGTTCATGGAATTGGCATACGAAGATTTAAAGATTTGCAAGGTTCAGAGGAGACTCTTACTGAAGAATCTTGTTATCAAACGTCATATTGCACTCTTTTTTTCCTATATGAGTTTTACTCAAAAATTTTCTTATACTAGATTTTTAATGAGGTAGTATCTTCACAAAGTCTATGTCTATCTATTGATTTTTCTCCACCAAGGATTTTAAAAGGAGGTATCAAAATAAACTATGTTATATCCATTTTCTCTATCTTTCCCACTAGGTTTAAGAAGTTTTCAACAGTATACTACTCTATCTCCTCACAGTTTTCCTGCAGGGATTTTAGAGAAGCTCTACTTTGACGGACGATGATGAATAATCGATCAAGGGGGAGTGTCAACAACATGATTATGAACCGGCATCACCACTGTGTCCCCAAAACGCGTCCATACGGAACGGACGCCTCCGAGGAGTGGGGCTTCCTTAGCCCCTATTCTTTCTCGGCCTATAAATTATAATCTCCAACATCAAGAAAGGATTACTAATTATTTACTTTTCACTATTTGCATTTACTTCCTCCATACTAAAAAGAAGACATTTTATACATGATTTAGAATACAAGAAACATTAATTAGAGTGTATTTTTCTGTATCTGTCCTTATTAAAAACAGGTCCTGGACTCATCCTATTCAATATTTTTTCCTGGTCTAGGTGGTTACCGACATTGGCCCCGAGGTGGAACCTTCCTAATTCGATTCCGTGATCTCGCTGAACGTTAATTTCTGTAGCATTTCCCTTTTTCTTATGTGTGCGTCCATGCAATCTTTTTTTTCTTTTCTTTTTTAACTGTGTGCGTGCATGGCGGTCAATTTTCCTTTTTTGGCTGCGTGGGTGCATGGCGGATGCATCATTTGCCTCCAGTCATTTTGCTTGGGTCCTTGGAAACCATGGCGGGCAGGGCAGCGAACAAGAGACGACTGCTGGGCCGAGGGCGAGTGACGGCGGGTGGCGAGCGAGCAACTCGGCGCCAGTAACAGAGGGACGCGGGCAGGTGCAGTTTAAAGACGACCTCGGGACGACGGAAAGCGAGGCGGCCCCTTTAAATGTTCACCTCGGGACTCGACGACGGAGTCGAACGCTTGGAGTTGAGGCAGCAGTTCGAGTTCCGTTTGATCTATGGTGCAGGATGTTTGTGCTACTTGTTTGATTAATGCACTTTTCCATGCTGCATTGTGCATTTCTTGATTTTCCAGAATTCTATTGTGAAGTAACTATCTCCGTTTTTTCTGTAACTTTCATCATTCAAGATCTGGGGTAAAATCTGGTTTCTCATCATCTTTTTTTCAGTAGTCGATGCATTGACTACACCATGCTAAATTTCTAGCTATTACAGTTTCGAATGTTTGGGAACAATTGCTTCAACCGCACACTGACCACAAATATAAGTAGGCACGTTGGCATGTCTGAGCTCAAGGGACTATAAAATGGTAAGAGGATGGTATAGCCTGATGTCCTTGTAAATCAGGTAAATAGGAGTAGTAAACACATAGATAACGGTGTTCTAGCTTCATTAGTAATTCAGCATTAGTTAGAAGTTACATGTAACTGACAAGTCAACATGGCACAAGGTGAGTCTGCGCAAAATTGCACATGAACAGTGAAGTTGTGCTTAGAGCATATGAAAACCCATTTCACCTGTGAATCAAATAGTTCCTACCAACAGTTAGTCACTTCTTAGCACCTTTTAATTCGGGTTGATTTCTTGACGTCTTGGTTCTCATGTTTGAGATTAAGCTACTCATAGTGTTTATTTGGTCATAGATTCAGAAGGGCATTTATCCTATGTTCACATGTTTGGAGTTACCAGTCTTTGTGATCAATGATACTTGATTGATAATTCAAAGTCCTTTTTCCTTGTTAAGTTTTTTAATTTTTTCACAAACATGCCTTGGCACGTATTTCATTAAGAGTAGCGCAAACAGTTTACAAAAAGTAGTACAGAAGTTATGTTTTGCTTATGTGCAGCGATTGGACACACATCCTCTGCAGTTGTGCATTAGCATTAACAGTGTCTGACATGTGGATCAGACACAACTGCAGAGGGTCTGGACTCGCAGCTATTGCTTCAATTATCATGCAACCTAGCTTCCGAGTTAACTATTGTATTGAATACTGAAGGAGTGAGACACATCTTCTATACTTCAACTAGTACTTCTGCTAATTGTTTTTTTAGTTAGTCCCTCCGTTCTGATCAATGAGTTATTTTATTGTGATAGTGCTAATACATGATCTGTGAACTGATTGCTAGTTCGATATATGATGCTAGAATGTTGGAGGACACAAATCCTAAAATATTTGTTCCTTGTATCAGATGCAGATCTTTGTGAGGACTCTCACCAGCAAGACCATCACCGTTGATGTGGAGACATCTGACACAACTGACAATGTCAAAGCGAAGATTTATGACAAGGAGGGGATTCCTCTGGATCAGCAGCGCCTTATCTTCGCAGGAAAGCAGCTCAATGATGGCTGCACGCTTGCAGATTACAACATCCAGAAAGAGTCCACCTTGCACCTTGTCTTGCGTCTACGTGGAGGCATGCGGATTTTCGTCAAGACACTCGATGGCAAGACCATTGGCCTTGAGGTTCAGTCATCTGACAAGTTTAGCAATATCAAGGCAAAGATTCAAGACAAGGAGAGTATTCTCCTGGACCAGCAGCTGCTCATCTCTGGCGACAAGCAACTTCTGTATTGGCGCACACTTGCTGATTACAACATTCAGAATGAGTCCACCGTGCATCTTGTCCTCCTCCGGCCTTGTGGTGAGATGGAGATCTTTGTGAAGACTCATACTGGCAAGACCACCTGCCTCGAGGTAGCGTCGCCCGACACAATTGACAATATCAAGGTAAAGATTCAGGACAAGGAAAAGGTTCCCCCGAACCAGCAGCGCCTCATCTGTAACGGCAAGCTGCTTGAGGGAAGGCGCACTCTGGCTGATTACGACATCCAGAAAGAGTCAATTCTGCACCTTATTACCTGAGGACTTTTACAGTAGACCCAAATAAATACATGTCGTTTATTTTTTTCATTCAACGGTCCAGATCATCACAATGATACTTTACTGAAAAATAAGTATCACGTAGATATATCATAAATATCATAATGGTAGAACTGTCAAAACATAAAAACATATACTAGGTAAATTTGTTGGTATTATTCTTACGACAACTCTCTGTTCGTTTCATTGCGTACGGTTTCCATTGCTGCCGGTTGATTGGCCGCGCTCTAGATCGAGTCCACTCAGATCGAGATGAGGATTAGGATTCCTGGCGAAATTCAAATCAAGATTGACGCATCTGAGACATGTGACTCTGTGTTTCATGGGTTTAGTTTTTGGCGGCGGGGGCTCCATGATTATCTGAGAACTAATTCAGAACGTGTTTTCAAATCAGATTGCAATTTCTACACCTGTCGAATCCATCAATGGTTCGCGCATTGATTAGTAAAGCCATCTTTTGGTGGTGGCGCAGCGGTTCTGCCAACATGAACTCGTCAAACAGTGCTAAGATAATAACCTAATTAGTTCAACAAGGGTATTGAGGGATTGATTTCATTAATAACTACGTAACCACAGAATTGCCACTTCAAATAGATGGCTGGATCAAAACCATGATACCTCTCATAAATCGGTATCATGGTCTACTGTAATAGTGCTCTATTAGCTTCCGTCCCCCTCTAGATGGCTCAAAGATGTTCGTGCGGACTCCTACGGGCAAGCTCTTTACCTTTAAGGACGGCGAGGTGAGGTGTTCTGACACGGTGGAATGTGTCAAGGCAAAGATTCAAGAAGAGGTGGGTTATCCCCAGGACGAGCAGGTTCTCATCTTTTCTGGCAAGAAACTCGAGGATGGGCACACGTTGGCTGATTACAGCGTCGAGATGGGTTCCACCATGCACCTTATCCACCGTCGTTGAACATGATCTTTGTCCTCTGCCTCTATTGTACGTCTCTAAGCTTTTGCTTGTGGTTGGCTAGCATCGTTATCTTCAGGTCAATTTAGGTGGTGATACGTTGACTTGCTGGTATAGGAACTCTCGTCTTTGAGATCGTGTGGCACTTTAGCAAGACTGTTAGCGTGTTCATAATAATATGTGGTTAAGTTGTAGCTGTTCTATCCTAGAAATTCTGTTGTTAAACTTAATGCATAACTTTTGGTGCCGTTCAATGCTCCATTCATATGTGTACTTCTGCACAAAAACGATATATAGGACTCCACTTCATCCAGAGAGGAACATGATGTACTCTCTCAAAGATTATATATGTTGTCTGGGTTTATTTCCACCTGGTGGTGATAGCATTATCCGGACCACGAAAACAAGGAGAACAGATTGAGCTTGTGCTCTCTGTTTTTTTTTACAGGTGATCTCTCCTTAGAACCAGCATAATGAAGGCAGATTTCATATACACCGCGCGCACGGTATTGCGTATCTATCACGTCCACAGTTAAGTTGTCTTAAACCTTAGGCCGATGGCAACGCTCGCGACGGTGCAGGCAGCCAGTGGTGGTGGAGGGCACAGGGTTAAGGTTCCGGGATTGTCGCGCAGTGGAAAGCTCCAACCATTCCGGACGACCAAAGGAGGTTTCGGGGGGGGGGGGGGGGGGGGGGGGGGAGAGGGAGGTGGGGGGCACTCGTGGTGGCTTTGGGCGGGGGAGGAGGTGGAGTGGCGCATTGAGGCGGGGGCTGGGATGAGGGCATATCTCGTACCGCTGGAACGGTGTCGAACAGGCGCCTAACGAAGGATGCTAGACACGTCAGTTTTGCATGCAAGCGAGTCCCAAGGCTCACCAGCAAACGTTTTGCATGCAAGCGAGTCCCAAGGCTCACCAGCAAAGTAGAGACGAAGGAGGTGTAAGAGATAAATTTTGTTGCATGATGAGTTTGTAAATACTCCCTCATTCAAGTTTATGTTCTATAAATTAAAAGAAAAAGTGATATATTTTTATTTTGAGCTATTTTGTTACCTACTTGATGCACATTTGAGGAAAAAAGGTTCCGACCAAGGCGTAAGGCGCACGTTAACATCTACAAGCTAGTTTTGGGTTTGTTCTAAGTTAAATATTTTTAAATTTAATCAATTATAACAAAAAATTTATTATGGTTAATAACACAAAGATACTACTATTAGATTGGTCATGAAACAAACAATCATAATATATAACTTCATGGTAGACATGGGATTTAGAAATAGACAAGAAAAATGGGGCGCCTTAAGCGTGCCGCACGGCCCCTTCATTTGTAGAACCTGCCATGAAACATACATAATATGGAGTAGAAATGAACAATATGAATTATAGAACATAAATTTTCATATAAAACTCACTAGACGCATACACTTATATATGCAATCATTTAAACACATGCATCATACCGTATACCCCCATGAGCATAAATCTACATATGGGTGCCTTGCTGTCATCGGGATGTCACCATCTACTCAAAAATTATTTTTTGCAAATATAACATCCATGCCAAGTTTGAAACTTGAATCCAAGTAGGTTCCATCACAAAGAACCTAAGCGCCTATCCTACGGTTAATTTGCGAATGACACAACATATTGGTAATCCTTAGTTTGCAAGGAAATAGATAACAACGAGTTTATTTTCTGACACATACTTACCTCAGATCCATAGGATTAATTGTTAGCCGACTAATTTAGTCCCTTATTCATTGAGATAGAAGATTAATAAATTGACTAATTGTTTTTCCTTTTAGTCAGGAGAATACATCAAATGATAAAATGGGCATCATTATCTCTTTTATTTCTCATTACCCTTACTTTCATTTCAGGGCAAAACATGTTTTTCTCTACAATCTAGATTAACAGTTACTAGTCTAGACTCCAAATACACACACATTTAACTAATTCTTAATCAAATAATTATTATCCAGCTAATTGTAGTCTAGGCTTCTAATTAGTTTTAGTTTATCCAAATAGGGTCTTATTGAACCATTATCGGTATGAAAAAAAAAATATGTTCACTTAGTACACAAAATATTTTAGAAGAACTTTGTTGTTTCTTTTTATTGGCATTTAATCACCATTGACTTAATAGTGAAAAATGATTAATTAAATACATCAAAATTCTGCATCCTTATTTGAGATGGAATACAGTAAATCAAAGTTTTAATAATAAGAAAGGTTAAAATTAATGCTATTTAGTTATATAGTGAATTTAGAAGTTGTAGTAAAAGTTGTGGGTTAATTTCAGACTAAGATGTGACATTTACTATTTCGACAGTGTTATTATAAAATAAAAGGATTAACATAATCAGGACTTCTAATAATACTGGTTAGGACTCTATGTACGTGATATCAAAAAGATCAGATATATACTTATCTACAAACTTAGGAGAATCCATCGGTTGTAATTCATTAAACATCAAATTGATGGTCGGATGACTTGCTTTTTGTGAGAATTTCTGGTATTTTCTTTTGATTAACATGAAGATATCAAGAGGAGCCTCTAGTTATTAGTATATATAAGATAAGATGAGACTCATATGCACTCCTTATTAACGCCATGACCCTATGTATATGCTAAGTTTGCATATTGATATGACTAATTATAATTTCGAGTGCAGGGAGTGTGCGAAAGGGTCTATAGCCTAGTGGTTACAAGAGGCTCAGTAGCACCTTAGGTCTTGGGTTCGACTCTTGGTTAGAGCAAATTTTCTAGGATTTATTAGCATTACTAGACTTCACTCAGTATTTGAAGATGCTTATAGAGGTAGGATTTGCATTTTTTATTGTGAGTGTCTGAGTTATACTGTGTAATCTAAAAAAAACGTGTCCAGCACGCCCTAGAGTCAAACCGATCTTGCCACTGTGTCTTGGGCTCTTTGTATCGACATTTGTCTTTCCATAACCTATATATAGGGGTTGTTTGTTTCTATGAGCTAAAACTAAAATTTAGTCTAAATTTTAACTCTAAAGAAACAAACGAAAGGGTTAAAAATTTAGCTAAACTTTAGCTCTAAAAAAAAAGTGCTTAAAGAAAGACAAAATATTAGCCCTCTAAGTATTTGAGCTAAACTTTAGATCCTCATAGAAATGAACACCATCATAGCTTCACCGGGTACGTATTTCCAAATTCCCAAGACCACCAAAGCATGGATTCATTAGCAATCAGCTATAACCTGAGTGCGTGCCCATCTGCTAAGGTTCCCAGAGCACGCCCAAGTCCACGGAACACAGAACGACGTTATGGCCTCCGGCAAGGTCATCATCGGCACACGCCCATCCCCGAATGTCGTGCATGTGCGGCATCCATATCCATGCAGCAGGTGTTCGTGAGGACACCATCCAAGTGGACGATAGGAATATCCGTGGACGGGCGACACCAATGACGCACCCACCCCAGCTGGCGCCGAAACTGCTGGCGCGACGTGCGTCACAGGCACCGATTTTAGTCCCACCGGGTCTTCGTCCCGATCGACACGTTTCTTTTCGAAGTGTATATATACGCGTGCGTACGGCGAGCTCATATACTCATTGAATTCAATCTTTATGTTCTCAAACCTCCAATCAGCTCCATGGCGCGCTCGCGCTCAACCCAGAACGATGTGATGGCCTCCGGCGACGCCATCATCGGCGCACGCCCGTCCCCAAATACCGTGCGGGTAAGCTAGATATTGGCCAGCCTCGATTGGCAAATTGCTGTCGTATTTCATGATTCTCTTTGTTCACAATTCAACTATTCCTCTGAATTTAAATTGTTGTCATAATTTATTTTTTTAGTTATGTTTAATCATTTGTCTTATTTAAAAAATTTGAAAATTTATCATATATTTTTTATAATTTATTTTATTATTAAAGAAAATTAAAATCTAAATTATAGTTTTATATATTTAAACAAATATTTTGAATAATACAAATAATCAAACGTAGTTAAAAAAGTTAACTGCGTCAATAAATCCGAAGAAGTACAGCAATACCAAAACTGGAGGAACTATTTCATCAAATTAAACTGAAGGAACTATTTTAGGCCGGTTGTTTTTATTTGGCCCTTGTATTCATGAATCTTGGGACAAACCCGTGCCTCAATTTGTTGCCACCTACGTTTTGAGCGGAGATCTTAGAAATCACTCACAGATGAACCCGCCGCACCATGCAGCTTACCGTTGACGAAGTCATGGGCGTCAAGGCCAAGGCGACTAGTGAGGACGACGCTGGCAACAACCATGGCAGCCGCAACATGTTAGCAGTTGTGGGGATTGTCGCCGCATCTTCTGCAATCGCCGGGATCGCTGCCCGCGCCATCAGCCCGGCGGCGGCCTTTTCTGCTACTTGGTGGTTCTTCTCGGCGGTCTGTCCATGGCCATGGCCAGTGTCCATTTCCCCTAAGATGCGTGGCTTCTTCCCTTTTCTTAAAAAAAAAAGAACAATAAAATGTCGAATTTGGAACAAGATTACGAACTTTCACATGAATTTGAGATTAATGACGTCATGGAACAAAACTGTGTCACCTTGTCTGTGACCTACTTGCTATTGACCAAACGAACCTTTTTTTTTTTATGAAACACGCCACCCTGGCGCTGTCTTCAGGAGACACAGGTGCGAGACGGGGGATCACCGGCCCGTCCACATTGACCAAACAAACTTAACCCAAGGCTACTTCAATACTGTTGTAAAATGCTTATAGGCCAGGCCTATCTTTTAGAAGAAGAACTTTTGGTCCATATGATTTTCTTATCTAATTCTATCCTAACACGAAGTAGGATTTTCCCCTTATAAATAGTTAAGGAGACACCCCTTTATAAATTTGCCAGAATTATTCAATAAAGAATTTCGTCTTCTCTATTCTTGTTACTTTTAGTTTTCGTTCTCGACTTCGATCTACGTGCCTATGATCATCGATAACTCAACACGTTATCAGCACGCTCTACAGAGCCGGCCATCTACTCGGTGATTAAAGGTATGATTTTCGATTGAATTTGTATCTTGACTCGTTGTAGCCAAGATCTGGCCAGGAGATTGCCATAAAAATCTTGACTCGTTGCAGTTAAGATCTACAACAACAAAAGCCCGCCATAGGAGGTGGCACTATGAAATAACAAAATCAGATTAAAGGCACTTTTGCGCCCGTGATCTCCCAACCCTAACCGGATCTGGAACCGGCAAGGGAAGGATCTGGAATATCCAGATCCAAAACGGGTACGTCCAGAAGTTCGAAAAAAAAGACCGCGTGAGTGCCGTCCGCCGACACGAGCCACGAAGATGGCAAGAAGAAAACCGGATCTACCCTAACCCTAGTGGTGAAGGTGACCGGATCCACAAGAAAAAAAAGAAGAAAAAATCTCGAGATCCGTTTCGAGACGGCTCAGATCTGGGTCTTGTTAGCCCAGATCCGGCCCCACCAAACCTTGGATTCAGTTCCATACATCACAGAAAGTTGAAACAAAAAAAATCCCATGGAGCACAGATCTAGGTCAAAAGATGCCAGATCTGGCCCCACCGGCGCCTCGGCCTCACCCCGCGTGCCCGCGCGCGCCTCCAGCGGCACTTGTCGGGCACGGCGCCACCTGGGCCAGCTCGCCGAGGCTCAGCTCCCGGGCGGAGTCACCCAGCCCCACGCCCCCATGTGGCATGGGCCCCACCTGAGCCAGCTCGCCAAGGCCCAGCCGAGCGGAGTCACCCAGACCCACCCGCACGCGGCGATGCGTGCGTGCGCTGGACCGCCGACGCCCCAGCCGGCCGAGCACCGCACGCGCGCATGCCCGTCCCCCCCCCCCCCCCCCCCCACACCCCCATGGCGATGGAAGCACGCCAGCTGCCTGCCTGGCGCCCCCGCTGGAGTGCAGCGCCCGCGGGCACCCGCGCGAGTCACATCAACGCCTGCCAGAATCATTAATTAAGAGGATCAAGTTAATAGCACGACCATTATTGCAGAATTGCTTATTGCCTACCTCTTATTGGGGGCATGCAGTGTTGCACGCAGCAGCATTAATTCAATTAAGGCCATCTACTACACATGAAGAATCACCATTAGCAATGGTGCGTGGTATAATACCAAATGTTTCTCACTTGTGAAGATTTGGATGTGCTGTGTATGTCCCTATCCCTCCGCTTCAGCGAACTGCAATGGGTGCACAATGGAAACTCAGAGTTTACGTTGGATATAAAAGTGCATCCATAATCAAGTATTTAGAGCCATCCACTGGAGATCTACACACGGCTTGGTTCGCTGATTGTATCTTTAATAAAGATCATTTCCCGGCATTAGGGGGAGAAAAGTTTCTCTCTCAGGACGAATGCCGTGAAATAAAATGGGAAACTAAAGGAATTCAAGGAATGGATCCTCGCACTACAGAAACTGAGCTCGAAGTTCAGAACATCCTCCATCTATAGAGGGTTGCTAATGAACTGACAGAAGCTTTTACCAATACAAGAAACATTGTGAAGTCTCATATACCGGCTGCAAATGCACCTGAAAGAATAGACATCTCATTTGAAGAAGATAACTATATGGAATTCCAGCCTCCTTCCTCAAAAGCAATAAATGTTAGGAAGAGGGGAAGTGATCCGGTTACATGGGCATCAAAGAAGCCTAGATTACAAGCTCAAGCTAAAGCTCCTAGGAGACGTCCGGCGGAGAAGAAGCCTAAGCAAACTACTCAAAAGAAGAATATAGAAGGTGAAAGCAAACCACACGAAGTGGTGAGCCTTGAAGAAGAAATCCCAAGTGAGAATGTGCGCACACTTGAAACTCACGATGGGTTATCAGAAATTCCTGATCTAAACACACCTCTGAGTGATGTTGATCAAGAAAATGAAATAATAGAAGAAGTTTCAACGAATTATGTTGAGACAGGAGTAGTATACAATAGAAAGACAATGAAAGTCGACTCATATTTTGCTGACACAATTGCAACACAGATTGATTTGGAATCTAAACCAAAGTCAATGAAGAAATGCAAAAAGCGTCCTGACTGGCCAAAGTGGAAAGAAGCAATTTATGCAGAGTTGAACTCGCTAAAGAAAAGAGAAGTGTTCGGTAATGTAAACCTTACACTAAAAGATATCTTCCCAGTGGGTCACAAATGGGTGTTTATCAGGAAGAGAAATGCTCAAAATGAAGTGACTAGATACAAGACAAGACTCGTAGCTCAATGTTTCACGTAGAGACCAGGAATTGACTATGAAGAAACCTACTCTCTTATAATGGATGGAATTACTTTCCGGTATTTAATATCATTGGCAGTGAATATGAATTTGCAAATGCGACTTATGGATGTCATCACTGCATATTTGTATGGAACATTAGATACAGAAATCTATATGAAAGTTCCAGAAGGAATCAAAGTTCCGAATGAAGAAGAACGCAAATTGTATAGTGTCAAACTTCAGAAGTCACTATATGGTTTATAGTAATCTAGAAGAATGTGGTATAACAAACTCAGTAACTTTTTACTGGAGATAGGATTTTTGAAGAATGATGATTGTCCTTATGTATTCATTAAAAATCAGAGAAAGGTTATTACATAATCTCTGTTTATGTTGATGATTTGAATATTATTGACACTACACAGGACATCGAAAATGCATGTTCCTACTTAAAATCTAAATTTGAAATGAAAGATTTAGGTAAGACTGCATATTGTTTAGGCTTGCAGCTTGAGCATACCCATAAAGGGATATTATTACATTAATCAAACTATACCAAGAAGGTATTAGAGAGATTTAATATGAAAGATGCATACCCACTTAGATCCTCTATGGTTGTGAGATCACTCAATGGAGAGGAAGACCCATTTAGACCAAAGAAGGAAGGTGCGGAATTATTAGAACCTCAATATCCCTATCTCAGTGCTATTGGAGCATTGATGTACCTTACAAATGGTACGAGGCCCGATATAGCTTTTGCTGTTAATCTACTTGCTAGATACAGCTCGGCACCAACTATGCGACATTGAAAAGGCATTAAACAAGTACTAAGATATCTGAGAGGAACTGAAGATTTCGGATTATTTTTTAAGAAGAATACAAAAGTAACCTTGATTGGGTATACTGATGCTGGATACTTATCTGATCCACACAAGTCAATCTCGCGGACTGGATATGTGTTCTTATTTGATGGAACGGTAATTTCATGGAAGTCAATGAAGCAGACGATTGTTGCTACATCAACAAATTATTCAGAGATCATCGCATTATTTGAAGCCGCCAAAGAATGCACTTGGCTCAGAAGAATGTCAAGACATATAATAGATAGTTGTGGAGTATCGTATACTCCATCCCTTATAGTTATCTATGAAGATAATAACGCTTGTATTGCACAAATACAATCGGGATACATAAAGTCGAACAGGATAAAGCATATGTTACCTAAATTCTTCCATACGCATGAATTACAAGAGAAGGGAGAGATTTTGGTAACTCATGTCCGATCTTGTGATAATCTTACAGATATGTTTAAAAAGGCACTACCAGCTTGCACTCTTGAAAAGTATCGACATGATATTGGCATGAGAAGACTTAGAGAAGTGCTTGGAACAGGGGGAGAACTTCCCTAAGTACATCATGTTTCCGAATTAAAAATTATCTTAAAGATAATTCATTTTGCTCATGAAGATCAATAAAAATTAATCATGAAGATTAAAACATTGTACTCTTTTTTCCTTATGAGTTTTTCATATAAAGTTTTCTCATTAATGTTTTTAATAAGGCAATGCGTATAATACAAGTGACGATAATATATGTTCTTTTCTCTATTTTTCTCACTGAGGTTTTAAGGAGTTTTTAATGAGGCATATTTATCGTGATAAAGAGCCCAAAGAGGAGTGTTATAAAACGCTTATAAGCCAGGCCCATCTTCTAGAAGAAGAACTCCTGGCCCATGTGAGCTCCTTATCTAATTCTAACCCAACACAAAATATGGTTTTCCCTTATAAATAGTTGAGGAGACACTTCTTTGTAAATTCGTCAAAATTATTCAATAAAGAATTTCGTCTCATTTATTCTTGTTACTTTTAGTTTTCGTTCTCTATTTTGATCTACGTGCATACGATCGTCGATAACTCAACAAATACTACCTCGGTTATAAATTACTGACAAGAAAATTCACATACAAAACAATTACAAATAGCTGTCCGAACAATTACGTTGTCGCTTCTGTTCGATTTATTTTCTCGTGACACGAAAGACACAAAGACTTGAGTGTGAGAGAATCTCTATCACTTGGGAGTTCAGACACCCCTGTCCCTTTGAGCAAAAACGTCTGGTAACAAGCTTTGAGCGCCATGCCAAATGTGTCGAAGGAAGAGCAAAAGCGAACTGAATAAAAGTGATACTGGAGTTTAATATCGTTCAGAGATGTTTACAAGAACTCCGCCGGAAGCTCGTCGGAGTGGTGAACGGCGGCTTCGCTGCGGTGGCAGTGTCACTGTCTGGTGCCACTGAGCGGCCACAGTGAAGGCCCCGCCGTTGGGCTACCACCGTGGCCATGTCGCAGATTCGCCAGCATCGATTCGTGCTCTGCTCGGCTTTACTATAGTTTCCGCCTCTGTTTCGAGAAGCAGAGCAGAGTCTAGCAGTCCGTCACTGAAATCCGATGGCGCCAGGGGCCATGGCAGCCGAAGAACGATCAGGGCGCCGCGGCTGTGGTGGCGACAACCTCTCAGCTGTCCTGGGTATTGTTGCTGCCGCCTCAGCTGTCACTGCAATTGCCGCCGGCAACGTCCGAACGCCCGAGGCCTTATTGGGATCCTTCCTTTTTTCTGCTGAGCGGCGTTTCCCTGGTCATGGCTGGTGTTCATGCCCCCCCCCCCCCCCCCCCCCCTAAGCAGGGATGGATAGCCACTGCTCCATTCCTATTGATCCTCTGTGTCTATGATCTTGTCATCTTGTTTTGCTACACCATAGCCCGCCGAAGGAAATATCGTTGGAGAATACGGAGCCTGTCTGGTTTTGCAGTCACTGCACTCCCTCTCAGTCGGTCTATTTTGTTCATATAACCAAATACTTTCCCCTTCTGTCCCTTTATGCTTGGACACTCTTGCCTTCTTGCTTGTCCCTTTATTTACAACACATTATCATGCTGCATGGATATATATCTACATTAACTATAGTAGATCAACATTGTTATACAATCAAATAAGAATAAAATGTAGGAATTGAGCTATCACTGTGACTCAGATCTCTGAATTCTTCTTCAGGTATCTAGATTTTATATAATCTGATGACTGTATTTAAAAATACTAGATGCAATTCCAAATTTCCTATATTACATATTACTTGTTATGTTACCATGCATATCCTCTGTGCTATTTTCTTCTTAAAATAGATTGCATCTAAATACATGAGTAAAAGTGCCGTGATAAATACTCTTAGATCATGGTCATGATCTGATAAGAAGCAATTTACTATAAAATTTGCACGTGAAACAATATGAAGAATATAACTACAACCAAAGTTTAATTTATATATACTCATAATATTAATATATTTTGACATAATGTTGTCCTAAACGTGGCACTCATATAATGGTTCATAATTCTAAAGTAAAATTCTTGAATTATTAATTGTAATGTGAATATGAAGATGGTGCATTTGGTTTGATGTAGTATACTTTCCAGAAAGTGGAAGATACTTATCTGTTATATATATAGAAGCTTTGTGCTTGCTAGTTTATCATTACTGTCACCATGGTCCGTTAAAAATCTGTGTTTCAATCTCAGTCTAGCCTTGTCCGCCCCCTAGAAGCAATCAGGATGTCAATTACCTTTTTGGTGTGTACATTAACGTTTGTTCATGTGCAAGGGATCTGGCCTTCCTTACGCCTAGTTGCTTTGGTTGACGAAGATGCATGGCCTTCGCCTTGGTGTAAATGTGACTGGGGCTTGATTCCACCGTAATATCAACCTGCCGGAGCGCATGGAAGGATGTCAAAACATTGACGAATGTAAGATCCTCCTATTTTTTTTCGTTTGCTCGATCAACCACTATGGTTCGGCCTCTGAAGCTTCCGTATTACTAGGTTTGCTCTAGACTTATCAATGGTGCGGATTGACATCTGGAGCTGACATTCAAGTCCAGCTGTATTCTTTGTATGCTGCTTTCAGGTATCTGACGTCCACATAAGACTAGCTAGCCAATAGTAGGCACTTAACCGAAGGCAGCTTAAACGAGTTTATCGCGGAAGCAATATAATTTGTACGTACATATATAGTAATACATTATTTTCCAAATTTATATTCTAGTCACTACACCATGTCACACTAGTTGACCTTGCTCTTATCGCCAAAAATATTCACCAAGAGTTCTAGACTGAAAGTTTTGCGTTTCGGAACGGTTTTGTCCGTGACCCATCGACATCATCCTTTTTCGAGAGAAAAAAAAACGGTTACCCATCCAAGGAAGAAAGCGTCCAGACCAAGGGGAAGCTTCCTTGGCTGGTGGCTGAGCTTTTCTGTGACGTCGCAAGGGAAGCCGGCAGAGGCGACGCGATGGAGACGTCTACCTTTCATGCACGTACGCGTCGTGGGGAGTTGCCGATCGTCCATTGTAGAACGGACGCTCGTGCATTCTCCATCCCATCTTCGCGGCAAACAATTCAGTTTATAAGGAGCCGGGTCAAAGGGTATTGAGCATCAAGCTCGTAGGCTTCTAAATGGATCTTTATTCTAAAATTTAGAAGTCTAGTAAAAAAAACCCTATTCTAGTGGGGCTCCTAAACATCCTTTCATTTTACATGCTCTATCAAATTTTGATCTCATAACCTCAGCAATAGGAGCCTCCTATTTCTCTCCTTCTCCCTTTCTCATAACCTCAGCTCGTAGGCCCCATCATTTTCTTTCTATTTTTTCTTTCTTTTTTGCTCTCTTCTTCTCCCTTTCTCTCTCTTCTTCATCTCTCGCGCGGTCATGCCCGATGCAGCACTGCCTCTCCCGCCTCTCACACCAACATTTCCCCCCGCCTCCGTCACGCTCCACCGCCGGTCCAGCGCCCCGTCACTCCCTTGGTCACCCTCGCCCAGATCGGGCTCCTTCTGCCCTTCTCTGCTACGGCTCTGCTGCCTCTCGGCTACTCCATCTCGCATCAAGCTGAGGCATAGCAGCGGGGCTTGGCGCAGACGGGGTGGCTCGGGGGGTGGGTCGATGGCATAGGCGGGGCGACTTCGGGGTGGGCTGGCGGCGCAAGCGAGGCGGCTCCGAGGGCGGGTGCGCCAGCGCAGGTGGGGCGACAAGCACAGTGGTGGAGGCATGGACGCAAGTGCCTGTGGCGCATTGATGGGTGCGACTCCTCTCCCTCTTGGACTCTCCTTCTCCCGATGGCCCAGCTGTCGTAGGCCCCTCCTTACTCTCTAGCCATCGCCGCCAGGTGGGAGCTCCCTTCTTGCTGGAGTGGAAGGAGCTGGAGAGGGAGAGGACACGATTGCCGAAGAGGGAGCGGGCGGCGGCACTAGATGTGGGGCAGAGCCGAGCACGAGCGGGCCGAGCGGCATGTCTGAAGCGGGGTCGAGGCCGGGATGGCGCGTTGGAAGCGGGGCCGAGGCAGGGACGGCATGTCAGAAGCGGGGCCGAGGCTGGGGTGGCGCCGACGGGAGCTGGGCGCCGGCGTGTGGTGCACATTTGAGAAGAGATTGTAATATTTTTTTTGGATACGTAGGTCCACAAGTGATAGGAGCCCATATGCAGACTTCCACTGGAGTTAGGTACATATTTGGGCGCCCAAATTTTATAAATGGACTTGCAAAATGAAATTTGAGAGCCTAATTTTATATGCTTCACTAGATATGCTCTTATATACCGATCTGATCTGAAAGGTGAACACTGTCATGGCTGGTGGCCAGGAGGGTCTGGATGGTGGCGAGGTGGATGTACCACACGAGTAGCCGTGGCTGGGGATGAAGGCCGCCGAGGTGAAGGTGCGAGTAAAGTGTGGCCATCAACCCTTACCACCCGCACTGGGCCACGACCATCGGTCTCCGGGCCCTGGCCGTCGCGAGCTCGTTGAGCTGCTTCTTCCCAGCTGCGGCAGGTTCTGGAGGCCGGTGCGCGGCTGCCCTGCTCAGTCCATGTTCGCCCTCTTTGTCGCAGGGGTGAACTTGATTACTACTGGCAACGTGTGTAGCTACGCCCACCGATATGTACGAAAAATTGAAGTGTCAAGGTAATAAATGTAGTTCAATTTTAAGAAAGAATTGACGGTAACAATTTAAGAATCAAGAGAGGCGTTGATGAGGATGACATTCAGTTATTGTCTTCAATTTTCGTAGGGATGATACGTTTATCTTATAAAGAAAAAACAGAGTAGTAAAGTCAGATGGGTATGCACGCGCGCGCGTACTCTCTCTCTCTCTCTCTGAAGGAAAAAAACATACTAGTAGCCGTCTAGTGACCTGTTCGACGTGAGCACCGGTGCTTGCCAGATTGAGCTAGCACCTGACATAAAATTGATTAACTACTTTCATGAAGAATAGGGATTAGACCATGACTATAACATCCCAGCCAGGGGCGGAGCTACAGGGGTGCTGGGTGTGCTACCTACATCAAAGCTTAATTTACTTTAAACCTCAAATAATTTTAGTCTCAACACTTTCAGTTTGAATAACCGATGTCAAAATTAATCTGTTCAAAGCAACCAACACCCCCTTTGCATGGTTGCTGGCTGCGCCCCTGATCCCAGCCCGTTACTAGCATATAGTAGTTGTAGTTTCGGTCCAAGATGTCCAACAGTGAAGTGAAGTTGTGAGCTTGGTTCCATATTTAAAAGTTTAGATGGGTGAGAGTCAGCATATAACCCTCATTGTTCTAATCATATAGTACCTCCGGATTAACCATTTTACATAATACGAGAACAAAAACGTAAGGGTAATGTTATATGTGAATGCACGTGTCTGCCCACAGGCGGACTAAGGACGGTAAGCAGACTTTAGATATGGGATGTTACAACCACCAAGTGTCACAAACAAATGTATTTTTGAATTGTGGCTTTCGTGTATTTTGGACTCTTTCCTCTCCTACTTAAATGAAAGAGGATTTCTCCAGTACATTTGTTCAGCAAAGAGCAAGAGTAGTTAAAATCTGAACACGCAATCAGAAATATAGTTTTGCCAAACATTTTATATTTTCCTGTTCAAGTTTGTCAGTAGAATATATGCTATGTTGGTATGCTGAATGCGATGGAAGAATTAGCCAACCTCTCCGATGGTCAAGTCAATAATAAAACTAATCAAATTACCCACGCATTTGCGCAACTAGCTTTAATATCTTGTTGAAGAAGTTAATTAAGACAATTTTCCCGATTTACATTACATCTGATATTGACAAAAATGTCAAATTGTTTCATTAAGAGCTCAAATCACCAAATATGAATGTTTGCTCTCTCGATTATGTGGATTTTTTTATCATCAATTATGTGAAAAATTTGTGAGAGTTTATAATGCCTTTTGTTTTTTTATATTTGATTTTTCTAATACATATATTGGAAATCAACATAATTGTTTAGTCCTCTACGTGAATCATTTCTAATACCACACTTTCCCTCCAATTTTTCTGATTCGGATATTTTGTAATATTTTAATAAAATTACTGGCTTGAGCATTCAACCTAATATCATTAATGCAGCTATAACTAATTCTATATTATCTTACATGACTCAATAATTTATTTTAATATCAATAGACTTATTTGGTTACTATAAATATGTATGTAAGCATTTTTAACTATTTTTGTAATGGTAATAGTAGATAACTGAAAAATATGTATGAGATATTTTAGTATTTCTTTCATGATGGTAGTGATAGACAATTTTGGTCTACTTTTTTATAATGATGGTGGTGGGTAATTTCAAAAATATCCATAGGAGTATATTGGTCTAATATTTTTATAATAACAGTGATGCATAATATTTCATTATGGTTTAACTGATTAAACTGATTAATGGGAATCTAGACCTTGTGAGTAAATGTGGACATACTTCTTTTCTCCGGTTCTGTCTAGCTAATTTCTCATTCCACGTGATCTCTAACCGTCGTTCGGCTCTGTTGTTGCTTCTCCGTGCCATCTCCACATGTTGCATCTCTCCACACTTGCTCATGCCTATGAGCACCATCTCAATGACGAAGGAAGCGTGATGAAAGACATTTCATATTCGTAGAGAGGCGTGTAGCCGACATAACTTTTTTTTTCTTATGCTACTCGATCACATTTAATTACAATAGGTATTGTTCCAACCGATCTTTTAAGTTGCAATATCACTTTTTTGTCCCAGCCAATTATTTTAGGGGAAATTTGTCTGAGAGACACTAAGAAATAGCGGTTTCATCCACAACACAGTCACAATCACGTTTTTGTCTAGGACACACTACGATTTTGGATGCTCTCATCTGTGGCATACTATTACCATTTAATAATTATTTTCAATTTTTTGATCTCAATACACAAAATACATTGATATTTGAATTTTTTACATAAACATACATTGTTGTATTCTTTATCATAAAAAAAATATTGACATATTTTTTGTTATTGTTGGTATGGCTTGCTCAACAATTTTAATATTAAAATAATGAGCAAATCATGTGAATAATCAAAAAAATCTAGCTCTATTTTTTAATAATAGATAATGCAATAATGTATGTTCATGTAAAGATTCAAATTTTAATATATTTTATGCGTTGAGATAAAAAAATTGAAAATAATTGTTAAACGATAATAGTATGTCACAGACAAGAGTATCCAAAATCGTAGTGTGTCTCAGATAAAAATGCGATTGTGAGTGTGTTGTGGACGAAACCATCGTTTCTTAGTGTCTCTCAGACAAATTTCCCTTCTTTTAGAGTAAAATGATCCGGGTCCGTGAACTTGTTCATCTATGTCATTTACGTCTATGAACTTTTATTTTTCATTTTACGGTATACCAACTTGTTGGTGTGTGATATTTTGGTCCATGAACTTTTTCTATGTGGCTGTAGATTCGTAAACTTTTGATGTGTTGCACTATAGATTATAGGACTATAATCTTTTTAATTGGTGCATTATAGACCCATAACTAGTTTTTGAACATTTTGATCCAACCTGATATGACTGTACTCTACTGTGGTAAGAACTAAAAAGAAGGCATAGACTCATTCGTCGAAGTAGAATAGTGGGCTCTTACGCGACTACAACAATTTTTACACGAAATATTACAGCACCGACGATCCCATTGAGTGTCTAAGTTTGCAGATAAATTATAATAATGATCACCATCCCAATAGCGTTGAGCGGGCACAAATTTGTCCGAAGAGTCATTGTATCACACTACCACAAAATTGATCTATAACGACGGCAGCTCAAAGACTGTACAGCGCATCCAAAAGTGGGTTGCTGTTACAAATCCTAGAGGGCCTGCCATAAAGCTAGCCGCTGCTATAGAAACCCCTTTAGCAGTGGTTGGCATTACCAACCGTCACTACAAATGATGCTAATTGTCGCTAAACCTGCATATGTAGCAGCGGTTGGCATTGCCAATCGTTTTTAAAAATTGCCAGGCTGTAAAAGTCTTGCTTGGACAACTTCTACCCTTACTCAGATAGTAACGGCCCAAAAATTTGGACAAATTATCAAAAACAAGAGAGGAAAGTTTTGAGTTTATTTTTTTTGCACGTATTTGTTCTATAAGGTAAGGGGAACTCATTTCATATATTCTTTTTTTTTCACTCATTCTAAAATTAAGTTGAATTTTGAGTTTTAAATTTATTAAATTTTTATCAAATTTTAGTAAAATTGTTTTAATTTATATGGTTCTAGTAGATTGGAGTTGAAGTTTATGGAAGCATTCCACACGGATTTCATACTCTCATTTCCCAATGGCGCAGACACAGTTCATGCATTGAATTCATTTTGTTGCGGGTTCATTGAATTTTATTGGCTCTTCTGTGAGTAACTACCAGGTGCGAGAAAATGAATATCCGACGTAGATGAATACCGTATCCAATTACTCCCTTCAATCTTGTCAAGAACAACTCTTATGAAGTATATTGATTGTGTAAAAAAAGTTAATATTCTCCACAAAAAAAGGTTAATAAAATTACTCGAAAGTGGTCAAATGACCGGCTCGACGTGAATAGCAGCCACCGGTGCTTCCCAGTTTAATACTACTTGTATGAGTAATAGGCCATAGGCCACAACCATTTACAAGAACAAATGTTATTCTGAATTGTGTGTATCTGTATCCGATCCTCGTGTATTTTCGATTACTTCCTCAAATAGAAATATCATTTTTTATCAAACCTGAAGATTACCGGTCGGCGCCCGTAGTTTTTTCCCGCAAGGGTTTTTCACGTTAAATCGTCGTGTTTCGATTTTGTTTATGCATTATATGCTAACATTTCTTACCTAATAATGTTACGATTTTGCATCTTCTGGTACCGATTATTGTTTCACTGATCTAGTTTTCTTTCAAATTTATTCATATACTAATTAACAAGCCAAGATATATATGCCGATGGAGGTTTGATACTTCAGTATTTCTTAGAAATTACATTTTTTTTTCAAATTTGTTTATTCTCAAATTAGTGAGCTAGATATAGATGGATGTTAGATCGTTAGGCTCCCGTGGCAATGCACAGGGAAATACCTAGTAACTCATAAAATGTCTTACACGCTACTGTATCAATTATACATACGTAATTTGACTGAGACATACTCCATCGGTGAGCTGACCGGTAGTACCCCAACTCTTCGCAGTTATCCATGAGTTACTACCGACAGCTTATAACATCAGACGATACATAACGTTCCATGCATGACAAGTGGGCCTTCAGAAAGCGAGGAAGAAATAACGAGTGCATCAAATCTAAGGGCAAAAAAAAAAAAAAAAAAAAAAAAAATCAGTTCCAGTCATTTTCGCGTCTGTTGGCGCTGCTGGATCACCGCCCTCGGTGAGCTGACCGCCGTCGATGGCAGCTAATTTCGGCAGCGGCAGCCTCCGCGTATAAATACACACGCAATATATAAGCTAACAGTTTGGAGGAAAGCCAGCAGGCAAGAGCAAGCTGAGGGAGAGGGAGAGGAGATATAAGAAAGAACAGCCAGCAGAGTAAGTCTGGGCAGGGAGGTCGGTGTCCGCGCGTTCTTCTTGATTCTATGGTTTCTCCTCTAGTCTCTTTGGAAACTAATTTTTCTTAAAGTATAACTAGAATATATATCTAATTAAAAGCTTGAGAACTAATCATTACTATCTCTCTGCTTGGTTTAAGTAAATATTATATTATTGCATGATATTCTAGCCTTGTTATTTTGATTGTCGCAGAAAAGAATGACGTGTTATTTTGAAAATTAATTATTGGTGGGTTGCTTCCAAAGACTCGATAAGCTATTGATTAAATGGTTGTACGCATGATGGCGAATTATGAAAAGGCCCACAGGCATTTTTTATATTCCCACATGATACGGTTGGGTGAGCATATATGTATCCTGTATTATGAAAAGGCCCACAGGCATTTTGTTTCCCCGTGAGCATATATTTATCCTGTATGCAGGTAACAGACGGTCCGTATGCGGTGTCCGGACGGGACAAGACCGCTATAGAGTATTGCCTGAACTCATGTGCCGCGTCCTACCATACGTGGGACATGCAATTACCACGGTTGCGGTGTCTGCTCTCGCCAGCGGAGCGCACACCCCTGGAAGAGCCTTCGGCCTGTTCCTCATGATGCTTTCTGGTGTCTCCTTCGTCACCATCGGCGGCCCGCTCGCCGCTCTGGTTGATGAGGCGCTCCAATTCGCTGGTCGGGTAAGAAGAGGACCACCTAATTTACGCGTTCAAACACTTTGCCATGGACGCTCGCCAAACATGCGTGATGCTTGTTGCCAGCACTGTTTCTCGCTCTGCCCGTAACTCTTGAGTTCAGTTTATCCTGACATCTTTTCAACGCACAGGACGTGGTCGGAGCACTCGCTGAACGCGCGCTAGTGCTTGGTGCGCACCTACAAGCCTCCTGGACTCCAAAACCATGGCGTCCTATATATCTATATAATGATGGGGCCTGGCTACCGCACGCCTACGACGTCCCGTCGCCCCCTCACGTTGTTCTTGTCGGCTGGCCTCCCCGCACTGAGCCCCCAAGAAGAAGGCTATTTGGTCGCGCTCCGTGCTCACGTCAGACACAGTAGCCGTGTCGATCGCGATGAGGCCCGGCCTCACGACGGGTCAGTGTCTAAGCCTCTGAGAATTGAGGACGCTGCACCATGGCTGACAAAATGAGCAGCTGCTCGCCTCTGAGAATTGAGGACGCTGCACCATGGCTGACAAAATGAGCAGCTGCTCTTTCATTACAGTAGAACCTAGAGCCTGGTCCAAAACTGATCAAAGTCATGACATTTTCACATATCAGTCACCTATTCCCCTAACTCGCAAACAAACTGTCCCAACCTGGTAAAAAAAAGCTCTCTTATAGCCCATCAGTTCGCCAGGCTGATTGTAACGAGTGACACAGTTGCCAGGAACAGAGCAAAGAACCCGAAACAGAGCGCCGGGTGTGCCACGCTGCCGATCACCCCCGTGACAGCGAACGAGGAGGCGGAGACGGCCACGACGGCGAAGTTCCAACGAGCGCAAGCGGCCATCTTCTGGAGCACAGACCATGTGGCGTTGGCGGTGCTGCTGCTCGGGCAGAGGAGTCCGGCAGTGATCAGGTTCACCCCTGCGACAAAGGAGAACAGGGAAAAGATGAGGGCGTTCTTTTTCAAAAAAAAAAAAAAAAAAGATGAGGGCGTCGGTGTGAGGGCTGGAACCTTGCTCGGGCAGAGGAGGCCAGCATATCTTTGATGCATAGATCCTACGCTTTGATCAGTTGAAACGAGCCTGGTCAACTGTTACTCTGTGACAGGCTGACTGGTGCCGCCACGCCTAGTTCCCGAGTTGGGTAGGGACTTCAGAGTTGCAGTACCATCATATTTATGCAGTAATAATTGCATGTCATATTCCCCTTTTACCACTACTGAGGTTGTATTTTATCTGAACTACTTTGTGTGCTTATATACGAGAATGTTTTTTCTTGAAACTATATACGAAAATGTTGTCATGTCTTGTGCTCAATGTTGATTGACCTCCTAATTAAATAGTAGAGTTGTTCTCGAAAATGTGCTTTCTATGCTACGGGCAAATACTGTACTTCCTATGAGGCTTGGTTTAGTATATAATGATCGTTTCGCTTCAAGAAATAACTTGTGATATAATTAAAACTTGCTAACTTTCAGTTGACTGAAACTTTAGACAAATTTCAATCACTACTTTAAGACATCGAATATAGATCCAACGGTTTATATTTATTATACAGATAATCCTATAAAATAAAAATCAAAATACAAAGTAACAAACCATTGATTAAAACCTTTTAGTCAATTAAAGACTAGAAAATATGTATAATTAATGATGCGCGCAACTTAATGAATGATGTGTATGAGCATTTGTTTCCAAACGAACCAGATAGATGCTGAGTATTGCGTCTATGGTATGTCTCCGCAAAGCCAGCGTGGTAGCCATGTACAAGGAAAAACGAAGACTCTCACGCCGTGATGTGATGTGTACGAGCATTTGTTTTCACATGAGGTCTTATTCGCTTAGGCTTGGAACGATATGGATTACGGTCCAAATCACGCCTTGTTTGTTTATGCTTGGAACGGCATGGATTACGATTGAAATCACATGGATTGATCAGACGTGGTTTGAAATTTGGTCTGACATGAGCGTTCGGGTTGGCCTAGCATGATATGAAACCAAACTAATACTGGTTTTTTCCATGCCTCCAACGCATGAAACAAAACTCCGTCTTCTGAGTCCGGAAACAGAACTATGGCATGGATTTGTGATTTCACATGAATAATTGAGTGTGATTTCACTCAATCCATGCCTTAGAACTACTACATGTGCATTTCTTTCGTTAACAACCGAATAAGACCTCACATGCATTGATCAGATATAGTTTGAAATTTGATCCGGTATGTAATGTGCGTTCGATTTGGCCTAAGGTCTTGTTCGTTTAGATTTGGAACAACATGGATTACAGCCTAAATCACATGGATTGATTAGGTGTGGTTTGAAATTTTGGCATGTAATGTGCGTTCGGTTCAGCCTAGCGTGCTATGAAACCCAGTCTAAGTCGACCTTTTTCATGCGTCTAACGCATGAAATAAAACTCATCCTTCCATGCCCAAAAATAAAACCACGACATGAATTTATTATTCACATGGATTGAATCACATATATGATTTTAATTAATCCATACCTTATAACTAATATATGTGGATTTAGTTTCATGACACCGAACAAGACCTAACATGGTTTGAAATCGAACCAATACTAGTCTTTTTCATGCCTCTAACCTATGGAACAAAACTCACCCTTTCGAATCCGGGAACAAAATCAAAGCATGAATTCGTTATTTCACATAGATCGAGTGACACATATGGTTTTTCTTAATCTATATTTTGAAACCGCTACATATGAATTCCATTCCATAACAATGGAACAAGACCTAAAACAGATTGTCTGAGTATTGCAACAAGTCAGCATATGTATCGTGTACAAGGCAACGACGAGTCTCGCGCGGCGAGAGCGATGAGCCGGCTCGTGACATCATCACACACGTGTTACTAGATGCCTACATGATGGTACAAGGCAACCTCATCATCCCGCCCGCGATGTTGCGTGTGCAAGACAACGAGAGTCTGACCGGTTGCTGCGGACATGTGCATTACTGTGGTCCCGATGGGGAGTGGTGTCGGACGTGGGGTTGACTGCGAGTCTGTGACGACTCCCGGCACCAGTTGACCCAACCGTTCGGCATCTCCAACAACAGACGCGGGTCATCGAGGTTTACCAACCGGGAGCCCGAGTGGCTCGGCGCCCAGAAACCTTTTCTGAAAGTTCTCAATTTTGAATAGGAAATAGAAGCGATCATGTTTGCTTGCTTGCTTATAGGGTTAATTGTAAAAATTACTTCATAATTTACTTAGAGTTTGAGATTTCTACCCGTAAGTTATTTTGTTGCAAATCTCTTCCCATCCAGTGAGTTTTGTTGTAAAAACTACTCTAATATACATATGTTTAATTTATTTAATATATTTTTGTTTATTTAGAGTAGTCAATGATGTTCTTATCAATTATATAAAATTTTAAAAGTATAATGTTTATATTTTTAGAGATAATATGTAGCAAAAATATCAATTAAAGTTTGAACTGTGTTTCACAAAGATTGAAATTTGAATACATTTTTCATGAAATAATAGGAATTACACGTTAAACTCATTTAACTTAGTTTATTTTAAAATTTATATCAACAAAAACATATAAAATTAATCAAACTTGTGTCAACTTGGGAGGTTTTTGTAACTAACTCATTGGGTGAGTGAAAATTTGTATAAAAATGTTTATGGATGGAAATCTTAAACTCGAAGTAATTTATGAAGTGTTTTATGCAATTATGCCTTGCCTATATATGGAGGCGAGATTATGACGACTAGTATTCGTATCACATCGAACGCGGAATCAGATCAGTCTTGACGATGTTACTAGGCCTCATCTACCACCGTCTCACTAACATTCTGACTACTCGGTGTATCTCGTGCGACACTAAAAAAATAAGCAACGAACCAGGAAGAACTATTTACATTTTGTCGCATCAATGTGCGATCTCTCAGTTTAGAGGGAGTTGCATTGATGCCGTGTCACAGCGAGGAGACTGCGTGACTTGTGCATCGGGCATGACATGGCACGATATGCGCCCTTGCTTTTGTCACTGAGCGTCAAAGGCCGGTGCATGGAGCCGCCCTACAGTATTATTTTATTTAACCATTTCTTTACTCGTTAAATTATATAATTTTTGCTTATATTAATACTATAGCTATGACTTGTTAAATTATTCTTGGACTTCATAATTTAACATAAAACTTAATTTATAACAAACAACTAGATTATATGATCAGATTTTATACAATCTAACTCTAGCTTACTTCATTATATAGTTATGTTACATGTTGTAATCCACTAGATTATGATGAAATTTGCCAAACAACATTGTCAATTTGTCATCCTTCAACTTATATAATATAATACAAAGAAGCTGTAACTGTAGTTGTGCCTGCTGCCAAAAATGGAGGGAACGTACAACTGCTTTGGGCTGTACTGGTGCCACCCGAAAAAGACCAAAGAAAGCTAAACTGATCACACCCATAGTCTAACGACTAAACAAACAAGGCCTTAGATATATGATATGAGGATAATAAGATGCAAGTAACAAGGGATGAGTTTGTTTGACAACTTAGATAATAAGTTATTGGATTATTGATTTTACATAAGTAAATTAAACATAGCCAAATTTGATCATTAGCTCAATTTAAGTTATTGAATTTCTCTACACACCATATTTACACTACTAATCATACAAATTATTAATTACCTGGTACAATGCAGGGACGAACAAGAGAATTTGAATTTACATCTACTAAAGTGCAATTGGATAGGAGATATATAGGTGAATGTTCCATCTTTTCATTACTGATCATGTTTGTAAAAATTCTATGGCCAGACTCAAAACATAGAGATCCATTGTTAAAGAAGCAAATATTTGATGAATAGTAGCACCAAAATTAAGAGACAACAATAACACTATATTACCTCTATGTGCTATATATGTACAACTTAAAACATATCTATTGAACACTACATAATTAAAGTTTAGGCATAGAGATATTATGGGATGGTTTACACTACATAATACATACAACTGGTTGTGCTCTATGCTTATGATGATACATTTGAATAAAACATATGGAAGAGCAAGGATATATTATATCTATAGTTAGAAAGATTTATTTAATATGTTATGAAAAATGGATGTTTACGACATCAAATAATCAGATACTTTATAGTAATGATGTGAATATGACAATATAAGACATTGCATGTTTGACACCATGATTTTTTTCCTCAAAAATATCAACATAACAATGTAATTACCAAATAAATATGAATTATTTTCAACTCATTAAATACACATACCTAAGCACATGTACATAGACAAGAAGTCACGTGAACTAGTCCATCAACTCATACGCCTGCATGGGCTAGTTATGAATTATCATGTAAACATGAATAATAAAACATGATAATAGGACTGATTTTCATGATTTACGACATGGTAAATTGTTGATACAGGTTTTTTGAATGCTCAAGTTTTATGCTTCTTGGAGACATCATTGTGAGCCCTCCACCTCCTTGAAATCACTTCATCTCACCACTATGGTGGCTGGCCTCATGTTCGGCATGGAGGTAGTCCTTCGCTCCAAGGGCGCTGGATGGTGGTAAGTGGAGCCCAATGTTGTATGAAAGGTGTCACTACTACCTTGAAGTGAGGTCATCATTTTTTGTGAACTTGGAATGGCGTTTTCCCCTTATCTTAGCCCCATTCTGTTGGATGCTTCCTCCCTGCGCTTTTCAAGGGTGACAACAGAATGATGCAACTACTAGGAGCGGGGATGGAAGGGGAACGGTTCTAGTAAACCAACAAGCATGTTGGTTGGTGATAGTGCCTGTGGCAATAACCATCGGTTTCATCTTCGTGTGCAAGCATAGACCAAGTCTTTATGTGGGGGTTGTGTGCCCCGCGTGTTTCTTCTTTGTGTATGTTTGTCATTTGTGTACCTGTTGTGTTGTGCTTGCAATCTTCGGCTTGTAATATGTCAATTTGCTACAACATATATACAATGCGCAGGTTGGCCATGCGCCTACCGTAGTGCTCCTGACGATGTATTTGATTTCCTTTGTTTTTTGATGAAACAGGAGGGGCAAGCCCCTATTTGTAATATATTAGATAAAAATAGCAAAAGAATTATTGTACAGATCACAAAAGAAGAAGAAAAGAAAACGCTACAAGAATTAAGAAACTGTTTCTAGCCATATCTTGATTTGGGGTAAATACTTCTTTTTCACTCTGTGGATAAGCAATGCGAAATCCTCTTTCAACTAATTTTTACATCTCTGCACTGAGGAGTCTTCATTATTGAAAAGCCAGTCATTGCACTGTTTCCAAATCCTCCAGCTCATCATCACCAAGATTTCCATGAAAAAAAGGTAGTTGAAGTTGCCTCTTAATGTGTTTAATCGCTCGAAGAGGTTGCATCGTTCTTGGATATGTAATGCCAATATAGCCCCAATATGCTCTAGCAAAAGTGCTGCGCAGGAATAGATTACTTTTCACTTTTTGAAAGATGCAGAGCTCACAAACATAGAAATCGAACACCATATTCTTTCTTTTCAGAAGGCCTCTCATGTTAAGTCTGCCATTCATTAATAACCAAAATAAAGTTTTATATTTTAATTGCTATGAAGAGCTCCACAACCATTTAAAAGCACGGTGTATTGATTGCATCCCAATTATATTCTTACATACATTTGCCACAAAGAATTACTCATTTCCGCAGATGTAGGTCCATTGGTCCAAGGTATATCCTGATGCTGCACGAGTTGTAAGATGATATCCAATTCACAGCAGGTGAAAGGCCTCTTCAGATAGTGGTAGGTGACAGGCCTTTTGTATTTCATTCCCTTTGTTCTTCTCTTTTTTGGAGGAGAAATCAACTCAGAATGTTAGACACTGTTTTGGGCGGAGCAGAGCTGAGAAATCTATCAGCTCAGAATTTCAGCACCTTGTTGACTAAAAGTGGCGGCAAGACCTTTTTGTCGTATCCCGCGCGCACGAAACGGATTGTCCCATGTCCCATGCTCTTTGACACACACCACGTGCTGCCGTGTCTTCTCTTCTTCCCGCGCCAGCTCCATCATCTTTGTTGGCAGCACGCACTAACGGATCAATTCCGGAGACTTTCACAACCTATATAGATGCGACGACTCACCCGACCATGGCAAGATAGACACCAGCAGAGAAGCCATCCAACTGGTAATACCCAGTATTTAGCACGGGCAGCTCTTAAAAGGCGAGATCGACATGGCGCAAGAGAAGAAGGTCCGAGGCTGGCGCCTTCGTCCACATCAAGGGCGGCGAGGGGCCACGGGTGGCGCCGGACGTGTACGCCGACATCCAAGCAGCAGAACGCGTGGTGCTTCTCTGGAGGCATCGGCGTCACCGAGTGGTGCCACCAGCTACTACCTGCTTGCTGCGGCCTGGCTCCGGCAGCCCGTCGGCGTAGTGGACCATGGTCGAGCGTCGAGCAGAGTACAAGCACCTGGCTGTCGAACAGAGCAGCACGATGAATTAGGTTTGCTGACCGCTTTTGTAACATCGCAGCCTATTGAGATTATGTCCGCAGTGGCCCATGATTGTAAGCATGAGAAGGTCAGAATTTTGTACTACTTTGCTAGTCTAGTAGGAAGATAACTAACATATAAATCTAAGTTGTCCACCATCATTAACCTTGAGTTAGCCCTTACTAGCCCTTCAACCCGTGTTTGGGCTAGATATTGATTTAAGGTTTTCAGTTTTCTATCTTCTTTCATATTAACATAAATACATCATGTAGAGATCCAAGTGAAAATGTTAATCAACTTTATTTTTCATCGATATTAAACATGAATGAAAAGATTTATGGATATATAATTTTGAAAATTTGATTTTGTGGCAAAAATAAAAGATATTATCTTTATGTATTGGGCTTTAACTCGTCTAATTATTCAATGCATCATGCTACCACTATTTTATTACACTACCTCTTTCAATATTGACTCCCAGATATGGCCTATGTTAGTATAAATGATTGCGATCTTTTCAGAAATCTCCCAGCTTGAGTTCAGTGAACACATATGAACATTATTGTCCTTATCCCATCGGGACAGTATATTTGAGTTGATCTGGATATTATAAGCTTGTAGTTTACTACTTTAAGTCTCTAGCATAATTCACAACGGCAAGGACGTGTGATCTATATAGACATGTTTACAATTTCTGTTTTGTGTGATTGAACATCAATCGACTTCATGTGTGCGTTTAGTAGAAAAGGCAAAATTATTTGTTCATATTAACATGCATATCAATACTAATTTTAGTTGATATAAAACTAACAAATATTACTGCAATGCTTAGAAGGAGCTTTCTACCTTCACCGAGTATGCATGCGAGTTCCCTCATCCTGAATCTCTTGTCTTTACTCATGCACTCTTCCCATGCCTGTTTTCCGAGGTGTCTCAGCCAATTTTAGACCTTCTAGTAGCGATTAATTCCACATGCCTTCAGTTTGCCATGGATGTATCGTGATATATCTTTGCTTCTTTGGCTTGCAACCAAACTCTAATGCCTAGAGCCCTTTGTGCACATAGTCGATCGCTGCATGCTGGTGAAGCTCCAAGCATGAACCAACCAATAGAAACGACCACAGCCGGAAACTTGCAGATGCTCTCTTTGTTGTTTCATGGTCAAGGTCTCTTATAATGTGAATGTCTTATTTTTCTGTATTCAATGGTGCAGCGGCAGGTGATGAAAATCTCCTCTGCGTGTGCTTGAAGAGGCTGGATGCCTCCGTTTTTTGTGGGGTTTTCCTTTCCTTATTAAGCTACACGTGCTATTCCTTAGCAATAATTTTTCTTATTTCCATTGCCAATCTTAACAAAAGTATAGGACTTCACGGCAGCTAGATTGATATTTTGTGGATATATTAGGAATAGATCTCAGGGGTACTTTAGGAAGAGTTATTCTCATAATGGTAGAGGTGGGTAATTTAGATCATATTAGATCTAATGGTTGTTGTATGATGAGAATTTAATTCGATGATTGGATGTTTTGCTTTTACGTGAGAATTTCTAAAAAGTTTCTCTGATTATTGTGGAGGCCTTAAAAGAAGCCTCCAATTAATCAGTATAAGATACGCGAAGCGAGAATGAAAGCGTAAATAAGTTGTGGGTGTGTGGGTGCACTCAAAATACGAGTCTGTCCCAACCAAGTGTGGACCCTAGAACGTTATAATTTTCTTTTTTATTAAAACCGCTGATTGGTTCCTTTGACTATTCGAGGAGGACGAGAGCTCATGGTGTACAGGCTGATCACGAACCGGAGAACATCGATAACGGTCTGGTCGAGCTAAGGCACGTGTTCTTTGCATGGGTGCAGGTCTCAGACGCACTCTGCCTCGGCGATGTGGCATTCCAACCATCACTCTCAGCCCAGTGCCCTCCCATAGTTTCCTTTGATTGTTCGAGGTGGACAAGGAGCACGAGAGCTCAAGGTGTACAGGATGATCACGAACTGGACATTGGTCTGCATTACACCCATCGCTCTCAGCCCCCGTGCCCTCCCTTTCGTGCTTGACGTGGTCAAAGTTCTCGAGGCTGGGCACGTCAATTCTAGAAGCGCCATTGAGGCCAGCGGTGAAGCTAGATTCAAGCAAAAGGTGGTGCACTATGGTGATTTAGAGTGGTGCTCCATAGTAATTTGTATGGTATTTGTGCTAAAACTTTGATTTTCCCTGGTGCCAGTGCACTAGGGTAGATACACTTAGCGTCGCCATTGCTTGAGGCTAGGGGCGGAGCTGCACCCCGTGCTGGGAGGGCTGCAGCACCCCTGTAGCCAAGTAAAACTAAGCCAATCTTACACTAATTTATAGCATTTTAAAAGATCACTTTGATACATGATAAAAATGAGTTATTCAAGCAGGCAGCACCCGCTGTAGCTTATTTCTAGCTCCGCCCTTGCTTGAGGCTTGGGTTGTTAGAGTTTTAGATGCGCGGAAGCAACAATAGATCCATCAAGGCACATGATGTAAGATCACACATGACACATGATATTTGTTAACGAGGTTCAGTGGAAGCCTACATCTCCGAGGCATAACTACGGTTGCTCCTCCCCAATACGCAATATCGGCTGCTACGAGGTCCTAGCGAAAGGCACCGCCTCCTTCATACAAGCCTATCACTATATTGTCATGGTTACTGTTGACAGTTGTTAAATACCAATTTCGACTGTCAATATAGCTATAAATAAGGGAAGACTTAGCATTTTATACACGCATGTTAACTAGGATTAATAAGATTTGACTTGTCCTTGGAGATTTATGTGCATGCAGAGAATATATATAAAAGGAGTGGAGAAATAGAGAAAGATCCGAGAAAACACACCTCCGGCCAATCAGAGCTCGCCACCAGGAATTCCAACGGATCAAACGGCCCACCTACAGCACCAAACTGACATACAGAAGGCCTAAGACATGGAGGAGTCAAAGGGGGCCACCCACCAGTGTGCCAGAACTGCCGGGGGGCACGGGCCGGACCCCTGTTCGGCCGAACAAGGAGTGGGCCCAATGGGGCCCATCTTCCTATGGCGGTTCCCCACTAACTCTCCAAAAGCGGTTGTCCCCCTTAGGACCAGAGTTACCGACCTCAAAACCGCCTTTGGACCCTTATAAATAGAAGGATGTGGCTCACTCCTCAACACACCAAGAAGAATCCATTATCTAGCATTACACTTAGTCTCTAGGTCCTAGTAGAGTTTGGGAGAGAGGAGAGTTGTCTTGAGGTCCTCGACCTAGTATTGGAGAGCTTTCGGCTTAGTTCTACTCTAGTCCACTCTTGTAAGACTTATTTACTTTATTAATATTATTATCTTCTTTATTTCTTATGCCTTATCCTTATACTAGTGTGATAGTCATGTGCTTTGTATATGGTTATTGCCTAGTCATATTAGGTTATTATATGCTTCACATACCTATGCTAGTCAACCTATGTCCTTATACTCCTGCAATGCATATTGTAGATAGACGTGCTTTAGTCCATGACTTGTTAATCCGTAGGGTTAAAGTTATGTGTTCTATAGTCTGTAGCTTGTTAATCCATAGAAGTAAAGCTATGCATGTCCTAGCCCTTTACTTGTTGATCCATAGGGTCAGAGTTATGCATGTTATAGTACTTGACTTGTTGATCCGTCGGGTGAAGGTTAGGTGTACTCTTATTCTAGACTTGTTGGTTCAAAGGGTCAAAGTCCCATAGGAACTGAGAGTATTATTTAGTAATGTAAGTGTAGTGCTTAGATTGGTAAATAATCATGAGTATTTGTTTGCCCCCATGAACATGATTGACTTTAGGACTAGCACAGGGACTTAATAGCCCTAGTGTCATGTGTCTCAGTGTAGGGTTAACCTATAGGTGGTGACAGTCCTGTTGTGCTTAATTTCTCCCTGTTCTGGCTTAACATAGGATCTAGGCTTGTATGTGTTGCATGTATTTAACCTATAGATAGGAATATAGAAGCACATAAGGATCTAGCTTGACTCCTCTTTAACCCACTTAACTTAGACTTTGTGTTAATGTTAGGTTGGATTGCTCTGTGTATCACCTACCCACAATCTTTGTTATCCTTACCCCTGCTGAGACCTTGGTATATCATTAGTTATATGGTTATGAACATACTATCTCTTGACCGCCGCCTTCCCTTGGGAGAACTATAAATGACAACTATTAGAGTGATCTGATGGTGAAATGCTACAATGGGATGTCCGTGCGTTTGCGGATTTAACTTGCCCACACTAACCATCTGTTAAGTTCTATCAACAAGTAGTTCCGACGTTTTGCCCAGGTCTATTTATTTGGTGTGACTTAGCAGATGTCAACAGTTACAATAGCAGCCCTCCTCTCATATTTATGAGGAGCCAGTTATAGAGTTTCACAAAACTCTACACCCATCGTTAATATAACTCGAAGTCGTAAGTGTAAACAAACTCGTACACAATATTCGATACATATTCCAACATGAGCCATTGGTTATACGTGAGAGAGGCCCCCAAAGGGCAACTTGGATTATAAGGAGTTCTTGTTCTACTCCCGCAATGGATTGGGATGATTGGGTGACACGTCGATTAACCCAATCCACTGGTGTGTCAGGTTACACGTGTGTTATTTTGTTGTTTGCCAAATAAAGCCTCAAGGGTGCTTCGTCCTCTGCATACGCAACAATGAATACCGTACACTTGACACTTCCTCTCCTCCTAGGGCAGACCCGGCAATTGACTCAATGGTGTGCTAATTTATTGTGCAGATCATTACGTTTAAATTCTATTGTAGTTGAATTATTTACATACTATTTCTCTAATGACCTAAACTGATATTTTGGTGGACAAGCGGATACTGCTCAGAATGGTAACACCCTAGTGTGGCCCCATCACTGCCTCCTCTGATGGTGGGACTTTCTTCTCCATAGAACTAGAACTAGACTCAAGAAAACTACTATATATGACTAGTCATCAATACATAAAAAAGTAAAGCAAAAAATTAACTGCTTAGGTAAGTTTGTATCTTTCATACTTTTAGCGATTTATTAATCTAACTTCCATCTTTTCTACTTTTGGTTCTAATTTGGTTGAGGGACGAGGGCAATAGATGAAGTCACATATATACACTAATCATATTATCCTGATGGAGAGATAAACAATGAGATAACTAATTTTAATTTTTTTTGTGACTTTTTATCTGGCCCTTGATGTACTAGTGCAGCTGCGCTATCAGTGAGATTTTAAGCTCGTTGTCATCCTCAAGGTTTACATGTCTTTAGTTAGACAATGGTGCTTCAACAAGATATTAAAGTTACACATGTTGTTGATCATTAGGTTAGCGAGTGGTGGACATACAGTAGAACCAAAATTTAGGGATAAACTACTATAACACTATGTTATCTCAATGTAGTATGGTATAAAACATACTTGACCTGTTCATTTTCATTAACGGAGGAATGATAAATTACATAGATGTTGTATTATAAGATCACACCTTATCCTATCATGACCCTGGCCATAGGACCAAAGTCTAGGATACCGACACAAATAAGTGATAACTTACACTACATTATTTGTACGACCAGCCAATACCAATATCTAAAATGATACACAATAAATAACAAGGGTATGCCCTATATATAGTTATATGTTTCTTCATTAATACATTATGTGAAATGCATGTTCAACACTAGAGATATTGAAGGTAAATGTGTCAATCTAACAATATTAAACGTGGCACGATGATGAACACGGAAGTGTTCTCTCAATTAATATCAGAAGAAAATAATTTATCAAACAAATATTACATCATTTTTAGCACTCTACACATGTCCATTGACAGCCGCAGTAACACAAAAAGAAATTAAGGTTAAAATAATTTGCATATAGGTGTGCACAAAAATGCTATATTCAAACATATTTCCTCTATATCAGTCGACTTAAACATTGGTTTCATTCAGTCAACGTGCTCTATGTTTTACAGATGCATAGTGTTTGACAGGTTGAACCCAAACCCGTTTGAAAGGAATAATAAATTCGAGTTAATATTTTAGGATTTTTGTAAACACTTTGATATGTAATGACTATAGAAAAATAGATGTAAATCTACTAACAGGTCTATTTGGCGTGTCCATTATTACTTAAATCCCTTAACGGGTCTGTATTGCAGGCCCGTTATAGCTTGAACCTCTTACGGGTCTGTTTGACGCGCCTGATAAGACAAAGAAGTGCAGAAAATAACTACAAACTACAGCAGCCATCAGATGTCGATCCAATGATCAGGAACGTTGAGCCCATATTAATTTTTTTTTTCACATGAGGCCTGCACCCAAGAGGCCAATGGTTTATAAGATTCTTGGATCCTTGAGGCGACGTCGACAAACATGGATATGAAAATCGATGCTCTAAGCGGTGACCCGTTGCAAGTTAGATGCAGAAGTTTTGACAAATGAAGGCAATTTAAGGAACTTACTAATTTTTAGTTGACTGAAAGTTTGGATAATTTTCAATCATCTTCTTAAGCCATTAGATCTAGATCCAATAATTTATAATTATTATATAAATAATTCTATAAAATAAAAATTAAAATATAAAATAGCAAATCATTGATTGAAACCTTTCACCTAATTGAAAGTTAGGAAATATGGCAATTTAATCTTGGTAATCCTGTTGATTCCGATCCTAGCCCCCGCCTGCGAATGCAACAAGAACAAGGCACCAAAGGGCGGCTCCAGTTGTAGTCCGGCCACGTGCACGGGGTAGATGGATTGCTCCTTGTTGCTTGGCGAGGGGTAGATGTAGATAAATTGTGACATTAGACCTGTTGTTGCAGCTCGCGGGCGTGGTGAATGGGCCAGCTAGGCGCCGCCGAGCTGAGGAACGTCCGTGTTCCCTGCGTGGGTGTAGGCCTCGACGCCGCAGCGTTCGCTCGTCGAGGGCCTGATACGTACTTCGCGGATAAGGCACAGTTCGGCGAAAACGGCACCGCGGGACTGGGTCTCACTTCTCGTGCGCGACGACGCAGAGAGCCTGTAGTCCAGAAGATCCCGGCAACAACAACAACAACAACAACACCGACAAGCTGACGGTGTGCTCTATGCCGAGGGTTAGGGCCGGCCCTGAGGGGAGCACTGGGAGGGCGGCAGCCCAGGGCCCCTGAATCTAGGGGGCTTCTCTCCATGGTATGTTTACATAAGGCCTATTGTCATGGTTCAGTTCTAGCAGATAACGATTTTTTTTCCTTTCTTAATAGGCCTCCAATACTCTAAGCTAGTTCAAGAATACATCAAAGACAATCCCATAGTAGAATACAGAATTGTGTGAGCCAGGAGTTGGGATCGTCTCTCTCTCGTCTTGCCGCCGCATACAAGAAAAACGAACACAATTGACGTTGCTGTACTGTCTCTCCTCCTTCGTATTGGCGATCGAGCGCACGGCATCACAGCACAACGATTCGATGAGTCGCCCCAACGATCGACAAGGGGTCTTGGCTTTTAGGCTCACCCTGGGTCTCTCGAATCTCTGGACGGCCCTGCCGACAGTGGCCGCCCATACCATTAAACCATGCAGGTAATCTGCAGCCCGGTTCCAACATTCACGAATCCATCCGTGCTCTGCTATTCCTCCTCTGTTTCGAGAAGCAGAGCAGAGCTTAGTAGATATGCACCGACATGTGGTCCTGGAAAACGTTCTGGTCGTCGTTGACGTGGCCGTGGGCGCCAAGGTCAGCAGGTGACCCGATTCCTCTGGAGCTGTGGGCCAGGGTCTTCGGAGCAGACGCCGGACACGAGGGCGCACGAAGCTGCAGTGGTGGCAACAAGCTCTCAGCTGGCCTGTGGTTGATCGCCGCCTCCTCGGCTCTTACTGCAGACTGCACTAGCCACTGGTGCCGTCGCCCCGGGGCATGCCTATTCCACGCGCACGAGGGGAAGGCAACCTGCGGCCTCCCCTTCGACACTAACTGCCAGGCCCCCGAAACTTTCCTTTTCTTATCCCGCAACTTTCTTTTTTTCGAAAGTTTTTCTCAAAATCTTTTCAGAGAACTTTTCGACGGAACTTTTTTAACGAAACTATTCTATTAGACTTTTTGACGTCTCCAAACTTTTTCAACGAAAGTTTTTAAAAAAAATCTCAGTCAAACTTTTTTGCCATGTCATCGGCCCATGACAGTGCACGGGGCCACACATGTGGGTCCACCACGAGTCGGGCCCCACACGTGCGGGTCCCACGACATGTGGGTCCCACCAGACGGTCCACGTAGGTTCCTCGCGTGGGGTCCACGACCTGAGGCCCATGGATGCCGTTACAAAGTTTTGTGAAAAAGTTTGACTAAAAAGTTTTGGTGCCAAAAGTTTGACTAAAAAGTTTAATATAAAAGTTTGCTAGAAAATTTTGGGGTCAAAACTTTCCTAAAATAGAAAGTTATAGGATTGAAAACTTTCCAAAAATAAAAAGTATACTGAAGGAGGCCGCTGGATGGCCTCGTAGTGCGCGGGCGCTAATCAGCATCTCCCGTCGCCCCGCCGTAGCCTTTAGGTTCCTCCTTAGTTTTACATATAACAAGTAGTGGAATAAAAGGATGCTATAATAAAATTTTATGAGCGTGGAAGTGCGTCAGCCCATAAAATCAGATGAGTCATGCTGGAGCGGAACAATTGTATGCTCACGCGACCCGTGTCATGCATTGCCACCACAAAATATTTATGGAAATATACACATGCTTATAGGTTTTGCTGATGAAAACAAGGATGATGGAAATAAGATTCATGGAATGCATTCTTATAACTTTCCAGTCCTGCATCTTACTACCTGTTATGTTTCTATGATGGGGCTCGCAGCAAACGTGAACACCATGGTGACGGGCTAGGATTCTTCACATTGCCAGTTGCTTGCCTCTCGTGTGTCAGCTACCATCGACGAGGACCCCCTCCCCTCCCAAGCTACAGCTGGTGAGACCCCGGTTCCTAGTTCTAGCATGCTGTATTTTCCTATCATGACTGTAGTTCTTTCGCGAGGAAAAGTGAAAACAAGAACGACGAGGAGTATGTGGACCAATGAGCCAAATGACTTTATGTGATAGTACAGGCCCAACACTCCAGCACTCCAATTCTTGCTGCGAGTAGTACATGTAAGCCATTTGGCTCATTGGTCCACATACTCCTCGTCTTTCTCCCCTCCCAGTGTAAGCCATGTACTACTCCGGTTCTGCTGATTGTGTACATGATCCATGGATCATATCGGAATTCTATTTGATCTCGGCGAAGTTATCAGAAGATGGTCGTGGAGTTATATCTGAAAGCGAAATAATCATGCAATACTTGATTGAATAACCAGTCGGTTACATATATAGGTGCTCTACAACTATATCTCTATCACCGGTTTATAGAAATACACCCGGGAGAGAATCAAAGGAGAGCTAGCCTATCCGAGTACGTGATATACGCTGGAGTTCAGGTTACACACGTAAGGTGCATGGTATAGTACAGATATGCATGCAAATAATACTAGTCTAACAATATCACCGCGTAGAGAACCTCACCTTGTTTGATGTATATGGACTCTTACTACCACAGAAAATGGGCATGAGGTTGTGGCAAAGCAGGGGAAGATGGGCATGAGGTTGTGGCAAAGCAATGAGTTCTGGATCGAACAACACCTTGAGCAGCCGGTTTCCCACTTTGATTCCCCACCGCCTCTATATATGGTGCGTTGTGCATGGCAGAGTTGTGCACAACCCCGTCATAAGCAATGCAGGAAAACCAATACAACGTGCTCAGTGAGTGACGATGGCGAGCCAAATGAGTAGGACGGCGTTTATGGGTGCCTGGCTAGGTGACGCACCAAACACACAAAACATTCAAGTCCACGGTGTGTACAAAGGCTGACGCATGAAGCATTACAGGAAACCGCTGGTTTGCCAAGTGCTGCAGGCCTCGTTGCACTCGGCAAAGTTCTGACGTTTGCCGAGAGTAGTCCTTTGCCGAGGATCTTCTACTTGTTTCTTCGACACTTGGTAAAACGTCATGTTTACCGAATGTTTTTGTTGTTGTCGAGTGTAACCTCTGTTACACTTGGCAAAGGGTGTGTTTCCCGAGTGTCCGAGGGAATGCCTTCGCCAAAGGGGCTGGCACTCGGCAAACCTGCCTTTTCTGTTTCCGGTAGTGAAGGAAGCATGCTGGGTGGCTGAGTGCGTGGCAAGGGTGGCGGTGGACCTATGGAAACAGTCAAGTTGGCAAGGCTGAATCGTTGACACTAAAATTCTCTTAAAGCTGTCATGAGGAAATTATATCGAATCGTGTGCATGTGAATCCAGAAAAAATATGCCACATCATTTGTACTGTACGCATATAAAGAAGCTTGTGATGTCATGACCTTTTCACGAGATTTATGGGGCCAGTGATACACAATGCAGAGATTCGAACATAAGGTTTGCACAAGCGACGATGCTCCCATCAGTCAATAATAGCAGTAATCTAAGTAGCCACACGACCATCTTCTGATAACTTGGTCCATAATTATCTGAAACTACACTGCAACTTCCACAAGTCTAGACATCATGCCGCAGCGAAAAGGACAAGGTTAATTTTTTGATCTTCTTACTTTACAATATTTAGTCATCACCTCCTGAACTTGAATTATCAAAATTCAACATGGCACAAATAATTATGGTGGAGTTTAGACATAATATGTGTGACACCCCTGCTATCATGCAACACTTTTGGGAAGCATATTAGAGCCATCCCCTCGAGCCTGAGCACCTGGGACAAAAAATTAAATAGAAATTGATCTAATTTAAACTAAATTAAAGCGAATTTGAATGACATTTGAACTAAAGATCGAAAGTTTTCAACATAACTCATACCCACCAAAAATATAGGTTGTAGCGGTAATTCTATCGACTTCAACTGGTACTTTCTCATTGATTTGATGCTCTAGTTGTTATCTTTAGAATTGCTAGTTATCCGACAATTAGATATTAATTATGTTTATACTATCGATTTTGAGTTGTGATATTGTCTCGGTTAGGTCCGATCTATTGTGACTTTTAAGAGATTTTATAAGTTTAATATAGATCTATTATTCGAGTTGTTCTGTCGATTTTATCGGTAATTGGATCATGTCTAGTTTTAGTTGCTTTGATTGGGCACTGTCTTGATTAAGTTCAATCTGCTCGAGCCAGCGAGGCTGCATTGATTTTGACCACTCGCTGAGTCGATAGGACTAGGTACGGACCGGTCGTGGATAAAGTCGATAGGATTCTGTCGGGACATTTAGCCAACAGGTTATCACGGTTTGATCGACTTCTCAGCGTCTTAATTGCTTTTCATCGTATTCATAGATCGATTGCCCCCTTATTTGATAAGATTAGATCTATGATTTTAAGGCATATTTGTAATATCAGCTATCAGATCTATCGACTTAACACTATCGACAGGGAGAGTCTTTGCATGATTACTGTATCGGCTCTTTGCATGATTATTGTACTTCTATCGACATGATTATTGTACTTCTATCGGCTCTGGCCTAGGACAGGTCTATGGTAGATCTATCGATTTTGCTCTATCTATTTAATTCTTCTCGGCAGTATTTATGCAGTACCTGATACTTGTTTATTGAATTGCTGATAAGCCGATACAAATCAGCCGATTAGTTTACTTTTTAAATATTATTGTTGTTTATAGCCATCGGCTGGTTTTCACTAACAATGATTATCAGCTTTGTTCATCGGCCTGTCCTAGGCCGGTGACCCGTGGAATTTAACCGTTTGTTTCTTTGTCGATTTGCAGGGAATATCGACTGGCACGTCCCGGTTTCTTTGTGTTGAGCCTGCACTAGAGTTAAGAAAATCTCTCAGGTCACGCATATGATTTTCACGTCAACACGCTTTTTGGCACGTTCGGTGGGACCGAGAACTTCAAGACCTACAACATGGTTGAACTTGGAATGCCAAAAGATCCCGAGCTTTGTGCAAACCCTACACAAAAACATAATGTCTGTGTGGATCTGAAGATGGAGAACATGCTTCCTGTTGACAGAGACGGTCTGAGTGATCAAACAAAGGAACAAATTGATCAGAAAATTGCTGAGTATGAAGGCCTTTTGTTGAGCACATTTAGCAAGACCCGGCATGGCAAGATCATACAAAGGGGAATGTTACTCGTGGCTGCTTTGGTTGATGAAGATGAAACTAAGAAGTCACCTGCCAATAAGCCAATAGAGCTGATAGATGAGGCTACATTGAACAACATGATACACGCAGCTATACATCATGCATTGATTAATCAATCACCTGTGTTGGTGAATACTTTGAGGGCTTTGATTATTCAGACAGCGGAGGGGTGTGTATATGATGATCCAACACGTGGGCTGATGTATTTCCGTGTTCAGGAGAATATTCTTGAGCCTACAATTGAGGGACCCGAACAACAGCCGCCCAGTACTAGCACTGTAATTCCTACAACAAGCTCGGGGCCAGCACTAGAAAATGCCACTCCATCCTCAAACAATAACAATGGTGGCACTACAGGGAGATCACCTGGGTCTGGTCCTAGAATTATGCTACAGAAGACATCACCGTAGACACAACACAATACTATAGGCAAGAGACCTCAGGACCAAATGTGACATATGGTACAACACCGAATGTAGAGCCAAGCCTGTTCGGGATGCCATCATCGTCTGCATTCCCTAGGGAGATGGGAGGCCAGCACATGGTTGTCAACTTTGGTTCATAGACGGCCCCACAAGTGTCAGCATCTGGTCCTACATTGGCTACTCCAAATACCAATATTTTGACCGAGGACTGGGCAGTGAAGATTGCTGAGGTAATGAGAGAACAATTTGGGTTAAAGCCAAAACAGAAGACTTATATGTATCGGCCCTCATACCCTCCTAGCTATGACTTGATTCCTATGCTGAATCGATACGGGCCACCAAAATTTACTAAGTTCACTGGACAAGAAAATACTACCATTGTTGAGCATATCAGCCGATTTTCGGTGCAATGCGGAGAAGCAGGAGCTACTGAAGCATTGAAGATCAGGTTGTTTCCTCTATCTTTGTCTGGATTAGCTTTTTCCTGGTTCGCATCGTTGCCCCCAACTCCATTATAACTTGGGCCTATCTTGAACAAAAATTTCACAAGTATTTCTTCGCTAAGACTAAGGAGATGAGATTGTCAAATTTGATTGTTGTGAGGCAGAAAGCTGGTGAGTCTATGCATGATTACGTGCAGAGGTTTAGGGAAGTGCGCAGCAAATGTTTCAGTCTCTAGTCGACAGATAATTAGATGGCAGAGATTACTTTTAATGGTTTAGTGGTGCCCATAAGGAAAACGTTTCCTTCGGCTGAGTTTGAGAGCTTTTCCCAACTAGTATAAAAGGTATCTATCCAGGAGAATCTGACTCAGGGGCCACGATCTAGGGCGATTCAGGTCAACTATAATGATTACGATTCTGAATCTGGGGAGCTGACCGAAGATGTCGATATGGCTGAGTGGATTAAGAATAAGAATATTTTGTTATGTCCTTGGATAAAGCAGAATGAGTAGGAAGAAGAATATGATTTTGATATCACCAAGGCCGATAAGATATTTGACATGCTGCTACAGGAGAAGCACATTCAGTTGCCACCTAATCATGCGATTCCACCTACTGAAGAATTGAAGAAGAGGAGGTATTGCAAGTGGCATAACTCGCCGTCTCATAATACCAATGATTGCAAAGTTATCAGGAGACAGATTCAGATGGCGATTGAACAAGGCAAGATAAAGTTTACTAAAGGTGCTATGAAGATCGATGAACATCCATTCCCTGCAAATGATAACATGGTAGGTATCGACAATGTTGAAGCTTTTATTAGCCGATATTAGAAGAAAAGGGACGGGAGTTAAAGGAATCATAGTTTGATCCACACTGGGAGTGTCCATTTTTCAAATATTGCTAGGAGCATAATATGATACTGCCTTCAATCGACAATTGTCCTGGTTGCAGTCGACGTGCGGATCAAATGTACAGGGAGGCTCCGAAGTTCTATCGACATCAGGACCAACAAAGCAACAATAAAGAGTCGATGAAAGGAAAAGTCAATAGGCAAGGCAGAGTGTCAGCATTTGATCGGCTTGGAGCAAAGAAGGTTGAAGAAGAAGCTAAGTTCGACAAAAAAGTTGATGAAGGGTTGCAGGAGGAACAAGAACAGGAAGAGCAGTGGTGTCCATCTGGTATATTTTCTAGGATCTAGAAACAAAGAGTCCAGAAAATGCGATGCCGATAGATAAGGGCTGGCAAATATTATTATGATGAAGATGACGATCAGCCCCCTAAAAGGGTTTGGAGGCCAAAGGTGAAGTCACAGGTACATGTGCCTGGTGCTATGGTGGGCATGGTGATGATGCTCCCGGAAGAGTTCATGGCCTCCGAAGAAGAACTATTTGTCGATGATGATGAAGTACCTCAGTTAGTATTTGATGTCCAACAAGCAGTATTTGATAAACTAGATGAAGCTAAACATCAGCACTTGAAAGGACTTGTCAATGGGGTGCCGATGGAAAAAATGATGGTTGATGGAGCTGCTGCGGTCAATATCATGCCGATCACTACTGCCATAAAGTTGGGTAAGACCAATGATGATTTAATCGATACTAACATGATTTTGCAGGATTATGGTGGTCGTACTACAACAGCCAATGGAGTCTTGAATGTAGAACTTAAAATCGGCAGCAAAACTTTATCAGTTACATTCGTTGTCATTGAAGGAAAGGGAACCTACAGCCTTCTACTGGGTTGTAATTGGATACATGAAAACTACTGTGTACCATCAACAATGCACCAATCTCTGATCCAGTGGATTGGTGATCGAATAGAGGTGGTCTCGGTCGATGAAACCGTCAATGTTGCATCGACCGATTTGGCGCCATGGCATGCAGATTATATGGAGTGTTTGTCTGGCAAGGTTTGGGATGGAGATTACGTCAAGATTACTGCATAGGGTCTTGAGGTGCTGGACCAGTCAAATTCGAAGTTGTTTCTCTGATAGACACCCCAATAGAATTTGTAGAAGCTGGCAAGTTGGGAAAAGGATTTATGTCGGCCGATGAGTTGCAAGAAGTCGATATAGGAGATGGTGATAAGCCTAGGCCGACATTTATCAGTAAGAAATTAGATGAAGATTTTAAAGTTGAATTAATAAAATTATTGAAGGAGTATCAGGATTGTTTTGCTTGGTATTATTCTGAAATGCCCGGTCTCAGCCGATCTATTGTTGAACATTGGCTACCCATCAAACCTGGATATCGACCATACAAGCAACCATCGAGAAGGGTCGATCCTAGGATTTATGATGATGTCAAGGCTAAGATTACCAGATTATATGATGCTAAATTCATTAGGCCTTGCTGATATTCAGAGTGGGTTTCAAATATTGTGCATGTCTTCAAGAAGTGTGGGAAGTCGAGAGTTTGTATCGACTTTCGACCATTAAATAAAGATACTCCCAAAGATGACTACCCGATGCCGATAGCAGATCTTCTGGTTGATGTAGTAGAGGGGCATAAGATTGTTAGTTTTATGGATGATAATGCTGGATATAATCATATTTTATAGCAGAAGAAGATATACCGAATACTGCTTTTAGGTGTCCAGGGGCTATTGGATTATACGAATGGGTCGTGATGACATTTGGGTTGAAGAACAATTGAGCCACGTATCAGAGAGCCATGAATTATATTTTCCATGATCTGATTAGCAAGTTAGTGGAAATTTATATATATGATGTGGTGGTTAAGTCCAGACAAATAGAAGATCATATAGCCGATTTACGGGAAGTACTCGAGAGGACAAGAAAGTAAGGTTTAAAGATGAATCCAAAAAAGTGTGCTTTCGGTGTATCGGCTAGCCAGTTTTTGGGATTCATTGTACATGAACGAGGAATTAAAATTGGGCCAAAGAGCATGAAGGCTATCAACGACATCGAGCCACCGGTCAATAAGGAAGAGCTTCAATCTTTGATCGGTAAAGTTAATTTCATTAGAAGATTTGTTTCAAATTTATCAGGGAAGCTTGATGTGTTCACTCCATTATTCAAGTTGAGAGCGGATCACACGTTTGTGTGGGAACCCGAACATCAGAAAGCTCTGTACAATATCAAGAAATATCTAGTTTCTCCTCCTGTGCTGGTACCACCAAGAGAAAGATTACCCTTTAGGCTTTATCTTGCGGCTGATAAGAAGTCTATTGGATCAACTTTGATTCAAGAATAGGATGGCAAGGAAAGGGTCGTGTTTTATTTGAGCTGAAGATTAATTGATGTCGAAACCAGGTACACTGAAATTGAAAAGTTATATTTATGTCTATATTTCTCATGTGTGAAGTTAAGGCATTATCTTCTATCGACTGAATGTGTGGTGGTATGCAAAACTGATATCATCAAGTATATGCTATTGGCTTCGATTTTGAAAGGTAGGATTGGTAAATGGATGTTGGCATTAGCTGAATATGATCTAACTTATGAGTCTCCTAAAGCTATCAAGGGTCAGATTCTGGCTGATCTAGTGGTTGAACATTGTTCAAGTATGTCGATGGTGGAGCCGATGCCATGGTTATTTGTTTTCGATGGTTTTGTATGCAAGAATGGATGTGGCATTGGGCTCGTGATTATATCGCCTCGGGGGGGCAAGGTTTGAATTTGCTTTTCCTGTGGAGCCATCGGCTAATAACCACGTGGAATATAGAGCTGTTCTTAAAGGGTTGCAGATTTTGAGGGAAGCTGGAGTTGATTTTGTTGAGGTTGTTGGAGATTCATTACTGGTACTCGGGTAGTTGGTAGGAGAATTCAAGTGCAAAGACGACATATTGCGATTGTTCTATGCTGACTATCAAAATTTGATGCAACACTTCAAAACAGTGAGATTCAAGAATGTCCCGAGGGAACAGAATATAGAGACAAATGATTTGGCGCAGAAGGTGTCTGGCTATCAGTTGAACACTAGTGGAGTTATTGTTGATATAGCTGATGTCGATGAAGAAGACTGGAGATCTAAGATTGTTCAATATCTCAAAGATCCCACCCAAGTACTCCTCAAAAATTCGATACATGGCATTGAGGTATGTTTTACTTGAAGATAAGCTTTATTATAGGACGATTGATGGTGTATTATTAAGATGTTTAAATCAAGAGGAAGCCAAAGTGGTTATGTGCGAGGTCCATGAAGGTATTTGTGGTACACATCAATCGGCCCTTAAAATGAGATGGTTGTTTGAAAAGACTGGGTATTATTGGCCAAGTATGCTAGAAGATTGCTTCAGGTATTACACAGGATGTCAGGATTGCCAGAAATTTGGAGCAATTCAGAGAGCGCTGGCATCGGCAATGAACCCAATCATTAAGCCGTGGCCATTTAGAGGATGGGGTATGGATATGATATGATTGGCCAAATTTATCCAGCATCAAGCAAGGGTCATAAATATATTCTGACAGCTACAGATTATTTCATAAAGTGGGTTGAGTCATTGCCGATCAAGAACGTGACAACAAGCGACGTGATCAATTTTGTGAAGGAGCATATTATATACGGGTTTCGTGTGCCGTAGACTATTACTACTGATTAGGGATCTGTTTTTACTTCGTAAGAGTTTTAAAGCTTTGCCGATAGTATGGGAATCAAGTTGTTGAATTCATCTCCATATTATGCTCAAGCCAATGGTCAAGCGGAAGCATCCAATAAGAGTTTGATCAAGCTAATTAAGAGAAAGATAGATGAACAACCAAGAAAGTGGCATACAACATTGGCTGAATCATTGTGGGCTTACAGGATGGCTTGTCACGGGTCGATAAAGGTGCCACCGTATCAGTTAGTTTATGGGCATGAAGCAGTGTTACCTTAGGAAACAAATCTGGGGTCCAGAAGAACAGAGCTGCAAGATCAGTTGTCAGCCAATGATTACAGGCAGGTTATGTTTGATGAATTAGAAGATGTCGTGCAGCATCGAATGAGGGCCTTAGAAAGGATTCAAGAGGACAAGGCTCGTGTGTCCAGATTTTACAATAAAAAGGTGGTGCCCAAGATTTTTTCAGAAGGAGATCTTGTTTGGAAGTTGATTACGCCCATTGGCTCTAAAGATAGTCGATTTGGAAAGTGATCTCCAACTTGGGAGGGGCCATTTAAAGTGAGCCGATGTGCACTAGGCAATGCATATTTCTTGCAGGGATTAGATGGAGAGGAGTTTGGGAGAGCAATTAATGGGAAATATTTGAAGAAATATCATCCAAGCATTTGGGTTGGCGCATGATCTCGAGTGCTTGATCATGGTCGATAAGAAGAAATTCGTCCTTAGTAGACAAAATGAAAAGAAAGAGAAAATGATTCACAACCGAGGTTCATACATCGTCTTCAGATGGCCGATATCGAGGATATTACAGAACAAAATATTGTTTGCAGATTTATAGAAAGCTCGTATCTATGACTATTCATCCAGGCAGTAGAAGTCGATGATCTCGATGACTTTCATACGGAGTGGATCTATTTGGGCTACTACATAAGAGTCTTCATCAATGGTGCCGAGTATGCTGGTCACGATGCTCCACAGGTTAGAAGCTTGCTCATATGCTGATGTAGTAATGCCTTCTTCCTCTATGATTTCTTCTAGTATTCTGACAAGTGTGGCATTTGCATCGGCTATCTCCTTGTTCTTGGCCTCAAGGGCTGCCTGGAGCTCATCTCGCTCTCGCCGCAAATCAACATGTTTTCCCTCAAGATCAGCTGATCTTGAGATTAGAACCGTGTACTTGTTCTTTTCTTCTTCGACTCTCTTGTGAGCTGCCTCTGCTTGGATTCTCTGCATTGATCGACGTTCAATGCGGGCCTGGGCTTCTAGTACTTGGAGTTGATGGAATTCAATATATGCCACCGGCTGCAATATTGAAACGAGACTGGAGGGCAGATTGTCTTTCACCTCAAGGTATCGAGTTCTAATTTGACTGGCATCCTGAACCAGCCTCTCAGATGGGAATCATGTCTAGGCGATGGCAAATGTCTTGGAGGATGGCTCTAATCTCTGGAGGGAAATACAGAGATGATGTACGCCTGGAGATCTAGGCCTTAAAATGGAAGTCATTAAAGAAGTGACAGACAAATATATATCATTGAGGCAAGAAGGATTAATTTGTACTGCTGTTTCTGGAGTCAATAAAGGCATCAGGACATTGCGTTCAGGAGTCAATGAAGGCATCGGGATATCCGAAGATTCAGGGATGTGTGCGCTGATGGCCGATGACCAGAACTCCTGAGAACATCGAGGGTTGAGAGTTTTGAAAAAGAAGAGTAGTCGAGATGTGAGTTAAAAAAAAAATACCTGCATATCGACCCAAGGAATCAAAGCCAGAGGTTGTGAATAGGCAGCAAGCATTGGCTCATCGACTTCTTCTCTGGAGACTACATTGTTGATGAAACAGGAGTCAATGCGAGCGGTATGGTCTGAGTGATGATTAGATATAGTGGCACTGCTAGATTGATCTCCTAAGTCATTAACAATCTCTTGAAAAAGAAAATAAAGTAAGTCATGTGTTGTTAAGGAAGTGTGAAACAAGTGCATTTTACTGTGGCTATTGATGACGAAGGTTGTTCTATCGGCTTGGAAACGATCGTCGGTTCTTCTATCAATGATGCAATACCTAAAGCCGATGGATCCGTTGTCAATAGGGTGATGGAAGTCGATGGCAAAGTCTGAAAGATAAGAGATTCATCGAGAGTTGACGAAGACAATATAGATACAAGGTTATTACCTACGCAGCTTGGGCAAGACCAGCAATGACTTCTTGGGCTACTTCTTGAATGATAGCCGAAGTCGATGGAGCAGTCTGTTAAATAAAAAGAAAGATTTGAGATAATAAAACTATAGGGAATTTTTTTAAAAGAATTATTACCTGAGTTGTCGATGCAGGATTAGTTGAAGTTGGTGGAACTAGTGAAGGGATTACGATCCTGGCGCGCTTCTGCTGCTCGGCTGTCTGAGTCAATTGGGCTTCAGTGCCGGCTTTCCTTTTTGCTGCCTGCTTCCTCACAGTCTTGCGGGTAGGTTTCAAGCCTCGGCCGCTGAGGAGTTGAGCAGGAGTGGGGGCATCACAGCCAATGTTTGGATTGTTCGCTGTTCGATAGTGATTGATTGGCTTCCCGCTGTTGCTCATGGCTGGGGGAATTATTGTTGGGTCCTATATTATAAGGAGGTTAACTTTTTATAGTCAATAAGGAGAAATATGAATTACAAGAGATGGGTATAACTTACCGGGTCTTGAACCCCAATCAAATGGCAAGTTAGCTGGTTGCAGAAGAGATTCTTTCTCCATTCCCTCCACCAGGTCTTGAATAGTGCAGAGCAAGAAGGGTACAACTTTAAATCAGCAATAGATTTTCTGATACTCCAGGTGATTTTTGAGTTCTTGTTTGGCTCGGAGTCGGTCAATGAAGAAAGAGCTGGTGGGGAGTAGTCCAAACCTGAGCTGACAAAATACTATTGATGGGATTTAAAACTCATAAGTACGAGTTCTGCGTTGACCGCCATGAAAATCAATGGGGAGGACGCCAGGTCTGATACATGCATTTAAGATCAGTGTTGATTCTCTGTCCTGCAAAGGGTTGTCTAGACGAAATCCCACAGGATTCTCAAACTCCAAATCTTCATTAGGGAACCAAACTTGTTTTGATATTTGGACTCCATTATAAAAGAGGGTGAAGTAGATGTTGAAGTCTTCGTTTGTCATTCTACATCAAGGGACTACAATAGAAGCCTCACCCAAGGAAGTGCAGCATCGCTCTATTTTTTCCTCACCTTCTAGTGTATCTGAAGATGGAAAAGTATTATCTATGAAAGGAGCCAGCTCCATGGCTTGGGAGAAGTAGATGTTGAGCCACATCTGAATAAACCACCATGCCCCCCTCTGCTACAATTGTTTCATAGGTCTCTAGACTCACAACAGTTTGATGCAGTAGTTGGTAGACTGAACCCAAAAGAAATCGGCCTAGAGGGAATTTTTTTCCATCGGCTAATATTTCTACTATGCCTTAGAGATTAGTGGTTGGCATGCAAGAAGATCCACAGAAGATGGAATGCTCTAACCAGAGGTTCAGGAATGATGTTAGCTCTTTGTGAGAAGCTGGTCTAGTTTTCTGATGGGCGGCGATGTATCTAGGTCAGCTGTTTGCTCTCTTAGTTTCCAGTTTGTGTTGCTTTTGGGTGTTCTAAATCAAGAAAAGGGTTGAAGTACTGATCAACGTTTAGACCAGCCAATATAAATACATCCATGAGAGAAGGTGTCAATGGCCCTTGATGAAAAAGGAAAACGTTCAGAGCGTCAGACCAAAAATAGGAAGACACAGCCAGTATAGGCTCATTCTTTGCCATGTCCACTAGAGATAACGGCAATGCCACGTCTAGTTGGGTGTCCTGGAGGGTGGCAGCTCAGGAGGATGTAACCCTACGGTACCAGTTTCTCCAACCTGGTATCACTGATGGCCACGATCTAAAAACGGTCTTCCACGGTTCAGTGGTGGCCAGAGTGGATTTAAATGGAATCTGATTGGTTTCATAGTTGATCAGTTCCGTAGGGTTAGAATCATTGATTGGACCCAGATAAAAATGGTTTTTGTGAACAACGGAGGGGATGCAAACCTGATCCTTGAGTTCCTAATACAAGCGGATAAAGCTATTGTTAGAAAAGGAGTTAGATGGTCGTGGTTTATGAAAAGGTCAAGTTTATTACGAAGGTGGAAAAAGCTACAGTAATGAAGAACATGGCAAATCGGATATGAAGTTAAGGTCTGAGAATAGAAGAAAGCAGAAAAGGGAATACCTCAGGGACGTTCTCCGGGGTTTCCATTAGCAGAGGGGAGGTTGAAGTCGTCAGAGGTCGTCAGGGCTTGAGTCCAGAGTCGCTTGAGACAAAGGGGTGCGCCGATGAAACAGAGGAAAGAGAAGAAGGTGAAAAGGCTCGAGCTCAGGTGAAAATGAAGAAGGAAAAAGATGCATCCATAAGGATGGGACGCTGGTAGGTTGCGGTAAAGATGCATGGTAAACGAGGAGATAGAATCCAGCGCACGAAGATTTCGTACATCGGACTCGGGGGGGGGGGGGGCATCTGTTGGCACCGGAATTTGAACCAGTCCCATTTGTCAGAGGCAGAGAATTGTAATTGGCCAAAGTCCGCGAAGCTCAATAGACGAAAAGAATAAAGTGGGCCCGATAGGACTATTTTATCTCTTTCTGTTTTTAGTTTAGAGTTTGTTTAGAAGTAAATCTAGTCAATTTGTTTGAGAGTCCTAACCGAGTCGGGTCAGAACCCGTTGCACGGGGCTATAAATATGTAATGGGGTCTGTACAAGAAGAACAACACTTTCGTTCAATATAATTCGGTGCATCGCCAAACCTTTTCTCAACGACATCCTCGTCTTGTGTGGGTTGCATCGTCTCTGATCTCGGCGAGAGACTTAGATTAGTCACCCTCGGTAATTCTATCGACTTCAACTAGTACTTTCTCATTGATTTGATATTCTAGTTGTTATCTTTAGAATTGTTAGTTATCTAGTAATTAGATGTTAATTACGTTTATACTATCAATTTCGAGTTGCAATACTATCTTGGTTAGGTCCAATCTATTGTGATTTTTAAGAGATTTTATAAGTTTAATATAGATCTATTATTCGAGTAATTCTATCGATTTTACCCATAATATCGTATCTAGTTTTATTTGCTTTGTTTGGGCACTGTCTCGATTAAGTTCGATCTGCTCGAGCCAGCGAGGCTGCATAGATTTTGACCTCTAACTGAGTCGATAGGACTAGGTACGGACCAGTCGTGGGTAAAGTCGATAGGATTCTGTCGAAACATTTAGTCGACAGGTTATCACGGTTTGATCGACTTCTCAGCGTCTTAATTGCTTTTCATCGCATTCATAGAAGTCAATTGCCCTCTTATTTGATAAGTTTAGATCTGTGATTTTGTAGCATATTTGCAATACCAGCTATCAGATCTATCGACTTAACACTATCGATAGGGAGAGTCTTTGCATGATTACTGTACTTCTATCGGCTTTGGCCTATCGACTTTTTGGCATGAACAGAGCAAGTCTAGCGTGTCTATCGTAGATCTATCGACTTTGCTCTATCTATTTAATTCTTATTGGCAGTATTTATGCAGTACTTGATACCTGTTTATTGAATTGCCAATAAGTCGATTCAAATCAGCTGATTAGTTTACTTTTTCAATATTATTGTTGTTTATAGCCATCGGCTGGTTTTCACTAACAGTGATTATCGGCTTTCTTCATCGGCCTATCCTGGGCCAGTGACCCGTGGAATTTAACCATTCTTTTCTTTACCGATTTGCAGGGAAAATCGACTGGCACGCTCTGGTTTCTTTGTGTTGAGCCTGCACTAGAGTTAAGCAAATCTCTCAGGTCACACGTGTGATTTTCACGTCAACAGGTTGCTAGTCGAATTCGAGGAAAACTTACTTGATGATCATAGAAAAACTTTGAATTACATATAGCAAAAGAAGCCTACGGTATCCGCTTTGCCTCCTGGTCCTTTCCAAGAAGCAGTTCCAAAGAAGGCCAAGAATAAGCAATGGTTGAAGAAAGAAAAGCGCTATTTCAAAGCCATCCAAATCCATTCGCCTTCCACAACCAGTCCTTGTCATATACTGGGAAATGTCATAGAGGCCCTTTATGATCCCACCATAGGAGTTAATATCATCCCCGAATACATAGCTTTACAGCTTGTGGATGATATGCCTCTAGAGCCAACCGATTCTCTCTTCAAGGATTCCTTGGGAGTAGCCTTTCCATATAGGGGGATTGCATGGGCTATACCAATCAAGATAGGAAAAGTTGAGCTTCACCTAGACTTTCACGTCTTGCCTATCATCGATTTTGAACTCCTTCTTTTGGCTACCCACTAGAAAAACTTCATCTACTAGGTGCAACTCAAGGGAGCCACACCAAAAAGCTTTGGGAGACTGCTTGCGCCACCAAGACTCTTTTTTCAGAATATCCTTTGGTGAAGTCCCATCTCGAGCATTCTCCGCTTGAGAAAGTGATGTTTGTTTCCCAACTTGCATCACCGAAGCTTGTTCCTTGTAAGGACACGGAGCTTTTCACCCAAGACGGAGACGATTCAGGGGTAACTCCAAATCCTATTGAAACTGAATCGTCACCTTCCTTGCCTAAGCCTTTTTCCTCTAGCCCTCACTACTCTTTTCTCAACAGTGATCAGGAACCAACCGTGACATTTATCGATGAATTTCTTGAGAAGGAGAAACTTTGGGCCGTTGGATTAGTTGAGCCATTGACTCTAGAAACAGGAGGAGAAGATTCAATAAGTGAGCATGAGAGCTTCTTTCTTGAAAACTCACATGATACATGCTTACTAAATGAATCTATAGAGTTAATTAACTTTTGTGCCAATCACAACTACGAGGGCTACAACCACCTAAAAACCCTCATTAGCAAAATATTTGTTAGGATGGTTGTAGATGCTTTTGTTTACCATAAATATTGCAAATCTCATAGTTGTACTTTGGCACTAGCCTTGCAGCTAGAGATCTAATAAAACATCAAAAAAATTGGCAGTGGACCTGGAACTACTTCATCAATAGCAGCTGCAACATGAAGTCCCCGTCGTCGAGCTTCTGGCCGAAAACAAAGCACTGCCCGGAGATGGACCGGATTATCCTTCCCCTTTTTCTTTAATAAAAGCAAGAGAATGTTTTCAGGTTATGATTTCCTTCGGGTATTTTTGGTCACTAACCATTTCATGTTGAGATTAAAAAAACGATGGCCTCTCTATGCCCGAGAATATGAGACCTACATCAACTTGAACATCATGGTACTTTTGGTGATGGAACCCACTACAGGAAGGCTGCAACACTGCACACTTGATTTTCAGCATCTCATGATACAGAAATCCAAGTGTGGGGGGGAGTTCTGTAAGTATCTCGTAGCAAGTTCCATTCTTACCAATTTTATCTCGATTTAGAGGTGTTGCTAATTCCTACTTTCATGCCTTGGTGAAAAAGAAAAAAAATATTAAAATGCGCTTTAGTTTATTTTTTCTGTTTTATTGCCTTTCAATTCAATCTTATAGTGCGCCTAGAAAATAAAGTAAATAAATAAAGTTGTGACTCTATCAGGCCCATAAAGCCAGTAGAGTCCCCTTTTCCTTTTCACCCCTTTTTGTTTTTATTTTTGTTTTTCTTCAAATAAAGCAGCTAGGTACAAGATCAAGTGTGGGGGAGGCCTTCAAAATTTTCAACACACAAACAATACAAGGCGTCCCACCGACACGTTGCACATCGTCGCTTAAGCCAACACGACATAGGGCGAGGTGATCAGGCTCCAAGCAACGTTGACCAACCTACAAAGGCAGTCAACCCAACCATGGTTCCTCTTGGCCTCTACCTCTTCAAAAACAACGGTTTGCACACTTTATCCCTTTCCTCCTAGTTTCCAAGTTAAATTAAATTTATCCTAAGTCAATCAATAATTTTAACTTGAAAATTAAAATAAAATCTTGTGAACCCTCTTCATCATGCATCTCTTTGATTGATTTGCATGCTCGTTATTCCTAGTTCATTACTTGCTGCTTGAGAACTACACTTTTAGGAAAGCATGTCACATAAGTAGTTGACTTATAAGATATGGTGTGATGAAATAAATCTTGCTCTTATGCTTGTAGTTCTTGGGAATTTTCTTTGATAAGTAAAAATGAATGGCCCTCTCCTCAATGATGTGAATTTCCTACCAAAGCCATATGATAACTCTATTGAAAACCTTATGCAGATGATGCCTATTGTTTCATTGAACTTTGTCTAATTCCTATGACCCTAGTGAGATGCTTGTTTATGTTTTATTGATCAAGATCATGTGCACATTCCCTTCATATGCTAATCTTCTACAATAGAAGATAGCATCCCTATCATCATTCATCCATCTACCAAAAGAAATACTCCATGATTATCCTGTTATGACTCTCTCTCAATTGTTTTCGTTGAAGGCATGGCTACCAAGAAAAAAAGAGAATAAAGAAAATAAATAGTCATGCCCAATATTATTTCAAAGAAAGAGAGAGTCTAAACATAAAGGAGTATTTATCCATCTCCACCATCTATCTCCTTCCATATGCTACTCTTCTACACCGGGAGATAGCATCACTCATCCACAAAATAAAGTACTCCACCATGCTTTGAGAAACTCCCTCTCCAATTATGCTTGCATAAAGAGACATGGGCTAAAAAAAGAGAAAGAGATATAGCCCATGTTCTCAAATGGAAAAGAGGGAGCATTTCAAAAGGAGTACCCATCATTACTTTTTTTTCATCCATCCCATTCATTTATGTGCACATGCTTGATCACAATTCATGACTTGTTTTCTCTATGGATCCAGTTTCTGACTTAGTAATATATGAGACACAAGTATGCCTTCTTTCTTTTCCTACCCTGAGCAACACATAAGCCATATTTAGAGGTAGGATGAAAAGAGGCAAAGTCAAATGCCTTGGTGAGGAAAAGCACACATAGTGAGTAATCTGAGAGAATCATTTGAGGAGAATGGACATGATTTGTTTTTGAAATATTTCAAAACCCAAGTTACTCGGTAGAAGTTGTGAAGATGACTATAGTAAACACTGTTCCATTCTTCAACCACCCAAAGGGATGTGATAGACACTTCAAAGTTCATGGATGCATGTATGATTTGGAATAATTTGCATGCTAGTCTTGTATCAAAAGAAGTTATGATCCACCTTAGTCTCTATTCCTTTACTCAAAGACGAGCAAAGGCTAAGTGTGGGGGTGTTGTTGATGGTCCTTAAATGCTAAATCCGACCGTCAATTGCCTACATAAGACTTATGAAATAAATAACCAACATAGTGATACGAGTTTATTACTAACAATTTCCACAAGTGTTGGTGAATATTTATATGCAGCTGATTTATCCACGGATTAGAGGGAAAGCACAAGTAATTAATGGAGGAAATACACTCCCAGCCAATCAGAGGACAGCACATGGATTGAATGGCCCAACTACAGAAGAATACCGCCTCAACAACTGGCCTAAGGGTGTTAGGAGACAAGAGGGCCTACCCACCAGTGTGCCAGAAGAACAGGGGGGCACTGGGCCCTACTCCTATTTGGCCGAACAAGGAGTCAGCCCACTAGGGCCTAGTTTTTTGTGGCGGTTCCCCACCGCCTTTCCTACGTCGGTTTTCCCCCTTAGGGCGGGAGTTACCACCTCCAGGAACCGCCTTTGGGCCTTATATAAGGAGGGGAGTGCCTCCACTCCCAACACACACAAGAAGAGAGTTTAGAGCTCCACTCTAAAGGCTTTGACACTGCCAAAGTACTTAGAAATAAGGAAGAGAGTGAGGGAGAGTTCGAGAAAGCATCGGTCTTGTCGGCGATCTTCCCCACGCTTGTACCTCGGCAGATGCTTTGCTTTTCAAGTATGTGTTCGTTCTTTCTCTTTGGTACTTAAGTTTCCTATTTAAGTAAGTTCTTTCCTTTATTGCTTACGGGATTATCACGCTATTTAGTTAGACTATCTTAGTCTTCTATAAGCATGGTACCGAGACTAGGATAGCAATTGATAGTGTAGACGTGGTGGCTAGACTAGAGGTTATCGTTGTTTGCTGCGTGCCCCACGGCCCTAACCGGCCTTAGTAATCCTCCATGTTCGGGTACGTCATAGAGCTGTTGGCCGGAGTCGTCTGTGGATGCAGGGGTAAGCCGGTGCCCGAGGTAAGCAGTTATAGACTGAACCTGTCGTACTATAGGATCCTTGACCATTAGGAATCCTCTCTATCATCTCCTTACCATATTCTTGTTGTTCTTGGAAGGATTAGATTAGAAGATTGGTGCACACACGTTCCTTGTGATTCGATAACCTAGAATACTCCTCGTGAAGTGCTACATCGGTATCCGTGCACTTGCGGATTATCTATGATCGTAAGAAATACCAATAAGGGGCGGCGTGGAGGAGAAGGTCGGGCGCCTAGGGCACCGCGAGCCGGCCAGAGGTGGGAGGGGGCGGCGCGGGGCTACTAGACGAGGGGAGGAGGGGGCAGCTGCCTGTTGGAGGAGAAGCAGCGCCGTGTGAAGAGAGAGAGAGAGAGAGAGAGAGAGAGAGAGAGGAAAATGAGGGTGGCGGCTGGTGAAGCTAGGGTTTTGCATATATATAGCTGAGGGATGGGAGTGATCTTTAAGTGGGTTGCGGGCCAAATAATAACGGCGGGTGGATAAACGGGCCATCGCTATAATAAACAGTAGCAACGGGTGGATAAGCGGGCCGCCGCTAAAAAGAAAAAGTAGCAGCGGGTGGATAAACGGGCTGCCGCTAAAGAAATAGTAGCGGTGGGTGGATAAACGGGCCGTCGCTACAAATTTTTTTACAATTTTTAGCTGCGGATCTTTTTTGTACTGCCGCTACGCAAAATTTTTTACCGCCGCTATAGGTCCTTTTTATGATAGTGCTAGGCGTGCTGCTGCTACTAAACATCGGATAATAATGCAGGTCGTTCTCTTAGGAGTCGCCACATCAACCACGTGCAGGTCGTGCACCTGATTGTAAAGCTGCCAGCCCAGGTCCACGACAAGCCATTTGATGCAGATGCTGCAATGCCGGATGTATTCCAGCTCAAAAATGTCTCGTAGTGGTCACTACTACAAAATAGGGCTGCAGCAGCGTTGTAAAAAGCACGGTAGCGGCGGTTCGATTACGAACCATCGTTATAAATTGAAATATATTTTTAGCGGCGATTAAAGAAGTCAACCGCTATTAAAAATCAATTTTTTACGATAGTTCATAACATAAATTGTCGCTAAAAATAGTTTTAATTTTTAGCGGCGGTTTCAGATGTGACCCATCGCTAAAAATCAATTTTTAACGACGGTTTAAGATGTGAGTTGTCGCTAAAAATCATTTTTTAGCGACGGACAATAACATGAACCGTCGTTAAAAATAGAGCATCACGTCATCAATCCGGAGCACCCTCACTTAACCAATCAAATTGTTTCACGTGGATCTCGTGTGTTTTCATCCCACTCCCGCACGCACATGGATTGTTTATTTCACTCCCTCCCACGCTCTCACTCCTTCACTTTCCTCTTCCTCCCTCTCTCTCTATTGATTTTTTGCTAGCCTCGAGTGCTCGCTTCCAGATAAAAAGTTTGGCTGCTGAAATATCTCTCTCTCTCTCTCTCCCTCCGCCCGGGCCTCGCCGTCACTACAAGAGAACCGACCATTCACGACCAAAAATTTACGACCACTAACAATATACGGTCGTTAGATGCTTGAGAGGCCCCGTACAGTCATAACCCATTCCATCCGACGGCCAGAAAAGTTACGGACGCCATACAACTGATAGATACCATCGCTATATAAACTAGCTAACGACGATGGTGCTTACCGACGACCAGAATCTAAATGTCGCGTAATATCCGTCTCCTGACCACGTGAAAAAGGATAAAACGAAAAAAAAATCTCAACTAACAGACCACCACGTCCTCCTCCCCTCTTCTGCCCTGTGCAATTCTGATCTGATGCAGATCGCAAAATTTGTCAGAGGCGGCGGCGCCCATGGTCCCTGCCCTCCCTTCCTCCCCTGCGACGTCCGTCGACTTGCTATCCAGCATGGTCCTCCATTCCCCGGTATCCTTGCAACTGCGACCATCTCCCCCATCGCTTTACAGAGGTTAGTTCGTAAGCTCTCTCTCATATGTTTGTGGCAGCATGGATGGATCAAGTTGATGATTATCTCAGTGCTCAATATTTGGATGGTCTGACACAAAACAGATGGATATTTGGATGTGTAAACAAGTCTGGGATTGTTTTTTACACATTTTCTTTTGGTTTCTGATTCTGATGTCTTACATGATGTGCAGTGAGTATACGGGTCAGGAGGGCTCTTCATGGAGAAGGTATAAAGCAATATTATTGAGTCAGACACAACATGTTTTACAGGCTAGGGCATGGATAGATTTAGATATCATAGAGAGTTGTGATTGAAATTAGTGCACAAATAAACAGTGATGTTATTTTTATTTCAGATGGAACTATGGATGGTGAAATTGCGGAATATTATGGCATGTGTTAACAGAGATAACTGCTTCAGCTATTTTGTGGAAGGTGTGTGCCTTATTTTTGCTGCCAGTGGGGAAAGAATTTCATAAAGCAAAGGGATAAAGAACAGTGGAAGCAAACCATATAGAATAACAATTTATGACAATATTAGAGTTTAGCAATTAACCTCAACATGTTATTCCGAAACATAAGAAGGCGGCAAGGAAATTAGGCTTCCATGTTTGAATGCCATATGTTTTTTATTTGTCACACAAACAAAGGGTGGCACTTTTATGCATTCTGAATCTCCCAGCAAACAGTGAGCTTGTAGAATCATATAGATTTGTTTTTGTTAAGTACTATATCATAATGCAAGCTGTTCAGTTAAGACTTCTTCACATTGCAGGCGCAGCTGGAGGAACAAATGTCATCAGATTCTTTCATATCTAATGCAAAGCTTGTGGAAGTGGTTCCTTTTGAATCGGCGTGACAATGTAATTGGATACGGTGGAGTGAAGGGAAGGGTTCTCCGGGTGCGGCTATTACCGATTGGTGGAAAGGATTAATATGATAGGCAACGACAGGGCTTAGTGAAGAGAATATAAGGTTGTGATCTGTATGGAAAAAAGAGTGTAGAATTGAAGCATAAATTAGGTAGTAGTTAGAAACATAAATCAGAAGCAGTAATTTGGAGTGGTCATGTTTCACTTTTTCATGCTATAGAAAATACATGATCTTGAGTTTCATGTGTAAGAATCAGATTGCTTAGTTAATATATTATTTTGTTGTTTCAAATGTGATTGTACAGACTGCAAAGGGCTTGTTAGTGCATCCCAATGTAAATTTTGTGGCCATTTCAATAATGGTCGCTAATGTAAATTGTGAAAATATTTATGATTGAAAATATGGTTGTTTGTTTTACTAATAAAGTCCTCAGGTCTTTGATAATATTAGTAATAAAAAAGTGGGTAGTCAATAATATTTCTGCAGTGATTATTAATGCTCTATATATGGTCGTTAATATGATGACAAATGTTGTTGTTACTGCCCTGCGCATGGACGTTAAAAATACAAATGTGGTCGTTAATACTTCTTACATGGTTATTAAAAGATAAAAATATTGTCGTTAGTGCTTCATTTCAGCTGGTATACAACCATTAATGATGGCCAATATGGTCATTATTACTATAATTGTGGTCGTAAATGCTCTACAATTAACGACAATCAACTATCCTGTCGTTAAACATTTAACGACCGGAATTTGCATGTGGTCGTTATTACAATTAACAATAGAACTTTTAACGACCATGGACGACCACATTTTTGTGGTCGTTATTTACTTTTAACGATCGCATATAAACTTATAACGATCACAAATCCCATCGTTAATACTCATTTCTCTTGTAGTGCATGGCATGCGGCCGTGCCTCGCCGTGGAGGGCACGGCCGGCCTCGCCGTGGAGCGCGTGGCGGGCCTCGCGGTGGAGGGCACGGTCAGGCCTCGCGGTATGCAGGCCGTCCGCATACCTGCTGCAACCTGGTGCTCCTCCCAGAAATTTCGTCTAACGTGGTGCGTACACAGCCGCTGTAACAGAAGGTCTTATAGGGGAGGCTGCTGCGGCAGTTATACACAAATATGCCAATTACAAATATACCCTTTAATTAGTACTAATAATTACTGGTGATAATATGTAACATAAAGTAGTATAAATAAAATCAGCTGCCACTGGATGTTCGACGTAGATGTTTGATGTCGGTCAAAACCACTGTCAGTCATCCACGTTGTCAACCACATTCACAAAACGAGAAATCCATCCAGCTCTTCTTTTTTGTTTGACAATATCCTGCTTTGGGTATTAAATATCTGGATCAGTGAAGATCAGGGTGTCAAGTAGACCGACTGATAGATGAGGGTAAACAAAAGCGTTCTTACTGCATCATGAAAAGCACCATTATTGCATTTCGTTCGCCAAAAAAGAAGAGCACCATTGCATTCAAATTACAGCATGGCTAACACTACCACGAAATTAGCATGTAGAGGCGGTTGAAAAAGCACTGTATCGACGAGCAGGCCTGTCCGCCGCAATGTCATCGTACCTAAAAATACGAGTTTGTAGCGGCGGGTGACCTGAGAAGGAAACAAACCGCGGTTGTAAATGCCTTTTCATCGGTGGTTGAAGATGTCAACCACCGCTTTTATCCTATTTAATTTGATTTCAAAATAAAAGCAAAAATAACATATGGAATGAGTTCCCCTTACCTTATAGAAGAACGGCCTGCAAAAAAAAAATGAACTCAAAACTTTTCCCCCTTTATTTTGATGATTTGGCTCAATTTTCGGGTTGCCACTCTTCGAGTGAGATTGGGAGCTGTTCGAGCGTGACTTTTATAACCGGAGCAATTTTTAATGGCGGTTGGCTGCAAACCGCCGCTAAAGGGTATTCTATAGTGGCGGTTGGTATTGTCAATTGTCACTATAAACAATGGTCTTCATTAGCGACAGTTGGCAATACCAGTCGCTGCTAAAGAGGCCTTTATAGCGGCGGCAAGCCTCTGGACAGGTTTTCTGGGCTTTGTAGCGGCGGCCCACTTTGGGTAGCGTCGTTACGGCCTTTGGATTGCTGCCGCTAAAGGCTATATTTGTGGTAGTGTAGGCAAAGCAAAGATGGAGGGTTTGGAATAAAGAGATGCTATACTTGGTTCTTAACAATGCATGAGCTGGGTGACACTCGCTCCTGAAAGAAAAGAACATGAGAAAAGCAGATGCGGTTTGATCAATAAGAAAAGCATCTTAGTTTCAAATAAATGGAGTACATGTCCAGAACTATCTCTGCAGCGTAGTACTCCTCTCACTTCCTCCTGAAAGAAAGGAACATGCAATCCAAGGACTCAATCGAGGGTACATCTACCTATGGTTGTCTACAAGCTGACGCGGTTTGATCAATATAATAACCAAAAGCACCTTTCGGTCAGTTCGTCGTATCGGTCGAAGCACTCTGCTATTCAAAGGTATGCACACACAAATAAATGCTGCGTGGCGTAGTTTTATATATATATATATCAGCTTTTTATTGGTTACATTCTCGTGCTTCTACGGTAACACTACTCCAAATCTTAGGTGCAGCGAATTATTTTACACAAGTGCCTCAGTTTAATTATGAGTAGCAACTAGTAAAACATACTCACGTGGCTCATATATAATCTTCTTTGAATTCTATACTTTGGTTGTTTCAACGTAAACAATTTGATTAAATGCTCAATTCATCATAAAGTCTGACACTACTATAAATTTGGCTGCTTCAACGATAAAAAATTGCTGCAATCAATATCTTAGTATACCCACAAATTCAATTTCGTCAGCAGCCATTTCAAGTTGTAGTGTGGCAATAGGATTGGGCAACGACTTTTTTTGTTTTGTTGTGGTCGATAGTAGTTGCACCCACTAATATTGCGGCAATAGCCTATATGGTGTGACAGTAAATGGTTATGTTGCAACAATATTTATTTATGGTAACAAATTCATCAAAAGCATAAAATATGAAATACTGCAACTCATATCAACCTAGTTCCAATGAATCAATTGGAAGATATCTTTACTACCACACTAGTTCAATATTTAAATATAGAACACTAGCGAAGTTTGGCGCGCTCCGCCGCGCCAGTTAAAGTCTCATGTATGTTTTTTGTTTTGTACACTAAGGAAAGACTGCATGCCAAACCAAACGACACATGGTAGCTAAAAGCGTCAAAGAGGAATGGAGGACAGAATCATGATGAGTTCCTTATGAAGTGTGACACTATGACAGGATTCTTTGCTAAAAAAAATTAGTAAACATGTAATATTTATTCTCTTTATTTTCTGATCTCTGCCATTCTTAGTGCAAGCCATCGTCGTCCTTATCGACTACAGCCAGTGACTCATCATCATTCCCTTGAGTAATAATCATTAAAAATTGGAGGGGTAACATAAATATTAACCAGAATACTATGTAAATTATATGAAGGCTGAGGACTCAATTGAAAACAACCAAACAGATCGACCAAGGATGGAACAGAAGATACCAGGCGCCTTGCTCGTCCACTCATTCTTATCCCCTTCCGTTTCTTCCAACCTCCCAGGCTCTAAGCACGATGGCTTTTCCATCTCTCCCAGCCTCACATGGTTGCAGCTTTCCCAGAAAATCCACTGCCGGTGGCCAGCGTAGCGGCGAATAGAAATAGAAACCACAAGCCCCGCTCCCGTGAATAGATGCTTATCTTTCCATATCATAGAGCTCGCCAGCACGTTCTTTCTTGCATTGCCCACAATGAAGCTCAACCAACATCAGGGTGAAGCGCCAGGCTGTCACTATCATAGAAAAGGCCTATTGCGGTGGGCTAAAATGCACTGTAGCGGCAGGTTTATCGAACCGCCGCCACGCCGCCGCAGCTAAAAATCATGCACTGTAGTGGCAGTTCACCAATCGACGGCATAAACCGCCGCTAGAATAGGATTTGTAGCAGCGGGTGAACATGTCATCCACCGCTACCACAAAACCCAAAAATTAAAAAAAAAGGAGGTCTTGGGCCCTAGGCCCATAGACCCACCGAGGCTCCTGGCGCCCCGCGTCGCTGTCGGAGGAGGGGGAGGAGCCAATCCGGCCTCCCCTTGTCGTGCCGCCATGGAGGAGGGGGAGGTGCCGGATCCGACATCCCCTTGCCGCGCGCCATCGTGAAGAAGGGGGAGGCGCCGGATCCAGCCTCCCCTTGTCGCGCGCCGTCATGGAGGAGGGGGAGGAGGTGGCGGGGACGCATCTTGGAGAGGAGGGAGAATGGGCCGGATCCGCCATTACGCGCCGCTAACCGCCGACGGAGAGGATGGGGGCGGCCGGATCCGTCGTTGGACACCGCCCACCGTCGACGGAGAGGATAGGGGAGGCCGGATCCGTCGTTGGACGCCGCCCACTATCGACGGAGAGGAGGGGGTGGCCGGACCCACCGTCATGCACCACCCACTATCGACAGAGAGGAGGGAGCAGGGCCAGATTCGTCGTAGCGCGCCGCCCACTATCGACGGATAGGATGGGGGAGGCCGACGGATCCGCCGTCATATGCCGCCCACCACGCCGAGGAGAGGAAGGGGACAAGGGGCTGTGGGGAGGAGAGGGAAGCGGTGGGAAGCGAGGGAGGAGGGGCAGCGCGCCGGTGGGGAGAGGGGCGTGGTTGGGAGGAGGGGCGTGACTCGGGAGGAAGAGAGAAGGCGGCAGCTGGGGGAGGGAGAGGAGGAGGAGGAGTGGCCGGTTGGAGCTAGGGTTGACTTTCTTTTTATATGGGCCGCAGACTAATGGGCTGTGTGAGATGATTTTAGCGGTAGGTGATGTTTTGGGCCGCCGCTAATATGGGCTTTAGCGGCGGGTGATGTTCTGGGCCGCCGCTAATATGGGCTTTAGCGGCGGATGACGTTTTGGGCCGCCGCTATAAATATTTTAGTAATTGTAGAGGAGGATTTTCTTGGACCGCCGCTATGCTAAATTGGGCTACGCAGCAATAAAACTTTTTTGTGGTAGTGTGTGAGATCCGTCCATGGAGTCAGCATCTCTCCTCTCTTTTCCACTTGCCAAGTACAGAACTTTCTCCTTAGTCCCAGCAATCACACACACCGCCTCACGCCCTCTTCCTCAACACGCGCCACCACTGTGCCCCATCGCGCAGCCACAGGCAGTGCTCCCTCACAAAGTCACGCCGCCGTGCTTCTTCCCCATGTCCTGGCCGTGTCACCGCAAGGTCAGGGTCCGCTCCTCTTGTTCTGTCCATCTTCATGATGACTGCCTCTGCCATGCCGATGAAGGAAGAAGAAGGAAAGCTAGACCCACACACTGGCCACCAAATCCAGGTCGCAGGTCAAGGCCCATGATGAAGGAAGAAGAAGGAAAGCTAGGTCCACACACTGGCTAAATTCGGATCGCAGCTCAAGGCCCATGGCGCGGCCTGCCTGCTGGTGGGAGACGTGTTTGATGCGGAAGTTGTCCACGCCGTCCCGACTTGACGTGCTCGAAGGGGAGGGTTCTCACATCGGTCAAAATAACCGAAAGAGCGGAAATCTTTTACCGATCTATCTTACACTATAAATATTCTTTATCCTAACTCATGAAGTAAAAAACTTCTATGAATATCGTTGAAATAGCTAAATATCGATGGGATGTGTTTCATGTATATATGTACTTCAGTTTATCTTTTTGTAATGGGAATAATGGGTAATTTTTAAAACACAATATATGGGTGTATTGGTGTAATCTATTTAATAATAAAAGGATATGAATTTCCCACCATATGGCCTGAAATAAAGAGAGAGAAATAGGCTAGAAATTCTCATAAAAAAACAAAACATTCAATCCTTAATCTTTTATTTATGCTATACATTCAACGGTATCCTATCATCCCAACAACCTACCGTGCTATCAATCTCAAGAAAAAAAGAACGTCTCCCTCCTCGGCTGAATCTTGGTGGTCGAAGGTCGTCTTCTCTTCATCGGCGGTCAAACTGGACAAAGTTGCCAGAGAGCGGCAGAGTACGGTGACCATAATCACGATTGTGGAAGGCAGATAAAAGATAGCCCCCAGCCATCACCCTCTCGGAGTCTCGGTGTGATCCGCGTAAGGAGATGACGAACCTGCTGAATGAAGACGTGGGCAGCAGTGGACTGCTGGGGTAAATTAGGAAGCTGAGGTTGTTCATCCCGTAAAGGCAAATTGGCGCATGGGAACGGTGACTGAATCTCTATTATGGAGGAAGAGCAAATTCATCATGAGGAGTACATGGAAAGCAGTGGACCAAAGAACGATAATCATATGGCGGCAGCCGGCAGCGGCCAGCTATGCAGCAGCACATCATTGGAGACTTGTCCCGGAAGCAGCCAGGAGCACTAGATAGCAAAGGATTCATGGTTTCTGCATGCATCACTAAACGATGCTAATAAATCATTCATAATGTTTACTAGATTGAATCATTATCGTTCCTGTTAATAATCACAACAGAACAACGGTACCACGGCACAATCAATGCAACCAGCTAGAAGGTATAATGTCTTATATAACTAATAGCAGCTGTCATATTTTCTTATTATAGGTGTAGTATTTGGTTTGTTCTTCAGATTTATAACGAAATCTACAGTACCGCCAAGCCAGCAACTAAGATTTTGCTAGAGGAGTTTTTCAATCATGTAAATTAAGTTCACTGCTTTTGCTTAGAGTCCTTCTTTTGGCCTAGAACCGTGTAACTTGTACATTAACCTTTCTTTACTTCCAAACTTTATAAAAATTAGGTAGGTGTCTTAAGTAACTGGATTTATTTATTTTGGAAACTTAGATAAAAAGTTTCTTCTCAGGTGACTTAATCTTCGTTCAAAAAATATACTGTACTGTATGTTTCTTAAGTAACAGCATTTAAAGATGGATTAATCTTGAGCTTATGTAGTTCGAAAGTAAACAGTCTGTTTATGTATTTAGTCACTGAAATTGTGACATGACTGAACATATTTTTTCATATCAAATCATATAGATTTGTGTTCATGAGAAAGAAAGAATTGCATTCTATCATTTTTTTTACTATGCACATTACCTGTTCTATGTTTTTAACTCTTTTAGTATCTAAGCAAGTTGAATCTTCTGGTAATCTTAAATAAAGAAAGATTGATATATTGCCGTTGAAACAACCTAATTTACAGAGCCTTGGAATCAAGTTACGAGACCAGCTAATTTGAACATTTTCTCTTTCATAATAGAGAATAAAGTGTGAAGGTTTTTTTTAAATGAATAATATGAATAGTATCTTACAATTAATTAAATGATATAACAGTGCTACAGTCGTTGAAGGAAAATAGATATATTACCTATAACATATCAATATCTAGCAACTCTACATATATTGTAACATACCTCATATGGATTGATTAAGTCACAAGAAACTTAGGATAAAAAAGTATGTTAATAAAATAAGATGTAAGAGTTAATCAATCAGTAAAAAAATAATTTTAGTTTTAATAATTTTTATGATATCACAGGGCAAAAAGAAGACACATTTTCTTGAATAAAAAATAATTGATGCACAAAACTAAATTCATTTTGTTTTTTGTACATTGTACGATTCATCAAACTCTATTGTTTGAACTATATTGTTAGTGGGCTAGCGCTGCATTTCTGTAGAATTTGAGATGTCATATACGTATTTTTACTTAAATATAACATGTTTCATTCTTATTAGTTTAGTATAATCCAACAATAGGCTTTAAGTATTGATAATGACTTCTCTGTTTAATTTCAATTAGATAACCCTTTCTTCCTTTCTACAAAAAGTGTTTTATCCTTATTTCAAATATGTTATGTCTACAGGTTAATTACATGTATACAATAAAAAGAAGTAAAATAATTTAAAATGTTGTAGGAATAATGTTTAGTGTCTAGCCCGCGCAACTGCGTGGGCCACACAATCTAGTATTTTTCGTAAGTGGGCTTTTTGTCTGTATGACACTCAATAAACATGGTTTTGTCTGTTGGACACCATAACCTTCTATTTTGTCTCCTAGACACTAAGAAATTGTGACTTTTGTCTATAGAACACTTTAGCAAGAGAATTGAATATTTGCTATATTTTTATCTTAATGCACAAAAGGCATTGTAAGTTGAAATTTGACACAACAATACATTGTTACATTTCCTATTCATGTAATTTTTTCTAATTTTTTGTTGATTATTTGCACAAATTTATTTTGAAAATAAATATTTTCTTTGTTGAAAAGTCATGCAAACATCAACAATAAATCTGTCAAAAAAACACATGTATAAGAAATGCACCAATATATCTTTGTGCCAAATTTGAAGTTGCAAATTCATTGTGAAGATTGAGATAAAAATATTGAAAATATTCACTTCTCCTACTAAAGTGTTCAACAGACAAAAGCCATAATTTCTGAGTGTCCGAGAGGCAAAATATAGAGTTTCGATGTCCAACAGACAAAATCATATTTATTGAGTGTCCCACAGATAAAAAAAAACTTTTTATAATGGCAGTAGTGGACAATTTTTCTTTCTTTTTTTTCCAATTATAATGTGGTAATTTGTAAGGCCTGAGAGGAAATGCGGTGGCAATATTTTTCTTATTCAATCATATATTATTGCACTTGTGTGGAGGTAAACATAGGAAGTTTTGTATTTTGTATAGACTATATGTTAAATTGTGTGCACTGTTAACCCAGGTGGACCTCGCAAAAATCCACTGCATACAATGGAGAACTTGATCAAAATATATTATGACTGGGAAATTCAGCTGGAAGTGCTTCTAAGTTTGGGAATACAAATATTCCTCTTCTTCACAGGTGGCCTTCGACGGCGTGGCATCAACATGTTCCTTAGGTTCCTCATTTGGATAGCTTATTTGGGAGCAGACATGGTAGCACTTTATGCTCTTGGCTACCTCTCACGCCATGTTAATGTCCCCGCTGCATGTGACACATTAAGAGGAAAGCACCCATTGGCTTTCTTTTGGGCACCCTTCTTCATCGTCCACCTTGGGGGACAAGACACCATCACTGCTTTTGCTATGGAGGACAACAATTTGTGGCTGAGGCATTTGTTGAATCTGATAGTGCAGGTTGTCCTTGCTAGCTATGTTTTCGGGAAGTCAATGGGAAGGCATGAAATAAAACTTCTAGTTTCTGGTATACTTGTGTTTATCCTAGGAATAATCAAATACGTAGAAAGGATACGTTCTCTCAATTGTGGGTGCCTTAAAAGCCTCGAGAGTTCTATGGTATATCATTTTGAATCCAACAACATTTCCATGAAAGGCCGCAAGGTATCACCGCAAGTGCTAACTTTGATAGAAGATTGGATAGTGTCATCGGGGGGCGTCGAGAGGATCCCACAAAACAACGTGGCTAGTTACTCTGATATTGTGTTCACCAGTCTGAATTCAATGAAACGAGTCCTTAATATATTTGGGGGCCACACAAGACGTCTTGGTGATCCAGTCCGTTTCGGTCGTCGTCACTTCTCTCTGTCATGGCAGCCGAAGATTATTCGCAAGGTGCTGGAAATTCAACTTGGCCTGATGTATGCTGATCTCTATACTAAGGCTTATGTTCTCAGAATGAGGAGTGGTGTTATACTACGGTGCTTCTCTCATATATCGATGCTGGTGGCATTCATGCTATTCCTTGCTGTCAACAAACAGAGTTATAGCAGAGTTGATATTGTAATAACATACTCACTATTTATAGGAGGACTTTGCCTAGAAGTATGTGCTGTGTTCATTTCCATGATGTCACCATGGACATGGAAATGGTTGAAGCATCGAGGGTGGCACAGGCTTGCACATTTTTGTTGGCTTCTCTTTTCCAATGGACTCATTGGGTGTCCCGAGGAAAAGTCATTCTGGTCAACTGCAATGGGGCAGTTCAAATTGGTAAGTTGGCTCTGGGACATTGATAGAACACGTTTGGAGCTAAATACCAATGAAGGATCGGTGATGAACGTGGCCACAAAACTCGTTAGATTAATCGGAGTCAAAGAAGAGAAACTATTTTGGCTGGGCAAGCTATTATACATGAAGTACATCAATGCAGATAAAATGCTAGAATGTCTCATAGAGGGGGTATGTCGTTTTGCTGCAGCTGGAACACAACAAGACGCCCCAAAATTGCCAAATCTCAACGTAAATAATGAGGAACATAAAGAAATTGACACCTTTGACTTTGGTTATCTGATTGTCTTTATGCATATACGCACAGAGACGTACCTGGATAAAACGGCAAAGCCTGAACCACACCTGGACAGTGAGGGAGTTACTGGATGTCCTGATGCTCCAGTCGAAGAATGGGCAGACAAAGATGCTGCGGTGGAGGTATGCAGAAAACTTTCGTATTACATGATGCACCTCTTGGTTAACCACCCGTCTCTGCTGCCTCTCAGTGGAAGCGCGGCCGATGCACTGAAGCGCCGGGATATTTTCTTTACGGTTGTAAGCGAAAATTATCGCTTCAACCCGTCAGCAGCCAAGGAAACCGTTGAGGAGATCAAAGAGGTGTGGATACGTCTCATCATTTACGCAGCTGCTAAGTCGAGACCTGAGATGCACGCTGTTTTGCTAGCCAGGGGAGGGGAGCCTCTCACCTTCGTCTGGCTGCTGCTGTCCCTCCATGGGATGGGGGATCTCGGCCGTACCCGGATTGAACTTGCTGGTCGTCGCCCTGGTTCTTTGTTACGCTATGCCTTTGAATTCGATGGATAAAATTCAAACAACACTTTGGATCAAATCGACGCTGGAGCATAATAAGGTACCCAACCTAACGCTGCGCCCGCGCTTTACTTCTTCACTCGTTTTAGTTGCATGTATTGTTTTTAACACCAAAACCCATAGTACATGTTTTTGTCTTGTCTCCTTAGTTGATTAATCTGTCGTTGCTCGTCATGCGCAGATGGGACAGTTTAGGTGCCAAAGTTTATAGATGTACAGCAGTTTGACCAGCCGTTGATCTTAGCTAGAGAGTCTCCAACAGTTCAACTAAAAATGTGACCAACCGTCTACTAATTCCTATCGCTGCATGCATATTCATTGTTTGCGTGCGTATATGTGCGCCAACTTGGGCTTGTGTCATTAAAAATGTGTTACTCCCTCCATCCCAGAATAAGTGTCGTTCTCGCTTCTTAAGGAGTCAAATGTTTTTAACTTTGACTAATTATATATAAAAATATATTAATATTTATAATATATGATTAATATCATTAGGTAGATTATTGAATCTATTTTTATAAAAAACTTATTTAGATATAAAAATATTATCAATATTTTCTCTAAATATAGTCAAAATTAAAAAATTTGACTGACATGAAAACCATAGCGACACTTATTTTAAGACGGAGGAAGTACTATAAGACGTACTTTTTATTTGAGTCGTTATATTATTTATTCAGATGTAAAGAAAGCAACATATGATTGATTGCCATGCAGTTCACGTGCACATATGACAACAAGTGGGCTGGCTGTGCTGAAGTTTAGGGACACGTGTCTGTGTTTCATTGGTTGGACGGCTGGTTGTTTCGGATTCAAACTTCAAAGTGATTTTTCTTCTAAATTGTAACTTTGTTTTTAAGTCCAATTGAACCATTGTGTTCATTAGAATTAATCAAATAATATTTAACATTAGTATATTTTTTTAATTTTTAAATTCAATATTTTGAACGCATTAGTAAAATAATTGAATTATTCGGTTTGAACTTACTTTTTCATGAATTATTGTAACAATATTCACACAATACAGAAAACAATATTTGCAAACTAGTAGAACATTTTCATGAACTATGTAGAACAAAGTGACCCACTATAGAACAATACTGTATTTATAAACTAGTGGAACAATGATTTTCAATGTCTGGATTCTGGAACAATAATTTTCTACATCTGAAATGATTAATTTTTATGTCTAGAACAATCACTTTCTAAATCTAAAACAATGAATATTTATGTCTCGAATAATAAAAAAATTTTGAGATTATATAGTACAACTCAGACACTCACAATGCACACACACTCAATCTTATAAACACATGTACACAAACCCTACCCCTATGAGCATTTTCGAAGACTGAGCCGATAAATTCTCTAGATTGTCGAAGTCACCATTGACGTCTCGCTGTCGACGAAAGCGTCGCCTACCACTAAGAACACAATGTCGTTAAATCCTAGAAAATTCGCTCTCACGGAGAGTCAAACCCGAGATGTTACTCAGACTCTTATAACCACTAAAAGGGAACCCGTCTGCGCCATGTCAAGTTCATTTGTTTATAGTCCCTTCACCAGCAAGCTGCAATCAATTTCTAGTTGTATTGAGTTTATTCCATTTGCCATCGCTGCATAAATGCGGGAAAGCTACCTGACAACGTGTAGATATGTAATTGGGTAGGAGGGACGTGTCGACCGATGATTAGTAGAGGAGGTGTCGGGACGCCGCTGGGGGGCGGAGATTACACAGCCGCTGGGGGGCGGAGGTAACGCTGTGTAATGATATATATATAGATATAGATATTGGGTGATATTTACTCGAATGGGCTGCGCTATAACAGTAAAAATTTAAAGAAGCCTTGCCGTCGGTTCAAACCGTGGCCCGTCGATGATCGTGGGCTGCGCCCTGATTACTGTTGGCTGGCCATGGGCCGCGCTACGCTGAAGCTCAACATACTGCGGGCTGTATATATAAGACTTTCCTTACTTTCCACACCGTTCTGCAGAGAATTTTCTCCAATCCCATTGCTCTCTGACGCGTGGCTGCCGATCGAGTCCGTCGGCCACTGCAGCAGAAACAAAGTGGGGGCAAAGCAATCGCGCTGCGCTTTCCGTCAGAATCGAGAGTTCTCAACTTGCACCCGTTGTCGTCATCAGCCGGGTACATGGTCATCGCTTTAGAATCAGAGTTGCACCTCCTCCTGCGCTGTTGCATCAGCCGCGTCTCGCCCGCACAGTTAGTCGTGAAAAGTTCTCGACTAGAGACGAGTTTGGCAGTTTGCTTGCCAAAATGGCAGCCTCGGTAACTAATCCCAATTTAGGGGTCGAATCAAGAAATCTCTATGAGATAAGGAAATCGGCGCCATAAAGTGTTCCATCAGGCTGTTTTTTATATTAAGAATATAAGACTGCAATCCAAAAGCGGACGTGATTAGTTTAGATCAACGCGAGGCTATAAAAAGAGCGCGGGGATAATCTTGGCGTCATGCGCCGTAACGACTGTCGCCGACGAGGTCGGGCCCGTGCTCTGTTTCGCCATGTTTGCTCTGTTCCTGCTTGGCATGTCCCTGATCAACATTGGAATTCTTGAAGAGTACTACTACCTCCGGGCATAAATTATTGACTCGAGCATCTCATTTGAACTACAAATGAACTATACTATAATAAAATAGACTTATAGTGGCGGTGCAAAGTACACTGTAGCGACGGGTTTGACCAGCCATCGCAATATCTCCGCAGCTAAAAATAAACATCTACAGCGGTGGATAATATCATGTTGAAACAATCTACCATTGAAAAAAATAGTAGCCGCGAGTGACATCTTCACCCGTCGCTACCTTTGGATCCGAAAAAAAAAAGCCCGCTCGCCCGCACCAGACCCGATGTGCAGGTCCGGCACCGCCGCAGGTGCTCGTGCTCGCCACCCTCGGCTGGATGTGTCGTCGAGCCTCCGCACCACACCGGGTTGCCGCCTTCGCTCGCGCCTGGAAAGGAGGGAGAGGAAGGCCAGATCCGAGCCGCTGCCTTCCGGATCCGCCTACCAGGCCACCGCAGCCTGCCAGATCCACCTCCCGGGCCGTCGCCCCGCCGCCGGCTCCTGCGGTCGGGTGGAGACCAGATCCGCCTCCCGGGCCGCCGCAGCCTGCCGGATCCGCCTCCCGGGCCACCGCCAACTCCTGCTGTCGGGTGGAGGCCAGATCCGCCTGCCAGGCCGACGCAGCCTGTCGGTTCCACCTCCTGGGCTGTCGCCCCGCTGCCGGCTCCTGTGGTCGGGTGGAGGCCAGATCCGCCTCCCGTGCCACCGCTCGAAGCAGCCATCGCCACCGCCGCTCGAAGCAGCCACCGTCACCGCTCGAAGCAGCCACCGCCGCTCGAAGCAGTCACCGCCACCGCCGTCGCCGCTCAAAGCAGTCGCAACCGCCGCCGCCGTCATCGCGCGTAGGGAGGAGGGAGGCGGCCGCCGCCACCTTAGCACAGGGAGGAGAAAGGGAGGAGGGAGGCGGTGGGCGCCCGTGAGACGGAGGATGGAGGTGGTGGGCGCAGTTGCCTGGAGAGAGAAAGAGAGAAATGAAAATAAGACTTAGGGTTGGGAGAGGCTGCTTTTATTTGGGCCATAGGAAATATGGATAGTTGGATTTAATCCGACGGTTTACAGACATTTGCTCATTGCTGGGCCAAACAACCTGATGGGTGGGTCCCTTTTTTTAACGGCGGACTATTTTGTGGACCGCCGCTATAAATGAAATAAGCATTTGTAGTGACGGTCCACATTATGAACCGTCGCTAAAATTTACTTTTTAACGATGGGTTAGCTTCCGAACCGCCTTTAGAAATATATATAACAATATAGCGGCGGTTGACTTTATTTTTGCCGCTAGACTCTTTTAGAAAACGCCACTACATGCTAGTTTTGTGGTAGTGCTAGCAAAGTTTTTTGAACAACAACAATAAAAATACAAAGAGAGAGAGTAGTTGCTTGGATATAGTGATGTTGGTGTGATACTTGGATGGATTTGGTGCCCCTAAAATAATGTATTATCTGTCTAAATGGAAATGGGTCGACGCCGTCGACTCCAGAATAATTCCCCGTTTGTATAGTGTGGCACGTGAATAATGTAAGCAAAAGACTAAAGTTGTATCTTAGCTACTTGTTTGCTCGGATGGAAGTAACGTTGTCTTGTTCCTCTAAATAATTATCTAGCTCCAAAATAATACTCCCTCTATTCATAAATTGTTTTTGTTATTGACTTTTTTTTGTTAACTTTAACCATTCATCTTATTTAATTTTTTTTAAAATATCATATATATTGTCATAGTTTGTTTTATCATCAAAGAAAATTAAAACATAACTTAATTTTTTTATATTTAAAATAATATTTTAAATAAGACGAATGGTTAAAGTTAAATAAAAAAGTCAATGACGATAACAATTTAAGAATGGAGGGAGTACTATACTACTTGTCCGTTTTTGTTTTCCTACTGGCCATGACTGAGCTCTGATGTAATCAGGATTTGAGTGAAGAGTTTCACGCACAATCCAAAGCATCAACAACGATTGTCATTTGATCTCAGCAGGATTATTCACTTGTCTAAATATGAAAGCCCAACGAAAACTACCAGAATTGGCTGGTTATGGAATTCATTCTGCAGAAGTCCAAATAGCCCAAGCGAGAGAGATAGTCTTGATGCCCAACTCCAAACATGATTGGAAGCCAATCTGACAAACAGATCAGCATTAGACTTGGGTTCATCCTCCTGTTCAAAAATCTCTCTGTGAGGAATCAAAGAAAAAAAATCTCTCTGTGAGGAATAAAAAAAAAAATCTCTGTGAGGAATAAAAAAAAATGTCTCTCTGCATACACCAAAGGAAATACGAAATAGGGAAAGAGAACAACAAATGATCAATATGTTCTTTTTTGTTTCCACATAGACAGCAGAATTCGCTCCCTTGCAAGTTCCCGTGTTTCCTCAGTTTCGAGAATGTTTTACTAAAGTAATTGTTTTGCTCCGTCAGGTCCAGTCCACTACTATGTCTCTATCGAGCTTCTGAAGTACTGAAGCACGGTTTGTGCAGAGCATGGCGTTGTCGTGTCCTCAACATCAAAACAGTTGGAGTCTGTTTCAAAATTTTGTCAGGTGAAGAAGGAAAGCTACTTAAACATGTTCTGGTGAAGAAGGAGGAAAGCTAGACAAGTCAAAGGTAAGCAAGATATATGAACACCATTCCTTCTACGGAGACAAGTAAACTATGAAAAGAATAAAATTAGGAGAAGAAGAGGATACAGCGGACAAGAAGCGGGTACATACATCTTGATACAAAAAAACAATTCCAGTAGTCCTCCCTTGTTGAAATGGCACCTGTTCTCTGGTTATGTAAAAGGCGATTGAAACACTGATAAGTGAAAAAGAGAATCTCTATCAGCGATAAATCAGAACAGCGATTGATGATCCATGTCCAGGTGCGTACCAGTCTGCAAGCACGCGAGGACTTATGCATGTAATGAAAAAAAAAACAGCAAGGGAATCTCCGAGCACGGACAGAACAGGTCGGTCAACAAGGAAGGAATGGAGGTTGTGACGTGTGCGCAGCGAATGTGCGGTCTGGGAAACGAATTGTGAGACACCCGTCTTTCGCTAATCCGAGAGACCCCCACTGATCGCAGGACGCGTGCCTATTGTAATCTAAAAGCAACATCGTTCCACTAATCCAGATTTTACAAGTCTTAAGGACGCCGTTTCTCTGTTAGGCTTTATCACCGTTTCGTCTGCCGCTACAGATCGTACGTGGCCCCGCAAGTAACCTGCGGCAGCCATCCAAGAAAGCTAGTAATGCATAGCAGTTTTATGAGTTACAGGTTGTCGGCAGGCCGCACTCCGGATAGCCGGTAAGCCATGGCCATCGATTCCCTTTGCAAGGCGAAATTCACCCACACAATGTTAAGACCGAGCCATGTATGGGGAACTATTGAGAAAGAGATATTTTTGCAATCTGACAATATATATTTGTTTCTGAAATTTTACCTGCTAGGAACTTCAAACACGGCAGAAGCAACAAAGTTGTCTCTCATAATCAAATAGTGCGAGCAAAATCTCCCGAGTCTGATGAAACGTGGAGCAACCCTAACGCCATCTCATTAACGCTTGGGATGTGGATTAGTGGGGGGCTGGCGGTGTTGCTTTGAGATTACAATAGAAATGTGTCCTGTAGAGGCTCAGATTTACGAGAGACACAGTCTCTCACAATTCTTTTCCGTGTGGTCCGCCCCCGGCTCCTCAAGTCACATTAAGGCTAGTCTCAATGGTCCTTTCATTTGCATTCAATTACATGCCACATTAGCTAAAATGATGACATGACAAGAAATTAATTATGAAATAGAGCATATGTCTTTCATCCTTATGGAAGGATGTGTACACTATTTCCAACACAATGAAAACGAAATAAAACTGGATTGAGAGTCTTTTTTTTCATCCCAACTAAAATCACCCAAACACAGATTGCCACCTAGCAATAATTTAATATTTTGATAAACCTATAAAACTATGACATAAAACTAAGCACTGAAAGATGTAATTTTATATCATAGAATAAGACCTCAAATCTGATGTCACTGTTGGAAAGTGTGCGATGAAAAAATTCATTGAGACTGGACTTAGCAATCAGAATCCGTTCTGGCATTGCTTCATCTCTCCAAAGAGACGCTGCTGCGGTTGTTCTACAGCTGGTGCTGTGTTGGTGGGTGGAGAGGACCGTTTGAGTCTCGTCCCGCGATGGATCGATCCCCTACTGCCGGCATGACCAACCGCGAGAAGACGGCGCTCCCATTGCCGAATCATTGGCACTAGCTGTTGATTCATTCTATTCTGGTCCTGCAAATATATCTGATGGTCCATTTAATAAGCTCATAGTCCTTTGCATTTACGAAACAGATTTGCTACAATCCAGTTAACTGGAAATCCACTTTCATTCCAGTCAGATTTTTTGTGTGGGCAACCATGGAGGTCGATGCTCGGGAATGGAGGAAAGGGTGGCGGCGGGGTGCGGGTGGGGTGTGGGCGGTGCGACACGGCGGCGAGGGTGCCGCCGTGTCACCGGCTGACGCATTAATGCCGGCGGGTTAGGGTGTTCGGGTTGTTGGGATGGCAGCGCTAGGGTTCCGAGGAAGTTAATCCTCTCCGCCCATGGAAGAAGATTTGGGGGAGGTGGTCGCGACCCGGCGGTGGACCGGGGTTTGGCGGTGCGGCGAGGCGGCGGTGGCACCGCCGAGCAGCCGGAGGTCAGTGGGCGGGGCTGGCGGCAGGGGCGTCGTGGCCAGAGAAGCGGCAGCAAAGATGTGACAGGCGGCGGCGGGGGGTGCGGGTGGCGCGGCAAGGGGACGCGATGCCGAGGGCCGCCAGAGGTCGCGGCGGGCGAGGAAGGAGCCGCCGCGTCAGACTGGAGAGCAGGAGGCGGAGGCACATGTTTAACATCGGGAGATTGAAGACGATCTTTCTGGCCCTACGATGTGGACCGAACGGTTACAAAAACTGACTGAACGGATGTTAGTTTTTCGGTCAACTAAAACGTAGACAGATCCTTTACGAAAAGGGTTTTCACTTTTCAGGCTTACGAAATAGAGTATAGGCTGTTTAGATATATGCACAATTTTATTCTTTGTTGAAAAAAATTGGAAAAAAATGTAAGTAAAACATGAGCATAACTCTGGCGTTTCGACTTTATTAGGGCAAGTACAAAGATGTTGTCTCATAAGTTGTCTCATGCATGATACGTAATCTTAAGATAGGTTATAAGACAACTTATACAATAGGTAGTCTGTTCGGTTGTCTCTTATTAATTATATGACTCCTTAATTTATGAATATAAAAAGAAATATTTATGACTTAAAAGATCACTAGAACGTGTACAATGGTATGAGAGTCATCTCATACTTCTAAATTTTAGCGCATGAGGTAGTTGTCTTGTGAAAGAAACCATCTCTTACTCTCACCACTCTCTCTCTCTCTTCTACGTCATAAAAAATCCTATGTGGCAATACATTAAGATGACTTATGAGACCACTTACATGTAGCATTGTACCTGCCCTAATATCTATGATTCTCTGGCCTGTTTGTTCTGTTTCGGTCGCGCTGTGACAGTTTGGTGGTCTCCGTGGTTCAGACAAGCTCGTTCTATTATGCGAGACAAGAGAACGCATGAATTAATACCACGCTACTCAACGCCGTCATCGTGGTAGGCTGAGCTCGTGGCAGTTTTCAGCTTCATATTTTTCTGCTGCTGGTGATTGCAACCAGCTGGCTGACAGGAGGACGCGGCATGGCTTTCCGCCTTGCCCGCAAAGCTTTGTATTATTCTTCTTCTTCTTTTAGAACAAACAAAAAACTAACGAGCAGAATGACACAGCCGAGAGGAGACGACGTGACACGATGACGACGTTGTTCCGTTAAACAACGGCGATGGAATTCACGCGGTTGCGTCATCATCATCACCCTCCCTACCACGCGACGTGGCCGCCAGACGTTGACATTGCAGATGGATTTGATCGATCGATGAGTTGCCTTTTTCTCGCGGTACATCAAACTCGTGGCACCGAGACCTGTCAGCGGACAAGCACGGTTGAAGTCGCCGTACTACATCCACCTCGCTTATAAATTCGTGCCCTCAGACCCGGAGTGGCTACAACCTCTCACCGTCGTACACTCCTCCTGCTCCTCTCCACAACTGAAGTCGCGAAGCCAAGTGCTGGTGATTACACACCCTCCGGCGTCGTGCTTAGGCTCCTACGCTCGGGTAACCTCCCTTCCCTCAGGTCTCTCTTCCCGGCTCGCTCCGTCGTCCCCAAAATTTCAAGAGTTTCTCCGTACTGTGAGGATAATGTTGTTGCGTGCTGCCCCAATTGACAGGAACGTCATCATCGCCGCGCTTCCAACGATGAGCGACAATGCAGGAAGCAGGCTGGCGGCTTTGCCATCATGTTGGTTGCGGTCAGTGCCGGCGTCGGCTTCGGTCTCGTTGAGTTCGCTGGTGCAGGCACTCTCATGGCGATCCTGCGCCGTAACCTCACCATAGTAGGACTGATCTTGGCCTCTTCGGCTGTGACGGCTGTTGTTTGTGACGAGGCTGGGCTGGTGCTTTCCAACGCCATGTCTGCTGTGTCTCTGCGTGGGCTCTACCTGATCAACATCGGAATTCTTGGTGCAGTAAACAATGTTTGACATGGTAAAGTATCCAAAAAGAAATTGTTTGACAAGTTATAACAGGATTGGATTACATCACTGCTCCATCATTGGCAGTTATTAGGTCTAAAAAAACATACTACACTATAGTAGTACAGTTGTATTATTAGTTTTTTTTAGGAGCTGGAACAACATTTCTAGCATAGTAACATATGAAATTCAAGCCAAGTCATATGTTATCGGCATGATGTAGCTAGCGACTAAATTATTTTACGTGAGCAACTCGACCCGCTGCAACCACTAGGGCTGTTCACCGATGGTCCGGTTAAACCGGCAACAAACCGGTGTCACTCCGACAAACCTACACGTGAATAGTAATCAAGCCAATGAACAATAATCCTTGTATAGAAATGTACCACCGGTTTCTCAGCCGGTTTGGCGGTTTCGCTTTTGAACAGCCCTGGCAACCAGCCCAGCAAGAATATTCCACACCAACAGGGAAAGCGCTCGTTTCTGGGAAGGGCGCAGGGTATTGACGACACGATTCCGGGCTTAAATACATGGACCAAGCACTTCGAAACTCGAAAGTATCTAGGACTAAGCTATTCATTCTGCAATCTCGGTCCAGGCACCGAAAGTGAGATACAGAGTTTTTCTAACACATTTGAAAACAGGCTGAGGCTCTCAAACACAACGTTTGCCAACGTTATTCCGCACAGGCACACAGTGGTTAACATACAAATCACTAGGTACAAGATAAATGGTTCTTGCTCTGACCTGACGATTTTCAACTACGGAACAGAGCTACTGGGCAATTTGGGCGCCGGTGACGGCTGTCAGACTCAGGTGAACAAAATGCTTCCAAGAATCAGGTTAGCATCGAAGTCAAGAATTGAACCAGCTACTCTCCAAGAACTCGGATGTTGATGAGGCTGAGCCCAACAAGGAAGAGAGCAAACATGGAGCAGGGAAACAGCCTCCCAAACAATGACAGCTGTCACGGTGGAGGAAGCCAAGATGAGCCTACCAAATTTAAATGCCCATAAAGAGGGTTGGTTGGAGCATTTTTTTTTTGTTACAAGTGACTAAGAACATAGATAGAGGCATATTTAGTCACTGGGCTGGACTTGCTCTTAGTCGAAAATCTCGTCCTTGGCAACAAACATTCGGACAAGGTGACAAAGCACACGACATGCTCTACTTTGATGGTGGCCGCCCCTCCCCTAACACCGTGCAGGTAAGCGACTAGTGGTCGTGAGTCGTGACATTTGGTCCTGGAAACATGGATGTTCTTGTTGACGTGGACGTGGGTGCCAAGATCACCCGATTCCTATTGTTATGGGGACTGCCGCCGCCTCATGGGTTAATCGTTGAGGAAAATTGTTGGGGTTTATCCCATTCTGCAGTCAGTCCACTTCCTCTTTGTGGCTTTATTATGCTCCTAATTGTTTGCAAAACTGGAAGTTGAGTGGCGCTTGAAGTTGTAATCCGTTGACCTGCCGCATCTTCTGCTGATCTAAATATGTCTGGAATGCTATGGTTGGCAACATGGTCAGATTACGTAATAGTCTAATAATGACATGCGCCATATTTAAACGTTCACTTAGACACGATATCCAACCATTTTAGAATATCCAACCACACAAGTCTAGAACTGGATGCTTTCCACCGTTTGAAGACAACATTATTGTGAAGCATAAGTGTGTACGTTATCATAACTGCAGCATGAGATGTATTATTTCAAAGATACGATATTCCAGAAGCACAAAATAGTCTTTATAGGGATAAATTTGTTCAAGCATGAATTTTGATACAAATATACCATATATGGTCACAATAAAATGAGGCTTATTCGATAACTTGACAGATGGATAATCATATATAGGACTTGTGATCTTTAGTCAGAGCCTCCCATATCGCTTATCAGCTGATGTAGCTTAAAATACGAGGCACATCAACAACATTGACAGGCTTACGGAGGCACTCAATTGCGCCTGCATTCAAGCACCTGCATGAAAAATATGTATAATATAAGTTGTGTACATGTACAATTAATATCTCACTACTTGCGATGTAGCTTATAGTTCTGCCTTTACTCACATTGCAAACTCATCAGGAGTGTAATCATTGAAAAAAATCACTACAGGGATATGCTCTAGTCTGGTTGATTCCTGAGTGGAGAAAATAATTTTTAGTATGACTAATCAATAGATATGTTAATGTGTGATAGTAAAACCACAACAAGAATTTTATTAAAGTATAAAGAAATGAATGTCAAAACTCCCATATGTTTCAAAAGAAAGGAATACCTTGACGTCTTTGAGAAGATCAAAACCAGACATATTAGGCATATGGTAATCAGTCAAAATCAACTTCACATCATTTACCTATATGCAAAGTTATATTAATGTAAGAATACAAAACTATGATGCTGATTGCAGAGTAACATTGACATAAACTATACAGAACAAACTATACCACATCCAACAACTTCAATGCCTGTATTGGATTGGCCGCATGAGTTGCTGCAAAAAGAAAAAAAATATTTAATGCCCATAGGAGAGTACAAATTAGTAAGGATTAAAGACCAGAAAATAGCACTACCTCTTTGACATCATGGAAATGCATTGCAGACATAAAGTTTCACATAATTTGAACAAATATGCCATCATTTATGATAGTTAATGTTGCATATGGTTTAAGTAACAAAACGTAAAGCATAACTAAATAAGAACACAAGTTCTACTGTAGCAACCCATTCCACTATAACATGCAAAAATATCCCTTTGACATAGGAACATGTTTCATTTGGACTAATAAGAATGTTTCTCACAAAAAAAGAGCATAGAAAATCACAGTGACCAGTGTTGTACCATGATTGTTGCCGTTGTCAAGGATTTTGCGTATGATTGAAGGGTCGAGACAAGCATCACCAACCAGGAGTACATGAGAAGAGGCTGCCATGCTAACCAAAAAAGTTACAAACCTCCTTCAAATACAAAGTTTTACGTATTGCAATGTGCTGAGGGAGAGTGAAGCGAGAGGCCTGTTCATATAGGAACATAGGTCTATCTTATTGATATCTTTAAGATACGAAATCAATGAATCATAGCCAAAGTTGGCAGTTATGTCTTTGAAAATATTTTTGATCAAATCTATAGTTGACGCGTCTTAATTTGCAGCAAGATACGTGATCGTATCCAAATTGGGCATTATTGTATAGTTGATACGTTCTATATCTTGCAATTCATTCAATAAATTATCATGGCCACACGAAATACAGATTCATTATTTTTTTCTTATTTTATCCACTATAATCTCCAGTCGTCATCTATTAACTTTTAGTAAATTTTTTGCAATATTTATTACAAAACACGAATGAAAAAAAAAGATATATAAGAAATGCAGGGTTCTCAATCCCGGAACTTTCATGTTAAGGAAATAAATGGTCTACTGATGATGAAAGAGGTTAGTGTTGGGCCTTTAATTTGAAGAAATTCTATTGTGTGCCAGCTTGCGCAAGCGCCGGACCAAGCCTGCCACCTACCTTGACCAATTTTATTTACTGCCGTATCCATTGATGTTGCCGATGAATGAAGATGACAGGAGGTAGAGTCACCATCAAGACAGAAGTTGTTGCATGGGGAGAGGTCGCCACCGGGTGCCGGAGGTGGAGGGTGGTGAGTATGTGAGATTAGGGCCCCTAGGTCATCCGTTGTCGGGGGAAGGGGCCGGCCGGGGCGGGGGGGGGGGGGGGGGTATCTCCATGGTTGCCTTAAAAGGGAACGGCGGCAGCGGCGACTCGGTGGGCAGTGGCTGGGGCTGTGCAGCAGGCAACAATGACGCCGGAGGCCGTAAGAGTGGCAGTGGTCAGCAGGATCAGGCACGTTGGAACCCATCAATGGGGCATGGGTCGCGTGATTACCATATCCAAGTCCAAACTATGATGCTCATCGCTCCCATCGAATCTTTAGCATTGGCTCATTATTCAGAAAAGAAAGCTATAATGTTGCCGGCCATCCTCCACGAGCTTGCGTCCTCTCTTTAAAACATAATATGTTACATGCTATGAGAGCACTTGTTGCTTTGAGAATCTTTACAATAATATTGATTTATTTCCAATTTGAAACTCTTGTCATGATGGAAAGCTTTAGAACCATTTAGCACGAAGTTGGTCATACCTTTCCAACAATTTGGAAAAACGGTTGTTCTTATCAGAGCCTACAGCAGAGGAATGTAATTGATTAAAATATATTGTACTTATAATAAATATCATGTGAAAACATCTCCAAACATACATGTCTGCTAGAGGCAAGATTATGTGAACAAGGATTCCCAATCTTTCGAAAAGTTCTGGTAATCTTGATTTGGGCGGAGGCGAAACGCAAATCGATCCGGCTTCTAAACAACACGTTCAGAACCCCGCAATCACAACACAACGTCTCCTCTGGTTATCAAACCATCCAAGAATGATTGACCTCACCGAGAAGGCTAATCTCTGCCTACAAATCAAGAACATAAGCAAGAACAATGAAGAATGCAACACAATTACAGATGAAGGATTAAGCTCACGAAGTTGATGTCTTACAAACCGATGAACGACGACACTGCTTATGAACAGAATTGATCTAAGCAAAATTCAAACCCTAATGGTACGGCGGCGGCTGTATATAAAGACCCTAGGATCATGCAAGACCTTCTAAATGCACCCCTAATTGGGCTCAACTGGATACAAAGCCCAAAGGCAAAAAATAGGCGATGCAGCACCGACACAGATTCTGGACCCTCTGTTGTTTCGATAATTGCTGATGACTCTGACATAATTTTAACATGAGGCCAGAGGAATTGGAAAGGCCTTCTCTTTAGATTTCTGTGCATATATAGAACGTCCAAATCCGAGTCCGTATGTGTCCTGTGCGTCTATTTTAGTGCAGCTTGGTCCTGGATCCCGAAACAGACTCGAAGTCGGTTTTGATTGGGCCTCCACCTTGGCTTCCAAGTCCTTGCTGGTCCTCCATGTTCTCAAGTCCTTCTCCCATCATCTTCTGGTCCTCTCCATGGTTCCTAATCATAATATAATCATTAGGTAGCAAACCATTTTTAAAAGTAACATATAACGAAGAACGTAGGAATAAGCTCACCTCTAAATTTAGTCTTCGTGCACAAGCTCTAGTCATTGGACCTTGCAAGTTCAGAATTGGAGGAGTGTTGTTTGTATCCATAGGAGTGATATCCTTATCATCCTCCCCCTCTTGAAGTGGAGTCGTCCTCGACTCAAGCTCATCCTCTTCTTCCAAGTATGGTTTTAAATCTGAAATGTTAAAAGTAGGACTAACCCCGAACTCGGGAGGCAACTTAAGTTTGTATGCATTATCATTAATCTTCTTAATTATTTTGAATGGACCATCAGCTCTAGACATTAATTTAGACTTTCTCAATTCTGGAAATCTATCATTCCTCAAGTGTAATCACACTAAATCTCCTACATCAAGCTTTACTTCCTTTCTACCTTTACTACCAGCAATTTTATACTTTTCATTCATCTTTTCAATGCTAAGTCTAGTGGTCTCATGCATTTACAAAATAAATTCAGCACACTCCTTAGCATCAACATGACTCTCTCATTAATAGGTAGAGGAAGTATATCAAGTGGAGTACGGGGATCAAAACCATACACTATCTTGAAGGGACTTACCTTAATAGTAGAATGTGTTGTCCGATTATAAGCAAACTCAACATGAGGCAAACATTCTTTCCATTGCTTTAAATTTTTTTTTCAAAATAGTTCTCAACATAGTGGCCAAAGTGCGGTTCATAACCTCAGTTTGTCCATCAGTTTGTGGGTGACAAGTTATAGAAAACAACAACTTGGTACCCAACTTATTCCAAAGTGTGCGCCAAAAATGACTCAAGAATTTTGTATCACAATCTAAAACAATAGTAGAAGGCATACCATGCAAACATACAATTTATTTAAAAAACAGGTCAGCAATATGACTAGCATCATTGTTCTTATGACACGGTTTAAAGTGTGCCATCTTAAAAAAATGATCCACAACAATAAAAATGCTATCACTCCCCCTCTTAGTCCTAGGCAGTCCTAAAACAAAGTCCATAGAAATATCCGTCCAAGGAATAGAAGGAACAAGAAGTGGTATGTATAAACCATATGGATTCAAACGAGATTTAGCTTTTTGACATGTAGTGCAGTGAGCAACAAAGCGCTCAACATCTTTCCTCATCCTTGGCCAATAGAAGTCTATGGCCAAAATATCTTCCATCTTCTTAACACCAAAATGACCCATCAATCTACCTCCATGCGCCTTCTGCAACAACAAAAGACGAACAGAACCAACTGGAATGTATAGACGGTTAGCTCTAAACAAGAATACATCATTCAACACAAATTTGTTCCAAGCATGACCTTGTTTACATTGCAGCATTATATCCTTAAAATCAGCATCATCAGCATATTGTTCTTTAATTGCCTCAAGTCCAAAAATTCTACAATCAAGTTGAGACAACAAAGTATAGTGTCTAGATAATGCATCAGCAATCACATTATCCTTTCCTTTCTTATGTTTAATAAGGAAAAGTCTCAATAAACTCAACCCATTTAGCATGCCTACGGTTCAAATTACATTGTGAGCGAATATACTTAAGCGGTTCATAATCAGAATGAATAACAAATTCTTTGGGCAACAAATAATGATGCCACGTCTCTAAGGAACGTACAAGAGCATATAATTCTTTATCATATGTGGAGTAATTCAAAACAGGCCCAGTAATTTTCTTGGTAAAGTATGCAACAGGTTTACCATCTTGCATCAAAAGACCACCAATGCCTATACCACTAGCATCACATTCAAGCTCAAAAGTCTTATCAAAATTGGGTAATTGTAGCAATGGTGCATGTGTAAGTTTGTACTTTAAAGCATTAAATGACTCATGATGTACCCTACCCCAATGGAACTCAACGCCCTTCTTTGTCAACTTATGCAATGGTGCAACGATGGTGCTAAAATCTTTGACAAAGCAACGGTAGAAACCTGCAAGACCAAGAAAACTCCTCACCTGTATGATAGTTTTTGGTACAGGCCAGCTCTTTATGGCTTCAATCTTCGCCTCATCCACCTCAATTCTCTATGGAGTCACAACATAGCCAAGAAAAGAGACTCGATCCGTGCAAAAGGTGAACTTCTCAAGGTTACCAAATAAACGTGCAGCTCGCAAAGCATCAAAAATAGCACGCAAATGATTTGTATGTTCATCCATGGATTTGCTATAAATCAAGATATAATCAAAGTAAACTACCATAAATTTGCCAATGAAAGTTGTTAAAACCTCATTCATCAAACGCATGATAGTACTAGGTGCATTAGTTAAACCAAAAGGCATTACCAACCACTCATGTAACCCGAATTTGGTTTTGAAAGTTGTTTTTCATTCATCTCTAAGTTTCATTCTAATTTGATGGTAGCCACTACGCAAATTAATTTTAGTAAAAAATTATAGCACCACATAACTTATCAAGCATGTCGTCTAGCCTAGAAATAGGATGACGATACCTAATAGTAATGTTATTATTGGCTCTACAATCTATACACATACGCTAAGTACCATCTTTCTTAGGAACCAAAAGTACAGGAACAACACAAGGACTAAGTGATTAACGAACATACTCATGATCCAAAAGGTCTTGGATTTATCATTGTATCTCCTTAGTCTCCTCAAGGTTGGTCCTATAAATAGCACGATTTGGCAAAGTAGCACCCGGAATCAAATCAATTTGATGCTCAATCCCTCTCAAAGGTGACAATCTCGGGGGTATCTCAGCTGGAAAAACATCCTCATACTCCTATAAAAGGTTAGTGACAGTAGGAGGCAAAGCACTAGAAGCAATTTTATTAAGCGAAAACAAAGCTTGTTTGTAAATCAAAGCATAGCAAATATCATTATCAGCAGAAATTTTAGCAAGCTTAGATTTTGTTGTAAGACATGAACGACCTTAAAATTTAATCCCAGCACCCTTAGAACTTGAATAATCATTAATATTACTAGGTAGAGAATCAGAATTAATATGTTGCTGAATTTCAGAACCTTTATTTTCAAACTAGCAGCTTCTTCTAAATCAGCTTATACAATTTCAGCAGGGGTCATTGGTAACAAAGTAATTTTAGTTCCTTTATGCATAAAAATGTACTTATTACTTTTACCATGGTGTATAATATCATTATCAAATTTCCAAGGTCTACCCAATAAAAGTGAACATGGTTGCATGGGTATAACATCACAATTAACAGAATCTACATAAGAACCAATAGAAAAAGGAACTCTGCAAGTTTGTGTTACCTTAGCTTTTCCAGAGTCATTTAACCACTGAATATATTATGGATGTGGATGTTGGCATGTGGTCAAATCAAGCTTCTTGGCCACATCAGAACTCACCAAATTGTTGCAGCTTCCTCCATCAATGATGACACGTGCTCGGCGGTTTTTAATGACAAAGAAAATCTGGAATAAGTTATGTTGCTGCATCGTCTCAGACTGCTGGATTTGTGTGCTAAGCACACGCTGCACAATAATATTCATGTAGCCTGTGGTGTCTCCGCCTCCAAGGACGAGGTCGCCGTTGGTGGCAGCGACATCCTCCTCCTCATCCTCCATATCGGAGGTGCTCATATAACTGCCATCGTCTGTTTTAACATATGCCCACCTAGTTGGGTAATCTTTCTGCACATGACCAAGTCCATGGCAGCGGTGGCACTGAATCCCTGTAGTACGTCCCGTTGAAGCGATAAAGGAGGCATACTAGCTGGTACCTATATAGAATTTTTACCTGAGCGCTTAGAAGGTGCAGAGGCTGATCTTGGTGCTGTAGAAACAACACTGGTTCTCTTGGCAGCTGCTGGTGGGGGTAGTCGAAAAGATGGCTTGGGAAGCCCCGAAGTCCCTGTCGGCCACAGTGGGTAGAAGGTACGACTGGACTTGCTGTACTCCTCAAAAGCCTGAAAAGGTCCCCGCGGTTCTTTCTCTGCAAGCATAGCATACTAGAAACACTGGTTGAGGGTATAAAATTCTTTATAATCAAGGATGTCTTGAATTTCTTTTATCAAACCAGAATAAAAGCGGCAAATCTGATCCTCAACTTTTTTAACTATAGCACAATGAATTAAACCCTTCTGAAGCTCACTAAAGTACTTCTGAATAGTTTTATCTCCTTGATCTAAGTGCTACAGCTTATTACGAATCTCTCTATAAAACGAAGGAGGAATAAGACGATCATGCATTGCTACCTTAATTTCTTCCCAAGTAGTAGGCAAATCAGTTTCAGCAGCTATACCACTCCACCAGACAATAGCAAAGTCCTTAAACTCACTAGTGGCTTGTCTAACTCTATGTTGTTCAGGAACAAGGTGGGCATTAAATTTTTGCTCTACAGTCATCTCCCTATCAAGATAAGCATCACCATCATACTGACCCAAAAACCACGGAATTGAAAACTTAATTTTAGCATACGGATCATCTGGAGCATGACCATGACTGTTACCATGTGGGCGACGTTTGTGGTTGTGGAAACCACCCTATCCATGGTGTTGCATTGCAAACGATGTCGTAATCTCATAGTCCTTGTAGCATCCCTATCCACGGTGCCATCAGCCTTATAGACCATGTCTTCATCATGGTCGTCTTCAATGTCGTTGGTGTTGGTGTTGGTATTAATGGTCTTGCGAGCGGTTTCCAACTCGATAACCTGATTGGTTAACTTAGAGACTCTCTTATCCAACCGCTCAATGCTTTCTCTCAGGTGAAGCTTGGTGACCGCGTCAGTGACGGCCTTGGTGATCGTCTCTGCCAAATCACACTGAACCGCCTGCAAAGCCTTCTGTAGCTGATCTTGGCTTACACACTCATCAAATTTTGAGGGCGAAGCACCCTCTCCATCACTTTTTGACGTCAGAAACACCAAAATAGGAAAGAAATAGTGAAGGTTATCCCTACAAAACTACTAAGCAGTGGTGCCTCTCAACACAGTAAAAGGAAGCTTCTTATAAAAGTTCTAAAAAGCCAAGCAGAGGATACCAGGGAGGTGTGTTCCACGATTACAAGGGTCACAAAATAACCTGTGTGCTCTCCAGAAGAAATATATAGAGCTGGGAATGCCAAATATATATATATATATACGAGTGGCACACAAATCAAAAACAAAGAGTAAAGCTGAATAAGTGCCCTAAGTAACTTGTCCTTAGTTGCTGGTCTAACTATGTCCTAGAACAGTAGTGATAGCAGTGGCAGAAACAAGTGTGAAAAGAGAATAGAGCATAGTAGGGGGCTATGTGTAAAATAGCAAAATCTCTAAATTCCAGGGGTCTAGATGGAGCACTAGTAGAAATCTCAAATTTCCTTTTATTTTATTTTATTTTTTTGGTATTTTTCTACAACTCAATGGCAATGATAGAGAATTCACAGAAAATTTCAGCTCAACCAGAGGTAGGAAGTGGCCTACAGAAATTCTGCAATTTTTAGAAAATGTCAGGTTTCAACTTGAATGAATTTTTTCTTTATCTTCCCGATTTTTTTAAATACTTTTGAGATGGTCAAACAACACTTAGTGGTTTGGGATGGCCCCTTTTCGAGTCACGAAGCTCCTGTAAAAATTTCAGCTAAAACGGACAACCGAGCGAAACGTTATGGTTGTTTTACTGAAGGTGTGTCAAAACCGGTTTTAAAGAAACCCGAGGCCGGGTTTGAGGGAAACCTGAGTCGGGTTTGGGGTTGGGTAGGGAATCGGGTAGGGAGTCTTTTGGCGGGGTGGATGCAGCGGAAAGTGGAATTTGTGGGGATTGGTCCGAGGTGTTGAGGGTGGGTTTAGGGCGGGATTAGGATGGGCGTGTTGATCAATCAACCCTAGCACACAAAGCCAAATAAAATAGAGGGTGGTATGGGAATGGCGGCTAGGGTTGCAAGGAAACACAACTGATGACAAAAACACAAACTAAACCAGTGTTGGTTGTTGCTGCTCTCACATGCAATGATGCCCTAGTATCAGTCGATTGAAAACAAGGTTCGTTTCAATCAACGGTATTTTTCAATGCATGATGGTCTATAAAACCTTTTATTTATTTTTTTGTTATTTATTTATTTATAAAATTTTATGTATTAATTAGTGTTATCTATAGACTATAGAAAAAAGTTATTTTTTTATTCATTGAATCTAGATCCAATGGTTAAAAGTGTTGATTGAAAGGAATCTCTATTTTCAATCAACTGAAAATTAGACGCTCCTTTTTTCTTATATCCGATTGTCCGGTCTCCGGTACCTCTTCACTTTCATTCTGTGAGCCCATAAATCTTACACGCACATGTAACCAGATAAAGACGGTAATTGGAAGCAAGTATTGTCTAAGCAACGATGGAGGCCTGCAAAACTGGACAATTAATAACGTGATTTTGTTGCGCTTAACAGAAAACGGAATAACACGATCTGGGGAAGCCTTTAGCCCACGACTTTGTGTCCAAAATGCCCATGTCCGAGTGGGAAGCGACGGATTTTGAATGGGACGTCGAGTCCGAGTACAGGCCGGGCAAAAATACGGGGCAACAAAATGGGTGCCGGGGATCGCAAGGGGAGGTAGGATACGCTCATCAATTGTTCCGTTCAAACCTACGGTCAGAATCGCTGCCGCCCGGTCGAGATGGCGACGCGGGGCATGGACGGAGTTGGACACGACGAACGCGGTGAAGCGCGGTAAGAGAACCATAATGGAGGCCGGTGGCGGCTGGGACTATGACACGGAGGTCGCTGACGCAGAAGCGGAACAATGAGAAGGCGTGCTGTCTCGGGCTGTTCGTCAACATAGTTTGCCGTGACTAAGGTCATTCGGTCCTAATTAAGTTAGACGCAAGGAAAGGCATCGCCAGGGTCCAGCAGCGCTGTCCTCCTGACACCACTCAGGAGTCAAGTTCCTTTTTGTATGTTTTCCTTGACCTAATAACTGATGATTAAGTACTCATGTAATCTAATCCTCCCAAATTTCATCTTTTAAGTGTTTCTTTGATTATTAGTCGGATGACTGAATCTTTAGGTAAAACACGAAACAAAACCGGTTGTGTGCTAAGACCGTGAAAACTCTTTGTTTCCATTATCTAAAAAATAAATGTGTCTCACGTGCTTTAGAATAAAGCTGGTAGGGACTGCTTTGGTCCCAACGCATATATGTCTGGGTTGGGTGGATGGTGCAAGAAAAGTGTAAGTTACTTTGCCCTTGTCCCCCTTGCAAGAAACGTATAACTAGCAAGGTTTGGAAATCTATACAGGAGAGGTCAGGGGAGCAACAGATGCCGCATTGCAATGGTGGTCAACAAGGGAGAAGTTGCATTCGGATGAGGGAAGGTGCCATCCACGGGGAGTTTTATCACTTTCTCGCCTGCTAAAGAAAAACATCTCCAAAAGCTCCGAAAAAAATAGATCCAAAAGAGTGTTTTCACTACAGCCCAAAAATTGTTAGGGATAATTTTTCTTGTTTTCTTCAACAGTTCTTTTTAAAAATAGATCAAGAAAACTTTTGATTGGAACATGTCAGCATCTGAGGCTACAACAACATTAATTCTCTTATAAATAGAAGGATTGGACCACCAACATTTTCCTTGTTTCTAGCTACAAATGAGGTGAATTTAGAGAGAGAATAAATCTATAAGTGATTTTGTGAAGCTGTTGGAGATTGTTTTTCAGATTAAGTCCCAATAATTTAATTTAGGAAAAATTTATTGAGCTTTTCTAGAGATTCTGTAAAGAGGACTTTTCCAGTATATGTTATCAACAGTAATTAATGGTGGTACCAACAATAATTTTTTATGGTATTTAGAATCTGACTATTCACATAAGTTTATCTCTAAAACCATTAGTACTAGTAGTATTTTGGAAGAAGTCCATTCTACCTTCCTCAACTATTATGGTAATTCGATTTTGTTCTTCCAATTACAAAACCGGGTAGCCTAACTCCCTCAACTCTCGATACGGTTTGTTTTTCCTCCTTGGATTGTTTGTAAGAAAGTTTAATCCTATCTAGCATAACTGGATCAACATGTTAGATGTCATGTCATCATCTTGTTTCTTTTTCTCCCTCCCTTCCTTTTTCTCTCTGCTATGCTTCTCTGCACCACCCATTCCACCTCTCTGACTGATATGAGAACAATAGTACAGCAGAGCGGGTGCACCGTCGAAGATGATAAGCTAGGCGATTTCGAACCCGAGGAGGCGTGCGACATCACCGATAAGGAGTTGTAGCGCCCAATGCTGGATGTAGTCGGTTGTAGAGCACCCCCAGGAGCAGCCTCAGGTTCTCACCAACGTCGTAGGGACTCCGAGCAGGAGGACCTTGAGCACATGTGAGTGGAACGCAAAGGAGTCACCCGATACCTGCACCCACACCACCGCCCCCTGCCCCAGCCATGACTGGTGGCTCGCAGCTTTCACCGCTCCAGCCAATGCATGCATCTTGCCCGCCAAGCTAGATGATTGGTGGATGGGGTATGGGGAGAGAGGCGGGAACAACGAAGTGGAAGGAGGCGGCAGCCGGGTAGAGGTGGAGGTTGGAGAGGGAGCGGCCGCGGCATCAGACCCATCGTCGGCATCGAATTCGTCGAAGTGCCTCCTTAGATAGAGAAGAAAAGGAGAGAAAACCACATTAGATTGGATGCGCGCGAGAGAGAGGAGAAAAAGGAAGAAGACAATGGCATGTACTAACATGTGGGTCTCTACTACGTCACGGAGGATAAAACCGCCCTTCAAACCATTCGAGGAGTAAAAACAAACGGTACCAAGAGTTGACGGAGTCAGGCTACCTGGTTTTGTAATCAGAGAACAAAAACCAAACTACCAATAATTGAAAGAGAGAGAACAGACTTCTTCCTAGTATTTTTTAGTAGAAATACTCATACCATGACAATTTAGAAAAAAATGAGATTTTGCATCATGAAGATTTACAAAGCGAAGAGACCTCCGTTAATTCTCTCTTGCAGTACGGGCCTAGGCCTGCAAATGGTTTCAAACCCACCCCGCACCCAATCCAACCCAAAAGTTAATCTTCAGTTGCTCCCAACCCAACCCAACCCAAAAAATCTGTCCATCCACCCAAACCAACCCCCGAGCTTGCCTATACACCCAAACCACCCCACCCCACGCTTAAACCCGTGGGTTTGCCAATGGATTGAGCCCACGGGGGCAGTACGAGCGGCCGCGCAAAACAATGGTTGAGAACCCGTGGGTTTGCCAATGGATTGAGCCCACGGTGACACTGGCGGCGAGGTTGACGAGCAGCCGGTGCACGGTCTTCGGTGGGTACGATGGGTGCACAACGGTGGCGGTGGGGGACTCGAGCACCACGTGGAACTCGTCCTTGAGGAACGCCATGGCGTGCTGCGTCACGGTGCCGACGTGGTGCGCGGCGCCGGCTTGCTTCTCTTCGGCGGGGCTCTTGGCTAGCAGAGAAGACAGCGGCGGCGGCTTGTCCTCGCCGTTGCCGTCGCCGTCCGCGGCAGTGGCCCACTTGTCGTTGACCGCGCGCTCGACGGCGGCCGCGATCCTCTCCAGCGTCGCCGCCTCTGCGCCGCCTTGCTCGCTGCCGGCGACGAACGCGTCGATCTCCTCTGACAGCGCGGCGAGATCTGAGCCGTCGACCTCCTCTTCATCCTCGTCCTCTTCCTCTTGATTGTCTGCTCCCTGTTGGCAGCACAGCAGCATTGGCGGCGGCGGGTCCGTGATGCACCCTGTTCACCGCATCGCCTTGTGGCAGCGGATGTGGCCACGGCGGCCGTCGACGAGGCCGAGGGCATGGCAGCCGAGGAGGAGGTGGCGGCGCGGTTGACGAAGGCAGAGGAGGAGGAAGGAGCTGGTGTTGCCGAGCTGTAGAACGGGCGAGAACCCACGGTTAAACCCACGGGTCGAAACCCATGAAAACCCAAAGCAGGCGAACCCATTCCAACCCGTTTCTAGGAGAACCCAACCCAACCAAACCCGATTGCTACTACAACCCGTTTTCACCCACCCATAGCAAACCCAACAGTGAACCCAACCCACAAAACCCATTTGAATCCAGCCCATTAGCAGGCCTAAGTACGGCACGACTCGAGGACGCGAGCCGGGCCCTGGCCAACAGAATCCTAACCGGGCCCGGCTCTGCTTCGGTGCGTACACCATCGGCTTCACGCACTGCCGCAACCTCCGTGACCGCATCTACAACGACATAAATCAACCCGACGTTCGAGGGTCAGCTCCGAGACCTCTGCTCCGCCGCGTCGTCGGACACACCATAGGCTGCAACCTGGCGTAGTTCGACAAGCACACGCCGTTGGCCTTCGACAACGCGTGCTGCTGCTACTGAACACCGGATAATAATGCACGTCGTTCTCCCAGCAGCCGCCACATTAACCACGTGCAGGACGTGCACGCAATTGTAAAGCTGCCAGCCCAGGTCCACGACAAGCCATTTGATGCAGATGCTGCAATGCCGCATGTATTCCACCAGCTCAAAAGTGTCTCGTAATGGTGACCCATCAAACAGCGGAGTTGCCCCAAGGACATCATCATTCTGCAAGCACCTGCTGATCACACGTTCGAGGAGAAAGTAACGTCTCTCTCGTCCATCGAGCTGCAGGTTGCTAGACATACATGCAGATCGATCACTCGAACGCACGTCGTTCGTCCGCATCCACCCGTGGACGCTATAGCCGGAGTCCGCGTCGCGGAGCCCCGTGCACCACACCTGAGCCCGCTAGCATTTCCACACACAGGTATGCAGGCCGTCCGCATACCTGATGCAACCTGGTGCTCCTCCCAGAAATTTCGTCAAACGTGGTGCGTACACAGCCGCTGCAACAGAAGGTCTTATAGGGGAGGCTGCTGCGGCAGTTATACACAAATATGCCAATTATAAATATACCTTTTAAATAGTACTAATAATTACTGGTGATAATATGTAACATAAAGTAGTATAAATAAAATCAGCTGTCACTGGATGTTCGACGTACATGTTTGATGTCGGTCAAAACCACTGTCAGTCATCCACGTTGTCGGACACATTCACAAAACGAGAAATCCATCCAGGTCTTCTTTTTTGTTTAAAACTATCCTGCTTTGGGTATTAAATATCTGGATTAGTCAAGATTAGGGTGTCAAGTAGACCGACTGATAGATGAGGCTAAACAAAAGCGTTCTTGCTGCATCATGAAAAGCACCATTGCATTTCGTTCGCCAAACAAAAAAAGCAACATTGCATTCAAATTACAGCATGACTAACACTACAATGAAATTGGCATGTAGAGGTGGTTGAAAAAGAACTCTAGCGATGGACAGGCCTGTCCGCCGCAACATCATCATAGCTAAAAATACGAGTTTGTAGCGGTAGGTGACCTAAGGAGGAAACAAACCGCCATTGTAAATGACTTTTTACCGGTGGTTGAAGATATCAACCACTGCTATTGTCCTATTCAACTTGATTTAAAAAAAAATAACATATGGAATGAGTTCCCCTAACCTTATATAGTTAAAGCTTGAAAAAAAATAAACTCAAAACTTTTCCCCTTTTATTTTGATGATTTGCCCAAATTTTTGGACCGTCACTGTTCGAGTGAGGGTGGGAGCTGTCCGAGCGTGGCTTTTGTAACCTAAGCAATTTTAAAGGTGGTTGGCTACGAACCGCCGCTAAAGGGTATTCTATAGCGGCGGTTGACATTGTCAACCGCCGCTATAAACAATGGCCATTATTAGCGGCTGCTGACAATGCCAGCCGCCGCTGAAGAGGCCTTTATAGCGGCGGCTAGCCTCTGGACAGGTCCTGTAGGCTTTGAAGCGGCGGCCCACTTTTTTTTTTGAGTCGAAAGAAGAATTATATTAATATATTTTATTCCTTGGCAGTGACATCATCCCCGCCTTCATGACGTCGTCCGAAAACCTAATTCTCCATGTCGTCATGAAGTTGTTGACGTCGCCACCGCCACCTTCATCGGAGCCGCCATGGAGATACCAAGTCCACCCTAGCTCCTCGCCCTCGCCAGATAGGAATAGGAGGAACCAAATCCCCAATATCAAATAACTCGAGATGGGAAAGACTCAACACTAATCAAGGATATGATCCCTGAAATTTATTGGAGAAATGGGTCCGCACTCCCTCTGGCCACTAGCAGCTTGCCTGAGACGAGGAGGGAGGGGGGCCATCGATGGTGAGGAGGAAATTTGGTGGTGATCGGAGGAGATCGTCGCCCGAGTCGCCCCTGCAGAGGCGACGCGGGGGCTCCATAGAAAACGGATTGGGGGATACCGGGTGTGGTGCCTTTCTACGGCGGTCCACTTTGGGTAGCACCGTTACAGTCTTTGAGCTGTTGCCGCTAAAGGCTATATTTGTGATAGTGTAGGCAAAGCAAAGACGGAGGGTTTGGAATAAAGAGATGCTATACTTGGTTCTTAACAATGCATGAGCTGGGTGACACTTGCTCCTGAAAGAAAAGAACATGAGAAAAGCAGATGCGTTTGATCAATAAGAAAATCAGCTTAGTTTCAAATAAATGGAGTACATGTCCAGAACTATCTCTGCAGCGTAGGACTCCTCTCACTTCCTCCTGAAAGAAAGGAACATGCAATGCAAGGACTCAAACCAGAGTAATTCATATATTTACTATGGATAATAAAACCTTGAGTTTCAATGTTATTAAAAATAATTATAGTAAAAAAACGTTTCATATGATTTTTGGTCCATAAATTTGTCAAAAAAGTTTCATATGATTTTTATAAAATGAAAATATACATCATTCACAAAGTGATACATCTCTCACATAGTTTCATATAACTTATTTCAAATGTTGAATATTCCATAGTGTAGTTGCTTGTAAGCATTACAATGAGAAAAATATATGTGTAGAGATGTATACAACTTTTCATTCCAAAATTCAATTTTGTCGGAGATTTACTAAAATGTGAAGAAAATGTTCAAAAGTGACCATTCATGCATGGCTAAACAAGTCAATACTAATCACCATGGACATTATTTAAATGTCATCCAAGTGATATATCACGTTTTTATAAAAAATGTAGAAAAAAAACTCATTTGAACTTCATACAAGAAAGATATACATGTTTGAATTTTAAATTATGAATCAATCAAAAAAAGCAAACACATAACCAAGAACGTGACAAGAACTTTGTCCTGGGAGTCTGTGAGCTGCGTCGGCATGTGGGACCCGCTTTATTGGTGGCTCAACTTAACACTTCGGCATGTGGTCTGCTATATATAGTAAAGCTAAAAAACTATAATACATATTATCAAGTGGTGTGGTGGGTTAATTGTCTTCCGACAGTATGTGGTTGTGGGTTTGATCCCAACTAGCTGCGTTTTGGGGGTTTTCTTTTTCTTTTTTATTTCCACAACCAAGCTAAGATGGGCTTTTTTTATTTCTGCAACCAGGTTGAGATAGGCCGGCCAATCATTTCCAGTTTGTGATTCAGCCCATGAACTACATGTGGGCAGCTGATTTCGTGATCCAGCCCATCCACATCTAGATGGAGATGGCCCCTACAATGCCTATAAAGGCAGTTAAAGTGTCGTGATCAAAATCTTCTCTCTTTTTTGTCCTTTTCTTCATTTGACTTCTAATATTTTTCATTATTTAATAATTAATTATGTTCAAACATATAAGACATTTTTTATTTTTAATTATGTTATAAGTACTTGTTCCACATTATGTAAAACCAAATCCAACATTGGAAATATACTATTTCAAAAGATTTATATTAAATTTTGAATGTTTTTTAGATATTGAACTAGTGTATTCTACTCGGAATCAGGCCAAGATTGCTTATCCACCAGATCAAGATTGGCTCAAGAAGAAATAAGGGCCATTTTCACTTTATTTTTTTCAGATTTACAAGGAGATAGGTTTGTGCTACTCCATAGCTGGTCTCTTTTTTTCTCAACATTTTCACATTTCTTTAAAGAAATCTCTATCAAAGATAAGGCTCATGAATATAACTAAAAAGATATTCTTGTATAATAAGATGGCTTTTTAGAGAAAAAAAACATTTTACTTCCACACCGAAGCAGCCAATAAGTATTAAAAAAATAAAAACTAGTGACGAAAATCCTTACTTGTTACGGTTGACTAGTGTCGTAAACTTTCGATCGTTCCTAGTTTTTTGTCTTATTATGACAAACAATGATTCATTGCAATATGACATTGATTTGATTTCGACGATTTCTATATGGTATTTATGGCACACTTGAAATCATCGTCGCTAAATTGAATGAAACATCGTAAAATGAATTATTTTGTGATGTTTTTACTAAATGTCACTCTATAATCATCGTAGAATGTTATATTTCTTGTAGTGAATTTCCAATTGTTTTGTGATGCATGGTGCACGTGTTTCCTTTCAAAGGAAGGATATGGTGAGAGCTTTTGTTCTCGCGTGCCTTGAGCGCTAGCTGGGCATTTGTTCTTGGCTAAGTTCACGTCCATCTAGAAACCAAACTTTTTTGACTTGGAAAAACGTAGTCAGGCACGTCAGATGTCACAACTTGGAGCACCGTAAATAAAGGTAGGTCGACATGCTCTCTGTTGCCATGTTCGGCAAGTCCCACTACATATCTATATAATTACAGGGCATGAGCTACCGCTCCCAGCGAGCTCGGAGACCGCCTCCTCCAATCCCCAGTCAACACGACAGCCCTGGACTCACCTGCGCCGTCGGATGCCACCAGCGACTCCATCTCGCCGTTGGTGGCTGTTGGGTCGCGCCTCGTGTCGTTATGTGGTCGGGGATGAACCACGTCGTCCTGTCCTCGTGCCCGGGGATGAGCAACATCGACGAGGCCGGCAACATCAGATAGGCCCTTCTCGTTGGATCCACGGCTGTTTGATCAATGGCCCTCAAATCCATGGTTGGATCTTGGTTGCTCGCCAGCCGCTTGGATATAGTGAGGTGGACGTCACCAGGGAGTCCCTCAACAGAGGCAGGTGGCCACGTGCGCACTCCGATGAGGGGGCCCATGGGGTCGTCGTGGAGTTCGATGTTCGCCTGCGCCTCACTCAAGCTTGGATGCGTCGTTGCTGTCTCCTTCGGTTGGCCGCCGTCACTGAGACAAGAGAGATGTGAGGAGGGGAAATGAACTAGGGTTAGGTAGGCCAGATGGATCATGGTTTTGTTCAACTCCGATGGGATCTCGGCCATCATATCAAATCCTACGGTCATTTCACGGTAGAGGAGCGGAGCTCCGAATGGGTTATGTGCTGAAAGGCTGACTTTTGTTTTTTGAGTCCAGCTGAAAGGCTGACTGGGCGGCATCCCATTGCGCTCTCACACTGGCCCAGTACGTATAGGCTAAGTAGACTGAGGCCAAAAAGGCCGAAACGGTGGGCAGCATGCCTTCTACAATTTTCACAAAAAAATCTTATGATTTATGCATATTCACGTGTATGCAAACTGAAAACTTTGAACGCTGCCTTCTTCGAAATTATGTGCAGGATTATTTTGGCATTGAGCCACTTAGATTGTTGTGTTAATATTTTAATTCAAAAGCCTCTAACTGAATGAGTAACACCCCAATCGCTCACACCAAATTGGCGCAGCAGGGGCACGCCGCCCGGCCTAGTAAGGATGAAGATGCATGTCACAATCAGCGCTAAGAGCATCTCTAGCAGGGGCATGTAAAACAGGGCTCCTACTTCTTTATTTTGGGGCTGACATGAAGACTTAGGCATCCAAAAAGTGTTGTCAACTCCAGCAGGTACTACTTGAACGGAGGCCCCTATTTTTGTCTAACAGAAGGTACCCCAATATCAATGACTCAGAACATTCCCTTCGGTAGGACCCACCTATAGGTGACTACCGATCAGACCTTCTTCCATAGTCGGCTTGTCAGATCTTGCTGCAGGTGGGGAAGCCGGTGGTGCCATGCCCGTGCCCACGCCCGCCGGCACCAATCATGCACGCTGCCCCTGACGCCGCTTATGCCCACAGCCGTCGCCTATGATACCGCCCCAGCCCAGGCCTGTGCTCGCTGCCTGTGCCTGCCACCGCCGACCGCTGCTCCCAAGGCCACCGAGCGTGCCCACTGCCCCCCCACCCCCCCCCCCCCCCGCGCTGCAGGGAGGTAGCCTGTGCCCACCGACCACGCCTAGCCATGGGAGCGGCGATTTGGGGCCGAAGAAGTGAGGGAGGCCTGTCGGAGGGGAGGGGCAAGGCCAGATGGAGAAGCAGGGAGAAGAAAAAGGGAGGAAGATAGCAAGGGGGCGAGGATGCAACAAGGGGATGGAAGGCGGCACTCTGGCCGACGGCGAGGGAGTGAGGCAGTGGCGGCATCGAGAGAGAGAGAGAGAGAGGGGGGGGGGGGGACGAGAGAAAGGGAGGAGAAAGGAAAAAGAGAAAGAGAATAAAAAAAATATGAGGTCCATGTTTGGAGGTGGGAATAGGAGGCTCCAAAACTTAGGGATAGGAGGGGATAATTTTGGAGCTCATATATTTACATGTCCAAATTGCAGCCCTACTGGTGGAAGTATGTTTGGTTTACATGAAATTTTTTTGATGAGGGCCTGATACATGCCCCTACTGGAGATGCTCTAACAGTCTCTGCTGTTTTTTTTGAACTTTTGCCATTTGGCCTTTCATTCCACTGAGAATACAGTTACATCTCTTGTCAGTTTGGCGACTATGACACTAGGTGGATCATCGGTCCATTTGCCATCTAATTTCATACTAAAAGCAACTGCAGCCAACTCAAGTGCAACTTCATTTGCTTCGTGATTACAATGTTTGATTGATATGACATCGAATCCCCTCCAAATCCTAATGCAAGAATCGTAAACCGCAGCAGTAGAGGTTGCTGAGAATCCACCATCCTTCATAGTATCTACCACCTCCATACAATCCATCTGCACTATGAGTCGATTGCATCCAGTACTCTGCGCCAGCTCCAATCCTTCCTTCAAAGCATATGCCTCCGCCATTAGTGCATCAATCATATGAGAGATATACTTGTTTGCCACCACGATGGATCCTCCAGTGGCGTCTCTTATCACCGCACATGTGCTACCACAGCCCCAGTCAGCATGGAAGGCGGCATCCACATTCAAGCAGACTTTCCCTTCTGGTGGCTTAATCCATCCTTTCCGCACCTTTGATGTTTTCCTCATGGAGTTCTTATAATTAGAAGTCAGAGCCAATATAGAGACACTCGACCTAGGTGGCCGCTGGATAGGTTCTCCATGAACAACTTTTTTTTATCATAACTTAACTATGTATTTCATTTCACTTTATGTTTGTCTAAGATTATTAATTAACTTCTCTTTTGTTCATAGCTTGACATCGTTCCCACCACAGGTACCATCCTCCTGTTAGAATAAGCTCCGTGAATCCCACATCGAGAGTAGGTATGTGTCTATTTTGCTTGATAATTTATGCCACAATCATAGACCCTGACTAGTCAATATGTTGCATATCTTGGATCATGTTCCACACTTTGATCAGAATCCATACTTCTCGAGTCCTATCGCATGTAAATAGCAAGTGCTTGAAGTCTTCACAACCTGAAGGATAGATCGGAGAGTTCCCAGTATTACCAACATGCCTGTTTGCAAGGGTTCCTCGACAAGGGATGATCCCTTGAAGTGCTCGCCATCCAAAGATTTTAACCTTGCCTAGGACATCCAACTTCCACAGCTTCTCCCATAACTCACCACTTCCTGAATCACTCCATTTATTTGTCGCATTGCCTCATGATCTAAATCTATGCTCCTGTTGTTTATGATAAGCCGATTGAACGGAGAAGAGGACAATGCGATTATAGTGCCAAGCGATTAGGTCCTCCCTCCCTTCCCAAATCGGTATCTGCATTATCCTATTTGCATCAATGACCAAAAGAGTGATCGAATTAGATCTTCATCCCATTGGCCATCTACAAGATTTATTAGCTCTTCAACCTTCATGACCAAATTATTGCCTCAACATTTCAGTTTTGAGGTTATGGCTAGCCAGAATCCAGGAATCCTCCCAAATGTTTATTTGGGTCCCATATTCAACCCTCCAAATACATCCTCGCTTGAAACATTCTTGTCCCGCTAAGATACTTTGCTAGGTAAAGGAGCTCCCGTTCTTTGGCTTAGCTTCCAATAACCTCCCATCCAGATAATACTTTGCTCGTAGAACCCGTGCACAAAGTGATTCTGGTTCACTAAGTAATCTCCAAACCTGTTTGGCTAACATTGCCTTGTTAAAGCATTGTAGATCCTGGAACCCCATACCTCCTTTTTTCGGGATACACATTTTCCACCATGCCTTCCAGTGCATCCTTTTATGTTCATCGTCATCACCCCACTAGAATTGTGAGATCACATCAGTTATTCCTTTGCAAACGTTGAGAGGAGTTTTGAACACCATCATTGCAAATACCGGCATAGCTTGAGCAATGGACTTTATTAGCACCTCCTTTCCACCCGTACAAAGCATCTTCTCCTTCCATCTGTTGATCCTTGCTCGCACCCGATCCACTAGGTGCCTAAAACAGTCACTTTTGTCTGCCCCTACCAGAGCTGGTAGTCCCAAGTATTTATCGTACAGTGACCCCGTCATGATATTCAAGGTTGTACTAACTTCTGCTATAGTTTCAGCCAATGTATTCCCACTGAAGTAGGTACTGGACTTTGCCTCACTTATTTTTTGCCCCGAACTAGCACAATAACGGTCTAGTATCCCCTTTAGATTGACTGCATTCCTCTCATCAGCATGCATCAGGATAAGCAGGGGCAGAGCAAGAGAAAAATCATGGGGGTGTGGGTTCTATGAAAATTTATAGTTTCTAGTTCCTTGTATGGTGAAAATTTGATTTGACATGTCTAAAACTGCCAAAAAGCTGGGTGCGCCTGCACCCAGTAGCTACAACGTGGCTCCGCCACTGAGGATAAGTGAGTTGTCAGCAAATAATAGGTGAGAAACAACCGGAGCTGCCTGACACAGCTTTCCTCCTTCAATCTCACCTCTCTTCTCAGCCCCATGAAGCATGCTAGATAAACCTTCTGCTACCAGCAAGAATAAATAAGGGGACAGGGGACCCCCCTGTCTCAAACCTCTAGTTACTGTGAAAACCTATGTCTCCATAGTATTAAACCTCATAGTATAGTTTATTGACTTAACACAAGCCATGATGGTTTGTACCCAAGATGTATGAAATCACTTGTAGAAATGTGCACACCAATGAGGTTCCAATTTCATCACAATAAGTGAAATTTCATCATAGAAGGTATTTCGTGATGACTTTATGACGAATTTGGATTCGTATAGACCTGCCATCATAGAAGACCTACCATGATGAATTATCACATTTGTCATAGAAGACTACCTTTTTATGACGAACCTTTCTGTGTCATAGAAGTCATTTCACTTCTACGACGATGAATCAAAACGTCATTGAAAAGGCTCCACGCCACCGTGGCGTCGACGTGGCAAGACCACATGGCATTGGCCATGCCGGCACATGATGTGGCAAGGGCCACGTGTTGTCCTTGCAGAGCGTCACAAACCGCCTTTTCACAAGGACCATGTGTCGCCTCCGAATAGCGCTGCGTGTCACTAGCCGAGGTGGCCACGTGGCGTGTTACCAGGGTGGCACGTGTCCATTTTGAAGGCGCCGTGTGTTGTCTTGGCTGTGCCCCATCTGTCTCGTTCATAGAGCTCCATGTGTCCTTTATCCAAAGCGACATGCGTCTCATTGAAACAAAGCCACATGTCTCTTTCGTAGAGCGCCACTTGTCTCTTTCTCAGGTCGTTCCTAGCTTACCACGTGTCTCGTTCTCAGGGAGCCACATTTCTCTTTCATAGGATGACACGTGTTTTGCGCTGAATGCAATGTGTGTATGTTTTACGGTTTGCCACATGTTACATCGCGAAGCCGTCACGTGTCCAGTTTCGACTAAACCGGGTGCACATTTCCAAAAAGGCCATGTTTTGGCTCTCAAATTGACAAAAACAACAACATTTTCATCAACAGAATCACAGAAAGAAATATCAACAGAATCACAAAGAAATATCAACAGAATTATATACACACTTCAGAGTTCACCGGTCACAGAATCACATACACACTTGATGCATCAGAATGGATCAGAGTTCATTACAGATCATCACAGAAATTAAGTTTGAGGTAGGAGCAGCAATCCAACAAATGATCATGGGACAACTGTAGGTTGAAAGTAGTTACTGGCAGCATTCAAATTGAGGATTTGGCAAAGGAGAGTATTGTTCTCCTCTACCCTCTTCTTGTACTCCTCGAACTCCTGTTGTGCCTTCTCCAGCTTTTCGTCAGCAGCTTCGGCCTTCTTCTTCAGTGCATCCAGTTCCATAGCAAGAGAGGCTGCACCATATTTTTTAGCAGCAAGTTGTTCGTGAAGTTCCTGCTCAACCTCTGTCTCTTGATGGTTCAGTGATAGACTAGCATTCCGCAGAAAAGTGCTGGTGCAGCTGCTCTAGGACAGAACCTTCGAGACAACCTCAGCACTATGCAATGCTGGCTCCCCATCAACAGGAGCATCTACCTGCATAGTCTCCATAGACAAGTGCAAATTGGAGAGGAAAATAGATTACCAACAGTGTTAAAAACTCAAAATGAAATGAGGGACAATTGCAAGGGACATCTTCGGCAACACACATAGAGAAACAGAAAATGAAGCATAGACAATGTCCCTAGTGCTTGTCATACTTACAGATTCATGAATGTGTGCAATATAACAGCGGGATCCAATTGCATGTTGATACTTTACTTTGGCATCGTTTCTATTGTTCTTTGTAGCAGTTTCCTAAAGCAGAATGACAAGATAGACCAGGTCACCGGTGGAGAATGGATACCATGGAAAAAGATACTTTAGGAAGAACAATACCTTGTTCTCTTCACTTGACCACTTCTCAACAAGCTGACACCACTGTTCATCAGACATAGAAGGAATAGAGGAGGTGGTCCTAATCTGATCAACATGGATGTTATTGAAGTAGGACTGCTTCAACCTATAGTGGGCCTGACATACCCTAGATGTGAACACACTAGAACATGCATTCTCTGTTGCCCTGTCCCTGTTCATCGCCAACCTCCCTTGGTCATGTCAATTGAGATTCTTTGTGAGTTACATCAATTGTCGTAGTTCATTTTAAAACTACAAGATGTAGTATAGGCACTTAGAGAAAGCCTCATGACAAAACCATCGAAGTGCTCAGTATTCTTGTAACCTTTCATGTGGGGCAGGGTAGGGTCTTGATCGCTAATAATAACTTCATCCTCGGATGCAAATTTGGTAGCTTGTGTATGTTGCTAGGGACTTGACAAGCCCTTAGGTACAGAGATATGTAGTATTCGTCCCATAGAACTAGTCATGCGGTCAAGTAGAACTCCCTTGGTATGGCCCCTTAGTCGCCTAGTTTTCCTTGAGTCTACGAAGTTCACATTCAATTGTTATATTTCTGCTTATATAAATGAAAGATTGAGAATACTGATAATATTTACCATCCTTGATATGGTGATGGGTTTTGCTCTTCATCAACGTTATCATGCTGCTCTTCAACAACATCATCAAGGTGCTCTAGAGGTCTCCAATCATGAAAAGGGCTAGCGGGAATTGTTGATTCAGGGTTCCCCTCTGAACCTTCAGCGCTAGGCTCCTCTGTTACTGTAGGTAGGTGTTGGTGTTGGTCTTAAGTATGAAGTCTTTTGGATGACCATGTTCTGACACCGCCAACGGCTTCTGATGGGTTGGTTGGCCTCATTCTTTTCCTTCGAGTGCCTCCAGGGCCAGGCATGTCGACGTTGCCTCTTGACCTTGTTGCATAGACCTTGTGACGCCTAATTTGTATAGGAGGAGCCTGATGTAGGAAAAGTATATTTGTTACAATAGTGTCATATAATAGTTTAGCATGCTAATGACAAATGTGTCATACAATAATAATGCATGCTAATGACAAGTGTGTGATACAAAAGTAATGCTTGCTAATGACAATGTGTCATACAACAATAATACATGCTAATGACAAGTGTAAGCTAATGACACTAAAGAAATCATTTTTCCCACCACCATCAAAATAAGAAAAACATCTACCTCGATTGCAAGAGTTTGGGGCTCCTCCACCTCTAAGTCTATCTCATCATCCCCCTGAACATTTTCTTTACCTTCAGGAAGGTAATCTGATGAGGCAAATCCTTCTGGTAATGGATTTAAGGATAGTCTAAGAGATGATGCTAAATAATGAAGCCCCAAATCAGCCATTCTTATAAGATTATCCTTGATACTGGCCTCACGCTCCAGCTCATAATCAGTTGTTGCAGGTTCTTAAAGTTGTCAATAAATTTCATGTGTTAGAATGTACTAAACTTGAGAAACCATGTTGATATGTGCCATGGTTTGTAATATGTGATGAGTAATTGACATTGGCTTCTTTGGTGTTTGAGTTGAAATACGTGAATTTGAGGATTGCATGAGTTTGTGCATGGTTATTGTTATGACTAACCGGAGTTGGTGAAGATGTTGGAGAAGTTGCTGGAGAAGGGAAATCTGTTTGCTTGTCTCTTGATGTGTTGGTTAATGGAGTCCACTTGGCGGTCAATGGCGAGAGGATCGGGCACAAGTTGGGGATTTGGGGCCAGACGATTGGGAGGCCGGGTTAGGTCAAGGGTGATGCACACCTTACACGTGGAGAGGCAAGAAGCAAGGACGGTTTCGCGGTTGAGCCTCAAAATCGTGGAAGTGATGAAGATGGCGTGTTGACCAAGTCAAGGAAAACGGGATGCCGGTGCAAGTGACTAGGGGGCCCAATGGAGAGGGATAGGGAGAGACTTGCCAGTGGTCAGGATCGCGGGACAAGGTGACACGCATCAACATTAAGGAAGATGTGCTTTGAGAAGCGTGCAAGATGGTTTTCCCGGTTTGGGCCTCAAAATCGATGGCGGCGATTGGTGGTGCACGCGGCACCATCACGGAGCTTGCATCGAGACGAAGCAAAGGCGTGAAGGGCCCGAGAGCGTTTGGGCGATGAGAAAAGAGATGGACAAGTTTGCCCTTGGGGGTAGGTGGCAATATATTATAGGTCAAGGGTAGTGTGATCTTTAGGACAACCCCTAGGCCTTATGTAAGGAGAGGTAGAGCTGGTGGGAGAGGGGTGTCTCTTCCTATTAGCCTTGTGTTAGGGTTTCATTCCATAGAGTAGGAGTGTGCTTCATGTTGTAGTGGAGAGGAGAGGGTGTGTGAGAGACAACCTTTTCTCTTCCAAAGAGTGGGAGGAAGAGGGTGGCTTCCTAGCCATGTATCCATGTATCTTGAATGGATGAATCAATGATATGAGATTCAAATTCGCGCTCAAGTTCATCTTCTCTCCCTAAATCCTGAATTTCTATTTTTCCCTATTTTCGGAGCTATTTTCGTGGGTATTTTTTATCTCAATTTTGGGTAGGTTTTGGGAAAGATTTCTTGGGGGATCTTGGTTCTAAAGCATGCTAGAACAATCCTTGATGGATCCCTGACCGAATACTAGGCACGGGCACATTCAATTTTGTGGATTTCCCCAAGTTCATAGAAACCCTAGACTTTTTTGTAGAACTCGGAATTCGTGATGAATTCTTGAGCTTTTTAATTGATCCCACTTGGAGAGGATGCGTCCTACCATGACACAGCTTCAGTTCAAATTTTGTGATTTTGGAGTTTATTTGAATAGGTTTTGCTAATTTTCTTGCCAAGTCCCAATAGTAGTTTTGGTTCTGTCAGGCTCGATCGACATTGTTGATTCTCAGACCGGCATTGCTGGTGGATTAGGTCAGAACCCCTAATCGGCACTATCAATGCCATGACCGGCCAGAACCTCTGACCAGCACTGCCGATGCTCTAAACAGAACTGCCGATTCTCTCTGTCTGCACTATCGACTGGCACTATCGATGATCTGATCGGCACTGCTGATGCTCTGTCAAAGCCACCGTTCAGCACCGCTGATGACCTGATCGGCACTGCTGATGCTTCATCAGAATTGTTCTATTTTGTGTGCATTTCTTCCATAGTTTTTAGTCTTTGCTATTCTCCTTTGCTTCCGCTTAACTCTTCCACTGGTGTAGGTCATTCCTAGTGTTAGCACATCACAAGTTGGTGTGTGTGACCTTGGTGATTTGTTCATAGGTTGGTTTGGGTTGTATTTGGGACATAGACCAAGTTCTTGAGAAGACTTTTTGTTGGCTCCCATTCACACCCCCCCCCCCTCTGTTTGCCTTCTCAGTCAAGCTTTGAGATCACTAGTTGACCTTAACCGGCTTTGTGATCCAAAGGCGACATGGAGAAGCGTACGGTCAAGCTTGTTATGTTCGATGGGGAAGATTTTTCCTATTGGAAATCATCAATCAAGGCTTATCTCTTAAGTCAAGGTCGTGTTATTTGGGATATCGTTGAGCAAGACTTTAGGATACCTAAAAACCTCAACACTGCAACCATTGGTGAGTTAAACAGGTATGAAAACAATTCAAAGGCTGTTAACATTCTGCTCTCTGCACTTGGTAGAAATAAATTTGATCATGTTTCTCATGATAACACTGCTCATGCAATTTGGGAAAAACTTTGCACGTACCATGAGGGTACCAACCAAGTCAAGTCTATGTGTAAGGACTCTTACAATAGACAGTACCAAACCTTTGCACCAAAACCTGGAGAATCACTAGATGATACCTTTCGTAGGTTTGAGGCTATTGTTTGCAATTTGAGGGCTTGTGGTAACCTTGTCTACACTGATAATGATAGAGATAAATAATTGTTGTACTCTCTTGATGAAAATGTTTGGGTGTTAAGATTGCTGCTTTAGAGGAAACTACTGATTTCAGTACTCTTAATTGTGAGCAATTGTATAGCAAGCTGAAATCTCATGAGCTTTCTAGGAAATCTCGTTTGATGCTTTTTGTCTTGAGCATGGTATGGAGCATAAATTCTTAGAACCTTGTGTTCCTAAAAAAATAGTGTGGTTGAAAGAAAGAACAAAACCTTGGTGGAAATAGCTCGGACGATGCTCGATGAGCATAGGACTCCAAGGCGGTTTAGGGCTGAGGCCATTTGCACTGCTTGCTATGTGTCCAATCGGGTTTTCTTGTCCTTAATTCTTAATGTGACTTCCTATGAGATATGCTTTCGGAGGAAGCCATCTGTTTCTCATTTTTGTGTCTTTGGTTGCAATTGCTTTATTCTCAAGTGTGGTAATCAAGATAAGTTTGAGTCAAGATATTCTGATGACATATTTCTTCATTACACTCTTCATGGCCATTCCTACAAAGTCTTGAATTTGGAAACTAACACCATCGTAGAGTTCTGCGATGTAACTTTTGATGAATAAAATTCTTGTGCAAGCAATGTGCTTAAGACTGCAGGTAATAGGGAAATAGAGAAGAGCAACTTTGTAGAAGAGGACCTACAGAGCTTGGATGATGATGATGATGATGATCATGAGTCATCACATCCTACATCCGAGCTTGTTCCTGCTGCTTCCACTACTCTAGCAGAGGGTGATGAGATTGTGGCCCAATCTTCATGATGTAGGATAACGAACAAGATAACTAGCTTCAAAACAAGCCAAGATAACTAGTTGCAAGCAGCGGAGATAACAGTGCAACCTGACGAAATCAACCTGAAGCCAACCACCGTGTTTATACGGCAACCTGAATCGAGGATTCGCCTAACCACACTGTGAGTTACCAACCAACACAGCCTGCAATCAAATAGAGAAGGAGCACCAATTGGGTGATGTTGAACGTCGCTTATGTAATCTCTAGGGAAATCACAAAAGCAAAGGGGTAGAGATCACTCTCTGAATTTGATAGCACTTGGCTAACCAAAGGGGGTTCTTTTCTATTATTAAAGTTGTTGTAAATGACTGAGATATAGGGGTTATTGATATTGGGAACATCTCTCCTAGTTGGGTGTGAAACGTTCAAGAGTTTCAACTGAGAAAAGGGTAGGTGAAAGGTGTGAAAACAGCAGTCTCTTGAAGTCTCGCGCAACTATAAATCTCCCTGGTAGTTTCCACTAAAATGGGAATTATTCCTTCATGGGAAGTCAAAATGACAAGCTGTTTGTTGGAGGTGAAAGTAGACTTGATTATCTTTCCAGCCATGTATATTATGTGGGCAGAATATATAAGTTCTAGTCCGCATGACTCTTGGAAGTTGCCTCTAATGTCAGCTTTGAATGAGTTTGTCCAGCTTCCATGTAACTCTTGTCCTCCTTGGTGCACTCCATAATGCATGGTCCAGTGATATCCTCCTTGTGTGTAAAATTTATAACAATAAGTGCAGAAGACTTAGGTAGTAGAAAGTTCTTATTCAAAGTGAATTTAAATTAGTTAAGGATGGGGTTCACCTTTCTATGTAATTGTACTTGAGTTTATGTAGTCGATCCTTGAATTGTCGTAACGGGTTCAAGGATTGTTGTTGCTAGCCTTTCATCATGTGTTGCTTGTGTGTTCCTTGATGGAATCAAATGTTCACTTGGAACTTGGTTTACATAATCGCACCAATCATTTACTTCACTATTTCCCGTTGTCATTACACGCCCCATCCAATGGTTGACATAAACATGTTCTTTTGCAATTGCAGGCTATGCTGTTGGTGTGATCACCAACAACCCTTCAAGTATTGCGTGGTGCATCATTCTACAATCATATAAACCAAGTAGTAGTTTTTGTTTATGAATATAATTACTTATATAGATAATTGTAGTGTTCACATATGTATGTGTTGTTGGCACGGTGTACTTTGCAACTTGCCCAAGGTTCTCAACATGGTTTACATTATGATTTGCTTTCTTTATGTGAATGGCTGGGATGTCCTCATCAGAGGGTCCAGAAGCTTCTACATCAACATCAGTCACAGTCGAGCCAGCTCCAGCTATGGTTGAGGGTGAGGTACGCTCTGAGATAGAGGCCCCTCGCCGCATTCAACGTCAGTATCCTCTTCAACAGATGATCGGTAATTTCTATGAGAGGATAACAAGGTTAAGGTTTGCCCATCTCACCTGCTTTACCAATTCTCTCTTTTTTGCCACCTTTGAACCTCAGGATGTTGGACACGCACTATCTGATGAACATTGGGTTAATGCCATGCATGACGAGTTGGAAAACTTTGAGAGAAACAAAGTATGGACCCTAGTAGAGCCTCCTGTTAGTGTCAATGTTATAGGAACCAAGTGGATATTCAAAAACAAGCATGGGGAATATGGTGAGGTTGTGAGAAACAAGGCTAGGATTGTTGCTCAAGGTTTTAGCCAAGTGGAGGGTTTAGATTATGGGGAAACCTTTGCTCCTATTGCATGCATAGAAGCCATTAGGATTTTTCTTGTCTTTGCTGCGTCTAAGGGTATTAGGCTTTACCAAATGTATGTCAATAGTGCTTTCATAAATGGCTACATAGAATAAGAGGTTTATGTCAAACAACCACCTGACTTTGAGCACCATAAGTACCCAAACCGAGTGTACAAGCTTCATAAGGCTTTATACACGCTAAAGCAAGCACCTAGGGCTTGGTGTGCTAGACTTAAGTCTTTCTTGGTAGAGCGCGGGCATGTGATAGGGTGTGTTGACAAAACCTTGTTCACTCTGAGGCATGGTAATGACTTTTTAATGGTTCAGATATACATGGATGATATCATCTTTGGAGGTTCTTCTCATGCTCTTGTGTCCAGGTTTCAGGTTTCTATTGAAATTGAATTTCAGATGTCGATGATGGGCGAGCTTATCTTCTTCCTTGGACTTCAAATCAAGCAATGTAAACAGGGTTTCTTCATACATCAAGCCAAGTAAACGAAGGATGTCCTGAAGAAGTTCGACATGGTCAATGTGAAGCCATTGGCAACACCAATGTCTACTACAATGGCACTTGACCCCAATGAAGATTATGAAGCCGTAGACCAAAGGGAGAACAAGAGCATGATCGGCTCCCTCTTGTACTTAACGCAACAAGGCCTGACATACACTTTGCGGTGTCTTTTTGTGCTTGATTTCAAGCTTCCCCAAGAGTGACTCATCGCAAATCTATCAAGCGCATCTTTAGGTTTCTCAAATATGCCCATGAGTTTGGTCTTTTGTACTCTACATCTTCATCTCTTGATCTCATTGGGTATTCAGATATGGACTTTGTTTGGTGTAGAATTGATAGAAAGAGCACTTCTGGTACTTGCCATTTCATGGGTACTTCTTTGATTTGTTGGTCTTCCCGTAAGCAGTCGAGTGTAGCCCAATCCACCACAGAAGCTGAGTATGTTGCTCCTGCTAGCTGCTGCTCACAAATCCTATGGATAGTATCCACCATGAGAGACTATGGGTTAATCTTTAAGGGTGCTCCACTCATGTGTGATAACTCTAGTGTCATGTGCTTAGCCAAGAACCCAGTGCTACATGGTAAGGTCAAACACATAAATGTGAGATTCCACTTCCTAAGGGATAACGTTGAGAAAGGTGATGTTGAGCTCAAATACATTGACACTAGAAACTAGTTGGCTGATATTCTCACCAAGCCCCAAGATGCTTTAAGATTTGCTTTTCTTCAAGGGGAGCTTGGTGTTTGCCATACCTATGGCATTGTTTGCCGGGGAGTTGCTCTTTTATCCTGGAGTTGTTGCTTTATGTATATATGTATCTTACCTTTTTGTATTGCATCTCATATGTAATATATGCATTTGTAGTTGAGCTTTGCCTCTTATGCCTTCTTGTATTTTTCTTTGCTATGGTTGAGCTTGAGCTAAGTTGTGTAGGTGTGATAGCGATCTCTATATGCTTAGATTTTCTAGATGGCCTGTCATAGACTCCTTTTGAGCAACTTGCTAATCTTGGCTTTTTGCGAAACATATGAACTAATCTTGCTAAAACTTGTTCACCATGTGTATAATTGTTTTTATCCTTGCCCAAACTTGTGTTAAGGCTAGTCTAGAGGATGTCTTGGCCTTGGCACCTTGTGTTTGCAAAATGGAAGTCTTTGCAAATGTTCAGCTCATGATCGAACATTGTGGGACTGTGTGTTCCTTTTACCGCAAAGGCATGCTCAGTAATTTGCTTTTAATTTGCAAGTTAACTTGATGAAATGTAAAATACTAAATGCAAAAATTGTGCTTTGAGGCCTCAGGGTGTTTGCCATACCTAGTTGTGCGACCCTTCGCATGAATAAGAAGTTGCATTAGGTTCACATAATAATAATGAACTCTTTTCTTAATGAGTCTCTATTGCATATGTGAGCGTTTGTAGAGCTTATTTTCTCGAATGCTTGTTTCCCTGATTGAGATTGATACTCGCTAGATTCTTATGATTAAATTGATGCCTACCTTGTCTTGGTTGGGAGTACTTATATATGTGGTGGCAACTTTTATCTTGATGAGCAAATTTGATTCTATCCGGACTAGCCAATCTTTCTGCTTAGCTTGTATAGCTCTTGGTGTTTGTGTTGTGCTATCTATTTTTGATCTTTGTATGATTGTGAGCTATTGCTCTTACACTTCATAGCTCTATGTTTATGATTGGCAAGGATAAATGCTTGTTGGCCTAATTGTTGAAGCTCTTTAGGTTTGCATTTTCATGCATTGCATGTTTGTTCTTTTGCTTCTTTGATGAGTTCATTGCCAAGGGGGAAGAAATTTTGGGTCATGCACAAATAATGCTAAAATTCTAAAAATGACCTCATATTGCATTACATGTGAACTACCACAAGTTGAGGGAGAACATATCATGAGCTCCAGTGTTTTCATGATCCTTTTTGCAATCTTTGCGTCTCAAGTCACTTTCTTTGCCAACTCTTAGTTTTTGTGATACTTCTTATGCTAGATGGCTACTTTTCACCTTTTCTTTGGGTTTGAGCCATTTGGATGTGCTTATTTGATTTTGCATTTCAAATTCTAGTCTTTGTGCATTTGGTGTTGTCAATGTACTCATCAAGGGGGAGATTGAGAAACCATGTTGATATGTTTCATGGTTTTCCATATGTGATGAGTAATTGACATTGGCTACTTTGGTGTTTTAGTTGAAATGCGGGAATTTGAGGATTGCATGAGTTAGTGCATGGTTATGGTTATGACTAACTGGAGTTGGTGAAGACGTTGGAGAACTTGTGGGAGAAGGGAAATGTGTTTGCTTGTGTCATGATGTGTAGGTCAATAGAGTCGATTTGGCGGTCAATGGTGAGAGGATCGCGTACAAGTTGGGAACTTGGGTCCGGATGATTGGGAGGACGAGTGAAGTCAAAGGTGATCCACACCGTACATGTCAAGAGGCAAGAAGCATAGACGGTTTCGCAGTTGAGACTCAAAACCATGGAAGTGATGAAGATGGCGTGTTGACCAATTCAAGGAAAACGGGATGCCGGTGCAAATGACAAGGGGGCCCGGTGGAGCGGGATAGGGAGAGACTTGCCGGTGGTCAGGATCGCGGGACAAGGTGACACGCATCAACATTAAGGAAGACACGCTTGGAGAAGCGTGCAAGGTGGTTTCCCGGTTTAGGCGTCAAAATCGGTGACGGCAATTGGTGGTGCACATGGCACTATCATGTAGCTTGCATCGAGATGAAGCAAAGACGTGAAGGGCCCGAGGGCGTTTGGGCGATGAGAAAAGAGATGGACAAGTTTGCCCTTGGGGGTAGGTGGTAATATATTGTAGGTCAAGGGTAGTGTGGTCTTTAGGACAACCCCTAGGCCTTATATAAGGAGAGGTAGAGCTGGTGGGAGAGGGGTGTCTCTCCCATTAGCCTTGTGTTAGGGTTTCATTCCATATAGTACGAGTGTGCTTCATGTTGTAGTGGACAGGACAGGGTGTGTGAGAGACAACCTTTTCTCTTCCAAAGAGTGGGAGGAAGAGGGTGTCTTCTTAGCCATGCATCCATGTATCTTGAATGGATGAATCAATGATATGATATTCAAATTCGTGCTTAAGTTCATCCTTTCTCCCTAAATCCTGAATTTATGTTTTTCCCTAATTTTGGAGCTATTTTCATGGGTCTTTTTTATCTCACTTTTGAGTAGGTTTTGGGGCGGATTTCTTGGGGGATCATTGTGCTAGTACATGCCTTGATGGATCCTTTACTAAATCCTAGGCACGAGCACCTTCAATTTCGTAGATCCTTTACTAAGTTCATCAAAACCCTAGACTTTTTCATAGAACTCGAAATCCGTGATGAATTCTTGAGCTTTTCAAAATATTCCACTTGGAGAAGATATGTCCTACCATGACACACCTTGAGTCCAAATTTTATGATTTTTGGAGTTCATTTGATTAGGTTTTGCTAATTTTCTTGCCATGTCCCGATAGTAGTTTTTGTTCTGTCGGGCTCGATCAGCACTGCCGATTCCCGGACTAGCACTGACGGTGGGTTAGGTCAGAACCCCTAATCGGCACTGTCGATGCCATGACCGGCTCTGCCAGTGGCTTGGGTCAGAACCTCTGATAGGCACTGCCAATGCCCTGACAGGAACTGTCAATTCTCTCTGTCTACACTATCGACCAGCACTACTCGCAATCTGATTGGCACTGGCGATGCTCTGTAAAAGCTCCTGATCGGCATTGTCGATGACCTGATCGGCACTACCAATGCTTCGTCAGAATTGTTCTATTTTGTGTGCGTTTCTTCCATAGTTTTGAGTCTTGGTTGTTCTCCTTTGCTTCCGCTTAACTCTTTCGGGGAGCAGAAGGTGAAGGAGATCTAGAGCGGGGCGACGGTGTGGACGAGGCAGAGCAGGAGGCGAAGATCTGGAGTAGGGCGATGGGGTGGACGACGGTGAATACGACGACGATGAGATCTATTACGCGGCAATGGCGTCGACGATGATGAGGAGGTCCAGTGCGATGGCTTCAAGGAGAACGAGGAGGAGAAGGTAGAGATCCAATGAAGCAGATCCAGGGCGATGGCGTTGAGGTGGAGGAGTAATAAATTAAATTTTTGGGGTGACAAGAGAGAATATATTCGATTATGGTGGCCCAGCACGATTTGGCAGTTATGCCCTTGAGTACTCAGAGCCGAAAAAGTTGAGGGAGGGATATTACTAACCTTTCATGTTCAAAATTTTGGAGGCTACAAATTTCGGCGTGTGGTTTGGCATCCAACGCTTGTTGGACCCACATGTTATGCAGTGTCCTAGTTCATCTCCAGTTCTTCCTAGTTCTTGATAGACAATATGTTTCTGTTTTTGATTCACAATTAACAACTGAAATACGTACAGATTGGTCATATAAGATTCAAATGAGTTGATTTTTGTTTCTAAAATCCTCTAAAATCGTTGTGCATCTATTTCATTACGATAATGTAGTTCAATTCTGTAACCAAGGTAACTTTAATATCCATTGCCATTAATAAAATATTTGCATATGTCACACAAAAATAATTTTGGTTACCAAACTTTGTGAACATACAAATCTTATGCACTTGAACATCATAGGATACTGCAAAGATATTTAAAATAATTGAAACTTACGTGTGTTCTATTAAGTGTGAAGTTGCTTCCACACTCCATATCACTTGAAGATCACTCTTAGGTTTCAAAAGACATGCAATATTAAAAGTTTTTAAAAAATGTAATAAAATTTGTACATGTGTATTGGGTCATGTACAATACCTGGACCAAATTAGAACCTACAATTCATTGAATTCGTTTTGTCTATGATGGATAAGTCACACTCTGTGGTGGATAAGTCACACTCACACTCGCTCTAGTCGGATCTCGCTCCGGAGCGGTTCTCCACGAGAGTGGACAACATCAATGAGAAGTGGGGTCGGCAAATATCGGGCCCATGTCTCAGCGAGTGGGTATAGAGGCCACCACATGCATCTGCATCTCCCGTGCGCATCAATGACTTGCGGCCTCTTTGTTTGCGCACATAACCCCACGTCTGCCTTCCACGTCCAATCGTAGGTTACTGGGAGACATACAATTCAACGGACTACTTCAATGACTTGTGGGGTCCCCAAAATCACGAGCCCACATTTTAGAGAGCGGGTATGTAGATCGATCGAGCGGGTACGCATCTGGAATCCCCCAGCCTCCCTGCACCCTATAAACCGAACCCGCACGCCATTCTCTCCTCCACTTCAAACTCGCTTCCAGTCCTCTCTGCACCTCCCCTACTCCACCTCCGTCGCTTTCATGGGACTCCATGGCTTCCCCTCGTACCATCGATGTCCGGTATAGGATCTTTCGCTCGATCTCTCGCTCCATTTTCTGGATGTTGCAATTATCTAACAATGTTGATCTTGTTGTACTTTTCATGCAGAACCACCGTCCCTAAACTCCATCGCGGTCTCCAATGCCGTCCCTGAAGCACCTCCACTCCAAGCCACCATCCCTGAGCGCGGGCCCTAGCGCCTCCACTAGCGCTGGTCCCACTGGCTCCGCCGGCTCCGCGCCTCCACCGGCACCATTTTCCACCGGTCGTCCACAGTGACGACAACGGCGTCAACAACAACGACGACCCTAGCAACGACAGCAGCGACCGCCACCTCTATGTCCTCCAAAGGACCACACCATTAGGAATGATGCGGCGGAGATGTCCCGTCTGCCATCCGTCTCCTCTGGTTCCCCGTGACGTCTTCGGCGAGACGCTGAATAGGCACAAAGTGAGCCTCCACACCCTCACGATGGCCTGTGATAACCTGTTGTCCTATGACAGTATGGACTAGCAAAGGAAACTAGCCGAACGACCTAATGGATCTTTAGGTCTGATGTCGTCGTGGGCGTCATCGTCTTGTCGTGGTGAGTCTGTGTTGGGACTCATGGTCAGCATCGTGGAGTCATGGAGTCGTTCGGTGGTGTTTTAAGATCTTTGTTATTTTAAGTTCATCATGTCGTTGGTTGTCGAGATCTCGTCATAATTTGAATGTTAGTTTATGTATATGTTTCTTGTTTTAATGTTTGTTATGTTTCTAGATCTTGTCTTAGACGTGCTTTCATTGAGCCGGAAGCGCTCCCATCACGTCATGCACGCTAAAATAATCCTCCCGTGTGAACCGTTGCCTTAGTCTACCTCCGGTGCACCGTTTCCTTCCTCACTCCCAAATCTCCTCCTCTCCCTCTGGACATAGAAGCAGTAGCAGCGTAGGAGAATTTAGGGTTTCAGCAAGGTTCACGAGTTAGTGTGGCATGGGATGAATTAGCGCAGCAGCAATGAGGATGTAGGCGAGGATGGGGGTGTGCGCTTGTGACTGTGAAGATGAAGCACGTAGCTAGAAAGACCTCGGGCTTCCATGACTGCACCCTCGATGACAACCACCTCGCTTTTCATGCATGACCGCACCTCCTCGCCTTCCATGCATGACCACAACCGCCTCGCCATCCATTACCAACTAATTGACTACCTCATCTTCCATGACCAACTAATTGACCACCTCGCCAATGCTGCCTCGTCCAAGTCCATGACTTGTGGCCTTAGATGATAATGGTTCAACATATCAGTGGCCAGGTTAAAAATGATCCATCCACCCCAATCAATGCCTATCTATTAGAGCCGCTCGTCCATCAGAGCCACCCTTCCATCAATGGCCTCAAACTTGCCATTGAGTTGACCCAACGGTCATTGACCATCTGCGCCTATAAACAAGTGGTCTTGCATAACCAAAATTCTCTCGCCTTCCTTGCCTCTTGCCTTCGTCGCCCCTCTCCTACGCGCACGACCATGGATCCATCGGGATGATCTCCCCCATGCTCGTCGCCATTCCACTCTTCGTCGCCTCCGTCGCCTCCACCGACATACCGCCAACTGGGTGGATTTTCCCTCATGCTGATGCAGTGTGGCCCCAACACAGTGATGCTTATGGCAGAGAGGTAGGACACCTTGGCACGCGCCACCCAGATGCGCTCGATCGCTACTCCTACTCTGGCCCGCCCACACCGTCCCTTCTCCTCCATGTGCGTGGTCCCTCCTCAAGTGGTGCTGGTCCCAGCCGTGTGCAGTGCCACCCGGACCGCGACAACGAGGAGGAGGAGGCACTGTTCGAGGACGACTGTCAGCACCGCCTACGCGTCTATGTTAAGACTACCCCGGATTGGAGTTCGAGGCAGACACATCGTGGGGCATTTGTATCCATGTTGCGGTGATCCTCCACAATGCCACCGTGGAAGGGGTCGAGCCAGCCTGGCAACACAATATCGACGAGCACAGCAGGCTTGCTCGGAATAGGGGTTGGAGGAGCGATTGAGCGACCCTGCTCATTGTCAATGTTTTTTATCATGTTTTGTTATTCTGTGTCATTGGACATTATGCTGCTTTATTATCACTATTTTTTAACATTATGACTCTGTTAATTATCATGAAGGGACCTCCAGGCCCAACCCTTGCGCGCACGCTTTCTCCCCCCGTCACTGAGTCATGGGCCCAGACGGAGTTGTGGACCCTCTTGGCATCGATTCATATCACCTTCCTCGCCAATCACCCTCAAAAGCCTATCCACATCTAGAGGAGGTGCGACTCCGCATTGATGGCAGCTTGACCACCCGCCCCTCGCCGATGACCTTGAGGCCTGCTGCATCGATGCCAGTGGGACCGCCTACCCAGCATCAACGATCTCGACTTCCCCGACGACGATATGATTTGAAGACCCCCTAGATCTATGACTCATTGTCTCTTCAAGCCTTGAAAATTAAGCTAGATCTATGGTTCATGGTCAGTTCTTGGTTTGTGCATCAACTGTTGATGTTGGATGTTTGATTCCACACCTTGTTCTTGTGATGTAGAGACATGGCTAGCTGCTATGCAGTTTTCATAGGAAGAAGGCCTGGAATCTACCGCAGTTGGCCAGAATGCCAGAAGCAAGTAACTGGATACCCTGGTGCATGCTACTAAAAGTATCCAACATTTGATGTTGCGGCTCTTGATTTCAACAAACCACAATCAATTGGTCTTGTTGATGCTAACATGCCACTGAGAAAGGTTGATGTAGTTGGCAAAATCGAGTGGAAGGATGTAGTCTTAGTATACATTTCCTTATTATTCTTGTGTTGTGCTATAAGTTGATGTAGACTATTGTTCTTCTCAGTGATTTGATCTAAAATAAATTCTTGTTCGATTTTCCTGACATGGTTCGCATTTCTTATTGATAATGTATCTCTTGTTTGCCCAGTAATCCCTTGAATCAAGCGGGGGTCCTAACGCGGTGGTAAGTCTTTCGGTTTCCTGGGGTAGGTCGTGGGTTCAAGAAATGGCACCCATGGTTTTTTTTAACTTACAAAAAACTTGACGAGCATGGTGGTAGTGCTTACATGTGGACCCCGTAGACCGACCTACCTCAACTTTAATTAAAAAGGGAGCGCTGACATCTGGACCCTATGCAACGATGGACCTATAGTATTTACATGTGGGGCTAGCGGACCCGATGCCACGTTCGACTGAGAGCACTAAAATGTGGGCCTGGGTGGATCGAGAGAGCTTACATGTGGACCTAGCAGATGCTTCTCAGGCCATGTTGGAATGTTGCACACACATATGGCACACGTGTCAGCCGGTGCGGCTCTACGATGAATCAAAAATGTCAAAAAACTATGACGCGGATAGGCTGGTGTTCTATGATGTTCTGGGTTTTCTCTTCTATGACGCCATTTCAGACTTCATCGTAAATTTCATAACTTGTCTACCATGATGGTCCACTATTTTTCATCGTTGTAGGACCATCTTCTATGATGCATTTTCAGAATGTCATTAGCAAAACGCCATTGTTGTGCACATATCTACAAGTGAATCCGAACTTCAACATGATCTTCTTAAGATAACCCCATTCTACTCTATCATATGCCTTATGCATGTCCAACTTCACTACGCACAAGCCCCTTTTCCCCTTCTTCCGCTTTATAGCATGGACACATTCATAAGCCAAAAGAATATTATCAGAAATTAAGCACCCTGGGACAAACGCGCTATGGTGATAGCTAATCACTTTAGGGAGGAAATTCTTCGATCTATTAGCTATCATTTTTGAAATAACCTTATAAACAACATTCCAAGGACTATAGTCGTGTTGTTCCATCCCCCTAGAATCTATTTGAAGTTTACTGCTTGTAGTACTTCTGCTATCAGATCCTTCCCTGATATGCCATGACGATGGTGTCTAGAAATATGTCCCAGTCTTTCACGGTACAACAAGTAGTAGCAAATATATTGAGGTATTTAAACTTGTTTACCTCAGCAATCAATAGATAGCAAAATAATCTGATAATGAATAATGAAGCAATGATAACAAATCAAACACCACCAGATTGTCTCTCAAATAGCAATAACAAACCAGCAAGGTAGAACACAATAGATAACCACCGGCTTACAAGAATAGTAAGTAGATGGAAACCGGCAAGACATAAACCCTCCAACCTATTACTAATAAAAGTATGATCTGGAGAGGGGGAACCACAAGTTCCAGCACGCACCCAACGGAAGAATCACTTGATCACACACTTCAGCACCCGGCAGAGATGGGCGGCAGCAACCGGTAGGGGGGGGGGCAACACCTCTAGGGTTCCAAGGAGGACACCATGACCAAAAACACAATACAATGATGTCCTAGCTTACAGGTGTGCTGGCCCTAGGCCATATGGCATGCAGGCCAGCCAAAAACCCGGTTCGACTCGAACACAACTGAAAACAGACTCAGACACAACACAACTCGGCACTGTTTTGACTATTGCGACCGCTAGGGAATTAATTGGACTATGGGGCCAGATTCTTTGGAAAGGTTTTAAAATTATTTTTCCAATGAGTATTTACTCGGCCTAATCCAACTCAGTATGTCCCAGTTATGCTACTTTTAACCTCACCTATCTGGCTGCTCTTGAACCGAGTCCGAACTGATTTTGAGTTTCCATATCTTCTAATTTCGTGACTGGATGGACATGAGGCAGTGTAGACTTTGAAATTAAAGTATTGCATATCTTTGGAAAGACCCGTAACACTTGTATATGTTCCTTACTTTTCATAAGTGGCACATACATTGATCCAATCATAACATATTCCTTCGTTGCTCATTTCTTTTCCTCCACCTTCATATTGGTCCCAATGAAAACCTTGCATGGCATAGAACGCAGGCTGATAGAGCCTCACTTTTCACTTCATCATTCATAACATTTATGAAAGATCCAAATTGCATGTTGGAATGTTTCAAAACATCATGTTCTGAAATACGTGTTGAATCATGCATGTTTTCAATATATCTAGTTGTAGTGACTCGATGTTCCATGGGCTCATCATCCTCTATTCCTTGAATCAAAGTCGTCCTTGGCTTTGACAAAATTTGACGTGCTCCTTTCTTTCGGATATCAATGCCAACAACGCTATTTAGACAATGCTTTGCATCATTATTGATTTCCCATCCACATCATTCCCCAACATGTTCTAGAATCTTTTGTAAAAGATTGCATGTAATCCATCCGGCCTCGGCGCCTTCAGGTCACCAATACTAAATGGTGCATTCTTCACTTCTTCGTGTGTGTATGGGGTGAATAATTCATTGTTCATTTCCTCAGTCACCTTTCGTCTCACATCAGCTAACGCCCCAGGATCCACTTCCTGTACTTCCGTCGTGAACAAGTGAGTGAAATATTCCTGGACTAGCTTATTTATACCTTCCCTATATCTTCTCTCTTGAAACCCTAATCATCAATCAGGAATTTTATATGGTTCTTCTTCCTGTGACTCGTAGCAAAATTGTTGAAGAAATTTGTGTTTGGGTCACCATGCTTGTGCCAATTTGCCTGAACCCTCTGGATCCAAATGATCTCCTCCTGTTCCAATATTAATTCAATTTGCAACTGTAAGTCCTTTTGCTTTGCCAGATTTACATCCGAGAAAAAGGACCCCTCCGAGTTTTCTCTAGCTTCTTTTGGAGCTTCTTTAACATCACTTTTGGTGCCTTCAGCACCTCTCTATCCCACTTATGAAGCGTTTCATGCACTTCTGCTGCTTTTTTCATGAGGTTGCGGCCCTCTGTCCTTGCCACAGCTAGCGCCCAAGCAAGTTTGACAATGTCCTCTATTCTTTTAGCCACCATGCCTCAAAATACTTTCTTTGAGTAGTGCCAACCTCCTCCATGCATGACAGCTCCAATTCTACCAGCAGAGGTCGGTGATTGGATTTTATCATATCTTTGTTTCTCAGCTTCGCATTGGGGAACAAGGCCCGCCACTCCTCATCCACCACTCCATGGTCAAGCCGTTCCCTGATCTTTCCCCTCTGCCCGGTGAACTCATCACCCTCGAACCCCATGTTTGACAATCCGCATGGTTGTATAGTATTTCATTGAAATCCCCCCCAAAGCGAGCCATGGTAGTCTAATCCGTTCATGTAGCGTCCGTAGGGCATCCCATGTCACACTCTTCTGATCCCAACATGATTTGCCATAAGTACCAGTGACCCTCCACTCCATACCATCATCAATCGTAACATTAATGTAGTATTATGTTACTTCCTTCAAAGCAACCCTTGTATCCTTCCTCCAAATGAATAAAAGACCTCAACTACGACTATCGCTCTCATGAATGATCATATGGTCGTAGCCTGCTCGTCGTTTCACCCTTTCTGCCTTAGCTTTATCCAGATGCAACTCAGACAGGAAAATCACATCCGGTTTTACCCGCCTCTGGAACTCTAGAAGTGCACGAACTGCACGGGGGCTACCAAGCCCCCGGCAGTTCTGAACTAGTAGTTTCATTGCTCCCGGCAACCCTTCTCGAAGAAGGACGCTGATACATCGAGTTGTTTTTTCAACGATGTTTCCCTATCCTCCTTCCTCTATCGTTTCTTCTCTTTCTTCTTCAAAGCACTAACCCCCTGACCTCCATTCTCCAGCAAGCATACTATCAAAAGGACTTGCCCCCGCGGCCCTGCCATCCCCTTGTCATCCTTTTTACGAGCACCCCCTTCCATCATCAGGTCGTCGTCCTCCTCGTCTGCCTCAGCCTCTTCCATCTCTGAGTCCAAGTTCGTGTTACCATATCTACACAACCTCGCCCACGTGACCCACCTTGGCTTCCCCCCTCTAGAGCCACGAGTCCCTCCTTGAGAACTGAATTTCACCATCAACCAGTCCCTCCATCCACACTTCTGTGCATCATGGATTCCGTGCCCGCAATCCATCAATTCATGGCCCATAATTCCACAAACAAAGAAGACATTGGTAGCTTTTCATATTGGACCAGATACTTGTTAGTTTCTTTTAACATGATAGTAATCACCCTGACAAGTGGTTTTTCCAGATCGAGGAGCACCCTGGCTCTAAGATATGTTGTGGGATTGATCCTGCCCTCATCCACCACTACTGTGGTCGGTGGTTCACCAACCTTCGCCGCCACTTTTTCTGCCAGTTCCTTCTTCTTCATCAACCCCTCCATGATGTCCTAGATTCGGGTCTAAACCGGGATTCGATTCAATTTGTAATAGTGGATATTACTGAACCTATCATACTCCTCTGGAACCAACAGGGCTCTGCGGAAGAGCCACGGACCTCCCTTCATGACCCTATTCTAGTCTCCCAGACATGGGAATTGGCCTATGAAGATATTTTCTCCATTGACCTTGAAGGTAACCTCTTTCGCTGCCAATCAAGCGATTCGCATGGCACTCAAGAGTGCCGCATGGCTGAATATATTCATTGTATGCACCCTGAACGGAGCTAACCATCTCACCTCATTCACCAGATCCTCTTATGTCCCCTAAAAAATCCAGTTTATCTTCCTCCTCTCCAAATAGATCCAGGCTGGCCAATCTTTCCTCCAATGTTGGTTCAGGCACCGCCTCAAACACCTCTCGATCCTCACTTGCAGCCGCCATACCATGAGTACTCGACATGCAGTGTGCACACGGTTAGGAGACGATCTCAGCAAAGGGATTGGCACCCCCTCGAACCGTAGAAGAAAATTGACGTCGATTTGACGTAGTATCGTGGAAATTCGTGGTGGACTTTAGTGGCGTCGCCGTCGCTGCCAGAGGAAAGTTCAAATCCGAAAACTGTTGGAGATATGCCCAAGAGACAATACGGATTTGATCCGTATGTGAGGGTCATACGGATATTGATCCGTGTGAGGAATTAGTCCACTAATGGGCCAACTAGTCGAGGCCCATTAGAAGGGTCTATTTAAGTGGAGGAGGGGCTTAAGGCGCAGGAGATTCCACCAGTCCTTAACCCTAGCCGCCGTGCTCCTCTTTCTCGCCCACAAAACCCTAACCGTGTTGCCGGTGCTAGCACGCCGCGCACGGTGCTCCAACCCTGTACGTGTGGATACCGCGAGGAGGCACTGCTGCTGCTGCGGTGCCGACGGCTGGACTAGAAGGAGACGATTGACGTGATCGACTACTTCCTCTACACCGACGCGCAACTACGTTGGATCGAGCTGCTCCAACATTCGCTTCCGCTCCGCCTGCGCGTCTAGTGGTAACGATCCATGATCCTCTCTTGCAAGGTTTCCTGGTTGAACGGTAGAAATTTTATATGCTATCGTAGCCTACCCGTTCCCCTACAGTGGTATCAGAGCCGACCTTGTATAGTTTGTGATCTAGATCTTGTGCATATAGTCGATATGTTGATGTACTAGATGAGATCTATTATATGTTTTGTGTTCGGATTGATTAGATCAATGATGATATGGAGGTTCACAAGGTAATGGGCGGATAGCAATACATGCATCATTGGTTTATTTGTGTTCCTTCTCCGTGCGCGCGCGACTTGTCCCTACCGGCTGGAATCACCATCGGGACTAACTGCGTGCGTCAGTAGAGGAGCCAATAGTATCATAATCATGTACTGCAGTCTACTCATGAAAACCTAATGGAAAACTAAGCCATTGTGAATGACTTAAAATCGGGCAAATATGATTTTCCCGATAGGATTTCCATTGTGATTTTATAGATACGATCTGTGAAATCCTGTGAGCACATGTTAGCATTCGCTTCTCGCCTAGATAGTTACAACCCTTTTTGGCCACATGTTAGCATTCGCTTCTCGCCTAACTTGTTTTTGCAGAGAATGTTGTGAATGGTATGGCCCAAAAGATGCATGTGATGTATATATGTGATTTGCATGGCCTGCGTGCCATGATTAATTACAGCTGGGTTGAGGCTGTCATATTATTGTATAACGGCCTGCGTGTCGACCTGTGATGCTTGATATTCTCATGTAATTTATTACTAGCTATTAGTTGTAGTAGCTAAGTGTTAGTTCATGGAGGCCTCAAGCATGATGGTTGAAGGGACGAGAGACATGGCGATGACAATGGAGATGGAGATCACCAATTGAAAGGGGCCATACTATTTCACAGTTAATATGATTGCCTGTGATGATGTTCCTATCATCCTATTCTTTCATGTGTTATTTATATTAGATATGATTAACATGCTAGAATAGGTTCCCTTAAGAAAAATTAAATTATATGCCCTTCCAATAGCTGCACCTATTAAAATTATGATCGTTGTATGGTAGGTCTGCCAAAGTAGAGTACCTCAACTATCTTAATTATTAGGATAAATGTCGGACATTTATATGCATAGTATTGGTTTAATTAACAAAGCTATCAAAACGGTTTTGGGCTTTGGGGCATGGTGTTGGCGCCGGGGCATGTGATGCCACCCAACAAACAAGAGTCACATAGGGATGTGATTAGCAAAGTGTTGCTTACCTATGTCACTAGATTTCTAGCGGTGATGCCAAAGCTCACTAGGATCTAAGTTGAATATGGATCTTGAACCACTATATGTCGTTTTGAGGGAAAACGATTCCAAGCATATAGTGGAATAATGAACTTTTGTTAAAATGTTTATAAGAGTTTTATATTTACATAGTGCTTATATTTGCATATTTTCTGTTGTAGATCATGGCACCAACCGCTAGTAACACTTTCAATTTGCGCTCAATTCTTGAAAAAGAAAAGCTTAGTGGAACAAACTTTATTGATTGGTATCGCAACTTGAGAATTGTTCTCAAGCAAGAGAAAAAGGAATATGTTCTAGAGCTTCCCTATCCTGATGATCTGCCAGAAAATGCTACTGCCACTCAGAAAAGGGAGTATGAGAAACATACCAATGATGCAGTTGATGTTAGCTGTCTCATGCTTGCCACTATGTCCTCTGAGCTTCAGAAGCAATATGAGAACGCGGATGCCCACAATATGATTGAGGGACTTCGTGGCATGTTTGAGAACCAAGCAAGGTCTGAGAGGTACAACATCTCAAAGTCCTTGTTTGCGTGCAGGCTAGCTGAAAACGGTTCTGTCAGTCCTCATGTGATCAAGATGATTGGTTACATTGAGAATCTGGAGAAACTTGGTGCTGCTCTACACCCTGATTTGGCCACAGATGTGATTCTCCAGTCGCTTCCTGCAAGCTATGAGCCTTTCATTTTGAACTTTCAAATGAATAGCTTAGAGAAGACATTGGCTGAGTTGCATGGGATGCTTAAGACAGCTGAGGCAAGCATCAAAAAATCTGGTCCAAGTCAAGTTAACTTGGTTCAAAAGGATAGCAAGAAACGAAAGCGCAAGACTAAGGCTAAGGCTACAGATCAGATCTCTAGCACTAAGCCTAAGCCTGCAGCAGCTCCTAAGCCTAAACCGGCGGGTAGTGATCCTTGTTTTCACTGCAAGAAACCCGGTCATTGGAAGAGGAATTGCAAGCTTTATCTGGAAGAGCTGAAGAAGAAGGGTGGAGACACTTCTAATTCAGGTATCAATGTTATTGAAATTAATAATGTTGCTACATGTCCTCATGACTCATGGGTATTTGATACCGGATCGATGATTCATACTTGCAAATCGTTGCAGGGGCTTAAAGAAGCAAGGAAATGTGCAAAAGGCGAGGTGGATGCTCGCGTCGGCAATGGTGCAAAGGTTGCTGCGTTGGCCGTCGGAACTTATCCACTTTCATTACCATCAGGATTAGTTTTGGAGTTAAATAATTGTTATTATATTCCCGCCTTAGGCAAAAACATTATTTCTTCAAAATGTTTGGAGGAAGATGATGGTTATGAGGTCATAATAAGGAACAAGTGTTGTTCCATTTATTTGAATAATATTCTCTATGGTAATTGCCCATTGGTGAATGGATTATATTACTTAGATCTTGAGAATAAGCCTATTTATAACATTGATGCGAAAAGGCTCAAGCCTAATGATTTGAATCCCACGTATACTTGGCATTGTCGTTTAGGTCATATAAATGAGAAGCGCATAAAGAAACTCCATACAGATGGTCTTCTAAGTTCTTTTGATTTTGAATCAATTGATACATGTGAGTCTTGTTTACTTGGCAAAATGACTAAGTCGCCTTTCACAGGAAATAGTGAGAGGGCGAGTGAACTATTGGGACTTGTACATACGGATGTATGTGGACCAATTAGTTGCACGGCCAGAGGTGGTTTTCAGTACTTCATAACTTTTACCGACGACTTTAGTAGATATGGTTACATCTACTTAATGAGGCATAAGTCTGAATCCTTTGAAAAGTTCAAAGAATTTCAGAATGAAGTACAAAATCAATTGGGCAAGACTATTAAACTCCTACGATCTGATCGTGGTGGTGAATATTTGAGCCATGAATTTGGTGAACATCTAAAGCAATGTGGAATTGTTCCACAATGGACTCCGCCAGGAACGCCCCAATGGAATGGAGTATCCGAACGGAAGAACCGAACCTTGTTAGACATGGTTAGGTCTATGATGAGCCAAAGTGATCTTCCATTGTCCTTCTGGGGATACGCTCTAGAAACTGCCGCTTTCACACTTAATAGGGTTCCATCTAAATCCGTGGAAAGGACACCATATGAGATATGGACTGGGAAGCGTCCCGGGTTGTCTTTTCTTAAGATTTGGGGATGTGAGGCTTATGTAAAACGTATGACGTCTGATAAGCTTTCTTCCAAGTCTGATAAATGCTTCTTTGTAGGATACCCTAGGGAAACCAAAGGTTATTATTTCTACAACCGGGAAGAGGGCAAAGTGTTTGTCGCTCGTAATGGTGTTTTTCTAGAGAAAGAGTTTCTCTCCAAAAGGGTAAGTGGGAGAACGGTGCAACTTGAAGAAGTTCAAGAAGCTCCAGAAAATGTTTCTTCTTCCGCTATACCACAATTGGATGAACAAATTGTTGTTGAACCAATTGTTGAAACACCAGCCCCGCGTAGGTCAGAAAGGGCACGTCGCGCTCCTGAAAAGTTCACGCTCCTAACCACGGGGCAGCGAGACATATTATTGTTAGACAATGATGAGCCTAAGACTTACACTGAAGCAATGATGGGACCGGACTCTGAGAAATGGCTTGGAGCCATGAGATCCGAATTAGAATCCATGAGAGAAAATCAAGTTTGGAACTTGATAGATCCGCCTGATGGTGTAAAAACCATTGAGTGTAAATGGGTTTTTAAGAAAAAGATAGACATGGATGGAAATGTTCACATCTATAAGGCACGATTGGTGGCGAAAGGTTTTAAGCAAATTCAAGGGGTTGATTATGATGAGACCTTCTCGCCCGTCGCTATGCTAAAGTCTATACGGATCCTTCTAGCAATTGCCGCATTTTATGATTATGAGATATGGCAAATGGATGTCAAAACGGCTTTCCTTAATGGAAACCTAAGTGAGGATGTGTACATGACACAGCCTGAAGGTTTTGTCGATCCACAAAATGCTAGGAAGATATGCAAGCTTCAAAAGTCCATTTATGGACTAAAGCAAGCATCTCGGAGTTGGAATCTTCGCTTTGATGAGGTAGTCAAAGGGTTTGGCTTCATTAAAAACGAAGAAGAGCCTTGTGTTTACAAAAGGGCTAGTGGGAGCGCGCTTGTCTTTCTGGTCCTTTATGTGGATGACATATTGCTGATCGGTAATGATATTCCAATGCTTGAAGCTGTTAAGACTTCTTTGAGAAAGAGTTTCTCAATGAAGGACTTAGGAGAGGCAGCTTACATTTTGGGCATTAAGATCTATAGAGATAGATCAAAGAGGCTAATTGGATTAAGCCAAGACACGTACATTGACAAGGTATTGAAACGGTTCAATATGCAGGATTCCAAGAAAGGTTTCTTGCCCATGTCACATGGGGTTTCTCTTAGCAAGAATCAGTGTCCCTCGACACCAGATGAGCAAGAGAAAATGAGAGCGATTCCATATGCTTCGGCTGTTGGGTCCATCATGTATGCCATGATAAGTACTCGCCCAGATGTAGCCTACGCTCTTAGTGCTGTAAGCAGATACCAGTCAAATCCAGGAGAAGCTCATTGGGGAGCTAATAAGAATATCCTAAAGTACTTGAGAAGGACTATGGGTATGTTCCTAGTCTATGGAGGTGAGGAAGAGCTCGTTGTAAATGGTTACACTGATGCTAGCTTCCAAACCGACAAAGACGATTCGAGATCGCAATCTGGATATGTGTTTTGCCTCAATGGAGGCGCGGTGAGCTGGAAGAGTTCCAAGCAAGATACGGTTGCTGACTCAACAACGGAGGCTGAGTACCTTGCCGCTTCAGAAGCTGCAAAGGAAGCTGTTTGGATCAGAAAATTTGTTTCTGAGTTGGGTGTGGTTCCTAGTGCATCCAGTCCAATGGACCTCTATTGTGATAATAGTGGTGCCATTGCGCAAGCCAAGGAGCCTAGAGCGCATCAAAAGAACAAACACGTACTACGGCGTTATCATCTTATTCGGGACATCGTCGCTCGAGGTGATGTAAAGATATGCAAGGTGCACACGGACTCAAACATCGCTGATCCGTTGACAAAACCTCTCTCTCAGCCCAAGCATGAGGCACATATGAGATCCATGGGTATTAGATATCTGCATGATTAATGTATGAGAGATTGTGTAATGTCTATGTTTATGTGTGATTGAATAAAGTGTTATTCTGTTCTATGGATAATAAATATTGCATTGATTGACAAGTGCGTGACTTGTTTGTGAAACTCATTGTTCTTTTATAATATTATCCTAAATGATCCCTAGTTCCTTATCATTGTGTTGGACAATAATGATTCATGGACTAGCACATGTATTGGTTGATGATCGTGTTTCACAGATCATTGATATGGAGATATCAAATCAATAATGTGGACACATGTTGGAGAACATAGTGTTGGACTGACCCACTAATAGACTTTGCTGAGATGTTATTATTGTGCCATCAATTGTTGTCTTGTATGATGTACCTTTGGGATCCTTAGACCTGAGATTGTCATTGATTCCCAGAATGTGTAATAGCATATTTAGGGATTACCAAACGCTATTCCGTAACTGGGTAGTTATAAAGGTAATTTTCGGGTATGCTATGAAACATGTCGTGGGGTGTGAGCGGTCAAGATGGAATTTGCCCCTCCTAATAACAGGAGAGATATCTCTGGGCCCCTCGAGTTAGATGGATTTAGAAGTGCATGGCCATGCCAATGTGATTAAAAGTTAATCATAATGACTAAAAGTTAGTCATGATAAATCCACTAGACGTTCGAGTGAATGGTCAAGCTATTATAGGGATGGCACATATCTCGCCTTAAGCTTGACTGATATCGTGAGGCAAAGGGATCGCTGACTGCGTATGTCAAAGGTTCAGCCGATATGATCTTTATGTGTACACGAGAATCAGTATGTGCTGCTAGGTGCCGCTATTGATTTATGATTTGAAAAATGGTTTTCACATCATTGTCGTGTACATGTGAACCTAACGGGTCACACACTTAACGGGTTGGAACATCGCTTGCCTATGTGATTGTCTCTAGTGCAAGTGGGAGATTGTTGGAGATATGCCCAAGAGACAATACGGATTTGATCCGTATGTGAGGGTCATACGGATATTGATCCGTGTGAGGAATTAGTCCACTAATGGGCCAACTAGTCGAGGCCCATTAGAAGGGTCTATTTAAGTGGAGGAGGGGCTTAAGGCGCAGGAGATTCCACCAGTCCTTAACCCTAGCCGCCGTGCTCCTCTTTCTCGCCCACAAAACCCTAACCGTGTTGCCGGTGCTAGCACGCCGCGCACGGTGCTCCAACCCTGTACGTGTGGATACCGCGAGGAGGCACTGCTGCTGCTGCGGTGCCGACGGCTGGACTAGAAGGAGACGATTGACGTGATCGACTACTTCCTCTACACCGACGCGCAACTACGTTGGATCGAGCTGCTCCAACATTCGCTTCCGCTCCGCCTGCGCGTCTAGTGGTAACGATCCATGATCCTCTCTTGCAAGGTTTCCTGGTTGAACGGTAGAAATTTTATATGCTATCGTAGCCTACCCGTTCCCCTACAAAAACGGGTACTGGCTGGATAAGAATAACTTTTGATAACGGTCTCTGCTGGTTTGCGTAGCACGGTGCATATTCTGGGGCTGGGCTGGTCGGTAACGATCGGAAAGAAAGAGCTGGGTCCCAATGTCCAAGTATAAACATTCCATTTCCGTCCTGAACGAAATACCAATGACGATCAGGTACCAAAGGCGAGTCCACCGCTAACTAAAAACAAAGGAGGCGTCCAAATGGCAAGATACTAACAGGGAACTAAAAATTGATGATGAGTCATGCATCTCGATATAGTACAGTACTATTTATTACTTTTTTTATTCTAAAAATATTGTTTTCATTGATTTTTTGTTACTTTTGATCATCTGTCTTTTTTTAAAAAATTAAATAAGATAAATAATAAAAATAACAACAATAATTTACTAGCACGGGAGACCCGATTGACAGCGTGGCGGTGGGCCGGGACGTCGTCGGCCCGGCCGAGACGCCGGCAACCACAGACGTGGTTTGCGCCCCCACAACACCACGGGAGACGCTAGCTTGCCCCTTACTTCACGGAGTACGCGACGCGTAGCGCGGACGACACGGCACGACACGCGGTCCAGGTGGACTCATGCCCGTGCACAGCGCTAGCCTAGCTAAACTGCCGCCTACAAGTAGACACGAACGGAACGGCGTCTCTCGATGGACGAGACGGCTCGGCTCGCTCCGCAACGGATCGATCCCCGGTCTGGACGAGCCAGGATTTTGATCTGATGATAGCCTCCCTTTTCCGGTCCCTGCTGCCTCCGAATCCGGTGCACCTGTGGCCCGTTCAAGAGCTGGAGCTGGACGACATAGGACCGGCGATTTTTCTTTTCTATGGGCGTGTATCTTATAAAGCGCCACCATTGGTTCGTTCCTGCTGCTACGTGACAAGCGCAGTGATGCGCGTGAAAATCCCGTTTTTGGCATTAATAAGCGGACGGACGATTTGAGTGTCATCAAGAGCAGTGATACCGCACAGCAGTGAGCAGCCCCGTCCCTGAAACACAGCTCACAGCCTGGTAGTGGGCGCACCAACGCCTACCTTAGCACAGCGAAAGAATTGGATCCCACTGGGGACCGAACATGCTAACGAGAGAGAGGGGACGGGACGTCGGCAAGCTTTTGTTTCTCGCTTTTTTCTTCCTTGTGGTAGCCGTTCTCCCGCCCCGCGATTACGGAGCTGTGTCATGCGTCCGTGACGCGGCCTCTGTTTTCCACAGAGTCCAAGTCCGTCCCCATTCATTAGCTGTACCCGTACCGCCGGTGGCCTGGCTCGGCTTCCGCCTCGTCGACCTGACCAGAGCTCATTGGCCGGCCGCCGCGGTCGTCTACCGGCATTCCACGAACCTGGGCGCCGGCTGCTGTACAACAGCTTGCCTACCCCACTGATCATCAGGCAATGTCAAGTTTCTCCTATTGAAACGTCTGAAATTCTTTGACGTGGTGTGTTTCCTCACGACTGGTGCAGCGACCGCTACCAATAAAATCCAACTCCATGACACCTGCAAATCATTGCGTAGAATGTGTTCAAATGGTGATTATACCTAGCCAGCAATTGCAAGAAATATTTATTCGAAAAAGCTCGGAGGCTCTCGCGTCGCTCGGCCGAGCGATTGGGGGGGGGGGGGGGGGGGGGGGAGGGGGGGACCCACCCCCGCCGGCAAACCACCCCCAACCGCGGCAGCGAGCACCTCCGTTCCCCTCACTCCCCGCTCCAGCCACTCTTCCCTGCTCGTTGTTGTAGCCGCCAGTCAAGCTCCCCTCGGCCAGCCATGCCTCGGATCAGGTCTATTTTTTACATCTAATGTTAATTTATTTTTTTATTGACATCTAATGCTAATCTATTTCTATACAGAATCTACTGCTAATATGGTTTCAACTATGTTGTTCATATAAACTTTTCTTGGTGAAGCTCTACTTGCGGTAAATAATTCCTCCCTTCAACCCCCCAGATCGCCAGGGCTGCCACGGATCTACGCTGCAAGCACTAGTAGAAATGTGCATAACAATGACGTTTTACTAATGATGTTCTAAAAATGCGTCATAGAAGATGACCCTACTATGATAAAAAATAATAGACAATCACAGTAGACAAGTGACAAATTTTCTGTGACGAAATTTATGACAAAGTTTGAAATGGAAGAGAAAATCCATAACGTCATAGAACACCAGCCTATCAACACCACAGTTTTTTGACAGTTTCAATTCGTCATAAAACCGCACCAGCTGACACGTGTGTTATATGTGGGTCCAACATTCCAACGTGACCTCAGAAGCATCTGCTAGGCCCACATGTAAGCTCTCTCGATCCACCCGGTCCTGCATTTTAATGCTCTCGGTCCAACGTGGCATCGGGTCCGTCACACCCACATGTATATACTATAGGTCCATCATTGCACTCGGTCCACACTTTAGCGCTCCCTTCAAAGTTGAGGTGAGTCGGTCTACGGGGTCCATATGTAAGTGCTACCACATCGCTCGTCAAGTTTTTTGTGAGTTAAAAAAAAATGCGGGTGTCAGGTCTCGAACCCACGATCTGCCCCAAGAAACCGAAAGACTTACCACCTGTCGAGGGTAAATAACAGGGTGCTACGTGGCACCTCCTAAGGGCTCACACACGTCAGACTCGAACAGACTCGAAGGGGCCCGTAGGATCGCCATCAAGGCGTCCCCCACGTGGGCCCCCATGGGAAGCATCCCTACGGCGGTCGGGTCTTAGCCACGAAAGCCGCGCCGCTACCCCAACTCGCTCGACCCCCGAAGTGGTCGAGGGATGGCCGCGTCCCGCTGAACCCCTTGACAAGGGTCGGAGATTCGCCCCACCTCGCACGACCCCCTGAAAGGGGGGGGGGGAAGCGAATTGCTCTACCTGATGGGACGAGCGCACGCGCGGCTCGATCTCCCTAACGGGTGACTCAGCCATTAACCCAAGCCTATCCACCCCGGGGCAAGGGCGGACGCCCCGATGCCACCACTGGCACGACGATAGTGTGGGCCCCTTCCGTAATCGTCGGGCAAACTCCCCCTCAGTCAACTGCCAGGCCAGGAGTGGCGGAGTGGAGAAGCCCAATCGACCTATCCGGACGGTACGGATTCCAACTCCGCGCTTGTCTAGACAAGCGCAACCCGACATGTCGACCCCCGAGGGAGAGGGTCGAACGAGCCAACGGTCAACAACCGCCAACCACCAGCCTTAAATGCCATGCCCATTACGCGGACACAGTGCTGTGAAGTCAAATCCCAGCAGGCACCTGCCCCCTCATCAGCACCAGTGCCCACTGACGCCAGCAGGTGTGACAAGACACGCCACGCTGACCGTCGTGCGATGACACGCCTAATGATGACGGTGCGGGGTGGCTTAAGGGACAGCTAGATTGAACCTTGCCTATACGACGTGATGAAGCCCATGCTGCACCTCTCTGAGGACGACGGAACGCACCGGCTACAGTGACGCGAAGGGACTCGATTTGACGACGGAGAACGGGGGCACGCTCGGACGCAGTACTGCCCCTCTGCCACAAGACTAGGATGGTGGGGCCCGCAAAGACCGGAGACCCCGCCATCAACTAAGGCTTCGCCTTCCGCGGCATGACATCACCAACTTCGCATGTGTGGAACCCTCTCTCTCCCCTTCTGTAATCGGGCCTCTCCCCTTAAAGTATAAAAGGGGAGACCCACACTCTTCTCTAGAGAACCAGGAAAAAACCACCTTGCGAGAGGCAACATACGAGACATGCACGCACACCTCTCACTCAAGATTTGGAGAACCCTCCTCTCCCACCGTCATTGTAAACCCTCACCGGAGCAAGTAACACGAGCAGGCCCGTAAACTAGATGTAGAGGACTTCCCCGAACCAGTATAACCCCCCGTGTCCTTTTGCTTAGCCATCACCGAGCCTGAAGCGCGCCCCTGTGAACAAATTCTACTCGTCGGTGATCTAAACACCGACAGTTGGCGCGCCAGGTAGGGGATTTTGCATGCTTCGCTTCACCAGTTCCCGGTTCGGATGGCCACTTCCTCCACCTTCTAGGCTCCCGACAGCAGCATGATCTTCAAGAGCCTGGAGTTCATTATTAGCGGAGACCGGAAGCTTCTATGCGTCAGCATTCCGACGTCGTCGCCGCCTCCAGTCCAGGCGCCCGCCCCCATGACGACGCGTCCATGGTGGCTGGAGGGCATGGACAACGCACTCAACTCTGCGGCCGCAGGATATGGTGCGCGGTGACTCGTTGATGAGTCACTCCCGGATCCTATCGCGGCGGCTGTCATGATCACCAATGAGGTGATGCACGCGGTTTGACTCGAGCTGACCAGGCCGCTTGCGACGGACCGCTCCATGGTGACGACCGGTTTCGACGACCAGCTATGGCTCCACCTGGAGCGTCACTTGGGCCCTACGTCCGATCCGGAAGAGCTCTGGCGCTTTGCATTCACGCTAGCGAACATCCATGGGCAGCTCCTCGGAGAAGAGCCCCTCTACTCGAACGGGCTAGCCAAAGCCCCTTTGGAGGGCTACCCGCGCGGCCTGCGGAACACAACGAGGTGTTTCCAAGACACGACCGTGCGGCTCGTGATTCCCGCCTTTGCGGGCTCCGGCTTTGTCGGCGTAATCGAGCGACCGGTCGAGTCCCTCTTCGACCTCCTCGACGTGGGGTGAGAGGGAAACTCCAGCTCCGAGTCCGGAAGCTACCAGAGAGCTGCGGCACCCCGCGAGGATGCAACATGGTGAGGCTTGCGCCAGCCTCGGCTGCGGGGGCCGCTGGGACCTCGGCCACCGGAGCAGCGGCGAATGCCGGAACCCCCGCTCAGGGGAACCCGACGATGGGTGCGGGAGGAGGCGAAACCCTCATCAACATTCCCATCACTACGGTTGGGGAACTGCAGGCCCAGCCCCGCCCAGACAACCTTCAACAGCGATTAAGGGCAAGGAGGGCGGAGCTGGAAAAGACTCCACGCCAGCTCGAGGTCGAGAAGGAAGAAATAGACCGCGAGCTAGCCCGTCCCGGCACAGGCGGGCGCGCCCGCGCCATGGCTCGTGGTGTCTTTCAGCGCATCGTCGTTGACGATCATGGGCCCCTGTAGTTTGCTCGCGCAGGACAAAACAAAGCAGCAGCCGCCGCCCTGCTCGGTACTCTCCCCAAGCCCGCGATGCCAGAGGCCCAGTAGGCCTAGTGAGAAGTCGAGGCTCTGTTGGCCAGGGCCGCCGAGCTCCATGTGGCGAGCTTGCAGCGGCGCGCCGCTCAATCCAGCCAAAAAATCTCCACGTCTAGACGGGCGAGAGAAGGCAGCGCCGCCGGATCGCAGCAACACTCGGTCCAGCAGCCGGCCCTGGCTGGAGGCGCACCAGAAGGCCTCGGTTCATGACCGAGTCGAACCCCACCATGACACGCGGCACACCCTCAAGGCATGACGCCGCAAGAAGGAGTGACAGAACCAGGAGAGAGACCGTCAACCGCGCCATGGAGGCTTGTATGACGACACCGACTAGGAGCGGAGCCCGAGCCCGAGCCCTCCTGGGTCGCGGGTCTTCAGCTCGCGCATCCGCACCGTCGAGTTCCCTCAGCGCTTCCGAGTGCCGGTGACCGTCACCAAGTACGCGGCCGAAACAGACCCCGGCCTTTGGCTTGAGAACTATCGCCTCATGTGTCAAGCTGGAGGGGCCATCAATGACCTCGCCATCATCCGCAACCTCCCGCTCTACCTCGCCGACTCGTGCCGTGCTTGGCTTGAGCACCTCCTCGAGGGTCAGATCTACGACTGGAATGATCTGAGAGACATCTTCGTCAGCAACTTCCAGGGAACCTACGTCTGGCCAGGCAACCCCTGGGACCTCAAGAATTGCCGGCAGAAAGCTGGCGAATCCCTCCGGGACTACATCCGGCGCTTCAGCAAGAAGTGAAATGAGCTGCCCAACATGGGCGACGCGAATATTGTTGGAGCCTTCATCTCGGACATGACATCGGAACAGCTCATGCAATGAGCGAGGTCAAAGAGGTCCGCGCACAGCCCGCGAGCTCCTAGACATTGCCACAAGCTTCGCCTCCGGCGAACAGTGCGTGGGAGCGGTCCTCCAGCGCATGCCGGAGGGCAAGGTCAAAGGAAAGCGTGAGGAAGGAGCCGGCGACGGTGCCTCCGACCGCCCAAAGAAGAAGAAGAACAAGCCGCGAGCAGGGCACGACCCGTCATGGCCGCCGCCGAGCACAAGCAGCCGAGGCCGACGGCAAGGGAAGCGCCCAACCACTTCGAGAAGAAGTGGAACGGGCCGTGCCCTAACCATGGGTTCCCTGTCAAGCGCCTCCTTAAGGACTGCTTCATGATGAAGAAGTTCATCCGAGAGGAGGCAAAGAAGGGGGACCCGGGAAAGGCGTCGGAGCTAGGGGTTCAGGACCCCGCCAACGAGGACGACGAGCCGGAGGGACCGGCGTTCCCCAACCCCAAGGCCTGCCACATGATTTTCATGGGACCCGAGTCCTGAGGGAGCCGACGCACCACCAAAATCGAGCGCCGCATAGTTTTCGCAGCTGAACCCGCCACGCCGGCGTTCCTTAAGTGGTCGGATCTGCCAATCAGTTTTGACCGGTTGGATCACCCCACACACATACCACGACCGGGTCGATACCCGCTTGTGGTCGACCCAAGCATCGCTGATGTCTGCCTCACAAAGGTGATGATGGACGGAGGCAGTTGCATCAACATACTGTATGCCGACACGCTCGACCTACTCGGGGTCGACCGATCGTGCCTTCAGCCAGCCGGCGCACCCTTCCATGGGATTATCCCGGAATGACAGGCCATGCCCCTCGGGCGAATCAGCTTGCCTGTTACATTCGAGACCCCGTCCAACTTCCGGACCGAGACCCTCATCTTCGAGGTTGTCGACTTCACGGGAGTATATCACGCTCTCTTGGGACGGCCGTGTTATGCCAAATTCATGGCTGTGCCCAACTACACCTACCTGAAACTCAAGATGTCGAGCCCTAAATAGGTGATCATTGTTAGCGCGTCCCTTCAGCGCACCATCCAATGCAAGACAGAGAACGGTGATCTCACGGCGGTGACGGTGGCCTCCACCGTGGAGCTCGAGGCCATCCACGCCCACCTCGAGGAGGGGGCCCCCAATGCCAGGCACAAGAACACCTCGTTCAAGCCCGCAGAGGACACTAGAGAAGTGCAGATCGACCTAGCAGGCGACAAGGAGAAGACGGTGAAAGTGGGGACATCCCTTACCCCCAAATAGGAAGACGCGCCCGTGGACTATCTCCGCTCTAATGCCGACAGTTTTTGCGTGCAGGCCCTCGAACATGCCTGGCATACCAAGGGAAGTCGCCGAGCACTCCTTGAACATTAGGCCGGACTGCAGGCTGGTGAAGCAACGCCTGCGCCGCTTCGATGACAAGAAGCACAGGGCAATCGGAGAGGAGATCGTCAAGCTGCAAGCGGCCGGGTTCATCAAGGAAATGTATCATCCCGAATGGTTAGTTAATCCTATTCTTGTACAAAAAAAGAATAGGAAATGAAGAATGTGTGTTGACTATACAACCCTGAATAAAGCATGTCCAAAGGATCCTTTTCCTTTGCCACGCATAGACCAGATAGTTTACTCGACGGTGGGATGCGAAACTCTTTGCTTTCTAGATGACTACTCGGGCTACCACCAAATCACGATGAAAGAATCCGACCAACTCGTGACATTTTTCATCACTCTGTTCGGCTCTTACTGCTACCAAATGATACCTTTCAGGCTCAAGAACGCCGGTGCGACATTTCAGCGCTGTATGCAATGGTGTTTTGATCATTTGATCGGCCACACGGTTGAAGCCTACGTGGACGACATCGTCGTCAAGTCCAAAAAGGCGGATACCCTTGTGGTTGTCCTCGAGCTTGTCTTTCCCAAGCTGCGTGCAAACGGCGTCAAACTCAACCCCGAGAAGTGCGTTTTGGGGGTCCCGAGGGGCATGCTCCTTGGGTTCGTCGTCTCCCAACGAGGGATCGAGGCCAATCCTGGGAAAATCTCCACGATCAAGCAGATAGGGCCGGTCCAGAACCTCAAAGGGTTGTAGCGGCTCACGGGCTGTCTGGCTCCGTTGAGCCGCTTCATCTTACGCCTCGGCGAGAGGGTACTGCCGCTGTATAGGCTTTTAAAGAAGTCTGACCGGTTCGAGTGGATGCCCGAGAGGCGCAGTGCGCCCTTGACGACGTCAAGCGCATTCTAAGCAGTGCACCCGTGCTAACCCCACCGGTCCCGGGAGAGGTGCAGCTGCTATACATAGCGGCGACGACTCAGGTCCTGTGGTCAGCACTCGTCGTTGAGCGAGAAAGGGAGGGACACACCATAAAAGTCCAACACCCCATCTACTATGTCAGCGAGGTCCTGTCTGACTTGAAGACTAGATACTCATAGATCCTCAAGATTCTCTACGCGGTGATGGTGGCAAGGCGCAAGCTCCGACACTACTTCGACTCCCATCCGATTCACATCGTGAGTTCCTTCCCTCTCCGAGAAATTATACAGAACAGGGACTCGGCGGGCAAGGTCGCTAAGTGGGCGCTTGAGCTGATAGGGCACGACATCACATACCAGCCCCAAGCGGCCATCAAGTCCAAGGTCCTCGTCGACTTCGTGGTGGAATGGACTGAGGTGCAACTCCCGCTCGCTCCAGGCGACCAGGAGTACTGGGTCATGTACTTCAACGGGTCGCTCATGCAGACAGGGGCAGGCGTCGGCCTCGTCTTCATCTCTCCACTTGGGGTGCGTATGAAATATGCGATTCATTTACATTTCTCCGCATCAAATAACGTTGCCGAGTACGAAGCACTCGTCAACGAACTCAAAATCGCCATTGAGCTCGGGATCCAACGGTTGGAAGTCCGAGGCAACTCCCAACTCGTGGTCGACCAGATCAGGAAAGAGTCTAGCTGCCGGACCGACGCCATGGCACTCTACTGCCAGGAGGTCCGCAAGCTTGAGAATTAATTCAACGGGCTGGAGCTTAAGCACATGCGACGCCTCAATGAGGCGAGCAGATCCCTTCGGGGGTCTTCGCGAACGACCAGCACCAACCTTCGGTTTGACCCAAGGAGCCCATAGGGGGCGAGGAGAGGTCGAATGATTTCGTCGGGCCCGAATCTGGTGGTCCCATAGCTTGCGCACGTGATGGAGATCGATCGACCAAGCGGCTCGGGTGAGTCGAGCGACCCGTCGGGTGACCCAGGGGTCGGGCAAATCGACCCCCAGGTCGAGCGAGCGGAGCTCCCGCCCGACTAGAGAGTCTCGTACATCGACTTCTTTACTCAAGGCACGCTTCCTGTTGATGGGACCGAAGCCAAATGACTCTATCGGCGCTCCAAGTTGTTCGTCTTGATCGATGGGGAGCTCTACACATGCAGCGTCACCAAAGTGGTGTAGCGCTGCATCCCCACCCAAGAGGGCATCAGGCTACTCATCGATATCCATGAGGGGGGGGGGGGTATGCGGTCACCACGCCACACCTCGAACCCTTGTTGGGAACTCCTTTCGTCAAGGCTTCTACTGGCCGACTGCCATGGGCGACGCGACCCGTATAGTCAAAACCTGCAAAGGCTGCCAGTACTATGCCCGACTGATGCATCTTCCGGCCCAAGCCCTTCAAACGATCCCCATCACGTGGCCTTTTACGGTCTGGGTATTGGACCTGGTGGGTCCGCTCAAAAAAGCGCCCGGGGGCTACACTCACTTGCTTGTCGCGGTCGATAAGTTCACCAAATGGATAACGGAACGTAGTTCATGGAAAGAAATTCACCAAAGATGCGGTCGAATTCTTCCTCGACATCATCCACCGATTTGGGGTCCCGAACTTCATAATCATGGATAACGGAACGTAGTTCATGGGAAAGAAATTCCTAAAATTCTGCGATGACTATCACATTCGCGTCGACTAGGCCACGGTCGCTCACCCTGAGACGAACGGCCAAGTCAAGCGAGCGAATGGCATGATATTCCAAGGGTTGAAGCCCCGAATCTTCGACCCGACCGTCATTTTCAACCGCTTGAAGCAGTTCAGTGGTTGATGGGCGGCCAAACTCCACGCCATGCTGTGGAGCCTACACACGACCCAGAGTCGTGCAACAGGCTTCACGCCTTTCTTCATGGTCTATGGGTCGGAGGCTGTCCTCCCCACCGACCTCGACTACGGCGCGCTCCGAGTGCGCGCGTACGATGAACGAGGCAGTGAAGCCGCGCTCCAAGATGCATTGGACCAAATAGATGAGGAACGAGATGTCGCCCTCCTCCATTCGGCCAAGTACCAGCAAGCACTCCATCGCTACCACGACCGAAACGTGAGAGACAGAGGCCTCCTCATGAACGACCTTGTTTTGTGCAAGGTTCAGGACAACAGGGGTCGACACAAGCTCTTGTCGCCTTGGGAAGGACCATGCATCGTCTGTCGAGTCCTCCAACACGGCACGTACAAGTTGAAGACGACGGAGGGCGACGATCTCAAGAATGCATGGAATATCTCACAGCTACATAAATTCTATTCCTAGCTTTCTGTTTCCCACGACCCTTACACAACTCGTTCGCTCCTAAACGACACTCGACCCCTCTCGAGGGGTCGAGTGTCGCTCAGTGGCTGGAAGGGCGCAACGAGCCTACACGGCATGTCTCTACTTCGCCTTAAAACTTTCTTCGCTGTCCTTGTTGTTCTTTCTTTTCTCTCGGCCTCGAGCCTCTCCATGCTGGCAAACAAAGTAAGCCACGGGTGAAAGGGTTCATAGTGGAACCGGTCGGACGGTGCAACGTCGTGCTTGCCCCAGTGGCCACGACAACGGCGATCACCGGCAAGACTAAACTTCCGAAGCGCCTGGGGCTCGATCTTTGCAAGTCAAAACTGGGAAGACAACAGGCTGAGCACACAAAGCAACTTAATTGAACTAAAATTAAAAATTGTTTAAGGCCACCACGGGCCACCGAATTTAAACAAGACAATAGTTCAAGATTAAGTTATTACACAGGCATAAAAGCCCACCAAAAAACAACTAAGATATCTAATGCAAGCATAGACTAATCCTCCTCTTCAGCTCTAGGGAGCGCCTCCTCCTCGTGCGCGTGAGCCAGGATGTCGGCATGGGGGACGGTCGGCCGCGGATCGCTTCCATCTGCGCAGGGGTGTGCCCTTCAACGTGGCCCGCACTCAGGGCTTTGAACTCCGCCTCGACTAGGTCGAAGTGAGTGGCAAATACGCTGAAGGCGGTACACACAACGTGACGCACGCCCCGCTTGACCCACTCGTGCCCTGCCCCCATCAGCCTCCCGACTTGTTCGATGGGAGCAGCGTCGAGAGGGACATCCACCTGAAACTCCTGCGCCACTCGACCCAGCAGAGCGCGAAGCGCACCCTTCTCCTCGGCCTCCTGACGAAGGGAGCCCTCGACCGCCGCCAGCCTTGACCCGAGGTCTGTCCAACACCCACCAAGAGTCAGCAAACCCAAAAGAAGCAACGTGCAAGACAGGGTGTCATGGAAAGCCTACCTTCATCCCTCTTGTGGGAAGCCTGCAGCTACGACAAGTAGCCGGCAACGACCGTGGCGGCGTCCTGAGCTGCCTTGTCCGCCTCCTCGCGGCGCAACTTCTCTTACTGCAATGGGAGTCCCAGCCTTTCATCCTCTACGGTGCCGGACATAGCTCGTGCCACGGACCCGTCCCGTTCCCCTCGAGCGAGGGCGAGGTCGCGCTCCGCCGCGACGAGCCGGCACCCAACCTACTCCAAGGAGGCCTCAAGCTCAACCACTCTCGTACCGAGGTCCTCCCCGAGCCGACGCTCCTCCTCTAACTCCCAATGGGCGGCAGCCAGAGCCTAGAGGGATGCCGTGGCCGAGGCCTCGCACTCGAGCCTCAGCGCCCGGTATGTAGCGAGGACTCGAAGCTCCGCGGGGCGGCACGAGTCCTCCAGCGACTTGAGTATGGCCTCCGCTAGTGCATGCTCTTCCGCCGTCAGAGGCAGGATTCCGTGATCTTTGGGACCCGTGAAACCCGTGATGGCTCCCGCGCCGACGACAGCGGAGGTCACGGTCGATGCGGCGCCCTCTGGAGCTCCGCTTCTAATGACCTCGACCTCCGCCGCGGATGTAACCGCTGGAGAAGCCGCTGAACCGTGGCGGTTGTCACGGTGTCGCGCGCCTACGTCTCCTCGTCCGCAGCAGCCGCCACAGTGTCGTGCACCAGCGCCCTCTTGGCAGCAGTCGCCACGGCTCGTGCGCCCGCGCCTCCTTGGCAGCAGCCGCCGCGGCGTCCCGCGCCCGTGCCTCCCCGGCGGTGCCCACCTTGAGCTGCTTCATCAGGACAGCTTAGGCCGGCGAGGGTCTTGGCCCAGGGCCCATCGCTTCTCGACCGGCGCGTCACCGCCGCCGGTTCGTCCCGTGGGCGCTTATACGCAGCCGTCGCGGCAGACGTGACCTCAGCCGCGATAACGACGGGCGGCATCTCGACATGCGCCGGCTTCACCGCCTGGACCACACCCCCAATGGGGGAGCCTGCTGCCAGATTCTGACCCTCGGAGACATCCCCGCTCCGCGCTGGCGAACAGGGCTCCTCCACCGGCCCTGACCCGTCTGGGGATGACAAGATCAGGGACGACGCCATCCCCAGAGTCGGACGAGCCAAAGGCGCATAGCCAAGGCTCACCGCCAGCCCGGCGTCACCATCGACATTGTCGTCATCGTCGTCGTCGTCATCCTCGCCGTCGTTGGCATCTTCACCGCCAGTGTCGTCGCTCTCGCCGACGGCGTCGTCGTCGTCATCGTTATCGTCACCGCCGCCGACGTCGTTGCTACCGCCATCACCATCCTCATTATCGTCATCACCGTCATCGCCACCGCCGTCGTTATCACTAGCGATGTCCTCGAACAAGCTTAGGGCTTCCTCGATGGAGTCCCCCTCCTCGTCCTCAACCTCCTCCGTCGACGCCATCGACGGGGTGTTTGGGTTCTCGCCCCTCTGCTCCCTCTCCTCCCGCAGCGCCTGCCGCCACCACGACCTCTTCTCCTTCTCACGCTTGCCTCAGATGGCGGCACCCTTCCTCTTTCGTGACTCCCGCTTGGCCCCGCGCCGTTCCGCATCCCTGAAATGGTTGGCGGCCTTCCCGACCTCCCCCTCGAGCAGCCGAAGGGAAGGGGTCTGGATGAGACTCACCCACTAGGACTGCAAAAAGAAAGGGAAGGAAAGATACCAAGGGCCGAACGCTGTCACAACAACGAGAATGGGGTGCTGTGGACAATACACGACGAGAGAAACAAGAGCCCTAGGGCCGCATCGGGGGTCGGGTCGCATCACCGGGCCATTTGGGGCGGGCTAGGCCTACACGCTGGGCCCTAGGGCCGCCCTCACCCGCTTCACCACCTCGTCATCGGGCAGCGTCTCCTCCACCATCATGTTCCCTGGCACCTCACGATTGTCAGCGTCGACAAGGAACATGGGGAGCAGGCGGTGGCACAGCGGTGCGAATCGCCGCTTGTGATACCACCCGACGACTCCTACGTCGTTGAGTCCGGACCCCTTAAGGTGAGCGATGGCATCGAGCGCGCTCTCGATCCATTTCTTCCCGCTTTTCTTCTACACCTAGTGCCCGCTCTCCCGGGGCTCGGTGATGTCGCGGCCCGTGAACTCGGGGAGAGGTCGTGTCTCGTCATTGCGCAAATAGAACCACCTCTTGTGCCACCTCGAGTGGGTAGTCGAGGTGGGCATCGAGAGGTACTCCCCTGTATGCTCACCGCGAAGCTGGATCCCCGCACACCCAATCATGCGTCGGATGTAGGACACGAGGAAGAAGTGGCACCACAAGCCGAAGTTGGACAAAATCCCAAGGAATCCCTCGCACAAGGCCACGAAGGCCAAGATGTGCTGGATCCCATTAGGGTTCAGGTGCTGCAACTCCATCTTGAAATGGTAGAGCAGCACCCGGAGGAAGTCGTGCGCCGGCCGCTCGAGCCCGCGCTCATGAAATGGGATAAAGGACACCACATAGCCCCTCGGGGGCTCCGGCCATGTCTCGTTCCCTAGCACCACCCACTCCCCCGCTCTGGTGAGGGGAGTGAGAAGGCCGGCCTCGACGAGTCCCTCCAGCTCCTTCTTTATCACCGAGGAGCGATTAAAGACAGACATGGCGGCTATGAGGCTATGGAGAAGGGGGATCGCTGGAGACGAAGGAGGAGAAAGGGCGAACAAACAAGGAAGGCAAAAGGAAGAATCAGAGGAGGCGACGCCCAAGGCTTAAATAGGGATACGAGCCAGGAGCGCCACCGTAACGAACCACAGAAAATCCATCCACAACCCACCAGGTGATAAGCCTCTCAACCATTTGCCCCGCACGGCGCGCGGACACGATAACCCACACCCCTCCATAACTCCACTTGCTCCACTATCCTGAAATTTTCTTGGCTTCCGCAAATGGCCCTGCACGCTGCGGGCACACCTCCACCATCATCACTGCGAGGAACGTCCCTTTGGCGGCCGCGCCAAGAAAGACGGAATGACCACGCACCGTGTCCGGGACCACCATGACGCAAGTGTCTGGTAACCCACTCAGCTTCTCCTATTTACTCGGGCAATGGGAGCTGGTCGTGCGGAGCCGATGTAGGCCCCATGCCGCGCCTTAAATTCTGAAGCAGGAAATACGCACAGACCCCGCTGGTCAGGCCTCGCCGCAACAGCCATGGCCGTCTCAAACTGGCTCGGCAGGCGAATAGCGTCGAATGGGATGGAGGCACGAGGCGAGCCGCTCGACCCCGACGAGGGACGAGCGGCACAGGTAAGACGGGATAAGGGGCTGAAAATTGCCCTGACGGCCCGATGGCACCGAGGTTCTAAGGCTGGCCCGATGAGCGAGTTCAACAGCCGCCTAGGGCGTGAACAGAGCAAGGGGAACAAGCAATGGGCACACTTAGCGGCCAGCACCCCGACCCCCGAGGGGTCAAGGGCATCACGGAGTACCATTTGAGTCCCGCTTTGACTCGACCTTTGGTATCTCCCCGAAGAGTGGCAGATAGACATCATGACCTATCGAATGGTTGTGACAACCAGTCAAGCCGGAAAGACGGATTTATGAGGTCGACCACCAGCTGGTTCGCTCGGACCCCGTCGATGGGGAACCAGAGACCTCACTCGAATGAACTCGATAGCAGCTCATCGAGCAGCACCTCTTCAGCCACCGAGGCAAAAGCGTGGCCCGGCTCTATCCCCCGTCTCATGAACAGGACGCGGAAGGAGAAAACAAAAAAGTCAAAATGTCCCCTCGACCGATCCATCCGCATCGAGCGGGGATGCAACGACCGGCATCGCCAAACGAGGCCCAACGGCAGGGTCGCAATCATGATTCTGCGCTAAGGTTCTAAGGCTGATCCCATGAGTGGGTCCGACAGCTGCCTAAGGCGCGGACAGGGCGAGAGGCATGAGTGATGGGCACGCTTAGCGGCCAACACCCCGACCCTCGAGGGGTCAAGGGTATTGCAGAGTAGCATTTGAGCCCCGCTCCGACTCGACCTTTGGTATCTCCCTGAGGAGAGGCCGCTAGCCATCACGACCTATCGAATGGTCATGACAATCAATCGAGCCAGAAAGACGGATTTATAAGGTCAACCACCAGCTGGTTCGCTGGGACCCCATCGACGGGGAACTGGAGACCTCACTCGAACGAACCCGATAGCAGCCCATCGAGCAGCCCCACTTCAGCCACCAAGGCAAAAGTGTGGCCCGGCTCTATCCTCCGTCTCACGAATGGGACACGAAAGGAGAAAATGAGAAATCAAAACGGCCACTCGACCGATCCGTCCATATCGAGTGGGGATGCGAGGACCGGCATCGCCAAACGAGGCCCAACGGTAGGGTCGCAATCGTGATTCTATGCCAAGGTTCTAAGGCTGGTCCCATGAGCAGGTCTGACAGCCGCCTAAGGCGTGGACAGGGCAAGGGGCACGAGCGATGGGCACACTTAGCGGCCAACACCCTGACCCTCAAGGAGTCAAGGGCATTGCGGAGTAGCATTTGAGCCCCGCTCCGACACGACCTTTGGTATCTCCCCGAGGACAGGCCACTAGCCATCACGACCTATCGAATGGTCGTGACAACCAGTCAATCCGGAAAGATGGATTTATGAGGTCAACCACCGACTGGTTCACTGGAACTCCGTCAACAGGGGACTGAAGACCTCACTCGAACGAACCTGATAGCAGGTCATCGAGCAGCCACGCTTCAGCCGCCAGGGCAAAAGCGAGGCCCGGCTCTATCCTCCGTCTCACGAACAGGACACGGAAGGAGAAAACAAAAAAGTCGAAATGGCCGCTCGACCGATCCGTCCGCATCGAGCAGGGACGCGAGGACCGGCATCACTAACGAGGCCCAACGACGGGGCCACATTCATTATTCTTTGTTTACAAAACCGTTTAAGGCCGACTCTTATAGATTCCCTTTACAAAGTGAGTGCCAACGACTTGAGAGAGAAAAAAGAAAGGGAATGAAGGAAAAAGATCGACCCAAGGGGTCTGCTACAAAGAAAAAGCGGTACCCGCACCTCGGTGGGTACATGCGAGGTAAAGCGCCTGTGATGCTTCGTCGTCAGGGAAAGGTGCCCTCATTTGGGGCCAGCCTTTTCCCCCAACGAAAAAGGTGAGCAGCCTGGCTACGCTGTACGGCTATTGCTGGAGCCGTCGCTCGAGACCAACGACCCCCAAGTCGATGGAGAGTCCGACCCGGCGCCTCTTCTTGACATCGCTCCTACAGACGTCGCCAAGGACGAACATGAGGGGACCTAATAAGCCATGGCAACCTTCCATGCGAAGGCCCCTTTATCTCTATCTCACCCCGACAAGAGGAGGACACAATAGAAGTCGAGCCAACCTTCCCTCAACCGACAGAGCCACCGCACCAAAGCGGCCAGGGACTTGCTATTGGTGGATCTCCCTCCCTGTCCTCATCGCCAGGGACATCATCGCACCCGGCAGTCATGAGGGCAACGAACCACTAAGCAGGAACCGATCTCGTCCCAGGTGTCATGGGACTTGGAGCACGAAGCTTGATGTAGGATGAAGCGGAGCGTTGCCCGGCTATGTCCTTAAATGGTGAAGTCAGGCCCAGACCTCGGATTCCCTGCGTGAGCGCCAAACCCAATGCCAGTTCACGAGGAGCTCCTTCACGCCACACGAAGACAAGGACCCAGCACCACTGACAGTGCCACGTGCACCGCACCGAAGGAAAAAGAAAGGAACCCACCTCGGATTCCCCTGGCATGCAGCAGACCTGGGCCCTACCAAAAGATGCTCCTGCGCGCTGCTTGCCAAAAAGCGACAAAAAACGTGTTGTTCCGATAGCGCCATGGCTCGCCTTTTTAAGCGAGCCCTCAACCAATGACGCCCTGCGCCGTCTGTCTAGTCCAAGAGACAAAGTCCAAGGAATGCGGGTCCCGTGGCACCCCCATGATCGCTTTGGACACAAGCAGCCAAAGAACGGGTCCGTCTGGACTCCTCCTTTGGCCCGGGGGCTACACCCGATGGGTGCGCTCGCGCGCACCCTAGCGGCTGAACAACCAAACATTCCCACAAACGCGTTGAGCCGAAGCGCGAGTTTTGAGCAAACCCCCCCTCCGTCTTGGGGGCTACACTCGTCGGGTGCGCTCGCGCACACCTCCCTCGCATAAACCAGGCGGCTCATGAACGATATCATGCCTTCCGCCTGCACCCGCGTCAAAATCCCCGAACGACTCTCTGACTCGTTCAGGGGCTCGGGGGCTACTGTCGAGGGTAAATAACGGGGTGTCACATGGCACCTCCTAAGGGCTCACACGCGTCAGACTTGAACAGACTCGAAGGAGCCCACAGGATCGCCACCAAGGCGTCCCCCATATGGGCCCCCATGGGAAGCATCCCCGCGGCGGTGGGGTCTTAGCAACGAAAGTCGCACCACTACCCCGACTCGCTCGAACCCCGAAGTGGTCGAGGGACGGCCGCGTCCCGCTCAACCCCTCGATAGGGGTCGGGGATTCACCCCGCCCCGCACGACCTCCTGAAAGGGGGGGGGGAGAGAATCGCTCCACCTGATGGGACACGCTCACGCATGGCTCGAACTCCCAAGTGGGTGACTCAGCCATTAACCAAGCCTATCCACCCCAAGACAAGGGCGGGCGCGTCGATGCCACCACAGGCACGATGATAGTGTGGGCCCCTTCCATAATCATCGGGCAAACTCTCCCTCAGTCAAATGCCCAGCCAGGAGTGACGGAGTAGAGAAGCCCGATTGACCTGTCCGGACGGTACGGATTTCAACTCCGCGCTTGTCCGGACAGGCGCAACCCGACACGTCGACCCCAGACCAAGGGGGTCGAACGAGCCAATGGTCAACCACCGCCAACCACTGGCCTTAAATGCCACGCCCACTATGCGTACACAGTGTTGTGAAGTCAAATCCCTCCAGGCACCTGCCCCCCTTGTCAGCATCAGTGCCCGCTAACGCCGGCAAGCATGACAAGGCACGCCGCGTTGACCGTCGTGCAATGACATGCCTAATGATGACGGTGCGGGAGGGCTTGAGGGATAGCAAGATTGAACCTAAAACATGACAAAGTCCATGCTGCACCTCTCCAAGGACGACGAAACACGCTGGCTACAGTGACGCAAAGGGGCTCGATTTGATGATGCAGAACGGGGACACGCTCGGACGCATTACTGCCCCTCTGCCACAAGACTAGGATGGTGGGGCCCGTGAAGACCGGAGACCACGCCATCGACTAAGGCTTCGCCTCCTACGGTACGACATCACCAACTTCGCACGTGTGGAATCCTCTCTCTCTCTCTCTCTCTCTGCCTCTGTAATCGGGCCTCTCCCCTTGAAGTATAAAAGGGGAGACCCACACTCTTCTCTAGAGAGCCGGGAAAAAAACCACCTAGCAAGAGGCAACATACGAGACACGCACGCACACCTCTCACTCGAGACTTGGAGAACCCTCCTCTCTCACCGCCATTGTAAACCCTCACCGTTGCAAGTAACACGTGCGGGCCCGTGAACTGGACGTAGGGGATTTCCCCGAATAAGTATAACCCCCCGTGTCCTCTTGCTTAGCCATCACCGAGCCTGAAGCGCGCACCCCTGTTAACAAATTCTACTCGTCGGTGATCTAAACACCGACACCACCACTCTAAGACCTCCACTTGGTTCCAGGATCATAACATTTTCTTTTAATGTTCTCATGCGGATGTTCACCGTTACTGGACTGGGCGCTTTGTAAGATATTGGACTGGACCATTTGTAGGTTACTGGACAGGGCCATTCATAGGTTACTTGCGGAAACCAGGCCCATCAGTCGTCGCCGTGGGCAAGCTAGACAAGCCGGCGTCGATGCGGAGTCGCACCGTGGATGTGACTGATGCAACACAGACTGATAGACGTGCAACAAAGACTGATGGACGTGCACGCAGGCGTGCGGCTGTGGACTTGCACGCCCCTTCGTTGGCCGAGATAGTTGGTGGATAGATTTTGCCACTTATACGCAGGGCCGATATCGTTTAGGCCCACAAGGCATAGACTAAGGCAAGGTGGCATTGGTGTTGACACGTTAATCGAGCTATATTGACCGGAGCGTAGCGAGAAGGCGGGAAGGCTTAGAGTGGTGGGCATGCATGTGGGAGAGTGAATGTGTACTACCCTCTGGTTTATAACCTCGTAGGCTCATAGACATGCGAGTGCAGATGAACAAGGACGCTCCCGTACGCTTCCACACGAAGCTTCGTTTGTGAAACCGTTCCCCATTCGTGGGCACGTTCGCGTTCCCACAGCCGTTCGCTGTTCGTGGGCGCGTTCACATTCCGACAACCATTCGTCTTCGCATTCCTTCGAGTTTGTTCGTCTTCTCGTTCGTCTTCCTAGGTGTATATCGAATATATATATATATATATATATATATATATATATATATATATATATATATATATATATATATGTATATATAACTCCTATTTAGCACGCTACATGCTAAAAAAGTTATTTAACACCCAAAGTTTTATGGTTAGGGAGTTAAATATTCTACACCTAGGGTGTAGAATAGCTTATTCTACAACCTGAACCCAAAATAGCCAATCGATTGAGCCAGCCAGCCCAACCCGCCGACCCCGAGCGAGTGAGCCAACCAGTGCCCTCTGCGCGCCCACACCACCCATGCTACCGGGCCCGCGAGTTGGACCCGATAACCATCAGCCCGCCTATAAAAAGCACCCCACCCGTGCCTGGACCCACATGTCATTCATTTTGTCTACCCACCGCCACCTTCTCCACCCAAGCGGCTCAAATCGGCAACAAACGAGGCAGAGGTGAGGCATGGCGGGCGAAGGCGAGTCAGGCGGTGACGATCGGCAACGCAGGCGGCAAGAGAGAGTCAGGTCATGTGGCATGGGGAGCAGACATGGATGGCACGGAACCCCAGCCCACGCTGGTGGGCAACGTGCGGAACCCTAACCCCGCGCGCCATCGATGAGCATGGCAAGAGTGGCGGCGATGACTCCTCGATGGCCCGTCGGCAGCATGATGCGGTGCAGAGAAGTGCTAGGCGTCAGGGAGGTATACGGTGACGTTTGATTTAGCAGCACGACCTTCTCCCCTGGTATTGCCTTCCCGTGAGTATCCATTTCCCTTCCTCTCCTCAATCCCTCTAATTTTGTGACTTGTAATTGGTTCTTAATAGATCTAGTTCTATGGCAACAATGATTGAGGGCGATTTGGGTTTTGATTTGAGCATGTCCTGTTGTGATGCCGTAGTAGTAGTTGCTTTGTTTGATGTGCTAAGAGCATATGTGAGGAATTCCTCATGTATAGCAAATTAAGAACTTAGGTTGCTAAGATTCATGACCTCGAGGCTCTAATCGATGCAACCCTACTGCCCCAGCAGATTCCTGGTCTCCAAGCCCCTAGGCAAACACCCGCTGTATCCCTAATAGTAATCAGTATTTTTTGTCCACGTGAATAATTATTGATCTGAGTTTATAGGTTTCTAGATTTGGGACAACATGATGAATTCTCGTCTGCAGGAGACATCAATGCTCCCGTGAGGTAATTCCATGCCCTATTTGTTTGAACTGCACACCTGCATTTGGTTGTGGATTGATGGCTCTACTTTCTCAACTGTGATTAATCTGGTTTCTACAAAATTAAATTAGTTCTTATGGGTTTCAATTTATTGGATGATTTGTTAACTAAAATGCTAATGAGTAGCTAGTCACAATTTATTGTTAGATCAGCTTTCAGTGCATCCATGCTGAAAAATCAACTAGATTGATTAGAAATTGCTTTTGTTTAATTGACCATTTGTCAGACCTGTTCTAATACATCCATATCTATTATTCTAGCCTAGGCTCTGTTTGCCATAAATAGGATACTGCAACTTCAGTTAGTTTTAGAAGCAATATCAATTAATTGGTATAGGATTCATATCAACTACAGTTTTCCTTTCGCAAATTTCATATGGATTCTGTGAGAAAAAACCTACCTGGTCATAGCCTGATGATTTAGTGAATGGGGCTCTTACATGGATGTCAAGAAAGGCCTAATTAATGTAGTCACTTTAGAAAGGCCTAGTTATATCCTTTTTTTTGTTCAACGACCAAAGCAACATCAGTTCTGTGTGTTGTCTCCTCGGCCTTTGAATTGATTAAGGTGATAAACAATTGGTTTTACGTTTCCCCTAAGCGATTGAGATTGTTCCATAGATCAGGCCTTATAGGGAGATGCGAACATGATTTCAGAGCTGCAGGAACGGTGCGAATTCTATTAGCTACTAATCACTTGCATCAATGGAGCAGATATTTTGCAAATTTGGGATCCCGGTTTGTCACATTTGTTAGATTTTGCAACTTTGCTTTTCTGTGAGTCAATGGATATAGTTGATTTGTTGATTGCTCATTCAGTTGTGTCAGAGAGGTGTCCTATAACTTGGATTGTTGTTAGCATTTTTGTGTGTTTGTTCCATCTAGCAGATAATGAGCAGGGTTATTCATTAGTTTTATTTACTGCTCAGTAATTTTGTTGAGTGGCAATAATTTAGATAGTGGATGAACATGCCATTCCTGCAATGCACGAAGAATTTATGAAAACCCATTCTCACACTATAGAACCTGGATTTGTTTATATTTTCTTTTGAGTTGTAGGTTGATGTTTTGAGGGGGTTGTTACAAGCGGCAGGACATCCCTCTGAACCATGAGGGTGGCAAGTTATAAGGTATTTAGAAGGGGTGCAAGTTTGTCCGAGCCTGCGAGATCTATTTGTGTTGGATCTGAACCTTGTGTAATATGCTTTTTGTTTGTGAATTTGCATGATTAGTTAGTGACTAGCCTTCAATAATTTTTACTTGGAATATCTTTAGTAAATCATTAAACTTCTAAATTCTTCAATAATATTTTCAACACTGTTGGTATTTGTAGTTCTGTAATTTGAAAATATTAACCTATACTGTTTTGTTGTAATAGTTGATTCTACAAAACACAGTTGAATCACACTAAGTGTTTAGACTTTGGACTATTGGGATATAGTGGTGACTGCTTAGTTCAAAACTGTATTTTCATATGCAATGTGCCAGTAGTTTTATTTGCTCAGTAATTTCATTCAATAGTAATGTGTCAATTTCTGTAATGTTTTTCCACTGTTGTGTTTTTTTCATCCCTGGTCACTAAGTTCTATATGCCAAGATATTTGTATAGTAGTTCCAATTGTATAACTGTCTTATCTTGTTTCACAACCCTTTTATATTTACTGAAGTTGTATTTTGTTGTTCAGTAATTTTACCGCTTTGTTCAATAATAACTACATCTTTCATATAGCATTTTGCTTTCAATCTTAACTCAGTAGTTTTCTAAGTTCATTAATAACTACAGTTTTTGGCTTGCCATTCCATGAGACTCCACATCTCAGATGTTCTAACAATGAAATCAGTTTGCACATTCATTTGATATGGTGCTATGTGTAGTTCAGATTCTTTTGTTGATCCGCACACTCCAAGAGGAGCGACTACAGGGAGGAGCTTTTGCACATGATGTTCCATCGTATTAATGAGCTACACAAGAAGCCTTTCCCACCCCAGATTGAGATCTTCTCACCCAACAGCATGGCGTGTTGACTAGCTTCATCTAGTTAGTGTGTAATGGCCTTAGGATGTAACTGTGTCAGCTTTCTATTTGAACATGTATCTTGCACTTATCTTCCGCCTATTTAGTGTGTCGGATGATTTGTAAATATTTTTCTTTAGTTCAGCAAAAAATGCAAATCTGACGTTAACTATTTTATTTTATGATGCCCTCTTGTTCTGTGATTCTATTTTCTTTGCAAGAAAGTTTTGCTGAGTCGAAATAACTGGTTTTGCATAATCATTCAGTGGCAATGCAACATTGACAAAAGCTTCAATAATTTTCTGAACACTTCAGTTTTTTTTTTAAATCTTACTACTAATTTTCTGCAAATGTATTCAGTAATTTACAAACACTTCAGTAATTGTTTTGTCTTTCAGTAATCATGCCAAATCATTCAGTAGTTTTTTTATATAACTTCAATAATTTTGAAGAATCATTCAGTAATTGTGTAAATGTATTTAGTAATTTACAAACACACTATCTTGGTCCATGAAGCTGAATTACTTGATACAATAGTCTGCAATGAATATGTTTCATGTGGTATACTTATGGAAATGGATTTTGGATGAATAAATTATAGAGTGAAGTCGTTGTGTTAATTATTTCAGTTTTTCTGTTATTAATAATGTTAGTAATTCCTTGTGTAATTGTCAGTAATTGTTGCCAATGTAACATGACAATCAGTAATTTTATAGAATCAGTAATTTCTATTGAAAAGTGTCAGTAATTCTTTGTTAGTAGTTTTTTAGTATTTATTTATTGTCCAAAGAAGTTGGAGAATTTAGTGTGCCGAGGAGTTTAAGAATTTAGTGTTTATTACTATATGGTTTGGGCCATAGAATCCAACATCGTCTCCTACGGTGATAAAAATTATCGGCTCCTTAGAGAATTTAGTGTGCAAAGCATTTGTAGAATTTAGTGTGTAAAAGAGTTGTAGAATTTACTGTGCAAAGCATTTGTAGAATTTAGCGCGTAAAGAAGTTGTAGAATTTAATGTTTATTGCCACATGGTTTGGGCCTTAGAATCTAACATCGTCTCCTACGGTGATAGAAATTATCAGCTCGTTGGAGAATTTAGTGTGTAAACTATTTTTAGAATTTAGTGTGCAAAGAAGTTATAGAATTTAGTGTTTATTGTCACATGGTTTGGACCCTAGAATCTAGCATCGTTTCATACGGTGATAGAAATTGTCGGCTCGTTGGAGAATTTAGTGTGCAAAGCATTTGTAGAATTTAATGTGTAAAGAAATTATAGAATTTAGTGTGTCAAGGAGTTCGAGAAATTAGTGTGTCAAGGAGTTAAAGAATTTAGTGTGCCAAGCAATTAGTAATTTCTTTTGATAAGTGTCAGTAATTCTTTGTTACTAATTTTTTAGTGTTCATTTATTGTGCCAAGGAGTTAGAGAATTTAGTGTGTCAAAGGGTTAGAAAATTTGGTATGCAAAGGAGTTGGAAAATTTAGTGTTTATTGCCACATGACAGTAATTTTTTAGAATCAGTAATTTTTTAAAAAAAGTATCAGTAATTTTTGTGTTCTATAGAGTTGTGTAGGGAGAGGATGCTCAGGAGTTTTCTTTGCTTAGTAATTCCGTTCAATGGTGAAGTATTATTTTCACTGATGTTTCTTTGTTATGTCTTTTCTTGAATACAAGATTTATATCACCATTCAATATTTTTCAAACACTTGCTTCAGTAATTTCAATTTGAAAATGCTTTGTACTTTCATATTTGCCATTTTTCAAACACTTGCTTCACTATTGACTTTCAAGTGACATTTTTACATACTTTCTATCAGCCAAATTATATGCAGTAGGAATAAAGGTTCTACGTCATTGATACATCATTTGAGCAGCCACAAATGAAATTTTTTTGTCCCCGGACCCTGAACCATTGAAGCAAGCAAGTGAACCCCGTTGATTTAGAGCAATGATTTCCAAAATTAATGTCACCGGGCCACCAAATGGTTCATTCCCTATGAAAATTTGAGCCATGGAAATCAAGCTACAAGCCAAGAGTTGAAACAATGGCACTGAGCTCACTCAAGCAGATCAATTGAAGATGAGACCGTTTCTACGTTTGCACTGAATGAGGGAAAGGAGCTGCGGGTTGCCTGCAAGTGTAGAACATCTTCACAGCATTGGTCCATGGCCAAGAGCAGGGGCGTGGGTGCAGGAAAGCGATTCTGCAGTTGGCGCAAGGCACAGATGGTTCTCCCCAATCTCGACATTCAGAATAAACCAATCACAGATTCCTGCATTTCTGTCACCTCCCCATGTATCAATCAGAAGCAGCGCTTTCCATCAGAATAAAACTTTCCATAAAAAAAGAAAACAATTACCAGCGGAGCAGCCACTGATGAAATCCGTTTCCCCCATCGCTGCATCATTGCGCTGTGCATCATGCTGAAACTGATTCAGTAGCTCGCCGCTGCTCCCGCCAGTAAGCCAAGTGCGACCGTGACCGTCTCCATCGAGGACGCCAAATCAATCTGCTCCACCTGCAAGAATGCGCAGGGCCGGTCCTGAGTTTACAGTGGTCCGGGTGAATCTAAAAATTAGGGCCCTTTGATACGATATGAAAATTGTTAGTATATATACCCCTTGCTATTTAGAATTACGATTATTTTTATGACTTTGCTATCTGAAATAAAATCTCATCATTAATATTAGTAGATTTCACCATAGATAAATTTAATATATTAACTTATAACTTAAAAAAATATGGAAGGTTTTATTCTATGATTTGATCAGTATATTTGCTCGCCTCCTTTTATCACGGTCAGATGCATGCATTGTACGAAATGACCAAGAGAATAAGTGAAACTAAAAAATTAATTTATCATCGTTGGTGATGCATCAATAACTTAGGGGCAGACTAGATCAAAGACATGAGCTGAGACCTCAATGTGATAGCAGCAAAATCCTACTATCTTCATCCTGGAACTCTAGATCAAACTATATATGGTTTTGACACGTTTGTGATGTGTTCGCGTGTGGTGAAAAAGGAAGATGAATTATTGACTTATTGTAATATATTTGGGCAACAAAGAGGTAAGCAAGGACGGCGGATAAAACCTAGTGTCCTAACGTGTGCATGTGCTAAGAATCCTGAGAGTCTTGATTAAAATTTGTGCGTCTTACAAAATGCTAGCTTGATTTAGTTAGAATTTTGGGTTACACCAGTAACTATGGACTTCACACGATACTAATCTGTACTTGTACATGTCTGGGGAGGCGCCCTGGGCGGCCGCCCCTTTTGCCCTCCCCTAGGACCAGCCCTGGGAATGCGGCGAGGTCGCGAGGCCATCGTCTCCGGGGCGCTCCGCCTCGATGCCTCCACGCGCGACACCCGTGACTTCGATTCTCTGGCTTCCCCGTTGAGAGCATCGAGAGGGAGGCCCTAATGTGGAGGTCATTGCGGCTCTGGGTACCATCGAGGAAGGCGCATGATGGGGACAAAGCGCAATGGAGCTTGTCGTGGCTCCCGCGGCCTTTTGGAAGGAGACAGAGGGCCATGCTCATGATCATTGGCTATGCGCAGGTAGGGATAGAGTTATGTCGTTGTAAATCTCGCTTCTATATTGATCAGTAATTTGGGACTGCATGTAATTTCACTTTATTCTTTGTTGCATATGATTTTCTTTCACTTCAATATTTCTTCCTTCAGTAATTTCACTTTATTATTTACTGCAAATAATTTCACTTTATTCTTCACTGTAGCAGTTTGTTTGTGTCATAAATCTTGCTTTGAACTCAACACCATAAGAGAAAATTTTAACAAAAATGAGCAAGAAGGATGAATAGTATTTCTCAAGTTGGGTTTATGTTGGAATACAATCAACTGATGCTTTACACCTTGAGCTGCACAAGACACCCAAAATAACAAATTACCAGGTTGCCGTGTATGTGCAGCTATTTGTTAAACCAATACACCCTTTCGAAACTTCAGCGTCACTTACCGAATTAAAGCAGCATCGGGCTCATTTTCTCTACAATTGATGCTGCAGATCCTTATATATAAAAAAAGATAAAAAAGCCTTGCATATATGATTTCCAAAGGCATAATCAAGTCCTGTCTCTGTCCAAAAAAAGCCTTGCATATATCTATTGTGCAGATCCTTATATAGATCAGAACCAGAAGGGCCAGCAGAGCTCACGTTATGCTACTAACGTAACTTGCTCTCTGACGGTGCTAGCAAATGAAAGGGAATCCTATAACCGCACAAGGATTTTTGTCACAATGAGTACAAGCATAATAGCCCTTTGTTGTTCGGCCTAACATCGTGCTTAAAGCTGGAAAGTCATGAATGCCTACATCATAGGTACTGACACCCTTCCAAATTTCCAATAATTAATCGATAAGCGGCTGCAAGAAAACATCAAAATCTTTTCCGGATGATGCTGGACCGGGTATCAGCTGAGACATGAAACAATATGTCAGGTTCACAAATTCCCATGGTGGAAGGTTCAATGGTGTCACAAGCAGCGGTCACATGCTGTAGGTTGTGTTCAAGTTGCCAAAAGGATTGAACCCATCCGAAGCAACCGCAAGTCTCAAGTTTCTTGTCTCACCTGCAAAACCTGGGCACTCTTTATCAAAGTGTTTTCAAGCCTCTCCATCTGATGGATGACACATCACATTATCCACTGGCTTGTACACCTTCTTGTGCCATTGGGTGTTTGCAGATGTTCGGCGTGAAGCAAACATCCTCTTCAACCTGGGTATAAGTGGGAACTGCCTCAAAACCTTATGAGGAACACGTCTACCACTATCATTGTCTTGCCATCTTGATTCGTTGCATATGTTGCACTCGTCATCTTTAGCATAGTCTCCCCAAAACAACATACAATTATTCTTGCACACATCGATTTTGTCATACCCAAGGCCTAAGTCACGAAGATATTTCTTGGCGACATTGTATGATTTGGTAACTTGCTCTGAGGGAATGATAAACATAATACATCCAATATTGCATCAAATGCTGTAGTACTAATTTTAAAGTGGGACTTGATCCGGAGCAACCTCACTATGAAGGAGAATCTGTTGTATCTAGAGCCTGGGGACAAGAATATTGTCAAGTCCTCCACCAATTTAGAAAACGAATTTGGCTCTTCACTCTCATCGTCCTCCGTTGCGACTGTGTACAAATCTGCCAACAATTCCACATATGCATGATCACTATCATCTTCCTCTTCCTTTTCATCATCTTCCATCCCAGCAGCACCACCATCTTGTCCATAATCGGCATCATCCAGATGCATCCCCAAGCGCTATGCATCTTGAACAACATCAACGTCTTCTGTTTCACCATGCAGTAACCACTTTGTGTACGTAGCTGACATCCCAGAATAAAGAAGGTGGATGTTCACTTCAATCTGTGACAGATCATGCAGGTTGAAACAACAGCGGCATGGACATTTTATCATCTCGTCCTTTCTAAACTTTGTCCCAACAAAATGTGTAAATTCCACAACCCCATCTCTATGTGCCGTTGAACATTTGAGCATTAGGACCCAACTTCTATCTACCTAAATTCAAGTGTGAGGAACAATAAAAATTAAGTGTTAACTTCGGTCATCAAATTTGTGGCGCATTGTATTGGGATCTGGAGATTGCGAGTTACCAACATTGCAGTGAGAGTAGCGAACGCCTCAAGGAAGGATGGGTCATACGCCGACGCCTGGTAGAGGGAGCAGGTCAAGCCAACGGGATCGACCGTGATCCCTCTGCCACCGCCTGGTAGGGGGGAGAGGGTCAGGCCAACAGCGTCGACCGTGATCCCTCCGCCATAGCCGCTGATAGTGGGGAGAGGGTCAAGCCAATAGGGTGGACTGTGATCCTTCCACAGCCGGCACTGATAGGGGAGAGCGGGTCAGGGCAACGTGATCAAATTTTGTAATGCTTTGTCCAAGTGAAGGCGTTATTCATAGCTAATGGAATTCATTTTGTCTCTGGGGAGGTGTGTTTCTTATAATATGTTTTCATGCTTCCTAATTATCAATTATTTTCTATCTCATAGAATATGTCGATTCATGCTATACAATTTCATGAGAACATGTACTACATACTCCACCACGTTCAGTAAATGTTTTGAATTTTTTTGATAAATTTCATCTCATGTGGGTGTTTTGAATTTGTATTCATGTGATGACTATAAAATGATATGCACATGGAGAAAAATATCCTAAAAGTTTCTAAATGTTTAATGTAGCTTGGGATATATATGTTTCACCTCCACATCAAGTTATAGCTATAGACCCATGTTTTTTTGCAAGATAAAAAAAACAAGAAAATGACTGATTTTTCTATATTTAACACGTTTTTATCTCCCAAGGTACAATGAATTGTAGGTTCTAATTTGGCAAAGATATTTTACATGACCCAATACACATGTACAAATTTTGTTACAGTTTTTTGAAAACTTTTAATATTGCATGGCATTTGAAACCTAAGAGTGATCTTCAAGTGATATGGAGTATGGAAGCAACTTCACACTAAATGGAACAAACGTAAGTTTCAATTACTGTAAACATCTATGCAGTCCTAACATGTTCAAGAGCATAAGATTTGTATGTTCACAAAATTTGGTAACCAATAACATTTTGTGTGATACATGCAAATATTTTTTTGATGGTGTTGGATATTAACGTTAACTAGTTTACAGATTTGAACTACATTACTGGAATGAAAAAGATGCACGATGATTTTAGAGGATCTTAGAAACAAAAATCAACTCATTTGGACTTTATATGATCAATCTATACATGTTTTAGTTGTTAATTGCGAATCAAAAATAGAAATGTACTATCTATCAAGAACTGGGAAGAACTGCAGATGAACTCGGACACTGCATGACATGTGGGTCAATAGTGTCGGGTGCCCACCCGCTCGCCAAAATTTTGAGCCTCCGAAATTTTGAACGTAAAAGGTCAGTAAAATCCATGACTCTAAATTTTTGGTTGCGAGTACTCAAGGGCATAACTGCCAACTCATACTGGGCCGCCTCAGTCCAATATATTCCCTCCACTCGCCCCAAAAAATCAACTCATTTATCCTCCTCCTCCACGCCATCGCCCCGGATCTCCTTCACGCTGTCATTGCGCACTAGATCTCCACCTTCTCCTCCTCCTTTTCCTCCATGATGTCACCCGGATCTCCTCCATGTCGTGTTTGTCGTCCTTTACCTCTCCGAAGCCGCTGCCCCGTACCAGAACTCGTCGTCCTCATCGTCCGCGACCTGTCCGACGCCGTCGTCGTGCACCGGACCTCCTCCTCGTCCTCGACCTCGTCCACGCTGCCGCCACACACTGGATGTCATCGTCATGATCCTCGCCCTTGTCCACACCTTCACCATCGTCCCACACCTAATCCATCATCTTCACCATCCTCGCCCACATCCACCCCATCGCCCCGCACCAGATCTCCGCCTTCTCCTCCGCGGCCTCATCCACATCATCGCCTATTGACATTTCTTAATGTCGTCACTTAGTTGCCTTAGCAAGAAACCCAGAAATGTTTGTTGGTAATCTTTAATGAATGCAAAGAGTCCGCAAGAGCACGGAGAATACCGTTGTTGCATTTCGCCCGAAAGTATTCAGGGTATCGTATTTATTTTATCCCAAAGGAAGGCGGGGGATTTGATCAGAAATTACCATATTCTAGGCATTCCATAGAGGATCATAAGACAAAGTCCTCACAGGGATAAGAATAAACATAATCATGGTAGTGGACATACAGATAGCATACTCAAGATAAACAAAACTAGTCTAGTGGAGAAGGACAAAGAAAGAGCTAAGTTCCTATGTTGCTTTTATATAGTTATATAGCCTACATTATATACTATTATATAAATACATAGACAATGCAAGACAATCGGATCATCACACCCAGGGCATTCGATTTTCCCCTGCATCCACAATACGATTCCGACCAAGAGCCTATTGCATAGCCGAACGTGAGGGATTTCAAAGGACAGAGAAGGCTGTCACCACCTACTGCCTACCCCTAGCAATCCGTGGGCTACACGACAAATAATGCATTCTGTTGATCTAAGAACCATGATTACATCTCTAGAACAATACACCTAATCCCCTAGCGATGGATCACAAAAGGAGTAATCACATTTAAGTGAACACTAAGCACATGGAAATGATCTAAGTCAAACATTAGTCATGCATCACTATAACGATATAAAGAAAGACTATAGTAAGGGCTTACGTCTAACATGATAATATAGTATAACTGTATTACTAATATGCAAGCATAATAACCACGTACATGAATGGATCATATAATCAGACAAGAAACACATGATCAAAGCATAACTATAGAGAAAGACTAAATATATTAAATAGAACAAAGTCTTACAAAAGGAGAAAGATACAAGAGCCATACCACAACTCCTACGAAGACTTGGAAACTGAAGAAGACTCTATTCTAAGCCTAACTCCACTAAAACTAGAGAAAATTACAAAATTACAAAGAGAGTAATGCTTCTTGGTGTGTGTTGATGAGTGAGCCACACCCTTCCTTTTATAGCGGTCCAAAGGCGGTTCTGAGGTCGGTAACTCCCACCCTAAGAGGGACAACCGCCTTTAGAGAGTCAGTGGGGAACCGACGGAAGAAGCTGGGCCCACCTGGTGTTTGACCGACCAAGGGGTGGGCCCAGTTGCCCCTGGCTCTTCTGGCACACTGATGGGTGTTCCTCTTTGACTTCTCCATGGCTTAACCCTTCTGTATGTCAGTCTGGTGCTGCAGGTGGGCCAGTTGATCTGTGGGAATCCCCGTTGGCGCGCTCTGATTGGTGGAAGTTGTGTTTCTCTACAACATTGGTGTGTTTTCTCCTCTCCTTTGATAATTCTCCTGCATGTGAGAATTTCTCCAAGCACAAGTGGATATTTATTAATTCTAACTAACATGCATGGTGGGAATGTTCAATCCTCCTTTATTTTGAGTAATATTGATGGTCGGAAATGGTATTTAACGACCGTCAACATCACGTCACACCGTTTCTCCTTCTCTCCGTCGTCGACTTCGTCCACGTCGTTGGGGCGCACCGGATCTGCTACTACTATCTCATCTGCTACCTCGCCTCGCATGATGGGAAGACGCGGACACGAACAACGAGGAGGCCACGAACGCCGTGTAGGGCAAGGTACAGTGAATAAGACTAAAGATATTATAGGGTTACAGATTGTTGACTTATTAGCTATAGTAGTGTCAGGAGTTTAGTTAAGTACCGTCTAACACATAAAATTTGTTGCCAACTTTAAGAACCTACAATCACTTATTATGAGCGGGAGTGTGAGGCCAATGTCAAGGTTAATCTTAAAAGAATGGCTGATTTGGGGCTTCTTGAATTAGCGGCATCTCTTAGAGCATCCTTAAATCCATTATTGGAAGGATCTGATTCATCAGATTACCTTCCTAAAGCTGAAGAAAATGTTCAGAGGGTGTTGATACGGACTTAGAGGTGGAGGAGCCCCAAACTCTGGCAATTGAGGTATATGTTTTGCTTATTCTGGTGTTGGAGGGAAAAGTAGATTTCTTCAGTGTCATTAGGATGCATTATTGTTGCATGACACATTGTCATTAGCATGCATCACTGTTATATAACACACTTCTAACAAATATACTTTTCCTGTACCAACTATGTGTCGCAAGGTCTGTGCAAGAAGGTCGAAAGGCAACGTCGACATGCCTGGTCCTAGACGGACTCGAAGTAAAAGAGTGAGGCCAGCCAACCCATCACATGTCGTTGGCGGAGTCAGCACAAGGTCATCCAAAAGACTGCATGTAAGTCTAACAAGCATTTCAGACATTGTCTATGTGTGTTGCCGAAGATGTCCATTGCAATTGTCACTCTGCTCATTTCATTTTCAGTCTTTGACACTGTCGGTAAACTATTTTACTCTCCAATTTGTAGTTTTCTATGAAGACTGTACAGGAAGAGACTTGTGCTGACGGGGAGCTAGCACTGCATAGTGCTGAGATTGTCTCGAGGTTCTGTCCCAGAGCAGTCGCACAAGCACTGTGGGGAGGAATGCTGGTATATCACTGAACCATCATGAGTAAGAGGCTGAGCAGGAGCTTCACGAGCAACTTAATGCTGAAAAAGATGGGGCAGCTTCTTTTGCTGTGGAAGTGGATGCACTGAAGAAGAAGGCCGAAGTTGCTGCTAAAAAGCTGGAGAAGGCATGACAGGAGTTGCATGAGTGTCACAAGGCGGCAGAAGAGAACAATGCTCCCCTTCAGCAAATCTTCATTTTGAGAGTTGATGGTAACTCCCCTCAACCTATAGTTGCTCCATGATGATTTGTTGGATTGCTGTTCATACCAGAAACTTAAGTTCTAGGCTGATCTGTGAAGAACTCTGATGCATTCTGATGCATAGTGTGTATGTGATTCTGTGATAAGTGAACTATGAAATAATGTGTATGTGATTCTGTGATAAGTGAACTATGAAATAATGTGTATGTGATTCTGATGCATCCTCAAATGATGCTCATGTGATTCTGTTGATGTTTCTCTGTAATTCTGTGATTCTGTTGATAGAAATGTTGTTGTTTCTGTCAATTTGAGAGCCAAAACATGGCCCTGTGGGAAACGCGCATGAGGTCCAGTCGCAACTGGACACGTGGCGGCTTCACGATGTAACACACGGCAAACCAGAAAACATACACGCGATGCATTCAACGGTGTCAACCAATGAAAGAGAAATGTGGTTCCCTGAGAACGAGACACGTGGTGAGCTAGGAACGAGACACGTGGTGAGCTAGGAATGAGAAATGTGACGACCTAAGAAAGAGACACGTGTCGCTCCAGAAAAAGGACATGTGGAGCTCTAAGAACGGGACACCTTCATAGGTTTTGTCGTATCACCCTGGTAACGCGTGGCGCCTTAAGAAGGTGGCACGTGGCACTTTCAAAATGGACATGTGCTTCCCTGGTAATGTGCCTCGTGGTCACCTAGGCTAGTGACACACGACGCTATTCGAAGGCAACATGTGGCGCTTGTGAAAGGGGACGTGTGGTGATCTTGGGAGGCGGCACGTGCTGCTCTGCAAGGACGACACATGGTCCTTGCCACATTGACTTGTCACATCATCTGTCAGCATGGCCAGTGCCACGTGGGCTTTCCACGTCGACGCCATGGTGACGTGGAGCCTCTTCAATGACGTTTTTCTTTACCATCATAGAAGTGAAATCAGTTCTGTAACGCGAAAAGATTTCATTGTAAAATGGTTGTCTTCTATGACGAATGTGACGATTCGTCACGATTCTTTGGTAGCATGCTAGAGTTGGAAATCGAATTTTGATGGGCGATCATTGCAGATGGGAAATACAATGGGTGTTGTGTTGGCTAAAAAGGCAAACGATCTCCTAATTTGTGGGCCTCAGCAAATTAATATTAGAAAATCCATTTGGCCAACTGACCCGTAGCCCATAGATCTTTCCTTTCATTTTTGCTTTCTTCTTTCTTGGTGTTCTGCAGTAGCCAACGGCCATAAGAAAAGCTTCAGGCAGGGATGAACAACAGGCTGGCCAGCGGGAGGGGAGAGGGGTTCTACTGGCGGGTAGCTGGGGCAGCCGCCCAACCCGGCCGTAGGGGGCGGTCCGCCCAGACTCAGCTGACAAGGGTCAGAGTTAATTAGAGAGAAGGTGCCGGAGAGTCAAGAGTCCACGGTGTGTGGTATTGTGGAGGCGATGCAGAATGATCCACGACTAAGACTTTTCGATAGACAGAAGAATCTCGAGGGGCAGTTGGCAACAGCGACGGGAGTGGACGACCGGAAACAGCAGATGCTCGGAAAGGCGCGTGGTCCACACAGAGGTGGCCCCATGACCGTGCCCAATTTTGACCAGCTGCCATGTTACCAGTCACGCCATGCAACGACAGAAGCCACGAATAGTCCAGTTCTCGAGCCGAGTCCACGGCAGTGCTTTTGGCATCACCACCAGCTACGCCCTTGTTGGAAGCCCGAACAGCACCCAAATACAGCAGGAAAGTGTGATGGTAGCAGACGATCGCCGTGCTTTTGGCATCACCACTAGCCTTGTAAGTTAGGTGTGTGCCCCTCCTCGTCACTCTTCGAGTGTTGCACCGGCAAGCATGCTGCCCTCGATGTCGTGCTGCCTGCGCCTCTTCATCCTCATCGCGTTCGCCACTCTGTCAACTCAAGCAAACCTAAACTACAATTATACTGGTGATGCGTTACCGACCTATCTCGACTGCCCCTCCCTAGCACCTGATCAGCCACCAAGAAACGACACCGCCGACACCGGCAACTTTCGGAACAACGTCGTCGTGCTGTTGGAGAACCTTCCGATCGACGTGGCTTCCGGTGGTGGCTTCGCCTCCCTCGAAAGGGGTAACGGCAGCGACCGCGCTTTCGGTCGCGGTTTCTGCACTGGCGACGTGTCGGAGGGCGACTGCACAGTCTGCCTCATGGCCTTCGCGCAGGAGATCAACGCCAAGTGTAGCGGAGACCGGCGCGCCGCCGCCCTTAGAGGTAGGTGCTTCCTGCTTATTAACGACACCAAGGCATCCTCCACGGAAGGCTACCTGCGGTTATTGAACAACGTACACAACGTCTCCGACAAGGTGGCTTTCCAGAGAACGTACCATGAGCTCATGGGAAGCCTCTCTGACCGTGCCGCCAACGGCACGCCCCAGCCTACGTCGACGGCGCGGTTGTTCGCGACGGGACAGGCTGTCTACGACAGCAACGCCACGAACGGCACCATATACGGGATGATGCAGTGCATGCCGGACGCGGAGGAGGAGTGCTCTCGGTGCTTGAAGACCTCGTCGGCGTATTTCTTTGGGCAACAGGGAATGACTGTGTTCGGGCACAACTGCTACCTGCGCATGGAAATCTACCCGTTCTATGACCTTGCCCTCAATGCACAGCAACCTCCGGCGAACTTGGTGCCGCCTACCCAAGAAAGACAGGGTAAGCTTTCTCCGACCGCACGTACTTGTATAGACTATTAGGCACCGTTATAACCCTTTCAGAGCTGAGTACTAGCTCATGGCTACTTCTTAATTGGTTAACTATAAATCAGGAATGTTTCAAACATATACTCCCTTTGTCTCGAAATATAAGCAATCTAGCCTATGAGAAAGGGTATCCAGATTCATAGCAACTTCAATGAAATTGTCCGGATACATTGAAAATGCTATGAATCTAGAATAAACCTTCAAGTGCTTATATTTTGAGATAGAGGGAGTAACTAATAAAGGCAGTTGGACTGTTAACTAATCTATTAGCTGCTATTAACTTGGTTAAAATAGATAAAATAATAGTTACTCACTGGTTTTCTAATTATTAGCCGTCTCACTGGTTACCCTGTTCTAAACATTTTGAGCTAATTTTTGCAGCAAAATACGAAACTCTACCGAATTGGAACCAAATCTCAGTACTTCTACATGGAAAGAGTACTAATATTTAGAATGGAAGGAAAATATAGGATTTTTGTAGGATCCAATCCCTACAGGAATATTTCCTATGAGAACCTTTGGAACCAGGATTGAATCCTTTCCAATTCTTTAAAATTTCTTCTGAAATACTTTCCTTCAGACACGTTTTGTAGGAAAATTATCAAGGAGTCCAACCTCTTATAAAATTGCTACGAGTCCATCTCTCTTCAAATTCTTGTGTTGTTACCAAATGCTTGCTATGAAGTTTTCCTACAATTACAATGAATGGCTAACTCTAATCCTATGTTTTTTCTATTCCTGCATTTTTGACATCCAAGGTTATAAAGAAGGCATAATAGGTTGTTGTAACACTCCAGCCCATTAGCAGCATGTAGTAGTTGTAGTTTCAGCCAAAAAGCTCAGAAGTGAAGTAAATTTGTTGGGCTTAGTCCCATGTTGAAAGTTTAGGTGGGTGAGCGCCAATATATAACCCTTGTAGTTCCAACCACAATATATTTGATTTGACCCTTTCACATGAAGCGACGACGAAAGCTTAAGAGGGATGTTATGTATGAATGCGTGTGCATGTTCCCACAGGCGGTCTAGGACAGTAAACGTAATTTGGACGCACGGACGTTACAGCTGTTCGGTGGGACACTGATAGGAAAGAAATCGATGTGATTGAAGTGGTCACAATCTTTTTAGAATATGTTTGATAGGGCTTTTGCTTATTTTAAAAGCTGCTTATGCTTTAGCTTATTAGTCAAAATTACGTATCCAGCTTATTCCAGCTTGTTGTAGTATAAAAAGTCAATTTGTTTGGCAAAATAGCTTATTCTGCAGCTTATCTTACGAGAGGTGACCCATAAGCTGGAAAAGTAAGATTTTTCTTGCTTATGACTTACAATACAAAAGAGCTTTTAGCTTATGGATGCTTATTATAATAGGTGCTTAACCCTCCAACCTGTTTGGTAGAGCTTATGGCTTATGATAGCATAAGATGGTCAATAAGCTAGTGCATAAGCTCCACCAAACACACCCTTAATGTATCAGAAAATATTTCATGTGCAATTTAAAAGTGGAGGGCATAATAGATAGCTTATAAGGCCCTATTTGGTTGGTTACAGTTTATATAATCTTAAACCAAAGTGTCTAAGTTGTAGATTATATATCATAGCAATATATGGTCGGTAAGCAATATAGATACACGCTATGTCTGAATTCACTTCCATTTTTCTTGAATCTGAGATCTAGGAAGAACGAATGGACGAAATGTGATTCTTGCTGCAGCACTTGCTCTGGGTTTTTTTGTTGCTGGGGTCATTGTGGTGGTTGTTCTGTACAAGAGGAAGGCCTGGCAGAAGGTAACACTACCAGGTATGCCCCATACTGCTTGTAGCATTACAGAAAGTGTATTCGTGTCATTTTTGTGACCTTCCTATAGAATCACATGCAAGTAAGATTGAGGTAGTTTAACAAATATGTACACAACTGATTACCTATTGAGGAGGTTTTTTTAATATATCCCTAGGATAATTGTTTGTTCTTGTAGTCTTGTACCTAAAAGCTATATCTAATTATCAAATACCTTTTTTAGGAAACGGAATATATTAACTTAATATTACGACCTCTGCATCATCGATCGATACATGTAGAACATCCTTATTACATCAAAGGAACACCATGGGATAATAAACATAAAATTTCTAGCCATTGGTTTATAACACTAAAAAGCTATTCTATTTGAAAAGCGACATCCATTATTAGCAAAGATCTCCATGGTCACAGTCTGAAGAGATCTGCAGGCTGTCTAAATCAGTGGGCGCTCCTCTTCCTTCTATCGGAGAGACCAAACTCTTGACCAGTATGTCCCTCTGAATATCACCTGTAGATAAAACAGTATTGATGATTTGTCAAAAACTACATCACTACTACATAACCACAATGTCCAACACAGACTTGCCATGCCACACAAAATTAATTTTTTGACTTTAAGTTTGTTATCACCCAACCAATCAGAAAACATATGTTGAAAGTGATGAGGTGGAGGAAGATTAAAAGTTAAATAGAGAACACGCCGGACAAACGGTGCAATATCATAATGAAAAAACAAATGTTAGATATTCTCAGTTATATTGCCAAAACAACATTTCATGTTTCCATTCCAATTTCATCTACCTAAGTTGTCCTTTGTTAGTGTGACTCCTTTGTAAAGATACCACAAAAAGATCTTAATCTTAAGTGGTATTTTAATCCTACATAGATGCATTGTAAAGGGAAAAGGTTGGGCTGTGGAGAGGGCTAGATACATGGATTTCATCGAGAAAACACCATTTTGATGTAGAGCCCATCTAAAGATATCTTTATGGGTTGACACATGAACATTAAGATGTGAGATCACTAAATGATGTCAAGAAACAAGATTCTGGCCAACTAGTGCCCTTTGGAAGGAGACATTTAATGGGTTTGAGGACAAAACCGCGGCCGCGATTACATTCTTCCATTTAACTATGTTGTATAGGTTTGAGTATTTATCCATTGTGCTCTTATTACCTATCCATATATCTTCTAAAAATCTAACATGAGTTCCATCACCCAGACGGATGTTCCCTAGACCGAAGAAGTCCCTCTTGACTCCCTCTATGTTTGACCTCGGTTAAAGTCCTGGAATTTAGATATTTCCGCCTCAAAAAGGTTTGCCAAATACGGTTACTATTAAACAGCCTAAATAACCACTTGCTAAAAAGACATTTATTTTGAAGCTCCAGGTTTAGGATACCCAATCCCTCCTTACCCTTAGAAGTACACAAAATACTCTATTTGGTTAGATGATATTTATTTTTATGACCCTCATTTTTCCAAAAGAATCTAGATTTGTAATAACTTATTTTTCTAGCACTCCTTCGGAAACCTCAAAGAATGAGAACATGAACATAAGTAAGTTACACAACACTGAATTGATAAGAGTAAGACACCCACCAACAGATAATATCTTGCTCTTCGAGCAGCTTAATCTTTTCCAATTTTTTCTTCTATTTGGTTCCAATTTTTATTATTAATTCTCCTATAATGCATTGGAATTCCCAAACACTTGAAGGTAGAGCACCTAGCTTGCATCCAAAGATTTGGGTATATTCTTGTTGATGGTCGAGAGCCTCCCCGAAACAGAAAAGCTTGCTTTTGTGAAAATTGATTTTGAGGCTCGAAAGTTGCTCAAAAGGACATAGCAACAACTTGAGATTTCTAGCTCATCTGAGTTATGGTCTACTAGAAGAATTATGTCATTGACATATTGTAGGATGGACGAACCATCATCAACCAAATGAGGAATGAATCTCATGTATGGTTTCATGATGGGTAACCACTGCGTCTAAAATAAAGCGCGCCATCATAACTGTAGACTAGAATTGTGATATGTAACCATATGCAGTTCGAGTGATCCTATTATTTATAACTTTTGTGAAAAATTTAAAACTAACGTTCAACAAGCAAATAGGACAATATTGTTGAATGCACTTAGCATCAGATTCCTTAGGAAGAAGTGTAACTAAACCAAAGTTTAAACTATGAATGGGAAGACTACCATTATGAAAATCATGGAACATATCCATCAAATTGTTTTTAGGACCTTCCAAAGAATTGATAAAATTTAGTTGGAAAACCATCAAGACCTAGAGCCTTATTGTGTTCCAATTGAAACACGCCCTCTTTAAGTTCGTTTTCACTAAACAATGCCATGAGAAACTCATTCTCTTGCATCAAAACTTGAGGAATATCCATCCTCAACTCCTCATTGATGAAAACCCCATTCTCATCATGGGGATCAAATAGATTTTTATAGACATTTGTGATATAGTTCTTAAGGTTATCATGCCCTACAATAATTCCTTCATCTTGCTCAAGTTAAAAGATTTGAGTTTTCCTATGTCTCCCATTCGCTAATATTTGGAAAAACTTAGTGTTATCATCTCCTTGTAATAACTTAGTCGCTTTGGAATGTTGGAGCCGGTATAATTCTTCTTCTCTTAGTTGTCTATTCAATTCCTATTTTAGAACAAATGAATTATAAATTTCTAATTGTGAAAGCACTGAGCTTTCAGCCTTTCTATCAAAGATATCCAGGTCCTTCCTAGATATTTTCTAAGCCCCCACATTTCTACCCCCATCCTTTTAAGTACCTCCTAATAACTCTTCTAATCCTGTTTTGCCAATGTTGAATTGCCATGTCACCTTGGTTTTCAGATCGCCACACAGTTGCAACCTAACCAAAGAAACCCTCCTTTAAAAACTAACCGAGCTCGAACCTAAACAGCCTATTATTGCCCCTGTGGTTATGGTGCCCTGAGGATAGGAGTAAAGGGGTGTGATCAGAGATCTCCCTAGTGAGAGCTTGAACCAACACCAGAGGGAATTTTTGTTTCCATTCCATACTCATTAAGATAGAATCTAGTTTTTTCATACGTTGGAGTGTCCGCATAGTTCTACCTCTCTAAGATTATTCCACTGAACAAATTGGTCCAATGACTCTGAAATGTCGCGTATTCTTTTCGGAAGCATTGCAGATTATATTAAAATATCCTCCAACTAACAGAGGTATTGTTTCATCCCCGCAAGCCCAAACTAATCCAAAATAGGAACTCATCCTGTGCGGCCCCGTACATAGTCATGAGGGCCAGTTTAATGCCTAGTTAGATACCACCCCAATAGCCCCTTGGTGGCGTCCAGAGCCAGTGAAAGTCAGCACCCTCCCCCCCCCCCCCCCCCCCCCCTCTCCCTACACATCTCCCTACACACACACACAAGCTTTCCAAGCACTCGCTAAGAAAACATGTTTACTTGTCTCTAGTATTGAAATAAATCGACCTGTGTTCCCTAGCTGAGTCAAAGATAAACTATGTTTTGCTAAGCCATGCAAGCCATGGGTATTCCAAAAAAAATCCTTTCATTAGAAAATAATTCTCTTTTTTGCATTGATCCTCGACTTAGAAGATCCTTTCTTCCTATGAGATTTTACTTCTTTTACTAGTACATCAACCAAATTACCACTCAGGCAATAATTAATCCTCATCAAGCAGCCCTTCTGTTAGGTCACCACAAGCAAAATCACTACCAGAATCTACCTCCGACACCGAGTTAGTAGTACTCGGAGTACGAACTACAGGTTTAACCCTACCCAACTCTAATGCTTTGACCTTAGCAACCCCAGACTCAAACGCCCCTGAAGAAACATCAGACGAAACCCCTAATGCACGAAGGTTAGCAGTAATGACAGGGGAAGGAGGGATGGACAAGGGAGACGAACGTGAGATGTCGAGGTTACGGATTGCTGCTGCCTTGGAAGCTTTATTGAGCGAATCAACATCCGCCGATTCATCATTGCGCTTGCTCCTACGGACGACCATCACAGACGGTGAATCAATCCATTGTGGTAGCTTTGACTGTTCAACGTGGCTCCTGTATGATTTCTAATATTATTTGGTCCCGATGCTTTTTGTAACATAATTAGTGAATTGTTACACCACCTAATGTCATCGCCTCACTATCACCAACAGCACTACAACCTTCCGCTGCGACCAAACTTTAGAGATAAAGAAGCTAAGGGATTGGATGTATATGTGATTGACACTATATATATATGAAATGTACCCAGTAGTGTCGTATACTTTTGTAGACATGGAGTACAGGCCTGTCAGGATTCACATTGGTCCGTGAAATCTATCAGGCAGTATACGAATACTATGTAGAGCCTACAGATATTAGACTGTAACAAAATATTTGTTGCTCATATAAAACTTTCTCAAATGACGTTGTGTGCATAGAAACAATAACGACTCATGATGTGCTGCAAGAGTAGTTGCATTGTCATAATGTTTGCTCAAGCTGTTGCTTTGTGCGATGACTTATGAAACCTCCGTGGTATACCATTACACCGGCATTTTCTTTAACATTCAATGATGCACTACTACTAGTATGTGGCTAACTAGATTCTTTGACAAGCATTTTGGCTCAGGCTATCATTTCTGTTTTGTTCCCTTTAAAATGACAGATGATTGTAGCACGGAAGAGGATATCAGAATCGTTGACCTGGAGCAGCTTAATCTACAGTTGCTGAGAGCAGCAACAGACAACTTCTCTGAGAAAAACAAACTTGGGGAGGGAGGCTTTGGAGAAGTCTTTAAGGTACGAAATAACACCTTTAATGCATAGCCGACATGGATTACTTGGTGGTTCCACAGGCGGACACAATTTTTTACTGTACACATATCTGCGGAAAGAGATGAGCTAGTGTAGTATCAGGTGGGAACACATTAGGGTTAAGGATGTCGCAAAAGTTTATTTGACTAGCTTAGGATAGGAGCACAGCTCATCGTATCCAATGGCATGCGTCAACAAAGAGAACACAACATAGTCTACTCATACTGGCACCGACGTTGTCTGAGTCAATAGTACTCGTAGTACAGCATATAGGGACAGAGAGACGATGGAAATACCCCTCAGGGAATCACATGCTCGATAGGCGCACAGATATCAAAATTATAGTAGCAAAAGAAACAAAAGTGATGGTAACATACGGATAAATTTAATACATGTGGATTTCATACACCCGCGGGTAGCTATTGGATCAAAATCTGATGACCGTTAGAGGGGGTGTAGCTACTCCACTAGAGGGGATGTAGCTAGCCACCCTATTCCACCTGCCATCGGATTAAAATCTAACGACCATTAGAGGAGGTGTAGCTACTTCACTAGAGGGGGTGTAGCTTCATATGGGTGTACTTAGTTATTTTCGTAAATTTAATATGGCAAAGTACTCCAAAAAAATAAATCTACAAAAATAATTCAGTGGTGAATGTATTGTTAGATTCTTTAAAATACACTAGGCCTGGCAATAAAGCTCGAGGCCGGTGAGCCAATCACTACCGGAAACTGGATGTTTGTCGTCATGACACTCGGTAAAGGCTCAAGTACACTCAGGCAAACCTTTTGCCGAGTGTAGCCGACGGCAAACAACACTCGAACACTCGGTAAAAAATAAGTCAGCAAAGAAATTTCTAAGTCGGATAATTTTTCACACACATCTAATGGGATTAGAACCCGTGACCTCCACCTTGCGCATAACCTCCTCTAACACTACATCACACACTCAATTGAGTCTACACTCTATTTTCATTCCACACATATTATACTAAACGGAGTGCAAATTGCATATTTAAGATCCTAAACAAATTTTAATAAAAAGTTGTCAACTACAAAGTTTCATAACTTTTTAAGGTCTACAACTTTCATTTTAGGTGTTTCTTCATCCGAGCTCATTTACAAAATTTGAATTTCAAATTTGAGAAATTCAAAATTAGTTTTTCGTTGACAATATTATTTCAAATAAAAAAGTTGTCAACTATAAGGTTTCATAAATATTTGAGATCTACAACTTTTATTTTGATTGCTTCTCCATCTGAGGTCGTCTAATAAATTCAAATTTTCAAATTTGAGAAATGCAAATGTACTTTTCATTGACAAAATAAATTCAAATTAAAAAATATTCAACTACAAAATTGTATAACTTTTATCTTGATCATTTTTTTATCCGACATATTGACAGTAACATTATTCATAAATCTTATATCTCTCCATTCTAATTTCATGAAACTATATGAAATATATAGACTTTGTGAAAAATGTTACCATCGTTTTATTGAATGAAAAAATAATCAAAATAAAAGTTGTACATCTTGAAAAATTATAGAACTTTGTAGTTGAAAACTTTTTAATTTAAAATAATTTACTGTTTCAAAATATGATTTAAACATCTTTTTGCTGAGTGTCTTTTTTCCAGCACTTACCAAAGACCTTGTTTGCCAAGTGTTAAAAGAAAACACTTGGCAAACATGTCTGCTTGCCGAGTGCCAATCGAAAACACTCGGTAAAGACCTTATTTACCGAGTGTAAAAAAAATACACTAGACAAATAAGTAACTTTGCTGAGTGCCAAAAAGAAAAAAAACACTCAGCAAAGCGTTTGTCGAGTGATTTTTTTATAGCACTCGGTAAAAGCTGTTTGCATAGTGCCCGATGAAATGCTCTCGGCAAACCACCGGACACTCCGCAAATAGCCAGTTTCTGGTAGTGGACTCGGCTCGAAGCAAGTTCGGTCCCGGCTTTGGCTCAACCTCATGGCGTAAACAAACCAAGCTGGACCAGTTTTTGAGCTCGTTACATTGACGAGCCGAGCTTAGATGGCTCATGAACAGTTCGTTAGCTCGTGAGGCACGAATGATACAAATGATAGTCAATTCCGCATGCTACTAAATATATATAATAATGTATATAAAACTGAAACAGTCTCTATTAATTAGTTCTTACGACACACAAAAAAATGAAACTCCAAATTTAGTACTTCATCCGAATTTAAATTGTTGACGCAGCTACGTTTGACTATTTGTCTTATTCAAAATATCTATTCAAATATAAAAAATTATAAGATAGGTTTTAACTTTCTTTAGTAATAAAGCAAATTATAAGAAAATATTTGATAAATTTTTATTTTTTAATAAAACAAATGGTCAAATGTAACTAAAAAATCAATTGTATTAACAATTTAAATCCGGAGGGAGTACTATACAGAAATTGAGCCACTTATTTAATTGTAATTGTTTAACATAACATGTCACGGTATATAGATTGAGATACATATTTAATATACTAACTGTTTATCATGACATGTCACGATATAGAAGTGGCTGACATGTCCATCCTCGTGCAACCAAGCGCTCACTTGTCACTCAGTTGCTCGGCCAAATGTGAAAATAAAGCCCAACTCATCACTTACTTGCCGGTCCGTGAGCCAGCTCGAGCTGGCCCGAGCATCTTATCGAACCGAGCTGAATCCCCATTTCAGCCAGTCACCTTAATAATGGACCGAGCCAGCCATTCTGGCGAGCTTGCACAAGCCGATCGAGCTCTAATTAGCCGAGCCCGCTCGTTAGCCAGGCCCAATATTATAGCCACCCCTGGTTGGAATCGTGTTGAAAGTCCATAAGAAAATAAGATTCCCATCCGGAAATTAACTTTATAAGTCTGCAATAGTAACCGATATTGAACGACAGGAAAGTTGTATTTTTTGAATGACAACAAATATTGACAAATAATCTGACTGTGAGCTATGTCTTTTCTTAGGGTACGTTAAGAGCCGGAGAACAGATAGCAGTGAAGAGGCTCTCAAAGCATTCCTCGCAGGGATTCCACGAGCTGAAAAATGAGCTGGTGCTTGCTGCCAAGCTCAAACACAAGAACCTCGCACCTCTCGTTGGAGTTTGCCTGCAAGAAGAAAAGCTACTTGTCTACGAGTACATGCCCAACAGTAGCTTGGACACTTTTCTTTTTGGTAGTCTTCGATGCTACTTGTTTCCCGCAAATCAAAACTGATATCGATGCCTATATTAATCTTCTGATCTTACGTACGTTCAGACCCAGTCAAACGGCAGGAGCTGGATTGGGCCAAAAGGTTCATGATCATCTGCGGGATCGCACGGGGCCTTCGTTATCTTCATGAGGAGTCACGTCTCAAGGTCATCCACAGGGATCTGAAACCAAGCAATGTGTTACTTGATGCAGATATGAACCCCAAAATATCTGATTTTGGCCTCGCTAGGGCTTTCGGCGGAGATCAGTCCCGAGATGTAACTAGACGGCCTGCTGGAACCCTGTAAGTTGCAGCATCATAACTCTATATATTATCTAAGTTCTAAATTCGTGACTCCGTATTTATAGATTGTTTTTTTTTTTTTTTGCCACGTTGAATTCTCCCTTGTTCTCTTTACCAGCAATACACCCCACAATCTCTATATGTGGTTCGACCACCAGGTGCCAAATACATTGAGCAACTGTAATATGAAAACAATATCAAAATTTTGAAAATTTCAACCATTTGCTCCCTGTCTTTCTTCTTACGGGACCTCTTGGATTAGACAAGTCAAACTTACAAAGCATTGAATTCGTATATATCCAAAATTATCAAGACTAACAACAAGAAAATGATATCAACAGATCTGTATTTATAGATGATTTGTAGAAATAATTTTGTTGTGTTTATTACAAAATCTAAAAAGAGTAACCAAAGTGGCATCCTGGAAGAACATAAAAGTCAATAACGACAGGTAAAATAAAAACTGGATAAAGTAATGTTTACAAATAAGTAGAATACCAACTGCCTCTGTTATACGAAAGTGACAAGATGTTGTAAACAGCTGAACTATAAATATTAAGTTAACCGTTACCCTGTGATTCCAATAAAACAAGAGAAAGAAAGTATCCTGATGTTCACCAAGGGTTTTTCTTGATGCTTGTTACTAAATCATTTTTGGCAAAAAATTGATGCAGCGGATACATGTCACCGGAGTATGCCTATTGTGGTCATGTCTCGACCAAGTCCGACATGTTTAGCTTTGGTGTGATCATACTAGAGATGGTCACTGGGCAGAAGAGCAACAGCACCTACGAGTGCCTGGATTCCACCTCTCTACTGAGCTATGTATGTGCTCGATCACAATCATGGCTTTTTATTGATACAGTGACCTCTTAAAATTAATTTTACACATGATTTCGGGTGTAAGTGCAGGCATGGAAGAAGTGGAGTTCAGGGTCGTGGACGGATGTGGTGGACACGTCACTGAAGGGGCAGTACCCCCAGAGCGAGGTCCTCAACTGCTTGGTCGTGGGGCTGCTGTGCGTCCAGGAAAACCCAGCTGACAGGCCGGATGCGTCCACGGTGGTGCTCCTTCTAGGAAGGTCAAATTCCATGCCTGATGAAATCAACCAGCTGGAGCCCTCTAGGCCGGCCTTCTTCTTTGGCTCCAGCAGAAGAGGCTTCTTGGATGTGGCTACTAATGGGAGCTCCAGCGATGACCAGATCAGAGATGGAAAACCGCCTTCAAAGAATGTGATGACCATTTCGGATTTTCAGGGGAGGTAGTTAGGTCTGTGTGGTTAATAAAACCTCTGGAGCGCGCTACTTATTGCATATGTTAAAGAATCCAGCAAGAAGAAAAATTCCCAAGTAGCTACTAAATAAGATTGAAGGTAAAACATGCAAATTGACCATTTTGACATCATAACATTTAACCAGATAAGAAAGATTTTTTAGTACCATCCAATTGATTGGAAACAATAAGCATGCGGTATACTACAATCAATTGCCGATTAGATACATATACGAATCATCAAGCATACAATTAGATTGCATGTGTTGTATATATTGTCGATCATACGTACCCAGCACTAGAGGAAATCACTGATTTGCCGAGTGCCCCAAGCACTCGGCAAAGGCTTTGCCAAGTGCAACACTCGGCAAAGAGCTCTCGGCGAAAAAAGTGCCAGCAAAGAGCTCTTTGCCGAGTGTTTTTTTCGGCACTCGGCAAAGAGTTTGCTGAGTGCCATCTCGGTACACGGTAAAATAAAGTTATCGCCTACGGCGCTAACGGTGGAAAAATTGCTTTGCCGAGTGTCAAACTGGAGGCACTCGGTAAAAACCTCAATCTTTGCCGAGTGTTTTTAAGGAGGCACTCGGCAAACTCCTCATTCTTTGCTGACAAACTCCTCGCCCTTTGCCGAGTGTCTTGAAGAAAACACTTGGCAAAGAGTGGTCACTTTGCCAAGTGTTTTCTGGAATGCACTCGGCAAAAAATGGTCACTTTGTCGAGTATAATTCAAAATACACTCAGCAAAGTGTACTTTTAGAATTGTTTTTTTTTGTTTTGTCCATAATACAGACACACATCACAGTCAGTTCATATTAATATCAATACACATTCCAGTCATTTCAACAACACATAATTCATAATTCACAAATTAAACCACAACACGTGAATCCATAAATCATCATCACAAGTACTTCCGTCCTACTTAAATCCACAAATAAATATCACATATAGTTCAACAACACTTCAATCCACATAAGCAAGTGTGTTCATCAACACAAATGATAAACAAGTTCACTAAGGATGGGATGGCAGGAACAAAACACGAGGGAGCGACGGATCTTGCTCTTCTTGAGGCACTTCATTCGACACCGCCGATGGAGGAGGATTTTGCACAAAGTAGAGCATATTAATTTGTATAGGTTTCTAAGTTTCTAGGTTTCTCTAGGAATCTAAGTTTTTCTAAATTCTCTAGGTTTTTGAGGTAGAGCATATTACATTCATCTAGGTTTATAAGTTTATCTTGGTTTTTAAATTTCTCTAAGTTTGTAAGTTTCTCTAAGTACTTTAAGATTCTATGTTTCTCTAGGTTTCTAAGTTGTCTAAGTTAACCAACTAATTAAAATGAACGTATAGAATTTTCAAAAGACTCATAGGAGAATAACCCATCAGTGGAGAAACATAGGGCATCGGTGGCGGAATCCAGGGCGTTGGTTGCGGGATCTGCGGCAGAGTCTGACCAAGCTGCATGGAAAAACTTTGGAGGTAGTTATACAATTGCGAGATCTGCTCTTGACTATGCCTCTGTTGATCGGTCGCTAGTTGCTCCATCTGCCTCTGTTGCTCAAGCTGCACCCTTTGTGCATCCTTTTGCATCCTCTCTGCATCTTGTTTCATCTGCCACACGGTCGCCTCAAGGTCCTCTCGTCTTTTCTTCTCTGCTTGCAGCTGGACCTACAAAATTCCATGCAATGTTAAACTAGAGTGTCTTTATCCCAGTATTAAGAATGGACAGACGATGAGTAAAACAGGAATAACTTGAATGGAAGAAGTCGGTCGTGGGAGTATGCCGGGTTAGCGCTAGTGCTCCGCGCTCGAATCTGAGAGAGAATGGGAGTACTAGCTGTGTCGAGTGTGCTGTCACCAAGATAGTAACGCCCATGCTTCTTGCCTCCTCCCACTCTCATAACAACCTCTCCATCAATGTCGTGTGCACTCGGATCATAGTCTGGCCCATGGATCTTCTTTGCCATATTGGAGTAAGTAGTGAGGCGAGTGTGGACAGACGGATTGCTGTACACCTTGGGTGGGTCTTCCGGGTTGTACTACACGTTGAACGTTGCCTTGCCCATGTGGGACAAAGCGAAGGCTTGGAACGTGTTGATAGGTTGGCCACCATGAGACGCCGACTCCGAATAAAAAAATATGATTAGAAATGCTATATTATTGAGATTTAGCAAAAAAAATTGAGCGTGAGCATAAAGAATTGAGGGTTCACATACGTATCTTTCTTTATATTCCTCGAGGCTAAGACTGCCTTGATTGTGTGGTGCACCTCCCATCATGAGACACCGCTCTTGGCAAGCGATGTGGGTTTCCTCCCAGCCGTCGCAGCACCACTTGTCCACAATGAGAGCCCAACACTCGGGATAGCCGACACACCAATATGGAGGAGCCTACACATAATTAAGATTATGACATATAAGAACATACAATCAAACATACTTAATCATAATTAATATTATTGGCTTACCTCCTTGTATCGTCGCAGGCTCAGCCTCATAGTTCTTGTGTCCTCTTTTTTGACCCGTACTCCTTGGCTAGCGTTGTAATCAATGATGGCCTGGATGCGCGCATCATAGTGCATGTCCCTCACAAGTTTATGACACATGTTACGTGCCACATGTTGTGTCCTATCCTCGTGTCCCGTCTCACATCTGAAGAAATCCTGCATACATATAAGATGTAAGCAACTATTATTTCAGGATTGATCCATGAATGCGATATGTGAAGTAATGCAGTGGGAGGAAGACTTACCTAGAACTCGCCGATCACCCGCTTGGCCAAGTTGTCGAATACATTCCCATCTCGAGCCTCAAAATCACGAGCGACTCTGTAGTGAGCAAACGTCCAGGCTGACTCCCTTTTTCCCTGAAACTCAACAATGCCTGGGAAGTGTGCCCTACACAGAAGACCCAGGATGCCATTGGGTTTACGTTTGTGACCACACTAGACGATTGTAATCCAACTCTTACCAAAGTGATCAAGATAAATTGTTAGTTTCCATTGTCATTTACAAAATATCAAATAAAAATGTATTCATAATATCTAAAGTTACTTACCGAACTCTTGGTTAAATCATCGGTCGAAGGTCAAGAGGTATCGGCCACGTCGGGAGGGTCGAGGGACTTCGCAACCAGATAGAAGGCACTGTCTCCACCACCTCCTCCTCCTCCCCCTCCTCCTCCTCCTCTTGTCCCCCCTCTTGTACCCCCCCTCCTGTCCCCTCTCCTTTCCCACCATTTGTTCCCCCTCCTATCCCCCCTCTTGCCCCACCTCCTGCTCCACCTCTGCCTCCTCCTCCTCCTCCTTTTCAAAAGAAGAAGAAGAAGAAGAAGCTACAGGAGCCGATTCCCTCGCTTTTTCTTTCCCTTGACCCCTGCCTCCACGTCTTCCTCGACCCCTGCCTCCACCTCTCCCTCGACCCTGGCCTCCACTACCCTCGAACTTATCAGAGTGTTTGCTGTGAAATGCGGACAACTTCCTCAACATGCCACCTCCCACCATTTTTGTTCAATCATATGCAAATAAAAAGAGTGAACCAATCAATATATTTCAACAATGATAAGCAAAATAAACAAAATTGAATTTAAAATAGTATAATATTATAAGTAGTAAGGTAAGTATGGATCATATATGTATTAGAAATAATCATCATCATCAGGATGAGCTGGATCATTTATCTCATCATTATCATCACTATCATTTGCTAAATGTAATCGCTCAAGTTATGGTAGGTCCTCCGCATTAGCAACCAAAGGAGGGATGTCATCAACATTGTCATTTTCTGAGCATACATGCTCAAGTAATTCTAACCCCTTCGCATTATGAAACTCATCTCCAGCGTCCTCGTCAACAACCCTCGGATTGTCTACATCCATTTTGAACACTTCGGTTAAGTCTATCTCAAATCTCCCTTGTAGGCCATCTTCTTGAAAGAACTCTACTTCATCTGTGTTTGGGTTATTGATGTAATCAGCATTGTTTGGTATTGGTAGTTTACCATGTGGCGATATCTTGTACACAACATCCGAACCTTGAGACGCGCATCGGTTTGGCATGGGTATGAGAGATAATAAACTTGTGTGGCTTGTTGAGCCAAGATATAGACATTGTCTGCTTGATAGATGGATGATAGTTGAATTTTGACCAGCCCAAGATTAGGGGTCCATCTCACTGCTGTCGGATCAAACCAATGGCATTTGAAAAGAACATGATTAAGAGGTTTCGAACCCTCAAAAGTGAGTTCGAGTATTTCTTCAATTCTTCCATAATACTCATGCCCATCAAGACCGGGCATCATAACTCTCGTATCTGTGGTTTTCTGATTGGGACGACTCTGCTCGTATCTTGTTGTGTGAAAGAAATATCCGTTCACATCATAAGCATTAAAAGACCAGACCTTATAGGTACAACCATTGACAATCTGTCTCAACTCAGCAGTCATGGACGCATCAGTTCGGGCCTGCGAGTTATAACAAGATAGTTTATTAACTAAGAGGAGAATGGAAAGTCAAACTAAGTACTAGCTAAATTAGATCGTACCTTTTGTCTGAACCAAGAAATGAAACCGGGCATTCCACTTCCCGCTCCCTGTGTAAGAAAGGTCTTAGTCTCATTTGCTATAGGTTCCCTTCTTTCACGCCAGAAATGATGCAAAAATTCCCTATCCAACGAGAAACAACGGGGTTGGAGGCAAAAAAGTGACTACTTAAGAAGAACAAGATTTTTGTAAACTTACTGCATGTAGGGCTCGGCTTCAAAAATATTGGTCAACACAAATAGCATGATGATGCACCACTCTTCAGGTTTGAAGGTCTTAGGGGTCGAACCACTTGCACTTCCAAGTTGCCCTTGGAAAAGGCTGAGAGTGGAACCATCTTGGTCCGTATTGTAACTAGATGGTGTATTATGCACGCTAGGAACGTTGTCAGCATAGTATTTTGTGGTGAAGTTTGACAACTCCTAAAAAATGTATGCCTCTACTATTGAAGCTTCAATCTTGCATTTATTTTTTGCATTTAGTTCGAAGAACCTTTATACACCTCTCAACTGAATAGCACCAACGGTACAACACAGGCCCCCCATTCATGCCTCATATGGGAGGTGTAAAATCATATGTGGCATCAAAGTGAGGAAGCTGGGTGGAAAGATCTTCTCCATCTTATAGAGCAAATCAGGGGTCTATCTTTCCATATTTGTAATCACGGTCCGAGATAACTCCTTAGCACCAAGCTGGCAAAAGAAATAGTTCAACTCTGCCCGCACTTGCCACACGTGATCAGGGACATAGCCTCGAACCATCACCGGTTGAAGAAGCTCAAGCCATATATGGTAGTCATGACTCTTCAACCCACTGATTCGCATAGTCGACAAGTTCACTCCCCTCCTCAGATTCGCTGCAAACCGATCAGGAAACATTATTGTATGGAACCATTCCAGTACTTCCCTCCTTTGCATGGCTGTCAGGATGAAATCGGCCTTAGGCTTTTTCCATGTCTTGCCAGTTGTAGGAGGCACCATGTTCAGCTTTGGTCTATCGCATAACTCTTCCTGATCCACTCTTGCCTTAACGTTGTCCCTTGTCTTATCAGACTTGTCTTATTAGAAATGGCCATGGATGTTGTGAAAGACATCTCGCCAATATTCTTTTCAGTATGCATTATGTCAATGTTATATGGAAGAATAATGTCCTCCATATACTCAAGCCTATGCAAGCCCTAGATATGAGTCCAGGCATGTAAATCACCATATCCCACAAAGGCACCATCTTCTTCATTGACCTCTAGAGCATCTAACATAGCACGAACCTTAGCACCTATCATTATGTGCGGTGGAGGGTCGTTAACTACAACACCTTTCGTAAAGTTCTTTTTGTCTCTTCTGAATTCATGGTCAGGATGGAGGAATTGTCGGTGCTTTTCGATAAAAGAATACTTGCCACCCTTCTTCAACCAAATGAACTTCAGATTTGTCTTGCATATTGGGCATGGGAACTTCCCGTGAACACACCATCCACTGAATAGCCCATAAGCCAAGAAGTCATGCAGAGAGAAGTGATACCAAACATACATATTGAAGTTTGTTCTTGTTGCTCGATTGTATGTCCATGACATCCTTTGTTTGCCATTTACGGTTCTGACAAATTCCACATGGACAGAAAGTTCGAGGAGTCTTCCCTTCAATGTTGACAAATGCTTGGTTCAAGAAAGCATTAGTCTTTTGAATCCATTCATTAGTCATCAATTCTGTGCTTTGGCAGCCCATGTACATCCACTCACGGTCTTCCATCCTCGAACATATCACCGAAAAAATAAAACAACAACTTTATCTAACGCATATCTCTGCAGTCTAATAGGTAAGGATAGGTCCTATTCCCACCCAAGGATGTGTATATGAGTTAAGTTTCCATGCTCTACTCCAATCCAAGATAGAATTTCGGCAACACCTCCCCGTTGTTCTCCAAATACACGTCCTAATAAGGAGATTGTGTATCCGAAGAACAACAGGAATGTGCTGCCAAAACTCTGTCTCAGACCAGAGAAGAGCATGAAAACTAACCCATCTACACATTCTCAGGCTGTCCCAAAAAAAGGGGACAATTTGTAAAAGATACGGCTACAGATATACAAAAATCTGCATATTTCCAATCATATCTCTTTCGAACAGGACACGCCTAACTAGGTTATGTGACCTGAACGGAAAGAATGGATCTTTTATGTCTCACCTTGCAAAATTCGACAGCACCTCCCCTACACAGTGAGCAACCTGAAGATGGAAGGTGTCAACGATGTCAACAACCTTCACAGCCTGGTCATCAACACCCTCATCATCACCACCCTCAGCAGATGGGTTGGCACCAATGTTCACATCAAGGGGTCCTTGGACAACCCACTGCAAGAATTCATCAATGTATAAATAAAAAAAGTACCAACAACAAGAATAAAGTAGCAGATTCAAATTAAGTTCATCTAGGCCATTGTTAGCAAAATCAGTCACAAAGGAAAAACAAAACATAAGCCAAAATTTTGAGAGGTTTCAACATTTTGGGACAAGATGAATCAACAGTTGCAATCCTCACCAGCAATGGAGCAATACTAATAATTACACAATAAATCTGGACAATACAAGCAATGGTACCTAACAGGAGCAATAATTTGCTGTCAAATAGTTCAGCTCAAAGATTGAACAATAGTACAAGACTTGCTACACCATTAATGCCATCAAACTTTGTTGTTATAGTAGAATATTCTCTTGTTGTGTACAGTAAGGAGTCATCTGAGTAATAAAGCCAGCTTGCTACCCTTGCTAGGTTACGTGACCTACAAACATGAAAGGACATAGGGGTCTTTTTGCCTCACCTTGCTACTGTAATGTGACGTGTCGACAACAGTCACAGCGGTCGTGTATGCCTCCCCTAGCTTCTCCCTACAAAAGAAATAAAACAATAATGTTAATCCAAATTTCGGCAACACCTTCCCTACACGGTGAGGTTTCCAACATCTGCAAGAAAAACAATGGCACGATAGCCGGTAACCATAACGACACGATGGCCCGACATCCACAACGGCCCGATGGCCGACATCTACAACAGCAGAGACGAAGTTCTACCTCCACGGAGCAGGAGCAGGACAGCGACGTGGGAAGGCAACTGGTGGGCGGGGTGGGCGGAGACAGGGCAGGGCGTAATGTTGGGGCCGTAGGCTCATCACGGGGTCGAGGCTAAAAATAGTAAAGTCATTTTACTTGTGGAGTACATAATGATAGAATGAGATTTAATTTTCCTTTGTTCACTAATTAATGTCAACTCCAAATAGATAATCTGTTCTATGAAATCAAAATTATTGGACATGAAATCAAAATCACATCGCTGCAGAGAAGCGTTACCTCTGAGCAGCATCGAGGTGAGGACGAGACAACAGGCGGGGGTAGGGGTGGGGGAAGGTGACAAGGGCGCAGCAGGGGCAGGGTGGGGGCATGGGTGGGGATGCGGCGCTGGTCCCTGGCGTGGCAGGGCATGGTGGGGGCGACCTCCGAGCGGCGGTGACGGCCGATGGCGAGCGAGAGAGAAGCGGGGTGGGCGCAGGGGTGGGGAAGCGGCAAGCTCTGAGCGGTGGCAGTGGCGGATGGAGAGAGGGAGGGAAGCGGGGTGGGCACGGGAGCGGGGAGGCGGCGAGCTCCGAGCGGTGGCGGCGGCGGATGGCGAGCGGGAGGGAGGCGGGGTAGTGGCCGGGGCGGGGAGGCGGCGAGCTCCGAGCGGCGGCGGCAGCGATGAGCTCCGAGCTCTGAGCAGATGGCGATCGGGAGTGAAGCGGCGGATGGCCACCAAGAGTGAAGCAACGGCAAGGTCCGAGCTAGAGGATAGAATGCAGGACTTAACGCGCTCCCTGCTATTCTTCCCCCGCTTCCAGATCTCTTTCCTGATTGTCTGGGCCCCACAGTCGGCAAAGAGGACCCTTATGCCAAGTGCCCTACCGCAGCACTCGGCAAAAGGACCTTTTGCAAGCACTTCACGCACACCCTGCTTTTCTTCCCGTCCTTCCAGATCTCTGTGTCGAGTGTCTGGGTCCGACACTCGGCAAGGAGCACCTTATGCCGAGTGACTTGCTGCAGCACTCGGCACAAAGGCCGTTTGCCGAGTGTTTATGGAAAACACTCGGCAAAAAAATATTCTATCAACTTTAAAAAAAATTACAAAATTCAAATAAATTCGAGCGAATAAAAAAAAACACTCGGCAAAAAAATATTCTATCAACTTTAAAAAAATTACAAAATTCAAATAAATTCGAGCAAATAACCAAATTTTTACAAGACATGATTTATATGACCTAATATCTGCACAAAAGTTTTTGGAGTCAATGTCAATTCAAACATTAATTTGACTCAAATTCCTAACAATTCATTGTGAAGTATAAGTTTATGTTTCGGTCATTTATCATTTTCTAAGCATCATACGTGATAAAATGCGCAAAACATTCTCTAATTTTTTCCACAATGTCCACATATGACACCATGACATGCTGACAATTTGGATAATTTTATAACTTCGCTTTCTTTTTAAAACTTTAAAATACAATTCGATCGCACGTTCCTACTAATATTTCACGTATAAAATTCTAGAAATTTCCTTCCATTTCCGGGATATAGCTTCAATTTGGACTAACTAACATGAATATCAAATCTCCCATACGTTTATTCGACCACTCAAATCACCTATAGTTTAAATTTGATTTGTCCCAAAAATACACATAATAAAATAAATTAAATAAAAAATGCAAAAAGATTAGGAAATTAACCAAATTTTCACATTACCCAAAATATATTGTCTCTGTGCCAAGAAAAATATTAGCCATCAAAAATAATTACAAAAAAAATTATTTTGCCGAGTGTCCCTCAGAAACACTCGACACAACGGGCTGTTTGCCGAGTGTCCCATCATGACACTCGACAAAAGTGAAGTTTGCCGAGTGCCCCCCTGATGGACACTCGACAAACGTGTAACCGCCGTCAACCTCCGTTAGTTCACGATTTGCAATTTTGACTAGTTCCCTTTTTGCCGAGTGACGGGCTGCAGGGCACTCGACAAAGGTGTTGTATGCCAAGTGTCGGTAGTTTTTCGAGTGTTCTTTAGTTGAGAATCGGTAAAATGTATGTTTGCCTAGTGCCTTACGCTTGCCGAGTGTATTTAGTTAGGCACTCGGCAAAGAGGACTCTTTACCGGGCACCTTTGCCGAGTGTTCTTTTGTTGAGCACTCGGTAAAATGTATGTTTTTCTAGTGCCCAACGTTTGCCGAGTGTATTTAGTTAGGCACTCGACAAAGAGGGCTCTTTAGTGACTGCCTGATATAAAACACTTGGCAACCATTGGGACACTCGCCAAAGATAGATTTTCCTGTAGTGCAGAGTACCTTACATATATGAAAAGTAGAGATAGACTCCTATTTAGATATGTATAATAGACCGACTAGTACTCTACCATTTAACCCTGTCTCTCCGTTTATATAAGGCGAGCGAGGACTCCTCTCATCAAGACAATTAGACAACCAATCCCACAACAGGAGAACATTTAGGAGATACAACCTCTTAACATCAAGATCTATGATCTAGACATATTAATACAATACCACAGAGCACAATACATAGGGTAATTATCCTTCGAGAGTCCAAGCCTATTAAATCGTCCTCTTGTGTTATTGTCGTCTCTCGATCTCATGCATACCCCTATCCTACATATAATTCCTCATAGGTCAGCTATCCTATTTTTATTGGTGAGAATAAGTTTCCACAGTTGACACATTAGGAAGTGAAAAGCGCGATTTGTTGGCCTCAATCTTCTTCAAATCCATCTACCAGCAGATTCTATTGTATAAATTAGCACTTTTAATTTTATATTAAAATAAATCATAAACATGATTAACAGATTGCATGATGAATTAGACAAGTCTACGCAAGATCTAGACATGTCTATATAGGCAGTCAATATCACAACATCTACCATACTATCCAAAACTATCATAGACATACAGATCACGAAAGCTAGTATGGAAGACATAGTTTGAGATGAGAGTACATACGTTTCCTTCTAGATAGGGTAGAGTAGGTGGCGACGACATGCAGCACCGTCACATTATTGGCGATGGCGAGTGAGACCGACTCGACGTCAAGGAAGATGAGCCATGGCGACAAGCTTGACAAAAACAAGGGAACGATCGAGCAGTCGCGCAGAGCGCTTCCCAAAAATCTTATTTGCCCTCTCCCGGTGCAGGATCACAGAGGACGACGGTTTTGAAGACCTGCTCTCTCTTTCGCCAGTGCACGCCGACGATCGGGATGGAAAAGTCTTGGCGGCGCAACAATAGTGAGAGGCAAAACCCTAGGCGATTGCGTGATATGATCTGCGGCGGTATCCATACATATTTATAGGAGGAACCGCTAGGGTTGGGCGTCCATAACCAAATATATGAAACATGCAGCAAAAAGAAAGTGCAAAAGGAAGTCGCGCCCCCGCAAGACAAGGGGCCGAATTTCAGCGGACCATTCACGCAGGTGATGCGTGGCCGCGCCCATCGCCCATGCCCCAGCCCGCCCCACCCGGCAAGGCGAGGCGAGCGAGCGCGTGCGTTTGTTCTTCCTTTCTCCCATCCACACACTTACAAGAGATGCTAGAGCAACCAACCATATAAGTTGGACTCCCTCCACCTTCACTAGCAATATGAGACTAAACCTTTGCACTCTCACCACTCATGAATGGGCCTTTGAGATTTTTTAGGAATTATTGAAATACTAATGGGCCAAGCCCATATAATTCCAGCAATCTCCCACCAGATCTCAAAGTCCCAGCTAGACTTTGCCTCACCCCACTGTCGTTTAATATATCAGTTTTTTCAGTAGAGACTATTAAGTTGAACTTCCATCTAGAATAGTAAGCTACACTCATTCACAACTTCAACAATGGACTACGCCTTGAATTGCAAGTTTTGTGCATACAAGTTTCATTTACTGTCATAACTGATACTAGACCTCTAGTAGACTTCTCCGTGGGTGGAGCATATAGGTCATACTCCCTTGGTCTTTCATGAGCTTAATAGAGATCACCCAAATCTCACAGATTGCGACCTTACAACAATCTAACTCATATAGGTGTATTCATTCAAGAATGTTCTATAGGATAACATCTTCACTATTTAAAGCCAACTGAATACATTAAGGCAACAACCAACCTTTCATATAGATATCGAGAGTGATGCATCGCTTCTTGAGTGGGTTATTAAAAGGTTACTCTCATGCTAACCAATAGCTTGTTCTTCCTAGGTCCTACTTTATGGGATCTCTGATCACATAGGTTGGGTTACCACTATAGAATAGCACGTATGGGTCTCATACCCATCTCCTTTGATGCACTGGAAAAAATGTCTCATTGTAATCAATTCCTTCTCTTTGCGTAAAGCCTTTAGCCACAAGTCATGCCTTAAACTTTTCTATATTCCCTCTAGAGTTATATTTAATCTTGTAGACCTATTTACAGCCAACTGTTTTGGCTCCTTTAGGAATTTCTTCTAAGTCCCAAACTTCATTGAGACCCATTGATTTTATTTCATCTTTTATGGCCTCCAACCACTTAGATGAATGGACACTTCTCATGGTTTCTTCATATGAGGTGGGGTCATCCTCCATATGATATTCTTTTGTGTTATACAGTTCATAGTTAGCTGGTATTGCTGACTTTCAAGCTCTTTCAGACCTCCTAGGGGCCTCTTCATTTGGCACAATTTCTAATTAAGGCTCTTGTGGAGCCTGTTCTTCTGGCACATTATCTATTTGAGGCTGCTGCTGCTCCCCCTCATCCAGTGGCAGGTTCCTCTTCTACCATATGTGGAGTGACAACAGGTGCTAGCACTAAACGTCAGGCATCACAGGCGCAACATCAACAGGCAGTGAGAAGAAAGGTTCTCAACTCATAGAATCGGGCACATATATCCGCTTCTCCTCAAGATCGATCTCTCGAGCTACCATGCTCCCCCTAATCATATCGTCCTCTAAAAAGATGGCATGTCTTGTTTCTACAAACTTTGTATATCTATCTGAGCAGTAGAAACGGTAACCAATAGACTTTTCTAGGTAGCCAATGAAATGGCAACTCATTGTCTTAGGATCCAATTTCCCAAATTTGAATTAAATATCTTGGCCTCTGCAGGACTGCCCCCACACATGGAGTTGTGCCAGCGAAGGCACTCTTCCAGTCTATAATTCATACAGTGTTTTAGGCACCGATTTACTTGGAACTTTGTTGAGAATATGAATAGCGGTTTTGAAAGCCTCTATCCATAAACTCACTGGCAGTGTGGAGTAGCTCATCATGTTGCGCACCATATTCATCAAGGTATGGTTACGCCTTTCTGCTACTCTATTCTGTTGTGGCTCACCCATTGTAGAATACTGAGCGACTATGCCATTTTCTTGTAGGAACCAAGCAAAAGGTCCTAGAACTTGTCCATAATGCGTATGCCTCCCGTAGTACTCCCCCCCCCCCCTTCCCACGATCGAATCTTACAACTTTAATCTTTAAATCATGTTGATTTTCTACTTCTGCTTTAAATATCTTGAATTTATCCAATGTCTGTGATCTTTCTTTGATTGAATGTCATAAACGAGTCATAACCATCCACACTCTTGACAGGAAAAGGACCATAAATATCCGTATGAATGATCTCTCATATTCCTACGCTTCTTTTGGTGTTTTTCTTAATTTCTTTATGTATTTTACTTTAATGCATTCAATGCATTGTTCTAAGTCTGCGAACTCCAATGGAGGAAGAATGTCATTCTTTACAAGTCTCTCAATTCTCCCCCTCGAAATATGGCCTAAACGACAATGCCATAATTTCAATGAGACGTTTGGAGTTCTTTTTCTTTTCTTGTTAACTTTGGACAACGAGGATACATGGACATTCATATTATGTATATTATCATTTACATTATGTATCGCATTCACATTATCACCAAGTGACCAAATAAAGCTTATCTTGCAAAGACGTAAAACCAATGCATTCATTATTGAATAAAAGTTTACATTTGCTATTACCAAAATGACAACCGTCTCCATCAAAATCTAGACACGAAACACTTATGAAATTTCTTTATAATGAAGGTACATAAAAAAACATCAATAACCTTAAGAATAAAGCCATCTCTAAGCTCTAGGTGAAAATCCCCTACAGCTTCAACTTTGGCTTCTACTCTATTAGCCACTCTTATCGAACCTTCGTTTCTTCCCATGGTTATCGTCGTACTAAACCCCCTAAACCAATTTGCAACATGAATAGTCGCTCCTAAATCAATCAACCATGTGAATCTAGAATAGTTAACATACAAGGATTCATTTACAAATGTAATCATGTTCTCACCTTGTCTTGCCATGAATAACTTCAGCCAGTCAGGACAGTTCTTCTTGTAGTGTCCTTTCTGCTTGCAGTGCAGGCATGTGTTCTTGTCCACTACAACATGTCCCTGCTGAGGTCTATGTTGTTGCTTGCCTTGAGGCTTAGAGTAAAAGACCGTTTGCTTTGGCTGCTTGCCCTTGCTCTTGTTGTCTTTAACATAGTGGACAGAACCACCATTCTTGTCTTTGATTCTGTCCTCCTCTTGGACACTATTGGCAATGAGCTGCTCAAAGGTCCATTTTTCTGGATTCATATTGCAGTTGGAGACAAAGTTGTCAAACTCCTTCGGTAAGGACAGCAATACAAAATGAATCAGGAGGTCATCCTTAATCTTTAGCTTCACAGTCTTTAACTTTGTAGCCAAACTGTTCATCTTTAGGATATGCTCTCTTATTCCACCTCTAGTGTATTTCTCAGACACAAGATGCCTGATCATCTCTGTGGCATATGTCTTGGAGGACCCAGTAAACTGGTTCTCAACCCTCTGGAGATAGCCCTTGATAGTGTCTTCATTCTGGATTGAGCCCATGATAGTGGGCTCAGTTGAGTTCTTCACAAGAGCCAAGCACTTCTTGTTGTCAAGGATCCATCTTCTATGCCAAAGTTAAAATCGAGCTCTGGTGGGAGCATCATCTCTCTGTCTCTTTTCTCAAGCAGCATCTGACTCATCTGTGCCTTTGACAAGCTCTGGAGGCTCTATGGGTCATGGGGTAGTCATGACCCAGTCCACCTCACCCATAACAAAAGCAAGGTCGACTCTTCTTTTTCATTCCCCATAGTTGTCCCCTTTCAAGATTGGGATCTGGTTCAGGAAACTCATCATGGTGGCACCTGAAATTAGTCATGAAAAGTGAGAACAAAAATTAGATATAAATTCTACGAAGCTATGCATTAAAACCTATATCACCGTTCGGTAGAAAATAGGCATAATACATAAATCATTATAATATGACATTACAATAAACAACGTTGGTCAGAAAATTACAATGACATATGATCTGAAAATTAATGCTACTAAAATTAAATTCTCCCATTGGTTCAATTTAATTTTAGAAAACATCAATTTTATCATTAAGCATCAAATTCTATCATCTTGCAGCGGAAACATATCATAAAACATGCATGAACAGTAGCAAAACATCTTATTTACTGTCTGCAAAAATTATCTCGTTGGTTCAAAAAATTACAGAGGTAAATTCATCCAATTTTACTCATATTCAGTTCAAAAATTTTCAAAATTTGAGAAAAAACAGTCAAATTCTTACTCAGAAAGCTACTGTGCATGCCCCCAGCAAAACCATCGGCATAGCTCGTGCGCGCGTGAGAAAAATAGCAGCGGCCCAGCCCAGCTTGCCACGTGCGCGCGTGCTCCGTAGCCTTTCGACCCAGTCCGTCCAGGCGCGAGAAACTAGCGGTCCAGCCCAGCCAAGCGGCCCTCAGCCCCGCCTTCATCCCAGCCATTCGAGCAGATCGACAGCTGGGCGCGCGTCTTGCGCGAACAAAACCACGACCCGGCTGCATCTCTCCAAACCCTAAGGCTTATTTCTTTCTTCGCTCTCTCTCTCTCTCTCTCTCTCTCTCTCTCCATTCGCTCTCGAGCACTACGACAGCGCGTGATGCTCGTCAGTGAGGCTTGCCGGAGCGACGATGACGGCGAGAAAAGAGGAGGAGCGTCCAAGCGGTGAGCACGGCGTCGCCTCGAGAGCCCTTGCCGGCGCCGCCATCGAGCGTTCTCATGACGGTGCTCCGGCAAGCGCCTCTGTCTGTTCCAACTTCAGCGAGGCCGGTATTGGCTTAGAGGTGGAGCAAGGAGCCCGGGTAAGCCTAGATCCCCTCTGTTCGCGCCTGTCTTCTTTTTGCTTCTGTAACCCTAACCCTAGGGTTAGGGTTTGGGGTTTAGGTGGGGATTCTTTTCTTTGATCCGATTCGATCGAATCTCTTATCTACCTCTACTAGATCTAGCACTAGGTGGCTCTAATACTAATGTTGGAGTCTAAATTCTATCCTAGGCTAGCAATTAGTGAGGATCTAGCATTTATGAGCGGCTCTGGTACAGGATCTAGAGGGGGAGAGAGAGAAAGGAAGAGCGCACATACCGGGGTTGTGAAGTGGAGCGGGAACTGAGGAGGTGTCCATGGTAGGAGCCGATGGTGGCGTCGGTTCCGATCATGTTGACGGCGAGGACGAGGACGAGGGCGTCGGTGAGGTGTCGGGGAAGCGGGGACGGCGGTCGTTGGTGTCAAGGGCCTTCGGGTCTCCACCACCCTTGTCCCGGTACGGCAGGGTACGACATCATGACGGCGGTGGGTCTTCTTGTCGCTGGTTGTGCTCATCCTTGGGATCGGGTTACGTTTGTAGGAGGACTGGTGGCGGCGGTCAACCTCATGGTCCGTGCCCCGGCCGTCCTCCTTCTATTTATGTGGCGTAGTGCGATAGGGGCCCACCAACCAGAGAAGGGTTGGGGCTCCCCCGATCAGGGCACGGATCTGTTTGTTGGGCCGTTGAGCTCAACATGAAGATCTACTAACAGTGTTTCCGTCTGGGTTAAAGCGGTGTGAGGTGAAGCAACCGAGAGCATGGGTTGCATGGCGTGCTCGAGATTGAAGTTGGGCGTCTTCGGGCCGCTTAGAGGAATTCGACCGGCGACGCACCCTGACAGCGCTTGTCTGCTGCTCCACTCGCCCAGGTCGTGAATGAATGGGTTGACCTCACACGATCAAATTAGCGTCGTCGACGGTCCGCTAACCGTTGTTAGCTGCGCATCGCATCTAACACGGCACGACGGCACAAAAGGCAAGGTAAGTCATATGTCGGCCTTTGCCGAACATGTCGTTTGTTGATATGCAGGCAGGTTGGTGCACCTGCAGCGTAGCGGCATTCCGGCACGCTGGCAAAACACCTGAGGCTCCTCCAACCCAACTTGAAGATGGTCACGGATCTCCAGTGGGGTGTTTAAATGGCCCCTACTCTAAATTTTAGGAGTTAATTACAAAAAAATTGACTTCAGTGAGGCTCCCCAAGACTCTAGTATTTTGTATGTCCTTCCAAATTTCTTTCCTATAGGACCCCAGGTTTGGGAGCCTCCCATCCACCCTCTCAAAGGTGGGTACCATATTTTATATTTTTTGTTTTCTTCTTCTCTTTACCCTGTGCCCCACTCTCTCTCTCCACCCCCCCCCCCTCCCCCCATGTTCCTCTCCCGCCGCTACATGCATACAACACCACCCTAACCCTCTGCTTCTCCGCTATGTCGGCCGTGTCGCCACTGTCACGGTGCCCCGCCTCCATCTCCATGCACTGGGAGCAGCTACCCACCGCCGCCCTACTCCTCACAGCCATGGTATAGTGGCACACACCGACAAGGAGCAGGACGCCTAGATCTTGCCCTGGCTGACGACAAGCGTGCACGGCGGCTGTTGGGCTTTTGAGGTGCTGGCGCACTCGAGCAGCGCGGCAGGTACGTCAACCCCATCCGTGGCAACCTTCGATGTGACAAGGGGGGCCCACCGCTCGTCCCTACCGTCATCGATGAGGAGTTCGGTGAGCGCGGCAGCGGCCTCGTGCCGCATCCGCACGTCGTCGATGTGGGCTTGCAGGAAGAGAATGGATTGGGTGGCGCTCAGAAGAGTATATGGCCGTGAGCCTGCAGGGAGGAGGGCAACGGTGCTGGTGCGGAGCAGGGCTTGGGCACAGGAGGTAGAAGAAGCAGGGGATACTACCCGGCGTGGAACAAGGACAGGAGGAGGAGCCACAGGAGATGCAGTTCAGAAGGCGTACAAAGGAACAACGTCGGGGCCCTCTACGTCGGTGGCGGAGGCGGGCGCCTGGGGCGGACGTGACGGGGTAGGGCGGCGCCGGCGGGGTTGAGGCCTCTGAACTGCAGCGAGTGGGGAGCAGGGCTTGGGGCAGGCGGGCCGGTGGGGAGCAGGGCTTGGGCGTAGTGGGGCAGAGCGCCAGGGCTAGGCGTGGCGGGGGACCGAGGGCGCCGGGCATGGGCGAGCCACGGGAGATGCGCAACGGTGGGTGGTGGCGGGCTAGAGCTGAGGCAAGGTTGGCTGTGATGGGCTGGAGCATGGGAGGTAGCTGCACGCGTGCCGACGTGCGGAGAAGAAATATTTTTATTTTTTGTTTCTGACAGGCAGGACCTATAGTGAATAAGAATTTGGATGCAAATTGTTATCCTCAAATTCTGTAGATGGACTTGCAAAATACAACTTGAGATGCTAAATTTACATGCTCTACTGGAGATGCTTTTGGACCTGACAGCCAGCGCGGTCCAATCAGATGCTGCCTTCTTCTTCTCGCTGCTTCTGATTGGCTTCGCGCTGATCATGATCCATGTGGGCGTTGCGGACGGTAAAATAAGTGGAAGATATACGGGATGGGCACAACAATTGATCGAGTGTGTGAGCGTCAGGTGTGATGTGTACTGGCTGCGTCGCCATAGCAGAGTAGTTACCCTTGTAACCTTTTTTTTTCGAGGATGTTACCACTGCAACCTAGCAGCATGTGTTGCCATTAATTCTGTTGGATTCCAATCGCACTTCGCACGTTAACTCTCCAGCACACAATCCGATTACATCAGTGCACAATCATGACCAGTATGAGTAGTGTAATTATACTGTTTTATATATTAGGAGCTGACTCAACACTTGGAGCAGAGGAGAGCATGACATGCTTGTTCTAGTATATAGAAGCAAGCAGGTAGTCGGCTGCCGAGCTACAGCAAAAGCAGAGGGGGTGCATTACTTTATGATTACATTTGCCCCTGCTCTGCATGTAGCTCTAGTTAAGATACGATTCGGACGAAAAGATCGTACAATATACTAAGTACACAAGGTAACACATGGCTTGGTTGCTCTTGCATGGAACCGATGGTCTTCAACTACATCACTGAACAATAGGGGAAGAAACTGGGCGTGGTGGCCGCGGCTGTCAGAGACTGAAGGTACTATATAACATCGGGGGGGGGGGGGGGGGGGGACAGAATTGTGCCCTTCCAAGAATCAGGAACTGCATCGAAGCAAGGGGCAGGAGGTTGTTGTCGCTGACTGGAAGTTCATCCTGCGGGTGCCGGCGGCGATAGAGATTGGCGCCGACGAGCACGCCTACGAAGCCCAGGAGTACGCCAAGCTCGCCAGCCGACGCGCCAGCGCTGACCGCGAACAGCAATACAACAAAACCGATGGCCGCTATTGTGGTTCCCGGATTCTTGGTCATCCTCGCCTGCGCGACGAAGGCAACGACGTCCCCTGTCCATTCGAGCATCACGCAGCGAAAGATGTTGAGCACGACAACGGAGAGGCGCGCAAACTGGAAACCAATCGGCACGCCACCGTCAAAGCATTTTCTGAGAGGAGAACGGGGTTCGAAACCGTAGGCGATCAGAGAAAAGGATCCAAGAAGGGAGGGAAAACCGGAAAAGGAACTTTACCCGAGCTGCCGGCGTGTCGCCCTCCCGACCTGCGGCGTTTCAATCGTGACTGTTCCCCGATTTCGCGATCGACAACCGCAGCCCATCGGTTCCAGGAGCAACAGCAGCGTCTTCTTGGACGGGTGTGTGCTGGCTGTGTGGGACAGTTCCCATCGTACTGAAATATTAAAGCCGATCGATCGAGGGAAATGTGTCTGCGGCCATGCCCCGCTCACCTGCCTCTCTTTTCCCGGCTTGTTTAGCAATGCGTCGGTACTCGGTCCTAGTCCGTGTGTGCAGTGCAGACAGAAACGGAGCGCGCCAGACCAAACAACTGACACGACGTTACACTTCTTTAGCATAGAAAACTTCACCACGTGTCAATGATTCGGACCTATTAGGAAGGTGAGGTAGTCTGAAATTACATGCGTGCAGATTCCACATCAACAACAAAAATTAGATTTTATCTATGAAGCACTGAAAAAGGCGCCCCCCACCCACCCACCCACACACACACAAACAATTGTGCCCTTCCAAGAATCAGCCAGGAACCAAGGAACTGCATCGAAGCAAGCGGTTGCGGCGCGGGGACGCTATGAGCGCGCCTACACGGCGAGCGCCAAGGGGCAGGAGGTTGTTGTCGCTGACTGGAAGTTCATCCTGCGGGTGCCGGCGGCGATAGAGATTGGCGCCGACGAGCACGCCTACGAAGCCCAGGAGTACGCCAAGCTCGCCAGCCGACGCGCCAGCGCTGACCGCGAACAGCAATACATCGAAACCGATGGCCGCTATTGTGGTTCCCGGATTCTTGGTCATCCTCGCCTGCGCGACGAAGGCAACGACGTCCCCTGTCCATTCGAGCATCACGCAGCGAAAGATGTTGAGCACGACAACGGAGAGGCGCGCAAACTGGAAACCAATCGGCACGCCACCGTCAAAGCATTTTCTGAGAGGAGAACGGGGTTCGAAACCGTAGGCGATCAGAGAAAAGGATCCAAGAAGGGAGGGAAAACCGGAAAAGGAACTTTACCCGAGCTGCCGGCGTGTCGCCCTCCCGACCTGCGGCGTTTCAATCGTGACTGTTCCCCGATTCCGCGATCGACAACCGCAGCCCATCGGTTCCAGGAGCAACAGCAGCGTCTTCTTGGACGGGTGTGTGCTGGCTGTGTGGGACAGTTCCCATCGTACTGAAATATTAAAGCCGATCGATCGAGGGAAATGTGTCTGCGGCCATGCCCCGCTCACCTGCCTCTCTTTTCCCGGCTTGTTTAGCAATGCGTCGGTACTCGGTCCTAGTCCGTGTGTGCAGTGCAGACAGAAACGGAGCGCGCCAGACCAAACAACTGACACGACGTTACACTTCTTTAGCATAGAAAACTTCACCACGTGTCAATGATTCGGACCTATTAGGAAGGTGAGGTAGTCTGAAATTACATGCGTGCAGATTCCACATCAACAACAAAAATTAGATTTTATCTATGAAGCACTGAAAAAGGCGCCCCCCACCCACCCACCCACACACACACAAACAATTGTGCCCTTCCAAGAATCAGCCAGGAACCAAGGAACTGCATCGAAGCAAGCGGTTGCGGCGCGGGGACGCTATGAGCGCGCCTACACGGCGAGCGCCAAGGGGCAGGAGGTTGTTGTCGCTGACTGGAAGTTCATCCTGCGGGTACCGGCGGCGATAGAGATTGGCGCCGACGAGCACGCCTACGAAGCCCAGGAGTACGCCGAGCTCGCCAGCCGACGCGCCAGCGCTGACCGCGAACAGCAATACAACGAAGCCGATGGCCGCTATTGTGGTTCCCGGATTCTTGGTCATCCTCGCCTGCGCGACAAAGGCAACGACGTCCCCTGTCCATTCGAGCATCACGCAGCGAAAGATGTTGAGCACGACAACGGAGAGGCGCGCAAACTGGAAACCAATCGGCACGCCACCGTCAAAGCATTTTCTGAGAGGAGAACGGGGTTCGAAACCGTAGGCGATCAGAGAAAAGGATCCAAGAAGGGAGGGAAAACTGGAAAAGGAACTTTACCCGAGCTGCCGGCGTGTCGCCCTCCCGACCTGCGGCGTTTCAATCGTGACTGTTCCCCGATTCCGTGATCGACAACCGCAGCCCATCGGTTCCAGGAGCAACAGCAGCGTCTTCTTGGACGGGTGTGTGCTGGCTGTGTGGGACAGTTCCCATCGTACTGAAATATTAAAGCCGATCAATCGAGGGAAATGTGTCTGCGGCCATGCCCCGCTCACCTGCCTCTCTTTTCCTGGCTTGTTTAGCAATGCGTCGGTACTCGGTCCTAGTCCGTGTGTGCAGTGCAGACAGAAACGGAGCGCGCCAGACCAAACAACTGACACGACGTTACACTTCTTTAGCATAGAAAACTTCACCACGTGTCAATGAGTCAGACCTATTAGGAAGGTGAGGTAGTCTGAAATGACATGCGTGCAGATTCCACATCAACAACAAAAATTAGATTTTATCTATGAAGCATTGAAAAAGGCGCCCCCCACCCACCCACACACACACACACAAACAATTGTGCCCTTCCAAGAATCAGCCAGGAACCAAGGAACTGCATCGAAGCAAGCGGTTGCGGCGCGGGGACGCTGTGAGCGCGCCTACACGGGCGAGCGCCAAGGGGCAGGAGGTTGTTGTCGCTGACTGGAAGTTCATCCTGCGGGTGCCGGCGGCGATAGAGATTGGCGCCGACGAGCACGCCTACGAAGCCCAGGAGTACGCCGAGCTCGCCAGCCGACGTGCCAGCGCTGACCGCGAACAGCAATACAACGAAGCCGATGGCCGCTATTGTGGTTCCCGGATTCTTGGTCATCCTCGCCTGCACGACGAAGGCAACGACGTCCCCTGTCCATTCGAGCATCACGCAGCGAAAGATGTTGAGCACGACAACGGAGAGGCGCGCAAACTGGAAACCAATTGGCACGCCACCGTCAAAGCATTTTCTGAGAGGAGAACGGGGTTCGAAACCGTAGGCGATCAGAGAAAAGGATCCAAGAAGAGAGGGAAAACCGGAAAAGGAACTTTACCCGAGCTGCCGGCGTGTCGCCCTCCCGTCTTGCGGCGTTTCAATCGTGACTGTTCCCCGATTCCGCGATCGACAACCGCAGCCCATCGGTTCCAGGAGCAACAGCAGCGTCTTCTTGGACGGGTGTGTGCTGGATGTGTGGGACAGTTCCCATCGTACTGAAATATTAAAGCCGATCGATCGAGGGAAATGTGTCTGCGGCCATGCCCCGCTCACCTGCCTCTCTTTTCCCGGCTTGTTTAGCAATGCGTCGGTACTCGGTCCTAGTCCGTGTGTGCAGTGCAGACAGAAACGGAGCGCGCCAGACCAAACAACTGACACGACGTTACACTTCTTTAGCATAGAAAACTTCACCTCGTGTCAATGATTCGGACCTATTAGGAAGGTGAGGTAGTCTGAAATTACATGCGTGCAGATTCCACATCAACAACAAAAATTAGATTTTATCTATGAAGCATTGAAAAAGGCGCCCCCCACCCACCCACCCACACACACACAAACAATTGTGCCCTTCCAAGAATCAGCCAGGAACCAAGGAACTGCATCGAAGCAAGCGGTTGCGGCGCGGGGACGCTGTGAGCGCGCCTACACGGGCGAGCGCCAACGGGCAGGAGGTTGTTGTCGCTGACTGGAAGTTCATCCTACGGGTGCCGGCGGCGATAGAGATTGGCGCCGACGAGCACGCCTACGAAGCCCAGGAGTACGCCGAGCTCGCCAGCCGACGTGCCAGCGCTGACCGCGAACAGCAATACAACGAAGCCGATGGCCGCTATTGTGGTTCCCGGATTCTTGGTCATCCTCGCCTGCGCGACGAAGGCAACGACGTCCCCTGTCCATTCGAGCATCACGTAGCGAAAGATGTTGAGCACGACAACGGAGAGGCGCGCAAACTGGAAACCAATCGGCACGCCACCGTCAAAGCATTTTCTGAGAGGAGAACGGGGTTCGAAACCGTAGGCGATCAGAGAAAAGGATCCAAGAAGGGAGGGAAAACCGGAAAAGGAACTTTACCCGAGCTGCCGGCGTGTCGCCCTCCCGACCTGCGGCATTTCAATCGTGACTGTTCCCTGATTCCGCGATCGACAACCGCAGCCCATCGGTTCCAGGAGCAACAGCAGCGTCTTCTTGGACGGGTGTGTGCTGGCTGTGTGGGACAATTCCCATCGTACTGAAATATTAAAGCCGATCGATCGAGGGAAATGTGTCTGCGGCCATGCCCCGCTCACCTGCCTCTCTTTTCCCGGCTTGTTTAGCAATGCGTCGGTACTCGGTCCTAGTCCGTGTGTGCAGTGCAGACAGAAACGGAGCGCGCCAGACCAAACAACTGACACGACGTTACACTTCTTTAGCATAGAAAACTTCACCTCGTGTCAATGATTCGGACCTATTAGGAAGGTGAGGTAGTCTGAAATTATATGCGTGTAGATTCCACATCAACAACAAAAATTAGATTTTATCTATGAAGCACTAAAAAAGGCGCCCCCCACCCACCCACACACACACACAAACAATTGTGCCCTTCCAAGAATCAGCCAGGAACCAAGGAACTGCATCGAAGCAAGCGGTTGCGGCGCGGGGACGCTGTGAGCGCGCCTACACGGGTGAGCGCCAAGGGGCAGGAGGTTGTTGTCGCTGACTGGAAGTTCATCCTGCGGGTGCCGGCGGCGATAGAGATTGGCGCCGACGAGCACGCCTACGAAGCCCAGGAGTACGCCGAGCTCGCCAGCCGACGCGCCAGCGCTGACCGCGAACAGAAATACAACGAAGCCGATGGCCGCTATTGTGGTTCCCGGATTCTTGGTCATCCTCGCTTGCGCGACGAAGGCAACGACGTCCCCTGTCCATTCGAGCATCACGCAGCGAAAGATGTTGAGCACGACAACGGAGAGGCGCGCAAACTGGAAACCAATCGGCACGCCACCGTCAAAGCAATTTCTGAGAGGAGAACGGGGTTCGAAACCGTAGGCGATCAGAGAAAAGGATCCAAGAAGGGAGGGAAAACCGGAAAAGGAACTTTACCCGAGCTGCCGGCGTGTCGCCCTCCTGACCTGCGGTGTTTCAATCGTGACTGTTCCCCGATTCCGCGATCGACAACCGCAGCCCATCGGTTCCAGGAGCAACAGCAGCGTCTTCTTGGACGGGTGTGTGCTGGCTATGTGGGACAGTTCCCATCGTACTGAAATATTAAAGCCGATCGATCGAGGGAAAAGTGTCCGCGGCCATGCCCCGCTCACCTGCCTCTCTTTTCCCGGCTTGTTTAGCAATGCGTCGGTACTCGGTCCTAGTCCGTGTGTGCAGTGCAGACAAAAATGGAGCGCGCCAGACCAAACAACTGACACGACGTTACACTTCTTTAGCATAGAAAACTTCACCACGTGTCAATGATTCGGACCTATTAGGAAGGTGAGGTAGTCTGAAATTACATGCGTGCAGATTCCACATCAACAACAAAAATTAGATTTTATCTATGAAGCACTAAAAAAGGCGCCCCCCCACCCACCCACACACACACACACAAACACCACTTCATGAGACGCCCACGATAGAATTCGCAATGGAGTTAAAAAAAAAGAAACATGAAAGCGGAGCAACAGATGTTTTGCACGACACGGAGAGGCGCGCAAACAATGGAAACCAATTGGCACGCCAACATCAAAGCATTTTTGAGAGGAGAACAGGGTTCGAAACTATAGGCGATCAGAGAAAAGCATCGACACCATGGGAGGGAGGGAAAAGGAATTTTACACGAGCATGACACAGACACCGAGGGAGGGAGGGAAAAGGTCAAAAGGAACGTTACACGAGCATGGGACACCATCCCAGGGGCAACAGCAGCGTCTTCTTGGACGGGTGTGTGCTTGCTATGTGGGACAGTTCCCATCATACCGAAATACTAAAGCCGATCGACTAAGGGAAATATGTCTGCGGCCATGCCCCGCTCACCTGCCTCTCTTTTCCCGGCTTGTTTAGCAATGCGTCGGTACTCGGTCCTAGTCCGTGTGTGCAGTGCAGACAGAAACGGAGCGCGCCAGACCAAACAACTGACACGACGTTACACTTCTTTAGCATAGAAAACTTCACCTCGTGTCAATGATTCGGACCTATTAGGAAGGTGAGGTAGTCTGAAATTACATGCGTGCAGATTCCACATCAACAACAAAAATTAGATTTTATCTATGAAGCACAGAAAAAGGCGCCCCCCACCCACCCACACACACACACATACACAAACACCCCTTCATGAGACGCCCACGATAGAATTCGCAATGGAGTTAAGAAAAAAAGAAACATCAAAGCGGAGCAACAGATGTTTTGCACGACATGGAGAGGCGCGCAAAAAATGGAAATCAATTGGCACGCCAGTGACAAAGCATTTCTGAGAGGACAACGGGGTTCGAAACTGTAGGCGATCAGAGAAAAGCACCGACACCGTGGGAGGGAGGGAAAAGGAATGTTACACGAGCATGATGCAGACAACGAGGGTGGGAGGGAAAAGGTCAAAAGGAACGTTACACGAGCATGGGACACCATCCCAGGAGCAACAGCAGCATCTTCTTGGACGGGTGGGTGTTGGCTGTGTGGGATAGTTCCCACTGTACTGAAATACTGAAGCCGATTGACCGAGGAAAATGTGTTTGTGGCCATGCTCCGCTCGCCTGCCTCTCTTTTCTCGGATTGTTTAGCAGTGCGTCGGTACTCGGTCCTGGTCCATGTGTGCAGTGCAGACAAAAACGGAGTGTCCGGATCAAACAACTGACACAACGTTACACTTGTTTAGCATAGAAAACTTCGCCATGCGCCAATGATTCAGACCTATTAGGAAGGTGAGGTAGTCTGAAATTACATGCGTGCAGATTCCACATCAACAACAAGAATTAGGTTTTATCTATGAAGCACTGAAAAAGGCGCCCCTCACCCACCCACCGACACACACACACAAACACCCCTTCATGTGACGCCCACGATACAACTCGCAATGGAGTTAAAAAAAAAAGAAACATCAAAGCGAAGCAACAAATGTTTTGCACGACACGGAGAGGCGCGCGAACAATGGAAACCAATTGGCACGTGAGCGTCAAAGCATTTCCGAGAGGAGAACGGGGTTCAAAATTGTAGGCGATCAGAGAAAAGCACCGACACCGTGGGAGGGAGGGAAAAGGAATGTTACACGAGCATGACGTAGACACCGAGGGAGGGAGGGAAAAGGTCAAAAGGAACGTTTACATGAGCATAGGACACCATCCCAGGAGCAACAGCAGCGTCTTCTTGGACGGGTGTGTGCTGGCTGTGTGGGACAGTTCCCATCGTACCGAACTACTAAAACCGATCGACCGAGGGTAATGTGTCTGCGGCCATGCCCTGCTCGCCTGCCTCTCTTTTCCCGGATTGTTTAGCAGTGCGTCGGTCCTGGTCCGTGTGCACAGTGCAAACAAAAAAGGAGCACGTCTGAAAGTGGGCACCGCCTCCGATGAGGCTGGCCTCCACCATAGAATCTTTGGAGCCGTGGCTCGTTTTACCTATTGCTGTTACAAAGTCTCTATATTTGTAGTGGCGGTTGGTAAATCTAATCGTCCTAAAAAAACTATATATAGCAGCGGTTAGTACAACCAATCGTCTTTACAAATGATCAAGGCTATAAAAGCATTGCTCAGATAGCTTGCTCTTCTTTACTCCGACAGTGACAATTCAAAAATTTGTATAAATCATAAAAATGAGGGAGCAGGTTTTGAGTTCGTTTTTTTCAGGAGTTTGTTCTCTAAGATAAGTAAAACTCAAGATTTTTTTCTCTTGTTTTGAAATTAAATGAAATTTAAACTTGTTCAGTTTTTATCACATTTTAGCAAAATTCTGTTGATTTGTGGGATTAGGTCTGAGTTGAAGTTTGTGGAATCCTACATCATCTATTTTCATCATCAATAAAATAAAAAATAACTATATCTAGTTTCTTCATGTGGATTAAAATATTGATCTACTTTGCTCATGAGAAAGAGAGAGAGAGTGAGTTCGGGCAAGAGAATTTTTTTAAAAAAAAATTCTATATAATTTGTTCATTGTTTGAAATATATATTTTTACCTTTCATAATATTTTATGTATGATAATTATTTTTTTTCTTTATTTACATTTACAATTTGTAATCAATTAATGTAATTCATTCGCAAAAAAATCAGTTAATGTAATTAATTGCATTTTTCATATACATTCATAGAGAAGTAAATATGGTCCATGTAATTAATTTAACATATTTTATTTATTTATGTGTAAGGTACGGTCTGAATGGGCGTTGTAGCAGCGGTTGATAGCATCAACCACCACTACTGAGGTACCAGGTAGAGGCGGTTGATAATTTCAGATATCGCTGGAAAACTATTTAAAGCGGCAGTTTGTTTCTTCTTAAGAAACTCCATCACTATAAAACCATACTTTTTTAGTTACAGAGTTGTAGCAACGATATGACCTGTCCAAGGCTACAATAGATTTTCAACTGCCATTATGGTATGATTTTATTGCTATGTCAAGGTTCCCCATACGGAAATCACTAAGCCCCCGTGTCGCCTACGACAAGCGCCTCGGGTGGCGATTTTCGCCGGTGACCACCGGACTTCCTCTCCACCACTATTGGCCCTCCTCCTTCCTCATCGCCGGCAAGCCGCCGGTGGCTGGAAGGAGTGAGGACTCGTTTTCTCTAATAAATTTTAGGGATCGAATTCTTGATTAGTGTTGAGTCTTCCTTATGTCGAGTTATTCGATATTAGGAATTCGGTTCCTCCTATTCATATCCGGTGACGGCGAGGAGGTAGGGTGGATTTGATCTCTCCATGACGGCTCCAATGACGGTGGCGACTACGATGTCAACAACTTCATGATGACATAGAGAATTAGATTTCGGGACGACAACGTGGAGGCGGGAATGATGTCGCCGTCGCCATGGAATAAAATTCTTCATACCATTCTCTATTTTGTCGTGATTAGATCCAATCACGATGGAGGTCTAGTGAGAACTTTGGGTCTAGTTTCTCTTCTTCTTCGGTGATAGAAGCCAGAAGAAGGGAGACGTGAGGAAGAAGATGATGCTCAATTCCGCCTACAGGAATGTTGGTCGTCATTTATTAAGCACTTGTGACACTACTTCTTGTTGAGCCGTCTATCGTGCACGAAGGCCACTTGTCTGTGCAGTCATCCTTATGAACCTTTACACAGGTTTAGAATTGAGTTTTGGAGTTACATGTTGAGTGCTCTTGGTTGTATCTCTTTGTTTTACAAAGTGCTTGTAATTTGAGGATATATTTGACTATATATTAATACAATTCTTCTCTCGCAAAAAAAAAGGTACGGGTTAAAATTATCACATCCACTTGTAACTCCTTTTCACAAATATACAACATAGCGTTGGTTATTGTATCGGACTCCTTTTCCACAAAAGTATAAAGCAAGCTCCAATAATTCCACTTTACTATTAGTTTAGTAACAAAAAGGTACGGCCTGTCTACTAGAAAAAAAATGTAAAGGCATTCGCATTGACATGATTGTAAAAGAACCACTAGTGCGTTTTCGCTTCGCTGTATTGTTGCCCTATATCTTGGCTTTTGTTTCCTTCGTCACATGGCATGTGCAAATAGAATGCGACACATATATACCGATATACGCAGCCCTCACTACTCACATCTACCCGTAACTCTTTAGCTCTCAAATCATCTCTCTCTCTCTCTCTCTCTCTCTCTGCGGCGTTGTGGCTTATAGGATTTAACACCTCTGACATGTCAAAGTTGATGGTTATTTCCATAAGGCTTGATTCGCCAGGCAGGCTTGTTTTGATCCCCTATTAGTATTCTGGTAAAATCCTTTATCTGGCTCAATCAGTTCAAAGTTTAAAGCAATAGATTAGATGCTCAGGTATTTTTAGCAAAAAAACATATTCTGACAATAATAATTGAGTATATTTGTGAATTGTAGAGTTTGGAAGAAGTGAATTGAACAAAGCATACTGAACAAGTATGGCAGAGGCTGTCGTGGGTATGCTGATTGGCAAGATCGGTGCAGCCTTGGCGAACAAGGCAGCAACCTACGGTGCATCCCTGCTTTGCAAGGAAGCCTCTGCTCTCAAGGATCTCTTTGCTGAGATCCGCAAAGTTGAGATGGAGTTGGAAAGCATGAAGGCCTACCTGCATGATACAGAGAAGTTGAAGGATTCATGTGAGTCTACTGGCATCTTCGTCAAGAACATACGAGATCTAGCTTTCCGGATTGAAGATGTTGTCGATGAGTTCACGTACAAGCTTGAAGACAAGCATGGAGGCTTTTTAGCCAAGATGAAACAGAGGATCAAACACGTCAAGAGTTGGCACCGTCTTGCTCTTGAACTCCGTAGTATCAATGCTCAGCTTAAAGAGGCTACAAAAAGAAGGAACCGCTATGCCATCACAGGATATGTTGGAGGCAGTGATCCTAATGTTGTATCAAACCATCAAATCACAACTTTTGCGAGAGAAGAGGATCTTGTTGGTGTTGAGGATAAAGTGAAACAACTGAAGCACTGGCTAATAAGTGATCTGGAAGAAAGAAAGCATAAAATTGTCACGGTTTGGGGGATGGGTGGAGCGGGTAAGACTACTCTGGTTGAGCTTGTCTATAGGCTTATAAAAGATGATTTTGATGTTGCTACATGGGTAACTGTGTCAAAGTGCTACCAAGTAGAGGACTTGCTGAAGAAGATTGCCACAGGGTTGGGCATCACAAATGATATTAGCAACGTGGAAAAGAGGAGTTTATTTGAGGCCATCTGTAACCATCTTCACGGAAAAAAATATATCATGGTCTTGGATGATGTTTGGGAAATAGATCTGTGGATTAATATCATGAATATATTTTCATCCAGTTATATCAGCCGATTTGTTCTCACTTCACGACACAAAGAAGTCGCCTCACTGGCAACTAGTAGCAATTGTATAATGGAGCTGGAATTGCTTGAAGAAAGGTACTCAAATGAGTTGTTTTGCAATGTAGCATTCCGGAATAATGATGATAAAATGTGCCCGCCAGAGCTATGGGATTTGGCTGCCAAATTCTTAGAAAAGTGTGAAGGCTTACCTCTTGCCATAACTTGCATAGGCAACTTACTCTCTTTTAAACCCCCAATTCATTCTGAATGGGAAAAAGTATATGATGACTTAGATATGAAGTCAACAAAACATGTGATCCCTGGTGTTGATATGATTCTAAAAGTCAGCTTGGAGGACCTTCCATATGAGTTGAAGAATTGCTTCTTACATTGCGGACTATTACCAGAGGACTTTGAAATGAAGAGGAGAAGGTTAATCAGACACTGGATTACTGCTGGATTTATCAAGGAGAAAGTGAACAAAACACTGGAAGAAGTCGCAGAGGGATACTTGAATGAGCTTGTAAACCGAAGCTTACTACAAGTTGTGGAGAGAAATGCGCAAGGACGAGTCAAACGTTGCCGAATGCATGATATCATCCGCCATCTTGTCCTCAAGAAAGCAGAAAATGAAGGGTTTGGTAAAATTTATGATGGCTCAGCTAGTTTTTCAATAGCCACCACACGTCGACTATCAATAATACAGAGCACTAATATTGCACCGCTTAATCAATCCAGTGCTAAACAGCTCCGTGCAATCCATGCTTTTGTAAGTTCTATCAATATTGATTTGCTGAGGCCAATCCTTACAGCTTCAATTTTGCTGTCAACATTGGATCTGCAAGGTACTCAAATCAAGATGTTGCCTGATGTGGTTTTCAGCTTGTTTAACTTGAGGTATCTGGGTCTGAGATATTCTAAAATTGAGGTCTTGCCGGAGGCAATAGGAAGGTTAGTGAACTTAGAAGTATTAGATGCATACCGTACTGGACTGCTATCGTTGCCGAAGGGTGTCATAAAACTAAGGAAGATTAGGTACCTGTACGCAACAGCACTGGTGCAAATATATATGATTGACCGTGGAATTGAGGTGCCTAGGGGCATAAGGTACTTGACCGGACTGCATGCTCTACAAAGTGTTAAAGCAAGATCAGAGACTCTTTGTGATGTTGTAGCTTTGTGCGAGTTAAGAACATTTGCTGTTAGCGACGTGAAAACAGAGCACTTTCTAAGCCTGTGCAATGCAATCATGAACATGAACCATCTTGTCCACTTGTCAATAGCTGCATCAGACGAAAATGAGGTATTACCATTGGAAGCTCTCCGTTTACCTGCAACTCTTTCTAAATTTGAACTGGAGGGGCAGCTGGAGAAGAACCATATGCCTCGGATTCTCTCATCCTGGTCGCATCTTATTAGCCTCACTCGATTGTCTCTGGCATTCTCCAAACTTGATGAAGAGTCGTTTTCAAGCCTCATGGTGTTACATGGTTTAGGTTCTCTTCATCTTTGTAAGGCTTATGACGGGAAGAAATTGTACTTCCCTGCACAGTCGTTTCCCAGACTCCGGCTTCTAGCAATGTGGGGTTCTCCTCAGCTGAACCAAGTTGAAATAGTGGAAGGTGCACTGCCAAACCTTGTTGAGCTATGTTTTTCAAAATGCCCAGAATTGAAGCGTCTCCCACATGGTATTGAGTGTCTTTCAGCCCTTGAGGAACTATATTTTGAAGACACTTCAGAAGAGCTCATAGAACAGCTTATTAGGCAGAAACGTGATGCAGGTGAATGCCACGAAGAACTTACGGAGATTAACCACATTAGAAAGGTGGTTGTTGTGCTAACTGAGAAAAACATATGGGAAAGAATTCGCTGAACAAAGACCTGAATACTATTGTTCCCAGATGTAGGATTTTCTTTAACAATGCTATAGATCAGACCCAATTTATCCAATTGGCGTCAAATTACTATGTAAAAACAGGTCTTTAGAAACTCTGCTCAAGTCTCATTGGAGACTCTAATTTTAGAGTCTATAAATTTGATGGGTCATTGCAAACGCAGATTTTCGCGTCTGCAATGAGACACATATTACAGACTCGTTTTGTCAATTAAAGTCTGCAATGAAATAGTCATTGCAGACTCTAATTGGCAAACAGTCTGCAATGAATGGTCATTGCAGACTCGTTTTGCCAACTAGAGTCTGCAATGACTCTCTCATTGCAAACTCCTTTCGCTAACTAGAGTCTACAATGATAAATTTGGAAGAAAAAAAAATACATGTGTTTTAGTCATTATATATGATACAAATACATGAGCTTCATTCATTTATACATGCTGTCCCAGGAAAAAAAAACTAAAACAAACTAGGAACAGAGAGTACACTGTTCCAACACAAAACACATCATTTCATAGCCGCCATTTTTGTTCTGCATACAAGTACCACAACCACATCCAATGTTCCAACAGAAATACATCCACGAAATAATAAATTTATAGTTCATGGCACAAAAGAAATTTGGTACAAACTATTATTTTGAACAAAATGGACAAAAGTACTATTAGTTCAGAGTCCATCTGGCTGTTGGAAGCTACATCCTATCGATGATAGAGGACTCATGGGGCTACAGATGATGTGGAAATACTCACTTATAAAAGTGGAGGTTTTCCTTTAATTTTCCAACACAACAACCAGCAACCTTGCTTTGTTTAAGGAAAAAGAAAAGGCTAGTGTCAGTTTCAACAAAAACAACTTAGCAAACTGAGTGATGACAAATCAATATCTAGATTTATGCTTACATATACACAATGACTAACTAGTGGAGATAGACAAGATTTCTGTATACAAATAAAAAAAACTCAAGTTAACATGAAGAAACGGAGTTGGATTGAATCAGTAAAAAATGGTTACAGATTTAATAGATAAGAACAAGTGAAGCTATCACTTTTGTGCACATTATCAACTGATCCAAGGATTGAACAAGTCTGCACTAAATTGTTCCAAAATCATCCACTGGTTTTTGTGTTTACATCCAATTCCAAAATTGTAGCTATACAGAGCTGCTCAAAATACCAACTGGATTTAACAGACAGCCATGGTTTCAATTGCTTAGGTTGCCATGCCTGTTAAACAAGAATTCTACCATAACGGATCATAAGAAAGGCATGCCAGTACTTGAAATTTAGTAGTGAATCTTGTGCATCTGTTGGATTTGGTACATACTTAGATATGGGCCATTATATCTGCCAGTGAGTCTTGAGCCTTCCTGGTTCTTCCTTAGGATCCACAACCTATTCAATTAACCAATGTTAGAACATCATGGATTCACAAGAGCTCATGCTTAAGAGTTTCAATTCCATGTGTTGAAGGAGTCTTAGGTATGTGTTGATCACAACATGGATTCACGTTAACAAAGAATAACCATGTTCTTTCGTACGGTCTGATTCAAAGGCTCAATAACAAAAACAAATTTAATCCATGTTGTAGGTGCTAACTAACTGAAAACAAGAGCAGCTTGATTCATCAAACAGAGGTTGAACCACCAGAGATTTAGCAATCTGAAATAAAACAATTATATAACAAATACTACTGTTCTGTTATTGCAGATCTGAATAAGATTTTTCCCCACAATAAACACTACTATTTTCATTAAATAATTGGTCGGCTTATTGTGAAAATTGATCAAGTGTGCTCACTATTGTTCTCTACTGCCCTCAAAAATAAGAAAGAAGAATAGTCACTCACAAATCTGAAATATAAACACACATTCAATCACAGCCGGATACATCAAAACGACACTACTTCAAGAAGCTGAAAATTAGACACTTCAGAGTTCAGACAAACTGTACAAAGAAGATAACGACACTAAGGTGGTCTGTTTTTAACATAGGATGATGATTACTTGACTAGCTCATGAGCAGGGTAGTTACAGTACAGATCCTACTCTCACATTCTCGCAGCAATCACACCAAAAGATCTCAGAAACACCGGGTGCACATTCCGTCGAGCAGGTAGTGAGGCCAAGAAGGAACAGGGGGAATGAGAGGGTGTCGTACCTTCTTGGGGTTTTCGGGGTTAGGGTTGGGGTTGAGCGGGTCCAGGTAGCTATTGGAGAGGCACACCTGCAGCGCGGCCCGCTGCAGCGTGCCGAAGGTGTTGATGGACAGCATGGCCATCTCGTTGAGCTGCTCCTGCAGCTGCAAGATGATGTCCATGCCGGGATAATTAATTTTTCGCCACCCTACCAGATGGTCAGCTCCCAAAAACCATCTTACCTTATTTTCACTCTCATTTGCCACCCTTGGCCCCACATGTCAGGGTTATATTGGTCATTTGAGTTGTTATTCTTCTTCCTCCTCCCTGGATGCCTTTTTTGCCTTATCGCCATGGCTGGTGACGGTCCGTGCTTATCTGCACGCATGAGGCCATGCCGCGGATCCCCGCCTCGCCCAGCAAATGAGCTAAGCTTGCTCCTGGACAGCGCCCCCAACCCTTAGGACCCCTCCCCTCACTCACCCCTGCTAGCCTAGTGAATAAACGTGAAGATTGAGTCCAGTGAAGACGGTCGGATGGCATGGTCATGGCCATGGCTGAGCCAAACGCCATTCATGACACGAAGCAGCATATTAAGCGAGGAGGACGCGAGGGCACAGTGGTACTGACGGGGCACCTAGTCTTGATGGTTGTTGCGCTCGCTTTATGTGGCGCTAGGCTCACCTCGTCCGCGTGCACGCAGTCTTTGTTCGACAGAGCTCCATGGCGAGCTGGCGGTAAGGGAGCGGGGACGAAGAAGATGGGTATAACGGTCTTTTTACAGTAAAAAGTGGCAAATGGGATATTCCATACTGTAGGGTGGCTTTAGGAAGCTGGTCATCCGGTAGGATGGTGAAAAGTTAAATATCCCTGTCCATGCCCGTGACTCCCTCCTGCTGCTCTCCTCCACCTTCATCTTCGCGGAGTCACCGCCGCCGCGGAGAGCTCGTTCTACGATAGGGGAAACGAGTTAGGTATGGTCGGAGACGAGGTCAAGCAGGGGAGGAGGAGGATGAAGCAGAAGAAGGGTGTGTACGGACCTTGTGGGCGAAGGCGGTTGAGGCCTTGGCGGCCACGGAGATGGAGGCGTCCATGGCGTGGCGGCGTGCGGGTAAAGCGCCAGACACTGGAGCCCGTCGCCCCCGGCCGGATCTAGCAGCGAGCCGCCCGGAGCCCACCACCACCCGGCCAGATCCAGCCGCGAGCCGCCCGGGAAGAGAAGAGGGCGGCCCGATGCCCGAGGCGCAGCAGCTCCGGCTTCTAGAGCTCGAGTCAGACGGCGGCCCGGCGAGGTCTATGCTGCAGGAGAAAGAAAACGGCAGCGATGGAGGTGGGAGAGAGATGAGCGGCAAGGGCTGGGAAACCCTAGCGGTGGCGGCCGTCCCCTCGAGTCAGAAGGTGGGGAGAGGAGAGGGAGACAATCCGTGGGAGAAAGGAGGTCTGGTGGTGGTGGGGCTGCGGTCCAGTACACGAGCGCGCGGACATGAGCCAAAATAGGTGAAGCGAATAAAAATTTCGAGTCCGCTACTGTACTATTGCAGACTCTGCTAAACAAAAGGAGTCAAAACGAGTCAGTAATAAGTTTGGAGATTCGCATAAAAAAATAAAGTCTACAATAATTTATACTATTACAGACTTTAGTTAAGAAAAAGAGTCTGTAAAATTTTTATAGACGCCTTTTGTTGGATAAAGTCTGTAATGTCATTAAATCACAGACGTGTTAATATTTTTACAGGCTTTGAGTCTGAAAAACATTAATGCAGATTCGTTTTAAGATAGAGTCTGTAATAATGATGTCTTTTTAGACTCTTTTTTATATCGTGGAACCAATACAAAAAATCAGCATATAGATCTAAAAATATTACATTGTATTTTGGTTGAACGATTGAGTTGTATCAACAGCATTTTCCGATTTTCTTTTCTTGTTGATACAGTCGGTCATTTGGTTTCTTTTATGATTTTTATCTGTGAGTATTGGTTACAACTTCGTAACTGCTAGCAGAGCAAATACATTTCTTGAAATTGTTTTATGTTACCCCGTAGCCCATGGTTCACGTTTTAAAGGCAAGCAAACTGCCAACTGATCCAGTTCTTTCTTGTCCATTTTCAAGATTGTCGTTTGATTACACGCAAAAAAAAAAAAAAAGATTGTCGTTTGATTAGCATTTGCGCCGAACACAAGCAATAGATTTAGATACACTATACACAATGTGTTAAGAAACAAAAAGATCGAGCCAAGATATTGGGACAACCGGATGGTAAAGCTTTGCAGCTAGGATAAACTTCAAAAAGTGCCGTCGGCAATGTACTTCCATTGGTTGATTTCAGAGTGGCGCGCGTGGAGTCAACAGGAGAGAACCAATTTCGTTCTAATTGTATATCTATATTTAAGTTTCTGCATTAATCGATCTCAGTTTCTTCAAATTGGTTTTCCTTGATGTCCTTACCATGAGACTATCCTCCTACAGTATGTTGTAATTTAAGTCTTCGCTTTTTGTACTCTAAACCTCTGAAGTACACTGACCCTTTTTTTTTTGCAATTAAGTACACAGAATATGTTGCCGGGTGACTCACCCTATCTGTGATCATCATGTTCCCTTCGTGCCCCCCCCCCCGGGTGGCAAACGAGCGTGGTTGAGTTCACGCGACCAAATTAGCACCGTCGACAGGCCATATGACGTTCCCTGTCCACTCGAGTATCAGCAAAAGATGTCGAGCACAACACGGAGAGACGCGCCACCATCAAAGCATTTCTGAGAGGAGAACGGGTTCGAAACTAAAGGCAAGTAGAGCAAAGCACCGACACCGAGGGAGGGTGGGAAAAAGGAATGTTACCCGAGCACCTCCGTTCGTGTCGCCCTCCCGACCTATGGCACAAGAGCGTAAGCACCGGCTTGGCTTGGCGACTTCAATAATGGAGAGGACGAAAGGAGAGGGACGAGGCAGAGGGAGGAAAGCTCGCCGGGGGGGGGGGGGGCAGAGACTGCAAAGCAAATATGTTTTGGGGGCGCCGCCGATTATACAAAAGAAAATGGCTGTCAAACGGGGTCTAGGCGATGACTCAACGAGTGTTGAAAGGACCGCAAAAGTGAGATTGTGTTGCGCGCCACTGGCCCGGGCAGGCGTTCGTGCCGAGCCCGATCCTTGTGAACTAGTAAAGTAGACATTACGGCCACAACAGTATGAGGACGCGAACTGGTGAAGGCAGGCATATGGAGTTTCCTAGACATCCATGCTAGCGAGTTGACCTGGATAGTCTACCACGCAGGCGCCGCATTGTGTGGTCGCCCGCGCAAATCCTCTTCTGCCACATCGCTCGCTCACTCCGTCCATGGAGCTCAAACAGCTGAATCCACGTCCCGAGAGTTCACCTCTAATTGACCGGTATGGCCATATGGCCAGGACAGACAAAGGGCTTGTTTGGAATTTGTGTAGCACTGCCCTCCCAACAGCCGGATTGGATTGCATCTTTGCACCATCATGACAATTATTATTTGGTCAAAGAAATCCACGTCCCTAGAGTTATCCACTGCCCTACTGTCGCCTGCGGCTATGATGGCATTGCCGTCGCCACCCCCCCCCCCCCCCACCCCCTCCTCTATCACGGGGAGCACAGAGTGCCCCCCCCCTCCCAGCTACCCGAACCCCCTAAGAGATCCTATGGGCCATCGGGTGAGGAGGCAACGCGAGGTAGAAGAATGGAAGGGAGGGGGGGGGGGCAACGGCTTCCGTCCGGCTACGTAGAAAGGAAGATGGGGTTGCTCTGCTTCTTCCACCATTTTGGATATCAGGCTAGATGGCTCCCCATCGGATTGCTAGGCCCCTCCCTACGACCGTTCCTTAGATTGTGGCCGGTGCTGCTGCTCTGCTCCAGAGCACCACTGTTTTGGATATCGGACACGGCCGCTGCCACCTTTGTTTTCTTCTCATTGCACTTCCTAGCATCGACGGGGCTGTTCTGCTTCTTCCACTTGTCATCATAGGCGGTGTTCATGATCTTGCCACGGAAAGCCACACACCCTTCGGACTGTCTGAAGGGCCCAGAAGGCGACCACAGGGGGTGTGTGAACGGGAGCCAATTAAAATTCTTCTCGAGAACTTGGCCTATGCCCCAATTTCAACTCAAACCAACCTCTAAGCAAACCACCAAGGTCACACACACCAACTTGTGATGTGTTAACCCTAGGAATGATTCAAAGCAATATGACACAAAGCGGAAGCTCAAGAGGTTCAAAAAGGGGCACAAGGGAGATCCGAGAAATTCCAATTCTGGACCTTGACGGAAGTTTCTTCATTGACGGAAGTTCCTTCATGGTAAAACAAGCCTCAAGTGAATCAAAAGAAACTAGCCAGTCTCAATCTCAACCAGGGCAACAAGCATTCATAGAAAAGAAGCTTTACAAACGCTCATATATGGAACAGAGACTCATAAGAAAACAACATTATTCTTATGTGATCCTCATGTAACTTCTAATCCGTGCGGAGGGTCGCACGACTGGTTACGGCAAACACCCCGAGGCTTCAAAGTACAATCAACTTATTTTGCAAACTAAAAGCATAAAGATGAGCATGCCTTTGCGGCAAAAGGAATAAACGTTCCCACAATGTTCCATCATGAGCTAAACATTTGCAAAGCCATATTTCCCAAACACAAGGTGTCAAAGCCAAGATATCCTCTAGACTAGCCTCAACTCAAGTCTTGACAGGGATAGAAGAAATTATACACATGGTGAGCAAGTTTTAGCCAGATTAGTTCATAAGGTTCACAAAAAGCCAAGTTTATCTTTAAGATTAGCAAGTTGCTCAAATAAGTCTATAACAAGTCATCTAGAAAATCTAAGCATGAGAGATTGCTATCACATCCACACAACTTAGCTCAAGCTCAATCATAGCAAAGAGAAATGCAAGAAAACATAAGAATCAAAGCTCATCTACCAATATATATATTACATATGAGATGCAATGCATAAAAGGTAAGATACATATATACAAAAGAACACCAACTCCCCCTCAAATAATGCCATAAGGGTGGTAAACACCAAGCTCCCCCCGAAGAAAAGCGAATCGTGAAGCATCTAGGGGCTTGGTAAGGATATCAGCCAATTGGTTTTTGGTATCGATGTATTTGAGCTCAACATCTCCCTTCGCAACATTGTCTCTCAAGAAGTAGAATCGCACATTAATATGTTTAACCTTACCATGTTGGATTGGGTTCTTGGCTAAGCATATGGCATTGGAGTTATCACACATGAGTGGAACACTCTTAAAGGTTAACCTATAATCTCTCATGGTGGATACTATCCATAGGATTTGTGAGCAGCAGCTAGCAGCAGCAACATAATCAGCCTCTGTTGTGGATTCGGCTACACTCGGCTGCTTACGAGAAGACCAACAGATCAAAAAAGTACCCAAGAAGTGGCAAGTACCAGAAGTGTTCTTCCTATCAATTCTACACCTAGCAAAGTCTGCATCCGAATACCCAATGAGATCAAGAGATGAAGAGGCAGAGTACCAAAGACCGAACTCAAGGGTGTATTTGAGATGCCTGAAAATGCGCTTAAAAACCTTGCAATGAGTCACCCTTAGGGAAGCTTGAAAGTGAGCACAAAGACACACTGCAAAGTGTATGTCGGGTCTTGTCGCCGTCAGGTACAAGAGGGAGCCGATCATGCTCCTGTACTCCCTTTGGTCCATAGCTTCACAGTATTCATCTGGGTCAAGTGCCGTTGTAGTGGATATTGGTGTTGACAACGGTTTCACATTGACCATGTCGAACTTCTTCAGGAGATCCTTCGTGTACTTGGCTTGATGTATGAAAGTGCCTTGCTTGCACTGCTTGATTTGAAGTCCAAGAAAGAAGGTGAGCTCGCCCATCATTGACATCTGAAATTCACTTTCCATAGCTTCTTGAAATCTAGACACAAGAGCATGAGAGTAACCTCCAAATATGATATCATCCACGTATATCTAAACCATTAGAAATTCATTGCCATGCTTTAGTATGAACAAGGTTTGTCAACACACCCCATGATATACCCGCGCCCTAGCAAGAAGGTCTTAAGCCTAGCATACCATGTCCTAGGTGCTTGCTTTAGCTCATACAAAGCCTTCTGAAGCTTGTATACACGGTTTTGGTATTTGTGATGCTCAAAGCCAGATGGTTGTCTCACATAAACCTCTTTCTTTATGAAACCATTTAGGAAAGCACTTTTGACATCCATTTGATAAAGCTTGATGCCCTTAGATGCAGCAAAAGCAAGAAAAATCCTAATGGCTTCTATGCGTGCAACAGAAGCAAAGGTTTCCTATAGTTTAAGCCCTTAACTTGGCTAAAGCCCTGAGAAACAAGCCTAGCCTTGTTTCTCACAACCTCACCATCTTTCCCATGCTTGTTTTTGAACACTCACTTGGTTCCTATGACATTGACATCAACAGGAGGCTCTACTAGAGTCCACACTTTGTTTCTCTCAAAGTTTTCTAACTCTTCATGCATGGCATTAACCCAATGTTTATCAGATAGTGCATGTCCAACATCCCAAGGTTCAAGGGTGGTAACAAATAGAGAATTGGTAAAGCAGGCGATATGTGCAGACCTTGACCTTGTTGTCCTCCCATTGAGGTTACCGATCATCTGTTGAGGAGGATGCCGCCGTTGAATGTGGTGAGGAGCTTCTCTCTCAGAGTGTACCTCCCCCTCAACCACGACTGGAGTAGGCTCAACAGCTACTGACGTCGATGTAGAAGCTTCTGAACCCTCTGTTGGAGTGGTGGAAGCAGCAGGAACAAGCTCGGATGTGGGATGAAATGATTCATCGTCGTCATCATCATCCAAGCCCTGTAGGTCCTCTTCTACAAAGATGCTCTCCTCTATCTCCCTGTTACCTGCAGTCTCAACCACATTGATAGCACAAGAGTTTGATTCATCAAAGGTTACGTCGCAGGATTCTATGATGGTGTTAGTTTCTAAATTTAAAACTCTGTAGGAATGGCCATGAAGAGTGTAACCAAGAAAGATGTCATCGGAAGATCTCGACTCAAACTTATCAAGATTGGCACGCTTGAGGATAAAGCACTTGCAACCAAAGGCACACAAATGGGAAACAGATGGCTTCCTCCCAAAATGTAGCTCATAGGAAGTCACATTAAGAATTGAGCGTAAGAAAACCCGATTGAAAACATATCAAGCAGTGCTAATGGCCTCAACCCAGAACCGCCTCAGAGTCCTATGCTCATGGAGCATCATCCGGGCCATTTTCACCAAGGTTTTGTTCTTTCTTTCGACCACTCCATTCTGCTGAGGGACACAAGGTGCTAAAAACTGATGCTCAAGACAGAAAGCATCAAAGGAGAAGTTCTTGAACTCAGTGCCATTATCACTGCGGATTGCTCGTAATGCACCAGTGAGTTCCTTGAACAACCTCAAAGCTAAGCTCTGAAAGTGATTAAACACTTCATCCTTGCTCTCAAGAAAGTAAACCCAAGAGTAGCGAGAAAAGTCGTCAACAATCACAAGAACATACCACTTCCCACCCGCCGAACGAACCCGTGAAGGACCAACAATGTCTAGGTGAAGCAGCTCTCCAGGGCGTTTAGTCATCACCAAATTAATTGGTGGATGAGACACGGCAATCATTTTTCCCAAGGCGACAAGGAGCACAAACCAAATCCTTATCAAATTTGAGCTTAGGCAATCCTCGCATCAAACCTAGGCCACTTAAGCGACATAGCAAGTCAAAACTCATGTGACCTAATCTCCTATGCCATTTCCTGAGCTCAGAAGAAGATTGAGCAAACAAGCACTTGTGAGAACCTAAAAAACAACAAAATCAGCCTAAAAAACTCTTCCAATGCTAGAAATCCCACAAACCAAAGAACCATTCAAACTAAGAACATAAGAAGTATTTTTCTTAAAGCACACTTCCAAACCAACATCAAGCAACTGAGAAACAAAGAGTAGATTGTACTTGAGATGCTAAACCAAACCAACTGAAAAACTCAAAACTCATAAGTTGTATGTCAAATTCAGCTAGTGTGAATTTTGGCTAGAGAAAGTTGCCTTCCTTGGTCATATTTTGATAGCTGAAGGAGTTGTTGTAGACCCTGATAAAGTTGAAGCAGTCACTCATTGGAAGCAACCAACCAATGTGTCAGAGATTAGAAGCTTTCTTGGATTAGCAGGTTATTACTGCCAATTCATTGAAAGATTTTCCAAGATAGCTAGGCCCATGACTAAACTCCTTAAGAAGGACAAGAAGTTTGAATGGACCAAGTCTTGTGAGAGAAGCTTTCAAGAATTAAAGCATAGACTAACAACTACCCCAGTACTAGTCTTACCCGACATTCACAGAGATTTTGTCATCTACTATGATGCATCAAGACATGGTTTAGGATGTGTCCTCATGCAAGACGGTAGAGTTGTAGCTTATGCATCAAGACAACTCAAGCCTCATGAGAAGAATTATCCAACTCATGATTTGGAATTAGTTGTAGTGGTGCATGCCCTCAAGATTTGGAGACACTACTTAATTGGGAATAAATATGAAATCTACACAGATCACAAGAGCCTAAAATACATCTTCACCCAACCAGATTTAAACCTAAGACAATGGCGATGGATAGAGTTAATTAAAGATTATGATTTGGAAATACACTACCACTCTGGAAAAACAAATGTTGTGGCAGATGCTTTAAGCAAGAAAGCATACTGCAACCATCTCATGATTCATAACAGCCATCTGTTAAACGAGATGAAGAAGTTGAACTTGGAAATAATACTCTAAGCTTCAGTGAATAATCTAAGTGTGCAGCCCACACTGGACGAACAAATCAAACAAGCCCAACCAAAGGATCAAGAGATAATGAAGATCCAGAAACACACTGGAGAGGACAAAGCCCCTAACTTTAGAGTGGACGATAAAGGTACCCTTTGGTACAAGGATAGGCTTTGTGTGCCAAAAGAAGGAAATTTTTGTAGGTTAATCATGGATGAAGCTCACAACTCAGCTTATTCCATCCACCTAGGATCCACTAAGATGTACCTTGATTTGAAGGAAAAATATTGGTGCAATGGAATGAAGGGAGATATAGCTAAGTTCGTAGCAGAATGTGATATTTGTCAAAGAGTTAAAGCAGAACATCAGAAGCCAGGAGTATTACTCCAGCCCTTACCAATTCCTGTATGGTGATGGGATGAAGTAGGCATGGATTTTATAGTTGGTTTTTCCAAGACAAAGAAGGGATGTGACTCTGTTTGGGTAATAGTGGACCGTCTGACTAAAGTCGCCCACTTTATTCCCGTACGAACCAACTATGGAGGAGATAAATTGGCTCAACTTTATATTGACAACATAGTGAAGTTGCATGGTGTACCCAGCTGAATCGTTTCAGATAGAGGTACCCAATTTACCTCGAGATTCTGGAAAAGCCTACACAAGTCTATGGGTACTAAATTGGATTTTAGTACTGCCTATCACCCACAAACAGATGGACAAACTGAAAGGATAAATTAGATCCTTGAAGATATGCTGTGAGCATGTGCTCTCACATATGGAAAAGACTGGAAGAAGAGTCTTGCCTATGCAGAGTTCTCATACAACAATAGTTACCAAGCCAGTCTAAAAATGTCTCCTTTTGAGGCTTTATATGGTAGAAAGTGCAGAACACCCTTGATGTGGTCTCAAGTTGTAGAGCGTTCCTTAATAGGACCATCGGTCATTAAGGAAGCTGAGGAAAAGGTTGCAGAAATTAGAGAAAAACTAAAGGCGGCACAATCTCGTTGGAAGAGCTATTCGGATAAAAGGAGTAGAAAATTAAGTTTTCAAGTTGGAGATTATGTGTACCTTAAAGTCTCCCCAATAAGAGGCACATGTCGCTTTCAAGTTCGAGGCAAGTTAGCGCCACGCTACATTGGACCATATCGAGTTATAAAGAGAATTGGTTCCGTGGCCTACAAGATTGAACTGGCCCGTGAGTTAGCAGATGTGCACAACATGTTCCACGTATCTCAACTGAAGAAATGCCTCAGGATCCCTAAAGAGCATGTATCTGTGGAGACTCTAGACATAAAGGACTTCGGTATCAAGAAGTTCCAATTAAAATATTGGATGTAGCCACCCGACATACTAGAGGGTCAACAGTCCGGTTATGTCGCGTACAATGGAGCCGACACACCGAAGCAGAAGCAACATGGGAACGTGAAGATGCTCTAAGGAAGGAATTTCCCCACCTCTCTCAGGACAAGGTTGAATCTCGAGGACGAGATTCTTCTAAGTGGGGTAGGTTTGTAACATCTCAAAAATTAACCCGTAAAACTTTTAACATAAATCGATAAATTAAATTTAACTTGCTAAATTCAATTGAACTATTTTCTTATCTATTTCTCTCCTTGCCTCCTTCCTAAATTTATCTGATCTAAACCTCGCCCCATCAAATCTGTACAACCTTGATCTCGTATGCTTTACTCTCCTTCCCTATCGAGCCCAACTACCATACCAGCCCGACCCCTACTCGCTCCCTCTCTCCGCCTTTCTCCCTCCTCGTGCACACGCCGCACGATGGCCCCGCTCCTCCAATCACGCGTACCACATCCTTTCCGACCTCCTCTACCTCAGCCATCTTGTCGCCCAAAGCCGCACTCCACGCTGAGCCGGCCCACTTGCCAACCCGCTCCTACGTTGAAACTAGTGAGTCATCGAGCACCTCTCGGCCTCCGCATCAGTAACTAGCCACACGAAGCGTAGCTCTAATGTTCTTCACTGTCATGTGTTAATGGCGCTCAGCCCCTACACCTCTCTGCAGAAGCATCTGATTCCTCGCTGTGCTACTGCCCGAGCAATCCCATCGCCTGCTCCCCATGCCTCACCGTGCCGACCACTCCACCCTGCCCGCTCTCATCGCGTCAAGCATAGCAGTCAGTGCTGCTATCACTTCACGGCTTCCCTGAGCGTAGAGCTGCCTTCGCACGCCGTCCTGCCTCCTCCGTCTCCCCGTACACGCTAGCCTCAGCCTGCACGCTTGCCTGCCGCAGAGCACAGCGCCGACGACCGAGCACAGTCCACCCGAGTGCTGGCTGCCCACCGACGACTCCAGCACAGTCTGCCGTTGTCTCGTTCCACCGGAGCCAAGAAATCCTCCTCCTTCCTCCGCCTATAAAAGCGACCATGTGAACTCCACCTCACCTCAGCCCCGGCGAGCCGTCGTGAAGGTGAGCACCGGCCAGCCTCCAATCCATTTTCCTCTCTCTTCTGAGCTCCACCAGCCATGGCCTCTTCTCCACCCAGTCTGCCACTGTCCCCATAGGCTCTCCCTAAGATCTCACCTCAGATGGATACGCAGTAGTCTAGCGAACCGATTCCCCCATCACTCAGCCATCCCCTCCCCTTCTCCCTGCTCTAATTTGAGCTCCCGAACTCATCCATCGCGGACAAGAACAGAGGAGCACGTCTGCCCCTGTTTCGATCCCCATCCGAAGCGTTCTATATTAAGACACCAGAACCCCTTCGTGATGAGCCTAGCAAGGCTACATCCCACGAGAGCCACCCAGACCCTAAACGAAATGCCACCAGCAGCCCAGCGTGACCTGTTATTCCCTGCTATTTTTATTTTCCGAAATTAACCCAAATCTCATAAAGAAAAATCCATATCTCCCCCATCCGAACTTCATTTGACCCGATTCTTCCTCCTAAATTCATTTAAAATCATTCCCTACCCATTTTGACCCTCCTCATATTTTTCACAATCCATTTGCCTTGCTGTTTGTATTTATTTGTGTTTGTTTGTTGTTTGTCGGTACACGCGTAATTAGCGAACGGAGAGTAGGAGGAGGAACAAGAGAACCAGGAGTTCGAGCAGGACCCCATCGAGGACGACAACGAAGGCAAGTCTTAATCCGTTTCCCTTTGATCATATTGATCCTAGTTTTATAAATGTCCCGTAGCAGCCATTTTATTGCATAAAATGCTTGACTGGATTGCAAAACCATTGTGTAGTATAACCAAGACTACTTAGCCATATTTATCCCACCGATTTATTCCCTGTTAAACATAGGACCCATTTAGACAGTATCTATTATATGCCTAGATAATTGCCTTGTTTAGATGAATGCTTAGGATTGTGTTATCACTTAATCTTACTTTTACTAGTAGTTTTGACAAATAAAATGCGTGTGTCTAGAGATAGTTGGGTTGGGTGATGAACAAAAGAAAAGAATATGAATGAATGTGGGTTAGAGCCGAGGTGATATTGTTGGCGAGCGCTGCCTGTGTGGCAGGCTACCAGGATTGGTGTTGGGAGATGAATGCTACTTTTGTGGTAGGTTCATTGTGGAGATGATTGCCTTGGCTCGATTTAGGACTGAGTTGATGTGACATCTTACCTAGTCATTTTCCAGTGCGACCACATGACCATGTATGAGGCATGGCTTAGTCTAATCCCCGTCAGCTAGTTTGTTAATCATCTGAGGGTAGAGAGTAGTGGGAGCCCAGGAGCAGGTGCAAGTGGTGCATACTTGGCAGCCCGATTGGAGACCTAGCTTAAAGGTCATGAACCCCTAGTTACTCCCATGGGCGATTAGTCGGGACGATGCTATGATGGGTAATAGTTCTGTGAGTCAGTACTACCATGGTATATTGCTGTTCTCAGCGTGTGGGTACAGCGTACACCCTCTGCAGAGTGAAATCTATTCGAATAGCCGCGTCCATGGTCACGGACATGACTATGGTTTGGTCTCATCACTAGCATGGGTAGTATTCCTTGATGTGTGAGTGTTATCTGGAATAGGTCCGGCCTCTCGCTGAAGGTTGCTATGGACGGGGACTCCGGCAACATTAAAATTTGAACAACTTAATACTAATATAATTTGATGATTTTACAAACGCTTTTATAAAATGAACCCTTGCATGTGTATCGCTTTTTCGCAATGTTAACCTTATGGCTTAATCCTTGCTAATGCCAAATGCATAATTTATCCCTTGATGGTAGGGCAAGGGTTGAGGCTTGTTGAGTACTTCTGTACTCACCCTTGCTTGTTGGTTATAGAGGAAGACCCTGATTACGTCGACACCGACGGTGAGGAAGATGCTTAAGCTTTGGTTTCGTCCGCACCCGAGTTGCCTGTGGAGTTGTGTTGCCGCCTAGCTGCTTCTGCCATGTTTATAGATGTGCTTCTTTGGGTCATCGTAGTAATTCTCATGTTTGTAGCTTATGTCGTGTAGTCACTTGTATCTCGACCGCTTTATGAATAAGGCTTGTAATATCACCTGTTGTAAGACTTGTTGTACCAGCGACTGATCTAGGGACTGGTATCTTGACTGCTTCACGTCTTGACTCAAACCTTAGATTGTGGGAATAGAAATCATCTGTGTGAAAACCAAATCCACGTGAGTGATGCTCACTACGATGAGGAAAATATGGGGTGCCAAAGCGCTGCTGCACAAAGCCCCTGTTTCGTGAATCAAAGCCATATGAGGATGACCCTGTCCACGATAGGCATGAGAAAAAGAGCGAGACTGAAAGTCAACAAAATCATGATGATGCACATTTCTAGTTAACTCAGCTTGCATCCTCTCAATCCTCTTATGCCTATAACAGAATTCATCCAAGTGGCCTTTTCAACCACAAATTATGCAAATGTAGACACTCTCATGTTTAGGCTTAGCTTGCACAGGAGGTTTGGGTTTTGGCTTCTCTGTTTGCTTAGGGTTGAAGGAAGGTTTGGGGTTTGGTGGATAGTATGTGTCAGTGGGTTTTATGGATTGTTCCTCATCCTTGTAGCTAGAGCTAGGCACAAACTTATCCACATTTTTACTCTCCTTATCAACCCTCTCAAATCCCAAGCCCAGGTTGTAGGTTGACCTATAAGCACTCTCTTTGACTCTTGCCAGGTCACTCTCAATCTTTTCCTCACTCATTAGGGTTCTTTTGAGGCGAGAGATGAGGTAGTTATTTTCTTGAGCTAGGTTCTTGTTTTCCTCTCTAGTGATTGCAAGCTTATTCTTAAGAGAGCCACACACTACACATGGTGGTGGGAGAACCCTAGAGCGAGTCTCATTTAGCAGCTTGGACTCGAGCCCTTTGACTTTGAGGGATTGAGCTTCCAACTCACTTGTGAGCTTGGGGCACTTCTGACATGCACCCGAAAGAGTTGGTCTAGCCTTAAATTCATCAAGCTCTTTAAGGGCACTCTCAAACTGACTGGCAACTTGAGCATGCATACTTTCCCTCTATGTAAGATCATTCATCACAACTTGATAAGACTCACACTCAACAACAATTTCCTCTTTGGCAAGCTTAGACCTAAGCGAAGTGATTTCATACTTAGCACTCTCTAACTTAGACTTAAGCTCTCTACTCTCACGAACGAAGCTTATCATCTTGCATGAGCAAAATATCATGCAAATGATCAAGTTCAAAAGAGACCTCATCAAGAGTGGGTGGTACCTCGCTTGTGTCGGAGTCGGAGCTAGAGTCGGTGTCGTGATCATTTTTTGCCATGAAGAAAAGCCCGGTGAAGTCGTCCTTCCTCTTGACTCGTGGCTTCTCAGCTTCCTCCTCAGAGCTTGTAAGGCCATTGCTTGATGTGAGGTCGACGTTGCTTAGAGCGGCAAAGCAGGCGCGTGCGATCGCCTTCGCGAACTTCTTGGAGTTCTTTCTTCGCTTGTAGAAGTGGTTCTTTTTCTTGAAGTCTTTAGTGTTGTTGTCGTGGTACCCAGCCTTCTTCTTCTTCTTGGGACTGTCAGCGATGAAGTGTCAAGGGTCATCACACTCGAAGCAGGTTCTTGAACCACCTCCTCTTCTCTCCTTCCGGTTGTTGTAGAACTTCCTGAACTTCCTTGTGAGCAAGGACAGCTCTTCGTCAGGAATGCACTCCATCTGTTCATTAGAAGCTGCAACAAGAGAAGACAGAGCAAACTCCAAAGAAGACTTGTCAAGTGAGGGGTTAGTTCCATAAGAAGCACCACTGTGACTACCCTTTTGAGAGCTAGAAAGCAAAGCCATGCTAGAAGCAGGATTAGCAAGATTAAGACAAGATTTCCTAGACACTTCATGAGATTTCAGCTTGCTATACAGTTGCTCATAGTTCAGGGTATTGAAATCAGTAGTTTCTTCTAGAGCAGCAATCTTAACCCCCCAAACATTTTCATCAAGAGAATACAATAGTTACTTAGCTCTATCATTATCATTGTACACAAGTTTACCATAAGCCCGTAAGTTGCACACAATGGCCTCAAACCTACGAAAGTGTCATCTAGTGACTCGCCAGGTTTTTGTGCAAATGTTTGGTATTGTCTATTGTAAGAATCCTTACGCATAGTCTTGACTTGATTGGTACCCTTATGGTACATGCAAAGCTTATCCCAAATTGCATGAGCAATTTCAAGATGTGCAACATGATCATGTTCACTCCTACCTAGAGCAGAAAGCAGGATATTGACAGCTTTGGAGTTGTTTTCATACTTGGTTAACTCACCTGTAGTTGCAGTGTTGACGTCTTCTGGTATGGCATACTCCTGCTCAACTATCTCCCAAATTGCACGTCCTTGGCTTAATAGGTATGCCTTGGTCCGTGACTTCCAGTAGGGAAAGTACTCTCCATCAAACATCTAAAGCTTGACCGCACGTTTCTCTATGTCGCCTTCGAATCACAAAGCCGGTGAAGGTCAACTAGTGATCAAACCGGCTCTGATACCAATTGAAGGACCGAGAAGGTGACCAGAGAGGGGGGAGGGGAGAGTGAATGGGAGCCAATTAAAATTCTTCCCAAGAACTTGGCCTATGTCCCAATTTCAACCCAAACCAACATCTAAGCAAATCATCAAGGTCACAAACACCAAATTATGATGCGTTAACCCTAGGAATGATTCAAAGCAATATGACACAAAGCGGAAGCTCAAGAGGTTCAAAAAGGGGCACCAGAGAGATTCGAGAAATTCCAATTCTGGACCTTGACGGAAGTTCCTTCGTTGACGGAAGTTCCTTTGTCAACGGAAGTTCCTTCAGGGTCATGACAGAAGTTCCTTCGTTGACGGAAATTCCTTCAGGGTCACGACATAAGTTTCTTCATCGATAGAAGTTCCGTCAGAGTCAAATCAGGAGCTGTTCTTCGAAGGGAAAAATACTAAAATCCTATCAATAAATTCAAAAAATCACGAGATTTGGACATAAGATGTCTCATGGTAGGATGTTCCTTCTCCTAGTGGAATCACATGAAAAGCTCAAGAATTCATCACGAATTTTAGTTTCCACCAAAAACTCTAGGGTTCAAATGTTCTTGAGGAAATCCACCAAATCGAGGATGCTCTTGCCTAGGATTCAATCAAGGATCCATCAAGGAATGTTTAGGCATGTCCTAGCATCAGGATCCCTCAAGAAATTTGTACCAAAACCCACTCAAAAATGAGATAAAAAAATCACCACAAAAATAGCTCTAAAAATAGGGAAAAGAGAAATTCGGGATTTAGGGGGGAGTGGAAGAACTTGAGCATGAATTTGAATCTCATATCATTGATTCATCAAGTCAAGATACATGGATACATGGCTAGGAAGCCACCCTCTTCCTCCTACTATTTGGAAGAGAAAGAGATGTCTCTGACACACCCTCTCCTCTCCTCTATTACATGAAGACCTCTCCTAGCACTTTGAAATGAAGACCTAGCAAGGCTAAGGAAAAGAGAGGCACCTCTTATACCAGCCCTACCTCTCCTTATATAAGCCTAGGGGTTGTCCTAAAGACCATTCTACTCCTTACCTACAATGCACTGCCACCTACCACCAGGGGCATAACCGACCATCTTTTTCCTCGTCGCCCGAACGCCGTCGAGCCCTTCACGGCTTTGCTTTGCCTCGACGCAAGTTCCACGATGGTGCCACGTGCACCTCCAATCGCCGCCACCGGTTTTGAGGCCCAAACCGGAAAACGCCTTGCATGCTTCTCAAAGTGTGACTTCTTGATCTTGATGCATGTCACCTCGTCTCGTGATCTTCCTCGTCGGTAAATCTCTCCCACCTCCGGTCCATTGGAAGCCTCTACTTGTACCGACGCCCGATCACCTTTGACTTGGTCAATCCTGCCGTCTTGATCACCACCCATGGTTTTGAGGCTCAATCGTGAAACCGTCCATGCTTCTTGCCTTTCCACGTGTACGATATGGATCACCCTTGACTTCACCCGGCCTACTGATTGTCCGATCTCAAGTCTCCTACTTGTGCCCAATCCTCTCGTTGTTGACCGTCAAGTTGACTCCAGTGACCTACACATCATGAGACAAGCAAACACATTTCCCATCTCCTGCAAACTCTCCAACATCTTTACCAACTCCTGTTAGTCATAACCATGACATGCACAAACTCATGCAATCCCCAAATTCCTGTATTTCAACTCAAACACCAAACTCAACCAATGTCAATTACTCATCATATATTACAAACTATGGCACATATGCACATGGTTTCTCATTGTCACTCAATCCATGTGAAATAACCTTGAGGCCTTGTTCATGATGGATGGTCTTCAACTGTAACACTGAACAATAATCACGGAAGAATTCAGAATCAGACTGAGGGGAAAAATACCCTTGAGGCCTTGTTCAGTTGTTGTGGGATGAAATACACATGTATTAGTTATAAAACATTGATTGAGTGAAACCACATGTGTCACTCAATCCATGTGAAATAACAAATCCATGTCATGGTTTTATTTCCAGACTCGAAAGACAGAGTTATTCCACGCGTTGGAGGCATGAAAATGGTCAGCTTGGATTGGGTTTCATACCACGCTAGGCCGAGCCGTACGGTCATTCCATGCCGGGCCAAATTTTAAACCACACATAATCAATCCATATGGTTCAGACTGTATCCATGTCATTTCAAGCCTAAACGAACGAGGGCTAGAGAATCAGCCGAGCATGACTGCATCCGAGCAATGAGTCGCCAAGAACTCGGACGTCGACGAAGCAGAGCCCAACCAGAACTAGGACTGGTGAGGTTGTGGCGCGGGAAGGAAGTGCGGCCGATGGGTGTGGTCGGGTCCTCACCTATCTTGACGCTGATGGCGATTATGCCCGGTGCAAACGAGAACCCCCATAGGGCCGAGGAGCACGTTGAGATCGCTGGACCGCAAGCAGCATGATGGCGAAGCCCGTGGCCATCACTCTGCTTCTCGGGTTGTTGCTCATCAACGAAGACAAGGACGTCACCTGGCATTTCGAGCATCACGCAGCAAAAGATGTTAAGCACAAGGCCAAGCGAGAGCGCGGACCTCAGTCGAAGCAAACTGCAGGCAATCATCAAAGCATTTCCGACAGGAGATCTTATCAGGGTAGGGGTTGGAACAACGTGAAGGCTCAGAAAGCGAATCCTTCCTGCTTCTGCTGCAGGGGGGCCGATCCGATCCGGCCATGTGGCCTCCAGCATTGTAGGCTGCTGCCCTTCCAACCCCGCGGCACGGTAGCTTCGCTATGAATCTCCGGGAGACGTGCTCGGCAACGAGCCAGCGACTACACCAGGACCGTGCAGTGAACCGCCACGACGCCACGTTATGCCCAAATCGTCACTGGGCAGTAGCTATTGCTCGCTTCGTCTCCTGGACAGGCCTCGAGTGCACTGTATCTTTTAGATGGAATGAAGCTTGAAAATGCAATTTTGTTTCCCACAATATTAGTGCAACTATTATGATAATTGTTTCAAATAATTTATCACTTTTGAATCCATTTATTGGTGTGTTTTTTTCAAGTTTCAAACCTTAGTATCATTTTCACCAAAGGAAATTTGACCTTATTCGACAGATTTTTGTTCGACACAATATGATGTTTAGGCTCTCAAAGTACATCTATTATTCATTCAAAAAGGAATAAAAAACAACTAATGTATTAATCCCAAGTCTGAAGCGATTTGACTTGTTGTTGTTCAGTTAACCTATTATTATTTGACTTAACTAATGTATTAATCACCCACATTGTATTCGTTCTTCATGATAACCTCCACTAGTTCTCAAGGATGTCATAGTCCTAAAATTTTGTATTTTATCACACAGACCGTTGTTTCACAGTGTCAAATTAAAATCCATTGTGAGCCATTAGTCCAATTGATGTATGTTCAACCATGCAACGCTTGATAATGCTTGATAATTTTGGTTGGCATGTTTCATATCTAATAAGGATTTGCTCAATAATTTTGGTTGGCATATTTCATATCTAACAAGGATTACAAATATCAAAAGTCGGTTGTAGGATGGCGTGTTGCATATAGAATTTTGATTACCTGTGAATTCAAGAGTCACAAAGCTATAATCTAACTAACCAAAACGTAAGAGACATAAAGTAACTGATCAAAGGAATTGGAGTGTTCGAGAGCATCTTCCGGCTCAATCGATAAAGTCGCATTCCTCCCTACATTACCCAGCCAAACATTATGGAATATAGAACTAAGACTTGTGAGTTTATTATTATAACACTATATTACCTTAATTTATTATATTTATAAAGTAAAACTTATTTTAAAAACTATATACTTTTATAGAATATATGCTATACAAACATATTCATTATCAAGAAGAGACAAATTACACTGGATCTTAACAAGGCTATCCCGTTTTTCGCTACTTCGATCTTGGCCATGGGACCAAATCCGTAATATGGACATATTCAGCAATAATGAAAACAACATAATGTTACAACCATTTATAATTTACTATGCCAAAGATGATGCAGTATAATGCATAGAAAATATTTTATTATGAATCAAGAGGATAAGACGTACTATAGATATACAGTTTTAGACAACACAATAGCATGTTCTTCAACACTTCATATACTTAAATATATTAAAGTTCTATAATGTGAAAAGTAAACAGTCTGGTGTGTGGCTTTGCGTGAGCTAGTGAGAGGTTTCTCTCCTCCTATCCTCTACGTTTCGCTTAAATAGTGCATGCACAGAATATGGGGCCGTGACGATGATGCTTCATCTTTAACTAGTTACGAGCCGCCATTACCTTACACGCAATGTAAGCAGTGTGTACAGCACACACCCTGGCGCCTGTATCCTGGTACACGTGGCGGGCCCGGGGACCAGGGATCCCATGGTTGCAGCTTGTGGACGCCCGTAGAATCTTCCGGTGGTTACATACTGAGGGCAGTTTAGACTTTAAACATTGACCCGACAAGTAACGGCGGGGAGGCCCAAGCTACCGAGAGCACGGCGTGGTCGAGCATGGTGCATGAAGCTTGGGGGCTGGGAGATAACACTTCTGGTGCTACCGTGCTCCCCGAAGACGAGGGTCATTTGATGGAAGATGGACGAAAGGGATCGTTCTAGGCAGGCCCAGCTTCGTTAGTTTTCGCAAAACCACCCTAGAAAATACAGAAACATCGAAAAAAGTCTCGCAACCTGGTACATTTCTCGTTTACCCCCTACAAATGTTCACCTTCATTTTTTACTCCTTCTCCAGTAGATCGAGATCTCGCAGCTACGGAGATGGAACTCCTGGCGTGTGAGAGCATCCCCGCCGCACTGAACAGTACGTTTCAATTGATCTATCCCTAGTCTTGTACCTGAATCTGTTGTTCTTCTTCCCGTAATCAATTTGTTCCACCTTACAGGATTTAAATAGAATCGGGTTTTTCCTAACCTTGATTTTTTTTTTCTAGTTGTACAAACGAGCTGCCTTTTGTTCTTATATATTTCCTTTGAATGATACACTAGTTGGAGCGCGGACGTTGAGGCTTGTGCGGCAGTGGCAGGTTTGAATGGAAGGAAGACATCAAGGGACCTGATTTTATTTCTCTGAAGGAACGTCATACATGCACCTTGTTTTTTTTTTATTATTTCACAGTGAAGGCACAGTTTTATTGAAACCAATGGTATTATGATTTCGTTCTTGCAAAACAAAGTTCTGGCTGCAGGTTGAAGATTATTGAATCCTTCTAACTAAAATGCTTTAACATCTGGCTGCAGATTGAAGCACCAGATGATGTCATATTTGTTTTGATCACCCTAAGGATTAAAGGGTGCAAAAAATAATTAAATTTCTCTTGCTTGACTAATCTTTTTGAGAGACTGCCGTAATCTGCAGCAATTGAGCTGAGTTGATTCAAGATTCTTCGTCACTCGACTTTCTAGTATTTTTACTGGATCAAGTGATATGAATTTTGTGTGCTATGATATATGATATTCTTGAGAGCACATAACTAGTGGAGTGATGCAGGCAGCAAACATTTTGTAAGGAAGCATAAAATCTGTATGTTCGACAGATTGATTTGATAGGTGATAAATTGAAGAGCACTCTTACCCTTTCATCTCATAAGATGCACATTTGTTTGTTGTCGTATTCAGTTAGGCAGCAATGCACTTTATGAATTTACTATGACAAAATGTGTGAGTCTGGATGCAAGAACACGTTCATGAAGTGAAGAACTGGACATGCAAGGTTTGTGTCTGGCATATGCCTTGATACTTCAAGTTTCTCATGTATCTTTTGTGGGTACCAAGACTCCTTGAGTATGTTGAACTTTCTGTCAATCTAAACCAATAACCTTGATTCTTGACTGCAACTGATGATGGTGTTACTGGTTGTGATGCAGATAAACTAGAGTTTTATCAGGCCTGATGTGAAGATGAACTACACTGAGTTGCACATCAAAAGTTAGATTTTCCCTTTTTCAAAGAAAATTAGATTAAGCACCTTCGGCTATCATGAACTCCTTGTTACTAATGTTGTTATAGTGATAACCCTCCAAATTATGTATTGTAGTGTACTCAAGGGAATGTAAACTATCGATTTTTTCCCTTTATGCACCTTGATGTGGCGAAGATAATGCTCATTGATTCATACTTTCAGTAAACTGGCACTAGTTTACTTGACAAAATACTTCTCTTCTACATTTATTACTTAAACTGTGCCATTAGAAGTTCAGTATGGAAGTATTATCAACTTTGATGTTCTCATTGGATTGCAGTCCTGATTTATTTATTTAATTCATTTGTTCTTATGCACATCAAACATGGTCAAAATTGTATCTGCCATCTTCTGTCGAGGTGTATTAGAAATGACATTTGACAGGATGAATTTACAACCACTTGGTCTCAGTAAATGTGACATGCAGCTGAAATCTCAAACTTACACCCCAACAAATAAGCACTCAAAATTGTTCCACATGCAAAGAAATTAAAAGTACTCAGCAGGCATAAATAGCAGGGTTTATAGACAGGTGCTTCATATCCATCGCCATTTTCAAATGTACATGCAGATCAAGTAACCTAAACCTACAAGTATAAGAACAAAAACAACACAAAACCCTGTACATTTGAATTAATCCATGCTTGCACACGTTTATCTGTCTTGGCCTTCCACTTATTATACACTTATTAACAGTTGTCAAATCTAAAAAACAGTAGTCAAATTTGAATCATTGCTATACATTCATCCACAAAGTCTGGAGGTTTTGTAGAGTACAATTCGAATAGACATGGTTCGATGCATATAAATGGTTGTCATCAGTTTAACTTGATTTCCCATTAAGCCTGCAAAATCATGGCAACTTTATGATTTAGGAAATAAAAAATAAAATGTCAACTATATGAAAATGAGCAGTGGAAGAAAATGTCAACAGGCACACTCAAAATTAGAGTTGAATCATGTTACTGTATCTGTTTATTTCCCTTTGTATCATAACTAACTTCCAAATATCTGTACTGAAAATGTCCTTTTTAGGAATAGATCTAAACAGGACTACAAAAAAAATTGTGCAAATTTAAGCTAATCTGGTTCTATAGGAATACTGCAGTTTATTATAAAAAAAACATGACTTCATGCCATACTAGAACACCATACAGTAGCGGTGCTTGAAATCGTTGAAGTGCCCACAGCATACCCTAGCGCCAGGAGTAAGTGAAGACTAAAGAGGATGATAAAAATATAATAATGATACGGTATCTACGAGGGGGTGTGCGCAGTGGAGAAACCAACAGAGATTGAGACACAGGGAAAGACCGAATTGGATAGCGAGGAAGCGATGGCGATGGGCTGTTGTCGTCGCCGGCAGCGGAGGAAGGTTCCGCCACGGCGACCAAAGGCAGCATCCGCCAAGGAGAGACTTTATTCTTCGATGTCCTCGTACAAACTAACGCCTCGCCTTTATAACTCAGGCGAGGCAAGCGATCTGACTCATATCCTAACAAACTAACTCACGAAACCAATCCTAACAAACTGACTCACGACACCAGCCCTTATCTAAACTAGCCACTAGCTGGCTTGACCGACTTCCTACAGCGCTGGTATTTCCGTCCCATTAAGGAGCCCACAACATTTCCCCCCTTCCCCAAAAACAGCTCGTCCGCGAGCTGTACTTCAGGGTAAAGCTTCTTGAAATCTTCAAGCCGCTCCCACGTTGCATCAGCTGCCGTACGTCCTTGCCACTGCACCAACAGCTCCCAAATCCCTATGTTGAGTCGAGCCCGCACAACCTTCTCTGGAGACGGAAGTACCCGACCATTGAGAATGGCCGGCAAGGGAACAATCTCTGCTAGCGGTTCACCTGTAAACTTCTTGAGAAGCACCACATGAAATACATCATGAATCTTAGCCTTGGCCGGCAACTGCAGTACATCATGAGTCAGCTGAGATGTTTGGCGTGGTGTGTAGCAACCGTGCGGTTGAAGTACGCGATCGCCCCATCGCCTTGATGCAGAACCGCACCGAACCCCGCCCCGGAAGCATCGCAGTCCACTATGAACCGCTTGTCAAAGTGCGGCATCTGAAGGAGCGGAGCGGATGTGAGGGCGGTCTTGAGGTTGGAGAAGGCCTCGTCTGCTGCCGGTGTCCAATGGAAGGCCTCCTTCTTCAGCAATGACGTGAGCGGCGCCGCCACCACCCCGTAGCCGGCGATGAACTTGCGGTAGTAGCCTGTGAAGCCCAAAAATCCACGTAGCGCCTTGAGAGTGCGCGGGCGCGACCAGGCCCCCACTGCTGCGGTCTTGGTCGGGTCCATCGCCACACCAGCCGTGGAGATGACGTGGCCGAGATATGAGACTGTCTCCTCGCCAAAGGAACACTTGGAGCGGTTCAGCACCAGCTTGTTGTCTCGCAGCACCTGGAACATGGCCTTCACATGCTGGAGGTGTTCTGCCCATGAACGACTAAAGCCCAAAATATCATCAAAGAAAACAAGCACAAATTTTAGAATATACGGCTTCAAAATGTCATTCATCAATGCCTGCAATGTCGACGACGCGTTCGTGAGCCCGAACGGCATGACCAAGAATTCATAGTGGCCATGGTGGGTTCGGAACGCCGTCTTCATAATGTCCGCGTCGAACATGCGCACCTGATGGTACCCACTCCGGAGGTCCACCTTGGTGAAAAAACAAGCCCCCGGGAGTTCGTCCAGTAGCTTGTCGATGAGAGGTACAGGGAAATGATCCTTCACCATCTTGCTGTTGAGCTCACGGAAGTCAATGCAGAACCGCCAGGACCAGTCCGCCTTCCGCACCAGGAGTACCAGGAAAGAGAACGGAGATGAGCTCTCCCGGATGATGCCCTACTGCAACATCTCCTCCACCTGGCGCTCCAACTCCTCCTTCAGCATCTGGGGGTACCGATAGGGCCGAACAGCCACCGGCGCCGTGCCCGGCAACTGATGTATGCGATGGTCCTACTTGTGTGGCAGAGGAAGACCCGTTGGAGCAGCGAACAGATCGTCGAACGCCGCCAAAAGTGAGTCCAGCAGGACGCGCGTATGTAGCACTATGTGCCACTTCGGCGCAGGCGCGCCCACACCTGCCCATTTCACCGTGCGCCCATGCAACCAAAGAGACGTGGTCAGGCTCTCGAAGTGCCACAAGATTGGCCCTAGTGTGCGGAGCCAATGAACGCCCAGCACCACATCAAAGCCACCAAGAGGCAAGGCATATGGTGAAGGTGTCGGTGTCGATGGTCACCGTGGTCGCCGCGCAGACCCCTGGACACGGCACGCGGTCACCGTTGGCCACCTTAACGAATAGGTTGTGGCGCGGCGAGAGCTGCAGTCCCAGGCGCGCTGTGACGCTGTCGCGGATGAACATGTGCGTCGACCCGATGTCAACCAGAGCGAGCAGCGTCTCCCTGCCAATGGACACCCGGAGCTGCATGGTGTCCACGGTGCTGATGCCGGTGAGCGCGTGCAGGAAGATGCCGAGATCCTCCGCCCAATTTTCCACATCTTCACTGTCTTCCATCTCTAGGAGAAAGACGCCCTTGCCGCCATACGGTGACCAGGAACGAATTTCTCCGTACAAAAGTAGCTTTCGCCGTTTGTTTGTTTTGCCGCCATCTCCTTCGGTGTCAACCGCTTGAAGCGCGGCCGAGAGTTGGTGCTTGTGGTGGACGCCGCCGGCGATGACGCCGTGACAGAGGCGGCTGACGTCTTGATCGTGGTGCTCAGCGACTTGTAGGGGAGGGTGCGCGCCGGAGCCCTTGTTGCCGCCACCACTGCAGCGGCGTTCCGAACTTCATAAGCCCGGGCAAGACTCATGGCAGTCTGCAGGTTAGCGAGCGCCTGCAGCTCAACGTCGGTCCGCAGCGGGTCGCCCAGGCCAGCTGTGAACATGTGGATCTGCTGCCTGTTGGATAAATCATCACAACGGCAGAGCACCTACAGGAACTGCTGCTGGTAGTCCTCCACAGTACCCGTACGGCGTAGGTCCTTCAGCTCGGCCAGCGGTTTCGATCGAATGGGAGGGCCGAACCGCAGGTTCAAGAAATCGACGAAACGCGTCCACCTTAGGCCGGGATTATCCCGATCCAGTGCGAAAAACCACTCAGAGGCAGTTCCATCTAGGTGTAGCGACGTCGTCCAGACCTTCTCCTCCTCCATAGTGCGCATGCCGCGAAAGTATGTCAAGCACTTGTTGATCCACGGCAGCGGATCACCTTCACCGTCATAGTGGGGAAAGTTGAGCTTTGGCCGACGATTGTCCCCGGAGTTGGTGGAGCCACCCGATGTGCCCCAATTGCCAGGGGCGGACGAGGCGTCCCCAACGGTGGCACGCCACTGCTCCTGGCGAACGATGCGCTGGGCGTGGCCATCCAGCCTGGTTGTCATGGCGGTCAGTTGAGATGTGTGGCCGTCAAGGGCGGTGTTGACCTCCCCTAGCTTGGTGTGCACCGTCACCGCTGAGCGACCAAGAAGTCCAGCTTCTGCGAATCAGTCACGGCCCCGGGATCGATGAACGCGGCGCTGGACATAGTCGATGCGCCGAATGAATCTGATACCAAATTGATACGACGTCTACGAGGGGGTGTGTGCAGTGGAGAAACCAACAGAGATTGAGACACAGGGAAAGACAGAATTGGATAGCGAGGAAGCGATAGCGATGGGCTGTTGTCGTCACCGGCAGCGGAGGAAGGTTCCTCCACGGTGACCAAAGGCAGCCTCCGCCAAGGAGAGACTTTATTCTTCGATGCCCTCGTACAAACTAATGCGTTGCCTTTATAACTCAGGCGAGGCAAGTGATCTAACTCATATCCTAACAAACTGACTCACGAAACCAATCCTAACAAACTGACTCATGACACCAACCCTTATCTAAACTAGCCACTAGCTGGCTTGACCGACTTCCTACGGTGCTGGTATTTTCGTTTCACAAAGGAGTCCACAACAAATAATGAAAAATCAGATACAGGAATGGAGGGTGCTGTACCTGCACCAAGGCATCTTTGCCTTTTGCTCGCCCTGATCTAGTACCTTGGTGAGGGACTCTGGCGGGCCGGCGGCTGAGAATCGCCAGAGGTTAGAAGCGATAGTGCTTCATATTCGGTTTGGGGGCTAAAATATTTTAAAGGGCATATCTATAAATGTAACATCGAGTGGACCAAAACAGGTTGTGTGGTATATTTCCAGGGGGCGTTTTAGAAAACGTACTATCCAGATCTCCGCGTGTTGCACCGTAGCCGTTGATGCTTACCAGAACGCCTGGGATCACTCGGGAGCACGGTAGCACCCGAAGCGTAGGTAGCACCAGATTCGTTCTCGCTAGGGGCTACGTGCCGCTTATTAGAGGAATTCGCCCGTCTACGCATCTCGACCACGCTGGTCACGTTTCCTTTCCCGCCCCCCTCGCCACTGTCACGAACGAATATCATCGTTGAGTTTACTGTTCATGCGATCAAACTAGTTCAACTTTTGAACTAACGGACGACAACAAAACAGGAACGGAGGGAGTATATTTTGGGGGCGCCGGTTACAGAGAAGAAAACGGCAGTCAAACGTGGTCTAGCCGATGACTCCGCGAGTGTTGAAAGGACCACAAAAGTGAGGTGGCGCTGCACGCCACAGGGCCCAGGTCCTTGTGAACTGGTAAAGTAGGTGTTATGGCCACAACAGTATGAGGACGCCAACTGGTGAATGCAGGCGTCTGGAATCCGCCGGCGTCAAGGAAAACACGACTACGCAAGCAGAGTCTCGATTGCGACTGTTCCCCGATTCCGCGACGTCGCGGGGGGCGCGCACACACCCACCGATCACCCCAGCAATAATCAATCTTGGACGGGTGTGCTGTGTGACTGTGTGTGACAGTTCCCATCGCAACGACAAGAACTAGGTTTTGTTGATCATTTATGTATATAAAAAAATGCAGGGACTCTTGGCCAAACCAATGCTGCTGCTCGTCTTGATTCAAAAAGAAAAAGATCCAAATTTACTTGGTACAGCCATGCTTCGTTGTAGGAAGTAACTTTGTACGATCTGGCTTGTCTCGCACCTGCCTGTTGCTAAGCTCGTACTAACTTCGGTCAGGAATTCTTGTCGTTTCAGACAAGAAAATTGATCTACGAAACAACTAAAATTATCTGTCCGAACATCAGTACAGAGGAGTACCTCTTATCTGTCTCCTACTGCGGGTTCAGGAGCACAGCGGGCAACAGAGAAGCTCCACCGGTAGGCAGCAGCTTCTCGCTTGGTGAGTTGCCTGCGGGAGACCGGACCAGGATGGCTGCCTGGATAATGTGATGCAAGCATCGCTTGTGGTCAATCAGAGGGTAGTTGCCTGAGGACTAGCTGATGTTGCAAACATGTGCAGCAGAGTAAGTTGGCTTGAACGGGCCGTGACTCCGTGAGGCGTGGCGAGGCGAAGCTCGCAGCTGATTGGTTGCTTGGTTCACTTCATCGCCGTGGTCAAATTGCCGTTTGAAGCTTGGTCGCGCGCCTCGGAGCTCCAGTTCGCGGTAAGAACGTGACGGGCGACTCGTGTCGTGATGTTGTTGTTGGCGTTCCTATTTCGTCTCGATCTCCAACGTTCCCCAAGCCGTGCATTAGTTGTTTAGGAGCTGAACAACATTTGTAGCATACGAACAACACATAGAATTCAACAAGTCAATCCATATGTTGTCGGCATGATCTAGTTAGCGAATAAATTATTTTAGATTCAACGAGTCGACGCGCTGTCATATGCCCAGAGGCAGGAATATTCAACACCCACGGCAAAAGCGCTCGTGTGGAAAGGAGGGCGCAAGGACGACGCGACTGCTCCGGGATCAACAAATGGAACAATCATTTGGAAAGGTACCTGAAAAAGCATAAGAATCCAATGGCCCAATTAATTGGAGACTGCAAAACTCTTGCACAGAATCAAATATGAACAAAGCATTTAAAAAGTATGTCTACAATCTCGATCCAGATACCAATAGCGAAAGACAGACAGTACTGAGTTTCTCTAAGACATCTGAAAACAGGTGCTCAAAGACGATATGAGTATTTGACAACAACTACCAGTACTTTTCAAGAATTTGAATATGGACGAAGCAGAGCCCGAGCAGGAACAGAGGAAGCATTGCGAAGCAGAGCACCGGCCCAGCCTCGCCGCCGGCGACAGCCGTGACGGCGGAGGAAGCCATGAGCAGCCCCACGACGGCGAGGTTGCGGTGCAGGAACGCCGCGATGAGCGCGCCCACACGGGCCAACACTGCGGGGACCATTGGCTTGGTCGGGTCATCGCCCATGCGGACGCCGACGGCGACGAAGCTGGCGCCGACGAGAATCCCGACAAAGCCGAGGAGCATCCCGAGCTCGCCGTAGCCGACGCCAGCGCTAACTGCAAGCAACATAATGGCGAACCCGGTGGACGTCACTCTGCTTCCCGGAATGTTGCTCATCGTCGGCGGCGTAGTAATGACGTCTCCTGTAAGTTCCTGCAGGCTGCAGCACGCAGCAACATGATTATCACAACGAGGATAAACTCTCGAGCTCATAACAATTTCGAGGACAACGGAGGACAAGGTTGCTACGTGACGCAGGAACTAATCAAAGCTCTGAGGTCGATCATCAAACTATTTTTGTGGTGATCACAGCACAAAGGGGTTGGATGTTGGAGGCCGGGGTGTGAAGGAACGTTACCTGAGCTTATGAGCCTGAGCAGGACGCTGACTTCGGCGGCGTGTCGTCCTCCGGTGGGATTGTCGTAGCGGAGGGGAGGAGGCAACTTCAGCTGGGGAGAGGAGGAACAGGGGACAGCAAAAGCCCACTTAGGAATCCGGATCAGAGCTGGTGAATGGAACTATGGATGGGATGAAGGCAGGACAGGGAGGTGTTTTATAGGTGTGTGATGGATGGCGAGGCCCAGACCAGAGTTCAAAACATAGGTAAAACCTGCCGGCTCGGTTTGGCTGAAAACTGATCGGTTAACCGGAGAATCGGCCAGCTAACCGTTTAGCTACAGTAACTAGTTACGGTTAGTCAGACGAAACCGACCGGTTAGCATGACTGGCCGGAATCGGTTCCCCGATTAACCTGGATAACCGGCCGGTTTCTTGAAACCCTGGCCCATACTCGGCTAATGGCCGCGACGGACACCGGTCAACGCAGAGGAAGTGGAAGTTGCTGATGAGTGATAGCGACAAGGGTTCCTTCCACAAAAAAAAGAAAAAAGAAAAAATGATAACGACAGCCGATAGGGGGTTGTGCAAATCCTCTGGTGCAGTGGCGGTACGCACGGTACTGGTCTACATAATCATATCGCCGCCGAGCAACATCTCGAGGAAATTCACAACAAAAAGTCATCGTGTCGCTGCCGCGCGCGGGGGTTGGAAGGGCAGCAGGCTTGGGCTTGGTGTGTGTCTGTGTGTGTGTGGGTGACGACGTCTCATGCTGGCACGTCACTGGAGTGGTCAGGCGGCCGGACTACCCTCAAAGCGATTTTTTTCATATGCAAATACTATTATGTACAATGTAAATCACATGTTCTATATTAAAATTGGTGAACTCAGATTTTCATATATACTTTATCATGTAACTAGTAATATGCCCGTGTGTTCACGGGTTTGAAAATTGAACGAACTAAACTATAGACATGTTTGATATCAAAAAAAATTTCATAATGTTATATCAAATATAATTTTTTTTATTTGATAACTCAATAACATAGTATAAAATATAAAATATTTAATGATCAACATCTGCGAAATTATACAGTTTATCACCAGTTTTTTCACATGGTCAATGTCTTGAACTCTCTTTATGTGTTCTTTTAGTCCTTCATTCAGTCTTTGGAGAGCACCTGCGATGTCTGATCTCTCGAAAGTTGTGATCGATAAATTTAGGTATTCATCTATAATATCTTATCGATCTGAGCTTGGACATACTTATCCTTTATAGTTGTTGTTAGGGATTTGTTGTCGTTCCCGACAAAGGAATTGTGCTGGCCACAGTTCAAATGAGCCTGTCAGAACGACAACAATAACCAAACCGAGGGAGTACATACTAAAAAACAAAAAACTAAATAAAGTAGTATATAAAGAAAATGTTATTACACAGTCAAAGTACAGATGCTTCGTAATCACATGGAAAAGGACATCGCCAAGTATCCAAATAAAATAGATTTACTATGCTATTTATTACCTGTTCACTTCAAATGTTTGGCCGCTGATATTTTTTGGAGACATTTCTTATCTTGGTCCAGGTGTCAGATTGCATTGAGAGACCCAAACTTGTCAAGTAACTAATTTCTTCATAGAGATAACATACCCTTGATGTTTTTGACACAGATATGACACCTTGTTCTTGTATCTATAACATAGGATGTAATATATGTATATCAATCGAATTTGCATGACATGCATAGGTTAAACACGACACACTATATATATACAAATTGGATTCGCATGATCTCGAATCAAACCAATCCAATACGTAATATCAATACTGAAGCCAACACCAAACTAAAGCAACACCAATAACAACCTCACCGAAATTATTAAGAGTAGAGATATCATTAAGCTATATGATTAAGCTACTTGGCAATATGATTAAGCTCTGATGTACGTAATCTGATCCTATTGTACCTTGTCAACCATTCTCTCCTGTTCTGAAAAATCATGAACTCTGTGCTAAACAAGTAAAACATGATGGTAAGTTGTTTGGCCGCTCTCCTTTTTCTCTGCACTGTACTGTATGGGAGCTCGCATGACCGCATAACGCAGCAGCATGGCGCCACACGCGGTCCTGGTCTACGTATTTGCTGCCGAGCAACTCATCATCTCGAGGAAATTCACAACAAAGGTCCTGTTTGGATCCATGGGCTATGGTTAGTTTGAGTTAGTTTGGGCATAACTAATCCTAAAATCTCGAAACAGGAAGGATTAGTTTGGGCTAGTTGTATCTAACTTATCCAAAAAAATTATCCCAACCATAAGGTGCTAATTAGAGCTAGTTTGAATGGAGTCCACTAAAAAATTACTTTTTTTTCTATCCTCAAAGGAGGCAAAGGATTACATCAGTATTTTTATTATCAATCTAACCCTTATATCCATACAACTCAAGAGTTAAAGTTAGTTCCAAGTTAGTTATAAGCTGAAAACTAACTCTAACCTCTGATACTATTATAATATCCAAACAGGACCAAAGTCAGCGGGCCGTGCGTGGTGGTTGGAAAGGCAGTAAGCTCGGGCTTGGTATGTGTGTGTCGGTGATGACTTCTCACGCTGGCACATTACTAATAAAGGCCAGGCGGCCGGACTACCCCTGCAGAGCAGGAGCAAGAAGGTTTTGACCCGCTCGCCTGCAGCTCCTCGCTCCACTCTCTCGCCCGATCCGCTTTACTACTTCGGTGCGTATGCTGCCGTGTGATGAGCACTGTCCCACACAGCCAGCACACCCGTCCAAGAAGACGGTGCTGCTGCTCCTGGGGTGGGCGGCGGAGGATCGGGTTTGTTGACTCGTAGTCCAGTTAATTGGGTAAGGTGGGTGTGCAAGGGTTGGTGGCTTCTACCCTGCGCTGCGCGACGTCGGAATCGGGGAGCAGCCGAGACGCTGCGTAGCTCATCACGTTCCTGCACGCCTGGATGCTAATGAATACGGGCTTAACGCTGGTACGATAAGGTAGGGTGCGCAGCGTTCTTCCGTGGCTACTGTGCATCGACCGGGCTCGACACGAACGCCGGCCGGGCCAGCGGCGCGCAACGCGATCTCTTGCTTTCGTCCTTAGAACGCCCGTTGAGTCGTCCTCTAGACCACGTTTGACAGGATTGGCAGATATATTGAGCACGACAGACCGGGGAACGGAACTCAATCTACAATATTCTTGTCACCATGTCCATGAAAACAACACCCATTGGGTGGGCAATCGACGCGCCCGGGGCTTGAATGCTTCTAGATCTTGGCATGGCCACTAGACACGATTTTCCCTTCCACGTCAATGGAACCCATGATCGTGAGAGATCTTCATCCTTTTCTAAACATGACCACATCACATGTGTCATAAAATGACATCTTAATTGAAATTTCAAACACAAGTCATCAATATTAAACTCATGTTGTTACTGGAGTTTAGTCGCTGCTGTGGTGGTCTGTCACCCATGAGTTCGCAATCCTCCTCCCACTAGCCCGACCGATCGTATGGTTGAGTCCAATCGCTTATTAAAGCTACAGAGCACCGGCCCGATCGTTACCAGCGTGCAGTTTAGATCCGGCTGGCTTAAATCTCTCGCCGTCTCCTCTCCAGCCTTCCTGCTCCGGCTCGCACGTAAACTCGGTGACTTTGTTGAGTCGTAGTCCAGTCGGGTAGGTGGGTCCAAGGGTCGGTGGCTTCCACCACGCCCCGCTCTTACCCCGCTCACAACCAAGATGCTGGTACTTGAGTTTTCGTTGACGCGGGCGTATTCTAGATGCCCTGCTTAGCGTGTGACTCGTGCTGAGGCGATAACGTGTAACACCGACCCAGGAGACCGTGCTGCTAGAGCCCGCCATGTTCCTGCGCGCCAGGATGCGAATGAACGCGGGCTTCACGCAGTGCGCTGCACGAGTGTTATTCCGTGGCTTCGGCACCCCAGTAGCCCCTTCGGCAGCTCCCCTTTCCATATGGTACACTGGTTGAAGTCTGAACCGGTGTAAACACATCAACTCAGGCAATTTGCACTTTTGCTGACGGTGACACCACAAATTTGTACGCCCTATGTCGAGTCGCGTCACGCAACGCATGAAAGGTGCCTCCTGAGACACGGATACAATACAGATACAACACAAATACATTTATGTCAAGTATCTAAAAAAACAAAAAATCGAGTACTTCTTTGAAACGACCTAGGCCAAGTTTGAATATGGTCCAAAAGCAACACAAGCAGCCCATGAACCAGCTATGTAGTATGTTGCATGTGACCTAGCAGTACGTATACGATTCAACTCCACTTTTAGTAGTCATACCATTCACCTCCTCTACCACCAACTACATGTAGGAATGAATACGCCGACGGCTGCCCGTTGTCCACAGTCGCTTGCAGCGAGTGATGATGCAACATCGCCTACTGACGTCAAGCAACTTCAATGCCGTCGTGACTAAAGGACACTCTCACATGACAGTTGACAATACATAACCGAACAACATTGTTTCCTTGACTCCGGCCATCTTGTTGTTGACGATAGTTACACACCAATTTTAACTGTCAATACGCTCACAAAAATAGGAATACAAGACATTTCATACACGCATATTAGCTAGGAATAATACAATTCTATTTGTTCTTGGAGAAATATGTGCATGCAGGAGTGTAGAGGAATACGGCCCAACTCCACAAGCAGATCAAAAATTGGTTTGACAATTATTCAAACTGGTTTGTGAGCAAATTCAATTGGAATTTAAATAATTGCTCGAATTCAAAATTATTTTCTCCACCGACCTTAATCCAAAAGTAAGTATGGCAAGAATTTATCCAAGGTAATAGCATAGAAATCGAGATTGCATGGGTTTTTTATTTTGATTTTGATAAAGTTTGATTCAACTTGTTTTAGTTCATTTTTCATCCGGGCTGTTATAAACCTCCCCCTTACCAGAATCGCATCCTCGAGATTTCAATCCTAATCTACAAAGAGACGGGGAAATTCTTTTTGCTGCATACTCTCCTGAATATCCATGGCATGTGGTGTCGCTACATGACTTGGTACTTGCAAGCACTTCTTCAGTTGCGACACATAAAACACGTGGTGCACACCTACCATGTGAGATGGTAAATCCTACTTGCATGCATGCATTCCAATCTTTCACATAACACGGAATGATTCAACGTACCTCTGTGCTAGCTTTCCACGAACATGGAATCTATGAATATGGTTCAACTTTCAAGTGTTCTCTCACCTTCTCAACTTTCTCTTTTACAACCTTGATGCTTTGGAATATATAACTAAGATACTAGTATAACACTATATTACCTTAATTTATTATATCTATAAGGTAAAGCTTGTTTTAAAAACTAGACATTTTTTATAGAGTATATGCTATGTGAACTTATTCATTTACAAGAAGTGACATAATAACACTAGATCTTGACAAGATGATCCTATTTTTTGCTACTTCCACCTTGGCCACGGGACTAAGTCCCTAACACGGATATATTCAGGAACATAGTAAATAACATAATGGTTACAACCATTTATGACCATGTTCTAAATGAAGAGGATGCGACATTATATAGGAATCTTATATTTACTAATTGGAGGCTTCTTTTAAGCCCTCCATATTAATCAGAGAAAATTCATAAAAATTCTCACATAAAAGCAAAACGTCCAACCGTTGAATTAAATTCTCATCATATAACAACCATTAGATCTAATATGATCTAAATTACCCATCTCTGCCATTATGAAAATAACTCTTCCTAAAGTATCTCTGAGATCTATTCCTAATATATCCACAAAATATCAATCTATCTGCCGTGAAGTCCTGTATTTTCGTTAAGATTGACAATAGAAATAAGTAAGAGAGTAAATTTCAGAAAACCCCAGGTTTTGTGGTCCTTTTCTTATAAAACCCCAGTTATTTTGGCTTGTGTCATTTAACCCCGGGTTTCTGGTCATGTTTTTCACAAAACCACACCCATGTCATAATAAGGTGAATGTTACTCTACTTATAAATTTCACTTTCATATTGGAAGATTATACTCTTGTGCATCTCACTTAATGATTTTAACAATTAAATCGATCAAATTATATGCACTACTACAAAAAAGGTTATAGCGGCGGGTCGAAATGCACTGTAATGGCGGGTCAAAATGCACTGTAACGACGGGGTGAGCAACTCGCCGCTACTCTTTCACCACCAAAAATAAACATTTCTTACGCTCGTCCTCGCCTTCCCCGAGCCGCCAGCGCTCGGCCCACCGCCTATGCAGATCCGCCGGAGGAGGGGGGCGGCGTCGAAGGAGGGGAGCGGCGCCGGCGAGGAGGCCGCGTGGAGGAGGAGGCGTCGGAGGCGGCGCTAGCGAGGAGGCCGCGCGGAGGAGGGGCATCGGAGGCAGCGCCGGTGAGGAGGCCGCGCGGAAGGGGGGCGTCAGAGGCAGCACCGACGAGGAGGTCGCTCGCCCGCGTGGAGCACCGCGTCGGAGGCCCGTGGTGCTCTTCTGCTCGGTCTGTTGCAAGGGAAGAAGATAAGACCGAGTGTTTGTGACGTGGCTGTGGAATCCAATGTTTGTGACCGAGCGTTCACATTTGAATCCAATAGAAGCTATAGGATTGAAGGCCACGGATCAGTGACGTGGCTGTTGTGCTTCTTCTTAGAGTATGACATTGTGGGCCTCGGGGCTTGTCCTTCTGCATGCTCACTTGATTGTACAGATGAAAAGCAGCAACGTTGGGTAGCAGCCATTTTGTTGCGGCGGTTGATATCGTGGCGCGCCGCTAGAAATATTTTTTTAGCTACGGATCATAATATGAATCGTCGCTATAATAATTTTTAGGTGCGAGTGACAATATGAACTGTCCCTATAAATATTTTATAGCTGTAGCGGCGGTTTTTTTTATATTCGCCGCTACATGTTTTTTACTGTCGTTGTTATAGCGCCGTTTTGTGATAGTGATATGTCATGCAAACGTAGAGTTTGAAATGTCATATTCAAAGCTATTTCTTGATGCATGGGGTTTTGTCAAACAATATAACTATAAAACCTAGGATTATATGACACAAACCGGAATATATGGTGTTTTGTGAGACAAGAACCACAAAATATAGGGTTTTACGAAATTTACTCTAAGAAAAATTATTGCTATGGAATAGCACGTGTAGCTTAAAAAGGAAAGGAAAACCCCACAAAAAAACGGAGGCATCCAGCCTCTTCAAGCACACGCAGAGGAGATTTTCATCACCTGCCGCTGAACCATTGGAACACACAAAAATAAGACATTCACATTATAAGAGACCTTGACCACGAAACAACAAAGAGAGCATCTGCAAGTTTCCGGCTGTCGTCGTTTCTATTGGTTGGTCCATGCTTGGAGCTTCACCAGCATGCAGCGATCGACTATATGGCACTGGTGTGTACGTGTCTCCACCTGATTCTACAAGAACACAGACACAGGACATACGCGTGGTGGATCCGCAGTCAGGCATTCTGGGAGGTCAAAGGGATCTAGGCATTAGAGTTTGGTTGCAAGCCAAAGAAGCAAATATATATCACGAGACGTCCATGGCAAACTGAAGGCATGTGGAATTAATCGCTACTAGAAGGTCTAAAATTGGCTGAGACACCTGGGAAAACAGGCGTGGGAAGAGGACATGAGTAAAGACAAGAGATTCAGGATGAGGGAACTTCCATGCATACTCGGTGAAGGTAGAAAGCTTCTTCTAAGCATTTCAGTAATATTTGTTAGTTTAATATCAACTAAAATTAGTACTGATATGCATGTTAATATGAACAAATAATTTTGCCTTTTCTACTAAACGCACACAAGAAGTTGATTGATGTTCAATCACACAAAACAGAAATTGTAAACATATCTATATAGATCACACATCCTTGCCGTTCTGAATTATGCTAGAGACTTAAAGTAGTAAACTACAAGCTAATAATGTCCAAATCAACTCAAATATACTGTCCCGATGGGATAAGGATAATAATGTTCATATGTGTTCACTGAACTCAAGCTGGGAGATTTCTAAAAAGATCGCAATCATTTATACTAACATAGGCCATGTCTGGGAGTCAATATTGAAAGAGGTAGTGTAATAAAATAGCGGTAGCATGATGCATTGAATAATTAGACGTGTTAAAGACCAATACTATAAAGATAATATCTTTTATTTTTGCCACAAAATCAAATTTCCAAAATTATATATCCATAAATCTTTTCATTCATGTTTAATCTAGATGAAAAATAAAGTTGATTAACATTTTCACTTGGATCTCTACATGGTGTATTTATGTTAATATGAAAGAAGATAGAAAACTGAAAACCTTAAATCAGCATCTAGCCCGTGCAGGAGCACGGGTTGAAGGGCTAGTACAGTGTTAATTAGGGAACACAATATGCGAAATGCATCTTCAACACTTCATATACTTAAATATACTAAGTACTATATACTGAAAAGTAAATAGTCTGGTGCGTTGCTTTCGGTGAGTTCTCTCTCCTCCGATCCGCTTAAATAGTGATTGCACAGAATGTGGGGCCGTGACGATGATGCTTCATCTTTTGGCTAATTACGAGTGCTCCCCTTTCCCTTGCACGCCATGCAAACAGAGGGCAGACAAAGGGCTCGTTTGGAATTTGCGCAGCACTGTCCTGCCAACAGCCGGATTCGATTGCATCTTTGCACCATCATGACAACTATTAGATCAAGCGCTACCATAAAATAGATTTGTAGCGGCGGCAGCCTAAAGACCGCAGCGGCGCGGCTCAAAGTGGACCGCCGCTACAGGGTCTAGAGAGTCTGCCGCGGTTTGAGCCACCGCTAAAGACGCACATGTAACGGCGGCTGACATTGTCAACCGCCGCTATAAACGACCGATGTTAATAGTGGCGGTTGACAATATCAGCCGCCGCTACTAAGGGAATTATAGCGACGGTTGACAATGACAACCGCCGCTATAAAATGTCCGACATATATAAGCGCGCTCGGACAGTTTCCTCGTTTCACTCGAACAGTGACGGCTCAAAAATTTAGGCAAATCACGAAAATCAAGAGAGGAAGGTTTTGAGTTTGTTTTTTTTTGGTAGAAATTTGCTCCCTGAGGAGAACTCATTCCATATATTTTTTTTGTGCTATTATTTTGAAATCAAGTTAAATTTTGCATTTTAAGTTTGTTAGGGTTTCATCAAATTTTAGCTAAATTCGTTTGATTTGTATGGTTCTATTGGGTTGTAGTTGAACTTTATGAAGGCATATATCATCTATTTCCATCACTACACAAAACAATTACTATATCTAGCCTCTTTTATATCAATGGCAATCTAGATCTAGTTTGGTTACTAGAAGAGAGAGAAACTGTTAGGACAAGAGGGATATTTATTTTTATTCTTTTTAATAAAAATGAAATATTGTATAGAATAATTTAATGTTTGTTTCATTTTAACTTGCATAATATTTCTCGCTTTATGTAATTTATTTTTCAATATATATAATGAATGTTTAATATTTTTGTTACACATAATTAATTAATTAATTAATTTGAACATTTTTTTGGTTCATGTTCAAGGTCATTCGCGATGGATAGATCTTGGGTGTACAAGGCACAAAGACTGGGTCCAATATTTTTACGCGAAGTCTTCAAATTCATCGAAAGGGCCGCACAACATGCTTGACGTAAACGGACGACTGATGTATATTGTCTATGTTTTGATTGCAAGAATCAAAAGTTGTGGAATGATATAGAAGTAATCAAGTTACACTTGGTGCAGAGGGGTTTTATTGATGGGTACACGAAATGGATAAAACATGTTGAGAACAGTGTGGTCGATATGGAATTTGATGAGCATATTGAAGTTGAAGTCGAGGCTATCAACTCGCCTGGTGCAAATGCGACGGAATCGCCTGGTGAAGCTGATTTTGATGTTGAGGAGTTGTTATGTCACATTGAGTCGCAGGTGTTGATCAATGCCGGTACAACTAAAGGGCTTGATAATTTTCATAGAATAAAAAAGACATCAAAGGATCCATTATATGATGAATCTAAGGGATATGATAAAGAGTTCACCGTGTTGCGTACTGTACTTGAGCTGATGAAGCTGAAGTCCATGCATGGCTGTTCGGATACTAGTTTCACGGATTTGTTAGAACTTATTTTCGATGCGCTATCGAAGCCCAACTTGTTGCCAAGGACAACATACCTTGCTAAGAAGCTGATTTTCCCACTTTTGTTGGGCGTGCAAAAAATTCACGCGTGTCCAAATCATTGCATATTGTATCGAAAGGAGCATCAGGATGCTGTGAGATGCCCAAGATGCAAACACAGTCGTTACAAATAGAACAACGATTGTGACGCCGATGGTGGCATGAAGAATACAACAAAGGGGATAAAGAAGAAAAGAAGTTCTATTATCGATGACAGTGATGATTGTAAGGTTCCTGTCTTAGTCATGTGGTACTTACCCATGGTCGATCGCATCATACGTTTGTTCGCCAACCCTAGGGATGCGGCAATGATGACATGACATGCACGCAAGGGGGACGGGGGACGGTAAGCTCAGGCATCCCATAGATGGAACACAGTGAAAAAAGTTTGATGAGGATCATCGAGACTTTCGAACCGCATCAACCAAAGCACGATAAACCCAACGGTAAATCCGGAAAACTACCCGAATAAGACACCGGAGGAGATAGCTGCAATGCTGACGGTCGTGAGAAATAAAGCAAGGACTCGGGTTATAAATTATTTATGCGAGTGCTACCTAAAGTGGCAAGATAGAGAATGCATTTTGACTCCCTATAATTTCAAGTAAGTTGGACCACTACTGCCTTCATCATCTATCATATGTTATAGTTAAATCCAATCGTAAGTAACTTGTTGTCAATATTCTTATAGCGATCATTGGATCTGTTTTATGATAATTTCCAAAAATGAGTACCTTCTGGTGCTGGACAGTCTGGACTACGACAAGAAGTTGTACAGCGATATTGTGGAACTCATAGATAAGTAATAAATTAGTCTATGTGTATATGATTTAATAGTGTTAATATCATCTAATGATATGCTTTTGTCGAACGTTTAGTGCTCACGAGAAATATGTCAAAGCGGGGGGCAGGGGGGGATGTCATCCAAAAAAAAAAAAAGATGTACTTCTGTCATAATTTTTGGGTAAGGTTTATATATATCGCATACATATCTTTATCGTAGTATCCATCATATAAAGTGTAACTAACTTGTGTTCTCTACCACATAGTGTTATAAGCAAGTAAAAGGAAGTGTGCATTGTGGCTACTACACGTGCGTGTTCGCGTCTAGCTCGTCAACTTACCTAGATCATATCGTTGAGGAGTCCGATCAAGAGGTAGGTTAATTTTATTTATATCCATTTTACTTTATTCTACAGTGAATTTTTAAGATCTCATATTAACATACTCTACTCATTTGATAGAGAGAGCCATAAAAGAAAGGGCATCATGGAATACAAAGATGAAGAGGAACGGCGAGATCATAAAGGGTAAGATTTCTAAAGAACATGTTCATTTGAGTACAAATAACATGTATCTAGTTGTAGCTTCACTTTATTATTTTTTAGAGATATAATTAGTCCAGAAGAGAAATGTTTAGATTCAAACAGTGAACTAGCAACAAATCATAGGTCCCTTTGTGAGTGGGTTGGTTCAAGAGCATCATATGAATCCAATGTGTCGAAGAAAGATGATGACTATGTATTAGAGTTCATATAAGATATTTTGTAATGCATGAATATTTTAAGATATTGTATATATTCTGTGATGGTAAATTTCTGTGATGACATGTTGTAAATTTACTGTGCTATGATTTCTATATATATATACTGAATTTTATTTATTTTTTCAAAAATAACAACTTGCGGCGGTTGAAGATGTCAACTGCCGCTACTTCTAGAGCAAACTAGCACCGGTTGACGCTGTGCTCGTGTAGTAACGGCGGTTGACATCTTAAACCGCCGCTATAAAATGGTCTATAGCGGCGGTTGGTTTTGGCGTCAGACCACCCGTTACTATAAATGTTTCTTTGTAGCTGCGTTTACGTAACGGCGGGGTGGTCTGCCCGCCGCTACAGGGCCTTTTCAACCGTCGCTACATCTTTTGCTGTTGTGAAGGCAAGCTTACTAGATTACGAAGAACATGGACATTAGTGTTTTTTTAGGAACTGATCAACATTTTTAGCATACGAAGAACATGGACAATTCGACAAGTCAATCCATATGTTATCGGCATGATCTAGCTAATGAATATTATCGATGTCTTTCAAGAATTCAAGAAAAACAAACTCGACACGCTGCCATCTGCCCAGAGGCAAGAATATTCAACAGTTCAACACAAACAGAAAAAGCACTTGGGTCTAGAAAGGGCGCAATGACGACTGTTGTAAAACGCTTATGGGCCAGGCCCACCTTCTAGAAGAAGGACTCCTGGCTTATATGGGCTCCTTATCTAATTCTAGCCCAACACGAAGTAGGGTTTCCCCCTTATAAATAGTTGAGGAGACACCCCTTTGTAATTTCGCCAGAATTATTCAATAAAGAATTTCGTCTCCTCCATTCTTGTTACTTTTAGTTTTTGTTCTCTACTTTGATCTACGTGCCTGCGACCGTCGATAACTCAACATGTTATCAGCACGCTCTAATCGAGCCGGCGCATCTAATCGGCGATTTAAGGTATGTTTTTGAATGAATTTTTATCTTGACTCGATGCAGTCAAGATCTGTCCAAGTTCACCATGCAAATCAAGATCTAGACACATTGTTGTCTAGATCTAAGAAAGAAAAATAAGCAAGCAAACTGCATATCGTGCGACGAGCATCACGTGGCTCGTCGCCCCTTGTGACCTGCGCCATATTCTTCCCGTCGAAAAAACAAGCAAGCAAACTGCAGTGGCGGCATCGAGCACCACGTGGCTCGGCGCACCCTGCGACCTACGCCCAAGAAGCGTGAGAGCCATCTGGCCGCACACGAAGATCAGATCCGGCGGTTGGCTTACCCGGAAGGGGCTCCTCCGACCGGATCCACAAGAAAGAAAAAAAAATCTCAAGATTCGATGTCGTCGAGACCGAATCTACCCTAACCCTAGTGGTGAAGATGACCGGATCCACAAGAAAAAAGAAGAAAAAATCTCGAGATCCGTTTTGAGACGACTCAGATCTGGGTCTTGTTAGCCCAGATCAGGCCCTCCAAACCTTAGATTCGATTCCATACATCACAGCAAGTTGAAAGCAGTCGAAAAAAAGAAAAAAGAAAAAGAAGGGCATCCGGATTCGGCGAGATAGGGCCAGATCCACCAAGACCCGATCTACCCGCACGACATGGGCCCCGATCTGCCGACGCACGTAGGCGCCTGGCGCTGGAGCACATGCGCCGAGCAAATTGAAGCAGTCTTACTTCCTAAAGTGGAGCGTGAATGGCAATATCTACGCTTCAAAGACTACAAGACTGTGGAAGAATATAATACCAAACTTTATGGTATTGTATCACGCATGAAGCTATGTGGTAAAAATCTTAAAGATAAAGACCTCATCCACAAGACCTTATCTACCTTTCACCCTAAGCTCACTCATGTGAGCCGCCAGTATAAGAAGGACAAATATGACTCTTATGTCGTCCTGAGCAATGCATTACAGCAAGATCAGGGGGATGACGGATTGATCAAGCAGAATCATTTGTCTCGTCCTAGTGGCTCCATGGCACCGCAAGAAGCAAATGCCACGTCATTCAAGAAGAATAACAACAAGGGTAAAGGAGCTCCAAAGGCACCACCAAAGACGTAAAACAACCCTAACAAGTTCAAGAAGAACTATAAAGGGAAGTCAAAGAAGATGCCTTTAGGGGGAGAATATGGGAAACAGGACCAGAAATATTATAGATATGGCATGAATGGACATTGGTCCAAAATTTGTCGCACGCCTAAGCACGTTGTCGACATGTACCAAGAACTCAGAAAGAAGCTTGCGGAGCATGAAGCCAACTATGTTGACGCTCCACAAGCCAAAGAAGACATCACGAAGATGGATTCTGGTACATTAGACAAAGCTCAAGGTCATGGAGAACCAAGCAAGGCCTCTGATATTTAATTTGATGACAACCTCATGGCTGAGGATGAGGAGGACCTGCATGGAGATTCCCAGTAGTCTCGTAGACTACTTAGAATCAAGAGTTCTCCATTAGAATTAAGCATTAGTAATAGGGGTGCATTAAGTTTTTAGCAGTGGTTTATTTATGTAATCTCATGAAGAGAAGACATTTTCTCATTAATATATCATATTGGTGTGGAAATTGTTTGTATTATTATTTCTGTTGATTATACATTATTGTATTAATTACATAATCGTGGAGTACATGGCTATTCAAGAGGAGCTCTGTCTCGTAAACAGTGGCACTACAGTTACCATTCTAAGGAACACTAGTTATTTCCAAACACTTCGAAAGTATGATGGAGATATAACTACTGTCATTGGCAATGACACTAGAATTGCTGGCACATGCAGGGCCACAATCGTCCTACCGAATGGTACGCGGCTAGTAATCCATGAAGCGTTACTTTATCCCGAGTCTACTCGGACATTGTTAATCTTCAAGGACATCCATGCAAATGGATTTCACGTAGAAACCAATGATAATAAAGGCGAAGAATGTCTCATTATGACCAAGAAAGATGGAGAGCACAAGACTATCGTTGAAAGTTTTCCAACCATTAAAGAAAGCATGTACTACACTTATGTTAAACCACACAAAGAGTTTGTTGCGTTCAAGACCGTATTTAGCAACCAAGAAGCCTATCGAACGTGGCACGATAGACTTGGTCATCCAGGCCTCAACATGATGCAAAGAGTCACGAGGAATTTGAATGGTCACAACTTGAAGACAAAGATTTCCCAAATCAAGAAGATTTTTTGTGTGTTGCATGTGCAAAAGGGAAGCTCATCACTCGACTCTCAAAGCTAAAGATTCAAGCAAAATCGATGGCATTCTTTGAACGCATTCAAGGAGACATATGTGGACCAATTAACCCCATGTCAGGACCTTTTCGGTACTTCATGGTGTTGATTGATGCTTCCTCGAAGTGGAGTCATGTATGTTTATTGTCTACTAGAAACCATGCATTTACATGATTGATAACTCAAATCATACAATTGAAAACCAATTTTCTGGATCACAGAATTTAAGCTTTCAGGAGGGATAATGCCGGAGAATTTACCTCGAAGGTGTTTAATGACTATTGTACGAGTCTAGGTATTAAAGTGGAACATTCTGTACCACACGTGCATACACAAAATGGCCTTACAGAATCATTAATTAAGAGGATCAAGTTGATAGCACGACCATTATTGCAGAATTGCTTATTGCCTACCTCTTGTTGGGGGCATGCAGTGTTGCACGCAGCAGCATTAATTTAATTGAAGCCATTTGCTCACATGAAGAATCACCATTAGCAATGGTGCATGGTACAATACTAAATATTTCTCACTTGTAGAGATTTGGATGTGTTGTGTATGTCCCTATCCCTCCGTCTCAGCGAACTGCAACGGGTGCACAACGGAAACTCAGAGTTTACGTTGGATATGAAAGTGCATCCATAATCAAGTATTTAGAGCCATCCACTGGGGATCTACACACGGCTCGCTTCGCTGATTGTATCTTTAATGAAGATCATTTCCCGGCATTAGGGGGAGGAAAGTATCTCTCTCGGAACGAATGCCGTGAAATAAAATAGGAAACTAAAGAAATTCAAGGAATGGATCCTCGCACTATAGAAACTGAGCTCGAAGTACAGAACATCCTCCATCTACAGAGGTTTGCTAATGAACTGTCAGATGCTTTCACCAATACAAGAGATATTGTGAAGTCTCATATATCGGCTGCAAATGCACCTAAAAGAATAGACATCCCATTTGAAGAAGATGACTATATGGAATTCCAGCCTCCTTCCTCAAAAGCAACGAATTCTAGGAAGAGGGGGAGTGATCTGGTTACACGGGCACCAAAGAAGCCTAGAGTACAAACTCAAGCTAAAGCTCCTAGGAGACGTCCTGCGGAGAAGAAGCCTAAGCGAACAACTCAAAAGAAGAATATAGAAGGCGAAAGCAAATCACGCGAAGTGGTGAGCCTTGAAGAAGAAATTCCAAGTGAGAATGTGCGCACACTTGAAACTCACAACGGGTTACCGGAAATTCCTGATCTAAACACACCTTTGAGTGATGTGGATCAAGAAAATGAAATAATAGAAGAAGTATCAACGAATTATGTTGAGATGGGAGTAGTATACAATAGAAAGACAATAAAAGTCGACTTATATTTTACTGACACAATTGCAACACAAATTGACATGGAATCTGAACCAAAGTCAATGAAGGAATGCAAGAAGAGTCCTGACTGGCTAAAGTGGAAAGAAGCAATTTGTGCAGAGTTGAACTCGCTAAAGAAAAGAGAAGTGTTCGGCAATGTAAGATTTACACCAAAAGGTATCTTCCCAGTGGGTCACAAATGGGTATTTGTCAGGAAGATAAATGCTCAAAATAAAGTGACTAGATACAAGGTGAGACTTGTAGCTCAAGGTTTCACGCAGAGACCAGGAATTGACTATGAAGAAACCTACTCTCCCATAATGGCTGGAATTACTTTCCGGTATTTAATATCATTGGCAGTGAAAATGAATTTGCAAATGCGACTTATGGATGTCGTCACTGCATATTTGTATGGAACATTAGATACAGAAATCTATATGAAAGTTCCAGAAGTAATCAAAGTCCCGAATGAAAAAGAACGTAAATTGTATAGTGTCAAACTTCAGAAGTCACTATATGGTTTAAAGCAATCTGGAAGAATGTGGTATAACAAACTAAGTAACTTTTTACTGGAGAAAGGATTCTTGAAAAATGATGATTGTACTTGTATATTCATTAAGAAATCAGAGAAAGGTTATTGCATAATCTCTGTTTATGTTAATGATTTGAATATCATTGGCAGTACACAGGACATCGAAGATGCATGTTCTTACTTCAAGTCTGAATTTGAAATGAAAGATTTAGGTAAGACTACATATTGTTTAGTCTTGCAGCTTGAGCATACCCACGAAGGGATATTATTGCATCAATCAAACTATACCAAGAAGGTATTAGAGAGATTTAATATGAAAGATGCAAACCCACTCAGATCCCCTATGGTTGTGAGATCACTCAATGTAGAGAAAGACCCATTTAGACCAAAGGAGGAAGGTGGGGAATTATTGGGACCTCAATATTCCTATTTTAGTGCTATTAGAGCATTTATGTACCTTGCAAATGGTACAAGGCCCGATATAGCTTTTGTTGTTAATCTACTTGCTAGATACAGCTTGGCACCAGCTATGCGATATTGGAAATGCATTAAACAAGTACTAAGATATTTAAGAGGAACTGAAGATTTCGGATTATTTTTTAAGAAGAATACAGAAGTAACCTTGATTGGGTATACTGATGCTGGCTACTTATCCGATCCACACAAGTCAGTCTCACAGACTGGATATGTGTTCTTATTTGGTGGAACGGCAATTTCATGGAAGTCAATGAAGCAGACGATTGCTGCTACATCAACACATTACTCAGAGATCATCGCATTATTTGAAGCCGTCAAGGAATACACTTGGCTTAGAAGGATGTTAAGGCATATAATAGATAGTTGTGGAGTATTGTATACTCCATCCCCTATAGTTATCTATGAAGATAATAACGCTTGTATTGCACAAATACAATCAGGATACATAAAGTCGAACAGGACAAAGCATATGTTACCTAAATTCTTCCATACGCATGAATTGCAAGAGAAGGAAGAGATTTTGATAACTCATGTCCGATCTTGTGATAATCTTGCAGATATGTTCACAAAGGCACTACCAGCCCTCACTCTTGAAAATTGTCGGCATGATATTGGCATGAGAAGACTTAGAGAAGTGCTTGGAATAGGGGGAGAACTTCCCTAAGTACATGACATTTCTGAATTAAAGAATCATCTCAAAGATAATTCATGTTATTCATGAAGATCGATAAGCATTAATCATCAAGATTAAAGCATTGTACTCTATTTCCCTTATGAATTTTTCATATGAAGTTTTCTCATTAAGGTTTTTGATGAGGCAATGCGTACAATACAAGTGACGGTAATATGTGCTCTTTTCTCCATTTTTCCCACTGGGTTTTTAAGAAGTTTTTGTGAGGCATGTTTATCATGATAAAGAGGCTAAGGGATAGTGTTGTAAAACGCTTATGCGCCAGGCCCACCTTCTAGAAGAAGGACTCCTGGCCCATGTGGGCTCTTTATCTAATTCTAGTCCAACACGAAGTAGGGTTTTCCCCTTATAAATAGTTGAGGGGACACCCCTTTGTAATTTCACCAGAATTATTCAATAAAGAATTTCGTCTCCTCTATTCTTGGTACTTTTAGTTTTTGTTCTCTACTTTGATCTACGTGTCTGCGATCATCGATAACTCAACAACGACAACGCGATTTGAGGGAGGAAGAGGTGCGAGTTTGTAGGAGTGCGGTGCGCCGGGTTCGGTTCCGTCCTTCCCTTGCGAGTGGTGGACGTCGTGACCCCAATGTCAACGGCCACGGCAAAAGTAAGCGACAGAGCGTGGAGTGGGAAACGGGCGGGCCGGCGAGGAAGTAACATGGAAAGGGAGCGAGAAAAATACCCTGCGCTTGGAACGAACCACATCACCATCAGCAACAATACTTGCACCAGTCCCTGCGCTTGGAATTATTGGAAGCGAGCCACATTGCCATCAGCAATAGTTACACCACACCAATCCCAGCGCTTTCTGCCATCAGCCCCGTCTCAGCCCGACCATCAACCACGCACACCTATAAAACCCCTACCTTCCTACCCGGCTCATCGTCCCCTCCATCCACCAGCACCCATCCGGATTCCTCAGTGGCCTCTTTCTCTGTCCGCTGCTCCTCTTCTCCCCAGCTAAAATCGCCGAGCCAAGCTGGTGCGTACTCCCCTCGACTGCCTCCGAGGATGAAAATAGTTTGATGATCGACAGCAGAGCTTCGATTTATTCCTGCGTCATGTAGCAACCTCATCCTCCGTTGTCCTTGAAATTCTTATGAGCTCCAGAGTTTATCCACGTTGTGATAATCATATTGCTGCATGTTGTTCAAATTCACAGGGGACGTCAACGCTGACGATGAGCAACACTCTGGGAAGCAGAGCGACAGCCGCCGGCTTCGTCGTCATGCTTCTTGCGGCCAACGCTGGCATCAGTTTCGGTGAGCTCGGGATGATCCTCGGCCAAGTCGAGATTCTCATCGGCGCCAGCTTCGTCGCTGTCGGCCTCCGCATGGGCGACGACCCCACCACGCCAACCGTCCCTGCAGCGTTTGCCCGTGTGGGCGCGCTCATCACGACGTTCCTGCACCGCTACCTCGCCGTCGTGGGGCTGGTCATGTCTTCCTCCGCCGTCACGGCTGTCGCCGGCGTCGACACTAGGCCGGTGCTCTGCTTCTCAATGCTTGTTCTGTTCCTGCTCGGGCTCTGCTTTGTCCACGTTCATGTTCTTGAAGAGTGCTGGTAGTTGTTGCTGCACTTTCATGCTTCGTTGCATTCATGCTCGGCTGATTCTAAAAAGGAGATATATTGTGCCCCTCAATCTGATAGCCGTCGCCACCATGCCCAAATCCCCTGATCGCTCGATTTTGTATTTCAACATCATCAGTTGAATGCAAGAACCACTGCCCCGGTTTATCTTGTACCTAGTAATTTGTACCTTAACTAGTGAAAACCTATCGTGTGCTTGTACAGGATATTCTTGTCAAACATTGTGTTTGAACACTAGTTTTTTGATGTCCTAGAAAAACTCAGTACTGTCTGTCCTCGGTAGAGATTGCTGAATGAACTGCACACATGCTTTTTAAATATATATGCTTTGTTCATATTGGACTCTGTGTAGGAGTTGTGCAGTCACCAATTGGGCAAGTGGATTCTGCTGTTCATGCTTTTAAGGAGCTTTGTCCTGAATACTGTTGAGTTATCGATGATCGCAGACACGTAGATTGAAGTAGAAAACAAAAACTAAAAGTGACAATAATAGAGGAGACGAAATTCTTTATTGAATAATTCTGGCAAAATTATAAAAGGGTGTCTTCTCAACTATTTATAAGGGGGAAATCCTACTTTGTGTTGGGCAAGGATTAGATAAGAAGCCCACATGGGCCAGGAGTCCTTCTTCTAGAAGGTGGGCCTGGCCCATAAGCGTTTTACAACACTCCCCCTTGGGTTCTTTACCACGATAAACATGCCTCATAAAAACTCCTTAAAAACCCAGTGGAAAAAATAGAGAAAAGAGCACATATTACCGTCACTTGTATTGTACGCATTACCTCATCAAAAACCTTAATGAGAAAACTTCATATAAAAAACTCATAAGGGAAAAAGAGTATAATGCTTTAATCTTCATGATTAATTTTTATGGATCTTCATGAATGACATGAATTACCTTCGAGATATTTTTTAATTCGGGAACGTTATGTACTTAGGGAAATTCTCCCCCTGTTCCAACCACTTCTCTAAGTCTTCTCATACCAATACCATGCCGACACTTTTCAAGAGTGCAAGCTGTTAGTGCCTTTGTGAACATATCTACAAGATTATCACAAGATCGGACATGAGTTACCAAAATCTTTCCCTTCTCTTGCAATTCATGCGTATGGAAGAATTTAGGTAACATATGCTTTGTCCTGTTCGACTTTATGTATCCCGATTGTGTTTGTGCAATACAAGCGTTATTATCTTCATAGATAACTATAGGGGATGAAGTATACGATACTCCACAACTATCCATTATATGCCTTAACATCCTTCTAAGCCAAGTGCATTCCTTGGCGGCTTCAAATAATGCGATGATCTCTGAGTAATATGTTGATGTAGCAACAATTGTCTGCTTTGTTGACTTCCATGAAATTGCCGTTCCACCAAATAAGAACACATCTCCAGTCTGCGAGACTGACTTGTGTGGATCGGATAAGTAGCCAGCATCAGTATACCCAACCAAGGTTACTTCTGCATTTTTCTTGAAAAATAATCCGAAATCTTTAGTTCCTCTTAGATATCTTAGTACTTGTTTAATGCCTTTCCAATATTGCATAATTGATGCCGAGCTGTATCTAGCAAGTATATTAACAACAAAAGCTATATCAGGCCTCGTAACATTTGCAAGGTACATCAATGCTCCAATAGCACTAAGATACGGATATTGAGCTCCCAATAATTCTTCACCTTCCTCCTTTGGTCTAAATGGATCTTCCTCTGCATTGAGTGATCTCACAACCATAGGGGATCTGAGTGGGTATGCATCTTTCATATTAAATCTCTCTAATACCTTCTTGGTATAGTTTGATTGATGCAATAATATCCCTTCATGGGTATGCTCAAGCTACAAGCCTAAACAATATGCAGTCTTACCTAAATCTTTTATTTCAAATTCAGACTTTAAGTAAGAACATGCATCGTCGACGTCCTATGTAGTGTCAATGATATTCAAATCATAAACATAAACAGAGATTATGCAATAATCTTTCTCTGATTTCTTAATGAATACACAAGGACAATCATCATTCTTCAAGAATCCTTTCTCCAGTAAAAAGTTACTGAGTTTGTTATACCACATTCTTCCAGATTCCTTTAAACCATATAGTGACTTCTGAAGTTTGACACTACACAATTTGCGTTCTTCTTCATTCAGGACTTTGATTCCTTCTGGAACTTTCATATCTATTTCTGTATCTAATGTTCCATACAAATATGCAGTGATGACATCCATAAGTCGCATTTGCAAATTCATATTCACTGCCAATGATATTAAATACCGAAAAGTAATTCCATCCATTACAGGAGAGTAGGTTTCTTCATATTCAATTCCTGGTCTCTGCGTGAAACCTTGAGCTAGGAGTCTCACCTTATATCTAGTCACTTCATTTTGAGCATTTCTCTTCCTGACAAACACCCATTTCTAACCCACTGGGAAGATACCTTTTGATGTAAGGCTTACATTGCCGAACACTTCTCTTTTATTTAGCGAGTTCAACTCTGCACAAATTACTTCTTTCCACTTTGGCCAGTCAGGACGCTTCTTGCATTTCTTCATTGACTTTGGTTCAGATTCCAAGTCAATCTGTGTTGCAATTGTGTCAGCAAAATATGAGTCGACTTTCATTATCTTTCTATTGTATATTACTCCCGTCTCAACATAATTCATTGAAACTTCTTCTATTATTTCATTTTCTTGATCCACATTACTCAGAGGTGTGTTTAGATCAGGAATTTCCGATAGCCCGTCATGAGTTTCAAGTGTGCGCACATTCTCACTTGGGATTTCTTCTTCAAAGCTCACCACTTCGTGTGGTTTGCTTTCGCCTTCTATATTCTTCTTTTGAGTAGTTTGCTTAGGCTTCTTCTCCGCAGGACGTCTCCTAGGAGCTTTAACTTTAGCTTGTACTCTAGTCTTCTTTGGTGCCCGTGTAACTGAATCACTCCCCCTCTTCCTAGCATTCGTTGTTTTTGAGGAAGGAGGCTGGAATTCCATATAGTCATCTTCTTCAAATGGGATGTCTATTCTTTCAGGTGCATTTGCAGCCGATATATGAGACTTTACAATGTCTCTTGTATTGGTGAAAGCTTCTGGCAGTTCATTAGCAACCCTCTGTAGATGAAGGATGTTCTAAACTTCGAGCTCAGTTTCTGTAGTGCGAGGATCCATTCCTTGAATTCCTTTAGCTTCCCATTCTATTTCACGGCATTCATCCTGAGAGAGGTACTTTCCTCCCCCTAATGCCGGGAAATAATCTTTATAAAAGATACAATCAGCGAAGCGGGCCGTGTGTAGATCCCCAGTGGATGGCTCTAAATACATGATTATGGATGCACTTTTATATCCAACATAAACTTCGAGTTTCCGTTGTGCACCCATTGCAGTTCGCTGAGGCGGAGGGATACGGACATACACAGCACATCCAAATCTCCACAAGTGAGAAACATTTGGTATTGTACCACGCACCATTGGTAATGTTGATTCTTCATGTGTAGCAGATGGCCTCAATTGAATTAATGCTGTTGCGTGCAACACTGCATGCCCTCAACAAGAGGTAGGCAATAGGCAATTCTGCAATAATGGTCGTGCTATCAACTTGATCCTCTTAATTAATGATTCTGCATGTCCATTTTGTGTATGCACGTGTGGTACATAGTGTTCCACTTTGATACCCAGACTCATACAATAGTCATTAAACACCTTCGAGGTAAATTCTCCGGCATTATCCATCCTCATGGATTGAATTCTATGATCCAGAAAATTGATTTTCAATTGTATGATTTGAGTTGTCAATCGTGCAAACGCATGGTCTCTAGTAGACAATAAACATACATGACTCCACTTCGAGGAAGCATCAATCAACACCATGAAGTACCAAAAAGGTCCTGACATGGGGTTAAATCGTCCACATATGTCTCCTTGAATTCATTCAAGGAATGTCGTCAATTCTGCTCGAATCTTTAGCTTTGAGGGTCGAGTGATGAGCTTCCCTTTTGCACATGCAACGCACAAAAAATCTTCTTGATTTAGGAAATCTTTTGTCTTCAAGTTATGACCATTCGAATTCTTCATGATTCTTTGCATCAAGTTGAGGCCTGGATGACCAAGTCTATTATGCCATGTTCGATAGGCTTCTTGGTTGCTAAATACGGTCTTGAACGCAGCAAACTCTTTGTGTGGTTTAACATAAGTGTAGTACATGCTTTCTTTAATGGTTGGAAAACTTTCGACGATAGTCTTATGCTCTCCATCTTTCTTGGTCATAATGAGACATTCTTCGTCCTTATCATCATTGGTTTCTACGTGAAATCCATTTGCACGGATGTCCTTAAAGCTTAATAATGTCCGAGTAGATTCAGGATAAAGTAATGCTTCTTGGATTACTAGCCGCGTACCATTCGGTAGGACAATTGTGACCCTGTCTGTGCCAACAATCCTAGTGTCATTGCTAATGACAGTAGTTATATCTCCATCATAATGTCAAAGTGTTTGGAAATAACTAGTGTTCCTTAGAACGGTAGCGGTAGTGCCACTGTCTACGAGACAGAGCTCCTCTTGAATAGCCATATACTCCATGATTCTGTAATTAATACAATCATGTATAATCAACAGAAATAATAATGCAAACAATTTTCACACCAATATGATATATTAATGAGAAAATATCTTCTCTTCATGAGATTACATAAATAAACCACTATTAAAAACTTAATGCACCCTTATTACTATTGCTTAATTCTAATAGAGAACTTTTGATTCTAAGTAGTCTACGAGACTTGTGAGAATCTCCATGCAGGTCCTCCTCATCCTCTGTCATGAGGTTGTCATCAAATTCAATATCAGAGGCCTTGCTTGGTTCTCCATGACCTTGAGCTTTGTCTAATGTACCAGAATCCATCTTCGTGATGTCTTCTTTGGCTTGTGGAGCTTCAACATAGTTGGCTTCATGCTCCGCAAGCTTCTTCCTGAGTTCTTGGTACATGTCGACAACGTGCTTAGGCATGCGACAAATTTTGGACCAATGTCCATTCATGCCACATCTGTAACATTTCTGGTCCTGTTTCCCATGTTCTCCCCCTGAAGACGTCTTCTTTGACTTCCCTTTATAGTTCTTCTTGAACTTGTTAGCTCCACTTTAGGAAGTAAGACTGCTTCAATTTGCTCAAGCGATTACGCAGTGAGTCCCACAAGACCTTTGGGTTCCTTTCGGTCATGTACTCATTTTTCAATGTAGTACATAAATGTTGCCTTAGGAAATGCAGGGACTGAGCTTGCTCCACTGCTGTTGCAGCAGGTTCTCCATTTTTAGGCATAATTGTCTTCAAGAGATTTTTACCACTAAGGAGAATTTTAGCATCAAAAGCCCAAGACAGGTAGTTACTTCCATGGGGGGTAAGCACATCGAATTCTCTCTTCACAAGGTCAGACATCTGCATGATATTATAGTGCAAAAATTACTTCATGTATATGCAAATAATATCTTAAAGTAATAGGGGGCATAAGTAAAGTGGTATAATAAAAACTGCATATTTAAGTTATTTTTATTGGTATTTCTGCATAAAAATAACCAATAAACCATAAAAACGGAATAATATAAGGACTATAGTCCGGGGTGTTATATGAAAATAACACATTCTCATGAAATTTCTATTTTTCTGTGATTTTCTGTTAATTTTCATAATTTCGAGGGGTCTTGCTGCAAAATATGGACTCCAGATTTATTTTTGAAAATATTACGGGCGCTTCTGCAAATATCTAGGCTTCATCAGAAATTCCAACAACTCCAGGGGCTATTTTGCAAATTTTTAGATATTTTTTTCTGATCGGGCTTTTAGTGGGCCAAAATCCGGCCCAAAGATTGAGCCTGGCCCGTTTTCCTTGTAGATGGTATAAATAGGGTTGAAACCCTAATTTTTCCACTCTCTCCCACATTTTCTCCTCCTAGCCGCCACTCTTTCTTTCCCTCTCCCTCACCCGGCTGACTCTTCTTCTTTTCTCTTCTCCCCTTCTTCCCAATAGATCCAGAGCTCGAGGGCTTCGCTGCGCGGGTGGGGGGGAGGGTTTGGGGGGATCCAAGGTCCTCACGTGTGTGGCCTGCTCAGTCGTCGGTGCTCAGGGCGCGCCTCTGGAGTCGGGCGGGCCCTGGCACAGAAAGCGCATCCACCGACGCCGAGTCGCTGGCGCCCGCTGGGAGGGGGGGCGCGCTGCTCAAGCGCTGTGTGCGAGGCAGCAGGTCGTGCGCGTGCTGCGTGAGCCCGCGGGGGGAGGGGGGGGCCAAATCGCGCCCCAGCCTGCCTCGCCAGCTTCACATGTCCGGCGTTGCGTGCGTGTTAAGCGCTACGGTCCTGGGCCTCGGCGGGCCTGGTGGCAGCTAGCGTGTGGGCCAAGCGGGCGCCGTCTTCGTGCGCGTTGCCCACCCCGCACGCGCTGGACTCCACCACGCTCGCGCACCAAGGGAGGCGGCGGGGTCATTAGCAGGCGCCGGATCTCACCCTTCCCCCTTTTCTTTTTTCTTTCTTTTTTTTCTTCAACTTTCTGTGATGTATGGAGTTGAATCCAAGGATTGTAGGGGTCGGATCTGGGCTAACAATACCTAGATCTGAGCCGTCTCAAAACGGATCTCAAGATTTTTTCTTTTTTTCTTGTGGATCCGGTCACCTTCACCACTAAGATTAGGGTAGATCCGGTCTTTTCTTCTTGCCATCTTCGTGGCTCGTGTCAGCGGAGGGCACTCACGCGGCCTTTTTTTTCGAACTTCTAGACGTACCCCATTTTAGATCTGGATATTCCAGATCCTCCCCTTGCCGGTTCCAGATCCGGTTAGGGTTGGGAGATCGCGGGTGCATAAGTGCCCTTAGTCTGATTTTGTTATTTCATGGTGTCGCCTTCTATGGTGGGCTTTTGTTGTTATAGATTTTGACTGTAACGAGTTAAAATTTTTGTGGCGATCTCCTGAACAGATCTTGGCTGTAACGAGTCAAGGTATAAATTCCATCAAAAATCATACCTTTAATCGCCGAGTAGATAGCCGGCTCTGTAGAGCATGCTGATAACGTGTTGAGTTATCGACGATCGCAGTCACGTAGATCAAAGTAGAAAACAAAAATTAAAAGTAACAAGAATAGAGGAGATGAATTTTTTTATTGAATAATTCTAACGAAATTACAAAGGAGTGTCTCCTCAACTATTTATAAGAGAGAAACCCTACTTCATGTTGGACTAGAATTAGATAAGAAACCCACGTAGATTATAAGTCCTTCTAGAAAATGAGTGTGATCCATAAGCGTTTTATGACAAATACGTTCGAAAAGCTCGGTCCATGCGTTTTATAACAAATACGTTCGAAAAGCTCGGTCCATGTGTTACTCCCGGAGCAATCGCGTGGACGTTGCCCCCTTTCTAGACACGAGCGCTTTTGCTTTGTGGGTGTTGAATATTCTTGCCTCTGGCGCGTTTGCTGCGGGTGTTGAATACTCTTGCCTCGGAAGGGTGCCACAACACACCGAGCTGTTGATGTAAAATAATTTATTTGTTAGCTAGGCTACCTAGGCTAGTGACGATAACATATGACTTGGCTTGGATTTTATATGTTCGTGTGCTACAATTGTTGTTCAGCTCCTAAACAGATATACTAATACAACTGTGCTACTATAATAATTGCCATGACAGAGAACTGATGCAATCCAATCCGGCTGTCGTCAGCAGGGCAGTGCCGCGCAATTAATCCAAACGAGCCCTCTGTCTGGCCTCAGCTCGGTAATGACACATGGCATGGCGTACCGGTTACTTAGCGGTGAACTCTAGGGACGTGGATTCAGGTCTTTGAACTCCAAGGACAGATCGAGCGATGGCGAACGGGCGACCGCACAATGCGGCGGTCCTGCTCAACTCGCTACCATGCATATCTAGTAGGAAATTCACAGCCGAGTCACTCGGGCTCGGGCTCAGCGTGAGTGGGTGACACCACCTCACTCCGACCTCTGCAAGCTACTACAAGCCGTAACCACTGGTCTAGCGCCCGGCCAGCCAGGAGGGACGGGATCACGGCATGCGGGACCCATTGCCCACGCCGGCCACGTACGAGGTACGACAACGTGCACGGAAACCAAAGCAACGTGCACGGAAAGAGATCGGAGAGAAAGGAGACAAAAGTACGAAACCCATCCAGAATCGGGAACCACGTCTTCCTCCGCTCCTGTACTATACTTACTCTGTGCTAAAATTATTGTCATCATTATTTTTTTCATTATTTTTTATCGTTTATTTTATTTAAAATATTTATTTAAATATGAAAAGTTATAAATTATATTTAAATTTTGTTTAGTAATAAAACAAACCTTGAAAAAATACATGATATTTTTAAAAAAAATTTTAAATAAGATGAATGGTTAAAAATAGTAAAAAAAATTAATATCGAAAAAAATTATTATCGGCATGATCTAGCTAGCGAATAAATTATTTTACGGCTGCAAGTACAACTCGGTGTGTTGCCGCGCGCCGAGAGGCAAGAATATTCAACACCCACAGCAAAAGCGCTCGTGTCTGGAAATTGCGCAATGACGACGCGATTGCTCCGGGATTAACACATGGACCGGTACTATTCAGCACAAAGCACCCGACAAGCATCAACGGCTGAATCCAATGGCTCAATTGGTGACTGCACACTTCTTGGCTCTTGCACAGAGTCAAATATGAACACAGCATATTTAAAAAGCATGTGTGCAAAATTCATTCTGCAATCTCTAGCCAAGATAGACAGTACAGAGTTCTCATTTCTATATACATATGAAAAGTGGTCCTCAAATACGATGTTTGACAATAATAATCCTGACAGGCGCACGGTTGTTATTTACAGGACTAGTTATTACGAAACAAATTACTAAACACAGTATAAACACGACACGGTGGTTGTTGCATTGAACTGTGATCATCAACTGCAAAATCGAACAATCGGGCTATGCTGCGGCTGTCAGATTGAGGGACACAATATCCTTCCAAGAATCAGCCGGGCATCAATGAGTCAAAGCAAGGGGATTGAACAAGCTGAAAAAGGGATTGAACGAGCTACTGTTCGAGAGCGAGAACTCGAATGTGGACGAAGCAGAGTCCGAGCAGGAACAGAGGAAGCATTGCGAAGCAGAGCACCGGCCCAGCATCGCCGCCGGCGACAGCCGCGACGGCGGAGGAAGCCATGACCAGCCCCACGACGGCGAGGTTGCGGTGCATGAACGCCGTGATGAGCGCGCTCACACGGACGAACGCCACGGGGAGGATTGGCGTGGTCGGGTCGTCGCCCACGCCCATGCGGACGCCGACGGCGATGAAGCTGGCGCCCACGAGAATCCCGACAAAGCCGAGGGGCATCCCGAGCTCGCCGGAGCCGATGCCGACGTTGGCCGCAATCAGCATGACGGCGAACCCGACGGCCGTCGCTCTGCTTCCCGCAATGTTGCTCATTGTCGGCGGCAACGACGACGACGTCCTCTGTAATCTGGAGCAGCAAAAGGTGAGCGGCGAGGGAGTGTGCAAGAACAGGAACGAATCGACGCAAGCGGCAGCCGATCATTTCCGAGCGAGGGGATCACAGCATACTAGATGGAAACAAGCAGGAGCTCCCGTCGGAAAAAAAAAAAAAAACAAGCAGGAGCCGGATCAAGGCGCCGTACAGGATCGATGGAGAGAAGAAACTTTACCGGAGCGTTAGGATCCTGGCAGACGCCGGTCGCAGCGTCGGGACGTGGGCAGCAGCCTCGCTCGGCGACTTCAACCGCTGTGGAGAGGAAGAGATCGAGGAGGAGGAACTGTGTGTGGATCTCTGTGCTGGGTGGAGAAGAGCTGAAGAGGATGAATTTAAGCAGAGGAGGCGGCGGCTACCGTCAGAGGGTTGGAGCAGATTGGCTACCGTCTCCCGATTCTGGACGCGGGAAAGCGCAATGTAATGTTTTGGTGGGGCCCACACGAGTGCGTTGCGTGGTACGTGTTGGTTCTCGCGCTTGACCTTCGCTTGCGAGTCGCTGCTCGCACAAAGTGGGCAACTCGGTGCAGGGTGTGAATGGAAACAAACGATGCAGCGCGCCGGGATGGATGGATGGATGGGCGGCGGCTGTTTGAGTTGTGTCATTCTGTTTATCATCATCCCTGATCCGTGTACCACTACCACCCCACCCCACCGTTTGGCAGTCAACAAGCATGAAAAGAGCAGTGAAGGACGGCACATCGAGGAGCCGGATCCTTGCCGATCGCACCGCCCCAGCAGAATTTTCCGTGATGACGTAACGCGGAGGACGATCGGAGGCTTTTCGCGGCGCCTTGCTGCCCGAGCCCCGAGCCCGTCACGTTCCGTTCCATCCAAGTCCTTTGCCTGGTGACCGAACGCGGGATTCACGCGGTGGTGCTCTGCTTCCTCAGCCGCGCCGGTGCTCGGGCTGGCATGACACACAACCGCGAGCCGTTACTGCGTATGATTCGGTGTTTGTCTCGAGCTGAGAGCACCAAAGCTGAACCTCCCCGATTTTGAAACGTTCCAACCTGCCGCGTCGTTTGCTTCCCTGCCAACCCGCGCTCAATGGATGTCATTTTCGTGGATGGGGCGACAGGGTTGAGTCCCGTCCTGTCGCGATCCTGGTTGCGATCTAGGAAGCAAATAAGATCGGGAATGCTACTTTTCAGTGGATTGAAAAGTAGCATTCTTTCAATCGATGTGCTATTTCTTTTGTTATTTATTTTATTTTTTATTTATAGAATTATTTATATTAATTAGTATTATGTATAGACTATAGAAAAGTTTTGTCTTTTTTATCCATTGAATCTAGATCTAAGTGCTAAAAGCGTTGATTGAAAAAAATCTCATTTTCAATCGACTGAAAATTAGACACTCCCAAATAAGATAGTTTAAGTTATCAACACGATGTATTTGCCACGTGGCCATGCTCGAGTATTCGACACCCACCGCAAACCGCTCGTGTCTAGAAAGGGTACAGTGATGCTGCAACGACTCCAGACCGAAGATGTTCATGGACGAATGAATTACATCCCCGGATCGGCTACCTGAGTAATTGATTCGTCGACGCTCCACCACCGGCGTCGATGCTGCTATTGTCTTTGGGCCGCGGCGGCGCGCACGAGCAGAGCAGAACCGCCGGCGCGCTCGAACAGGGAGGGAGCAGCCGACGCGAGGGAAAGGCGATGGCGCGCTCACGGGGAAGGGGGGAGGGGAAGAGAAAAGGCGGCGTCGGCGGCATGGGAGAGGGAGGCGACACCGGCGGGAAAGAGAGGGGGCGGCAGCGCGCGCATGGGGAAGAGGGCAGCGACGCTGAGCGTGGAGAAGAGAGCAGTGACGGCGGCGCCGAGCAGAGCTAGGGGGAGAGCGAGGCAGCGATGGCAGGGAGAGAGGGAAGCGATGGCGGCACCGAGTGGAGCTGGGGCCGAGAGGGAGGTGGCGCGAAGGAGGGAGGGAGGAGTCGAGTAGGAGAGAGGGGGAAATCCAGGAGAGAGACGCAGGGCGGTGGGGCCCACTGTAGGGGCCAAATTTGCTCAGTTGAGCTGGAGTGGAAAACGAATTTGAGCCTCTAAAATTAAAAAACTGGCCTTTAAAATGGATTATAGAGGCCCGAGTTGCTCTTAATTTAAAGGAGGGCGAGGTGGTGCCCACTCGTCAGAGGGCTGGAGCAGATTGGCGAAAGCCATCTATGACTGGCGCGCAGTGGCCACTAAAATGGTCTTGCACCGTCGTATCTGAAAGGAGAAAGGACCAAGCACGAGCTCGTCGCGTTGCCCTCGGGCACACGTACGGCTCGTGTCCGGGTCATCGTGCCAGGTGAAACGCCCGCGCACCGTCGCCGCCGCGCATGTCTCGCGGCGCTCGGGGGTTGGATGGAAATGGAACGTGCCGGTGCCGGGCTTGGGGCATGCACGTGCGGTCGGCGAGGTTTCACGGTGCACGGGCCTGATGGTCGTGGGGGGCATGGCTAACGAGCATGGGCATTTTAACAGATGTCCAGCCAACCAAATTTCACGAATTTTGTTCGATGAAGCATGTATCTCATGGATTGCTCTACTAGGCCATTTCAAAACCGGTGCTGGAATTTTGACACATCATCACATAAATGATCAATCATGTCCAGTATAGGGATAGAAAACATTTAGACCATGTATGTAAACATGATAAATTGACTAGCATTATTTTTTTTACAAGCAACCAGGAGTTGAGATAGTACTCCACAACTTACCGCAAGTAGCAAGGTAATGGGTACGTTGTACTTAGCTACATACTTGGATGATATGAAGAAATGCGATGCTACAGAATCAAACAAAATTATAGCAGGGTTTAAATTGACAAGTAACATACCAAGAACAACGTCGATTGGCCCTCGCCTTGGACAGATTCATCAGCTCCGAAAGGCGAGGCGCTTTACGGTCTCGTCGGTTCGAGATTCAGCGCCTTTTTGCACTAATCCGAGCAGTCTATCCGAGAAGTTGCCGATCGGGCTTCACCAGGATGCGCCGCCGCTTCTTGCTTCACGGTCTTGACGGCTCAATGATCCGAGCAGTGAGTTGTTGCTCCCCTTTTTCACCGATCCAAGCAGTGAGTTCACCAGTCGAGCTTCACTAGGTTTCGCCGCCACTTCGCCGCCGTTCGGAACGCGCGCTTCCACACTGAATTTCCGCCCAACCCGGCGGTGGCGGCGGCAGAAGCCTCCTGGGCTTCACGTGCACGTCTCTGCCGGAATGACCTTAGCACCTCGTCGCCGTCGAGCGCGGCGTCGCGGAGCCGCCACAGCCACCGGCGGAGCCACCAGCTGCGGATGTGCACGCCCTCGGCCTGCTCAACCGTGGCGTGCACATGGATGACCAGCAGCTCCAGGCGTGCCAGCTGCTCGTCGACTGTGGCGTGCGCGCGGTACTGGCCCACCGCCGCGGACACCGTCCGGCCGACGACGTCGCCGATCGCCGCCAAGATCACCTGCTCGCTGAGCTCTTCCACCTTGCGCTTCGCCCGAGACAGAGACATCGTGCGTGGCTGCTAGCCACGGCGCGATCAATGTGCCATGGTCTTGGAATTCTGGATCGTTCTTGTGCGTGATCTGAATCGACAACCCATGCAGCCGGGCGTGGGCTAAAAACAAACTACACATGCATAGAATTCAACGACATCGGTTTGGCTGCTTCTTTAGTTGGATTATTATGGGTGCATAGAATCGACTGACCATTCGCCGAACGAGCCGCCACAGCCACCGGCGGAGCCACCAGCTGCGGATGTACCTGCATTCGCCGGACATGCCGCCTTCTTGTTGTGTTTTATGTGACCGGACCGTGATGAGCAGCCATGGATATAGGACAACAAAGAATGTTTTTAGCTGTGTCACCCTTCGTACTGAATCTTCTTCCTGAATCCTGATTGGTTTCAGGCTATTGTATCTGTCCATATGGCAACTCTTGCATATCCCAAATCAGCTTTAGCCTCTCTTTGGTAGGACTTCTCTACCAAACGGATTTTTTTTAAAAAAAAATCAATTTTTCAGATTCTTTTAAAAAATAGATTCTCTATTTTTTTTTAAAAAAAATAGCCTCTCTTTGTGTGACCATAGTTGAATCCTTCTAGTTTGAATTGCCAGGTGCTGCTAGTCTGTTAGAGATCCACTCTGAAATTATGAAATTCGTTGTTGTACTTAAGCTGACAGTTCGCTCAACATGCATCAGAACGCTGCATATGGAATTTGAGCAATCTTTTCTGCATTTCAACTTCTCTTTACTGTTTTAATTTTGTTTCGGCAACAATGATTTCATGCGGCGGTCGACACAGTTTGTGCTTGTGCATTTGAAGCAACTAAGAACCGGCAGCAGAGAACGTACAATTAGAATTAGAAACGAATGTGCTAACACAGCTCGTGCACACTGGTTTCCATCCATGGAAACCACGAAACCAAACAAGCCCAGCCCGCTGAACCACCTCCCTCCGAACCAGTAAAACCAAACCAGCCTAGCTAAACCAGTAGCCTACGGGCCGGGTGGAAACCGTGAGTAAACAGGATTAGTCGTTTCACACGTTCGTTTGCCTTCTGTTAGCCATCACGCCGCCCATTGCTAGAGAGTTCATAGAAGAAAACGCCATGCCTCTCCTCTACAACCAACGATATGAGATGAGATCGCTGGGTCTGGACGCTTTCGGCAGTCAGTCCTCGCCTCCATGTTCGCATCTTAGTCACCACCGGCAACGGCAGGCACTAGCGTCACAGGATTAAAGGCGGCGAGCCTAAATATGCAGTTACATGGACGCCTCATGTCTCAGCTCGACAAACCAACAAACTGTCCCTGAAATTTTCCCGAAATAATCTCTATACTGCCCGTAATCGAGATTCCTGCCACTATAATCAAGGTTCTCACTGCCAAGATCGAGCTTCCTGCTGTCAAATCTATTTCACTGGATCGCGAGGTCGAGCGCCCTGCAACCAAAAGGGAGGTCCATGCGCTGCTGATTTGGGGCCTCGTGCCACCCGGACAAAGAATTAAGGATCCCAGCCGCCGGAGTGAGCTCCACACGCAGAATCCATGGACAGGGCAGCAGGGAACAGGAAAGAAAATAAAGGAACGGAGAGTTGTGCTGGATTTGTTTCCATTCACGCACGAAGCAGCGAAAGGAAGGTTTTGTGTTGCCTCATTTAAATGATCCCAAGCGAATGGATGCCACATAAGCGGACACACGGATCGGTATAGGGCGTCGGAGACAGGGAAGCCGCAGCCGCATTCCAACGCTCCCATGGCCGCGAGCAACGGTCGGCGCTGCTGCATGGATAATGGCGGTGGCAGCTGCATCCGAGGGAGGTGGTTGTAAGAATAGCTGGAAGCGTATTACTCCAACAAGGGGCCGCGACATATATTTATATGGAGAGTACAATCAATTGTATTGGACTCTGAGATACAATCTATCTCGGTTTAAGAAGAGACTCCTACTCTATCTATAGGAGAAGATATTCTATATTCTAACACTCCCCCTTAATCTGAACTTCCCAAGTTCAGACTGCGCCTGAAGAAATTAAGCTGTCTTCCAGTCAAAGCTTTTGTAAATCCATCCACCACTTGATCATGAGTAGAGATGAAAGCCACATCAAGAAGTTTTCTAGCCGCTCTTCTCTCTGATAAAGTGATAGTCAATCTCTGTATGCTTGGTTTTAGCATGAAACACTGGATTTTCCGTCATATAAGTAGCATCATTGGCTAGTGCTTTATATTCTGCTTCCGTGCTTGACCGAGAAGCAATGGCCTGTTTTCTAGCACTCCGCGACACTAGATTAGATCCCAGAAATACTGCAAATCCACCAGTAAATCAACGATCATCTGGACATCCACCCCAGTCAGCATCAGCGAAAGCACTCACCAAAGTAGAACTGTTCTTCATAAACTGCAGACCTAAACTGATTGTTCCTTTGACATATCTCAAAATTTATTTTAGAGCAGAAAGATGTACTAATGTTGGACTATGAAGAAACTGACAAACTTTGTATACGGAAAAAGATATATCAGGCCTCGTTAGGGTCAAATACTGTAGACCGCCTACAACACTCATGTATCTTGTTGCTTCCTGACTACTAAGTGGCATTCCTTCATAAGTAGAATACTTCTCACACGTGGACAATGGTGTATGAACAGGCTTACAGTCTTGCATACCTGCTTTTTCAATAATTTCTGATGCATACTTTCTTTGTGTCAAGATTATACCATCCTTTGTATCTTTGACTTCAATTCCCAAGAAGTAATGCAACTTCCCTAGATCCTTGAGAGCAAAGTCCTCACGTAAGTCTGGTAGCAATGCTTCCACACCTTGACTAGATGAACTTGCTACAATGATGTCATCAACATAGATAAGTAGATACATAGTTACATCTTGTCGATGAAAAATAAATAGTGATGTATCTCCTTTTGATGCCACAAATCCAAGCTGTAGAAGTTTAGTGCTTAGCCTTGAGAATCACGCCCTTGGAACCTGCTTCAAACCATAGATAGCCTTGTCAAGCTTGCATACATAATCTGGATGACTATGGTCTTCATACTCTGGAGGTTGTCGCATATAAACTTCTTCCTCTATTTTTCCATGCAAGAAAGCATTTTGTACATCCAATTGTCTCAATGTCCAGCTCCGAGTAACTGCAGTAGCTAGAACAATTCTTATTGTTTCTGCTTTCACTACCAGGCTAAAGGTATCCTCATAATCAATGCCATACCGCTGCTTGAATCCCTTTGCAACAAGTCTAGCTTTGTATCTTTCCACTGTGTCATCTGGTTTCTTTTTCACCTTGTAGACCCACTTGCAATCGATCACATTATTTGCTCGCCCACCAGGACCTAGATGCCAAGTTTCATTAGATTGCAATGCTTGAAATTCTTTATCCATTGCTTCTTTCCACTTACTGAAGGCATCATGCAAATCTGCTGGTTCAGTAGGTGGTTACACAACCATAGCGAATAAAACCCTCTCGAACTGGTTTAGGCTTATAGATATTATTTCGAGATCGAGTTTAAGGTCTATCACCAGCACCAACTCCTGCATGCGAGGACCCAGACACAAAAGCAGTTGCATTGGATCGATCTTGTGCAGAAGATCCATAACACGCCACAATAGTTCGAGGCGACACGAGCGGTTGTTGTTGAGTGGTTGCAGCTTGCCCGCCTGCCGTAGAGGATCCTGTCAGGAAAAAATCCACCCCATACTGGCACCCGAGGCAGCAGCAGACGGAATGTCAGGGGCGACTGCACACGCCGCATCAGGCAAATCATCATCGGGATCCACACCAGGATCAACTACGGCTGCTGGATCCGAGTTCTGACGTGTATTTTGTTCCTTTAAAGCTTCTGAAACATGTGGCTCAACAGCAGAGTTAGAGTAATTTACACCAGTCAAATCAACTAATTCGTGCCTAGACAATGTAGACGGAAGCAACGTGGGATGAAGGAGAAGAATTTCATAACAAAGACGAGCACCGGCATTTGCATGGAGCTCGGTAGAGGGAAACACGGTCTCATCAAAAACAACATCCCGGGATACGTAGACACGCCCAGAAGAAACATCTAGACACTTGTAACCTTTGTGAATAGAACTATATCCCAAGAAAACACATCGCATAGAACAAAAAGCAAGCTTATGAGAGTTGTAGGGACAAAGATTTGGCCAGCACGCTACCACAAAATAGAGATTTAGTGACGTTAGTTTAGAGACGGGTAAAATAGTCATGTTACTAGATCACTTATAGAGACAGATTTCTAGAAACGCGTCACTGCTATTTGGTTGAAGGGCACTTATAGTGACGCGTTTCTAGAAATCCGTCTGTAGCAAAAAAAATAGTGACGTGTACAAAAAATCTGTCTCTATAGCTCCAAGCAATAGGGACGGGGTTTTAGATTAGAGACAGAAATTTAAGTCACCGTCACTACTTATTTCAAGAATTAGGGACAGGTTTCTAGGATAGAGACAGGGTTTTGTACCCCCGTCACTACTACTTCAAGCTATAGAGACGGGGTTTACTTGTAGCAACGGGTTTTAAATTTCCGTCTCTATAATATAAAGATATAGTGACGGGGATAAGTAACAAAGTCACTTGATGGCCTGGTGGTGAAAAATTTCGTACTTAGGCACGCGGATAGCCCCAGATCCAGAGTTTGAATCCCGCCACCCTTTTTCATTTTTTTCCTCCTCCGCCCCCCCCCCCCTCACTCGGCTTGAAAGCCGAAACCCTAGCCCCGTTCATCGTGCTCTCCTCCCTCCTCCTTCTCCTGCCGCCGCTCTCTTCTCCCCAACTCACCCTCCTTCTCCCGCTGCTCTCACCTGCCCCTCCTCTCTCCTGCGTGCCCGCCTCCCTCCACCCCTCCTCTTCTCTACTCTGATGCGGGCCATCGCCGCCGCCCGAGCCTTGGAGGAGGAGGAGACACGCTCCTCGCCATCGATGGGTGCGGCCCCGACCTCGGTGACGTGCTCCTCACTGCGGTGGCGCTCGCGCGGCTCGAGATGGCGTTGTGCCTCCCCCTCGCTGAGCTCGCCTCCTCTCTCCTGCGCGCCCGCCTCCCCCTCGTCGAGCTCGCTGGATCTGGCCATGGTGGGCCTCGAGCTCACCAGATCCAGTGGTGATGGCCCCCGAGCTGGAGCTCTCCACCCTCAACCAGCGGCCTCCCTGAGCTCGAGCTCTCCCTGAGCAGTGGCGGCGGCCTCCGACCCCTACCCCTCTACCGAGCTCTCCCCGAGCGGCGGCAGCCTCCGACCCCTCCCCCTCTACCGAGCTCTCCTCGAGCGGCAGCGGCGGCGGCCTCCGACACCTCCCCCTCTGCCGAGCTCTCCACCGACGGCCGACGCACGCCTCCTCGCTGAGCTCTCCACCGACAGCCTCCCCCACGGCGACAGTGGATTTGGTCTCACTTTTTTTATTTATTTAGAACCATTTTTAGGGACGGGGATTAGTTTCGTCCCTAGAGATAATTAGGGATGGGGATTGAGAGACGTCCCTATAGCTCTAGATTTAGGGACGGATTTTTTCCCGTCTCTATATCTTGGGATTTAGAGACGTAAAAATTGAGACAGGCATGATTTGTGTCTCTAAATCCCTTAGACCACCGTCACTAAATGTCTATTCTGTAGTAGTGGCACACGCATCCTAAAACACACATGTGATTATAATCAGGTTGAACTTTGTGGAGTTTTTCTAAGGGAGTGGCAAAATCAATGACACGAGATGGAAGCCTATTGATAAGAAAAACCGCAGTGCTAAAAGCTTCATCCCAGAATTTAAGTGGCATTGTCGCTCAAGCTAAGAGAGATAACCCAACTTCAACGATGTGTCCGTGTTTGTGCTCAGCTGCCCCGTGTTGCTGATGAGTATGTGGGCAGGAGACGAGGTGAGTGATACCGATTTTGTTGGAAAAAGAGTGTAATTTCTGGTATTCACCACCCCAATCTGTTTGGATAGCTCGAATTTTTCTATCACAAATTCTTTCAACATGAGACTGAAACTGCTAAAAGATATCAAAAACTTCTGATTTATGCTTTAAAAAGTAGATCCAACTGAATTTACATCAATAAAGCTCACGTAATAACTTTTATTTCCAACAGAGGTGGGGGCAGGACCTCATACATCTGAGAAGATAAGCTCCAAAGGAGCATGAGACACGCTAACAGACTTAGGAAACAGAATTTGGTGACTCTTGCCAAGTTGACATGTATCACACACCTCTTTATTTTGACTCCTTTGAAAAAGCTAACTTTGACTGACTAATAATCTTATGAACTATAGCTAAGGATGGGTGACCCAATCTATCATGCCATATCACCACCGAAGCCTTAGTGACGCTAAGGACAAGTTTGCCTCATGAGGAATTCAAGCCTGGGAAGGGATAGAGGCCGCCCTTGCATCTACGGCGAAGGATTACTTTCTTCGTGTCCAGATCCTTAACCAAGAAAAAGATAGTATAATACTCAAGGGAGGCATGATTATCGAAAGTTAAACGATGAATGGAGACAAGACTTTTTGTGGCAATGGGAACATAGAGAATATTACGAAGAAGTATATCACGAGAGGGGGTATGAATAGTAGATAGACCATTGTATTGAATTCTCACACCCGAACCACACGCAGTATGCACACGATCTTGTCCCTTGTAGTTCTCCTTTGTAGTTAACTTGTCGAGTTCACCGGTAATGTGATCAGTGGCTCCTGAATCTAAGTACCAATTTGTGTCGACTCCATATGCAGAAGCATTGGCCAACTTCTCTTCTTCAGTGTTGTCATCATCATATCTGTATCAGCATCGTTTGGCGGTATGACCCGGCTTCCCACAAATCTGACAGGGCAGCCTATTTACGTTGTTGCTTGGTCTAGGTCGAGGACTTGTGCGCCCGCCTGCAGAGCGTTGAGGACCTCCCTATCCATTGTTGTTGCCGCGGCCTGGATTGGATCCACGATTTGATCTGCCGCGGAAAGCACCACGACCGCCTCGTCCAGCAGCATTGACACTCATCTGATAACTATCCTGTTGTTCTTGCTTTTGCAACTCAATCCTAGCTTCAGCGGAGAGGACCTGTGAGTAAAGATCACTCAAGCTGATCGGATCTGTTCGATTTGACACGTTCTCAATGAATGAGTTGTAGTCTGAGTCTAATCCAGCGAGGATGGAGGAGATCACGTCATCATCTTCAAGCTTCTTGCATGCCGCTGCCATCTCTTCTGCATGCCCCGTATCTTGGTGAAGTAGGATGATGCGGATGTATCACCTTTGCGTGTGCTTGACATCTTGGAGCAAAGGTGGACCAGACTCACCCTAGATTGAGATGCAAACATCCCTTGCACTGCGCCCCAAACTTCAGCTGTCGTCTGGTACATGGTGACCTGAACGATCACCTCCCATGACATCGAGTTGAGTAGATAACTCAGCTCCTATTGATCTTGCGCCAACCAGGTGATATAAGCCAGATTCGGCTTTGATTTGGCGTCCTTCTCTCCGTGGATAGTTTCCACCGGAGCTTTAATTGAGCCATCAAGATAGCCCATTAGCTGTGCTCCTCGCACAGCAGGGAGGACTTGCGCCTTCCATAATAGGTAATTCTCCCTCGTAAGCTTTTCGCTAACAGGGTGAGCCAGGAAGCCCATAGCTAGCGATGATGAAGACAATGCCATGAGGATCTTGCCTAATTCTCGTAAGAGATCAAAGATCTGATTACCATGTAAGAATAGTTGGAAGCGTATTACCCCCAACAAGGGCGTGCAACTTATATTTATATGGGGAGTACAATCAATCGTATACAACATGAACTCGAGATACAATCTATCTCGGTTTAAGAAGAGACTCCTGCTCTATCTATAGGAGAAGATACTCTATATTCTAATAGTGGTGACCGGAGGCCACGATTGATGACCGGCACCTCTGTCTCGACGACAATGGTTAGGTGCAAGGGAGGCAGTGATGACGGCCGCGAGCGATGAACGATGCCACTGCATCAACAATGACGACGGCGACCGCATCCAAAGGAGGTGGTGATTGGAGGCCACGATTGAGGAATCCAACCTCTGCATTGACGATGGCGGCCGCGGGCGAGGGAGGCAGTGACGATGGGAGCGAGCAAGTAGCGGTGTCATTAAGTCGACAATGGCGGCAACCGCCGCGTTCGAGGGAGGTGGGGACCGGAGGCTGCGATCAAGGACCGGCACTGTTGTGTCAATGATGAGGGTCGCTTCCATGGGAGGTGGTGACAACGGTGGTCGCGAGTGAGGAGCGGCGCCCCTGCATTGACATTTAATCTCTCTGATCCTTGTGCGGCGCTCTAAGGCTATAGTGCTTCTCAGGTACAGTGAATCATCTTGTCTACGTGATCATTGGTCAACTCCTTCATCCTTAAGCCGTTAGCCAATCCGCCATACTTCGACTGATTACTTCAATGTTAGAGGGTGCATACGGCAGTGCTCGCGCCTAGGTGACCTAACAATGCAAGTCTCTCATGATTCCTCCGAGCATTCGTGTGATTCGAAACACGGTTCTTTTACTGATATAACAAATTTAGGATGGTCTCCAGAAAGAGGTGTGGTTTCATTAAATTTGTTGTGTCTCCGTTGATCCCCATGTGTTTCATCAACTAATTAAACTTTAATATGTTTTGATCCCAAGGTGGGTCAGATGGAGATTATGAAGGGATCAGAAGAAACGTGCAGCTCACAAATGCTGGAGGTGGATTGATCTATTCAGCTTCTGAACTCTCTCCTCTTATTTATTTTAACCTGTCATGTCCTCAATTATGGCCAGGCAATGATGATCAGTGTTCCGCTTCTGTTAACAACGGGCTCCAGATATAGATCACGCAAAGGAAGCAAAGAGCAAAAAAGCACGAGAGTATATGAGTGTTTACAGATAACGTAAGAAGAATGAAGCAGTTTTCGTGACAGGAGCCCCATGTTTTATATACTTTCTTTGATAGTCCAATATTTTTTAGTTGGTTCACGATGTTGACGATGAAGAATTTGTAATCTTACAGGACTCACTGCCGTTGTTGACGATGAAATAGAGAGACAATGAAAGAAAGCTCGAGATTATATGTGCGACAACAGACAACGCAAAAAGATCCAGAGAACGAATGTTGGTAAAAAGAATGAAATCTGAATCTAATAATCTCAAAATGTATGATCGAGGCTACATTAGTAATCTGAATCTAATAATCTCAAAATTTCCTCACTTTTTTAGACATGGTATCCTTTAGGTGTGCCGGTTAATTGCACAGATTGGTCCAGGTCGTTCGATCCCCTTTCACAAATCACACTCCCTGAAGATGGTAAGCAACGGCATTACACTTGCGGTGTGTTAAATATTATTTTAAAAATGAATTTTAGTACTTGCTATATTTGTTTGCATGTGCAACACACACGGAAGAACTTATCGCGTGGATAAATTTTCGTACGTGCGGCAAGCCCAGCTTCTAGTGAATCTAAAATTCCAACACAACCTTATCCTCACCATAACAATAGAGTATACGAAGTTATATCTTCAATTATTATGAAAAAAAACTAATTTTATACTTTTATTTTTTAAAAGAAATAAAGACATACAAAAAGATTAAGAATTTTTAGTGAACTTACAAAATTACGGTGCCACAAGAAATATTTTTAAGAATTAAGAAAGAAATCATTAAATTTGGAGTTCATATGTGTTGGAGATGAATATTAACGATGTTACGTGGTAGTGATTAGTCACATGGTAATCACACCTGTACCGCAGCCTCATAGTGGGCCCAAGTAAGTTCTGATCTATGCGACCCCACCTCGACGCGGTCAACAACCCCGCCACTCACTCGACCGGCAAAATAGGCGCGAGTCGCCACGCTTGACCCCGAAGGCCAAAGACGAACGCGCAACGGATAAGATCTATCACCCTCCGCCTATAATAATGACGTGTGCGTGCATGCACAATGGCTCTAACACTACCCGCTGCCCCAGCCAACCCTGTCAGTGGTCCACGTCACTTAGACGGGGCGGGGCGCCGCATCACTGCACAATGCATGAGTAACGGAGGAAAGACAAACATGAGAGTCATGATGGGTATGAACCCATTCCAAGGACAACCCCATAAACACAAGCCGACAAGGAGTTCGACCCTCAGCCATGGATCGACCCGTGTTCGCCTCGCTCGACCTCGAACGACGGGGGCCGAGCAGGACAGAAGTCAACAACCATCCTCTGCTCTGTCTTAAATGCCATGCCATACGTACGATAACAGTGACCGGGGGTCAAATCCGACTGTAAATCTACCCCTAGCCCATCATCACCCTGTCTGACGGGACCATACGCGGCGCCATGATGAAACCATGCTGACTAGGTTAAGGCAGCATGCCATGCGATGATGTCGTCTACAGTGGTGATGGGACTCACCCCGTCAATGGAATAGAGGAGCACTCCACAATATGGCCATACATATCGACGCAAATATCGGGCTAGTGGAATCCACGACGACCGACGACCATGCCACCGAACGAAGACTTAGCAAACTCTCTCCCACTCTCCCTACGTGTACACAGGCCCAACTCCTTGGACTAGAAAAGGGGAGGCCTTCTTCTTCCTTAGGGCATCAGAATACATCACACCACACACACACACTCACAGAGACTTGGAACACATCCCTCTCTCGCCACCGATGCATACCCCCCCCCCCCTCCCTCAAGTAACACGAGCAGCAACCTGAACTGGACGTAGGGGTTATCCCCAAACCAGTATACATCCTTGTGTCCACCTCTTACAAAACCATCACCGAGTCTAACCACGCAACCCCGTAAACAAATTTACTAGCCGGTGATTCTAAACACTGACAATATAAGGGGAAAATATTTTATATCCTGATTAAAAAGAGAAAAATGAAGTATTCATGTGATCTTGATTTGAATCATTGATATAAGATTATATTCAATAAACTAATAAAGGGCGAATGACAGGACCAGTTTTGTCACCACAGACAGCTACCTACCCAACGATCTGAAACCTCCGTTTTGTCCAGGCCATGTCCATCCAACCATAAAATATATGTGGACCCAATAGATGCAAAACTTTTTACACCCATTTCTTCACAAAAATCACACATCCCTCCCCCCTCATCCTGTTTTTTCTCACCTTACCCGTGCCTAGCCCCCACCTATACCCGCCCGAAAATCACACCACGCCGCCGCTGTCGCCTCCTACCTTCCCCGATTACGCGTGGTCACTTCCCTCTTGCCTCCCGCTCAACCCTAGCGCTCGATGGCGCTTTATCTCTCTCATCGCCGCTATCCAGCCGCCTCGGCCGTGATGCCAGAAGAGGTCGAGCAGAAAAGAAATCGCGTCATCGCGATGAGGCTGTTGGTCGTATCTACGCACCTACTTATATACCGCAAGAGGATGATGTATGATTGTAGCACTTTTTCCCTTGAATTGAGTATTCCAAGGTATATGAAATCCACTGTAACCTTAGGGATTTATTAAACAAAGTTAACAGTAAGTCAAGGCCACTATCAAGGTCAGGTTGCATGAAGGGGGAGACTGGCCAGCGCAGGTGTGCCAGACAGTAAATTTGTCGTTGCGCTGATCGGCACGGGGATTGAGCCGATCGACACACTAGTGAAACTGAACAAAAGTGCACGAGATCTATTAAATCTGGGGTTGTGTTGATCGGCGCAGGCGTCGAGCCGATCGGTACACTGGTGGATCTAAGCCGAAGTTGTTGCGCCGATCGGCGCAATGGTTGAGCCGATCGGCACACCAGTGAGTCTAAGCCAAAGTACACCAGATCTTGTAAACCTATGCTGATAAGTGAGTAGCCAGATATCTACTAGTGAGATCGTAACCAGCTAGTCTAATTGAATAGCATCATAATGGGTAATTACATGGATCAATGAAAATCTATAATGAGTAAGATCATCCTGCTTTCCGAGCGGCTCCCGATTTATCGCTGTCGGGAGGAAACCCTTAATCACGCGAGTATCTTACCCTACTCAACTATCCAATAGTGCTGCGCAGGCTTAGTGCTGTCACCGCTAAACCACACTACTGGCATCATCAAGCAACCATAATCAATACAATGTCCGAATACTATCCTAATCACCACAATTAAGATAATATCTACTTACTTAGCCTAGAACTAAGCAATTGGAATAAGCACATGCATGATTATAGAATCAAGATAGACAAATCACCAAAACCATCATCAACATATTCAATCATCTTTGAGATACATAGAGTAAGATTCATCCCCATCGAGATGGCCTACCTTGACGGATCAACTCTTGACTCCAATGGTTCTTGAAACTCAACTAGAGATCTATTCTAACGGGGCAAGCCTCGGTGGCTCTAACTCACCGATCTGGTATCCCTCTGTCGCCTCCCTTTCCGCGGCGAGGGTTTACAAGTATTTATAGGAGTTCTACTCATAAAGGACTCGGTTTCTGGCAAATAAGGTGGTTGCGCCGATCGGCGCAGGATTGCGCCGATCGGCGCAACCCGTGTCTTCTCTGATTTCTTGCTCGACTCGGTTGCTCTGTCTTCCATAGCTGCCATGTGGGCCTTTTCTTCGAGATAAAATCTTGTACTGCACGTTAAGATCTTGGAGTTCCATAAATCTTCTTGAAGTTCCATAATTCTTCTTAGACAAATACCTTCAAGTGTCTTGCGCAGATAAACTTCCATAAACATGTGGAATGGGCCTCGGTCACTTCTGTGGGTCAAAACACCCTTGCGCCGATCGGCTCATGGGCTGTGCCGATTGATGCACTGGGCTTCTTCAGTGCTTTTCGTCAGTTCTGGACTCCTGTCCTCTCCATCATCGTATTAATCACCAATTTTACCTATTTCTGCAATAAAGCTCCAAAACAACGCATATATAAATATATATGCAATATCACAGGTAAATGCCCTAAATTAGTATCAATTATGCTCTAATTGGGACGATATTAACATATAAAGGGGCACTTGGAAAGTGCCAATAGTTCCCCTACACTTAAACCTTTGCTCGTCCCGAGTAAAGTAAAATAAAGAAAAATCAAAAAATATACTCTTTCTATCATAAAAGATATCTCAAATCAGCAAATGTTGAGCATTGTTCTATTATGGTGTATTTCATATTGGTATTCAGCAAAATAGATCAAATATGGGCATAAGCTTAAAGTTCTCCCCAAAGCAAAAGATCATGTCCAATTCATAAATTATAACTCTTCCACACATGAGAATCACTTAAAAGATTGTTGTGAACATAGAGAATCTATCTTCCAATAAATCCAAGGCAACAACTTATCTTTCAAATCACTCAACCTATATTCTACATCATAATGATCAAATAATATTAGTGTAAGGCTTATATGTGTAGCTAGGTAAGGTAATTCAAGGATTACAAACATAAATCAATAATATATTGTAAAGCTAGGAGATTATTCTTCATTAGAATTATAGAAACTTATCAAGATGGCAATTAAGAAAGAATAATTTAAGAAAGGACTCGCACTTTGGATATGTGGACATGTGCATAGCAAAAATTTAAGCTTGAAAGATTACACATGGTTGGAATGATTCATGGCTATATTGAATTTCGAGAATAAGCATGTCATATACCATCCTCCCACACTTAAAATTTTGCTAGTCCCTTAGCAAACAGTAGGGTTTTTTTTTCTCTGCTCCTTTTTTTTCTGCTACGTCGATCGGCTCTCAACCCAAATTTACCAACATTTGTTGGTATTTGATTTGTCTGGCTCCAACTTTTATTCAAGAATTAAATATAGCCAGAAATATAGGATGTGGTCAAGGAATGATACTCAACAAGATGTTTTGGGTTTATGGTGGGATACTCAGCGGAATTGAATTTTTGCATGAGTAATTCAAGGCTAGTAAAAGATACATAAAGAATTGTCATCTTAATAAAGTTCATACCAAAAAGAATTAAATCCTAACCGAACTCAACCATCAATTTAATGTTTATCTACGTATCAAAGGTTCATGAGTATTGTTTAAAATATGGCATTGGTAGGTAAGAATCTTTGAAAAACAATAAATTCTAAAGTTCACAACATGAAAATTTATTTTTGAAAATATTGGTACTAAGTTATCATTACAAACTGGACAACACAAATAAAGCACATGGTTACTCAAAATTGCTCCACATAAGACATATTTGCCGAATAATCATTAAGTGTAAGTTCGAAATTTTATTCAATGCTCAACACTATTTGATCTTCATCAACACTTTTCAAGAAAGAATAAATAATTCAATTCTCCTAATAGAGCATAACCGCCACCATTATATTAAGATCTAAACTTGAATACACGATGATGATGATTTTTGCACATACTTCATGAAAATAAAACTACTACTAACACACTTGCATGAAAATAAAACTACTACTAACACACTTGCATGAAAATAAAATTACTACTAACACACTTGCATGAAAATAAACACACCCGATACATGGTTTCCCAACCCGCTCACACACACATAAGTAAATAAAGAAAAAGACTGCAAAAGATTAAAAAAAATGCAAACCGGGAAACCGATACACGTGCCAACTCCTAGGTACTCTAGTCATCTGAGAGTGGAGACGGTGGCTGATCGAAGCCATAGCACTGTGCCTTGAGTCGCTCGAACTCCTCCACCATCGCATTGTGGATGTACCTCCATTGGGACGTGGCTTCCTCCACGCGCTCGATGTAGTGCATGTTGTTGTCGAGGTACCCCTGCATGGGCACAAAACAGTCTGCACCGGGCATAGGAGGCACCACTGGTACACGCCCTTGGTACCTGTAGTCAATGCCCGTGCTGTAGAAGGGTGCGCCGATCGGCGCGTTGCCTGCGCCGATCGACGCAGAGGGCTGTGAACCGCCCGCTGCGTCGCTCCACCCTGACTGGTACTGTTGGTACTCCTGGCGTGACCCCCAGGAGTCCCACTCGCCGCCGGCTGCTGTAGATGTGTCCGGCTGCCAAACCCGCTCACGGCGGTCCTTGAGAACTCGCCCCCCCCCCCCCCCCAAGAGACCTTCCTCAAGCCAATTTCCTCCCGCCAGCTTGCGAGGGAGAAAAACTCCTAGCTCCGCATACGGGAGCTTTACGTTGGTGCCGCCGACATGGAAGCCGGCGCGAACACTTCCCGTGACAATATTGCCACGAGTCATATTCTCGCCGATCTCCATCGCGCACTCCCACTTGTCGTCGCGCCCTCCCGGTCCGTCGCTGTCGCAGACGAGGGCTGCTAGGCATTGAAGATAGGCCCCGAAGGCCAACTTCTTGCTTGCCTTGCCCCTGTTGTTGAGCCAACCACGCACCATCACCGACATGGGATTGCAATGGGACGAACTCACGATGGCGTTGAAGAGCCACCGCAAGTCCGCATCGGTGACGTTGCTGGAGTCGACCTTGTCGCCTATGCGCGCCGCCAACCACCGATGGAAGACTTGAATGGTCGGATTGCGGATGTTTCCGCGCTTCATTTCTTCTACAAACGAGAGCCGCCTCCAAAAGGAGTCCAACTCCCCACCTCCCAAGATGCCGGCGACGTCGGCGTCGAAGCCGAAGGCTTGAGCTGCCGCCTCCATGGTCACCGTGTGGCTGATGTTGCGGACGCAGAAGTTGACGGCCTCACTACCATCTTCGACGGTGCCAAGCCTCATCGTAGAAGCAACCTCGGTGACGACATCGAGGTTGTAGTCCATGGGGAGGAGGTGAAAATCCACCCAACCGAGGTTATCTAGCATCCTCCTTAAATCCTCCCACATGCCAATCGAGGTGAGGAACGTCTCGTCTAGGTCGAAGTTGGGGACGAACCTTCCCCTCACCGCGAGGTAGTGCCGCTGTTCCTCCTCGCTCAGGAGGGTGAAGCCCTCCTCCACCGTGCACGGCATGAATGCCGGCGACGGTGGTGATGTAGGAACCCCACATCTTGCCGCCGTTTGGCTCCTCGTAGCACGCCCTGTTGGAAGGAATGCGCCGGAGACATAGTGGCGGACGCGGACCTCGTATGTCGCTGCCGCCGAGCCGGTGGATGCAGCACCCACCGACATGTCATCGTGAGCGTTAGAGCCACCCCTCGCCGAGGAGTTACCGCTCGACTCGCTGCTGCCGCCGGAACTGCTTCCCCGGTGCAGCCTCTTGCCCAACTTGCCGACGGAGGAGCGAAGACGATTCATCTGCGAGGAATACGGAACGTGTGCGAGATCATGGGTAGTGGGGAAGGTGGAGATATTACCGGGATGGTGTGCCGAATGGGGGCCCCTTTTATAGTGTGGAAAACTTCCAGGAGAAGGAACCGCCATAAAATTTCAAAATTTGAGAGCGCGCCGATCGGCACAATTCAAATTTTGAATGCTCTGACCACTCTGATGCTTGATTCCCCTCCTTCATGTCGCTTCCTGGCACATCATGTTGGCTGGCGGGGGAACAGCACGGAATCCTGATGTCTTGTTGGCGGCGACGATCGGCTCAGGCCCGCGCCGATCGGTGCGCCGTCTCCTTTTCAGCTTTTGGTCAATTCTGTGTTCCCTCTGCACTGCACACCTGCATAATAATCATACATGTTCCTCAAAATCAATGTCTGCCGCCTTTGTCGCCCATTTGGGAACATCATGGGTACCTGCGCCGATCGACGTAGTAGGGCGCCGAACAGCGCAAGTCCCTTACACCTCGTCTTTAGGTCCGGCGCTGATTCTGATGCCTCGTGTTCATCTCTTTCACCTAATTTCCACTTCTCCAATATACCTGTAGTATTGGCATACGTGTCGGGGCTCATCTGGTTACCGCACCGATCGGCGTGACGTCCGTTTTTGCTTCTGGCCCCTCATTTCTTCGCTAGATGTTGTCTTCCTTGAAAATACCTCTATCTCCAAAAATTATTATGCTGGTTTAGCACTCCTTCAATTCTGGGCGTCGTCGGCCTTCTGTCCTGACTTGGGCAATGCTGAGCCGATCGGCGCAGATGTGCGCCAATCGGCGCAAGCTCTGTTCCTTTCTGTTTTTGGTCTTTTTTTTTATATTCCTACATTGTTAGTCTACAGTATGTATATATACAGTATTACACAAATAAACAGATAACGCAAGAGCACACAAGAATTAAGCATACACTTTTCTAATTTTTTTATCTTATTCGAGAGATTATTTTTTTATCACAAGCAAGCAAATTTAAAATCACCGGGTTGCCCTCCCGGCCAGCACTAATTAACTAAATGAAATGGGTTGCCCTCCCATAAGCACTAAATAACTTCTAAATCCCCCGATCATTGGGTTGCCTCCCAAGAGCGCTCTAGTTATTTAGAGGTCAAAGAGCTTGACCTGCCCGCAAACAATCAATCTTTAATGTCGCGGTGCGGGATGTGAAGCTGCGATACTACAAGGTTATCTTATCTCCATGGTTCATATAGCTTGGACGATCTATCCATACATCCCCTCCAATTACTTTCGACGCCTCGATGCCACGGTGTCTTGTATCTCTTCACTTCATCAATAGCACGGCACTCTTCTCCCTTGGGCGAAACTTGAAAGAGTAGGGAGTCCCACTTATATTGAAGCTTATCTCACCACTCCCAACATCAATACTTGCCTTTGCTGTCCTCAAGAAGGGTCTGTCTAAGATCAACGGGGTCCTCATCCTCTTATCCATATCAAACACAATAAAATCAACAGGGACGATATGATCTCCAATTTGAACAGGCACATCCTCAGCAATTCCATGAGGGAAGCGTACCGATTGATCGGCTAACTCCAAACACATACCCGTAGGCTCTAATTCAGGCAAATTGAGATTTGTGAATATATGACGGGGCATAACACTTATGCTTGCTCCAAGATCGCACAAGCACCTATCAAATATCCTTGTTCCAATCATGCATTTGATGCTTGGTGATCCAGGGTCAGGTTTCTTCTCTAGTGTAACATCATTGATTGCCGCCGTTAGTTCCTTAGTGACCTTCACAACCTCCTCAGAAACTAGAGACTTCTTGTTTTGCATCATGTCCTTAATGTACTTGGCATAGGTGGGAACTTGGATAGCATCAACAAAAGGGACATTGATATAAAGCTTCTTCATAATATCGACGAATCTTGCAAACTGCTCGTCGTGTTGTCGCGCTCTTTCTGTCTTCGTCAGTAATTGAGTATCTAGAAACGTGGCAGGGCCATGCTCTTCTGTCTCCACGCCCATCTTCAGACCAGAGAGGTCATCATCTCCATGCGCCGATCGGCGCTTTCAGAGAGCCGATCGGCTCCGACAGGGTCGTCGCGCCGATCGGCGCTGAGTGTGCGCCGATCGGCGTGGGGCTTCTTTGCTCCCGCAGAGTGTTTTGGTTCTTCTGTTTGTTTTCCTGATCGCGTGGCTATTGCCTTCAACTGTTCTGCAGACATCGTATTGCCAGGAATAGCCCCCTTATTACCTTGAATGGCTTGCGATAGCTGTCCCACCTGTTGCTCCATAATCTTGGTATGCTTCAAAATCTGCTCGTTGGAGCTCCTAATTTCTATCACCTTGTCATTAACTCTCTCAAGGACACGATCAATCTCCTTGAATCTAACTTGATTGTCCTTGTTGATCTTCTCTTGAGCTTGGAAGAACTCATGACATTGGAGACGAAGTGGGATAGAGTTTTGCATGGACGAACTAGGAGAGAAAGAACTCCTTTGTTGCTGATATTGGGGCGTCCATCCACTATTCTTCATATATTCTAACATCTTCATCTCTTTAGGGCAATCTTTCTGCACATGACCAAATTCTCCACACTCACTACATGTTGAGCGTGATTCCGCCAGCTTGAGTGTCTCTTCCTTAGGGATATGAAGATTATTGTCCAACCTTCTTTGAATAGCATCGAGGCAATCTATAATCAATTCTTCTTGAGTCTTCTCAATCACACTTTTCGCTACTCCTTTTAAAGGTTGCAAATTCCTTGAGCTTCTCTCACCATCCCATGATTGATTTTCTACTAACAACTTGATCAAATTCATAGCTTCGGTGGGGGTTTTTGACATGAATGATCCTGCAGCTGAGGCGTCAAAATGTTGACGTGACAAAAGATTCAATCCTGTGTAGAACTTCTCAACAACTTCTCCAACCGTCAGACCATGATGAGGGCATGCATCCATATGCTCATTGTATCTTTCCCATGCTTCTCCAATGCTCTCATCAATATTTTGTATAAATCGAAGAATCTTATTTTTCAAAGCTTGAGTCTTACCGGGGGGGGGAGTATTTGGTCAAGAATTCAGCTGCTAATGTGTTCCACACCGTTTTCACTGTGTTTTCCAATCCATTGTACCATTGCTTGGGGCGTCCAAGTAGAGAGAAGGGGAACAGCCGCACACGCGCTTGATCTCCTGTCAATCCCGCTATCTTGAATGCGTTGCAAACTTCAAGGAAGTGTTGCAAGTGATGATTGGGATCTTCTGAACCTGTGAACGGTTGTTGCGCCACTATTCCAACATATCTCTCCAATTGATACGGAAATTGATCTTGAGCTTCTTGGAAATCTATCTTGACAATACTAGTCAACTGTGGCTTGAGACGATAAATCATAGGTACTTCTGCCATCTCCTCTTCTTCTTGCTCTTGAACTGAGTCTTCTATTGTGAATAATACTCGAGGTGTTGCGCGGACTGCTTCCAAATCTCCAAGTGACTTGCTTCTCTTCTCCGGGGTTCTCTTCTTATGTAAGAGTCTTTTTGGATCATCGGCATAATTAGAGAGTTTGTTTGACTTAGGACCGTCCATACCTATTAGTTTCACCTAACAGAATATATGTACTAGAGAGACAAGTAAAGCACAATGACTAAACACTAATACATCAAACAATGTTTAAAGACCTGCTATGTTCCCCGGCAACGGCGCCAGAAAAAGGAAGCTTGTTTGTCGTATCTACGCACACACTTATATACCGCAAGAGAACGGTGTACAATTGTAGCACTTTTTTCCTTGAATTGAGTATTCCAAGGTATATCGAATCCACTGGGACCTTAGGGATTTATTAAACAAAGTTAACAGTAAAAGATCTAGTCAAGGCCACTATCAAGGTCAGGTTGCATGAAGGGGGAGACTGGCCAGCGCAAAGGTGCGCCAGACAGTAAATCTGTCGTTGCGCCGATCGGCGTGGGGATTGAGCCGATCGGCACACTAGTGAAACTGAACAAAAGTGCGCGAGATCTATTAAATCTGGGGTTGTGCTGATCGGCGCAAGTGTCGAGCCGATCGGCACATTGGTGGATCTAAGCCGAAGTTGTTGCGCCGATCGGCATAGGAGGTGAGCCGATCGGCACACCAGTGAGTCTAAGCCAAAGTACACCAGATCTTGTAAACCTATGCTGATAAGTGAATAGCCAGATATCTACTAGTGAGATCGTAACCAGATAGTCTAATTGAATAGCATCATAATGGGTAATTACATGGATTAATGAAATCCTATAATGAGTAAGATCACCCTGCTTTCCGAGCGGCTCCCGATTTATCGCTGCCGGGAGGAAACCCTTAATCGCGCGAGTATCTTACCCTACTCAACTATCCAATAGTGCTGCGCAGGCTTAGTGCTGTCACCGCTAAACCACACTACTGGCATCATCAAGCAACCATAATCAATACAATGTCCGAATACTATCCTAATCACCACAATTAAGATAATATCTATTTACTTAGCCTAGAACTAAGCAATTGGAATAAGCACATGCATGATTATAGAATCAAGATAGACAAATCACCAAAACCATCATCAACATATTCAATCATCCTTGAGATACATAGAGTAAGATTCATCCCCGTCGAGATGGCCTACCTTGACGGATCAACTCTTGACTCCAATGGTTCTTGAAACTCAACTAGAGATCTATTCTAACGAGGCAAGCCCCGGTGGCTCTAACTCACGGATCTGGTGTCCCTCTGTCGCCTTCCTTTCCACGGTGAGGGTTTACAAGTATTTATAGGGGTTCTACTCGTAAAGGACTCGGTTTCTAGCAAATAAAGCGGTTACGTCGATCGGTGCAGGATTGCGCCGATCGGCTCAAGCCGTGTCTTCTCTGATTTCTTCCCCGAGTCGGTTCCTCTATCTTCCACAGCTGCCATGTGGGCCTTTTCCTTCGAGATAAAGTCTTGTACTGCACGTTAAGATCTTAGAGTTCTATAAATCTTCTTGAAGTTCCATAATTCTTCTTAGACAAATATCTTCAAGTGTCTTGCGCATATAAACTTCCATAAACATGTGGAATGGACATCGGTCACTTCTGTGGGTCAAAACACCCTTGCGCTGATCGGCTCATGGGCTGCGCCAATCGGCGCACTGGGCTTCTTCAGTGCTTTTCGTCGGTTCTGAACTCCTGCCCTCTCCATCATCGCATTAATACATCAATTTTACCTGTTTCTATAATAAAGCTCCAAAACAATGCATATACAAATATATAGACAATATCATAGGTAAATGGCCTAAATTAGTATCAATTATGCTCTAATTGGGACGATATTAACATATAAAAGGGGCACTTGGAAAGTGCCAACAGAGGCTATTGAAGGCGGAGGAGGCAACACCATCCAACCCATGAGAGACACTCAATCCGATGATCCCCTCTCTCATTCTCCAGTCTCTTGCCACATGCCGCATGCCGCAACGCCGATGGCAAGCGTTAAGCGCGTGGTGACATCGACAACACGGTCGAGGTGGGTGCGCACGGCTACTTAGTCGCGCACTCCTCCGACGCCGATCATGTCGATGCTCTCTTCTGCAGCAGCTGGATGCTGTCGGCGGAGATAGGCAACACGAGGCCCTGGATCTCCGTGCAGAGTCTATTCTCCAACGTGCCTTAGTACGCGGTCAACCTATAGAGGTATCTTCGCTGGCGGAGCTCTGTTGCTGGTCCGTGGAGCTCTGCTTTGCTTGCAACTTCTGGAATTCCTATCATGTGTTTGTGAATCTTTGAGTACAATAAAACTCATTATACAAATTTCTAGGCATTTAGGATTGTTTAATATTTAATTGGGTTATGTTTTAGGAAGGTTTTGTGTCTAATTGGGTTATGCAATAGTGTTTGGCGTTGGTTGGTCAGCCAATGCGAGGCGTTTAGTATTTGGTCTTGCACAATGCAGGAAGGGATGGACGGGCTCCTGACCTCATTCATAAAGCATCTGAAGTACTAACTGAACTAATTTCGAGAAAATGGTGCCTTATATATTCCGTTTCATTACATGTTTTACTTACTTTTGTTGACTACAATGAGCATTCCGATCTCATGAACTTTGTGCATTGAAATAGGATTAGATTGACAACCAACCACCTGAGTTTATCTTTTCTTAAAAGGGATTCTGAACATTCATTTTAGTAGAACACTCTGCCCGACATATGGTACGGTTGTGTTGAATTCCATTTTTTTAACCTGTAAGGAAATAATTCACAATTTTTATTCAGCAGAATAAAAACAAAGGGTGTTAGATGTTCCCTTTCCTGGACATGACAATTCTTCTTTAGCATAAACTTTTTCTTATAAAATTCAGAGTCCACTAGAAATCTGTCCAACCATGTGCCTTGCAGGTATGAAGAAAGAGCTGAGCTAAATCAACACAGTGCGCAAGGAGTGCACACTCGGTATACGCTTGGTTTGTTCACTGAGCTCGATATATACTTTGGTGCCAGGCAAGTGCTCTGGTTAATCTCTATTTCTTAAACTGACCACTATCGTAGCAAAGCAAATTTCTTGTGTTGAAATTATTATTATTTTGTTCTGATGTCCAGCTTCTTTAGTAAGAGAATCCTTGGATGATTAGTCAGTAATCAGTAATCTATAGCCAGCTGTGCAAATATGTTAAATACTCTGGTCCACGACCGCCGTTTAATACTGGTCATAGTTGATGAGCACTGAATTATATGATGATATACAGTGTGGATCAACATCTCTATTGTGAGCCATCATATCTGGTTTCATCATCTTGCCACACTGTTAGTGCTAATTCGGTTAGATTGTTGATTCCAGCAATATTTCACAGAACATATCAAGTCAACTCGTCAATTGCCATTTCTTGACTGTCATAGACGATGTGGATGCTGAGAATAAGGTAACTCCATGTTAATTTTCTCGCATAAATAAAAAAATTATTTTTGGTCGCTGCAGGGATTTGCATGCACATCAGCTTGGCCGGGTCTACAACAATTCAGAGATATAACTAACAATATAAAAAGAGGTGAGTAGACTATTCTGGAATAATTTGTGTCGCCAGTTCTTGAATCTGTAGTGTGTAAAGGTCTATCTTTGCACTGAGGCACACCATCTGCTCAATAGAATGTCTAAGACGAGCAATACAATTGAATCGTCTGTGTTTCTTTTTTCCCTTTTTTGCCTTTAGTGCTGCTTTTTGTACACAGTTTTGTCCATGGGGAACAATTATCTTTTTTCAATTGGTGCAACTTCATCGACATATTTTTGGTATAACAGAGCAACGCCATGTCACTGTTGACACAAATTGCGGAGCAGCAGGAAAATCTTTAGGAAGATGATGCAAATCATTTGCAAATGGCATTCAACTCTGCAGTTACATTTGTAAATTGAAATTCTATCTCTTACACATACTATATCTTATAAGGGGAATTATTTTTAACTCTGAAAAAATTACTGGGCATAAGCATAATGCATTTACTTGTATGGATGGATATGATGTGCATCCTCAAGACTTAGGCAAGTTCATCCAAAGGTATTATTTTCTGCTATTTTTCTTTTTGGTAAGTAAGTTTTGTATTACATTTGACCTGATGGTATAAAGTGATACAAAGTTGTGTGGGTTGAGTTATTTATTATGCTTTTGGGCATCTGGTCAAGTTTTTATCCATTAATACCGTGTAATATAATTTTTATACTCAATTTCTAGATATTTAATTTCATGCGATGGTAATAGTATAGTCCTTGAAGGCAGGTGTCTTTTTGCAGTGGTCGTATCCTTTTGCAACTTGAGTTCAAAATATCTGGGAGAATCGTAAGATCAGATCCAGCTCATTGCCTCTATGCCAATCCAAATTGAGGTATGCCTCTACGAATTACTCCATTTTTATTCTTAAGTTTGCCGGCATTCATGCTCATATTGAGGTATTTCTTACATCTGTTGTATCAAAATGATACCTTTGGTACATGCAGGCCTTTCGAAAATTACTTGTCAAGCTTAAGAATTTTTGGTCCTGCTAGGAAAATGAAATGTGTCAAATGAAACCTCAGGACCAGTGCTACTGCTGTGATTATTATTTCATCAGACCATTTGTGAAATATACTACGATTATATATTATTTCCTATATATTACATTAGAAGATTATTAGTCATGTCTATCAGTTGATGAAAAAAATGCATGATTACTGAACTTGTCAGTCGGTTTCCATGAACTGTAGGATCAGCAAGCAAGCATGCATCCCAAAAATCTCTAGCAGTGTTAGCATATTAGGCTTTTAGCTCCTGCAGCCATATCATTTCAACTATATTTTGGATTGAGTAGATGAGTTTGCTTCTGTTCTACTGTATCATGATGCAAATATGATTGTTTTCGTGTATAATCATTGTGTCCGATTAGCTGATACATGGATCCCTTAAACTTGACTGATTTTGTTTTTATTTTGGGAATCAGGGGCGTTGTCGACATATCTGGGGTGAATTGGCAAGCGGGACCATAGGTGTCCCACTGCTATCAGGGTTGCGGCTAAGAAACGACGAATTACAACATGGCAATTGGGCTAGCAGCCACACAACAAGAAACAATCCTGGGCCTTTTTTGTTTACTCCATGGAGTGGGGCAGCGCTCTATAGGGGATGATCATATGGAAGAAGGTGAACGTGCTCATGATGTGAGTTTCTTCTCTCTCTCTCTCTCTCTCTCTCTCTCCAAGTAGGCATACGAATTACACTGATTGTTTTTTAGATGTGCTTCAACTTCTGATGAATTATCAGATAAAACTGATACATACACCTATGAGTGTCCTCTCTCTATTTAAGTATAGTTAAATACAAAGAGGAACCTATGAGTGTCCTCTCTCTATTTAAGTATAGTTAAATACAAAGAGGAATCGAACGCCTCCTCCTAATAATTTTATTCAGCAATTTTTCATTGCACCATACTTGCCTCTTATTTTGGTTTTTTTGAGGTCAAGAGACAAACTTGGTCAACCAACTAGGGAGGACAGTGACCTACCGATTCCTCGAAGAGCCCATTAAACCTGAGTGATTTAGCAGACATAATCTGTTGTAGATTTATTTTGACGCCTCTGATATTGAACTAGCTGTTTGCAACCGTTAAAGGTAGGGTATGATCTAATTAATTTATAGGTTATAAATGTTTGCTACTTGTTCAGTCTTGGTTCAAGCAACAAATTTTGGATATGGTGGAAGTGACTGCACCTAGAGGAGGTGCAACATTCCCATGATTGCAAAAGAATAGGTGAGCTGACACACGCTAGGTTTATGTTTTTATAGTGATATTTTTGGTCCTGTCTCTCTATCGCATGAACTATTTACTCTGCAGACTTGGGTAAAATCCTATAGATTACACGCCATATAAAAATAATATTGTGGTGTGTCTTGACATATCTGATGGCCATGAGGTAAGATTTAAAGCATTATTGTGGGGTGTCCCAGGTATTGCTCATATATTCAGAAATCTATATTATTCTCTTATAGGTGCCTAAGGAGCTCATGTATGCATGATAGTTCACATCATTTAATTTGATGATGATAAGTATATTTGGATGAGAGTGACACGCTAGAAGAGAATATTTTCCAAAAATCATTGCAAGGACTCCACTTTCTGTTCTTGAATTAAAACACCTAGAATATTTGATTGAGTTAGGATGACAAGAAGCTTCTACCCTCAGTAACCACTATGCTTCAACACTTGAACCTCCAATGGTTATACTACATGCTTCCTCTGCACGGATGTTTAATTCAAACTGTGGCATACGGGAAATGGTTGAATGGAAAAACCACTGTTCCATCTACAGCAGTTTTGTGTTGTATCGAACATGTCGAGAAGCACATAGAAGTATTTATTGTTTTTTTTGTTGGAAAGCATGTGAAACTTTGGTGGAGGCAAATGTTCTTATCTTTGTTGTTGTGATGTTTCTCTTGTAGTTTTATTTGAAGTTTTATGAGACAAAAATAAGAATTAGAACTAAGCAACATGTATCAATAATACTGCACTGAATTAGAAACATATATTCCTACATGGTTAACTTTGAATTTTCTTATTTTGTTGGTTAACAGGTCCCTTCTTCGATTTAGTTAGTATAAATGTTTTGTCGTAACCAGTAACTGAATGTTTGTCATCTGAAGCACTCATGAACAACAAAGTACCATGTGAGTCATGTTTCATCAGGATGCTTCCCCAAGATATCATGCAGTAAGGTGGTTTTTGGACTGTTTCTGCTAATTTATAGTCACTTATCGCATTTTTCTTGAAAAATGTGGCACCGAAAATTTTCTTGAAAATGGATTCCTTTGATATAATCAATGTAATTTTCATGTTCACATTTCATCTTCTATGTTTACAGTTCTTTAGATTATTACTATCTTGGAGCTGTTTGGATAGAAGGGCCAAGCATTATTGTAAATTGTTTAGTTGAACAGACTTAACTATATCAAGTTAGCTGCATCTGACAATGAAATACAGCAAATTAGTTGGGAGAAAAATATATAATAGCTTGAATGTCCTTTCTTGCCACTTATAAAAAATCGCTTATGTGATAGTTTTTAGTTTTGATAAGACCCTGATGTGGTTGGAAATATTTGTAGAAGCCTTCAGTAAACTGCCGTTGTTAAATTGATCTGAGAACCTGAACCCAATAATACATATGGTACATGAAAACAGATAATGTAACTGCCTTTGGATTCATCTCTCTTGCATTACACAAGTGCATCTTTTGGTTAACTTGTGATTCCCTTAAAGCATCTATATTTGGATGGTTCTTTACATCGAGACAAAAAAAAAAGGTACACAAAAATGTGCTTGTCAAGTATAAATGGAACTGTTGGCTATGTGCATGGTAGGATGACGTAGTATATGCCAGCTTGCATGGAACATTTAGCTAAACTCAATGAATAATTATGTTATTTAAATTCAATGTGTGGACCTGTACCCTCAAAAAAATGTGTGGACCTGCAAGATAGATTATTATCTCTCTCTTTTTCTTTTGTAGTTTGCAGCAAATGATCACCATTCGATATAGCAAAATTGAGAAGATGAGGGATATAAATGGCCAAAATATGGGATTTTGACATTTACCACCATTCTCCTGGTAGGTTGATCGTGCATCAACGTGGACTACGTCAAGGATATCCATTATCTCCTATGCTCTTTATTTTGGTGACGGATGTCCTTGACCATATGATTTCCAAAGCCTCCAATCAGGGATTATTGCAACCATTGGCCTCCAGAGCGCTCCAACATAGAATTTCTATCTATGCTGATGATTGTGATGTTTCTCAAACTGGAGGCCGGCGACATTGAATAGAGCAGGCAGGGCGGTGCATGTACAGTTTGTAATGACTGCTACTACTTGGTGATGGCATTGGATTTACCTCAATGGGCAATCAAAGAAGTTGACAAGATTAGAAGGGGATACTTATGGAGTGGCAGAAAGGAAGCAAAGGGTGGTCACTGCCTTGTTGCATGGGGCAAAGTGACACGTTAGAAGGAGCTTGGTGGACTTGGGATATCAGACTTGAAAAATCTTGGTTGGGCTTTGAGAGTTCGGTGGCTATGGTTGCAGAAAACGGATTGGTGAGGCTAAAAAAGAGATTAACTGAAAAAGAGAGGCTGGATTCGTGAGGAAATGTGCAGTTTCATCTCTCCAAAGGGATCAATTTCTCATTTATTTTTTGAGTGTGCAGTAGCAATTCATGGATGAAACAGCTTGTAACCAATTAACATAGGTCATATTAGTTCTGGGCCTACTTGGTTGCTTACGAATTGCAAGGAAGATAACTGCAGTAGAGGTGCTTCACAGATAGAGTAGTTGATGCCACTGATTCAGATAGTATTGCAGTCTTGTGATGTCAATCTTGTTGCTTAATAGAGCCCTTTCTTATGTAGCATAGTAAATATGGTAATTGTTCCTTGTTGCATTTTTCTTGATTCCAACTCACTGCATCAAGTTCTGCCTTGTAAAGTCAATTAAAACTATCAAGTGTAGATATATAAACCTTATATAGTCTGCATCAAGAATTTATTCCTCCAAATTCAGATTGAAAAGGTTCTCGGCCCATCTTTCTTTTGCGTCAGCACAGCCTAGGGTAGTAAAGAATGCTGTCTGTCATGACTGTTGGTTTTTTATTGTAAATAGTATGTACTTTGTGACGAGCATGCGACCCGTCACTATTTTTCATTCTAAATAGCAACGAGCAAGTCTACTTGAAAATTTATCACCGATTTTCCTAAAAGAACATTTATCTACAGTAAATAACAATTACTAATGGTGTGTTGTCCATTAAAGCATGTGATTGCATGGTGAATCAGAACATCATCTAACACTATTACTTTATCAATCAAGGTGAAGTTTATAACCGAAAAGCTACTTGTAATAACTATTTTGCTTAGATTACTAGCGAGTCGTGTGTCACTCTGTGATATTGTAGTTGAATTTTTAATAGAACTTAACTCTATTATCTTTTTTGAATATTTTTTATTAAAATACAATATTTGAATCTTTTGGATCAAATAATATATATTATATCCTCTTTCAAGGTTACCTGTTGGCCTGACAACAGGGTGGGGCGGGGGCGAGGGAGCGGGAACCACCCCTGCCCCTGATCCCTGTTCTTTAATATTCACCCCGGTCAAGATTGGCTTAAAGGGGCAAAATTCTGCCCCATCTCGTCCCTGTCGAATCCTCGAGATTCGTCAGGGTCCCGTGAGGGCGGTGGGTGTGGTGTCATGTGTAGAACATAGTGGTGAGCGACATGTGTCTCGAGCGCGGCCCATCGGTGAGCGGCAAGGCTCAGACGTGATGCAGCGATGGGCTATGCCAGACAGCGAAGCTCGGGCGTGGCTCAGAGGGGGCAATTGCAGGCGGCGAGCAACGACGGGCAGCCGGTTGATGTGAGCCACGACGAACGGCGGCGGGCGGCGATGGTGGATTGAGGATTCAGGAGAAAGGGAGGGTGGTTGAATGGAGTAGGGTTAGAGAGGGAGTGGGCTATTGGTCTGTATTTGAGAACTGAGCCATAATTTTTCTTTATTTTGAGTCTCCACGGGCCTCTGTTAGAGAAATCTTATCCTCATCCCTACCTCATTACAATTCGGGGATTTGCCCCATTAGCCTTGTGGCCAGTGGCGGAGCCAGATGCAAATCATAGCAGGGGCCAATTAGCTAATGCCATAAAGGCTGATAATTTTTTTCATAGAAGGTGTTAGTGTTTTCAGTTTTTTGAGTATTTGATTTTGATTTTGGAAGAAAAAAGAGTGAATTTGCTTGTACCTTGTGCTTGGATAGAGATGGGTTGAGCTTAACTGTTGTGATCTAAGTTATCAAAAAAAAACTAATGTGATCTTCAAAAAATTGTGTGGAGCAAGGGGGGCCCAGGGCCCCTGCTGGCCCAGCCGTAGCTCCGCCAGTGCCTGTGGGGTGAAATATGGCCCCGTCCCCGCCCTGAACGGGTTGGATCCCCACGGATCTCCATCCCCAATGGGGAAACTGCCGAGCCGAGTATCCTGATTATAGATCGTGTTTGGAACTACGAGTGCGTGCATGCCAAGCTCTTGTTCTGATTCTTATTTATTATTTATATATTTTTATAATTTTATAGGCATCAAATATTGCAAGCGCGTGCTTTTTAATAGACATGTTAAACCTTAAAAAAAATAAATGTCATGATAACATATGAGAAGACATCAAAAATGTCATTAACACTATTAAACCATATCAAAGATAGATGTCTTTGATTCTTTTTAAAAAATATATATATGTTGGGATTTATCAAAGTGTTTTTTATTATCTTTGGTTTAGATTCATGTTTATAAGTGATCCATGATAACAAATGAGTGATCTCTATATTTTATAGTTCATTTAATTAACGGAAGAATTTTGGTTATCTTTAATATTGATTTTCTTTTCGAAATTCATATGTGCATGCGCACGTGCATCACTACTAGTTTTAAATAAGTGATTTATACTCTCTATTGTAGCACATACAGATATGTTTCTTGTAGGAAAACTTCATTCTCTGCAACCAAGAGGTCGCAGGTTTGATCCTTGCCATCAAATATTTTGCATTTTTCGAAGTTGAAACGCAACTGGACGGGGTGGGCCGAACTGTCCTTCGGCCTAGGTGGCTCGGATAGTAAAAATGGAAAACAAACTGGAAGCAGGTTATGCTGGCCTAATTTAGCCCGAGTGAGAAATAATAATTTTGTGCGGAGTTGGGCTGATGTGTTGATATCGTGGTAATTGGTTTCAGGCCAGAGGAAAGATAGCTTCAATAGCATTTCCTGCTTTTTCATAAAATTTAAAATCAAATTGGATTTTAAATTTGGATGCACAGCTGCAGCACTGCGCCGAGGAAAAAGCATCCACGACCAAGTCCCGGCTCCTGTTCCGATTTTCTTCTAAGAAATATGATATAACTATTTAAATAAAATAAGTTTTAGTATCTGATTTGCTTTGTAGATCAGTGGTTATGGTCCTAGCTCCGAAGCCTAAAGGTGTCTGGTTTCGAACCCTACAGACGTCAAGAAATGTCAATTTTTTGTGTTATTTTTCACAACCGGACCAGTCCCGCTTTTCTTATTTGCTTTTTTTCCCCCTTCAAACGGGCCGAGGTGGCTGTTTGCTCCTCAAGAAACCGAAGCGGGCCGAGGTGGCTGCTTGCTCCTCAGGAAAAACGAAAGGGCCTTTCCGCTTTGTTTATTCATTAGGAGGTGGATTTAGGATTTTTTTATTAATAGCCGCTTTTTTGAATAAATTAATATTACTAACAGTTAGATTAAAAAAATTAATAAAACTAGCATACCTGTCATTAAATCAATTGGTGACAAGAGCCTGTCGCCCACTGGTCGCTGGTTGGGTGACTGGGCCCACCTGACAGGCTCGTCACCCAATGGGCAGACTGGGCTGGAATTTTTGTTTTTTGTTTGATTTTTTCTACCATAACACTTAAGCCTATTCAAATGTCAATTAAAAATATATTTTGGTTTAAAAAACTTTAAAAAAAATTATTTAGTAAACATTTATGCACTCATTTGAACTTACAGATATCTCAAAAGTTTTATTAATTTTATAATACAAATTCATAAATAAGGCTACTTGTTAAGAACTAATTAAATTTTTTAGCCACTTTAATCTTCTTTAAAAATTAAACAAAAATCACATATTTTTATTGTATCATGGGCACTATTGAGACTAGTACATCCGTGCATCACATCATCACGTGAACTCTGAGATTCGTTTGTCGGCGAGCGAGATCGTGATCCACGTAGTGATGATGAAAGGATTTATTTCTTCTTGGATAAAAGCAAATAAACAAAGACGCTAGCTAATTTTCAGCTGATTAAAAATTGATGTTACTTTTAATCAACTATCGTAATCAACTATCTAAGTTATTAGATCTAAATTTAATGATTTATAATTATTATACAGATAATTTTATTAAAAAATCAAAATACAAAGTTACAAATTATCGAGTGAAAACTTTCAGTCGACTGAAATATGATAAATAAATGTAATGGAACAAATAATTTTCTCTTATGAAACAAATCAAAATAATATGTAAAACAAATATTTTTTTTCATGTGAGAACAATTCAATACAATACTTGAAACAATCAATTTTCTCTTGTGAATCAAATAATTTTATTGTGTCGAACAATTGAATATAATATATGGCCAATCAATTTTCTTAAGTGAAACAAATAATTTTCTCCTGTCAAACAATCAATATAATAAGTGGAGCAATCAATTTCTTCAAGTGGAACAAATAGTTTTCTCGTGGTCAGCAAATCAATATAATACATGAAACAAATAATTCCCTCATGTGAACAAGTAAATGTAACATATAAAACAAATAATTCCCTTGTGTGAAATAAATTTTCAGCCACTAGAAAGACCCGAGTGTCGAGTGTTTTTTTTTTTTTTGTGCCTCTTGAGTGTTTTTGGGTAGTGCACATATGGTTAAAACATGAATGCTTGTACAGAAATTCCAATTGTCCTCAATATCGGTGCATTCATGAGAGCCTACATAGTAACATAGCTTCGCCCCTAAATATCACATACGTGGAACAAATAATTCCCTCGTGTGGATCAAACTAATATAAAACAGAAAATAAATAATTTTTTCATGCAAAACACATTAATATAATACATGGAATAAATAATTTTCTCATGCGGGACAATAAATAGAATTCATGGTACAAATATTTCCTCGTGTGATCTATTTGTTCCTACTATTAAATATTTAATTATGAATTTATATGAAAACGAAAATTATATCATTTAACTTATGTAACAGTAAAGAGAAATGGCGTAAGATATATATATATATATATATATATATAAAGAAACAAGAAAGACATAATCAGAAACGAAAATAGAAAAAAAAACACGAAATTGACTTAATATTAGAGTAGCTTATTCTAGCCCATAAAAATACAACTAGGCCGAACCCACTGGGCTGAGTTTTCGTAGTGGGTGCAGTTGGCGCTTGGCAGGGATTATGGCACAGTAGACGTAGGCGATCGGGCACCGCGTGAAGCCCGCGTTTGCATCTGGCTCGGTCCGGGCGTTACACGTCACGACGTCAGAACCTCAGTAAGATGACGCGAACAAGACGGGCAACTCGAGAGAATATTTTTCGCTTTCCATTTGGTGTGTCAAGTTGGAACTTATTTCCCCCGCCCGGCCGTGCGTTGCTGAGCGGTGAGCGCAACCAAAGGCCGCCTTTTGGAATGCAGAGCAGAAGATGGCGGCGGCGGCGGCGGCAGGGCTAGCGTGCAGGCAGAGTCGACCGAGGAAGCAACACGGAAAATGAAGGGAACGAGACGGAAGTCACGGAAGCCAGAAGCCACCCCGCGCGATTTTTTTTTTTTTTTTTTTTGAATCGAAAGTAATTTCCATTAAACCGACGGTGCAGCAGAATCGATGACCACCATTGCTTGAATACAAACTGGGATACTGTCCAAAGCTGGAACAGCATCAACCTCACACGAGCACCCTAACTGAGCTAGGTAATGTGCTACTCTATTACACTCACACGGGACATGAGAGACCTCCGAAGTTATGAAGTTATCTTCCAGCAGTTCTTTCAACTCATATACTAGAGCGGCTACATCACAATTATCATAGTTGCTTGACTCCACGGCATGCTTAACAATCAACGCGTCTGTCTCCAAAATAATATTACCCATGCCCTGAAGGATAGATGTCTTGACTCCCGCAATACATGCCTTCAGTTCTGAGTGAAGAGGGTGAAGCCAAAACTGAATCTTCCCCCAAGCAGCACATACCACATCTCCATCTTGATCACGTATATATAGCAAATCCCCAAGCTCCTTCATTAGACTGCTTCGTATAAGATCCGTCCACATTTACCTTGAGTTTCCTCCATTTCTAATTTTGTATGGCCTGCACTCTAGGTTTGGTTTCAGTTTGCTTTAGTAGTTCTGCTACATATAACTGAACTGCAAACACCAGTTGTTTTGCTCTTCTCCCCTTGTCTCCTTCCCTTACTTTGTTTCTGTCATCCCATGCCATCCACCAAAGAATTATAATGTTAGTCTGAAGAGTAATGTCCATACTCAAAATAGCTTTGACAACTTCCTTTGCAGATTGCATCTCAACTAGCTTCAGTCTGACATGTTCAAGGTTGAGTAGTACCCATGCATCTTTGATCACCTTGCATTGAAGGAAAAGGTGAACTCCATCTTCATGCACCCGACAGCATCTTACACATTTGGTGTTTATTTTCATGCCTCGCCACTCCAGGTTTCCTCTAACAGCAATTATGTTGTGGGCAAGCCTCCACAGAAAATGCTTCACCTTGTTTGGTACAGCCAACCCCCATATTCGCATCCACATAGCTTCATCCTCTAGATTACCTTCTGATCGACCTTGAGCCCCACTACTCTTCTTCCTTTGCACCATATCACAGAAGAGCTTGTAAGCCGACTTGACAGCAATTATTTTTGCTTAATTGCTCTATCCTTTATTGCACACTTGTACACTTTTAGACACCCCACTCATTACGAAATATAGGAGAGCTCTTTCACATGTTTTTGTGATTCATGCATAACTTTAGGGGGAGCTCCGCTATATTTTACTCTTTGTATCTTTTGATTATCTCTTTTATATCCTTTTTAATCTATTGTCATCAATCACCAAAAAGAAGGAGATTGAAGATATATCTAGGATCCCCTTGTGGGTTTTAATGTATGATGATGAAAGATTAAAAATGTGCTAATGTGTATATGAAGCAAATGTGCAGATAATCAAAACGACTCACAAACACACATTGCAAGATGGTTTGTTACTCCCAAAAACAAGAAAAGAAGAATAGACTCAAAGTGTTTTAAAGTGTAGTTTTTAATTTAATTGAGTCATAGGTATGCCGAACTATCAAGGGAGGTAAACCAATCTTGCTAGAAAGGAATTTATGTGCTCAAGTCAACCAAAAAGCTTTGAAAAAAGATTAGCCAACAAAAGCAAAAAAAGAACCAACCAATTCTGAGCCAAACAGAGAGTGACGGAAGTTCCGTGAGACCCCTCATGAAAGTTCCGTCAGTGCTAAACTCCTAAACACCAGCAACCCGAGAGTGACGGAAGTTTCGTGAGCTCTTTCACAGAAGTTCCGTCACAACCCCTTCCTTCAATTGTTGCAACCCGAGAGTGACGAAAGTTCCGTGGTGGGATTCACGGAAGTTCCGTCATGACTTATCTCAGTGAAAACAATAGCGCACAACGACTCTTTTTGAATTGACGGGAGTTCCGTGAGGTATCACGAAAGTTCCATCAGACCCAGAAAACATCCCCAACAGCTAGTTTTTAGAGATGCTCTATAAATACTCTCCCCTCTCCCTCGTGGGAGGAGTTGGACTCTTTGGCATTTCACTCAAATTTCAGATAGAGCTTTCCGCTCTCACTCTCCCATTTGTTCTTGACATCCCAAGCAAAGTGAGAGAGATCCAACCATAAAAAGATTCAATCCATCCACTCAAAAGCTTGATCATATCTTTCCCTTCCCAAACAAGATTTGATTTGCTTGTTACTCTTGAAGACTTGGTCTCCTAGATGGCTAGGCGTCGCCCTTGAGCTCTCAATGTATTGTGGTGAGACAGGGACGTTTGTGAAGGTGTGATTCACCTCTAAATGAAAATAATAAGTGGAGAAAAAAATTCGAGCACGATCTTCGTGGTAGCTTGGCAGGGAAAAGAGTTAAGAGAGACAACCACTTTGTGTGGCTCCTCAACGAGAACGTAGAAACTACTTAGTGTGATTACTGAACCTCGGGTTAATTCCTTGTGTCTGTCTTTACATTCCCGCGTTTCTCTTATTTATTATGCTCAATTTACTTGTTATTGTGTTGCTAGCATCTTATTGTAGGTATTGACATATAATTCGTGCTAGCATTATCATCCATCAAGTATTGTATCTCTTTCCTTTTAGTTATCCGCATTTCAATTAGATTTAGAGAAAGTTTGGGTGAAGTTCTGTCAAGTGACAGAACTTCTGTGTTGACGAAACTTTCATCATTCTCAGTTTAACTTGTTTCAAGTGCTATTTTTCAGGCTTAAATTTTAGATTGCCTATTCACCCCCCCCCCTCCTCCCCTCTAGAAAACTTTCATATTGAAGGCATGAATGTCCCTGAACCTCAAACCTCCTTCATGTTTTGGGCGTATCATTCTCTCCCAACTCATCCAGTGCATTCCATTTTCTTTATCCTGCTTGCTCCACCAGTATCTTGCAATCATTGTACTGATTTGGTCACACATAGTTTTGGTGATATCAAAGCACCCCATTACAAATGTGGGAATGGCTTGTGCAACCGCTTTTATCATGATTTCTTTCCCAGCTTTTGATAGTAGTCTCTCCTTCCAACCTTGTATTTTCTGTCATACACGATTCTTTAGATATGCAAAGGTTTCTGTCTTTAATTTGCCGATAGAGACCGGCAACCCCAAATATCTATCATTTGTGGTCTCTCTTATGATTCCAAGTGCTTGTCTCACATCATTTCATGATCCTGCTCTTGTGTTTGTAATGAACATAATCGTCGACTTGTCTTTGTTTATCATCTGTCGAGAAACACTCTCATATAAATCAAGTTCTCTGCAATTCCAAAGAATTCTCCCTATTTACGCGAATAAGAATCAACCTATCATCGGCAAAAAGCAGGTGAGAAACACTTACCCTTGGACAGATTTTCACTCCTTCGATTGCCCCATCCATCTCCGCCTTATGCAATAAAGCAGATAAACCTTCAACACACAACAAAAACAGATACAAAGAGAGAGGTTCTTCTTGCCGTAGACCTCTCTCCGATCCAAATTTTTCTGACAAGACCCCATTCACCTTGACACGATAAGAAGCAGAGGAGACACACTTCATTATCAATTGAATCCAACGCTCATGAAAACCCAATTTTGACATTATATCTCGTAGAAAGGACCACTCCACCCTGTAATATGCTTTACTCATATATAGCTTGACTGCTGCATAGCCAATCTGCTTCGTCTCCTCGTGTGCCCTCTCCAGTCTCTTTTATTTTAGAAAAAAGGAAAATATTTCATCCAGTATCCCGGCCTCCTTGGTCTCTTTCACATCCCTGACTTTCCTTCCTCCTCCTGTTGTAGGGGCTGGCCGCCAAGTACGAGCTCGCTTGTACTTCAACTATGTATTACCTTTATCCAGAAATATAAGTATTTGTTGACTTTTAAAAAACATATTTGACTACTTGTCTTATTTAAAATATTTATAAAAATATATAAAAAAGTCATATTTAAAATATCTCTAATAATAAAACAAATTATAACAAAATAAATATTATTTTCATAAATAATTTAAATAAGTTGAGAGGTCAAATGTGTTATTCTAAAATCAACAAATCCTTATATTTGGACGGATGGAGTATTTGGTTGGTGGGACAAGGTGTGAACGGAACGGGGTGAGCCCATTCATTCTTTTTTATTTTATTTTTTGACAAGTAACCACTCCTTGAGCGGACGTGAGCACAAGGCGAACCTTCTCTCGAGTACAGTGGTTTATTGTTTTCTTACCGTGTTCATATTGCATATGGACCATACCAAAGATTGGATTTTTTTAAAAAAAGAACATTTGAGGATTTAAATTTTATAAAATGGGTATTTTTTGCAAAACATTTGGGGGTACCGTCACCATGTACCCATGCAACCCCGATAGTGAATCCTTCGTAGCAAATCTAGCTCTTCTAGAACTTTGCTGGGGCTTTCGATTGCAGACCACACTTCAATGTAAACAGAAGGTACTCCAACTAGTCCTACTGGCATATACTGTATTATATACTAATTAAGTGGGCGAGAATGTTGATGGCTTTGGTTGTCGTCAGGGGCAGCAGCTTCCACTTTGATCCTTCGAAACAAAAAGAAGGTAGTAGAAGATATTTCTCGGAGATAAGCATGGATTTAAAAACCATCAAAAACCGTTTGGTTTTCATAGTTTTCGACTTGATCAAAAGTTTTCGATCTGGTTTGATCGGACCCTTGGTTTTTGGTCTAATACAACTTAAAAATTTTAGAAATTGAAAATTTTTAAAATCTTAAAACCGAGAAAACCGAGTAGTAAACCGAAGAAATCAAGCGATAAATTAAAAAAACCAAACGTTTTGTTTTTAAACTGAGAAAACCGATGATAAACAGAGAAAACTAAGGGGTAAATTAAAAAAAAATTAAATAATTAATTGAGAAAATCGAACGATAAATCAAGAAAACCGGCTTGCTTTCAAATCATGTTCAAATTCGTGTTTTGATATCTAAGTGATTTATCGACCGATTTTTTCGATTTTCATAATATAAACGGTTTTTTAATGCTTGGGAGATAAGACACGGCACATGTTTGGGAGATAAGACACGGCACATGCACGTGTGTTCAAGATTGCCGTTGACTGCTCGCATGCTCCGCATCTTCAGCAGAATTTCCCAGGTTCCAGATTTATTTCGTCTTACGTTTTCGTTATGCAAGGGGTACGGTATGCGCATGGATCCAGATTCATATGAATCTTGATCTTTTGCAGTTTGCACTAAATGGAAATTGGAATGGGTGCCGCTGGCCGCTGCCTTTACATTGCTCTATAATAATTATTACTCTTTCTATTTTAAAATATAGCTAATTTTAGTATTTAAAATTTATCTCAAAATATAGCTGGTTCTATACTTCCACCAATACTTGTGAAACTACCAAGAATACCTTTGTGCATGAGAATTTTTTTTTTCAACAATGAGTACGCATGCAATATTTTTTTGGTAACTGTAATTAAATCTAGCATATGATTTGGGTCCATGCTAAAACGCTGCCACGTCTTACGGCAATCACGGAGATGGTTAACGAAGGTAATTTAGACTTTTAATGGATTGATTTAATTTGTTTAAAAAAATCTAAAACCAGCTATATTCTGAAATGGAGGGAGTATTATTTTTGCCCCTTTGCTTTTTCGCCACTAGTCTCTTAGGAGCCTTTCAAGCTTTTTTACAATCAGTTTTCTTAACATTAAACTTTTTTTTGAAGTTTGAACAATTTCACTATTTTTGTATATCATCTTGAAACTTCAAATATATTGATATTAGGCTCATTTTGTTGCCCTCGTCATATCCAGCGTAATAGGATACACAAATTACAAGTTCTTATCTACCGTTCGTGAGATACATTTGTTTGAAGCTGTGACGTTATAAACGAGTAATGCTCTATTATGAGATTGGAGAAATATAGAAGGGCCTTTTAACTTAAACATCATTCTACTCGCCGAGGAAGAGGGGGGGGGGGGAGGAGGAAACCGTGTCGTCCGTGTGTCTTTGGCGCCGAATTGAATGGCCTGCTTGTCTGGTGTGGTCGCTGACGCACGGGCCCGGAACCCACGTGTCGGCAAGCAGCAGTACGTAATCATACGGCAGACGAGCGCGAGCGGTCGGTTACATAACCGGCCGGTTATCCCGGTTAATCGAACCGGCCGGTCGCGTTAATCAGCTGATTAGCTGAAACAAACCGACACTAGTACTGTAGAAATACTGTTAGCCGGTCGATTAATCCGGTTATGTCAACCTTCGAAAGTCTTCGAAAGTGACAGGCTGAAGCATTTTCCAATATATATAGCCGGCCACCCTTCGAGGATTAACAAGGAGAAGGAGGTATCCGGAAGAAGCTGACTAATCAATCTTCTTCTGCCCATCAACTTTTGGAAGCGGAAGCACAAGGTAATTAATTCTCCTCTAATATCTCATTTATTCTCACTCTGCTGAAGGGGATCATCGCGTAATTGGTTTATTATTAGTAGAGCTTGTTGATGCCTTTTAACTGCCTCTATTTCATCTCAAATGCTCATTTATTCTGCCCGAGACTTGTGGTGTAGGCCTTGGTTTCGTGGAGCTGCTGAGCTAGCCGCCTTTTGCGTTAGATCTAGGTTCGACGCTGGAAACTAGTTGATTTGATGTTTTGCTTGATGCTTTTGACTCTTTTTCCTTTTATTTCTCGTCTGAAGTGGGTAATCCTACTCTATTGCTACTAGCCTGCTTACATTCCATTTGCTTGAATCCCAATCCCCTTTCCTGTCCAAAGTTGATTTCCGTTAGTAAGGAATGGAAATCGGGCGCCCCAGTTATGCAGATTCCGATCTGTTGGTGTGTAGGATGAAATTGGGCGTCTTGGTTCTATAAGCACCATCAGCAGATTTGACCTGTTGTCGTGTGGGATACAGGGAGTTTGTTGGGCGTGCATAGTTTCTTGCGAGTGGTTGTGCTTGATTTCACGGATCTGTTGCGTTGGATATTTCCTTGAATTTGTTGTGGATGGAGTCTCTCTGCTTTTAACATGTAGATTTCGTCAATAATTTATTTGAAAGCTCTGCTATGATTCCTTTGGATAGGAAAAGCTTCTTGATCCATGCAAATTTACAACTTTGTGTGTTCCCGTTGGTTTGGTCCCCGGTATTAAAATCCGAATTTATATTTTACACATGTTTCAGATTATGTGATGGGTCAGTTTTAATGGTCGTATCATGGGTCAATAAGCTGCCTATTAAACCACACGTTCTGGATTAACATCTTTCTACTGTTGAACCAAAAATAGGGGTCTAATACTTAGCATACTTTTGAGTAACGTTACGAGCTGTGTGATCAAGTGTGTTCCAGTTAGCTTGCCTATTAGTTGAGCCAGTCACATGATACTTAGCTTTTTTGTATTTATTAAATGAGTTCATATATAGCCGAATTCGGACTCCTTGTCCCTTTTAACGGGGTGTTTGATTGCTCTAGGATTCTCCAGGATTATCACACAATTGTACTATCTTTAGAGAATTGGGTCCTGAAACCCCTTTCTTCTGAACAGGACCTCCTCACTTCCTTTGTTTTGGAAAGTTTCATATATGTTTCCCTTGCCTCTTTTTTAGGAAAGGTGGAAACAAAGGTTTGGGCTCAATTTGTACTTTGATGTGAAATTATGTCTTGATGTTTTGTTGTCTAAACATTTAGCTTGGATCTACCTTCCTCTCTGCGTAAGGCTATCTATCTCCACGTCACTCAGTAGATACCCTTGTTATGGCCAGTACTCAGTTACTACTACTTTTAAGAAGTCCTCATCTTCATTTCTGTAGAATCTGGATTTCTCTTTGTAAGGAATGGAGGTGGGTTTGCCCTGGCACATAAAAGATCTGTAGGTTTGATCTGTTGTTCAGTTGGTTTAATATGTTTTGCAAATTGTTGGGTTTGTAATTTGTTTGTGAGTTGCTGGGTGTGTGTTCATGGATATGTTGTGTTCGGTGTTTTTGGGATTTTGTTCTAGAGTCTTGTGCTTTCTGTCAGGATTCTTAATTTATTTGAAACCTGTGCCACAATATATTGAGTTTGTACAAGTTAGTTTATAGCTGAGTCAAATTTGCAACCACTGTGTGTTTTTATCCACTTAGCAAAATTAGTCGGTCTCAAGATATGAATTTGTGGGTTGCACAGAGTCCTGTCTAGACGATTGCTTACCAGGCTGTAGTGTTCAATTGAGGTGATAAAGGATTAACCAAATTAATACTCCCTCTGTTCCAAATTATATGACACTTTAGCCTCCTCAAGTTTTCTCAAATTATAAAACACCCTTGCATCCCAATGCACCTTTCCCTCTTCCTAATACATCCTAATCTCTATCTCTCTCCTTCTCGTTTTCTGTGCAACTATCTTTTTCACCTCTCCTTAATTCCTGTGCCCGAAGCTAAAATGTCATATAATTTGGAACGGAGGGAGTAGTATTAAAGGACTCCTATAAGGCCTGTTTAGATATGGGAGTGTTGTAGGAAGTTTCAAGATTTACCTCCAATTTTTACTAAATCCTAACAAATCGGATATTAGAATCTATGTTTTGAACAAGCCCCTTGTGGGTTTTTAGTAGAGGATTGCTCACTTATTTTCTTTTGGGAAGCTGCAAGTAGGAAAGAGAAAAAACTAAGTAGATCTCACATGAATGTTTTGACTTTGATGTGAAGCCTTTTTTTTTTCCTCGAAAACGCAGGAGAACTGCGCTTCATTGTATTAAGAACAAAAAGAGGGCTAGAGCCCAGTACAACACACCCACTTACATGACTTGAGAATTACATGCGCACCTGTTACATAGCACAGAACAACCTAAAAGCACACCCACAGACTCAACTCTCAGGGAGCGGGGCTGTTAAAAAGGATAAACCTTTTGCTCCAGCTAACTCCCAAAGGTACCTTTCCTCACCAGCCTGCACAAGGGCAGCAGCAAGGCTAGGAGAAATGCCATCGAAGACACACCTATTCCTATGATTCCAAAGGATCCAGGATCCCAAAATAATGAGAGTGTTGAGCCCTCGACTAGTGAGTCCCCCTGCTGTGTCACTTGCCATTTGCCAGCAATCCATGAAACCAATAGAGACCGGCTGTGGCGCGAGCTGCTGCAGGCCGACTTGCACTTTTATGTGAAGCCTTACTGTTTTATTGTGCTAACCTTTATCTCCGCTTCTGTTAAAGGTGCTATCTTCCTCTGTGTTTTAGGCTATCTAGCTTGGGATCACAAAGTGGTTGTCTGCCTCTATTCTTTTTTGCTTCTGCTGTATCCCATCTTTATTTACTGTAGAAACTGGAGTTCCTATACAGACTGTAAATTGGTTGGCCCAGTTTGCAAAGTATCTGGCTTCCGCTCATTTTGTGTAGGATGCTTCGAAACTTCATAGATTTATAGAGTTCTAGGGTTGCTCATGCAATTGTGTAGTACTTGAGGCAGAATCCACCACTTAAGAATTATGCATGATTGATACAAAGCTTATCTATAGACATATAAGTGAGCCTCCAACCTTAGCTAGTTGTACAAGGCACACTGCCACCTCTGCCTTTCAAGAATCTCGCTATTCAAATAGCACAATATCAAATTCAATCCTTAAGTCATGCTGTCAGTCATTGATCAGCTCTAAAAAGAAAATGTCTTTGACATGTTTTATATCTACTGAGTCATACTTTCTTGCATTGATCTGTTGTATGGGATGGTGTGGGGGGAATGGGGATTTGTTGTATAGTATGCTTTCAGCCAACCTTTGGATACGTGCTATAGTTCTTAATCCAGGCAAGATCTGCAACTATTGGGTGTTTTTATCACTTCAAAAGTAGTTATTGGTCTTGTGATGTGGATTTTTATGTTTCATACCCTATCGCAACCTAGACACAGCAACAAGGTTTTGGCTCAATTGAGGTGATTTTTTTCCTGATTGAGTCACATCTGTCATGTTTAGCTTGCCTCTGTTGCCAAACTGAAAGTGTTAGGGACCTAGTTAGACAAGAGCCCAGATTGTTTTTTTGGTTACAAAACTGTGATCAGGTGTGTTTCGTTGACTTGCTTGTTTTTGATCCTGTTAGCTTATCAGTTGTTTGGTTAGTGCTTTCACAGTATTTAGTTTTACCAATGAGGCACATTTGGTATTTAGGCCTTGTTTAGATCAGAGGATAACTGGAGGAAAAGTAGGACTTTCCCCTTAGGTCTGTTTGGAAGATAGACATTGGTATAGAAATTTCCGACAAGCGTCCTATGTTCTTTTTTTATGTGCTCGGCTTTCTTTCTTTGGAGTGTTTTCCATGTTTTTGTAAGAAAGGTAAAAACGAAATCTGAGCTCATGCACATGCTTCATTCAAAAGTTAGAATAAGATGTTGCTCTAACTCTCACACACAATATAGAGATATTTGTTTCCTATGTATATGTAATCTTTTATTCAAATATTTGACCTGTTAAGCTCTATACTATATGTTTTGTTTTGAACTGTCAAGTTTGTCTTAGATCCTGTTATTTTGGTTGTTTACTAGTATAAAACAATGCCTTTTGTGGTTACAAAATTAATTCCACATGCTAAGTTATCTTGGCTGGCTGTCCGAGTTATTGCATTTTGTGGCTCACCCAGGCCTCATCCCATTGTTTGTTGCTGTATTCCGATGCAGATCTTCGTGAGTTCCTAACTGGCAAGACCATGACTCTTGAGATGGACCCATCTGATACCATCTATATCGTCAAGGCAAAGGTTCTGGACAACGAGGGTATTATCCCAGACCGTCTGATCTTTGCTGGAAAGCTGCTGGAGGATGGGCGTACAATTGCTGAATACAATGTCCACAAGGAGTCCACGCTGCACCTTGAACTCCGTCATCATGGTGGCAATAACGGCAGTCAGATTTTCCTGAACAAGCCCACTGGCAAGACTAGCAACAACTACACTGAGGTGGAGTCACCCAACATGACTGCATACTCTCTTGATACTCTTATTCTCTCTATTTCTTTAACTGTTGAAAATACTTGGCTGCAGCCTCCCCTATTCGGCTTAAAAAGTGCACATTTGTTTCTTCTTTTTTTGGAGCCATAACTAGGATATGTTCGTTACAAGACATTAAAGAAATACTGAAATCCCAAAATATGACTGAAAATTGCACATCCTACACTCGACAAATTGGTGGTAAGGTTAGCTCTAGAAAAGTGTTGTTCCCTGTGCTCAAGGGATCGGTTAACGTAGGGCATCGCATAAGAGTCGTAGTGACCTTAATGCCTCATACGGGAATTGCAAAGAAATTTTACTAGAAAAAGTTTTATTTCAAAGAAAAAAAATCATGTAGCGCAGTAATTCCTTATCAGCATCGTCAAAACTGGAAAAATGGTGCGTTAAACGAAGCTTCTTTCTGGTGCAATTGTGACGACGAAAATGACGCCTCCTACCCGGGGTTTACATAACCTGTAAAAGTTGGCCGTCACTGAAATTACATATTGTAGCAAAAAAGGTTAATCGTGGTGTCGGTGTTTAGAATCATGGTACGCCTAGGTGACTATGGCGTCGTGGCGCTCTGCCATGGTGAGGCGTCGGGGTCGCCACATCAGCTGTGGTATGGCGTTCGCCGCCTAGGCGTAGTTTGGCATCCATTGGACGCTGCGGAGCCTGAGGCGGACGCCACAACAGCAGTAGCGCGTCCAGGGGAAGGGCGGGAAAATTAGGGACACGACGCGTGAAATCGATGGGCTGAGCGGGAGAATGAGGACAAAGCGTGGATAGAGAGGGAAATCAAGTGGGAGCAACACTGATATCCACCAAATCAGCTCGGAGAGTGAGAGAGAGGGGAGGAGAGGAGAGGACGGCGGTGCGGCTCCTCCTTGGCTGAGCTAGGCGGGTTGCTGGCTTCATCCTCCGGCACTGCAGCCCTTGCTCCGGCACCTTCCTCTGCGCTGCTGCCGCCTTCTCTTCTCCGTCCAGGCTGCAGCGCCCCGACCCTCGCCTCTTCCCCAGTCAGCTCGTAAGTGTCCCAGCGTCTTCTCCTCCCCTGCTCGCCATCTTTCCCAATCCCCAGCAGTTCGTATCGTCATCTTCCTCAATCCCTTGCTTAATCCCTTCCCCTGCAGCTCTGCCTACACTAAAGCCTCTTATGGCGTCCAGGATGTATTTGTGGTGTCGCCTAGACGTCCGCCATAAATGCCTAGTCGCTGTGAGGGGATAGAATACCACATGACGCCACAACGCCGTAAAAACAGTATTTAGAATCACTGGCTAGTAATTAATTATGGATTATGCGTTTAAGATCTCGTGGTTCGTAAGAGGATTGTAAGGAGGGCGAGAGAGGAAGAGGGCTTCAAGTCTGGAGATGAACCAATGCTAGTGTATGTGTGTTGTGTTGTGAGCTTGAGAGATTGCCTTGTGTCTTGGGGTTACTTCCCTTTTATTTTTCAAGCATTTACACATAAGGGGGATCCCTGTCTTTGCCATCAACGCGCGGTCTTCATCGGTCGTGGGATGCATCGCTCATGTTCATGTCAGCACTGGTCGTGGAGCCGTCGTATCGCACTTGAGTGCCCTACTGTTCTCGGGCAGGGTGTCGCTAAGTCGTGACCTCCTGCCACTGTTCATAGCGTAAGGACTGTGGAGCCGTCTTGTTGTAAGGACTGAGTGACCGAACAGAAGGGGAGGGGAAGGGGGGTTGAATCGGAAACTTCTAATACAAGCTTTTTTTTCACACTTCTCTATTTAACACACAAACAATTCCTATGTAGTTCTAGTAAAGACACTCTAACATAGTAATAGATCCTATAAAATAAGCACAACCTATATATGCTAGTGGTTCACACATCAATCAACTCCTATGCAGGTTAGTGTTAAAGCTTTCAATCAAATCAACACACAAGCAAGATAGGAGTCCTACTCATGCAATTCTAAAGTCCTAACTCATACAAGATATATTGGTCAAGCAATAAGAATTGGAGCAATACTACTTAGAAAATGATGTGAAATAGTAAATGCAAGTAGTAAGAAAAGAGTTTAGACAAGGTTTAATGATCTTTAGCCCGATGTATCGGAAGGATGTCATCTTCCCCTAGTCCTCGTTGGATTGACTCCCATTAGAGTATTGATCCCTCCCCCCACTCAACGGTGGAGTTCTCGTATATAAGCTCGTATCACTCCCGGAGTGACGACATGGTTGCATACCACCGTTCCTCGAACATGAGCTTGCCTTCTCCAAGAACTTGTTATATTCCCAAAGTACACACACCTAACAGTTTTCACAACCAATCACACTTGATAGGTTAATCATCGACACCTAACCGATCTGGGCCTTACCATATACCAAGAGTAACAACACTAATCACTCTCTACAATCATCCTAGGCTAGAGATGAAGGAATGCTCTTGTTGTTCTAAGACACTCAAAGATTGCTCTTCAATCATTGTCTAAGTGTCTTCTCTTTTTCTCTTGGCTCTTTACATATTTGGCTAACAATCTAAATCGACAAGAGAGGTTTTTAAGACCCCAACAACAGCTATATATAGGCCACAACCACTCCACTAGTCGTTATAAAAAAAGTTGTGAACCTATAGATCAAACCGTCGTAAGCACCACCGTACATTACGGAGACTCCAGGAAACGGTGACCTCCTATTATTTCATACGGTAACTCTTGATCTCCAGTGCTTCTCTATACGAAATCCTCTTTGATCATCGTACACTACGACGACTTCGCCGTAAGTCACTGTATCTTCAACAAAGAGCTTCAGTTTCTGCCCACTCCTCGCTTCTGACTCATCGAAGCTTACAACGGCATCGTCGTAACTTCAACAAAAGCTTCTGAGTCCAGGCCAACTTCCTCTCCTTCTAGGTCACCATAACTTCAATAGAAGCTTCTGAGTCCAGACAACCTTACTGTAGCTTCATCAGAGATATCAAATCTTTGGTCTTCTTCGCTCTTGACTCGCCGTATCCTACGATGACCTCGCCATACCTTACGGTGACCTCCTGAGCTCCATCGACTTGCACACATTTTTATTGGTTGTGTTACTGTTTCAGAGTCGATTTGGTGGCCTAGTCACTATATATTACGGTAACCTTACCGTACCTTATGGTGACTCGATCTAAAATTGAAACTCCTTGTCCTCTTTGAATTCGTTTCCTTGCTTCTAACCTTGGTCGATCCATCTCCACTGTTATATCTAATGTCTAAGAGTCTCACTTGAGCATCCCAACATCCCTAATTTGGAGAGACCAAAGAGAATGACTCGTGCCCTTTTGATAGTCCGGTTTTTACCATGGACTCAAGCTTACACACTAGCCAAGTGATCACAACATACTTAGACCTAATTGTCCTTAGCATTGATATATCTCTATCACCGTGACTCTCCATCAAGATCCTCATTGGCAATGCACCGAGTCCACGTAGATTACTAAGGCGATCATTCACCGTGTCCATTATTTATACGTTGAGTTGATAGATAAATTCCTACATGCGCAATACTCGTATAGACATAAGGTGCATTTTATGTTTATCATTTAATCATCAAAACATTCATAGATGACCCACTCAAATGGTTATGATGCTTACACTCGTCTAACTTTTCTGACCCGTCACTCCTGGGGATGGCATTGTTAAGTGATGTCTTCCCTTGCTTACGTAGGATAGGCTTCGGACATGAGTTGTCAGCACAGTGCCGGACATTGGCGGCATTGTGCATGCACGCGCGTTCGTAATCATTGCAAGCATTTACGGTCTGTTCTTATTCGACCTGCTCACGTCAAGTCATCAGCGCGCTCGACCCTGCTCGTGAAGCGAAGGCGCTCGACCCTGCTCGTGGGGTTGGATGGGGCAGAAGTGTCAGACCCTGCTTAGGAGTCAGGCGAGACGGAGGCATTTGGTCGTTGTTGAGCGTCCTGATTCATCGTTGATCCTGTCGTGGCATCCCTAATACTTACACCCGACACGTGGTTTTCCGATTAATCTAACAATTTTCCATCGGTTCAAAACCGGTCCGGTTACCGGTTATAGAAACACCGCTCCTACCCTTTGTCAAGCGAGCTCTAACCTATCAGATCCAGCACTTGCTCTCACTCATTTGACTCCATATTTGTGGAGTGTAGACAAGAGTAGTAGGGATAAAAACGGTACGGATATTATCTATCTAAATACCGAAAAAGCAAACATGGATAAATGCGGGAGACATCAATAGTTATCTAATACCACCGTGCCCAAATCCGAGTCTGAGTAAATATAGCTCCGTCCAAAAATTCAAAATTAATATTATTTTATGAATTTAAATTATTGTAGCATTTAAAATATGATAAGAAACTTATACAAATTAGGTATAACTAGCAAAGTATCTATGAGTTGCTATGGACATGAATAAGTATAATGTATAACATTAGCTTCTAATGTACATGTCAATCAAATATAGTTATCTAACAATTTCATTGATATTGCTGAGATATAATTCACCTCCTTAGAAATTGTTGTAACACATAATACATAATGGACGAACAAATAACTCATACTTCAAGTAATGTAGTTGCTCACCTAAAGGAACCGAAGGACAATGTTGAAAAGAAGCAGAGGAAAACAATGATGCTTTGTAAAAATTTAAAATAGTATACAAAATTTTTACCAAAGATATTCCAACTATTTTTATTAAGAGTAATTAAATATAGAGAAATATATATCCAAAGCCAACAACTCTGCTACAAGCTTAATGTAAAACAAAGAGTACAAGCTATAAGAACTGCTTTGAACACTTGATCATCAATGTGGTTAGGAAAGAAAAACTTCATCTGATTTTTTTTCCTATTCGGTTTTATGATAGTATGAATAGAAACTTTCTAGCCTGTCTAGGATTGAAGAGAACACGCCAAATCTTTCACGTAATAGACAAACAAAAACCAAATTAATTAGTGACTTTACAATGGGAAAGTCACCAACATAAATGTAATTAAAAAATAAGACTATATGTTCCAAGATATAGAGAAAGAGAATAACAGAAAGGTTGATAGGTAGATTTCCCCATATGGTTATCGCAGATCACGTGATGAGGCTAACAAACTTGTGCTATCAATGGAAAGAAAGTAGTGGGAGAAAAAAAAAAGTAATTCAATCGGTGGAAAAAAATGTTGCTTTTTCTCATCGTTGTTTTTTTTCTATTTAAGACAGGCAGCCTTGTTTATATACGTCTTCTCTTGGCTCATGTTTGACCCTCTGGCAGCCCATGCATGTAAGGCCCATATCCTTTCGTTTTGGTCCTGTTTGGTCTTCTTCTTCCTCTAGCACCCAGCAAACAAGCGGAAGCTCCATTCATGACGATAAATGGCCTTTGCACATGAGGTGGACTCCTACGACCGTATCAAAAAAAAGCACAAGATTTGGAGTCCAAAACCTACATAAAGTCTCTTGCCTCCAAACGACAGTTGAAAAAATCCGACTCCAACTCCAGACCGAATCGAGATGGTGTCTGTTTCACAAACGGAGGAGAGAAACTTACGCTCGTATGGCAGAAAAACAGGGGCGAACGACGCCACCTATTTTAATAAGGTGTATAGATAAGCAAAATAAAATACTCTCTTTATAGAAATTAAGGAACATTATCTTCATTCTCATTTCTAATACACGCCTATTTATTATATAAGTTTCATCCACGTGAATCTTATAACAATACCCATGTTTCAACTCCAACTCCGAGACAATTAGTATGCCCATCTTATTTCACCCTAGGTGAAAGCACCCGTAACCGATCATATGCCACTAGTCACGACTCGTTCCTCGGAAGGTCTTAGCCCAACTGTCCAAGTCTTCTGTCAAAGCTTTGCCAGCTAGTCAGCTACTATATTCCATACCGGCTAAAACATAAAATGGTACCGTTCCCAACCACGAGAGGACATTGACGAGGAGTTTCAGCGAACCTCGTACTGGGCCATGGGCCATATTGTATGGTAGTCCGTCATAGTCGGGCTATTCGACCATAACTGGCACATGTTTCAGGCTAGGCCGGAGATGCTTCGACATGGCCACCTGCAGCGAAGCCTGGCCCAGATACAGCTGGGCTGGGATTTTATTTTCTTGATGGCTCAGGCCTAACATCCGGTTCTTTGCTGTTATGGCTCAGTGCACGTCAGTATAATTCTTCTGAAAAACGCCGCGAATCGAAGGCTCAAGCAGAGTTGTGCATTTCCAGTCTAACCATAAATAATAATAAATGTCTTACAATTACAAGTGTACATGTGTGCAGGTTTTTGACCAAGATGACGAGGTCGACGGGGGATTTGCTGAACGCGTGCGTCAGGGCCTTCCACTCATGGGACTGACTATTGTCTCTCTAGCCGTGACGGGCCTCACCGTCGGCACTGCGACTCCGGCGAAGAGCTTTGGTCTGTTCCTGATGCTGCTGGGCGGCCTGACTGTCGCCACAATCCCTGTGCTCCGTGCCCGCAACAAGTAGTATAATACACGCATGGGCATGGCAATGGATTTTAGTGTTGTAATTTGTGCATGAACTCGTACCGGATGCGAACCGTGTGTCTTAGCTGCATTATTTCTTTCTTTCCCTTTTCGAGATGAACCGTCTGTCTTTCAGTTGTCTCGTATGGTGTGTGAGGTATAATAATAGAGTCAAAAGCTTTATCCATTGCCGCAATGAAATGTGTAGCCGAGGGTCGATGACCAGAACAAATTAAGCTGTGGTTGCTGAGATTTGAACTTGATCGAAATCTGCATCTGTTTAGGAAAAAAAAAACCATAAAAAAAGGACTCGTGGGAAAGTTCACATCTTCCGAAAAAGACCATCTGTGATGAATACAATTCGGTGGAAATAAAAGCTGGGTCTGTCGCGCACGGCAAGCCGTAGCCGCGCAGGACGGAGGAGAGGCTCGACTCGTCGCACCCATCGGAGAAGAGGGCGTGCCTGATGCGATAGGAACTCCGCGCCGATCGCGTTCCGGGTAGCGTCAGGGTCACGGCGCGTCCTCTTTCTGGGCCGCAGGAGGGGCAAGCCGGATGTAAGTCATCATCGTGTGATGAAAGTGGTTTTTGCCGTGGGTTTGGGCCAGGTGAGCTGAGTTGAGAGTTTCAGACTTGACGCGGTCCGCTTTAAATTGAACAGGAATGTTACCTACGAGAAAGCTTCGCCGTGGTCGGTCGCTCTCTTTGCCAAACTGGGCATTCGTACGTAGTGGTGTTGGGTATTTCGACTGATCTGTCCTACTAGCATACGACTCACATCATGTAACCAATCACGGTTAAGTATTTCATCCACATGGGACTTAGATATTAGGTAAATTAGCAGCAGACATGAAGAGTCGGACGCTAGTAGGACAGACCGGTCGGATGCATAGTACTTTCTCTTACCAGACGCGCCTCCCTTTATATTATAGTTTATACGCAATGCAAGCGGTGTGCACAGCAAACACGTCGCCCGTAGAACCTTCTGACGACTTGTAAGGGCAGTTTTGAGATTGAACCCATGAGGTGCCTGCCGGCGGCGGGGAGGCTCTCTCGAAACGTTAGCCCGATTATTAATTAGACCGAGAAATCCACCGCGGCCAATGCAAGCAAACGAGAGCAGGGCGTGTCCGTGCCAAATCAGCCGCATTATCCACGCTTATATCTGTGCAGTTTAATTACAGGTTTCAGTCATGCTGTGCAAGGCTGCAACTAGGCAACCGATTATGATTAAAACAACTACAAGCAGCATTCCTTGGTCAGCAGTCAGCAAGATATTGCGTACTAGGACTAGTGTTAATACAGGTTTGCCAGTAAGGCATACTGGCAACGGCTCCAGCACATGTCACTGGTGCATTGCTGCTTTGTACTGCTACTCTTTTAGACGAACCCTTACATTGAAAATTTTGCCATTACGTTTTTCCTAGAGTTGGGTTTAGTATCATTTTAGAAAAGAAAGAGCAAGTGACTCACATACTCCCTCCAAATGAACTCTCCTGATGTAAAAAAAAAAAAAAGAAGTCATGACAAAGACAGAAGCACGATATGATCAATAAGAAGAAAATTTTGTCATTTTTTCTTTGAACGTTTTTGCCATATCTAAAATTTGTTGCTGGGTCCGTCACTGGCCTAAAAGACAGGTCATGGTGGGTGTTGTTGCTTTTGACTCGGTCGGACTGCGGCGCGAGGCTGCGTGCTCCAACATCCGACCGACCGATGGATCCATCCGGGGACCCACACTTCTTCCGTTGACGACGACAAATAATAATTATATACTTCACCTCTCAGTCCTGCTTTACCTATCTGAATAGCAGGGTGACCTATCCGTGTAAGATTGAAAGAAACTTGTCCTTGTATAGAGAAGCTTGTGAAGTACTACTTGTTCCGTATTTTAATTCTTGATGTTAGAACAGGATTCATATATGGTTCAAAAACAAACTATAAACACTGTCGTACTTTATAGCCTGGAGATAGTATGAGATTTGCGTCAGCAATAAGACGCACGCTACATGATCCAAAATTAAAGCTACTCCCTCCGTTTCAAATTACTTGTTGTTCTGGCTTTTTATCAGATTTATTGAACATTCTCTATATCTGGATAACATGTATGTCCAGGTTTAGAGAATGTTCAATAAATCAGGACATTAAAAAAACACCTTCAGAATAACAAGTAAAAAAAAAAACAAAAGAAATACTAGACTAAAGTAGTTCCATAGGCTCACGTCAAGTCATGCACGGCACTGACGACCAGAAGCCGGAGTCAACTGTGGTAACAAGTATGTTGTCGGATAAGTTTTCGTTTTTTTGTTCTTTTTTCGAATGAAAAAACTCCGTTGGCAGTTACTAAGATAGATTAAGAAAGAAACGGTCCAAAGGAATGGAGCCTTTTTTTTTCCTGTATAAATAAACATGTCGAGTTTCCGACGTGGCATAGAAAAAGTGTGACCCGCACACACACCGTGGGGTCACTAAGGGGAAGCCAACGTTATGTGTAATATCAAAATGAGTAAAAAGGTCTTTACTATAACTTACATTATATTAGTAAATAAAAGGTTCTTTTAGCCACAGGTATTATACAGAAGCGAAAAAAAAGTAACAGTAAGGCAAAAGAAGAAGGAAAGAGTGTGAATCATGCCCAGGCGCATTTTATCCATTGCTTCAGTTGATCGACAAAGTTAGAAAGTCATCATTAGCAGCCATGTTACGTTTTGGCACTCGCTCATCGGTCTCTGAATGGGTATATACTGAATGGTTGTTTTGGAAACGGACAAGGAAAAGAGCAGTCCATAATTGAACTTTGATGGTTCATCGACCAAAATCCTGTGAAGAAAAATAGTACTTGGTGCACGAAAATTACTTTACGGCCTGTGATTTTGACACCGGTTCAACCTGTTTGTTGCTACGTGCGCGAAATTTTCCGGTCCATTGTTTCTTTGGAAAAACATCCTTTTACTTTTTCATAATCATGTAATGTAACAACGTTTTCTGGCTTTAGAGCTTGAAATGACTGTGTCTCACGAACCGTAGGTCCCCGTTTTGTAAGCTGCCTATTCTACTAGATGCTAATGACGATGAGAGCAATGGAATGAGCCCAATAATATTGCCTATGTTTGAAGTTTAATTAATATATATGCTAACTTTGTAGAAGGATGAAGAATTTAATCTCCTTACAAATTAGTCCTTTTTCTTGTCTATTTGGACTTACTTGCAAGACAAGACCGAACGGCTTGGCCGTTGCGTACACAGCGCCTCAATGTGGCGTCGTCTCCCCGGGCCCTGTTGCCTGGAAGCTTCCCACTGCACCCTTGCAAACGGAAGACCATATGCCTACTACATCGAGAAAATCGATTTAAAGCAGGGAGAGGAGAAGGGCTAGCTAGGCAGGCAACGATCGAGCGGTAGCAGCACACAGCTTTCGGATCCTCCCACTCGCAGTTACACCTAGCTAGCTAGCCCAAATCCTCCAAAGCTTCTCCAACGAGCGACAATTAATGGCCGGCGAGATGATCGCCAAGGCTGCCGCGGCGTACGTGACGCTCCTGGCGGGCGCGAGCTTGGAAGCCGTCGTGCAGCTGGCCGAGGACCTGCGCAAGGTCGGCGCGGCGTACCCGCTGGTGGTTGCCGTGCTGCCCGACGTGCCGGAGTCCCACCGCGAGATCCTCGTCTCCCACGGCTGCATCGTCCGCGAGGTCGCGCCGGTGTACCTGCCGCCGGAGAACCCGACCAATCAGTTGGCCATGGCGCCGGGCTATGTCGTCTACTACTCCAAGATCCGTGTCTGGGAGGTAATAATAAGCCCACACTTGGCCGTGCTTGTGTGGTTCATGACCTTTTTTTTTTTTTTGGTGTTTAATTGGTTCTTGACTTCTTGCATTGAGCGCTCGCCTTCATGATGTGTTTATTATGTGCGTTCGTGTGTGTGGACGCGTTCTTGATGTTTTTGCTTCCCGTGTTAGTTGGTTGAGTACGAGAGGATGGTGTACCTGGACGCGGGCATCCGTGTGATGGAGAACATCGACAAGCTGTTCGAGCTCGAGAAGGGGCACTTCTACTTCTACGCCGCCGCCGAGCATGGCCCGCCTCCGGCGTCGTCGTTGTACCCCAACGCTGGCATCATGTTCGTGCACGAGCCCTGCCTGGCCACCGCCGAATTGCTTCTCGACGCTTTCCGTGTCATACCGCCCGAATCCTTCACGAAGCAGGTGAGAATCATCGAGGTCGATACATGCAACTAGAATCGTCGCTACACCACAATTATTGCCGATCTCCAGAAGGAAAAAAAAAGAAAGTCCGGCGTGCTTATGCTTCTTCTTCTTGGTTCCTTCATTTGGTTTTGTAGGGTTGTTTCCTGAGTATGTTCTTCATGGACCAGTACAAGCCGATCTCGCTCGAGTGCATTAAGGTCATTCGGACCATGGCCATAACGCATCCTGATGAGGACGGCCAGCTTGATGGCGCCAAGGTACACAAACTCAACCATGCCAGTATTAATCTCTCTTTGCTTATTTTATACTGAAGAAGAAGTAATTTTCCGGGTACTTTTTTATTGCAGCGCCCCTGGACGGAGAAACCGCCACCACCATTCGCCAGTCGGCTCGCAACAATGGCAACGGCGCTCGCCAGGGAGAATCTGCCGGCCGTTGCGATCCTCGCTGCGTCTTCAGCGACCTTAGGGGTGGTCATCGCTGGCGCCTCCAGTCCTGTGATCTCCTTCGGCTTCTATGCCGCCTTTATCGCGGCCATCGCTACCGTTATGGTCTCGATCATATGAATCATGAATTCGTGATAGATCAATCACGGCGGCCTTTGAGATGAAAGCGATCACTGCATCTTCTAGCTTCGAAGTATAAATAATATGATCTATATATGTTTTAAAACGGTCTCGACGAGATCTACAACTTTTGTATTTTAACTTTTTCTATTAAAGTACGTTTTCAAGTTTAAAATCGCGTTACAATGTAGTGCTATTTTTAGACTACGTAAATTGCATGTTACTTTTTATGGAGGTTCAGGGATGTCTTGTAGGCGTTATAGTCTTGTAAAAAGTCCTCTTTGCATGACGAGTTGGGTTTCATATCGGTACTTCTCATATTTAGATTTTTTTAAATATTATTTCATTTAATTTTATAACATAACACTCAAACGATACTACATGTGAAAATTGTTAATATTAAAAGTTAAAAACATATTTATGATGAGAATATGACAAAAAAATAGTAAAAAATGGTTACTTTTGACAGATAAAATGATATATTAAGAAGCACCAACGATAATACAAATATGATCTTTCATGTAAAAAATATCAATAATATTATATATATCTAATACTTGTATTATGTAAATAATTTATATTTAAATCATAAATAGTATTTTATTTTTTAACCCCGTAGCAAGATACTTTGCTAGTGTGTATAATATTGATGGACGTGGGAGTAGTTTCCTAACTCAAATATGATTAGGAATTTTAAATACACCCTCAAAAGAGAGAGAGAGAGAGAGAGAGAGAGGTCCGCAATTTCGGTGTAACGCCCACACGCATCGCCCAGGTAAACAGAGCCAAGAACGCGTGCCCGAGAAGAAAACCAAACCTGAACCCTGGGCACCGAGCAAATAACACACATTTTCGAGGCTCATACTGGCATCGCACGATCTATACCTGACATCTTTGTCCGCGCCACAGTATTCAAACATCGTTATATTTTTCATATGATTTAGCAAAATTTGATATGACTGACGAGGGATGCAAACCAAACCGGCCCTATACGTTTTGTTTGTTGCTGCTACCAAATACTCCGGTAGTATCTTGAATTCTTTGATGACTAATAGAGTTGGTGACTAATTGTTGGTTTTTCTTTTGTAGTGGAAAATAAGAAGCGTGTGTTCAAGATTACTGCGGACTAATTCCATGCTCTACAGTCTAGAGCCTTGATCGTGAGGAATTTCAACAGAATTTTTCCAGATTCCTGAACCAAACCAAATCTCTACACTTAATTAAAAGAGGTGAACATATCCATATGATGTTGCACGGTGTTGCACATGATGAAATTTTTATACGATTCGATGTTACATAAGATATTATGTTGCATTAAGAAAAAAACACGGTGTAGAAGCATTAAGGAAAAAAAAATACAGTGTAAGGAGACTCCTCATAATATGACTCGGTGACTCGATATTCCATAAAGTAAAAACAAATACGGTGCAAAAGAGACTCTATACGGACTCAACTCAGAATTGCACGACGACAGGCTCGGTGCAACGCTCTGGACTCTGGAATATCCAACTACAAAGTGAAACCTTCGTAATAATACTCAGGAGCCGCCATTGGCTTCGGTGAATTCCATCACCGAAAAACTAATTAAACCTCTGATTCACAGCCACGCCACCGGCCGCCGGTCGTCAGCGCACTCAAATCGCGCACCGCCGCAGCAAGGCGGGGCGGAGGGACTAGGACATCGATGTGGTCCAGCCTCCCGAGGATTGTCAAATAATTATTTCAGTGGCTATTACTGGTTTTTGTGCCTATCAAGATAGTAATTGTGTGTCTCAGAAAAAAAAAGACATAGTATTTTTTATTTAGATTATTTGTGGCCTGCACTCTTTTTTAACAATCTTACTATTTTGTTAACTGTTGTCGAAGATGGCAGTAGACATTCAATGCAACCAGTGTTTAATAAGCAAAATCATATTTACTGCACGAAAAAAGATAGACATGTCTCATATAGTCTTTCTTACAATTGTTTTTCCCTTTGAACCATATCTACAACTGCTATTTTACAGGGCCTCATTTAAATTCATCTTTAAAACACCCGTAGCAATACACGGGGATTTTGTTAGTCTATAATAAAAAAAGACATGGGTCTCGATGTCCATACATTTTGTTATTGTTATAGCTGTATTTTCTTTTTTTGCAAGACACAAACAAAAGAGGCTTTCAAGCACTTTTCAATGTGAGTCCGGTCGCTGCCACACCGTCAACAGCAAGTCGCCAAGTCCCACCATCGGGAAGCCGCCACGCATGCGTTCGGCGAGAGATCCGCCGTCCTTGCGGTGGACAAAAAAAAAAAACAGAGCATGATCGAGGAGACGCGTTTGTAAGGAAATTCTACGTTTTTGAGCGTGTTTTCTTAACTTGCCATCGCCGGTGCAGTAGTAGGCAGCTCCGGTTTCCGTTGCAGCGGCCGCCTGGTCCTGAAGGTCCGTCGCAGCGGCAGTAGTAGGCAGCTCCGACTTTGAAAAATGGCATATTTGACGAATCAAGCGCGACTCCATCAATCTTCTAATGTACCAGTAAATTCTAGGAAACACAAGTCTTCCTTCTCACTCCAATTTCTCCACCCGGTGGATCTTAAACAGTACACACAACACAACTCTCCCGAACAATAGTACACGTTTCCAGGTAAATCCGCACAACAACAAATCAATTGCTGGGCGAAACTGAAAATTCTGGGATTGCGGATTAAGCAACGAAGCCCGAAACGGCAGCGCGTCACTAGCGAGACTGAGTGGTGGCCTTCCGTGCCGGAGGCCGCGCCAGTGGATCGAGGGCTCGCTGCCGGAGGTGCTAGTGCTAGTGCTAGTGCTAGTGTCACAACCAATTAACCGGCGGCGAGTTACAACATATGGCCGTGTCACCGTACAATGAGTAGATATTGTGGTCGTTCGATGCGCGGTGGTCACAGTGTCCACGTGCACTGACGGATATGATGACAACCGGTTGGAGTCAAAGGGGTTGCTTTCCCTCTGGACTTGTGGGCATCAACTTTTACCACCATCATCAGCTGTTGGACCTTACCAATGTAGTATAACTTTGACCGTCGGTCACTTTCGGAATCTGTCGATATCAATTCGTTGTGAATGGATGGAACCATGCAACGGGATTACGCAAGATAAATGTCTTCATAACAGAACCAGATTCATAACATAACAGAAGACTCATTTTGTAATTTGTTTCTTCTGTTATGTTAGTGGCGCCGAGGGCAACAAAATGAGTCCAATATTGGCCATGTTTCAAGTTTTAGGATACAACAGTTTTGAGAGGACCAACGTATTTGTTGAAAATAAAAAGACTTGCTAATTTTTAACTGACTGAAAATTTCGTTAACTTTTAATCATTACATTGATTCATCCGATCTAGATCCGATTGTTTGGTCGAACTGAACGGCGAAACCATTGCAATACTGAACGGCGATAGCTGCTGACAAGGACTATCAGCAGATGGTCGAGGATCTCCGTCTCTTGCACAACACACAACTTGCGTCTCTAAACTTGCATACTCCACGACTCGACGCGTCAAAAATCTGTTATGCACGACGCGTGCACCCGCACATTTATCCATGCATGATCGGTCCTCTGCACAATTCGCCTATCAACGAGCCAGAATTAATTGGCAAAAGAGGTCGATCGACGGTTACGAGAAGAAGATTGCTTAAACACATCCCAATCAAAGCGACCCGCGAACCTTCGTGGAAACTTCACTCAGAAAAAAAAGAAACCAATTTATTTTCGTACTGTAAAAAAACTGCCTATAAATATACTTTTGGAAAAGGGGATCGACGACGAGAGACGCTTGCTTCTGTCTTGGTGTTGGTGAACTTGGTGTTGGTGGCGAGGTGTTGGTGCCGAAAAGGTGCAGCATGCAGGTGTTCGTGTGGACCCCGGCGCCGGCGGGGAAGACGACCGGCGATGCGGTGAAGGCGAGTATCCAGGCCAGGGCAGTCAAGCTGAAGGAGGCCAACCTGCACCTCCTCCTCCTCCACCTCCGTTGCGGCGGCGCTGCCTCCGTGGGTCTTCTTGCCGTTGTTGTCGCCGTCTCATCCGCGTTCAGCTGCTTCTTCTTCCCAGTCCCAGCGTCGGCAGGCTCCGGCGGTCCGAGCGGCGCCGCCGCCCTTCTCGTGTTCGCCCTCGCTGTCACAGGGGTGAACCTGATTACTGCCGGAGTCCTCCGTTAGAGCAGCACCGCCGTCCCGTTGGACACCACCACACGGTCCGTGTTCCGCAAGATGGCCTCTTCCGTTCGTCGTAATATCGCCGTCGTGGCAGTCTCCGCCGCCTCGTTCGCAGTCACGAGCGCCGTCGGAAGCTCTGCACGCCCGGCACTCTGCTTCGGCTTCTTTGCTCTCTTCCTGGTAACTGTCACTCTCCTTGCAATCGGTGTTACTACCACCTGACTACCGGGGAAGATTATTACTGTCTATAGGAGTATACACACGTGTGGTATATCTAGTCGCAAACCGCTATAGAGGACTTCTTATCCATGTGCGATTTATTTCGTTCTACTATTAGTGAGGAGGACACGAGATTTATGTCCGCACGCACTTTGTTCAGTTTCCGATTCACTGATGAGTAAATGTATGAGCAAAGTAATAAGACAATATATGGTCTCTCTCTCTATCTTCCTGTCTCTGTCTCTCCGTCATCCTCATCTTCGCTATAGAAAAAGAAAAAAGAACAAATATTATTAGTGCCTGAGCTTCTCTATCGATGAAAAGGGCTTTCATTTTGCCAACGAAAGTGCTAAGTTGCACGTGATTTATCTGGTCGTTTTTTAAGGGTATCTGGTGTCTTTTGTGTAACTGTGATGGTTAATTTTATTTCCGTGCTTTTGGATGTTTCTGATCCGCGATATCAACACTTCAGTGGTCAAAGTTAAACCGTGCTCAATTGATATTTTATTGTAGTATACTATAATCTACTACAATAACAGTAGCAGCTACTAAGGATATATACGGTGGCTGATTTCAGAAAAATCACATTCTATTGCGGAAGAGGAAAAGTGTCGCTGTAAGTAGCTCATGAGACAGCAACGTTTTCTAGCTTTCTTCCCTGTGGGCATCGTATAATTTTGTGCTGACTGCTTTCGGATGGGTTTTCCTTGTAATATACAACTAGTCAGCTGCCCGGCGGTTTCGCAGGCTAGAAAAAAAAATTTGTGGCAGATTATACCTTATACACGTGTTAAAAGTGGGCTACAATTTCGCGGGCTGGAAATTGAACATATAAAATTAAAACACAGAATATAAAAAGCATGTAAATATAAATATATATCATTATTTACTATATATTTATTTTGTTCTTTTAGTTTTTATTCAAAGGTAACCAACGTGTATATCAGCCATTTATTATCTTCCACACTCTCAAGAACGCTAATATTTCTGAATTTGATACGGACATGATCTCTACTATGTATCATTTTATGATTTAATGGGTTTTTATAAATCGGTGGCTTAGGTCATGGCTAAGCAACAAAGGAGTTTATTTACCTGATATACTTTTCAAACTAATGAAATGGCTCCTAATGGAATTTTCGTTGATTTCTTTTTTTAGGATTTCCTTTGATAAATGTATCCTGATAGTGGTCTGTTGACATGTGCCATGCTTTCTTTTATTAAATTGAAGGTTGCAAGATGGATCTGATTCTCCTTTCCACCCTCTCATTTGGTTATGATTAAGCAAATAAAGCATCTTGGATTTTTCCTTTGTTTTTGTTTCCAGATTTCTCAATTTGTCCTTTTGCTATCCTTAAGCATATTTTCTTATTATAACAGAGAATTGATCTTGAGCCATCGGATATGATATAGGTCCCAAAGATATATCGGGAGCTGTGACCAGACCAACCCAAATTGTATTAATATATATGACAACCAATTGTTTATGGCTTTGGGGCAGCTTTTAATGCAATTTGAGTGACCTCAGGAATTTTTTTTATTTACCCTTTTTGGTTTCCTGGGATTGGAGTTAGTCATTGTTTTGCAATCCGAGTACTAATTACTTCCCTGGAACAAATGAACCTTGACGAGTGTATCTATATGTCACCTGGAGTAGTATACGGACCTGAGACATCATGCATACACATCGCCCATGTTTCCTCATATCGAATCACCTATAAATAACATATGTATTTCAGATTCTACAAAAAAAAAACAAATAAGTAGCTAAATACAATATATATGCATAAACATAAGATAAGAAGCCGACGGGCGTTTAATATTCTCAATGGAAGAACAATCATGATGTACAGAGAATTATGTATTTTGCCTTTTGAATCAACCGATGTAAGGATGGACGGAGTAAAGGTGAATCCTCCATCTTCAGAAGTCATTCTTGTAAAACCTTGATGTTCATAAGCCGAAGCTGGCGATCAGCCTGATCTTTAGAAGCCGACGTTGTGGTCAAGTTTGGCAGTGACAAGGATATATTTATTTGCAGCCGATGTTGTTGTTCGCCTATCCCACCATGTCATATTGCCATGGACATGTTCTCTGACGTTACAAGAATCATCCTAGATTGTAGATCAGAATTCCAGATCGATCAGACTCCTCACCCCACTGAGCCATGTCATCAATGATCTAGCTTCGTGCTACCAGCAAGAGCGGTTTGGCACGGGCTTACCTCTGCCTTGTTCTTCATGACCAAGTAGTTCCCGATGCTCCACATTCTAGGTGCCCAGGGTGACGCTCGCATATGGAATCAAACCGGCTGCTACCAGCGATCTCACGGTGCTAGTGAACAGAGCTTTCCAATGGTTGAGAACCATTTGCACGGGGGATGGATATCAGAACAGATCTCGTATATGCATCTAACAAAGACTACCAATTGGAAGAGGAAGCCTGATCTAGTCGGTAAGCAGAATAGATGATATGTGATTAGAGAAGGACGTGCTAGGGGGGGGGGGGGGGACCTAAAAAAAGGACTTGGTGGGGGATTAGTTGACAAAGGAAAATCAAGGGTTGGATGTAACTCTGATATCACACAAGTAGGAGATTAAGAGCCAGATGTTTTGCTTTTTGTGAAAATTTCTAGCCTATTTGTCTTTTTTTTTCTAGGCACCGTGGTAGAAGGTTCATCTCCTTTTATTATTAAATAGATTACACATCCGCTCTAAATAAGTTTGGAGGTCAAATAACATAACTTAGGAAAGTAACAAAAAATTATTTCCTTTTCCTTCTAACACATCACAAGAATCAGCAATTCGACAAAAATTACCTAGCATGTAGTTCAACACGAGCAACGGCAACCAACAACAAACAGAGTGCGCAGTTCAGATCAGAACAAACAAAGGGAGAAATCGGTCCACTTCATGTGTGGCTGGTGTTGGGTTTAGTCCCACATCGAATATTAATGATGGGAGAGCCCAACTTATAAGGTGGAGGGAACCTCACCTATTAGGCTAGTTTTTTGGGTTAAGCTGTCTCAAGACCTTAGTTGGGGCTCCAGTTAGGTCGACCTGGGCCGGCGGCAGGAGCTCGTGTGCAGGACGAGTCGGACCGCACTCTAACAAGTGGTATCCAAGCCATGGTCAGAAACCTGTAACATCTCATGGGCCTCACACGGATATCGGACCATCGGATTGGGTCTCCCGGGCCACATGATTGTCGGGCTATCGGAGGGGCGTTCACCCGGGTGTGAAGAGGAGATGGGGCCACCCGATGTGTGATAGGGAAGATTGTTGGGTTTAGTCCCACATCGGATATTAATGATGGGAAGACCAACTTATAAGGTGGAGGGAACCTCACCTATATTAGGCTAGTCTTTCAGGTTGAGGTGTCTCAATACCTTAGTTGGGGCTCCAGTTGGGTCGACCTAGGCTGATAGCAGGAGCTCGTGTGCAGGACGAGTCGGGCCGCACTCTAACAGCTGGAGTGGAGAACTATTTTATAAGACCAGTCTCAATCCTTTCTTTCATTTCACACATACCAAGAATAAGAGTGTGACCATTGATGTCACAGATGATAGAGGTCATCCTCGTCCGATTGGAAGAGAAGCAACCAAGGCCCAACTTAGAGGAAAGAGCAAGAAAGATGAGATAATGAATAGTATTATACTATTGTGACACTGGGAGAGAACATCAATAAGATGGTTGAAATGCAAAAAGAGCGCAAAATGGAACATGAAAAGGTGTCAGAAATCCAACTTGAAATCTCAAGGACAAATCTGAAGGCTGCAAAGGAACAAATAGAGGCAAGATTGTATGAAGTTTAGAACTCACTTATCAAACAAGATACAAGTCACCCGCACATTTGCGCGGCTAGTACTCTTGATCTACTATTTAGCAAGTCAAAGGTCATGTGGTTTGCATGGTAAGACCAAAAATTGATTTAAGTGTGATGGGCAAGCTGCTTTTATTTAATATTTGGAAGGTGTTTCTTGGATTGCCTCACTGATTAATCAATGATAATATAGTTATGCTCTATACGTTGCTTGTCTGCTTTTTATATCGAAATCCACTGGAGATGTTGAAATATATTAGGTTGACAACTAAACAGTAATTTTTTGGATGTGCAACTATTTTTCCCCTATGTTGATTTATGAATTTTTTTATTTGTCTTTTTATGATAAATGTTTCACTAAGTTTGTTGTTATATCTTGATTACCAGAAATATATCTTTTTTAGGGTGCTGAATTGTGTATGTATGCATTGATTTCTGTGGAAAATAAATTTTCTTCTTTGAGTTGGTTGTTTCAGAGTTTTTGTTGGATTGCTTCATTTGCTGTAAAATGGAGCTTAGCATTACCAATAAGTTAATAACACTGATACAAACTATTGGTGATTGAACAACCAGATCAATGTTAAGCTATATATTTCCAATTTTATTCACTTAGATTTTTTGGGAAGGAAAGTATCACTTCTGAACCGCTCACGACATATCATGACATGCCATCACTGTAACATGATTTCAGTCAAGAGTACTACTATCCAGAATCTTCAGGCATCTAAATTTTGCATCAAAATCAGATTTTGTATGATGATTATATCTGAATTAATTTTAGAAACATGAATCATAATAAAATATAGTGCCCAAATGTTTTGTATACCTTTCAATAGTTTAGAGAAGCTCCTTTCCACATAATGGGTTTGGCCAAGATTTTATCTCAATTTTCTGATTTGGCGATAAGCAGATTCAGACAATTGTTGTATGTGTCTCTGTGACCCTTAATGATACCGGCCTCATCTTTTATAGTGACTAACCTCAAGTATTAATCATGGTCATGGCAAAAATATATTGGCAATAGGTATTGCCTTCTTTCAGCTTGAATGAACACTTTTAATTGTCTGGTGTACTGTGATAATTTGTGCCTCGTATACTTATGTCAAGCTGCCAAAGAATTCATCCGTGTTACACTAAAAACATGGATCGCGGGGATTATGATTTGTCCTTTTATAATGGAGCTACCTGCACAGATATCTTCAGAAACAGAAAGACATAAAACAATTTGTTGTAGCGTGACTTGATTCAGACGTTTGGTCGTTTAAAGTTCAGTTATACTTAACATAGCAAATGGTATGAACATGAGCATGATGACACTTCATGAACCTATATTTTTCTTTAATCAATCCATCAGGCAAACTTATTCTACTGCATGAAAGTACATCATCCTTGTCCTGAAAATCATCATATTATGCTTAACTGAAGCTCCCGTTTAACCACCAAGTGCTTAGCCCATCTGATTCAAGTAAGGCCAAACAGGGGGATGCATGATACATACCAACCGGATTGTAGATGCCATGAGCACCAAAGATGTATGAACCTTCCCAGTTTAGAGTCACTCGCCGGCGAGGTCACTGCAGCCGTCGACGACCGCTGCTGCTCTAACCGGCATTCGCGCTCGACCTCTTTGACTTCAGGGCGTGCAGCTGCGCCTCCAACTGGTACATAGCAAAACCTGAAGCGTTGCCAGCATGGTCTGCCTGTCTGGCTGGCTTCGTCCACAACAACCAAGCCGTCCCGAGCTATGCCGCAAGATTCTACTATGCGAGTGCATGACCCCTGATTGCCGCAAACTGATTATCCGTAGGAGGCAGCAGCAAGCCCATTTTGGTCTAACTCCCTTACTCTTCACGGACAACCATGGTGAATACATGCAGCCAGACAGGGAGATGCATGCATAGTCGTCCTCTGGGAGGCAGCGGTTTGAGGACTGGATACCAATGGATGGCAAGGGCGGACTGCACGATCGGTGACCGCGATCTGCAGGGATTGCGGGATCGGGGACTATGATCTGTAGGGATTGTGACAGTGGACTGCAAGATCGTCGATGTATTTGGGGTGGGCGATGACGGCTTAAGTAGGGCTTGGCAGCAGCTAGGATCATGGCCGGATGCAGTTTTTTTTTACTACGTACGTACAAAGGCTAGGTTGAGGGGTATTATAGGTTAAATTTTTTATAATGACATTGACATGAGAATTTCTAGCATTCGTGAGCGAACGTGAAGGCTCCTTTTGTTGGTCAAATATATATATAATAGATATGACTAAAAACGAAAAGGCTAGCCGAGAGAAGACTTTGGAGAAGATGGAGCTAAAATTGTTTGCTGCTGATAATGATGCTCATTAGTAGTCAAATAATTACTATTATATCTTAGCAACTAATATGTCTTGAAGTAATATTATGAACTAATTTCTCTTTTTCAGTCTCTTAGCACCTCTTGCTACCTGTTAAATGTTAATAGAAGATTCGTTTCCTACTGCTACGTGTTAATGGAAAAGTGCAAACTTGCAGTATGAATTGTGACTTTCTTTGTTCTTGTTGCTGGCTACATATCCGGTCTAATGCTTTTATGTAGGTGCTGCTTAATTTTTTACAGTTTTAATCTTTTTACTATGTGTTTAATATGTTTTTATATGAGTACCGTGTCAATTGTGAAACATAAGAAAATCCTCATGTCGCATCTGAATTTGGACAGGAAAAGCAAAGAAAGTCAAAGTGCTCGAAGGGGCCCCACATGCAAGCGGTGGACGGTCATGGGTTCGGAGGAGCAGGAAGCTAACCAGTTGTCTCTGTTTGTTAGGTTTGTGCGTGGTTTTTAAAGCCTGATCACGAAACTCTGTCATGACGATTCGTGGACTTCACCCTGCTTTGTTTTGTTTTCTTTTGTTTATGTTCTTCATGAGAACGTACTGCTCATTCAACAGTGAATTGACCATTATACAAGAATATGGCACTTCTTCTAACTACGACTATCCAGCTTATCTCCTGCCACAATTAGTAGCTAATAATAAAGTTGTTGGTGGGAGAATGTTGTGCTTCATTCTCATGCGTGCCCCATTAGCAATAGTTGAATCTCGTTGCTAGGGGACGTATATGTGCTGGTCCAAACGATACAGGAGTGACTTGTGGAATGGAGGCAGGGTAACAAATAATCGTAGATAGATTTTGTTCAGCCTTGTTTAGATTTTCTCTAGAAAATTATGCAGCTCCTTCCCCTGTTATTTAGTGACTTGTTTATTTGGACGTATATATCTTCTTAAAAGTACCCAGCAGTCTCTGCTATCGACAGTATATATGATTTGCAAGCAGGATACAAATAACATGGCAGTTAAAGAATGAACTGGGTAGTTTTAACAAGGCACATCTGCCTTCTATTTTCTTTTTATGAAGAGTGAATTACACAAAACACCATATTTTGGAGCCATATTGTCACAATACAGTAGGTTTTAGCACTTGTGAAACATTGCACCATGTTTTAACCTAAAACTTTGCACTATGCAACACTTTTTACCATTGGACATGATGGGTCCACATGGCATACATACAAATCTTCACACTTAATCAGTACTTATTACCAACATAATTGAATTATAATCAGAAGTGATTTTATGAAACACATTACATTGTATAAAACTAAGATTTGCATTTTTGGCCTAATAAGTTGGAAGTCACATGAAAAATGTATCAAAAGAAATAGGACATTGTTAGAAAATAATGTATATGCAAAACTATTTAAGGGATCACAAAGGTAATTTCAATGATCATATGGTGTTTGTTAAGTTAATACATAATTAATTAAATAAAATAATCAACTCTAAAAAATCTTGAATTTATTGTTATACTTAACATAAGTACATATTTAAAACCTTTCTATTGAAATTTTAGATTAATGTGTGCTTAGGCATATGTTAGGTGGGTCAAACCTATTATAACATGGAAAGAGGTAAAAAGTGGTGCAAAGTGATAATCTATGAGCTAAAACATGGTGCATGGTGCAACAATTGCTAAAATCTGGTGTAATGTGAGAATATGGCATCAAAACCTGGTGTTTTGTGCAATTCACTCTTTTATGAAGGAAACCAACACACGCTTTGCTAACTTATGATATTTGTAGTCACTTAAAGAAGGAGAAAAGACAAAACTGAAGATACTCACCCGAATGAAAACTCTACCCTCACAAGGAAAAGTCACTTGAGTTTTCTCAATCATCTTGTACTCCATCTGTCCCAAAATATAATCATTTGAAGTTTGGTCCAGATTCATACAATTGTTCAAATACATAAGAGATACTATTAATTTGGACATTCTCTCTTCTATTTTGGAATGCTTATATTTTGGGGAGTTTTTACACTAGTCCTAAATAATTGTGAGCCGTTCATTTAAGTAGATCTGGATGACCTCTTGCACCCAAGGGTGTAATACGTAAATCTATTATTATTTAGAAATAATATCTCAGATGTTTGGATTTGTTACTTATATTTGTAGAATATCTTAAACTATTGTAGTTGCGAGTGCACTTTTTTTTTTTGAGACATTGCCGAAGTGCACTTGGTATATGTGACAAATATGCAGTTAGTCAAAAACGAATACATGTCACGTGACATTCAACAAAATAAATATACATTGTGGTTAAATACGTGTAGGTGTATTATTATTCATTAGCAACACCGGCCATGTATATTGCACTCATGATTAGGAAATAAAATATTGTGACAGTTGCAATAAAAAGCGACATGTATTCATCTGTTTTGGCACGTTATACTTTTAATTGTTCAACATTGATAGATCGAGCGAAAAAATAGGACCTGCTGAATCACACAAGACAGCCGAAATTTAGGGAGAAAAAATAGGAGCTGTAAATCAAATAGATAAAAAGAAAAATGGAAAATAGATAGAAAATAAATGCGCCCGCGGAGGACCGGATTTTTAGGAGAAAAATTAAGATCCGGTAAATTGGATAATTTTTTTTTTTAATTTATTTTTTTCTTCTAAAAACTAAGAGCTGAGATTTATTTCTTATCTTACACCCTTGGGTGCAAGAGAATAGGTCCCGGACTACCGTAAAACAGCCCATATTTTGGGATGGAGGAAGTACTATTGAAGTACTCCTTATTATACCACACAAGACAAATGTCATCTGTTTTACTTAAGAATCTGTTTAGGTCTTTAATAAAAAGCCAGCATATGCCTCTTCAGTAGAAAATTGGAGGATTAGCAAATTGGTTTGCCCGAGTCATCATGTGTACTATTTTTTTGATTTGTTTACTAACAGGGATTAGCTGTTTGTGATGATCGTTCGAAAGCTACATGGGGATGGCCATCTGTTTGCGAGTTCATGTCATTCTGTGGGGGCAAGGTTCAGAAAAATATAAATTCAAGAGCTGATGAGTCTCACTGTCTCAGGTCTCCTGGTTTGACCGATTTGCAGGAAAGCTGTGTCGTTGCACCTTTACGCGTGGGCGTATGCCAACGAACGAGGAAGCCGTTTATTTTTTCTTTTTTTTCTGGTCACTTACTAAAAAGACATTCAAAGAACACAAGTAGAAAAATGGACGAAAGGCCCTAACTCTGGTGTCTACAGGCCTACGAAAGAATGAGACGGGCATTCCCCGTAGTGCATTGTTGTGGACTGATCTGATCAGGCCATCAGGGTACGTGTATGGATCTGGATTCCTGAACCTTGATCCTTCCCCCATAAAAAGGCAAGGGGCCTGCTGTCCATACATTTTGTTAGTTATAATTTGTTTTCTTCTTTCCATTATTTTTCTTGTTTTGCAAGACGCGAACCAAAGGAGGGTTTGAAGCTTGACTTTTCAATTTGTGTTGCCAGCTGCCTAGAATAGACCACGGGTCTCAGTTTGTAACATTTTAATTTTTCTTTTCTAAAAAAAAGTTGGTACTGCCTTGACTGTTTCTGCCGGGCACCCTGGCGTGAAGACAAGAAAGATAATTGTCAAGTGGAGCGATCGAATATTGTTGAAAAGCCCATTCGCCATCTCGAAAAAGTAAAAGGAAGACAAAAGCCCATTCACCAAAACAAAAAAAGCACTGCCGACGAATGTGATATATAGATAAATTTATAGTGCATTATAAAAAAAAAGATAAATTTATAGTGAAGTCTCGCACATGTGTTGGAGTCTGGGACGGAGCCACAGGCAGCCAAGAAATCTTCAGTGCAATATGTATTGCGCCAGTAGTTCTTAGCATACAAATACTTGCTATTTAGTCTTATTCACACTCATTTCAATTCAGCCTAGCAGGCAGCTAGAACCCTTCAACAATTTTTCTAGCTCAATTGTCAAACAAAAACAATTTTTTAGCTCCGCCCTGGATGGAGTAATGTCTCAGACATCCAGAAACTGCAAGTTATACTATATATGGCATCAGAACGAAAGGCATCTTTTTAACGTTTATAACACACGTAGCAGTAGGAAATCTTTCAAAAAAGAAACACGTGTCGGTCGGAGTAGGTGGCAAAGCAGAGAATTAATGAGAAATTTGTATGCAGGTGCTGTAATTTCTGTATATATCCTGAGTATATTTTAAAAAGTTTATGACTATGATGAAATGTTCTATATATTTTATGAATTTTGTATGTAGGTGCTGATATTTCTGTATATATACTGAATTTTATTTTATTTTTTTTGAAAACAACAAGTAGCGGCGGTTGAAAATGTCAACCGCCGCTACTGCTCGAGCAAACTAGCGGTGATTGATGATGTCAACCGCCGCTACTATTCTAGCCAAATAGCGGCGGTTGATATCTTCAATCGCTGCTACAAAGAAATTTATAGTGGCGGTTTGTTTCGATGACAGACCATCCGACGCTATAAATGCTTATTTATATTTGTGATTGCGTAGCGGCAAGATGGTCTGCCCATCGCTACAGTGAGTTTTCAACCGTCGTTAAAGACCCGTTTTATGATAGTGTTTCTGTGTTGACAATGTACTAATGAGCAAGTGCATGACATTCAACTTTGGATAATAGTATATGAGCCCTTTTACAGTAGTCGAGCAAGTGTATGACCGTTGAATTTTAGGTGGCAGGAAAAACAAAATATCTTATGCCAATCTCTCTCTCCTACCCGATCCACAGAAACCCGGATTCCTTGATTCTGCGCCAATTATATTCCTTTGAAAACTGGAAAAAAAATTCGAGTGGATCTTCAGAAAGCATGTTATATGTCACGTTAATTTGATTAAGTGTATGACATTTAACTTTGGATAATACTAGTATATTTGACGAATCAAGCGCGACTCCATCAATCTAATCTACCAGTAAATTCTAGGAGACACAACACAAGTCTTCCTGTATGGTAATCCATCTCCTTTCTCCCCATCACGTCCCGTTAATGATCAATTAACTTAATTAATTATATAATTAGTAATTAATTAGATAAAGACACCTATTTATATAACATCACATGCGTGAATGTTCCGGGACCGCCACCTCAGAGGACGCGTCCGTACGGACGCCTTTCCCGACTGTTGATTGGGTATAAATATAGCCCCTCACTATCAATGAAAGTACACTGTTTATTTCTTAATCTTATTTCTAAACACGTTATCAGCACTTAGTCTCTCCTCTCGCCGCTAATCGGCACCGGAAGGCTACCGCCGGTCTCCATCCTCTGGGATTATATTACGGGATCAATCTAAATGGAGGAAGAAATTTGCTTGGTGGATAGCTGCACCACTAACACTATACTCAGGGAAATAAAATATTTCCAAACTCTAACTAAGAGTAAGGGTAATGTCACGACCATTGCAGGTCGTGATGCTGTGATTGTTGGTTTGGGTCGAGCCACAATCATTTTGCCTATGGGTACACAACTCATCATCGAGGATGCACTCCTATATCCTGACTCAACTTGTATCCTACTGAGTTATAAAGATATCCGTCGTAATGGTTTTCATGTTGAAACACATAATGACAACAAAAATAAATTTCTATTCATTACAAAAAATGATGGATACAACAAGCAAGTGCTTGAACAAATTCCTTCATTATCTACTGGATTGTACTATACATACATCAAACTCGTACAACATATTGCATATAAGATAATTTTTCAAAATGTTGATATCTTCAAGATTTGGCATGATCGCCTTGGTCATCCTAGAATAGGGATGATGCAAAAAATTATCAGCAATTTAATTGGTCATCAAATGCAAAACACAAAATTTCCCAAACCTTCAGATTTTGTGTGCACCACATGTGTCATAGGGAAAGTGATTTTAAGACCCTCTTATCTTAAAATTAAGGCTGAACCACTATAATTTCTTGAACGCATTTAAGGAGATATTTGTGGGCATATATATCCATTAACTGGACCATTTAGGTACTTCATGGTACTTATTGATGCATCAACTAGATGATCACATGTATGTCTAGTATCAACTAGAAACCATGCTTTTGCAAGGTTAATTGCTCAAATTATCAAATTAAGATCATATTATCCCGAACACGGGATAAAATCCATTAGATTGGATAATGCCGTTGAATTTTCTTCAAGAGCATTCAATGACTATTGTATGACTCTAGGCATAAATATAGAGTACTATATGCCTTATGTACATACATAAAATGGATTAGCCGAATCTCTTATCAAGAGAATAAAATTAATTGCAAGACCATTATTACAGAATTGTAATTTACCAACATCATGTTGGGGACATGTGGTTTTACACGCCGCAGAATTGATTCAAATCAGACCTACTGCATATCATACGGCTTCCCCGTTGCAGTTAATACGTGGAAATCAACCAAGTATTTCCCATCTGCGAAAATTCGGTTGCGCTGTATACATACCGATATCACCACCGCAGCGTACATCAATGGACCCCCATAGAAAATTAGGGATATATGTGGGGTATAAATCACCGTCAATCTTAAAATACCTTGAGCCTCTTACAGGGGACTTATTCACTGCCCGGTATGCTGATTGCATCTTCGATGAGGACAATTTTCCGGCATTAGGGGGAGACAATATGTACCAAAAAGAATGCCAGAAAATAAATTAGAATGCCATAGGTATTCAGTCCTTAGATCCACGTACTATCGAATCCAAACATGAAGTTTAAAGGATTATCAATTTACAAAACATTACAAATAATCTGTCCGACACATTTACTGACTATAAATATGTCACAAAATCACACAATCCCGCTATCAATGTACCAGAAAGAGTGGAGGTACCAACTAAAACCACTCAACTCCTAAATCAAAATAAAAGGGGGACAAGTACGGTACAAGGGATAAGGCTCCACCAAAACTTCCACGGAAACCAAGGAAGACTACTTCCAAAACAATAAATGCAAATCAACATCAAGTTGATAGATACCAATTGGATAATGAAAATCCAATTCATATGAATGTTCAACAGATACATCACATACTCAGCACAAATGTGCGCACAAATATAGATGCTGGGACATCGAAAGACCCCAACTCTATCATTATAGGAAAACACGATGAGTTAGAAGGGGTAAAAGAAATTTCCACCAATTACATTGATTCTGGAGAATCATTCAATAGAAAGACTACAATTGTCGACATTCATTTTTCTTTCAAGATTGCAAGTGACCTTCAACCGGATCGAGAACCTAAGACCATGGCAGAGTGTCAACGACACTTAGACTGGATCAAATGGAAGGAAGCAATCGAGACAGAATTGCTCTCGCTCAAGAAACGAGAGGTATTTATCGCAGTAATGCCTACTCCTCGAAACATTTTCCCTGTGGGATCAAAATGGATTTTCATCCGTAAAAGGAATGAAAACAACGAGGTGGTGAGATACAAAACGAGGCTTGTAGCACAATGGTTCACGCAGAGACCCGGCATCGATTTCGATAAAACATATTCTTCAGTTATAAGTGGTATAACATTCCGATACTTAATATCATTAGCAGTATAAAAAGATCTATCCATGCATCTCATGGATGTAGTGACAACATACTTATATGGGTCACTAGATTCGGAGATATATATATATATATATATATATATATATATATATATATATGAGTTTTTGCATCATGGTAGAAGATGACATGAGCTATCCATTTATATTTTTGTTGTAATTTTTTTTATGTGTATTTTTTGGTGCTACAGTGAATAGGAGCACGGTAGCACCAGAACTGCTCTCTCACTCAACCTGTTGGGTGATAATTAGCAACTGGAAATTCTCGCCCAACAGAATTATCAGTCACCGTTTATTATCCATAATCTGATGCTCACCAGTTGCTAATTTCGCCTGCAAACGAAGCCTAGAGCTCTCCTGCATGCTTATTACACTGCTTAATTAGATTTTTCTTTTTTGTGGCGTTTTGCAGGGTTTCCTGAGCATGTTCTTCAGGGACCACTTGAAGCCGATTCCGTTGGACCTCCCCCTTGTCTGGGTCATAGTCATGGCAGCTTGACGGAGCCAAGGTACGCAATCTCAGTCATGCAATATTTCTACTGACTAATACTTCTTGGTTATTTTACCGAAGAAGAATTTCCCCCGGAACTTTGCAAGGCCAAGGTGCCAGAAACTGCTGCCACCACTCTACAGTCGATCGACTCGCCACCAAGGCTGCTGCGCTCGCCGTCCCACCCTCGCTGCATCTTCCGCTGTCTTGCCAAGCTTGAAGTTCAACACAAGCAACGGCGCAGAGCAACAAACAACATAAGTTTACTATACTAATCCGTGCATATGCACGGGCTAATAAATTAAAATCTCCTCAGCATAATTGCTGCACAGATGGATGCGGCTGTTCTAGCCTTGTCTTATATGCCGTGCATATGTTGTGTGTTGCACATTGAAGGAATTATTGGATTCCTATGGAGACCTGGCTACAATCACGAAAGGCTTGATCACGTGGATTGTATTGATAGAAATTTCCAACATGTGTACTATGGCAAGGACAACGCATATGTGGAATCTTTATTTTGGTCTCATCAAAAAACTGTTTGATCTTTATTAATGCGACAATCCTTTTGTTCAATGGACTGAAAACGGCACGCCCCTACACCCGTTCAACGGCTGGAGATATTTATTTATTTGTAGGATTTCTTGTATTAATTAGTTTCATATATAGACTATAGAAAAAAGTCCGTTAGATCTTGATCCAATGACCGAAAGTATTGGTTGAAAGCTTTTCCAATTTTCAACCGACTGAAAAATAGCAACTCCCTTATTAACATTATAACGTGAGGTATAACATCAATAGTAGATCTTTAAACTAAAAGTCGGATGTTTTATGTTTTTCCAGAAATTTTTAGAACTTTTTTTTAATTAACTTGAAGGCCTTAAAAAGAACCTCTAATAGTCTATCTCTACTTATTAAAATAAGTGAACACGTCCTACGGTATTGCAGGAGTGAAAATAAACTCCATACGGTGTTGCATACTCAGAATAGAACATCATCCTGAGTTGCATGGGAAAAATAGTTCCAAACAGACTCCTACTCAGAACACATTCCAAACAGGCTCCTACTCAAAACACGTTCAAAAATAGAACACCTACTCAGACAACATCTAAGTTTTCATAAATACAAAAATATGACTCCTTCCCATAAATACTGAAAATTCTTTCTTTTTTCTCTATTAGTAGACTCCAGTATATCTGGGCATCTAGGCATGAAATTGGGCTCGGTATGAAGCCTGCATGTTTAAGCCCGGCCCGAACACGGCCTAGCCTGCTCTAAACCGGGCTCGTGCCGACGTGCGCCACAGACTGACCCCCAAACCCACGGCACGGCATGCAGCCTGGCCCGGAATGGAGAGAGGCCCGTGGAAGCCCGGTGTTCGTTGGCTGGCAGGCCGCTGCAACCGAGAAGCAGAGCGGCCCAGCAACGGTTGCCCCTGCCCCGCGCGCGCGCGGACATATAAAGCAAGAGCGGGCACTGAATCTCCAAGCCCTAGGCTCGCCCACTCCGCTCCCCCACCCCCGCCCGCCTCGTTGTGGCGCCGCGCCCGCCACCTCGCCTGCTCCGCTCGCCGCTGCCCGCCCGCCTGCGTCACCGCGCCGCCGCCTCCCCTGCTCGCCGCTCCCCGCCTGCCCGCCTGACCGTGCCGCTGCCTCCCATGCTTGTCGCTCTCCTCTCCCAGTTCCAGTGTCCCTTGTCTAGATCTGGCTCCCCGCCTGTCACCGGTCGGCTCTCCTTCCTCCGCTGCGTTCGTGTGCGGCGTCGGCCCTTGAAGGGGAGTCGACGAAGATGGCCGAGATGCTGAGCTCTTCCATGGATCCCACCTCCATCCACCATGCCCCGGAGATGCAAGGGGGTGCCGGGAACGACAACGACGGCGACGGTGCTGCTGCTGGAGCTCAAGCGGCCACACCCATGGGTTCTTCGAGCACCGCGACCAAGAGAGGTTGCTAACAGCTCTGCTGTTTGGGATCATTTCGAGGAGTTGTACCATGTGGTGAACGGCATCCAAAAAAGGTATGGAGCTCATTGTCCAATTTGCAGTGCTGAACTGAAAGACCCTTCGCGTTAAGGTACAGGGCACTAAGCTAAGCATAAAAAATCATGTGTTTCTATAGCTGCTCGTAATCGTAAGACCCAAGTTATTCTTAATTTGTCTGATGATGGTGCTATTCATAATTGGGTTTATGATCCTAAAGTAGCTCGTGTTGAACTTGTGCGCTTAATAGCTAGGTGTCATCTCAATCTTGGTATTGCTGAACCTGAGTCACCCTTTGAGGAGTATATTCAACATGCCCATAATCCTTAGTTTTCTGGTGTGTCTAGGAGATCAACTACGCGTGACCTTGTTAAGGAATTTGAAGCTAGGCGTGAAAAGTTGATTGAATGCTTCAATACTAGTGTTTCTTGTGTTACTATCACGTCTGATATTTTGTCTAGTAATGCTAAGGAGGATTATCTTAGTGTTGTTGCACATTTTGTGACTTCTTATTAGGATTTGCATAAAAGAATTATTGGTTTGTGGCTAATTGTAGTTTCTCATTCTGGTGCAAACATTGCTAAATGTATTGCTACTATGCTAGATGATTATTTCTTGACTGATAAGGTGTTTGTTGTAACCTTAGATAATGCTTCTAGCAATACTACTGACATGCAAACTTTGAGTGTAAAATTTGCTGGTTATGTTGAATCTCTACTTTTTTTGCATCAAAGATGTGCTGCACATATACTTAATTTGATTGTCAATTTTGGTTTGAAGCGATTGAAGATATATATAGAGAGGATTTCAGAATCGCAATTTCTTTTTTAAATTCCTCTAATCACACATTGCTGCATTCAAACAATTCTGCAGTGCTGCTGGTGTACGTCCTCGTAAGTTCGGTTTAGACATGGATGTGAGATGGAACTCAACCTACCTAATGCTGCAACACTTAGTTTCATATTTGGTGTGTATATTTGTGCTAACTATCAGGTTCCAGCTGATAAACCACCATTGTTGACAGATGCTCACTAGTATGTTGCTAAAAAACTTTTAGAATTTTTTGAGCTGTTTTATGATTCTACAGTTGCTGTTTCTGGTGTTTATTATCCCAATACTCCTCTTATGTTGCATCAGATCCTGTTAATAGCTAAACATTTAGTCAAGTATGAAGCATGTCCATTGCTAAGTCCTGCTATTATCCCTATGAAAAAGTATCTTAAATATTTCAAGGACATCCCTATGTTGTATGCCTTTGCTTTTATGTTGGATCCCAGAGCTAAGATGAAAGACTTCAATAAATTACTAAACTTGTTAGCTAATTATGTTGGCACTAGTTATGAAACTTTTTTTCTTGACTGTGCGTGCTGAGCTAACTAATATGTTCAACAAGTGTGAGTACAAGTTTGGTGCAGTTACATTGCAGAGGCAACCACAATACACGGGTGTCATTGGTAAGAAAAAAACTGCATGGGGTGCAATATTTAGTGAATCTGAATGTTCAACTTCGGTAAGTGCATCACTACCTACTGGATGTTTCTGAGCTTAATGCTTATCTAGACAATGACACAATTACTGAGTTCAATGATGATTTTGACATCCTTAGTTGGTGACATGTACATAAACAAGTGTATCCTATCTTATCCATATTAGCAAAGGATGTTATGATTATTCCTAGATCTACTATTAGTTTGAAATCTGCGTTTAGTCTTAGTGGCAGGATCATTGAGGAGTGGAGACGGTCTTTGACGAGTGAAATGGTGGAGATGCTGCTTTGTGTGAAGGACTGGGAGCTCGGAGATGCAAGGGACACAAGATGGAGAACAAAGAGTTGAACTTAAGTTCAACAACTTGTATCTGGATGACAACCAGAACCAGCCACCTGCAGCTGATTGATGTAACTATGGAACTGATTATAATATACTAATATCTGCACTTTGAGATAATAGAGCTGGGCTGTACTCTTTTTTCCTAGGCTAGCAAGGTTTTTAATGAGGCAGCCAAATATTTGAATAGCTTAATAAATTTAGCTTTTGATGAAGTTTGGTGTGAGCTGTATTATTTCTTATTTTGGATTGTTTCAGGGATTCTGTGAAGTTTGAAATGTGAGTTTTTTCTTCTCAATGTTCAGAGTTTGAAAACTAGAATCAAACAAGTGTTTGAAAGGTTGAAAACCATGCTGTAACAAGCTGATGCGGGCTATCGGGCTGACATGCTACCGGGCCAACCGGGCCGGCATAGCACGGTACATGGCTTGCCGGGCCGTGCTACGGGCTTAGCTTTAGGCCCGAAGCACGGTGCAGCATGGCACACATGGGCCAATGTGCCATACCGGGCTGGGCCTTAGCGGGCCGAGCCTAGAATCGTGCCATGCCGGGCCGTTCCAGGGGGTCCGGATGCCCAGATATAGACTCCAAATCAGAAAAACAATGCCACCTCAATTGAACAAAACTTGGAAAGTTAGATTGATTGATGGATTACTCAGTTTATTTCTTTGCAATCACACGACCAGTTTTCTCGCATACGCCTCAACATCGCGCACACCCTAACCCCAACGAGATCGTTGCATGACCGCCGACATCAGAAGTCCTTCCGGCGCGGGGTCTACCGAGGAGATTGATGAGTACGCGGTTGTGAAGCTTGGCTTGATCAGCTCCGGATCGCATTGCCAAGCGAGTCGATCCTGATCGCTACCTAGATCTTTTGCTGCCTTGATCAGCTCCAGATTGCATTGCCATTGGCTATAGGAAAGAGGCAAAAGCCCAAAGAAGGTTTTTGCCGTCGTGATGGTGGTCAGTGATGGATTCATATGACAACCAATATAACATTATTACATCTTGTAACTTATTTTTGTCATCTTTACAAAAATTATTTCTTGCTGTGTAACAAAACTACATATCATATACTCTTTTGGTTAAAATATAAAATTTCATATTTTTGTAAAAGCCCGTAGCAACGCACGAGCACTTTGCTAGAAAAAAAAATAAGATAACATTAGTCAGTGTGTGCAGTGCACTGGCTGGGTGGCTTGAGTGGCCGGTTTTGGAGGTGATGGCCGTGACGGGAGTCTTTTGAGCCTCTCATACTAGATACAATTGTAGCATGTGTTCATGTGCGCACGCACGCACTCACTCCACCACAACACACATCCACGCACACGCCCAACCCTACAACTATACCAGCAACGAAGACCACGTCCTTCTAGAGATCATCGAAGTTCAACAGAATCCGATGCGTGACGGGGACGTCGCCCTCCCATTGTGGCTCCACGTGTTAAGAAGTGATACCTGAAAATTATTTGTGACTAAAGTCCCTGGTGCGACACCACATGTCGATCCCAAGGATCGAACCTGGCAGGTAGCCAGCCAACTGCTGGAACTACCACCGAGCTACGAGCTCGTTCGCGCCGTGACGGGAGTCGACGGATCTGACGGCGAGTGGTGGGATAACTGTCCCTGCCTCCACCTCATATCATGTACCTATATACTTACGGTATGTTTAGTGTAGCTTATGGTGATGCAGCTTATGCATATTGCTATAGTGTTTTTCCTATAGCTAAAATATCATAAATTGAGAAAAGCTAGAAAAGTTGTGACAGTGTTTCTACAATAGCTATAATACCAAAAGGTATATAAGCTGGTGAAGCATAAACAACAATAAGCTGTGTCAAAAGTACCTTTATATTCTTTTCTTAACTTTATAATACAGGTATAGGTTTGTTTAAAAGAAAGTCCCAAGCGACGATGACCTTGTTCAGGACCGATGATTATTTTCTTGTCGTAGCATGTAGCCGATTAAAATAAGAAACACGGGCGAATGTTTCTCACAATCCGCCAAAACAGCCGGCTCGGCCCTGATTCCGTTGTCTTTAGAAAACGGCCGCCTCGGCCACTCCTTCCAAGATCTGCAGCGACGAGGCAGTGGCAAACTGGCAAGACGAAGAGCTGAAGTGAGGAGTGGGAAGCAATAACGAGAGCATGGAGGCGTCGGCGAAGAGCACCGTGTGCGTGATCGGCGCGGGAGGCTTCCTCGCCTCGTGGCTCGTCAAGCTACTCCTATCCGGCGGTCGCTATGCCATCCGCGGCACCGCGCGCGACCCCGGTTCGTAATCCTCCGCTTTCCTCCATCCTTGCTCTATCAGTTCCTCCTCATGGGTTCGATCGCGATCTATGATGAAGCTGCTGTTTAATCAGGTGCCGGCAAGAACGCTCATCTCATGGCGATGGAAGGCGCCAGCGAGAGGCTGCGGCTGGTCAAGGCTGACATGCTGGACTACAGCAGTGTCGCGTCGGCGGTCGGCGGCTGCGAGGGCGTCTTCCATGTCGCCAGCCCGGTACCGTTCGGTCCATGCTCGGATCCAGAGGTGATTTTCTTCTCTGTTCGCTTCGCAACAGAGTGGTTTGTTTTTATTTCCAAAAAAAAAAAACTGAGTGGTTTGTTTCATTTTTATGGTACTCTTGTAAGTTTCTGGCTCCTCCAAGTAACATTATCATACTGATAACAAATTTGAGCTCGTTAATCTGTATTAGGAAGAAACTGTTTTAATATTACTTTTCATAAAAATAAAATAGTAATCTTTGCAGGCAGATGTCATAGCTCCTGCTGTGACTGGCACACTGAACGTGTTGAAAGGCTTGTTACGAGGCAAAAGTTAAGAGAGTCGTGCTCGTATCTTCAGTGGCTGCTGTGTTCAATAATCCCAATTGGCCTAAGGGCAAGCCCTTCGACGAAGACAGCTGGTCAGACGAGGAGTACTGCAGAAAGAATGAGATAACATATGTACTAAAATAGTGCTGTTATTAGTAGTTGCTAAGAAGCCTTTATGTGCAAGTGTTCTATCGTGTATTATTCTTTATCTTCATCAGGTCATTCGCAACATAGCGAATTCAGAAAATACAGACTGTGTAGTCCTATGACGATCCACCTTTTACAGGGGATCTTACATTGTATCAACTGGAACCATGTCCGGAGGATTAGGCATTATTCTTTACGGCATGGATAGGTGCATGTATCACAACTTCTAATACATGCTGATCGCAAAAAAAAAAAAAAAACAATTTTGTTTAGCCACTTCATAAGTGACACTTTGTTCAGTTAATGGTCTTGTCAATTCACCAGATACGTAATGTACTGTTCTAGTCCAGATCCAGGGAAACTAGATCATTGGATGTTTTTGTTCTTGCAGGAACGGTATTTCCTTTCTAAAATATCTGCAGAGCGTGAGGATTTTGCCTTCAGTCATTATTCTTTTTAGCCTCTTCATAAGTGCCACTTTGTTCAGTTAATGGTCTTGTCAATTCACCAGATAGGTAATGTTCTAGTCCAGATCCAGGAAAGCTATATCACTGAATGTTTTTGTTCTTGCAGGAATGGTATTTCCTTTCTAAAATATCAGCAGAGCGTGAGGCTTTTGCTTATGCAGCAAAAACTGGGCTAGATATTGTTCGTGTTTGGCCATGTTTGGTAATTGGACCATTACTGCAATCTACAGTACCTGCAAGTGTCAAATATTTCCTTGGTTATATTAAAGGTGGAGAGCTTTTAGCACTTAGTTGCATGTTTTGGCATTGGGTTTGTAATAATAACAATTAGTTGATATGTTTTCTTCCTTTTTTGAAACAAAGCGGTCACTGACATTCAATCAAGTGTAGAGATAAATTTGATATGAAGAAATTTACATTCTATTAGCGTTACCATGAAAAAGTAAAACAAAACGAACAACTTTATGGGACTATGTTGCTTCTGTCCAGAATATTAATCGCTAGACTTGATGCTACTTTCATTCGTTAACCTCGTGCTGTTTACTCATCATTGTACTAGTGCAGGAATTCACCGGTCATTTATTCAAATAAACTTAGTTTTTCTTTTCAGGAAATCAGGAGACTGTCGAAAATAGACTGGTGAATCTAGTGGATGTTCGCGATGTTGCTGACGCTCTTCTTTTGGCCTATGAAAATTCAGAAGTGTCTGGACGGTACCTCTGCAGTTCAAACCCAATACGAGTGTCGGATATTATGAACATATGGAGGAGTTCATATCCTACATACAGTTATCCCAGAAGGTACCTTTCCTCAACGAGCAATTTTACATTATTCTTCGCGCATAAATAAATGATACAAATGTTTGGTTAGTACAAAAAAGAATTGAAACCTTCATAGTTTTTGCTGGTAATGTCTAGCATGTGTAGCACCATTTAGTAACTAATTCACATTTTGAGTCATTCGAGAGTTTCACTGCAATGTTTTGCTAGAGCACTGAATGTTGGTTGCCCATGTTCAATTTTTCTTCAGTTCTAATCACTCTGGGGTGCAACTTAATTCTTCTCCGTTCCAATGATTTTTAGCTTTGTGGACGTGGAACACAACATCACATATAACACAGAGAAGCTTCAGAAGCTTGGGTGGAACTGCAGGCCTATTGAGGAAACAATCCGGGAGAGTGTCGAATACTACGAAGCTTTTGGCATCCTGATTCCTGAACTGAGCTTCCAGCTGCGGCACCCATGTTAGGAGATCAACGAAACAAGTATTTCAGGCACCAATGGTACTTGCAACTATTTCCTTTTCCATGGAAAGAATGAAAAGCATAAGCTGGTCGGCTAAACAAGTTAGGAGATCATGTAAAAACCAGAGCACCAATGTTTTCAACATATTCTTTTTCGGCTGCTCAGTGGCAAAATTAAGTGGTGTGCCAGTTACAAGCTGTAATACATATATGATCATATGGGCGAACTGCTGTGCATTGTAACTGTAGAATTGAGCCATCAAGTCAGAGTTTTAGATAAGTGCGATTCTTGAAGGATTTTTCTTAGAATCGGAATTTTCCAAGTAGCATTCACGAGAATGTTTTTGCTCTACTGATACCAAGAGGGATTATAATGGCCTAATGGGAGCAGGATACAGTACATACAACATTTTGCATTAGCATTCTTGCGCCATAGAATCAGGGACGAACAGGCAGACAATTCCTTGGTTTTAGCAGCACAACTATAGTTCAACACAAGCAGCAAGGAAACAGGACTGAACATGGCACCAAACTATTCAACGGCATAAGTCTCCTCTCATTTCACCTATCCAGCACGGATATAGATACGTGTATCGGTATCCAACGGATACGAATATGTCGATAGTCCTTTTCTCAAATAACCTGATACGTGGATATGTTATAGTATTTTTTTAAAAAAAATATAATACAGTAGCTGAAAAAAAAAGAAAAGGAGAAAGAGGAGAGAAAAACCAAAGGAGAGTTCGTTTGGGCCATAACTGTGCATAGTCCATAAGGAAGCTAAAGGCCCACTAGTGAAACAGACCATTTTCCTTTCATTTTTACCCTAGGTATAAATAGCCTCACCAATCCACCGGCCACCAGAGTAGGGATGGCAATGGGTCAGGTGCGGGGTGGGTAGAAGAAAACCCCACCCAACAGTCTAGAGGTTGCGGGTAGAATTCTAGACCCGAACCCAGACCCATGGGTAGAATTCTCGACCCGCGCCCGCACCCGCCGGGTTTCGGGCGGGTGACGGGTCACCCGTGGGTGTGGTGGTCGCGCACATCCGACGTCGACGCGAGGGCTGTCCGTGGGGCCTGGAGGCCACGGCGCGGTGCAGGGAGCAAGCAGCAGCGCGGTGCACGGAGCAAGCGGTGGCGCGGCGCGCAGCGAGCGCGGGGCACGGTGGGCGCGTGGAGCAAGCGGCAGCTTAGCGCGCAGCGGGTGGATGGGAGCAAGCGGTGGCGTGGCACAAGGCAGGCGCGGGGGAGCAAGCGGCGGCGCAGCGCACAACGGGTGCGTGGGAGCAAGCGGTGGCGTGCCGCAAGGCGGGCGTGGGGGAGCAAGCGGCGGCGCGCGTGAGGGAGCATGCGGCAGCGCGGCATGACTGCTGGTCGCGGCGTGTGCGAGGGAGCATGCGGCAGCATGGAGCAAGCTAGGAGGAAGGGAGAGAAAGGATAAGATTAGGGTTGGAGGTTGAGGGGAGTGAAATGGGCTGGGTTAGCCGGTAGGTGAATCCAGGGATGCTCAAATAGGCTGGGCCGAATCTAGGAACAGACTAGAATCGGGTACCCGATGGGTGACCTATGGGTTAAATAAAAAACTCGCCCCGAACCCGACTCGTTTGGGGTTAGGCACGGGTGCGATCCACGGGTGAAAAATGCGACCCATGCCCGGATCCATCGGGTCGGGTATCTACCAGGTTTCGGGTGCCCGGCCTCGAATTGCCATCCCTACACCAGAGTTCAGAACCAGCCGCCGTCTCTCTCTCTCTCTCTCTCTTCAGTAGTAGGCTAGTAGCACGAACTAGCACTAGTAGCCTCCATCTCTTTGCAGATAGCAGCTACAATGACGAACAACAACCAAGGCCATCATCGGTCGCCCCTCTGGCCAGAGAGTCTGCAGCTCAAACCAGCTACTTTCCTCCCTCCCTCCCTCTATCAACAGACAACAAATGGTCCAGTACCATCCCCGGCGATGAATCAAAAGCTGTCGCCACTCTAGTCAGCCAGCTCTGGTCGTCGGCTCGCCTGCCATGAACTCTTCAGCTGGGCTATATCTGGGCCAAAACGTATCCCATAATGGGCCATAGTGGCCCAATACGTATCGGCCCAAGTATTAGAATTATTCATATATATATATTTCGAATACTTCCTGGATACATATCTGTCGGTGTTTAGATCACCGGCTAGTAGAATTTGTTCAAAGGGGTGCGTGTTTCGGGCTCGGTGATGGCTAAGCAAGAGGACATGGGGGGTTATACTGGTTCGGGGAAGCCCCTACGTCCAGTTCTTAGGCCTGCTCGTGTTACTTGCTCCGGTGGTAGAGTACAACGGTGGTGAGAGAGGAGGAGGCTCCAAGTCTAGGGTGTGAGTGAATTGTGTGTGCTGGGTGTGTGCGTGTGTGTGCCTCTATCTGCCCCTCTCTAGAGAAGAGAGTGGGTCTCTCCTTTTATACTTCAAGGGGATGGGCTCATTTACAGAGAGAGAGAGAGAGAGAGATAAAGAAAGAGCGGGGTTCTACACGTGTGGAGTTGGTGGAGGCGTGCGGAAGAAGGCAAAGTTCCTGGTCAGTGGCATGGTCTTCGGTCCTTGCAGGCTCATGGTCCCGGCCTCGTGTCAGGGGGAGGGCTGCTTAGGCGTGCCCCCGTTTCCCGTCATTGGGCCGATCTCCCATCGTTATTGTAGATGGCATGTGCGCCCATACGTGGGGTGGTGCATCATGGGCGCTGTCACATTATCAGAGTGGTGATCAATCCTGCTGTCGATCAGTTCATCCTGTATCACTATGGTTAGGGATGTCATCAGGTGGTAGCGTCATAGGCTGCCCTGTCATGCCTGCCTTTGTCAGCAGGCGCTGGTGATGATGAGGGCGGCAGATATACTGGGGGATTTGACCTCCTGATACTGTGCGTGCGCAATGAGTACGACATTTAAGGTCAGATGGTTGGCGATTGTTGTCCATTGGTTCGCTCGACCCCCTCCGTCAGGGGTCGTCGCGTCGGGTTGCGCCTGTCCGGACCTTCCTGGAGTTGGAATCCGTCCAGTCCTGACAAGGCAATCGAGCTTCTCCGCTCCGCTATCTCGGGCTTGGTCAGGGTTTCATCACCCCGTCCTGTCTAGGCTTGAGTCTCACCAATAGGAATTGACAGAGGTAGAGTTTATCTGGTGATTACGGGGGGGCCATACCATCCTCGACCCCTATTGAGGGGTCCCCGCGTGTGAGCTTGGTCGTCCAGCTCACTCGAGTCACTTGGTCGATCGATCTCCATCATGTCCGCGAGCTGCGGGGCCACCGGGGGCAATTCTTTGGCCCTCGGGTCGGGTTCAGCGGAGTCACTCGACCCCTCCTTAGACCCCGTGGGTTCCTTGGGTCGAATTGAAGGCTGGTGTTGGTCGTTTGCGAAGACTCCCGGAGGGATCTGCTCCCGACCAGACGCCATTTTGGCTAACGCGTCGGCCACCTCGTTGAGGCGTCGCGGGATGTGCTTGAGTTCTAGCCCATAAAATTTATTCTCGAGCTTGCGAACTTCCTGGCAGTAGAGTGCCATGGCATCGGTCCGGCAGCTAGACTCTTTCATGATCTGGTCGACCACAAGTTGGGAGTTGCCCCGGATTTCTAGTCGCCGGATTCCGAGCTCGTTGGCAATCTTAAGCCCGTTGACAAGCGCTTCGTACTCGGCAACGTTGTTTGATGCGGGGAAATGTAAACGAATTGCATATTTCATATGTACCCCGAGTGGGGAGACGAAGACGAGGCCGACGTCTGCCCCTGTCCGCATGAGCGATCCGTTGAAGTACATGACCCAGTATTCCTGATCGGCTGGAGCGGGCGGGAGTTGCGCCTCAGTCCACTCCGCCATGAAGTTGACAAGGACCTTGGACTTGATGGCCACTTGAGGCTGGTACGTGATGTCGTGTCCCATCAACTCGAGCGCCCACTTAGCGACCTTGCCCGTCGAGTCCCTATTCTATATAATTTCTCGAAGAGGAAAGGAACTCACAATATGAATCGGGTGGGAGTCAAAGTAGTGTGGGAGCTTGCGCCTTGCCACCATCACCGTGTAAAGGATTTTGAGGATTTGACAGTACCTGGTCTTCGAGTTGGACAGGACTTCGCTGATGTAGTAGACAGGGTATTGGACTTTGAGGGTGTGCCCCTCTCTTTCTCGCTCAACTACGAGCGCCGAGCTTAGGACTTGAGTCGTCACAGCTATGTACAGCAGCAGCACCTCTCTCGGGAGCGGGGGTGTTAGCACGGATGCGCCGCTCAAAATGCGCTTGACATCATCGAGGGAGGATTGCGCCTCGGCGGTCCACTCGAACCGGTCGGACTTCTTTAGAAGCCTATACAGTAGAAGCTCCCTCTCACCGAGGTGCGAGATGAAGCGACTCAACGCCGCCAGACAGCCCATGAGCCGCTGCAGCCCCTTGAGATTCTGGACCGGACCCATCCGCTCGATCGTAGAGATTTTCTCAGGATTGGCCTTGGTGCCTCGTTCGGAGACAAGGAACCCAAGAAGCATCCCTCTCGAGACCCCGAAAATGCGCTTCTCGGGGTTGAGCTTGACGTTGTTCGTGCGTAGTTTGGTGATACCCGGAGTAGGCATCCAGGAAATAGAGGGTTTTGCATCCCGCCGTTGAGTCAACTATCTGGTCTATGCGCGGCAAAGGAAAAGGATCCTTTGAACATACCTTATTCAGTCTTATATAGTCAACACACATTATCCATTTCCCATTCTTTTTTCGTTTAAGATTAGGATTAGCTAACTATTCGAGATGGTACACCACCTTCGTGAATCCGGCCGCCTGTAGCTTCGTGATCTCCTCTCCAATTGCCCTGCACTTCTCCTCATCGAAGCGGCGCAGACATTTCTTCACCGGCTTGGAGCCCGGCCTAATGTTCAAGAAGTGTTCGGTGACTTCCCTCGGTATGCCAGGCATGTCTGAGGGCCTCCACGCAAAAACGTCGGTGTTACCGCGGAGAATGTCGACGAGCGTGCCTTCCTATTTGGGGGTAAGGGACGTCCCTATTTTCACTGTCTTCTCCTTGTCGCCCTTAGGGTCGATCTGCACTTCTCTGGTGTCCTCCGCAGGCTTGAACGACGTGCTCTTGTGACTGGCATTGGGCCCCCCTCCTCGAGGTGGGCGCGGATAGCCTCGAGCTCCTCGGCGGAGGCCACCGTCGCCGCCGCGAGGTCGTCGTTCTCTGTCTCGCATTGGAAGGCGCACTAAAGGGACGCGCTAATGGTGATGACCCATTTAAGGCCCGGCATCTTGAGCTTCAAGTAGGTGTAGTTGGGTACGGCCATGAATTTGGCGTAACACGGACGTCCCAAGAGAGCATGATACACTCCTGGGAAGTCGACAACCTCAAAGACGAGGGTCTCGGTCCGGAAGTTGGATGGAGTCCCAAATGTGACAGGCAGGCTGATCCGCCCGAGGGGCATGGCTTGTCGCCCCGGGACGATCCCGTGGAAGGGCGCACCAGCTAGCTGAAGGCGCGATCGGTCAATCCCGAGCAGGTCGAGTGTCTCGGCGTACAAAATATGGATGCAGCTGCCCCCGTCCATCATCACCTTGGTGAGACTTACTCGGTGATGATGGGGTCGACCATGAGCGGGTATCGACCCGGTCGCGGTATGTGCGGGCGGTGATCCGACCGATCAAATATGATCGGCAAATCTGACCACTTGAGGAAAGCCGACGTGGCGGGTTCTGCTATGAAAACCGTGTGGCGCTCGACTTTGGCGGTGCGTCGACTTCCTCAGGACTCGGGCCCCATGAAGATCATATGGCAAGCTTTAAGGTTGGGGAATACTGGTCCCCCTGGCTCGTTGTCACCGTCCGCGGGGTCCTGGAACCCTATTTCCGACGCTTTCCCTGGGCCCCCCTTCTTCGCCTCCTCCCAGATGAATTTCTTCATCATGGAGCAGTCCTTAAGGAGGTGCTTGACAGGGAACCCGTGGTTTGGGCATGGACCATTCCACTTCTTTTTGAAGTGGTTCGGTGCCTCCCCTGCTGCCGGCCTCGGCGGCGGCCACGATGGGGTCGCGCCCTGCCCATGGCTTGTTTTTCTTCTTCTTCGGGCGGTCAGAGGCACCGTTGTCGGCTCCTTCCTCCCGCTTGCCTTCTCGTGGCATTGTCTAGGAGCTCATGGGCCATGCGCGGACCCCTTCGGCCCAGCTCGTGGATGAGCTGTTCTAATGTTGTGTCTGAGATGAAGGCCCCAACAATGTCCGTATCGCCCACGTTGGGGAGCTCGTTGCACTTCTTGCTGAAGCGCCGGATGTAGTCTCAGAGGGACTCGCCAGCTTTCTGCCGGCAGTTCTTGAGGTCCTAGGGGTTGCCCGATAGGACATAGGTCCCCTGGAAGTTTCTGATGAAAAGATCCCTCAGGTTGCCCCAGTCATAGATTTGATCCTCGGGGAGATGCTCAAGCCAAGCACGGGCCGAGTCGGTGAGGTACAACAAGAGATTGCGGATGATGGCGAGGTCATTAATGGCTCCCCCAGCTTGACACACAAGGCGGTAATCCTCAAGCCAAAGGCCGGGGTCCATCTCGCGCGCTTACTTGGTGACGATCACAGGCGCCCAGAAGTGCTGAGGGAACTCAGCGGTGCGGATTCACGAGCTGAAGACCCGCGGCCCAGGAGGGCTCGGACTCCGGCTCCGCTCCTCATCGGTGTCGTCATACCGGGCCCCGCGGCGTGGTTGATGGCCTCTTTCTTCGTTCTGCCGCTCTCTCTCTCGCGGCGATGCGCCTTGAGAGTGTGACGCGCATCACGGTGGGGGTCCAACTCGGTCATGGACCGATGCTTTCTTAGGTGCGCCTCCAGCCGGGGCTGGCTGCTGAACCGAATGCTGTTGCGAACTGGCGGCGCTACCTCCTCCCGCACGTCTGGACGTGGAGATTTGTTGGCTAGATTGAGCGGCACGCCGTTGTGAGCTCGCCGCCGCTTGGAGCTCGGTGGCCTTGGCTAGAAGAGCCGTGACTTCTCGCTGAACTTGCTGGGCCTTCGGTGTTGCGGGCTCCGGGAGAGTATTGAGCAGGGCTACAGCTGCCGCTATGTTTTGTCCCGCGCGAGCGAACTGCGGAGACCCTTGATCGTCGGTGACGATGCGCTGAAGGACGTCACAGGCCATGGCACGATCGTGTCCGCCCGTGCCGGGACGGGCTAGCTCACGGTCTATCTATTCCTTTTCGTGCTCGAGCTGGCACCGAGTCTCTTCCAGCTCCGCCCGCCTTGCCCTCAACCGCTGTTGAAGGTCGCCCGGGTGAGGCCCGGTCTGCGGGTTCCCGACCGCAGTGACGGGAATGTTGACAAGGGTTTCCCCTCCTCCCGCTCCTATCGTCGGGTTTGCCTGGGCGGGGGTCCCGGGATTCGCCATCGCTCCGGCGGCCGAGGTCTCGGCACCCCCAGCAGCTGAGGCGGGCGCAAGCTGCACCATATTGCACCATTGCGAGGTGCTACAACTTTTCGCATAGCTTTCGGACTCGGAGGTGGAGTCTCCCGCTGACCCCACGTCGAGGAGGTCGACGAGGGACTCGTCCGGACGCTCGATCACACCGACAAACCCAGAGCCCACAAAGGTGGGAACCGTGAGTTGTGCGGTCGCGCTTTGAAAATACCTCACGGCGTTCCGTAAGCCACATGGGTAGCCCTCCGAAGGGGTTTCGGTGACCCCGTTCGGACGGAGGGGCTCTTCTCCGAGAAGTTGCCCGTGGATGCTCGCCAGCATGAACGCGAAGTGTCGGAGGTCTTCCGGATCGGCGTAGGGCCCAAGTAATGCTCTAGATAGAGCCATACCTGGTCGCCGTAACCGGACGACGCCACGGAATGGTCAGTGACGTGCGGCCTGGCTGGCTCGAGTCGAACCGCATGCATCGCCTCGTCGGCAACTACAACGGCCGCCGCGATAGGATCCGGGAGTGACTCGTCGACGAGTTCCAAGGTCCTATCTCTTGCGACTACGAAGTCGAGCGTGTCGTTCGCGTCCTCTAGCCACCACGGACGCGTCACCACGAGGGCGGGTGCCTGGACTGGGGGCGACGAAGATGTCAGAATGCTGACGCATAGGAGCTTCCGGTCTACAGTAGCAACAAACTCTAGGCTCCCGAAGAACACGCTGCTACCGGGAGCCCAGAAGGTGCAGGATGTGGCGTGGCCATCCGAACCGGGAAGTGGTGAAGCGAAACGCGCAAAGCCCCTACCTGGCGTGCCAACTGTTGGTATTTAGATCACCGGCTAGTAGAATTTGTTCACAGGGATGCGCATTTCGGGCTCGATGATGGCTAAGCAAGAGGACATAGGGGGTTATACTGGTTCGGGGAAGCCCCCTACGTCCAGTTTTCAAGTCTGCTCGTGTTACTTGCTCCGGTGGTGGAGTACAACGGTTGTGAGAGAGGAGGAGGCTCCAAGTCTAGGGTGTGAGTGAATTGTGTGTGCTGGGTGTGTATGTGTGCCTCTATCTGCCCCTCTCTAGAGAAGAGAGTGGGTCTCCCCTTTTATACTTCAAGGGGATGGGCCCATTTACAGAGAGAGAGAGAAAGAAAGAGTGGGGTTCTACACGTGTGGAGTTGGTGGAGGCGTGCGAAAGAAAGCGAAGTTTTTGATCGATGGCATGGTCTTCGGTCCTTGCAGGCTCATCGTCCTGGCCTCGTGTCAAGGGGAGGGCACTTTGCTTAGGCGTGCCCACATTTCCCGTCGTTGGGTCGAGCTCCCCTCGTTACTGTAGATGGCGTGTGCGCCCATACATGGGGTGGTGCATCATGGGTGCTGTCACATTATCAGAGTAGTGATCAATCCTACTGTCCATCAGTTTATACTGTATCACTTTGGTTAGGGATGTCATCAGGTGGTAGCATCACAGGCTGCCTTGTCCTTCCTGCCTTAGTCAGCAGGCGCTGGTGATGATGAGGGCGGCAGATATACTAAGGGATTTGACCTCCTGATACTGTGCATGCACAATGAATACGACATTTAAGGTCGAATGGTTGGCGGTTGTTGTCCATTGACTCGCTTGACCCCCTTCGTCAGGGGTCGTCGTGTTGGGTTGCGCCTGTCCGAACCTGCCTGGAGTTGGAATCCGTCCCGTCCTAATAAGGCAATCGAGCTTCTCTGCTCCGCTATCTCCGGCTTGGTCAGGGTTTTATCACCCCGTCCTGTCTAGGCTCGGGTCCCACCGATGGGAGTTGATGGAGGTAGAGTTTATCTGGTGATTAAGGGGGGGGGGGGGGCGGTATACTGTCATCATGACTGTAGTGACAGCGAAGTGTCCGTCCTTGCTCCGGAGTGGATAGGCTCGGGCGAGTGGCTGAGTCATCTGCTTGGAAGGGCGAGCCGTGCCCGGATTCCATCAGGCGGGACGACTTGTCCTCGACCCCTATTGAGGGGTCGAGCGGGGCATAGCGAATCCTCGACCCCCATTGAGGGGTCGAGCGGGACGCGACCGGCCCTCGACCACTCGAGAGGTCGAGCGAGTCGGGGCAGTGGTGCGACCTTTGCGGCTAAGGCTTGACTGCCGCGGGGACGCTTCCTGTGGGGGGCCCATGCTGATGGTGCCATGGTGGCGATCCAGCGGGTCCTTTTGAGTCGGACGCGTATGAGTCCTTAGACGGTGCCATGTGGCACCCCGATCCTTATCCTCGACAGTATCTGAGGCATATCCGATACGTATTCGTATCAGGTATGTATCTGATGCGTATCTAAGCTTCAGACCACGTATCCGTGTTTTGTAGCATTTCACATGTATCTACCAGAATCTGTACGAAAGGACTTCAAATTTGGGCTGGCATTGCACCCCAATACTGTATTGTTTGGCAGTCTCCAGGTAGAACGGGTCATACTTACAAAACAAAAAAGAACAAAAAACAAAAGAAAGGGAGGAACAGGTATCATGGAAACTGGATGCCTGTATGGAAATAACTGATACCATTCCTGGGCAGAGCAGTTGTTGCAGAAGAAAATCCTCCGATCAAAAGACAAGTTAGGAGCATCAGTAAATAAACCAGGAAATACCCTTCACTACATTAGCGCCTACATAATCTGCAAAGAAGGCCTAAGTTATAATACAAAAAATGCATGGTGGACCCGAAATACCCAGGAGCAAGCCCACGCAGCTCAGAGGATGTGCGACTGATGATATATGTGACACCCCTGGTGTCAAGGGTTCCTGAGAAAGTATCTTAGTCATAAACTTGACATGTTTAGGAACTCACACTAAGAATTTGAACTCACTTTGAATTCAATTTGAATGAAAATTAATCGAATTTGAATGGCATTTGAACTAAAGGTCCAAATATTTCAGCATAAGTCATACAAACCAAAAATGTATGTTGAAGATCATGATTAATTAGAATGTTGAGGAATTTCTCAGAATTTTATGCCTTTATTTAATGGCCCAAATAAATGCCCAAAAGATCAAAAACTACCCCCCTTTGAAAAATTCATATTCAAATTCATTTGTCAATTGTTAATCATTATTATTTTTAAAATGTAGAGCACGTCTTTCTCAAACCACCCATATTTGTTTTACAACAATTGAGGTATAGAAATAAACAGAGGCGACATTTTTAGAAAAACAACAAAAATCAAACCCAGCTGGGCCCACCCGTCATAGACACTAAGAAAACACATCCGGCGCGCCACCCACTCCCCTGACTACCGTACGCCACGTGGACGGCACCTAGGCGGATCCAGGCCCCCACCCCGACGGATGTTCTTGTACCGCTCTCGGTCGGCTCTTCCTCTCTCTCATGCTCATTTTTCTCTCTTCCTCGCTCCTGCTCATCTCTGCTTCCACCGACGCTCCTCTGCATCGCCTGGCTGCCGCAACCCACTAGTGACCGAGCCGCGCCGCAGGGAGCTGCGCCGGGATGCCCTGACGCCCTCCTAGCGTCGCCTCGCCCTTTTCCCCACACGACATTCGGAGATCGACACGGTACACCGGCAGCTTCCACCACCCTGACCACTCCACTGCATCGTTCGTCCACGGTGAGTCGGTACTTGATTCCTCGCACGGGAAGCTTACCCATGTCCTCGCGCACCCTCCTCACCACATGCATGTGCCGATTGCACAGCGACTTCGCCGGATTTGAAGCTTCTGCCGCTGCTGACCAAACTGGTCGCCTCGCCGACGAGCAGTGCACCCACCTCCGGCTCTCCTCGTTGTCCTCGACCTCGCGCCGCCCTTCCACTCATTCCTTGGAAGCTCCAAGGCAAGATCCTAAGCCCTCTAGCCCTTCGCATGCTGGCCGACGTCGAACCCGCCCCTGTTTCCGCCACCGTCGCGAGCCCATCCCGGCCATCGCCAGCGGTCGCCGTCCATTCCATCGGGTGCGCGCTGTGAAGGGGGACATTTTGCCCTTTTGACCCGACCCCAACCGAGGGCCACAGCGGGCTGCGGCCGCGCTCCGGCAGAGCAGCCTCGCGCGCGTGCGAGTGAATTTGAAATATTGATTTTCATTTAGAAAAGTTAATCCAGTAAATCCATGTAACTTGAAAATTTTTTAGGGAATTAATTACTGCAGGTTTCGGAGCAAACTAAATTTTGTTGGCCTTCACTGGATATGTGCTATTAAATAAAAATACTGAATCCCTATGCATGTTAGTATTTTTAGCAGAACTAAAATAAATGAATAAAACACTAATAAACTCATATGTAATTTTTGGTGGCTAATAAATGTTCTGTCCAGAATATTAGTCACTAGACTTGATGCTACTTTCATTCGTTAACCTCATACTGTTTACTTATCATTGTACTACTAGTGCAGGAATTCACCGGTCATTTATTTAAATAAACTTAGTTTTTTTTTTCAGGAAATCAGGAGACTGTTGAAAATAGACTGGTGAATCTAGTGGATGTTCGCGATGTTGCTGACGTTCTTCTTTTGGCTTATGAAAATTCAGAAGTGTCTGGACGGTACCTCTGCAGTTCAAACCCAATACGAGTGTCGTGTATTATGAACATATTGAGGAGTTCATATCCTACATACAGTTATCCCAGAAGGTACCTTTCCTCAACGAGCAATTTTACATGCTTCGCGCATAAAAGATACAAATGTTTGGTTAGTACAAAAAAAAATTGAAACCTTCATAGTTTTTGCTGGTAATGTCTAGCATTTGTAGTACCATTTAGTAACTAATTCACATTTTGAGTCATTCGAGAGTTTGACTGCAATGTTTTGCTAGATCACTGAATGTTAGTTGCCCATGTTCAATGTTCCTTCAGTTCTAATCATTCTGGGGTGCAACTTAATTCTTCTCCCTTCCAATGATTTTAGCTTTTTGGACGTGGAACACAACATCACATATAACACAGAGAAGCTTCAGAAGCTTCGGTCGAACTGCAGGCCTATTGAGGAAACCATCCGGGAGAGTGTCCAATACTACCAAGCTTTAGGCATCCTGAACTGAGCTTCCAGCTGCGTTACCAAATTTAGGAGATAAACGAAAAAGTATTTCCGGCACCAATGGTACTTGCAACTATTTATTTTTTCATGGAAACAACGAAAAGCATAAGCTGGTCGGTGATACAAGTTAGGAGATCATGTAAAAACCAGAGCACCAATGTTTTCAACATGTTCTCTTTTGGTCTCTGCTCAGTGGCAAAATTAAGGAGACAATTTCTTGTGTGCCACTAAAAAATTACTTGATTCCTTGTGTGTCATAAAAAACGATGAAGTTCCTTCTATACCATTGATGAAAATTTTAATGCCTCATGTGCCACTACCGTCACAATCATCATGTAACAACGTTAAATGATGCGTAAAATGACAAAAATACCCCTATCAGTTAGACTTAAAAAAAAATTCCGCTCCTTTAATGTCACTCCATACCAAGTGACCTCTGGAAACACATAAAATGATATTTTAAATAAAAAAATTTACACAAAAAAGGTATTTACATCAACACAACCATATTGCAAGGAATCAAATAAAATTTTCTTCCTGCTGCGCGAGCCTGCCGCACGCGCGCCCGACTCCTTTTCTTGCCAGGACGTCTCTTTTCCTGTGTGTGCTTGCCTGCCGTCTCCTTGCTCCTCTCCCTAGCACCTGCTCGTGAGCGGCTCTTCACCTGCTGCTCACCTGCTCACGCACGCATCCTCTTGCTGCGTCGGAGCTCAACAACTTGAGGATCTGTGCAGCAGAGATTCCCCCCACCCCTTCCCGCGCGCGTGTGTGCTGAGATCTGCCCGCCTGCCATGGGAGCGTCAAAGAGCTTCAGGTGAACGGGCAAGAGACAAGAGAGAGAGTTTTGAGAATGAAAGTGGGACTCACCAGTCAGTCTAACAAGGAGATAAGGGCATTGTGGACAATGAACCAATGAACAAGTCAGCTCGCGTAACATTGGAGATTTTTGCTATTTCCACCATAAAATCAACAGGCTTTGTTAAAATGATTATGAAATCGTAGGATTTATTAAAATAATCATAAAAATATTGTCATATCGTTAAAATAACCGTGACATATTTTTTAAAAAAAATACTCTTAGCCTTCTTCTACCTCTATCCCTCTCGCTCCTCTTCTTTCTTTTTCCTCTCTCCTCTCTCCTCTCCTCTCTCTCCCGGACCATCCTTCCCGGACGTCGACCGCCTTACCCGCGCGCCACCACGACGCCTCCGCCCGCCCCATGCGCGCCTTCCGCCGCACCGCCGGCCCTGCTGGTTGGAGAGCCCACCCCCAGCACCGCCGGCCTGCCGCGCCCACCCGCCAGCGCCGCCCTGCTGGTCGACCACCGTGCCCACCCGCTAGCGTCGTCGCGCCCTGCTCGACGCGCCGCCCTGCCCGGCCCTACGACGGGAGGGCGCGGGTTCCGACGCCGCCCTGACCGGCCGCGGAGAGGGCGCGAGGAGCCACCGGTGAGAGAGGAAGAAGAAAGGAGAGAGGAGAGAGGGAAGGAAAGAGGAGAGAGGAAGAAGAAAGGAGAGAGGAGAGAGGGAAGGAGAGAGTAAGAAGAGAGGAGAGACATAGAAGACTGAGGGTATTTTTATCTAGAAAATATGTCGTGGTTATTTTAGCGGTATGACAATATTTTCATTATTTTAACAAATCTCACGGTTTTGCGATCATTTTAACGAAACATTGAATGACGGAATGTGATGGTAGTGGCACAGGAGGGCATCAATATTTTTGTCAATGACACAGAAGGAACTTTGATATTTTTTATGTCACAAAAGGAGCGAATTAAATTTTTGATGGCACACAGGAAATTCTCTCAAAATTAAGTGGTGTCCCAGTAACATTAATAACGCATATATAATCATATGTGCGAGCTGCTGCGCATTGTAACTGTAGAATTGAGCTATCAATTCAGAGTTATTGATAAGTGCGATTCTTGAAGGATTTTTTTTTCCAGACTTAGAAACTGAATCTTCCAAGTAGCATTCATGGGAATGTTTTTGCTCTACTGCTACCAAGAGGGATCAGAATGGCCTAACGGGGGCAGGATACAGTACATACAACATTTTGCATTAGCCCTTTTCGGCCATTCGATCAGGGAGGAACAGGCAGACAATTCCTTGGTTTTAGCAGCACAACTATAGTTAAACACAAGCAGCAAGGAACCAGAACTGAACATGACACAAATCTATAGTAGCTATAATTAGAACATATTCAACTGCATAAGTCTCCTCACATGTATCTACCAGAATCTGTACGAACTGACTTAAAATTTGGGCTGGCATTGCACCCAATACTGGACTGTTTGGCAGTCTCCAGGTAGAACAGGTCATACTTGCAAAACAAAAAAGAACAAGAAACAAAAGAAAGGGAGGAACAGGTATCATGGAAACTGAATGCCTGTATGGGGATAACTGATACCATTCCTGATCTGAGTAGTAGTTGCAGAAGAAAATCCTCCCATCAAAAGACAAGTTAGGAGCATCAGTAAATGAACTAGCAACTGGCCTTCCATACCCTTCACTCCATTAGCACCTACATAATCTGCAAAGAAGGCCTAGGTTCTAATACAAGAAATGCATGGTGGACCCGAAACACCCAGGAGCAAGCCCACGCAGCTCAGAGGGTGTTCGACTGATGATGTCTAGATAGCATAGCAAAAATATTCAGACTACTGCCAGCGGCAAGTTGTTTGATGCAGCAAGCAAAATGCACAACGTAGTCTTTGAGATAGCATCCATTCATCCTAGATTCCTAGGCTAGAAGGACTGAGTATATCTACTGCTTGTGACCTTCATCTTACCATAGCATGATTACTGTCGGTGGCTGACAGCAGCATGAGATACAACCTGCAAAATGTTATTGACAGGAACCTCCCAAATTAGAATATAACTACCAGAGAGTGCTGGCCAACATAATTATGAACTGAGAAGAGAAACAATTCAATTCAATACAATACAAAGCTCATTTTGGTTACTCACATTTGCAATATAACCACAATGTAATGATTTTGTAACACAACGTTGCATATATTTAGCTTTGTACAACCGAAGATATACCATTGTAAATAAACTGCACGACAAGAAACACCCAACCTTGCAAGTTGGTGTTGTACGATGCATATTAGTAATGCGTCATCTAAATTCTAAACAAAGAGACAGAAATACTATAATGGACTTATTGGAAGTGGAACTGGTTCCAATAATGTATTATCGTTAATATAGAGCCCAAATTCAGTCAAAAGTCACTACTGATACACTCCTATTTATTTGAGAAACTATCTCCTCTGAAAGAGCATATAGAGTGACTGTCAAGTTAGATGTCTACCAAGCAAAATATAATGCAGACGTGAATGCTAAACGCTGCAATTGTTCACTGTGGATTTTGTATAGAGAATTCAAATGCACAGACAAACTGGTACTGAGCAACTAAGGAAACCAAAACAAACCTTTTACCATTCTATTTAATCCAATCTCTGGTGCACACGAGAGCCTCAGTTGTTTTGATGTTCAGTGTGCTCCATTGCTTAGGAATAACTGATCCTTCACTATTTAAAGCTGCCTCACAATGAACAGCAGAAGCGGGCATTGCCAGGACGTCACGTGCCATAATTGAGAGGGTTGGATACTTTGTAGAATTGCTCATCCACCAGTTCAGAACATCAAAATCATCCTTCCTCGGAACAAGGTCATCATCCAGGTAATCGGTAAGTTCTGTCAGTACATGGCTGCTTTTCTGCACATTAAGATGATCATCCCAATCTTCCAATGAATCCTTGTAGAGTCCACCCGTTTGAACATTATGAGCTTCACAAGTTGATATGTCAACGCTCAGTTTATGATCAGGACTGTAATATTCAAAAAACAGCTCCCAGATCATATCACGTACGGTAGAAACGTACTTCACTGCATCAGTGCCAAAAGCTTGTTGAAAGCGGAACTCTATAAAGTTAATTTTGAATGTAGGATCAAGAACAACAGGTATGGACAACCACACATATGAATCTTGCCAATACTCATCAAGCATTTCCTGCATCTCCCAAATCATGCTAGAAAGTTCAGTATGATCAGTAGATGCTTCTGCTTCCAAAGCTGCTCTAACTATCCATAGTTCATTGAAGTACATGTTTGCCGTGGGACAAACAGGACCAGAAATTACTTTGACCACATGATAGAAAGCTCTCAGTATCTTGCGAACAGACTCAACAATTGTACTGTCTTTGGCAGATAAGAACTCTTCAGAGAGAACTGACTTCTTGAAATTCAGAAGAACCTCAAGCCCAAAGTAAATTTGGTGCCACCATTTCGCATCTTCCTCAGGGCATTTCAATTCCATATGTTTAAATTCTGTAAGCTGCTCGTGGGTCAGTGATGACGACATATGCAAGATAGACCTCTCCAGTATATCAGTAACAAGATGAAGCACTGGTTGCCCTTTTGAAATAATGCTGTTAAGCACATCATCCATACATGAAATCTTATACAGTTCACCTCCAATAGGAAGGTGTTTCCTTCGTATAAGAAAGTCCTTCAGCTTTGAGGTACGCTCGTCATTTCTAATTTCACTGACTGATGTCAAGCTGAAAAGCTTCTGATCAAGATTCCAATCAATTATAGCTTCCTGTATGACATTAAACGGCGCAGTCTCAGATTCTAATCTCCTATCCAAATTAGTAGCTGAGGGTGAAACAAACCAAACTTTATGATTTTCCTTTGAAGCTTCCAATCTGAATCAATAAAGTGCACTGTCAGACAGATGTACTTCGCTGAGGCCTGAGATCCTTGAGGAGCCCATAAACATGCTGATAAGGATACCCGATGGGAAGACGCAGAAATTTTCTTTCTAAGGTCAGCCTTTTCTTTCTGAAATAAATTAGTTAAATACCCTTCGATATCAATGCTTGAGACCATGTTAAACGCTGGATTGAGGCTCTTCACAAAAGTTCTCAATTCTTCCTGCTCGACAATTGACAGGGGATAGCCACGCAAAATAATCATCCTAGTTAACTCTTGACAAGATGCTTCTTGGTCAAATTTCCAGGTTACATCCACCACAGACTGAGCTGATGCTGTACTTTGTTCCTTGGGGTCCATTTTTTCTAGCAGTGGTGAAGGAGGAATGCGTTGGTCCACAGGGATTCTTTCACCAGAGCTGCCCTTGAGGAACTTGGTGACACAGCAAGGAATCTGAACCTTACCATTTGTCAAGGCAGATGAGCTTGTTTTGAAGCCTAGATTTTGAACTTGGTACACTGAACTGAAGAAATGCACTCTTCTGATCAGTTCTTATGGTTCCACCTTGCACTTGATAAGTCTCAATATGTTGGTTCAAATTACTTACAGTTTTATTACCTCCACTGAGGCACTCGTGGCTACCTGCTGACCTGAATTTTCTGTTCTCATTATGAGTTGCCAAGTTTGTCTGGAGTGAATCTGGAAGAATTTGGTCCAGGGAATCTATTTCATGGACCAATAGTATGCGTAAGTTTTAAGTAACTTAATATATGCACATAATATGGATGACAGACAATTATCCATCAAGAAAACCACAGCTTACAACCAAATTTACACCATAAAAATTGGGAAACAATATAATTTCTTACATATAGCAGAAGGATCATGCGCTGCAAAAATATATTGTATGTCCCAATATTTCACAGTATTTGTCTGAATTCGCCCATGTAGATACACCAACCAACTAGTCTATCACAACATCAAGGTGTTGTAGACACTTGAAATTTTGCAATAACTATTATTAATTCCTTAAATGATGAGAATTGTAAATGCCAATCCCATAAAAATTTGACAATACTGCTAAATGGAGGGATTAATATAAATTATAAACCAATAATAGGACTCGAATCTTACATTCATTGTGGAAAAAGGGAAAGGGTTACTAGATATATTTACATAAAGGAAACCATTTTATCCTCAGCCGAAAGACCTTAACAAGAGTAAAAATATATAAAAAGCCGTTCAGCAGGGTCCACACCTATCGTTGTCATTTTGCGTTAGAGTAACCAGAGCATACCATATACAAGGTCCACATCCAATTGCTGCTGGCTCTGATGCAGATCCTCTTTCGCTCAATAAGCTTTGTAATGTTGCCAAAAATAGCCACCAGAGCAACTCAACTGAACATGACAGTACCTGCATTCCCCTCTCTGAATCACTCCATTTACAAAAACAGGCTTATACTCAGCCCAAACTTTAGATTCCACATTTGTGAATTTGGAGTCACCATCAGAAGCTACCCCTGCATGCATATTATCACTGTTATGCTCGTCCAAGTGTTCGACCCCTGCAGATATGAAATAATTAACTTTCCTGACAGGGTGTAGTTAAACTACTGAGTCTGATTGTATAAACACCAACAGAAAGATGAAATTTCACCAAGTAAAAGTGGAAATAATCTCTACAGAAAGCTGGACACTAGGCAACCTCACCTACAGATGGAACTAGCCCATCAAGAAATGTCAGCACACAATTTGCACATATAAAAAACATAGGAGCAGAGGTTGATCAAAAACATGAACAAAAACTGCTAAGAGATGGAGGAGGTCGCCGTACTTTCGAGCCTGACCTTTCTTCTCTTTTATATTCCTAAGTTCAATCTTTTTCATCCACTCAGGATGCATTAAAGACTTCATTTTTCCAAATTTTTGCCAATTCCAAGCATTCTAAGATTCAGAATAGGTCATGTGGTATCTTGTTTACCAACTAATAAAGCTTAAAACATATAGCCTCCATGATGCTAATACTTAGCCATGCTCCAATTTCTTGCATCTGAACATGAACAGTGAACTGAATGCAGCTAACACATAGCATTCTGCAGGCCACATCACATGGCTGATGAAGAAATGTAAAATATTGAAATCATTATGCAGAAACCAAAGCATACCATATCGAAGGCCTGCATCCTGTGGCTTCTGGTACTCTTTTGCTTTGCAAATTTTATAATGTTGCCATAAATAGCCACCCCTGCAACTGAAATGGACATGGCAATGCCGGCATTCCGCTCGCATCACTCCGTTTACAAGAACTGGCTTGTACTCGTCCCACAACTTTGATTTCAAATGTATGAATCTGGAGTCACCATTGGAAGCTACCGCTTCTTGCATGTCATCACTGTCATGCTCATTCAAGCGATCCATTCCTGCATATGCAAGACATAATTAACTTTCTTGATGACACATGGTTAAAATACTATCACACTGGCAAAACAGCAACGAAAAAGAGGAATTTATGAACACAACGACAACAATCCCTACAGAAAGCTAGACATGTCACTTGTCAGGCAACCTCAACAACAGTTAAAACAACACAATTTGCAGAACCCATAAAAAAAGATTGGAAACCAGATCGCCATAAGTTCCGATCAATCCTTACTTTTCCTTTCTGAACTTGATAGTTTTTCATCAATTAAGTTTGCGAAAAGCTCCATCTTTTCACTAATTTTCTCTGCCGTGCAGGTTCCAGGAATCGACCCCGCGACCTCTTGCTTATACCAACTTAAAGCTAAAACCATGATATAGTTTTTCGAAACTTTACGCGCGTAGACAACGGATTCTGCAGCACCTCAACTCCCCAAAACTCCCAACTAAACAAAAAAGAAACAAGCTCAAAGCTCTACAGGCCCTTGATCCTTACCCACGAACAACACAGCGGCGACGAAATTCGTCCCCCCCCCCCCCCCAAAAAAAAAGAGAGAAACAGAATTCCAGATATAGCAGTGAGGAGGATCGTTCCACTTACTAGCTAATGATAGTGGAAAACCGGAGAACGAAAATCATCGGAGAACTGGACGCGTGAACCAGCGGGCGCGCTGCGGTGGAAGCAGCCAGCGGAGTGGGCGGGTGTGGGTTAGGGCACGGAGCTGGATGCCTGGATGGATGAACGGGTTGGGTTGGTGGGTGCTCAGCCTCAGCCCGCCTAGTTCATGATGTGGGCTTGCTTCGGCTCCCGATGAGCTAATGGGCCAGCGGCGTAGGAGAAATCGAGGAATTGGGCTGCATCGAGGCATTCCTTCGTCGTGTGAAGCCGTATGGCGGCTTGCCCAACATTAGATTTTTGGGCTTCGGCTGCTGGCCTCTTCCGCTTTTTCCTTTTTTTTAGCCACAACTCGAACAAATGAAGGAACTCCCTTCCCCTCAAAAACAGAAAAAAAAAATGGAGGAAAACCCTTAAAACCAACTGCCAAAAACGTCGGCGGCTATGACACCCAGCAACGGACGCACTGATGGTTCCCACAGGCCTAACGATGTACCGATACAGGATAACCAGGATTGAGGCATACCACAACAATTTCCTCCATGCATCAACACATCAATCAACAAATAAACTAGAGATAAAAAAAACAAATAAACTAACCAGGAAACAGCTTTCTATGACTTCCGATAGCCTTCATCAACGAATTCCTATCCAGGCAAAAAAAAAAAAAACGACAGCACATAATTCTCACTGTACATTTAATCTGCACTGAAGTCCTGAATCACAATACAGGAAACAATAGTGCAACAATACAATCTGAAACATGGAATTTTGGAAGCCGCAAGAATACAGCAAACCAATCTTTGTCATAGGTTAGAAGCACCAGGGCTATGTACTGCATGTAAGTCTCGTGCTGATAATAAGCATAATTAGCGTTGGTAGACAGACTCCAGCATGACACAAGGCCTGCAAAAATAGATTATAGCAACTTCTTAAATTGTAACATTGCTCCCAACATGGATCATTGGAACTGTGAAATGTAACAATTCAACGCCATATAAACAATCTAAGATTACGTTTTTGTTCACAAAGATACAGCAGAAAATGTATCACAAGCAAATTGCATCACAGCTACTTGCAATGTGAGTTCTTTGAGCCTTCATGCTTGACCTATACCACCAACCTCCTAACTATTATTCATATATATCACGAAAGTAGAGAGGCACATTTATGCCCATCGTAAGAGCTTTTGGCTGAAAGATCCACTCTCTACTGCCAATAAGATTCTGATGATCCTATGCATTTATTTCACAATGGGTATTTGACAGTGATTGCAATAAATTGCTCAGCTAATAAAATATGATAATGCAGGTCTAAGTGGTAACATTCCATTATTCCAACTGTGCCCATCAAGAACCAAGTGACACATAAGCGCATGCCAATAACACGAACAGAGGCTTCCTAATCAAACTTAAGTAAACAACAATGAAAATCAACAAAACAAACAAAGTGAAGAGTTTACCATTTCACTTAATCCAATCTTGGATGCATACAAGAGCCTCAATTGTTTTGATGTGTAATGTGCTCCATTGCTTATGAATCACTGGTCCCTCACTGCTTAACGCTGCCTCACAGTGAATAGCAGAAGCTGGCACTGCCAGGACATCACGTGCCATAATTGAGAGGGTTGGATACTTTGTAGAATTACTCTTCCACCAGTTCAGAATATCAAAATCATCCTTCCTTGGAACAAGGCCATCTTCAAGGTAGTTTTCAAGTTCTGTAAGTAGCTGGCTCCTTGTCTGTGCATTAAGATGCTCATCCCAATCTTCCAATGAATCACTGTCAAATCCATCAACTTCAACATCACGAGCTTCACGATTTGATGTGTCAACACCTGCCTTATCTACAGGACCGCAATACTCCTGAAACAGCTCCCTGATTGCATCACTAACAGCAGATACATACTTCGTTGCATCAGTGCCAAAAGCTCGCCTTAGACGGAACTCAATGAAAGTAATTTTGAATCTAGGATCAAGAACAACAGGTATCGACAACCACACATATGAATTTTGCCAATACTCATTGAATGCTTGCTGCATCTCCCAGACCATGCTAGCAAGTTCCGTGTGATCGGTACATGCTTCTTCTTGAAGCACTGTCCTAACTTTCCATAGCTCATTGAAGTATATATTTGCAGTGGGGCAAACAGGACCAGAAATTACTTCAACAGCGCGATAGAAAGCCCTCAATATCTTGCAAGCAGATTCAGTAATTTTAGTATCATCGGCAGACAAAAGTTCTTCAGAGGAAAATGCCTTCTTGTAATGTAGGAGTACTTCAAGCCTGAAGTAGACTTTGTGCCACCATTTCGCATCTTCCTGGGGGCACTTCATTCCTATATGTGCAACAACGTCTAAAAGTTGCTGCCGAGTCAGCAATGAAGACATATGTGCTTGGATAAACCTCTCTAATAGATCACCAACAAGATGAAGCACTGGCTGTCCTTTTGAAACAATGTTATTAAGCACATCATCCACACAAGCAATGTTGTAAAGCCCACCTCTAATAGGAAGACATTTCTGTTGGTTGAGTGAGTCCATCAGCTTTGGGATACTCCCCTCGTTTCTAACTTCGCTAACAGAAGTCAAGCTGAAATGCTTCTGAACAAGATTCCAATCTCTAACAGCTTCCCATATAACATTGTATGGCCCACTCTCAGAATCTAGTAAACAAGTGTCCTTATAATGTATCATCCTTTCCAAATTTGTAGGAGAGGACCAAAACACACCAAACTTGATTATTCTCCTTTGAAGTTTCCAATCTGAATCAATAAAATGTGCTGACAAACAGAGATACTTAACTGAAAGCTCTGCTCCTTGAGGAACCCAAATATTTGCTGACAAGGAAACCCGATGGGATGAAAATGCAAGTTTCTCCTTAAGGTCAGCCTTTTCTTTTTGAAACAGAAGGGTTGAATACTCTTCTATATCAATTCTCGAAGCCATGTTACACGCTGGATTCAGGATCTTTGCAAACCTTCTCATTTCTTCATGCTCAACAACTGACAAGGGATAGCCATGCAAAATAATCATTTTAGTTAGCTGTTGATAAGATGCTTCTTGGTCAAATTTCATACTTATGTCTGGAAGAGCCTGAGCAGGTGAGGTATTTTGTTCTATCGCCGGTAAAGCTAGAATATGATGGTCTGCAGGGGTTGTACCAGAGTTGTTTCCCTTGCGGAACTTGCTAGCATATTCTGCAATCTGAACCCTACCATTAGTCAAGGCAGGTGACAGCTCATCTTGAAGCCTAGACTTCAAATTTGGTACACTGGACTGAAACACACTCTTCTGATGACTTAAGGTAGTTCCACCTCGTGCTGGACAAGTCAGCGTATGTCGGGTCAAATGGCTTCTACCTTTATCTGCGCTGAGCCGCTTGTTGCAATGGACACAGTCAGCGCCCTGGATTCTCCCATCAACATAAAATGGTATAAAATCCTTCCATACCCTTGACCTGAATTTGTTGTTCTCGCTATGAGTTACCAAGTTGAAGTCATCAAGTGAATCTGGAAGAATCTGGTCCACTGGTTCAACGTCATTCAGCACTAATGCATTAAATATATATAGCTCAGTCAGAGTATGTGTAAAATATGAAAGACACAAAGGACATAAAACTTCCATGATGAAAATGGCAGTTTAAACCTGAATTTACACCATCTAACAGGGAAAACAAGCAATATTTCTGACATGAGATGTATATGATAATGCCTTGCCATATTTTGAATCTATTATGCAAACAGATTAAGGTAGAATGAACCACTTATATCCTTCACAATATCAAAGTAAGGATAAAGAGTTAAAGGATAAAACATTGAAATCAGACTAAATTATTGATTCATCAAATTGCACTCATTGTGCAACACAAGAACATATATTGCTAAATGCAGCAGTAAAAAACTGATGGTTCAAATTCTTAAAGTGCCTATAGTAATACTATTTTCTGGTCTCTAGCTATAGTGCTACTCAACAACTAATAAAGCATACCATAAGGAAGATCCCCAATCTGTTGCTGCTGGCCCAGACCTAGTCCATCCTTTGCTCGACAAATCTTCTGGTGCCGCCACAAATGGCTTGTTCCATTGGACTGCCCATCGGCACCTTTGCAACTCATGAGAATATGGCAGTAGTGGCACTCTGCGCTCTGAATCACTCCATTCACAAAGATGGGCTTGTACTCATCCCACACCTTAGACCTCTTCTTACTTCTAAATCTGGAGAGACCATCGGAACCATCAGAAGCTACCTCTGTTTTAATATCATAACCTTCATGCTCGTCCATCTGATCCATAGCTGCACATAACGGTACGTAGAGTTATTAACTTTATTGACAATTTGCGGTAGAACAGCATAACGAGTGGATTAAAAAATATGCCAAAAAATTATGAGCCGCAAACATAGATACAGAACCTCCAACAAGAAATGCCAGGAGCACAGTTTGCACAAAGCCAAAAACAGAAAGTACTGCAGAACGCCCAGTGCGACACAGATAACCCCCAGTTTAACCTGAACTTGCTAACAACGTCATACCTACCTTTATGCGCACAGACAACTACAGCTAGCACCTAGCATGACTCAGTAAACCACTTCACATATACTTAAAGCCCTCAACGAAAATACTATAACACCATTAAAAAAACACCGGCAGACATTAAATCGAACCGGATTGCATCACTTACTGCTCCTCCAGGAACTCAAAAAAAACTCCGGGAAATGGATGCGCCGACCAGCTGGGGAGTTCGAATCGAATGGAAGATGGGGAGCAGTGTGGATCGAGGCGGACGGAAGAACAGCGGAGGGGAGGGGAATTCGGGCAGGGTTAGGGCATGGAGCTGGAGCTGGATGGATCTATGGGTGGGGGTGAGCTCGCAGGGAACCCGACCCAGTTCTTTCTGGGCTTAGATGGGTTCTGGATGGACTACTGGGCCGGTCAGGCGCAAGGAAACTGAGCCGCGACCCGTGGGAACTGCGGACTTCCCAGCCCATGTACGAATGGGAATGTGTCTTGTTGGGGGCCCGGATCTACAATTTTGCCCATGTGGAAAGCTAGCGGCACTTTCGATGTTTCTATATTTCAGGGGAAAAGTCTACAGAGATGTTTCTTTTTGAAAAATAAAAAGAAAAAACGGCTTAATATATTTTGCTCGTTGGAGCCTTGGAGGAATCCGTCTTCATCACCGTTTCAGCTTGCTCATTATGACTAGGGAGTGTCACTCACTCATACAAATGAACAGAACTCGAACCGTCATAGCACACAAAATGCCTGCCCCAAACAAAGAACAAGCAAATCACAGATAAGCACCTGAGCCAAAATCAACCAACGCGGCCAAACAGAAATTACATCTACGGGGAACCGAACGAGGTTTCTTTTCGACTGTGGAAACAAGTACAACCTTTGCCCAGTAAAATAGCCATATATGAAATATTCTGACTCTTTAAATGTTCTGAACTTCTGATCTAGAGCTATACGGATGATAGCTTCTTACAGCTATTACAGAAACAAAGGTCTGGGATGCAAAATTGAAATATCAATATCTGACAGTGAATATGTAGCAAAGAACTATATGATGTACTTCTATCTGTATGTGCAAATATGATTGTCCTTGTCCCTTCTGCAATGATGCCCAAGGATGGTCTTAAATGATGTTGATAATGGTACCTGATCCAGAAATACAGACAAGAATCAGCCATGTAACAAGTGACTATGAGTGTAACAGGAAAATCAAATGAGAAGCTGATTAACAGAATGTTGGTAGAGTATGTCATTAACATTGTCAGGTCGAAAAAAAAAAGAATAAAATAGGTACACAATTTAGGGAGAGACAGCAGGACACAAGGCTGTGAGAGCAACGTTTAAGATATCTATTTGCCAGAAAAATTGTTGAAGTATTTAACATATCAAAACATGATAACACTTCCAAGAAATTTAAGATGAGAATTTTTTTACTCCCTCCCATTTTCTTTGGATGACACATAGGATAAAGAATTTGAACTAATTGCAGTGCAAATTCTCTGTCCTAAACATCATCAAACAAATTGGAGATAGTACTACTACATAAGGACAGTTAACGTATTTAATAGTTCAAAGCTCAGGACAAGGTTTCAAAAGCTCAAAATATTTGTTCCTGAAGAACCAAGCGGTAAATCCTTGTTATACTTGTTTGTCAACAATGTTATCATTCTGAAGCTGTTCAAGTACAGCAAAAACATTCATCCTAATACATGGTTCTGATTTATCAATTTATACCACAGAATTCAGGGGAAAAAGTTGTGCATGCTTCTGACAGCCCCCATATTACTTATGAGCATTGCAGAATTCAGGGGAAAACGTTGTGTATGCTTCTGACAGACCCCATATTACTTACTTATGAGCATTGGTGTAGAAAGGAAAAAGTACATCCAGAACGTTCTATTCACATTTAGCTTCGGTTTCTAATGTCCGGTTCGACCAAAGTCTACTGACAAAGATGGAGAAATTTTCATTTGATGGACTAGCTAATTATTATTCTAAAAACTAAATGGTTTTGTACTAACTGTTACCGTGCTAGTAAGTTGTCTCAAACTCCAATAACAAACATCCAAGCAAAATAAAACAAAACAAAAAACGAGATATCATTCCTTTATCCTAACATCTACCAACGATGCACATAATCAGACACAGCGGTTTGGTAACCCATATTGATATTGGTATCAGGACACCACAATACTTTCCATGCACGTTGATCTAGATCCAGATATGGACAACAAATAAAATGTCGATCACCCACTTCTTGTAAGCACCAGTTTCAACACACAACGGTCATTGAGAAACAACAAACTGCAACATGTTGAGAAATGATTACCTACTTGGTGATGTATGAACACAGCCTAAACCACCAACTAAGCCGGTGTAGATGAGATGTTGTAGCGACTGCGCAGTCCATCAATAGCTCTCTCTGCGGACTTACCCATCTCAGGGACAGTCACCTTGCACACTGACCACCAACAACAAAAAGTCAGAACACAACAGCTTGACGAAAAACATCTGGAATTGAACTAAAATTCAGAGAATGTCTGTTCAGTTCAGTCCCAAGTACCGCGAGACGTAGAAGCCTGCACCTCAGCCACAAACTTCTTGTACGAGGTCTGCAATTCACGGGAATCACCAGAAATTCAGGATTTAGCCAACGAACTAAGCAGGTGAACAATTAATCACAGGGTTCATTGCAGACAATAAGAGGAAACCCAACGGATGGGCTGGGGTTACTTACCTTCACCACCTCGCAGCGCTCAGCGATCTTGTCAGTCATCTTCTTATGCTCCTTGTCCGCCTCCTCCGCCAGCTGCAGGCAGCCCTGCGTCTGCATCTGCGCACAACACGGGAGACGACGAGAGCAGATCACATCACGTTCGGTTCGCGCATGGAGAATTCATCACCGGAAGGAAGCAAATAAGCGGGGAGGGTGAGATGGAGGAGCCGGAGACGTGAAATCACCTTGACGCGCTTGGAGATGCGGGAGTGGGAGGCCTCGAGATCTCGGACGGAGGCGCTGTGGAGCGCGTCGAGGCGGCGCTTGAGGGAGTCGAGGTGGGACGCGGCGACGCTCCGCAGGTCCGCGACGGTGGACATGCTCGCGGGGGCGGCGAAGGCGAGGGAGGCGGCGAGGGGGGAGTTCCTGGTCCTGGGCTTCGCCACCGGCGATGACGAGGGGGAGAGGAAGCTGAGGTCGGCGGCGGGGGACGCTGCGCTGGCGGATGGCGAGGAGGCGCCGGAGAGGAGGGAGACGGGGCTGGGCTTCGCCTTGGGCTTGGCCCTGGCCCGGGGCTTGGAAGCGGTTGCCGCTGCCGCTGCTCTCGCCTTCCTCATGGTTGCCAGCCGTGGAAGCGAAACGACCGGGGAAAATGAAATTCGAATTTCGAATGGATGGCGGTCCGTGGTAGAGGGGCAGAGGCGCCTGCTTTTATAAAGGCGACGAGGGCGCCCGGCGAGGCGGTAACCCGTTCAAGAGCAAGCCACTGACTTGTAGGACCCGGATAGAGGCCACATGCCAGATAATAAGCCACTGACTTGCAGGTCCGCTTTCAGTTGGCGATCACCACCGCAGATGTTGAACTGAAGCCACAGATAGCAACATCATCGGATAGATATATATATATACACAAACACCAGGTAGTTCTCCAGAATGGCTACAGGGAGCGAACAAGAGCATAGAGCAGGCAAAAACTCTTCCTACAAGCCTTTTTCGTCAAGGCAATTTCCTACAAGCTACGGGGGGTGGTAGTTACACTGGTTACGCTAGCCCTAAATTACATACCTTTTTTTAACTGCCTAAATTACATATCTAGCAGTCAGCCACAGTAAGACAAAACCGGAGCTGCGGCGGGGCAGGGTGTGGCGAGAAACAAACCATCAGCACCTCAGCTCCAACATACGACGGTACACATGAGTAGCATCGCCTCAGGAAATAGATTATACAGGCTACAAAAAGTACTTTCATATCCAGTCGAAGGTGGCAAGATGCTGCTCCCTAATCATATCCTAAACAGGTAACGCAGGTCGTCCACAGTGAGTCGGGTTGCATGGCCACCCGATTTGTCGTCACCAAAAGCAGAGTTAACCATGGCCCGCTTCTCCTCCTGTCAAAAACGGCAGGAAAATGGTCCAATAAGCAAAATGGCATCAAGCTTTATCAGTAATTACTAATTAGCTGAGTGAATTTATATCAGAAACATCAAGCCACCAATCAAGCAGTTTAGTTCCCAGGGAAAAAGACGCTGCTGTAATAAACAAAGTGAAATTTCTTCATTCTCTCATACACTTGTAATGCGACAACGGCATGATTCAAGCATCAATCACACAATTTTCTCACAATCCAAAGAAGGATCAAGTTGTCACATGACTAAATAATAGATTCTGCTATATTTGTGTGTTCTCATGCTTAAACAGAACTAATTAGATGCATGCGCCATAATAGAAAATGAAACCATAAATTGGTAGTAAAATTCAAGGAAAATATGTATTACCTGAAGAGCTAAAATACGATCTTCTACTGTATCTTTAACGGTTAAGCGAGAAACAGTAACAGGACGAGTCTGCCCAATTCTGTGTGCTCTATCAACTGCCTGGTCCTCAGCATAAGGGTTCCACCAAAGATCAAGGAGAATTACATGGCACGCAGCAACCATGTTAAGGCCAAGATTACCTGCTTTCAGTGACATTATCATAACTCTAACCTGAAAACGCAAAAGGATACTAATTAGTATGGATGACAGTGGATATCTGGAAATTGTAAGGTAAGGGAAAACAAACAAGGACCTCTGGGTCAGTGTTAAAATCCTTCACCGCTTTATCTCTCAAGTTGAGTGACATAGTCCCGTCAAGCCTCCTGTACTGTATAAGATTGCTATTCAGTGAAAGCTCTAGCAAATCAAGCATGCCAGTCCACTGGGAGAAGACAATGGCTTTCACTGGGGCTACTCGACTTCGATTTGATACCATAATATCACTGTCAGTAAGGGCATCTGTGTTAATGATTGAATTCAGTTTATCAATGGCTGATTGTATCTTGGAGGAGATGAAACTGCTTTGGCTGATTGAAGATGATTCATCATTTGCTGATGAACTTGCTTTCGCAGAACCAGACTTGCCAGTGATGCAAATCCTTAATGCTCCTGATGAAAATAATGATTCAAGACTTAATGTTTTATTACAATTAGGGGCAGGACACATATTCTCATCAGTCATTATCCGCTCATGTACACATTGATAGCAGAAAACATGGCCACAAATCGCCACAACAGCATCCTCAGGTGGGTCCTGCAAAGAAATATAATATCGTTGTAGGCATTAAAATAGGTGGGAGGCACTTTTATGTTAGTCACAGTAATTTTTAACAAAAATGAGTAAACTGAATGTGAATGAAGCCAGTGATCATGGGCACATGCATAGTGTACAAATGAAGGAAAGAATGGTCTAGCAAACTGTCTGCAGAAACTATAGACCTGGAACCAGGACACCAGAGAATATCCCAGATAGGGTTTCTTGCATTTCCTAAAATTATGTACTCCCTCTGTTCTCAAATTTTTTTCACTAGGACAATAATTTTAGTTCAAAAATAAATTAGAGTAATTGTCCTAACAATAACAGTTAAAAAGACAGAGGCTGTATGTTTTAGGTCAAAACTGTGTATGTATAGGCCAGTTCAAGTGCTCAGCTAGCTACACTTCTTGCTTATAGTGCATGTTTCTGAGAGCATGAAATAAGGAGAACAGGATTAACAGTTAAATTTCAGTACTTTCCAGACAAATCATTGGACGAGAATTTTAAGGATTAGATTCATAAAAATTTGCAGGTCCCATGCAAAGCAAATCTACCTAAGTTGGATTGTGTAATTGATTACTTCGATAAAGTTCTCAAAAAGTTCATAGAAATGAATCATGCAAATATTGTGAACCATAGTAAAATATTCAGTTATTTGTAGCAACGAAAAGAAAATTTTTAAAACAATGACTGCTGTACAAAAGATAACTTTGTGGAAGTATAAGAAAAGTTTGGTATTTTATTTACACAGTACACATAACAATCTTTTGTAGCTAAAAGCATGCAAATCTGATTAATTTTAATACAGTTTTTTATATTGAACAGGAAAAGATATCCAATTTACGTGGAGTTGTATTTATGTGAGGAAATTCCAAATTTGGGGGACACAGTACCATGTTTCTACCTTAGGACCCAATAGATCAAATTTGTCACCCATATAGGGGGAGAGAGAGAGTACATGAGCATCAAAATAGTGGTGAGAGCTATATTGCTTACAGTGCAGACGGTACAAATCGCTGACCCTACTTCAAGCTTCGCAAGCAAATCTATTACAACTTCCTTAGGAAGTTGCTTTGCCATTTCTATAGAACCATCACCTCCATGTTCTGACTCATTACCCTTCACAAGAAGAGGGTGATCACAAGCCTGTCTAAGCCGCAATAACATTAAAAGTATATTGGCATAGTTTTGTTTGAGTGTCCCAGCAGCAGCATAAACCTGAAATGGGTAGACAACACATCATCCAGACATCTCACTTTAAAGATTTCCAACTGCCAAATGGAGATGAATTTTTTTCTACAACCATTAGCCAAAAGGAATAACCACTATGGACTTTACATGTTTATTTTTGAAGGAATATTCTGAGAGTAAAAAGGGAAAATCTGATAAAAAGATATCTCAAATAGTGACCAAGCAATATGGGATCAATATTCCAAATACAAGTGCTACACAAAACAAAAGGAATTACCAATAAGATTCAACACCAAAGACAAAGCAAGCTTAATTTGAAGTAACCAACCTTGAACTGTTGACGAGAGCGTTCTTCCAGCGTCAAATAAAATGATCGTTCCTCTTGGGTGAAATCTACCTTTTCCAGATTAATTGTCTTTGGAGGTAAGTTTATGATTGGTTCTCCATTAATCAGAGTTTCTACATGAAAAAGGTATCATTCTATCATCAATAAAGAATTTAAACAAACTTGAGATATAATCAAGTCTGCATACAATCAAAGAAAGGAATCTAACATCCCACAGTCAATATAGAAAAGTTAATAAGACGAGACAATGATGTCTAATAAAATAGCAGGCAACGTTCAGCTCTACAATACTTAAACAATAAAACGGTATTTTTCTTTTTACTATTTTAACTCAATTAAGGGGCTTAGAGAAATCATTGGAGTTTTTATGGTGGTTACTGCATGAACTTATCTCAAAAAAGCTGTGAAGCTAAATGCTCAACCAGAATACACATCTAGCCAAATGCAGATTTATTTATTTCAATAAACTTATTTTAATGTTTCTGAAGCAATGAACAATGCTAAGAGCTGCAGTAAGAATTACATTATGCGCACTGAAATAGACTAAATTCATATACATAACGAGGAAATGGAACCATCAATACATACATGTAAGAGAGAGGCATTTTTTATCACCTTTGGTGCGCCGCAGGAGAATTATTCTCAAAATAGTTTGAAGTTTCTTATAGCCATGAATTGCATCTCTGGCGATTGGGTGCTTTATCATTGTACAAAATGAGCTATACGTGGAATACGGATCATATTTCAAGAAACGGAAATAGCTGTACAGATCATCAATCGCATTTTGAATAGGTGTTCCTGATAAGCACCATCTCTTTTTTGCCCTTAGTCCACAACAGGCTCGGGCCACTTGAGTTCGGAAATTCTTTATTGTCTGAGCTTCGTCAAGAACAACCCTAAACCACCGTACCCTCGCAAGTGGACCACTGTCAAGGTCCATATCCAAGGCCTTAAGTTTCTTCTTCTTCTTTTTACCCTTGCTCTGAGCATTTGATGGTGGTTTTCTTTTATTACCAGCAGAAGTCTCTTCACGATTCTTTTGATCAGGGTCATCATCAGCATTCTGTTTAGGCACTTCATTGGTTACAATTGTATATGTAGTCACAACAACATCATATTTTGCCAGTTCACTTGGATCTTTGGTTCTTGAACCACCATGGTAGACTAAAACAGACAATCTAGCACTTTCACTAACCTTCTCAGCCAATTCGTTAGCCCACTGCTTCATAACACTAGCTGGGCATACTACCAGAGTACCTGCAGCTGGCCTTGTCATGGATCGCATTGTAGATGCAGATGATATGCATGCTTTGGCCTTCTTCTTGCGCTCAATTTTGCTTTCAGCAATATTATCTGGAACATTATTCGGTTGACTAGTACATGGTTCAATACAATAGCCAGAAGCAGTTGATGATGAACTAGCCCCTAGGTCCTTCTTGGGTTCATTGTTCACAATTTGTTCCCCCTCATCATCTTCATCAAGGTTCAGTGCTTCACATTTCAAAAGATCTGAGTCAACAGACATGAATTTAGACTGCTCAATCCTCTGTTTTTGTATAAGAGCAATTGTAGACACTGTCTTCCCCAGGCCCTGTTACAAGGCAACTGCTTGACTTTGAGAATAGAAATATGCTAAGAAAAGAAGTGCTGGCAAAGAAATCAAACATCAGAAACAACCTGATCATCTGCAAGAATTCCACCTGTACAATGTGAGCTCTTTTCCTTTGAAACCATCCAAGCTAATGCCAGTCTCTGTCCAGCAATGAATGTAACAAACATGATATCCAGCATGAATAGAACTTTACATTATACTAAAGATTTTATAAGATCTTATGTACCTGATGCCTAAGCAGAGGTATTGTTAGCACACCCTCTGGCAGATCATCTTCTCCCTTTTCCCGACTAATATTCTGCATAAAATATTTTGAAAAGCAATGTCATTCACAGTATAAAAAGAAACTGATGGGCTATAGCTAAACCAGGTTTACCTAGATCACTTCCATAAGAGTATAATTTCTACCAGATAAGTATATCCAAGATCGAGCAAAGTAAATTGTCTCAAATCAGATTACAAGAATCCTAAGCAAATGCAAGTCAGCACCTTAAGTCAAAATAGGTATTTATGTTTTAAAAATGTAATTAAATCCTTCAAAATGAAAGTCCAAATTTGTAAGAATACCATAATTCTTTTCTATACTAAAACTGATGGTCTGCATTGAACTACGATAAAAGAACAATTAAGTTTGGTAGAACAGTTTTCAAAAATTTTGATGTTCGGTAAGCTATTTTTCTGAACATGAAGCAAAGGAGATATCGTTCCTCTTTCAAAGATCATAAAATATGGAAGTTAATAAAACCGCATACACAATACAATTTGTTAAGAAATATAATCTGACTTCGTAGAAGATAAATTAAACAATATAATTTGTTAAACAAGCTAGACTTTTCGAAATCGCTTTTCTACAGCAAGCTGACACGACAGCCCCTACATGCAAGGACGAATTAAGCGCACAGCAATGACCATACCAGTGGCACATCATAACAACAACAACAACTACTACTACTAAGCCTTTAATCCCAAGCAAGTTGGGGTAGGCACATCATAACAAATAGCCAATAAATTAAAATGAAGGATAAATATGTCTATGTATTGGTTTATTGTTGCAACAACAATAATAAATCAAAGATACTAATAGCCAATATTAGCTAACAGGAAGCAAGCAGCATATAGGTGTCAAATGGACCAAAGATATCATACCTGCAGGGCTTCTTGATAAACAGCTCTCTCATCAGAATCCATACTTCTATTTTCTGGATTCAGGCGACCTTGTGTATCAATGCCATTAGCAACTGCACTGTTAGAGTTGTTTGCCCCAAACGACAAAGGTAGTACCCTGTGTGAACTAGAAGCTCCACATACAATAACTTCATCTACCAATTCCAAATAGGAAAAAAAAAATTAATATCATATAGAAAACATGAATCAGTTTCCATATGTTTATGATTGATCCGATTAGAATAATTGAGGTTAACAGAACGCACCATCATCCTCCTCTTTTTGGGTGTTACTCTCATACAAATTTTGGCTCGCCATCCTTGAAGACGAAGGATGCAAATTTCCATTGGCAGTATTTGCTGCCATTCTGTTTTCACCCAAGCTTTGCAAATTACTATGAGGAAAAAGTGGCGAAGGCTTCCGTGTCTCACTTGCAACATTTTGATACAAAGATTTTGTTGTGCTGCCACTATTTGACAAATATGATGGAAGTACCCTCTTGTTATTGTCATCAGCAGCTATCATAGAACTGTTGAGCTTTTCCCCTATGCTACCAACTCTGTTAGAAGCAGGAACGCCCTTTGCAGAGTCTTGACGCATACCCATGTAAGAACTTGAACGGGGATGTATCCTATCCCCTGAACCAAATGGGTAACGGTTATATCCACCATTTGTAAAGGATGGTGGCAGATTCCTGTATTGATCATTATTATTTTCAGCAGGCCTAGATGAAGATGAGGCCGGAGCGATGTTCAGCCAATCTTCATCCTGAAACCTGACTGGATGCCCTCCACCATTTTGTCTCGCTTTTGCAGGATCAGACTGCTGATCAGCACCACCAATTGGCTCCTCCAAGTCAATATCAGCATCACTGTCCGAACTCAAGTCAATGACATTGTCATTCATATTGCCAGCTAAATAGCACTGTGTATTTCTTCTTAGGACTTAATTCTTCTTAACATGACCAAGTAAATACAGATCAATGCTTTGGCTTCTATTTTGTCATGTTAAACCCACTTCCTATCTTCTGTAGCTAACTGGCAGTTTAACAGATAAAGCACAACACACATATCACTCGCAGTTGTTTCAGTTATCCTCACAGTGGCAGCTCACCTGGAAGAAGTTGAAATAACAAGGAAGAAATGAGTTTCTTGCTTCTGAAAATGTCAATACAATAATCAATAATAATATCATTACAGTTACGAAGGCGGTGTTCATTAGAATGCTTTCGCAAGCAATACAGCTGTAAACTGGGTATTGGTTGGCTGACTACATATTGCCGCATAATTACATAAAGTTTTTGGAGGAATGCTCAAATAGCTGTGCTCCTTATCAGCATAGCCAATCCTATTTGAGTTCTTAGCCGTGAGCCCGCGATTCAAAACTTTGATAACATTTTACTCGCATGGATATTATTCCTGAACTCTCCTTCCTTCTCTGTCCATAGTGCCAACAAACTCAAGCAAGGGTTTGGTTCGTACAAACTACCATAAATCTTGTATGTTCTCCCGTTATTGCTTCAACATCTAGTGCATCTGTCTAATCACACGTCTATCTATTAAGAGAGTAATCCTACACCACGAACTGGATCCCACTAAATAGACGTCCCGTGATCAGCAGGAACCATCCACGAGTGTGCACCGGCCCAAATCTCGCAGTGGAATCCCCCTGCTCTACGGGATCAACCAATCTGCCGTCTCAAGCACGCCGAAACACGCCTCCACAACCCCACGGCACCCCAGCGGCGGAGTCACTGTGGAGCATGAGCACGACGGGCGTCCAGTCGAACCCAAAACCCAATTTTTTTTTCTCCAAAATAAACATCAAACCCTAATCGAATCGAACCACGATTGGAATGGTGGATCGGATTAGCCGGTAGCCGGTAGGGCACCACGCAGCGGACGAATCCGCGGCAACGGGGGAGAAGGGGGAGATTCGAGGGGGCGTGATGGAAGGACGACGGAGGAGGACTACTCACCGACGAGAGGAGAAGGGGACCGACTCGCGCGCCGGACGGACGGGCTGGGTGGATCTCCGCTCCCAGGGGCGGCGCGGCGACGGAGGATCCTGCGGCGACGCGGTCGGAGGCGTGGCAAGTCTCGTTGGGTTTGGACTTGGGCGAGGAGGGCGAAATGGCAGAGGGTGCCAGTAGTCAGTCAGGCGCGAGCGCGATCGGGACGGTCGGTGTTGCAAATGCCGCCTCACCTGCTCCAACATTCCATTCTGGTGTCCATGGTTCCTGGCTTCCTGCCCTAGCGGTAAATGTGTCAGCTGCACATTTTGGTTCAATGCACAAATGTTGCATGTGAAGGGAAAAGGAATTGCAGAATAAACCGCACTTTTCAATAAAATACCATCAAAAAGTGTGTGCCTGACATTGTAAAAGATTGAAAGAGCTTAATATTTTGTTCCAGCTGATGTATATTTAATTAAGGTAAAAATACAGTTATAGCTTAGCATCTAATTCTTTGCTGAAATTAGAACATGTGGAGAAGAGAGAGATTAATTTCTAACAATGTGACATGACACTTTTGTTAATGTTCATCTCTGAGGGTATAAGAGCATCTATCGCATATGCTGTAAAAGTGATGCTTTATACGATTCTGTAAATACCATTTTTAAAGATTCAAGGTATTGCACTACAACTGATGCTTTATATTTGCTCGATCGTGTAAGATATTTCATCGAACACCTCAAGCTTGTCCACAACAGAGAAGCCATCACCGGCGTTGAGAAGGATGGAGGTTGGGAAGATGCCGTCGTGTGCATGAGCGGGCAGGAAACCCGAGCGGGAAGGAAAAGGTGTTCCCACCAGCCCTAAATGGGGATACAACACCTTCTTTGGTGTTTCATATATAAAGCAGGAAGAGACTAATTTATAGGATCTTTAAAAAAAATTTACAGCACCACATCATTTTAAAACATCTGCTAAAGTAATGTGGTGTTGTATATTATAAGATTTTAAAGCATGAAGTCATTTTAAGGGCATCCACAATGTTGAAATAAAGACCAGTAGTATGCAATAAATGTTGCTCTTCTTCCGATTGTAAGCATTGTGATAGTAGATAGCAGTTCAAAACGGACAATAGAGCTACTGCCGGCACTAAGCCAATTTTTTACAATATTTCTACAGGGTCACTCATGCATGGAATAAAAAAAAACTCCTATCAAGTGTTTGGTTTGCGGTAGAATTTTTTTAAATGGGCTCCACTTATATCTAGTGCTACACATGAACTGCACATAACCATTGTGAGACACAACAACAACTAATATCGATTGAATGTGGGGGGCCACTACTAATACCGAAATGGGTAGTAAGCATTGTTGTTGCTCGAAAGCATCTGCTAGAAATGCTCTAAGTTGTTACCACTTCGAAAAGGAAAGAAGGAACTAACAAAGAGAATAGCACGTATTGACCTAATAAGCAAATGAGAAGCCAAAACCCCAAGAAAAAAAAAGATAGGATCCTCTCATATTTCTCAAAAATTCGAACAAATCATAATCTCACAAATGCAATTGGCATTTTGGCAATGCTATAGCAATTGTCTTACATATACAAATCGGTAACTCAACAAACATGAGATGTTTCTTGTTGCTATAATTTATGTTTAACCTCCTTCAATGTCAGCACATTTTTCAGTTTTATTGATCTATCTAGCCTCCAAGAACATCAAAAAAAAAATTTAAAAATCTAAAATAGGTCACATCTATTTTGGTTCAACATTTTAACATCTATACTAGGCTACTAGCTTCTTCTATCTTTTGTCACGCAATGCTTTTGGGTACTTGGGTTGTTTTATTCAATATTCATTGACATTTCGATATATTGTTTTTAATTGATTTGGTCTTCTTTTGCATCTTTTTGCTACCTGGAAAGACGTTCTTGTCCTCCGTCGTGGCGGCCGCGGCCTGCAGCAGCAGTTCCAACGCGACGAGTCAGCGGAGCCAAAGAACGAGGACGCGTTGGACCAGCTCCCCGTCGACGCGCCGCCCAAGATCCCACACCTCCAGGCCGCCTCGCCACTATGCTTCCCAGTTCCTCCATCCACCCGCACCGCCAGCGAGAGCGCACGTGACACTAACTCGAGCTCGGCATGGGGCCAGAACACGACACATCAGGCAGGCAAATGCTCCGGCACTGGAGAACGGCTCTGCACAACCGCCGGACTTACTAGTTATTATCCTATTTATAATCATTCCCATAAGAGTGTAGAAATGCTTATAAATAAGAATAGAGGAAGTATATTAGTACTATAACAGTTTAAGATTTCAGCGGCATCTTAGACCGATGAGCCAGTGAATTGGGTTTCAGCCAAGAGGTTGTGAGCATATGCAGGACAACTTGGAACAATTGATTTTGTGCATAGTTTCAACCATGGATTCTAAGATCTTCGTTCGACATGCTTTGCCCTGCTCCTACAAAAAGCCAAGAAGGTAACCGTTGTTTTCTGCCCCAATCTCTTTGCCGTGCTGGTCATCAAATTGGTGTGCTTCTTCTCACAATTTTGCTGCATGATCTGATAGTCTTTTACCCAGTCAAGGAAAAGTGCAGGTATAACCTGCATAAAGTGCTCAAACTTAGTACACGAATTATCTGGTTTGCCTCTGACTTGATTAAGTTCAGTACTTCAGTTTATAGAGCAGTGTACACAGAGGTTCAGTTACTAGTAAAAAAAGAGGAGAAACCGGTGTGCCATTGGCATTGTTGATTTCAGTTGTAAAAATGTTGATAAAAAAATGTTGTTTTCGTACTGGAAATTTAGAACAAGAACAATTTTACCGTGGCTTCTAAGTAATGCTGCTGGTTCCTTTTACGTTATAAAGATGACACTAAACCTGAATTTCGGTACTTGGCCTTATGCTTCTAGCATGAACTGCTCCAAGATCACAAAAAAAGAAAAACCTAGACATTTAGTGAATATACACTAAAGAAAATACAATAAGAAATGCAAAACTGAGTGATGATGTTTACAGCTGGTGTAGTACTACTCCATTCCAAAATTGCTGTAGTTAGGACAGCAAAATTGCACTAATCTTGCTGTCCTAACGACAGCAATTTCAGAATGGAGGAGTAAAACATTTTGGGCATATATTTGGGGCCATTTCATACCCAAAACCTTTTCAGGCATTTATCTTCATTTGTTTTTGTATTTCTTATAGGTATCTAAAAGTGCATACCTTCCCTTTACAACATGCTAGGAAGAGACTTCGCTGAAAGTGGAGGAATATTTTTGCTCGGTGTGGAGACGATCAAATTGTCATGTGTTGCTCGTCCTGAATTGTATGTATCAGCCACAGCCATATGGAGCAGCGGTTAAGTTCCATTCAGATTTGGAAAAGAAGAAACTTGTAAGTTTGGAACGGGCGGTTTATAGTCTCTTTAATCCAGTTACTCCTTCTACGTCATCAGGTTCTAATAAAGTTGAAATTCATCTGTTAGAAGTCCAATCAAAGGTATGCAAAAATGAAAAGCCTCAAAAAGCTAGCATCTAGGATTCCAAATCCAACAGTTTAAGCCGGCATAAAAAGAGGAGGCATGTTAGCTTCTTGGTACTCCAACAGTATTGCCTACTGGTACTTTGGCCGTTGGTAATAAAATTAGACAAACAAGTAGCTGTCTACAGCAAGCTTCGTGGTTACTCCACCAGTAGAACGGATGCTGTCACGCTTAAGCTTTCAAAATTTTGAATGTTCTCATGCGTATGAAAAAATTAATATTCTCTTTTTCTAATTCTAAGCTTTCCAAACCACCCGCCCCTGCATACAACTGAAATACTCTAAAAAAACCTTTATCAGATACTGTGTGAGAAATGGTTGAAGATCAAAAAATGCAATTTTAAGTTATCGGAGAAACATTCATCTCAACAAATATATTTCACAGGACCATGTCAAAATCAAAAAGATATACAGCATCATCTTTCACTAGAGAATAGCAGCAGAACATACAGGAATATATGGCCTTCAAATCAAGCTGCCTCTTGCACTAGGATCTGCATCGATGTATACAGGCAATAGGCAAAGTTTGGCCTGTGATACAGTGCATGGAATAAGCGGTATGGCGAGGCAATGACGACCATATACACGTTCAACCAGAGCATAGAGGGACTGAGGTGTTTGCTGACATGTTTCAGGTGAGAGTTAAACAGTGCTTATTTTGCATTGAACAGATGGCTTCCGATAGCCAAACAGATGCGTTGTTTCTCCACCACAATTCCCACGGGCAAAGCAACTATATAACATGACATAATTTAATGAAACCTGGAGTGAATTATAAATCTCTAAACTAGATAAAAAAATCTTTTTGAATTGGAGTGAACAAAAACTTTGAATGTTTAAAATGAAACCCAGCATCTTTCAGACTTTATACTACTGAGTGTTGAGTCTTAAGAGTTGTCATGTGCATGTAGTGCCAGAAAATATGTGGCGTGCATGCAGTGTTAGAAAAGCTAATGGCGGACGAGTTCTGGCCATGAGTTTTGGATGGCGATCCCTGCAGCAATACCAGCCCCAAGATTTAAGCACAAGCTAAAAGAAGGGTACTATCTACTTTGAGAGAATAACTACCATATCCAACTAAATTGCCAGACTGATGCTGGCATACATCCTAGCCAAGAGATTTGAGATGCTCAGCATGTGAGATGAAAGCTACTCGTTCTCGAGGCCACACTGCCAACAAGCGGATCTCCATGGAGGCGAGATCAAGAAGGCTAGTGAGGAATAAGAGATGATCAAGGCTCAAAGCGAGAGTGCAGAGGACACAACCATGATTTTTTTTTCTTTTGAAGTAATAAAATACGATTTGGGATGCTGGTTGGAAACTCAGGGTGCTGATTAAACGAAATCTGCCCATCTCAAACTGGAAGACAGTTATCCTTTTTGTTTATTTGGACTTCTGATGAATATGAGGGATTGAACTGAAATGAATAAAAAAACAAAAACATCGTGGGCTAGCTGAAAGAGGTTCTGTTGTTAAGAAAATCCCAAAAGGTAATCCACAAGCAACAAAAATGCAAAATGGCCAGAAACAAAATGTTAGAACGGTTTTTGTGTGTATATTTTCCTGTGCTTTTCTTTAATCTTTAAATCCTTAATGTTAGAAGATGAAATAACAGAACATAAAGTGGTAAGACTGATGTGATAGCTGAGAGGTGGAGAAATGGCACAGAGCCATCTCTTCCAAGACTCGACGCCTAACTCTTGTCATCTTTCACTTTCAAGACCCCTATATATAGCAGGGACATCAATGGTACACAGCAGCAGCCAATGCAACAACACACTTGCACACAGTCAGTCACAGAGCAAAGTGATCATCGAGTGAGCAAGCAAAATGAACTACGCCAAGGTGAGCTCTTTCGCGGCGATGGAGGCGGCGGAGCGCGCGGTCCCGGCGGGCTCCGTGGTGGCCGTGACGATCTGCGACTCGCTTCCCGACGGCGACGCCATGGCCGTCCTCAACCGCGTCCGCGTGCTCGGCTGGGTGCTCACCAACCCGGCGCGGCTGCAGAGCAAGATCGAGCGCGCCAACGCGGCGGCGCAGGCGGCCGCCGCGCTCCGTGGCGTCACGCTGGGCACGTTCCAGGCGGCGAGCCGCCACGACGCAGGCCGGTCTGTTGGCCAAGCATGATCTGATGATCACGACTGCTATTAATCCACATGATCACTCGTCGCCAATTAAGTTCCGTAAACCGTCATGCGTTGTCCTTTTCCTCCAAATCGAGCTTGCCAATCTTGATTCGTGTTGACTGTTGAGTGCGCCTGGGCGTCTGATGTATTTTTCCTTTTCTTTGTGAGAAATGACGTGTGCTTCGTCTTGGGCGTTTTAACTGAAAATCCTTCAGTTCATCAGTGATTGCATTATGTCTCTCTCAAGAAAATGGATAAAAAAGGCTGGTGAGTTTGGAACAAGTGGATTAGTCTTTTTAATATAACGTAAATACATGTGTAAGAACATGGGCACCAAACCTGAGCTGCAACGTTATAGCCACTACCGAGACCTGAAATTTGCCGAGTGCCCAAGGTTTTACGAACCGTATTCCTTCGAACACTTAGGCAAATATATGCTTTAGTGTTTAAAATATGACACTCGACAAAGACTTCACACTCGGCAAAGAGTCATATTTGCTGAATGTCACTTGCGAAACACTCGGTAAAAGACCTGAGGACACTCGGACACTCAGCAAACCACTCCTTTTGTTGAGTGTCGGGCTGCAACACTCATACAACCACCAAACTTTGTCGAGTGTTTTTGCGCTCACTCAACAAAGTTACCAGTCGGTAAACAATTTATTATTTCTCTCTTGCCCTCAAACCTTTTCTCCTCTCTATGTACTTGATACTTCATGTTCAAATTTGATATATTTTTCGGTCTGTTTGTTATTTTTAATTAAATTATTTTATTTAAAGGTATTTTCTCATATTAATCTAATTTGAACTACAAGTAAGTCAAATAAATGGTATACAATGAGTTCAAAATGATATTCATAATATTGAGCCCATTGTGAGGCCTTATCTATTAAATAAAAGAAAAAATTCTAATATTTTGTTCCCGATACATGACCTAGAATGTGCGACTGAATTGTTTTAAATACTATAAAATGCAAATAAAGTCAGAAAATCATAAGATTTGGCAGGATGTCATGATATCGTACATGAAGGTTCTAACATAAATCTTGTATCACACATGCAATTTGTTCTTCTATAACGACCACGATTTGTCGCTCTGTCGCACTCTGTTTCCACCTGCTCAGTGATTCGTGTACTATTTGTGGCTGTGATTTGTGGATTATTAGCGACTATTTGTGATTGCGAACAAACTTGTGGATTTATGTGTTGTCGAACTAACTATGATGCTATTTATGGATTTATGGTTGTGAATTTATTTATATGAACTATCTGTGATGCTTACTGTCATGTATATGAACTACGTGTGATGTTTGTTGGTTCACGCAACCGAGCAATACAAATGAGGACTCGATGGTCACTTTGCCGAGTGCAATGACCATGACACTCGACAAACCTTCAAATCTTTGTCGAGTGTCGTGACCATGATACGCGACAAATGTTCAAAACTTTGTCGAGTGTCGCACCAAGTCACTCGGCAAAGCTTCTAAATTTTGCCGAGTGTTGTATTCTGGCACTCGACAAAGCCATCATGAGCTCGCTGTCCATTACACTTTTTTTTTTGTTAAGAGTCGTCTGAGCACTCGGTAAACACTTTGCCGAGTATTTTATTGGCTTTGTTGAGTGCTCTTGACACCCGACAAATAACCAGTTTTCGATAGTGAGCCGTCCGATCGTGACTTGATGGTTCAGATATGGTAGTACTAGTCAAGTGATTTGACCTAAATTGATCCAATTTAACAAGTCCTATGCTAAAAAACATGCTCTTCCATCTACTTCATATTGATTCTAGCAAAGGTTATGCCAAAGAAGTCATGGATCAGAACAACTCATTGAAATTGATCAGTTTGGCGGTGGATCCAAGGAAAACCAAAATGGTAGCTACATTAAGTTAGCATCTAGGTTGCTCCACTCGGTTAGGAATATAGGAAACGTCAGAGGAATACGCTTCAACTTTCAACATTTTGAATATGAGGAATGCTCCGGTGGAGCTTTTTCAAAACTTAGCACGAATCTTGAAGCACCTACCTAACTAATACACTTTTTTTTTAATTATCCTAATTTAAGGTCTCGTCCAGCGCAGCGCTGCCTCGATCCAAAACCTGATCAGCCCGAGCGGCAAAATCGGATCCAAGAGTAAACATCGTATTCCTTCATTGTCTCAAGAGGCCTCGGCTAGCTACAACTCAGTACAACGCAGTGAGGCGAAGCCGAGACTGTTGTTCTGTAGCTTGTACACGTTATCGAAATTTAGCTCCTGTTCACCCTTATCTTCCTTCCGATAAACTGCAGACCAACAACGGTGAACCTTTGAAGCCGGAGCCACTGCATAGCAGAAGGCGAGCGATCGGGATTGCGACAAGCCGACGATGATGAGCGGGTGCGCGGGCCACCGCAAGGTCACGGAGGTGGAGAGTATCTTGGCATGCGTCGTGTGCGTCTCCGTCTTCTCTGGTCCGCCTCAGTTCGACCCATGTTTCTTGGCTTGGATCAGCTGGGCTAGTTCTGGATCGGCACAGGGCAGGCGGGGCCCTAGAATTTAGAAAATTAATTGAGGTGTTTAATTAGCCCAGATGCTTTGAGATTCATGCATATTTTGAGATTCGTGCATATATTGTCATACCTGTGTGTCTTTGTTATGTGGAAATGTCACTAAATGGGTTTGTCATCAGAAGTACTGTTATGCTCCAACCTCCTTGTTAACATGTAAAGGAACAAAACCATCTCTTCAAAGACTCAACAATGTCTAAAAGTAAATCATAAATACATTGACTTTTCTTACAAGTTTGTGTCAATGTATATCTAGTAAAGTCATGTTCCAGCCTCTCATGATGTCTAAAATTTAAATAGCAATGATCCACACAAGCCTAAACCACCATTTTGATGTCCTAGGACAAATGGCATGTAGGTGATAGGTTATAGGTAACAACTATGAGTATATTAACAACAATCTTAGAAGAAACTCAGCTTTTAGGAGGCAATGGCTCCTCCAAGCTCCTGCTCCCACTCTCACCCTCGCTCCCGCATCCCACCCCAGCTAGCCACCGCCCTCGCCGTTGTCCCTAACCTCGCCGGTTAGGCCTCTCTCGCATCCACTTGCCGATCCCGCGGCACACCCGCTCATCTACCTTTTGCTCCACAGTCAACTTTCACCATCCCTTTCCCACAAACAATTCGTAACTCCCCTGACTTCACTTTGCAAACCTCCACATGGCCGAAAATCATCTTCAAGCTCTGCCAGGTGATTGGGATGTCTCCCATGGAAGGAAGTTTGAAGCGGACGTTCTTGCAAGGATCGGTATACAAGTGCACTTCCTCAAAGTGTCGCCTACAGGAAGTTTCTTCATGCTGGTGGTTTTTCGTCGCTACACCTTCCGCCTCAACGAAGACACGGTCAATCACGCCTTACATGCTGTTCTTGGTGGTTACCCGACTAGTTCTCATGTTTAGTTCGCTTCTGAGAGGCACTTTCGCTTCTCAATCGCATCCAAAGCAGTTGGTTTTCTTGTTCGAGGCTTACACCGTGTCACCACCAAGCACTTTAATGTGTATTTTTCATCTTTGGAGGGATGGTGGTTCAGATTGGCAAAAAGAGAAATCCACATAGGGAAAACATGAGTACCATCCGTGGACACTGGTCATTGACAAAAGGAAGAAGAGAACTGATAAGAGGGTCTCATTTGCCAATCCTTTGAACCAACCTTTTCCAAAGAAAAAGTCAAAACCAGACTTAATGGCTAGGGAAATTTAGTTTGGTGCTTTCTCCTGCTCGCTGCCTTAGCACAGTTCTACTTCTTCCTTGTTGAGCTCAATCCTGAAGCCCTCAGCAATGACGCCACAAACTGGCGAAGTTCAAAAACTCTACAGTGCCTCTGAGCCCACTGTCACAAGGCCTGACAACCCATCTGCTGAAGACAAAGCCCCATAGGCCGGATATCTTGCATGCATATGACATTGGATCAGAAGCAAAGAGGACTGCTGACCTGGCTCAGTCAACAAGAGAACCACACTGGTTCGGTATCCATGCAAAGGATACATTCAGGATTAATGCAGCTGAAGACCCTCGAGTCAACCCTCAACAGTACTTGCCTCGTTGATGCTTCAGTTGCTTGAGCACGACCCACCTTGTCAGAGAATGCAGAAATGATATTAGGTGCAAAATTTGCTTCAACTATGGTCATATTGCTAGAAATTGCCTTAAACAGCAAAAGGATTTTAACAGAGGTAGTGGAGTTATGACTCAGGAGTCCACGCCCCAACAAAAACCAAACAAGGCTTGCTTTTGTTGTCTCAGCCCAGGTCACCTTGTCAGAGAGTGCAAGGGGAGAATTAGATGCAAAACATGCTTTAACTATGGACACATAGCACGAGTGTGTATTGCAAAGAGGCATTACGCTAAACGGGCCTGGCAGAGGAAATTAAGGCCCCAAGAGGTGGACATTAATTCAAGCGACATAGAAGCCCGCGCTTCTCTCCACTCCACAAACACGTGCAACGATGCTTCATATTCTACCTCCCCCCTGCTGGTCAGGGCTCTTCACACTCCTCACCACAACATCCCCACCTACACTCAGAAGAACCCCACTCCAGCGACTCTCCAAGTTCCTCGAGAGATCACCCACAAGACCAAGAGAACGCTGTAGCGGCGGCAAACATGGAAACGATGGCCAACTTTGCCATCAACCCCACACGCTTTGTCCCCCTCGGGTTCGACATTCAAGATGGAGGTGATGAGTGGCTTTAGAGCATCTACGCTCATCTCCCAGTGCTAGTTTTCCGGCATACGAGGAGTACACCATTGCAATGGTGGAAGAGTAGTTTCATCTATAGCAAATCAACCAGCTCTTGTACGATATCAGAGACTACATCCAAGAAGAAGCACACCTTCAGGTCCAATCTTTCAACCTCCATCTGCATGGTATCGGTCATTTCTAGATGCATAGCCCTCTCCAGAGAGAACAACTCATGGCAGGTAATCCGCATTTGGTTGGAGACATGGTGGTGCGCTTCCTTAGACACGATTATGGAATAAATCATTGAGATTGTCCATACAATAGGAAGGGTTGGTTCATGCTACTTGGTTTCCTGTTGGATTACATGGAAACCCGTTATCTCGAAGTAGCAGTATCAGGTTTTGGGAAAATGTTACAGTGGATTGATAATAGACAAGACAAAGGAAGATTAATCTGCAAGTGTCTGTTTGACAGTGTTATGACAATACCCAACATCCTCGTGCTTAGGTTCGACACTGAATGGGGCGGTGAAGGTAGATCATGGACAATACTGGTCTATGTGCTAAGACAGGAATTCGTTGATGCTCACCCTAGGGATGAAGACATGTTGCCTCCTAATAATGGGAACCCACATCCATTTGAAGAGGAGGACCAGAAACAGCATCAGGAGCAACCCCAATAGCAGCAAAAACAAAACCAAGATCAGGGCTGGCCACCATGGGAGCAAGCTACCAACGCAATTGCAGCAGCCCTAGAACCTCACGTACCAGACCAAGACCAACAGTCTGGAGTTTCGTCAGCTTTGGTCAACAATGCCTTCATGAGAGGACTTGCCCTAGAACAACTCATTCAGATGGACCTGAATCTCCATCCAGCAGGCAACCAGATAGCAGCAATGCAGCCTTAGATGGAACCCCTAGTTTAGGAGCCACCAATGCAGCCTCAGCTAGCACCTTTAGTTTATGATCCGATAGGTCTAATGCAAATTGACATGCCTCCTCCATTCCATCAGCAGCAGCCAACAGGATAGGAACAACTGCAGAGGGAAGACAATCAGTTAGCACCAATGCAGAATGAGGTACCTCTCCCAGCCGCAGAGCCACAGATTGAGGTATATCCTCTAGTTCCAGAACCACAAATGCAGCAGCAACCAGAACATGAAGAATTCTAGTGGCTAGACTTCATTCCAGCAAGACATGTTGATTTTCAGTGGCCAGAGATCCTCCCAACAAGACAGTTGGACCTACAACTGCATCACCTCCTACCAGTCATGCATATGCAGGAGGCAATTGAGCGGGAAAATGAAATGAATATTCAATTAGCATTAAACCAGGATGCTAATGACTTGGATGCCATGCAAGAGAGTACTCAAGTTGAGAACAACCTAGAAGAGATGGAAGGGGAAAACAACACTCAAATGCAGCCCATGGAAATCGAGGGTCAAAGATCACATGGCACTAGCTCTCAAAGCAGAAGGAGCGGGGTCAAAGGTATTGTTTACAGGAGAAAGAGATTCTCTATGCTCAAGTTTGTGCACAAAAGAATCATAGAAATAACTTATCAAAGAAGAAACAAGAACAAAATCAAGAGGAAGAAAGGCAAGAGCAAGGTGATAACTCCAACAACTACTATAGGGCTTAGAAGGAGCCCAAGAATGATAGAAATGTATGAGGGGCACAAAGTCCTACCAAAACAAGACCCAAGCCAACCTCACTCCTCGGTTGCAGTCATCAAGAGGGACTCAAACAGGTCTGTGCACTTGCAAACTCTTCCACTCCAGTTGCTTCAGAGATGTTCTCTGGCCCGATTAAATTTCCAGCCAACAAGCAACAAAGAAGTGGAGGAAAGTACACTACCCTTTCCAGCCATCGGAATAGAAACTATTCAGTAGGTTGACGTGAAGGAATACGGCTTATCTCCTACGGAGGTGGCGGTTGAGCTGCTCCTAGCAGGGAAGGAGCAAGTCCGGGCACAGAGGGTTGATGATGCTTCCCTGGAAACACAGAAGGTTGATGGATAGAGCACCACAAATATCTGGAAGATAGCTAGAAGTTGTACCTTTATTTTTCTTAGCATCTAGAGTGCTTTGCTGATGCAATGTTGCCAGTTATCTTTTACCTAGTAGTAGCATGACAGAGATGTTGGGTGCAACATTCTGTAAGATCATTATGTCAGAATTGCCTACTTGTTAGATCATGAAATCTTCAATGAACTTATTGTGTTATCCTATCTATTGTGATGATTGCTATCTAATTAAATTGAAAATGCATCAACATTGCCATAACCAAATACATCAGCAGATAAAGATTGGGAGATGCAAATCATAGTTTAGAGCCTACTCCATGAGGAGTGAGGTTATCAACGTCTACAAACATAGTTTTTATGGATAATACAACCAATGATAATGGACATAGAGGGAACATGAATAGGAAAAGTAGCATCTTGAACTAGAATATAAGAGGCCTAAACTCTGAAGACAAACAGAGAGCAGTTAGAGCTAAAATAGATGAAAGTGGTTGTGCAGTCTATTGCCTGTAAGAAATAAAAATGCAACACATGAATCACTTAGCTATTCGAAAATGGGCACCAAGAAGATTCAATCAATTTGCTTACCACCCGTCGCAGGGACAATCTGGGGGAACTGTTATAGGATAGGCTGGAAACATGTTCACATGGCACATTGTGCACAATCTCAAGTATGCAGTGACAAGTAAAACTAACTTCAACCCACAATGCTGAGTCCTTCATGCTCACAGCTATTTATGGCCCATGTCAAGGACCAGATAGGGAAGAGTTTATCAACTGGTTCGGCAACCTCGAAATCCAGGATGAAGACAATTGGATTTACATGGGAGACTATAATTTCTACAGAGCAACATCAAACAAAAATAGAGAGGGGGGAAACATAAATGATATGTTAACATTCAACCAGGCCACTGATTAGCTTGGGCTCATGGAGATACCCCTGAAAGGCAGGCAATACACATGGAGCAATATGCAAGAAGATCCTTTGCTAGTACAATTAGACTGGTGTTTTGCTTCAGTTAATTAGGCTCTTGAGTACCCAAACACACTCATGTTGTCCATGGCTAAACCAACTTCTGACCACATACCTTGTAACATCCAGATTGGAACCAAGATCCCAAGAGCCAAAGTCTTCAGATTCAAGAATTTCTTACACAACATTGCAGCCAGAATTGCAGCCAAGTTCAAGAACCAAAGAAGAGCTCTTAAGAAGTGGAGTCAGAATATATCAAAGCTAGCAAAGCTAATTAAGAACTACAATGAAATTCTAGGCATTCTTGATAAATTGGAAGATCAAAGAACATTGTACATTCAGGAGTTCAACTTTAGAGCAATTCTTAAATGACATATCATGACTTTACTAAAGTACCAGAACGAGTATTGAAAGAAGAGATTTACCGTCAGGTGGGTCAAGTTGGGAGATGAAGACACCAAGTTTTTTCATGCGGCAGCCATAGAACGGTATAGGATCAACACAATCACTCAAATAGAGGATGAAGATGGTAGAGTACTAACTGGCCATGATGAAAAAGGAACATTGTTACTAGAGGTCTATAAGAAAAGAATGGGTAAAATTGAACAGCCCGAGATGCTTTTCAATCTAGAAGAACTCATACCAAGACATAATGATCTAGAGTCATTAAGCTGCGAGTTTACCAAAGGGAAGATAGATGCTATAGTCAAAAGCATGCCTAATGACAAATCTCCTGGGCCAGATGGGTTCAATGGCTTATTCATCAAGAAGTGTTGGCATATAATGAAGGAGGATTTCTATAAACTATGTAGTAAGTTTTACGATGGTATCCTGGATCTGAAATCAATAAATAGTACGTTCATCACTCTCATCCCTAAGAGTAACAACCCAGTCAGCGCTAGCGACTATAGACCCATCTCACTACTAAACTCAGTGCTTAAATTACTTAATAAGTTGCTAGCAAATAGACTGGAAAAGGTAATCATCTCACTGATCCCTAGAAACCAGTATGGATTCATTAAGTCAAGCACCATTCAGGACTATCTGGCTTGGGCATATGAATATATTAACCAGTGCTATGAGTCGAAAGAGAAGATAGTGACCCTAAAGTTGGATTTTGAAAAAGCTTTTGATACTATGGAACATTCAACAATCATCCAGATGCTGCAGTAGCTGGGGTTCACTGAGAAATGGGTAGGATGGATCAATAGCATTCTCAATTCTGCAACAACATCAATCCTACTGAATGGGGTTCCTGGGAATATAATGCAATGCAAAAGGGGAGTTAGGCAGGGTGACCCACTATCACCTTTGATTTTTGTTCTAGCCGCAGACTTGGTACAAGCTGTAATCAATAAAGCAAAACATTTGGGGCTAACAACCCTACCAATCCAAAACACTAGCGAAGCTGATTTCCCAATAATTCAATATGCAGACGACACCATACTGATAATGAAAGCCTCCCAGGGAGAAGTCTTCAACCTCAAAGGTCTGCTCCAAACCTTCTCTATGTCGATAGGGCTGAAAGTTAACCGTGGAAAGTCTTGCATGATCCCACTAAACATGAACCAGGAAGAAACTAAAAGGGTAGTTGCAACCTTTAGATGCTCCATTGGAACCCTACCATTCACATATCTTGGCTTGCCCTTGGGCACAACCAAACCAACAGTTGAAGACCATGCACCAGTCATCAACAGGATAGAAAGGAAGCTCTGAACAACAAGTACATTATTGGCCCTATCTGGAAGGGTGACATACATCAACTCAGCAGTAAGGTCCATACCAGTGTATGCCACGTGTACCCTAAAATTACATGCAATAGTTCATGAGCACATAGACAAACTTTGCAGAGGAGCATGATGGAGAGGAAGAGAAATGGATGTTATAGGAAAAGCTCTTGTGGCCTGGAGCAAATGTACCATCCCTAAAGAAAAAGGTGGACTTGGTGTTAAAAGTATCAAACTACAAAATGAGGCTCTGCTCATCTAGCACTTAGATAAATTCTACAACAGAAAAGATATCCCTTGGGTCAACCTGATATGGCACACATACTCCTCAGATGGGCAGGTTCCACATGAAACAATGAACAAGTGTTCCTTCTGGTAGAAATATATAATGTCCCTCAGAGGGGTAGCGAAATGTCAAGTGGGAGATGGGAAAACATAAATGTTAGACATATGGAACAATCACTATCTGCAACAAGAATTCCCAAGACTCTTTTCCTATGCAAAAAGTAACAAAATTTAAGTGGCAAGTTATGTGGCAAACCAATCAATAGTTGAAAATTACCATCTACCATTGAGTGCTCAAGCCTATAATGAACTACAAGATTTGAACACCATCATAGCTCAGGCACAACTGTCCACTGAGCTGCAACGCCAGGACCAATGGGTATACATTTGAGGTTCAAGCACCTACTCAACAGCTAAATTCTATTCCATACCATTCCTAGCCATACAACCACCGCCTCCATTTAAATGGATATGGCAGTCAAAGTGTTCCAGAAAATCAAAGTCTTTACTTGGCTACTCTTTATGGACAGACTGAACACAAGGAACATTCTAAGAAGAAAGCACACGCTAGTACAAGGAAATAATTATAATTGCAACATATGTGTAGGGAACACAGAGGAAACAACTTTCCATTTATTCTTTCAGTGTCATTTCAGTCCAAGCTGTCGGGGACACATCGACATACAATGGAATACACACCTAGAGTTCTTCGAAATGATACGACTACCAAAGAAAACTTTCGGAGCAAGCAACTTCATGGCTACCTGGCACATCTGGAAGCAAAGGAACAGGCTTATCTTTGATGGTATGCAGCCGACAGTATGGGCTTGGTGGGAAGCCTTTAGTGAGAAAGTTAAACTGCAAGTACATAGAGCAAAGCTTGAAACTAGAACCAACATCCTTTCCTGGTTGGACTCTTTCCAACCACCCTTTGGCCTCTAGAGGCCTTTCTCTTGTGTACAACTTTTCTTTCTTGTTCGGCCTCGTCCATGTACAGTCAGGGGCGGAGCTCCAACTAGGGCCGCTAGGGTCGCGGCCCTAGTCATGGCCCAAAAAATTTGAATACCCCTCTTCGATTATCAACCCATATCAGTTAGCACGGCCCAGTTCTAGTTTTTCCGGCCCAAGTTGGACTCTATGCTGTGTTGCCTCTCCAAGGGTGTGTTTGTTTCGAGGGTAAGGTTGGATTGGATATTGGGTCATCCATGTTTTTCTAAATGGGATGATCCAAGTTATGTGTTTGATTGGGTGGATGGGATGATCCAGTTTCGTGTTTGGTTGGTTGGATAAGAATGGTAGGACAAGATAAAATAATAAAATTATATATCTTATTATTAAATAATAATACTTAATTATATACTAACTAATATGATTAAATATTTATTGGTCTTAATTATGTCTTAATAATTTTTAATTAGTAATAAAAATATTAATTATTATTAATTCTAGTATGATTGAGTTCTCCTCATGTACTAAACAATATCTTATTGCTTATTAATAATAATATTATAGTAAATCATACTAATGATATCTAATTATTTTAGTAATCATCATCGTTACATAAGTTGGATAGGCTCATCCGGCCATTTTTGCCGGACAGACTCATCCAACATCTTAAAGGAATATTCCCATTCTAGTCCATCCTGACGGTGAATCAAACACTGGACTGAATGGTCCTGTCCAAGCCTATCCAATCCAATCCAGTGAAACAAACACATCCCAAAATTCCAGAGCTGGCAGGTACACACGCCTCAATTACTCCTGTCACTTGCCCTTTCGCATTCCGTTCGTAACAATCAAATGACTTTCCCTGAAATTCAGAAGGACATGTGTAAAGCTTGTGCTGAACAGACAAGCAAAGCCATTATTGAAGATATTGGAGATAGACATTTGTTAGTCCTTGTTGATGAAGCTAGAGATGCATCAATAAGGAGCAGATGGTTGTAGTTCTAAGGTATGTCAATGGTCGAGATCAAGTGATTGAAAGATTTCTTGGAATTCGGCATGTTACGGACACGAAATCATACTCTCTCAAGCGAGCTTTGGATGATATACTTGCTTCCCATGGCTTTTCTATTTCCAGGTTGCATGGGCAAGGTTATGATGGAGCATCAAACATGAGGGGTCAATTTCATGGCCTGCAAAAACTGATCCTGGATGAGAATCCGTATGCGTTCTACATACATTGCTTTGCATATCAATTGCAATTAGTGGTTGTTTCAGTTGCCAAATGTTATTCTTCTATTTTTGATTTCTTCCATACCTCTACTTTGATTGTCAACACCGTTAATGCATCTTGCAAGAGAAGGGATCAGTTGGCGCAAGAGCACTATGAGAATTTGGTGAATATGTTGGACAATGGGGAAATTTTTTCAGGCAGAGGGAAAAACCAAGAAACCAACCTTGCTCGACCAAGAGATACTCGATGGGGCTCACATCATAAAACTTTGTGTCGTATTGTTCACATGTGGGATGCTGTTTTGGAGGTACTAGAAATTGTGGCTGATGATGTGTCAAATGGAGAAAAGAAATACACAGCTTCAGGTTTACTAAAACAAATGGAGTGTTTTGAATTTGTTTTTATATTGCATATTATGATCAGGTTATTGGGCAAGACTAATGATTTGTCACATTGCCTGCAAAGGAAAGATCAGAACATTGTTTGTGCTGTGGGATTGATTGGAAACACATTGAATTTGTTTTCGTAGCTTGTTTAGATCGAGGAATTCTTTTGCCCACTATGATGAAGATAAATTGATAGAGCTTGCTAAGATTTATGCAGCCGATTTTTCTCAATATGATCGTGTTGTCCTTAGAGACCAACTTGGGATATTTGTTGCTGATGCAAGGGCAGATGCCAATTTCACAAGCTGCAATGACCTAGGAGATCTTGCAGTAAAGATGGTGCAAACTGATAGACACAAAGCTTTTTCATTGGTTTATTGTCTCATTGAATTGGCCTTGATTTTGCCTGTTGCAACTGCCACAGTTGAGAGAGCTTTCTCGGCTATGAAAATTGTCAATACTGAGTTAAGAAATAAGATGGGGAATGATTGGCTAAATCACAGAATGATTTGCTACATAGAGCGAGACATTTTTTTCACGCATTGCAACAGATGACATTTTAAACCATTTTCAAGCATTGAAGTCTCGTATGAAAAAGTTACCTAAGCGAACAAATGATGCTACTGCTAGTGGTATGTTCAATTCATTGACTAATTCTGTTTTTCATCTCTTTTTTGTCTTAGCAATATTGACAACTAATGTCTCTTTGTTTCTTTCAGGTTCACAAGCTATTATCCATGAGGAAATTCGAAGCTAGCTGAAGCCTAGAACTAAAATGCAAAATATTCGATACTTAGGTAATTTTTCTTTTTTTTGTTGTACATTTTTTACTTATTGGGTTGTCACCCGGCATATGGCGTCTTAAGCCATAGCTTGTGGCCCTAGTCTTGGCAAGAGCAAAGCTCCGCCACTGTGTACAGTTACCTTTTCTTTTAGTTATTTTATAAATATGCAGTAGGAGCTTCTCTACTGTTTTAACGTCAAAAAACTGTGAGTATATTACATTCCTTGTTACATCTTTGCTCAGAGAACACTAGCTTCATTCATATCAAATATAAGTAATTAATTTTGTGTTCTAGATTCTCGGGTTGTTTCATTGGCTGCTCTATAGTATACATAGTGTGTGTTTTTTCAAGTCATGCATTTACCCTATTTTTTATTAAGGGAATAAAAATACTGAATGCATTTTGATATGAAAAGGTTGAAAACTATAGGCAAGGACGAAAAGAACTAGAATGCTTGCGAAGAAGCATGAGCTAGACTACCAGAGAAGAATGGAAGGGAAGTTTAACAAATAGTTTTCTTTAAGCCTTAACAAAGAGTTTTTGCCATAGAAGAAAAGGAACAAGGTGGTTGGACGAAAGGTATCCATCACCCACATATGCAGCTCGAAAGAGCATCTCCACGCCCCTCAAAACAGCCTCCTGGCGCCACTCTCATACAAAGTTGTATCTCGTCTTAATATTTGGTGAGCCTTTAGTCAAAATAGATCTTTTTTTTAGTTTTTACGAGTTTTCAAGACAAACATAGATTAATCCAAGAACAACAGTTCCTTTTTTTCACATGCTAATAAACCTTTATGGTTTATAAGATATTGTGTGAGAAATAGTTGAGGTTAGAAAACTTAAAATTTTTATGTTAGAAAATGCTCGTCTTGAGAAATATAGTTCTCAGGGCTTACTATTACACCAAAAAGTTATACAGTATCATCTTTCACAGTTTCTCTAGACCTTTGGCGGAGTATGAATGAATATTCTTCAAATCCAAGCTGCCACATATGCAAGGAATCTGCAGTTCTTCACCGATGTATACAGGCAATAGGTAAAGTTTTTGGCTTGTGATATGGTGCATTTCTGGCACGCATGGAATAAACAGTATGGCGACTCTTAGAAGATCTACGAGCCGCTAATTCCGGAGCGTAGAGGACTAGAGTGCTTTCTGACATGCTTCCGCTGATTAGTATGTGGTGATAGTTAATCGTTACTTAAGCAAATACAATGATATCGTCTTATACGTCATCTTATACATGACACGTAATGTTAAGACGGATTATGAGGCAACTTATATAATGAGTAATTTTTAATTGTCTCCTATTAATTATATGACTCATTAATTTTTTAATATAAAATAGAATATTTATTGATTAAAAGACTATTAAAACTCATATAATGATATGAGAGTCATCTCATACTCCTAAATTTCAGCGCATGGGATGTTTTTTTCGTGAAACAACCATCTATTTCTCTCATCACGCTGTCTCTCTTTTACATTATCAAAAAATACTACATGAAACTGCATGAGACGTGCTATAGGACTACCTACGTGTAGCATTGTAATTGTCCTTATTAGGCATGTTGAAGCAATGACTCTCGTTCTCATTTGGCTTCTTCACCTTTTTAATCGAGCCTGGAGTAAAATATATACTTTTTAAACATATATAAACAAAAAATTGAATTGGATTGAACAAAACTTTGAATGTTTTTACTGAAATCCAATCTTTTCTGCCAAAAAGCATGCGTGCATTGAGTCATGCTATTTTCTTTAGAAAAACATGCATGCACGTTGAGTTTAGAGAGATGTGGTCAGCATGCAGTGTCGGAAAAGCGAATTGTTAGCGAGCTCTGGCCATGAGTTTTGGATGGCGATCCCTGCATCACCACCAGCCCCAAGATTTAAACGGATGCTAAAGAAAATAACGTGAGAATAACCATCCCTCCATCTCCATTTACCCAAGACCCAAATTGCTGACCCTGAGAATAATCAACCCACACCCACTTACCCAAGATCCAATTCAAGATGCTCGGAATGTGAGATGAAAAGCTGTCCATGGGGCTCCGAATATTCCTTCGACAACCCAGGCCAGGAGTTCATTTGCCACATCTGCCGTCCTAGCCCAATTAAGTTAACACTTACGGGTGCTGGGAGGACTCAACCAACACTAGGATTCGTGCTCGGGTGTTGGTCGGATACCCAACAATGAAACTCTGTCGATCCCCAACCCAAACTGGAACACGGTTATCAAATTTTGAATGAGCTCCTTACAAACAAGAGGGAATTAGCTGAAAAAAAGGGGTGAAAACCCATTGACTGGCTGAATGAGGTTCTGCTTTTAAGTGATGCCAAGGAAAACCCAAAAATGTTCAACAGTGCAAAAAACAGCTCCTAATTATATAACCAAGAGCTTAGCCCAAACTGAATCGGTTTATATACTTTGCACCAGAATTAAGAATAGACTAGCAAAGTGTCCGTGCGTTGCTACGGGTTTTAAAAATTTATAATAAACTTTATTTTTCATGTTAGCAAAAAAAATTATTTATTTAATTTATAATTGGCTTACATGTATTTGTTTATGTATATATATTGTTTACTATGAGCATTAAAATTTTAGATTAAATACCAAAAGGCTAGAATTTCTAGAGACGCTTAGAAATGCATCCGGACATTGCTAAAAAGAATTCTATTTCTTTCATTCAAGTATCACTTGTCAACCATTTTGAGCGGTTTAAGGAGAATTATTGACTGACAGCTCTATATATATAAGCAAAACAATCAAAATTAAGCTAACAAACTCATTCAAATGTAGTTAATTATATGATACAAGCTCCTGAAACACAACAATACAATTAATAAGTTATTACTACAATATTTTGTCTCACAAAGAAATGGATAAAGGTAATAAGAACTTTTCATGAACATGACAGGCATTTCATGGAGAACGGTGTACCCACTGAAATCTAGCGGAATGGTCACATATACAGTTGATGAAGCACTTCTATATATGTTTACAGCAACATTCAGACTCGAACAGAGAGACTCATCTCACAACATTGCTTCGATTATTACTCATCCAAGATCCTTTGATGGAAAGGTCTTCGCCACGAACGCTATGCTCACCCAGCCTTATAAGAACATTACAGAAGCTAGACTAAGAACATTCCACTTGTATTTGGTGAGAAACAATCGATTTAGACTGGTCACGATGAAGGAATGACAATTGCAGGTGAACATGTGGTGGTTCCTATCCTAGAACTCCAGAGTGCCTTTTTTCTCTACAGTGCAATGTCCCATGTGGCCTCCCTACCAGAAGGATGTAGCATCATGGAAGAGGCATGACCTTTTTACTGAACGAACTTTCAAGATATGCTTGCTGGAAAAGGTTGCAGCATCTTAAAAAGTGCATGATCTCTTTTTCTAAATAGTAAAATTAATATAAACTTTTAATTTCAGCTGATGCCGTTATGAGCAGTCAAATTATAAGAAACGTTTAGCACCAACTAAGGACATTGAGAACAGTAAAAAAAAGAGTCTGATGCCTGAGATAAGTAACATTTACCACTCACTGACATGTGTGCCAACAAACCTTTTAACCACTCACCTTGATAATTTATAGCTACAAAAAAATCAGAACATAAGAATATTGTGAATCAAACTGTCTTTTCAAACTTCACCTAGTTTGCCTTACCGTCTTTTCAAAATTACTATTGGCCCTTTACATTAATGAAATTCATATGCATGGGACAACCGCATGGTTAACAAAACACACAAAAAAAAAAACAGCAAAGTTACAATTAACTATTGTCAGACTTCATCCACTTTTCTGTTTATATAGCAACTAAAAACTGGTATTTCATTCATTTCTTCCCCATTTATAACTCCATATAATCGCTTTCATGCAGCTTTTTATGGATTTACTAATTGTTCAACGCATCAGCAAGATTAGTTCAACATGAATATATTCTCTTCTGTTTCATGCTAAGCTCATTATCAGTACTATGTTAAATAAAGTGATAGTCCAACTCACAGAGAGCACAAACTTATGAAGCCACAACCCTTTTGTTCTTTCCAAAAACCACAACGATAACAATAAATGAAGAAAAGAAGACAAAGTAATGACATAAAATTGTAGACAAGATTACCTTCATCAGAAAATAAAGACAATATGCAGGATTCGCCAAACTTTTCAGATTAGCAATTTCTACCGATAATCCAATGTGCTCTCACTCCATTAAAATTCTACAACAACTAATCGAAATTACAATCTAAGCACTTGGGATCTAATATATAGTTAAATAGCGATAAAGTTTAGATTGCAGTAAGCAATATGAAATTGATTTCACAAACAGAAATAATTTATCTCCAGCAGGGACCAAGATGAAATGCATGTATGTTAGCACTTCTTCTCAACTCGAAAATACAGGTAGCAATTATTAAATTAATAAATACTACTTCAGTTGTTAACATGACCTTTTGATCGGTTTCATGTACATCCACAACGACGCTCTGAGCCAGTCCTAGGAGAGGTTTACCTGATATACCAGAAGAATTGTTAATTACTAATAATCTTCTATCATTCTTATACCAGAAGAATTGTTAATTACTAATAATCTTCTATCATTCTTAAGTGTTGTATTGTAAAGTAGCGGGAAGAAACGTGAAAAAATATCCTTGACGGCTATAAATATGTTTCACTAAAACGGTTCAAAGTGATCTCTAAAATCTACTTTTAGCATCAATTAATGCCACTAAGAGCAGTCAAATTATTAGAACATATATGAAATAGAATGTGAAGAATGACAGTCTTTTATTCAGGGATGACACGGATATCGCTTCCAAACACCATAACCTTGTGACTAACCATTTAAAATGCATTCCCTGTTTCATTTCATCAGGAACTTCCACATGACTTTTCCATAATGACTTCAATTATGAAATCTTTAGCTCATCACACAATAACTGATAACAGCAATCAACGACATGATCATTTTTAAAAAGCAACAAGCAAGCACAAGGCCTCATCCACACGAGGAAAGAGAAGTACAGGACAAAGGTCACTGCCGCTGATCCTTTAAGTACTCACTGTGTCTAATAAAACGAAATCTAGTCATTGAACAGGTATTGGTGGGCATCAGGAAAGGAGGGAATACTGTGTCCCTTGGAGTCTGCTCAGGTACGGTCCTCGTCCTTGGCTATTGCTGTCCGGCAAGGTTTCTTGGATCAACAGTGGATTTTGATTAAATAGCCAATACATATAGAGGGCTTCTTAGCCGTCACCTGCAATCAAGACGATGAAACCGAAGACATGCATCCGTGAAGACAAGATCAGAAGCAACAAGATCAACAGACTCAAATTAATCTGGAGAAGAAACTCCACCTAGCAATCCCATCACTGCAGTTTGGACTTTGGAGGCCGAAGCAACAAGATCAGCAGACTCAAATTAATCAGGAGAAGAAACTCCACCTGGCAATCCCGTCGCTGCAGTTTGGAGGCCGCTCAGGCATGCCCAGCACATCAGCTGGATCCGATAGCGCCGCCAAAACCGTCGGCAGCGTGATCAGGCTGAGGCCAACGATGCTGCTCTGTTAGTACCTCTGCGTCTCTACCGAACTTGTCGTAGTCATGCAGGACGTCGCCTCGTACTAACGCAAGGCGTCGCCGACATTGAAGCCGATATAAATTTACGCCATGAACTCCCAGAGTCCATGTCTCCTACGTGATCCGGAGGCACGCGATCGAGGCAGGGGCAGAAGATTACGGGCAGAGGGCAGAAAAAGTTGGGAAGAGAGGACCGCACCTTATTTAATAGTAGTAGAGATAACACGAATCGTCATGTTGATTTCTTACATGCATGTGAATGGATTCATTAATTACACGATGACGCAAACTCGCAACAATAGCACATATGCAAGTATGAGATCCAACTGAAAGCGTTAGTAAGGTTCTGATAAATACAATTTGCAATTTTTAGTAGTTGCTTAAAGCATGAATCGCATAGCCTATTACTAGATAGTATAAGATTGACGGCCGTGCACACAGTATTTATAGCATGAAGACAACAATTATCCCGACGTGTTACAAATCACCCGCAAGTATCAAACGCTTTCACATGCTTATGGCACACGCAAGTAAATTGTCAACGAGGGAAAAAACATGAAGTCATTAACATTCTACGCGATGTAAATTCTAAATTCACTGCAGAGCAGTCAAACACTAAGAGTTGCAATTTGATTGTACGCTATCCAGCTACTCGTTTGCAATTCGAGCACCAGTGGGTGCGCATCAGGAGGCATCGCACACACCAACAGAGGAAAAGAGCATATCAGTATCACACAACTGTATACACATCTGTAAATCGACTCATGCAGAGTCTCATCCAGTAATGTTTTGCACAGGTCATTTCCTTTAGCACTCTTAGCTCCTCTAACCTTTCATTGAATGAAACAGCCCAAATAAAACACAAAGTTGAACACTGCCTACAACCTATGAGATGTTGTAATTGTTCTCCATTTACATGAAACAAGGGTCAATCCTATGGGAAAACAGCGCTACATTAAATCAATGATGGATCTATCAGTTATTAATCGAATACATCTCTACAAGGAAGCTAGGGAAGGGGGACTGTACAAATGGGGGCGGTGAGATTGTTACTCTGCTATCTAAAAGCTAACTCCCCATGATCAGGTAGCAAAGGTGTGAGTAGAAAAAAGAATCCTGTAGACTAAACTCTCCAAAGGGAGAAACGAAATGCCATCTCTACCTACAATCCTTTACTAGCCTAGGAAGACGTTTGGTCTTGTCTTGAGCCAGTGCACCATCTCCTTATCAAGGGGTGAATTATTCAACACGGCATCCATCATCGGACTACCAAAGAATCTTGGGTCGCTCTTGAACACCCATATTCTGTCCTTAGGCCATGGTCGCTGGGCCTGTTTTTCCTGCAATCAACCATACAAAATTTCAGTACACGAGGAACAAAAAGAAAATGTATCCGTTAACACTGAATTAGTAAGGTAAGTACTTAAGAAAGAAAGCAGGACAGTAATAAAAGATACGCACAATATAGCAGATGACCAAAGCAGATACATGAATGGACATTTTATTATATTATTTACATATTAGAATAGTTGTCTAATAGCCTAAGAAACATTGCATCAACATACACAACAGAGCAGGTAACTAAAATTACAGTTAATGCAAAATCATGGTCAAGAAAGTTTTGACCCATGGACAGACATATTAGCAAGGAATCAATTCCTAGTACCAACTATGGAGATGCAAAGGCATTTCACATTTGACAATTGTGAGAGGCAAAGTGATTACAAGGATGTAAAATAGGAAATGCACCTGCTAGATCACAAATGAACAAATTTAGCATTTAGCAGTCAATGAGCTTACATCTTCTGCAAAGTACTCATAATGAGCTTATATCTTTGTTTGGGAAATAAATTCGAAGATAATTAACAAGGAAGTCTCTGAAATTTTCTAGAGTAGCCCAAATTTGGTAACAACCACTCGTTCTATCTAGAAGCTATAAGATGACAGGCAAAACCAGAAGATTAAATAAATATCATAATTCTGGCTACGGAAAATATCCAGCATACATAAAGCTGAGCAAAGGGCTGTAAAATGAAGCATAAAAATAATGAAAATGCTATCTGACATTCCTTATCTGGTCCAAAGCAAAAGAATTCATAACCTAATTATTTACAAAATATTAAAATATTGGAACCCCGATTGATTATAAAGTAAAACTTACCATGCGCGATAACATGAATCTCACAGTCCTGTTGCCATAGACTCGGTCTTGTGCTGACTTTACAGACTTCACATAGAAGGAGGAGACATCTGGCAATGACATGCAACCTTTTCTAGCTCTTGTCAATCTAGATTCAGGTTCTGCATTCTGGCTATACCAATAGATAAGCTGGGCTAAGCAATAATTTTCCGGGTATGTCTTGCAATACTCTTGGAAGCCCGGTCCCAGTTTATCAGCATATTTGGGACCTAAATCAAGTGGACTAATATGAACTGGGGGAGATTTAACCGTCTTGTAATCCTGTAGATGGTCATACTTGAGTCAGTTCAAAAAAGTCGATAAGGAAGTCACAGCATTAGGTTTTGCAATTGGCATATTAAATTTCAGTTACCCGGACTCTGAAGAAACACTTTGTGTAAGCATACATGTGAATCAGATCTGCAGCAGCATCATGACGGCATTTGTATGTGCATGAAAGAGTACGCAACTCATCACGTAACCTGTATTGAAGGAAGATCAGACTCAACATGTGCAAACAATTGGAGGGAAAGTGTCATATTGCAAAAATATAGGTGACATTGAAAAAGGTTAAAGTTACCATAGCAGAGAATTCCGGATAGCACCCTCAATATCTTCAGAATCTGATGGATCATGAGCACGAATTTTGGCCTTGAGGTCACTAAGAACCTCTTCCTCAACATGAGGTTCCATTGATTGAAGGAGTTCAGCAACTATTGAGCTGTCGCTTTTCCAGATGGCAGATACTAGACTTTTCCCAGTCAATCTCACCAGAGGAGGAGGAGCATTTTTAGCCTCCCCAAATATGCATCTCATAACATATCTCACCTGAAGATAAACAAATGGTAAAGAAGCCGATAAGGACATAGCTGATGATTTTCATTTTTTTTTCTCAAATACGCAGGACAGCTACGCATTTTTGTTTAGGGACAATGATTTGTATTAAGGTACCAGTAAACAAGCTCAAGCTTGAAACATAAATATTCACCTTGTCAAGTGTATGTACTATATTCTGTAATCTTGAGTTTAGTACTCCCTCGGCCTGTGAATAAAGACAAAATTAGGTCAAACTCAGGTAAATAAAAAAAGAACTAAGAGGCCTAACTGAGCCATCGGCATATATACCTGAACCTCAGCATCATTCTTCTCAGACTCCATGTTTATTTCTATAAGGAACTGACGCTTTTCTTCCACATTGTGCTTTAAGATCTCATCAGGAAGTTTTTGTCTCTCAAGGTAAATAAACCGCACCTGTATTTTAAAAAGAAACTGCTATGAGTACCTAGCTAAAGCGACTATGATGTCATAACAGAAACTAAAACAAAAGAAGGCAAGTTACAATTACCAGATGAGCCGTGTAAGCAACAAGCCATCCAGGCAAACCAGCAAGCAAACAGGTACCAAGACCAGCTCTACCCAAGTCAATTAAGTCTTGTTGAGAGACAGAGTTTGCTTCACAAGCCTGTAGCAGCAGACTATGCCGATCAAGCACACCATGGAACTCCATTAAAACCTGATTCATGAAGATATTGGTTCAATAAAGGACAAATGATCAATCAGTGTTTTGCATCACACACATTCCCCTCCAAACTATAATCCACCAGAATGCTTTCAAAAGTTTACCTTCTCAAAAGCACCTTCACCAGAAAAATTTAAATAGCTGCCCCGGCATATCTGACTCCCACAGAGGCAGACTGATGCTTCGTGCTCTTCCTTGCTCTAGGAACATAAAACGTAAACATAAGATGAAGCAATTTAATATGTAACAACTTCTTCAAGAACAAGGAATGGTTCTCACTTCTGTTACTGAGTTATAATCAAAAGTGACTTCCTCGCCTTCTGCAATTGGTCGTAGAGTGTAAATTCCAATCAGGTATTTACCATCCACAGCTGTCACTCTGGAATTTTATTCAACAAACAATAGTTAATCTGCATTAGGTTAACGATGAAACAGCTTCAAACCCTTCAAATATGTAAACATGGGATCGCACAAATGTGTTTAAATTACATAAATGGCTAGATGATATTTTTGACCAGCATGGATTACGCATCAAATCAAAAGTATCCTGAGGTTGTTCCCCGACTTTACTAGCACGGATTACACAACCAATCAAAAGTATCTTGAGGTTGTCACAACAACTTCATAAATGGAAACTTGTGACAGCACTGAGTTGAACCAAACAGAATGATGCTGAACAAGAACAAACAGAAGGATCACATTGCTCATTCATTCTAAAGTTTGAGAAACCATCCATCGTTTAGTATTAAAAAGGTTACCAAATGTTAATAATGTTCAACAAGCATATGGATTAAGCCTAATGATCCAGCAAAGAATTCAACAAAATGAATTCAGAGGGGCAACAGAAAGCAGCTGCAAAAAAATATATAATCATGTGGAAATTTTGCATAAAACTGAAGCTGGAATGCTACATGCATCAATCTGATTGACTTAATCCAAGGTCAAAGAGCTTTTTGTGGTGCAAATCAAATCAGAACAACACTCAAACAATAAAGTTAAGAGGAGCCTACTTTGCTTCGCAGTTAGGGTTGCAGGAGTGGCAGATTCTACTTGCATAGTTGGCCTTGTGCATTGCATCAACAAAAACCAAGTCATATCCATCACGATCTCCCTTTCATCATGAAAAAGGAAAACAAGCAGCACGTGGTAAGGATTTGGAAGGAAATCAGTCGCATTAAATCTAATTCAGATAAAATATTTTGTTAACAGAAAAATCAAATTAAAGATTAAATAATACCTTTGGTCTTTCCAGCATAATGTTGTAAAATTCAGGAGCTTGATCTTGGCTGTTATTTTGTATATGCTTAATTCCATCTTGTTTTTCATACCATCTCCAAGAAGGGTAAACCTGAAATGATTTAACTCAACATATTCATAACTATGCATTGTCCCATTTCATTCTAGGGCGAATGTACAAAAAACGCATACCTCTCCAAAGAACTCAACAACAAAGTCATCTGCACCAAATCCACCCTTTTTGCTGCAAACAACTCCAAGACCCTGAAAAAAGATGCAGTAAGTACGTTAAAACGACTGGAACACTTGGTTGAGACCAAAAGGCAAGAAAATGACACTGCATCTACGGTTAAGTTATTGCTGAAGGAATTACCTTTCTATAAGCAACACAGTTATGTTCAGGACGGTTCTTCATGGCCTTTAGCATTCCCAGGCACACCTTCGAAATTCGTCTGTCACAACTCTCCTCTGCAGACCTTTGGATCTCTTCAATGACAGGTTTAAGAGGGTAAACCATTGGGGTATTCCCCGTACCAGTGAAATCTCGAGCTTGCTTATTCAAGGTGTTCAGAAGCACCTGCATTGAAAATAATTTGGGTAAGTTCAAAGCTTAAGCTCAGCGTGTGAACTAAAATAAAAAGAGAAAATAAATTGTAATTTAGCAGCAATACCTCCTCAATAAAGATATGCTTATCAGCAGGTGACCAGTCAGGATCAGCAGGCATAATATCACACAGCAGGTTATGTGTGTATGGGTCTATGCCGTACACCTCTTGCTCTAGAATTTCATCCCCTGGTACTTTTCGAGGTTGGTAATCCTTAACCTCTGGGAGCTCCAAATTTTCGGTTCCATTCTTTTGTGAGAGCAACTTCTCAGAATAGTCATCAGGTAACGCAACCTGCATTTTTCGTTTTACTTCCTGCTCATCTGCTACAATAAGGTACTCCTCAATAACTTCATACTTCCTAGTAACTGGAGGAACAAGGCTCGCTTTTGTCATGCGGGCACCCAATATACGATCATCGGTTACAGATTCACTGAGTTCAAGAAACTTCAAACCATTTCCCTTTAAATCCCATGCTCCAGAATTTACATCAAATTCACTCTCTGTATCAGAAACAGTAGTTTCACTCTCAGTTTCATCACCTTCAGAGTAGCCATCATCATCATCAGATGTTTCACTGCCAGAGTCGACATCTCTTTTCTTTAATTTAGATAGACTTCTTTTAATTTCACGGTCAAATGCACGAGATGAATTATCTGCTCCAGCAGTAACAGAATTTGCTCCCCTCGATTTATTTTGTTTCTTTTTGAGTTTTGCATCTGAAGAATACTGACTACTGTCCAAGCTGTCCTTTTGCGCTGCTGCTCCATTTCTCTCAGAAATGTATGATGGGTTCCCTAATCTCTTTGCTAGCTGGATGAAAGCAACGACAATTTGCTTTATATCTCCCAAATCACTGCCATCTTTATATCTGAGGTAGCATATGTAAAAAATGTTAGAAAAAAATAGCATCGCGTAACCTTCTGGAAATCTTCAACTCAGTCAGATCAAGTCATTTACCTCAATGCGTCTTGGCACATAGAACGGATATCATACTTGATGGTACTGAAGCCATGGCGAACGTAATAACCATTTTTTAACCTACCTTCGATTTTTGCAACCTGTAAAATAAAATAAAATATGATTATGAGCTTATCTATATCTTATTTGAGAATCAGAAAACCCAGCAAAGGGAATTATTAAGTGATAGTACCTTTGGGATGAAAAATTCAAATCTGTTACCCTTCATGATTTCTTTGAGTCTGTTGATGATAAACTCTTCCATCTTCCTGTAACCGTTTTCCGCCTGCCTCTGCATCAAACGCCTCATTTGTGCATCTCTTGACAAAACCGCAGAGGACTTTCTAGCATCAAGCAATTTTGATCGTTTATAGAAACCTTGTCCAAATGAAAGATTAGCATTCTCCCTATTTGAAATATCAGCAAAATAGCCATCAAGTTCATCGGAACCACCCAGCTGATTGGTCAAGCTCCTTGCAAGTTTTGATGGATTACCATCGCCAGTCTGCTTCATTCTTCTCTCAGGATAGCTACTGATCCATTTAACGTGATGAAACGTGTTTTTGAGATCCCCAAGATGATTGCAACCTTGAGTGTTCACATAAGATATGTGGGGAAGCTGCTCAAGTAATCTCCCAAGAGCAAGTGAGCTAAGATTCAAACAACCAGTTAAAACAAGAGTCCTAATATTTTGCCACTTGTAACCAACCTGAAAGGAAAATAAGTAATTTTGAGTTCACAGTCAGAAAGATGACAAAATAACATCTCAAAGTTCAAATGGATATGTGAGGCATACCATAATATCATGAAACACAGAATCAGTGCAAAGAGGGCCAACAGAAGACAAATCAACGAATCTACACATGCTCGTGTAATACTTAGCCGCAGTGTTCCAGCGCTTACAAGTGACTGCAGAAGAAATAAGTGATTTCACATCTGTCCTTAGAAAATGGAAGATCCTTGCTAACACTTGACTGTTCAGTACACCCCAACTTTCATTTTCTGCACCATGGTCCATAGAGTTGTCATCAACATCAGTCCCATGGCATAACTCTTCGAAACAGATGTCCTCTTTCTGACTGGCAAGAATGTCATCTGACATATGAATATCTTCTTCATTTTGATCAGACAGCAACCTTGCCCTTTTTGCAGGCCCACCATCTTCTGAAATGCCCCAAAAAAATGTTACGAAGGCCCACAATATAATAATATATGCAGGTCATATGAAACTATGAGCACGACACAAGAAATTATGGGAAAGAGTATGCAATGTTAATCTGGAAGGAATTAAATCAGTTCAATGAGTAGACAAATTCAATGGTTCAAATGCATCAAGATAAGCTAAATCATAGAGAAGGGGTAAGGAAAATAAGATACGCTGGGCAAGATGTGACGCAATACCTGACAGGAAACTCCTAGAAGCTGAACTGTGAGAAAAGTATGTTTCTATTTCCTTTTTGGGCTGCTTTGCTGAAATCCATGGATCCAAGACCTCGTTTATAGCTAATGTAAGTTCCCTGCTCTTGAAATATTTCATGACTAGCTCATGTAGCTTACCACGCGTATAACCCACAAACTGGGGGTGCAACTCATGGAAGCTACCAGATCCATGGTTCATACCAACAACATATTGGTCTGAGTGCACAAGAGCAGAGGTGGAATTTGAATTTGAATTTCGTGCCACACTATGAACAGCAGAGTCTGGTTTCAAATCCGCAACTGGAAGCCACGTGTTATCAATCTTACGGAATACACTGCTGTTTTCAATGATAGTGCCATTTTTGACTAATTCTTGTAGTTCAGAGTAAGAAAATGGACCATGCTCATGCCCAGTGCCATCCAGGTAGTACCAATCGCCCCGATTGACTGATAGCTCTTCAATAGTGCATACATGATCCTTCGGAATGTCAGGAACAGACTTGGACTTGTGCAAACCTTGTGAGTCATGCTCATGGTGCTTCTTGGAATGTGATGAACCTTCATGCACAGAGTTTCTATCAGTCCCAATTGAATGGGAGCGTGAAGATCTTGAAAGTGTCCGATCAGTTCCTCTGTGTTTTGTCCGGGGTTCAACGGACGATTGGTCCTTAACAACACGAGCATTTATCCTAACTACTGAAAGCACTGTTCCCTTAACTCCCCTAGGGGGCTGTCTGATTTGACCTGGCCTCCCAGGCATAACATTTTTACTATCGTCGTTAACACTGTCAGTATCCTCATCAGTTGATGAGAACGCCCACAATGGTAGATCAAGCTTTTTAGTACGTACAGGGTAGTAGAGTTCATCCTTACAGTCCCGACGAGGATCCTCATGGCTACCTTTTGGCATTTGACAAAGAGGAAAACCTTCATTTAGAACAAGCTTTTTCCGGTATGGCTTATCTAGGCCCAATTCATCATTTCTCTTCCAGTCACCACCTTTACAAGACCATCTCCCAGAAAACCATTCACTAGATTCTACATGATGGAGAATGATGTGTCTCTCAACAGAACCAAAGCCGTATGTATCTGTGGGCCTGTGGGCTAACAACTCTGTGCCTCTGTTGATTCTATCATCTCCTTCAGGATGCACGGGGTATCTTGGAAAATCTGATAAAATAACACAAAGATAGAATGTCAGACGATGGGACAATATAGGCAACAAAAGAAATATCACAACAACAATACCAACAAAACAGCTGATGTAATTAGTTTTGTTTTTAATGTGTTGATGAATAGTAAATGATTAAATAAAAAAAGCAGAAACAATGACAGCATCTAAAAGTTTTTTTAGAAGGGCATGTCGGCATCTAGAAGTTGAATGCCATCTGTAAAACCTATACACCCTTTTTTGATAAATTAGATGTAGAAATTAGCTAATCCTAAGTCCAAGAAAACAGAACTGATCCAGTACCTTCAGGGTGACTCCATCTTTCCCATTCAGCAGGCTTAAAATCTGCACTCAAAAGCTCTGCAATTTCAAAATGAAAAAAGGCACCAGTCTTAGTATAACTGCAATGTTAACTGTTGAAAGCATTAGCTTCCCTGTCATAAAAATAAAACCAAACAACAGGAGGACATAAAAATTGCAGTACTGGATATGAAAGTTCAATATTTGCACTTACACCCCACAAAAGTTGATATTTTCAAAATTGTGCACTCAAACTAAAGATAATTGATTTACAAAATATATTAAAGATCCACCTTCGAAAAAAAAGTATAGACAAATCTTCCTAGATAAGTCCATATTATCAAATATAAAGCTTCAAAGGACATATTGAGGAAATAGCCACTTCTTCCAGACCGTCAGATTTAAAAAAAAGACAAGGAGGGAGAGAGTTTCCAGAGGGTGTGTGCGCAAAACAGAAGATGCAATTAAATTCTCAGAAAAGCCGAGGTCAGGGCCATTAGATTTTGCAACCGAAAACTGTATCCAAAACAAGACCAACAAATCGCATTGACCAACCAAACACAGACCCCGAGCCCGGGCAAATGGCTGAAGACTGGGGTGCAAATTGCAAATCCCGATGTGAAGCCAAAAGGCCCAAGGGCCTCACGGCCCATAAATATGCAGCCCAAAAAGATTGATAAAAAAAACAAATCTTGCTCGGCTCACTGGTACCAGAAAGAACATTTCAATTTTAGATTCAGACAGCAAAGAAATCACTTTACCTCCAAGAATCTCAAGCTCCTGACCATGCACCAAAATTGATCCTTCCATCAGTGCTTCAACCCTGTCATCAATGTAAAAATCTTCCTCATATTCTGCAGAAGCGTCCTCCATCTGTGATGCCAAGTTAGATGCCTCCTCTGTAGCTTCATCCAGCAAATTTCCTGGGGCTTCTGGCGGACTGACCAGCTGTGCTGAAGCATCTGAATATGCAGAAGGGAAATCAGATGGAACCAGTGGTGAAGCGGCATTCTCAACAGTCACCCATCTGTCACTGTCAGCATGTTTTATTAGGTGATCAGAAAGAAGATATCCATCTTCAACCAACTTCTTCAAGTCAACAAGCTTGGAAGGTCCTTGCTCAATACCAAACTGGTCAAGGTAAAACCACTTCCCCATATCACTAGCGGGTTCAGTGGGCTCAGGTGAGACACTAGGGTGAGGCGGGGTATCACAGATATCCATGTCTTCTTCCATACAAGCATCTGCAAGATCTCCATTCATCTCAGGTTCAGGAGGTGGGGGAAGGGGAGGCGGTATGACAGGTGGTAAAGGAGGTGGTGGCGGCGGTGGCGGCGGCGGCGGCGGTGGTAATGGGGGTGGCGGCGGTAGCTCAGTGTGCTGAGTGCTCTCAGTTGCCTTTTCCTTGGAGATTTTCTCCTCGGTCTTCCCATTGCTAGCACTCTTGGTCTTTGAAGATTGCTTTGTTGATTTACTTTTGAGCTGTTGTTTTTCTGAGTTGTTGGTATCAAGCTTGGCACTTCTGCTATTCTTGATTGTTTCGTGAGCCTCAGCAGCCCGATGACGTTCAGATGGTGATCTGTCATGACGAAGTGGACTGCGGTCTCTGAAATCCTCATGATGGACCCTCCCACGAGGGGAATTATCAACACGACCTGGCGTGTTATCCCTGTAGTGGAATGGGCGAGGCCTATGCCGGGGTGAAATATATGGACTGCGGTCTCTGCTATCATAGTAACGGGCACGATCTCGTGGGGAGCGGTCCAAACGGCTCGGGCTCCTGTCGTACCTTTCATGACACCTGTCATGACGAATGCGATCATGGGGGAAACGGCCCAAGATACCTGGGCTCCTCTCGCGTCTATCATGCCGATCCCATACTGATGGCGACGCCTCACGATTTCTTCCAGGAAAATGCCTCGCAGCTGATGAACTCTTCCCTTCTCCCTTCCTGCGACTTTTTGATCCTGATTGATCAGAAGTGTCAGCTTGTTGCTTGATGCCCTGATGCTCTGCTGCTCTGCTCTTCCTCACAGTGCAGCTGCTGCTACTGTCTGGCTTAATTTCACCCGGCTCTTCATCAGAATCACGTGAGGAACCTTTCTGTGCAGATGAACTTTGCTTCCTGCTGTGATCATCAGCCCGTTGGGACTTACCGTCCTGTTTTTTGTCCAGTGGCATAATCTCCCCTGGCTCCACGTCATCCTTACTTGACTTCCTCCCGGTCTTTCCTGACTGGTCCTTCCTCTGCCTCTCTGGAACAGAATCTCCCTTGCCAAGCTCCCCGTTCCTTGAAGACTTCCTTGACGACACCGCCTGAGCAGTCACAATCTCCCCAGGCTCCACCTCTGCAGCAGTGGTCGAGGCCACCAGCACCTTGCGCCACTTCTTGGGAGGCATGCTCCTCTCGGGCAAACGGTTGGAGTCGGCCTCCCCATTGAGCAGCTCTCCCTCCTCCAGCTCGGCAGGCGACGCCAGCTGCTGGCTCTTCCGGTGCTGATGGTGGTGGTGACTGTGCCCTCTCTCCCCCTTGTCCGGCATCGCTTCTCCTCCTCTCTTCACGAGGGCTGCGGAACCGAAGCCCTCCACCGTGCGGACTGCGCACGCGACTCCACCATCTCCCATGGAAAACCTAGGAAGTGCCTGGTGCCGCCGTCACCCTCCGTCCGCGGCGCGCGAGATAGAACCCTAGCACCAGACGGCTGCCCCGGGGCTCTCCACGCTCATCTCCGTCTCCGGCGCCAGCAAAACCCTAATTCCAAGCAGGCAAAGCAGCAGTATGTCAGCGGGAACGAAATCGAAACGCAATGGGGAGGGACTCGAATTGGAGAGGGCTAGTATCGCGGGGCCGAAGCCGCCCCGGATCGGCGCGCGTACCTGCGAGGAATTGGCGCGCGGCGCCTCAGATCGGGAGATCCGCGGCGGCGACGGGCTCTCCCCAACTCCCCGGCGATGAGCTCCGTCCCCCGCGTTACCCCCGGGTGGGCCCCGGAAGCTTCCAGGGATTGGCGCCCTCGTCGCTCGCGCGAGGTCGCCTTGGCGGGCGCGGGCGCTGGGCTCCCGCCTGGGTTTGTGTGTGGGTGTTTTGGCTTTGGGGGCTAATGGCTTGTTTGTTCGTAAAGCCTCCTCCGCGGCTTCAGCTCTTATGGGGGGAGACGAAGACGGGGACGGACGCAGTCTATCTCCCTCTCTCTCTCTCTCTCTTCCCGCAGGAGGGGAGGGGGCCGTCTTTCTATTGGGCCCTTTTACCGGCAACGCTTTTCCAGATTACACCTCAGACTGACGCCGTATTTCCAAAAGAGTGCATGATATAGCCAGTTTTGGGAACGTCCTATGTACACCTGCAGGGTGCTTCGATTTTTTCAACTCTGTGTTTGGGTGTTACTCAAAAAAAAAAACTCTGTGTTTGGGTGTGAGAGGGCAGGATTGTGGCTATAGGACAAATGAACCACTCTAGACTCTCGGTGAATTTGCCTTTTCAGCTCTATGCTTGTGCATGAGAAAATAAAAAGAAAAGGTTTTGATAGGTCATGGATGAAGTTTTCAAAAAAGAATAAGACGAGCGATAACGATATTTTACTCATCATGTATTTTTCGTGTCTATAAAAAAACCTTTTAGGAAGATATATGCTTAGTTATTATGACGTATCTGTATGATTTACATATGCTAGCATGGATTTGTTGTCATTAAATTTGGTAATTACGCAGTAGAGGTGACCTCGAAGGTAAGAATTTATTGCGATGATTTCCATTTCAAAGAAAATGAATGAGCTACCTTGTTTTGTAAGAGACTATGCTAGTGCAATAAAAGATTGCTACATATTGCTATTTTGTTTTCAAACAGGGTAGTAAAAAGTTTGCCCATGATTCATTTTACGTGATAGCTTCAAAATCTGCTAACAAGTACAGTATTATTTCTATGAGATGACTCTCACTAACCTAATTTGTCGCCAGTATACTTAACAATTTCTACGGTGAGACGTGAGAAAGATGAAAACAAAATAGTAAACTCATGTTTGTGTGACAAGATGAGAATGTTTTTCCAAGTGCGGGGTTGAGGTCTTGTAAAAAGGACTAGGATCAACAAAGCGCAAATTTTTCCTTGATGGATTTGTCACGCCTAGGACTTAAAAAGAATATGACATTTTTTTGGAAGCTCTGTTGGACAAGAAGAGTAATCTTGATGATATTGGTTTCACAAAATGAGAAATGAATTTCATCACTTTTTAAGAGACTTTGCATTAGTGAATAAACGATTACTACACATTGCTATTTTTTTAAAATTTCAATTGGGAGTGAATGTCAGGGTCCCGGTGCATTTTACTCAGTCACTATAAAATCTGCCACAAATACAAATGAAAATGAAGATTGTTCTTTCAGATGCTATGTCCGAGTTATTATCATGTAATATGCATGGTTCTTAACAATTTATTTGGATTTTCTATTGAATTTTGGTAGTTATGCTTCTCTACTAGAAGGAACAATATAATAATTAAATAATCATAAGAAATTGTTATGTTTATACCTGTTTAAGAAACTGATAAACGAGTCGCGTTGTTTTGCAAAGACTTTGAGCTCGTGATCAAAAGGCTATCACATATTGTTCAATCATGATGGATTTGCCTTATTTGCAGACTGAATGTGGTGCTTTTTGGGAATTATAAGTGAGTTATTGTAATACAATTTATAGAATTCACGATGGTCACCATGGATTTTTGTCAAAGTCATCTTTATGTGGAACAAATATGTTATTTTGTGGCATGTACAAATTGTTGATTTCTTTTGCAGTTCCTGAAATTTGTTATCGACAAATTCACATTGCATATTCTATATTATAGATGAGATAAGGTTGGAAATAATAAATTAGTGAGGTACTATTTGCTTTCTCAATATATTTATATCTAACATATTTTGTTATTAGATTTTTTGCTAGTATGTTTTCTTCTATGATATTTTGAGATATGAATGTTAGGGGACGGGTGAGGAAGGATTACGTTGCATTTTATTTTTGTGTTAAGAATGGGTTGTTGGAGATTTTTGTTGAGGCGTTTTTTCCATCTTCAATGAAATGGAGATTTTGTTGAGGTAAATTTTTGCATCTTTAATGGAATGGCGCAGAGTGAAACTTCTTCTATTATATCCAAATTAGTCATGTATTTCATGTGATTAAATACCATCAACCATTTGCTTTCTCAATATATTTATATCTAACATATTTTGTTATTAGATTTTTTGCTAGTATGTGTTTCTTCTATGATATTTTGAGATATGAATGTTAGGGGATGGGTGAGGAAGGATTACGTTGCATTTTATTTTTGTGTTAAGAATGGGTTGTTGGAGATTTTTGTTGAGGCATTTTTTCCATCTTCAATGAAATGGAGATTTTATGGAGGTAAATTTTTGCATCTTTAATGGAATGGCGCAGAGTGAAACTTCTTCTATTGTATCCAAATTAGTCATGTATTTCATGTGATTAAATACCATCAACCACTAACCTAACTATCATTTGTTAAGTACTTTGTGTTAGCATGTTAAAATTTAGACCAAATAAATATGATGTTTCTAGTAAAATTTGAGATATTCATAGTATGAATTATTTTGTGTGAGGCTACAGACTGAAGTTTATGGCTGTACTTTCTAGTGAAACTTTGATGGCTAGTGAATTCTTCTTGTGATAAAGTTGGCATCTTCTAGATTAGCCTTATACTTTCTTTTAACGTACACATGAATTATCGATGCATTTCCATCGACTAAAAGTTCATCACTTAACATAATTTGGTAAAAAATGTGTAAACTAGCCTCTTTTTGCAATGAGGCCCTTAGTTTTTTTATATCTCAAATTTCTTTTTTTTGTGTAAAGTGGAGGATCATGTTTGTATGTACAACGTATTTTTGGAGACATCCATTTGGGTTAAATTTAGCACATTTATAAACCCTACTTTTATAGCAAACAGGAGTATGGATATATAATATGTACAACAAAAAGTCACTTACCACTCTAATTTGTCTAGCAGTGCCGATACTTTTTTTTTGTTAAGATGTAATAAGCTTTGTTGGAAAGTAAAAATTATATTGGTAGTACACTTCTGCAAAACAATGTGAGTTGACCTCGTTTGCTATAAGGCTTTGTTTGATAGAGTTTCAGCTTCAAGACTTCTCAGTGCTAGAAACTCAGTAAGCTGGCGTTATGACAAAATCAATATTTTTGGTGAAATCATGTTATTATTATTATTTTAAAAGAATTATGCTACAACATGTCAAATATGGCATAACTGTCTTCTCCAGTAGTCTCTCTCTATGGAGGTCGATACAAGTTTTTTTTCCTTACAAAATACGAGAGATCTTCCTTTGTGAAAAGAATATGGCTAGGAATGTTCATAAACTTTGCATCAAATAGAATAGAAAAGTTGTCAACTGAATTATCGAATTAAAAAAAAAACGACTCATATTTGGTCTTGATTTCGAGAGGATAATTGCAAATTCACATACAAATCCTGCTTGTACTTCATCTAAGTTGCAGGATTGCAGGAGGCGAGGCCTCGGAACGTCAGCCTCGGCTCGCCACAATGTTCACCTCACCCGACCCGACCGACTGACCGCAAACTGAGCATACAACATACCGACCCGGCCCGGACAGCCCTGACGATTTGCTCCTCTTCCTTCTCCACACGCCCGTACAAACTGAACCGGATCGAATCGAGCAGGCGGCGCGCGGCGGCGGGATGAACAAGCGGCCCCGCGACGACCCCTCCTCCTCCGCCTACGGCGCTGCGCCCAAGCGCCAGTACGGCGCAGGTACCCACCGCCACCGCCGCTTCATCCTCATCCACCTTCCTAACCCTCCGACCTCCCCCCGGCCGGTGTCCCGGCAAGGCGTGGGGCGCGACAGCTGAGCTGGTGGCTAACTAGGGTTTGGGTGGCAGGCGGGTATGGCGCGCAGCACCAGCAGGGGTACTCTGATGAGCGGAACAGCGCGCGGCGGGTGGCGGACCATTACAGCGCGCGGTCCAACCAGACGCTCGAGGAGCGGGAGAACAGCCCCATCATCCACCTCAAGAAGCTCAATAACTGGGTGGGTCTTGAATTCGCGGCCTTAGTACACACCGATATGGAAGAAATCTGTGACTAAATTAGGCGTCTGCGAGCTGCACAACCTGCTACCCTGCTAACATTTCAATCTCTATATCTGGACAGATAAAGAGCGTTTTGATCCAACTTTATGCGCACCCCGGTGACTGCGTGCTTGATCTCGCCTGCGGGAAGGTAAGCCCGGCGTGTGGATTGTCAGAAAACAGAAGTGGTTTGTGCTGTTGAAGATTGTGTTATTAACATGTAATGGTCTGTTTTGGGAATACAGGGAGGTGATTTGATAAAGTGGGATAAGGCCAGGGTTGGGTACTACGTAGGGGTCGATATCGCCGAAGGCTCGGTTAGTTTCGTACCACATCAGGCATTTATGCGCTATATGTGTGCAAGTCATATGGATTAGCTGTATATCCCACATCTCAAAATTTATCGTTATTGGCATCTGAAGGTTGATTATTTTTTTTTGGTGCTTCCTTGTCTTTTCCTCCTCTGTCTCTCATGGGTCTCAATAATAGATTAACAGATTGCACACTTTCTGTTGTAAATTGTGCATCATGTTTTGATGTATTTGCATCAGTTCCAAGCAATTGACATATAATGGCCTCACACTTTCAGATAAAAGATTGCATGACTCGCTACAATGGTGACACGGATCAACAACGAAGGAAGAAGTTCAGTTTTCCTGCACGACTTATTTGTACTGATTGTTACGAGGTAAATGACAGAACAAAAGTCATGTTCCTGATCTGGTGATTTGCTTATGCATTCACAAATCCACCACAGCCTAACATGTTACCAGGCATGCACTGCAGGATATTGCAAACATTTGCTATGTAATTATGTCGCATAATATGCAAGCATAGGCTCTTGTATAAGTATATATCTCTTGTGAACATATTTATAAGCTTTTACTGAAAAGATAATAGTATTGTATTCTTTAACTTTGCCAAACATAATGTTTTGTGCCCCATACATTTGTTGTTTGCGGTCTTAAGACTCTTAATCTCATGCTTATTTAGTTGCAAGTAAGAATCAATTACAAGACTCATCCATCTCTTTTCTTTATTCCTTAGGCTCGTTTGGATGAATATTTATATGAGGATGCTCCATTTGACATATGTAGCTGCCAGGTGAGTCACCTTGCTTTGTACTTCTAGCCGTTCAGCTTTCGTTTATCATAGACTGTTTTTATTGCTGTGTGGGTTCTACTGTATCCTTTTCTAATTGCAGTGCAGCTATGTCTTTGAACCTTCTTGACATGTATGTGCTTATTTGTCCATAAGAGGATGCCACCACATCTATATTGTTCCTTTGCCCAACAAATAAAGAACTTAATATGTTCCTCACAGAAATTTGTGACTTGCTACGACAATTGTTCTCTTTAATTACCTTCAATTATTCTAATCTTACAAACATTAACTATCTGATTGAGTTCTTTTCGATCACAAACCCTAATTTGAGTCCATCTCTGTGTTCCAGTTTGCGTTGCATTATTCATGGTCAACTGAAGCACGTGCTAGACAAGCTCTGGCAAATGTGTCTGCTTTGCTACGACCTGGAGGCATTTTTGTTGGGACAATGCCTGATGCTAATGTTATTATCAAAAGGCTTCGAGAAGGTTTGTTATTGAATTCATCATCTTTCTTTGATTGACTCTGCATACTGTGGTCCTGTTTGGCATAACCTATGCTTATTGCATAAGCTGTTTATTTGAAACTGGTGAAAGCAGCTTTTGCTTATTGGTGCTTTTTATTGTAATCTGCCTTACTAATAAGCTGCTACAGAATCCTAGTGTTTGGCACAGCTCAGAAATAAGCCTTTTTTCTGTGAATAAGCTGAGCAGTAAGCTGTGCCTAACAGGGCCTGTATGTGCTGTGAGATTATGTTATAAGTACAAAACCTTTTCTTTGTTCAGCTGAGGGACTGGAATTTGGGAACAGTGTTTATTGGATTAGCTTTGATGAAGAATACGCTGAAAAGGTAAATTCTGCTAAAATATTTATATAATGAATATTTTCCTATTAATTTTACAACTTCCATTCCATTTACTTTTATAACTATTCCATTTATTTTGTTTTGACGATGACATAGAAATTCCCGGCATCCAGACCTTTTGGTATCAAGTACAAGTTTCACCTGGAGGTAACACGGACCATCTTTTCCTTAATTTATTCCTCGATGTGCTTCAAATTGTCATTAATATTAACACTTGTTTTTCTAGTTGTATGAATTTGAATACTACTAATAGTCTAGCTTGAGCAAATAATTTCTGGTGTATCAAATAATTTTTTTGCAGAAATGTCTCTTTTATAGAGTTTCTTTTGTGTTCAGAACTTATGAAAAAATATCATGCTATAAAAAGATCCTTCTGCAATATGCAGGATGCTGTTGATTGCCCAGAATGGGTTGTTCCATTCCATCTCTTCAAATTACTGGCAGAGGAGGTATTGAATTGCTCTTTTGCTTCCTAGAGTGTTCTGAGGGTCAATGCTGCTTATGCTTCAACAATTACTTGTACTTGTGCTTTTCGTTACTTCAAAACAAAGTCGTTGCAAGACATGCTTTTTTGTTCCGTCAAGTTGATTGCATGATCCTTCTCGCTCTATTGATTCTTTATATTTGCCATGCAAACCAATGCGTGCGGATTGTTACACATTGTTGCCAATGCCTTGCAGTATGGTCTTGAGCTGGTCCTTATGAAGAACTTCCACGAATTTGTACATGAGTATTTGCAAAAGCCAGAGTTTACTGAGCTCATGCGGAGGCTGGGTGCCCTTGGTGACGGAAGGCAGGACCAAAGTAATTTCACCTGGAACCATGTAGATTGGCTGCATTTGAATAATTTTGTTTTCCACCCACTTTAACATCAAACACAATGCAGGTACACTGTCACAGGATGAGTGGGAGGTTTCCTATCTGTATCTTGCATTTGTCCTGCGTAAGGTATTGCACTATCTAATACCTTACATTCTGTTAACAGCAGAACCACACCACACTGCCAGTTTGTTTACCAAACATTTTCTTTTTGCAGCGGGGGCAACCGCCAACTCAGCGTAGAGCCAGCAATGCAAACAGAGGGAAGATGTTCCTCACTGAGGGTGACATTGAGTTTCTTGAGACATAAGCAGAAGTGGACACCTAGAGCTTGCTAACAGCTTACCGATTCTATCCTCCACATAGCATGAGGAGACTTGTAACTTTAGTGGCTCACCTGTTTTTTCACCAAGCTGTACCTGTTGTATAACATCACAAAATGAAATGTATAAACTGAAGGATTTACAATACAATTTTGCAGGAATGAATGAATAAAACAATAGGCATTGTAACTGAGTTTCAGAGTTCTGTTATTGCAAGGTTCGTAGCTGTGGTTGCGAAGTTCCCGGAATATGATAGACATTTTTTTGTGATTACTGTGATGCCTCATGGTGAGGCTTATTGTGTACAATCTGAGTGTGTGGAACAATAAGGCTATTTTTGTCCAATCTGAGTGTGTGGAATAATTGGTTCAAGGGCAAAAATAAGTGCGGAACTTCTAAGATTCAAATTTCGAAAGAAAAAAAGAACGGACTAGTATTTTTTTGGTCTTTTTGAGGTAAGGTGAGACCACTGTCAGTAAGCAACATCAGGAATGTACTTAAAATTCGAGTGGGCTTTGATAGCTCCCCTTAACTAATGGGGCCGTCACCACAAGAGCAGATACTTGTCAAATGGGCCTGCGCTGTTTCTGACACGGGTTGAAACAGAATGTTGGATTAGTACCACCTCGGTCATTAACAGGGAAGAAGTCCAATACATAAAGCTGGTCCCAGGACATTGCGGCACGACCTTACTTGAACAGGATCTGTTCTATAGGCTCGTACCGCTTCATCCTTTACCAAAAAGGAGGCAAGCACTCCAGTCTGGTTGATGACGCCAGACCTCTGGGCCAGAGCGTGATTAACGGCCAGGATATTTCCATGTTCGGATGCATCCGCCGGCTGTAGAGGATCGTTCCTGTCGGGCTCTGCTCGGTTAGGGTGGCTCAGAGGTGGTCTGACAGACCCAAAAAAAATTTTGCACCGTCGGACGGTTCCACTTTTCTTTTCATCATTCACGCACTCCTGTTTTTATCCCCCCGTTCATGAGCACCTTCTTCCAGGTCTCACTTAAAAACTTCTTCCAGGTCTCACTTAAAACACATGCACACGCGCGCCCGGGCGTCGAGAAAAATAGAAAATACACAAAGCATGCTAAAATCCAGCAAGTGACATAAAACTTATATAGCATAAATATGTTCTTTATTGTACTGTTTTCCACTTTCCACGAGTAGTCATGACAGACCAGACCACACAAAAACACACACAAGCTGTACATTACATCCGTAGTTCTTAACCATATGATAACCAAGTAATTTTCGACAGATTTGATGTAAGATAGGGAGCTGGTCATGCCCTCTTGAACAGAACAACTAGGATGACGGCTATGGTCAGTGCCATGAAGGATCCACCTACAGCCATCTCCGTGATGGAGGGACCCTTCTCAGCAGAAGGATCCCCTCCGGCCTGGCCTTCTTCCGTGTTCCGAAACATGTCTTGGAAGAAGTGGGTTATATTGTCAACGAGCTCCCTCACAGTCTTCGTAGCGTTGTCCACGAAGTCCATAAAAGGTGAGCCAGTAGACTGTTCCTCAAGGGACGTGTCTCCAAATTTCTCTGGAGACTCCACTGTGGCAGTTTCCTCAGGGAAAGTCTGAACTAGAGCTGTATCAAAGAACAAAAGATAACAACAGTCATACAGCATGAGCAACAATGAATTGGGATGTATAACATTAGCCATAGAATTAGGGTGAACATACATGGTTGGTGGGTCCTGTAGAATTCCATAACTTTGTCATTCTTCATCACTGCATCCCAGACATTTCTATCTGATGCAAGGGATGCGACAACACTCTATAAATCAAGAGACAGAACAAACACAGTTTTTAGTGAGAAAATAACAAAGGATATCAAATGATTAAACCAATTAATACATTCTTTAATTAGTAAACTAAAGATAAATCATGTGGCGTACTACAACCAGTCTTCAGACATTAGTATAGCCTAATAGCCAATGCAGGTCATTTTCCTGTTGGAAATGTCAAAGAAACCTGACAAGAAAGAGTAGGTGAATGCAGATAACCAATAATGACGAAGTGATTGGCTGATTGCATAAATGGACCAAACAAAAGGCCAAATAAATTTCTTTCAAGTTTATAACTACAGCAGACAGAGTAACACAACAAATCATTAGCCATTCATTTGGTATTAAGCTATCCGTTTCAGTGAATTGGATGGCATTATATGATGGGAAATTTCTTCTTAATGAAAAGACTCCAAATAACTGATTTTCTCCCGGGTAAAAGTGCGGTTTGTCAAGAGGAGCCGTCACAATTCACAACAGCTGAAAGTGATCAACCATAACAGCAACAAAACAATACAGTTACTAACCTGAGCTTCTGGACTTGATTTCAACAATGTAAAAGCTTGCACTACATGACCAGGCATAGCAGGAATTATTGCATCAGCTGCCAGTTTGTTAAGCTCTTTATCCTGCGCCTTGACAACCTCTACTGGAGCTTCATTAAAATAACCCCTGCAGCAAGTTACTTTGTGAGAATATGGTGAATTCGTACAACCCAAATGTGGCAAAACATTATCATGTGAAAATGCGATGGATTGTTGAGGATAGGATAAATAAGTAATCAAAGGTATTAAAAGACTTAGTATAAATCACTCAAAAGCATTATTTCATTGTATATATGAGTATCAAATACACTAAGAGAACATGCTCCTAGAACCGTGGTAAGTACTACCTAGCTGTGAGGCTACCAACCAGGGTTCAAATCCTGATTCAGTGATTCTCACAATAAAGGTCACTCTCCTAGTTCTCACAGAAAAAAAGTTGTTTCCCAAAATATATGACCTAAGAATAGATCTATAAGGGCAGACCCTGGTGTATGGGGCAGACGGTCAGGGACCTCAAAACAAGGGTTAAGGTCTGATCCATAGTCTAGCTTTCGTGACTTTTCTTGGCCTGGCTCTAGCGCCCCACTAGTTGAGTATTTCAAAATACGCTAAGAATTTCGTTCACCTTATACAAGACAACCAAATGGTGCAACTTTATTTTCGCATACAAGGAGCCTATAGCAGCAATCCAACTTAGTGAGCTAGTTACCATTTTACCAGACACTGATTTATCTTTTCATCCAGTGTGTTGTGCTGCTGTGATGTATATGATTTTCTCAACAATTAGGGACATGAATCCCAAAACCTAACCCGAAGAAAAGAACTAGATACTTCCAAGTCCTATGAACATAGACTAATACAGCAAAACAAGCCAGGACGATCAGATCGCAAAATAAACCTGCCACCTCCCTATTATAGAAAGAATCACCCAAGACATCGGAATCCGACTAGTTGATTCCTAAGAAACCTGATCTTTCCAAACAATTCGACAAACTGATAAGCTATAAGCGCGCCAAATACGGGATCTTTCACCTCTCTATGGCGTCCCTGAGCTCGGTAGTAGCCTCCTCGGCCTCCTCCCTCGACGGCGGCGCGAAAACCAGCCTCGGCTTCACGGTCACGGTCTCCTCGACCACCGCCACCGCTGCGGCGTCATCCCTCCAGTCCGTGAACTCCCAGTCGTCCACCTCCCAGGAGGACCACTGCCCTCCGGCGTACGCCGCCGAAGGGGCCTCCCCGGTCGCGGCGGAGACCAGCGGCGCCGCCTCCGCCGCAGCGGGGGCCGTGGCGAACGCCGGAGCGCCGTGGCGGAAGCGGCCGCCCTTCGCCGCCGCCGCAGCCGCGGCGCCCCCGGCGATCCCCACCTTCGCGGCGGTGCGCATGACGCCTCCACCCATGGCCGCGCGGTCGATCGATTTGCTCCTCTCCCCTTCCCTTCGCCTTGGGTGGCGTCTCCCTTCTCCCTAGCTCTCGGTGACTCTGTTCCTATATGTGTGGGAAAATTTGTAGAGGGAACCTTGATATTATTTTAGTGTTACAGATATGGTTGTTTCTGTTACAAAAGGGAGAAGTTCTGATAGTGCTGGACAAGGCTAGATTTATGATAGTGAGCTTTTTCGAGGATGCTAGGTGGGAATATGGAGAGGCAAGAGATCCCGTGTGAATGGGAAACAAGCGAGGAGGGATGGGACTTTGGCTTAATTGCTAAGTTATCCGAACGCGTTTCACAAAAAAAAAAAAGTTATCCGAAAGCGGATACGGACAATGAATGACATGTAGGGCCAAAATGGTTGATAATGAAGGGGACTGGTACATTTTATTTCCACTTTTCTTTCTTAAAATTGGACAAGAACTATTTCTTGGGTGTGGTCACAGGTTAAGCCAAGTAGCCAACTCTTATCACGTCCTGTCATAATAGTGTAGAGTAAGAAACATCCAAGTAGTCGATTTTCTGAGATCATTTCTTTCCCTCGGATTTTTTGAAGTAACAAAGTTAGACGACATATACTTATTGAAATTATCCTTTGTATGTATGCAATAAATATTCAATATTGCAATGCTGTACTGGATCTTCAGACAGAACTCCGTTCTTTGGGCCAAGCACGTAGTCGCCTTGTGGCCTTGTGGGCCTGCGGAGTTCGACGCAGCAGGCTGAATTGTTTGGGCCGGCACAACACTTCTAGGAAATCAAGGTCAATGCAGCTCAATCCAGAGATTAGCACCACCTCAGCTGTTTACAAAGCGCTGGCACAGGTTATAATCCAGGAGCTGAGAAGGTGCGGCACGACCTTACTTGAACAGGATCTGTTCTATAGGCTCGTACCGCTTCATCCTTTACCAAAAAGGAGGCAAGCACTCCAGTCTGGTTGATGACGCCAGACCTCTGGGCCAGAGCGTGATTAGCGGCCAGGATGTTTCCATATTTGGATGCATCCGCCGGCTGCAGAGGATCGTTCCTGTCGAGCTCTCTCTGCTTGGTTAGGGTGGTTCAGAGGTTGTCTGACAGACCAAAATTTTTTGCTGAATCTTTTTTTGTTGGGCCTTATGTAATCAAACGTAAGTGCGTTGCAGAGCAAGCATCAGCTTCTACTACACCTCGGCCTTCGTCTCTGACGGTTCTACTACTCCAGCTGGAATGAGCAATGTTCAGATCATTCGACCACGTTCATCTCTGATTTTTCTTTTCAGATGCATGTTTTTTGTCTTCCCTTTCAGTTAACCCTGCATGTTCTCGAGTTGGAATGGGGGTAAAACAATCGGCTCCGCTCCTACTAGCTAGAGAAGGTGAACACACGCAAACAAGTATGAGCCGTGTAACCGAGTGTGTAAGGTTTAGGCTTTGAAGATTTCACGGCTTCACGCAACCATTTCAGATTTAGTTGCCACCTCTGTTGCTGGCCTGCTGGACTTCCATGTTTCTTTGTGTTCAGCGGAGCAGAGAATTCTGGTCTTTGGGTCTGAGCGCCTACTCAGAGCTGCTAAAGAAGGTGAAGGTTTGAGGCAGCAGTTCAATAAGCAGTGTTAGTTTTGAGGCCCTTCAGAACCAACTAGGTCGTGAGGCGCGCCCCGCTGCGCTCATAATTAAAACAAATTTAAGGGTGTAAATAAGTATTTACCCAGATAACAATGTTGTTTTGTTTTAAGAGGATTTACCGTGAAAGAACAAATTCTTATCTCTTATTTTTCTCTCGATTTGAGCGTGGGTCTAGCAGGAAAACAAAAAATAGAATCAGAATGTAGATTCCTGGCACATGCGTGTCCATGCAACAATGCTTTTGTTTTTCTTTTGTTGTTGGCTCTTTTTTCGAGGTGGCACAACAGCCCAAGTCACGCGGCTATGAACCCGTGAGCGGCAACCCGTACGTAGCGTCACTTGCTCTATCTCCGTTCCTCAGCTCCTCCCCATTTCACCGAACGTCGTCTACAACCCACAAGATTATACCTCCCCGTTTTAAATTTTATTGTTGAACAACATTTAGTTTAAATTGATATTTTGGTAATATTTTCTTTAAAAAATTATAAAAATTATATTTCTAAAATTTTATATTTTTAATAAGAGCATCATTGACTACTTTAAAATAAACAAAAATATGTTGAATAAATTAAATATGTCTAAATTAAGGTGTTTTTTGCAACAAAACTTAATGGATGAATGAGAATTTGTAACAAAATAATTTATAGATGGAAATCTCAAACTCTAATTAATTTATAAAATATTTGCAATTAACCTTTTTTTGATTGAGCACTGAACAATATAATAGATTTTGCCCCTCAATAATGGCCCTACGATGACAAAGAGAAAGGTATCACCGGCGCATGCTTCGTAACGAAATGAATTGATGCATCCCACGTAGCTGATTTCTTTTGGCAAAAAAAAATATTGATTTATTTTCTCCGATTCCCCACCTGGCACACGCACATGAGCAGCATGCTGAGGCAGATGCCACGCGCCTCGCGTTTCTGCCGCTCACACCGTCCTGCACCAGCAAAACCGATCTTATCTTCTTTCCCCTTTGTACACGGTCCCTCACTCTCTTCTTCTTCCGCAGAGCTCACAAAGCACACAGTTCCGACTCCTTGCAGCTTGGTCCTCGACTCAGCCAATCCATCTCCTCTGTTTGAAGTCGCGTGTCCCTCGGCTGTCTGCGCGCCTCGCTCGGCTTCCGCCGTCTGCGAGCGTCGTCGATCCTGCCGCCGCGTCTCAAACTACCGTGCCCTCTCTCTCCTCCATGATGCTGAGGCGAGCTCAACGGTGTCCCATGGGCCTCTCGTCGGAGCGCGCGTGCGGCCGAAGCTGTGCGTGTCTCCGCAGTTTCCTCCCTCTCTTCTCTCTCCTCTCCCGAGTGGCGGCGAAGCAAATCGAGTGGAGCGGCGCGGAAGAGTTGGACGTGTCCGACGGCGAGCTCTACGGTGACCCCGTGGGCCCTCTCGCCGGAGTGCGTGCTCGTCTTCGTCGAGGGGATCCCGGCAGCGCCTGTCGAATCTTCGCCGAGCAGCCGGCGAGCAACGAAGGCCCGTGCATGGATTCCATGGCCCACGATCAAGCAGCGATGGATCCGACGAGAAGGACGACCTCTCCGATGTTGTTGACCTCGTCGGCGTGGCTCTTCCGTGGCTACACCAGGACAGGACGACGTGGCTCATCCACGGCCACACGACGGCCGAACAACCATCAACGGCGGGATGGAGTCGGCGGCGGAATCCAACGACGCATGTGAGTCTGGGACTGTCGTGTCGGTTCGGCATTGGACGAGAAGGCGTCGGAGCTCGCTGGGGGGCGCTATAATGATATGGATATGACCTATGTACTTGGTGATTGCCCAGGCACCCTTCTGTTCTACGAACCTACTTGGAGGAATTATTGATTTTCTCATGTTTGTTGTTATTAGTTAGGCCAAATAACGTGCTAACCTTAACTTATGAAAATAACAGCCATGTACGTACATTTCAAACATTCTATTGTTTATGAATGAGACCGTGTAGTAATAACAACAAAATAAGTTCTTCCAGAAAAACAACAACAAAATAAGGTCAAGAAGCGGAAAGCTTTTGGGCCGCATGGAGAGCCCACGCGGACAATGCGGGCCAAACCACACATGAATAATTCATCGGAAACGGTTTTGTTTTCTCCATTTTCTTCTTGCGTTAAGAAAGCAATATAGGTTAACGTTATAAAATCCAGCACTCTCTTATGTTGGCCAACATGTATGGTGCGTGAACCACCCTAATGTACCTATTATGTCTAATAATTGTCTTTTGGTTAATGAATCAGCGGTTGCTAGCTTTCCTCCGAAAAGATAAAAAAAAAGGATCGGGCTGATGCAAGGGACTAACTTTTTCCGTTATATAATATGAGTAGAAAATGGCAGCCTTGATTATTTTTTAAAAAAATAAAAAGAAGAAAGGGTGCATAAGAAATGTTTAAAAAGATTGACTTCGCATACTATAGGGCCACGGCCAATCGCACTATGTGTACTTTGTGATTCAATTTTATTGTTTACTATACCAAGTATATGGTTGATGTTTGACCAGTTGATGTTTTCCCCCGCTTAGAGCATCTCCAACAATTCCTTAAATCAGTTTCTAAATCTAATCTTTTGGGAATGAAGTCCAAATACGATGCTCCAACAGCTGTGTAAACAGGTTTCTAAAATTTAGGCACTTCTAATACCAGGACTCTTGGTTGCCAGATATACGTCGCTTGTAGGGACTCCCAATCCTGATTTTCTCTCCTCCCACGTTGATTTGGTCCCATCTGCAGCACCCCCTGTCCCTGCCACGTCATTTTCCCAGCACCGCGTCGTGCCCGTTCGTTTGTCAGCAAAGCTCAAGCAGACGTTTGCATCGTCATCGACAGGGACCTTGTCCCGGGCAGCCTTGCGAAGTGCTGCTGCAATGCACTCATGCACACGCGGTTACCCTTGAGAGTGAAGCATCTAGTGCTGCCGTTCTCCAAGCTATGTCCTCACGGGGCTGAGCTAGCCCTTGTAGCGGTAGTGTTTGCCTTCGTCGTTCCCAAGATCGTTAAAGAGGCCCTCCCATCTCAAATTCTTCTTTGTTTCTTCCCTTCATATACTCTCGGTCTGCAATCCCATCAGGCATCAGCACACCAATAGCATGACAAGGAGAAGCTTGTTGATTTGACCATAGCAGTTGTTGATTTGCCAAATAAAAAAATATCTTGGAGGCGAGGTTGCAGCACGATCAACACGATGAGAAGATTGATAACTGACATGACACGATTTCATTTCTTTTTTTTCAAACTAATATTGGGAACTGTTGGAGGAGGATGTTTGTTTTTGTTCCCAATAGGTTTTAGGGAGTTGCTAAAACTAGTTTTTTGGAAACCAAATTTTAGGAAATTATTGGAGATGCTCTTACAAGAAACAACGACACGTTTTGGGTGTAGCATGATTGGCCTTCAAATGTTAAATAGAGTAACTAAATAAAAACTAAATATAAAATTAATTACATAGTTAAAAACTAATTTACGAAATGATTCTATCAAGCTTAATTAAATCATTATTATAAGATATTTACTATAACATCATATTATTTAATCATGACCTAATTAGGTTTAATAGATTTGCCTCATCATTTAGGTTAGAGGTTATGGAATGAGTTTTATCATTAGTCTATATTTATTACTTTTAATTAGTATCCTAATATTTCAATGGACATGACTAAAATTTAGTGTGCTGGAAAAAACCACACCCTTTGTTACACATCACACCACATAAAGAAGTTGTTCTCGAGTTGATCCCATGAAGAGAGAGATCTTTTCTACTCTTATCGAGACTTATTCTCAGCAATATATTTATAGGGCTATGTCGGGACTAAGAACTATGATGATAACACAAGACGCCGAATTTAGACAGGTTCGAGCCCTCTCGACGAGAGTAAAAATCCTACGTATTGTGTTCTGTGGTTTATATTACAATGTTAAAAATTTGGTTGCCCCTGATGGGGAGGTCCCTGCCACCTTATATATCCGGTCGGCAGGGGGAGGGGAGGGGATATAAGAAGAGTCTTACTCATAGTCTATAAGGATTTATATAGAAAATCTATCTTCAATTGCCTTGTGCTCCAAGCTAACTTGGTCGGTTCCCTTATGATGGGCCACCCGGTTGTTTACCGACTTCAGCCTAGCTATAGATACCCGGAAGGTATATATTCCACAGCAGCCCCCGAGTGCTTTCTGATTTTGAGCTATGACTCATCGAGTGATCTTTAATGTTTATGTGAACAGGTATCAAATAAGGAAGACCTCTGAATTAAAGTCTCTGATAGATCTGGTGCGCTGACTAGGTGCACCTGATTAGGTGTAGTCCCCAACTCTTGTATAATTTAGAGACTAAAAATAATGTAAGAGTCTAATAATATTAGCTCTTAACATTTTGTTGGGTTTAGTTTACTCAAACCATCAAGTATAAGTCTTTCTAACCTCTAATCATCAAACTAGAGGATCGGTCTGCACATTGTCAAACATGTCGACCGATGGAATGTAAAGCCGAGTGATACACACTCTAATCTGAATGATTCACAGACTTAACAACATGACTTCAGTCATGTTACTGTCCATATGAACTTTTATGACATTAATCATAATATAGTACTAAGCTAAAATGACATCAATTATAAAATAACCTTTCCTTAATAAATTATCACTCGAATTATAATAAGCTCATTTTTTTATATTTAATTACTGACATCGATCAGCAACATAATCATGAACTCACATCCGAACGACCATCAAGTCCTCTGCTACATGATCATCAAATCACATAGATACGAAGATATTATTAGTGGTTTTGTCACTGCTTCTCATCAAAGAAGCCCCCGAGATTAACTCTCGAGGTTCTTTAGTAATAATTCTGTTTAAAGAATATTATCTATTTTTATTTTAGCGAACAAAAACAATCGGCCTGCTACTGTGCAGCCCACGCCAGCCCATATGGACCCCCCACGACTAGGTCAAAAAGAAAAGGTATAAGAGGGCGAGGGAAGGATGACGCCAAGTCCACGCCGTCATTGCGCTCTAGCACTTCGTCCTCCTCTGGCTTTCTCTGTTCTCGTGCCTCCTCCGCTTCTCATTGCTAGGGTTAGCATTTTCTCGCCCCTGCAGCAGATCCTCCAATGTTCCCGAGCCCCCGAGCTTGTCCTAGGGTTAGGTTGCCATTTCCAGATCCACCGCAACACATCACCTCATCAAAATGACGCGCAAATCCGCCAAGGGGCAGAAAGCTGCCGCCGCCGCCGTTGAGTCATCATCTTCAGAGATGGAGATGCCCAAACAGCTGCGGAAATTCTCGAAGAGCAGCATCTCCATCAAGGACCTGAGCACCATGGTGGTCGATGGCATCCTTCCAGAACAGGGACGCATCGATTGGAAGGTACCTAGCTCTAAAGCCCATCCTCTTCCAATCCATAAACAAATTGTTGTCTTCTGCTCGTTCTTTGAGCACGGTCTCAGAGTTCCCTGCTGCAGCTTTTTGCGCGGGCTCCTTTTCTTTTATGGGATTGAGCTTGTTAATCTCAATCCCAATTCTATACCGCACATTGTGATTTTTATGCACTTGTGTGAAGCCTTTCTAGGTGTGTTGTCCCACTTTTATCTTTTTTGCCATCTTTTTGTCCTCCGACCGCTGCCAACAAAAGAGAACCAAGTCGTCATTGGCGGAGTTGGCTTCCAGTTGTGCAAGAAAGAGGCATACATCAATGTGCCTTTGAATACTGGGAACAAGAATTGGAGGGAAGAGTGGTTCTATTTTGATAATCCTCCCCTTGTTCTTGCTGATTTTACTGGTGCAAAGGCCAACCCCTGATCATGTTGGTTAGAGAGGCCAGATCCTAATGACACCCAGGTTGTGGAGCTATTGAAGAAGATAGCCGATTTGAAGAAAGAGGGAGTCGATGGCATCACAATAGCTAAGAGCTTTATAGTGCGCCAAGTTCAAACCCTTAAACAACAAAGCCATCCTGCCTGGAAGTATTCCACCGATGATGAGACGAGGGAGTATTCCACGCCAGCAAGCATGCAGACTCAGGAAAAAGAAATCCCAGTAGTTGCAAAGCCGCCCCCACAGACCGCCTCTCCTCCCCCAACTGGTGGTGCACCTTGTCCCATCAAGGACAAGGTCATAGCAGTCGAGAAAACTGCGGGTCGGCCTAAAGCCGAAGACTTGGAAATTCTCTGCCAACACTGAGAAGTAACCAAGGTACATCAATACCAAGTCCTTTTTCTTTCTCACCGCATCATTGCTTCTAATCATAATGGTCTCCCCTTATCCAGGAAGTATATGCTCTGGTGGAAAGAAAGCAAGCAAGGATAGAGTACCTCAAGGCCGAAAGCTTTGGTATGTATCAAAATCCTGCCCTTATGTATAAATACTTGTTGTATCTCTGACTTGCTGTTGTTCATAGTCACCGGTCAACAGTTGGCAAAAGTTCAACAACAACAAGAGAAGCTGCAGACCGGTTACAAAGAAACTTCTGCCTCTCTACAACAGAGTCGTCTTGACCTTGCTCGTAAAACATCTTCAAATCTTCCTGTCTTTCATGCTTTCCCCATATCCTTGTAAATCTCACAAAGAAAACATTGCAGAATTGGAGAAAGTCACTTCTAATCAACAGAAATATTTGGGTGTTCTGAAGACCGAGAAGGATGACCTATCCAAGACTCTGGGTGAGCGAGATGCCGAGCTTGCTGATCTAAAGAAGAAGTTGCTAGAGACTGAGGAGTCCCTGAAGGATGCTAAGGCCAGTGCTCGACAGTTTAAATGTAATCTGACCAGTAAGCTCTTCTTGGTTTCCTTTCACTAGTTTTTGCTATAACCTCATCTTCTAATCTTAATACCGGTCTCCAGTATTGTCATATGGTGCTTGGAAGGCCCTGGACTATATCCACGCAAAGCAAGTGGAGAAAACCAGGCATTCTCTTCAGTACTTGCTAGAGCGCACACCCGAAGCGATTGCCGCTCATACCGGGAGGGTGGCAACCGAGGCCGGGAGTCAAGTATTGGCTATACGCCAGTCTTGGTCCCCAGAATTGCTATTAGATAAGATCAAGGAGGGCTTCAACCCATCGATATCGGTAAACCAATGTCAATTGCTGATGGACTTGATGGTTGAAACCTCCCAAGCCCTGGTTGAGAACATTGACATTGATCCTGCTGCACCGACTCCTCTTGGCTCTCTAGAAATAGAAGATAATGCTTCTTCTCCCTCAGCAGAGCTGTAATTTGTATAATCAGATACATTAGTAGTATTTAAGTAGAAAAACAAGATGTTTCTTGGGTAATATTAATTGTTCTTTTTCTTGCTTAATTATTAAACATGTTAAAAAACTCGACTAAGTAGTAAATAGAACGATCTCCTGTTACTTATAGCGATTCAGGTAGTACTTAGCTGTGTTAATCGCGCTTTAGTACTATAACTCTTTCACTACATGGTCTAGAAGACGCATTGGTCTGCCCTAGCATATTTAGCCATAATTTGTAACCACATAACAATCAGAATCGACCAATCAACACATGACCTCTCGCACTTTGGCTCTAGGTTTATTGTAGTGGCAGTCTGTTGTGCAGTACAAACTTTTAGCTGTCATGCTGCTTGGTTAGATCAAAAAAGATAAGACCATATCAAAAATTGAGGAATCAGTCTGTAAAAACCCAAAACCAGAGTTTATCAAGGTTAAGGAAGAGTGGGACATTATCATTAGCCCGTTGTATCGATTGTTTCATGTATAAATTAAGAAATCGAGGCAAATAAGAATGAAAATCATCAAAAAACCTTTCATCAAAAAGATTGAAGTTCCATTCAATAATAATGTATAGGAATACAAAAGATAAGCTAAGTATAAAATCAACGTAGCTAATTTATGTTCCATAAATTCGGTACGTCATCGTCGTCTTCATACATTAGTCGATAAGCCCCCGATCGAGTGACTTCTTTGACCACATATGGTCCTTCCCATTTAGGAGATAACTTGTGCCGATTCTTAGTTGATTGCACTTGGCACAGTACTAAGTATCCAACATGGAACTGATGACTTCGAGCGTTCTTGTCATAGTAACGTTGTAAGCCCTACCGGTACACTGTCGACCAAACAAAGTGCGATCACGCATCTCCTCTGCCGCAATCAACACAATTTCTCGGTTATCTTTAGAAAGCTTCTTATCATATCCCTTGACTCGTGCTGAAACAAGGTTTACCTCGGTCGGCAGCATAGCCTCAGAGCCGTAGATCAATGAGAAGGGAGACTGACCAGTAGTCCGACTGACATTAGTGCACAACCCCCAAAGGACCGAAGGAAGCTCTTGAACCCATCGACCGGCATACGACTTAAGTCTGTCAAAAATTCAGGGCCTCAATCCCTGAAGAATCATACCGTTGGTCCGTTCGACCTGCCCGTTGCTTTAAGGATGGGCCGCCGAAGCAAAGTGGATTTTTATTCCCATCTCATCGGCATAGTCACGGAATTCTTTAGATGTAAACTGAGTACCATTGTCGGTGATGATATCATGAGGAACTCCAAACCGAGTGAAGACCTCTTTGACAAACTTGATCGCCTTCTTCAAAGTTATCTTCCCGACCGACTTCGCTTCAATCCACTTGGTGAACTTGTCAATGGCAACAAACAAATGAGTAAACCTGCCTAACACTTTTTTGAAAGGACCGACAATATCTAGCCCCCAAATAGCAAAAGGCCAAGTCATAGGTATCATCTGAATTTGTTGTGAAGGCACATGAGTCTGTTGAACAAAGAATTGACATCCTTCACACTTCCAAATGACCTGGTGTGCATCCTCAACCGCCGTGGGCCAATAGAACCCTTGCCGGAAAGCCTTGCCGACCAAAGTCTTGAAAGCTGCATGGTTACCACATGCTCCTGCATGAATTTCCTCCATCAAATTTTTACCTTCTAGAATTGAAATAGATCGCATCAAGATGTTCAATCCTCTTTCTCGATAGAGCATGTTATCCGCCATCAAATATCCCCGAGATCGAGCCTTTAACTTCTGTTGCTCATTAGAATCCGTAGGCAATGTATCGTTAACCAGAAACTGAATAATCAGGTCGCGCCAGTCGGTTTCCATGTCAGTATCTTCCACAGGGTCAGCAACATCGGTCGTCAGCACATCCAACCGAGGAGAAATAGTTGGCATATCAAGGATGTGTAGGAAAACACCAGGTGGGACAGTCGATCGTGATGATCCCATCTTAGCTAGCTCATCAGCAGCCTGGTTATTATCACGGAGAACATGCGTGAACTTAAGTCCATGAAATTTGTTCTCCAGCTTCCTTACTTCTTGGCAGTAGGCAGCCATGTTGTCATCAACATAGTTCTAATCCTTAGTGACCTGATTGATGAACAGAGCCGAGTCACCAAAGATATCGAGCAGCTGAATGCCGAGCGATATGGCAATTCGCAAGCCATGTAGAAGAGCTTCATACTCCGCAACGTTGTTGGATGCACAAAACTTGATCTGCAGGGCATATCGAAGTCTCTCTCCTATTGGAGAGGTAAGCACCATTCCTGCCCCTGCACCCGACAATTGGAGTGAACCGTCAAAGTACATCTTTCAGTACTCAATATCTTGCGGTGCCGGCGGCATCTGAATCTCTGTCCATTCGGAAATGAAATCATCCAGCACCTATCCTTTGATCGCCGAGCGAGGCACGGACGTGATGGTATATTGACCAAGTTCAACCGCCCATTGGGCAATCTTACCGACTCCCTCGCGATTATGAAGAACCTCTCCAAGTGCAAAAGTGGTATGGACTTTGATCGGGTGAGCTTGAAAATAATGCTTTAGCTTCCTCGAGGTAATCAAGAGCACATACGACAGCTTCAAGATCTGGTGATATCATGTTATCATGTTTTGGAGGCATTGAGAACCTCACTCATGAAGTACACCGAGTGTTGTATTTTTTGTACATGTCCCTCTTCTTCTCGGTCGACTGTCAAGACAGAACTCACAACTTAGGTTGTGGCCAACACATAAAGCTGAAGCTTCTCCTGTGGCTCTGGAGGCACTAAGACTGGAATGTTTCCAAGGTAGACCTTAAACTCATCCAATGGTGACTACGCCTCTTCCGTCTAGACGAAGATGTCTTGCTTTTTGAGCAATTTAAAGAACGGCAGACCCCTAACCCCCAGCCAAGAGATAAAGCGACTCAAAGACGCCATGCACCCGGTTAACTTCTGAACAACTCTTTGGGAGTTAGGAGGTCCCATATCAAGGATTGCCTTGATTTTTTCTGGGTTACCCTCTATTCCTCGTTTTAGGACGATGTAACCGAGTAGCTTTTCCGAAGGTACCCCGAAGACACACTTCTTGGGGTTCAGCTTCTTCGAGTATCGCGTTAGATTGTCGAATGTCTCTGCCAGGTCAGAGAGAAGTTCTCCAACATTCTGAGTCTTTACCACGATATCGTCAACATAAGCTTCTACGTTCTGATCGATCTGAGTTTTGAGGTAGCATTGAATACCACATTTGTAAGTCGCACCCGCATTCTTCAGACCGAACGACATCGTTATATAGCAATAGGTGCCAAAAGGAGTTATAAAGGAAGTCTTGATTTGGTCCTCGACTTTCAGTGGGATCTGGTGATAGCCTGAATAGGCATCCAGAATGCTCAAGAGCTCACATCCAGCTGTTGAGTCTATGATCTGATCAATGCGTGGTAGAGCGAAGGGGTCGTTGGGACAGACCTTGTTCAAATCAGTATAATCAACACAGATACGCCACTCTTTATTCTTTTTCGGTAGAAGGACTGGATTAGCCAGCCAATCTGGATGATACACTTCCTTTATAAAATTCGCATCTAAAAGCCTAGCTATCTCCTTTTTCATGGCGTTCTTGTGATCTTGAGTAAATCTTCTAAGCCATTGCTTGACGGGTGTAGCCCAGGAGACACCCTTAATTCATACTCAATCTTTTCCCTAGGAACTCCTGGCATATCAGAAGGTTTCCATGCAAAGATGTCCCTCTTTTTCTGAAGTAAAAGAGTGAGCGCGAGTTCCTATTTCTCTCCTAGATTGGCCCCCTGCATAAGTAACCTTAGCAGGGTCTTCAGGATCAAGCGGAATTTCTCTAGTCGACACATCATCCATCTGGATCTTCTCCTTGCTGGGCTTCTTTGCGGGGATCTCCTCGTCGATCTCCACCTCTTAGCCGACTGCCTTCTGGATTTCTAGCCGGTCGAACAGCATCAACTGTCGGTCGGCCAACTCACAATTCTGCACATCGCAATCGAAAGAATTCCGAAGATCAAAGTGGAGGGAGATGATTCCTTTGGGGCCTGACATCTTCAAGGTGAGGTAAGGATAGTGCGGGACCACCATGAACTTTGCTGTAGCCGGTCTACCAATGATGGCATGAGAGGCAGACTCGAAATCAGCTACTTGGAAGACGTTACACTCAGTCCTGAAGTTCTCTCGGGTATCAAAGGTGATAGGTAAAGTGATCTGCCCTAACGGCACCGAGGTCTTGCCCGGCACAATCCCATGAAAAGGAGAAGTGCTTGGTTTGCGGTCGGCGATTGTCAGACCTAGCTCCTTGAGAATCTTGGTGAAGATCAAGTCAAGGCCGCTTCCCCCATCGATGAGTACTTTGTTGAACTTGACCTCCTTTAGTGTTGCCGCGAGTACAAGCGGGTAGGGAACCCGGTCTGGGCAGATGCCTGGGGTGATCCGACCGATCGAAAGTGATTGGAACTTCAGACCACTTCATGTACTCGGGTGCAGATGGTTCCATGGAGTTAATCTCTTGCAGTTCTAGCTTGTGTTTGTGTTTAGACGTGTAGGCGTCGGGTCCTTCGAAGATGAAGTTGACTTCCTTTCGGGGCTCCTGAAACTCTCCTCGCTCGTCCTTGTTGCCGTCGTTGTTGGCATTTGTGACACCCTCGTGTGAACAAGGACCCTGGACAAATTGAATTAAAATTTGATCAAATTTAGGAGCCAATTAAGCCAATTTGAATGCCCATTGAACTACAATTCAAATATTTGCAACATAATATAGTGCCACCAAAAATATATGCGGTAGGTCCTGGTCAAATAGAATTTTTATGAATTTACCATAGTTTTATCCCATCATTTAATACCCCAAATAATTGGTCAAATGCCGAAAAGATCACCCCTCTATAAAATTGCTATTCCAATTTTTATTAAGGACTAATGGCCTTTCATATTTTTGTAAAATCAGTCACATTATGAGGAGTTTGTCCATATTTTTAGTTTTATTTGATCACCATTCGATTAATCCTCACAAAAATAACACACCCGGGTGCGTGGTTTATTGGAATGTGGAAATAAATGAAAAAGAAAAACCCTGTGGGCCTGCCTGTCAGCCGTACTGAGAAGACACACCCGGGCGCCGCGCGCTCGCCCGGCCCGCGCGATGGCGCCAGCGTACGGCCAACGGCCGAAGCCGCGGATCGACGTCCCCACCAGCCTTCGGACATCCGCTTTGTTGCCCCCGCGGTCCGAACACCCCCCCCCTTGCCCATTCTCTCTCTCTCGCCTTCTCCCTTCTGCTTTCTTCTTTCCACCGAGGCGCTCGCCATCGCCGCCGCGTGAGCTCCGACACCCGACCGCTGCACCGCCTCCCCGCCCCGGCCGTGAGCACCGCGAGCTCCGTTCCAGCGTCCTGTTGTTCCCCGTGGAGCTGTTGTCCTCCATCCACTCCGAGCCGCCGGCAATAGAGTTTTCCTTCCCCGCCTCCGACCGCCACCCAAACCCGCTTGTGAGCCTGGACCTGATTCCTTTAACATGCAGGGTGTTCTTGGCTCCACGTACCTCCCCGGCCTCACTCGGCTCGACCAAATGCAGGTCCACCGTCGGAACGCCACCGCCGACCGCCGTCGCTTCGCCTCACCGTCGCCGTACTAGCCCCGGTGAGCCGCCTTGCTTTTTCTCACGCGCCGCGTGCTTGCTCTCACCCACCAACCGCTGTCGCGCAAATGCCACTCCCGTTGTCAACCCGGCTGGCCGCTGTGCCCGCGCCACCGTCGCGCGCGCGCTTGGCTCGGCCGAGTTGGCTGATAGGCCACACGGGCCACTGGGCCACGCCCGCCAGGGCTAGACTTGGCCCAGGAGCGGCCCTCCGCGTGGGTTTCGGCCCACTGGGCTGCCGGGATGCGGCCCACGAGCATAAAAATTGGTTTTCTCACTTTATTCATTTCCAGAAAACTGATAAAACTTGTAATATGCATAGTAAAGTAATTAATAAGAATTTTAAAGCAGGGTAAATTTTTTTGGCCTTATCTAGACTTGTACTATTGTAGAAAAATGCTAAAGCACATTGCATAATAGAATTTTATCAATTATAAATTAAATAGGGGAAACCACTAATAAAATCATAAAGAATTCTTAGGGACCAGTAAATTGATAAAACTTAGTGATTAGTCATGTTTTAACTTGTTAGACCTTACTGGAAAATCACAAGTCATAATTCTTTGTATTTTAGACATAAATAATTATTTAACCTTTTGCATTGTTCTAATTATTTAAAATTAATGGATCGTTGCATGTAAAGTACATTTGGCATATAATTCACTCTTGTCATTACTCATTTACAGTAAATCACTCATGCACTATTGATAAACAGAACCATGTCAAAATAATTAATTGCTCTTGCCTATGGATTAATTTTAAAAAATCAAGCAAGCAATGTATATAATTACAACTTGGCATAAGATCCCCTCATGATATGTTCTATTTACAGTAGTTAATACACAAGTAAATAACTGTTAAACCAAGCTAAATTATGAATTGCTCACTTAAGCTCGATGATTTTCATCAAAATACTCTAAAAGGCTAGGTAGTGTTTGACGAGCGGCACCCCGCTCACTTCTACATGAAATAGTGTACTTTAACGTATTTGTTCAGGAAGTGCCATGAATCTTCTCTCATAAGCATCATCTTTTGCATCATATAGATCACACAGTGAACCACGTAGAGATGGGACCGGAGCAGGAGCCAGAAGGACTCGGTGGAGTTTCAGCTGACCATGAGCAGAACCCAGGCAAGCCCCGGTGCATCCCACACGTTTTAATTTTTACTCTATCACTAGTCAGGGATGTTGGCTTGATTGTGCATTATGTGATAGGAGTTGGTTGAAACCCTAGCATTATAGTAGGTTCCTTCTTCCCGATATTTTGCCTCAGGACGGTAGTCGCCCTGCTTAATTTAGGACGACCATTCACTGAGTGGTGTGGAGACCACTCGTAGACAGGAAATGTTATCACTGGAGAATGATTACGGATGAAGAAAGATGTGAATGGGATCACAATGAAGACCGGACGGGCAATTAGGTGGAATGGGAAGGACAATTTGTTTTCAATGAGGTAGCCCTGTCCGAGTCACCTAAGGCTACGCCTCGTGTCCGGTCCATGGGATCAAGTTTGAACGTACTGTTTGCATGCTGGAGTTATGGGCCCAGTAAACCGACGTAGCTATGACTACTGTTTGGTCGGAAGATAGCCTTCTCTCTTCTTTGGTGGAACTGGGGCTGAGAGGAGGGAGCAATCCACCCACGGATGGCGGCACGGGGCGCATCGCGTTGGGGGACCCTTCTCGGGGGAGTCTGGACCCGAAAGACCCTGCGGTACCGTAAGTGAAAGGTTGTTCCATGCGGCTTCCAGGAAGCGTGTATGGGTTGTGCAAGCAGGTTTTTCCTGCAGGATGTAAATCGATTCGAGTCGCTGTCCCTCACAGTAACGAGTACCACTTGATCGCTGCTCTGAAACAGTGTCGGGAGCCATTAAGATGATGAGTGGGTTTAATACCGCTGTTTGAAATTATTAAAATTGTTTTGCAACCTTGATTGTTAGAGCTTTAGTGCAAATTAAATTTATTGTTCCGTATGACAACTTAACTTGATGCTAAAACTTGAAAATAAGGATCCACTCGTAGGCTGGTTTTCTGGCAAAGTAAACCCTATCCCTAGCCTTTGCAATGTCTAGGTGTCGGCTACAGTTGGCCATTTTATCGGGTCAGTCTTGCTGAGTAGATTAGTTACTCAGGGCATAGCTCTATGTGGTTTTCAGATGACCAGGGGGGAGACTACCACTGCGGTGGGAGATTCCACTAGGAAGGCCGGCGCCCTGACTGCTGGAACATCGAGTGGGAGTTGTGCACGAACGAAGACGAGGAGTAGTCCCTTGATTGCCGTTACGGTGTTTGGTCAAAACACCTATTATGACCGGTTGTTCACTGTATGTCGGCGTGAGAGGGCTATTGTATCTTATCTATTCCGTCGAACTATTTGGATCACTGTTGAACAAATTCACTTCTGCATTTTCCTTTTGTTAAAACTCTGGTTTGTAATTTAAATTCGGATTTATGTAAAAATTCTGTACTCTACCTATGTTCTTGTTGTATTTATATTCTTCTGTCATGTGTTATGCTATCGGACGTCACAGTGCGTGTCGCCATCCGAGAAAGATCCAGGAACAGAGCCGTCTCCATGGTAAGGCGGTTCTGTGATAGAGTGGTATCAGAGCTATCTTGGGAATAGTGCATCATTGAAAGACATATTTTCAAAAACCCCGTAATGAACTTGTGAGGACGTGCCCAATAGGTTATTATTGGTTATGATTCAGGTGGCAAAGCTAACTGTAGGAGGTTGTTTATTTAAATACTGCATCTATGGCATCGTTAACGTAGGTATGTGTCCCGTCCTGTGGACAGTAACATGGTAAGCTAGCACAAAGGTGTGAACGTGGGCTGATTGCGGAAAACATCAGTGTCCTGCCCTAGGACAATAATAAGGAATTATTTTTGGCTCATTTCTTTTCTATTTGATGTAATGTTTCTGCAATCAATCTTTTGCGGGTATGCTAACCGCGAATCGAGTAAAAAAACGGATAGCATACGACTAACTTGAGAGATTGTCTGCCACCGACTATGCGTATGGACCTATTCGTGGCCAACTTTTATTTTTGTGAGGACGTATAGGCCGAAAGCATGTGCATCATATAAAATATAAAAGCTTTAAGTCATTGTAAAAAAAAAATCAGAAATTTTAGTAAATATGTTGCTTACATAATAATCGACATCTTCTCACTCGAGAGTCAAAAGCATGCAAATAAATACTCATTAAAATCAAGAACGAACTCCCTATACATCCAGCAAAAAATTTTTGACTAAAGATTATCGGACAATACCATTTTTTGGCCGTCCGAGTCAGCACGTTGAAATCGGGTTAATCTGAAATTCGGATTTTTGACCTATCATGTAAAATCCATAACTCCTTGCTCCGATCATGCCTAAGGCTGTATGAGCACTTCCTGAAAAGGTTACAAAAAGTACTACAACTTTGGTAGTTTAATATTTTGGGTTTGAGACCTGAAAGACAGAGCTAGGAGCAAATCTTTAGAGTAACCCGGGTCTGTCCAGAAAACCAGTTCGGGAATTCGACGGGTAGGGTAAAATTTTAATATCTCGAGTTCCAGATATTGGATGGAGGCATATAAAGAATGCGTTAGAAAGGTATTAAAATTCTCTATAATGTGGGTAAATTGCTCCAGAAAGTTTGGCCTAGGACTCCAGATTTCAGAACATTTCCGGAGTGAACCCCGTGATGTTCGGAACAAATTTTCAGATTCTGACTTGCCACTTAGAAAATTCATAACTTCTGATCCCCTGATTAGATGGAGTTGAGTAAGTACTTGTTGGAAAGGTGTTCAAAAACTCTATCACTTTTGTATTCAATTGCTGTCTAAAATCTGTAAGTATGATTGCCTAAAGGTTTAATTTAGTGACTGCTGTACCCTAGGAAAGAACGTACCATTTTAGCGGAGTAACCGAATCCACCCTAGAATATGTAACCGATTGCGGTGCTGAAATTCCATATATCACTCGCACCATATTATTTTATTGTTGACTTGCACTCTCTGCGTTTGGAACGATTACTCACTATTTGGATTTGTGTTCCAGATGGACAAGCACGGGTTTGAGGTGTTCCAGCACGACGGGTGGCGTTATACCACTGGTCTACACCACCGTGGCTTTCCCACCCTCCTGTGGGAGATGCTACGCGCTTTGGGCTACGAGGAGTAGCCTTCGTACCGTAGGTGTGAGACCCGCCGCCACGGTGTGACGTTTGTAGAGGTGCATATCAGCGTCTCTCCACACCCGCGCAACCTCGACTTGGCGGGGATGGAGAGCATAGTTTCTGTTGGGAGCCTCAGGGAGGGCCTAGAGAGAGTCGCCCACCGGGCTCTCACTTACTTCTGTGGGCGCAATATAGCAGCGCTCTCGGGGACTCGGTTCGAGATGATCCCCATTTGGCACCAGGCTGACCCGGTATGGCAGAGGCGCATGAGACACGTCTCCCACGACGACTACCCGGAGTACCACGCGGGATACCACCGCATATCTCACTACTCCGAGTACCTCCTCAACTTGGATGAGGAGTCTAGCAGCCTTAGCAGGATCTTACTAGCAGACACTGAGCAGGTTTGGGTGCAGAGGAACGACCTGCACGCACTGGTCGATGCACAGCAGAGAGAGATTCAGTAGTTGATAGCTGCTCTTGAGGCGAGTGAGACTCGCATGATGGAGGTCACTGGGCAGCGCAACACTCTCGCACAGGAGGTGGACAGACGGGGCTTGATTATGCAGCAGCGTGCCAAACACAATAAGCACCTGCAACAATAGTTGGCGAATGCCCAGCAGGAGATGGACCTTATGGCGGAGGACCTTGAGACCCTGGCTCACGAGAACCAGGACCTCCAGGCTCACTTGGACGCGATTGCTGTGCCACCAGCAGCACCCGTAGAGGAGGACCCCGAGGAGGACGTGGGTGAGGAGTCTGACTTGGACTACGAGCCACCCGCTCCGACAGGCGCAGACCGTCCAGGACCCTCTGGCACCGCCGGAGACAGGGCTTAGTAGTCATAGTAGAGATGACTAGGCCGTACATATAGGGCATGATAGATGGGTAGCTTTTGAGGATCCACGCGTGCTTGTTGTATTTTGGGGATCACCCGCGTGAATAGCTTTTGGAAACTCGATGGCCACATATTCCGAGTTTATGTAGTATGGAACTGTTGACTTGTATTGGGACCTGTGTTAACTTGGAAATTTCAGCTTTTATCAGAATTATGTGTTCTACCAAACTGCTGCCCCGTGTTGCAGTGATATTTGATTTGGTATCCTGTAATGATCATGTTGGATAAGAGACTAATTGGAATCCTTATTCTTACATTTCAGAATGGTGCGCACCCGCAACACCAACGAGCTTCATGGCGAACAACCCGAAGGTTCCAAGGCTGGGGGGGGGGGGGGAATTAATCTCCGCAAGGGACTCCACCACCACCGCCCCCACCCAACCCATGCAGATGATGGTGCAGTTCTTCGCCACCATGATGGAAAGCCAGCACCAGCAGGCGGAATTCATGCGGGAGCTGGCACAGCAGAACCTAGCAGGCCGAATGCTGGGGGCAACAATGACGGCGCACCGCAAAACAACACCTATGCCAACTTCCTCGCCACTAGGCCACCTACATTTAGCTCGACCACTAAGCCCATGGAAGCGGAGAATTTTCTTCGCATTCTCGAGTCCAAATTTGGGCTCCTTAACTGCACGCCAGTGCAGAAGATGTTGTTTGCAGCACAGCAGTTGCATGGCGCAGCTGGGGCATGGTGGGCTAACCATGTCACCTCTATTGGTGCGGACCAGCAGATCGCTTGGGACGACTTCAAGACTGCGTTCTGGGCCCACTATATTCCTACGGGGCTCATCCGTAGGAAGGCACGTGAGTTTGCTGCACTAAAGCAAGGCAGCCGCAACGTCGAGGAGTACTGCGAGTAGTTCAACCGGTTGGCACTGTACGTCCCGGAACAAGTTGACACCCCCGCCAAGCGCAAGGACCGTTTCTTGGAGGGGCTAAGTGCAGAGCTGTAGGACCGCCTCAACCTTAACATGGGCGGTACATTCACTGAATTTGTCAACAACGCTATCATCGCGGAAGATGGATATCGCAAAGTGATGGCAGAGCGGAAGAGGTCCGCAAGTGCTATGGGGCCATCCAGTGGACCCCCCGCAAAAGTTTCACATGGTGTACACAGACCCATCTGGACAGAGGTATCATTCCGCCCCCGTGACGGCACCATTCTCGCGTCCACCTTAGCCGACACAGCAGCGACCCCAGGCACCACGTCAGCAGCAGGGCCAAGGTGGGTTCCGCCCGCCACCGCAGTAGAACGTTCAGACCGGACCCTTTCCCTATTACAACTGTAGTCGACTTGGGCATTTCTCGAGGGAGTGCCCTCATCCCAAGAAAAGCACTGGCCCAAACCTGACAAGAAACAACAACAGCAACAACAACAACACCCGCGACAACAAGGGACCAGTCCGCACTGGCCGCGTGAACAACACCACCCTGGAGGAGATTCCGAAGAACAGCCCCATCCTCGCTGGTATGTTCTCTATTCGAGACCACCCCGCACTAGTTCTGTTTGATTCGGGAGCATCACATAGCTTTGTTAGTGGGTTCTTCGTTGATAAGTACCGGCTGCCTCGTACCCTTATGAAATCATGGTACACCATTTGGTCAGCCAGTGGGCAAACCCCTGCTCTCTATGAAATTGAGAAACTCCCAATAACCCTAGGAGCCAAAGTCTACCCTACCAAGTGCATGGTCTTGGAGGGGTGCAACATTGACATCATTCTGGGCATGCCTTGGATGAGGCAACATAAGGCTATATTGGAAATAGACGCCTACACCATACACCTAAACTCTCCCACTCATGGTAGCGTAAGCTTCCAGGTACTACCTCCCCAACTGGCCGCACCAAGCATTCACCACACCACCGCCGGGCAGATAAAGGATATTCCAGTGGTTAGGGAGTTTCAGGACGTATTCCCTGACGATCTCCTTGGACTCCCACCGGATTGGGATGTTGAGTTCAAGATTGAGCTTCAACCAGGGACGACACCTATATCGAAAAGGACGTATAAAATGGCACCCAAGAAACTAGCTGAGTTAAAAGAGCAGTTGAAAGAGCTGCTGGATAAGGGGTTTATTCGACCAAGTTCTTCACCTTAGGGTTGTCCGGCATTGTTCGTGAAGAAGAAGGACAAGACCTTGAGGCTATGTGTAGATTACCGACCCCTCAATACTGTGACTATCAAGAACAAGTATCCACTACCCCGCATTGACATTCTCTTTGATCAGTTAATAGGAGCTAAGGTTTTCTCCAAGATCGATCTCCGGTCTGGATACCATCAAATTAAAATCCATGCCGAAGATATTCCCGAGACAGCATTTTCCACCCGATACGGATTGTATGAGTATTTAGTGATGTCGTTTGGTTTGACAAATGCACCGGTGCACTTCATGTATCTCATGAACTCGGTGTTCATGCCAGAGTTGGACAAGTTTGTAGTGGTGTTTATTGACGACATCCTAGTCTACTCTAAGTCAGAAGAAGAACATGAAAAGCATCTTCGTGTTGTATTATAGAGGTTAAGGGAGCACCAGCTATATGCTAAGTTTAGCAAATGCAAATTTTGGTTGAAGCAAGTACCATTTCTAGGACATATTATCTCGGAAGAAGGCATAGCGGTAGATCCTAGCAATGTAATAGATGTACTGACTTGGAAGACACCGGAGACCGTATTTCATATACGCAGTTTTCTGAGATTAGCTGGTTACTACCGCCGTTTCATCCCTAACTTCTCCAAAATTGCAAAGCCCATGACCGAGTTGCTTAAGAAGGACAAGAAATTTGTATGGGATGAAGGCTGCGAGAATGCTTTTCAAACCTTGAAGAAGCACCTGACCACGGCCCCAGTATTAGCTCAACCGGACCTGGAGAAACTGTTCGATGTCTATTGTGATGTTTCGGGTATTAGATTAGGATGCATGCTCATGCAGGATGGGAGAGTCATTACTTATGGATCAAGGCAATTGAGGAAGCATGAGCAGAATTACCCCGCACATGATCTGGAGTTAGCAGCATTGGTGTTAGCGTTAAATATATGGATACATTACCACCTTGGAAATTTAGTTTGTATATATACCGACCACAAAAGCTTGAAGTACATTTTCACTCAAGATCACCTGAACATGAGACAACACCATTGGTTGGAATTGATTAAGGACTACGTGTTGGAAGTGCACTACCACCCAGGAAAGGCTAATGTCGTGACTGATGCACTAAGCCGCAAGGCTCAATGCCACCACATCCTGGTCAGCTCGCAAGTTCAAGATGGTCATTATATTCAAGTAACACCCCACGGAGCCCTCTATAACCTAGCATTAATTCCTACCTTACGGGAAGAAATAGTAGCAGCCCAGAAAGATGATGTTGGCATAGCACATCTCAGAAGGAGAGTAAAAGAGGGCAACGCTAAGGTACAATGTTTTCGAGAAGATGCAGAAGGTGTTTTATGGTTCAAGAATCGACTAGTGGTCCCTAAGGATATGGAACTCCGCAAGAAGATTCTGGACGAGGCTCATATTGCAAAGTACTCCATTGGTGGACTCGTATGAAGAGAGAAATAACCTGATATGTTGCAGAATGTGATACCTGCCGCCGAGTCAAGGCCGATCATCTGAAAAAGGCGGGCCTGCTATAACCCTTGAGTGTTCAAGCTTGGAAATGGGAGGATATCAGCATGGATTTCATCGTTGGACTACCGCCAACGTCACGCAAATTCCACTCCATATGGGTCATTGTTGATAGGTTGACTAAGGTCGCACACTTCATCCCTGTGTTGACATGATTCAAGATGTAGAAATACGCGCAACTATACATTGAGTGAATCATGTGTTTGCACGGAGTGCCCAAGACTATCGTATCCGACAGAGGCTCCCAGTTTGTGGGACGCTTTTGGGAGAAGCTACACGAGTCACTGGGCACCAGGTTGATTAGAGGTTCTGCGTACCACCCCCAAACAGACGGTGAGACAGAAAGAGTTAACCAAATATTGGAAGACATGTTGAGGGCGTATGTATTGAATCACAACACAAAGTGGGATGAACCCTTGGTAGAATTTGCATACAACAATAGTTTTCAAGAAAGCATCAAGATGGCACCGTTCGAGGCTCTCTACAGTCGCCGTTGTCGCACACCATTGAGTTGGTCAGAATCAGGGGAGAGAGTCATGTTGGATTAGGAGCTAGTGCAGCAAGCTGAGGAGAAAGTATGTGAGAGCCGATCAAATCTCCGCGCAGCGAAATCCAGGCAGCAAAGTTATGCGGATAAAAGATGCCGCCCATTGGAATTCAGAGCCGGTGAAATGGTCTATCTCCAAGTGTCACCAACCAAAGGTGTACAACAATTTGGAGTCCGTGGAAAACTAGCGCCCCGATACATTGGACCCTATTCGATCGTCGCAAGATATGGGCCGGTAGCCTACAAACTCCAACTGCCAGTGGAACTCGCTGGAGTGCACGACACGTTCCACGTGTCCCAACTAAAGAAATGTCTAACGATACCAGTAGATATTCCCCTGAAGACCACTGGACAACTACAACCCGATTTGACGTATTCAGAGCGTCCGATGAGGGTGCTAGACGAGAAGGAACGAGTTACGCGTAAGAAGACGCTCAAATTCTACAAGGTTCAATGGAGCAACCACAACGTCAGGGAAGCCACCTGGGAAATTGAAAAGTTCATACAAAGCCACTACCCCGAGTTCCTATGCCACCACCTAGGTAAACCGTTACGACTTCCTTAATCTCGGGACGAGATTTTTTTAAGGGGGGAGGGCTGTGACACCCTCATATGAACAAGGATCCTGGACAAATTGAATTAAAATTTGATCAAATTTAGGAGCCAATTAAGCCAATTTGAATGCCCATTAAACTACAATTCAAATATTTGCAACATAACATAGTGCCACCAAAAATATATGTGGTAGGTCCTGGTGAAATAGAATTTTTGTGAATTTACCATAATTTTATCCCATCATTTAATTCCCAAAATAATTGGTCAAATGCCGAAAAATCACCCCTCTTTATAAAATTGCTATTCCAATTTTTATTAAGGACTAATGGCCATTAGTATTTTTGTAAAATCACTCACATTATGGGGAGTTTGCTAATATTTTTAGTTTTATTTGATCAGCACTCGATTAACCCTCACAAAAATAACAAGCATCAGTGGTTTATTGGAGTCTGGAAATAAATAAAAAAGAAAAACCCCATGGGACCCACCTGTCAGCCGCACTAAGAAAACACACCCGGGCGCCGCGCGCTTGCCCCGCCCGCGCGACGCCGCGTGGCCGTCGGCGTACGGCCAACGGCCGAAGCCATGGATCGACGCCCCCACCAGCCTTCGGACATCCGCTTTGTCGCCCCCGCGGTCCGAACACCCCCCACCCCTTGCCCATTCTCTCTCTCTCGCCTTCCCCCTTCTGCTTTCTTCTTTCCGCCAAGGCGCTCGCCATCGCCGCCGCATGAGCTCTGATGCCTGACCGCTGCACCGCCTCCCCGCCCCGGCCGTGAGCACCGCGAGCTCCGTTCCAGCGCCCTGGTGCTCCCCGTGAAGCTGTTGTCCTCCTTCCACTCCGAGCCGCCGGCAATCGACTTTTACTTCCCCGCCTCCGACCGCCGATCCGCCATGTCACCCAAACCCACTGGTGAGCCTCGACCCGATTCCTTTAGCATGCAGGGTGTTCTTGGCTCCACGTACCTCCCCGGCCTCACTCGACTCGACCAAATGCAGGTCCACCGCAGGAACGCCACCGTCGACCGCCGTCGCTCCGCCTCACCATCGCCGTACTAGCCTCGGTGAGCCACCTTGCTCCCTCTCGCGCGCCGCGTGCTTGCTCTCACCCATCAACCGCTGTCGCGCAAATACCACTCCCGCCGTGCCCGCGCCACCACGCGCGACCGAGCACCGCCGTCGCGCGCGCGTGCTCGGCTCGGCCGAGCTGGCTGATGGGCCACGCTGGCCACTAGGCCGCACCCGCCTGGGCCAGATCTGACCCAGGAGCGCCCCTCCACGTGGGTTTTGGCCCATTGGGCTGCCGGGATGCGGCCCACGAGCATAAAAATGGGTTTTCTCACTTTATTCATTTCCAGAAAAATGATAAAACTTGTAAAAGGCATTGTAAAGTAATTAATGCGAATTTTGAAGTAGGGTAAATTTTGTTGGCCTTGTCTGGACTTGTACTATTGTAGAAAAATGCTAAAGCACGTTGCATATAGAATTTTATCAATTATAAATTAAATAGGGGAAATCACTAATAAAATCATAAAGAATTCTTAGGGACCAGTAAATTGATGAAACTTAGTGATTAGTCATGTTTTAACTTGTTGGACCTTATTGGAAAATCACAAGTCATAATTCTTTGTAGCTGGCCCAGTAAACCGATGTAGCTACGACTACATCGGTAAACCGATGTAGCTACGACTACTGTTTGGTCGGAAGATAGCCTTCTCCCTTCTTTGGTGGAACTGGGGCTGAGAGGAGGGAGCAATCCATCCACGGATGGCGGTACGAGGCGCATCGCGTTGGGGGACCCTTCTCAGGGGAGTCTGGACCCGGAAGACCCTACGGTACCATAAATGAAAGGTTGCTCCATGCGGCTTCGAGGAAGCGCGTATGTGTCGTGCAAGCAAGTTTCTCCTGCAGGATGTAAATTGATTCGAGTCGCTGCCCCTCATAGTAACGAGTACCACTTGATCGCTGCTCCGGAACAGTGTCGAGAGCCATTAAGATGATGAGTGGATTTAATACTGCTGTTTGAAATTACTAAGATTGTTTTGCAACCTTTATTGTTAGAGCTTTAGTGCAAACTAGATTTACTGATCCGCATGACAACTTAACTTGATGCTAAAACTTGAAAATAAGGATCCACTCGTAGGCTGGTTTTCTGGCAAAGTACACCCTATCCCTAGCCTTTGCATTGTCTAGGTGTCGGCTGTAGTTGGCCATTTTGTCGGGTCAGTCTTGCTGAGTAAATTAGTTACTCAGGGCGTAGCTCTATGTGGTTTTCAGATGACTAGGGGGGAGACTGCCACTGCGGTGGGATATTCCACTGGGAAGGCCAGCGCCCTGACTACTGGAACATCGAGTGGGAGCTGTGCATGAACGAAGACGAGGAGTAGTCCCTTCATTGCCGTTATGGTGTTTGGGCAAAACTCCTATCATGGCTGGGCTGTTCACTGTTGAACAAATTCGCTTCCGCATTTTCCTTTTGTTAAAACTCTGGTTTGTAATATAAATTCAGGTTTATGTAAAAATCCTGTACTCTACCTATGTTGTTGTTGCATTTATATTCTTCTGTCATGTGTTGTACTATCGGGCGTCACAGCGCGTGTTGCCACCCGAGAAAGATCCTGGAACGGAACCGTCTCCGTGGTAAGGCGGTTCTGTGACAGCTTTGTCCTTGCCGTTCCACCTCGGTGGGTCTTTGTCCACTTTCAGCGTAGCAGTCACGAAGCCTTTCAGACGGTAACAATCCTTTGCATTACGGTTTCCCCTTGGGTGCAATAGGCATGGGCCACTCAGCAAGTCATCCATGGTTTGCTGGTTCATCCGTGGATTTTTCTTGGACCGGTTTGCAGCGGCAACCATGTTATCATTCTTCCTCTTCTTGTCCTTCTTGAAGGACTCGGCCTTGTCCTGGCGCTTCTCCTTCCCTTTACCTCGAATGTCGTACAAAGCTGACTCTCCCAAAGCATATTTGTCCGTCATCTCGAAACACTCCCGAGCGGTTAGATCGAGGTTATGATTCCACCGACCGATCTCCCGAACTAGGTCATCACTCTGCAACCCTCCTTGGATGGTAATAATGATCTGCTGGTGCAAAATATTTGGAGATCTCTGTCCTTTTAGCGCAGAAACGCTTGATGAAGTCACGTAAGGGTTCGTCGAGCTTCTGCTTGAGTTGGTTAAGGTCGAAGTGGTTGCCCAGACGATTGTAGGTAGCCTGAAAACTCTCGATGAACTGCTTATTGAGCTCCCCCCAATTGGAGATCGAGTTCTCAGGAAGGGACATGAGCCAAAGCCGAACGGCTGGTTCAAGGCAGACTGGCAAGTAGTTGGCCATGACGTAGGTGTTTCCCCCAGCAGTCTAGATAGCCGTGCTATAGATTTGGAGCCACTCCTTGGGGTTGGTTTGGCCATCATACTTTTCGATAGTAACAAGCTTGAAACTCCTTGGAAACTTGCACCTGCGTAGCTTGGAAGTATAATACTTTATTCCGTCAAACTCCTCATCGATCGGTGATGGAGTCCTGCACCGTCGGTCTGAGATCACGATGTGGAGGGAGTAGGCGGCTATGGCACGGTCCCATGTCATCATCGTGACGGTGGTGGTGGTTATCCTCATTGTAGTTTTCGCGTCGATCCCGATCATCATATAGGTGTCGGTAGTCACTGTTATCTCTTGGAGGCGGACCTCATCGATCGTCATGATTCTCCCTCAGAGGTGGATCTCGTCGGTCGTCGCGATTCTCCCTTAGAGGTGGATCTCGTCGGTCGTTGCGATTCTCCCTCGGAGGTGGATCTCGTCGGTCGTCGCGATTCTCCATCGGAGGTGGATCTCATCGGTCATCGCGGTGATAGTCATCCCTTCGGTCACGTCTCTCTTCTTCATAATGACGGTTATCTCGAGCTCGCTCGTCATGATGGGAGTTGATGACATCTCGAAGATCTTGAGACCCTAACGAGTCTCTCAGATCGTAGCGTCCTTGACGACTGCATGAGGTAGCATGGCTAGAGCTTGCTACTGATTGAGGTGGCTCTTTGTGAGCCTCTTGAATGGCAGCTACTTTGAGCATGGTCACGGCTGTCTTCGTCGCGGGGTTCTGGTACGCCTCATCAGCCATCAAGTTGTCGAGTAACGTTTTTTCTTCAGTGATGTTATTCTGCGGGGTGTCGTAGACCTTAATGCCATCCACCTCGATCTCTAGTTGACCAAGATCTAGCCTTCGCACGAGGCGTGATCCTCGCCATCCTCTCGCTCGGCGGCGATGTCCTGCCGATAAGTTGTTGTCTTGGGGTTCTCTTCCCTATGGCCTTCTTTAGCGCGGCCATCTTTTTCGCGACCATCTCTGCCATGGTCACCTTCCCCATCATTATTGCCCGATGGATTCTCTTCTATCTCGACCATGTTTACAGTCAAGGGATATAAGCAAGCAGATCCATCCGAGTCCTCATCAAAGGAACGGACCGACTTGGAGTCGTACCCTGTGGGTAGGTCTCAATCGTCGAATCCGAGTGGAAATAATGCAGGGATCAGATCTGACGAACTCAGTGATCGCGCCGTAAAACCGGCTGTGGCCGAGTCAGACCGGTAGTTTTCTAGACCTAATTCTCCGTTGGTGTCGATGGCGAAGTCGAGGGATTCGAAGGAGATCTTGAAGTCCAGTGAGTACTGGATGTTCGGAATATCGGCCATCGTAGTCGACGGAGAATCCCAGCGAGCCTTGTCCCCTTCTTGGCGCGCCAACTATCGAGACTTATTCTCGGCAATATATTTATAGGGCTACGTCGGGACTAAGAACTACGATGGTAACACAAGACGCCGAATTTAGACAGGTTCGGGCCCTCTCGACAAGAGTAAATCCATACGTCCTATGTTCTGTGGTTTGCAATATGAAAAATTTGGTTGCCCCTAATGGGGAGGTCCCTGCCGTCTTATGTATCCGGTCAGCAGGGGGTACAAGAAGAGTCCTAATCATAGTCTACAAGGATTTACATAGAAAGTCTATCTCCAATTGCTTTGTGCTCTAAGTTAATTCGGTCGGTTCCCTTATGATGGACCATCTGGTTGTTTACCGACTTCAGCCTAGCTATGGATACTCGGAAAGTATATATTCCATAATTCTTACACTCACAGTACATAACAGTGATATCCAAAAAGTATATATTCCATAATTCTTACACTTACAGTACATAACAGGAGCAACGATGAGTGAATAACCATTGGCCAGCGTTCTAGTCAAGCACACAACACGGGATGAATATTGACAAAATCGGTGTGATTGATTGAGGTGCCTTCTTCCATGCCTCCACATTACCACATTTCTGGAATAAAAATCTACTGCACACGACTACGACCTAAAATTTGGAGACCGCGGAATATCGTGATCTCGCAAGAAAATTCCACCGTTGACCTCGTTGTGCGTTGACTCTGACCTAGTAATGATGGTACTACAAGTTTAAAGGCGCCGTGGATAATAGCACTATAATCCAAAATAGTCAAGGAAGTCAACGTGTCAGCAGGCTGGTGTGTCATGATGCGCACGGCAAAAGCAAAAGGCGGTAGATCAAAAGCTAGATCCTCACGCTGACTAATTTCGCCCACGGGCAATGATGATCGCATAGCCACGCCTAATAAGAGCCTGAGATTTCTAGCTTTGCTCCGTGTCAACGCTGACCTTACCAAGACTTCACGTACACTCTCTGTCTCGACGCTTGCACATTTTTGCACGGCGGCTGTATCTTGGCAGCGTTCGTCTTCTTTCATTTTGGTCTCATCCCCGTCTCATCTGTTTGCTCCACAAAATTTTTATAAAGACAATGTATTCATCGTTTGTTTTGGTAATAAAAATGCTAAAATCATACTATTGATTCTCGATGCATGATGCATATGTTTGATTATAGGGTGGACTGAAGCAAAATCATACTATTGATTATCGATGCATGATGCATATGTTTGATTATAGGGTGGAATGAAGCAAAATCTTACAAAGACCCAGAGACGGATCAAGCAAAATCTTCATTATCAATTGTGAGATTAAATCATAGTTGATGTAGCATGATTGTTTTTATTGGACTCCATAAGAGCTTTTTATTATGCCGTTTTGCAGAATAATACTTGCAGGTTTGTGTCATTGTATGACTATAGCTGCGTTGGCTCGCACAAATTGCAGGTGTGGTTGCGTACGCGTAGCGCGTGCATGCGCACCCGAGTGCGCTGTTCTCTTTTCCAGTGCACGCGTGCGTCGCGGGACCTGCGTCCTCTGACGTGACGCGACTCGCACCTGTGGCCTGGCCAAGGCCATCTGGCCGTCATTGTGACGTCATCAGAACGGCTGCCTTGATGCCGGCGTCTTCTTGTTTCTTCCATGAGAATTCCGGCCACCGGACGTCTTCACGTAGGTATATGAACGTCTCCGTCAAGAACATGTACCGTATATTTGTGCCAAGCATATGGCATGCTGGACAGCTATTATGCAATTTTGTTGGAGGAAAATAATCTATTAGTGCATTCAGATAAAGTAAATAGATACTAACATGCATAAAGAGGTATATACTCGCACTGGACGTAAGCAAAAGAAGATTTTATATAACATAATCTGATAAGATTGTTATTCACGAAAAAGTTGACCTACAAAAATTATTCTACTTACTAATTATTAAACGTAGTGGATTTTAGCATATATATATACACCAATATATGTAGTGGAAGTGAGCGAATAAGAAATGTAATGCCAGAAAGTATACTCGATCTTATTCCCATATTGATGTGGCAAACAAAAAACGCCATTCATGCTCAAAGGAAGCTAGGAAATTTTGTTTTACAAATATTGAAAATTGTGGGTTTACTTTAAATATATTAATGGAAAGCCCCGATGTTCGGGATCTACCAAATCTATATGTAGACGCTACCTTGTCATCAACGTCCCACTTATGTCTATCTCCATAGGCACTTGCCATATGGGATGGGTTTATATTACTCATTTGTGTATAAAAAGTTAGTATTAATTTATGAAATATTCTATAAAAAGATAAAGTATAAGTTGGCGATATATGATTTCTGTACTCGTCCATGTATCCTGAAAATGGTAAGGCTTCTATTTTTTTTTTGTAGAGCATGCAAGATTAGGTATTGCCAATCAATTTTCTCCAAGTCATCTATGTATTACCATGTGTTCAAGTCCTCTTTGATGCAAATTTGGCTGCCTTTTTCTTCTTAATTAAATGCCACCTAGTTCCTCCTATGTTGGTTGAGTTTTTTTTTTATTACCATGTGTTTTTACTTCCTAGCGGAAAGATATTTCCTAGTTGTGTGACACTGAGCAAAATGGCCATATGTATACTATTATTTATATTAACATAATTCATGAAATCATTGAGATAACTGTATTATTAAATAGCATGATAGAAAGAGATTAATTACCTATCATTAATTCAGCAGGGTAATTGTGGAAAGAGATTTGGAACTAAACCTTAGCTAGTAGGAGTTGAATTCCAAACATGCTAATAAAAAGGATATCAGTAAAATATTGGAAATGTGAATAACTAGCTCAGGTTAGAGAGGACCACCACATACATAACTAACTGCTAGCGTTAGGTGTAATACTACCACTTCAATTCTCTATGCGTATCTTATGTTTCACTACCCTATCCTATGTTTTGCAAGTACTGCCGATCATGCATGATACATGAACCATCTGTGCACCATATAGCATGCAATAATGAGTCGCCGTCAGACCATGGGTGACCCGACGGCTAAATAACCTTTCTTCTTCCGGGTGAAAGAACCTAAATTCTCTTCTTCATCCTCGTCGTCTTCATGTTCTACTTTCTTTTTCCCCACTTCAATTTCAACGTACGGTTTATATAAAACCACGTTGCACCACCACCTTTGCACTCTCACAGTCTCGAAACTAAATTAATCAAGCTCCAACCCTACTAGACCACCATACCAAATAGCTAGCCAACAAGCACTAGTAGCACACCACACTAATTACTCAGCCACCGACTTGCGTCGCATGCTCTCTCCTCCATCACTCGATCGCTAACCCACCACAAACAGCCAATTCAACCACCAAAGCAAGATCATATTTAGTTAGTAGGCACGATTTCTTGTATACAGAGCAAGCTAGCTATATAGATAGAGATATGGCAGATCACCAGGAAATGATCCATGCAGCCGCTGCCGCGGCCACCGGAACAACAAGTCGCGGCCACAGCGTTGACTGGTGGAGCACCGCGGTGTCGTGCTCGCCAGACCATCAGTTACCGGCTGGATGGTCTGGTCCGGCTGACGGCAACAGCTCCAGATCCGGCAACGCCGCCTCTTCCGAGTCGCCCGGGTCCAACTCGTTTGCCACTGGCGTTAGCTCCGTAACATTCCAAGAATCCGCAGGCGTTCCCGGTCCAGCTGCCGTCGTGCCGCAGCCAGTTGCTGGCACCTTCACCACGGATTGGAGCCACCCCTACTATTTGTAAGTTTTTTTTTATTCCTACTTACTGAAATTCTTCAAGATTCACTTGCCGTTCATTCTTGCAATCCAACAAGAACGAACTCACATGAAGTCATGGTATTATATGTTGTGTCTGATCTAGTGATGGATCCGGTTTCCTTGGGCACATGAGCTCAAGAAATGATCAAGGACACATGAACGTGCTAAGCTTGACGAGCCCCTCGTCAAATAACAGCCCGATGATGCCACAAGACCCCCATGAACAGAACCACCAGTTCCTGTCAAACCTTGGTCTGGAGCTGCTCTCGTCGCCGACCTCACCATCTCCCGGTTTCCGGTCCTCGCTGCTGAAAAGCCTCACGGAGCCTTTGTCAGGCTTCCAGCAGTACCAGCAACAGACGATGAACCAAGTGCCAGCAGACAGCATCAGGGAGGCTTTGCAGTTCAGCAATAGCACGCTGTTTTGGAACCCTTCCCCCGGATTTGGTTCTGCGGAGGGGCTAGCAAACTTAGGGGCAGCAAGACAATCGCTGGGGCAATCTAGGCTGGCAAGTAGTCGTGCGGACAAGGTTCGTTCATATTCTTGTTGCACTTCGCTAATTTTGAAGCTAGATTTGATTTTTTTTCTTTCTCGAAGAATGAGCAAGAGCTGCTCTTTCATTTGAATAGGGGAGAAGAAGAATGGAATTCATTTTTCTTTCCAATCACCTAACATAATACAAAGCTTTGTTAATTTCCGACCGCTTGTATATCTTTAGAGCACCTCGGAAGGAGCTGGGGACTCTAGCTCCGTCATTGCAAAGAAGGTAACTCCCGATCGAACGGCGCTCAAGAAAGCGAGAACAGGGACACCATCACCATTGCCTACGTTCAAGGTAATGGAACGTGGCAATGCTCATCACAAATGAATGAAATTTCCCTTTTCACATAAAGTTTCTATAGAATACACTGATACATGTACGACGCACCTTATTGATTTAATTTGTATATGTCTCAGGTGAGGAAAGAGAAGCTGGGTGACAGAATCACAGCACTTCAGCAACTAGTCTCCCCTTTTGGAAAGGTCAGTGGTCGAGGTCTTAATTTGGCTAATGGTCCTGCACTTACACACGCACCACACTACGCATGTGTTCTGGAAAGGGAAGCTGAAACTTCATATTCGAACTTCCCAACATAGCCTAGCTCGTTGCTAAGGGCAACACCTTTTTCTTTTTATTTACTCTTTGACAAACAAAATCAATGAACGATATCGGCTTGCAGACGGATACCGCTTCGGTTCTCCACGAGACTATCGAGTACATCAAGTTCCTTCACGAACAAGTTGGTGTAAGTGCGCATCTAGCTGCTACTCATCCTTTAATAATCATACTCATATGTAGGAAATACTTTAATTTATTATGTAGTATTTTTCTTATTTTTAGATGTTTGCTTGCATGTTTATGTGCAGTCACTCAGCGCTCCTTACCTAAAAAACAGGCAGCAAGTGCCTCATTTGAAGGTAATGCTTGTATACATAGTTGAGGGCCCACAGTAGACTCTCATATAATACATGCTTTATGTGACCATTCATGTATGCAACCACCTGCTTTCCTGTGTGTTTAGATCGTCTCGAGGGATGGCAGCGAGGCGGCCGCGACCAAGGGAGATCTCACCGGTCGAGGGTTGTGCTTAGTCCCGATATCAAGCACCTTTGCTGTTGCCAGTGAGACGCCAGTCGACTTCTGGACACCTTTTGGTGCAGCCTTCCGGTAGCCAGCATCATCAAGAGATAGATCCTATACTTAATTACATTAGAACTCCCAAACTGATATAGCAGCCAGAAATATACTCCCTCCATTCTCATATATAGCCACTATATTGTTTAAAAGTTCGTGCAGATAATTAAATTTCAAAAACCGACTACTACAAAACATAAGTATTAATAGCTGTCAACTTGTCATATATAACTTATTATTGTATTAACCATGACTATAATAATTTTAAGCAATTGTAATTAGACTATTTGATGCATGTTTGGTTGGCCTGGGCAAAGTTGCTTGGCCTAGGCAGCAATCTGAGCCCCAGACACTCAAAATTGGACGCTTGGGATTGCTGCCTGGCCATGCAGCTTTTTCAGGGTCCAAACCAAATAAGCCCGTATAGCAAAACAAAAAGGCCATATGCATGTATTATACCAATCTTCTATTCAAAATAATCAAAAGAAAATAACAGATAGAATGAAGGGAGTATATATCCTAACTCAAAACTGTTATAGCTAGTGAGTATGTCTAACTATATAACTGAGTCATGTATACACTGCCTATGCATCTTTAGAATGAGTTCTTCAACGTCGGATTCATTCTTCAGGTTTATTGGAGAATAAAAATATCATATGTAACTAACTTTTGGCAAGAAAGATGTAACTGTTAACAAATTGCATTATTGGAATAATCAGATGGTACATATTTTTGCATACTATGGACTAATAACTTGTCATAGAGCTAATATATACTTTAATTTAACCACTGCTTGTTTTTTATTTTGAATATTTTTATTATGAAATCACTTGGAACACTAGGATTTATTTTTTAAAATTAAATATTTTTAATATAATATTATATTAATAAACAGCAATGAACTATATTTTCAGTATCTAGACGGTTTACGCGCCATGGAGAATGGCGTTTTATTAACAGGAAACGTGCCAAGGATCTTGGCGCGGTTGATGTCCACATCAGCATGGCTCGCCATGTCGGCGCGCGGGCCTAGGTGATGACGCGTCTGCCGCAGGAGACGCGCCCATCTATTTGGTGCATCTTCTGTGCGATGTAAAGGCCATGCCGGCTCCTCTTTCTTCTTCTTCTTCCTCCTCCATTCCTTCCATTTTTTCCACCTGAGCTGAACGCCTCCATCGCCTCCGCCGTCGCCCGGCCTCTCCCCGCCTCCCTCGTCAGCCATGCCCTCCCAAAACTTGGGGGAACCCTCTCCGAAGGTACCTCCTCCATTCCTACCAGTTAGATTTGATTTTTGTTGGTTGTTGTTAGAGGATTAGACTTAGTTAGGGTAGAAGATTAGGGTTAGGCTAGGGAATTTGGACGAATAGTGATAAATCGGTAGGTCAACATCGACAGTATGATAGGTTGTAATGTTTTATTAACGTGTAGGTTGTGTTGCATGCATTTTTTCATATAGGTTTAATGGAATAGACATGATTTAGTTAGTTATGAAGAATATTGAGTGGTAATGATTGACGGTAGGTTATTTGTTGTAGATGAATCGAGTTGTTAGGTTATTTCACGGTGGGCTTGTGAAGAAAAGTGAGGAGTTTGCTAAGATGCGGCACAAGGTTTGCACATTTGATTGTCCGCTGTTGTTAAGCGAAGTTGACGCACATGCATGTGGATTATTGGATGGGCTGGGGACGTTAAGATTACGTGGTAGGTTTGATGCCGGAGGTGGTGGTCGACCATATTATGTCATTTTGGAACTAGAGACGAAGAAGGATTGGAATTTTTACATTGAAGGATGGACAAGTGAAATGTGTAGAAGTAGTGGTAGAGGTGATGGGTACAGTGGGTGTGAAAGCATCCAAGGCGCCTCCGCCTCCGCCCGTTCAACCGAATCATTATTCACAGGGCGATGAGGCTATAGAGGCATTGACTCAAGATGACATGTCCTTAATAGCTGTGGTTAGAGATGATTTTCCCGATAACACATTCGAAGAGGAAGCACAAGAAAGAGAAGAGGAAGCCAATGTCCAACAGGAGGTTTTGTCCGATATGGATAGTGAAGCCGAAGAATTTGCTTGTGATGGAACTGAGACTAGTGATAGTAGAGCTGGTGGAAGTATGGGTGCAACTTCGGAAGGTAATGTTGGTGCTGACCAAGGTGGGCTGGTGGATGAGCCTCATGTTTTTAACGGTGAAGTGGAGATAGATTGGAGTAAGTATTATAGTGCAAAAGAATTGAGTGCATTGGAGGCTATGAATGTGAAGTTACCAAAGGCACCGAACCATCATGATTTGAGTGGGTTGAATTTTGCTATTTGTGACAATGGTTTGATGTTGACCGACGCAACTGCGAGAAGTTCAGAGCCTATAATTAGGAAGGAGATGATATTTGAGAATATGGACGATCTTCAACACTTCTTTGAGGATTACTCGGTGCAACACCATAGGTCGTACTACGTGGTGAACTCAAATAAGAAGGAGAGGTATTGTATCAAGTGCCAATGCTCTGGATGTGTATGGGGTGTGTGGATGCGGAAAATGACTAACGACGGGGGTCGTTGGAGAGTAGAAAATGTGAAGCAACCACACAAGTGTTGAGTAGTTGATATTCTTCTAGAGCATTCTCAATGCACGGCAAGGTACCTGGGGATGCGCATTGCTCCAATGTTGTGGGCTGACTCTCGCATCACCGTTGTCGCCCTAATTGAGGCTATACATGGTTTTACTGGTTATCGGGTTAAGTATGACAAAGCTTGGAGGGCTAAGCAACATGCAATGGCTAAGTTATGGGGAGATTGGAAGGAGTCATACAATCAGGTTCCAAGGTTGCTCAGTGGTATTGCACATTTCAATCCGGGCACGAAGTACTTCATTAATAATTGTGGAAAGAAAGGCCCAGATGGGAAAGGATACATGTTAGATTGCCTTTGCAGGGTGTTTTGGTCTTTTCCCCCAATGTATCGAGGCATTTAGACATTGCAGACCTGTGATGACTGTGGATGGCACTTTCTTGACAGGCAAGTACAAAGGCACTTTGATGATTGTCATCGGGGTAGACGCGGAGAACCAACTTATTCCTATTACATTTGCAATCTCTAAGGGTGAGTATAACTTGAGTTGGTCATGGTTTATCACCCATGCTCGACGTGAAGTGATTGGTCCAGGAAGGCAAATTTGCATGATATTCGATCGTCACCAGGGCTTGATAAACACAGCTAGGGAAGAGTTAGATGCATACCCTCCTCTTGTGCATAGTAGTGCATGCGACATTTTGCAGCCAATATTTGGAGGAGACTGAAAGGATCGAGTGACCGAGAGGGGGGGGGGGGGTGAATCGGGAACTCAAACTATTACCTAATTTGCCAAGTACTAAAACCGACCACTCAAACAACTCCTACACAATTCTAGTGGTGATAATACTAACAAGATAATCCTATGAAAGGAAAGACAACCTAAACATACTAGTGGGTCACACATGAGGCACACAACTCCTATGCAAGCTAGTAATCAAAGAACACGCGGAAGCACACAACAAGCTAGCAAAGAGGCCTACTCATGCAAAGCTACTAAATCATCAAGCACAAGATAAGCACATAAGAATGAGTAGCACGATACATACTAGGGTGATCAATCAAGCCAAAGCAACTCCTACACATGCTAGTGATCAAGTGAAAGCTAAGCACAACTAGCAAGTAGAGAAGCCTATTTATGCAAGTCTACAAAGTAATCAACTAGAGCAAGGTAAGCACACAAGTATGAATAGTATGATATGTAAATGCGAAAAGTAATGCATCAAAGTAACGAGTAGAGTAAGAGATGGCTCATAATTTTTTCCAAGGTCTCGGAAGCATGGCGCCTTCCCCTACTCCTCGTTGGACCATTCCCGTCGGAGTACCGGTCCCTCCCACCACCAATGTGGAGTTCTCGCCCACGAGCCCTCAATCACTCCCGGAGTGAAGACACAGTCGCATCACCACTGCCACCAAGGCACAAGATTGCCTCGCTCGAGAACTTGCCGGACTCCCCGAGTCGACACGAGCACTCACTATTGATACCCCTTTCACCGGCGGGCTTAAACCGTGTATAAACATGTGATGGCCTTCACAACCGATCACGATAGGCTCGATCACTGAAAGCTAACCGGTCTAGGTCTCACCATAGACCAAGAGTAACAACCTAGATCACACCCTCAAGGACACCCCAGCCCTAGATGTGCATAGAAACTCTTGTTACTCTCACTAGCACTCTCAAGATATGCAATATCTTCACCTAGTGCTCCTCTCTTTTCCTCTTGGCTCTCACCAAATGCTCCAAGAAATTCCACTGGCCAAGAGAGGTCTCCAAGACCCCAGCAACGAAGTTATATAGGCTTCCAACCTCCAACTAGTCGTTGCTCCATGAAATCACCTTTTTGGACCCCAATGACTGGACTGTCCGGTCACTGCCAGACTGGACCGTCCGATCTCTCTGGAACGGCTCCCAGAGCTGTTGGCTGCTCTGTGCAGGCGATCTCCTCGTACTGACTAGACCGTCCGGACAGAATTTCTCTCTCCATTCTAAAGAGCACCATCTTCTACACTTCTCTATCCCGAGCAACCTTCATAAAGACCGGATCGTCTGGTCTGTAGACCGGACCATCCGGTCTCTACAGACCTTCGCGCTGACATATTTCCTCACAGATTCTCTCTGGTCTCCTAGTGACCATACAGTCCGGTCTCCTCTGACCCCTCTGTCCGATCACTATGTCCGGAAGCTGAAACTCCTCGTCCTTGCTTGACTTCATTTCCCGGCTTCTCTGAACAGCTCCTTGGCTTCTCCACTGTCACCTAGCTCCTGTGATTTTACTGAGCATCCATGCACATCACCGACTAGCATGATCTAAAGAGACATGACCTAGGCCCCCTTGATAGTCCGGTTTTTCCTATGGACTCAAAGCCCTAACAACTAGACAAGTGTTCCAAGCACTTGCTCCATAGCTTGTCCTTAGCCTTGATCCATCTCCATCAACTCTTGGACTCCATCATTCTCATCAAGCCTCCATGCTTGTGGTCATTGTCATCCATCGCCAAGGCAACCGTCATCAATCATCATAGAGTAGAAAGGGTTTCCTACACGCACAACACTCGTGTAGGCAGTAGTCATATTTCATGTTTGTCATTCATCAGCAAAACATTCATACCTTGGGGTGATCTCAATGGTCATGATCCTTACAATATCCTCCTCTTTGGTGATGGATGACAACCACTACTTATGATGATCCAAAACGGATGAGCAACAAGGAACCAAAGGAAAAGAAAGGATTGAAAAATTAGCTTGGTCCTCACCTTGGAAGTAATCTCCCCCTTGGAATGTGCTAGGTGTTGAGGGAGAACTACTCAATCATGTAGCGTACTTGATATCGATCTTGAGTTGAATTTTGCGCCCGTCTTGGTGTCGTGGTTGATGATCCTGTTAAAGTAGACACGCACCAAAGACGTAGATGTTCATGTCAGTGTAGATGTTCATTATTGTTGTAGACAAGCACTGTTGTTGTGTATATCTTCATATTGATATGATCTTCATGTGTACTTCAAGTGAATATGCACCATTGTCTTGATTATCTTTATTTGTTCTTTATGTTCTTCTTCTCTCCTTTTTGCTATCCTCAATCTTGACTTGAATTTTGGATCTTTATGTTCTTCTCTCCCTTTGTGTTATCGATCTAGACTTGGCTTTGGGATCTTCATGTTCCTTCTCCCCCTTTGTCACCTATCACCAAAAACCAAAGACAAAACACAAGAGATCCAAGAAGAAAAATAATAGATGGCAAGAGTTAGGAAACTCCCCCTTTCATGGTGCTCCTCCTTGGTCATGATGGTGTTCCACCATAGCTCCCCCTACACACATGACTCAACAAAATATTTCTTCAAGAATGTAATGGTTAGTCATTAGTGTGTTGGGAATGTATGAGTCACTTATCTTTGAGCCGCGCGAGTAGATTTAACCTCAGAGCTCGTTTAAACATGACTCAATGGGCATGAAGCACAAGGATCACTATGTGATTATCTAGAGGGTCATATACTTACATTGTAAATAATCAACTCCCCTAAAAACATGCTTGGAAGCATGTAAGAGATCACAATGCAAGAATGCATGAATGTAAGGAGTGCAAATGCAACAAGTATACAAATGCAGGATGCGATGCTAAAGGAAAGAGAGAGAAAGGCTACAAACTAAAATGACAACGATTAGTTGTTCCCTTCTCGAGCGTACTCATAATGGACCATTCTCAAAGCCTTGGGCACACCATAAACCACATTCCCAAGCTAAACCCATGTCCATTACTATCTCAACGAGGTCCAAAGTTGACCTACAAGAAGAAGAGAAACAAGCACAAAACAAAGGCACAAACAACAAACAGACAAAAGAAAGCTATACAAATTTAGAAAAGACAAACTTTAGGGTTACTCATGTGAAGTTTGAAAGGTCAAGAACATTGAGTTCGCCCCTTAGCTTGTTGAAGGTCTTCTCGTTGAGTGGCTTGGTGAAGATATCCGCCAATTGTTCATGAGTCCGCACACTCACCAACTCAATGTCCTTCTTCTCAACGTGGTCTCTTATGAAATGATGCTTCACTTGAATATGCTTTGCATGATCATGATCTCCGGTTTTAAGAGCCATCTTGATTGTTGCCTCACTATCACAATATAATGGCATTTGAGTGAAGTTGAGGTCATAATCCGAGAAAGTTTGCCTCATGTAGAGAAGTTGAGCACAACATACTCCTGCCGCCATATACTCCGCTTTGGCTATAGATAGAGCCACCGAGTTTTGCTTCTTTGAGCTCCAAGATACAAGAGATCTTCCAAGAAATTGGCAACCTCCCGATGTGCTCTTTCTATTCACTTTGCATCCCATGAAGTCCGAATCCGAATACCCAAGTAACTCAAAGCTTGTTCCTCTAAGATACTATAATCCCATGGTAGGTGTGTACTTGAGGTATCTAAGAATCCTCTTCACGGCCTTCAAGTGTGACTCCTTTGGATTTGCTTAATAGCGTGCACATAAGCACACACTAAACATGATGTCCGGTCTTGAGGCGATGAGATAGAGCAAAGAACCAATCATTGATCTATAGAGCTTAGGGTTCACCAGTTTTCCTTTCACATCATCATCCAAGGGTTTGCTTATCACCATAGGTGTGTGCAAAGGCTTGAAACTCTCCTTGTTGAATCTCTTGAGAAGATCCTTGGTATACTTCTCTTGATAGATGAAGTTCCCTTCTCTTAATTGTTTGACTTGAAACCCAAGTAACACATGCAACTCTCCAATCATTGATATTTGAAATTCCCTAGCCATCATCTCCCGGAACTCTTCATTGAACTTCTCATTGGTTGACCCGTAGATGATATCATCCACATAGATTTGGCACACAAAGAGGCCCTTTCCAACATGTCTTGTGAACAAGGTGCTATCAATACTTCCAATTTTGAAGCTATTCTTGAGATGGAAGTTCCTCAAATGTTTAAACCATGCCCTCGGTGCTTGCTTGAGGCCATAGAGAGCTTTATTCAATTTGTACACATGTCTTGGATGTTTAGGATCCTCAAACCTCGGAGGTTGTTCCACATAGACTTTCTCATTGATCTCTCCATTCAAGAAAGCACTTTTCACATCCATTTGATAGAGCTTAAGGCCATTGTGTGATGCATAGGCAAGTAAGATCCAAATCGCTTCAAGACGGGTCACGGGAGCAAAGGTTTCTTCAAAGTCAATACCCACCACTTGAGAATACCCCTTAGCCACTAGGCGAGCCTTGTTACTGACAATGGCCCTTTTCTCATATTGTTTGTTTTTAAACACCCATTTGGTGCCAACAACATTATGATTCTTGGGCCTCTCAACAAGTTTCCACACTTTGCACTTTTTAAAGTTGTTCAACTCTTCTTGCATAGCCATTACCTACTTGTGATCATCCATAGCTTCATCAATGGTTGTGGGCTCAATCATAGAGACATAGGAGAAGTTCTCAATTGCAACATTTGCCTCATCAAGATTCTCTTCACCCACATAGTTGGGCTTGTATTGATTCCTCCTTGTCCTAACTCCTTGTGATGGACTCCCAATGATCAAGTCACATGAATGATCCTTGTTGATAGCTTTGGGTCTAGGAGGAGGTTCTTCTTGAGTGGGAGGAGGTCTAGGTGAAATATCTTGTGCATCATGGATTGCTTGCTCTCTAGAGATATGAGTGTCTTGGATTCTTAGTGATGTGGGAGAATCACTCATATGCTTTATTCTTTTGAAACTAGAGCTTGGAGTGGATGAGGGAGTGTCATGTGAAGAGCTTGGAGAGGTGGCTCGAGGTGAAGCATGTGGCGAGGCTTGTGGCTCACTTCTCACTTGGGTTTCCTCTTGGGTAGGTGGATGCACTCTCAATGAATCCTTGGAGGAGCTAGTGGATGTGACAATGGCATCTTGGGTTGGTTCTTGCACCTCGAAGGATGAGGTTGGTTGAGGTGGTGGAGTAGAGGGCTCACCAATATCATCATCATTGGCCTCGTGGGGTGAAACCTCGCCCACGGGCATGTTCCTCAAAGCTTTCGTCATTGTTCATCTCTAATCTTCACTTCATGAAATTCATCTCCCTTCTGGGAACCATTTGGCTCATCAAATTGCATATCATAGGATTCTTCCACACAACCTGTGGCTGAGTTATAGACCCTATATGCCTCAGTAGTCCCTGAGTATCCAACAAGAATGCCTTCATCAGTTCTGCTCTCAAACTTTCCGGGCCTCCTCCTCTTCTTGAGAATATAGCAAGTGCAGCCAAAGACCCAAAAATAGGAAATATTTGGTTTCCGTCCAACCAATAGCTCATAGGGTGTCTTCTTCAATAGCCGGTGGAGATATACACGATTGAAAGTGTAGCAAGCCGTGTTGATTGCCTCAACCCAAAACCTCTCATGAGTTCCATACTCATCTAGCATAACACGAGCAAGGGTGATTAGTGTCTTGTTCTTCCTCTCCACTACCCCATCTAGAATAGGCACTCACTAGAACTAGGCACATCCACACAATCATCATCATACACATGACCATCGGTAAAGGTATTGGCAAAGTCCATAAGTGTGTCCATCAACTCATCCGGAATCATGGTATTTAGGTAGCTTTTCAAGCGATCCTTCCATGAGCCATGACGCGGCCCCGAATGGGATCACATCCCAACTCAATATGGTCACTACTCAAGGCGGTTAAACCCTATGATGAGCACTTGGCTCTGATACCACTTGAAAGGATCGAGTGACCAAGAGGGGGGGGGGTGAATCGGGAACTCAAACTATGTACCTAATTTGCCAACTACTAAAACCGACCACTTAAACAACTCCTACACAATTCTAGTGGTGATCACACTAACAAGATAATCCTATGAAAGGCAAGACAACCTAAGCATACTAGTGGATCACTCACGAGGCACACAACTCCTATGCAAGCTAGTAATCAAAGAACACGCAGAAGCACACAACAAACTAGCAAAGAAGCCTACTCATGCAAAGTTACTAGATCATCAAGTACAAGATAAGCACACAAGAATGAGTAGCACAATACATACTAGGGTGATCAATCAAGCTAAAGCAACTCCTACACATGCTAGTGATCAAGTGAAAGCTAAGCACAATTAGCAAGTAGAGAATTCTATTCCTGCATGTCTACAAAGTAATCAACTAGAGCAAGGTAAGCACACAAGCATGAATAGCACGGTATGTAAATGTAAAAAGTAATGCATCAAATTAAGGAGTAGGGTAAGAGATGGCTCATGATTTTTTTGAGGTCTCGAAAGGATGGCGCCTTCCCCTACTCCTCGTTGGACCACTCCCACCGAAATACCGGTCCCTCCCACCACTAATGTGGAGTTCTCGCCCATGAGCCCGCAATCACTCTCGGAGTGAAGACACAGTCGCATCACCACTGCCACCAAGGCATAAGATCGCCTCGCTCGAGAACTTGCCGGACTTCCCGAGCCGACACGAGCACTCACTATTGATACCCCTTTGACCGGCGGGCTTAAACCGTGTACAAACATGTGATGGCCTTCACAACCGATCGCAATAGGCTTGATCATCGACACCTAACCAGTCTAGGTCTCACCCTCAGGGACACCCTAGCCCTAGATGTGCATACAAACTCTTGTTACTCTAACTAGCACTCTCAAGATATGCAATATCTTCTCCTAGTGCTTCTCTCTTCTCCTCTTGGCTCTCACTAAATGCTCCAAGCAATTCCACTGGCCAAGATAGGTCTCCAAGACCCCAGCAATGAAGTTATATAGGCTTCCAACCTTCAACTAGTCGTTGCTCCATGAAATCACCTTTCTGGACCCTAATGACCGAACAGTTCGGTTACTGCCAGACCGGACCATCAGGTCTCTCTAGAACGGTTCCTAGAGCCATTGGCTGCTCTGTCCAGACGATCTCCTCGTACTGACCGGACCGTCCGGTCAGACTTTCTCTCTCCATTCCAGAGAGCACCATCTTCTGCACTTATCTGTCCCGAGCAACCTCCATACAGACCGGACCATCCGGTCTCTATAAGCCTTTGCGCTGACAGATTTCCTCGCGGACTTCTCTCTGGTCTCCTAGTGACCGTACAATCTGGTCTCCTCTGACCCCTCTATCCGGTCACTACATCCAGAAGCTGAAACTCCTTGTCCTCACTTGACTTCATTTCCCGACTTCTCCGAATAGCTCCTTGGCTTCTCCACTGTCACCTAGTGTCTGTGATTTCATTGAGCATCCATGCACATCACCGACTAGCATGACCTAAAGAGACATGACCTAGACCCCCTTGATAGTCTGATTTTTCCTATGGACTCAAATCCCGAACAATTAGATAAGTGTTCCAAACACTTGCTCCATAGCTTGTCCTTAGCCTTGATCCATCTCCATCAATCCTTGGACTCCATCAAGCTCATCAAGCCTCCATGCTTGTGGTCATTATCATCCATCACCAAGGAATCCGTCATCAATCATCGTAGAGTAGAAAAGGGTTTCCTACACGCACAACACTTGTGTAGGCATTTGTCATATTTCATATTTGTCATTCATCACTAAAACATTCATACCTTGGGGTGACCTCAATGGTCATGATCCTTACAGAGACAAAAAAAGCAAAGAGGTTATAAAGGGTCTCGAATTTGTGTGCACAGCTATGGAGGAGCGGAAGTTCCATTCTAGACTAAAGGATTTGAAGAAGATAATGAATCCTGGAGCGAAGGAGTGGTTAGAAGAACATATGGTTGAGGAAAGCAAGTGGGCACTAGCCTTTGATGAGGGTGGATGGAGGTATGGTATCATGAGGACAAATAATTCCGAGGTGTTCAGTTATGTGTTGAAGGGAGTCCGTGGAATGCCTGTTGTGGCCATCATTCGATTCATCTTTCATAAGTTGAACACATACTTCGTGGATCGATGGTCTAAGGCTCAAGAAGCTATAGATAAGGGGGAGGTGTGGGGAGCTGCCGTTGCCAAACATTTACTTGAGCATGGAAACTTTTCTAAGAACCAGGATGCTCGACTCTTCAACCCTAGAGAGCTCGTGTATGATGTGAGATCAACGGTGCAGATAGGAATTGGAGGTGAGAGGTCTGGTGGGAGGTTGTATCGGGTAGAGATTGGGGATAATGTTACTTGCATCTGCATGACACCTCAATTTCTCCATGTGTCGTGCTCACATGTAATGACTGCTTGTCGAAAAAGGGGCGTGAGTAGCGAGTCCCCAAACTACTTAACTCCATTCTACTCGAAACAGTTTGCTCTTAGGTGTTGGGAGCCAACATTCGAGCCAAGTTTGGACTCGTCTCAGTGACCAGAGTTTACAAAAGAGGATTATATTCCCGATGTTCGACTCTTGAAAGATGGAAGAGGGCGAAGGAAGACGAAACGTCTGAGAAATGAGCTTGATGATTCAAGCAAGGGCTACGGTACCGATATGTACGGAACATGTGACTTCAATGACCTATTGATAAAGCACTGTTATTCTGTTTGCAACCTGGAACGGCACCGAATGAAACAACACAAATTGGGGCCGAAGAACAAGCCAAAAAGATAGGCTAGACTTGCACGGGGTGGTAGGGTTAATACGATAGTTGGGCAAGGAAGTAGCAGTACTCAGGTAGGTTTCATGATTGTACTTTACTTTGTAAGCATTGTATTAATTATTGCATATATTTATTTGTGTTCTAATGATATCTATGTGTTTGTTCATTCAGGGAGATGGCCCCCCATCCGTGCTTCTCGCTGCTTGACATGAAATACGACAGCAAGCACTGTGCCCACCTGATGGTCGACGAGGGGAAGGTGAGTTAACATTGTCACATAATGGTTATAATACCATGGACTATTTTCTTATCATCGTTTTCATGTACATTCTTTGTTGTTGATGCAGGTGTTAGGCGCGGCTGCATAAGCCCATGCCCTGGGACGATCGGCTTGCTACGTACATCGCGCTAACGGGTTTCCTACCGTTGGCGCGTGTTGCCAGTTCAGACCTATCGTCCATGGATGGTTCTACTTTGACCGCACTGGTCAACCGGTAGATGCCACGGACTCACACGTTTCACCTTTCCTGTGGTGAAGCAACTGTGACGCTTGAGGACGTGGGCATGATAACGGCATTATCGATCGATGGCATGCCCGTCACCGGTTCGACATAGGATGTGAAGGGAGACAAGGACATTGTGGAGCAGTGGCTTGGGATTCGGCTGCCTGAGCCAGAGCCGGGCAAGATGGAGTCCAAGACCTCTAGCGTAAAGTCCAAGTGGTTAACCGAGAGCACTATGGCGCCATGCACTATAGCGCGTATGTGGCACCCCTCCTAACTTCCTTTAATACCAAAGCATAGCTACTTCACCGAACCAGAAAAATACGAACCATGCCACATAAAATATGAATTGGTACAAAGTCTACCAATCACACATGACCACCCTCCTCCTTCATAAATTTTTACAAAGTCTCTCAGTCAAACATGATTTTGTCATTGTCCATCACATCCATGCAAAATAAACGTCATGGTTCCAAGTAGCAAAACAAATGACAACACACTTTCACATAACAACTACTGCGTGCAACGAGGCCATTTCCCCTTTTCCAAAGCTGCTGGACCACCATCATGCACAACTTGTTTGGCACGACGGGCCCGTTCACACTTCTTCTCTCTTTCCCTCTCCCGCTGTAGTGCTGCCTTCCTCTATAGTGTCTACTCCTTCCTGCGATCCGCCTCACGTTTATGCTTTAGCAACTCTTGTCGCCTCAACTCCTGCTCTCTACGAGCATGCATCTCCTTGCGACATTTCTGAGTATATGCCCCTTCACGCTTGTAGCTTTCAATATAGTCCAACGCTTCCTGTGACCGCTCGGTATCGATCCACTGTCTGTAGTCACAAAGTGGAGGCGGCATCTGCAAAACAAATTTGGCAAGAATTATGTGGTATCCATCATCTAAAATCACAACAGTAACACAACTAAAGTTTTTAAACCGTACCCAATCTCTGTCCTTCGTGTGGTCGTGGGTATCGTTGTTACACATCCAATACCTCTACCACAAGGTGGAAAACAAACCTGATCCTTGCACCTTGCAAGGATCACCGCACCAGCACATAGGTGCCCTCTCGTTCAGTGCAGGAAAATACTTGTGTGGTGGGAGATAGAATCCCGAACCATCCCAACTATCTATAAACAAAATCGAACAAGTTAGTAAACAATTGAGTACGGGGAGGCCAAATCTTACTAAAAATTTTACCTTCTGAGTCATTTGCCGCATCCATATTTGAGTCCTCCATGGGGCACTCATCAGTTGCAGCCCGGGCTTGTTCCTCTTTTTCCTTCCTAAGACTCTCATGTAGTCTTGCAAAGTAAGATTCAATTGAATATGAGTCACGCAAGCGAAGTTCATGATATGCAGCGGCCTGTGCGGCTTCTTGCTGCCTAACCTCCTCCAGCTTCTTCACCTTCTGAATCCCATGTTGCTCATGCACAACAGGGTCTGCAAGATCCTGCAAGGTACTAGTGCCCCACCCCATTGACTTTGTCCTGTCCTTTCAACTAGCCCACCTTGCAATTCCCTCCTCTTTTATCAACTCTGACAAAGTCTCCCAATCAGACATTGCAAGGTACTTGTTCTTATTTCTTCTCTAACACAACAGAGCACCTTCTACATCAGTGTCTATCTCTGACTGAATAGTTCTCATGATCCAACCAGGTGGACCTCTAATACCATATTCCTCTTGGATGGCATCTCTTCATTCCTGCAAAAAATTTTCTTGCTCGGCCGGCCTCATACTCACCGCCTCCTTCATGAGCTTGTTTTTACCATGGAAAGACTCCCAATCGCATCTTCTTCTCTCCTAGCATGACAACATATTTTACATGGTTAATCAATAGATTATCTAAAATAAATATAACCACGTCATTTAACATAATCACCAACATTTTAAACGTACCCATTGATTTTCACCGATAGTGTTCCCACAAAAGTAACCATATCCAAGTTCAGAAGGGACCACGCCCTTTTTTGCCACAACACCACAGTGACATAAAGGAGTTCTTTCCCATTTGAGTGGTGCCTTTTTTGTCCTATCTATGTAATCTTGAAGATCTCTAGCCTCTGTAGCAGCCTCTGCCCAAATTGGCTTTCGTCCATACATATACTCCTAGAAGTCACAAAACCGCCAACCATCTTGCAACATAACAATATTCTCAATATAAGAACGACTCCAATCATACTATAGTTTTCATTCGTTAGAAGTATTTGACTTATGTTTCTAACTTGTGCACAATGAAAGAATGGCACATGACTCAATTCCTCAGGTGGAATTTCCAACTTGGAACGGTACCCACACTTACAAAGAGGTGGGTTATTCATGCGCACGGTAGAAACCTCTAGCATCTCTTTCTCCGTCATTGGTTCCGGGTCAGGAGGAGGAGGAACCCAACGCTGAAATTTATGGTATGACCACGTCTTATGCTCATCGTATAGAAACAACATGATACGTGGATCATACTTCTCAGGACCGTCAATCCACTAGAAGAAATGACACTGCAACAAATAACTATCAGTAAAATAGATACATGGAAAGAAATTATTACTCTACGGTCTCAAACAAATAACTCACCCCCGCTATATCGGAAGTACGATTTTCTTTGCACATGTGGTATGCAAGGCCCACTGTACTACTCCACCTAGACTGCTACACTTTTGTCGGTTCATCACACTCGCAATGTGGCACCGGAAGCGGCGGTGGCACGGGCCCATCCTTAGCGCGTGTGGAACGATACTCCTTCCACTGCCACTCCAGGCGATGTAATGCCTTACAATACATTGATACCTAAAACAAATAACATTACTTTAGTTGCTTAACACCATTAACCACCACTTCATGCAAACCCTACCTACCACATAGAGCCTAAATGTAGCCTAAATTCATAGATTTTTATGCAATTTAACTAACACAAAAACTACCTAACACATGCAAATACCATCCAATGCTGGTAATGCCAGTAACTAATACAACTTTAATTCAACTACAATAACAAAAACCGGTAATGGCGATGGCACATGTGCATCATATGAGCTAACGTTATATCTCACCTACATTACAAAAATTATTACTTTTATTGCTTCAATTATATGATCTAATCCATCACAACATGCATGCATGCAACACCTAGTTCTCAACTCTTCCAATGAAAAAAATTTCCACCTAAGACCACATATATGCTCAACCATCAATCCACATGCCAATTTCAACCAATTCTAACTTCATATCAAATATTTTCCCTAACCCTAACTATCATCCATTCCACAAAACCAACCAACAATCATGACCAAACATGGGAGGGAATAGGGGGAGGAACCTTCCAACCTCGAGCTTCAATGGAGAGTTACCTCGACCTTTAAAGATTGGAGAGGGGGATGGACTTCCTTTTTTCGCTGGAGAGAGAAGAGGAGAAGGAAGAGAGTGAGAGGAGGAAGAAGAAATGAGAAGAAGAGGGCCAACTACGGCCTCCCCTCCCATCCTCCCCTCTCGGCCTGAGGACGCGCGACGACGGCGTCGTAGCCCATGCGTAGATCTAGCCGGCGGCGCTACCCGATGGCCCGACCCAGGTGCGCATGACGACAGCGACGTGGGTCAGCAACGACCATTGCCTCCCCTCCCATCCTCCCCTCCCGGCCAGGGGACACGCGATGACAGCACCGCAGGCCACGCGCAGATCTAGCTGGAGACGCTGCGTGATAGCCTGGCATGGGGGCGCGCGACGATGACGACACGTGGCGGCAACAGAAGTGCCCTCGACCAGCGCCGCTGCCTCTCCTCTCATCCTCCCCTCCCAGTCTGGGGATGCGCAACAACAGCGAGCACGAGCACCTACGACGGTGGGGCAAGGGCCATTGTCGACCGGCGGCATGGGATCCAGTCCCGGGTGGTCGGATCTGGCCCTTTTTTTTGTTTTCTAGATTGATGCGTAGCGGTGGGTGACATCTTCACCTGCCGCTAGTAATGTTTATGTAGCAGCGGTGTGTGTCGTTCTCTAGTCGTCTGCTGCTTTAAACATGTTATTTTTAGTTGCAATTGTGTAGCGGTGGATCGCCATACTACATTTTCAACAGCCTCTATAGGTTGTTTTTGTAGTAGTGATATGACTACTCTTATAGCGCTACTATTGCTACCACAATACGATATATAATATAACCACTGTTGAGACGGCTCGACAAGCGAGCAACTTCAAAAGGATATATAACCCCAGTTGAACTAAGTAAACAACTTAATCCAACCCTAACTGTTAAGCTATTATAAACGAATCAGTTATATCCAAAAGGCTAAGCTAATAAGAAAGGGTCGGCAATTCACTTATAGTTTAAACACTTTTCCTCACGTGCAGCTCCCTAAAGACGTAAACGTGGAAATAGGAGTTGCGCAGTGAAAAATACGATCACCAGAACTTCGAACTCAAGACCTCTGGCTTGATACCAATCAGTTACACCTAAAAGCCTAGATTGATAGAAAATAATAGACTATTCACTTATGGTTCAATACTCCCTCTTATGTCCAGCTATCTTGGGGCACAAATGTGAAAATAGGAGCGGCGCAGCGGAATATAGCATCAGGACTTAAACTCAAAACCTTTGTCTTGATACCATATTAAACTACTATGCACTGACCACCAGTTGTATCCAAAAGGCTAAACTGATGGGAAAGAATTAGCAATTCACTTATGGTAACTAATAAACAAATTATAAATATTTCATTTAAAAGATTTACACAGAATATTAGAGATGTACATTCGAAATAAAGTAATTGTCTCAGGCAGTGCTAGTAAAATAGGCGGCGTAGACTCCTTAAATTTGGTTCCCGAACAAAGTAAGGTCATAGTTTAATTTTACCCACTTTAATATCGTTTATAGTTGTGTTGCATAGTTCAGTACGCATGAGCGAGTTTATCATTGGACGAGTTTAACGCGCCAGGGGTCGCGCTACCCATCCCACCGTGTGCCATGCGTACGACTGTTGTCGTCCTTCTTGTCTTCAGCCACCATGTCCGACGACACGGACGCATCGCACGACCCGTACAGCCACCACACCGTCGCCATCCTCGTCGTGTTCCACGGCCAGTGATAATCATCTCCAGCGACGTGGCGACGCTCTCGCTGCCACGTCACGCTCTGCTACCGCTCGCCCACTTCCTCGCGCTCGTTTTAATGGCTGAGCTGTAGGAGAGCAACAAGCCTGGGCTGCGACCGCTCGCGCGGTAGAGCTTCCTTCTTTCCGTTATCTATCAGGTAGAATTGACCAGCCTGTTGTGAATGCGACAATGAGCCGAATGAATCAGCTCACTTCCTATCTGTAGAATTGACGATTTCAGCCTAGGTTGGGAAATCATTCAACAACAAAGAACCGAAACAGGCCTTTTCCCGAACCATGGGTGGGGCGTGGGCTGAACTCAACAATAAGCAGTTGTCAAAAAAGGAAAAGGAAAAAGAGAGTCTGTTGGGCACACGAAACATACCGACATTCCGCTTTATAAGACAACGACAATATCCAGGTTTTGAAGTAACCAGTATAACTAAATGCAGGTATTTATAGTCCAAAAGGCAACCGACCAGTCAGCAAGATAACTTATGCTGAAGTATAGATGGCAACTGTATGCTTTTTCGCCCATGCTATTGGTATCAGGTGATGCAATCATGTCCCACACTGATGGCCAAGCAGCGTTAGATGCATGACGATGCCATCCATGGAGTTCCATATGCGTGCAGCTATCCTTCGATGCAAATTAACAACTTCAATACAGTTAGGGTCAGGGATATTCTTTTCACAAAAAAAAAATTCATGCCATTACAGAAAACAAGTTGATGGTCTACAAGGCATGGAACGGGTCAACAATGGTTGACAGCAGAACAGAAGCAATGCTTCTGTTTTGCTATGAGCAATGCTGATCTTACTCCTTGAATACTGTGGCCCACTAGATATTTATGATGTCGACTATGACACGCCTCACCTTGAATACATGAACTGTAACGATTTCTATTCCACAATATAGTTTAAGAGCTATTAAGTCTTGTGGAGAAAATAACCAAAGACTTCTATCGTCCCACCAGTGTTGTGAAGCTCATACTGTTCACAGAATTTTCTCCAGCCCTGCTAGTTTCATAGTTCCTCCTTGCGTAGTATATAGGCTCTCTTGGCTCTGGGAGCTCTATGGCTTCATTTTCCAAGCTTGATACTACCCATATCATAAATGGACGAGCATCGGGGTTGTCTTGTATCAACAGGAGTCCAATACGAATGCAACGTAAAATTTCATCATGTGAACAACTCTCAACAATCGATGAGTCAACTAGATCCCTCATGCTTCCTTCTTTCCACAAGCTCCACGCCTGAAACGATCAATCAATCTATCCATCAAAGGGTTATATTTCATGAGTTCACCAAGTTTTTGAGAACTTAAAAGCACTTACATAAGCTATAAGGTTAGGTGGACTTGGGGTTGGACTGGTTAATGAACCTGTTGAGCTGATCTTCAAGCCGCTCACAATCTCCAACAGTAATACACCAAAGCTATAGACATCAGATTTGACAGAAATTATGCCTTCCAATGCATACTCAGGTGCCATGTAGCCACTGTTAGAACCATAATCACAAAAGAACCATGCTTTGAAATTAGTTCAAGAACAAGGGTACATTGCATGCTTCGAAACTATTTCATGTATGAAATCACTCACAAGGTTCCAATGACTTGATTGGTGTTTGATTGTTCTTTGTTGGTATCAAAAATCCTAGCTGTACCAAAATCAGATATCTTGGGTCTCATTTCAGCATCCAACAATACATTGCTAGCTTTGAGATCTCTGTGAATTATGTTCAATCTTGAATCTTGGTGAAGATAAAGAAGGCCTCTAGCTATGCCTTTGATTATATCAAACCTTGTGGGCCAGTCAAGCAGAGATCTTTTTGCAGCATCTGTCAAAGAAAGAATCATACAAATCTTAGCCTTCTATGGATATTTGATTAACAGTTGAACTTTCAAAGAAACGAGCAGCACATACCGAAAAGGAAGCCATCCAAACTTTTATTAGGAAGGTATTCATAAATCAATACTTTTTCATCTCGCTGAATGCAACAACCTAAAAGTTTGACTAAGTTTCGGTGCTGCAACTTGGCAATCAGAAATGCTTCATTTTTAAACTCCACTATCCCTTGGCCAGAATTCTTAGAGAGCCTTTTCACAGCTATTTCCTTATCTCCTAACGTTCCCTGCATATATGGAAGATTTATCAATTTTTCAACCACTGAAATGACCAGCAGAAGCTTCATTACCTTGTAAACAGTGCCAAATCCCCCTTTGCCAAGTATGGTGGAATCGGAAAAATTATTTGTTGCGTTGGCAATTTCACTGAAGCTAAAAAAAGGTAAGTCTCCTTTTTCATCATCAAGTTCACTGCCGTCGCCCGTGCATCCTAGCATCAATTTATTCCTGATCTCTTTGCTTCTTTGTTTACCTGATAACACAAATGTGGATAACCATCTGTTCAGTTTGCAGTGAGAAAAAAAATAAAGAAAATGTATGCTTTATCTACCTCTAAACCAACAGCTCCAAATAAATCCTATGCATAAGAATGCCAGGAAACTTGACATGACTGGCAGTACAATTTCTACTGTGTAGGTCCTCCTGTTACCTGCAGATGTTAATCAATGGAAAATCAATAAACTCAATCCATTTCGCAGACTATATATGTGTCAAGTATTTCTCATGCTACCCCTCCTTTAGCCTAATATAGCAGAATAAGCAGAAACAGAAAATAACTATACCATTTAATTTGTCGATCCGAATATAGAGGCTCTCCCCTCCTTGGATGCTCTTCTCCATGTCAATCAATGTCCCAGTCCATATTAGGCACCTCGTGTCATCCCCATCAATAGCCCTGGTGCTCATGTTGGCATAAGCATAAGCCATGCAGGAGCAGTTGATCCTGCACTCTGATGCGCACTCGTTGAAGCTTCTATTCCTGATGTGGAGAAAATGGTCAGGAATCTTCATGTCTGGCAAGTTCAAGAAAGTATCTCCACCGCTACACCTTAACACCTTCTTCCGGATACATCCCTGCGAAAACCTGCCAATGAGCCAGCCTTCATCATCCTTCGGCTCAAAACCATCTAGGCACCTGCATGTTGGGGACGTCCCATTGTTGTCGCAGAAACCATAAGGACCACAGTAGGCATACTCATTGCACTCATGCGCTGGTTCTGTGTACAAGGCTTCCCATACTGACATGTTTCTATCCCACCTTAGTATATTTACCTTCCCCAGATAGTTTATCTTCATTCTGATCAGCAATGCAAAGGAATCAATCGGCATGCCAAATGACATGTACACCTCATCATCGGTGCCACGGTGCACCGCCATGTAAATGGCAGAATGGATACTGTCCATGTAACCTCCCAAAAGGAAATAGCTGGTCCACACTGGGCTTCGACGGTGCGGTGTTTTGCCGTTCCAGATGAAGCGCTGCAGTAAGTTGTTAGGATCGGCACCATATGTGAAGGCGCCGGAGGAAGGGTCCTCCTGGCTTTTCCAAGAAACAAGGCTTTGTAGCGGCTGCATCTTGTGGCTAATCCTGAGATTCATACCAAGGAGAAGAGTGTCAGTTGGGTGGTCAAAGCTCTGCCATAGGATGGTGCTGTTGCTCAATGACCGGATGATGAAGTTTCCGGTGTTGTCCAGTATTGCTTCTGCAGATATGGTGGACGCAGGTGAAGAACTAATGATGCTGCTGCTGTTTGACATCCAAACAACACGGCCATTGCCATCAGACAGGACAATATCTGAGCTATTGTTCAGGGCAAGCATTGCAGATGAAAGATCAGTGATGGCCGCGTCGCGGTTTGCGATCCACACAACAGTGTGCTCTGGGATGTTGTTGTACCATATGCCAACATAGTAATACTTCTTGGTGGAGTTGGATGGTGAGAAGAAGCCTAAGGCAAAGGTTCCATCGTCAGACACAAGAGTGCGGCTTGGGGTGAGCGGCTTGCCAGAGACAAGGTGGTTGCTAGATGCGCAGAGATGCATCGAGCTCAATGAACAAGAAAGAAACAAAAGAACAGAATTGATGGGAATAGAAGCCATTAGCATCCTTGGCGTTCTGTGTACCATGAAAAAATCATTATGGGTCATTGAAGAGGGAATATAAAAGGAATCAGAGGGTAAGGTTGCCTGCGCAGTTGGACTTCAAGGAGCAAAAGAGTGGTTGAGTTGTTCCAAAATTAGCACTCACACCAAATGTCAAGTGTTTTTGGTGGAAACGCTACTAGTTCTGCTGCAATATTTTTATCGATCAATTGATCCCCTGGACTTAAGCCATTGGTTAACAAAACAAAATAATTATTTAGATTCCAAATTCCACACAATTAATGGTATTCCCATGCATGTAATTGTATTGTAAATCTGGAAGGTCCTACCTCATGATTCCAAGTTTTCTTCCGGGAAGTAAAATCTAGGTGTACAGTATTTCCTTGCTAAAGATCTAAATTGGTCAGGTCTTTTAAGAATTAATTAGTCCTCCGAATCAATACTTCCAGGCTTCCTGATCTAGTATGCACTTGTGAGTTAAGACTGAAATTGGACATGCATTTGCATGCAAGGTTAAAAAAAAATGAGTATGTGTTGGTACATAGGTGCAAATGAATGATACTAGATAAATAACACGGTCCTTTTCTTTTCTGGGTTCCTCTCCTTTCCATGCGAGGCTCTGAATGTAGGATGCAAGTACCTAGTTGACACACAGACCACAGATAGTCAAATCAACACACTTGCGGAACCATTTTCACTAGCTAGTTCTGATCTAAGGAGTGAGGACTTGTCAACTTGATATCAGCATGTTGAGCTATATTTCCTTAAATATCAGGGCGAACCCAGTCACTAATTTGCACATATATATCTGTTTACAGAACTCAGTCTACAAACAAGCATGTCTTTCCAGCTAACAGGGCTTTGATTGAACCACATGACCGAACCAGGACGACGTGCTCTGCAGATTGATGACAAAAGTTGGAATACACTTGCAGAAACACAATGAGAATGAGTTTACTTGTGGGTTTGTTTACATTGAATTTGAAATATTAGTGAACGACAAAACCGTTGCCAAGCGACACATTTTTAGCCTCCTAGTGCAACCCAAATGAATTTTCTTGTTGTCGTATTGGGAAACAAAAGGGAACAACCCCTCACTTTCCAAACTTCAACCCCCACAAGAAGCCGAGCCTGAAGTCCTAAGAATGGACCACTCGAAGTTTCACGCCCCCAATTCATCCTAGCAACAGCCATTCGTTCAGAACTGACTGAACCGCGTGTCATGTTGGTGCATCCACAATCCCGGGCCTTCATTTGTTTCTCCGCACCGCATACTCTTCGGCCCGCAACATCTGTGCGAGGGTGAGCACAGGGACCAGAAAATCAGCGTTACTTCGTCGCGGTAGATCCCGGGGAAGGAAAAAGGGCGAGAGAGACGGGACCGTACCTGCGGAAGGAAGAAAGGCCAGCGAGACCAGGAACGACGGTGCCCAGCGCCGGATGCAATGGAGGAGCCGTGAGGGCATGGCAATGGAGGCGGTGCTCTTCCGCCCTCCCAGCAGGCCAGCACACACGGACGGCGGTACCGCCGGCGGCCCGGCGCCGGCAGGATTTTTTTTATTTTGGCCCTTTTTCTTCTAAATTTTTGCAAATGGTCCCCCCTAACTAAATTTGCATCATCTGCCACTTTTGGTCACGCCAAACTACGCGGCGGCGTGACAAGCTATGTCAACTGTGGCTGGCCCATTGGGTCCTGCGTGAGGCTCGCTTTGACCCCGCTCGGTCACGCCAAATAGATGGGCGCGGCCGACTGCTCGGTCACGCCAAATCCTTCGAAGCGACTCGGTCGCGCCCATCTATTTGGCGTGACTGAGCGGGTATGTATTCGACGCTCGAGTCCTTCTTCCTTTTTCCTTCTCCTTTCTTTCTCCTCGCGCCGGCGCTTGTTTCTCTCTCTCACCCGTGTCGCCCTGGCGGTTCCTCCATTATCGCGACCTCGTTTCTTGGCGGAGGAGCCCCAAACTCGACAGGGTTGATGTTTGAAGGTACCTCCCTCACTTGAATCGAATGGATTTGATTTTCTCGCTATATTTAGGGGTAGCTAGGGTTAGGTTGGTTTAGTGTCGACGCATAATGACGGTTGTGGTTGATTCTATTGCAATCGTTGTGCACGTATCTATAATGTAGGGTGTAAGATTATTTTACCATTTTGTTGCTTTAATTTTAGGTGAACTACATAATCTTATGATGTAGATATGTATGTTTTAGATTGATACATAATTTTTAATAGTAATATAATCTAGTAGTTGTGATGAAGTTTATTTGTTTCACTTTAATTACTACCTTACTCCGTTGCACGATGTCATCGGTGCTTCACAGTTGGAGGATGCACCGCAATACACTCAATCATAGTCACCGCTGCCAAGGTGTCGAGGAAAAGGAAGGGATGTATCTGAGGTTGGCCGTGCCAACGTGTTGGACACTCACTCGGGCAGGAAGTGTTCCAAGCGCCAACCGTTCAGTCCATCTTGATTCTATGCTTCGATGCTACTAAGTTAAAGTGAAACTGTATTGTGACTACCCATGGTCGAAGTATTTGTGTGTGTCGACATTGACATTTGTGAGAACTCCGCTTATGTTTGTGCGAACTATATCTTGTTTGGCAACTATATTGTGTGAACTTTATGTAATTGCAATGGTTACTAATTTTCATGGTTGTAATTTGACTCCAGTAATGGCTACTTATTTCCAAGGTTCTGATCATAGTTGTAATCATGTGTATTTGTAATGACTATTGTTGATTGAAAAGATTACAGGGGCAATGATAATGATGCAAATGATTCTGAACCGGTCACGCCATAACGCTTGGCACGACGCGTAGGAATGGTAAACGCGGCTAAGTCCACTAAATTGGGTGCACCTGAAGCTGGGGGGGGGGGGGGGCGTGGCGTGACTGAATCACGCCATACGTCATGGCGCGATTCAGAGAGTTCCTCGACGCGGCTAAGTCCCAAAAAAAGGATGCACCTGAAATGGGCGAGATCATGGTGTGACTGAGTCACCTCGTACCCTATGGCGTGACTGAGCCTGAAAGTTGTTTTTAAAAGAAAAAACTAGAACAAAGACCACAAAGAAGGTAAAATTCGTACCACCCTTCAGTCCAATTTTGCACTACAATTTTCCAACAAAGTAAACAATTCATACCATCGGATTGCAAATATTCAAATAAAATAAATAGTTTGACGCAATACAGTTTTCCACAACACAGTTTTGCACTATAATTCTTATTGAGTGGAATGCGGCCATTTCCCCTTCCTCAAAGCGTCGAGGCCAGCATCCTACACGGCCTGTTTGGTGCGCCAGGCCCGTTCACGCTTCCTCTCTTTTTCCCTCTTCCGCTCTAGTGCTGCCTTCCTCTTAAGTGCCTCCTCCTTCATGTGATCCACCTCATGTCTGTGCATTAGGATCTCTTGTCGCCTCAACTCTTCTTCCCTACGGGCGCACATCTCCTTGCGACATTTTCGAGTATATGCCCGTTCAGGCTTGTAACTTTCAATATAGTCCAATGCTTCTTGCGATCGTTCCGTATCGATCCATTGTTTGTAAAGCGGCAGCGGTGTCTACAAAATAAAGTTGGCGAATTATACAATACCCATCATTTAAAATACCACGGTAACACAACTGAAGGTTTTTGCAGCGTACCCAATCCCTGTCCTTCGTGCGGTCCTGTGCATCGTTGTTACACATCCAAAACCTCTGCCACAAGGTGGAAAACGAACCAGAGCCTCAGACCTTGCAAGGATCACCACACCAGCACATTGGTGGTGTCCCGTTCGGTGCAGGAAAAAAACTTATGCGCTGGGAGACAGAATCCCGAATCATCCCAACTATCTACAAACAAAACCGAACCGAACAAGTTAGTAAAAAATTATTTATGTACGGGGATGGCACATCTTAATGAAGTTTTTAACTTCCGAGTCATTTGTCGCATCCATATTTGAGTCCTCTATGGGCCCCTCTTCCGTCTCACCAAAATTACTGACCCCTGAAACCATTGTAGCCCGGGCTTGTTCCTTTTTTTCTTTCCTACGACTCTCTTATAGTCTTGCAAAGTAAGACTCAATTGAAGACGGGTCACGCAAGCGAAGTTCATGATATGCAGCGGCCTATGCCGCTTCTTGTTGCCTAACCTCCTCCAGCTTCTTCAACTTCTAAATCCTACGTTGCTCCTGCACCAAAGGGTCTGCAAGATCCTGCAAGGTACTAGTGGCCCACCCCAGTAACTCCATCCTGTCCTTCCAACCGGCCCACCTAGCAATTCCCTCCTCTTTCATGAACTCCGACAAAGTATCCCACTCAGACCATGCGGGGTACTGGTCCTTATTTCTTCTCCAGTACAACAGAGCACCCTCTACATCAGGGTCCATCTCTGACTGAATAGTTCTCAAGATCCAATCAGGTGGACCTCTAATACTATATTTCTCTCGGATAGCATTTTGCTTCTTGACCGACCTCATCGTCATCACCTTCTTCATGAGCTTGTTTTTGCCACGGAAAGACTCCCAATCACATCTTCTTGTCTCCTACCATGACAACATATTTGACATGGTTAATTAGTAGATAATCTTAAACAAATGTAACTACGTCATTTAAAATAATCACCGACATTCTCAACGTACCCATTGATTTTCACCGATAATGTTCCCACAAAAGTAACCAAAACCAAGTTCAGAAGGAACCACACCCTTTTTTGCCACAAGACCACATTGACATAAAGGAGTTCTTTGCCATTGGAGTGGTGCCTTTTTTGTCCCGTCAATGTAATCTTGAAGATCACCAGCCTCGACAGCAGCCTCTGCCCAAATTGGCTTTCGTCCATACACATACTCCTGAAAGTCACAAAACCGCCAACCATCCTACAACATAACAATATTCTCAAAATAAGAACAACTCCTATCATATTATAGTTTTCATTCATTATAAGTATTTCACTTACGTTTCTAACTTGTGCACAACGAAAGAATGACACATAGCTCAATTTCTCAGGTGAAATTTCCAACTCGGAATGGTACCCACACTTACAAAGAGGTGGGTTATTCATGCGCACGGTAGAAACTTCTAGCATCTCCGCCTCCGTCATTGGTTTCAGGTTAGGAGGAGGAGGAACCCAACGCTGAAATTTATCATACGGCCATGTCTTGCGCTCATTGTATGGAAACAGCATGATACGAGGATCATACTTTTCAGGACCATCAATCCACTGGAAGAAATGACACTGCAACAAATAACTGTCAAGAAATAGTTACAGGGAAATAAATTATTACTCTAAGGTCTCAAACAAATAGCTCACCCTCGATATATTGAAATAATGCTTTTGTTTGCACATGTAGTACGCACGGGTCGCTGTACTACTCCACCTAGATTGTTGCACTTCTGCCGGTTCACCACACTCGCAATGTGGCACCGGAAGCGGCGGAGGAACAGGCCCATCCTCAGCGTGTGCAGGAAGATACTTCTTCCACTGCCACTCCAGGCAACGCAATGCCTCACAATATATAGATACCTGAAAAAATAACATTACTTCACTAGTTTAATTACTAGTATAACACCATTCACCACCACTTTATACAAATCCTAGCTACACCATTTAACCTAAATGTAGCCTAACATAATATAATATAATGAAATTTAACTAACCCAATAACTATTGAACAAATGCAAGTACCATCCACTAGAACTTCAATTCAACTACAATACAAAAAACCAAATTACCTAACACAAACCCTAACAACTAAATGCAAGTACCCAATACATCAAATCTACTCGGTAAAAAAGATTGAGATACCTCCTAGGATGGAGCCTCCACCGTTTAGAGATTTCTCCCACCGAAACAAGGACGGATTAATGGAGGTAAGGTGAGTGGCGACCACGGGTGCCAAGGAGAAAGAAAGAACGCCGGCGCGAGGAGGAAGAAAGGAGAAGGAAAAAGGAAGAGGGGCTCGGGCGCCGAGTACATACACGCTCGGTCATGCCGAATAGATGGACACGACCGAGTCGCGCCGAAGGATTTGGCATGACCGAGCGGGGTCAACGCGGGCTTCGCGCGGGACCCAGCGGGCCAGCCATGGACGACGTGGCCACTGGTCGCGCCATATGCATGGGCGCGACCGTAGTGTCTGGTCACGTCGCGGAGTTTGGCGTGACCAAAAGGGTCAGATGATGCAAATTTGGTTCCGGTGGGACCATTTGCAAAAATTTAGAAGAAAAAGGGCCAGAATAAAAAAAATCCATCGGCAGCAGGTGACAGCAGGCGAAGAAGCCGACAGCCGCTGCCGGGCCGACGGAACCACGACAAATGGGTCGGTATTTTCTATTGGGCCGGATGGAGTATACTGGGCTCGGACGATAAGAAGATGGGCTCTAGTGGTACATGGTGGGCCGATGCGCTTGTCGGATCCTGCTGGGGGGGGGGGGGCTCTTTTTTTTTAATTGGCAGGCTTTTGTTATTAGGAGTACTGCCTTTTTTTCTGTTTTCCTTGTTTTTGTCTGCATTATTACAGCTATTAATTAATGCGACGTTCCTCCCCTAAAAAAAGATTAATGCGGCGTTCCGTTGCAGAAAAGAGAGAGTGGTGAGTGGTGACAGAAAGCAACGGAGCTGGATGTGGACTGGCATGCGTACTGCTGGAGCTGGACGTTTCGTAATGTTCGTACTACAGGTCCAGAACCCTCATCCGGTTCCACATCACGCGATGATGATGGAAGTCTAAATCATCACTGTCCACACAAGCAAGCCATAGCACAAGGAAACAAGTGGTGGCGCGGCGCGTGGGCTTTTTTTTTCGGCGGTGAATCTTTTTCGGGGCAGTTCTCGGCGGCGGGCCCACCGGGGCATGGGGAAGCAATCCGGTCCATGACCGCTTCACGTGGCCTCCACGGTCACCCCCATCACTCCTCCGCAGCCACAAGCCGTGTCTCCTCTCCTCTCCCCTGCCGTCTTGTTCGTTCTTTTCTTTTATTTTTTCAATAATTATTAAGCGTAAACTTCATCTCGTTATTATGGAGCGTGTGGCTGGTCGTGCGTACTGTCCGTGGACGTGGAAATAGCTACTGGCAAAATTATTTGTTGACCGATTACATAGCCAATCCACGTCACGGCCTGTTGCTCCTGATCCAGACGGCTCAATCCAAAATCCAAATTCAAATCCAAATCCAAATCTCTCCTCCGATCGGTAGATATGGGCGTAGCTATCGAGTCCTCCTGTCAACGTTCCGTGGGTTGGACTGAAACGGGCGTTCAGTTGGAAGAGAGATCGGTGGAAAAACTGCTGCTTACAGCCATGCACTTCACGTGGCTCTTTGCTACTAGCACAAATCTGTTACACATTTCCTGGATTGAAGTTGAAGTGTTGGGCTAACTAACAATTTCGGGCTTAGATTTTCGGCACCCCACTCTGTAGGAGTAACTTTTATTTTCAACGAACACGAAGTTTCGGGTCTACTAGATCGTTGACCTGCCTTTCGGTTCGTGATGATGAGCTGGTCGGTCGGTGTCTCGGTGAACAGCTCTGTGCAATTTTTTTAATTTTTTTTTGATGAGCTCGGTGCTATTTTTTTTTATTTTTTTTTTAATGAGCTCGGTGCTGATTGGTTAGATAGATACCTCGACGGGGAACAAGTGAGAACGGAACGGAAAGACGCAGACCACGGAAAGCAGAACAGGCTGCTACAGTAACGCAACCAACCAATGCGAGGGCCCACGGTCAGCGAGCCGCATCGATGGTCCAGGCGAGCGTGCAGCCGCGGTTGGCCCGAGCGCCCTCGACCAGGGGGGGGCCCACACACGCGATCCGCCACAGCCACGCGTTCCCGATGCCGCGCGATGCGTATCAGACGGCGCGAGTGTGGCGTGCAGTGCAGTTAACTGAACCGACCAGCAAGGAGGGCACAACCACACACACATGCAGCAGGGCCGAGGAGCCCCCTCGACCTCGATTCAACAATAGACGAAGATATGGACCGATCGAGCAATGATTTGAACGGATGAAAATGATCCTTCTCAAATTGTTTGCACAAGATATCGGACCCACCAGATTTTCAAATTCCAATTCTTTTTCCTTCTTATATCCTAGTACACTGTTGTGAATAATGTTACTGCAATTTTAAGTCCACTCATTTCTAAGAGGGATTCCTTAATTTATTTCTTCTTCATTTTTTTTTGTTTCTAGGTACTGCAATTTTAAGACCGATCGAGTAAAGAAGGAGGTAGGGCATTTGACTGCAAGAAGGATTCTTGATGTACTCTGATCCTTTTCTTTTCTCCTCCCTTAGTCTCTTTTCAGTAAGTCTCCTTGCATATACTCAAATTGGGATCAAAAGCAATTTTGTTATTCAACCTTGGCACTTCAGATGATATGTGTTGTGTTCAGGAGCCTCGCTTGAAAATCGACACAATGGACTTGCCAGTATCTGTATTCTTTTTAGGGATGACCTGCACCTCGCTTGCATCTAGAGTTCTAAACTATCTGATACTGGTGGGTCAAATGGTCCTCCGCGGAAGGAGGTAAAATGTTTATCATGAAATATTTATATTTCTATATTATGAAAATGACTATAGGTATTATTTTCTCCAAGAGTGAGACTTTTAAGTCATTTGGGTATATACATGGTGGACTATTTGCAGCAAATTATTAATAGGCATTATATAACATAGGTGGATTTTCGTGGTACCATGTTTGCCGGGTCCTACTAAATTAATAACGCAACACATTCTCCCTCATAAATCAGAAAAGAACCTTTTTTTAATCATGTTGAGACAAAATTTTCATATAATACGAGCCTTTTTACTCAATTCAATTATTTTCATTAAAACTTGCGTATAACAATGAATGCATAATTGAATAACTTTATCATGGGACGCTCTGATTAAATATATTGTTATAGTTGACATTTCAGAAGTTTTATAGCTAGAGACCACATATATTTAGCGCTAGTGTATGCAAGCTCCTTTTAAGTCATACTGTATTTCTAAAGTTTCATTACATGAAGTACTGCGATAGAGAGTTATAAAAAGCTGTGAAACCCAGCAAATTTTTTTTCGAAAGCCAGAAACCCAGCAATTTCAGATGTTTTTACTTACAACCTTGCTACAAGTCGACAGAGAGCTGCTTAATCTACATTCAACAGCTGTGAACCATTATAAAAAATTAGATTATGACCCTACAGCCACTGAGAACGCATGGTACAAACTTTATTGCTGACATACGTACGGTACTATAAAATAGACGGGCTACCTCGTCGGTGGCCACAACTTTCAGCAAATCCAGATCATGAGGATCAAATACGTCTCATAGAAAGATTGCAGTATACAATATGCACGGAGGCGGATGGGACTAGGAAACTGGGCCATAAAATTATCGAAAATGCTAGATGCACCAAGCTGTGCAACACATTATACTGGCAACTACTCCAATACTACTACCTGCCTAGTTCGTGTTAGAATTAGGCATTTGACATTTCAGATGATTCCCTTGAATGCAGAAATTGTGATATTGACTAGTAGCTTTTTGAGAGGAACATTGACCTGTCTGCAAAAATCGTGATCATGGCTGATTCCGTTTACACAAACTTAATCTAAAACATTGCCATGCTGACTATTCTTGTTTACACTAACTTGCCTAATTTTGCTTGCACAAAATCGGTTGTAGGAAACATGTTGGTCAAGGTTTGAACGGTAGGCCAAATTCTGGCAATCTCCATGGTTACAGGGGAAGGCTCCAATGAACCTGGCACCGAACCTCTACAGGCTAGCATGGTGAAAGAACCTGACAATCCGTGAGGAATTGCAAAATGAAAACTGGACGCGTGGTCTCTGACGAATGCAGGATATGGATACAATGGCAGAGCTTATCTACCTGTGGACACACATACATGAGATCCAGCTAACTGAGCAACCCGACACAATTCAGTGGCGATGGACATCTTTAGGAGTGTATATAACAAAATCAGCCTATCTTATTCAGTGTCAAAGGATCTCACTCGGAGTTCACTGCTAATGCGTTGTGGAAAGCAAGGGCGGAAGGAAAACAAAAGTTTCATATATGGCTAGCACTTCAGGGCAGGGTACTCACGGCAGACAAATTAATCAAACGGAACTGACCCTGTAATGAACTTTGCGTATTGTGCAATCAAGATATTGAAACGGCACAACACCTTTTCCTTCGATGCAGCTATGCAAAACAGGTATGGCATGAAATCTGTGGATGGGAGGTGACAGAAAATGAAGGAGCACAAAATCTCAGAGACTGGTGGGAAGCTAAATTAAGAGCAAAATCTGTCGAGGAACAACAACGGATCGCAACAATAGTCATATACACTATATGGAACATTTGGAAGGAGAGAAATCAAAAAATCTTCCAAAACCAATCGGCACAGCCGACACAAGTTGCTGTAAAAATTAGGTAGAAAATAAGACTCCGGAACATGGCGATGAGACGAGATGCAGAACATGAAAAAAATAGAGCAGCTAATATCTCTTAAGGCGATGTGGCATAGACTAGTTTTACTAGAGCTGAGTAATGAAAGATACATGGTGTCAATGGTGTAATCATCAATAATATGGTTATGTAAACTCTATGTAATTGTACTGCTCATTTTTCGAAAAAGAAAAAGTTTGAACGGTAGCGTCACTTGTACGCGTAGGCGTAGCCATGATGCCATAGAAAAAAAGCGAACTGGCTGTAGGGAGAGAAAGCCAAAGGTGAGGTAATGAAAAGACACGCGGGGTGGTGCTGTTGGGAACTGAAGAGAGAGATTTGTAGAGAGAGGAAAAAATATCTGGGATTGGCAGGTGAAGTAGTGTGCGGTGGTGGGGAACGAGGAATACGAGGTGGCAGGACGGATCCGGGGGCTTCACGTGGGCCGACCCACCTCAGCTTGTGGCCCCACCCGGCTTCGCTTGTGGCCCTCGCTCGCCGCTCGCTCCATCCTTCCTTCACAGCCACTCCGCCTCTTCACAGCCTCACGTTTCTCTCGCTACTTCTTCTTCCACAACGGTTCTTCCTTTTTTTTTTTTAACTTTGTATCCACTTACTTCATTAGTTTTTGTTAAATTTCTGCATTACAAACTAATCTTCAGTCAGTTTATTTTGTTTCGACTCAATATTTATGAATTTATCACGACAAAATTATATCATATATTTTCTTTACTTATTTTATAATATTAATTTCATGATGTCGTTACTAGTGATCTAATAACAGATGCCCATGACGAGCATCTTGGTTTTCTATGGTTCATAACGCTACTAACGATCACATTCAGTATCTCTCGTCCATTGTGCCTAGACAACACAACGTTATTCTCAATCTTTTGCAAACCTATCACTAAAAGAAAGGATTCACCTTTACATACAAGATATAAATAGACATGTCGACTTTAATATTATATTAGACTCACGGATAAAGAAGTTGTTCATGATTTCTTATAGTTGGGTTTGTTTTTGTTGCATAACTTTTATGTTTTATGGCAATAAAAAAATAAATAATTAACAAGCTACACCAAAACATTAGAAGTACTAGTTTTACAAAATTGGAAAAGAAAACTATCAATATTACTAGACATGTTGTTAGAACCTTGGGGTGTTTAACTTCTTAGGGAAGTTCTTTTGCTTAGTAAAGATTCGTGAAAGATGGTCATATCAAAGATGGAACACGACTAGATTTGATGGCGTTCCTAGAGTCGCGAGAGTTAGACATGTGACGTGTGAAGCTGGTGATGGAAGATCTATGAAAGTCGATCAATTTAGAGAGGAAATCGATGTCAAGAAAGTGTTGTTGGGAATAATTACTGTTGGTCTCAGAGAGGGAGGGAGCTTCAATAATCACATGGATGGGGAGATAAAGTGCGGCATCTCGAGAGGCAGAAGATAAACCATCGCTATCGGATGTCGATCGTACGGCTACGTTTAAATAAATTTCAAATTTTATTAAACCGTGAACATACGATCGCCACATCATCTCACAAAATTCAGTAATTATTTGCAACTATGTCTGCTAAATAGAGCAATGTGCTAGGTCATTACATTCGCTAGGACCATATCGAACTGAAAAAGTGATCAAACCAAGGCCGGATAATTTCCAGGGTCGAGAGCAAGTGAGGGGTGGAAAGCATGGAAAGGGAATGTCCAGCTGGAGGCTCCCGCGGCCAGTAGTCGGGGCGAAGCGCATCCGCAGAGGATCCTGGTTGGAGGCTCAAAACCTCTCGCACCCAACCAAAACTTGTTCCAGCCTCACATCACACCCTCTACTTCCCCACACATCCCACACCACAAGAGAAATCTCTCTCTTTCTCTCTCTCTCTCTCCCACACTTGAGAGAAAAACCAGAGGAGAGAAAATCTTGTGACGGCGAGGAAAAGGTCCGAGGACGAGGAGGAGCCCCAAGGAAGGAAAGCGAGGATCACCATGTCGGCGCCGGCGGGGGAGGGGAAGGAGAAGGGCGCGTGCGAGCTGTGCGGCGCGGCGGCGCGGGTGTACTGCGGCGCCGACGAAGCCACACTCTGCTGGGGCTGCGACGCGCAGGTGCACGGCGCCAACTTCCTCGTGGCGCGCCACGCGCGGGCCCTGCTCTGCCGCGGGTGCTCGCGGCCCACACCGTGGCGGGCCGCGGGCCCGCGACTCGGCCCAACGGCGTCCCTCTGCGACCGCTGCGTCCGCCGCGGCAGCGGCGGCGCGGGCCGCGACGTGGAGATGGCCGGCGACGGCGGAGGCGGCCGCGATGGCGAGGAGGAGGAGGAGGAGGACGACGACGACGTGGTGGTTGTCGAGGACGACGAGGAGGAAGGGGAAGGGGAGAACCAGGTCGTGCCGTGGGCGGAGGAGGCGGAGGCCACGCCGCCGCCCGTCGCGAGCTCCACGTCCAGCAGCAGCCGCGAAGCCGCCGGAAACGGCGCGAATGCCGCCGAGTGCGCCAAGGTGCCTGCCTCCTTTATCCCCTCATTTCTGCCTGCAACTCGATTTGGTTCCAACGGCATTCTGCCGCACCTAATCCTGCAAAGCTGCGACCTTTTCGTCGAAATTGAGACGCTTTTCCTCGATCTCAGCCTTTTCTCTCGATTTGTCAGCGATCCTTAATTTCTTTTCCGTGTTTCTTTTCCAGGAGGACATCCCGTGCTCGACGACGTCAGCGGTCCACGGCGGCCGGAGCGATGAGGCCACCTCATCTAGGAATGGTGGCCGGTTCCTTGCCTCTCGGCACAGGAAGCGATCACCTTCGGATTTCCTCAGCTCGGGATCGCGGCAGTCCGGGAGTGGCTCTCCGGCGAGGAATTGTTCCAACGCTGGCATTGGTCGGAATGGGTGAGTTTTGCAAGCTCCTTACCTGAATAATTTCCTGGCACGTGCACTTTGAACACTTGGTACCATTTATTGTTTAAAAGACAAAAAGAGAGGAGAATTTCAGGGAACATGGGTGTAATTATGCATCTTCACAAATTTTAAAGGAAAATGATACTACATCAGTGTGATGAAATAATTGCAAGTAGTAAATCAAGGGAACAAGGGATAGAAATGGGAGATGAACGAATTGATGCAAAAGTTCAATTCAAGGGAAAGGGTGATCATAACTTCTGGGTTTACTGTTATGATGTTTCTACTGATACAAAGGGGTGACTACATCATAACGGGCTAGCTTTGCTTGCCTTGCTGAGCGCCATCATATGATGCTTGGAGTGGTCTGCAATCCCAGTAGTGCTCTAGCTGATGGGTAGCAAACTAGCTTTAGATGCTAAAAGCTTTACATTTCCACTTTCTGTTCGTCCATCAGGGGTTTAATGACATGTAGATGGTTGGTGAGCCTGCTGAGGTGCCAAGTGTTGTGTATATGTCGAGTATCAGTACTTTAAGTATGTATTCAGCGGTGCTAATGTTTAGTATTTAAACCTTGAAATTTACTTGTACTCTAGAATGCTTGAGTTACAATTGATAGTTCTAGAAAGATTTAAGGAGCGCCTTCTGGTGAAAAATTTGGCGAGATAATTCAATGCTTTTCTTTTAGCAAAGTTACTTACAATGGATTCATCTAATTATGCAGCTTTACCTGAGGCAACTTGAAATGACGGTGTAGATGCTGATGCTAACTACATTAGAAGGTCGCTTTTGGTGCATCCAAGCTAGGGGAGATGTGGATTGCTACTTCCACTGAGGCTTGCATCTTTTCGGTCGTCAAATGCACACTCATGAGTTATCAGGCAGCCATCCCTGAACATGATAGGATTCTGGGTGATCTGGAGATTGTATATGTCCCCCTACTACTTTCTTGTGTTTAAATTCCTCCCATCTTTTCCTTTCTTGATGAGGCGTGTTTGGTTAATTAAGAAAATGATATAGGCTCGCATTTGCAGTGACATCCTTCAGTGGTTTTGCTGTGTGAATGCTTCCCTTGTGCCCTATTGCCCATTTTCTTGTTTGTTCACAATGTTTGGTGAGCTCTGTGACTGCAATAATAAGCCAGCCAATAACTTCGGTCTTGGTTAAGGGAGCCGGAGTAAGCAGCCACTGAATTTTGGCTAAGAGCAGGTGGATATATATGGATAATTGGATCTTGAATTCATTACCCTTTTGTGTAAGGTATTAGGATTAGGATGTGGGTCTTGTACGAATGGATACTTTTGTGCCCAGATTACCGTCCTTTAAGGGAAATATCCTGCCTGGTAGGAGAAACTCAGAAGTAACCTCATCCGAGAACTTGAAAAAGTTTGAGCTAAACAGGTCAGTGACAGCAACTTGCAGATTTTAACACTGCGCTGATCCGTATTTTCTTTCCGGCAGGGCATCAGATTCTTCGTCCTGATCTTTGATCCCAAGGTCGTTATCAACATCACTCACCACAAAATATTTTAAAAAAAATACATGAGAGATGCATGCAAGCTTGCTTGCTTAGTTTGTGGTGTCAAAGTGGCGGCGAACTGAAGCACTTGTATTCTTCTAGTGGCGTCTTCGTACGGAGGGATCGTGCATGCCACATGCCTGTGATCTGGGGTTTGCTTGGAAATGATAAGCTTGATCGGTAATTTAGTGAGTGATTAGTGAGCTTTAATAAGAACATGCAAGCGAAGCGGGGATGGGAGCCTTGTTGACCTTGGATCATTTTAAAAGACTCTTACATTTAGCTAGCAAAGAAGGCACCTAATCACAAATAAGCTACTATGTATCAGTACATCATATGCCTACTAGATCAGTTATTCCTTTGAAGGCAAAATTGCCAGCATGCCAAGTACAACCCCTGGTCCCATTTGTCATGTGCATGCTTGAAGGTACTTAACAGAGTCTAAGTCGCGCTAACGGTGTAAAAAAAAAAAAGACGGAAAATCTGATCTTATTTTCTGGTACTTCATTCCAAGAAAACTTACACAAAGTTGTGATCCAATAGCTGCCAGCCGTTGGACTGTTGGAGCAAGCATTTGACTTTCAAGGGGAAGAAGAAAGCTTGGATGACCATGGCCATGGAATGCACAGAAGGGAATCATTGTGGCAACATCTTTACTGGGGAAGTGAGAGAAGTGGTCCAGAAGAGATGTCACCCAGCGATCTGGAAAAAGATCTTTGCAGAAGAGAACGAGACAAGCTAAGCCACAAGATATATATATATATATATATATATATATATATATATATATATATATATATATATATATATATCCCTCTTTTCATAAAATGCTACTCCCTCCGTCCCTTTTTATAGGACGTTCTCGCCACATGGAGATTTCCCTTAATATAGGTCGTTCTAGCAAAATGTAGGACCCACAGGTGGAATCAATCCATTTCTCCAGCCCATCCCCGCATCTCGCGCCGCCTCCTGATTCCCGCGCCGCGCATGGAGGCAGTAAGGGGCAACGGAGCCCAGGCGCCATGGATGAGTCCAAGGACGGCGGGGGATCTGGATCCATGGAGGAGGGTAGTGGAGGCGGGCCCGATGACAGGATGGACTCACGGAGGGTCAACGACTCGGCCACGACGGAGTGTGACATCCTTACTGCCATGGTAGAGTCCACCCCTCATGAGCAAGAGCCTAGGACAAAACTTGAACTGAAATTTGATCGTTTGAAAGCAATTTAAGCAAATTTGAATGCATATTGATCTACAAGTCAAATATTTCCAACATAACTTATACGCCCCAAAAATATATATCATGCATAATGATGAAATAGAATTTTGAGAAATTTTCCAGATTTTTATTCTTTCATTTAAGACCCCAAATAATTACCAAATTATCCATAAACTATAACACTTTGGAAAATTCTCTTTTAATTCCCAAATCAATCCATTGTTCACTCTTAATTTATTAATTTTCTACACATCTCGGGGAGTCTACACATATTTTTGGTTTTAGCAGTTCGCTTCTAATTTTATTGCTACAAAATTCACAAGGGGGGGGGGGGGGGGACGGTTTGAAAGAAATGAAAAAGAAAAATCCCCGTGGGGCCCACTCGTCAGCGACCCCAAACAAACACAACTCGGCGCCGCCCAGTCTCCCGCCTGCCCGTACGCCGCGTGGTCGCCGTCGGCTGGGCAACGGCCGTTGCCACGGATCAACCCCCCCCCCACTCGCCCTTCCGACATCCCCTTTGTCCCCCTCCCGGTCGGAACGCGCTTGCTCTCTTTCTCCCTCGCTCTTGTTTCAATCTCGCCGAGCACCGTGCCCGCCATTGCCGCTCGAAGTTGGAGCCCGCCGCGCCGCCGCCTCGCTGCACGAGCTGCCGCACCAAGTGCCCCCGGACCTCCTCCCCGACACCCTCGGTCCTCGCACGGAGCGACATTTCCTCTTCCGCGCTGAGCCGCCGCCAATCGCGGATTTCTTCTCCGCCTCTGATGACCCCTCCGCCGCCTTGCACACCCTCTCCGGTGAGCCCTGGCACGATTCCTCCCACATGCACGTCGCCCTCGACCCCGCGAACCTTCCGGTGCTCACCCTGCCTTCTTCCGTGCAGATCCGGCGTCGGAACGCCTCTGCCGACCATTGTCATCGCCGTCGCTCGTCGCGACCCAGCTAGGTGAGCTGCATTGTGTTCCATCCGCGCATCACTCAACCACCACCACCACCTGACCCCCCTTTCACGCTCGCCTCGGGCACCGCCATTGCCCTGGCCACCGGTCTCGCACTCGCTGCCGTACGTGGCCAGAGCGCCGCCGCGCGCGCGCTCGACTCGGTCGAGCTGGCCGATGGGCCGAGCTGCCCACTGGGCCACACCCGCCTGGGCTGGATCTGGCCTAGGAGCGCCCCTCCGCGTGGGCTTTGGCCCATTGGGCTGTTGGAATGCAGCCCACGCGCACTAAAAATAGATTTTCTTAGTTTATGAATTCCAAAAAATAACTTAACCTTGCAAAATGCATAGTAAATAAAATATTACGAATTTTGGGATGGAATAAATTTCAGTAGGCTCCCCTGGACATGTACTATTTAAAAAAAATACCAAAACCCCCTGTATATCAGTATTTTTATCAGCATTGAATTAAATGATAAAAACACTAATAAATTTATTTATAAATATGGGTGTCTAATAAATTCTTGATACTTGGCACAAAAATCTGTTTTAGCATATTGGGTGACCCTGCAAAGTGTCATATACTAGTTCTCTGTAGGTTAGGCATAATTAATTTTTGTACCTTTTTCCTTTGTTTTAATTATTTAAAATCACAGGCAAATTGCATGTAAGTGAAATTTCACCAATAAATCACTCCTGGTATGTATTATTCACAGTAAAGCACCCAATTTATCTTGACCTCCAGAACCATGCTAAATTATTAATTGCTCACTTAAGCTCGATAATTTCGTCAAAACACTATAAAAGACTGGGTAGCATTTTGACGAGCGACACCCGCTCACTTCTACATGAAATATTGTGTATTGACATATTTGTTGAAGAAGCGCCATGAATCAAATATGAATCTCATGCATTGCACCATTCGCATCATGTAGATCACGAGGTGAACCACGTGGAGACGGGACCGGAGCAGGAGCCAGAAGGACCCGATGGTGTTTCAGCTGACCAGGAGCAGAACCCAGGCAAGCCCCAGTGCATCCCACCTGTTTTAACCTTTTTACTTTATTACTAGTTAGGGATGTAGGCTTGTCTGTGCATTAAGTTGATAGGAGTTGTTTGAAAACCTAGCATTGCAGTAGACCCCTTCTTCCCGATAATTAGCCTTAGGACGGTAGTCGCTCTGCTTAATTTAGGATGACTGTTCATCGAGTGGTATGGAGACCACTCGTAGATAGGAAATCTTATCACTGGGAAACGATGTCGGGTGAAGGAAAGTGTGGATGGGATCATAATGAGGACCGAACGGACAACTAGGTGGAAAGGGAAGGACAACTTGTCTTCAAGGAGGTAGCCCCGTCCGAGTCACCTAAGGCTACGCCTTGTGTCCGGCCCATAGGATCAAGTTTGAACGTACAGTTTGCATGCTAGAGTTATGGGCCCAGTAAACTGACGTAGCTACGACTACTACTTGGTCAGAAGATACCCTACTCCTTGAGGTAGAACTGGGGATGAGAGGAGGGAGAAATCTACCCACGGATAGCATGGGACACATCGTGTGGGGGACCCTTCTTAGGGGAGCCAGGCTCTGAAGACCCTGTACCGTAAGCGAAAAGTTGCTCCAAGCGGCTTCCAGAAAGCGCGTATGGGTCGTGCAAGCAGGTTTCTCCTGCAGGATGTAAATCGATTCGAGTCGCTGCCCCTCACAGTAATGAGTACCACTTGATCGCTGCTCCGGAACAGTGTTGGAAGCCATTAAGATGATGAGTGGGTTTAATACTGTTGCCTAGAATTTTTAAGATTGTATTGCAACCTTGATTGTTATAGCTTTAGTGCAAACTAAATTTATTACTTCGTATGACAACTTAACTTGATGCTAAAACTTAAAAAGTAAGGATCCACTCTTAGGCTGGCCTTCTGGCAACATAAGCCCTATCCCTAGCCTTTGCATGTCTAGGTGTCGGCTGTAGTTGGCCATTTTGACGGGTCAGTCTTGCTGAGTAAATTAGTTACTCAGGGCGTAGCTCTATGTGGTTTTCAAATGGCCAGGGTGGGGACTGCCACTACGGTGGAAGGTTCCACTGGGAAGGCCAGTGTCCTGACTGCTGGAACATTGAGTGGGGACGGTGCACCGACAACGAGGAGGAGTAGTCCGTTGCTTGCCGCCACGGTGTTTCGGACAATACACCTATCATGGTCGGATTTTCACTATGTGTCGCCGTGAGAGGGCGATTGTATCTTTCTTATCCCGTCGAACCATTTGATTACTGTTGAACAAATTTTGCTTCCGCATTTTATGTATTTAAAACTCCGGTTTGTAATTTAAATTCAGATTTATGTAAAATCTCTGTACTCCACCTATGTTCTTGTTGCAACTATATTTTTCTATTATGTGTTGTACTATTGGGCGTCACAGCGCGTGTCGCCACCCGAAAAAAGTCCTGAAACGGAATCGTCTCCATGGTAAGGCGGTTTTGTTACATGGAGGAGGGAAGTGGGAGCGAGCTTGGCGGGTGGGCGGACTCATCGAGGGGCGTCAGGCTCGCTGCCATAGAGGAGGCGAGCAGCGGCGACAGGCCTGGCACGAAGGAGGAGGCGATGAGCGGCGGCAGGCCTCATTCAATGCCTTTACTCCATTATGCTTGACGTGTGTGAGTTTTTTGGGACGGAGGGAGTATGCATATTTCTCCCTGAAAAGTGGGGCTAGGCAGAGCATGAAGTAGGGTAGCAATAAACCTAGGAGGCGACAAAACAGGCCATTCCTAGATGTAGTCACTCGCGAAGCTCCCCCCTCTCATCTCGTCAAGCTTCGTAATACAAGTTGTTTGGTTCGGTCAGCCGTGCTCTTTATGACTTTATTGGTGAAGAACTTGTATTACCAAGTGCGTTGACAGATGATTGCAAACATACTAGGTGTATACAGAGGGTAATGAAGGGTTATATGACAATGACTTTATCAAACTTCTTTGCGAAAAGAAAAGCATGGGCAGACAGTTATATTACATATATGTATGAATGTTCCCTCCTATAAATGCTTAACCTACATCCTACTCTATTCCTATTAATATCTATGCAAGAGTAGTCAGTAGATCTTAGGATTGACGAAATTGTCGCAAGTGCCTCATCTCATTAACCATTGTGATTTTACAAGTGTTCGAACTAATTAATCTTAGATTAACAATGCTTAGAACTCAGGATCTAACTAGTCAACTTAGATCACAACTAGCAAACTAAAATGATGCGGAAAATAGGTTCGATTTGTTACCGGCGCTGGTGGAGGACTCCATTGGCGTCGGTGCAGAGGTGACAAAGTCGATGACGAGAGCAGAATCCGGGACGTAGCGGAGAAGCTCCTTGAGGGTTTTCTTGGGGTAGCAGAAACCCTCGGGACGGTAGCGAGTTTGTCCTGGATGTGGACGTGGACGTCGGTCTTCCGTGACTTCCTGTGCCCTCAACAATCGGTTGGATGGACTTAGATCACGACCTTGGGGTGACCCTCTTTTTTATAGCACTATAGCCACGGGGCCGGGTCCGTTTCTATCTCTAAAATTGCCTCCCGAGCAAGGCAAAAAAATAGAAACATATCTATTGGCCAAATCCGAAATCCACAGGGGATTAAGTTCCCTATTTTCGGATCTGTTGTTGACCTGGCGGTCAATAGAATCTAAACCAACATTCTCCCCTGACCAAAAGGTCAACAACTTAAACTTAAACTAATGCCCTTCCTCAGAAAATCAGCAAGTACCCGACCAATATGTCATCAGCAGCACCATGGCATACTGGGACAACATTACCCATAGTCTTACTGACAAACCTTGTCAGAACTGTTACTCTTAGTTGGGGAAATAAATGGCCATAAAATTAGGACTGATCAAAAGGTATTTACCAGGTCCATGCCTAGGACATGTTTCTGAAAAAGGGTTGGTGGTAAACCTTTTGTGAGCGGATCCGCTATATTATCCTGAGTACTTATATGCTTAATTTTAAGTGTATTGTCCTAATTTCTTTCTTTCACGACACGATACTTAAGATCTATGTGCTTGGAAGCACCACTTAGTTTATCGTTGGCGCAAAAGAAAACTGCAGATTGATTATCGTAGTATATTGTGATAGTTCTCGAGATACTATCAACAATTCTTAATCCCGGAATGAAACTCTTAAGCCACACTACCTGTCCCGTAGCATGATAACATGACACAAATTCTGCTTGCATCGTAGATGCAGCAGTTACACTTTGCATACAACTTCTCTACAAAATTGCTCCCTCTGCTAGCATGAAGACATATCCAGAAGTTGACTTCCTTTCATCTTCATCACCAACAAAGTCAGCATCAGTATAACACTCAATCTCAAGATTATCTGATCTCTTATATCTGAGCATGTAATCTTTGGTGCCTTGGCAATATCTTAATGCCTTCTTGACACCTACCTAGTGAGCCCAGCCTGGATTAGACTGATATCTGCTAAGTATCCAGTTACAAATGCCAAATCTGGACGCGTACAGACTTGTGCATACATCAAGCTTCCAATAGCTGATGCATAGGGAACATTCTCCATTTTCTTTCTTTTTAAATCATTCTTGGGGCACTGACTTCCATTTAACTTATCGCCCTTTTGAATCGGAACAGGTGACGTATTGCACTTATCTAACTTATATCTCTTAAGCATTTTCTCAATGTAAGCTCTCTGAGATAATCCTAGTATTCCTTGGGCTCTATCTCAGTGTATCTCAATGCCAAGTACATACGAGGCTTCACCAAGATCCTTCATGTCAAAATGTGATAACAGAAAATTCTTAGTCTCATATAACATATTCTTATTGTTGCACGCTAATAGTATGTCATCCATATACAGTACTAGGATTATCAAATTTCCACCCTTTTCCTTAATGTAGATGCATTTATCTGCATCATTCTCCCTAAATCCGAATCTCTTAATAACTTCATTGAATTTAAGGTTCCACTGTCTGGACGCTTGCTTAAGTCCATAAATGGATTTCCTTAATCTACATCCCATATGTTTCTTACCCTTAATAGCAAAACCTTTCGGTTGCGCCATGTAAATAGTCTCATCTAAATCTCTATTTAGGAATGCAGTTTTAACATCCATCTGATGTAACTCCATATCAAAATTAGCTACAAGTGCCATGACTATTCTTAAGGAATCTTTTATAGACATAGGAGAAAAGGTCTCATTATAATCAACCCCCTCTTTCTATGTAAACCCTTTAGCTACGAGTCTTGCTTTGAATCTTTTGACGTTCCCTTTGGAATCACGTTTAGTTTTGTAGACCCATTTGTAGCCTACTGTTTTGATCCCATCAAGAATTTCTACTAAATCCCAAACCTGATTTGAACTCATAGACTTAAGTTCTTCCTCCATGGCCTCAATCCATTTAGTGGAATTCTTACTCTCAACTGCCTCTCTAAAATTGGCAGGATCATTTATTTTCCCAACATCATACTGATCCTCACTTAAATATATCTCATAAATGTCAGGAAGCGCCCGTCTCCTTTCCTGATGTGACCGTCTTAATGGTTCGTTCACGGCTGGTTCTGGGTCAGGCTGAGGCTGTTCTTCTGGCGCAGGCTGCTCCTGAGCTGAAGCCTGTGCATCAGTGTCTGGTGCATGAGCCCCAGTAGGTGGCGCCTGTGCTTGAGTGGCTGCCACGGTGCTGCTAGGTTGAGGAATAATTGGCGGTACAAACTGATATACCTCCGTAGACTCTAGAAAGTCCGGAGTTGGAAGATCAACCCGTAATTCTTCGAGACTAATATCCCTCTTAGCAGAACTTCCTGAGTCCTCTAAAAACACAGCTTGTCTTGTTTCAACGAACTTAGTACAACGACCAAGACAGTAGAATCGATATTCCTTTGACTTATCTGGGTATTCGATAATATGACAGCTCACTGTCTTAGAATCCAGTTTCTTATGCTGTGGATCAAATAACTTAGCCTCAGCGGGACAACCCCATACCTTCAAATAACTGAGTGACAGTTTTCTCCCATTCGACAGCTCAAATGGTGTCTTGGGAACTGACTTAGATGGAACCCGATTAAGAATGTGGGCAGCTGTCTTTAATGCTTCCATCCACAGTTCCACAGGTAAATTAGAATGACTGAGCATACTACGTACCATATCTAATAACGTACGATTATGCCACTCAGCCACTGCATTTTGTTGTGGTTCTCCTGGCATAGAGTACTGCGCTCTTATGCCATTTTCTTCTAAATACTTAGCAAATGGTCCTTTAATTTGACCGTATGTTGCATGTTTTCCGTAATATTCTCCCCCACGATCTGATTTTACTATTTTAATGGAAGCGTTATGTTGTTTCTCAACTTCCAACATATAAATCTTAAATATTTCTTGCGCATCTGAACGCTTCTTAATGGGGTAAATATGTCCATAGCGGGAATAATCATCGGTAAATGTTATAAAAGAATCATAGCCACCTACTGATGTTACTGAGAGCGAGCCACAGATATTTGTGTGTATTATTTCTAACACACCCGTACTTCTAGTAGCTCCTTTCTTAATTGTCTTAGCGTATTTTCCCTTAATGCAGTCAATGCACTGTTCTGAATTGGAGAAGTCTAATTCATATAGTATTTCATCTTTAATGAGACGTTCTATTCTCCCCCTTGAAATGTGGCCGAGGCAACAATGCCACAATTTCAAAGAAGTCTCATCATCACGCTTAAGCTTATGTGAAATACTAGCAACATTCATCACAGAATCATCAAGAGAGAGCATATAAAGTTTGCCTTGCCTAACTGCAAGACCGACATTTATTGAATTAAACTTTATCACACACTTATTGTTTCCAAACTCACAAACATGTCCTAAATCATCTAAGGCTGATATAGAAATTAAATTTCTCTTTAAACTAGGAACATAAAGAACATCCTCCAAATTAAGCTGAAAGCCACCCGACAACTCTAAGTGGAAGCTCCCAACGCCTTCAACTTGGACGACGTTCCCATCAGCCACTCTTAGGCTTCGCTCCCCCCTTCTTATAGTCCGGATCGAATGGAATACCTGTAATAAATTAGAGATGTGCATAGTGGCACCTCAGTCAATCCACCAAATATTAGGGGAAAAATCCACTAAGAATAACTTATCAATAAAAGAAATAACATCAAATTTAGTATTACCTTGCTCCTTCAACCACTCCTTAAAGCCTGGACAAGCCTTCTGAAGGTGCTTGGGTGAGCCACAGAAAGAGCACGTCTTACCACCCTTAGACTTGTGGTTCTTGAAGTTGTTTGTTCTTGGGTCCAACTTTGTTCCCATTCTTCTTTTTCTTCCTTTTGGCCTTGCTTGCTGCTGCCTGCCTCATGCTGGTTCTTGGAAGGATTGTTGAGACTGAAGTTGCCAACCATGTTCACAACATTCTCCTTCATCTTCTCAGTCTTAAGCCTCTCTTCTTCTTCAACACAATAGCTTATCAGCTCAGTGATAGACCAAGTGTTCTTGTTGGTGTTGTAGTTGATCTTGAATGGAGCATACTGAGGCGTTAATGAGGTCATGATGAAATGAACAAGGAAACCATCAGAGATCTCCATCTTTACCTCCTTAAGTTTATTGGCCATGTCACACATAGTAAGAATGTGCTCCCTTATGCCAGTCTGACCATTGTATTGAGAACCCACCAATTTCATGATGAGTGTACTAGCATAAGTCTTAGAGGAGCTCTTAAAGTTCTCCTCAATAGTGGTCAGTAGCTCCTTAGCAGTCAGATCAACTCCAGCTGCATTCTTAGTGGGGATGGCACTCTTAATACCAGCACTTATGGTCTGAAGCATGACCATGGTAGACATCCGGTCGGACCTCTCTCACTTCTCAAAAGTGGCAGAAGGTGCAGCTCCATCAACAGGAGGGGCAGGCTTATCGACCCTCAGTGCGACATCGAGATCATTCCATGCCAAGCATGTGATGACCTTACCCTTCCAGTCCGGAAAGTTTGCTCCATTGAGCGGCTCGATGTTGTTGAGGTAGGAGGCAACAACATTGACATTACTCACTGAAAAGCAAAGTAAGAAAACTTAACTTAGTAATCATATACAATAAAATACAAATAAGTATATGAAAATAACCCTATGGTGGTCTGATTAAAATCATACAATTAAATTTTAATTTACATCACCGTTGGGGAAAACAAACGAAATTTATCTTAATACTCATGACTAAACAACGATGGTCAGAAATAATCATAAGTTTACTCTAAATAAACTTCTCGGTGGTTCCATTTATTTAGAGGCATCTCAAAGCATATTGGTGGATTAAAAAATTAAATTGCAATAGTTTAAATAACACCAACACTTAAATAATTAAGCTTAAAATAAATTACTTAACTAAAACAGAAAATTAATTAAGCAATTAACTAAAAGAAATACTTAAAATTTAATAAAATGAATTAACAATTCATATGGGCTCGTTCTGAACTAATTTGGCCCACAGAAAAGGGGCCAGCCTAGCCGATGGGCCGAAACAGCGCGCAGAAAACCTAGCGCACGCAGCAGGGAGACCGAGCGAGCGCGGTCCAGCTGGCACAGTGCGGCCCAGCTGGTGTGGCATGGCCCAGAAGCACTTAGCGCGGCGGCCCAGCGGCTCGGCTGGACGCGCGTGGCCATGGCTCGGCGGACGGCTCGTGCGGGCGGCTGGCGGCCCAGTAGCTAATGGGCCAAGTCATCCCAAGAACGGGCCACCAATTTGGCCCATGCACGCGCAACACTCCTCCCCCCGCGTCGATCTCAGCCGTTGACTTAGATGGACGGCTCAGAGCAAAGGGTAGGCAGTGTAAAAGGAAAAACAGCCAGGTGAAACCCTAGCTATCTCACTTTCTCCACACTCTCTCTTCTCTCTCGTCCTCACTCGCTCTACTTGCAGCCGACGACGTCGACCGGCCGCCGCGGTGCCACAGGGAGCTGCTCACCGGCGCGCACGTGCGAGAGATCGCACGCGGCTCCGTCGAGCTTCTCCACCTTGGTGACTTTAAGGCGAGCCCCGTCGTGCACGGATCTGATGGCGACGACGGCGGCAAACCGGAGGCGGCGGCGACGACCCCGATGCGGCATGGCGAACGGCAACAACAGCACGAGGCTGGCATCCGCGTGCGGATCTGATGCCGCACGGGCTAAGCTGATGCCGACGAGGTGAGCACACATGGCAAGATCTGATGTTGAGGCTCACCTTGTTGGCGACCGAGGAGGAGATGGTTTGGCGCCGCCATCCGTGCGAGCAAGAGCTTAGTGCGCGGCGGGACGACGACAATAGAGAGGTGAGTCTGCTGATCTTAGGGTTAGGGTTCTAAGACCTAGGTTTAGGGTTAGGGGATCTACGGGTGTGTGTGATGATTCGATTCGGTGTTTGCAAATCCCCTCTTTCTAATTTCTGTTCTGTGACATGGCTACCTAACCAAAATCCTAGCTTAGGAATTAAACTAAAACATGAATAAAACTTAGTTACATTACTGATCTAATTAATCTAGGCATGAGCATTATTCTGATCAAATAAAAACTTAGCTAAACATGATTAGATTGAAACAAAATCACCTCTGATTAATACTAACCGAGCCTTTAACTAAACTAGTGGATCTAAAACTGACTAGTTTAGGCTAACTGATACCAAATGTTAGAACTAATTAATCTTAAATTAACAATGCTTAGAACTCAGGATCTAACTAATCAACTTAGATCACAACTAGCAAACTAAACTGATGCGGAAAATAGGTTCGATCTGTTACCGGCGCTGGTGGAGAACTTCATTGGCGTCGGCGCAGAGGTGACGAAGTCGATGAAGAGAGCGGAATCTGGGACGTAGCGGAGACGCTCCTTGAGGGTTTTCTTGGGATAGCGGAAACCCTCGGGATGATAGCGAGCTTGTCCTGGATGTGGACGTGGACGTCGGTGTTTTGTGACTTCCAGTGTCCTCAATGATCGGTTGGGTGGACTTAGATTGGATGATCACGACCTTGGGATGACCCTCTTTTTTATAGCACTGTAGCCACGGGGCCGGGTCCGTTTCTATCTCTAAAATTGCTTTCAGATCAAGGCACAAAAACGGAAACATATCTATTGGCCAGATCCAAAATTCACAGGGGATTAAGTTCCCTATTTTCGGATCTGTTGTTGACCTGGCGATCAACAGAATCTAAACCAACAACAAGATCATTGTCGATGGCTATGTCATTCCATTAAGAAAGTAATTACACATAAAGATAATATTCCAACTCCACTGAAGATTAGAACCCGGCCGGATAGTCCCATTAAAAAAGATGTAACTATTACGTTCTTCTATATGAACCATTGTGCTTTTACAAGATGTAAACATTGATTCTTCTTATTAACGGAACACAAGAATAAGAGTTTGGGCTACTTGGGTCTCAGTTAAACCTAATAGGAAGAAGTCCATTCTGCCTCCCTCAACTATCACAGGAGTCCGGTTCTTGTCCCCTAATTACAAAACCGGGTAGGACGACTCCCGCAACTTCTCATTCTGTTCGTTTTTCCTCTCTGACCGGTTTTAAAGGTGGTTTCGATGACATGGCACTATGGGCCCCACATGTCAAGTGGCATGTCAGTTTTTTATTTTTTTCTTTCTTCCGCCTGGTGGGCCAACCTATTGCCGCCGTCGAGGGCTCCAGGGCACTCGCGCGCGCGTGGCCTGCTTCCTCGCGCATGGCCTCCTCTTCGTCGGCTTCGCCGACCACCCCCACCGCCTATGCCATGCCGCTGCTCCTCGCGTCGTCGCACATGTAGCAGCAGCCGACGCCGCGCCTTCACCCTCTCGCTCTGTGCTTCTCTCCCGAGCCCCGCGCCAATGGCCGCTGAGCATAGCTCCCGCGTCGAAGCCCCTTCCCTGGCTCCCCTGATCCCAGCGCAGCCTTGCACCCAACCCCGCCTAGAGCTCCACCGTGACCCTCTTCTCTCCCCGCACTCGCTTTACTCTCTCTAGTTGCTCTCTTCCCGGCCGTGCTCAACAAAATGGCTGCATGAGCCACCTCGCGTCGCCCGACCGCCCTGCCGTCTCCTCGTTCCGGACGAGCTACACTGAAGCTCTGCTGTGACCCATCTTCCCTCCCTGCATGGCCGCTCCCACTCTCATGCAGTATCGACCTCGGATTTAGCCACTCCTTCCCCGATGAACGCCGCCACTTTTTCCTCGATTCCCGCCACCACGGTGCACCCTCCCTCTATTGCTCTCACCGACGAACTCCCCGGCTCCTCGCGTATGCACCGGACCCGCCTTGGCTCGAGGATTCGTCGCCATTCACCGAGAACGCGACCTTCCGCCGCCGTTGGCCGTCGCCTTCCGTCGTGGTCTGCCCTTCCCTCTCGCACGACCGCCCTGGTGGGCCCCCCTCCGGTGATGCATCCGCCGACACATGCGCCTAGGGCCTGCCCGTCTCCCTGTGGAGCCCGGCGACCTCATCGGAGCTTGGTGTCCCTGCCCTAGTCCGTGGCGTCGGGGAAGAAAAAAAGAAACTATAAAAAAACTAATGTGGCACTTGACATGTGGGACCTACAGTACCACATCATTAAAAACCACCTTTAAAACCGGTCAGGGAGGAAAAACGAACGGAATAAGAAGTTACAGGAGTCGTCATACCCGATTTTATAATTGGAGGACAAGAACCGGACTCCTGTGATAGTTGAGGGAGGCAGAATGGACTTCTTCCAACCTAAAACATGTGCCCCTTGAGCCCTAGCTTCGCTGGGCCTTCTCTTTCAATGGAACTCTTTTTTCATTAGATGCTATTTAGTTAGCGTTATGTATAAGACATTAACGAAATATTGCATCAGCTGAAAAAGCAAGAATATACCTTTAAAGAACCTGACATATGCGCATGATAAAATATAATATTTTTATAAACTGTTCCAAAATATTAATGATAGACAAAAATCATCCTTAAAACCCCATGAAATAAACCACTAGCCACATGATAGTATCAAGCATACATTAATAATCGATGAAATAAATGGTTTGTAAAGTACGAACAAATATATGTATGTACTCACATAAGGCCCAATCAAGTGCCTATTTATAAGAGGGATGAAATTGTAGAATTAGAAAAGAAACTTGGAATGGGAAAGACAAGGGAATGAATAAAATGAGAAAAACCTCAGGAACAATTGAATCAAAGGAATTGAAAGTTGTTTTGATTGAAGGAGTTTTTAACATGGGAAATTAAAATTTAGGAACAAGCGCAAACCCAAACTATTAGCAAACATATTAAGTAATTGTAGATGAGCTAAATATTAGAGAGGACTGTTATACGTAGGTCCCGATCGTACAGCTCGGACATACAGCTAGTTCCAATTAGCAATTAGCATCAGATATTATCACGGGATTTGCACTAGTCGTGATGAGGTCCAGTCGGACAACATAGCCGTATAGCAATTCCATTATAACACTTTTTTACCATGGAGCTAACTGTAACATAGTACAATAAATGTTTAGAAAGATTGTTTTTTTACTGTCAACAGAAAGAGAGAGTCAGCGCCTGAATTTTTATTAAAACGGGTCGTCAGTAGGCCGAGGTATTACATGATTCAAAGAGTGAAAACAGTTTTACATGAAAAAGAGAGGGAGTTACACCGAAACGCAGAGATACATAGTCCAAATTATGAACACGCAAAATAAAGAAGACCATCAATCGTCAACGAGAAGTCATCATAGAACAATATGCTTGTCTTCACCATAATAGTTATTGCACCATCACATCACTCGTCGTAGCTGTGTCGCCTTGTTATCATCCTCCACCTTCCACCTCCACCTTCCAATAAGAGAAGAAATCCTTGAAGAACGAGAGAGAGTCGTATAATAGAATGAGGACTAAGAGTAGGAGAGACACTTCGACAATTATGAGTCGGACAATGTCGACATCCCTTGAAGCCGACAAAGCCATCTTTAGAGTATCTGGTCTTCACGAGCCATTATCCAACGTTCTTTATAAGTAGTAGTCCACAATAGAGGGTGGGTTAGCAAGCGTGAACGCACACGACATATGATTTAGAAAGTCCGGTTAAAAATTAGAAGGAATGTTCGCTCTGGCCCACTCATTTTTCAGCTCAAACATCTTACCGACGGTAATATTCAGTTCCGCATCTTTGTGACGGTATTTTCCTACTCTGACGACTTTGCAATGGTAATATCCTAATAAACTCTTGTTTCATTATTCCTCCATGTCTTGCATGAAAACAAGCCTTTTTGATAGGAAAAAAAAGATAATTCCTCCGTTGCAAACACTGTGACGTCAGCAGAATACAAGAAATTGTTGACGATGCTTTGGAAATCGTTATTCAAAAGGGCCCGGGAGGAAAAAAAATTAAAAAAGAAATGAAAAGGGAAAGTCAAAGGCTTAAAATGGCAAACATGAGAGCCCAGCACGACGAGAGAGAGAGGGCCGGTCTGACTGGTCCTCTTCCTCTCCTCGCCACTCGCCAGTTGCCATCCTCCGGTCCTCCCCCGCCCGCTGATTGAGATCGAAACCTCGGATCGACCCAATCCCGATCCTCGACGATTCTGGTCCACGCAAGCGGCGAGCCAAGATTCTTTCCCCAAACCTCTCTCTCTCAAAAAAAAAAAAAAGATTCTTTCCCCAAATCTCGAGGTCACAGCCCAGGTAAAAATGCAAGACACCGAAATGATTTCTTTTGAATTACTCGCCTCGTTACAGGCAGCATCTTGAATTCTTGATCCGGGTACTCGATTTATGGTGAATTTGCTCTTGGTAGCCGTTTCATGAAGATATGATGTAGCAGGGACGCACGGTGTTCTTGATCCTGAAACTGTAACTTTTTGAGGTCTCGAGTGCGTTAATTGTACCGGTCCATCAAGTTGAATCTAATCTTGATTCGTTTTATGGTGTAGGTTCGATTAAAGGAGGGTTCTTTTGTAGGGACAGGATGAGTATTTTGTAAGCACATAATGATCCGTTTAGAATCTGCATTTTGATGGATTAATTGTTATATGTTGGTGCCGATTTGCTGATACTGTCATCTTCTCACACCAGTTAATTTCAGATTCCTTTTAAAATAAAAATATTAATTATTATCTACAAAACGGTGTCAACGTTCGTGCACACTTTACTGGATACTGATGCAGCGCTAAACTTATTAGGGAAAGAAATTCTGAAGTCAGAAATCGTGTCATTTCTTTGCTTCTTGTCATGAAGAAATTTCAGAATATAAAAATTGATTAGCAAGGGTGTTATGATTTAACAATCTACCAAACTCCTGTTGAAGTGACTCATAGTGATCCTACATGTCATTGTGATATGAGTGGTATATGCAGAAATCTTGCTATGATCTGAGATTCATTGTTACGATTGATGCTAAACCACCAGTTAGTCTTGTAATCATGACATCCTATTTTGGTTAATGGTCCCTCTAAAAGTGCACAAGGTGATTTTTTTTCAGGATGGAAGGGGAGAGAGAAATTGTGGTTGGTTCTTGTTCTAAGCCATGCGGACTGTTGGAGGAGTATTTTATTCCAGATTACATTTTGAAGCCAGATGCCCAACAAGTACTGGTTGATCATGCTCCTCGCTGTCCGATAGTAGTGTTTATCAACTCTAGATCTGGCGGCCAACTTGGAAGTAGTTTGATTAAAACATACCGTGAACTCCTCAATGAAGCACAGGTACCTCCTGTCCTTTTGGAAGTTTGGGTATGGAAAATCTCGGTCCTATTTTGGATCTTTGAATGTTGTAAGAGCTGCTAGTTGTTTTCAGGTTTTTGATCTCTCAGAAGATGCACCAGATAAGGTGTTGCACCGTTTATATACCAACCTTGAAAGATTAAAGATCGAAGGAGACATTCTCGCGGTTCAAATTTGGAGGACCCTGAGGCTTATCGTGAGTGATAGCGATTACCTATTATACTAGACATAAGTGCTTCCTTTCCAATTTTGTTTTCTTGACTGCGCAAGTTTGAATTAGGTCGCAGGCGGTGATGGTACAGCAAGCTGGCTGCTTGGCGTAGTCAGTGATCTTAAGCTTCCCCACCCACCTCCAATCGCAACTGTACCTCTGGGAACAGGAAACAACCTCCCATTTTCATTTGGCTGGGTAGGTGATAAAAAAAAAATCTGTTATGTGCTTATTTACTTATGTTCTGCATGAAAGGAGAAAGGGAGGTTACCCTCAAAAAAATAAAAAAGGAGAAAGGGAGATTATTTATGTAGTTCCTCATGCAGGATAAAAGAAAGAAAAAGGAAAGCTGATTCATCCGTCGTCCATGGTGATGTTTAAATGACTTTCATCCATGTATGATCTCTATAAAAAATGGACAAGGGATGCTCTTTTTGTTAATTTAATCTGTGTTGAACATAGTTGTATAAAGCCTATCCCACCTTGATTGTGAGTAAAAGGCTTTGTTGTTATTGTTGTTAAGCATGATTGTTTAAAGAAGATTTTGGAAGGTTGATATCATTTATTGATTGTAGCAGCTATTATGTGAATGTAATTTTGCCTATTGACTATTTGTTTCTTTTTTCCTCATTGAAACTTTAGCTTGATCCAGATGTACCATTGCCTCTTATGTAAGAAATGATCGAAACATGAGTTAATTTATCGTTGCAGGGTAAGAAGAATCCTTGTACAGATCAAGAGGCTGTAAAATCGTTCCTTGGGCTAGTGAAGCATGCAAGAGAAATGAAGATTGATAGGTACTGCCTGAACCATAGAGTTTATTGGCAGTCTTTCTTTGCTTAATACTTGCACTAAGGGTGAAGAATAGACTTAAATATTACAGTTTTGATTTTTAGTTGTCTAGTGGCATCCTTGTGATTGTTTATAGTGAACTGCTTTCTTCGTAATGTGAAAAAACACAGCTCTTATGCTTGTTCTTGGAAAAAAAATCTAATATTTTCTGCAATAATGCGGCATATCCTACTCATGTATCCACTGCTTCTGAAACATATTTGATTGCATCTTAGATCTTAAGTAAATAGTTAGCTCTGCATTTTGACGCTCTTTCTCAGTTTAAAGCCTACTCATGCAAACATGTTGACATTTCAGTTGGCATATCCTTTTGAGAATGCGAGCTCCAGAAGAAGGTCCATGTGATCCTATTGCTCCATTGGAGCTGCCTCATGCGTTGCATGCGTTTCATCGTGTATCTAGTAGTGACTCCCTCAATGTGGTAAGACCTGTTTTTCAGTTGGTGTTTTGTGGAATTATGCTTATTCAAAATAATATATATGCACTGTCATTGTCAAAGACACCAAGTTACTGGATTTGCTTCAATTACCCGGACAATTCTTGTTTATTTCAGGAAGGTTACCACACGTTTCGTGGAGGATTTTGGAATTACTTTAGTATGGGTAAGGCTTCACAAGGCCAGTTATAATTTTCATCCTTAAAATGCTATGATTCTTTAGTGAATCCTTCAGCACGTGTGGAGCAAACAAATCTAGAGAATCGAGTATGACATGACTTCACATGTTGCAGGTATGGATGCAGAAGTATCTTATGGGTTTCATTCTGAAAGGAAGAGGAATCCAGAGAAATTCAAGAACCAACTGACAAACCAGGTCATTCCCCGTTGATCAAATAAATGCCAGCTTTCCTTGTTCAAGTTATGCTGAACCTTTTGTTTGAATCGTCAATATATACAGGGTACCTATGCTAAGGTTGGACTTAAACAAGGCTGGTTTTGTGCTTCTTTAAGTCATCCATCTTCAAGGTAATATGATAATTTCACATACATTTTTCGAATCACCAATTTCATGCTACGTGGGGTTCGCTGTGGTGTATTTATAAAACTATACCAGGTAGCTCTTTTTTGCAATTTTCCTCACTCCAAATCACCACCTTCGTCTGCAATTTTAATTCACAACGTGGGAATGTGGGATGTCATAGCTTCAGTTTATTTTTGACAATGTTATAAATTACAAATTATATATACTGCTTTTGCGACTTTTATTGTCCATATTTTCCTTCTTTTGCTGATGAGTGAAAAGTTGGAATGCCTGGCTTCCAGGAACATTGCTCATCTTGCAAAAGTAAAGATCATGAAAAGAGCTGGTAATCCCTGGGAGGAACTTCAAATTCATCACAGGTAAACTTCGGTGCCTCTTACATTAACTGGAGCATGATTTTTTTCCCTCCTAGAGACATTTAATGTAATCCTTCAAGTATCACATGAAAAACCAAAGCTTCTTGCTTCACATTCACTTGTAAAATGTTTCCTTATTCCGTTTCCATTTGTTCTCCCTTGCAACAAGCTGCTTGGGTATCTGTATTGCTCTCGGGTACTAGATGGATTTATAATATCAGCATTTGTGCCTCTCGCAGCATTCGTTCTATCATCTGTCTGAACCTGCCTAGTTTTTCTGGAGGGTTGAATCCTTGGGGCACCCCTGGCACGTGGAGAACAGCAGATGTGAGTCTGTCTTTCTGTCAATTGATCATACATGAAATGCTAGCTGCACTCCTGAATTCACAAATTTATTTGCGCAATGTGCAGAGGGACTTCACTCCACCCTACGTCGATGATGGCCTCATTGAAATTGTCGGCTTCCGTGATGCCTGGCATGGGCTGGTACTGCTGGCTCCTAATGGTCATGGCACTCGCCTTGCACAGGTACTAACTGCCTCTCCTGTTGCCATCTTACATCCTCATAACATCAAACTGAAAATGGAACAGGACTACCATTGTTGTTGTCTTGTACACTGATCCAAACAGGCTTATCCCACCATCTAAAGAGAAACTGATATTACCATTCTGTTGTGCAGGCCCATGGCATTCGTTTCGAGTTCCACAAAGGAGCTGCCGATCACACCTTCATGAGGGTCGATGGGGAGCCCTGGAAGCAGCCCCTTCCAACAGATGACGACACCGTGGTCGTGGAGATCTCCCACCTCGGGCAGGTCACCATGCTGGCAAATGAGCCCTGCAGGTCCAAGAGCGTCAACGACCCTTCGTCGCCATCGCAGGTTCATGACAGCCATGGCGGAGAAGAGGGCAAAATAGAGGATGAGGACGAGTGGGAGGACGGCAAGAGGAAATTTGGTGCCGCAGATACCTTCAAGATTCCTGACGAGGTCGACATTGCTCATTTCAGCTGAACACTGCACTCGGCGTCTGGAGAACTGGATGTTGTTTGACTGCGCTAATGTTTCGTGGTTCTTTCCTATATAAAGATATTGCTACAATTCATTTACCCCTGTATAAGTGGAGTACCGCATATACCACGTATATGTAAGTATAGTTTCAAAGCAGGAATGCTCAGATTGTTCTTTTTTCATGATTCTTTCGTAGATAAGGATATTGCTACAGTCCATTGACCTCTGTATAAGTGGAGTTCTGCATACCATGTATGTAAGTATAATTTTAAAGCAGGAATTCTCAGTTTGTTTGTTTTTTACTTGTCGAGACTTATACTCGGTAATAAATTTATAGAGCTACGTCGGGATTAAGAGCTCGATGGTTAGGATACAAGACGCTGATTTAGACAGGTTTGGGCCCTCTCGACGAGAGTAAAAACTCTATGTCCTGTGTTCTGTGGTTTGTATTGATATTATGTTTCATGTGTTGTCTTGTCCCTCGATGGGGGTTCCCTGCCGCTTTTATATCCAGTCGGCAAAGGGTACATGAAGAGTCCTACTCATAGTCTACAAGGATTTCTCTAATTGTCTTGCGCTCCAAGCCGACTCGGTCGGTTACCTTATAGATGAGGTACCCGGTCATCTACCGACTTAGGCATAACTATGGATACCTATAAGGTAAGTATTCCACAGCAGCCCCCGAGTGCTTCCTGATTTTGAGCTCTGACTTGTCGAGTGATCTTTGAGATTATGTGATTAGATCACAAATTAGGAAGACCTCTTGATAAAAGTCCCTGATGGATCTGGTGCGCCGATTAGGTGCACCTGATCAGGTGTAGCCCTTGACTTTTGTATAATTTGGAGACTAATAAATAATGCAAGAGTCTAATAATATTAGCTCTTAATATTTTGTTATATATAATTCACTCAAACCATCAAGCTCGAGCTTAAATAAACTCCTAATAATCAAACCAGAAGGTTAGTTAACAAGACATCAATCTTGCCGGCCGATTGATAAAAAGGATGAGTGATACACACTCTTGTCCGAGTGACTTGTGGATCTGAATTTCATGATATCAATCATGTCTTATCCCATATAAAAGAATATGACATCAATCATATAATAGTACTAAGCTAAATGACATCAATTATAATATAGCTTTTTCTTAATAAATTGTCACCCTTCTTAATATAAGTTCATTTTTGATAATTAATTATCGACATCAATCAATAACTAATCGCTTGAACTTACATCCGTATGACCATCAAGTCCTCTGCTACATGATCATCAAATCACATAGATACGAAAAGTATTTTTTAAGTGGATTTGCCACTGCATCTAATCAAAGAAGCCCTCGAGATTATTGCTCAAGGTTAATAGCTCTAATTCTTTTTAAAGAATAAAGCCTTTTACGTTATTATTATTATTAAGCGGAAAAACTCGTCACTGTGAGGCCCATACCAGTCCATGGGACCCAAAGACTAGGTCAAAAAGGCGAAGGTATAAAATGGACAGTGGACTGTTGACTCCAATTCCACACCACCATTTGCACACAACGCTTCATCTTCCTTGCAACTCCCCTGTTCTTGCGACTCCTCTGCTTCTAGAGCTAGGGTTTGCGCCTTCTCCCATCGCCGCCGCAGATCCTCTTCGCCATCAAGCCCCCGAGCATTAGCTAGGGTTTAGATCCACCGCATTTCACATCCCTTGAAGATGACTCGCAAATCATTCAAGAAGGCCGCCGCCGCTGAGTCCTCCTCCTCCGAGCTGGAGATCTCGAAGCGGCTTCGGGAGTTCTTGAAGAGCAACATCTCCACCGCCGACCTGAACAAGATGGTGGAGGATGGCATCCTTCCGGAGCAAGCTCGTATTGAGTGGAAGGTACCGAAAGAGACTCGCCCCCTTCCAATCCATCAACAAATCATAGTTTTTCGCTAGTTCTTCGAGCATGGCTTTGGAGTTCCCTGCTGTAGTTTTCTGCGCGGCCTCCTTTTCTTTTATGGGATTGAGCTCGTCAACCTCAATCCCAACTCCATCCTTCACATTGCTATCTTCGTGCATATGTGCGAATCTTTTCTGGGCATTCTGCCCTATTTTACCTTGTTCCGCCATCTGTTCATCCAGTTGCGCAAGAAGGAGGCCTACATCAACGTCCTATGGAAGACCGGGAACAAGAACTGGAAGGATGAGTGATTCTACTGTGACAATCCTCCTCCTGTCCTTGCCGACTTCTGTGGTGCCAAGGCAATTCCCCAAGCGCGGTGGTCAGAGAGACCTGACCCAACCGACCCCCAAGTGGTCGCTCTACTAGAGAAAATTGCAGAACTAAAGAATGAAGGGGTCGACGACATCACTGTAGCAAAGAGTTTTATAGTGCGCCGAGCGCAGCCACTGAAGAAACAGAGCCACCCCGCCTAGGCGTATGTCACCGACGATGAGACGAGGGAGGTGCCTGATCCGCCAAACTACACTCTGCGTCAGTCACGGTTATCGAAGATGTTTGAAGGAGACATCATCCAAGATTACTTCTTAATCATGAAGGCATACAACGTGGGCACTCTACGGACCCGAGTAAGCCTCAGTCGTCTTGAATAATTCTGACGTCCCTTTGAATAATCACAATGTGTGATGTCTTGATATTTTTGCAGGTTCTGGACACTTATGTGTCACACCCTCTGCTCCCTCCGACCGATTCGGAGGGACCGGATTATGTCAAAAAACCACCGCAGACTGGCGCCGGTGATGCAAGTTCTTCAGTGGTTGCCCCATCGACCAAAGAGGTCGTCGCCAGCACCTCCTCGCCCTGACTTGCCCTCTCCTAGCTGACGAGTAAAGCAGATCGCTCACCGTCATCGGCAATATGTGGGAGATGATGATGATGACAAGGGGGAGCACCGCCCAGATGCCAGTCTGCCAACCCCTGCACACTCTGACCGACCATCTAGCCAGTCGGAGCCCCTGAGCAAATCAGAGAGTGGTGCAAGGGTGGCAAAGAAGACCGATGAAGCCGTCAAGACTTCCCTGAAGAGGAAGGATTCTGATCCGCAAACCACATCTCTAAAGAAGAAAGTCTGTCGGATCAAAATTAAGCAAACCTCCGGGTATAATTCTTCACGCTTTTGATTCTTCATCATCGTTATTACCAACTATTGTCAGACTTTAACGCTATGCCCTTTGACAACCATAGCGGTCGGTCAAGTGATAATCAGAGCGCCCAAGGGTCTCAAGACACTAGGTCGACTTCTGCTCCTCGACTGACCGACCAGCCTCAGTTAGTCCTCACACCATCAAGTACGTAGACCGAGCCGAGGAAGTCACCCAACGCTCCAGTGCCCACGCCACTGTCGACGCCTGCTCCTTAGACCATTGACCCTTCCCCAACCGGCATGTCTTCTCCGTGTTATAAGGGTAAGAACGTGTTGGTCGAGGACTCATTGAGTCGACCACAAGCTAAGGACATGGACGTCATGCATCAGCATCGAGAGGCCAACAAGGTACTTCAATACCAAGTCTTTTCTTCCTTGAATCATTCTCCCAGCTAACCGTACCCTTCTTCATATTCAGAGAATATATTCTCTTGTGGAGAAGAAGTAGGCCAGGATTGAATACCTCGAGGCCGAAACTTTTGGTAAGTCCCTAACATCTTGTGCATTCAAACTTCTCCTTTTAGAGGTATTGACTTGTTGTCATCAGTTACCGGCGAGTAGCTTTCCCAAGCCAGAAGGTAAATTGAGAAACTACAGACCGACCATAAGGAGGTGACCAAAGCTCTGGAGCAGAGTCGTGCTAATGTCGTTGGTAAGATTGCAGACCAAATTATATTTACTTCTTTCTCACTCTATCGCTAAAGTCTTTATTTTTATTTTTAGCTCGTGATCAGAAGGTTACCGACATGGAGAAATTAACTTCAAACCAGCAGAGATTCTTAAATGCTCTGACTACTGAGAACAATGACCTCTCCAAGTCGGTCGAAGAGCAGAGCGTTGAGATCACTCAATTGAAGAAGGAACTGGAGGAGACCCGAGGAAAGGTTGAGGAGGCTAAGAGCATCTCCAAGTCCTTCAAATGTAATCTTACCAGTAAGCTATCTTTTTAAGTCTTCTATCATCGCTTTTGGACTTCATCATCTAATACCCTTTATGACTTTTACAGCCATATCTTACAGCGCTCGGAAAGCATTGGATTATATCCATGCTAACCAAGTGGAGAAGACCGGGCATTCCTTGGAGTACTTGCTGGAGCACGCACGAGAGGTGATCGCCAAGAATACCAGAAAGATGGCAACTGAGGCCGGGAGTCAAGTACCGACTATTTGGCAATCTTGGTCTCCTGCTCTGCCATTGGACAAGGTCAAGGAGGGCTTTAACCCTGACTTGACAATCGATCAATGTTAGTTGCTTATGGATTTCATGCTGGAAACCTCCCGTGCGTTACTTGATAATGTAGAGGTCGACCCCATCGCGCCATCTCCTCCAACAACTCCGGAGGTAGAATTACAAGATGATGCCTTCTCTCCTTCACAGGAGTTGTAATATCTGCAATAATAACAAATATTAGTAGTATTTGAATCAGGATAACAACATTGTCTTCATGTAAATATAAATATTAATTCTTGTGCTTGCTTAGTTACTAAAGAAGTTTAGAAAAATCAACTAAATAGTCATAAAGGCAATCTCCTGTTACTTAGAGCAAATCAGTCGGTGCCAAGCTGCGTTAGTCACGCTATAGCACTTAAACCTTTTCACCTTAAGTCTTTTAGAGACAAAAACAGAAGTTGCACCAGTCTGCCTTAGCATATTAGGTTGTAATTTATAACTGCGTAACAAGCAGAATCGACCAATCAATACATGACCTCTCATACTTTAGCTCTGGGTTTAGTGTAGTGGCAGTCTGTTGTGCAGTATAAATTGTATAACCATAATGTTCTAGCGTAAGACCAAAAAACTCTAGACCATTGAAAATATGAGAAATCGGTCGAAAAAATCCAAAACCAGAATCTGTCAAGGTTAAGGAGTTGTGGGACATTATTACTAGCCCCATGGCTCGATTGTTTAAGGTTATAAATTAAGGAATTGAGACAAATAAGAATGAAATCAAAAACATCTTCCATCAAAAATACTTTGAATTTCATTCAATAATAATGTATAAAAATATAATAAGAAGACTAAGTATAGAAACGACGTCGCTGATTGATGCTCCATGAATTTGGTACATCGTCTCCATCTTCATACCTTCAGTCGATAAGTGTTGGTCGTACCTACGCACCCACTTATATACCGCAAGAGGACGGTGTACGATTGTAGCACTTTTCCCTTGAATTGAGTATTCCAAGGTTTATCGAATCCACTGGGACCTTAGGGATAATTAAACAAAGTTAACAGTAAAAGATCTAGTCAAAGCTACTGTCAAATTTAGGTTGCATAAGGGGGAGACTGGCCAGTGCAAAGGTGCGCCAGACAGTAAATATGTCGTTGTGCCGATCGACGCAGGAGTTGAGCCGATCGGCACACTAGTGAATCTAAGCCAAAGTGCGCCAGATGCCTTGTAAGCCTATGCTGTTAAGTGAGTAACCAGATATCTACTAGTGAGATCGTAACCAGAAAGTCTAATTAAATAGCATCATAATAGGTAATTACATAGATCAATGAAAACCTATAATGAATAAGACCACCCTGCTTTCCGAGCAGCTCCCGATTTATCGCTGCCGAGAGGAAACCCTTAATCACGCGAGTATCTTACCCTACTCAACTATCCAATAGTGCTGCGCAAGCTTAGTGCTGTCACCGCTAAACCACACTACTAGCATCATCAAGCAACCATAATCAATACAATATCCGAATACTATCCTTATCACCACGATCAAGATAATATCAACTTACTTAGCCTAGAACTAAGCAATTAGAATAAGCACATGCATGATTATAGAATCAAGGCAGACAAATCACCAAAACCATCATCAACATATTCAATCATCCTTGAGATACATAGAGTAAGATTCATCCCCGTCGAGATGGCCTACCTTGACGGATCCACTCTTAATACCAATGGTTCTTGAAACTCAACTAGATATCTATTCTCACGGGGCAAGCCCCGGTGGCTCTAACTCATGGATCTGTTGTCCCTCTGTCGCCTCCTCTCTCTGCGGCCAGGGTTTACAAGTATTTATAGGGGTTCTACTCGTAAAGGACTTGGTTTCTAGCAAATAAGGCGGTTGCACCGATCGGCGCAGGATTCCGTCGATCGGCGCAAGCCATGTCTTCTCTGGTTTCTTCTCCGAGTTGGTTCCTCTGTCTTCCACAGCTGCCATGTGGGCCTTTTCCTTCGAGATAAAGTCTTGTACTACACGTCGAGATCTTGAAGTTCCATAAATCTTCTAGGCAAATATCTTCAAGTGTCTTGCGCAGATAAACTTCCATAAACATGTGGAATGAGCCTCGGTCACTTGTGTGGGCCAAAACACCCTTGCGCTGATCGGCTCATGTACTACGCCGATCGGCGCACTGGGCTTCTTTACTGCTTTTTGTCGGTTCTGGACTCCTGTCCTCTCCAGCATCACTTTAATCACCAATTTTACCTGTTTCTGCAATAAAGCTCCAAAACAACGCATATACAAATATATAGACAATATCATAAGTAAATGGCCTAAATTAGTATCAATTATGCTCTAATTGGGGTAATATTCACATATAAAAGGGGCACTTGGGAAGTGCCAACAGTTCCCCCACACAGACAATGCAAGAGCACACAAGAATTAAGCACCCACTTTTCTTTTTTTTTTTATTCGAGAGATTGTTTTTATCACAAGCAAGCAAATTAAAAACACCGGGTTGCCCTCCCGGCCAGCACTAATTAACTAAGTGAAATGGGCTGCCCTCCCACAAGCACTAAATAACTTCTAAATCCCCCGATCATTAGGTTGCCTCCCAAGAGCGCTCTAGTTATTTAGAGGTTAAAGAGCTTGACCTCCCCGCAAACGATCAATCCTTAGTGTCGCAGTGCGGGATGTGAGGCCGCGACACAACAAGGTTCTCTTATCTCCATGGTTCATATAGCTTGGACGACCTATCCATACATCCCCTCCAATTACTTTTGACGCCACGTTGCCACAGTGTCTTGTATCTCTTCACTTCATCAATAGCACGGTACTCTTCTCCCTTTGGGCGAAATTTGAAAGAGTAGGGAGTCCCACTTATATCGAAGCTTATCTCACCACTCCCAACATCAATACTTGCCTTTGCTGTCCTCAAGAAGGGTCTGCCTTAGATCAACGGGATCCTCGTCCTCTTATCCATATCAAGCATAACAAAATAAACAGAGACGATATGATCACCAATTTGAACAAGCACATCCTCAGCAATTCCATCAGGGAAGCGTACCGATTGATCGGCTAACTCCAAACACATACCCGTAGGCTCTAATTTAGGCAAATTGAGTCTTGTGAATATATGACGGGGCATAACACTTACCCTTGCTCCAAGATCACACAAGCACCTATCAAATATCGTTGTTCCAATCATGTATTTAATGCTTGGTGATCCAGGGTCGGGTTTCTTCTCTAGTGCAACATCATTGATTGCCGCCGTTAGCTCCTTAGTGACCTTCACAACCTTCTCAGAAACTAGAGACTTCTTGTTTTGCATCATGTCCTTAATGTACTTGGCATAGGTGGGAACTTGGATAGCGTCAACAAAAGGAACATTGATGTAAAGCTTCTTCATAATATCGACGAACCTTGCAAATTGCTCGTCGTGTTGCCACGCTCTTTCTGTCTTCGTCAGTAGTTGAGTATCCAGGAACATGGCAGGGCCATGCTCTTCTGTCTCCACACCCATTTTTAGACCAGAGAGGTCAATATCCTCCTCGCGCCGATCGGCGCTTTCAGGGAGCCGATCGGCACCGATAGGATCGTCGCGCCGTTCGGCGCCAGATGTGCGCCGATCGGCGCGGGGCTTTCTTGCTCCCGCAGAGTGCTCTGGATCTTCTGTTTGCTTTCCTGACCGCGTAGCTATTGCCTTCAACTGCTCTACAGACATCGTATTGCCAGGAATAGCCCGTTTGTTGCCTTGAATGGCTTGCGATAGCTGTCCCATCTGTTGCTTTATAATCTTTGTATGCTTCAAAATCTGCTCATTGGAGCTCTCAATTTCTATCACCTTGTCATTAATTCCCTCAAGGACATGATCAATCTCCTTGAATTTAGCTTGATTGTCCTTGTTGATCTTCTCTTGAGCTTGGAAGAACTCATGACATTGGAGACGAAGTGGGATAGAATTTTGCATGGACGAACTAGGAGAGAAAGAACTCCTTTGTTGCTGATGTTGGGGCTTCCATCCACTATTCTTCATATATTCTAGCATCTTTATCTCTTCAGGGCAATCTTTCTGCACATGACCAAATTCTCCACACTCACTACATGTGGAGCGTGATTCCGCCAGCTTGAGTGTCTCTTCCTTAGGGATATGAATATTATTGTCCAACCTCCTTTGAATAGCATCGAGGCGATCTATAATCAAGTCTTCCTGAGTCTTCTCAATCACACTCTTTGCTACTCCTTTTGAAGGATGCAAATTCCTTTAGCTTCTCTCACCATCCCACGATTGATTTTTAACTAGCAACTTGATCAAATTCTTATCTTCGGTGGGGGTTTTTGACATGAATGATCCTGCAGCTGAGGCGTCCAAATGTTGACGTGATAGAAGATTCAATCCTGTGTAGAACTTCTCAACAACTTCTCCAACCGTCAGACCATGATGAGGGCATGCATCCATATATTCATTGTATCTTTCCCATGCTTCTCCAATGCTCTCATCAATATTCTGTGTAAATCCAAGAATCTTATTTTTCAAAGCTTGAGTCTTACCATGAGGGAAGTATTTGGCTAAGAATTCAGCTGCTAACGTGTTCCACACCATTTTTACTGGGTTTTCCAATCCAATGTACCATTGCTTGGGGCGTCCAACTAGAGAGAAGGGGAACAGCCACACACGTGCTTGGTTTCCTGTCAATCCCGCAATCTTGAATGTACTGCAAACCTCAAGGAAGTGTTGCAAGTGATGATTGGGATCTTCCGAACCCGTGAACGATTGCTGCGCCACTATTCCAACATATCTCTCCAATTGATACGGAAGTTGATCTTGAGCTTCTTGAAAATCTGTCTTGACAATACTAGTCAATTGTGGCTTGAGACGATTAACCATAGGTACCTCTGCCATCTCCTTTTCTTCTTCCTCTTGAACTAGGTCTTCTATTGTGAATAATACTCGAGGTGTTGCGCGGACTGCTTCTCCAGCTAAACCTCCAAGTGACTTGCTTCTCTTCTCCGCTGTTCTCTTCTTGTGAAAGAGTCTTTCTGGATCATCGGTGTAATTAGTGGGTTTGTTTGACTTAGAACCGTCCATACCATTTAGTTTCACTTAACAGAATATATGTACTAGAGAGACAAGCAAAGCACAATGACTAAATACTAATACATCAAACAATGTTTAAAAACCTGCTATGGTCCTCGGCAACGGCGTCGGAAAAGTAACGCTTGTTGGTCGTACCTACGCATCCACTTATATACCGCAAGAGGACGGTGTATGATTGTAGCACTTTTCCCTTGAATTGAGTATTCCAAGGTTTATCGAATCCACTGGGACCTTAGGGATAATTAAACAAAGTTAACAGTAAAAGATCTAGTCAAAGCTACTGTCGAATTTAGGTTGCATGAGGGGGAGACTGGCCAGCGCAAAGGTGCGCCAGACAGTAAATCTATCGTTACGCTGATCGGCGCAGGAGTTGAGCCGATCGGCACACTAGTGAATCTAAGCCAAAATGCGCCAGATGCCTTGTAAGCCTATGCTGTTAAGTGAGTAACTAGATATCTACTAGTGAGATCATAACCAGAAAGTCTAATTAAATAGCATCATAATGGGTAATTACATAGATGAATGAAAACCTATAATGAATAAGACCACCTTGCTTTTCGAGCGGCTCTCGATTTATCGCTGCCGAGAGGAAACCCTTAATCACGCGAGTATCTTACCCTACTCAACTATCCAATAGTGCTACGCAGGCTTAGTGCTGTCACCGCTAAACCACACTACTAGCATCATCCAGCAACCATAATCAATACAATGTCCAAATACTATCCTAATCACCACGATCAAGATAATATCAACTTACTTAGCCTAGAACTAAGCAATTGGAATAAGCACATGCATGATTATAGAATCAAGACAGACAAATCACCAAAACCATTATCAACATATTCAATCATCCTTGAGATACATAGAGTAAGATTCATCCCCGTCGAGATGGCCTACCTTGACGGATCAACTCTTAACACCAATGGTTCTTGAAACTCAACTAGAGATCTATTCTAACGGGGCAAGCCCCGGTGGCTCTAACTCACGGATCTGTTGTCCCTCTGTCGCCTCCTCTCTCTACGGCCAGGGTTTATAAATATTTATAGGGTTCTACTCATAAAGGACTCGGTTTCTAGCAAATAATGCGGTTGCGCCGATCGATGCAGGATTGCGCCGATCGGCGCAAGCCGTGTCTTCTCTGGTTTCTTCTCCGAGTCGGTTCCTCTATCTTCCACAGCTGTCATGTGGGCCTTTTCCTTTGAGATAAAGTCTTGTACTGCACGTCGAGATCTTGAAGTTCCATAAATCTTCTAGGCAAATATCTTCAAGTGTCTTGCGCAGATAAACTTTCATAAACATGTGGAATGGGTCTCGGTCACTTCTGTGGGCCAAAACACCCTTGCGTCGATCGGCTCATGTACTGCGCTGATCGGCGCACTGGGCTTCTTCAGTGCTTTTCGTCGGTTCTGGACTCCTGTCCTCTCCAGCATCACTTGAATCACCAATTTTACCTATTTCTGCAATAAAGCTCCAAAACAACACATATACAAATATATAGACAATATCATAGGTAAATGGCCTAAATTAGTATCAATTATGATCTAATTGAGGTAATATTCACATATAAAAGGGGCACTTGGGAAGTGCCAACAATAAGCCCCCGGCTGGGTAACTTCTTTGGCCACATAAGGTCCTTTCCATTTAGGGGATAGCTTGTGCTGATTCTTGGTTGATTGCACTCGTCGCAACACTAAATCCCTAACATGAAACTGGCGACAACGAACATTTTTGTCATAATAACGTTGCAAGCCTTGCTGGTATACTGCCGACCGAAACAGAGCGCGATTACGCAACTCCTCTGCTGCAATCAACTCAATCACTCAATTGTCTTCAGAAAGCTTCTCATCATACCCCTTGACTCGCGCTGAAATGAGGTTTACCTTAGTCGGCAACATAGCCTCGAAACCGTAGACCAACGAGAAAGGTGACTGGCCAGTAGCTCGACTGACATTAGTGCGCAGCCCCCAAAGAACCGAAGGCAATTCTCGGACCTACCGACCGGCGTACGGTTTGAGCCTGTCAAATCTTCGGGGCTTCAATCCCTGAAGAATCATACCATTGGCCTGTTCGACCTGCCCATTGCTTTGAGGATGAGCCACTGATGCAAAGTGGATTTTTATTCCCATCTCATCGGCAAAGTCACGGAACTCCTCAGATGCAAACTGAGTACCATTATCAGTGATGATATTATGAGGAATCCCAAACTGAGTGAAGACATCTCTGAAAAACTTGACCGTCTTCTTTGAAGTTATCTTGCCGACCGACTTTGCTTCAATCCACTTGGTGAATTTGTCAATAGCAACAAAAAAATGAGTAAACCCGCCTGGTGCTTTCTTGAAAGGGCCGACAATGTCAAGCCCCCAGACTGCAAAAGGCCAAGTCATAGGTATCATCTGAAGTTGCTACGAAGGCACATGTGTCTGTTGAGCAAAGAATTGACAGCCTTCACACTTCCGAACGACCTGGTGTGCATCTTTGACCGCCGTAGGCAAATAAAACCCTTGTCGGAAGGCTTTGCCGACCAAAGTCTTAGAAGTCGCATGGTTGCCACATACGCCTGAATGGATTTCTTCCATCAATTCTTTACCTTCTCGAATCGAGATGCACCGCATCAAGATATTTGAACCCCCTCGTTGATAGAGTAGGTCATCCACCATCAAATATCCTCAACACTTTGCCTTCAATCTTTGTTGCTCATTATGATCCGGAGGCAGCGTTCCCTTAGTCAAAAATTGGACAATCGGGTCGTGCCAGTCAGTCTGTATGTTGGTACCATCTACCATCTCAGCAACATCGGTCGTTAAGACGTTAGACCGAGGAGAAATAGTGTTAGAATCAAGGGTGTATAAGAAAACACTGGGTGGGACAATCGCTTGAGACGATCCCATGTTGGCTAGTTCATCAGCCACTTGATTGTTATCCGAAAGAATATGCGTGAACTTCAATCCATCAAATTTATCTTTGAGCTTCCTTACTTCTTGGCAATAGGCAGCCATATTGCTATCTACACAGTTCCAATCCTTGGTGACTTGGTTGATGACCAGAGCCGAATCACCAAAGATGTCGAGACGCTGAACGCCGAGTGACACAGCAATGTGTAGACCATGTAGAAGAGCCTCATATTCCGCAACATTGTTAGACACATGAAACATGATCTGGAGGACATACCGGAGCTTTTCTCCTTGTGGTGAGATGAGCACAATACCTGCACCCGCTTCAGGTAATTGGAAGGATCCATCAAAGTACATTTTCCAGTACTCAATGTCTAGCGGTGCAGGCGGCATCTGAATCTCTGTCCACTCGAAAACGAAATCAGCTAACGCTTGTCCTTTGATTACTGAGCGGGGTACAAATGTAATGGTGAATTGACCGAGCTCGACTGCCCACTTGGCAATATTTCCTTCTGCTTATCGGTTGTGGAGGACTTCTCCGAGTGCAAAGGTTGTTTGAACTTCAATATAATGAGCCTGAAAATATTGCTTCAGCTTCCTCGAAGTGATCAAGAGCGCATATAGCAGCTTCAAGATCTAGTGGTATCGTGTTTTAGAGGCACTAAGGATCTCACTAACAAAATACACTGGGTGTTGTAATTTTTGTACGTGACCCTCCTTCTCGGTCGACCGCTAAAACAGTACACACAACTTAAGTTGTGGCCGATATGTAGAGCTGAAGCTTTTCTTGTGGCTCGAGAGGCACCAGTACTGAAATATTGCTGAGATGGACCTTCAACTCATCCAATGCTGACTACGCCTCTGTTGTCCACACGAAATCATCCTGCTTTTTGAGCAACTTAAAGAACGGCAGACCCCTAACCCCCAGTCGGGAGATAAAGCGACTTAAAGATGCCATGCATGCGGTCAACTTCTGAACATCCCTTTGGGAATTAGGTGGCCCCATATCAAGGATCACCTTGATTTTGTCTGGGTTAGCCTCTATACCTTGTATCGAAACAATGTAACCAAGTAGCTTTTCCGAAGGAACCCCAAAAACACACTTTTAAGGGTTCAACTTCAAGTATCATCTCAAATTATCAAACGTCTCTGCCAGGTCAGAGAGAAGTTCTTCAACATTCCGAGTCTTTACCATGATGTCGTCAACATATGCTTCTGCGTTCCGACCGATCTGAGTTTTGAGGCAGCGTTGAATACCACATTGGTAAGTCGCGCCAACATTTTTCAGACCGAATGGCATAGTAGTGTAGCAGTAGGCGCCGAAGGGAGTTATAAAGTAGGTCTTGATCTGATCTTTGACTTTTAGTGGGATCTGGTGATAGCCCGAATAGGCATCCAGAAAGCTTAAAAGCTCACACCCGGCTGTTGAGTCCACAATCTGATCAATACATGGTAGAGCAAACGGGTCTTTAGGGCAGACCTTGTTCAAATCGGTATAATTGACACACATCCGCCACTCTTTATTCTTCTTAGATACAAGGACTGAATTTGCCAGCCAATCAGGATGGTACACTTCCCTTATAAACTTAGCATCTAATAATCTAGCTATCTTCTTCTTCATGGCGTTGTTACGATCTTGTGCAAACTTTCTAAGCCTTTGCTTGATAGGGGTGGCCCTAGGAGGCACCCTTAGCTCGTGCTCAATCTTTTCCCTAGGAACTCCCGGCATGTCAGAGGGCTTTCATGAAAAGATGTCCTTATTTTCCTAGAGGAAAAGAGTGAGCGCGAGTTCCTATTTCTCGTCGACGTCGGCCCCTGCATAAGTGATCTTGGCAGGGTCCTCTGGATTGAGCGAAACTTCTTTGGTAGGGACATTGTCAGTCTGGATCTTGTCCTTGGTGGGCTTCTTCACGGGGGCCTCCGCATCGGTCTGCTCCTGACTGCCAACTGCCTTCTGGATCTCCAGCCGGTCGGACAGCATCAACTATCGGTCGGCCATCTCACAACTCTGCACATCACAATCGAAAGAGTTTTGAAGGTCAGAGTGGAGGGAGATGATTCCCTTAGGGCCTGGCATCTTTAGAGTGAGATACGGGCAGTGCGGAACCGCCATGAATTTCGCCATTGCCGGTCTGCCTAGGATAGCATGGTAAGCAGACTCGAAGTCGGCTACCTGGAAGATAATGCCCTCAGTCCTGAAGTTCTCACGGGTTCCAAGGGTGACAGACAGAGTGATCTGTCTAATAGGAACAAAAGTCTTGCCTGGCACAATCCCATGGAAGGGAGAGGAACTCGACTGCAAGTCGCTGACCGACAAGCCTAATTTCGTGAGGGTCTTAGTGAAGATCAAATGCAGACTGCTTCCTCCATCAATGAGTACTTTGTTGAACTTGACCCTCTTCATCGTTGTCGCGAGTACTAGCGGATAGCGACCTGGCTTGGGCATGTGCCTTGGGTGATCCAACCGATCGAAAGTAATCGGGATTTCAGACCACCTCATGTACTTAGGCGCAACCGGTTCTACGGAATTGATCTCACGTAGTTCTAGTTTTTGTTTGTGCTTGGACGTGTAGGCATCCGGGCCTCCGAAGATGAAGTTGACTTCCTTCCGGGGCTCCTGGAACTCTCCATCCTCGTCCTTGTCGTCACCGTCATTGGCTTTGTCCTTGCCGTTGCGTCTTGGCGGATCTTTGGCCTCCTTCAGTGCCGCAGTTGCAAATCCCTTCAAGCGGTAACAGTCCTTTGCTTTGTGGTTTCCCTTTGGATGCCATAGGCATGGGCCACTCAACAAGTCGTCCATGGTCTGCTGGTTCGTCCGAGGATTTTTCCTTGTTCGGTCTACTGTCGTGACCATGTTCTCAGTCTTTCGCTTCTTGTCCTTCTTGGAGGACTTCAATTTGTCCAAGCGCTTCTCCTTGCCTTTGCCTCGAATGTCATACAAGGACGATTCTCCAGATGTGAACTTATCAACGATCTCAAAGCACTCCCAAGCAGTCAGCCTGAGGTCATGATTCCTCCGACCGATCTCCCAAACTAGCTCATCGCTCTGAACACCTCCTTGGAAGGCTGCAATGATCTGTTGGTCCGGGATATTAGGGATCTCGGTCTTCTTGGCGTAGAACTGCTTGATGTAGTCACGCAGGGACTCGTCAGCCTTCTGCTTGATCCGAGTGAGGTCAAAGTGATTATCCGGTCGGTTGTAGGTAGCTTGGAAGCTTTCAATGAACTTCTTGTTGAGGTCGCCCCACGAAGTAATCGATCTCTCCGGGAGCGATGTGAGCCAAATCCGAATGGCTGGCTTGAGACAGACCGGCAGATAGTTAGCCATCACATAGGTGTCGCCTCCTGCCGCTCAAATCGCCATGCTGTAAAGCTGAAGCCACTCCCGAGGGTTGATCTGACCATCATACTTCTTGATGGGGACCGACTTGAATCCTTTAGGCCACCGAGCAATTCAAAGCTCCGTTATGTAAGCCTTGATCCCATCGAACTTGTCCTCGTTAGGGGTGACCGACCTCCGTCGCCGGTTTGATCATCAGGAAGGTGAAGAGGCGCGGCGATTATGGTGAGGACCGATATCGTCACTATGACGATGACGCCAGTCGTCTTCGTCATGGTTTTCGCGCCGGTTCCGATAGTCTCGTCGACGTCGGTCGTCACGGTTGTCTCTTGGAGGTGAATGACGTCGTCGATCGTCCCGTCGATCGTCCCGTTGGTCGTCTCGTCGGTCATCAGTCCTCCTGTTGCGGCGCTCCTCCTTGTGGCGCTGGTCATCCCAGATACACTCTTCAGTATGAGAGTTGATGGTATCTCGTCCGCCGTAGGGTCTCATGGAATTCCTCAGATCACTATGTTGTCTTCCACGAGAAGTTGCGTAGCTAGAACTCGCCACTGACCGTGGTTAGTCCTAGGCCTTGTCTTGAATAGTAGCTGCTTTGAGCATGGCTACTGCCTTATGCATTGTGGGGGTCTGATATGCTGCGTCAGCCATCAAGCTATCAAGCAATGTTTTAGCCCCAGTGATGTTGAACTGAGGAGTGTCATAGATCTTGACGCCATCCACTTCAATTTCCAAATCTTCGAGGTCTAGCCGTCGCGCCAATCGGGATCCACGAGATCCTCTCGGGCGGCGGCGGTGACCGTTCGAAGGTGGTATCTCTTCGGGGTTGTCGTCCCTTTGGCCTTCCTCGCCATGCCCATCGTTGTTGTTGGCAGGACCATCATCATTGTTGTCATCATCCCCATCATCGGTCGGATCCTCATGAACCTCGGCCATATTGACGGCCAAAGGATAAGGGCATGTAGATCCATCTGAGTCCTCATCAAAGGAACAGACCGACTTAGAGTCATACCCGATAGGTAGATCTGTGTCGTCGAATCCGAGTGGAACCAATACAGGGATCAGATCTGATGGACTCGGTGATTGCACCATGAGATCGGCTGCGGCCGAGTCGGATCGACAGTCGTCGAGACCTAGCGCTCCATTGGAGTCGGCGATGAAGTCAAGCAACCCGAAGGAAATCTTGAAATCCGGCGAGTACTGGATGGTGGGGATCTCGGCCATCGAAGTCGATGGTGAATCCTGGCAAGCCTTATCCCCTACCTGACACGCCAACTGTCGAGACTTATACTCGACAATAAATTTATAGGGCTATATTGGGATTAAGAACTCGATGGTTAGGATACAAGACACTGATTTAGACAGGTTCGGACCCTCTCGACGAGAGTAAAAACCCTACGTCCTGTGTTCTGTGGTTTGTATTGATGTTATGTTTCGTGTGTTGTCTTATCCCTCGATGGGGATTCCCTGCCGCTTTATATATCCAGTCGGCAAGGAGTACATGAAGAGTCCTACTCGTAATCTAATTCTTATAGAAAGTCTATCTCTAATTGTCTTGCGCTCTAAACCGACTTGATCGGTTATATTATGCATAAGGTACCCGGTCATCTACCGAATTAGGCATAACTATGGATAGTAAGTATTCCATATTACTTTTGAATGAAAACTCAGTTTGCTATTGCGGGATTTTGACTGCGCTGAACTCAACTGGAATCTGGATTGTTTCGTGATTCTTTGCTATATAAAATGATATTTTTCTCCCTGTAGAAGTGGAGTTCAGGTACCAAGTATGCAATGTATAGTTTCGTAACAGAAATGCTCAGTTTGTTTTTTTTCCTTCCTTTTAAAGGAAAACTCGGGTTGCTATTTGCAATTAGTTCAGTGATATAAGCGTATGAACCAAATTCCAGCATGACGTCAATTCCACCAATCAAATTTGTTCTGTTCAACAACAAAATTATACAGAATTTTAGAAAGGTCTGTCAGACCACCCTCTGAACCACCCTAACCGAGCAGAGCTCGACAGGAACGATCCTCACAGCCGGTGGATGAATCCAAACATGGAAAACATCCTTGCCGTTAATCACGCTCTGGCCCAGAGGTCTGGCGTCATCAACCAGACTGGAGTGCTTGCCTCCTTCTTGGTAAAGGATGAAGCGGTACGAGCCTATAGAACAGATCCTGTTCAAGTAAGGTCGTGCTGCATCGCCGTAGCTTCCGACTAATAACCTGTGTGAGCTGGTGCAAACAGCCGAGGTGGTACTAATCATTAATCATCAGGTTTAGCTGGCTTGTCCTCCTAGAAAAGTTGGGCCGGCCCGAAACATTCAGCCTGGTTTCAATTTGTATGCAAAGACGAGTTTGAATAGCTAAAATGAACCCGAAAGAGAGAACGCGCAGACAAAGGCATTAAATAAATGAATAGAAAATTAATGATGCAAGCAGCAACTGATTCTACTAATCATTCTGAGTTTCAAAGAAGGCGTCGATATAGTTTCTGAAAGATAACTACGTTCTTACAAGTATTATAATGTAAGCTGACCCATAACTTACTATAGTAAGAAACTAGTAGAATGGAGGCTTGAACAACAGAACTAGAAACTAAAGTAATTCTGCAACAGACCATGGAAACACTGCCGTCATTGTGACTTGTGACATCTCAGCAGTAAGCAATAACCCGCCAATTGAGCCATCCGAACGGGTCTCAGCAGCAAAAGGTTTCTGCTCCTTGATTTAATCCTGAGAAATATACGAGTTTAATTAAACTTAGAACTAAAGTACATGATAAAAAGCAAAGTCAAACTGATGGAGGTAAAAATTTGAGCACAAAAGCAGTAACGTCTGGAGCCAAAAGAATGAACTATACTATTGGGTCAATTGGATCTTGCATCTTGTGAAAAATTAGTCTTTTTTTTAGATTCGTGAAAAATTAGTCTTTGTAAAACCCATTTTAGGCTAACCGATGCCAAAGAAAAGTTTCTTTGCGCACACTACCCCAACCACTAATCTCGGGTTTCCAGAAGATTGACAGTATATATACTAGCAGCAAAAGTGCAAAGCTTAATTAACTAGTTTGTTTTGCACCATCCAAACAAGTCACTTCGTAAACCCACCACTGTAACAGAGAATGTTCTTCCTCTTGTGTAACAGAACCACAACCTAATATAAAATCTGTGATTCGCCTAGTAAAATCTGCTAGCTAGTACCAAAACAGACTTGCATGCGGCACTAGTTGAGATCCAATCCAGACAAGTACTAGCTAGTAATTTGTACTAAGAGACAGTAGTAGGTTTTCCTTACACGAAAAAAGGGCGACATCCATGCGTATACGGCAACTGAGGTCCAAACAACTACTAGCAGAATCATCATGCGCTTCACCTTCACGTCGTTTCGGCGCTGGATCCTGATGGCCTGCACCTCGGCGTTGGCCTTTTGAAGATCCTCACGGAGCCGGGTTTCCTCGGCGCTGGACCCTGATGGCCTGCACCTCGGCGTTGGCCTTGTGAAGATCCTCGCGGAGCCGGGTTGCCTCGGCGTTGGCCGTTTGAAGATTCTCACGGAGCCGGCTTTCCTCGGTGCTGGCCTTGTGGAGATCCGTCCTGAGTTGTTGGATTGTCTCGGGCCCAAACTCGGCTATGGCGACCGCGAGCTTACTGCTGAGCTGTGTCGCCTCCCCACGAAGGATGGAGAGCTGCTTGCCTAACGCTCTCTCCACCAGGAGCTCCTCGCGGAGCCGGGCGTTGTCGTCTCGGACCGACTGGAGGGACATCACCAAATGCAGGCGCTCCCGGTCCCAGCAGGTCAGGTCGGAGAAGTTGGGCGAGGTGGTGGTGTCATCGACCTCCTGCTCGGGCTCGGGCTCGGCTACCTTGTTCACGGAGGGGGAGGAAGCAGCAGGCGACCATGAGTCGGAAGCCATGTATAGTTAAGGTTGTGCGTGGGTGACCAGCGAACAAGACGCAAGAGTGGCTCTCGATCGGGCTCAATATATTCTTTTTCACGGCACGGGAAGGCCAACTGCCGCCCCCGATCATGACGGCGAGGCCGGCAAACGCGGCAAGATCAAATTCGAAATCCAGCAAAACTTGCTTGCCTCTTTGGAATTCAAATTCGAAATCCAAACCAACAAGATTTGCACAGTCGGTCAGTCATGAGGTCACACATGCACGCGCGGCCGAGATAAAGAAGGCCGGATGCTGACCATACCGTATCGTGAATTCGTGATGCCGTGGAGCAGGATGCTGGCGTTTATGGACACTACTCGATTTTTTTTTAATTTCTGGACAGCTTGGTTCGTCCTTGCTAAATCATGAGCAATTTCTACTTGATTGGTAAAGGATAAATATGTTAATTTCATTACTTGAAGATGCATCATATATGATCATGCTTTCTTGTTAGAACGAATAGAAGGCACAAACTTTATTTCCTTTTTAGAATATTCTGTCAAGATTATACGTGACTTCCAATTAGAATTCTGGACTTCATTTCTTTTTATTTTTATAGTCCTGATTTCTGTGCTAGTCCAGATTTAACTTCAATTCTAATCATTAGATCTTCATAAAATCTAGGAGTACAAGCTATTCAACAAAATGATAACTGGAGCACGATGAAAATGAAAGTGAGAACCCGAAAATGTGTACTGGCTGAACTCAACAGTATTTCTGGATTCTAAAGACTAGGGATATGTTCATTAGAATGTACCACCAACCACCAACAAGCGTATTAAGCGCATCCCACAAAATAGTCATATAGAATAAGCAGCTAGCATAGGGAGTTAGGGATTGGAACAACAGGCCAAACAAAAAATCCTGAACGAACCAGAACGACAGCTACTGCGAATTCAGCTTAGGAACACAGGCGACATCCAACTCCACCCACAGTATAACTCCTCCCAGCGCTGCACAGCGACTTCTGCTTGCATCCGATTCTGAAAAAAAGGGACCATGCAAGAGAGGAGTTTACTGGGTTAGAGTTCATTGAAATACCTGGATCAGAGCAATCAAACTAGAGTGGTACGGATGGATCACACACTTGAGATTATTTTCCCCCTACATTCTCAATTATAAAGTTCGTTTTATCAAGACTCAGTTGATATCGAACAACCACTTAGGTAGGTAGTGTTAGTGACACATACACACTAGTAGTTTCTAATAAACAACCAATTTGAGTGTGATACCATTTCAGTCAACATATATATCAGAAAAAGAGCACACACACACAAGCACCCAATATATTTTTAGAGATAAAGGGAAATATTTATCTTCCCAAGTTGAAACAAACGGAACAAATTGCAAAAGCAACTAGTCATGTTGTGTACTAGTAGTAAAAATACACAATGATACGGCAGATTAATTACTTTGTGTCAATGACGACAGTAGTCGCTTACCCAAAATCCAAAACCAAGGATACGATATCCATCTGCGCGGCAAAGTCGTCACTGATCCTCCACGACGGGGGGTTGAGGAGGAGAACCCACCAGATCGAGTTTGTCATCCGGGTCGTCGGAGTCGGGCAGCAGCAGCAGCACCTGGTGGTTGAGCTCGGCGGGGTCGACGACGTCTGGGTACGTGGCGTGCGCGAGGCTCCGCATCCGGTTCATCCCCATGACGTACCTCTCGTTCATGGCCACCACGCTCCGATGGTCCAGGCTCGCGAGCTCCCTCTCGTGCTCGACTCTAATGGCCCGCACATGTGCCTGTGGTCGGCCCACGCCCTCATCAGCTTCTCCTCGAGCCGGCTTGCTTCGGCTTTGCTCGCCTCCAACTCCGCCGCGCGGATGGCGTGGATGCTCTCCAGCTCCGCCTTGAGCCGATCGACGTCGGCGTTGCTCGCCTCGAGCTTGGCCACCAACGCCGCGTCGATGCTCTGCAGCTCCGCATGGAGCTTCTCCACATCCTTCTTGAGTAGGCTGGCCTCGGCTTTCATCACATGGAGCTCATTAGCGCCGCGCTCCTGCTCCTCTCCAAGCCGCGTGGCGTGCGCGTCTCTCTCTGCCCGGAGCGCCTCGGCGAGCATGGCTGCGTTCAGCTCCTTCTCCGCCCGGAGCTCCTCGCCGAGCCGGCCAACCTCGGCTCTGGCTGCCTGCAGTTCTTCCTTGTGCCGGGCAACCTCGCCGTCGAGCGCGCGTATCTTCTGTTCATTGCCGTTCATCTCCGCGTCGAACGTCTGCAAGAACTGGAACATCAACGAGCGCGAGGCGGACGACGCCGGTTCAACAAAACCCATCCGTGTCGAGTCCGGTGCAGGGGTGGCCGCGGCAGCAGGTGATTCCGGCGACCTGCCGCGCTTCCTAGCGACCTCCTTCTCCTGCTGCTCGATCATGGTAACTTCGATGGGTTCCCTCTTCACCACCACCGCCTGCAGCTGCCCCGGGGCGGGAGAAAGAGAAAGACGCCGCCGGCCTGAGAGGAAGAGACCGAAGTCGATGCCGCCGGCGTTCCACGTCGCCACCTCGAGCATCAGCTTGTTCATGTCCGCCCGGCCAGCGGCGGTCAGCTGCGGCACCTCCACGGCCTTCCGGCTCGGCCGGCCCCACTTCACCGGACACTGCCATGGCGAACCCGTCGGCGCCTGGAGGAGAAAGAACCTGGTCCTCCAGTCCGAGTTCCCACCCGTCGACCCGGTGAAGAGGCGGCGCGGCGCGTGGCGCCTGGTCTGGAAGTAGTGCCACCCGGCGTCGTCGCCGCGGCGCGTGCAGAGGCTGAAGAAGCACCGGAACAGGGACGGCACGGGCTCCACGCCGGCGTCCCGGCACAGGAGCTCGAAGGCCGACACGTAGCGCCACGCGCTGGGCGTGAGCTGGCTCGGGGCGAGGCCGTAGTGCCGGAGCAGCGCGGCTTGGAAGCCGGCAACCGGGACGCGCAGCCCGGCGTCCAGCGCGTCCGCGTACACCGAGATGATGCTCTTGCCGGCGGGGAATGCCGCGCAGGCCGCCATCTTGCTGCCGGGCATGTGAATGATGTACTCCCTGGGACTGCCGTGCTTCCCGCGCAGCTGCGCCTTGATGTGGTTGCCGTCTCGCAGCGTCGACCGTGTCCACTCCGCCGCGGGCCACGACGGAGCGCCGGCGCCTTCGGCGAAGTAGGACCGGGTGGCCGCGTCCATCTTCTGCTCTTCTACCACGTCGTCTAACACCAACAACAACAGGTCTGCCATTGCCGGCAGGCAAGCTCTGGCTAGCTACTTTTTTTTTTCTTTTGACACCAAGCTCTAGCGGCTACTAGTAGGAACGAAGCAGGAGGATGACGGGACGGGAAGGCATGGGAACGAAGCAGGACTGCAGGAGGACTCGCGCGGTCCGATGACGCTGGGTTTGGTTTGTGTGTGTCTTTTTTTTTTTTTTTTTTTTTTAAACGTTTGTGTGTGAGTCTTGCACCAACATCACGCAGCACTATGCGATAGAAGGCGCCTGCAAGAAACAACTGTGCGAGGTCAAATCGCTCATGTCTGCTCGTCCTATCCTATTCTCTCTCTCTCTCTCTCTCCTGCTGTGTCCTTGAGCCGCCTCGTTTTTGTGGCTGCACCGCTCACATGCATGCTGGTGAGCAAAACAATCTGTGAGCAGCGTCAGGCCGGCAGCAAGCAGATGAGGTCAGACCGTCAGAGTTCTCATCAACTGACTGCGGCGACTGGCGAGTCGCATCGCCTGGACACCAGGTTTTACGGGACAGTAGACCTGCACGGCTCTCTTTATCCACCCGTGTCCACAGCTCTATCCTCGATGGAGTATTTACAATTAAAAAACATCCTGCAAAACCACACTCCAACCTAAACCATCATTTCTATTTTCTCAAAAATAAATAGAAAAAAATTAAAGAAACCACCAAATCAACCAATGAATACAGACTTGCTGCAGGATGGACCGAATCCTATGTATACTTCTCTCCCTCCGGTGTTGGTTTCACCGGACAAGAGTCATCTTAGGCTAGGACAGGAGTCATTATTTAAATGTTAATAAAGACTTTGATTCACTATTGTTTGAATTTGCAATGGAACCTTCGGTCAAACAACATGTCCAATGCAGATATATGTCTTGCTTCAAAATTAATCCACAATCGTTTTAAGGTGAAACCCAGCAAATGACTCATTTTTCTACTACCACTGTAAAAACGATGAAAACACTGAAACAAGAAAACCATCGGTTTTGCATCATGTGACCGTCATGACTGCTCTTCCCTATCCTTTGATCTCAAAAACGGGCTCTTGATGTATGGATCAATTTGCCCACCTTAGTGTACTCAATTTGTCATTTGAGCACTTCCTTGGTCATTGCGATCAGTAAAACCAAATGGTATTTTTAATAAAACTCCAACTTATATACTATAACAAATATTGTGTGTGATTTTATTGGTTTCTTGTTTGGTTTTCAGTGACAAAAAAACTGTTGCCATTCTGTGAACCATAGTCGAGAAGTAAAGATAAGTAGAACATCACGGTGGACTTTGGTCTGGGTGGACTCATAAATAAAATGCTATCAAATGAAGAGTTTTTGCCCAGTTAGCGGACGAGATTTAAAGATAAATCTATCAATGATACAAAAATCAAAGGTAAGTTGTGAATTTCTCACTTTGTTTTTGTTTCTTAGAATTAGATGTAACTAAAACGTAACAGAGCACCATAATACTCTTCTTAGTTGTGAAAATTAAAAGTAACGTTAATAAGTGTTCGGGAAATTTGTCCGAAACACACTGAGAAACGACGGTTTCGTTCACAACACACTCACAATCACGTTTTTGTCTGAGACATACTACGATTTTAGGTACCCTCGTCTCTAGCACACTATTACCGTTTAATAATTGTTTTCAACTTTTTTATCTCAACGTACAAAACATATTAAACATTGAATCTTTGCATAAAAATACATTGTTGTATTCTCTATCATTAAAAAATAAAGCTAAATTTTTTCTTATTGTTCATATAATTTTCTCATTATTTTAATATTTAATTTGTCAAGCAATTCATGTCAATAATAATAATAAATATATCTATATTTTTTTATGATAGAGAATACAACAATGTATGTTTGTGCAAAAATTCAAATATCAATATATATTGTGTATTAAGATAAAAAAGTTGAAAATAATTGTTAAACGGTAATAGTGTGTCATAGACAAGAGTATCCAAATTTGTAGTGTGTCTTAGACAAAAACGCGATTATGAGTGTGTTGTGACAAATTTTCCTAAATGCTTGTTATCTTTGCACTTTAAAATCGGTATTCTGAATAAAATATAGACGATGATATTTAGATATGAGGGGCAATTGTGTTTTTACCCCACTCTTAATTCTAATTGTGATTTGAGAATGAGGGTAAAAACACAATTGTTCCTTTGGATATCAGATCAGGTTATTCAATTTTGAAGTTTTGTGAGTCTTTTAACATATAAAATTTGACTTTAGCTGAGTATAGTCAGATTATAAAATTTGAAAAATCTAGGATCTAGATTTTAGAATTCATTTTTTTTCTATTTGAAGACCTCATAAATTAAAATATCTGAATCCTAAAAACCTCACTGGATCCAAACATAACTTAAATGTAATTAAAATATTTTTTATTTTTAGTGAATCTGAAACGGTAACAAATGCATCATAACTCACATTAGAATAACATGTTTTATTTTATTTTTTACTCTAAACATTTAATGGTGACAATTTAATTTACAAAATACTCGGTCTGAAAGGCATTCATATTTATGAACCCATCGACGGGTACTCACACCATTCACATAGACGGATAGCTCGCTAAAGCTTCTTTTACAAATACCTTAGCGTTGATAACCGAGAGCCATAGCACTGCAGCACCTTGCCTTTCCTCCCTGCCGGCATGACATCTCAATGGTGCTGCGAACAGGCGACAAGCGCACAGATCGATGGATATGAAACAAGCAAGCTGGATACAGTACAATGCTAATCTTTGAAGCCGATAAGGCTATCCGCACACACGTGGTATTTTATATTTATTCTCTAAAAGAGATATTCTATCCTAGTCAGTAAGTTTCTCTTCTCTATATTAATTTTTATTGCACTCGTTATGCTCTATATCCATCCTCTATATTAACTACCATATATTATTATAATAAATAGTACCAAATAGTACACAAATAGTGCATGGAGCAGCATCTCTGTCAACGCTAGATTTATCGGACCCGGAAGCTTACGGAGCGATAGAGGATGCGGTACAGAAAACCGGTGCAGCTCGCTGTCCGCTAAACATTCCTGGAGGTTTGTATGCAAGACGCCGGTGCACACAGGCTAAGACTGTCCGCACTCGTCGTACTATATATTTACCCTCTAAAACAAATATTCTATCTTGATCAGCAATATTCTCTCCTCTATATTCAGTTTTTCTATACTCATTTATACTCTATATACATCCTCTATATCAACTAACCAATATTTTATTTATCCAACTAACAACAGCAGCACAACCCCAGCGTATGGAGAGCAAAAAGTGGAGCATGATGGGGCCAGCAAGCACATAGGGTAACTCCTCTATGCCCCTAGAAATAGAGGATTCAATTCTCGTACTCTTTTTTACCGATCCTTTTACAGTAGCCGGTGCAGCGCTCGTTCCGGTAAAATCGTCCTGGGACGAGATGGCGGTCCCGGTGCGGACAGCCTAAGGCTCTCAGTTTCAACTGTGCTACACCTATGCCCCTAACCATGCAGCTATTTGAGTCAGGTCACGGTTAGTTTGTTTCCTGCATATTGTATATCTATCTATTTAATAATAAAAGAAGATAAATTTCTCATCACAGTGGCTAGAAAAAAAAAATAAGTTAAAAATTTACAGAAAAAAACAAAACATCCAGCCTTTAATCTTCTCTGTATATTATCTCTTATATATATATATATATATATATTGATTTATCTCCCTTGTATTTCTCACTCCGGCATCAGGAACTTTGGCCGGCAGAGTTCGATTCCCATTGTCTACGGAGGCTGATGCAGACTAGGATGGGAGGCGCGTTAACTCCGCGCGCCCCCCTGATACACGCATTATATTTCATGTTTCTGACACAGGCTTAATTTTTTGTATGTGGGCATATGCACATATGCCAAAAAAAAAATATATCTCTATAAACATGTTACAGTAAAATATTGAAAAAAACACACGTTGTAATAGTGTTTCTATTTAATGAATAATTACATAAGTAATGAACGTGTTTTGTTTAATAGACAATTACATAAGTAATAGACTTCTGTATCAACGACTATGCTTTTGCCACACTTCACTTAGAAGAGGATTACTTTGAATCGGACCAGTATTTGTAGTAACGTTGATTGTAGTTTTACTAGCAGACATCATAGAGACAGGAATTGTAGCCCGATCAAGGAAAAACAGGTTTCCTTTTTCAAGGTTCTATTCTGGTACGACCGACGATTGTACCATGTTTCCCTGTTCAAAAAAATTGGATTGAGAGCAATTTCCAACCGATCAAATATATCATAGAAGCATAAGAGATTATTAACTAGCCATCTCTGTAAAACATAGACCAACAAAAGCATGGACAACTTCTTGCCAATGTTTTATGAAAACAAAAATGACTTACGTAAGTTTGTATTTGTAGCGACAACGCTCAAGGAAAGAGAAAAGCAACAGGCACGATAAAAAATACTTTGGCTTGTACATCTAGCTTATCAATAGAATTCCAAACTATTCACGGTCACATCGAATTAAGGGGTTCCATGTGCTCAAATGTCATCTTGTTTAAGAATAGAATTCATAATTTTCCATGCTCACATATTGAATTAGGGGCTCACATATTCAAATAAAAAATAATCACAGACCTTTACTCTAAAGAGGTAAAACATGTTAGTTTTGCTTCTTGGTTTCTTAAAATAAAGCTAGAGGTTCCAAACAGGATCTATTTTCTTTAAGAAACATGTCTAAGTTCATCTTCTGTTTTGGTTTTGCAGTTCGTTTATGGAAGTCTTTGTGACAGGCATCAGACAGTATTGCTATTTTACTAACCTGAGCCATGTTAATCTATTGATCTAATAACACCAGGTAGGTGGATGACACCAGATAATAAACCATCGTTATGATTATTATTAGATTTCACTATAGAACATTTGTGGTTTTCCAGTCTTTGTCTGATTTCTAGATAAGCAATATTCGTTATGGTATAATGCATGGGAAACAGGGAAACAATAATAAGAATATTGTTTTTATTTACAGTTAAACTGGAATGTTGTTGTCTGCCATCCATTGGCAAAGGCCAAAGTAGTACCTAGTTTGTTTCTTTTGTATGGGCTACATGCTAATATTTCCCTAGACCGAAGCTAACTGTCTTGATTGGCCTGTCAATTAATTTAACTACCTATTGGAACGGGAGCAAAGAACAATGTAAGCTAAATGTGTGCAGTAAGTACGAAATAACAAATAATGCATTTATATGGAAGGGCACAAAAGCAAGTTGTAACAACTAACATATTTTGTTAGAAAATCAAGAATGTTTTATTTGAGCATGTATCTTACACCCAACAAAGTTGTTTGGTGCAACATAACACACTACTCTAGTTATGTGTAATGGGAAGAAATTGTAAGATCTAATAAATTTGATGTCCTAAATCAATGTCAACACGAACTTTATCATGATATATGATAATATGAATACTGCAAATTAATAATTTTAACACTACAATTGCATGAGAAAATTTTGGTGTTCTAAATCAATGACAACACAAACTTTATCATGATATATGAATACTGCAAATTAATACTTTTGATTTTGACACTACAATTGCATGAGTTATTGAGCACAATCAAAAGCGGAAGAATAATCCTCACCTTGGTGCAAGATAACAGCTGGTTCTTGGTGTTGGAAACCTGGATCCATTTCTTGTGGTTTTGTAACCGACAAGTTGTTCACTCTCTCCGACATCTGTAAAATCAAATCTGATATAAGCATGCGGAGGAAGAAAAATGTCCTATTTTGGAGTTTATGTTGATTGTGGGTGCTCAGATGTGGCTCAATACTCAGTGCAAGCTACAGAGGCCTGTTGGGGGGATCACTTCGCAAGCCACCCTTCGAGGGTTCATCGAAGTCGGGCTGCGAACAAAAGTTAAAGTCAACACATTATTATCCTTGTTATTATTATCAACCAAAACTTCGAGGTACATGTGTTCATCGGAGGCCACGAAGAAACCAAGACCCTTCGAGCATTACTTCTGCGCCCTCGGAGGATGAAGCCGTCATCCTTCAAAGGACAGGGCACTGGGCAAGATCAAGAGCCTGTTTGGCGCGAAGAGAGCAACACGTGGCACCAACACGTGTTGTGGCGTGCGGAGCAAGGAAGGGTACCAAAAGTGCTCAAATGACTGATTTATCCTTTATGACCATTTTGTACAGAATATTCAAAGAATATAGTAGGTAATTAGGGACAAAATAGTCATTTGCATATGGCCTAAGTACGGGCCTATAAGAGGAACACCCCTACTTAGATGTAACAGGACGAATCTTTTTAGGAATACGTGAGAAGAGCCTTTTCGTTCCGTTTCATACCCTTTGCAATTCCTTTCCATGTTTACTCTTTCTGTTAGTGACACTGAAGCTCGCGCTCAGTGACACCAACAGTGACGCCCACCGTGTTGTGAGCTCGTACATAAGCTCACGATGACTCAACTCCACGGACTGCTGTCTTCGAGCGGCACTCCGCCCCCACGAAGCAGCGCTTTGGGAGACCCCCAACCAGCTAACGACCAATCTACATCACAAGTAACAAAAGAGAACACCCCCGAAGTACAACCATCGCTTCAGGCGGAAGCAGCAGGTAACCTAAAAGACCCAGTACAGCGTCCTGAACAACCGTCGAGCTCAAACCCTCTGGGAAGCAACACCCCAACCTTGATGACAGCAGCACAAGAGATGGAATTGTTAGCCCAAAGAGCTGAGCACCTTGAGCAACTCAAGCAACATCTGTTGCAAGAATAAGAGCTAAGAAGCAAAGCGCTGTCAGAGAGAGAGAAAGGATTACAAGAGAAAGAGTACATAACTCAGCTCAGACTCAAGAATCTGCAACTGGCAAAAGAAGTCGAAAAACTCCAGAGAACCATTGGCAGGGCAAGTCGCCAGGAATCAAACCCAATGTCCGAAGCCCACCCGTACCTGAAGCAAGAAGTACCACTCACACCAAGCCATCAGCAAATAAAAGTAACATGCTCAGTTTGGTGACAAAAGTAGAGTATAAAGTGTATTTATCGCGCTTCACTTTCACTCATTGTAGTATGGCCATGTTTCATGATTTTTTATTTATAATGTTTTGTTTTCAATTGCTATCCCTGATATTTAATAATTATATATAAAGAAATTCAAACTAAATAATACATATCTACATGCAATTCCATTTGCAAAAATATGATACAGTAGCAGGATAGAGAAGCAATAATCAGTGATGATCATATTCCTCTGTGTAGACACTATCTATATTCCTTTAGTGCCGAAAGGCTCAGTAGGGTCTACTGAAACATTTGGTAGAAATAAATGTATGAGTTTTCCCACGTGTTTATCTTCTAATCTAAGACCATGGTTTTTGCTCCCCATTTCAGCTGCATTTGCGGACTCCAAAGTTTATGAACAAAATTAATGGTAACTAACAGTGAGATGATGAAACAGAGTGTTTATAAAAAAAGAAAATAAAAGAGAGATCATGAATATATAAAATTAGAATATCTGATTACTATACATGATTTTCAAAAGTAGACCGAACGTAATGAATTTAATATTAATTTAAGGATAACTCTGGATATTAGTCAAGCGGCCATTTAGGCATTCCATCAAACAGTATGCGTGCATGCTCATGTTGTTGTGCCATAAAAAAAATGGATAAAGAGCTCACTTTAATCTGATTCCACCGTTCCTAATGCTGGAGATAGTAAGTAGCAGAGCAGGTTCAGCATTTCACGTCTTCCTTTTTGCAATAATTAGAGCATCCTTCTATGGTGACTGTGTGACAGATGTAATTGTTCCGTATTGGGCCAAGCAGGCAAGATGCAGAAACATGCGAAGGAGGCGATTGCTGGTTGAGACGGAGCACGGGCCTCCATGCACCGACCAAGCCTTGACCTATGCGATGGAGCACGGCTTCGCGCACTGTTCCGTGGCAACAATCGTGGAAGGGAAGCAAGCAACGCTCACGGAAGGAGGCGGCGGTGGCGGCAAAGAACAAAAGTAGCGAATGGGAGACACAGAGGTGCTGGGATAGAAGGCAGCGGCGCCAACATACTTACCAATCATTGACTGTAGCAGCAGTGGCGGCGCTGCGCTTCACGCCGGCGTTGCCTGCAGAGGATTGGGGCAAGGTGATCAATCGAGGGAGTGGAGGACCTGATCGCAAGTAATTTGTATTTGGCATTTCTAGAAGGGTCTAGATGCATACATTTTGTGGTACAATTTCACGGTCAGATATTGTCTGTGTGAAGATCCAACGGTCATGTTTTATTGATGACGTGGCATGGTTTTTTGATAAGAGAACGCACGTGTTTTTATATATTTAGATCTATCAATGATACAAAAATCAAAGGTAAGTTGTGAATTTCTCACTTTGTTTTTGTTTCTTAGAATTAGATGTAACTAAAACGTAACAGAGCACCATAATACTCTTCTTAGTTGTGAAAATCAAAAGTAACGTTAATAAGTGTTTGAGAAATTTGTCCAAGACAGACTGAGAAACAACGGTTTCGTTCAAAACACACTCACAATCACGTTTTTATCTGAGACACACTACGATTTTAGGTATCCTCGTCTATGGCACACTATTACCGTTTAATAATTGTTTTTAACTTTTTTATCTTAACACACAAAACATATTAAACTTTGAATCTTTGCACGAAAATACATTGTTGTATTCTCTATTATTAAAAAATAAAGCTAGATTTTTTCTGATTGTTCATATGATTTGCTCATTATTTTAATATTTAATTTGTCGAGCAATTCATGTCAATAATAGTAATAAATATATCTATATTTTTTTTATGATAGTGAATACAATAATATATGTTTGTGCAAAAATTCAAAAATCAATGTATTTTGTGAATTGAGATAAAAAAGTTGAAAATAATTGTTAAACGGTAATAATGTGTCATAGACAAGAGTACCCAAATTCGTAGTGTGTCTCAGACAAAAACGCGATTATGAGTGTGTTGTGAATGAAACCGCCGTTTTTCAGTGTCTCTCAGACAAATTTTCCTAAATGTTTGTTATCTCTACACTTTAAAATCGGTATTCTGAATAAAATCTAGACATGATATTTGGATATGAGGAGCAATTGTGTTTTTACCCCACTCTTAATTCTAATTGTGATTTGAGAATAAGGATAAAAACACAATTATCCCTTTGGATATCAGATGAGGTTATTAAATTTCAAAGTTTTGTAAGTCTTTTAACATATAAAATCTGACGTTAGCTGGGTATAATCAGACTATAAAATTTGAAAAATCTAGGATCTAGATTTTAAAATTCATATTTGAAGACCTCTTAAATTAAAATATCTTTGCGAGGTCAAATCGCTCATGTCTCCTATTCTCTCTCTCTCCCTGCTTGCTACCGCTGCGCTCCTGGTGCGCCGTGCGCGGAAAGGCAGGCATACGGCGATAGCGATGGTCCAGAACAAAGTGATGGTCAAAATAAGCAAAACAGATGTCAGCAGCGTCAGTCCTTTGTAGCAGCGCAGCGGCAGCAGGCAGGAGCGTCTCTCTCCCTCTCCTCTGTTGCAGCTGTTTAAGTCGCGTAGCGGTCCCATATTATTTACTCCTTTCGTTAAACAATATACTACTATCTCTTGACATATATATTGGGAAATGAAAAAATTGCATTAAAATGTGAGGAGTATTATATAATTTAGGATAATTTAAAAAGGCTAGAGTTTCATATAATATTGAATGGAGGTTTATTGATAATATGTATCACTTTCTCTGTTCTAAATTACTTATCATTATATCTTTATATCAAATTTATTAGACATTTAGTGAACATAGACAAACTGTCTGTCCAAATTCATTAGAAACACTCTATAAATCTGGACATCACCAAAACTCTTCCATAATGACAAGTAAACTGGAACTGAAGGAGCATCATACTATACTCGTTTAGTTTTCTAATTTATTTGTTATGCTCACATTTTAATATAACTTGTTAGAGCATCTCCAATAAACTAGTCATATTGTTAGCTAAATTTAAAGATTTTATCTCTTTGCAAAAATAGAAACCGTTCTAAAACAATAGAGTAAACCAACAGATTAATTACATCTTAATTCTCCATATTCAAAACAACCTCCACGTCATCCATCTTCTTTTTTTTTTCCTAGCCACGTAGATGCCGCCGGGAGCGGCTAGACGCAAGGCATCAATGCGCTGCACGCAGGCCTGAATGCTTATGTAGCCGTGGAAAACAATTGCGCTTCCTGACCTGGTTCGCGTTGACGCACTCGCCTTGACGCTTGCATGCACCCAGGCCTCAGACGCCGAGGACGAGGAGTCCTTCCTGGAGCGCCATGCTGCCTGCACGCAACCATTCAACATCTAGACTGTAAGGCAAACAACAATGAGTTTCACCCACACGGACAACGACAACATTTAGCATGTATGGCAAACAACAATTCCAGAGATGTTGAGTTGATTACTGCAATATAACATTCCAGAATTAGAATTAGCTATGAATGGCAAACAATCACCCACGGTGATTTGCTGCGCGGGAGTGGAGAGGGCCACGCGCGCGGGAGGAGATCGAGCCGCGGGAACAAAAAACAACACACGGGGAAAGAGTGTGCACTCGAAGGCCGATGGCGAGCAACGCTCGCTCGGTAAAGATGCAGAGCGAAGAGGCCGGGATAGCGATCGGGAAAAAGAAAGAGCAAGAAAGAAAGTCTGTTGGATTGTAATTTTACTCTTCGTTTTCTATATTTAGCTATTCAATCCATTATATAGAGTCTATTGGAGATGCTCTTATCTTTCTTTTCACTATCACAAATAGGGCCTGTAGCGGCGGCAGGCAAACCACCGTAGCGGCGCGAGCCAAAGTCAGCCGCCGCTTCAGAGCCAATGGGCACTACCCTAACTAAAACCGCTGTTATAGGACACCTAATAGCGGCGGTTGACATTGTCAATCGCCGCTATTTAGGGCATACTAGCGGCGGTTGATAATGCCAACCACCGCTATAAAGTGTTTAGGCTATAAAAGTCGCGTTCGGATAGCTCCGGCCCTCACTCGAACAGTGGCAGCCCAAAAATTTAGGCAAATCATGAAAATCAAGGGGGAAAGGTTTTGAGTTCATTTTTTTTTTACAGAAATTTGCTCTATGAGATAAGGAGAACTCATCCCATTGGTTTTTTTGTGCTCTTATTTTAAAATTAAGTAGAATTTTGGGTTCTAAGTTTGTTAGGTTTTCATCAAATTTTAGCTAAATTCGTTTGATTTGGATGGTTCTACTTGGTTAAAGTTGAAGTTTATGAAGGCATATATCATCTCTTTTTATCACTACATAAAAAAATATTATATTTAGCCTATTTTATGTCAATGGGAATCTAGATCTAGTTTGGTTTTTAAAAGAGAGAAAATAGTATTAGGGCAAGAGGGATGTTAATTATTTTATTATCTTTTGATAAAAATTAAATAATATATAAAATAATTTAATGTTTGTTTCATTTTACCTTGCAAAATATTTCTCACTTCATGTATATTATTTTTCAATGTTTATATATTTAGTGAATATTTAAAATTTTTGTTACACATAATTAATTAATTAATTTCTAATATTTTTTGGCTAGATGGTGATAAAAGTTAAATAATATATAAAATAATTTGATGTTTGTTTCATTTTATCTTGCATAATATTTTTCACTTCATGTATATTATTTTTCAATGTTTATATATTTAGTGGATATTTAAATTTTTTGTTACAAATAACTAATTAATTAATTTCTAATAATTTTTTGGCTAGATGGTTATAAAAGTTAAATAATATATAAAATAATTTGATGTTTGTTTCATATTATCTTGCATAATATTTTTCACATCATGTAATATTCAATATATATATAACTATAACTATATATATATATATATATATATATATATATATATATATATATATATATATATATATATATATATATATATATATATATATATATATATATATATATATATAGTTAGCTAATCGCCCGAGAAGAAACGTGGTTACCTTTCAGGCATACGACATCAATGGTTTTACCTTCTACATCCAACAGAAGGATAAGAAGAGCAAGTGTCAAAACAGCGGTGTACGAGTAGAAGCCATTGACGAAGAGGACCAGACGACCTCGTATTACGGTACATTGAGGAAATATGGGAGCAAGATTACGGTGCAAATTTATTGGTTCCCATATTTAAAAGCAAATGGGTGAAGCACCCAAATGGCATCGAGATAGATGAATATGGTTTCGCAATTGTCGATCTTAACAATGTTGATCACAAAGATGAGCCTTAGATACTTGCCAAGACCGTGTAACATGTGTTTTATGTACTTGATCCAAAGGATGAAAAGAAATACAATGTTGTTCCAGGTAAACAAAGAATCGTTGGAGTGGAGAATATGGAGGATCGAGATTACTACAATCAATATGACGAGGTGCCATGTTTCATAGATCCGAAAAATTTTAAAGTCTTGGAAGCAAGACTCTCCTTTGCTGGCGGAATGCCCTACATGCGCACCGATCACTGCCAAGGAAAAGTCATTTAAGGATAACTCAAGCATCATGTAATTTTATTTTTTTAAGTATCTTTTATTATTCGAACCTTGTATTATGTTCTATGTAATTTATGTTTATTTGAATATAAAGATTGTGTAACTTATTTTTATAAGCATCATGTAGTTTGAAGTTATAGGGGCTAAATGTAAATATAAAAGAGTTTAGGGATCTATATGTAATTTTATAAAAAGACAAGAATTAAAGTGTAAAAATATTAGGACTGAAATGTAATTAATAAAAAGTCTAGGGTTGTTTCTGCAAAAGTTTAGGACCTAAACATAATTTTAATTAAGTACAAGGGCCTAAGTGTAAAAATACAAAAGTAAAATATAATTAATTATAATGAACTTAGGGGTTCTTTTGTAAAATTATAGGGCTAAGATATTATTTATAAAAAAATCAATAGTTTAATTTTTAGAAAATCAATAGTACAATTTTTAGAAAATCAATAATAGGGTTGTTTCTGCAAAATTTTAGGACTTAACATTAATTTTTATGAAGTATAGGGACCTGAGTGTAAAAAGATAGGAGTAAAACATAATAATAATGAACTCATGGGTTCTTTTGTAAAATTCCAGGGCTTATATAATCTTTATAAAAAAATAAGGGCTAAAATGAATAATACAATTTTTGAAAAATGAATAACACAATTTTTTTTAAAAAAAACCGACATGTTTTTAGCGGCGGCTAACAAAGTAAACCGCCGCTAAAGAGAATTTCCTTATATAAAATGGAGCGCGGCAGGGCCCAAACCGACATGTTATTAGCGGTGGCTAACAAAGTCAACCGCTGCTATTGCTTTGTAGCGGCGGTTTGCTTTGTGAGCCGCCGCTAAAGAAAATTTCGTTATATTAAATAGGACGGGGCAGGGCCCAAACCGACATGTTTTTAGCGGCGGCTAACAAAGTCAACCGCCGCTATTGCTTTGTAGCGGCGGTTTGCTTTGTGAGCCGTCGCTAAAGAGAATTTCGTTATATAAAGTGGGGCGCAGGGGGCCCAAACTCTAACCACTGTGGCGAGAAGAGACGACGCCATCAGGCTGCCCAGGTTCCAAGCGCCGCCGCCTCCTCTCTCCTCATCCTCCGTCCCTGAGCGCCGTCGCAGGCACCCTCCTCGTCCCCAAGCGCCGCCGCGGGCCCCCTCCTCATCCCCTAGCGCCGCCACGGGCCCCCTCCTCATCCCCGAGCGCCGCCACGGGCCCCCTCCTCGTCCCCTAGCGCCGTGGCGGGCCCCCTCCTTGTCCCCGAGTGCCGTCGTGGGCCTCCCCCTCGTCGACGACTCGCTCCTTCGTCCCCGGGGGCCGCCGCGGGCACCCTCCTCGTCCCCGAGCGCCACCTTGGGCCACTCCTCATCCCCTAGCGCTGCTACGGGCCCCCTCTTCGTCCTCGAGTGCCACCACGGGCCCCCTCCTTGTCCCCTAGCGCCGTCGCGGGCCCCCTCCTCGTCCCCGAGCGTCGCCGTGGGCCTCCTCATCCTCGAGCGCCGCTGTGGGCCTCCTCATCCCCGAGCGCCGCCGCGGGCTCCCTCCTAGTGCCTCCCTCTCTGACACCCTCGAGCTCGTCAATGACCAGGTGCGTCATCCCTCTCGATGTGCCCTCTGCCTCACCCCTCCTCCCTCACTCACCCTCTCTCTCCATGCTTGCTGTCCTAGGCTTACTGATGCCATATACTTGCTGTCCTTTGCTTGCTGCCATGGTGTGTCATGGTTCTGAAAATTCTAAGAATTGGTGTGTCATGGTTCTTGTGGCCTATGCTCACTGCTAGTTACTACCCTATCATTGTTGCCTTGATCAATTTTTGTTGTTGTCCTCTAAAATGATCATAGTATCATTATTATCTTTATTTGTACATAGGTAATTTCTAAAAATTGGCTGTGACAGATGAGGCCCTCGAGCAGCAAGTGGAAGAGGTGCCTGCTCAAGGGTCCACACACAAACGCAAGCGCGGTCAGCGCTCCGTGAACAAGGCAGAGGGCATCTACGAGGTTACTGCACTAGATCCCAAAGATGGAGAATTGATTGAACCCGCTGGTGTTATCACCAAATGGCGGAACCGTTGCAGCAAAGTGGTGAGGGACCATTGCAAAATCACGTGGCAAGATTGGCGCCAAGTCCCGGATGGTAGAAAAGACGATATGTGGGCTGACGTCACGGCAACCATCCTGTTCCAGCCAGCAGATCTCAAGAGAGCCACTCTCAATCACATCTTTCGAGATTACAAGTCCAAGCTCAACTGTCAATACGTCAATAAAAATCAAACCCCATTCGACAAGCATGGAAATATTAGTCAGCAGGAAGGGGACGAGTTTATTGAGCAGAAGACGAGTAGTGCTTCAAAGGAGCTCAATGAAAAGATGGTTGAGCTCAACAAGCGGAACAAGTACAAGCCACGGTTAGGTCCGAGCGGATATAAAAAGAAGATTCCGATTTGGAGAGAGCAGGAAGCCAAGCTCCACATGGAAGGAAAACCTCATCCTTTGCCAAACACCAATGAGCGTACCAGGAATTGGATATATGGTCGCTTTGAGTTAACCGATGAAGGAGAGATTATTGTGAAGGATCCCGCGACAGTTGAGGTCGTGCTAGCCTTGAAAGTTCCCATCGCGACGCAGACGGAGTCTGTTCTGTTTACACCGGAGTATCACAAGGATGAGCTAGCGAAGGCTATTGGGACCAAAGAACATGGTGGTTGGGTATGAGGAGTGTCATCATCGGCAACATGGAAAGAAGGTTTCTCTAATACATCCTCACACCTCTACAAGAAGCATACATTGCACAAGAAAGAGGGAGAAGATAAAGCCAAGGAGGATTGGAGGCGACAACTTCTTATGTTTGCTATCGATAAAGAAAGCAGTCGTTTGGACCCCAACCTGCAGGCTGCGATGGATGCCTTCTTACGTGGTTCGTCCACATCCACGCAACCATCCGTCTCCATGCAACCATCCGTCTCCGGTCAACCATCAGTCTCTATGCAATCAGAAACAGAGAACATCATTGAGGATATTCCTTGCGAGTTGCATGTGACATTTGGTTACAAGGGGAAGACGATGAAGGTTGCATCCGGCACGACATTTCTAGGAGAGATGCTCCATAACAGGGATATCCCTCTAGGTTACGTGCGTATCAGAAATAGTACCTGACTATAAGAATAATGAGATCGAATGCCCGATACCTGATGCATGTATAGAAACTCTCCAAGATGCCCTTGGCTCTTTCATTATTTGGAAACACCGTGATGTTGTCCCCTCAGCACGAGTTTCTCCACCCCGTTGTCTAGGCACGGGTCCTTTCATGCGAGCTAGCCAATCAATACAGGTGGACAGCCGTCTCCTCTGTCTGCGGCAGCCTCGGGAAACAAGCTCCAATCTCCTCATGCGGAAGCCGACTCGACTCATAGTCCTATAATCCATAGTGACAACGAGCCTCTTCCGCAGAGTGTTCAAGTTCAGGCTCCGATAATCCAAGTCCAGCCTGCACCAGTTGTCGTCAAGGCTTCGGTAATCCCAAAGACGATTACCGGTTTTGACAAAGAGCCAAAGAACCCAAAAGCAAAAAGTGATGTTGATAAGTACTTGGTTGCATTGAAAAAACGTCTAGCAAGCACCGACAAGCTCGTCCTGCAAGAAGAAGATCCTCGGGATGTATTATCGTGCGATGATCAAATTTTGGAGAATCCTGCGGACGATGTGGACTACCCAAAATTTATACTCGGTAAACCCCTTATATCAAATAACATGTACAAGAACCTGCCGTGGGAGATGCGAAAGTTGCACGACCGGTACATGATGGCGTCAAAGGAAGGGGTCACCATAATCACCTGTAGAATTCCAAAAGAGGTGTTCAACGAAGATGACGAACAAATCTTATACCTTTTTTGGGAGGATGTCCACTCGATGTTTCGTCTAGACCAGATGGACGTCACCTTCATCACCCTGTGGTGCATGTAAGTGTCATGTTCGATCTACTTCGTATTTCTAGCATAATTCCATATATGATCTTATGTTTTTTTTTTAGTATGAACTCCTTTTTCCAAAGAAAGGAGACCAATAGAAAAGATTGGAGAGTGGTCTACGTCAACCCAAGCCGGATCAACCAACGGTAAATCCGAAAAATTATCCGGATAAGACACCGACAGAGCTTGCTGAAATCAAGACGGTCTTGACAACAGAAGCAAGGACTTATATTGCAAATTACTTGTACGACTGCTTTATGAGGTGGCAAGATAGAGAGTGCATTATGGCCCCTTACAACTTCAATTAAGTTGGACAACTACTGCCTTCGTCATGTATCCTATGTTAAAATTAAATCCAATCATAATTAACTTGTTGACAACAAACATTGTTGTAGCGATCATTAGATCTGTCTGATGATATTTCCGAAAAAAGGGTATCTTCTATCGCTCGACAGCCTGGACTACGACAAGAACTTATATACGACATTCTGGAAGTCATATATCGGTAAGAAATTGGTCTACGTGTGTATGGTTTGATGATGTTAATATCATCTACTTATAAGCTTTTGTCGATCGCGCAGTGCTTACGAGAAATATGTTGTAGCCGGTGGGGCATGTCATCCTACAAGGAAAAAGAAGATGTACTTCCGTCATAAGTTTTGGGTAAGACTTATATGCATCTCATACATGTTCTTATCGTACTATCCATTCATATAATTATCATAGGTATAAACTTGTGTTCTCTACTTTATAGTGCAATAAGCAAATATGAGGAAGTGTGCATTGTGGTTACTACACTTGTGTGTTCTCGGCCGGCACTTCAACTTACCTGGACCATATCATTAAGGAGTCTCAACAAGAGGTAAGTTGATTTTGTTTATGTCCATTTTATTTTACCTGGATCATATCATTGAGGACTCTGCTCATGTGACACAGAAAGCCACAAGATCAAAGAGAGAATGGGCTGCAAAGATGAAAAGGAACGACGTGATCAAAAAGGGTATAATTCCTGAATCACGCGTTCACTTAAGTACAAATGTCATGTATCTAGTTGTAGCTTCTCTTTGTCATTTTATGTTGAGAGAGGTAATTAGTCCAGAAGGAAAGTGCTTTGACTCAAACAGTGAACTAGCAACAAAACATATGTCCCTTTGTGAGTGGGCTGGTTCAAGAGCATCATATGAGCCTAATGTGTCGAAAAAAGATGATGACTATGCATTAGGGTTCATATAAAATATTTTGTAAGCTCGATTGAATATATTGATGACAATGTTCTATATATTCTATGATGAGATGTAAATATCTGTGATGAGATTGTAAATACCTATGATGAGATGTTGTAAATATCTGTGATGAGATTTGTAAATTTTTTTGTATGCAGAATTTGTGATTTCTGTATATTTGCTAAATTTTATTTTTTTTTGAAAAATAACAAGTAGCGACGGTTGATGTTGTCAACCGCCGCTACTAATAGCCAACAGTAGCGGCGGTTGATGATGTCAACCGTCACTACTAATGGCTAACAATAGCGACGGTTGACATCATCAACCGCCGCTAATAATGTGTCTATAGCGGCGGTTTATTTAGGCAACAGACCACCTGCCGCTACAAACACATATTTGTAGCTGCGTTTGCGTAGCGGCGGGGTGGTCTGCCCGCTGCTACAGTGCCTTTCTAACCGCCGCTACAGGCCATTTTTGTTGTTGTGTTTTTTCTGTATACATATCTTTTTCACATCTGCTTAATCTTCGTACTCAAATCCAAAATAACAAATAATATAGAATGGAGGTGGTAGTATACTACTGCCTCCACCTTAAAATAATCCACTTTAATCCTTTTAGTTTTTTTGACATAATTGTCATTCTCACTTTCCATATACTCTATTTCTTTTCTCTTTGTTTTCTATGCATTTTTTATCTTCTAATATATTTTTATCTCTATCTCTTTTCTCTTTGTTTTCTATACAGTTACCTTTTATACTTCTCTTAATTATCGTACCAGACTCTAAAATGACAACTAAAATACAACAGAGGGAGTACAAAGATCTCGGTTGTGTGGCTCAGCAACACATAGCTACACCTTAGAGATCATTACGGAAATAAAAAAAAGTATAAAAAATAAGTGTATAGAAATTACAACAGGCAGCAGGTCACTTCTCTGCTCTTCTGGTCGTTTTGGGTCGTTTGCCTTTCTGTTTTACACTTGCGCCGTGGCTAGTGAAAGATAGTATTTCGTGTGTATTAAATGTATTAAATGTGTGTGTGTCGTGTCACTGTGCCAACGCAAGCCTTATTGAATCAGCGTGCATGATTAATCGACCTCATGTCCTTACGTTGTTGATTTTAAGCTAAAGGGACTGGCATGGTGAGGTCAAACCAAGGTTTACATAACCGAATAAACCGATAAAACTGGTCGGGACCGGTTCACCGATTAACCGAAAAACCAGAATAACCGGTCGGTTAATCAGGCAAAAATCGATTTGGTGAGTCAGCGACCGTTAACCGGTTAACCGTCCGGTTACACCGGTTAACTGACCGGTTTTAGCGGTTCAGTTAAACCGGTTTTTGTCATAGAATTTCAAAAATAGATTTTTAAATTCACATTTAAAGGTTAACCGGCCGGTTACACCGGTTAACCGACTGATTTTTCCGGTTAACCGGTCAGTTTCACCGGTTTCAATATAAATAAAAAATTTTGAATTTTAAAAATATTTAAATCAAAACCGGTGGTTAACCGACCGATCGGGATAGCCGGCCCGGACCGGTCTTCTGGTTAACCGGGTTAATTGGCCGGTTAAACATGGTTTATTGTTTTGTTTTCAGCCGAAAAAAACTACTGTCGCGATTCTGTGAACCATAGTTGAGAGGTGAAGATAACAAGAACATCCTGGTGGACCTTGGCCTGGTGGCCTCATAAATAAAATGCTATCAAATGAAGATTATTTGCCCTTTTTATTAGTGGATGAGATTTGAACATACATCTATCAATGATGCGAAAATGAAAGGTAAGTTTTTGTTCCTTAGATTAGATGTAACTAAAACATAACATAGTACTATAATACTCTTCTTAGTTGTGAGAATCAAAAGTAACGTTATTAAGGACATGTTTGGATTCAGTTTAGATTTTAAAAATATGATTTTATCTTCAAATTTTAAATTTTGAATTCTAAACAAAATCTAGATGGAGGTGTTTGGATACCAGATCAGGTTATTAAATTTTGAAAGTTTTTGAGTCTTTTAACATATAAAATCTGACTTTAAATGCATATAACCAGATTATGAAATTCGTAAGATATGGGATCTAGATTTTAGAGTCCAAAAAAAATGTCTCGTTTGGAGGCCTCACGATTTAAAAATCTAGATTCTTAAGTTGTGAATTCCTCACATTTTTTTTTGTTTCTTAGATTAGATGTAACTAAAACGTAACAGAGTATCATAATACTCTTCTTAGTTGTGAAAATAAAAAATAATGTTATTAAGGTCATGTTTGGATTCAGTTTAGATTTTAAAAATATGATTTTTATCCTCAAATTTTAAAATTTGAATTCTTAACAAAATCTGGACGGTGGTGTTTGGATACCAGATCAGGTTATTAAATTTTAAAAGTTTGTCAGTCTTTTGATATTCTGCTTAATTACTTCAAACACATGTTAGTATATTTTTAATCTTTCATCATCATTCATCAAAAACTACTAAAGGATCCTAGATGATCTTCACATATCACTATGGGTAGCTCATATTATTTCTCTACTATAGACTACTTCCACAATGTATCTAGAATATACGGGGCACAATCAGGATTTCTAACTGTATATTCCACAATGTATCTAGCTGTAGTAAACTAGTTATGTTTCGTGGAGCTGAAAACTTGAAGCCAGGCTTAGGCTTTAAATTTATGGATCGTACTATCTATTTATCGTGCACTATAAGGATTTCTAACTTGATATATTGCATCCTTGCTTCTTATTTGTGGTTCACTATCAACAGCTAATACCTGCATATTGTTTCTCTTACTATTTTTTTTTTATCATAACTCATAAGTGATGATCATATTTTGTTGCTTTGTTCTTGTAGTTTGCTATAGGCAATAAGACGGAAGCTATATAGCCCCAAAATACTCAAGAATACAAGGTATGAATAGAATGCACTATTACTCTCATTTTCTACTACTCACTGCCTCACAATGCCTAGGATGTGGATGTGGCGTCGTCTGGCAGTAACAAAATCAAAAGGACAGGATCAGACGCAATTAAGCTCGAGTTTCAAAGGTGTCAATAAAGTTTTGAGAAGAGCTACATTCATATAAATAGCATATAAGCTTGTCCATGACATTGTAAGAAACTAGCACGAATGATTGAACCCGAGGAACCAGAAAACCAGAAATAGTTAGACCTAAACAACACTGCAGCATGAACGAACTAGAATGCTAGCAACTGCAACAAGCTAGTACAAGCATGAGAACCGGGCCCTCGTTGTGACTCATCGAAGACCAGAATTTATCTTTCCTTATATGTAGGCGTATAAGATGATGAATTTTTCTACTAATATCAGGTGTAAGGGTTGTAAAAAATACAATATCAAATGCTTAAGGCTCATGGAGAGACCTTGATCCTCATATTAATCCCATGAGTAACCGTGAAAAAAAAGAGAGATCGTAGAAAAATTCAAACAATATCATATCTATCAGATCAAATTGTAACCCACATATTTAAATACCACCCCTACTCTCTCTACTCTCTCTGGATAGGAGATCATCCAACAGCGTTGTAGTCATAGCCCTGCATCAGCTGCCCCTACTCTCTCTCTCTCTCTCTCTACCCTTTCCTCTCGACATGTACTGACACTGACGCCACGATAGGATGCAAATCTTTCATGTAAAAAAAAAAGGATGCATATCTTTGAAGCCCTGCTACTATCCCATTCTCCCTCGGTGGCTCTCTTCAGTTTCAGCCACCAACATGGGACTAGAGTGTCAATGGTTTTATTTATTCGAAATTCCTAGGGTCTTAGACTGTCCGAACCATTGTCCGCTACCTCGTCCTGGAGGACGGAGATAGTGGAAAAATCGCTGAACCGGGCTCCGATAAAGCGTTCGCAACGCGTAGCGTGGCTCCCGGTTACGCTAAATCTAGAGGAGGTAGCGGACGCGCGCTATCCACGACGTGGTGCGGGGCCCAAAGGGGGGATGGGGAGCGCGGGGTGAAGGAGAGCTCGATGGCGGGCCGGAGAGTTCACCTGCGCCGGCGACGGCCCCGCGGCGGCGAGATCTGGACACTGCTCCCACTCCGCTGAGCAGTGGACGCGTGGCGGTGCACCGGGGACGACACCGTCGGGGAGCCGCTCGGCGACGTCTACGCGCTGCCGCCGTGGTGCTGGTACGCGAGGAGGAGCACGCCGAGCGAGCGACGGCGAGATCTAGCGATGGGGAGGTCGAGGGCGGTGGCGACGGCGCGGGGAAGAAGGAGAAGAGAGGCCTGGCGGCAGCAACGGCGCGGGGGAGAAGGAGAAGAGGGGCCTGGCAGCGGTGGCATGCAGGGGAGGAGGAGGACGAGGAGGAGGAGGAGGGGTCCAGCGGCGGCGGCGCGCTTGGCGGAGGCGGGGAGCTCTCGCGGGGAGGAGGTCAGGGGCGGCGGCGCGCGCGGCGGAGGCGGGGAGCTCGCGCGGGGAGGAGGAGGTCGGGGCGGCGATGGACGCGGCGGAGGCAGGGAACTCGTGCGGGGAGGCGGGGAGCTCGGGGGCGGCGCGCGTGGTGGAGGCGGGGAGCTCGGGGGCCGGCGCGTGCGGTGGAGGCTAGTTCGCGCGGGGAGGAGGAAGAAGAGAAGAGAAAGAGAGAGATTGGGGAGGGAGGAATGAGGCTGGCATGTGAGCCCCATAAAGTGGTAGTTAGGATAGAGGATGAGGTTTAGAGTATGACGGATGCGGGAAAAAGTGGTATATAGGAAGGAATCTCGCTAACTAGAATAGAAGATTCATTTTAGAGTACGAATTTAGAGCATCGCAAGTGCGGTCATTCTTACAGTTGCCGAAGCATTACCCTCGCTTGCCGGAGAAGACAAGCACCATGCTTATATAAAAGAACTGATTATGTTTATACTTACATGTCACTATAATGATTGGGCCAAAATTGGTCCATCCATGCAAGTTCAGGAAGTAAACCTGGCACTTATGAACCTTTTTACTATCTCTCTTCTCCTCGTTTTCTGCGCATCCACCTTTTATACTTTTCCTTAATTTCCATGCCCGGAGCTAAAACGTCAAATATTTTAGGACGGATGGAGTAGTAGTGTAGTACTAGAGGTGGCAGCTGTTTGTGCATGGTCATATTCTTCCATGCATGCTTGCATAACGTAGAACAGCACCAGATGCAATTAAGCTCATGAGTTTCAAAGGTGCCAATAAAGTTTTGACAAGAGCTACACTCATACAAATAGAATATATATATATATATATATATATATATATATATATATATATATATATATATATATATATATATATATATATATATATATATATATATATATAAAAGCTTGTCCATAACATATTGTAAGAAACTAGCACGAAAGCTTGAACACGGGGAACCAGAAATAGTTAGACCTAAAGAACACTGCAGCATGAACGAACCAGAATGCCAACTACTGCAACAAGCTACAAGCATGAGAACAGGATGACTCATCAGAGACCTCTTTATACAATCCAACGGAGCCGCCATCCTAACTGCTCTTAGACTGACTTCAACAATGACATGCAAATCTATTTTTGCTTCTTCAAACGTTATTGGGCATCATGCATCCATCTCCAACAAGGATAGACAAATAGAAAAGCATTTTACATCTGAGAAGAGAGGAGAGCTAAAATTATAATCCCTCTATCCTCCTATGCATTCCTATGCGCGTGGAGTGGGACGCGCTGCAAGCACGCAGGATGGCCACTCGAGCTCGCGCAGGGCGGCGGCGCGACCTCGTACTAGAGTTGTAGCCTTGGTCGCGTGAGTGGGAAGAACAGAGTAGTCGGGAAGAGGAAGAAGAAAGGAAAACTTGGGGAAGGAGTTGACCAGTTACAACAACTATCACGACTAGTTACAACAAGTTACTATTACTAGTTACAATAACCAGTTACAATAATTAAGCACGACCAGTTACAACAAGTTATATTGATGCAGTTACAACGTCATGCCGCCTCATGTAGGCCCGCCCGATTTGCAATCGGGGATGGCCATTGTTGTTGGAGAGCACCCGATTTGCCTCTCCCTTTAGCTACTGTACATGAGAGGCAATGGACGTTTTGCCTCTTCAAAATGGCTATTGTTTTTGGAGTCAGTCTTAGCTGCAAAAGGTTCCTGCTCCTTGATCCTGAGAAAGAGACAAGTTTTTAGGATCCAAATTTTTAGATCTGTCCTATTTAGTACTTCTAGTTAGTATATCAATATTAAACTTAACTAGATCATGATTAAATAATATGATGCTAGAATAAACATCTTCTAATGATAATTTAATTAAATTTAATAGATTTGCCTCGTAAATTAGCATTAAACTTTATAATTAGTTTTATATTTATTTTATATTTAGTCACATATTTAACATTGACAACACTAAAATTTAGACCTAAAAAACAAACACACCCTAAATATATGAGAGCAATCAAACAGGAGTGATATTTCAAACATCAAAGTACGAGTAGCAATTTTGAGCTCGTTTGAATCTTGCATATGTGAAAACTGTCTAGAAAGTTTTGGTTCACACACGCTACACCCAGATTAATCTAGCAGGATGTTATTTTCTGTTCAACTATAAATTCGCGTTAATAAAAATGGACGCCCTACGGCCCGAGTTTTAACAAAAAGTAATTAAGATGGGTATGTGAGTGTGCTTCATCAGGTAACTAAACTCAATGTTGTAGCAAAAGATTCCTGCTACTGAAACCTATTATTATTATTTTTTTTGTAATCAAAACTCATATGTAACCGTTGAGATTCAAACAATATCGTTAGGTAGTAGTGCAGATACATAATCCAGTATACACAATTACACAAGTATGCATTATCAAGAAAAGCTACCAGCATGATTTATTTTATTTTTTTAAAAAGGTTATCTTGCAAGCTGAAATAGACACAATAAACAATGAGTTGGAAAATAAGGAAATTAATAATCAGAGATAGTAGTAGGTTGCTTACACGATCTCAAGAACGATATACCCATGGAGAGTAGTCACTGATCCTCCGCCGCGGGCTGAGGAGGAAGCCTCACTCCCAGCACGGCTTTGTTGTCATCCTCCTCCTCGTCTTGAGGCAGCAGCAGCAGGTCGACGTCCGGGTACGTGGCGTGCGCGAGGCTACGCATCCGCTTCATCCCCATGACGTACCTCTCGTTCATGGCCACCACGCTCCGATGCTTCAGGCTCGCGAGCTCCCTCTCGTGCTCGACTCTAATGGCCCGCACATGTGCCTTGTGGTCGGCCCACGCCCTCATCAGCTTCTCCTCGAGCCGGCTTGCTTCAGCTTTGTTCGCCTCCACCTCCGCCGCGCGGACGGCTTCACTCCTCTGCAGCTCCGCCTTGAGCCAGTCGACGTCGGCTGAATAGGATTCGGTCGCGAGACGGAGCTCGTCGCCGAGCCGCGCGACGTCGGTCTCGTACTCGAGCCGCGCCGCCCACAGCTCCTTGTTGAGCAAGGACACCTCCTCGGCCCGCGCCGGCAGCTCCCGCTCCATCCCCTGCAGCTCCGCCTCCACCACCTGCGCCATCTGCGACAACATCGTCCGCGACCGCTCGCCGCCGGATGAACGCGTCGGGGAGCTCGGCGGCGGCGTTGACATGTCGCGGTCGCTTCGAGGCGTGACGACGCGTTGCTCGGGCGACTTGCGCTTCCTGCTCTGCGTCGGTTGCTGCTGCTCGACGAAGACGCGGCCCACGGGCACGCGGCGCGACAGGAACTTGCCCACGTCGGTGCCGGAAGGCCCAACCCGGTCCAGCAGCTTCTCAATCGCCGCCTTCGCCACGGACGTCACCTGGGCCGGCTTGCGCACGGCGTCGCGGGTGGGCTTCCCCCACCGCACGGGGCACGGCCACGGCGCGTTCTCCGGCGCCTGCAGGAAGAAGAACCTGCTCTTCCACCCGCGGTACATCGACACCTTCCCCGTGAACAAACTGCCGCTGCTGCTGTTGGTGGCGGGCTTGAAGTGGTACCAGCCCGAGGAGGCGTCGCCGCGGTGGGTGCAGACGGAGAAGTGCTGGAACAGAGGAGCACGAACGCCGCCGCGTAGCGCCACGCGCTGGGCGCCAGCTGGCCCGGCGCGAGGCCGTAGTGGCGGAGCAGCGCCGCGTGGAAGCCGGGCAGCGGGACCCGCATCCCGGCGTCCAGCGCGTCCGTGTACACGGCCACGGTGTCGTCGGGGAGGTCGCCGGCGCAGGCGGGCCGGCCGTGGGCGAAGTAGGGCCGCTAGCCCTTGGGCACGCCGTGGTCGTCGCAGAGGGAGCAGAGGGTGCGCGCGCCGGAGAGGGTGGAGGTCGTGCGCTCCGCCGCCGGCCAGGAGAAGGAGGCGGCGGCGGAGGAGTCATCGGCGAAGTAGGGGGAGGACGCGGTGTCGGGCTCGTCCGCGGCCGCGTCGAGGACGACGAGGGAGGACGAGGCGGCCGACAATGTTGCTGCTAATGGAGGAGGACTCAGGACGAGGAAGCGTTTCTTTGTTCTGGCTCTGTTTCACGGCGGCGTGGGGTGGGGAGGAGCCGAGGAGGCCGCGGCAAACGCGGCGCGAATTTTTGTGTAATAGACACAACCAACTCCGTGAATCTGTGATCGTGTGGAACGCGCGCGATACGATCGAATGGAATTTCCAAATCCAAAATCCTACTACCTGCCGCGCGCACGGTCACCGTGTGAAATTGCACACGTCCAGTGTTATACCCAGCACGTATTACCTGGTTCACCTCGATATGGAAAGAAATACACCATTCCAACAAGAGTACATTCCATCTTGCCCATCATTGTTGCTCTCTCTGAACGAAATGGCCAGAATAGCTGGCGTGTCAACTTTCATTTGGTAATAATATAAAGATTTGTACAAATTAACGGAAATGCTTCTCTTTAGTCGACCGAAATCACAAAGACAACAAATCAGTAAGAATCAGCAATGACAGATTTGGACTGCCGGGTTGTTAGAGGAGATAAGATTTGTTGATGCCAGACTTAGAAAGGGGCTCGGGGTGACGGCAGCGATAGAGGAGGTGAAGGCAGCGGCGTCGCCGCCTCGTGCGTGGCAAGAGATGACAGTTGGACCAGATCGTGGTAGAGGAGCTCAATGGCGATTGGCGACCAATTAGCTTAGTTGGACCCAACAACGACGGCCGAAGGAGGAGGCTAGGTGGGGGAGTGTGGCGAGGCAGACGCCAAAGAAATAGAAAGACAGATTATGAGCTGAAGTTTGAAGATGGAACGACCAGCGTTTGATTCAGATCAGACAATGATACAAAGAAAATGTATTTAACATAGAACATAAATTCGAAAAATATACCTAAATATTAGATCTCATTGTGAATAATTTTTAGGTCATCAATATACAGTATTGAAAGTTGCCTTGAGGGGGGGGGAGGGGGGTTGAATAGGCAATTTAAATATTAAACCTGAAAAAGCACTAAACTTTGATCAAATCGACAACGACGGAACTTCCGTCACTACGAAAGTTCTGTTAAATGACAGAACTTCACCAAATCTTTCTCTAAAGCTTGTCAACGGACTCAAGATTGTCGTCGAGCTTGAAATCCGGGGCAACTCCCAACTCCTGGTCGACCAGATCATGAAAGGGTCTAGCTGCTGGACCGACGCCATGGCAGTCTACTGCCAGGAAGTCCGTAAGATCGAGAATAAATTCGATGGGCTAGAACTCAAGCACATCCCACGACACCTTAACGAGGTGGCCGATGCGTTAGCCAAAATGGCGTTTGGTCGGGAGCAGATCCCTCCGGGGGTCTTCGCGAACGATCAATACCAACCTTCGGTTCGACCTAACGAGCCCACGGGACCCAAGGGGGGGGGTCGAGGGATCCCGCTAAACCTGACTCGAGAGCCGAAGAATCGCCTCCGGTGGCTCCACAGCTCGCGGACGTGATGGAGATCGATCGACCAAGCGGCTAGAGTGAGCCGGACGAGCAGTCGGACAACCCGGCGGTCGAGCGAATCGACCCCCAGGCTGAGCCAGCTGGGCTCCCACCCGACTGGAGAGTTCCGTACATCGAGTTCTTGTCCCGGGGCAAGCTCCCACCGATGGGACTAAGGCCAAACGACTCTATCGGCGCGCCAAGTCTTTCGGCTTGGTCAACGGGGAGCTCTACAAGCGCAGCATCACCAAAGTTATGCAGTGCTGCATCCCCACCAGTGAGGGCATCAAGCTGCTCATCGATATCCACTGGGGGCGGGGGGGGGGGGGGGGGGGGGGGTTGTGGTCACCACGCCGCACCTCGAACCCTCGTAGGCAACTCCTTTCGCCAAGGCTTCTATTGGCCGACCGCTGTGGGTGATGCGACCCGTATAGTCAAAACCTACAAAGGTTGCCAGTATTACGCCCGCCAGACACATTTGCGGGCTCAGGCCCTTCAAACGATCACCATCACATGGCCCTTCGTAGTTTGGGGATTGGACCTGGTGGGTCTGCTCAAAAAAGCGCCTGAGGGTTACACCCACTTACTTGTTACGGTCGACAAGTTCACCAAGTGGATCAAAGCATGCCCCCTGGTCAAGAATCAATCCGAAGAAGCGGTCGAGTTCTTCCTCGACATCATCCACCGATTCGGGGTCCCAAACTCCATAGTCACGGATAACGTAATGCAGTTCACGGGAACGAAATTCCTAAAGTTCTACAACGATTATCACATCCACATCGACTGGGCCGCCGTTGCTCACCCTGAGATGAACGGCCAAGTCGAGCGAGCAAACGACATGATACTCCAAGGGTTGAAGCCCCGAATCTTCGACCCGACCGTCATTTTTAACCGCCTGAAGCAGTTCAGCGGTCGATGGGTGGCTGAACTCCACGCCGTGCTATGGAGCCTACGAACAACCTAGTGTCGCGCAACGGGCTTCACGCCTTTCTTCATGGTCTACGGGTTGGAGGCTGTCCTCCCCACTGACCTGGACTATGGCGCGCTGTGAGTGCGCGTGTATGATGAGCAAGGCAACAAGGCAGCACTCCAGGACACGATGGATCAAATAGACGGGGCGCGAGACGTCGTGATCCTCCATTTGGACAAGTATCAACAAGCGCTTTGCCGCTATCACGACCGAAACGTGAGAGACTGAGCCCTCCTCATGGACGACCTCGTTCTGTGTAGGGTTTAGGACAACAGGGGTCAACACAAGCTCTCACCACCTTGGGAAGGACCATACATCGTCTCTCGAGTCCTCCGACCCGACACGTACAAGTTGAAGACCGTGGAGGGTGACGAGCTCAAGAACGCGTGGAATATCTCACAGCTATGTAAATTCTATCCCTAGCTTTCTATTTCCTGAAATCCTTGCACGCCTTGCTCGCTCCAAAGCGACACTCGACCCCTCTTAAGGGGTCGACCGTCGCTCAGGGGCTAGAAGGGCACGACGGGCTCACACGCCACGCCTCTGTTTCACCTTAAAAACTTTCTTTGCTTTTCTTGCTTTTTCTTTTTCCTCGGCCTCGAACCTCTCCATACTGGCACACAAAGTAGGCCACGGGTGAAGGGGTTCATAGTCGAGCCGGTCGTGCTTGCCCCAGCGGCCACGACAACGGTGATCACCGGTAAGACTAAACTTCCGAAGCACCCGAGGGGCTCAAACATTGCGAACCAAAACGGGGAAGGCAACAGGCTGAGCACACAAAATGGTTCAATTAAATTGAAATTAAGACTGTTTAAGGCCACCACGGGCCATCAAAATTAAACAAACACTAGTTCAAACTTAAGCTATTACACGGGCATGATAGCCCACCAAAACGACTAAGATAACTAAAGCGGACACTGATTAATTCTCCTCCTCAGCTTTAGGTAGTGCCTCCTCCTCGTGCGCGTGAGCCAGGACGTCAGCGTGGGGGCGGTGCGGATGCGGATTGTCTCCATCTGTGCGGGGGTGTGCCCTTCAACATGGCCCGTACTCAGGGCCTCGAACTCCGCTTCGACTAGGTCGAAGTGGGTGGCGAACACGCTGAAGGCGGTAAGCACGCCGAGACGTACACCCCGCTTGATCCCCTCACGCCCTGCCTCCATTAGCCTCCCGACTTGTTCGGCAGGAGCGACGTCGAGGGAGAGATCCACCTAAAGTGCCCACACCGCTTGACCCATCAGAGCGTGAAACGCGCCCTTCTCCTTAATCTCCTGACGAAGGGAGTCCTCGACTGCCGCCAGCTTCGATCCAAGGTCTGTGCAACACCCACCAAAAGTCAGTAAACCAAAAAGAGACAGCACGCAAAACAAGGGGTCACGAAAAGTCTACCTTCTTCTCTCTTGTGAGAGGCCTGCAGCTGTGACAGGTAGCCGGCAGCGACCGCTCTGGAGTCCTGAGCCGCCTTGTCTATCTCCTCGCGGCACAGCTTCTCTTGCTGCAATGCGAGCCCCAGCCTATCGACCTCTGCGGCGCCGGACCCAGCCTGTGCCCTGGCCCCATCCCGTTCCTCTCGAGCGAGGGCGAGGTCGCGCTCCACCGCGACGAGCTGGCACCCGATCTGCTCCAAGGTGGCCTCCAGTTCGACCAACCTCGTGCCGAGATCCTCCTCGAGTCGACGCTCCTCCTCTAGCTCCTGACGGGCGCCAGCCAAGGCATGAAGGGATGCCGCGGCCGAGGCCTCGCATTCCAGCCTCAATGCCCGGCACGCGGCGAGGACCCGAGGCTTAGCGGGGCTGCAAAAGTCCTCCATCGACATGAGCCCACCCTCCACCAGCGTGCGCTCTTCCACCGACAGAGGCAAGACTCCGCAGTCACCGGCTCCCGTGCCAACGACAGCGGGGATCGCGGTCGACACGACGCCCTCTGCAGTGCTGCTTCTGACGTCCTCAACATCCGCCACGGGCGTGATCACCCTAGAGGCCACCTCGACGGTAGCGGACATCGCGGCATCATGCACCCGTGCCTCCTCCGCAGCGTCCGCCGCGGCGTCACACGCCCGCGCCTTTTCCCCAGCGGCCGCCGTGGCGTCTCGCGCCCGTGCCTCCCCCGTGGCACCCACCTTGAGCTGCTTCATGAGAGACAGCTTAGGCCGGTGAGGATCCTGGTCCCAGGTCCATCGCTTCTCGACCGGCGTGTCACCACTCACGGGCTTGTCTCATGGGCACTTCTCCGCGGCCGCCGCAGGAGACGCGGCCCTAGCCACGATACTGATGGGCGGTGTCTTGACACGCGCCAGCTCGACCTCCTGCTCTAGCTCCGCCGGCTGGATCACACCCTCGATGGGGGAGCCTGTCACTGAGGTCAGAACGCCGCAGACATCCCCGCTTGGCGCTGGCGAACGGGGCTCCTCTGCCGATCCTGACCCATTCGGGGATGGCGAGATCAGGGACGACCCCATCCCCAGAGTTGGGCGCGCCATGGGCGCATAGCCAAGGCTGGCCGCCAGTCCGGCGTTCCCGCTGATGTCATCGTCGTCATCATCACCATTGTCGTCGACATTATCGCCGTTGACGTCATCACCATCGTGGTCAGCATCGTCGTCGTCATCACTGTCATCGTCCCCACCACCACCATCTTCACCATCGTCATCGCCATCGTCATCGCCACCGCCGTTATCACTAACGGCGCCCTCGAACAAGCTCAAGGCCTCCTCGTCATCGGAGGAGTCCCCCTCTTCATCCTCATCCTCCTCCTCCGTCGACTCAGTTGATGGAGTGTTCGGGTTCTCACCCCTTCGCTCCTTCCCCTCCCGCAGCGCCTGCTCCCACCACGACCTCTCCTCCTTCTCGCGCTTGGCCCAGATGTCAGCGTCCTTTCTCTTCCGTGCTGCCCGCTTGGCATTTCGCCATTCCACATCTCTGAAGCGGTTGGCGGTCCTCTCGGCCCTCCCCTCTGGCAGCCGAAGGGAAGGGGTCTGGACAAAGCTCACCACTGGAACTACAAAAAAAAAAGGAGAAAGGAAGCCAAAGGCCAAACACGGTCATGACAGCAAAAGTGGGAGGCAGAGGATAATGCGCTCGCAGAGGAAAGAAGATTCTTACCATATTGACCGCTCGAAGTTCAGGATGCATCACAGACCCATTCAGAGTGGGCCCCTCATTGGACAGCAATTCCTCTGCCATCACATTGCCCAGCACTACCCATGGTTCTTGGCGTCGACGAGGAACATGGGGAGCTGGCGATGGCACAGCGGCATGAACCGTCGCTTGTGATACCACCTGACAACCCCGGCGCCATCGAGTCCGGACTCCTTGAGGTGAGCGATGGTGCCGAGCACACTCTCAATCCACTTCTTCCCGCTCTTCCCCTTCCCCCAGTGCCAGCTCTCCTGAGCCTCAGTGATGTCGTGGCCGGTGAACTCAGAGAGGGGATGGATCTCGTCATTGCGCAAGTAGAACCACCTCTTGTGCCACCCTGAGTTGGTGGTGGGGGTCGGCATCGAGAGGTACTCCCCCTTGCGCTCGCCTTGAAGCCGAATGCCCGTGCACCCAATGGTGCACGGGAAGCTCTCGTCCGTGATCCTACGCCGGATGCAGGATACGAGAAAAAAGTGGCACCACTGGTCAAAGTTGGGTATGATGCCAAGAAATCCCTCACACAAGGCCACGAAGGCCGAGATGTGCTGGATCCCATAGGGATTCAGAAGCAGCAGCTCCACCTTGTAGTGGTAGAGCAGTGCCTGGAGGAAGTCGTGCGCCAACCGCCCGACCCCGCGCTCGTGGAACGGGACGAATGACACCACATAGCCCCTCGATGGCTCCGGCCACATCTCGTTCCACAACACCACCCATTCCCTCGCTCCGGTGAGGGGCACGAGAAGCCCGGCTTGGACGAGTCCGTCCAACTCCTTCGTCACCATGGAGCGAGTGAACACCGACATCGCGGCGGCGAGGCTACAACAGGAGAGGTCGCTAGAGACGGAGGAGAGGAAAGGGCGAGGAAACAAGGAAGGCAAAAGGAAGAGTAGAAGATGCGGCATCCAAGGCTTAAATAGGAGGACAAGCAGCAGCGCGACCGAAACTAACCGCGGAAAATCCTCCCACAACCCACCAGGTGATAAACCTCTCAACCACTCATCCCGCACGGCGTGCGGACGCGGTATCTCATGCTCCATAATTACACTTTTCCCACTATCCCGAAAACTTCTCGGCTTCCGTGAGCGGCCCCGCCCCCTCCCCCTCAAGCCCATCTCTACTGCCATCACTGCGAGAAATACCTCTCCAGTCGCCGCGCCAAGAAAGACAGAACGGCATCGCGCCGCACATGGGACCACCACGACCCAGGTGTCAGGTAAACCACTCAGTACATCCTATTTACTCGGGTAGTGGGAGCTGGCAGTGCGGAGCCGATTTAGGGCCCACGCCACACCTTGAATTCTGAAGTAGGAAATATGTAGAGACCCCACTAGTCAGACCTCGCTCCAACAAACACACTCGACCCAGGCAGTCTCAGCCGACGAGTGGCAACGAGTAGGACGGAGGCGCAAGACAAGCCGCTCGACCCCGGCAAGGGACAAGCAGCATAGGTAAGGCGGGATAGGGGGCTAAAAACTGCCCCGATGGCCCGACGACGCCGAGGTTCTAAGGCTGGCCCCACGAGTGGGTTTGACAGCCGCGTAGAGCGCGAATAGAGCGAGGGGCACGAGCGATGGGCACACTTAGCGGCCAATACCCCGACCCCCGAGGGGTTGAGGGCATCGTAGTGTAGCGTTTGAGTCCCGCTCCGACTCGACTTTTGGTATCTCCCCGAAGAGAGGCAGCTAGCCATCACGACCTACCGAATGGTCGTGACAACCAGTCGAGCCGGAAAGACGGATTCATGAGGTCGACTGTTGGCACTTCCCAAGTGCCCCTTTTATATGTGAATATTACCCTAATTAGAGCATAATTGATACTAATTTAGGTCATTTACCTGTGATATTGTCTATATATTTGTATATGCGTTGTTTTGGAGCTTTATTGCAGAAACAGGTAAAATTAGTGATTAATGCGAAGATGGAGAGGACAGGAGTCCAGAACCGACGAAAAGCACTGAAGAAGTCCAGTGCGCCGATCGGCGCGGTCCATGAGCCGATCGGCGCAAGGGTGTTTTGGCCCACAGAAGTGACCGAGGTCCATTCTACATGTTTATGGAAGTTTATCTACGCAAGACACTTGAAGATATTTGTCTCGAAGATTTATGAAGCTTCAAGATCTCGACATGCAGTACAAGACTTTATCTCGAAGGAAAAGGCCCACATGGCAGCTGTGGAAGACAGAGGAACCGACTCGGAGAAGAAACCAGAGAGGACACGGCTTGCGCCAATCGGTGCAATCCTGCGCCGATCGGCGCAACCGTCTTATTTGCTAGAAACCAAGTCCTTTACAAGTAGAACCCCTATAAATACTTGTGAACCCCGGCCGCATAGGAGGGAGGCGACAGAGGGACACCAGATTCGTGAGTTAGAGCCACCGGGGCTTGCCCCGTTAGAATAGATCTCTAGTTGAGTTTCAAGAACCATTGGAGTTAAGAGTTGATCCGTCAAGGTAGGCCATCTCGACGGGGATGAATCTTACTCTATGTATCTCAAGGATGATTGAATATGTTGATGATGGTTTTGGTGATTTGTCTATCTTGATTCTATAATCATGCATGTGCTTATTCTAATTGCTTAGTTCTAGGCTAAGTAAGTAGATATTATCTTGATCGTGGTGATTAGGATAGTATTCGGACATTGTATTGATTATGGTTGCTTGATGATGCTAGTAGTGTGGTTTAGCGGTGACAGCACTAAGCCTGCGCAGCACTATTGGATAGTTGAGTAGGGTAAGATACTCGCGCGATTAAGGGTTTCCTCTCGGCAGCGATAAATCGGGAGCCGCTCGGAAAGCAGGGTGGTCTTATTCATTATAGGTTTTCATTGATCTATGTAATTACCCATTATGATGCTATTTAATTAGACTTTTTGGTTATGATCTCACTAGTAAATATTTGGTTACTCACTTAACAGCATAGGCTTACAAGGCATCTGGCGCACTTTGGTTTAGATTCACTAGTGTGCCGATCGGCTCAACTCTTGCGCCGATCGGCGCAACAACAGATTCACTGTCTGGCGCACTTTGGCTTAGATTCACTAGTGTGCCGATCGGCTCAACTCCTGCGCCGATCAACGCAACAACAGATTCACTGTCTGGTGCACTTTGACTTAGTTTCACGAGTGTGCCGATCAGCTCAACTCCTGCGCTGATCGGCGCAACGACAGATTTACTGTCTAGCACACCTTTGCGCTGGCCAATCTCCCTCTCATGCAACTAAAACTCGACAGTAGCCTTGACTAGATCTTTTACTGTTAACTTTGTTTAATCATCTCTAAGGTCCCAGTGGATTCGATAAACCTTGGAATACTCAATTCAAGGGAAAAAGTACTACAATCGTACACCATTCTCTTGCGGTATATAAGTGGGTGCGTAGGTACGACCAACAAGCATATATTTTCTGGCGCCGTTGCCGGGGACCATAGCAGGTTTTTAAACATTGTTTGATGTATTAGTGTTTAGTCATTGTGCTTTACTTGTCTCTCTAGTACATATAGTCTGTTAATTGAAACTAACAAGTATGGACGGTCCTAAGTCAAACAAACCCTCTAATTACGCCGATGATCCAGAAAGACTCTTTCACAAGAAGAGAACAACGGAGAAGAGAAGCAAGTCACTTGGAGATTTAGCTGGAGAAGCAGTCCGCGCAACACCTCGAGTATTATTTACAAGAGAAGACCCTGTTCAAGAGCAAGAAGAAGAGGAGATGGCAGAGGTACCAATGGTTAATCGTCTCAAGCCATAATTAAGTAGAATTGTCAAGACAGATTTCCAAGAAGCTCAAGATCAACTTCCGTATCAATTGGAGAGATATGTTGGAATAGTGGCGCAACAACCGTTCACAGGTTCGGAAGATCCCAATCATCACTTGCAACCCTTTCTTGAGGTTTGCAGAACATTCAAGATAGCGGGATTGACAGGAGACCAAGCACGTGTGCGGCTGTTCCCCTTCTCTCTAGTTGCACGCCCCAAGCAATGGTACAATGGATTGGAAAACCCAGCAAAAATGGTGTGGAACACGTTAGCAGCTGAATTCTTGGCCAAATACTTCCCTCCTGTTCTACACAGGATTGAATCTTTTATCACATCAACACTTGGACGCCTCAGCTGCAGGATCATTCATGTCAAAAACCCCCATCGAAGCTAAGAATTTGATCAAGTTGCTAGTTGAAAATCAATCGTGGGATGGTGAGAGAAGCTCAAAGAATTTGCAACCTTCAAAAGGAGTAGCAAAGAGTGTGATTGAGAAGACTCAGGAAGACTTGATTATAGATCGCCTCGATGCTATTCAAAGGAGGTTGGACAATAATCTTCATATCCCTAAGGAAGAGACACTCAAGCTAGCGGAATCACGCTCCACATGTAGTGAGTGTGGAGAATTTGGTCATGTGCAGAAAGATTGCCCTAAAGAGATGAAGATGCTAGAATATATGAAGAATAGTGGATGGAAGCCTCAATATCAGCAACAAAGGAGTTCTTTCTCTCCTAGTTCGTCCATGCAAAATTCTATCCCACTTCGTCTCCAAGGTCATGAGTTCTTCCAAGCTCAAGAGAAGATCAACAAGGACAATCAAGCTAAATTCAAGAAAATTGATCGTGTCCTTGAGGGAATTAATGACAAGGTGATAGAAATTGGGAGCTCCAATGAGCAGATTTTGAAGCATACCAAGATTATGGAGCAACAGATGGGACAGCTATCGCAAGCCATTCAAGGCAACAAAGGGTCCATTCCTGGTAATACGATGTCGGCAGAACAGTTGAAGGCAATAGCTACGCGGTCAGAAAAGCAAACAGAAGACCCAAAGCACTCTACGGGAGCAAGGAAGCCCCGCGGCGATCAGTGCACACTCGGCGCCGATCAGCGCGACGATCCTGTCGGCACCGATCGGCTCCCTGAAAGCACCAATCGGCGCGAGGTGGAGGTTGATCTCTCTGGTCTGAAAATGGGCATGGAGACAGAAGAGCATGGCCCTGCCACGTTCCTGGATACTCAATTACTAACGAAGATAGAAAGAGCGCGGCAACACGACGAGCAATTTGCAAGGTTCGTCGATATTATGAAGAAGCTTTACATCAATGTCCCTTTTGTTGATGCTATCCAAGTTCCCACCTATGCCAAGTACATTAAGGACATGATGCAAAACAAGAAGTCTCTAGTTTCTGAGGAAGTTGTGAAGGTCACTAAGGAGCTAACGGCGGCAATCAATGATGTTGCACTGGAGAAGAAACCCGACCCTGGATCACCAAGCATCAAATGCATGATTGGAACAAGGATATTGGATAGGTGGTTGTGCGATCTTGGAGCAAGTGTAAGTGTTATGCCCCGTCATATATTGACAAGTCTCAATTTGCATGAATTAGAGCATATGGGTATGTGTTTGGAGTTAGCCGATCAATCGGTACGCTTCCCTAATGGAATTGCTGAGGATGTGCCTGTTCAAATTGGAGATCACATCATCCCTGTTGATTTTATTGTGCTTGATATGGATAAGAGGACGAGGACCCCATTGATCTTAGGCAGACCCTTCTTGAGGACAGCAAAGGCAAGTATTGATGTTGGGAGTGGTGAGATAAGCTTCGATATAAGTGGGACTCCCAACTCTTTCAAATTTCGCCCAAAGGGAGAAGAGTGCCATGCTATTAATGAAGTGAAGAGATACAAGACACCGTGGCAACGTGGTGTCGAAAGTAATTGGAGGGGATGTATGGATAGGTCGTCCAAGCTATATGAACCAAGGAGATAAGAGAACCTTGTAGTGTCGCGGCCTCACATCCCGCACCGCGACACTAAGGATTGATTGTTTGCGGGGAGGTCAAGGTCTTTGACCTCTAAATAACTAGAGCGCTCTTAGGAGGCAACCCAATGATCGGGGGATTTAGAAGTTATTTAGTGCTTGTGGGAGGGCAACCCATTTCATTTAGTTAATTAGTGCTGGCCGGGAGGGCAACCCGGTGTTTTTAATTTGCTTGCTTGTAATAAAAACAATCTCCCGAATAAAAATAAAAAAAATAGAAAAGTGTGTGCTTAATTCTTGTGTGCTCTTGCGTTGTCTGTTTATTCATGCAAAGCTGTGTATATACATACTATAGACTAACAATACAGGAATATAAAAAAAGACCAAAAACAGAAAGGAATAGAGCTTGCACCGATCGGCGCAGTTCTGTGCTGATCGGCGCATTATTGCCCGGGACAGGACAGAAGGGTGACGACGCCCAGAATTGAAGGGGAGCTAAAGATCAACCAGCACATTAATTTTCACAGATAGAGCTGTTTTCAAGGTAATCAAAAATCTTTTTGAATTAATTTTTTGTGTGCAAAATGGTTGCTAAATGGCGCAGGAAAGGATGAAGAGCAACATCTAGCGAAGAAGCGAGGGTCCAGGAGCAAAAATGGATATCGCGCCGATCGGCATGGTCACCAGATGAGCCCCGCTACGTATGTCAATACTTCAGGAACATTGGAAAAAGTGGAAAATTAGGTGAAAAGGATGAACACGAGGCATCAGGATCAGTGCCAGACCAAAAGACAAGGTGCAAGGGACTTGCGCCGTTCGACGCCCTTCTGCGCCGATCGGCGCAGGTACCCATGCGGTTCCCAAATGGGTGACAAAGGCGGTAGGCGTTGATTTTGAGGAATAGGTATGATTGCTATGCAGGTGTGCAGTGCAGAGGAGACACGGAATTGACCAAAAGCTCAAAAAGAGACGACGCGCCGATCAGCGCGGGCCCGCGCCGATTGGCGCAGCCAACAAGACATCGGGATTCCGTGCTATTCCCCTGCCGACCAACATGATGTACCGGGAAGCGACATGAAGGATGGGAATCAATTGCCAGAGTGGTCAGAGCACTCAAAATTTGAATTGTGCCGATCGGCGCACTGCCGTGCCGATCGGCGCGCTCTCAAATTTTGAATTTTTTCGGCGGTTCCTTCTCCTGGAAGTGTCCCTCACTATAAAAGGGAGGCCGGGCACCTCCAATTCGGCACACCATCCCGGTAATCTCTCCACCTTCCCCACTACCCACGATCTCACACACGTTCCGCAATTTTCGCAGATGGATCGTCTCCACTCCTCCGTCGGCATGTTGGACAAGAGGCTGCGCCGAGGAAGCAGTTCCGACGGCAGCGGCGAGTCGAGCGGTGACTCCTCGGCGAGGGGTGGCTCCGACACTCATGATGACATGTCGGTGGGAGGTGCATCCACCGGCTCGGTGGCGGCGACATACGAGATCCGCGCCCGCCACTCCGTCTCTGGTGTGTCCCTTCCAATGGGGCGTGCTACGAGTATCCAAACGGCGGCAAGCCGTGGGGTTCCCACATTACCACCACCGCCGGCATACGTGCCGTGCACGGTGGAGGAGGGCTTCACCCTCCGGAGCGCGGAGGAACAGCAGCATTACCTCGCGGTGAGGGGAAGGTTCGTCCCCAACTTTGACCTGGACGAGACCTTCCTCACCACGATCGGCATGTGGGAGGACTTAAGGAGGACACTAGACAACCTCGGCTGGGTGGATTTCTACCTCCTCCCCATGGACTACAACCACGACGTCGTCACCGAGGTTGCCTCTACGATGAGGCTCGACACCGACGACTACGGCAACGAGGCCGTCAACTTCCGCGTCCGCTACGTCAGCTACACGGTGACCATGGAGGCGGTGGCTCAAGCCTTCGGCTTTGACGCCGACGCCGATGTCGCCAGAATTTTGGGACGTGTGGAGTTGGACTCCTTTTGGAGGTGGCTCTCGTTCGTGGAGGAGCTGAAGTGCGGCAACATCTGCAACCCGACCATTCAAGTCTTCCATCGGTGGTTGGCGGCGCGCATATGCGACAAGGTCGACTCCAGCAACATCACCGATGCGGACTTACGGTGGCTCTTCAACGCCATCGTGAGCCCGTCTCACTGCAACCCCATGTCGATGATGATGCGGGGTTGGTTCGACAAAAGGGGGAAGGCGAGCAAGAAGTTGGCCTTCGGGGCCTATCTTCAGCGCATAGCAGCCCTCGTCTACCTTGACGACGGACCGGGAGGATGTGATGACAAGTGGGAGTGCGCGTTGGAGATCGGCGAGAATATGACTCATGGCAATATTGTCACAGGAAGTGTTCGCACCGGCTTTCATGTCGGCGGCACCAACATTAGGCTCCCGTGTGCAGAGCTACGAGTCTTCCTTCCTCACAAGCTGGAGGGAGGAAATTGGCTTGAGAAAGGTCTCTTGGAGGGGGGTCGAGTTCTCAAGGATCGCCGTGGGCGGGTTCGACAGCCGGACACATCTACAGCAGCCGGCGGCGAGTGGGACTCCTGGGGGTCATGCTAGGGGCCTCAGCAGTACAAGTTAGGGTGGAGCAACGCAGCGGGCGGTTCATAGCCCTCTGCGCTGATGGGCGCAAGCGACGCGCCGGTCGACGCACCCTACTTTAGCGTAGGTATCGACTACAGGTACCAAGGGCGTGTACCTGTGGTGCCTCCTGTGCCCGGTGCAGACTTTTTCATGCCCATGCAGGGGTACCTCGACAACAACATGCACGACATCGAGCGCGTGGAGGACGCCACGTCCCAATGGAGGGACAACGATGATGCGATGGTGGAGGAGTTTGAGCGACTCAAGGCGCGGTGCTATGGCTTCGATCAGCCACCGCCTCCACTTTCGGAAGACTAGAGTGCCTAGGAATTGGCACTGTATCAATTTCCTGGTTTGTGTTTTCTTTTATCTTTCGCAATCTTTTTCTTTATTTGCTTATGTGTGTGTGAGCGGGTTGGGAAACCATGTATCGGGTGTGCTTATTTTCATGCAAGTGTGTTAGTAGTAGTTTTATTTTCATGCAAGTGTGTTAGTAGTAGTTTTATTTTTATGCAAGTGTGTTAGTAGTAGTTTTATTTTCATGCAAGTGTGATGATAACATAGTACCAATTCTTTCATAAATAAATTTTCATATTGTGAACTTTGGAATTTATTATTTTCAAGATCCTTACCTACCAATGCCATATTTTGAGCAATTCTCATGAACCTTTAATTTGTAGATAAACATTAAATTGATGGTTGAGTTCGGTTAGGATTTAATTCTTTTTGGTATGAACTTTACTAAGATGACAATTCTTTGTGTATCTTTTTCTAGCCTTGAATTACTCATGCAAAAATTCAGTTCTGCTGAGTACACTACCATAAACCCAAAACATCTTGTTGAGTATCATTTCTTGACCACATCCTATATTTCTGGCTATATTTAATTCTTGAATAAATGTTGAAGCCAGATAGATCAAATACCAATAAAAGTTGGTAAATTTGGGTTAAGAGCCGATCGGTGCAGCAGAAAAAAAGGGGAGAAACAAGAAGTGAAAAAAAAAGAAAAGCTCTGCTGTTTGCTAAGGGACTAGCAAAATTTTAAGTGTGGGGGGATGGTATATGACATGCTTATTCTCGAAATTCATTCTAATATAGCCATGAATCATTCCAACCATGTGCAATCTTCCAAGATCAAATTTTTGCTATGCACATGTCCACATATCCAAAGTGTGAGTCCTTTCTTAAATTTTTTTTCTTAATTGCCATCTTGATAAGTTTCTATAATTCCAATGAAGAATAATCTCCTAGCTTTATAATATATTATTGATTTATGTTTGCAATCCTTGAATTACCTTACCTAGCTACTCATATAAGCCTTACACTAATATTATTTGATCATTATAATGTAGAATATAGGTTGAGTGATATGAAAGATGAGTTGTTGCCTTGGATTATTTGGAAGATAGATTCTCTATGTTCACAACAATCTTTTAAGTGATTTTCATGTGTGGAAAAGTTATAATTTATGAGTTGGACATGATCTTTTGCTTTGGGGAGAACTTTAAGCTTTATGCCCATAGTTGAACTATTTTGCTGAATACCAATATGAAATACACCACAATAGAACAATGCTCAACATTTGCTGATTTGAGATATCTTTTATGATAGAAAGAGTATGTTTTTTGATTTTTCTTTCTTTTACTTTACTCGGGACGAGCAAAGGTTTAAGTGTCCGGGAACTGTTGGCACTTCCCAAGTGCCCCTTTTATATGTGAATATTACCCCAATTAGAGCATAATTGATACTAATTTAGGTCATTTACCTATGATATTGTCTATATATTTGTATATGCGTTGTTTTGGAGCTTTATTGCAGAAACAGGTAAAATTGGTGATTAATGCGAAGATGGAGAGGACAGGAGTCCAGAACCGACGAAAAGCACTGAAGAAGTCCAGTGCGCCGATCGGCGCGGTCCATGAGCCGATCGGCGCAAGGGTGTTTTGGACCACAGAAGTGACCGAGGCCCATTCTACATGTTTATGGAAGTTTATCTGCGCAAGACACTTGAAGATATTTGTCTAGAAGATTTATGGAACTTGAAGAAGATTTATGGAACTTTAAGATCTTGACGTGCAGTACAAGACTTTATCTCGAAGGAAAAGGCCCATATGGCAGCTGTGGAAGACAGAGGAACCGACTCGGAGAAGAAACCAAAGAAGACACGGCTTGCGCCGATCGGCGCAACCGCCTTATTTGCTAGAAATCGAGTCCTTTACAGGTAGAACCCCTAAAAATACTTATGAACCCCGACAGCAGAGGAGGGAGGCGACAGAGGGACACCAAATTCGTGAGTTAGAGCCACCGGGGCTTGCCCCGTTAGAATAGATCTCTAGTTGAGTTTCAAGAATCATTGGAGTTAAGAGTTGATCCGTCAAGGTAGGCCATCTCGACGGGGATGAATCTTACTCTATGTATCTCAAGGATGATTGAATATATTGATGATGGTTTTGGTGATTTGTCTATCTTGATTCTATAATCATGCATGTGCTTATTCCAGTTGCTTAGTTCTAGGCTAAGTAAGTAGATATTATCTTGATCGTGGTGATTAGGATAGTATTCGGACATTGTATTGATTATGGTTGCTTGATGATGCTAGTAGTGTGGTTTAGCGGTGACAGCACTAAGCCTGCGCAGCACTATTGGATAGTTGAGTAGGGTAAGATACTCGCGCGATTAAGGGTTTCCTATTGGATAGTTTAGTAGGGTAAGATACTCGACAGTAGTCTTGACTAGATCTTTTACTGTTAACTTTGTTTAATCATGCCTAAGGTACCAGTGGATTTGATAAACCTTGGAATACTCAATTCAATAGAAAAAGTGCTACAATCGTACACCGTCCTCTTGCGGTATATAAGTGGGTGTGTAGGTACGACCAACATCGACCACCAGCTGGTTCGCTGGGACCCCGTCGATGGGGGACCCGGGATATCACTCGAACGAACCCGACACGAGCTCATCGAGCAACCACATTTTAGCCCCCGAGGCAAAAGCGTGGCCCGGCTCTACCCTCCGTCTCATGAATGGGACGCGAAAGGGTAAAATGAGAATGTCGAAATGGCTGCTCGACCGATCCATCTGCATCAAGCGGGATGCAAGGGCCAGCATCGCGAAACAAGACCCAGCGATAGGGTCACATTCATTATTTCTTGCCAAGGTTCTAAGGCTGCCCCCACGAGTGGGTTCGACAGCCGCCTAGAGCATGAACAGAGCGAGGGGCACGAGCTATGGGCACACTTAGCGGCCAATACCTCGACCCCCCGAGGGGTCAAGGGCATCGCAGAGTAGCGTTTGAGTCCGGTTCTGACTCGGCCTTTGGTATCTCCCCGAAGAGGGACAGCTAGCCATCACGACCTATCGAATGGTCATGACAACTAGTCAAGCCGGAAAGACGGATTCATGAGGTCGACCACCAGCTGGTTCGCCGGGACCCTGTCGACAGGGGACCGGGGATCTCACTCGAACGAACCCGATTGTTGCTCATCGAGCAACCACGTTTCAGCCACCGAGGCAAAAGTGCGGCCCAGCTCTACCCTCTGTCTCATGAACGGGATGCGGAAGGGGAAAACAAGAATGTCAAAACAGCCGCTCGACCGATCCATCTGCATCGAGCGGGGATGCGAGGGCCGGCATCGCCAAACGAGACCCATCGACAGGGTCACATTCATTATTCCTTGCTTACAAGACCGTTTAAAGCTGAATATTACAGACCCCCTCTCTTCTTTTTACAAAGTGAGTATCAACGACTCGAGAAAAAAGGGAAGAACGGAAAAGATCGACCCGTGGGGTCTACTACAAAGAAAAAGCGGTACCCGCACCTCGGCGGGTACATGCGAGGTAAAGCGCCTGTAATGCTTCGTCATCGGGGAAAGACGCCCTCATTTGAGGATGGCCTTTTCCCCCAACGAAGAAGGCAAGCAGCCCGTCCATGGAGTACGGCTGTTGCTGGAGCCGCTTCTTGAGACCGAGGACCCCCATGCTGGTAGGGAGTCCGCCCCGACGCCTCTTCTTGACCTTGCTCCTACCGACGTTGACAAGGATGAACATGTGGGGACCTAATGAGCCATGGCGACCTTCCATGCGAAGGCTCCTTTATCTCCATATCACCCCGACAAGGGGTGGACACAATAGAAGTCGAGCCAACCTTCCCGCAACTGACAGGGCCGCCGCACCAGGGCAGCCCGGGACTTACTATCGGCAGGTTTTCATCCCCGTCCTCATCACAAGGGACATTGTCGCACCCGGCTGCCATGAGAACAACGGACTACTAAGTGAGAGTCGGTCACGTCCCAAGTATCTAAGGGCTTGGAATGTAAAGATAGGTGTGGGGATGAAGCGGAACATTGCCCGGCTGTGTTCTTAAATAGCCAAGCTAGGCCCAAATCTCGGATTCCTTGCGCGGGCACCAAACCCGATGTGGGTTCACGAGGGGCTCTTGCATGCTACACAGGAACAAAGACCACCGACGATGCCGCGCGCACCGTGAAAAGAAAGGAACCCGCCTCAGAGCCAGGCGCCGGCCTCAGATTCCTCTGACGCGGAGCAGATCTAGGCCCTACCAAAAGATGCCCCTGCACGCTGCGTGCCAAAAGGAGACGAGAATCCTGTCGTGCCGATAGCACCATGGCTCTCCTTTTTAGGCGAATCCTCATCCCTGACACCCTGCGCCGTCTGTTCGGCCCAGGGAACGGAGACTGAGGAACACGGGTCCTATGGCACCCGCGTGATCGTTTCACACACAAACAGCCAAAGAACGTGTCCGTCCGGACTCCTCCTTTGGCTCGGGGGCTACACCCGACGGGTGTGCTCGTGCGCACTCCGATGGACAAACAACCTGACCTTCCTGCAACGTGTTAAGCCGAAGTGTGAGTTTTGACCAAACTCCCCCTCCGGATCGGGGGCTACACCCGTTAGGTGCGCTCGCGCGCACCACTCTCATGTAAACTAGGCAACCCACAGAGGACTTCGCGCCTTCTGACCGCACCCGCGTCAAAATCCCCCGAAAAACTCTCCGACTCGCTCGGGGGCTTGGGGGCTACTGTCGAGGGTAAAGATTAGAGTGTCATGTGGCACCTCCTAAAGGTGCCCACGCGCAGACTCAAAAGGGCTCACAGGATCGCCACCAAGGCACCTCCAGTGTGGGCCCCCCACGAGGAGAATCCCCGCAGCAGTCAGGCCTTAGCCGTGAAGGCCGCGCCACTACCCCGACTCGCTCGACCCTCGAGTGGTCGCGAGCCGGTCGCGTCCCTCTCGACCCCTCGATAGGGGTTGGGGATTCGCTACGCCCCGCTCGACCCATCAAAAGGGGGCCGAGAATGAGTCGTCCCGCCTGACAGAACCCATGCACGGCTGTGATGAGGATATCACTTCTATGGATACACACAACACTCCTCCAATTCTGGACTTGCAAGGTCCAATGAATAGAGCTCGTGCACGACGACTAAATTTAGAGGTGAGCTCGTTCCTACGTTCTTCGCTATATGTTACTTTTGAGAATGGTTTGCTACCTAATGATTATTTTATGATTAGAAACCATGGAGAGGGCCAGGAGATGATGGGAGAAGGAGTTGGGAACGTGGAGGACCAGAAAGGGCTTGGAAGCCAAAGTGGAGGCCCAATCAAAACCGACTTCGAGTCTGTTTCGGGGCCCAGGACCAGTCTGCACTAAAATAGTCGCCCAGGACGCATACGGACTAGGATTTGGACGTTCTACATATGCACAGAAAGATAAGGAGAAGACCTTTCCAATGCCACTGGCGTCATGTCAAACTTCATCCGGAGTCATCGGGAATCGTCGAAACAAGAGAGAGTCCAGAATCTGTATCGGTGCTGCGTCGCCTATTTTTGGCCTTTAGGCTTTGTATCTAGTTGAGCCCGATTAGGGGCGCGTCCAGAGGGTCTTGCACGACCCTAGGGTCTTTATATACAGCATCCACCGCACCATTAGGGTTTGGGTTTTGCTTAGATCAATTCTGTTCATAAACAGTGTCGCCGTTCATCGGTTTGTGAGACCCCAACTTCGAGAGTTTAATCATACATCTGCAATTGTGTTGCATTCTTCGTTGTTCTTGCTTGTGTTCTTGATTCGCAGGCAGGGATTAGCCTTCTCAGCGAGGTGAATCATCTTTGGACGGTTGATAACCAGAGGAGACGTCGTGCTGCGATTGCGGGGTTTAAAACGTGCTGTTCTGAAGACGGATCGATTTGTGTGTCGCCTCCGACCAAATCAACTTACCAAGAACCTTTCAGAAGATCGGGAACCCTTGTTTACATCAGGCTCGCCCTTCCAAGCAGATGACTCGGCCATCAGGCTGAGCCTATCCACTCCGGGGCAAGGACGGACGCCCCGCTGCCGCTACCGTCGTGACGATAGTATGGGCCCCTCCCCCGCAATTGTTAGACAAACGCCACCTCTATCAACTCCTATCGGTGGGACACGAGTTCGGACAGGACGAGGTGAGGAAACCCTGGCCAGGCCAGGAGTGGTAGAGTGGAGAAGCTCGATTGCCTCGTCCAAACGGGACGGATTCCAACTCCGTGCCAGTCCGCACAGACGCAACCTGACACGACGACCCCTGATGGAGGGGGTCGAGCAAGCCAACGGTCAACAACCGCCAACCACCCGGCCTTAAATGCCATGCCCACTACACGTACATAGTATCAAGCAGTCAAATCCCTCTAGATATCTGCCCCCCTTATATGCACCAGCGCCCGCTAACAGTAGCAGGCATGGCAAGGCTCGTTGTGCTGCCATCGTGCGATGACACTCCTAATGATGATGGTGCAGGACGGTTTGAGGACAACTAGATTGAACCTTGCTTGAATGAAGTGACAAAGCCTATGCTGCACCTCCCCGCGCATGGCGGAACACACCGACTACAGGAACGAGGGGAGACTCGACTCGACGACGGAGAACGGGGGCATGCACGGATGAAGTACCGCCCCTCTGACGCAAGACCCAGATGATGGGGCCCGCAAAGACCAAAGACAGCGCTGTCGACTAAGGGCTTCGCCTTGTTCGGCACGCCTCCACCAACTCATCACGTGTAGAAATCTTTCTCTCTCTCTCTGTAAGTGGTCCTATCTCCTTGATGTATAAAAGGGGAGACTCACTCTCTTATCTGGGGAGAGGTGACGGAACGACAGACAACAAGAGTCACAACATAGCCACAAACAACAGCAATCACTCACACACACACGTCGCTCGCATACGAGACTTGAAGAACCTCCTTTCTCACCACCGTTGTACACCCTCGCTGGAGCAAGTAACACGAGCAGGCCCGAGAACTGGACGTAGGGGCCTTCCCCGAACCAGTATAACCCCCCGTGTTCTCTTGCTTAGCCATCGCCGAACCCGAAGTGCGCACCCCTGTGAACTAATTCTACTGGTCGGTGATCTAAACATCGACACTATGACTCAATTAAAATAAAAAACTACCCTTTGAAGCACTTGAATCCATTTTTTTTCTTTTCTTGTTTTTGGGAGTAAAGACCATCTTGCAAATATTGAATAATAATTTTAATTATCTACACATTAACTCCATGAACATGTTAGCACAATTTTAACCTCATTTCATTAATCACCAAAACCCACTAGGGGACCTAGATGCATCTTCAATCTCCCCCTTTTTGGTGATTGATGACAACAGATTAAAAAGGGATATATAAGAGATAACCAAACAAAACAAAGAGAAAAAATATAGCGGAACTCCCCCTAAAGATATGCATGAGTCACACACCATGTGAAGGAGCTCCCCCAATATTTTGCAAAGAGTGGGGTGCCTAAAAGGTGTATAAGTGTGCAAAATAGTGGTAAAGCAATATATCAACAACACACTTAGCACAATCAAAATCAAGACATAGCCAATAGCAAGCAAGCACCACACTACTAAACATCAAGCAAAGAGAATATTACAACGAAGTTCATAAATAGTTTTCAAGCATATAGAAAGATGAACTTGTCCATAGGTTCCCTACTAGCTTATTACAAAAGAAATAGAGGGAAAATACACAAGTTCTCACATATCCTTTTTCATAGCTTCTCTTCCCCTTTGGCATCAAGGCACCAAAAAGAATAAAAGGAAGAGAGTCAAGCTAAGAAAAGAATCACTCGTCGGTGCTCTCATCGTTGCCTTCTCCTTCCTCTTCCTCTTCTCCTTCTTCAACATGGGCCGAAGGAGGAGCAGGTCAAGGGGCAACATCATCCCAATCGTAAGCTGCAAGGGGATCCTCAAAGATGGGTGGCTCACCATCAGGCTCACACTCGGAGCCATCCGGAGACACTACATGGCCTTGTGCCCTTTGATCTCTTTTGTAGCGGAGCACTTTCTTCTCGATCCTCCTCTTGTTTTCCCAATTCTCCTTAGCATTGAAACAACAAGCAGTGAAACTGCTCTTAAGGAGGGATACAATAGGAGAGGACGGACGACGAGGTTGCTCTGGAGGAGGAGGAGAAGTTGGTCTGGAAGAAGTGCCTGGAGCAGAGGCTCTAGCAGCGGCAGATCGGCTGGTGGTTGGAGCTGCAAGAGAGCCATAAAATGGACGGTGGGCACTTTGCACTCGAGACTTCAGGCGCTGGTGCTTGCATTCTTTCTCAAACACTAACCCGGTCTTCGAATCAATCATCCTCATGAGGTAGGGAGCAAAAGGAAGAACTCTTCTGGTATCTAGAGATGAGGTATAGATCTCCTGGACAATGAAGTCCATGACACTGAAAGGTGCAGCTCCATCTCTAAACCTAGCAAGAATGTTCCTTGAGTGCTCAACAATGTAAGTAGCATACCCTGCTTTAGGAGCTATGGTCATCCTGAGCATCCTGTTGAGAGTGAAGTAGAAGTTGTGCATCCCATTGGTTGTGCCATGATACACTGGGTTTGGATCCTCATACATGAAAGCCAAATCAGCATCCCTCAGGACTGGCTCATTAGTGATCTTTTCTCTGTTCACATCATCATCATCTAGAAAAAAAAAATAAGTGGCTAGTTGTGAGGGGGACACCACATACTGCACTCCTTGAGTCATCCAATAGAAGTATCCCCTGCCATCAATGTAAAGAGTGGAATAGAACTGACAGATGACCTCTTCATTCAGTCATAGTTGAAGCCCATGAGATCATACACCTTCCTGTACTTGCATGCCACAATGATTTCATTGAAGGTGGCATTGTCTTTGTCCTCCATGTACTTCCAATCATTCCACTGATGAGTTGCTAGCCGGTTTTTCCTGTTCTTCTCAATAAGCATGGGCATGTAGTAGTCCTGCTAAATCCAAGTGAGAAACCGGTAGTCACTAGCCTCCTTGTCAGATAAGATGTAATGGTTTTGCTTCCATCCCTCACTGAGTGCCTATTGAGTCCCTCGACATCCTTCTTGTAGTCTTTGACAAAAAAATCTAGAGGGTATTCTGAAGCACGGACTCAAAGGTCCCACACAATGTTTAGGGACTCATCTCTTATGCTCTTGAGCGGGAGCCCCATTCCTTAGCTGTCTTCTTTCCTATATCTTGGGCTCGTCTAGGAGGAAGAGATCCACCCGGCTCAACATGCACGGTTTGAGCAGCCCCACTTGACCCTCGATGGATTTTAGCGATGGCTTTCCGCTTCTTCGGCGGGGGTACAATCTCTTCACTTGGAGAGGAGGAATGTCTTTGATCCTCATTCTCCTCCCCACTAGACTCCTCTTGAGCATTAGATGCAAACATCATCCTCACCATTTAAAACTGCCAAGGAATACGGAGAAGGTTCAACGGATTAAGTATGAGTCATAAGCAAGAGTCAAGAAGTAGGCGAATTTCAGTGCACTCAACTACAGGCGCCGCAAGTTCCGTGACAGACCACAGAAGTTCAATCATGACGGAAGTTCTGATGGAACTTCCGTCATTTGCAGTTTGCATCAAAATTGACCTAATTCCTAAATCCTACCGCAAAAATCAAGATGCCTCAAAAGAATGATAGACTAGTCATAGGGCAACCACTCTATCCAAAGGAATTGAAGACACTTGAATATTTGACCTAAAGAGCAAGATTTAGGCTCAAATCTTATACCTAGGGCAAAGAAGAAGAAAAAATTGATGGAGGTCACGGAACTTCCGTGCGGGAAGAGTGGAATCTCCACCAAATCCAAAGGAGTCGTCGATGGAATCTCCAAGTCGCCACAAATCGCCACTTACGGTTTGAGGAGAGGAGAGAGAGGGAGAAAAAGAAGTGGCCGGTTGACTAGGGAAGTCCGTCATTGGGTGATGGAAGTTCCATCGCTCTTGGGTTTAGACCCAAACAACATGAATGTCACAAAAGTCATGACAGAACTTCTGTGACCCTCGGGTTCCTTTGACAGAGGATGACAGAAGTTCCGTCATTGAGTGACGGAAGTTCCGTCGTTCTCTGTCTCAAACACAAACCCGCCTCTATTAATTATGAACTCTTGGACAAGCTAAAAATATATAAAGAGATATAAATGTTCCAAATTTGTGATTAGTAACAATCAACCGTACCAAGCTATATTCACAAGTTCCAACAATATGATCTATTGATCAAAATCACCATTTGTTTTGAAATCAAAGACATAAAAGAATTTTGAAGAAATTTGGTTTCAAGTTCTTTTGCATGAGTAACAAAATGCACAAGTTTCTACTCCACATTGGATGAATCCAAGATATTCAGTTCACTCCTAAGCTTCCAAAACCACTTCTCATCTAGGGGTTTGGTAAATATATCGGCCAATTATTTGTCGGTTCTCACATAGCTAATTTCAATATCCCCATTTATGGAATAATCCCTCAAGAAGTGATGCCGGATATCTATATGCTTAGTCCTATTATGATCAATGGGGTTATCTGCAATCATGATGGCACTCTCATTATCACATGGGAGGGGAACTTTGGTCATAGTGTACCCAAAGTCCTTTAGAGTTTGTCGCATTCAAAGTAGTTGAGCACAACAACTCCCGGCTGCAACATACTCTACTTTAGCCATGGAAAGGGCAACGGAATTTTGTTTCTTAGATGACCATGACACAAGAGACCTACCCAAGAATTGGCATGTCCCGGAGGTGCTTTACCTATCCACCTTACATCCAACATAGTCGGCATCAAAATAGCCGACTAGCTTGAACTTGGAGCCCTTAGGATACCACAATCCTGGATTTGGTGTGTGGACTAAATATCTCAAGATTCTTTTGACAGCCACTATGTGACTTTCCTTCGGAGCTGCTTGGAACCTTACATATATGCACACACTAAGCATGATATCGGGCTTAGATGCACAAAGATAAAGCAAAGAGCCAATCATGGATCGATATATCTTTTGATTCATGGGCTTACCATTTACATTTTGTCCGAGGTGTCCATTTCTCTTCATGGGTGTCTTGTTGGGCTTTGCCTTCTCCATGTCAAACTTCTTGAGTATATCTTGAGTGTACTTGGTTTGACTTATGAATGTTCCTTCTTCAAGTTGCTTGACTTCAAACATAGAAAGAACTTCAACTCCCCCATCATGGACATTTCAAACTTCCTAGTCATAATCTTGGCAAACTTATCACAAAAAGATTGATTAGTAGAACCAAATATGATGTCATCGACATATTTGTGAAAGTGCATCTAGGCCCCTAATTTTGTTTTGGTGATTGGCGTCAATATAATTAAGAATTGACTAATGTTTTCATTGAGCATGTGTGTAGATGACTATCTCAAATTGTTGAATGAAATATATTGATACAAAAAGGGAAAAGAAGATGGTCATTCGTCTTAAGTTGAAGGTCCAAAAATCTACTCAAGAATGAAGATCATGGAGTTTTATTAATTATTTCTTGAGTATAGGTAAACCGTACTATCAAGAGGGGTATAATTCACAAATATGGTAAAGTCAAATGCTCAAATTTTTTAAAAATACCACCTCTGTCGCCCTCTGTTTTTGCCTTCATCGGCAGTGCTGGTGGCCATCACCGGCAGTGCCGATCCCCCCTTCTCAGAGGCGCTGTGCTGCCCAGACACCTCTCTGGCTTCTGTCTTGCCAGCATCAGCAGTGCTGATGGACCCATCGGCAGTGCTGGTCTCTCCTTCCAGAGAAGGCTGTTCCCTCTGGCTTTTCTGGCTGTTGCTCATCGGCAGTGCCAGTCACCCTGATGGGCAGTGCCGGTCAGTCCTCCTAGAAAGTCACTCTTTCTGTCTAGCTCAGCCTGTAGTTTATCAGCAGTGCTGATCTCCTGATCGGTAGTGCTAGTCCCCTCTCCACAGAGACTGGTTTCCCTCGGGTTCTCTGGCTGACAGCGATCGGCAATGCCGGTCTGATTGATTGGCAGTGCCGGTCAAGGTCTCTAGAGACCACATGTCTTCTCTATGGCTGTCTCACTGGCAGTGCCAATGTCCTGATCAGTAGTGCTGGTGCGGGCCAAATCCTTGTCTGCAGATCTATGACAGTGTGTCAGAAACCTTACCGGCAGTGCCAATGGCTCGATCGGCAGTGCCGGTGCGGGGCGTCCAGACAAGCCAACGGCTCTTTTTGAACCCTTTGTATAAAAGGCTCATGCCCCACTTCGTGCCCGATTTCTTCAACCCGAAAATCATTTGGCATTTTTGAGCTTCTGTCTCCTCACTCTCCCTCTCTAAGTCAAAGCTTGATTCTTCGAGCTAGGGCTTGAGTGAGACATTGATTCCTAGTGAAAAGAGCATCATTCCACTCTTGAGCATTCGATCAAATCATCTTTGTGACTTGTGCTTGTTACTCTTGGAGGTTTGCTCCTAGACGGTTAGCGGTGCCTATAGAGCTTCCAACTTGTGTGGTGACGCCTCGGAAAGTTTGTATTACCCTCCCGCAAGGGAATTGATAGTGGAGAACTCGAGCTTGATCTTTGTAGTCGCTTGAGTGAGAATAGGGTTGAAAGAGACCCGGTCCTTTGTGGACTTCTCAATGGAGACGTAGGGTTCTTTGTGAGCTCGAACTTCGGTAACAAATGTTATGTCTCCGTGTGCTCTCTTATTCACTTGTTGTTTCATTGTTCATGCTCTAGGGTTTGTTCTTGTACTAGCTTTAATTCGACCGATCTACTTGTGTAGGCTTGTTTAGTCGTTCCTATTACTTTGTAGTGCCTCATTCAACTATTGTTGGTCTATTCATCAACTTAGTAACTACAAAACCAGCTTAGTTTTAATTTGGACGACTTACTGTTATCTCATCGGCACTGTCGATCCAGCATCGACAGTGGCCATCGGCACTGCCAATCCTAGCCGCCGGCACTGCCGGTTAGACTGATAAATTTGTTTAAGTGTAATTTTGCAAGTTTTTTAGATTTGCCTATTCACCCCCGCTCTAGGCAACTTTTAATTGGTATCAGAGCAGGTATCTTCTATAAAGCTTAACCGCTTGAAGATTAAAGATGTCAAAACCGGAAGATCAACCATCCACTGCTCTTCCAACCAAAGATGGTGTTAGTGGTTCTCGAGATGGAGATGATGCAAGGACTAGAGATGGTGATAATGATGCTCAACCAAAACTCTACAACCATGTCATGTATGATTATGATGACCTTAAGGAAGATCGCATTGGACAAGGGTCGGGTAGACTCCCTTACTTTGATGGACAATTCTATGATCATTGAAAATGCAAGATGATGATGTATTTGGAATCCATGAGTCCGCATGTTGCAAGTATAACCGAGAAAGGTTTCTTGTGGGAAAATAGAGATAATCCAACCCGCAAGGATCAACATTCATCACAATGTTGTGTCGGCAAGTGCAATTGTCTCCGCACTTTGCTCAACCGAGTATGATAAGGTTTCTGGAATAAAGAATGCAAATCAACTATGGAGAAAACTTGAGGTTATTTATGAGGGCATTGATTCTGTCAAGGATGCAAGACTTGAAGAATTACAAAATGAATTCAATCTATTCATCATGGGTCTGGGAGAAGGCCCTAAAAAAGTTCATGATAGGCTCATGAGGATTGTAAATCAAAGAAGAGCACCAGGAGCCAAAATGGCTGACTTGGATATCAACAAGAGATTGCTACAAGCATTGAGACCATGGGATAGTGTCGAGACTTATTCTCGGCATCAAACATAGGGTACTTCACCTACGACGATTTATATGTAGAATAGGGGTACGCGTGAGATTAAGAGACGATGGTGACACAAGACGCCGATTTATACAAGTTCAGGCCTCCCGGAGGATAATAACCCTACGTCGTGTGTTCTTGGGTATTTGTATTCATATGTCTAGATCATAGTCTAGACAAGGAGGGTTACCCTAGACGATAATGTCTAGTTGTGGGATCTATCTAATTGAAGTTGTTCCAAAGGAGGACCCTTGCCCCGCCTTATATATCCGGAAGGACAGGGTTACATGGCGGAGTACTAATCGGTCTACTATACATATCATAGTAGGAGTCTATCTCCACTTTTCTTCTATGTGAGGTACCCCGGATACATGTCATCGACAGAAGCCCCCGAGAGTCTTGCAAGCTTGATGATAGTTTTTTATAGCTTCATGACTGGTTTGTGCCATGTAGAATGCTTCAGCTTTTTTATCAGTGAGCTTGTGAGGGTCTCAAAGATAAAAAAAAAATGTCTTCATGAAATCATCTGGTGCACCAAATAGGTGCACCTAATTAGGTGTAGCCCCTGACTCTTGTATCATTTGGAAACTGCAAATAATGCAAGAGTCCAAAACAAGAATTGTCGTGTTGGCATGAACCATAAATTTGGTAGAAGTGCTTCTCTTCAAAGAAGCCTCCGAGACCGTCGCCGTTATGAGTGGCAGCCGCGCTCAACTCAGAATATCATATCCGAGTGGCAGTGACGCTCAACTCAAGACGATAAGGTCGAGAGAAGAAGGCAGTGAAGGTTGTTGTAGTCGCCGACCGCTGATGAAGTGATGACCGAGTGAAGCCGACGATCTAATATGTGGCCGACCGATGGTGGCGGTCAGAGCTGGTGTAGCCGACCGATAAAGGCAGTCAGAGCTGGTGTAGCCGACCGATAAAGGCAGTCAGAGCTGGTGTAGCCGACCAATAAAGGCAGCCAGAGCTGGTGTAGCCGACCGATGAAGGCAGTCAAAACTGGCATGGTCGACCGATGAAGGTGGTCGGAGCTGTAAGCCGACCGATAGATGACGACGAGGAAATCACTCTATGTCGAGTGGTGTATCCACCTATACATCATAAATATTCCTGACAATAAAGGAAATTAGATTAATTAATTATAATTAACATTGTTTGCTTGGAAACTTATTTCTATAAGCCAAACAAATCAGTTCACTCAAAAGTCAAATCTGTATCCAATTTTCTCCTTTAAGTAGACCGACTGGTGCATAGCAGCGTATTCGTGCGTTGGCAACCAGACCGATCCACCATATAATACTTAGGATAAAATATAAAGAGCTCGGAGCTTAATCTGTCACAACAACATCGGTCATAATTATTCTTGCGTTACAATCAGAGTTTACCAGTCGACACATGACCTCTCGTAGCTTTGGCTCTGGGTTTAGTGTAGTGATAGTCTGACGCGTAGCTAAGAAATTCTATGTCCTAGTTGTTTGTGGGCGTAAGACCAAAAATAAGACCAGATCGCAAATAAAGTGCAATATATCAGTTGAGGCTGAAGCCAAAAAGGTAGAACTAGAACAGACAACATGGGTCACATGATCTCAAAGCTGAGGCACTACTGAAAGGTCACCGACCAACATGGGTGGTGTCAGGGCTGAAGCACTACTGAGAAGTCACCGACCGATATGTGTACTGCAATTTCAGTAAAAAAAGTGGAGGAACACATGTATAGATACACAAATAGCCCCCTGACTCGATTGTTTAATGCGAAGGATTAAAGAACCGAGGCAATATAAAGACGAATAAAGTTATAAGAAGAGCACTAATTAAAAAGCCCAACTTTACTCATAAAAAAATTACGACCTTCTGTTTAGAAAACAGAGATAAGCGGCCGTGGGAAAAAAATATGAAGGACATGAGCCCAAAAACTCAAAAGTAAATTGAGAAAGTATAAAGATACTTAGCTTTGTTATTCGACGAGTTGAAGAGGATCCCTCGAGCGTGCTGATGTTGTTGGCGAATGGTCGAACATCGAAGTCGAGCCATCATGTCGCTGGAACACTAAAACTCGGAGTGGTTGACTTGTGTTGTCAGGTAGTCGAAAGTGTTGCCGAGTGTGTTGACCGAGACGCCGAAGCGCTAAATCTTTGAAGTTGTCGTCGAGTAGCCCCTGGGCACGTCCATGTAGTCGTCGAGTAATTGAGCCATTGAGTCACGGTGATTTTGTCGGGTGACCGAGTCCGTTGAAGCATCGAGTTGCCGGAGGCATCCCGGATGCATCGTCGTGGTATGGCGTTGTCGCCGAATGTCCGTGGGATGTACCACTCGACATAGAAAGTGCAGGAAAGTGGAGTTCTAGTCGGTCTACTATACATATCATAGTAGAAGTCTATCTCCACTTTCCTTCTATGTGAGGTACCCTAGGTACATGTCATCGATAGATAGCAACACTTGTTCAAACATTAGTGATAAGGACATCACTCCTATGGATACACACAACACTCCTCCAATTCTGGACTTGCAAGGTCCAATGACTAGAGCTCGTGCACGACGACTAAATTTAGAGGTGAGCTCGTTCCTACGTTCTTTGCTATATGTTACTTTTGAGAATGGTTTGCTACCTAATAATTATTTTATGATTAGAAACCATGGAGAGGACCAGGAGATGATGGGAGAAGGAGTTGGGAATGTGGAGGACCAGCAAGGGCTTGGAAGTCAAAGTGGAGGCCCAATCAAAACCGACTTCGAGTCTATTTCAGGGCCTAGGACCAGTCTACACTAAAACAGTCGCCGAGGACGCATACGGACACGGATTTGGACGTTCTACATATGCACGGAAAGATAAGGAGAAGGCCTTTCCAATGCCGCTGGCCTCATATCAAAATTCATCCGGAGTCATCCGGAATCGTTGAAACAAGAGAGAGTCCAGAATCTGTGTCGGTGCTGCGTCGCCTATTTTTGGCCTTTGGCCTTTGTATCTAGTTGAGCCCAATTAGGGGCACGTCCAGAGGGTCTTGTACGACCCTAGGGTCTTTATATACAGCCGCCACTGCACCATTAGGGTTTGGGTTTTGCTTAGATCAATTCTATTCATAAACAGTTTCGCCGTTCATCGGTTTGTGAGACCCCAACTTCGAGAGTTTAATCATACATCTGCAATTGTGTTGCATTCTTCGTTATTCTTGCTTGTGTTCTTGATTCACAGGCAGGGATTAGCCTTCTCGGCGAGGTCAATCGTCTTTTGGACGGTTGATAACCAGAGGAGACGTCGTGCTGCGATTGCGGGGTTTAGAACATGCTGTTCTGAAGCCGGATCGGTTTGTGTGTCGCCTCCGACCAAATCAACTTACCAAGAACCTTTCAGAAGATCGGGAACCCTTGTTCACATCAATTAGAGAGAAGGATAACTTCAAGAGTTTCTCCACTGATGAAGTCCTTGGAAAGCTTCTATCCCAAAAGCAACAAAATGATCAAGCTAACAAGATAAATGCCTTGATCAAGCAAATTGAGGGAGCAAGTGGTGACAAGAATGATGTAGCACACAACGCTACATGAGAGAAAAAGAAGAAAGTGGTTGATCCTAGTGATGAAGATAGTGATGATGAAATGGCTTTGCTTGTGAGGAGATTCAAGTCATTTCTTAAGAAAGATGGTTACAAGAAGAAGAGTTTTGACAAGAGCAAAGCAAGAAAGTCAAAAAGGACTTGCTATGAGTGTGGTGATGAAGGACATTTCATTGCGGAATGTCCAAAGAAGAAGAGCAAGGATGAAAGAAAGAAAGACAAGCACTACAAGAAAGACAAGAGGTACAAGAAGCATAGAAGAGGTGAAGCTCACATTGGTCAAGAATGGAATTCCGATGACTCATCCTCTTCATCATCTTCCTCCTCCGAATCCGAGTCGGATGAGGGAGGCATTGCTACAATTGCCATTGGCATCACTCCCACCAACATTTCTCTATCTGGGAGCTTGAGTGATAATTATGATGTCAACACTCACAAGTGCTTCATGGCAAGAGGATCCAAGGTATCTAAATCTAAACATAAGTGTTCCTCTTATGCTAGTAGTAGTGATGATGATGATGATAATGTTAATGCTTCTCTTCCTAAAATGCTTGAATTCATGGAATTGCTTGAAAAACAAAAGGAATAAAATGATAGACAAGAGGAGCTTCTTGAAAAACAAGAAGACTTGCTTATTCTTGAAAAGAAAAGAAACCTTGAACTAGAGAAGCTCCTAGAAGATGAGAGAAAGAAAAATGATGATTTAACTATGTCTCTCACTAAAATTGAAAACTCTTGTGAAAGTCTTAAGAGCTCAAAAGATGCTCTTCTAGAGAAGTATGAGAACTTGGAAAAGACTCATAAGTCTCTTCAAGGACAATATGAAATACTTTCAACCTTCACATCCTCCACCAATAATTCTTCTCGTGCTTCCACTAGCAATGGATGTGATAGGTGCTATAATATTGACGTTGATGCATGTGCTACTAATGTCAAATTGATTGATGATTTAAACAAGCAAGTGAGGCACTTGAAATCAAAATATAACATGGGAAAAATGTTGTTGATGATGAAAAGGCAAAGTATGCAAGAGGTGCATACTCATATTTTAGGCACTCAAATGTCATGGATGGCGTTGGATATGTTGAGGGTGCCAAGCACAATGCTAGGAAGAACAAGAATGAAAAGGAATTTCTTAAGTTCATCAAGGAAGGATCTTACCAAAAGAACCAAGTCAAGAACTTGAACACTAACCGTTCTTCTCTTGTTAATGATTCTCATGCTAATATGCCTAATGCTACTTGTGCACTCTTTCATGATTTTGATGCTTCATATGTACTCATGAGAAACATGCATGGTTATGTGTTTGCTAAATATGTTGGGCCACACAACAAAAGGCCAAAGTCTTATGTGTGGGTGTCCAAGGTGCTTGTGACTAATGTGAAAGGACCCAAGCAAATTTGGGTACCTAAAAACAAAGATTAACTTGTTTTGTAGGACTATGTCTCTGGAGGGTCAATTTGGGTGATTGATAGTGGATGCACCAATCATATGACCAGAGACAAAAATATGTTCAAGTCATTTGAGCCAAATCACAATAAAAATGAATACACTAGATTTGGTGACAATGGAACGGGACAAGTAATAGGTTATAGTAAAGTTCCTCTTACTCCTTCGTATTCACTTTCTAAGGTTATGTTTGTTGGTCATGTTGACTTCAATCTATTGTTCATTTCGCAATTTTGTAAAATGGGATATGATTGCTTATTCAATGAATGTGGTGTGATCGTCTATAAGAGGAGTGATGGCTCAGTTGCTTTTAAGGGTGTGCTTAAAGGAAAGCGTTATGTTGTGAATTTCTCCACGGATGAAGCTAGACTTGATACATGCTTATTAGCAAAGTTCAACATGGGGTGGTTGTGGCATAGAAGGCTAGCCCATGTTGGTATGAGAAATCTTCACAAACTCCAAAAGGGCGGCCACATCATAGGACTAACTAATGTGTGTTTTGAGAAAGATAGAATTTGTAGTGCATGTCAAGCGGGAAAGCAAGTTGGAGCCTCACACCCCTTCAAGAACGTGATGACAACCACAAGACCATTGGAGATGTTGCACATGGACCTCTTCGGCCACATCTCCTATATAAGCATTGGTGGTAACAAATATGGTCTTGTAATTGTTGATGATTTTTCTCGCTTCACGTGGGTATTCTTTTTGCATAATAAAGGTGAAGTTAAAGACATGCTCAAAACATTCATGAAAAGAGCACAAAATGAATATGAAGTCAATATCAAGAAAATAAGAAGTGACAATGGCACCAAATTCAAGAACACCCAAGTTGAGGAATATCTTGATGAAGAAGGCATCAAGCGTGAATTTTCGGCACCCTACTCCCCTCAACAAAATGGAGTGGCCGAAAGAAAGAACCACACACTCATTGAGATGACAAGAACAATGCTTGATGAATACAAGACGTCCGACTGTTTTTGGGCTGAAGTCATCAACACCGCATGCCATGCCTCCAACTAGTTGTATCTCCACCGACTATTGAAGAAAACACCAAATGAGCTACTAACCGGTAACAAGCCTAATATTTCCTACCTTTTTGTTTTTGGGAGCAAATGTTTTATGCTAAACAAGAAACCCAAGACTTCAAAGTTTGCTCCAAAAGTTGATGAAGGTTTCTTGCTTAGTTATGGGTCGAATGTTCATGCCTATCATGTGTTCAACAAAACCACCAGTTGTGTTCAAATTTCACGTGACGTGATATTTGATGAATCTAATGGCTCTCAAGGGGAGTAAAATGTTAATGATGATGTAGATGATGAAGCCACTAGAAATGCAATAAAAAGGATGGCTATTGGTGATAAGAGACCGCAAGAAACATCAAGTGTTGAAGATCAAGCCTCTCCCCCTAGACAAGACCAACATCATGAAAATGAAGAAATTGATCATGCAAGTGGGCAAGATCAAGATGTTGGGGATCATGAACAAGCATCAAGTGATGATTCTCAAAGACATGATCAAGAGGTTGATAAAGATGGTGGTCAAGGAAGCTCACATCCACCACACCCAAGAGTGCATCAAAATATACAACGTGATCACCCCGTCGAGCAAATTCTTGGAGACATTGATAAGGGGGTAATCACTAGATCTCGAGTTAGTAATTTTTGTGAACATTACTCCTTTGTCTCTTCTATGGAACCATTTAGGATAGAACAAGCACTTGAAGATTCAGATTGGGTGATGGCCATGCAAGAGGAATTGAAAAACTTCACAAGAAATGAAGTGTGGACATTAGAGGAAAGACCAAAGAACAAGAATGTTGTGGGCACCAAGTGGGTGTTCCGCAACGAACAAAATGAAGATGGTGTGGTGACAAGAAATAAGGCAAGGCTCGTAGCAAAGGGGTATTCACAAGTGGAAGGTTTAAATTTTGACGAAACCTATGCCCCCGTAGCAAGAGTTGAATCAATTAGAATATTACTTGCCTTTGCTACTCACCATGATTTTAAGTTGTATCAAATGGACGTGAAAAGTGCATTCCTCAATTGGCCAATAAAGGAAGAGGTGTATGTGGATCAACCACCGGGCTTTGAAGACCCTAAGTATCCTAATCATGTTTATAAACTCCATAAGGCGCTCTATGGGCTTAAGCAAGCTCCAAGAGCATGGTATGAATGCCTTAGGGATTTTCTTGTTAAGAAGGGTTTCATTATTGGCAAGGCCGATGCGTCTCTCTTTACAAAATATTTTGGCAATGATATATTTGTGTGCCAAATATATGTCGATGACATTATATTTGGTTCTACTAACCAAACCTTTTGTGATGAGTTTAGCAAGATAATAACCCAGAGGTTCGACATGTCCATGATGGGAGAATTGACGTTCTTTCTAGGCTTTCAAGTGAAGCAACTCAAGGAGGGCACCTTCATATGTCAAGTCAAGTACACACAAGACTTATTGAAGAAGTTTGACATGGACAAGGCCAAGCCCATCAAAACTCCCATGCCAACAAATGGCCACCTCAATCTCAACAAGAAGGACAAGCCCGTTGATCAAAAGGTATACCGCTCCATGATAGTCTCTTTGCTTTATCTTTGTGCATCTAGGCCCGATGTCATGCTTAGCGTGTGTATGTGTGCACGTTTTCAAGCCGCTCCTATGGAGTGTCATATGGTGGCCGATAAGAGAATATTGAGATATTTGGTTCACACACCCAACCTAGGGCTTTGGTACCCCAAGGGTTCAAAGTTCAACCTATTAGGCTATTCCGATGCGGATTATGCCAGGGATAAGGTAGATAGAAAGAGTACCTCTGGGACATGCCAATTCTTGGGTAGGTCCCTAGTGTCATGGTCATCTAAGAAACAAAATTCTGTTGCACTTTCCATGGCCGAAGCGGAGTATATTGCAGTCAGTAGTTGTTGTGCACAATTACTTTGGATGAGACAAACTCTAAGGGACTACAGTTACAAAACAACCGTGTTTCTCTCCTATGTGACAATAAGAGTGCCATAAAGCTTGCTTACAACCCCATTGAGCATTCGCACACAAAGCATATAGATATCCACCACCACTTTTTGAGAGATCATTCTATCAAAGGGGATATAGAAGTTAGTCATGTCCGAACCGAAGATCAACTAGCCGATATATTTACCAAGCCCCTAGATGAGAAGAGATTTTGCTATCTTAGGAGTGAACTAAATATTATTGACTCTAGAAATGTGATGTAGAGGATGTACACATCTGAATGTTGATTGTCTTATTATCGCAAAAATCATTGCTTTATGTCAAAAATCTATTATCTTTGCTATTGAGGTTGTTTCTTGATCACTAGATCAAATCTAGTTAAAATATGGTCATTATTATATATTGTTGATTGTTGGTTGACCATATGATGTCAAGATGTCTCCTTATCCATCAAAAACTATTTTGAAAACTCCCCTCCATTTTCCTGTGCTCAGTCCTGTCTGATCTTCAGTGGATCGGCACTGCCGATACCATTATCGACACTGCCGATCATATGTCCAACAGAGACAACCTTCTGTCTGAGATTTTTGTCCCTCGGGCAGCCCTCATCTGCACTACTGATGCTTCCCATCGGCACTGTTGATGCGGGCCTGGACCGTGTGTGTTGACCCGCACTGGCACTACCGATGCCCAACACTAGCACTACCGATGCGGGGTCCAACCTTTTGAAATCGACTCGGTCCCCTCACGGGACCGAGCCACCTCTCAGTTCTAGCAACCCTCGCCGACTCTCTCTCTCTCTCTCTCTCTCTCTTCCCAACTGATGTGGACAAGGGTTCCCGATCTTCCGAAAGGTTCTTGGTAAGTTGATTTGGTCGGAGGCGACACACAAATCGATCCGGCTTCAGAACAGCACGTTCTAAACCCCCCAATCGCAGCACGACGTCTCCTCTGGTTATCAACCGTCCAAAAGACGATTGACCTCGCCGAGAAGGCTAATCCCTGCCTGTGAATCAAGAACACAAGCAAGAACAACGAAGAATGCAACACAATTGCAGATGTATGATTAAACTCTCGAAGTTGGGGTCTCACAAACCGATGAACGGCGAAACTGTTTAGGAACAGAATTGATCCAAGCAAAACCCGAACCCTAATGGTGCGGCGGCAGCTGTATATAAAGACCCTAGGGTCATGCAAGACCCTCTGGACGCGCCCCTAATTGGGCTCAACTAGATACAAAGCCCAAAGGCCAAAAATAGGCGACGCAGCACCGACATAGATTCTGGACTCTCTATTTTTTTAACAATTCCCAATGACTCCGGAAGCATTTTGACATGAGGCCGGCGGCATTGGAAAGGTCTTCTCCTTATCTTTCCGTGCATATGTAGAACGTCCAAATCTGAGTCCGTATGCGTCCTGGGCGACTGTTTTAGTACAGACTGGTCCTGGGCCCCGAAACAGACTCGAAGTCGGTTTTAATTGGGCCTCCACTTTGGCTTCCAAGCCCTTGCTGGTCCTCCACGTTTCCAACTCCTTCTCCCATCATCTTCTGGTCCTCTCCATGGTTTCTAATCATAAAATAATCATTAGGTAGCAAACCATTCTCAAAAGTAACATATAGCGAAGAAAGTAGGAACGAGCTCACCTCTAAATTTAGTCGTCGTGCACGAGCTCTAGTCATTGGACCTTGAAAATCCAGATTTGGAGGAGTGTTGTGTGTATCCATAGGAGTGATGTCCTCATCACCAATCCTATCCGATTTCAATCTTCCTAATAACTGTGCTAATCTTCGTGGAATCAAGTGGGAAGTGGATCAAATCATCTCCAACACCTTCCCTCCTCCATCTCCTCCCGGATTTGAAGAAGTTTTCGAAGGTATTTTTGAAAATCTCCATCTTTTGAATCTTGCAATGCCTCATGTTTTTGCGTAATTTCACTTGATAGAGATGATTATCTAGGAGTAATTTAGTCACCCATGCAATTTGGTAGAGTTTTAGTGGCTAAAGTTCAATTTTTAGTGGTTTTAGGATTTCAATCCCCCTCGGTCAGCACTACCGATGGCCCCCACCGGCACTGCTGATCAGGAGATTTCAAAACCCTAAGTGGCCATTGCAGCAGTCCATTTGAACTGATCGGCACTGCCGATGGCAGTCATCGGCACTGCCGGTTGGGCCAGTCATAGAGCATTTTCACTCAAGCTGCTCTCTTTTTGACCCACCGGCACTGCCGATGCCTCCCATCGGCACTACTGGTCAAGGCCAACAGACATCAGTTCAGTACTGTGTTGATGCAATTTCTCATACCACTTCTCCTCTCCTTGACAGATGTCAGGTGGCAAGAGACAGAAGTATGTGGGAACTCCCAGTAAATCCAACGAGGACTTCGACTCTGCTGCCTCTCCCCTTGCTCGACGAGGTGGAGGTGGCAAACAGGGCAGAGGTGGAGACTCCGGCCCAGCCACCTCACGTGGTCTTAGCCTTGGTCATGGGAAGGGCAAAGGCAAAGCCCTTCCACCTTGCTCTCCCTCTCCCAGTGCTGATGAGGAGAGTTAGGGAGGCTCAGAGGAAGAGGAGGAGGAAGAGGAGGCTCAGCGGGAGGATGAGGCAGGTGATGAGGAAGGTGAGTCTGAGGATGAGGTCATCCATCAGCCTATCCATGGACCCATGTGCTCCTCAGTCACATATCAGATGTTGGCACCTCAGGTGTCTAAGCAGTTCCTGATTCCAGTGGCTCTGTCCAGAGATGAGATGAGAGAGTACCGCCACACTAACCCCTGGACCCAGCCCAAGCATCCAAGCATCTCAAATATCAGATTTTGGGACTTGACTCAGGTTGCCTGGTACAAGAGCATCTTGAAGAAGACCACTCATAGAGTTGCTCCCACAAAGTGCATTGACTGGGACAGGATGGCAGCAGCTAATGACCCTACTTTTTAGCTGATCAGGGCAGAGTGTCACAGGACAAACTTGACAGATATCATGGGCTTACATCAGTACTAGAAGGATGAGATCATTGTTCAGTTTTACTCCACTCTGTGGATTGAGATTGAGGAGGAGAATCACATGGACTCCAAGCTGCACTGGACTATTGAGGGCAACCGCTTCACTGTCACCTACTTCAACTTCTCATGGATTCTTGGTTTTGATGAGACTGACAGAGTGAAGCCCAAAGAGACCATCTTTGATCCTCAGGAGGAAAGTGAGTGGGCCTTCATGTATGATGCCCGCTATGCAGAACCTTAGCATGGGGTTGAGTTTGGTTCATATCATGGCATGACGCCTTACTTTCATGTTCTCAACAACATGCTTAGAGTTACTTTGACTCCTAAGGTGGGGGATCAAACACACATTCTGAGTTCCACCAAGACCTTGATGTTTGCTATGCGAGAGGGAGCAGACCATTCAGTGTTTTTGATTTCATCTGGACAGAGATCCTCTACAACTCCTATACCAGTAAGGCCTCTTTAATCTATGCTCCTTACATCATGAAGATGATTCTGCGTGTTGTGGGCTGTCAGCTCATTTGTGATCACAAGCATCCCTCAGTCATGCCGAAGAGGTTTCCTCTCATTGCCACACCTCCCAAAGATGGATCTCCTCCTCCAGCGGTCACAAATGCCCCTCAGACTTCAGCAGCAGGCCCTAGTACTGCCCCATGTCGTCGCTCGTCCAAGGTCACCCGTGCTATCAAGTCGATGTTTTGCATGTGCCAGGACACAGCGGTTGCAGTGCGAGAGCAGCGAGAGATGCTTACTCATATGAGATCAGATATGGCTCTTCTCGCCACCTCTGCTAGTGTTCAGCTACCACCCCCTATGGAGCTCACTCCCCTGCCAGATATCACCTCCTATGATGATCCATGGGGCTTCTACACTCAGGCGTCATAGTTGGTCTAGCCGGCAGGTGATGATGATGAGGACGATGACGCTGAAAGTGCAGATGAGTGACTTCGTGTGCTTCTGTCTTTGCTTTTTTCTATTTGGTGTTGTGATGCCAAAGGGGGAGAAGTACTTATATTTTAGTCTTATTTTGTGAGGTGTGAGAGTGATGGACAAGTTTGTGCTTGTGTGGTTTGTAAAACTATTTGCTAAGTTTGTTCTTGTAAACCTTTATTTAGTCTTATGTTGTTCAACTCTTCTTGCATGGCCATCACCCAATCCGAGTCTTGAAGTGCTTGTTCCACCCTAAGAGGTTCCATAAAGGAAACAAACGAGTAATGATGACAAAACATAGCCATTCGGGAACTAGTGGTTACCCCTTTTTGAATATCACCAAGAATGTTATCAACGGGGTGATCCTTTTGAATGCTATGTCGGACTCATGGGTGAATTCGCCTAGATGCATCTTCCTCTTCGTGATTGTTCATGTCTTGAGTATCATTCACATCACCATCTTGAACTTGATCTTGGTCATACCCTTGAACATGATCGTCACCATGATCTTGTCCACTTTGTTGATGTTGACGGCAGTTAAGTACCATTTTCATGCATCAACTGTGCTTAAATAAAGGAGAACATGGCATTTCATACACGCATATTTGTTTACAATAATGTAGTTCCACTTGTACTTGGGAATTATTTGCATGCAGGAGGAAATATGAAGGAAACACACCCAAAAGGTAAAGAAACACACTTTCGACCAATGAGAGAGCGCCAACTAGACATCCTACGGATTGAAGGGCCCATTTTCAGTACCACACCGAAGAAACATATAAAACTACCCCGACATCTCGGATGAGGACCCACCTGGCAGCCACCCTGAGGAAGCACAACACAGGAGGGCCCAGCCACAGGTCGAACGACCCAGGCATGCGGCCTTTCCTCCTGGGCTTGCACATGGAGGCTCCTGGTTGATCCCTGAAGGCGGTGGGCAGGGATATTCTTGGAGGTTACTCCCCTTTGCCGACCTATAGAGGCTATAAATAGGAGGGTGTGGCTTTACACTCACACACACACCACAAGAAGAATTCCTTCTCTTGCTACTTAGTTGTTCTCAAGTCTTAGTGGAGTTAGGCTGAGTCTAGAGCTCTCTAGTTCTTTAAGTCTTCTCTTGGAGAAATTGGTATGGCTCTTGTATCATTTCCCTTTTGTAAGACTTTGCTCTATTTAATAAATGTCATCTTTTCATATAGTTGTGTTTGGGTCATGAGTTTCTTGTTCGATATTGTGGTCCATATATGTGATAGTATATCCCACTTGTGTGATAGTAGTTTATATTTATTATACTACTATTGTCATGCTTGTTATATACTGTCACTATAGTCTAATTTATATGACATAGTCTCTATGCTTAGGATTCATTGTTATGACATGACATGGGTTTGGTGATCATATTTATATGATAGCTCTACTTCATTAATATAACCATGAAGGAGTAGAGTGCTCTTTGATTATGCAAGTATGGTACTTGGATAATTAATTCGCATCAATTATTGTTAGTCTACTAGTTAGCTGAGGTAGGCGGCAGGTGGTGACAGCCCTGTGGGTCCTTTGAACTCCTCCACGCTAGGCTAGTGCGTAGGCTCTTGGCGGAAGTCGCCTGTGGATGCAGGGGTAGGTCCGTGCCTGAAGTGTTATGTTAATAACTGTTGAACCTGAGTATAAGCGTGTATGTGTATAGAACTTAGGCTATACAACTGTATATGAAAGTACTGTAGGAGTAGCTCAGCTTAGTTCTTTCTCCACTTGGCTTTATTTATTTATTTATATTTGAGATAGAAGCTTCTGTGTGTCACACTACCTCGTCATTATCCATTGCTTGCCTGCCTTGGTTAGATGATCCTTATCAATTCGCAATGTAAGTATGTGCATAAGTAAGCCTTCTTATTCATTGCCTTCCTTTGGGATAAACAAATACGATACCCTGAATATTTCCGGGTGAAATGCTACAACGGTATTTTCCGTGCGCTTGTGGATTTTACCTAATTGGCTCTAGGACATATTAATGAAGCATTTATGGCACCTTGCCAGTGATGATTTATTAGTATGGCTTAGCAAAAGTCAACAAGCATTTTTGGCGTCGTTGCCGGGGAAGGCGTATGATTAAGAAATTACTAATGTACATATTTATGTTACAATTATAAGGCCATCTCCTAAGCAGGCTAACCTTGCTTTGTTTTCTACATTTTGTATGAAAATAGGGTAGTGTATGACTGGTTTCGACTTGCTGACAAATTTCACCGAAGATCCAGAATCACTCTTGAGAAGCGCACGAGCTAGGCTCACCCCTCCTCAAAAGCAACCTCGGTCAAGCGAACCCGTCACTTCCGCACCACCAAGCTTTGAGCCGATGGCCCAAATGACCCTCCGCGAGTTCTCCGCTCCCTCTGCTGCCAATGTTCCTGTTGGTCCAGCTGGCAATGTAGGAGATGCAAACTTTGACATCAAGACGGGTCTTATCACCATGGTGCAGGCCAGCCCATTCTGTGGGAAGGCCAATGAGGATGCAAGTGCTCATCTGCAACAATTCCTGAAGATTTGCAATACTTTCCAGATGAAGGACGTCACCCCCAACGCTGTTCGTCTTTGACTGTTCCCGCTGTCTCTCCTCGGGAGGGCGAGACAGTGGTTTTACGCGAACCTTGATGTTGTAAACACTTGGGAAAAATGTTTTGCTGCGTTCCTCGTGAAGTTTTTCCCATTGGGCAAAACCAATGCCCTCCGTGGAAAGATTTCGAGCTTCCAGCAGGAGTTGATTCCTGAGGCGTGGGAGAGGCTCCAAGAGTACATCTTGGCATGCCCACACCATGGGATGGATGACTGGCTTATCATCCAGAACTTCTACAACGGGCTCACTCCGTCGGCCCGTGATCACCTCGACGCTGCTAGTGGTGGAGCCTTCTTCTTGCTCACTGTGAGCAAGGCAAAGGAGCTGATCGAGAAAATGGTGTCCAACCAAGGTTGGAGTGAAGATTGCCTCCAACCACGTCCGCGGGGCATGCACTCCGTCAAGGTGGTTGACATGCTTGCTGCTAAGATAGATCTCCTCATGAAGAACATGGACGATCAGGCCAAGGGAGAAGTACATGGGACTGCCCAACTGTGGACGCTTGCATGACGTGCGAGGTCTGTGGCAACACGGGGCACTCAGGAAATGACTGTCCTAAAATCCGTGAGGACGAAATGTACATGGGCAACAACAACAACCGCTACCGTCCACAAGGAGGTCAGGGGTGAAATCAACAGCGCCCCAACTACCAAGAAGGTAACAATGGCAACTTTAACTCCGGTTATAATCAGCCCTCCTTG